>CM027670.1:5795000-10595000 GCA_015731905.1 Salix dunnii | reverse complement strand
GCAATGGGGAAATGATGAGGGCTTGAAAAAATAACTTTGGAGGAGAATGGTCCATATCAGCTTTGCTGTCATGGCCAACAATGGTCTTACTATGCTTGCTATAACCACGTTGAAGACACAATATTTGACCATCGCGACCACCCACACACGGTTAGGAAGTGGTGGAGCACCATCGTTTCTCTGCTTGTAAAGAAGAAAGATAGTTTTTTTATTTCCTGAGCTTGATTAGCGCATGAAAATTTGCAGAACCCATATATCAGAAATATATATATATATATATACACACGACAAAGAATAAGCAAAACAATAGCAAATAAATAGAATCCATATAATAAACATAAAACACCTATAAACAGAACACAAAGCACCCAAATCAAAGTATAACCCGTCAAATCTAAACTAATGTATAACTTAACCACACGGTTAATTAACTCAAACCAAATCACATCAATCAAACATGTAACCTGCATAAAACAACCATCATAATCATACCTTTGACGCACCAACCAAACTGACCAAGTCAGGTAAGAAAATCACTGCATGTTAGCATCAGACCAAACCGACAACAGGCTATAAAACTCATGTCACATGCCTCATTCCCCGAATGGTCCCAACAAAACATCAACCCTTCCGTCCCTCACTGCCTGAAGAAACAAAATCAACAAGCACGCAATTTTAAAATAAGATGGAAAAAGAAAAGTTCCCAACCAACAACAAACAATACTAGTTTCATTAGGGGTAAAATCATCTATGTACTATTAAATCTACAGTAAATCACTTTTTAAGTTACATTACATCACACAATAAAACACTAATACTTTTTAATTTTTATTTTTTAGTTAATATATAAAAAAATTATAAAATTTACTTGGTTAACTCGGACTTGGCGACTCAATCAAAACAATTTTATTTTTATATTTTTAAACACAGCCTGGATTATGTTTAGTAACAAAAAAAAGTAAAGTCTTGAGCTCTTGATGCTAATTTTAAATGCATAAGATCTTTTTGTTTCTTTAGGTATAAGGTTAATTCATTGGGTTTGGGACTAATTTATTTTTTCTTTTTATTTTCCTTGCCATACATGAATTAGTTGTGGGGTGGTGCTCTAGCAAGAAGGAAGACAGGTGACATGTATCCTGTTGGAGTCTCCCTTTTTTCCTTGCAATAGAGGCCAAGGGGTTCGACGACTGTGCATGTAGCCGTATTACGACGACATGACAGCCACATTTTTCATCAGGTTAGAACGCAAAGATTGAATAATTGCCTACAACGTTTTTTCCATTCGAAGCACTGGCAGACTAGGAAGCAGTAGGGTAGATATTGGTTTTTAAAGTTTGTTTTTATTTAAAAATATATCAAAATAATTTTTTAAAAAATAAAATAAAATCAGCATATCTAAATTATTTAACTCTACTAAATTTTTTAAAAAATTTTACAATATATATATATAAGAATACAAAGAATTTTGATTTTACAGTCAATCATGTTAAAATCAGTTTTAACAATAACTCAAGATAATATAAATTTATCTCGTAAATAGATACAGTAAATATATAGTCATCTATAATCGAATTTTGAAATTATATATTTGATTCTAAATAATATCTTAAGATAAAAATATTGAAGACATAATAAATCGTTATTTCTTTTCATCTAAAATCACCATTCATGTTGATGTAATGATTTTTTTTATACTCTTAATTATATTACGAGGTCTTTTAAAAGACTTATCATTCTTATTATCTCGTTAATTATATATAAGAAATATTTATTTTTTTATCAATGTGATTGAAAGCAAATTATATTCGAGTCCTTCCTAAAAATCAACAAAGTTCAAGAGGGTATAAATACTTTATTAATTATCTTGTTTATAGGTTAATACTTCAATTTATTAAGATAAATTCATATAAATTTCAGAGTATTAACCAATTTAAAATTCAAGAACAAATATCTTTGTTCCTTGAATTTAAAGCTTTTTAAAATCATTTATAGCTTTTATTTTATAAATATACTAACTTGAGCATCGAAGGGTCTTTCAATCCCTCCTATTTGGACTGGTTTTGCAGGTGCTCAAGTTGCTGGTGATCTCTAAGATAAAAAAAAAAATCTACGTATTTGAAAATATTGATTAACCCTTGTCTCGAACACTAAATACCTTATTATTTGCATATCTTGGATTTTGGGATGTAATTACAACACATCATGATTATCAGAAACACAATAAGTTATTTTTATTGTTACATTTTCATAATTATTTTTTGGTGCTTTAGTGATAGATGAGGTATTTTTAGAAAAATAAATATCTTTATTTTTTCCTATAAATTTTTATTTTATTTTATTTTATTTAGAAATAATACTTTTCCTGATTTTTTTTATAGTAAGTATTATTAGAAGTTTCTGGTTTTTAAGGGAATCAAATTATCTTTCGGGGTTATTTTGCTTTGTTGTGTGTAGCATGACGATCATGGCTATAAGATACTGCAGAACATGACATGCTTTATGTAGAAGCAGATATGAAGATTACCCCTCATGAAATTAAAATTTAGGAACTAATGTGTTATTTATGTTTGTCTCAATTATTGCCATTCAAAAGTGTAATGATATGACTCATAATAAAACAATGTAGCTTCTTTAGAAAAACATTATATATATATAAAACAATGTAGCTTCTTGATATATATATATATATATATATATATATATATATATATATATATATATATATATATATATATATTTGACTTATTATTTATTACAAACCATGTTATTCGTCTAGTTTATTTCTTTTCAATGCGATTATCGTGAAGTATCTTTCTTAAAAACATTAAGTACGTTATCTGAACGTCATTACATGACATAATAGGGTTTTTTTATATTCCTATCCCTGTCTCTGTCAATAGGGCCATACAACCTCTACAAGTAGTCCTTAGAGAGAGCGGAGGAAACATTCTTTCTCTGTGTCTCCACATTCTTTCTCTACAGCAATCCGCCAGAATTCAGCTTTGAAGCAGCTGGTTTTTGTTTTCGATGCTTCTGTAAAATTGTCACATACTCTAGAAATCCTTCGCAGAGTTCTGGTGGGTCTAGAACTGAATACATCAAGAGAGCCTGAAACATTTTATCATGTTTAAATCTGTCCCTAAGATGCAAGATATGGGCAGAGAAGATCATCACTCTGATTCAGAAATGTCAGGAGGCGAAAGGTTAGCTTACAGTGGTCCATTGAGTGGACCTCTTAGTAAAAGACCAGGAAGAAAGAGTGCAAGGTTCACCAAAGCAGACACGACCACAACCACAGATGAACAATACGTGGAGATCACTCTTGATGTCCGAAATGATTCAGTGGCTGTACACAGTGTTAAAGCTGCGAATGGTGTTGAGGAGGATCCTGAGATTGCATTACTTGCAAAGGGTCTGGAGAAAAGATCTGCTTCCAATGTTGTCAGAACTGCTTCGGCAAGAATTAGACAGGTTTCTCATGAAATAAAGCGGTTGGCCTCATTCTCAAAGCGGCCTCCTCCTGGTCGTCTCGACAGGAGTAAATCTGCGGCGGCTCATGCTTTAAAAGGACTTAAGTTTATCAGCAAGACTGATGGTGGGGCAGGATGGGATGCTGTGGAGAAGAGATTCGATGAAATCACTGCTTCTACTGATGGCCTACTTCCTCGAGCACGATTCTGTGAATGTATAGGTAATTCTATGTGAATCCACCTCTCTTGTGTATATGTTAATGTTTCGACTACCTGTAATTTCCTGTGGTTAGTTTCGAGTCTTGAAGAATCTGTGTAAGTTTGTGCAATGGCAGGAATGAAGGAGTCGAAAGAATTTGCAGGAGAGTTGTTCAATGCACTGGCTAGGAAACGGAATATGCACTGTGACTCGATCAGTAAGGCTGAGCTGAGGGAGTTCTGGGAACAGATTTCCAATCAAAGTTTTGACTCCAGGCTCCAAACTTTCTTTGACATGTAAATCATCAGTGATTTTCTTTCATTTAAATGAAAAGTCCTTCACCTTGTATTGATTTTCTTTCATTTAAATGAAAAGTCACCTTGTATTGATTTTCAAGCTGAAACTTGTGCCAATTGATGTTTATTGCAGGGTGGATAAAGATGCTGATGGTAGAATTACAGAAGAGGAAGTCAGAGAGGTACCATCTTTTGAATGCCTTACCAGACAATTCTTTGGTTTTACCCTTCTGTTTTGAATCAAAGCATGTGCTTTCTGTCAGAAAAAAGATTTGGACTAAAATAATTTGTCATTTTATATAAACAGATCATCACCCTTAGTGCGTCTGCAAATAAACTGTCAAATATCCAGAAACAAGCTGAGGAATATGCAGCCTTGATCATGGAAGAATTGGATCCAGAAGATCATGGATATATCTTGGTAATATATCACAAGTAGAAATCATTATTAATGCGTCGAGGGTCTACTATGCAGAACTATCATTAATTATGCATAATTCTTGTTCCAAAAAAAAAAACAGATAGAGAACCTGGAAATGCTTCTATTGCAAGGACCAAACCATTCGGTAAGAGGAGAAAGCCGAAACCTGAGCCATATGCTGAGCCAGAAGCTGAAGCCTACATTGGATAGAAACCCATTAAAAAGATGGTGTAGAAGCACAAAATATTTCTTATTAGACAACTGGCAGAGAGTTTGGGTAATGGCTCTATGGATTACTGTCATGGCTAGCTTATTTGCATACAAGTATATACAGTATCGACAAAGAGAGGCGTACGAGGTAATGGGTCATTGTGTTTGCATGGCCAAAGGAGCAGCAGAGACACTAAAACTGAATATGGCTCTAATTTTACTACCTGTCTGCCGAAATACCCTCACTTGGCTCAGGAACAAGACCAAACTAGGCGTTGTGGTTCCGTTTGACGACAATCTCAATTTCCACAAGGTACTACTATCTAGTATCTACAGTTGATTTTCACTACATTGGAAGCAAAAAAACAGAGCTAATTATGGCGGTGTTCTTGTTTAGGTGATAGCAGTGGGGATTGCAGTGGGAGTTGGTATCCATGGGATTTCACATTTAGCTTGTGACTTCCCTCGCCTTCTTCAAGCAAGTGAAGAAAAGTGGGAGCTCATGGAGGAATTTTTCGGGGATCAACCTACAAGTTACTGGCATTTTGTCATCTCCAGGGAAGGGGTAACTGGGATCATAATGGTTGTGTTCATGGCTATAGCTTTCACCCTGGCCACCCCTTGGTTCAGACGTAATAAGCTAAATTTGCCAACATGGCTCAAGAAACTCACTGGTTTTAATGCATTTTGGTATTCTCACCATCTCTTCGTCATCGTCTACACCCTGCTCGTCGTCCATGGTTACTACCTCTACCTGACTCATAAATGGTATAAGAAGACGGTATGTATCTCTCGGTAATCACACTTTCTTTTTCACTATATTGAATTTAACCCGCCCTTAATTAAACCTCCAACTCCATTGCCAGACCTGGATGTACTTGGCAGTTCCTGTGGTACTTTACGGCAGTGAAAGATTGATTAGAGCACTGAGATCTAGTATCAAGGCTGTTACCATACAAAAAGTAATTAATTCTAACCATTCAAACGCAAACTTGTGTTTCTAAAAGAATCTAAGAAGCTGTGCTAATGTTCTTCTGGCCGTTCTGAAGGTGGCAATTTACCCTGGAAATGTGTTGGCACTGCACATGTCAAAGCCTCAAGGATTTAGATACAAGAGTGGGCAATACATGTTTGTCAACTGTGCTGCCGTTTCTCCATTTGAATGGTTGGTGACCTCACTCCGTATTCTATCCATTTGTAAGAACTTCAAAGAGTTTTGCTGTCATTGTTTTACTTATGGGAAATCATATGTTTTCAGGCACCCATTTTCTATTACTTCGGCCCCAGGAAATGACTACCTCAGTGTTCACATTAGAACTCTCGGTGATTGGACAAGGCAGCTTCGAACAGTGTTCTCAGAGGTTTGTTTTTTGACAAGCGCAACTGTGATTCTTCTAGATAACAAGGTTATACATCATAGTATCCTGTTTATTCCAAGATTCTAAGAGAGACATGCAAAAAAAAGTAAACGCAAATTAATCTTCTCAGTGACTTTTTTTTAATCACATGTTTCCACTGAAAACTTCCAGTGCCGCTAATCGTGGCTAATTGCCTGATGCATTTCTTAATTTTGTCAGGCATGTCAGCCACCTCCTGATGGGAAGAGTGGACTTCTCAGAGCTGATTGCTTCCAAGGACACAACCCAAAGTAAGCTTTAATTTTTAACAGAAGAAATTATATTTTCTACTCACGTCTAAATACTGGGAAAAGAAAAATAAGAAAGCATGCTCATGAATGATAATAACATAACCATTTCAAAAAAAAAGGAATCCCTGTTGAGGACTAGGATATCATGTTTGCATAAACGTGACAAGCATTGCATTAGGTCAAACATCTCATTCCAGATCGAATATTAGGTGGTGGGATACAGCAATCTTAGTGCTGTTTACCTACCCTAGTAAAGCAAGTGCTTGCATCAATTTCTGTGTCTTGGCTAGCTACTTGCTGGTAAGGTCTTTAAATAGTCTCATTGAAGAACTCTATTAAGGGCTAATGGATATGATCCACACTACTTTCATAAATATAGAGCCAATTATAGTCTACTGTTTGTAGCATGATTTGTAAAGGCATCAGTGGAAGGAAAACGTCCAATCAAGTAAATGAACAAATGAGGACCACCAAACCAATCATAGTTGGTTTCACTTGGAATAGGTTTTCCTTTAGCTTTACTTTTTATTTATACCTGCTTCGGATTGAAAGTATGGAATGCTGTCCATTTTGCATTATTTGTCTTTACAACCGCACCGGAACACAAGATAATAGATTAGCAATATCACTGGCAAAAAAGAGAGAGCAAGTTTACTTGTTTACTCAACAGATTCAAGTCTGAAAAACACTTGTTCATGCACTTAATTAGTCCAGCCACGAACAGCCATCTGTGTTTTCAAAGACTTTGCGCAATCAATAATTCAAGTGATTTTTCATTATTATACGCTGAGAGGATGAGGATAATTTACCGAAGAGATTAATTTTGTCATCAAGGACAGCATGTCCCATCACTGAAATAGACTTGTAACAAACATGTGATTTTATCCCCCCACCCACAATCTGTGGATGTGCAAGCATATTGCACTTTATGGCGTGGCGATTCTCTTGTGAAAAAGGTGTCTGCCTTGACAAAAAAAAGGTTTCTCGTTTAGATTGTGCATAATTATGTAATAATTTTTTATCCCATGAGCAGCTTGCCAAGAGTCTTGATTGACGGCCCATATGGAGCACCAGCGCAAGACTACAAGAAATATGAGGTGGTATTGCTTGTTGGTCTAGGAATTGGAGCCACCCCAATGATCAGCATTTTGAAGGACATAGTGAATAACATCAGAGCAATGGAGGAAGAAGAGAATGCAGTAGAAACTGGTACTGACGGAACACGCCATAGCCCATTACCTAAAATTTCAAGCCCTGATGCACAAAAAAGGAAAGAAAACTTCAAGACAAGGCGAGCATATTTCTATTGGGTGACAAGAGAGCAGGGGTCATTTGACTGGTTTAAAGGGGTGATGAATGAAGTGGCTGAACTAGACCATAACCATGTTATCGAGCTTCACAACTATTGTACTAGTGTTTATGAAGAGGGTGACGCGAGGTCTGCTCTAATTGCCATGCTTCAATCCATAAATCATGCCAAGAATGGCGTGGACATCGTCTCTGGCACTCGAGTCAAGTCTCACTTCGCCAAGCCTAACTGGCGAAATGTCTACAAGCGCACTGCGCTTAACCACCCTGATTCTAGAGTTGGTAAGAGAACTTCTCCTATCCTATAGTTTTATTATGTGTTATTTTTGCCGAAATCTTGCACCAACTCTTCCATATTCCTTGAACTAGTCCTTAATTTGCTCTTAAAAAGTAAAGTCTTTTTAGTGCTTCAAAAGTAATCTTTCCTTACACTGTCATTTTCCCGAAAAGAAGATGAAATCCAGAAAAGTAAGATTTGGGCACTGTTGTTTTCGCTGAGGATAATTGCAAATCACATCCTTCTCACAGTATCCATGACATGCATTACTCATCTCTTTAATTTAGAAATGAAAACTGAGATATCTGTGTCTATTCACAATTGCAGGAGTGTTTTATTGCGGGGCACCAGCGTTGACAAAAGAGCTGCGCCAGCTAGCCTTGGATTTTTCTCACAGGACCAGTACAAAGTTTGATTTTCACAAAGAAAACTTCTAACTAAGCTTCGATGGATTAATAAGAGCAGGATCACACAAGACAAGTCCTCTTGAGCTCCACTCTGATCGCACTATCCATCACGTCCAAAGATTTTGGCCCACCTGCAAGTCGTCCATAATGCTTTCTTAATCAAGTCTGCTCTGAAGCATGAATAGAATATCGATATATAATGCGGGCAACAGATAGTGCTTTGGTTGATGGAGTGGCACCCACCATAAAAGTTTGGGTAATGTAAGAAAAATGCGTGAGCATGACAAAATGCTATGCTCATTACTAACTTATATATTGTATTAAAAAAATCATCTCATTTGAGTTTAAGTTGTTAAGTGATATTTTAAAATATAATTTATATTATTTTTTTAATATATTTTCTCAAATAAAAACTTTTTAAATTTAAATTTGTACCGTTTTATATTACCTTATACCTGATTTTTATTAAATAGAATATAAGTGATAAGATTTGAACTCATGATTGTTGGGTCAATAAAATTCTAATATTATGTTAAGGAAATATCTCACCTAAAAAGTTAAGTTATTAGGTAAGGTCCTAAAATATGATTTATATTATTTCCTAACATATGACGGGTCAATTTGGAATTTGACCCCAAACAAAACGTAAAATAGATTACTTTAGAGTTGGCCTAGTTTAATCTTGATGATCTTGGGCTAACCAACCTAACCAATGACTCAAACCAGGTTTATTATGCGTGAAATTTTCTTGTTCTCTCATCCAGAAGTGAACTTTCCCATCAACTTCCTGGATATTTTAAAGCAAAATCATATACAAAATGTCCAATATCATACCTGCTCCTGTACGCACCAGCAAAGATTTGGTAGTGAGGCTTCTGCCATCTCCCAAAACAATCAAGGAATAGCATTCGAGAAGAGATGAAACTGAGAAAGCATGCATGTTCTAGCCATGCTAGCACACAAGGCAATACGCTCATGAGTTATGACAGCTTGGACCATTAAACGAAAATGTTTTTTTATTTTAGATTTGAAAAAACCATATTTTCCGAAAAATATATTTTGTGGATCCAAGTGAATGAATAAAACCTCAGTTATCCCAGACTCTTATAAAAAATATACAATTTGACTCGAACTCGAAACCTACTATGCATATTTTAAACCCTTTACTACCACATCACATCTCGTGGAGACGAAAATAGAATACACGCAATATATTTTTGTGAAATGGAGCCTGAGCATTTAGGGGAACCTTAAGTTGCTCCTTATTTTAAGCCTCCATAACATGGTTCTCAAACCCAGCAATCATGTAATTGTGTATACTATTTCATGCATGATAAAAAAAAAAAGTTGAAGCCAATAACATGTAGCATCTTTAAGTGGTTGAGAGTATCTTTTTGTTGTGTCATTGGATTGGATGTGCCACCACCAGAGATGAGTGGTTGGTGATCCTTCCTTCTTTTTTTTTCTCTTCTCTCTCCTAAATTAGAGGGTGGTACTTTTTTTATCCCAACTCCAATCTTTATTCTTTTTATTTTGTTTTTTCCTTTATATATATATAAAGGAAAAAACAAAATAAAAAGAATAAAGATTGGAGTTGGTATAATTTATATAAAAAGAATAAAGATTGGAGTTGGGATAATATATATAAAAAGAATAAAGATTGGAGTTGGGATAAAAAAAAGGACCACCCTCTAATTTTATATATATATAATTTTATCATTCAATCATAATTTGTCATATATTTTTTTTTTCTTAATGTGATCCTTTTTTTTATTTCTGATTTTTAGAAAATTTATTAATTTTTAATTTTATAAAAAAAAAAGCATAGAGTGGACTTGCGAGTCCCCACATGTAGTAGCATCTTTTATAATTGAAGAGTGTTAGAATATTAGCCTCGTGAACCTCTTCCACAAGAATAACCATGCTCTCCCTCGTTAACAAGAGCCCTATTTTCATTTATGTTTCCTTTGAGCATCTTGAAGTTAAGTTTCTCAATATCATTTCAGTGACTGATTCAGATTTTTTATTGGTATGAAATATTTTGGTTTCGGAGCGTTTTGGTGTGTCGTTTTGGGGTTGTAATGTTCATATATAATTAATTAATTATATATGTGAAAAAACTTAAAAAACAAAAAAAAATTATTTTATATAAAATCAAAGTTGACATAATTTTTTTTTTATAATATATATTTTTTAATTTTTATTATTTTATTTGTGTATTTTCAATACATCTCATAAATAATAAATAATAGTATATATATAGGACACGGGAGAAAATGATATCGTTTTGTTTTATTTTTTTACTTGGTACAAAATATTTTAACTATTTTAACCATAACGAAACGATATCAATAACTTTTGCTTGAAGCTGGGCTTCATTTACTTGCTTGAAGTCAAGCTCTGATCTATTACATTGTTGGGCTGTAATGATTCTAAGATTTTATTTGCGACTCTAGTTTTAAAAAGATTTAATTTTTTATGTTTTATTTTAATTAAAAAAAATTAGTGTTTTTAAATTATTTTTTGATATTAAAAATAATTATATAAAAAAATTAATATATTTCTGAACAAGAAACACTTTCAAAAATAATTTCAACCATAATCTTAAACAAGAACTAAATACCTTACAGAAAAAAAAAATTCTAGTGGTTATTTCTCAATTTTGTTTTGATTATCTTGTGATTCTCAATTGGGTTTCAAGAATCTGACAGAGAAAAGGCATGAGAATGATTTCCGATTATCTTTTTGAGCTGTTGAAAACTAAAATACATTGAAGCACTTATATCTTCTAACAATTATTACAGAACATAAATAATTTTTTATTAAGAATTTCTACTTGCACTGAGATTTTAATTAATATCGAACATCTTCACTGAGCCATTATAGGCTCGATGTTTATGATTGGATCCACGTTGAAACTCTGAACAATATTCTGTCCTTTGAAGGTAGCTTCCGGATTGATCGACCAACTCATCATCCTGGACTGAAACAATTTTTTCCATAAGATTGTCGCTAAAATTCGAGTTCTTGAATGTTTGATGATCATTGGTTCTTTAATCAAGTGTACATGTTCAAGCTCGGCAAGTAAGATCGCAGATTCAGTGTTGACGAATGGTGTCTCATCATCAAAAGAATCTATTTCTCAGTCATCTGCTGCGGCTCTTGAACTTATGATAATTTAGTTCCCGAGGTTACAACTGTCGATGCCCCGAGCTCCATTATTGAAAGTATCTGCAGTAAATCGACCTCTGTCATCCTCCATTGCAACTATTTAATGCCTCAAGTTGTGCCCCTTGACCATGGTTAATCAGATGGGTTCCAGAGCTGGTGACCTTATAGTTTCCTTTTTCTTGAAGTTGATTCTTTCTTTGAGGAACCACGTTCACTCTTCGTGAATCGAGGGTTCACAATATTTACAAATAGATTTGAACCATACGCCATCAGTATTCAACCATCCTTGATTGATTGTCCATGTTTGTGTTATCAGGATCTTATCTTCGTTCCAATAACAACTCCTTCACTAGATTCTACTCCATTGCCACCATTACCATGCCAGAGCACCAACATTCCAATTCATATTCTTAATGCCATTGTTTGTTTTCTTATGTAACCATTTTCACCAAAATTATGACCCTGAATTTGTTGAATGTTTTTTCCAGGGCTCTTCTTCGCCATAAAGATTGCAGTCCTTGATCAAGGTGGCAACTTCGCCAGGTAATCTTTCATGAACTTTATCGTATAGACCATAGTGGATCAATTCTTCATCAGTTGGGGACGAACTTGAATCCAGGAGGTGGGCGAGGAAGACTACTTTGCATTTTGCATCATAAGAATAGGATTAGTGTCACGATATTGATCAATGAGAAAAGAGAGCTCCTGCTACAACAATCTGAGGCTTTTTCTGCTATTATCAGTATCGTTTTCACTGCGTTTATGTGATTCAGAGCCATCACTCTGCATGTTTAACTATCTATTTGGTAGCCCAGTGATAAAAATCTGAGACTAGGAGTTTGATTCTCTTGTGCTCTCAAGTTCGAACAATGTAGTTTTTAATATAATAATCAATAGAATTAGTCGAATTACACGTAACCTAGCCCAAACATCCAATTTAATCAAACAAAAAAAACTATTAACACTTGGCTCAATCATATGAACCATGCATTTTGTCATACAATAAGAGGACGGAGCAGAGAGCTACTGAGCACATCCCTAGTTTGACAAACAGGGGTTGACAAGCTGCAGAATAGTCTGTTCAGATTGCCAACAAGGTGGCTTTTAAAGATAAAATAAGCTGACAGGGGTTCTTCATGTATATTTCTACGAACAAAATATAAGAATTAATGAAAATAAAATATTATATATATATATGGAAACAGAATTTTAATGTTCTAGTAAATTTTAGGCATAGAGGGGTCATCTTGATTTACGACTTTGGTTAAAAATGCTATAAGAAAATGATTTGGTTAGTTTTGTTATTTTACTTTTCATTTTGGATTTTCAGCTTTAATATTTAAATTTCATTTTATTTATCATGTCCGTTGATTTTATTTTTATTTTAGTTTTTGTAAAGATAAGTTTTATTTACAGGGTGGTTATATATATATTATGAAAATTGGATAATAATTATTGAATAAAAAAAAAATGATAGGTTATGATTCATAAAACTGTCTTCCTTTGTTTCGGCGGCTGCATGACTAAGATTCTTGAGCAAATAGGATGTTTTTTTTAACAGTAGAAAACATACAGAAATAGGTATATACTTAGCTCACATGTCATGTAATGACTTGTAATGTTCTGATTACTGACTGTGAACATGTTTAGACTCAGTCAGAGTCACATTTTGAATGCCATATTCTTCGAGCTCCGAGGCAGCAGCAGATTTTATTTTCCTTGCTAGCGTATCTATCATTTCTTTATCAGACTCAAACTCTGCATCAACAATCTTTGCCACCCCTGGGTTCTGGCTATTAAGTACTGAGAAAATAACAGCAGCCTCATCACCATCATTGATGATAAAGTGGAGAAGACCTTGAGGAACCACAAAAACTTCTCCTGTCTTGAGAGATTTTGGGAACATTTTCTTTTGAGTGTCGAAAAAACCAGCAATCACCAAACCTGTGCTAACGAAGAGCATCTCGGATGCTCTTGGATGGGAATGGGGCACAGTCAAGCCATCAACTTCAAGGTCAGTCCTAGCAATTGAAAGGCCGAGAGTGTTGAGGCCTGGGAAATCCGCAGCCGTGTCAAGGGTAAGTGATGAACGGAGGAAATTGTGTGTGTCACCAGGATGACTCAGTTTCGATGACTTGAAATCTGAAGCAACGATGCTGTTTGGATTCTTGCAAGGGAAGCCATTGATGAAGAAAGTTTGCTTGCCTGTAGTAGCTGTTGGGCAAGTGTCCTGAAGATTATCACTTTCTGCCAAGCAGATAGTGATCCAAGGGCACAAGAAAATGCAGAAGAAAAGTGTGAATTTCATCATGGTTTCTTTTTGTGAAGCTAGTGTAAGTTTTTCTTTGTTTTATACGCGGTTTTTAGAGGTTGCAAGAAATACAAGTCATTTTTGTGGGTTGGAGTCCACTACAGGATTTCAAATGGATTATCTTGTAAGAATGGCATTGCTTAAAAGTAAGATTAGCTAAAGTCAGCTGGATTTCCTGAATTCTTATCTTCATTCACACTGTCACTGTTGTTTAATCTCTGAGTCGCTAACAAATAACTGAGTATTTGAATTTCCTGAGAAAGCAACCTTTCTTGCCATTACAGGAAAGAAAAGTAGTTCTACTGGAGACAACCCATAACCTTAGGATTTTGATAGCAACTTGAGCAAATTGTGACTAAATAAGTTGGCAATTTTCGCTGGTTTAAATCCAAAAAGATGCACTGTCAATTACCAGGAGCTAAAAGGCTAGTTCAAACACTCCTCCGTTCTTTTCCATCTAAATATGCACGCTGTCTAACATAGCCACGGGCATCTCCCACTCAAACGCACCAATTCAGTAGTCGCCATTGACATCTCCTTCCATGCCCTCTCCTTTCTTTTCAAGCAAATAATCTTTCTACCCATTACCTGAAACTACATTATAACATGTACAGCAATGATGGAATGGATTTTCTGTCCTAAACAGAAAAGAACTAGAGAAAATCTTTGGCCAGCAAGGATAATCGAACTAACAAAACAAGTGAGAGAATCGGATAGTGAACGTAAAAAAATTAATAGGGTTTACAGCCGTTTTTCTTTTCCTAGTCAAAAGTAGAACAGTGGCGGGGAAGAAAATTCTTCAATAAGCTGTGAAAATTCATTAAAACAGTTTCATAAAACACAACTAGCCTGACCATTATGACATTGGAAATACAAAGAAAATTCCTTCAATGGATTCAATTGCTGGTCTTGTCCTACAAAGAAAGTTTGGTTGTGCACTCATTGGAACCGGTAAGAATCTCCTCATTGTTGTTGTCAGAGTTCTGCAAACATACTTTGGTTGTGCACTCATCAGGGCTGGTGAGAATATCTGAGATGAACTTTATCAAAGAGCATAGCCCGCCCACGAAATTATGATCAATGATGCCGTTGCCTTCTGTGACATGAGCAAAGTCAATAAGTTTAACTTTAGCATCTACACTCTCTCCTTTTAGATCTTTCTTTTTCTCATACACCATGAGAACGGAACAAGAATTCAAATGGTAGATGGTTTGATCCTCAAACCATGACTTTAGCTCCAATAATTGAGCCAAAATCCCGGAAGAACCACCATAAACGCTTGACGCAAAAGAACAATCAGGGTTCAGATTAGGATCAGTAGGCGAATTGGAAGAAACAAACTTCTTCAGCACCACTCTAACATCATCCGCACTAAGATTCTGAACAAGTTTTCTCTCCGGTTTCCACAATCCAGACTCTTGACTTCCATATAACTGCAACCCAGAAATCCTAAATCCCAAAAACAAACTACTAGTTTTCCTATCTTTCATAAAGCACCGCTGGATATAATCCTCAGAAGCTTCGGGGTACCAAGTTCTACAACCGATCTTAACATCCATAACCGATGGATGTGAAAGACCAGAGACAACATCCTCCAATACAAGGTGCGGCCGCTGGCCAGACCCATCAGATGCCTCTAAAAGTTTAGTCCCATAAAAAACAGGAAAGAATCTTCGGATGTGATCCGGAACCCTCGTGTTCAACGAGAAGGAGGTATAAAACGCTGCCTCTGTCGCGCCCCGGTAATCATCCTGGAGAGGCTTGTAGAAACGCCCTGAATCATCAATGAGGGGGCCAGGATGGCCTTGACCAGCCTGGTGACCCGCAACCTGGTGATCTGGGACCTTAAGCATTATTATATGATCACTTAACTCTGTCAAAGATCAAGAAAAATACAGAGCATGAAACTTCTATCATATTATCAAGCATTGTAGACAGCAAACTTGTGTACAAAAAATCATAGTACCAAAAATAACCTTAAGATCCCAAGTTCAAAAAAAAAAAAATCAAGCAGTCTGGAATTAGCAAGATCGAACTCTGTAAAGCCCTAAAGATGAAACCCGAGAAGCAAAAATTGAGAGGGAATTACTGTTACCTTCGAAGAGAAGACAGAGAGCGGTGGCTGGAATGCTGAAGGTGGTGAGTGGAGAGGGTGAGTTCCTCTATCTAGAAGTGAGCGGGTCCAGTTGAGAGGGAAAAAGAACTGTGGCTGAATGGAATCGGGATCTGGGCGAGTCGCAAAAAATCGGGCGCGTGCATGTGTATCAGAAAAGTGTACAAAAGAATCAAAACGACGGTAGATTAAATATTCTCGCAGTAAAGGTCAATGGATTGAAGAAAGGACGGTGCAAGGAGAATTTAGTAAACCTTCTCGCCTTTTTTAAAAAAAAAGTGTTTTAAAAGGTCCCGTATATTCTCCAACTATCTTGAGTTTGTTTACAAAGTAAAGCTAAAAGTTAAAAAGAGGAATTGTTTTTTGGAATATTTTTTTATTTTTAATATTAATATATTAAAATATTCAAAAACATTAAAAAAAATAGAATAAAATCCATTTTAAAAAAATCATTTCAAACAACTTTTATTTTGTAAAACCAATAACTGGCGTCTAAGAAAAAAAAAAATTATATTTCTAGAATAAAATCTTTTAAAAAAATACATTGAAATTGACCTAACTAGGTCGGCTAGGTTATAAACCAATATGCTACATTATCTAGTTTTTAATAAATATGTGTTTGGTAATATGTATAAGATGTTTTTTAAAAACATTTTTTATTTTAAAATACATCAAAATACTTTTTTAATTTTTTATAATAGCATATGAAATTAATACAAAAATAAAAAATATCATTTTAATTGATTTTCATATTGAAAATACTTTTGAAAATGCATTCAAACACATATATAAACACAATGTCAAACTATGTATATATTCATGATTGTATTTGATGTTATTTTTAAAAGTATTTTTATTTAAAAATTTATTAAAATATTTTTTTACTTTTTTAAAAAATATTTTTGAGATTAGTATATTAAAATAATATAAAAATATTATTTTTTATTTAAAATAAAAAAAATATTTTTTTAACAAATAATTTGAAACACAATATCAAACCATGCTGAATATCTTAATATTTGATGTGTTGTCCAAAACGGTTCAAAATAAAAACATAACATATTCAAATAGGTGATTATTGAATCAAGTTATTAAATAAATAAAAAATACAATCAAAATGATTAAGAATACTATATGTGTTAGATACCATGAAATGTTTTGTTTTTGAAATGTAATTTTTTATATAAAATATGTAATATATATTATAATTTTTTATATAAAAATTACATTTCAAAAACAAAAAAATTCATGGTATATTAATACCCACATATTAAAATCATACAAAAATATTGTGTGTGTGTGTATTTTACAATAACAAAAGTTATCCCACATCCAAGAACTCCGTCTAAGGATGTCCGTCAACTTGTTCATACGACAACTTGCTAATAAATATGATATTTAATATCAATAATGAAGATTCGGTCATCTAAGGATGTCCGTCAACTTGCTAATAAATATGATATTTAATATCAATAATGAAGATGCGGTCAAAACGTTTAGACCTGTTACTTGCAAAGTCATAGACAACAAACGAGCATGTCCATCGTCTAGTTACTCGCTAGAAATCCAGACAGTACCTGTTTTCTTTTACCACATGTGTATTGTATATGTATACTAGCCATTTATCATCGCCTCATCACAACTAGAACAATATATTTTTTAAAATAAAAATATATTAACTATATAAATCTTTTTATTATAATGTAAATTTTAAATAATAAATTTGTATATAATTCTTATTAAGTACAAGTTTCTTATAAAATATATGAAATTTAAATTAATATAAATTTATTTATTTAGTAAATTTCAATGAAATCACTATTATAAAATTATCACCGTCATAAAAAAGCAAGCATATTTGGATAACTGAATTATTAATTTATTATATCAAGATTAGTTCATTTTATAATCCAATTTAAATCAAAAAATTTAAACAAAATATAAATTATGAAAACACCTATAATAATCAAATAACAAAAATAATTAGCTTATTTTTTATTTATAAAAAAATATCATTGAAAATTCATATCTACGTTACCATCATTATCATGACTATAACAATTCAAATTATTATCAACATTATTTTCCAAACAATTAAAAATTATTAAATTGTCACCCCCGACAAAAAACCAATTTTTCATCAATTTTTTTAAAAAAAAACACTAAAATTATCATTATTATCGCACAAACAATGAAATTATAAAATCATTTAACCTAAAGAACAAATAAAAATAACAAAGCACAAGAAAAAAAGAACAAAGGGAAAAAGAAAGAAATATTAATTTTAAAATGATCATTGATACAAATTAAAATTTCAGGATTTAATCGAATAAAAATCAAATTTCCATAAAAAATAAAATGATAAAAAATAAAAACTAAAAGTATGGGCGCATAAATACAAGTAAAAAATAAACATTGTACAAAAAAGTCCAAAAAACAAAAGGAATTAATATCAATTAAAAAATTCAAAGAATAAAGGCTAAAATAAAAAAATAAAATATATAATTAATTACAATCAAATGATAAAATTAAAATAAATAAAAACCTACATACCAAAACAAATAAAAGCATTTTAAAAAAATACAGTGTAATTTTATTAAAAAATAAGGATCGAAATGAAAAGTAACATATATGATCAATTTCGATTGGATAAAAAAATAAAACAAATTAAAACCTTCATATCAAAAAAAAATAAAAAAAATTAAAATAATGAGGATTGAAAAAAAAATCAGCATATATAATTAATTTCAATTGAAAGTTACAATTGAAAAAAAATCAAAATTTTCATTAAAAAAATCAAGAATAAAATTAAAAGATCATGGACTAAAATAAAACAATCATAAATATTAAGGACTTACATGTAATTTATGGTGGTAAGAGAGAGAAAAAAACTAAAAATTATTTATCAATGATTCATCAACCACCGGTAACCGGCACGTGCCGCACCAGGAGTAAAGGACATAGTAATGCACTAGGCGACATGGTAAACAAATAGTTTTCATTGCCAAACGATGAAGCATGCACCACTTGAAACAGTCATGACGTCTTCATACGACGTGCCTGCCGTGTTTCTGAAAAAAAAAATAGTAAATTATCTATACACTATTGGCTCGATCATGACTATAAAAAAACAAGGGTGAAAATACAATAATACTCTTGCTCTAAACCTTCATTTTTGTCTTTTCTTGAGGTATGCTCATAGTTTCATTATACACACATATGTATAAATCCAAAAACACCTCAATCATTCCTCGTTTTTTTGTCAGCTTCCAAGGATAAAATAATAGTTTTACTATGCAAAGAATTTGAAAATACTATATATGCTCCTTAAAAATATCCAAAATATCATTGGTCCTGAGAGTTAAAGTTTTTGGCTCTACTTATAAAATGATAATTTTATTGTTGGAATCTATTGATTGTGTTTATGTAAATAGTGAAAGAGCCACGACTTTTATATTTAACTAGCCAATGCCCTATGCCTCATCGCGGAAGGCACCGTATTTGAATTATTGCATTTATTGCATTAAAATTAGTTCATTTTATAATTCAATTTAAATCACATTTAAAAACAAAATATAAGTTGTGGAAAGACCTAGAATAATCAAATAACAAATAAATAATTAATTTTCTATCCACAAAAAGATAAAAACATCAATTGAAAATTCATATGTACATTACCATCATTTTCATTACTATAACAGTTAAAATTATTATCAACATTACTTTCTAAACAATTAAAAATAACCCTGAAAAATAAAATAAAATAAAACATTTTAACAAAAAAAAAAAACTAAAACTATCATTATTATTGCATAAAAAATAAAATCATAAAAATATTTGATTCGAAATACAAATAAAAAAAAAACCAACAAAGGAAAAAAATGAGCAGTATTAATTTTAAAATTATCATCCATATAAATTAAAATTTCATAATGGAACCCAATTAAAATAAAACTCCTACAAAAAAAATAGAAAAAATAATAATCTAAAAGCATAAATGAATAAATGTGGATAAAAAATAAACATTGTCCAAACATTATATTTTTTAATGTTTTTAGATCATTTTCATGTGGTAATGTTAAAAATAATTTTTTTTAAATATCATTTTAATATATTTTTAAACAAAAAAATATTTTTTAAAAAAAATATCACATTTCCAGATAAATACGGACAAAAAATAAATATTGACCAAACATTGTATTTTTTAATGTTTTAAATGATTTTCATGTGATGATGTTAAAAATATTAAATAAAACAATAATCATTTTAATATTTTCAAAATTAAATATATATTTTTTTAAAAATATCAATCACATTAGTGGGACTCGAACCCACACCCTTTCATAAACCTGACTTGACCTAACGCATTAACCAACTCAGCTACCCAAAATCACTATCATTGTTTCCACTATTGTATATAAATACTAGTTATTATGTGGCTTCGAACAAAATATATGGAGAATGGGATTTGAACCCAAGCCCTTTATGAAGACTGCCTTAATCTAGCATCTTGGATCCAATCGGCTACCTCAATATCTCGTTTATAATTTACTATAATATATATTAATAGTAAGTGTTATTGTGCATTTGCACAATAAAAATGCAAACCCGGTTTCTATATATACAGTATTAATTGATATATTATATAGTTAAATCCAGTCGGCCCCTGGTTTCACTTGGAAAAGTGATGGCTTTAAACTTGTTAGAAGTTATGTTTTAAATTAAATTTTAAAAAATATTAATTTAATAAGATTTTTAGTTATTTTTAATTCGATTACATGCGAGCTGACTCGATGCCCTTATGAATCAGGTTTGACCGTGCGTGTACAGTCTTCTTTGCATGTGACATATATATTTTTTTTACTGATGTCCATCACACACACACACACACATGTATGTATATACTTATAAATATATTAAAATAGTATTTTTATATTACTCGTCAGTTTATTTTCTTCTTCTGCTCTCTGTTTAATTATGTTAAATTTAGTTAATTTGATTGAAATACTCCTTTTTTGTCAATTAATTAATTAAGAAACAAAAAATTATTTAATTGCTTTGGAGTGGATTGTAAATGAGTGATGCATGCATTCATACATGAATATGATGCATGCATGATTTAAACATGATATATCAACTAGTCATGCTAATGTTATTTATATTTTTCTTTCACCTTTTTTTCATGTGCCCAAATTAAGAACCGGTTTGTGTTCATGTTCCGATTTTTTTTAAATAATATTTTTATTTTTATTTTTATCTACTTTAAATTTTTATTTTTAATGTTTTCATATTGTTTTGATGTTCAAATTTTAAAAATAAAAAAAATATTATTTTTAAATAAAAAACACTTTGAAAAACTATTATTATCAGAATAATAAACAAACTTTAAATATTTTGTTGATGGATTATCTAATGATAAGATAATAATTAAATTATGTTTTTTATATGCTCTCATAATATTTTCTAAAAGTTAAGATTTAATGCAAAAATAATATTATTCACAAAACAAAAATAAAGCAAATGACTTTCTTGGGACTTGAATGACCAAAAACTAATCTTCTCTAAAACAATTAATCTCAAATATTAAATTCATGTGATCTATTTATGGAGTGATTTAAAAATTATTAAATTAAGTAGCTACAACATGCAAAATAAAATAGATTTATTTATTTGTAATGCATGTGGATATCGTGACATGGTATGACATGTACATGATTGATATCGAGATGATCATAATCGAAGTGGCTAAATCCTTTATCGTTAAACTTATCTTTTCCCTAAATGTTATCAAATGGAAATCGATAAGCTAATATAGCTTGCTTAGCTAATTACTGATAATGTACCAATTAAAAATGCTAATTTTTTTTTCACTGAACGTGCAAAATTAGAATTACAAGATTTAATGTTTTTTTTATTTATTATAATGTGTTTCTATTTGTTTTTTAATGTTTGTATTGTATTGTATTTATAAGAAACATAACGTGATGACAAAGAATTTGAGATTTGTATAGCAGGTTTTGAATTTGAATTAGAATAGGACAACAAAAGCTTTATATACTCAACTAGGCTCATAAAATATATTTTTTAGAGGGTGGGGTTTTCTCGGATAAAAAAGATATATATATATATATATATTTGCTTCTAGGTGTATTTTAAATGTATATTTACTTTTAAAAATATCATATTAATATGAAATACACACTTATATCCTGATTAGGGGCGCAATACAACCCATTTGCACTAAATTTTGAATTTTTTTTTATTTTTTTAAGTTATTTTAATGTATTAATTTTTAAATAATAATAAAATAAATTTAATACTATAAATTACCACAGCACTCCATATCATCCAAAAATCTAGTCATCATAGCAGACATGGATAAGCTATTTATTTATTTTCATTAGAAAAAAAAAGAGAGTCAATCCCTCTAATGGCTAGCCATTCATCATGATGTGATTAAATCTAAGAAGGTGGAAGACCAGCAAAATCCTTCGATATAGGAGAGGTTTTATAAGCATAAATATCAAGCTCAATTAAGGTGGGCCCGTATTTACCCCACGTCATCCAGTGTCCTAAAAAGCAGTAAGTTAGAAAATAAAAAACCACACGCAATCAAATCCCAACTTTCTAGAGATTTTCTTTTCCGTACTATACTCAAATTCAATCTCTCCAAGGGTATTTATGGAAATTAAGACTATACCAAGAGTATATAAGTGCTACTACCTTTCTCTTCCATTCCCTCTTCCTCTCTTTTATATTTCATATTTTGCTCCCCCCCCCCCTCCCCCTGCTTTTGTTTTCCTCGTCTGAAAACTCTCTTTCGCGCGCTTTGTTTGTTTTCTTCTCTTACAATAAAAACAGCATTTTCTCTTAATAATATACAGAGAGATCTAGGTAATTACAATTGAAACACCGTAATGGTTAAAGAATTCATCGGTTTTTCTTATAATTTGCGGTTTCTGTGATTGATTAATTTATTTTTGTTGAAATCGATTTACAGATCGAGCTACTATGCAGAGATTGATGATTTGTGTAAATTTTTGAGTTTTAATGAATTCAATGTAACGGATTTGTTATATATATTTATTTTTAAAAGAATTTATTTGTTGATGAGTGCATGTTGCTATGATTGTTTTTTTATTAAATAAAAAAGATTGATAATTCAAGTGATTGATTGTGGTGATTAAGAATGAGCTATTTTCTTAATTCTTTTTTTAAATAAGATATTTAGTGCTTGATCATGCTACTTAGTTACTTGATTAATCAATGTTGAGCTAAATTTTGAATTTCTATGATCTGCGGACGGAAATAATGTGAGTCGTGGATGATATATTTTTTTTTTAAAAAATATTATTTGATTGCTTTTTTACTTTGTTGTTGTAATATGTAGATCTTAGCTGTTGAGGATGGCTACGACAGCTGGGGCTACAGGTTGGTACAGAGGGAGAGTGAAATTAGTTCCTTCAGGAGATAGCTTGGTGATAATGGCTGTGACAAGCAATAAGTCTGGCCCTCCACCTGAAAAGACTATCACATTGTCCTCTCTCATTGCCCCCAGATTGGTAGAGCTCGTGCTTTTCATAATATTTGAATAGAGTAATTAGAAATATTGTGCGCGGGAGAATTTAAGATTGAAATGCCGTATTTTGGAGTTAATACTTCAGTTTTGTCTTTACGAGTGGGAAACTAGACTCTGTGCTAAGATTAATTTTGTGATTTCTTTTGGGATTGCTAGGCTCGTAAAGGTGGTGTTGATGAGCCGTTTGCCTGGCCGAGTAGAGAGTATTTGAGAAACCTCTGTATAGGAAAGGTGAATGCTGTTGAAACATGTCATCTGTTTGGTGGATTATTATTATTATCTGGTTAATCAGGAAAATACCGTGGCTTAACATCCTTTTGTTTTCACAGGAAGTGACTTTCAAGGTAGATTATTCAATCCCATCTATTCGAAGAGACTTTGGCTCTGTATTCCTTGGTGACAAAAATGTTGCTTTGCTGGTTGTTTCTGAAGGCTGGGCAAAGGTGAAATAGTTTTTGTTTTGACATGTCACCTTGATATGATATGAACTAATTTTTGTGCAGGAGCTTACTGAATCTGTTATATGCAGGTCAGGGAGCAGGTTCAGCAAAAAGATGAAGTTAGTCCTTTTCTTGATGACCTCTTACGCCTTGAAGAACAAGCTAAACAGGAGGGTCTTGGCCGCTGGAGTAAGGTGAGCTCCCCCACCCATCCATGACAAATTTTAGTTTCTGGTTCATGGGTTTTGTTTTCTGACTCATGAGTAGTAGTACAGAACAAATGTCATTAACTTAATTAAACAATTTCAGCATTATTAAGTAGCTATGATTAGAGGGTATTGAATGATGATTTCACATGTTCACCATTTACCAGTTGAAGAACGGCATTCACACAGGGCAGTTTTACCTCTTTGGTTGCAGCTCAATGGCTCTGTTCTGATCACTTAGAACTTCATTTGGATACATCATGCTTACTTGATACTTGTCAGCCTTTTGAAATTTTCTGCCGCTGGAGTTCAAATAGTGAACATTGGAATTTTATTCCCAGGCAGATATGCTTTACTTACTGTTCGACGTGACTTGGAATCAGTTGCTGTTCAGATAATCTGATTGGTTGAGATTCAATTACTTAATGGCATGATTTCTTTGAAGTTGCTGAGCTGGGCGTGTTTGTGAGCTCAAGAAAAAGAAATACCGCATCTGTAGCATCTTCAATAATTATTTGTTGATAATTGTTACACCCTACTTGTCCTCTAAACACCATACCCGCTATGCACAAATTGTAAAAACTCCCATTTCAAAGAAATCATTTAGAGATTTCGAATTTGTTGCTTTAGGAATTTCAATCATGTTTTCTTAATGCAAGCTTACAGGACTTGTCACCTTTTATTGCTGATCCTAGGGACCAGGAGCCTTAGAGGCATCCATCAGAAATCTACCCCCCTCTGCCATTGGTGATCCTGGTAACTTAGATGCCATGGATCTGCTAGCGAAGAACAAGGGAAGACCCATGCAAGGCATTGTGGAGCATGTTCGTGATGGTAGTACTGTCCGTGTCTACTTGCTTCCAGACTTTCAATTTGTCCAAGTTTTTGTTGCCGGAATCCAGGTATGGTTGTTGCACTCTGTTTTGCCTTTTCCCTACATGTTTAGTTGTAGTTTGCCCAGTTGGTCTTATTTTCTGTTGCCAGAGAATACTCCTTAAATTCCTAATATTCAAAACTCGTTAAATCAGGCCCCATCAATGAATAAAAGAGCTGCAGTCGAAACTGTTGCTGAAACAGAAACAATCTCTAATGAAACAAATGGTGATGCTTCTGAAGCTATTGCTCCTTTAACATCTGCACAAAGACTTGCAGCCTCAACAGTGTCCCCGGGAGTTGCTCATGATCCATTTGGGATGGAAGCCAAATACTTTACGGAGCTCCGTACTTTGAATAGGGATGTAAGTAAATAAGTTTTTAGTGTAATTTTGCTTTCCATTTTTTAAATATGGACTAAATTCTATTTGGATTTATAGGTTCGCATTGTTCTGGAAGGTGTTGACAAGTTCAGCAATTTGATTGGATCAGTATATTATCCCGATGGGGAATCTCCAAAGGACCTGGCACTAGAGCTTGTAGAAAATGTATGTGCTGAATTGTGTTGCTCCATTATGTTAATCATTGATGCTAATTTATCTTCATAAAATAACTAATGAAAGAGTTTCCTTATATCATCTTGCTGTTTGCCCCTTCAGTCATCTAATGCATAATCGTACATATCCACTCCTGAATTCAGCCTTGAGGCATTGGGTCAAGTGCTAGAAGTGAAAGGTTGAGGGAGCTCGAATAGGTTCTGGGGTTTATATTTGCTGAGCAGGGTGGAGGGGTCTATCATTGTGAAATATAGTGGAGGGGTTATCATTCCGAAATAGAGTGAGGGCATAGGGTAAATGAGCCCGTGCGTATATTTATGAAGGAAGAAAGTTTAGTTTGTGCTCTATTTAGATTCCTGTAGAGTTCGTAATATATCTAAGCGCTCTTTTTAGTAGTTGATAATACCTTAAAAGAAATGCCATCCTATGTGCTTTGGGTTCTTTGTTGCATGGGAATGATTTATGGTGCGTTTCTCATGTGCTATATGCAAAGTTAATGGTTGCTTATGACTTTTTAAGGGCTTGATTGGAAAATTAAGAAGGGCATAGTGGGAATGGTACTAAATTTTTGGTGGCTTGCATATTGACTGTCAAATTGCAATCCTCCTTTGTCCCCACGTAGACTCCTTTCTTTTCAGCTATTGATTTTTCAGCTAAATCGCAGCCTTTGCATGCTGACTTCTGGCTTGGACAACCTACGTAGCTCCACGATGCAGCGTCCAATACTCAATTTCTAAGAATGTCTTTTCGTGTTTGATATTCTCCTGCTTCTAATGGTATTTTAAGTATACTTCCAGATGTATGGGTATCCTGAATCTCTCTCTCTACCTCCTCGCCTAATACAGGGTTTGGCTAAATTTGTTGAATGGAGTGCCAACATGATGGAAGAAGATGCTAAACGGCAGCTGAAGACTGCAGAGCTTCAAGCCAAGAAAAGCCGCTTGAGGATGTGGACCAATTATGTACCCCCTGCTACAAATTCAAAAGCAATTCATGACCAGAATTTTACAGGAAAGGTAGCAGTTGGTCCGTTACTTCTTAGTTCCAGTCCCTCTCTAATTTTGCAGAGATTTCTTCTCAGCTACAATCATGTTTATGTTAGGTGATGGAGGTTGTGAGTGGTGATTGTGTCATTGTGGCCAATGATTCCGTGCCTTATGGAAGTCCATTGGCAGAGAGACGTGTCAATCTTTCAAGCATTAGGTGTCCAAAAATGGGTAATCCTCGCAGAGATGAAAAACCTGCTCCTTATGCCCGTGATGCTAAGGAGTTCCTAAGGACACGTCTTATTGGCCGACAAGTATGGAAGTTACACCTACCTTTTCATTCCATTTATTAAAAGAATTTCAGTACATATAATGATCAATTGTTTTTCAGGTGAATGTGAAAATGGAATATTCTAGGAAGATGACAGATGGACCTATAGTTGTCCCTGTTCCTGGAGATGCAAGAGTTATGGATTTTGGATCCATCTTTCTGTTGTCTCACTCAAAAGGTGATGGTGGTGAAGCCTCAACTGCTCCATCGACTGCTGCTGGCCAGCAACCAGGGATTAATGTTGCTGAGCTGGTTATTTCTCGTGGCTTTGGCACTGTGATTCGGCATAGAGATTTTGAGGAAAGATCAAACTTCTATGATGCCCTTCTTGCTGCTGAGTCACGAGCTATTGCTGGAAAGAAAGGGATCCATTCTGCAAAGGACCCTCCAGTCTCGCATATTACAGACCTTACCACGGTTTGAAATATAAAAATTGTGCTAGAGCTAATCTCTTTTGTTTCCTTGCATGGTCCAAAATATAAACTTTATGTGCTTTTTTTAGGCACCATCCAAGAAAGCAAGGGAATTCTTGCCACACTTCCACAAAAATAGGAGGATCTCTGCTATTGTCGAATACGTCCTTAGCGGTCATCGTTTTAAACTACTAATCCCCAAGGAAACATGTAGCATTGCCTTTTCATTCTCTGGCATTAGATGTCCTGGTCGTGATGAGCCCTACTCAGAAGAAGCAATTGCACTCATGAGACGAAAGATAATGCAGAGAGATGTTGAGGTAGTGCTATGAACCTCTCCAATGCTGTTACTTTGCCATTTGATTGCTCTCCCATTTTTTTCCTGATAAATATGCTTTCACACAGATTGAAGTGGAAACTGTTGCTAGAAATGGAACTTTCTTGGGTTCCCTATGGGAGTCGAGGACTAACATGGGAGTGACTCTTCTTGAAGCTGGCCTTGCAAAGTTACAAACTTCCTTTGGTACTGATAGGATCCCTGAGGCTCACCTTCTTGAACTGGCTGAGCAATCCGCCAGGAGGCAGAAACTGAAGGCAAGTTGTATTATTATGTCTTATTGGTCTTTTGATGATTGCACTGAAAAATGCATGAAACTTGCACTATACTCTGCTGTTATTTTCTTGATAATCTTTGCAACTCTGATAAAAAAAAATGAAAATCCTTGCAGATCTGGGAGAAATATGTTGAAGGAGAGGAGGTCAATAACGGCCCAGCTGTTGAAAGCAAACAGAAAGAAGTGCTCAAGGTGGTGGACATATGATTGGATGACACCTTTAGTCATATTTTAGAAAACAGCTTCTGATTTTTTCTACTTAATATCTATTTTCAGGTGGTGGTTACAGAAGTCTTGGATGGTGGTAGGTTCTATGTCCAGAAAGATGGGGACCATAAAATAGCCTCTATTCAGCAGCAACTTGCATCCCTGAGTCTCCAAGAAGCTCCTGTAATCGGTGTTTTTAACCCAAAAAGGGGTGACATTGTGCTTGCTCAGTTTAGCGCAGATAATTCATGGAACCGAGCAATGGTGAGAATTAGCCTCCCACTTAGTTTCAATCTCGATCCACTCAAAGCTTAAATCTTAACCTTCATCAATAGAAGTTTCCTTTTTCCTGTTGTGTAGATGTTATTCTTTCACCTCTAGCTTTCTTTTTTCTTTATCTTTGCTGTTAAGACCGTTGGATCTGTATCATCCCTATGCTTGTTATCAAGCTAAACTTTTCTGTTTTGACTTGTGAAGATTGTGAATGCACCTCGTGGAGCTGTTGAATCACCCAAGGACAAGTTTGGGGTGTTCTACATTGATTACGGGAATCAAGAGGAGGTTCCATGCAGTCGTTTACGGCCTCTTGATCCATCAGTGTCAGCCGCACCTGGTCTTGCTCAGTTGTGCAGCTTAGCGTACATTAAGGTTCCAAGCTTGGAGGAGGATTGTGGTCCAGAAGCAGCTCAGTATTTTAGTGACAATACATTAAACAGTTCAAAAGAGTTTAGGGCAAAGGTAGAAGAAAGAGATGCTTCTGCAGGGAGAGTTAAAGGCCAGGGAACTGGACCAGTTCTTATTGTAACTCTGGATGCTGCTGATTCAGAAATTAGCCTAAATGCTTCCTTAGTTCAGGTATGGGTAATGTTTCTCATTTTTCCTTGAGGATGATTGTTTGAATGTTAAATCAGATGAGAAAAGCAGGCCTTGTTGTGTTTTGGGGGCACAGGTTCCCTTACACTTCAGGAAAATTAATCGCCTTGTCATTGGACGAATCATTCTGTTTTCTCACCTTTTCTGTTGGCTAAAATTACATCATGGATATTTCAGGAAGGGCTAGCCAGGATAGAAAAGAGGAAGAAGTGGGACTCTATGGAAAGAAAGGTAGCCCTAGATAATTTGGAAAAATTCCAGGATGAAGCCAGGGCTGACAGGCGTGGGCTGTGGGTGCATGGAGATATCGAGTCAGATGATGAAGATGTGGTCCTTCCTGCTAAGAAGGCTGGTGGCCGTCGATGATTTTAACTTGTTTACTTCAGGTAAATTAAGATCAAAAGAACCTAACTGGCCAGAGATGAGTCTTAAGTTTTGTAGACTTGTTTTATCTGGTGTAGAAGTGAACACGGAGATGTTTCAGCTCGAACTCAAGTCGTCTCCTTTCTTTTTCTTATTTGTTCTAAAAAAATTTTGTAGCAGCAGAGGAAGCAATTCTTTTTACACATCTTAACAAGGTGAACTACAGCCAGTGAAGCGCAACATTATAAACAATTTTCAAATGAAGTTGATCATGTATATCAGTTGTTGCTTTCTTTTGGACTTGTTATTACCACTGAAGCGCTTTGCACATGCTTTCGTCACCCAGGGGGACCACCTTGTAGAGAGTTTTAAATGAATCGTAGTTTTATTATTTATTTGGGGCGGCTGCTCACGGAGAAATCTCGAATTATTTGATGTGAATCCAGGTTTCAGCTCGTACAACATTTTGTCTGGGCCCAAGTCTATCTTTTGAAGAGCTGGATTGGATTTAGCTTGGAGCTGAGCCCAACACTAAATTTATTAGCCCACCTTTCCTTCGAAGGGAGTTTTTCAGACTTTTTGCCCGTGTCTTTCAACTAGGGTCCATGTCTAAAATAGGTATGTTGGTTCTTACATGCTTGTACTTTTTTCAAAATGTATTTTTGAAAATTTTGATTTTTTTTAAAAAAAATAATTTTTTTAGTAATTTTAAATCGTGCTTATGGTATTAAAAATATATTATTTTAATAAAAGCTTTATTATAGGTGACCGACCCTCTTATGCACCCTGTTTCATAGAGTATAAAACATGAGATAAAGAAGTTGGTGAAGATCTAGTATCTGATTCGAATCAATTTTTTCCTAGTGTAAAAATATAGGCTACCCTCTTATTTTTCTTTCTGCATTTTCGTTTCCTTTAAAAGGAAGGGAAAAGAAAATTGATTAATGAGATGGATTGGACGGAGCAAATTTGGCAAAAAATAATCCTCATTTTACTCTCTCCCCGCCTCCTCCTCTCCCTGTCGAAGTCTAGGGAAAGAATCGATCTCCGGCGCCCATGCCCTCTGGAACCAACCATCACAACCAGATCGAACAACCCAGGATCCTTACTTTAAGGACACTACCACAACCAAACATCACCCACGCTCACCGCCGGGTAACTTGAACCGCAGAACCAAATATCAATCAAATAGCAGACGGCCATGACACGAAAATGTATTGTATTAAACTCCAAAGCTAGGGATAAAACAGGAAAAGGGGCTAAAGGCCAAGGCAACCGATGGAAGTCATTTACACATTCTCTGATACATCTCCGATGTTTGATAAAAATATATAGCCATTAATGCATCCAGATAAAACGACTACGCTCAAGTTCTACAAAAAGTGAAAATTGTTAAGCATTCTCTGCCCTCCAATCTCATCTTTCAGTTTTCACGCCTCGGCTGCCTCCTGCGAGCAGAAGCGGCAGCTTCACTCTCAGCCTCAGCCTCAGCCTCTTCTTTCTTCTCATCGCTGCTTCCTTCGGTGTTGGATGTCTCCGCAACTGGCTCAGGTTTCTTCTCCCCCACCTTAGCCTACAAACACAATGACACAAACATCAGTCTCCGATCGATAAACTGTTAAAGAGGGTGTTTGTCACTGGATTTCAAAAATATTTTAAGAAAAAAATGAATTTTTTTTTGTTTTTTTAATCATTTTTAGTTTCAGGGCTCACCTTCTTTCCACCAAAAATTATCCTGAAGAAAAGAGTGAGGATCACCACCACAATGGAGACAAGGACACCAATTGTGATGTTTGGTTGTTTCTCTGCCTTCTCGATGAGATCCTGCATGAAAATCACATAATTGAGGACACATTCATAAATGACCCACAAGCTTTGGACGCCAAGTAACGAAGTTAAATATTTAACTTACAATAATTTTGTCCTTGTGCTCGCTCAGGAAAGAAATATCAGCAACCTGGTATAGAAGTGCGAACACCTTCTTCTGCAGAATTAAAATGATGGCTTAGATTATGATCCCATCCCAACATAGCAATCAATAACAGCAAATAAATGCAAAGACCGCACAGTGCAATACCTGGAAGCCAGCAAGACCATCAGTGCCAGTAGCTGCTTCCTCGGACTTCTGTTTCTCCTTCTCTGCATCAAACTTTGGCTTCCATGTTGTATCCCTAATAGAAGCTGCAAACTTCTCATCCTTCGCAATCAAGACATTGTCAAACAATATGCCATCCTGCATTGTCCAGATCTCAATACCAACAGCAGCAATGGGCTCAAAGTCAGGCTGGTCAAGCTCAAAGTAGTTGGGGTTTGGAATTTCCTGAGGCTTCCAAATACCCTTGTAGTTGGGGTTGTCAATAAGTGGAGCGTGCCATTTTCCCTTGTAAGCTGGATTTCTCTTCATTGGTCTCTTCCATTCACCACAACCTGGGGCTTCCTCGCACTTTGGGTTATCAGTCTTGGGTGCCTCCCATTCACCATCCTCCTCTTCATCCCAATCTTCTGGTTTTGTAGCTTCAGGATCATCAATCTCCTCAGGCTCATCATCTAACCATCCTTCAGGTTTCACAGCATCCTCATCTACGATTTCAAGAGGTGCATCCTCATCCCAGTCCTCTGGCTTCACTGCCTCAGGATCAGGAATTTTTGCTCTCTCATCCCAATCCTCAGGTTTCACATCATCTGGATCAGGAATTGTCTTGGCAGGGACAAGTGGGGGCTCAAAATCATCAGATGTGAGGAAATTCGCCTTTTTCTTCTCCTCTCCATCAACCAGAATTTGCAACTCGTTGTCGGATTTCAAGATGGCCGTGTACACGTGAGTAAGCTTGTCATGTGGAACAGAAGGTGGGAACTTGAGGTGATGCTCAACATACTCCCCACTCTTTGGGTTTTTATGCTTCAAGATAAAATGAACCTTGTTTGTGGTCCCACATTTGTCAGGTCCAAACATAATGGAATAAGGAGACTCACTGTCAAACCCCTTTGGCACCCACCCGGCATCCTGTGGTCGGAGATATTTTAAATATGCACCACCACATTCAAGCCCATTCTGAAGGCGAGTCTCGAATTGGAGGACAATCCCATCCTTAAGACTCACAGCCTCATCAAGTTCCTTCACAATGGCATACTTCTTAGCCGGCTCACTCACAAGAAGTCCATAATCATCATGTCCCTTGCTCTTTTCATGCTTCCACTCCCCTAAAAAACCAAAACACAGTGAACAACCAGCAAAACAAACGAGTCTAGTCCGATAATAGATACATCTCTCAAAATAGTAATTACAAACAATTATGATTAAAGATTTTTATTTTCTTTTTTAATATCTTACTAATATTAAATATTTTTCCTAAGAAGAACAAAATCACAGAAATAAATTCAGTTTAATAATTGAAATTAATTAAAGCAAGCTATTCATTATTATTTATAATTCATCAGCTGATAAAATATAGTAACAAATACGTTAAAACAAACAGCTTTCACACGCTCATTATTACAATTAAAAACAATATTTTTTTTTAAATCCACAATAATCACACAAATAAAATAAAATAAAAATCAGATTACATACATCAGATCCAAAATAAACTAAAAAGTAAATCACTTAGTTCCTTTTACCTTTATAGTCTTCCTTCTCTGAAACAATCCATCTTCCACTGAACGACTCTTCAAACGTCTCATACAAGATCTAAACACAAAAGATTAATAAAACACTACCATCAGATATCCATAAACAAACACACACATTAATGATTAATTTATAGATTAAGAGAGGTGATTAGGCTAATCAACAATAATTACCGTATCATCGTCAGCAAAGAGCTGATTGAAAGAAACGAAAGCTAACAAAAACACAATCGCCACTCGGAGAGTGACACGTCTCGCTTCTCTCATTTTCTCTTTCGTCCTCTCAGAAACCCTAAATCTAATGATGATTCGATTTTTTTCCGATCTAGCACTAGAAGATGCTCGATCTGATGGAATTTGATTATGTTGTCGAGAGAGGGTGTAGATATATAGTGTGAGATTTGGATCTGAATATGCTCGTCAATTCTTTTAGTTTAGCCAATGGAAGCACGAGCCACGTGAATTGGACTAATGAGGTTTCGCCACGTGTAACCACAGCAATTTTGATGTATGACGGTCTTTTCTGGAATATGGAATGAGGAAATTGATGTTTTTCCAGAGACGGGCTTGACTTGGTCAAGACAATGTGATGCGTAGGCCCGTTGTGGCATTCGGCCCCTTTCTGTAGGCCCATCTTCTTTGTTTATTGATTCTAGGGTTATTTAATTTTGTTCTTACACCTAACCGAGTTAATAATTGTATTGTAATAATGATTATTTTTATTTAAAATCAATTTATTATTTAAAACTAATTTTAAGTAATCCTTAGGAGGGGGATGACAAAGACTTTCACCAATTTTCATTTCGGTCGCTAAAGTCTTCAATATTTTATTCAGTAGAAACATGTGGGAAATAAATACGGGAGCTAAAAATTTTAACCCTAAGATTATTTTTAAATGATTCCTGTATAAATTAAATTAGCAGAGTGAAAATTAATATTAGGCTAGTTAATGAAAGAAAATCATTTGGACAATTTTATAAAAACAAATAACAATTATGAGTCCTACGAAAGAAACAAAACGCGCATCTAGTGTAGTGGTATCATAGTACCCTCCCACGGTACTGACCGGGGTTCGATTCCCCGGATGCGCAATTTTCCCTCACAATTTTTTTGTTTTTCACCAAATCTTTGTTTTGTTTTGTACCCAATTTATCTACATACCACACCGCAGTGGTTTTGTATAGTCTATCCTTATCTGATCATGGAGGCGTTTTGTATAGTCTATCCTTATCTGATCATGGAGGCTTGGAACCAGCTTCCAGTTGACACAGACTGACAAGGCATGAGAATTGACATTGTCCAATGATCAGCAGAAAGAGGGTAATTGAAGAAACACCATCCATTATTTCAATCACTTCTATTTACAATCACAGTGTCTGATTAAAACCCAACTTTCCAGGACGAAAACAAAGGAAGAGATTTGTATTTCATGGCAGCTCAAAGCTGTAGTTTAGGATCGACCCCTACTTCTCTAAGTGTCTCGGCACGAGGCTCAGGCAAGTACTTGAGTCCATTGTGATCAAACTCTTGAACATGCGCTACTTTCCTGAAAAATGATTTCTTTATAAACTTGTCAGCTTCTTCCACCACTTTATCTGGATCAACCACTTCAGGTATGGTCTCTCTAGTCTTCTTTCTGACACGAACATTCGGTGCGTACAGTACTTGTTGCTTGGCGGTGTAAAGACCAAGAGATATTGACAAAGCTATCATCCCTAATGCCACAAAAACTGGCACAAACTCACCTCTCACTTTCTTGCCGTGCTTGCTTTCTTGATGATAGTGGTGTCCAAACTGATCCGCTGCTGGTGCATATGATTTCAGTTTCGGCGCGGTTGAGGTTGCATATGTTGCTGTCCCACTTAAGCGACTAGCTAGTGATTTCCAATAGCCCTGCAAACGATAAGAGCAAATTTAGTGAGAGAGGAAGCACACATGGAAAGTATATACACTTAAATATGATCAAGATTACAGTAAAAAAGATAATCCACCCACCATTGATCTAAAAGCCATGTTGTTGCTGGTGGGATTCTTGAAGTAGGAAACAAAAAAATAGGTAACTGTTTCAAGATTCCTGGTTTTGCTTTGCTTGCTTGCTGAGTGAAGGTTTTGGGTTTTTCTTGAGGGTATAAAAAGGCGAGGGTGATTAGAAGGAGAGAGTTCTAGAGCCACGTAGCAGAGACCTGAAGGGACAGTTGTTGAAATGTTAGAGGAGACAGCATCAAGTAGAAGGCTCACGAAGTGGCGTTTAATCCATCTCCCACTGAACGACTCGTCAAACGTCTCATATAAGATCTATACACAAAACATTAATAAAACATTATCATCAGATATTCATAAACAAACACACGCATCAATGATTAATTTACAGATTAAGAGAGGTGATTAGGCTAATCAACAATAATTACCGTATCATCGTCGGCAAAGAGCTGATTGAAAGAAACGAAAGCTAACAGAAACACAATCGCCAATAGGAGAGTGACACGTCTCGCTTCTCTCATTTTCTCCTTTGTCCTCTCAAAAACCCTAAATCTAATGATGATTCGATTTTTTTCGATCTAGCACTAGAAGATGCTCGATCTGATGGACTTTGATTATGTTGTCGAGAGAGGGTGGAGATATTTTTCAGTTTTTTAGTTAAAAAACCGAATTGAAATTGCCCTGTTTAAACTAGATCCGGTTCGATTTTGGTTTTTTTTTTGGTTGTTTTTATTATTAAAAACCGAACCAAACAGAAATATGAACACCTAATGAGTACATAGATTTCTCTTGAGCTTTGGAAAGATAAAGACGAAAAACAAAAGTTTGGAAAAAAGATTGAAAACAAGTGCCTAAATCTACAAACAGGTAAAGGAAAATGCATCAAAGCTGCCGAGTCTCTATTCCTCAGATTATAGCTTTGAGAAGGTGAGCTTAAACTACTTTGCAAATGGGATTAGGCAAGTACTGCACACCACTCTCAAACTCCTGAACGTGAGCTGCCTTCCTGTTGAAGGATTTCTCAATTAGTTTCTTGCAATCGTCAACCACTTCATCTAGTAACACTACAGGAATTGTTTCCCTTAACTTCTTTTTGACACGAAAATTTGGTGCATACAGCAGTATCTGTTTTTTGGAGGCTAAACCCAGTTTGTAAAATTATCAACACCAGTGCTACATGCACCGGCGTGAAATCAGCCTTCACTGACGTCTTCCTCCCCTCTGCAACAAGATCACGATAGACAAAATCAGCTGCTGGTCATGCATACACCTGCCTTTTTGGCGAGGTTGACGTAGCCTGTGCATTTCCTTTTAACCGACTTGTTGGTTGTTGGGTTGAGTCTGATCCGTCCAGAGGTATGAGCATGGTCATATATAGAGACATTACTAAAAAGATAACCACTTCTTTACTTTATAAACATAAACATAACCCATCATGAAAAGAAATGTATTACAATTGAAAGAACATAGTTCTATCTCTTTTATTACATCTCAATTCTATGCATTAACATAATTAACTTAACAAGATCTACAAAAACATTTATACTGTGAAATATTATTTTGATTCTAGTAATTGAAGTAATACTGAATTGATTAATCCAAGAATAAGAAAATGAATTCTTACAAGTAAATTTTCTTTTTCAATTCTACAACTCTAATATCAATAGAGAATCGAAAAAGAAAGCTTACTTGTATGAATTCATTTTTTAATTCCTAGATCAATTAGTTCAACGTCACTTCAATTACTAGAATCAAAATAATATTCCGCAGTATGAACGCTTTTATAAATCTTAGCAAGTTAATGCATTTAATGCAGAGAATTGAGATAGAAAAAAAGACATAGAATTATATTCTTTCAATTATTAAACATTTATTTTCATAGTGAGTTATGTCTCTATTTATATAAGTAGATAAACAGTTATCTTTTTCATAAGTTATCTAAATATATGGATTATGCTCATCTCTTATGGACAGACCAGACCCAACCCAATAATCAACACGACTTGTCATCCATTCCAGGTAACCCTGCAAAATGTAGCTATCAAGTCAGGAAATAACTTTAAGAAGAGATGAACTGATAATTAGCAATCACTTACAGTTGATCTAAAAGCCATGATTAGGTTGTAAGGAGAGCTAGACGTGTTGTGAAGAAATCTACTTATTTCATAGAGCGTAGAAAGGGTTCTTGGCCATGCTTGGTAGTTGTTCTAAGATTCCTGTTGGCATATATAGCAAGGAGACTGGAAGAGTTTCTGGAACCATGTTACACTACGTAGAAGCTGAACCGACAGTTCCTAATTGCAAAGTGCCTTGTAAAGTGGCACCTCGTGTTCCCGCTTCGAGCTGAGGTGCATGGTAACAGCTCTCAATTTAAAGCCTTGGAGAGACGTCATTTCTTCAGGTTCTAGTATAAGTTTCCAAACAGTCAAGTTGTTTTCCTGAAGAAACGCACAATATTGGATAGCTGCTGCTACTAGCACATTTATAGATCTTATATGAGCATCAAGTGAGGAGCAAACAGCCAACGACCATGAGTTTTTATAATTCAAGTCAGAATCATGTTAATCGATTATATGGCCACGAGGACAAAGTCCATTTCAAAGTACCCAATCGGGAAAAAGCTTCAGAAATTTACATTAGAACTTTTGAATCATTCTACTTATGTAGAATAGGAACAGGCAGGGCGTGATCAGTCAGAACAGGCTACCTGAAGATAAGCAACGCACTAAGGGAACTCGGCAAGTTTCCGAAGGGAAGCTCTGAAATTCTTCATTTTCTTTAGTAATTGAACATATCAAGTAGACACGAAATCATATTCATACTGCTGATTGCTTCTGAACAATCAATGTAAATATCTCTGGCATGCCGCACAATATATACCCCTTCTTGCCACGGGATTGGTTACCCTTTACGATGTGTGGCCAGATAAGCACTCTAATAGCTGTCAAGCCAGTTCTTCTGTCGAAGTGATTGTTTGGACAGTAGCTAATGTCTTGAAAAAATCGCTTTTCCACTGTTGATGGAAGAAGTTTAAAAATTTGCAACTTGCATTTTCACCAAAGTTCTCTTTCTTTTACAAGGTGACTGTCCCAAGTAACGCAGCCGACATGTATGTTTTGATTAGAAAAGCCATCCAATTGTTAGAAAACCCACATATTTGTCCTCATTTAAAAATTTCTGACTTAACAGCCAGCTGTCTCCGTGTCACACAAACTGATGGTCATTTTTGCAGATTGAAATACAAATGTTGCAAATACGTGTTAGAATTCTGAAAATTCAGGCATCTAGCTCAGTTCACTTTGATGTTCTCTTATTCCATTTAAAACCAAATTTATCTTGTCACTTTCAGAATGTAAGCTATCCCCTGCAATAAACTCATGTACAACCCCATTCAATTGAATCAGGCTAAAACCAGCAATCTTCTTTACCACCCTATTACTACTCAATGATCTCCTAATATTCACTACATCTTCCCATCGTTCTGCATTAGCATAAACATTGGCCAAAATTGAATAAACCCCACCATCATTGGGTTTCAACTCCATCAAGTGCATCGCTGCTTTCTCTGCAATCTCAACATCCCCATGAATCCGACATCCTCCCAGCAAACCACTCCACACAGACATATCACCTCCTCTGGGCATATCCTTTATCATTTCCATCACTTCTTTAATCAACCCTGCCCGCCCAAGCAAATCAGCCATACACCCGTAATGCTTTGGCTCTCGAAGGACTCCATAAACAGATTCCATCTCATCAAAAAGTTTCCTTGCATCATCTACGAGACCCCTATGACTGCACCCTACCAGAACTCCTAAAATGCTAATCCCATCTGGTTTTACCCCAGCTTCTATCATCCGCGAGAAGTACTCCAACAATAATTCGCCATACCCATGCATTGCAAGGCCACCAAGCATTGCATTCCAAGTAAGCAAATTTTTGTCTGAACTCGAGTCAAATATCTTTGAGGCAATGTCAATGCACCCGCATTTTGCATAGAAATCAACCAACCCAGTGGACAAAAAGGTATCCACTTTCATCGCATTCCTTTCAATATAATCATGAATTTTCATTCCCTTTTCAAGCTCTCCTAGCTGTGCACAGGCAGAGAGCGTTGAAACCAATGCAACATTATCGGGCCTAATCTCTAAATCTACCATCAAATCAAACAATTCAATAGCCTTCTCACAAAAACCTCCTTTTGCACACCCAGCTATAATAGCATTCCAAGAAACAGAATCCCTCACAGGCATTAAATCAAACAACTCCCTAGCTTTCACAACATCACCGGCCTTAACGAACCCATCGATCAGCACATTATAAGAAACCACATCTCGTTGAGAACTTTCATCGAGCACCTTGTACGCATCATTTGAAAAATCAGAAACCATATAACCGTGAATAAGAGAATTTATAACATGCAAATCCGACAAGAACCCGAATTTCAGAACTTGACAATGAAGACAACGCGCTAAAAAACCCCCTCCAAGCTGCGCGCAGGCTTTGAGGGTAAAAGGGAAAGAATGAGAATCAAGAGGGACAGAAAGACGGCGCATTTGAGTAAATAAATGGAGGGCAGGGATAGGGAAAGAGAGGAGAGTGTGGACTCTAATGATAGTATTGTAACAAAATGTAGATGGGTTTTGTATAGAATTGAATACAGATTTTGCATAGTGTAGAACAGAAGTGGGGGGTTTGGATTTGGATTTGGTGGTGAGAGTGTAGAGGAATTTGGTTAAAAGGGTGGGAGAGGAGTGGAAATAAAGGGGTGTGTTCGTGATGGTGTAAGCATGGAGCTGGTAGAGTTGTGAGATTGTTTTGCATTGTTTAATTAATTTGGTGATCACTGAGTGATAATTTTGTGGTGTTATGAGGTTGCTGCTGCTGCTGATTAACATTCAGTTATCGGTTTTTAGAATCGTTTGATGGGTTTGGCGATCGGCATGCATTAGCGTGGTTTAAAAAAAGCTAAAACGGAATAAAAGAACGTGAACGGCAGGATTCGAACCTGCGCGGGCAGAGCCCACATGATTTCTAGTCATGCCCGATAACCACTCCGGCACGTCCACATTTACGTATAGTTTAGAAATATAATATATATAATATACAATATTTTGAAGCCAGATTTATAATGGGCCTCAGAGGAATAAAGAAGGCCTAAGTAGACAAGACTCCATTAGAGAGCAAATAGTTTCTGGGCTTCATTCGTCTGTCCCTTATGACACTTTACATTTTGACAGAGGTCAGGAAAAAAACACGGGTATATAGATTTATTTTTTATTTTTTTAACTGGATATCTGGGCTAGCTTATACAAATCTTAACTAAATTTCTAAGTTTTTGTATTTAGGTTTATAGAATTTTCTAAAGGCAAATAGTTTTTAAGTATATTTTTTAAATTCATTTTAACAACTTCTATATTTATAGTTTTATGCTGTATCTGCAAGCATGTAAAAGCTGAGTAATCGATTGTTGGATGCTACTATGCTAGTTTCTAGATGTTTCTCTCTACTTGTTAAAAGCCTGTTAGGCCCTCTAAAGAGAAGAAATCGTTGGACAACTCGTGTCGACATCGACTGGACAATCAAGATATATAATCGATGATGTAGACTCACTGTTATTCACATATACGCACCAAAAATCTTTCTATTTTTAGTATTATCATAGGAATTTCTTGTTTGTCTGCATTACAAGTCACAGGTTGAAAGGGGAAAATGAAGCTACAAGCTGCAGAATTTTTTATTTTTTTTAATAACATGAGTATATGAACTAGTTTACGCATATTTTAATTAATTCTATATATTTTAAAATTAATAATTATTTAAACCTTTACTAACTATTATGTTAGCAATTATAAAATTTCAGAAAAAAAACCAAAAAAAAAACACCAGATTTTAAACTCTTTTCACTTGGTCACCACCAGCTAGATTGCTAAGAAAATGCCATCTTACTTGTACATAAAAAGAAGGGCTTGTCCATACTCTCCATGGTCCAAGGGTGTCAATTATCTGAATGGGGCAAGGAGAAGAAAAATATTAAAATATATCCTCACTCAAATCAAGCCTTGTTGGAACTGGTCCTTACCACTTATCATCAGCGTTTAGCTTTTTTTCTTTTTGACTATTCTCCATGCAGTCTTTCCACAGTCAGCTTCCTAATATCTCCAACTTTACATGGATTAGTGCTGTTTGACACACAGATTCTCACATCCAGATACAAAAATGGGGTAACAAGTGGACGGTGCAAAGCCCTTCTACTTTGTTGTCATGTACAACTTTAACGACCTTTGATCAATTGTTTCCAATTTTCAATCTTCTTTGATGGGTTAGCCCTACACTTGTCTGCTAACTTTTTCTCTGGCACTCTTCGATTGATCATCATCTCTTTGTCTTTTCTCCACGAGGAGCGGCTAAGCTAGCTACTAGCTAGTGTGATTTCCATAAAGAAAGGGTAATCACATGGCCCTTGGTGGGATAAGCATGCCTCATTTACAGAATATTGATGCCCTATGGGACCGGTTTTCGAGTTTCTTTTTGCTATGTGAGGAAACCACCGACGAGTAAAATTCCACTCGTTTTAGGTTCTTACAATAAATATATTTTTTATTTTGAATTTGAGATGGATCACAAATTTTTTGTCATGCATGTTATTGGTTCAAGAGTTATCCTTCTTTGCTGATCTGTTCTCTTTGGTTTTATGTCCGGATATTTAGGTAAAGTATAATGGATTAAAGAAAGATTTGAGCGTGTTTATCTTCAGTGTTGTTTCCTGGGTCCAAGAGGCTTATATAATGGGAATGTTAGGTAGACTGAACCAAGGCAAGCTCCAAAGCTCTAGGGTTTCTTTCTATCTGAACTGACTGCTTTCCAGCACCAAATCATGCCGAGCAAGAAGAGGAAGAAGATGGTGGTAAGAATTCCAGGTGTTGGGTAGTGTAACTACGTAACCTCTTCTCCCTTCAATGGATGCAAGGGGACACAAGGCAAGTCATTGAGGCAAAGGGAAGGTCATGCCTTTCTTCTGGGTTTTCTTACTTCTTTCGTGTTCATGCTACCCTTGGCATGAACTGCTCATATTTTCAATCAAGATTTCTGTACTGGTAGGTTAAAGCTGTGTCAAGCTGTATTTTTATTGTAAAATGTGACTACTTCCATAATGTAATTTGCTGTGCAGTTCTTGAATGCTATGGCATCTTCTGGTGGCTGTGCAGCAGTATCATGTCATTCACATGCCATGAAATTATGTAAAATCCAGTGTTTTTGCAATGAAATATGATGCTATTCGACAAAATAATAACAAACGTCCAGGGTCGGGGCAAGTGAGAAAGAATATGGGCTCGGATTACCTTGCATCCATATACAATGAAATTAGGTAAAAGTTGTCGACACTTGCCTAAAAAAATCATCTGAGAAAAACTCTCCCTAACAAAACTATGAGCCCCGAATCTTGAAGGGGATTACTGCCTACCGTATAATTCAGCAAATTGGATCACCTACTTGAATAGTAATCTTATTCTTTATTTTCGTTATCAAAAAAGCTTTAATAAACCATGCACGTTATTCCAGATCTAGCATCAGTGTAGTAGCAACAGGTTATGGCATTTGCAACCCCTAATCAAGATCTAGTCTCTTTTTCATAGCCTCGTAAACCATATACGTTATGCTTGCTGCTGGCACGACCTTCAGAAGATTTGGAAAAATTCCTTTGTAAAAACCTCTATAACCTTCATTCTGAAACGTCCTCCAAAATACATCAGACATCCCTTTGTAAGGAGCAGCATTACTAGGAGGTTGAGCTTGCATTCTGATAAGAAAAAAACACAAGAAGCACTGTAAATATTGCACGATTTGAAGACTAGTTGAGATGGAAAGGCAGAATAGATGGAAAACTCCAGAGTGAAAAAGAGCAAGGGTGGTATAGGACTTCCGAGAAATAAGATGTTACCTGGTTCTAATAACCTGCAAGGGGTAAACACATGTTGCTCCCAGGGCTCCTGAGATTGTTCCACAACACAATTGAACAAGGGGACCAGGTTCTGTAGAAAACACAGTTTTTCAGAACACAACTCCTGAAAAACCAAGAAAGAAAAGGAAATTATCAAACGACAAAATAGACAGGAGAAAAATGTACCACTGTCATGCAGCATATATGTCTTCGACATATCTTTCAAAGTCTCATAGGCAGCAAGGTCAATGCCAGCATATGGGATAATGCCAAGAAGAGACGGCACGATACCTTTATAAAATGCTCGAGGTCCCTCCTGAATCCATATATCCTTTGTCAGTGCTCCCAAATTTGGCGCCTTTCCACTTTCACAAACACAAGTCTGTAAACGAGTTTTCACAAGATCCATAGGATAGATAGCAGTCTGTGCAACTGCACCTGCCATACCACCTGCTAAAAGTCTCCCACCAGGACCAATATCAACCTTGTCTCCCCCTTTGACTTCTCCAATTGCATTCTTTAACATTTCATAAGCATAAAACTTGATGGCACTTTCAGGTGCTACCTTCAAAACATTTAACCCATTACCACGGAAAAAACCCAAGAAACCTTCTTCCTTCCATATCTTGTTAATAGCAGGCACCAGACAAGCTCGAGTAGTCTGAACTTGCAAGACAACCTTCAGGCGATCAAGAGGAGCAGTTGCAGTACGAGAAGCGGCTCCTGCTATACCCCCTGCAATAAAATATTTACTCCTATGAACATGCTTGCTGATTCCTTCTGGAATAACAGCTTGCTCCCCGATATCAACATGGCATACCCTTTCCCAGTGATGGTAGATGTTTTCAATAGTAGCTTCATGAGGATAGAGTAAGAGAAAATCTCTCCATTCCTCAAAAGTTATAATTCCATTATTATCCTTATCAACATGCTCTACAAATCGGGCAAGCTCCTCCTCATCAATTTCAATCCCTGTAAACAAGAAACTGCTGGGGCTTATAAGATGAAAAAAGAGAGGATAAAATTCAAGGCAACTGGGCTAGCAAATACTTTGCTAGCACTGAAAGCTCGAAAAGAAAGAGCAGGAAAGAAATATCTTAAAATGCATCAACAGTAAATTTCATCGTGATTATCTGAACTCAAGAATTAAGAAACAATTACAAAATAGCACAATTGTACGTGTGCACATACGAGTGGGGTAGACAAATGGCATACCAAGTTCTACAACTTTCCAAGACTAAAATCCTACATTGTTAAAAATTCACGGCAACTATGGAGGAAAACAAGGGATACTTGAAATCAAGAAAAACTCCAATTTATGAAGTGCCATAGCAGCTTCTGCTTGATTAAGGAAGGTCCACAAAAGATTTAACTTGTTCACAATCGATATCACCATTTTAACAAGAACAACTAGATAATTTTTTGTACTTCCAGCAAATTTCAGGCAAACTCATACAGGAATTAAGTAAAGTACCACCAAAGACATCTTTCAACACCAAAGAACCACAGGGATTGTGCCTCCGCAAGTTTTAAGCAAACATATACAGCATTTCCTAACTTAAATCCCAATTCTCTAAGCACTTCATGCCCTCCAAACATACCCTATAGCAATTACAACCTTCAAAAAAAAATCCACACATAAAGCTTCAATTTTGCTTCCATATATTTCCCTCAAATAACTATAGCAGACATCTAGAAGTCACCAAACTGTTTAGAAACAGTTTAACTCAGGCTAACAAATGATTGCAACATGACTTCAATTAATTATAGAGGTCAGGTCCATCATCCAGGACATAAATAAGAATCTAAAAAATGCAGCCTTAGAGCTCGGCAGAAATCACCAAAACACACACAGAAAAAAGGACCCATCTTTTGTCATCCAAGCCCTGGGAAAAAATAAATCAGGTTAAAATTAAACCAAATAAATTTAGTTGACATCATGCTTCCAAATTTAGTAAACAGCTGAACCCCCAGTCTCTCACACCATTATCCTCTAGCATAACCTCAACCAACTGTTAAGCGTGATAGAATCCAAAGTAACAGAAGAATCAAAAGACCATTACGTATCAAAATCTTCTTAGTAGATTAAAATACATTGTCAAATTCCCCGAGCTTTAAAGAAGGATTTCCATTAACTAACTACTAAGATTACAAATCTAGACTACTTGAAACATTGTAATAATCAATCATTGTCATCACTACCTAATCATAACCCCCCAAAGCTACTAAAAATTCCCAATAAATTTCACAATCCAATACAATAATAAAAAAATCAACAAAATCAAAAACCCAATTCGGAAAAACTCGAAAAATCCAAATAAAAAGTGAGAAATTAAAAAATAAGTACCAGCCTTTACAAGAGCATCCCATAACTCCTCAGGAAAAATGCAGCCATTATGTTCAACATCAATAGCTTGAAAAATCCTATACAGCTCCATTTCTTTATCATCCATATACCTCCTAAACTCCTGATAATCAACCCTTCCATCACGATTTGCATCACAAACTTTCAGCAACTCTTTGGCATATTTATAACCGGCAGGAATTTGGAGCCCCGATAAGCCGGCTTCAATCTGCTCATAATCTAAATAACCCAAATTAGCTGCATCAAAAAAACTGAATAAACTTCGAATTCTAGCATCCCTCTCTTCTTTCGTTTCTCTCAATGCCAGTAGTACATGATCTATGGATACTGGGCCTGGTTTTTTAACCGGGTTGCAACAATCGGTTAAATTCGGGTTCGGATTCGAGTTCCTTTCCATTTTTGGCAAGATAACGTGGTGGCGATGGCGGTGCTCAACCGCGTTACCCGCCCCGGACATGGTTTTGCATGTGTTGGAGATTGGATCACGAAAAAAAGGTTTCTGCTTTTCTTGGGTTTTTCCCGAGGTTTGAGTTTTTATTTATTTATGCTATAATGCTATAATAAATGTAAATGAATCTGGGTTTTATGGTTTAAAAAATGAAGGGTGCAATTTAAATGAGATTTTATGTTGTGGAATGAAGAACACGGGGGATTTTTCAAGTGAGAAATTTGGATGGGGAAGGGCAGATCTCTCTCTCTCTCTCTCTCTCTCTCTCTATATATATATATATATATAAATGCACTTTTTCACGATGGAGTCTATTATACTATTGATTTAGCTTAGTAATATCATTGCATTTTAAAATAGATTTGAAAAATATTTTTTTAAAATAGTTTAAATTTAAAAAAAAAATAATGTTTTTAAATTATTATTTTAATATGAAGATATCAAAAATAATTTTTTAAAAAATAATAAAATAATATATTTCTAAATAAAAAATATTTTAAAAATCAATCTCAAATATATTTCTAAACAAACACTTTATCAATCAATTTGCAATAGTTATTTGATTTAAAAAAATATATATAAATTTTAAAATATTATTTTGATATATTTTTAAATAAAAAATACTTTAAATCACAATCTCAATCATATTTCTAAAAAGATACTTTGTCAATTAGTTTGCAATAATTCTTTGATTTTTAATCAAAAAGCTATATATATATATATATATATATATATATATATATATATATATATATATATATATATATAGATATATCAAAATACCTATGCTTACCATTAACTAAGTGTTATGAAAAATGAACTGGAAAACACTTTCCAGTGTTTGTTTATGTTATGGAAAATGATCTGGAAAATAATTTATTAATAAATTAATTTTTTTTTCAAGTTTATTAAAATAATGAGGAACAAATCTTACAAATTAAAAAGTTGAATGAGAATGAAATTGAAAAAAAATATAATTTCATAAATTATCTCAAATAAAATAAATAATAATCAAAATAATAGAGATCAAATCTAAAAAAAATTTAAAAAAAATAAAAGGTGAATAAATTAAAATAATAATAATTAACATTTCATAAATTATTTCAAATAAAATAAGTAACAATAAAAAAAATGAGGACAAAATTTGATAGATAAAAAATTTCAATAAAAAAATGATAAGAAAAAAGCAAATAGCAATTATAAAAATAAGAACCAAAATTAATATAAAAATTAAATTTTAAGAGATGGAATTTAAAAATAAATATTCAAAACAAATTATATATAGCAAACAGGGCCTAAATGTCATCAAGAAACATCCAAATCAATAAATATATAAAAAAAATAAAGTATCAAGTAGGTTTATTCAATTTACCTATGGATTAGATATTTTTTTATTAATAAAAAATAATGTATTATTATTATTATTATTATTATTATTATTAACATGCTTTTAATATAAAGTAAAAAATATAATTTTGAGAACTTGATGTTTGTATATAAAAAAAAATTTATATAAATTAATAATAATATATAGTATCTTGAACAAAAAGTGGAAAAAACCGTCCAGCGACCTTTCAAAACCCATCCTTTTGATGTTCGTATTTAAATAATATTATATGATGTCGACGCACGCGTTAATCATCTACTTTTAAAATTGATACTATTTTTAAAAGCAAAGATTAGTGGTGGAAGTTTCATTTTTATCCCGGACAAAAAAAATAATATAAATTATATTATAATAATTTATTTAATAAATTTAAATTTTTAAATAAAATAATTTTTTAATAAAATATCAGAGCTTTATTGATTCAATAATCATGAGTTTAAATCTTATTATTTTTATTTTATTTAATAAAAATAAAATATAAAATAGTATCCATCTATATAAATTTTATGTTTAAAAAATTTTTATTTAAAAAAATATTAAAAAATAATATAAATTATATTTCAAATAATTTTTACAGAGAGAGCTGGGATTGGTTAGGAAATTGTAAATACAACGTGCATTATTATCTTTAACTATTTTAACAGAAGGATATGATGGGGGGGGAGGCATCTAGATAGGATCGAGGGACCTAATAAAAAGAATGTATATACTCGGGGGACTAAGCTAACATGAAATTTGTTTAACAAATCTACGGTGTCTTTTATTTTTTAAACTGTTTTTTATTTAAAAATATATTAAGAAAATATTTTTTAAAAATAATAATTGAGCATTTAAAAAAATATAAAGGCGTAAAAATTAATAATTAAAATAAACAAATATTTTCATAAGAAAACATTTTTAAAATACAAACCAGTGTGTATCTTTGGAATAAACACGTGTCAATGATCCTTTCAGGCGGGTGCTTTAGAGGCAACAGAATCGATACCACCAAACAACGCGTCAGGAACACCACTAATTCTCTTACTATTAAGGGCACAACAGGGATTGCATCAAGGTTAAATTAGTCATTTACACAGGCTAGCGAATAACAACCCCCCACTTGTCACCTTTATGTCCATTCTCAAGGAAAACGTGTTTAATGATATTCTAGGTAGTATTTAAAAGGAAAATAAGTATAGAATAATATTCTAAGTATATTACAACATGAGATATTTTAATATCATTTGCCTAGCATTTTTTTATATTTAATTATAGCAGCCGTAATTACCGTGTCCTGATGTTTAATTTTTGCAGGGGCAAAATAATAATATATGATAGAACTTATATTTTTACTTAATGTGAAAATCATTGAAAGATGTATATGATTATCAATTTTGATGATTGTTTAAAAGTATGTTTAAGGTTATTTTTAAAAATATTTTTTATTTAAAAATGAATTTTTTTAAAAATTATTTTCGACAACAATACAACACATGAAAATGATATAAAAACACAAATTTTTTTAATTTAAAATAAAAAATAAAAAAAATTATTTTTTTTTGCAAAAATATATTTGAAATAAAATATCAAATACCAATTTAATTTAATAACATTTAAAAAAAAAAAAAAAACTTTCAGTAGTCTTATTCTACGGTCACCATGACAAAACTTGCACCACAAGAAAACAATCTTTATATAATATATTAAATTTAATTTAAGAATATATAAATAGTGAGTAGGCTGTATATTCAAATTGCTTCGATGGGAAAGCCGGATAAAAAAAAATAACTCAAGGAAGAAATTACAGTGTACATTATGCACATCCTATATTTAATTATTTTTTAAATAGCAACCCAAAATATTAACCACTTACCTGGTAGTTCTATTTTAGTGACGGTTTTGTTAAGGAACCAACTCACCTAAAAGCTCAAGTTTGTAAGTGAGACCCCATAATATGATTTATATTATTCTCTACCACATTCCCTCAAGTGAAAACCTTTTGGATTTGAAACTTGCACAGACCCACATTACCTTGTGTTTGATTTTTTATCAAGGTGGTGAGATTTGAACTCGTGACCGCTGGGTCAACAAGGCTCTGATACCATGTTAAGGAATCAACTCACTTAAAAACTCAAGCTTGCAAGTGAGGCCCCATAATATGATTTATATTATTCTCTAACAGGTTTGTGTATTTGTTGATTATTTTTAAAAATATTTTTTATTTAGAAGTGTATTAAAATAATATATATTTTTACTTTTTAAAATTATTTTTGACATTAGCATATGAAAATGATCTAAAAATAAAATAATTGTTTTAAGAAAAAATAATATCATTTTAATATATCTTTAAATAAAAGATATTTTTAAAAACAATCACAACCACATCTTCAGGTGGTGGCAATATTGCATAATTTTGAACCCTGAAAAAGGGTGCCAATAATAATAATAATTGGATCAATAATTACTAAGAAAATGAGTATCTCATTTCATTAATTTATTTTGAAATGCTGCATGGTAATGATGAATGTTTGGGCAGAACAAACTCGGTCAAAAATTAGAAAAGCACAGTCAAAGCCATCACATTGGCCCCTAACACACAAGTTGACAAAGTCAAGATCCTACCAAACTACAACACAAGGAGGTCACTACTGATCAAGGTTGAACTCCCAATTTTTCATGCTTGTTTCGCTCCCCCGCGGAGGACTTCAAGACAGACATTCATAGGTTAGAAAAAACATTATTGAATTATATCACGCCTTATTGCTGATAAACAAGCATGAAACTGCTAAAGCAGATTTGGCGGTAAAGTCTAAATTCATTGGAACATGCGTGCACTTCACGCCATAATGACATGTCCATTAAATTTACATAAAACAACAATTATTCAATGATTTTGATACTGGTTATGCGTTGCATCAAATGAGAATCTAATATTTTATTTAATAATTTAAATCTTTAAATAAAATAAATTTTTAATATAGTATCAAAATTTTATTGGTCTAATTATCATAAATTTAAATATCATCATTTTTATTTTATTTTATAAAACTTGAATACAAAGTAGTGTAAATATATACAAGTTTCAATAGATCTTTATTTAAAAAAAAATATATATTATTTTATAAAATTTTATTTAATAATTTAAGATTTTATACGAAATAATTATACGACAACCATTTCATATATAATAACTTTGGTCAATTTCATTACAAATCCATAGTTACCATCCAAGAATCCTTCGGTTGAAAGCTAAAAAATTAACATGTTTATATATATATATATATATATATATATATATATATATATATATATATATATATATATATATATATATATATATATTGTTTTCTTAAAAAGAAAATAAAAAAAGAAAATAAAACATGCGTGTACTTCACGCCATATTGACATGTCCATTAAATTTACATAAAACAACAAATATTCAATGATTTTGATACTGGTTATGCGTTGCATCAAATGAGAATCTAATATTTTATTTAATAATTTAAATCTTCAAATAAAATAATTTTTTAATATAATATTATAGTTTTTTTATTTCAATAATCAAGAGTTCAAATATCATTATTTTTATTTTATTTTATAAAAATTGAACACAAAATAGTGTGACTATATACAAGTTTCAAAAGATTTTTATTATAAAAAATATATTAAAAAATAATATAAATTATTTTATGAGATTTTATTTAATAACTTAAAATTTTATACGAAATAATTATTTGACAACCATTTCATATATAATAACTTTGGTCAATTTCATTACAAGTCCATAGTTATTATCCAAGAATCCTTCGGTGAAAAGCTAAAAATTAATAAGTTATATAGTTATATATATATATATATATATATATATATATAATTAAAAATATAATTAAAAATATATTGTTTTTTAAAAATGAAATAAAAATAATCAAGGGTGGAGCTAGGTTTTTTATCAACCAAAGCTCACGCAAATCCCGACAGGGATAGTAGCCACGTCCTCTCCTTTTCTATAGCCAATAATGAGCAGCAGAATAAAATATTGAATAACCAAAACACAATAATATTTTATATTTATATTGTTATCTTTGTCGAAGAAAATCATGGTCGCCGGCATATTGGGCCAAATTGTAAGCGGTTCACCAATCAAAACACAAGACATGGAGACCAACTACTCCGTTGGATCGATCAACCCCCTAACTCCAGCCTAATGTGAGAAAAAAACCAATGACTTGGTTGACCCAACAAGTCAACCCATAATTTAGTTGATAGGGTGAAAATTACATAATTTTTTATTTTCAAGATTTTTTTATTCAAATTAAATCATCTAACCTGTAATTTGAGTTTTGAGCCAAGTTAAGTGTCAAGCTCTGTATTTGATATCGTGTTTTTTTTTAAAAAAAAATAATTGAAATTTTTTATTTTTAATTAATATTTTTAATGTTTTAGATCATTTTCATGATATAAAAAAATATTTTTAAAAAATAAAAAAAATATTTTTGAATAAAAATACTGTAAAAAAACAAACTCAATTACACTTTTGAAAAGGAACTAAATAATTAAGGTGCAAGCAACAACATTAACATGAAGAAAAAAACATGCTACTCAATATCTTTCGGGATTGAAAGCTGAAAACTAAGTTGGACCATGAAAAATAACGAGACAATTTATTGATAAACTGTATAAAATAACCCATAATCGATGATTTATATGAAACTATGGCAGTATGAATAATTTCCAATTAACCAGACAGTTTATTGATGTATAGATCTCTGTGGCTCCGCTAAAGAAGAGAATGAGTTCCATTGACAAGGTAGCTGTAAGCAGGTGGTCTGATTTGCATCCATTTATTGAGCAAGCTTATAGATGCATTACAAAAGATAATGGAAATTAACAGGATTACAACTCTATGCCATGATTGGTTGATAGCCTTCTCTCCCCTTCTTCAGTCGATGATGCAGGCCAGCACCAACTACTGCCAGTCCTAACAGAGATATTACTGCTAAAGCAGATTTGGATACTTTAATCTTTTCATGTATCTGCAAGAACCAAGAAACGTTCAAATTTCATAAAATACTAACTATAACCTTTAAAAACCGAGCAAGAACTTACATGAATAGGAGAATGCAAGAAATTCGTGGGATTTGGTGTTCGATCAGCAACCAAAATGTAAAAAACCCCCATAACTCCTGTGTGCTTTTGAGTACTGCTGTAGTTAGATTCAAGAACTAGATTCTCCTCGGCTGTTATCTGGATAGAGCCTGGTTCAGGATAACAGGTGGACATCCCTACTATGTAACCTGCCTCATCTCCCGCATCCTTTCCTTTTCCATAAATTGGTTCTGAAGTACATATAACACGTCCATCCTGAGGCGAGCATACAAGCTTATGAGATGTCATATTATTCACCATCCCTCATAAAAGGGATCGCATGAACATTCCACAGCATATATGGTGGTAGACAGAGCAGTTCAAGTAAGCCCGGATGAAGAAAATGGATTTGAAAACAATTTCGAGCTGTCATATATTTATCGTTCCATGGTTATTAATGCATCTGATTTGAAGCCTTGATTGAAGATTGAAGATTACCTCCCCATACAGAGTAGAACCAATTCCCCCAGTATGCTGATGGGCAACACCGTAGATGACATAACCACTGACCGGAATGGTCAGGCTTGTCCTTTGGACATCAATGCATCCATCAGAAATTGCACTGCCAATGCTGCAAGGCTCGACGTCATACTCAACCTGCAGAAAATAGTGGTTTAACAAAGTAACAAAACATGTCACTGTTGGAGATCAGTCTGAAGATGTTAATAAATTCAATCACAAACTTCTCTGCAGTGTAACTCAGAAATGGTTTTATACAAATTCTCTAACAGTGAATGCTAATTCAAAGAGCACAATTGGAGGAGTTTATCAATCATCATAAACATGAATGCTTAATTTAACTCTCATGTAATATATGAACAGCATCCGATGAAAGTGTTTCTTACCTGGCAACCATTTTCTGGACTTGATCCAGTTGAAACATTCAGCCTTTTTCCAGTATCAGTGACATCAAATATAAAGATTTTAACAGGGATAATGCCACAATCCCAATCAACCCATTCAACCGTGTACCGCAAGTATAGACTCCTCCTGACACCCTCGTAACCTTTTTGTACCTTGCAACGTGTTTGATCATAGCAACAGTTTAGACCCCCTGTGTAGTCTGGCCTCAAAGGTTGACCATATTCATCTACAGTGACGTTGTACAGATCGCATCTACATTCTGTGCATCCCGGCCTATCTACGGCACCCCGAGTGTCAATTGCATGGACATTAAGCATCCATTTCTCCTCATATCCTTCTGGAATCTCAGCTGGATTGCCAATTTCTATTGCGTAAGGATCAGGAATATGAGTGTCTGTTTTTCGTGTTTCGGAACCAAGGCCAAAATATTGTCGCAGAATAGTCCCTTGGCATATTCCATTGTTTGCTCCAAATATATAATCTGCCGGCTGAATCTCCTGGTCACCATTGTTCTCTACCATGTCCTGACGCTGATAGTACTTTGCAACAACCCAGTGATGAAGATAAGTTTCATGAAGGGGTATTGGTTTCCCAGCTCTATCGATTACTTCAGCTCTGAGACTCTTAAGACCAACATGACCCCTTGGAAAGTCAATATTGTAATAAAACCTATTCTCTACCGATCCTGGTTCGAGCACAAACTCCGGCGAGAGAAAAGTGACGGATTTGATCTTATTTCCAATTCTCGGAGAAGCTAATGTGCACGATACATTGAACGCAAGTGTTATCACTAGAATTGCTGGCAAAAGCAACCCTCCTCGAGAACGAAGTGCCATGTTTCCTGTCAGCTTCTAAATCCCTGGTTGAACTACACAATCTTTCAGAAACTATAACACAACACACATTATTTTGAATTTGCTAAAAACAAATTCTTGAATCTTGAACTCTTTTAAAAAGACACTAAGAAAGTCACAAATGAAACATATACATAATTTTTTTGGATTTTTTTTTTAATTGTTGATAAATAAGGTTAAAAATCAGGTTATGATAAGGTGGATGAACAATTTAGAGTCTTGTTGAAGAGAATTTTAGAAAATAAACTGAAAATGGTTGAGACCACGTAAATTGAATGTTTATCAAAAAGGTTGCAAAGTTTGGCAATCCAGGTTTCAATATCCTGGATTAATTTTTATTAAGGTAGATTTGTCAGTTTGTGGAAATTAAGAGCTCTAGTGTATGTTTCTTTTTTAAATATTCAATTAAAATAAAATATAGTTATATATTATCCTTTTCAATTCATTTTTCACTCAAATTTAAATAAAATTTGAATTATAGATACTTTGAACTCCTGTATTATAAAGGGATACTGCAGAGATAAAAAAAAAAATTAACAAAAAAAAAAACACCAAAACTCTCAATTCATATATATATATATATATATATATATATATATATATATATATATATATATATATATATATATATATATATATATATATATATATATATATATATATATATATATATATATATATAATTGACTTAAATCCAGTAAAAATTAAGAGATGTGGGATGGAAATAAATGATTTTACGTACCAAAATATGAAATGTAGTCTCAAGTTCCGAAAAGGGCAACTTGCTCCTCCTTGCCTTCCTTGTATAGTTTGACAGACGAGGTTATTTACTTGTATGTGTGCTCTCTCTCTTGCTCTGGTAGCTAGGTTGAAAGGAGAGGAACAATATATATAGCAACTAGGTAATTAATTAATTGATTAATTATACGAAGTTTCCTTGTAAGACTCTCTTTAGATTTTGAATACTAAACAAAAAGTATTAGGTGAATTTAGTTTAGTTGAATTGTTTTGAAAATAACACAAAATATTTCAAACTTTATAACATTAAAAAAATCAACATGAAAAATATATTATACTCAATTTAATAATAAATTAACATCTATTGTCTTAAATAATGAAATCACCACTAAAAACTCCCTTTTTTTTTGTTATTAGATATACAGACCAGTTTACACATACCACAGTTAATTCCTGGATATCCTGTAAAATTAATATACAAGTAAGACATTATAAAAATGACAAACAAACGTAATGGAACTCGAATAATAATATAAAATAAAAAAACAAGTTCCTTTCTCCGCTAGATTAGGACCCACCGGCATCATTTTTATATATTATAGTCGGAGGTGTATGATTTTGAATCGGAAATGTCAAGAGGAAGAAGCATGGACAGATGATATCTATAACTTAAGCACAAAGGATGATGTTGACCAAAAGAGAATATAGCCTAAGGCATGACGTTCACCCTTCCTTTCCTTTTGCCACGGCCATTTCTTATTTTTATGGTAAGAATTTGTTAGTAGTGTCATAATTTCTTTATGTTTTTAAGAAATATTTTTATTTTTCATTTTAATATACTAATATAAAAAAAATATTTTTAAATAAAACTATACTTATAACTAATCACTACTAATAATAATTAACCACTTAAGAATATTACTAGTGTTTTAAATGTACTCTCTCTTTCCATGCTAGCCTCGTTAATATCATGGTGATGAATGGTTTTTTAAGATTTTTTTTAAAATATATATATTAAAATAATATATACTTTTATTTTTTAAAAAATATTTTTGACATAAAAGATATAAAAATATAATTTATAATAAAAAATATATTTTTTTAATACACAGAACTAAAATGACATCACATATGTTTTTTACTTTTAATTTCGAGGACCGATTATAAATTATTCGACTAAGAAATGTAATGTGTTTAGAAATAAATATTAAAGTAAGTGATCAAACTCCCTGTTTTTTAATATATTCTAATTTCTAATATGCTGATGTGATGAATAATATTATAGTATTTATTATTCATTTTCATGATACAAGTCTTTTCGAAATTTTATTTGTAAGTGTGATTGTGATTATTTTTTAAAATATTTTTTATTTAAAAATATATTAAAATAATTTTTATTTTATTTTTTATAAATTATTTTTGGTATCATCACATCAAATCAAATTATCTAAAAATATAAAAAAAATTATTTAAAATAAAATAAAATTATTTTTTTTCAAAAATATTTTTCATAATCTCCCAGGCACCCCTAAATTGACCTTGGTGTGGAAATTTTGAACGTGGGGTAGCTACAGGTAATTTTTGTGGATTTATTGCATTCATGACACAAGAGACACGTGTCCATTGGAAAATGATTACCCTCAAGAAACACAACACGTAAGAACACAAACCATTCCAACTATTGGATGATACTTGTTTGAATTTGATGATAATAAGAGAAAAAAAGGACGAGTTGGATGCTCTAGATGGCTAATTGTTTAGCTTGTGACCATTTCAAGAGGTTCTAAAACGTCTTCTCTTACTCAACGTGAAAAATATTATATAATATTGGATGCTAAGAATGTATATAAATTTTTTATACATATTTTATATAAATAATAGGTGATTTCATCGATAAAACTCATCGATAAATTATATGATATACTTGTTCTCCCATCACAAAATTATCATGCAAGATCCAAGAAATTTTTTTACAAGTCTTTAAATTGGAATAAAAATATTAAAAACAACTATGTTAGGCATGTTTTTCCCAAAAGATATGACGCAATAACATAGAACTTACGATTTGCATAATAAATCTTGATTTCGAATTAAAATATATATTTTTTTAAAAAAATTTGAAATAATCAAGATTTTATTTTATTATTTAAACTTACAAAATATGCTTTTGAGAGAATCGGTTTCCTTGCATAAAAAAAATATGCTTTCTTGTTGTTCAACACTAATTACAATGCTCCGCTTATGGTGATAGTTTTGACTTATATAATGTCTTTTTATCTTCATGAATAATGCATCAATTTTAAATATTTAATTGTTTTCTTTTATATATTGTTATACTTGCATAAATTTTAAATATTATTTGTTACATGTCATTAATCACGCAAGGAAATTAATAATTTTATTGTAGTGTAATTAAATAAAATAATTTGAGAAGTTTCTCTATAACACGAGATTAGATAGTTTAATATGTATTTTTATTTTAAATTTTTAATTCAATCTTTATTGGATCAACATATTTATTATAATTTATTTATATATAATTCTCGAATAATTAACATGGATCAAATTTTCAATTAAAATCTTTATTAACAGTAAAAAAATTTAAAAACGCCAACAATTTTTCTTATATTAGAAGAACAAATTTCTCCATCCCACACCCGGACTCGAAGGCTCAAAGTAGTTTATAAATAAATAATTTGAGTTCATGGACAGCATTCTAACTTTATTAAGTTCAGGAACTGAATTGAAAATTCGAACACGAGAGGATTTAATCAATGCACCATAACAAGTGAGAGGACTAAGAAGAAAGGCTCTAAACCCTCAGCAGGAAGCCTCTCCAGGGAAGAAGGGCTTCACTGTTTTGGGTAAAGCATGCAGCAGCAATAATCTCCATTTTAATTCATTGCCAAGGCAAGGAATTGGAACCCAAAAAGATTTTATTTATCAAATTTTACAGCAAAGGGTCTCTCTATTTTTTCTTTGTGCTCTTAACTGAAAGAAGAAGAAGAAATGGGACGTAAAGAGCGAGCAAAGGAAAGAAGAGAAAAAAGATTCCAAGAGATCTCTCTTCTGCGTACTATTCCTTACTCTGATCATCAAAGGTGTGCGTGTATGTGAATTTATCCTTTTAATTCATTTTCTGAGAATTAAAATTTACGTCCGGCTTTTCTGGTAAATTTTTTAATAAGTCAGGAAATTAATATTTAGGAGGTGATGCTGATATTGATTTTTATCAATTTTTTAAAGAACCACACCGGGATTCATTTTCTGGTCTTCAGCTGCTGTTTGTCCGTGAGTGATGAATGATAATATATAGATTAGGTGGTCATGGAAGCTGTTTTTCGTCACTGATTCGAATGAGGTTACTGTATTAATCTAACTAGCTGCTGTGATGAATTGGATTCCGAGTCTTGGATGATAGTTGATTTTGGATATCTGTTTGCTTGGAAACTCGAACTGGGCTGCTGCGTCCTGTTGTGTTAGGTTACACCAGCACTTAGGCAATGAAAACCCGCTTTTATTTTTAGTTGAAGATTGAAAAATTGTATTTGTATGTATTGGCATGTTCTGTGGAAAAAGTACTGCTGCTTCAAGTATGAAATTCAAACTAAATGAAAGATGCATTTGCCTTAGATTACCTGTTTGATCATTTTTAAGGTTAAAATACGTTTTGGCCATCTGTTATCTGCATTAACATTAAGCAGTGCGTCCATTTGCTTAAAGATGTAGATAGCTGATCTTAGGGCTGTTTAAGAGTGTGTTAGTTGCTTTTCTTGGAAATACCTTAAAATACTGTTTTTTACTTTTAAAATTTATTTTTAATATAAACACATCAAATCAATCCAACAAACAAAAAAAATATTTTGAAATTAATTTTTTTTCTTCAAAACACGGTTAACCAAGCACTGCTATTTTTAAAGTGTAGTCAAATATCCAAGATAAGTATCGTGTTTAAGAAATGTGGTCACTATAGTATAATATGAACACCTTTTAGAAATATTTTTGAAATGCTATTTTTTTTAGCTTTGTTTCTGTTTGTTCTGTTGCAAAACAATCCCGTTTGTTTGATTCAATGGTCAAATGCCTGCACCTCTGATTTTAGTGGTTAGGTGGTGTTGTGTTCATGATCAGAGTCCTCTGTTGCACATGTATGTGGATTGTGAACTGCAAACTAGAGTTTTGGGGGATATGGTTTGTTAGGGGCTTAAGGTATTCAACTTTAGGATGTGAGATGCTTCATGCTGGTCCAAGTCAACTATAGAATAAACATTTGGTGGAATGTTTGCAGGTGGTGGTCATCAGAAACTGTCGCTGTGGTGACTGGTGGGAACAGAGGAATAGGATTTGAGATAGCGAGACAACTTGCAGACCATGGATTAACAGTTATCCTGACATCACGAGAAAGTAGCGCTGGTCTTGAAGCTGCCAATGCCCTGAAAGAGTTGGGTTTGAGTGTGGACTTCCATCAACTTGATGTCCTAGATTCTTTATCCATCAAGAAATTAGCTGAGTGGATAGAACAAACTTATGGTGGAATAGATGTTCTGGTAGCTGGCTGTACTTTACTGTTTAATTCTGGCAATAGTTGTACAATAATTTCATGTTTTATGTATGTTTTTACCTACATATTGTCCTGAATTTCTTTGATAAGTCTTATGCATATTATTCCTTTTGCAGGTGAATAATGCTGGTGTTAATTACAATCTCGGGGCTGACAATTCAGTTGAACATGCCCATAATGTTGTTGCTACAAACTATTATGGTACCAAAAATGTCTCTCAAGCTCTGATTCCTTTGATGAGACCTTCTGCTGTAGGTGCTCGCATTGTTAATGTAAGCTCACGGCTTGGAAGACTAAATGGCAGACGAAATGTAAGTAGTATTTCCCATCTCCCTTAGCCCTCTTTCTAAGACATATGATGTGATTTGATTCTGCTTGGGCTATGTAGGGTTGAATTTTTTTTTCAATACATGTTAGACCAATGCTATGCATGTGCAAGATGATGTATTCTTTTAATCGGGAGAAGTCTGGAGCATATTTAAAACATTATCCATACCAATCTCATTGTTGACCTTTCACCTTGGAATGGGTGATGCTATTGAATACTTGGACTGGCTTTGGCTTTTATTTGCTGGCTGCATTTTTACAAAATGAACGGTACTTCTTTTGCTGCAGTTGAGCATAGAGAGTTATTGTGCTGCAATTCTTATTATCATAGAATAGGATCAGAACCAATCCCCACCAAGAACCAAAGGCAAAGAAAAGGAGAGAAATAAAGAAGTAAAATAAAATACCCCATTGTCGTTGTTTTCATAGCTTGTTCAATGTGTCTGTGCCTGAGACTCAGCTATTTCATAAAGAGGGTTAAGAGTGATGCAAGAATTCCTTCTATTGTTGCGGTGCATGTTCTTTTAACTTCATTGAGCTAATGGTAGTTTGTGCGACCATAACAGAGACTTGAAGACAAAGATTTGAGAGAAAAACTGGCTAAGCTGGAAACGCTTTCAGAGGAACTCATTGATAGGATGGTATCTACTTTCCTACAACAAGTAGAACAGGGCACTTATACTTCAGGCGGGTGGCCTCAGATGTTCACTGATTACTCAGTGTCAAAACTTGCAGTTAATGCTTTTACCAGGCTAGTGGCAAAGATGCTGTCTGATCAGCCTGATGGGCAGAGGATATATATAAACTGCTACTGCCCAGGGTGGGTGAAGACAGCCATGACAGGTTGGGCTGGTAATATATCTGCCGAGGATGGAGCTGACACTGGAGTATGGCTTGCCCTGCTTCAAGACCACACATTAACAGGAAAGTTTTTTGCCGAGAGACGCGAGGTAAACTTCTAAGGCAATTTGTAGGAAAGATGCTATCAGGTTCGATAACTGTTTATGATCTTTTGATCAACTGCTCATACATTCAAAGGTTAGAGGTTAAATCCAGTATAGACTAGAGAGGGTGTCATCAGCCTGCATTTTCCACCAGAAGCTTTTGTGTCAACGGCATGGAGATACATGTAATTAGATTGCCAATGTGCTTAATCTTTAGATTGAGCATTTCAGGCACCGTCACATATCCAGTTTCTCTTGAAAGACATTCATATGTTCGTTGACATCTTTGAGGCAAACGATTGGCCCCCAAACACTACCATGTCGCACAAGATGCTGTGATTTTCTGCTGGTTATAGTTGAGCCATCTCTTTCAGGTGTTACCTTGACTGATTTAGTTCAAGCTTTGTGTGGAATGTGCCTGGAAAAATTTGAACGTTCTGGTATTTAAAGATGTTAACTTAATAGCTTTCCAAGTGATAACAATCCAACGTCTGCTCTGTGGTGTTTGATAACTACAATTTTTTGGCCATGTCTGCTCAGCAGAAGGGTTTCCAGAGACAGTGCATTGAAGAGGCCATTCTATGATTCTATGTGAACATAATAATTTCAGAAAACTACAGAACGAATCATTTCGTGAACACGCTCAAATTCAATCAATTACTAATATTGACAATACTAACCATATATTCCGAACCTTTTTTTTAACATATAAAGAAAATAAACAATTAAGAATTTCTATATTTGCTACCAAGAAAATAAAATACTGCAATTGCATTAGTGTTTTTTTTGTCCCTTCCCGATATTTTCAGTCTAAGGTGAGCATTAGTTCAAACGGTTTTGTTTATAATTTTTTTGACCGAATTATCCGATCTGAACTTGATTACAAAAAAAAAATAAAATTAAATATTTAATAAAACTATATGATCATATTATGATTGATCTGAACTTGGTTTTTTTATTCTTGTCGTGTTTTTTTTATCTATTTAAGAAATCTCTTGCAAATATTTTCTTACAAATATTTTGAATGATTCAGCTAAATTACTCCTCTGGTTTATGCCCCCAAGTCAACCAAAGTTTTATCTGTGCTTAAAAAAAGAAGAAAAAAGGTAAAGGAAAAACGGAAGAATATCACGTATCTCTTGCACCGAGCAAACACGTAGCATTGCATCCAACCATTAACCGTACCCAGCCATCCAAGACGACATGCGTTTCAAAAATTAACCTTTAATGTAATGTGGTCTACGAATCCCAGGCCTTTTTAGCTTTCTACCTTGCTTGCTGCAGAAGAAGAATATCAATAAAATGGCTAGCCTGAGAAGAGCTCTGGTTAACGTCCACCGTATCCTCTGCTCAACAACCACACCCAATCACATCTCAGTTACATCCCCTTTAAGGTACTTTTAAATTTTTAACTTAGAATTTCGATTCTCTTAATGTTATTTAGGTCTAGAAGCTTAAATCTTTGTCGCTTTGTCAGGTCTCAATATGGGCTGCTGTCACGTTATTCAACATTAAGCAATAATGTTAATGAAAACCCATCATTGGGTAATGACCTATCTAATGAAGAAAGCAAAAGGAGATTATGTAACAGGTACTCTTGTCCTGTTTTTTTTTTTTTATATAAAGTTTTGATCTTCTTAAGATGGTTTTTTTGTTGGCATGTGTTTATTACATGGGCTGATGTTTTGCCTTTGGTTTTTTGTGTTTAAGGTTGTTGTATAGGAGCAGACAAAGAGGGTTTTTGGAGCTGGATTTGGTCTTGGGGAAATGGGTAGAAGAGCATATTTATTCCATGGATGAAAATGGTGTCAAAGCACTTGTTGATGTTCTTGATTTGGTGAAGAAATAATTCTCTTTCACTTTCATTTGTTACATGTGTTAATGATATGATAGATTGCTTTTGATTATCAAATTGCTGGGCTGCATGAGTTTTTTTATGATTGATTATGCTTTTAGTTTTAGGTTTGTTTCTTTTAGCATATTTTTCATCCTTTCCCCTGACCATGGGATTAGTTCTGTTCTAGTCACTGCAATTGGTGATGATGCCAAATATTAGCTGATTTAAATGTTCTTGTTTGAAGTTGGCTCTCGATGTGAGCTTTGGTCTTGTGTGAACCAACTGGGTTGAAGGTGGTTTTAATGATTAAAGACTTGCAACTCCAAGGGAACTTTAATGGGTCAGATGTACTTTTAGAATTCTGCATTAGACATTGTCTTGTGGGATCATTGTATTATAACTGCCACTGCTTTCTGGTTCTGGTTTTTTGTGTTGTCTGTTATGCAATGGAATTCGATCGGATTATTTTCTTTTCTCTATTTATAAGCTTTTCTTGACTGAAGATACATTTGTACACATCAAAGCCCGAACCTTGGGCCTAAGCAATATCATTTTCCCATTTCCAATCCAGGCCAAGAAGCTAAGAATTATTATTTTATTAAAATTTCTGATATAAGTTTGTGCTGAACCTAAAGACCTTCCTTGTACCCACTGTATACAAAATGATTATTGACCTCTAAGTGATTTCTGTTAAGTGAGTATTTGAGTGTCTTCAATGTTACATGATTCTTGTATTTTTGTTTGCGAAGTGAACTCTAGACTAGTATGAAAAGGTTTAAATGTGTTTTTTATGCCTCTGATATTGTTAGTTTTATGAAGTTTTAATGCCTTGAGGGTAGGCTTTGAGAATTCTTCATTAAACATTGTCAATTGAACCAGCGTATTGCAGCCTTCATTGCATTTTGGTTCTGTTTTTGTGTTGTTTTTGGACTGCTACATATGGAGTCATATAGGAGTGATGTTTCTGATTTTTTTTGGGCTTTGTATAAGCTTTTCTGGTTACAACTTTTATAATAATCAAAACTAGAACATTACACTTAATTGACAACATTGTCTCTCTGACCTCAGAGGCATAATGGGTGATTCTAATATCTAATTCCTTATCTAAGGCTAATGCTGATCTCAAAACCCTTTAGCAGGTTGTAACTCCATGGAGTGACTATATACACCACTCGGGACAATTGCTCTTTTGAGTGATGTTATTACTGAGTTTCATGTAAGAGCATCTTCAGTTCTTAATCTATGCTCTATGCATACAACTTAAGATTTTAGCTTCTGGTGATAAGTTCTATGCCAAATCATGGGTAGTAAAATCCCAACATCTTGCCCTCTAGTATCTCAAAATTGTTCCTAGTTGTTTACCATAAGCAGAGCATTCTGTTAGCTAATGCAGAGTCCATCAACTGAGCACGCAAGTTAAGAATTCCACAATAATCAAAACACATGGTTCTCTTCTATAATAACTGAAACACTTGAAGGCATCTTTTTGCTATATTGAGGGATGATAAGAATATTCGTCTAGTCACACACCTTTCATATTTGATGCTTAGGTACAAATTAAGGTAACCATAAGAGGGTATGCTTGTAGAGTTGCTTTGACGTATTACTTGACATAAGGCTTTTGGATAATTGCTTGGTCTGAACTCTGAAAGAGAGAAGGCCTTTTCTGGCGTTTAATATTTGTGAATGAATATTTGTTTTGCATATGAAGGAAAATCCAGATCTTTGGAAGTGGCTAACTGGTCAGGAGCAACCCCCCGAGGGAGTGAGCATAAATCCAGTGAGACATTTTAAATGGCCGTAATATTTGGTCCCCTCCAGATTCTTTCTTTCCCTATATACTGCGTGTTTATGTGATTTATTTGCTGTTATAGGTATTCTCTGCGGTGCGTGACAAGATCATGAACAACCTCAGCAGCCATGCTTCCCCCGAGACACGGGCAATACCTGGACAGCCTTGGGTAAGAGGATGGGATGATATCAAGAAAAATGCCGGCAGCCCTGTAGCTGGAAACCAGTAGCTCTACTACCACCCCGAAGTGATATAGGGCAGTTCATTTGCAACATTTTGACGCCCCATCGTGTATGATTCATGTATACTGCAATTATTGTTGTTATTTCATCTCGTGACCATCAAAATAAAAACGAACTGCTGGCTTTAACAGGAGCAGCTGTACGTTCCTGGAGACCTTTCTTTTTTCACTGTTGAACCTTTTAGCAAGATCAATGTGGATGAAGACATTTAAAAAAGTAAGAAGAAAGAATATTGTGTGTGAAAAGCCGCTTTGCGTATAATGAGCTTTGTTCTGTCTGTCATTTGTTTGAATATAGAAGGTATGCTTTTGAGATTCTAAAATATTTTTGAAAAAATTATTTTCGGTTTGTAGATTGTTTTAATATATACATGTTATAAATAAATATTAAAAAATAAAAATATGTATTTATAATATATTCTCAAAGAAAATATATTTTAAAAATAAATAACCTTATAGTGTTATTTTATAATTGCTTGCACCATGTATTCTGGGTTTGCACTCATGTTTGAGAGAGCAATACACACATAAATCAAATGTCCATTAGATTCGAAAGTCTTGTTGGGCTGGAAGTGGAATTTCTCATTTTGATGTCCTTTATGAAATATCTCAGGGAATACTGCTAATTATTTTTAAAACTGGAATTAGAAGAGATGAAAATTGAATTTTTCCATTGAAATATAATATTTTAAGTTTCTTACATTTAGTCGGTGTTTGTTTTTGTGGTGCAACAGGAGGTTGCAAAAAAACTAAGGGATTTGAGCCTGTTTGGTATTGCTTTTGCTTTTGTGGTTGAGGTTTGAAAAAAGAAATTTCAAAAAAATTACTTTTGCTGCGGTTCAAAATAAGTTGTGAAGTGTTTGGTTAAAACTGTGGTTGAGTTTGAGGTAAAAAAATATATTTATATTTTAATTAATTTTTATATTATTTTAATATTAAAAATATATATTTTATATTAATAAACATATATTATGTAAACATTATTCATATGTTAATTAATTTTTGGATTATTTTAATATTTAAAAAAAAATATATTAATAAACATATATTGTAAACATTATTTATATTTTAATTAGTTTTTAGATTATTTTAATATTAAATATATATTTTTTATATTAATAAACATATATTGTAAACATTATTTATATTTTAATTAGTTTTTAGATTATTTTAATATTAAATATATATTTTTTATATTAATAAACATATATTATATATATATATATATATATATATTATTCACCCTCTCTCCTTTCTCTGTAGGCGCAAAAAAAGCATGTTTTTTTAGCTTCTCAGGCAACCCGGGTTTACCCGTGGGGCCCAGCAAACTTTTTTCAATTTTCCACTTAACCAAACATTTTTCAGCTTTTTTTCAACCCACTTTTTTCACACCACAGGTAAAAAAGCTTTACCAAACAGCCACTTAGTGTTTGGTTATCTCTTAAACCAGCTTCACAACACATGGGGCCCATCAACATTACTTCTCAAATCTCCGATTCATGAAAAGCCCACCAATATTACTTCTCAAATCTCCGATTCATGAAAAGCAGCTAACATCTGCTTTTCATTGCTTTTCATCAACCGATGAATTTATTCTCACCGCAAAAACACCATAAATTACCGTTGGAATTTGTAATTCCAAATCATACCCTTGTCCTCTAGCATCTCCGTTCCCTTCTCCTTCACATCTCTAGCTCCCGTCCTCACTATCCTTTGCAAAAATCCATCTAACAAACTCATTTGTTCACCCCTTCTCCTTCTCACCCATCTAATAATTACTAGTTGTGTGTACTGAAAAATATCAAAGAAAAAAGAAGAGATTTAAAAAAAAAAAACCTTAAGAATCCATGCAACATATTATTCTCGAGCGGAAGCATCAATAGACTGAAACCCATCAGCCGTTGATGATAATATTTTCTCATTCTCCTCTCATCTTGCTGGAATGATAGCCGAAGATTCCACTGGGTAGTGATCGGGAAGCTCTTGTGTAATGAAGGGCTAAGCTAACGAGTCCTTCGTAATTGAGCTAAGAGAGAGATGGAGAGGTCTATCAGTGTTTGGTATTTTAGAATGGAAGTAGATTAATGAGAGATAGGGTTGAGAAGGTAAGAGAGTGTAGGATTATCTGTTTATTTATTAATATATTTATTAATAAGTAGATTAATAAAAAAAATGTATTTATTAATTAACATTAAAAAATCGAGAGAGAGAAGTGGGATAAAAAAATAATTGATAAAATAAATAAAAATGATAAAAAGAAATATATGTATATATCCTCTTTAAAGTAATTTCACAAGTTAAAAGCAATATGAAAAGCTCGTTAACCAAACAGTTGAAACTGCTTTTCATTAATCTCAAACTCAAAAGCAGTTTTAACCAAACACTTCAAAAATTATTTTGAATCATAGCTAAAGTACTTTTCATGAAACTGTTTTCTTAAAAACTCAACTATAAAAGCAAAATCAATACCAAATACACCCTTAAACTGGTTTAAAAACATATTTTAGATGTTTTCTATGATTTTTTCTATAATTTTTAAATAAAAAAGACATGAACAATAGTATACAATTTCTTTTTATATATAAGCATTTTTAATTAGAGCTATAAATCTGATTTTTATTATAATTCTAACTTAAATATTTTTTTAGTTAACAATATAATTTGTTAAAGATACCTTTTAATTTTATTCCTAGAATAGATTAATTTCTTTTATAAAAAACTAACTATATAAGTTTTTTTAAAGAAAAAAAAGAAATAAAATAATTAATTTGACTAGATTCAAAGCTTTTAAAAATTGGAATTTACTTTTATTTTTTTATTCCAAACCAAGCTTTCAAGCTATATATTATTTTAATTACAGTAATTAAAATACAATAATATATATTACTGTTAAACTCAAATAATACACACAGTGACACACGTATATGTATGAATGTATAACTGTTGAACTCAAATGGGAAAGCGATTGCCTTACACGGACGAAAGGCTGAGACCGGCCCAGCAAATGAAACTGAAAAAAAGAAATGCTGTTTAGCGCACTACAAAGAACCAGAACCTTTGAACCGAGGCTTAAAAGCCAGCCTCCTTTTTGGCTACGCCACGCAGAAACTTCAATCATTAACTTGGTGCTTGCTAACTATCAAGCTCTGTATTTCAGATATTCGACTCCTTCCTTCCTTATCTTTAACAGACTGAGTCCCAAGATGCTATTGGTGGTGGCTGTTTGGTTTTTGTATAAAGTGGAAAAACAGTGAAATTGGGTTGTGTGTGTTCTTTTGTTTACCTAAATGGTAATGGGTTTGGGTTCGGGCTCAGGGTCCGATCCGAATTCAGAATCAAACGGGTGGGTCCGAGCTCGAGGGTTAGCGATGAAGTCTCTGGTATTGATTGGTGGGGTTTTACTGGTGAAGAGACTGACGAAGTCTACTACTCGTTGGGACCATGCGAAAATTGTAGCTCAATTACTTACTGGTGAAAAGGTAGCATTTTTATGCTTCTTTGGTTTTTAGTGATTTTGAATTCTGGGTTCTAATTGAATATTGATTTTGATCGTTTGTTTCGGTAGTTTTCGAAAGAGCAAGCATCTAGAGACCCTGATAATTACTTCAACATCAGGTACTTTTTTTTATTGTTTTGTTTGTTTTATAATCATTTAGTGAATGTTGTGTGAATAATGAATTGGAGTTTCAATTGTTTTGGTGAAGTGAAGGGAATTTATTATGTAAGTAGTGGATTGGATTGGAAATTTTAATTAAAGTTGATTTCTGTGAAATGAATGAATTGCTTTCATCAACTTTAGTTAAGGGTTTTTGTATTTGGTGCAGAATGCTTACATGCCCGGCAGCAGAGATGGTGGATGGTTCAAAGGTTTTATATTTTGAACAGGTTAGTTTTGTTTTCTCCACTGCTTTAAGGTTCTGGTGAGTGACCTCCGATTTAGTGAAAATTATTAATTTTTTTTTAGGCATTCTGGAGAACTCCTCAAAAGCCCTTTCGGCAGGTATGCTGTGTTTGCTGCAATCTATAGCATTATCAATGCATTCGTTTTAAGGTCTAAACAATGGAATTGGTGGCAAATATGTCCCCGTTCAAATTGGTTTTTGCATAAGTTTGATTTTTGCATCTATATATCCTGATTTTTTTTTATTAGATTATTGTTCCTTGAAAATGAATTCACACAAAAGACTTTTGCTATCTATATTTGAACTTTAAAAGGTTAAGTGGTTGACTTGTCCAAAAAGAAGATAATGTTGGGAAAATGATTTAAAATTTAGCTGTCATGTTATCCACTTTAATTCTTTACCAGTTTACGTACATTACTCTCTGTTCAGTTTTAACAATGCTTATGTTGGAAATATCTGACAAGTTTATTTTTGCAGAGGTTTTATATGGTCAAGCCTTGTCCAAAGGAGTTGAAATGCGATGTTGAGGTGAATTTCTTCTTTGATCCAGTGCTCTATCAGTGCATGATATCTAATTGTGTTACCTTATAGTGTGAACTCATGTTTTAACATGTGAATATATATCTCTGTAACTATTTAGGGCGTGCTTGGAAAATCTCCAGCATCAATATTGTTTACACTATTAGTATAACAATTCTGCTATACATATCCAGTGTTTGTGTCAAAAGAAGTGCCTTTTTTTTTATTGACCATACTATCTTCTCCATAACTATTTTTAATACCTCTTGATCTTTTACAATAATGGTTTCTGAAATTTTATCAGCCTCGTTAATTTCATCAGTTCTGTGATTCACTTATTATTTACCCGGAAACATGTTCAGACTTACCATCAAACCTTGCATGGACTTCTTCTCATAGATGCTGTCATATGATCTCTTAATGTAATAAAACCATGAAAACTATGTATCATCCATGGATATGGTGCAAAACCATTTCCCTTCTGGCTTACCATCAGTGCTGTGATTGAATGGTTATTTATTTGGAAACTTGATTCTCAGACTTACCATCAACCCTTATATTTTCCCTCTTATCACGTTTAATTGGTGTTGTGATTCAATTATTTGTTTATCTGGAAACATGAATTTCATTCTTGCCATCAAACCTTGCATGGGCTTCTTATTGATGCTGTCATAGTTTTCTTACAGTAATAAAACCATGAAGCTAAGCATCATCTGCGGATATAGCTTGAAACAATATTCCTTCTATCCCCTTGTGGATTCTTATTTGTAGTGTTCTTATGAATGATCGACTCCTTCTATCCCTTGTCCTGTAATTAAATTATTGTCACTTCCTTTGTTTTCTGAGATAATTTAAGAACATCTTAAATGGTATACAAAACTTTTTTTTTATCTTCTATTCAATGGACAGGTAGGTTCATATGCCATTAGAGATGCAGAGGAGTACAAGAATTTTTGTGATCGATCAAAGGACCAGCGCCCACTGCCAGAAGAAGTAATTGGTGTAAGCTTTGTATACACACTCAGATTCTGATTCCATGAGGTGTTGGTTCTATTGGTTTTTGGTTTGGACTATGTGGAAAAATTCAACCATGAATCTCTCTGTCTCTGATTAGGTGGGTTTTGAACCTAGGTATGATCATAGTTGAGTTGGTAAAGAATGGCCCAAGACTTGCAACCTAATAACCTTGAAGTCTCCATGACAAGTTTGTTCAGAATACTCAAAAGTAAAGACCACATTTCTTTGTTTTACTAATGTAAACCAGATGGCTAGATGGTGCAACTGTTCCCCTATCCCATGCTGCATCTTTTCTCCTTTTCTTCTCCATCCTTGTAACATATCTACATCATTGGAGAACTGTTGATTTCTATAAAATGCTATATTTTCTTTAGAATAAGTTGGGCAAAGCCTAGGAATGTTTAATAGTGACCTATGTTTTGTCCTGATCTTATGAGAAATGATTAATTTTAATCTTGTGGATAAATATTACCTCTGAGACTTTTTGATGTTTTCTTTGTTATGCATGGTGCAGGATATTGCAGAACATCTGACAACAATACATCTCAAACGCTGTGACCGTGGAAAACGCTGCTTATATGAAGGCTCTACTCCACCTGGTGGATTCCCAAATTCCTGGGTACTTGTTGTTAACCCTCGTTGCCATTTATTCAGTTCTCTATTTTCTCAGTCCTTACAGGCATATTTTCTGACACACCTGAGAGCTTTAGATTAATGCTACTTGCTTTCTAGAAGAAACAAGTTACAGTGTTAATGTGGTCCTCTTTGCTTTGACAGAATGGAGCAACCTACTGCACTTCGGAACTTGCAATCTTGAAGAATAATGAAACACACACCTGGGATAGGGGATATGATGATGCCGGGAATCAGGTCGCTTTCATGGTTGCGCTTTTGATTTGAGCATAATCTTATTTGGGAGTGAAGTTGGATTCGTAACTTTGTTCTTTTCTTATTCTCTTCATTTTATTTTAACATTATATTTTGGTTACAGGTTTGGGGAGTGAAAGAAGGACCTTACGAGTTCAAGCCTGCACCAGCTTCTAGTGTCAGTGAATTATTTTCTCCTTTAAACCTGCCCCCACTCCAGTCGATGGAGAAAAGAATAGAAGGTTCATTTGTTTTGCAAGAGTGATCGCTTGCTACATGTATAATCAATCACGGCATGTAAAGTATTAAACTTCAAATTATTTCACTAATTTCTCTTGCCTGTGAGAACTTTCAGCAATTTTGTATGGTTGTATAGTTATCCTGTTATATTGCTATTGCAATTTACAATCAATGAACGTACCTGGATGATGGTTGAGGGATTAAACCATGATAGTTTTCTAACAATCATGTTAGGATATGAGAGGCGAAACAGCTCAGAGGATTGGGCATCTGGTGGGAATCTTCACGGAATCCGATTTAGGTCAATATAATCATCTTCAGGAAATGGAATGTTTGCCTCTCCTCTTGTATTGTTGGGCGATACTATTTGTTGAATGAGATAAACAAATTTCTAGCTTTGTTGATGTTGCAAGCCCATGACGCTTTTGTCTAATCGCCAAATCACCACCTCGAGGATCTTTAAACTCTTGTTTTTGCTACTCAGAATGATATGAAAATTGCAGTTTTTCAGCTCTCATAACAATGGGAGCAAGAGCCAGGAAGTGCCATTGAACTGAAGGGGTACCAAATGGAATAGAAAATACTTTAAAATTCTATGAACTCTACCATTCGCATGATGAGTCTTTTCAATCTGGGCTTTTGATGGGGTCCCAGACGTTCAACCTGGGAAGAAATTGATGAGGTTGAAGTGTAATCCAGCAGGTGCTACAACTCCTACAACTGCAATTGGCAATGCCCGCCTGACAAGTTCAAATGGAAATCATTAGTGCGAACTACAGAAAATAAGCTATACAAAAAGTACTAAAGGAAGATTGCATTATTTCGCCACCTGTAATGAATCATCCATACCCAATTGCTTCATCTCTCTGAATCTGTGCTTTACGTGTTTTTCGAGCATCTGCGTCATTATCATTTTTTGCCACAGCAGGCATGTATCCTTTTCGGAACACAACAAACTGCAAAGCACAATTTAACTCGGTATTTACCATAACCCTCGATATTGTCATCTAAAAAGGCCTAAAAAAGTTTGAAATTCATCTCTGTTTTTAATGTCAACTACTTTTCCAGCATTTCCATACATCTGTTCAATTCTCATTCTATATTTTAATCTTTGTAATTCTTTATTGAGTAAGGAATGAGTGGTATGATGATGAACAACCCATTTATTTTCCACCTAGCTAGCCAGTCAAGTTCTATGAAATTTGAAGACAAAGTACTACTACTGAACTTTGCTTGTGATATTCCTGTCCATGATGCGGTGCTTGTCGTGAGGACTGAACTTGAATATAATGTCTTTAAGGAACATGGGTTTTTATTTAGAAGCTGAGAGGTGGTTATTAAAAGTGAACTTTAGGTATATATTGGAGATATATATCTTGACCGAGTGCTGAAATGCCTTCTATTTTTCTTATCTTCTTGTCACAAAAGTAAAATGTGAGAGTCCCGAGGGTGGGGTGCAGCGGTAAGGCCTGGGGTTATCAAAGGTTCGAGCCTTGTATATTCAACTCTCTTCGTAAGAATCTGGGATAGTCGGGGTTTATCCACACTCTAGGCCCATAAATTGTGCTTTTCGGGATGTGGGGTTTCTCCCGAATCCAAAAAAAAAAAAGTAAAATGTGAGGATAAAATATTATTCGTCGTATTGTGTGTGTATATATTTTTTAAAGTAATTTTACAAGTTGACAACAATATGAAAAACATGTTAACCAAACACATGAAATTATTTTTCATTAAATCTCAAACTCAACCTCAATTTTAACTAAATATTTTAATTTCAATTTTAAACCTTAATTAAAAATATTTTTTATAAAACCATCTTTTTTTAACATCAAGCATAATATCAATTACAATACCAAACAGACTTAAAGTTCGGAGAACAAGCGGAAGCGTGGCTTTCATCCTCCCCACACAGGCAAGCTCCTTCTACCCACCTCTCTGATGCCTGCAAGCTTTTTATTTTCTTTCCAAGTTTTGAATTCAGACGAACCATATATATATATATATATATTCTATTTTTTTAATTAACATTGGAAATAATTAAAATTTTACCTTTTTTTTAATCCTTTATTTATTTATGAATACTATTTTTTTAATCAACAATGGCAATAAAAATTTAACTACATTTCTTGAGGGAGATGTTTGCCTGTTTCGTTTTTCCTTTCTTATCTTCTTTCTATAACATGATTTTTATTTTCTCTTCCATTCTTTAGTTTTTAAATTTTTATTGTTCGCATAAATCATAAACCCTAACGACAATACGCTTTGTTGTTGGGAAATGAAAGGAGGGGAAAAGAGAGATGGTGTTCCCATTCAAAGTTGATGCCAAAATATGACCTCCTAGCAAGCTTGTGTAACCTGAAACGAGAAATGAATGTTTCTGATTCCATTGCTTTCGATGCATTTATGCTTTGTTTCAGAGCATGGGTGAGAGATATGCTACAATGAGGTTGTCAATCAACGGGATCAGAACATCCTGCAGACCCCATTTCAAGTTTCTTCACCCAAGGCAGAATACAGCTAATAGTAACATCCTTGACCCTACATAATGAATGCTTAATCAGACATATCAAAGTCAAACCAAGATCTACACTTTAGGTAAATAGCCACCTTGATTAAACCAGCTTCTTCGATGGGAGGTCTACCGGACAGGCTGCTAAGAATCTCTTAAAGAAGCATCATGTTATAGCTGCTGCTACCAAGGTTTCAGGTCACCAACCGGACCCGCAGTCCAGTTTAAGATCTTCTCGCCTGGCTTCAGGTAAACACTTCTATCATGAGGCAATTTTCGTGCAAGTCCATTCAATACTTGATGGAAAGCATCTCCTGGTTGAGCAGGTTGTGGGAATAGCATGGCCTGCTTCATTGAAGGGTTAGCGAGCAGTCTCTGCTTCCTCAATATTACTTCAGGTGGAATGGAAGTTAGTATGGTGTCCAAATTTGGAACATCTTCCTCATCTACATATACCCCAATTTCTTCCCATGGGATTGCATCAGCAAAGGGTAAAACAATGTCGTCAGCTATAATAACAGGGATACAGCCAAATATCACAGCTTCAACCAATCTTGGACTCCATGGGGCCCAGCCAAGGGGACACAAACAGAAAACAGCTCGCTGCATATCTTCATAATATGTTGCTGGGTGCTCTGTGGAAATGTCAAAAAGTGGATTGTCCTTGAAGTTCTCCCAGACCGCCGCTCTAGCACCTCTGTAAACTCAGAAACAAATTGATCAGCAATCTCCATTTAAGCCTCTATAACATCAAGGATCATTGCTAAAACATGACATCTATACTTTCTCTTCCACTTAGCTTAGAATTGGAATGAAGAAGTCCATGTACTTGACTTCTTTCAGTCTAACTGAAATACATTAAAGGATGATTCTAGTTTCACAACCCATACCATACGGGTTTCATTTCTGCTGCCATTGTTCAAAAATAGACTCAAGCCTTCATATTCTATGGAAAAGAGTAGAACTAATCGAACATCTAATTGCTTTATTGAACAATGAATTACCTTGCATAGTAGCCACCTTCTGGGTCATTTCCTACATCATAAAACAATCCTCTGAAGTAAACAAAAATTGACCTAGGAGTTTTCTCAGGAATCAGGTGGGTTTGCATTTTCTGTGGCGGAGCATATGGAGGAATTGTAATGGAACCATCTTTTAAGCAAACATGATTTCTTTGTCCAAAAGTTTGCACCAAGGTGGCACGTTGGAGCAAGGGTAGAATTCCTCTTTCAATAGCCTTCTCTTCCTGCAAAAATCACGAAGAACAGGGGAGCATAAAATAAGATTTGATGGCAATAAAAAGAGTTGGCAGAGTACAACACTTCATTGCTAATATACATATGCAACTAGATATAACAGAAAGATTGAAACCTCATTAACTCTTCAATAAACCACAATTCAGGTCAACTGATTCAAAAATCCAAATGCATTGAAAAAGATTGTCAAAAGAATCTGGGGGAAACACGGAAAGGTAAAGAAAAAGGTTTACTCACTTGATAATGGAAGCACGCTCCAAAGTCATGTGGCACTACAAAAAAGTGGTCAGCACCTTCCGTCTTATTCCAATAAGGCCAGTTTGAAGAAATAAGCTGTATAGCACTTCTCATCATTCGCGGTGATTTGAAAGGCAAAGGAAGGCCATTTGTTGTCAAATCACATGTTGTATATACAGGAGTATAAAACCAATCAGCTTCATCAGGGTTGAGGGTTCTAACAGGGCTAGATAATAGAAACCGATGCATAAAGATCTCAGCTGCAAACATGTGGGTGAGGCATCTTGGATCCTTTTTCAGAATCTTTTTATTGTATTTGCTTGGAAGTTCATAGACAAAAACCTTCAGCCTTCCAACAGGATCATCTTCCAAAACATCACCAGCACTTCCTACATGTTGTATAGCTTGATCATACTTACAGATTTCTCATACATTGAACTCCAAAACAACTTCTACAGTTTATAAAATCTACACATTACCAAATTTTGATGCAATAAATCTTTTGTATGTAAAAGAAAACTTGACCTTCAATGTGATCTAGCTTCCTGGACTTGGGTGGTTCCTTTTCATAGTGCATGTAATATAAGGACAAAGCACAAATAGAAACTAAGAACTAGGATAGCTCTTTCACCATACACCATGGCCATCAATGCCATCATCAATAGAAATGTGCCAGGTGCCAGACACATTAGCACCCATTTACACATCAAGTTGTTTCCCCAACATGGAAATTCAAGACAATAGAAACCTAAAGAGAAATTTACTTCCAAAGCAACCCCCCCTACCTAAAAATATATTTCAGATGGGTGTTTTATCAGTAAAAAATTTCTGAGAAGCTAAGCTATTCAAACTGTAAACCACTTTCGGACAAAAAAAAATCACCGATAGAATTCTTCCATGGGCATCTAAAACTTTTTCTGTGCTGGAAGATTGCAGTTCATTTCATCAGTTATGTATAGCATCACAAATTATTGGTGCAATATAATTATTTTGCCAGATAAGGTTATTAAAGAAATGGAAAGATAGTGCAATGTTTTCCTTTGGAAAGGTGATGATTCTGCTGCTACAGGTGCAAAAGTAGCTTGGGATTTTGTTACCTTGCCTAAACAGGAGGGAGGCTTGGGTATAAAGAAGCCTAAAGAATATAATGTGGCTTGTATTGCCAGAAATAAATGGAGTTTTCTGTTGAAGTCAGGTTCATTATGGGTTGCTTGGTGCCATAGCTATTTACTAAGAGAAAGAAGTATATAGAGTGTGAGCATCCCACATGACCAACTGGAATTGGAGGAAAATTATGAAATTAAGAAGCATGGTTTGCAATTATTCGGTGCATGGTATTGGTTGTGGGAAGTGCATTTTTCTCTGGTGGGATAACTGGCATTCTTAAATCTTAACTCTTTTCATGATTGATAATTCAACAAAGAAAGATTACTTCAGTACATTCAAGTTAGTTTCAACACTGAATATTCAGCCTCAATGCTTCAATACTTCAACAAGAGATGCCATCACAATAATACCAATTTAAGAAATTAATATCAATATTCCTCCCGCAGGAACTGCTTCAAACATATGGATAAGCACCTAAATATTATAGAGAAAATGGTAAAACATACACAATGTCAACTCATTTCTCAAGGTCCCAAAATTTCAACTACACATACTCAACTTTTACTACACTGGTGGACATTCAGCAGTCAAACTAAAGTTAGCAAATCATCCATTTCACCTAGAAATAAGCAGATCCCAAAAATAAAATAAAAAACCCAATATATGCCATACAACTAAAACAAATCCCAAAACTAACTTAACCAAAACCCTACCTTCATGTTATTAAAACCTGCATTACAGTTTAAGGACCACAAATTACCACAAATCTATCCACTAATCAACTGCAAAACTATATTAGACCAAAAAAAAATGATAAACCCAACAAAAATTAATAAACTTCAATAAATTGTTAACTATAGAAAAACCCAACCTGAAATCCTCTCAGTGTTTTGACTCCTGCCCAGCTCCACAGCACCAGTACTCGATACATAACCAGCATACCAAAGAACCCCAACAAAAACCCATTTCCAAATTTCCATTTTCTTGCTTCTAATCCAATGAAATCACACAAAGAACCAACTTTAAGGAGTCGGAGAGAAGGAAAGGTGGGTTTTTCGAGATGATATACCCACAAAGAAGAAGGCTTTGTTAGCTTCTGAGATGAAAGAAGAGATTTTTAAGCTTTAAAGATGTTATTATTACAGTTGAAATGTCACAGTAGGTAAGAGAGAGTTTTCTTTAAAAGAATTACAAAGAAATAGAGGAAGTGCCAGAGATTTTGATAGAGAAGGCCAAGCGAATTTGCATCAAGAAACACCGAATCACAGACAGAAGATTCTTGAAGGCTATTTTTTAAGCTTTTATTATTATTTTTGGTGTGCTGCTTGTGTGGTTTGATGAAAAGTCCATCTCATCACCAGACCACAGCTAATGTTGTTCAATAATTCAACCTGCTCATTTTTCTTTTTCTTTTTAATTAATTTTGTTTTTTAAAATTTAACGTGTATATTATATTAAATTTGAGGATTTTATATCCGAAGCTTTGCTGGTGACAGCAGCAATAGTTGCCATTAATGAATTGCTTAATTACTGATGAAGAAAATTGGCGAGTAAAGTCAAGCATTGCACAATGCTGGTCAAAAACAAGACCCTGCCAAATTCATAAGTCAACTTTTTAATAAGTTTTTTATTTTTTATTTTTAAATATTTACTTAAATAAAATGAGTTTCAGACTCGTGAATAAAAATGAAATTCTTTCTTCTAGGTTGATTTCAAAAATAGAAGGTTAAAACTCAAGAAATTAAAAAAGGGATTGAACATCTTCCACCATCATATCTACTTGAGGTCTGATTGTATGAACTTGAGAAATAAATGAGAGATTGAACATCTTTCACTTTTATAGAATCTTATTATAGTTATAGCTAAAGGTCACTGACAATGCAGGGCAGAGCAACACATCTTTCATATTTATGATAAATTTCATGAAAGTTAGGGAAAGAATTGAGTTTTCTTCTCTAAAAAAAATAAAAAATTGTAGCCATGTATTTTATTTTTTCATTGAGATAAACCGCTCAAAAAAAATTCTATAACTCTAGTTATAGTGAAAACTTTAGGTAAAGATCATAATAAGATATATGCTAGCAGATTTGAGAGAAAAAATAGAGAAGATGTGAAATAATTAAATTAAACCTGTTAAAAACAATAGAAACAAGTTATGATTGGATTGAGCGATTATAATAATATTTTGATTTAGATAAAGTATATATATATATATATATATATTATAAAATAAAAAAGAAAATAATAAGTGATCAAAAGGTTTATTTTGATTGTTTTGGTGTGATTATTATAAACGGTATCCTTGAATGAGGATAATTTATAAGAATTACTTGAATGAAAATAATTTATAAGAATTACTTGAAATTTTAGAAGGAACCACGAGTGTGATTTCTATTGTAAAAATATTTAAAGTATGCGTGTCAGGAAAGTTAATTTGTTGTGAAAATCTGTTAGGTTGTGATAATATCGTCATATCAATTACTATTGAATAAATGGAATGTGACGGTGATTTATATACATTTAGTTTATGTTTGGATCTTGGATAAAAAGGTCATCAAAAACGACTAATATATATTTAGTGAATGTTAGGGTATCAAATAAAGAGATTGTTATAAATGACTGATATTCATTCATTGCATGACTAGATCCCTGGGATAAGGATCATTATACACAAGCTAACATATATCGAGTGCATGTTAGAATCTTAAATAAAAGAATACTAAAGCATTACTTAAAATATATTAGTATGTGTTAAGATTCTAAAAATGGATTCATCACAGCTCCATAAATACACACAGGAAAGTATGTTAAGGATCCAAAAAAAAGTTTTTGGGATGACATTGTTTATCGGGTGATGAAGATGTAGATAATATGTTATATTTGATGGTGTGTGGTTGGTTAAATAACTTTACTATTATATTTATTTGATTTTTATATGGAATTATCTTTTATTTCCTTTCAAGTCCGTTATCTGCACATTAGGAGTAAAATATGTTGTTTATTATATTTTGTTTCTAGCTTTAAAAGGTTCATTTTAATATTTTGTGTCATTTAAATATCTATAAAATTAATATGCATGAATGTCACTCTTAAAAAAAAAAATAGAATGTAAGAATCTAATCTTGAATAAATTGTATCATATTTAATGTAACCGAATTTATTTTAATTTATGTTCCAATTAATAATTATTATTAAATATATATTTTATTTATTGTAGATATGATGAAAATGATTTTTATGGAGATGTACACGCAGGAAGTTCAATAGAGAGTTATTAAACTTTTATTTGAAAGCTACATACTATATGATGTCTTGGCGCGACATCCCCGTTCTCCATACAAAAGAAAACATCAGAATTCCCATTTCTCTTAAAAAAAGAAGCAGCTCACAGTAAACTATTTCCCGCCAAAAATGGTGATTGGTCACCGTAGACCTCGGATCTCGCCGTCACCGTCAAGGGAGGTTCTCCAGTCGAAGCTCACAAAAATAGTCTCTCGCCACGAGCAAATGAAGATCTCATATCAGCAGCTGAAGTCTCAAATTGACACCGGTTTGCATCAAGTACTAAGTCGTATTTATCACTATCAGCTGCTCGCTTTGATTTTTTGGTTCTTCTTCGGTTTTGTTGATATGTTTCATTGATTTTGTAGGCAGAAGAAGTGTTTGCGTCTTTGTCGATTCCGTTGATGAAGCTTGTTGGTTTAAAAACTGTGGAAATGGCCAGTGAAGGACGATTCACTACAATTGTAATCGATGATAATGGTCTTAACCAGGTAATCACATCCTGAATCCATGCTTTTTTTAGGTCACTGCATTTTGATTTAATCGATATATTAAATCTGTTTGGCAGAGGAATGGAGGAGTTGCTGGAGAAGCTGGAGACCGAAGTAATCAGATTAGTGCATTTGAAGTATAATATTTTTTTTTCTCTGAATGTTAAGATCTTGCTGTTAATTAGAATTATAAAATTAATCTTGCGTTACATATTCGACTGATTAATTTTCTAACTACTTGTTGACCCTGTGGATTTGCGGACGAGATTAGTAATTTGTGCCTCGTTGGACCTTCGTTTTATTAAATTGAAACCTGTTCAAGTTTTATGTTCTTAGTAGGATGATACTGTTAAACCTCAGCAGTCAAATATTTGATTTGGTTTAGTGTGCTTGTGCATCCACAAAATATGAACAAATATTTCCCACGGTATCCAGTCCTAAACATTTGTTTACAATCCCAGAGGATTAATTCCAAGCTTGCTAATAGCATATCTGCACAAGACGGTTGTTTTTAAGTTGTTCATGTTGATCAAAGAGTTGCTTATTGCAATAAAAAAAATGCTTGTTTATGGTTTTGGCCTCTTTAGCCCTTTATCTTAGTATGGTAGTGCTGAACATTCTATTATAATTCTGGAGAATTAATTGCAAGTTTGTGAGTAGAGTATCCGTGGTAATGTTGGATGACAGAGTTTGCCATTTGTGTCAAGTTGGTTTTTTATGGAGAAGAGAGTTGCAGGCTTCGGCATTACAGGGAAAGCACTGAGAATCGATTTTATAACTATAACTGGACTTGTGAAAAGCTCAAGTGGTTTTGATTGTTTTGCTGGTTAATGATCTAGATTTGTTTGAGAACAAATCGTATAACGATGATGCTGGCCTGCAGTTTCTTTAGAGCATATGAGATCTCAATAATTATGGAGTAAATTCAGATTGAAGCTTTTGAGTGTTCACACACACATGGGTGAAATTCTTTCATGTTATCTGGTCCTAAACTTTGCCTTTTCGATTTTATTACTATTACTAGAACTTGTGTGATGCTGTTGCATGACTGGTTTGAGCATGTCTATACACGGCACTTCTATTAGTTAACCGTGGAAAATAGAGTTGCCTTGTGCCATGTCACAGCCATAGAAAATGCTAGCGGCAAATGTGTCTGTTGGGATATGCCTTGTATTTACTCTCAACCGGTATTCTATGTATGCAGGGAGAAAATTTTGCTGCTGGAGCAGCCATGGCTGGAAAAGAAATCATAGAGAAACGGAAGGTGCAATTTGTACACCTTGTCAAACTCCTTAGACAAATTGAATCCCAGGTCAATTCAAGTCAAGATGAAATCCTCCAGAACCTTGAGAACCACCATGGCTTCCTACAAAAATCCATTCAGAAATCCATAGGTTTAGTGTCCACTCTTGACAGTGAAAACCACGAGACTACTGTCAACACAGTACGGCTTCTCCAAACCATATCCCACCATGTAACTACAGCACTTAGATCAGTAAAGGACGGTGTGGGTGACCTAATACAGGCATTATCTCATCAGATGTGTAATCCTATGTTGGAATATGCCAAAGGCCTCAAGGATGATATGAAGAATGGACCGTGCGTGCGTTTATTGGCCATGGCGTATAAAATGGAAAAAGTGATGAAAGACGGCAGGGTTGAGTTGGAGGATGCAAGGAAGAAAGCGAAACTGGCTGAAGAGGGGAAGATTGAAGCATTATGCAAGCTGAAGGAAACAGTACGAAGAGTGAGGAAATTGTCTGAATACCTGACCTCTCTTTCAGAAGCCAAAAGAGGACTTATAGATTCTTCATTTTCAGAAAAGGTACATTCATTTCACTCGTTCATCCTTGATAAATGACGTGTCCTTCTTTTCTCCTCTGTTCTACATCAGTCCTTTGTTCTCGAGCATTTGGTTTGAATTGATTACTGCACGTGTATGAAATGCATTGCTTTCGTGTTTTGATTAGGAGCACTGATATGGTGCAGAAGCTGGCACACAGAATCAGCAAAAGTTGATATCACTATTTCACTAGTGTAACACAGTGATTTTGCTAGAAACCGTAACGAGAGGTGCTGGGTTTAGCCATTCCAACTGATCATTATGGAACTACTTTGTTCCACAATGATAGAAAAAAATTCATTCTCTGATAGGTCAACTTAACTCAAGGAAAAACATATGAAAGCAATTCACTTGAAAACAATCCGTTTTCTATTAGCTATTTGACGGTTTTGCTGGGATATTAAGCATCTGCATGGAGTCTTGCTTTTGTGAGTTCTTGGAAACAGTTGATGATATCTTTCTTTTCCATCTCTGTGAAGTTCTCGGACATGGAGGAAGACCGAACAAAAGATGACAAGCTATTGTGGGGGATATTGAAGAAGAAAAGAAAATTTAAAGTACCAGAGAGCCCCTTGGGACCTGAAGTGCTTCTGTATTTTGGTGCCACTAAGGATAACCATAAGCGCAAAGGGGTGAGGCCATTGTTCAATAACAGACCAGCCAGAAGGAGCTGTACATCAGGGCTGAGTCCAAAAACTCCATTCTTGAATGCTCTGATTCCTTTGGGCTCATCACCTTCAGCGGTAAATCAACCAGTAACTTCATTGAGGCACACTACTCGCTGAATACTTGCTTAAACTTGTGGATTTGCTAGCTTTCATTGTCAATGGAGGGTTTTGCTTCCTTTTCAGTTAGCATGCTCGTTAATCTCTTAACGGGCTCGCAATATAGTGCCATTTCTCAAATTGGAACCAAATGCATGATTAAAATAGCACAATAGTCCCTTAGTACTCGTAGAGTTCTGCTTGGAAAAATAGTCTTGCTTGTTTAAAGTTCATATATAAGGTTTGTTGGAGGCCATTGCATCCTGTTTGCAGAATGAGAGTGCACTCTATAGTCTATACTCTATAGTGACACTCACGATGATTACAAACTGAAAAGAAATGAAGTATGGCTCCCTTTTATGATAACTGTTTTCTACTGGTGCAGATCTTCTGCAAGTCGTCCAAAAGTTTTATCTTTCAAGCTTTAGATGGTTAGTCTTTCAGAGAAAAAGTCACGGAAGTTAGAATGGCTGGTCCAATTGCAGAACAGGCCTCAAAAACAATATTATGACAGTAGTTTGTTTTTTTCGTTAATACCGTCCCTTTCCGTTTCTTACTCTATTTTTCAAAATATATTTTTAAAAATAAAAAATATTTTTTTTGGATATATTTATGTTTTTTTCAGTATTTTTAATATCATTTAAAAAAATCAAAATTGAAATGTTTTGTCAACGTGTTTAATATTTAACTTGTTATTTTTAAATTTTTTTATTAATATTAATGTTATTCTGTTTTGAAAAAAATAAAAGATGTTTTTTTTTTAAAAAAAAACACCAAAGTTGAAGAGAAAAACCATAAAAAAAACAGAAACAAAATAATTTTCCTATCCACGCAAGTAAAAGGGAGGAAGAAACATTTAAAAGAATTTATTTTTTTTGTTTGATTTGCAGGTAATGGTCACCGCTAATGCACAAGAAGAAAAGGGAGAAAAGGTTGTTTTTGGTCTTAATCGGCGACGTATAGCTACACGACCCGCTAGTGGCAGTGGTATATGAGACCCACGTGTCGTCATTGCCTTGTCGTTATTCCTGCACTGTCTGTAATTTTAGATAATTTTTTACATTTAGAAAATTCATTTTGTAATTTTGTATGTTAATATGTGTATTTGAATTTTTTTTGTTAGATTTGAATTGTTTTTTTTTTTAACATGTAATTGTGCTGTGTGTGATTAATATTCTAAAAAAATATGTGTGTTTTGTCTGACTTTTATTTATCTATTTATTTTTCATTTCAAGTAAATAATAATAAAATAATAAAGACAATATTTTATTTGCATATACTCAAGTCTTTTAATAATACAAAAAAGTCATACCTTCAGAATTTCCATCGGACCTGGTACAATATTTTGCCTTCCTGTCGAAGCTTCATGTTATGGACGCAGGTAGGCGGTAGCCCACCCCATTTGCATAAATATTAAATACTGAAAGGGTTACTGAAAGGTCACCTCTTAATGTGGTGTTTAGGAGTGATTTTTAAAAGTATTTATAAAAAAAATTGAATTTATTTTTTTATTTTATTTTAAATGAATTTTTTTTTAGTGTTTTTAGATGATTTTGATGTGCCGATATCAAAAATAAATTTTTATAAAATAAAAAAATATTATTTTAATATATTTCTAAACAAAAATCATTTTAAAAAATAACTGTAACCTCATTTCCAGACAGTAAATTTCAAATTTGAGCTGGTTCTCCTTAGATGGATATGTAGGATGATTACTGTGGTTTTTAAAGGATTTTTTTATTTAAAAATATATTAAAATATTTTTTATTTTCTAAAAATTATTTTAAATATAAATATATGAAAATTATTTAAAAATACTAAAATATAGTTAAAAATTAAAATAAAACTTTTTTTCATTCAAAATGACTTTTTAAACACAATTTTAAAAAGACTGCATATGTCAACGACGACACAAAGATGAAGAATAAAGAAATGGAATAAATATTGACATGTGATTAGGAGGAATATTGATCTCTTGGGAATCCAATCCTTGGATGTTGATGGATTGTCTCCTACTTGGTACCCATCAGGATAGCCAGACACGAAATTCTCAGCTCCTCTTCAAGTACTCATCGCTTCTCCAAGTGCAGACACGAAATTCTCACCTTCTTGTTTGGGTTAACCTGTTCTCTCCAAAATTGGGTGCGTGAATTGTTTGCTGCAGCATCAGATTAATATAGGTTACATCTTGAGTTTTTTTTAATGAGAGAAACCTTTGAAACATATTTTGTGCGTATAAGCTCGTATAATCTAGTTGTTCCAAACTCATACAAGAAATATATGTTTTTACTCGAATTCACCGCAATCTCTTTGTTATTACAACATGTTTATTGGGGACTATATACATCTTCTTGCTCGTGCCGATTACACAATCTAGTAGTGTATGATCTTCATCTCTCTTTGATTACCTAAACTGCAAGTGATAGAAAGTGTTGAAAATTATGATGCAATGCTGAAAATATGCAAAGCTAGAAAACCAGGGGGGAAGGTTAGAACCCATAGACTAAATATTCTACACAAGATATGATTTTTTAAGGGAGTTTATTTTAGACCTCTGCTTGATGAGACAGGTAATAGCTCTTCGTTATAAGGGTGAAGAGATGGGGTTTAAAATTGATTATAAAGTAATAATAGCATAAGTCAAGCTATTTAATGCATGGCTTTGTACGCATCGCCTAGCTAGATGATGTTGCAAGAGAAGAATTTGCTGGCGTCACCATATATACATGCCTAATTCTGATCGGCCGTCGCTAGCTGCCCGGAATTCGGAAGGGGCAATTCCAAGAAGAGAACGATAGAGATTTTGTATACGTTTTCATGCATGTTTCTGCCTAAGTTTTTGCAAATATGACGTTAATCCGTGGCTGGACAGGTTCGTTCAGATATTTGGAGAGATCAGATGCTTGTGCTAGTCAATTCAAAACCAAAATAGATGGCCTTGATGTTCTCCAAATCGCGATAATTTGATAAATTCTTTCAGCTGTAGATTCCAAGTCTACAATGTATAGGTTTCTGGTGGCCTCTTGTTTCCAGATTTCACCAGACACGTTTTCCACTGAAAGAATACATCAAGGTTGAATCCCCATTAATCAATCTCTTGAATTTTGAAGAAGGGAATAACTCTATTGAATACCAATCTATTTTTCTCCAAAAGCTGGCAACTATATACTGCTTTTGCGAGTGGTTTTACAGAAATCCAACAGCAGACAATATATTTAAGTGGAAATGTAACTTAACAGTAAGGTGCATATCAGATATGGTGGTATCTCTTCACTTTATAGGTATTATCTAAGATTTGGTTGTGTGCACATGAGATAATGTAGAACGATAAAGAAAATGCTGCTTTTGTACGGATGATTCCACCAGAATTCAACAGCAAGTGGGCAAAACCAAGCTATATAAACCCCATGAAGGCCTGTGTTTTGTTATAGCAGCTGAGAATAGGGTTTCGTGTATGGTACAACAATGGCTGGCGAAGCTCCCCATCTCCCTCAAAGGCTTCCAATATCTCATTTTATAGTAATTGCTTCAAATAATGAGAATGTTGGAGGCCTTTGGAGGAGATTGAGAGATTACACGCCATGATTGTATGGGATAGATTCAATAAATGTATAAAAATACAGTCCACGATTCCTTCTCATCAGCGCGCGCACCTCTTTGATTCTCTTGAAGATCCAACTTCTTCTGAACTCTCTCCCTCAACCGCTACTCCAGAGCCTGGCAATCCTTGTGAATTGTTTCTGTGTAGCGGTTGAGGTGAGGGGTTCAGAACATGTTGGCTTTGATCTGATGCGAACTCCAGGCCATTTGCTGTTAAGACCAACTTTACAGGATTTTCTTCTTCAACTCATTTTTATTTCTGGTGCTAGTTTTCTTTCCATGCACTGATGGCACCGATTTCTTGTCATCTATGTGAGTTTTCTTCAAAATCTCATATATAGAGATTGGATTTATTGATTTACTTTTTGTATAGATATTCTGGTTTTATGACCTGTGTTGTGGATTTGATGAAACTTGACTTTTTTTTAAAATATATTTTTTCTAATTTTATCTTTCATGGTTTGTTTTTGTAATTTTCTATGATATTATTCTAGATATATAATATGAGTTGTGAGTTTTATAGGTTAACATGCATAAATTCAAGTTATTTTATCGTATCTTTTTAATTATTATTTATCAAATTTTATCCTCAACCATAAATTGATTGGAATTTGAGCCTCATGATTATTTAAACTTGCTTTATATGGGGTTATTCAAATTTTATAATCTTGATAATGTGTTTATTAGGTTAGCTCAAGTTGTTATTTTTTTTTAATTTCATCATTTAACATTGATTAATTGAAAATTAAATTTTATAATTTGTTTTATATAGGATTATTATAGTACTGAACTTGGCAAGTGAACCCAAATTATTTAAATATTTTACCATCAAATATTTGAAGATTTTTTAGGCTGGATCATATCATATCAACCATGCAATGTTTATTTTATTTCATACTAAAAAATATTAACAATGCACTAGAGTTCGTAGCCTAGCGAAGAAAGGGATTTGTTTTTTTTTTCTGCGCGCAGGTTCAACTCTCTCTATAAACGTGTATCACCCCACAATACTTTACTTGCATACCAGGCTTGCAGTATATTTAATAGAAATAAGAATTAGTTGTGGTGTATATAAGTTGATCCCGATATCCCAATTATAAAATAAATAAATAAATAAATATTATCAATGTTTATATACATTTTTTTTATTTTAAAAGTAACATGTGACACGATATATATTGTATCATAAACTCTATTTTCACAACTTCTCTTCTTCTAACCCGTCGATAAATCATTCCAAAATCATCATTGGCTGCTCCCTTGGAAGAAATCATTGTAATAAAAAAAAAATTAACAATAAATATTGGGGAAAAATGGAATACAAAAAGAAGAAAAACAAATTGGGAAAATCAGCTTAAGGCTTCAATCCCAACCACTGCTGTGTTTCCACACTCTCCCTTCCCATGGTATTTGCCCGGTTGGTGAAATGAAAACAAAAATTATTTATTTACTACAAGCAATAAGCTAATTTTTTAATATTTTTATTTCGTTGTTCCTTGTTTTTCTCTCATCCACCCCCCCCCCCTCTAATTCCACGTATATTTTATAATATTATTTAAAAAAAACAATTCAAAACCTATATAAAAACTAAAACTAAAATAAAATACGTAGCATCACTTTTAAAACCTTAGAAGGGTAATATTGAAAAGATTTTAAATGCAATATTAGAAGTGAAACATTGAGGAATCTAGAGGGATTAAATTAAAGTTTTTATTTAAAAAAAAAAAAACAGAATGGAACAGGGAACGGCGCCCACAACATCCATAACCACGGTGAACGGGCCCAAAAGAAAAGGCCCATTGATGACATACATCAACGACACATTAGTGTCTGCAAAACCAATCCAAGAAGGCCACGTTCCCATACCAAAAAAATGAATGTACTGGCCCATACAAGCCCACGATAAAAAGGACCAAAGAGAGTGGATTGAGTCGGGTCGGGTTTAATTGAATTGTTTTAAATCATTCTGATCCAATTGAGAATCACAATCTATTTTTTCTTAGTTTTTTTTTTTTAATCTTGGATTATTATTTTATATTATTTTAATATATTAATATTAGAAATATTTTTAAAAAATAAAATATTATGAAAAATAGTATCTACCGCACTATTCTAAACCCAAGCAAAATCCTGATTGATAATCACATTCTATATTTTTAGTTTTTTTTTTCTTTTTGAATTATTGTTTTTAAATTATATTGATATTAATTTTTTTTATTATTATTTTTAAAAAAATATTATGAAAAATAATATCTGCCGCATTACCCTAAACCCAAGCAAAGTCCTGATTTTTCATGTATAAACAAGGAATTATTAAGGTCAGAAGCAGCAAATCAGGGCAGCAATTATTTTGCAAATTTTCCAGTCATTCTAAAGATCGGAGCATCAACATAATGACCTCCAACTAAATCGTTGTTTCTCAGATTCAAGACAAGAGAGATCCCAGTAATATTTATTTAATGTAACGATAAACCCTAGGGATCAGTCTACAGCCTACTCAGATCGATATTTACAAAGACAGCTAACCGATGCTGATGATCGTGGTCAAACAGTCTTGATCTCTTCTGGGTCTTCAAAGTTAGGGTCCTTCACGTCCACAGCTTCCTTCTCGGCCCCAATCTCGGCCTGAGAGTAGCCATCACCAACCCAGGTGAACTTGCCCCCATGGCCTCCTTTCTTGGGCGATCCACTCAATCCAGTACCTGATTTCCTATCTTTCCTACCATCAGCCCTCGGATTATTGTTGCTTTTGCTGATCTTCTTCATTCTCGCTGCGATCTCTCTCTTATCTCAGCAGGTGTCTCGGGCGGTGTCTTTTTATAGAGACGATTTTGGAGGTGGGTGTGGAAGCCTTTGATTTCAGAATAGGAAACGGATAAGATCAACTAGGTGAGGAATATTAAAATATCATGCAATTCTGTGGGTCATGGATCGATCCTGATGCCCATGTGATCATGACTCGGGAGGTTCATATCTTGCCAAACCTTCAAGACCCTGTTTGGATCTGATTCGAATTCGATAGCCGATGAGCTCGCACCTCAATCTATAGTTGAGGTTTCTGTTTTACGACACTGTTTCAAAATTGTTTTAATTTATTTATAAACAAAAAATCATTTTAATAAACAATTGTTACTATACTTCAAACTTTATAGTAAAAAAATGATTTTGAGATTGTTGTTGCACACATTGTATTTTATAAATGTTTTTTTTTAATTAATTTTTTATTATTTTAAATTAAAAAATTTAGTATTTTAAAATTATTTTTATGTGTTGATGTCAAAAATAATCTTAAAAAATAAAAAATATATATTTTAATATATTTTTAAACAAAATATATTTCTGAAAACAATTTTGATTATACCTACAAACAAGCGGACAATTATTTACTTAGATGTGTGATATTTGGATGTCGATACAATTGTGTTATCTCTCTTGTTAGAGTTAATATTTTTTTTCCTGTTTAGTTTATACTAATTGTCATCACCCGATTTTTCTAATTCTGAGAAAATTATAATGACTCTTGAATGATCATGAAATTACAGATATTATCAATTTAAATACATTAAAAACTAATAGGGTAATGGTTCTAGAAAAATAAATCATGTGATTGTTGTTGCACACATTGTATTTTATAAATGTTTTTTTTTAATTAATTTTTTATTATTTTAAATTAAAAAATTTAGTATTTTAAAATTATTTTTATGTGTTGATGTCAAAAATAATCTTAAAAAATAAAAAATATATATTGCATCTTTCTCATATTTTAAAACAAAATATGGATATCATAAACGATTTATGATTATACTTTGGAATTTAGCCAAAATATCAAAAATAATCAAAACCATTTTTGTTTTATCTATTAGGTGTAAATTTACATTGTAAAATACATGATATTTCGATGTAAATTTAAAGTAAATTACAAGATTTTCTGTGTAAATTACATCTCGTTAGAGTTAATATTTTTTTTCCTGTTTAGTTTATACTAATAAAGGGAAAAGTGGACATGGTTTGAATTTATTTATTTTTTCAATTCAAAAAAGAAAGAAAATAAAAATGATTTAATATCATATTTCCTTAACTTTTATTACTTTATGTAGAATAGAAGTGTGCTTATTTTAACTAGATATGTTTTTTATCAACTTACAAAATAAAAATACTTTACTTTATTAATTATGTATACTTAGTGTTGAACTATATAATAATAATAATAATAATAATAATAATAATAATAATAATAATAATTAAAGTTTGAGGACCAAAGTATATCTTTCTCAAAACTTTTAGTATGTCATCCATTTCTGATTCCCTTTTCATCTTGGCCTCCCTTCTTTTAATCTCACCATTAAATAAAAAAATTAAAAGTTATTGACCTTTAATTAGGACCAAATCACACAAAATAAAGCTTTGAGAACTAAAATAAATTATATAAAAAATACCTGGTGCAACCATAGATTTTTGGGTGAGGGTAAAAAAATACTAGCTTTACAATTAAAATTGCTTTTTTTTTTCCTTGCGTGTATATATTCAAAAAATTAATAAAAAAATTATACTATGAATCCGTAAAGTATCGCATAACTGTATATTTTTTTTTAATGAAAAACACCAAGCTTTCCTCCAAATGATACCTTTTTATTGCATGATGCATACAATTTACAAGGAAATATAAACTTAATTGAAGAAAATCTAGAACTTTAAGGATCCATTTGAGAAAATTATAGCTTGGAGACCTAGATACCTATTAGAGCATCTGCAACGGGGATGCTATCCCCGCATGCAGGAGCTAAAAAATATGGCCCCACCTTGGGGCCATCTTTTTTATATATTATAATATATTTATATTAAAAAATAATATAATTATATAAAAATATTTATTTTTATTTACAAATAACTTAACAATAAAGTAAAAATTTATATATAAAATTAATAATTATATTATTGTAGGGTTTTTTAAAAACATTCATTTAATTATATAATTTATTCTTATTAATTATATAATCAATGACATAATTAAACTACATACAAAATAATAAAAAAAAATGGCTCTCTAAAATGGTTTTTACTATTAAAGCATATATCAATAAAAAAGCTATAAATACACTATTCAATGAGCTATTTTAAAGATTTACCTCTTCAAAATAACTTTTACCATTAAAGTTGTCCTTAATAGATAAATTCAGGACTAATTGGGAGGTTTGCTCTTCTCTTAAACATCTTCTCCCAAACCCTAAAGTTCAAGCCCAAGTAATCCAAATCTGTACCTTCTAGTGGGCTCGGTAAATAACCGCCATATTGGTAGGGCGGAAACCCGGCCCTTTTCCCACCGTCGGAGACATTTGATTTTGTTAAGACTCGGGACCCTAACATTTCACTTCTCCTTCAACAAGAAACAACCTCAAACGACAACCTGCTTTCTCACAGCTTCAAATATTCTCCTGTAAGAAGATTTTCTGCTTCTTTTAATCTATTTTTGTATCACTGATAAGAAAGTTTCTGCTTGTTTTAATCTAACTTTTTTAGTGCTGATAAACTCTGTTGTCCCAATCAGTTCTGATTATATCAATTCAAAGCTTGTTTATGAATAATAATGTTGGATGCCGCCTTGATTGTTTAAGGTTTTTGGGATGCTTTTAGAATTGGTTTTCTCTGCAAAACAAGTAATCTTAACAATATCGTGGTGGGTTTTGTCCTTTTCTTTTCAATGGTATTGAAGGAATTTCTCTCTCTCTCTCTCTCTCTCTATATATATATATATATATATAATTATGCGCATAGTAGTGTGAAAGGAAATATCTATTGCTGTATTTTCAGTCTTGCACACAAACTCTTTAAATTTGGAGAATAGTTGGTAAATTTGAGTTTTAGAAAGAAATGATTTCATCTGTCAAATTTGGATTGTTTTTCTCAAGTTTATTGATGATGTATGTAATTTATTTTGGATTGAAGGTGATTTCTGAAAGCTATTGCGTAGCTGCATTAGTAATTTCTCTTCTGATAATTAAATATATTTATTCTTTAGAAAAATGTTTTTTTTATTTATAATTTTTGAGGTTTCATTGTTTTGTCTGTTCAATTACATTGGAAATACATCTGCATCATAACAGCTTGCCATGACATTGTAGGTTTGTGAATTCCCAAGTAATCTTTCCAGTGCCTACTGTTCTGGAATTATACATCTTCTCAAGCGATGGTATGTTTTCTTTGATCATGTAATTCTTTTTTTTAATCTTCTTTCATGCATCACACTATTCTTGCAGAAAGGTGTTCACAATTATATTTTTTTTCTCTCCTGCCCATCCTTGACTGTAGATAATTTTGTTGTGGTATTACCCTGTTGATAAGCAATTGAATGACTTGTTGCTGACAAGAGCTTATTTTGAGCACCATGGCTGCTGCTTCCTAAAGTGACCTAGCCAAATCCGTTGTCCAGTATCAGGGGTGTGGGTATCATGGAGCTGTTTAGTCTCGTAGTGAGCCACTTTGGAAACTATGCTATCAATGTCTATTTACTTGCTAAGTGCATCTCTTTTAGAAAAATAAGGAATAGTGCCTTTTTTATGCTTGGGTTTTATCTGGTGAGAGGTAGTAGGTTCCCTTATGGAAATCTCTTGGTAATTTACATGGCATTTTCAACATAACCTGAGAAATACAGATACTTTAAGAGTGAGTCTATGTGACATGATGCTAAATATTTTGCTTGACTAGAAGTGTCATAGAGTTGTTTGGTCTCATAGAGATCCACTTTGGAAACTATGTTTTCAATGCCTATGTGCTAGCTAAGCGCATCTCTTATAGAAAAATAAGGGTGAAATAGTGACTTGTTTTTCATGGGTTTTTTTTGGCTAGAGGTAGTAGGTCCCCTTGCAGAACCTTCTTGGTAATTTACATTGCATTTTCCACATAACTTGAAAAATATAGATGCCTCAAGAGTGAATCTATGCGACATGTTGCTAGATGTTTTGCTTGGCTAGAAGTGTTGGCACCAGATATATTTAGATGCAAATGAAGGCCTCAATTCCCTTGAAAATCTCATCTTAGTAATGATGTAATTTCTCTTAGTAATAATGTAATTTCTATTTTTTGATTGGTGTTACATGCAGTTTAGCTGCTAAGTTAATATTGACCACCTTGCTTTTTGTGCTATTATATTTTCACATCATGGAGCTATTTTAGACCGTACAATCAGAAAAGAAAGGTCCACAATGATTCAATTTAAGTCTTTTGCAGAACCTGATAGATGATTTGATCACGCTATTTAACCGATACATGTTTGATCTGAATTTTGGATAATGCTGAAGGCCTAGATGGGCACAGTAATAATACTGGTTGCTGGTTTATTATTATTGTCATCCAATATTATATGCTGTTTGTGTGGAGATCAGTAGTAGAGTTTGCCATGTGGCCCATTAGACAATTCAGAATGGCATGAATTTGGACCCAGCACACCTCAAGTGAAAGTGAGAAAGGGATTATTGAAGAGAAATGATCATGTAGCTAACATGCTTTTATTTGTTTGTTTAGGCTGCAAGGATACTTGCTAATTTGCTTGTCATGGGATCTGGAATTATGGTGAGGGCATTTGCTCAAGCGTACCGTCAGGCACTTGCAAGTATGGTCTCTTTCCAAATTCAGCACTTGGAGATCCTTAGATTGGGTCACCAATCCAGAAAGCCTTACTTTTAGTTATATTCATATTTGTATCTTGCCTTCTTCAAAATCTTGCGCACAACTTCTGTTACCATTTGCAGATGCTTCAAAATCTGGTGTTGCCCACGAAACTGTGCAGAATATTAGAAGAGGAAGTAAAATGATATCTGAACCAGAAGCCAGGCAAATTCTAGGCATTACTGAGCATTCAACATGGGAGGAGATCTTGCAGGTATGTCTTCAATCCCTGGTAATGTATGTCTGTGGTGGAAAAAATACCATTAACTATATAACATTATCAGTAATTATTTCAGAGCTATATGATTTGTAGCAAATTAGAAATTCTATTCCAATACCTCTGTTCCTTATCACAATTTCTTTTATGAGAACTGCAAATCCATCAACATGAAATCTCTTAGTTGGTAAAAAATTAAGCATTCTGTTGTGTATCTTATTTTTAGCTTTTATATGTTGCATGGAACCTATTCTCCATTAGATATAAACGAGCATCATAGGAGATTCACTCTTTTTAAATTTTATACTCTGAAGTTCTCATGGATTAGTGAAAATTACAGAATTATCATACAAGTTAGAGATCACACTCGGTTTTACTCGAAGACATGAAATATTAGGAATTATTTTTTAGATCAAACTGTACTTTGACCTTTTGTTCTAGTATCAGGTATCTCATGGATTGCTAACAACATGTCAATTGTTGCTTGCCTGTAGAAATATGACAAATTGTTTGAGAATAATGCCAAAAATGGTAGCTTTTATCTCCAGTCAAAGGTTCATAGAGCTAAAGAATGCCTTGAAGAAGTATACCAAAAGAAAGCTGAGGGAAATGTATGATTTCATTAGAGGTGGTCCGATCTTGAATGTTCATCAGTGTATGTGCCGATGCCTCCTCCAGAAACTCAACTTTGATTTCATAGAATTATCAGCTATGAAGCCCGTCTTGATTACCTTGAGTTAAAATACATCAAATAGGTACTGATCCAATATTACACCAATTGTCAGTGTCATAGCCTTAATGTAATTTCTTCAGTGGACTAAATTCTTGTGGACATTAACACATCAGTTGGGGTGTGAGGGTTTCCTTTAATTGGAAAGGATACTTTTGAATTTTGATAATAATATAGGTAGCTTCTTCAATGCCTCTGGTTAAAGTCAAAGGTGAGTGGTCTTTCGACATCTTTCTGTAACGATTTCGGCATCAGAAAAGCCGTGTTTTTAATGAACTCTGGAATAATTCTGACCTTTTGAGACTGGATAACAAACGGTTAGGTTGTGCTGTGGTTGACCACAGCAGCGGCAAATGACTGGTATCCAATCGAGGCAATGCCTTATTTTTTACCGAAGGCAGTCAAAAAGTTCCCTAGCGTGTTATCTGGATTTGGAACTAGTTTGGGATTGACGGAGTTCACACGCTGCAGGTGTCTTTATTAACGCCGTTTCATTGCCTATGCTCATCTGTGAACTCCATCTTAGAATAAATGAGACCTTATTGAGAGATTAGAGTTTTCTGTCTTGACAATAATTGAGAATCATGTTTGGATATAAGGACAACAAGCATTGACTTGAGTGTCAGCCCTTTGGATCAGACAGCTTCTGTCCAGACAAACAGGTTGACTTCAGTCAATTTAAAGTAGGATAGAACGAGTTTGGTCAGTTTAGGTAACTCACAGTGCCATTCACTCTCTGCAAGGACCGGCAGAGAAACAAACTGCTCGATGGAAAAGAATAAGACCTTTCTGCAATAAGATCAAGTCAGCATCTCTCTTTCTATTATTGGCATAGCACAGCTGCAAAAAGATTAGGTGAATTACTGTAATTTCTTTGTTGTGGTTTTAAAACATGACATTTAAATAATATAGCTGCATAAAAAACTTAGATTGTAATGCACCTATACTTGAGTTGAGATCTACAAAGAACATGGTTGATCATTCACACACAATACCATTATATTTTATTCAAGTCCGTGACACAATTTTTTTATTTTCACATGACATTTCTAAATTATTTTTTAATAGTTTATAGGTGCTCCCGCCATTGTAGTCGATACTAATGTTCACGTCAGGAACAATGGTATCATTGTAATGAAATTTTTTTAACTAAATTTCAATCAATTGAACAAGATTTTAACTAAATTATATTAAAATAGTCCTAATTGTCAAAATTCATAGAAAATTCAAATAAATTATAAAAATTTAATGCAATATATTATTCACCAAAATCCAACATAATTTGTGGTATCAAAACTAATTGATATTTTAATGCCCAATTGTATAAAATCAAACCTAAATTCCTATAAAATTCAAACAATTCAAAAAAAAAATCAAAATTTGCAACTTATCCACAATTCAATACAATGCATAACTCACTAAAATTCTACCTCATTCATGCTCTGTTGCATGCAATTGCCACTCATAATTTATAACATTCTTTGCTGATTCTAACCAATTCACATAAAATTCATAATTTGGCAACTTATCCAAAATTCAACACAACACATGATTTATTAAAATTCTTAATTCATAGTTATTATTATCATGTTAAACTACATCACGTCTATTCTAATTGATGGCCTTTATAACAATTTTATCATAAATAAATAAAATTATAAACTCAACCTAAACCCTAAACAATAATTTTATTTTAACTAAACCTAAAATAAATTAAATATAAAACCTCCTAATTAATAGATTTACATTATGTTTATTTTGCTTGTAGGACTAGGAAATGTTGCGGCTGCAACGACGATGACAATAACTGTTTTAATGGTTCATGTTCATGAATTTAATTAAAACAAGCTTATTTGATTTAAGTATTTTGTCTAAGGTTATACAAAAATGGTCTTGGCAAGATTATTTTTATTAGCCAATACAAAACGTTTTAAAAAATTGTTTGAATAACTTATTTGAATCTCCCATATGCAGACGTATCTCATACATCATTATTATGCATGCAGGTTTTTTTTTTTTTTTTTTTTTTGTAATTAAAGCTAAAAATATTAAATAATGCATCATCACTCGTTTACAACGAGGGATCTCTTTTAATTATTACAAGAACAAGGGGGGTTAGTCTATACTTTTTTTCTTTTCTTTCAAACGTCCAAAATCCACTTATTTGAAAAGAACTACTTAAGGTACACGTGAAGTATCAATAAACTCGGAGAGATAATATCAAAGCACCTTTTATGACACAAACCCTAACTCCCATGCTCAGATTCTAGAAGCATAAAGAAGAAATGGCACCATGAGTTGTCCCCTTTATCACTTTCAAACCTCAATAAACGAATATAGAAGTATTCTGCTTCAAGCCAAAACTTGGATTCCTAGAGAGAGAGAGAGAGAGAGAACAAAATTACAAAATTACGAGTCAAGTAAAAGGTTCCGAGTGATAGGCAGCCGAAAATATTGACATGGTGAACCGACAATCACTGTAGAAGAGCTACTAAAGGCGCCGAAGTCAGGGAGGCAAATCATTGAACCCACAAGTTCACTCTCACTCCACCGGCGCATCGTCGGTTTCTGATTACGTGGGGACTGGGAGTGCCACAGCTGCGATTAGTGTTTCTCCACTTGTAAAATGAAACGATCTTTTGACTAATTTGGTGACCCTGTCGCCCTCCAGAAAAAAGGTGGTGCGTCCGGAGTTGTTCTCGACTTCCAGATTCAGCCTTCAGCCATTCCCATTCTATTGTTTGACCTGTGGAGTGTAGCGTTTACTTGTGATTAACAAGCTCAGTTTTACACGCCGCCCAGACATGGAGATCTGGATTCATATATAAATTATTACAAGTATTTTTATTTATGATTGATCGTATTCTTGTTAAAAATAGAATTGGGCCCACCTGGCAGCCAACTGGTTTGTTTGAAGGATCTGCATCCTTTAAATTCCTGGTCTTATTCTTGACTCAAAATCTGATTGAATGACGTGGCTTCCTTTGATTTCATGTCTCTATTATTATTATTATTATTTTATTATTATTATCTTCTTAATGTTTCTTGCATCGAGATTTGAAGATACTCTTAAGCTTAATATTCAAAGCAAGGAGTTTTTTTAGCAAGTTTTTTTAATGTGTTTTATTTTAGAAAATATTGATTTAATATATTTTAACATTTTTCATATACTAATATTAAAAAAATCACAATATTATTAAATTGATAGAGAATAATATAAATTATATCTTGAAATTCATCTAATAATTTAATTTTTTAGAGAGATAATTTTTTTTATATGATATTAAAAGTTTAATGACTTAACGATCATATGTTTGACTTTCACTGTTTATATTTTAAATATATGTGTAAATTTTAAATTTAAAAAACTTTTACTCGAGAAAATATATCAGAGAATACTATAAATTATATCTTGAAGTTTTATTTTATAGTTTAAATTTATAGATGAGATGATACGAAATTTATTTTTTAAAAAAGCATTATGTAAGGCAATATTAAACACAATAAAGCTAAGTTAGATGCACGAAATATAAAAGTAATTATTGAAAACAAGAATTTTGATGGCGGAATGGTTAGGCCCTTTCCCAATTGCAGCTCTCCTAACCCCACTTCTTTTTCGATGCTCTTTAACCATAGAAGCCATATGACACACGTAGGGTTTATGCTGTTTTTCCTTTTTCTTTTCCTCTTTCAAAGTGAACGGTGCCGTAAAGCAAGTTGAGGTGATGGGCGTGGAGTAGCCGAAATAATCATTAAATTACGTGTCTTCTTCAACCTTTAATCCTGAAAAGCTCGAGTATTAGCTTGTTGAAAAAACACGATTATTGTAAGAAAGTTTGTGATTGTATTTTAAAAAAAATATAAAAGAAGTTATTTTTATTTTTATTATTTAAAATTAAAAAATAATATTTTTAGATTATTTTCATGTCTTGATATTAAAAATAATTTAAAAAAATAAAAAAAATCATTTTAATAAATTTCTAAATAAAAACAATTTAAAAAACAATCTCAATTATCATGTTAGCGAACATCACTTTATTTGAACATCACTTTATTTGATTGTCGAGGAGACATTCCTTTACTTCCTATTTGTTCCAGGTGAGCTTTCCAGTTTCATTGAACTGTCGAGGCTTTGCACTAAAGTTGGTTCAGATGCATGGAATATTAATTATTGATGTTTGGGGATACCCTTAATCCCATAAGCAAGCCTCATGGGAATCTAGCTAGGGCTCATAATTAAGACACAATATGGAAACAGGCAGACAAAAATTATTTATAGACACAAGACTTGGGGACACGACAATTCTTAAAAATAATTATTTTAAGGATATAGAATTAGATTGTCTTGATTGTTGCCACGATGATTATGAATGATCGATGAATATTTCATTTTTTTCCATATCAAATTTAATTCCCACCCCTAATTTTATTTTAATTCGTTATCTTATGGTAAAGATAAATCGTTTTTTAGTTTGGAAATATGTAATATAGAACTAATATCATGTATAGAAACTATAAAAATAAAAAAAAATATATGGTTTGGCATTTCTTATAGGTTTAGTATACAGTACAAGAATGATTTAGCATGATAAAAAAAATAATTTTGAAAATAAATAAAATGGAGTGCCTATAAAAGTCAATATTATAATCAATAATAATATATAATCAATTGAAATTAAACGTTTGATATTTCAACTCAAAAAACTTAAAATTATAATGGGATCTAAACTTAAAATTACGGGTATTCATAGTTAAATTTAATATTTTCTTATATTAATCTATATTGAACATATCTATATCATAATCCAATGATCAATACACGAGACCAGATCAAAACCGTTCAAATCTTGTAATTGCATCGATGGATTCAAAGGTTATATAAAAAAAAAACATTGTATCCTACGTATGGAACTTAAACTTGGTACCTCTATCTTCTTGTCATGTTCACTTCATATGTAAAACGTTATACATATATCATAGCATGAGCGACAAACCGGCCGGTCCGACCACTTATCTATTGGTTGAATAAAAATATGGACGATCGAATAATTTGACTATTGTCTGATATATACAGATATGGTTGTTATCATAACTTGTTCGTGTAGTCCAACTAAAAATAAGAAAAGAAACTAAGTCAACGACGTAGATTACTTGTTTCTGCTTCTTTTTTTGTCTTTAAAATCGTTTTCCCATAATTTATTTATCGATTATTCATTTATAGAAAGCAAACCCACAATTGTTCAACGAATCAAACAAGAACACCTATAAAATATTAAACCCGAAAAAAACAAATTAATAATCGAGGATCATAAATGTTGATGGATGAATATTGTCAACAAATGAATAAGTTCATCTGCGATGGAGGAGAGAACTCGTTCCAGCGCTGGCCGCCTGACAAAATAACGCGTAATGCAGAAAAAACACGTTTGTCAGGCAGCCCAAGTTGTTCTTTTCTCTTTGGTTTTGGATTGAATATCAGATCTCGTCAACTCCAGCCGAATTACATGACGAATAAAAGTTCGAGACTTTCACACCACTGGCTTGAAACTGAAACCGCTAGCTCGGTGCTGCCTCAAACTTTCAGGAGCATACAAGATGGTCCTGTATTAAGTCTAGAGATCTATATCGAGCTACTTGTATACTAAGTCTCTTACCGTATACTATATGGTCCGCAACCATTTATATGCAAAATTAGAAAACATATATATTCATAACGCAAAACCTCTGAAAAAAAATGTATATATTCAACTATATTATATCACTTTTTGATGAAATCTGCTCCCGGCCGAGTTTGCATGGGTGCTTCTCTCTTTGCTATTCAAGGGCTGCCCTGCGATCGATCCTGTTTCGTTTATAGTGGCATTAGCTTGGTATACATTCATAGTGAAAGCGTGCAACTCCAGCCTTCTTCTCAGTTTACCTTCTCTAAGAGTTTAAATTATTAGATAAGGTTTTAAAATATAATTTATATTATTCTCTAACATATCCTCTCAAGTGAATGCTCTTTGAGTTTGAAACTTGCATAGACACACACTATCTTATATATGAATAAGAAGATAAATTAGTTACTTCCCACCCTCTCTCGTCGCTTTTCCGACCTATTTCCATCCTCCAAATAAGTGCGACTCGTCAACTTCTTTGAAGTCATCTTGATTTGAACTCATGACCGCTGAGTCAATAAGGCTCTGATACCATGTTAAGGAATCATTTCACCTAGAAACTTAATCTATTAACTTAACCTATTAGGTGAGACCCTAAAATAACTTAAACTTTTAAGTAAGAGGGTTCCTTGACACGTACAATAGTCCGAGATAAGATTGATACGGTGAATCTAAGATTTTCTTTTGCAAATATATTGTCGGGGATCGAGCTAAGGAGGCATTAATATATTGTTGCACCAATTGTATCGATGTTTATTATTCTTAGTATTTACATAATTTCCATAAATTCTAGTATTATTTTCATAAACTTGAACCTAAAATAAAGCTAAAGGTTATTGCAATTTGATGTGTGTGTGTATACATATGGAATTGAATCAATTGCAAGGAGAGATTATCCAGGAGCGAAAATGCAAACAAAATTTATATATTAAACTTGATCACCCTAGATGGGATTGTGGAAAATTATATCATAAGTTCAACAAGGAAAGTAATTAAAACAAACAAAAAAAGCAAGTGAAAATGAAACACTAACATCATAATTAAGTAGGAGTTCAGTTGTCACTGATCTTTCCTAATTAACTTGATCATGACTTGATTAATCAGAGCCCCTCGTCTTTGAATGTAGAAGGATCATATCGAGAGCTGTAAGAACTTCCAAACTGATTTGATAATCGCAATAGTTCCTCTTGTTGTTGTTGTTGCTGCTGCTGAGAAGATATCGGCCACGAGTTAGAAGATGCAGTGGAGCTGGAAGTCGGTGAAAGAAACGTTTCTCCACCAAATGGAGCTTCTGGCATGACATGGCTGAAGCCATAGCCTGCTGTAGTTCCAAGAAATTGTGGATATTGAAAATTATTTGGATTATATGCTTCCTGTGGTCGTCGGGAATGAGCTAGAGGAGCCATAATGTGATCAGGGAGAGGTTCAGCCACAGTGTGCGAGCCTTGGCCGCAACTAAAGAAGCCTAATTCGATCGCGCCGGCTTGAACCCGTTCTGGAAAGTTGAGCTTGGCCTTGCTTCCTTTGAACCTAAGAGCCGCTTCATCGTAAGCAAGGGCAGCAGCTTCGGCCGTTTCGAAAGTGCCTAACCACACTCGAGCTGCCTTCTTGGGATCCCGGATCTCTGCGGCCCACTTGCCCCACGGTCTTTGTCGGACTCCTCTGTAATGTCGTCTCCTTACATTCCCTTCATCGGCAAAAAAAATATTTTTTTTTCAAGGTTAGTGTTCATGAAATAACATATAAATAATTACCTGCATATGAATAAAATAAAGTCATACTTGCAAGCTAAAAAACTGATTTCGAGTGTTAAAAAGCCTGGAAATAGCAAGAAAATTGATAGAAAAACACAAAGATTATTTTATTCGCATGTAAATAAGATTGGAGGGGTAAAAGTTATACGTAACAGAAACTTTCAATTGGTTTTCTTAGTAGAAAACACAGATTATTGCAACTCCCGTGAACGGAAACATTGAAAGTATATGATCTACTCATCACTTAACTGTCTTATAGGATCCATGCATTACTTGTACCCGACAAAAGGCTCGATCATCATTAAATGCTAAAGGTAATTTCTACCTTAAAAATACCTTGTCAAAAACTGATTTTTGGTCTGATGTGTACGAATCTGAATTTTTTATACTCAACTCCTTTTTGTTTGTTTGTGTACTACCTTCATTGGAGGGTCACGATTTAGTTTTGAGTATATTCATCCATCCATCCATTCTAAGAACATTTCCACCTTTAAGGGAGGAAAATCATGAAAATATTGAGCTAAAGACATGCGATCATCAGACAATCCCACCCCCAGATTCCTTCATTAACAAGTGACCAAGATCAATAAATATTGTTACCTGGTGATCATTCCGGATAGGAGAGAGAGAATTTGGGGAATTTCCAAAAATATTATGTTTGTGCATGATACCTTGGTTTTGAACAACTGGCGGGGTCTGATCATTTTCTGTGCTGGATTGTGTCGAGGTCACTGGATTTTCATGCACTTGATCAGCTGAGTTGTTGTGGCTGCTTCCAATTACTTGAGCTAGAGCTGAAACCATCACATCCATGTCTAGTTGAGATCGAGCCGAGTAGACAGGGAAGCTGTGATCTTCCTCTTTCTCCTCCGGTTCATCGCATGGAAGGGCCCTCTTCCCATATCTTCGATCCACTTTATGAACTTTTGATAACACCTTTTTAAGACGAAATAAATTAACGAGAGTAACTGATGATTCGTTGCTAGAAGTTCTACCGATGCATTTATGTGGGTGCTAAGTCAAGATCACAGGAAGCATACATGGGACGAGTATGAAGATCGGAGAGAGGCAGAAAATAAGTAAGAAAACAAGAGTAGGAAGAAGGAAGACCTCAGCTTTAGCTAGGGTTTTTTATACATCTTGCTGGCTTTGTGTGAACAAGAGTCAGCCCTGTAGAATTTTTTTGTCAAATATTATATCCTTTTCTTCACCTCTCTCCTTTTTTCTTTTTTCAACACAACTTTTAATTTTAATTTTAATTTTTATTATTATTATTAAAAACAGACCTTGTGTATTTGCAAAGGATGGTATCTGCTTCGGCTTCAAGTATAAAGTCGCTACGATGTTTCAAGAGATAATCAAGGATCCATATCCTTACACATTTTAAATGACTTTAAATTATAAAACTTGGAAAATGAAATATAAAAGGTCTTCGCACGCATTATTATTATTTATCATTAATAATATTACTATTATTATTCGTGGAAAAGGTGCCTACTTATTTGTCTAACATTGCGATGCAATGAGATAAAAAAAAAATCCTTCTTTGATAAATCAAGAAAGAATCAAATCTATATATATTTGAGTGTACTCCTCTAAAGATAGGAATAATATGTCCTCAAGAGACGTGTGGTGTGATGATAAAGGGCTGGAGATCTGCATAGCAGGTTTTGAATTTAAATTAGGACATGCACCTCTTATAAAAACATGAGACAATCAGAGTTAAAGTATACTTTCCAGGGTGGAGCTCCTCGAATCCAAAAATAAATAAAATAATATGATTTATCATGTCAGTTAAATTTTGATAATTAATTTGTAACTATCGGATGAGATTTCATTTCACCCATGCTGGTGAATATGATTGTGGTTTTTTAAATTTATTAGTTATATTTTTTATAAATATAATTAATTATTTCAATTTATATAATAGATGGCGTTAATCGTTATGCTTAATTAACTAAAATATGTGATGATAGTCAACATAGTAAGCTAGTAATTGAAATCAAACACTCATGATAATAAAATATAATTTACGAGAAATACATCGATCTTACATTATTATATAGTTGTTTCTTGATGCTGATAAAATTAATAAAAGCTTATGTTTATTTTTCTATCTTGTATTGCAAAGACAAATTGTCCGAAATAAATGTAGATTCATAGGAATTATTACAAATATTGTACAAGATTTAGAGCTATAACTATGGTTATCCCTCGGAACAAGGGATTTTACAGAACTTTCTATGAATTATTTGATTTGATTCTTGTGGGACAATTACCTCACACTCATATTCCTCCTCCTCAAGTTGGTGTATAAATGTCTCTGATATTCAAGTGGATTTTAATTGGGTAACCTGAATTTGACTAAGTAAACTCCTTAAATAATTCAAACATCAAACTTGGCTCATGTTAGATCATTCATAAGTAGATTAACTTATTTAGCTAAGTTTAATAATTATAATTAAAATTGTCATGCTATTTATTTTTATATATTATTCCTATTTCTCAAAATAAGATCAATCATGTTGACTTTGATGCAATCTTCAATGAGTGGGTGTGACTTAATATAAGCCGAAGGATTATGGGGTTGTTTCCATTTATATTTAAAATGAAACCCACAAACCTTGGAATATTTCTTCAATTATTGTGTTTATAAATTCACCTTATTTGCTTATTTAATCCTTTTTATGATACGCATCAAGATTATTCGTGTTTATTTAAATTTTAAAAATATAATATTAATATAATATTACACACCAAGATATATAATCCATGAAGTAAATCGAAACCCTTTTTCACCGTCAAATTTTAATCTTAATATGAAAAGAATAAAGAGTTTAGACCACCTTTGAACATATAATTCAAAATCCAACCAAAATGCTAACCAATAATTCAAAATAAAAAACTATATGAGAGTCAAATCGCACGGTGGTGTGCTGACTTGAAGATCCTATTCAGATTTCAGACCAAACTCAACAGGATGTCGTTTTGGACCCCAAAATTCGCAGGCAGTATTTCCCACTTGGTCTGCGTGCATATGCTTGCAGTCTCCATGATGGCCCAACACCCACAGTTATTTATTTATTTATTTATTTATTTATCTAGAGCTTTCAATATTCTTTTGCATGAACAATTTGCAAGTTGGTTTCTGGATTTTTGTTTTGTATATGGTTGAAATGGCTGATAGGAAATAATTTTATTCTGTGGGTGTTGTGGATATAATTTAGTAAGTACTATGTTACAAAACTTGATAAGAAGCATATAGTCGGATAAGAACAATGACAACAAATATAGATCTGATCATTAAATTATATTTAAAACTATTTTTTATTTGTTTTTCCCATTAATTCTATATTTAACCTAAATCCTTTAAATTATATTGTTTTTTTTATATATCTTTATATATAAATGGTTAAAGAACCATCTCATCTAAAAGTTTAAATTTAAAGGTGAGGTCCTAGAATATGATTTATATTATTCTCTAACACACCCCCTCAAATGAAAACTTTTTGGGTTTGAAACTTATACGGGTCTACGTTATTTTATACTTGATTTTTATCAAATAAAATGGGGTCATGTTAAGGAATCATATAACCTAAAAGTTTAAGCTTGTAGGTAAGACCTCAAAATATGATTTATATTATTCTCTAATATAAACAAGTAATGCATTAAAAATCTAGGACAATTATTATTTTACTAGTTTATTTATATTTATAAAATATGCTTCTCAAGATGAGGTTTGCTCGTATGTAGAAAAAGTATTTTTTTGTTTTTATTTTTGTATTATTAAGTCTTAATCTTTTATAAAATATAGAGTTATTTCTTTTTAAGGAAATTAACATGTGTGCGTGTTTTCTTTGCAAATGTTGGGTGAGGATAGATGAATGCCATAATCATTGACTTTTGCCTTTCCAGGTATGTCAGGCCATGATCGTTCAAACTTCAAAGTCCACGTAAGACCGTTTCTTCGTGTAATTAAACACGCAGAGCCACGTGTCTCTCATTCTTTCAACTCTTTGCCAAACGGTGGCGGATTATACTATGTATGTATGCTGTTACGTCTACTAGTTTCTAATCATTTAAACTAATTATACAATGTATGTATGCTGTTACGTCTACTAGTTTCTAATCATTTAAACTAATTATACTATGTATGTATGCTGTTACGTCTACTAGTTTCTAATCATTTAAACTAATTAATTACTACTTTTATGGCAAAGGTGATATATTTCGAATCTCATCATTTATAGATTTGCGATATAGTAATTTATTTTGATTTTTTTATAAAATTATTATAATTTCATTATTTTAATTACAAGATTAGCAAGTTAGAGGGTGTTTGGTATTGTAGTGTCACCTCGGGTTAAAAAAAAACAGGTGAAAAAATTGTTTGGTAATGCATTAAATTATTAAAATTGTTACATGGGGCCCACAAAAAATTAAAGAAATCAAAAGTTGGAGAGAAACAACTATTTGTGGCTTGTCTCGGCTAATACTGCTTATCTTCAGTTAGCTAATGCTGCTTATCTTCAGTTGGCTGCTTATAAATATCATTTTTCTTGCAAGCCTTGCGAAGAAGATTTGGAAATTTATTTTGCTTTCATGGTTGACAACGATGTGCTAGGAAAATAAAATTATTTTATTTAAAAAAAATATTTTAAATATTATCATATTTAAACAATTTAAAAAAATTAAATAAGACATATAACATCACCACATAAAAAAATGATCTGACCCTTGTTTGATTTTAAATCAAATGAGTGACACCATATCGCACGTTAATGTTTTTAAAAACATAGTTTATCCTAAAATTTATTTAAAAATAACTTTAATTTGAGTTACCTTTTTTAATTAACTTCACGTATGGATCTTGTTCGTGATGTCATTGCAAATATTTTGATGAGAGAATAAAAAGAAGTGCCCATTTTACTTGAATAATTTATTACATTATGAAATTATGATTATTAATACAATATATAAAAATAAATGTGTGTGTGTGTATTTTTATATCCTTTAAAATAATTGTACAGATTAAAAGCAATATAAAGAGATTTATAATCAAAGACTTGAAACTGCTTTTTATTAACTTTAAATTCAACCACAGTTTTAACCAAATACTACAAAAATTATTTTGAATTGCAGTTAAAGTGCTTTTTATGAAACTGTTTTTTGTAAACTTCAACCACAAAAGTAAAAGTAATACCAAACACACCCTTAATTCAATTGATCCGAGTTGGTTTTTTTATTTATTTTTTATATAATTATCTCGATCTCATAACTCGAATCACAAGTTTAACAAATTAATTTAAATAAAAGTTTGAGAAATTTATTTAAATTTATCACTCTTTGCTATTTAATTTTTTACTTTTACTAATAATTATTTGTAATGAAATGACTACAGTATCCCTACAAATATTATAACAACTAAGGACGCTAATTGACATGTGTTTCACCCTCTCTCTTAATTGGATGAACAGTGGAGATCCTTAAAACAGAGGGAATACAAAGTGTCAAATGATTTTGAACCAGGAAATGGGCCTGCAACACCAGATTAAAACCCAGTCCACTTGACTTCCGCATTGTTGTTACTGGACTTGGACCAATGATTTTAGGCTGGCCCAAAATTGCATCAAGCGGGGACGTTTGGCCTTAGAGTTTCGAAGAAAACCCTAGCTATAAACTTTTCTTTATCTCCTCTCCCAGCCTCTCGTTCTTTTGTCTGCCCACCATACACAAACACAGACTGAAGAGCTGGTGATCTGAAAATGGTGCAGCGTCTGACTTACCGGAAGCGTCACAGCTACGCCACAAAATCTAACCAACACCGTGTGGTCAAAACCCCTGGTCAGTAACACTTTCTTTCCATAAATAAGTGTTGTGTTTTTTCTTTTTTCTTTTCTTTATGCTAAAGAAAGAAGCAAAGTGGGTTAATGGGTGTATTTGATGTTTTGTTTTTGGATTGAAGGTGGGAAATTGGTTTACCAAACCACCAAGAAGAGGGCTAGCGGACCCAAGTGCCCAGTTACTGGCAAGAGGATTCAAGGGGTAGTTTTTTTACCTTCTTTTTTAACTTGTAACGTTCTTTTTGTGCATCTAACTGGGATGTTATTTGTTGAAACTGAATCCACCTTTATTACAACATTGGACTACTAAAGCTCTTTTTTTTATTTTTCTAGCGTGGAAACTTGTGTACCTTTGATTTGCTTGTCTTAAGCTGCTATTAAGGATTCTGGATAAAATTATAGACATAATTGAAGTCGATGCGTTATGTTTTCTGGTTAAGAGTTGGAAATTTAGCAGTCTGTATCATGTTGAATTACCTTTACTTTTTACATGCCGTAGATATTAATTCCTGTATCTGGGGAGGAGTGATTGGCTGAGAGTTTAGGGTGTACAGGTGACATTTTTTTTTGCAATCTCGATTGGTTTTGCCCAGAAATCTGGGTGAGCAGGTTGCTGCCATCTCATCTTACAAGTGTTAAACCATAAAAGGCTGTGCTTGAACAATATTTTGAATTTTGATGCTGGTTTGAAGTCAGTCGTGAGTAAATGTACTACTGTGATATTAGTTGTTTGCATGATAATCTACAATACTTTGTGTAGTTGTCTAACAAGGTTTTCGTACTTCAATCTTGTTAATGGTTTGAATTTCGATGTCCTGTTGTTAATTTGACGTAAGGTTCTGATATATATGTGGCTGGTGGATGATTTCTTACATATTTTTAATGATTTAAACGAGTTAGCTCTAAATGATTACAGGCCACAGTGTTTTGAACTCTATTTTTCTTAACAAAGAGTGATCTGATGGTTCTGATAGAGTTTTCTCTTTCTTTGCAGATCCCGCACTTGAGACCTGCTGAATACAAGAGGTCTAGACTGTCAAGGAATCGCAGGACTGTGAACCGTGCCTATGGTGGTGTCTTATCTGGAAGTGCTGTTAGGGAGAGGTATGTAACACTGATAATATCTTGTTCTGTGAGTTTTTTGGAAGTGATGAATGCTGGCTTTAAGTGGTTTCGTTTGTTTATTTGACAGAATTATCCGGGCTTTCTTGGTGGAGGAGCAAAAGATTGTGAAGAAGGTTTTGAAGATTCAGAAGGCAAAGGAAAAACAGGCCTCTAAGTGAAGTCAATTAACCTTTTAAAAGAGACGATGAAGTGAAGTCTTTCGAAATAGAGTATGTGTTTGAGCAAAATTTTGTTATGTTAATGACAGTCAAATGTGGAGTTGATTGTTAGCGCGTTTGATTCTCTGATGACTTGGATGTGTTCATTTCACCTTTTGTCAATTTGATTTTCTAGCCTATAATCGGATAGTTTGCCAATTTCCTTGCATTATTCCATGTTCTTGCCTATTGTCATAAGATAATCTAAAATCTGCTTGGTCTCCAGCAAGTTTGAATTCTTCTAGCTGCTCTTAGTTTTTTCATTATCTTATTTTTGCTGCAGCCCTTTAACAATACCTTTCATTAGCATTTTTAAAATTTAAAGTCAATTGCATTTGTTAATTTTTTTCGAGGGCAAAGCCATGCAGACCCTAATCCTATTAGCATAAGCTTTGACGTTGACGTCGAACGTTTTTTTTTTTTTCAATTTCAATTTGATGTTTTTAAGCTTAAAATTATTTTGATATATAAATGTAAAAAATATTTTTTTATAAAATCTAAACATATGATAAGGATGGGCCTTCATTCATTATATTTTCTTAATATAATCAACGTAAAATACTTTACAATAAAAATATTTCATGAGATGAGTTCTTTCTATGAATCATGAGCTTCACCATAATCTTGTGGTTTTATTTTTTACATGTATTTTTAATACATTGTCATCACTCAATTTTTGGGTGATTTCCTAAAATATATCAAAAAATAATAAAAATAAATTAAAAGGGGTTGGTGTTGGCAGAAAAATCAATGTGGAAATTTTGAACGTTTTCGGAAGCCTGATTGTACTTCCTTTTTACCTAGAAACAAAGAAAAATGTAGATTCGAGGCGAAGATAATTTATTATTGGATAAATCTGCATAAAAGTTAGGTCGTAAGACATAGTTATATTTTTATGGGTCAATTTGATTTAATCGTTGGCCGATGTAAAGTGTAATTATGTTTTGAAATTAATTGAGAACCCAGTTGAAGGATTTAATTTAGCGCAGGGGCTTAATTATACTTTAAATGGGTCAAGTTAATTTTATTAAGGGCCTAATTAGCGAGAAATTAAGTTTCAAAGCCGAATGTGGGTTCAATTGAGAAAATCAGAATTTTCGGTGACGAAACTCTTCGAAATTAATTGAAAGCCCAATTGAAGGATTTAATTTAGTGCAAGAGCTTAATTATACTTTAAATGGGTCAAATTAATTTTATTAAGGTCTTAATTAGTGAGAAATTAAGTTTCGAAGCCAAATGTGGGTTCAATTGAGAAAATCAGAATTTTCGGTGACGAAACTCTTCGAAATTAATTGAAAGCCCAATTGAAGGATTTAATTTAGCGCAAGATCTTAATTATACTTTATATGGGTCAAATTAATTTTATTAAGGTCTTAATTAGTGAGAAATTAAGTTTGGAAGCCGAATCTGGGTTCAATTGAGAAAATTAGGATTTTCGGTGACGAAACTCTTCGGAATTAATTGAGAGCCCAATTGAAGGGTTTAATTAAGTGCAAGGGTTTAATTATACTTAAAATGGGTCGATTTAACCTAATTTAGGGCTTGATTGCTGAAAAATTAAGTTTGAAAGCTTAATTTGGGTTAAAATTGAGACGATCGAAATTTTCGGCGACGAAACTTTTTGGGTGAATTCGGAAGCCAAAATTAAAGATAAAAATATCTTTCTTCCTGGTTTTTCCCATCAAAAAAATCTTTTTTGTCACAACTTATTTATTTCAAAAAAAAAAAAAAACGTTGTCGGCAGCATTCTCAACCATTCTGCAACATTCTTCCACCACTCTCACCATACCTTCCACCATAACACATCATCTCCATGGACATCACTCATGCCTTCTTTGCCTATAAATTAGAGGCTGTGAAAACTGATTGAAGGGGGAAGAACAGAGGGAGACGGGCTGAAAACTGGAAGAAAAAAACTGAAAAAAAAAAAAGACATAACACTGTCACGACGGGAGGGAAACATAGAGAATTTTTATACAGAAAGAGAGGGGGATTCATAGAGGAGAAATAGACAAAAAAAGGGGGGGAAACATGGAATGAAAAAAAAGGTAAAAGGGAAACAGGGGTAAAATTTACGCGCAGAGAGAGAGCTTCATCTCCCTCATCTCCGGCAACAAGCCACCCCTTCATCTTTTTCCTTGGCTCAGGCGACAGCAGCACCAGCCATCTTCCTCGTCTCCAGCTGAATCAACGCAGCCAACGATCAGCTCTCCCTCCCTGACGGTGGCTCTCTCTCTCTCAACTCACAGCAGCTCCTTCTCTCTTGTCAGCCCACAGCCACTCTCTCTATCCCCGACGACTCCTCTCTCTCTCTTTGAAAACCAGACGGCAACAACTCTCTCTCTCTCGTCACCCTCGACAGCGTGCAGGCTCCAGCAGCAGCCAACCCTCTCTTCCCCTCACCACCGTGAGCTCCTCCCCACAGAACCAACCCAACCGTGACCTCCAGCCAGCTCAAGCAACAACGTCGGTGTAGGCAGCAACAAACCCAGCACAGACCCGACACTTCCAGCCCTCCTCCCGGCCACCATTTTTTACGCCGCCACCGCAGGGACAACCACCTCAACCTCCTCTACCCTGTGGCAGTGCCGGTTGACACTCTCGTCGTGGTCGGCCGACCAACTACTGTTCACGTAACAACAGTAGTGCAGCGTGTTTTCTTTTTTTTTGTTTTTGAATTTTTGTTTATATATATATATATAAAGAAAGAAATAAAATCTTGGGGTTGGGCTGCTCTCAGCCCAGCCCAGCCCAGTAGTGGTGGGCCTTTAGCCCACCATGGCTGGCCCATTTGGTTGGGTTAGACCTGGCCCGAAATTTTTTTTATTATTATTTTTTTTGTAAAAAAAACGAACAAAAAAATATATATTAAAAAAAACAAAACAAAAAAAAATGTGTTTGTTTTCGTGCATACAACCGAATTCCAAGGTTTTGCCATGCATTTTTTTCATAAAAAAATATGTTGCATCTTTCACATATTTTGAACGAAACTTGGATATCGTAACCAGTTTACGATTATTCATTGGCATTCGGCCAAAACGTCAAAAATAATTTAATAATTATTTTGTTTTAGTTTTCACGGTGTAAATTTACATTGTAAAGTACACTTGCAGATAAAAGGAATTTTTAACTACGATGTAAAATTACAATGTAAGGTACATTCGTAGGTAAAAAAAAAGGTTTTTAACTGCGGTGTTAAATTACATCGTAAAGTACACCCGCGGACAAAAAAATATTTTTCCTTTTTAAATGCAGTGTAAAAAAAAATTAACTTAGAAAAAAACAATCAAACAATAATGCAGCTTACCTTAGGTAGCGTGCACTAGGGGTGACGCGTCTTCCCCTTGCACAACAAGTCCCCTTACCCAAGACTCTCGCAGACCATTAGGTTCCTAGTGACCGTAATACTAGGTGGCGACTCCTTAATATTTATAGTTGTAATTTTTGCGGCTATAAAACAAACCCTCTATTTTCACCGCGTGCCGTTGTATCCCGAAATCCACGGGGGACGGTGGGGCACAAAGCATGAAAAATCGCCGTCGCGACATACATCACAAACACAAACAATTACTTTTAAGAATGGAAACTGATATTTTCATAAATTTGCGGGGAATAAATGGAAACTTTAACAACCCTTCTAAACCTAGAAAAAAGTCATTATTTCAAATGCAAAGTTTGAATCAATATGGAACTTGTTCATACAAGAGATGATATTTAGAAGCACGATTCAACAATATATTTTTAAAAACTATAATTCGTTTTAAATAAATTATTTTATATTGCGACTAATGTATTGATATTTAAAATATTTTTTTTAAAAAAAAATCTTTATAAATTTTGAAGTAAAAAATATTTTTAAAAACAATTTTTACTATTGTCTTAATATTTGAGATAAAAAAGGTGTGTATTAACCTTTTCAATTCAACATAAGGTTCTATTGATAAAATATTTGATTTTTTTTTTTGAAAAACAAGAAATTACTCATAAAATAAACTTATTAATCAGACAAGGATTTATCTAAAACTATATAAAAAAATATTATATATGTTGTAAACTAATCACAAAGCAACTCAAAATTCCATTGGATTCAAGGCAAGTTGTAGGCTTATATAAGCCTTACAAAAAAATAAAATTGAAACAAACAACCTATGTTCTACATGGTAAATGGTTAAGAAAATAGTTAAACTCTGCCAGTGTATCCTAAATAATAGGAATTAAACTAAATGAAGTTTGACAACTTCAACTTCAACTTTAGTTTGAGCCTTTAGTTTTGACTAAATACAGTCTAGCAGAAGATGTGAAAGGATAGATAATTATCGCACCAAAACATTGTAGCAGTTGCGTACAGTCCAGGACCATTACAATCATGTCAGAAAAATGAATATTGAACAATACAATCATTATTATGTTCCATGCATGTCTTTTTAAGGTTTGCAAGATCATGCACCTGGCCCCTAGTTTCTCCTCCAATCCGCATAAATAGGACTAGGTGGTTCCAATGTATCAGTTCTTTCCTCTTATGGTTGAATCCATGAAAAGATATCCATAGTCCTCCCAAGCAAGTCTCAAAGCCATCAAAAGCCACTAATTGAATCTGGGAATAAACGAAGAACTTGTCCAGCCAATATGAACGTGACGAAGAATGAGCAGCTCACCTTTGCTGTTCAAATCTGTGGATGCACTTCTAGCCTCTTCTAGTAAGATGAACAGGGCCCAATCACCTACGAGCCATTGCGCATTTGGCACCATGGCCTACAAAGGAAATCTACAGCATGAATCCACAAAACATATTATATGTACACTTGTTTTTACATAATCAAATGTTTGGTTGGATGTTTCTAGATCGCATGTAGGATAAAAACTGGGTTGGTAGTTCTGCCAGAAGTGCTTGAACAACAGAAATCTCTCCACCTGCAAAAATTATGCAAGTTAAGAAAAGAAAAATATTGAAGCCTCCATCCCAAATTGATTGGGTAGATATACACTCACTTTGCACATCCCTGAATGGTATAAACTGGACTATATCACGTGAAGCTACACGTCCAGTTGAACTTTCTAGTCTATCTCCTTTATCAGCATCTAAAATCTGGGCAGCAATTGAACTTTAGAAAATTGGAGGCAGTCATAGAATAATTGAGGTTTATAAAACGGTAAATTTTCACTATAGAGAAAAAAGATACCTCCATTTCTTTAAAGTCAGCTCCTCCAACTCCAACAATGAGTATTGATAGAGGTAGGTCAGATGCTTTCACTATGGCATCTTTGGTTTCTTGGAGATCAGTTACAACTCCATCCTGAGACAGTCACGTTTCAGCGCAAAAGATTGGTAAAAGGAATTTAACATCAAAGTTTTATTTTTCTGAGAACATGATAAATCCAAATACAAAAACATATTACATTACAGAATCATAGAAGGCTAGTGAAAAATGCCTCGAAATGAAAAACAAAAGGTGCTAAACTATAACATTGGTGATAGAACTGATAGGCATGTTAACCAAAGACAATTAATAGTGCAAACAAAAATCAGCTTGATTTCCTATCTCATTCTTACTGTAATTATTAACAAAACAAAATATTTTCTTCCTCCATTTGCAAGAGACTGGCTAGCAATTAGTGCAGCATTGCTGATCACAGGTCCAAAAAGTGTTGGCCCTGCCAGAGAAACATTATACAGAGCACTGGTATATGCTATCATAATTCCCTGTACACCATCAACCTAGAAGAGAGACATGCAGTTAAAACATGAGCATTGTAAGGAACATTTGACTGCTGAGGCAATAAAAGCAAGTGAATGATTTCTGAGCATTTCACACCTCACAGTGGTTATTGCTTCCATTCAAGTTAAAACAATGTGAGACTGGTCCATCAATTGGTCGTGCGCCAAATCCCCAGGCTGGAAAGCGCTTGTCTGAATCATAAAACTGCAACACCTCTCCAACTTCTATGATTGCCTGGAAAACATACCAGCCAATTTAGTGATAAATGTGGAAGGTAAAGGGGGGGAAAAAGTTACAAGGGAGCAATTTTCTTACTCTTTGATATGCGTTTAATCGTCCAGAAGGATCAACATAATGCAAGGAATCAGGGAGGCGGGGATTTCCATTAGAAGCTGTAATATGAAAAGTCAAAGGCAGAAGAAGGATATGTTAGGGTGCCTAAAACATTTAAATTACAAAAGTTATTTATTCATTTTTATGAGCAGTTGTTTATATGGAAACATCTTACATAATGAGTGGGGTGGAGTGAAATGAGCACAAGAATAAATATGAAGGTAATTTATCATAAATGCATTAAACACCTTAAAACATGACTCTACTTCCAGCTAAAAAGCTTTAGCCCCTTAAGATTTGTCATATATCAGAACCTCAAATTGTTCAGACATGCTTTGAATCAGAGAGAAATTTTGCTCTTTTTTTCCAGTTCTGTAGGTCAAATAAAAGTTCTTGCAGATCATCATGTTAAAAACATTTTGCCACCTGTAGTTATAGATGAAAGTTGAGAGAAAATGTCAAAGAAACTGACAGAACTGGAATGAAAACAAGGATACACAATGTTCAAGAACAGGAGTAAATATTGACATGGAATCACAAACTAACTCATCAAACCCAAAACAAATGATGGTTGCATTATACTCCAAATATTATTGGGAGAGCAAGTTTGGTTCATAGGGGGAAAAAAAGCACTGTTGCAGCAAAAGTTCAATTTAGTAAACATTTACCTGTGAAATCAATTGCCACCATGAAGTTCAGTTCACATCCCCCGGTCAAGTAATCCAGAAAAGTGTGTCTACTACTTTGGGAAAACTTTTCCACAAATATCTGGCTCTTTAATTCCTGCGTTAAAATAAGCAAATTAGGCATGCAACAAAAAATGCAGAAAGATTTATGATTGAAATCAGTTTGATTCACACAATCAAACCTTATTCTGATAGTTATGTCCAACAGTAGTGGGTAAAAATAAATGCTCTCCTTGGCCACTAGAATGAAGCTTTTCCAAGTCAGCTAATGACTTTTGAACTTTTCTGGTACATTGAAAAATCAAGATCTATCGCCATGTCAGTGTAAGGAGGCAAGGTAAAAAATAAAAACACAAGAAGAAAAAGAGATCACCGTTTACCCAATTAAATCATGCTTGCCACTGCTACTGAAGTTAAAGCACTCGATCATTAATGGATTTTCCTGCAGTTTCAATTAGAAAGGTAACATTGCCCTGGAAGGCCACAGTGGGTATTGAACTCAAATTAAAGAGGAAAAAACACTTGCACAGCTCAAGGAACTTGCTGTTACCTTGCTTCCAACTTGTTGAATGCTCAAAAAGACTGGTTTCCATACTGGGTGGTGATCATTTTTTAGGACTTCTGTTTTACACACAGGAATGGGGACCCCATCCTCAACAATTTTTGATATTAACAAAAAAGGGTCCTGCAAATATAAAACAAAACCATTATTTATGTTACTCCTGAAAAGTCTAACAAAAGAACAAGAAACAAGATTGGCTCATACACTTCTTGAGAACAAATCCTTATATTCCAAATTTGAGCACTTTAATATCATCTCCGTTGTAGTCTTTGAGCTAATGCATTCCTCAGCATGTACAATAAGCTGTCCACAGCGTCGTGGATTGCCTGATATCATAGGATCTTCTCTGTATACAAGATCTAAAGTCAATGACCTGCTTGGCCTGGTCACAACCTACACCAACAAAAACAAGACTGATTCGGTAACTAAAATTTTTAACTTCAAACAAGTCACTAAGGTCATTCAATTTTTATATGCGTAGCTCTCTTACTGAGAACAAAACATATTTGATTTAAATTTAGCTCTCAGCTTTCATTGCAGTTACTATAAGGTCTCTCTCACTAGAATAGAGTAAGAAGGATTCCCTCCTTTAGACGTAAAATATCCTATTCTTAAATATTTATAAAGAAAGAAGTGAAGGAGAGGGGCACTCTAATCATACCTCAGATAGTACACAAGATGCTTCACCAAGAAATTGTTGCTCCTCTAGCTTAAGCATCTGCATTTGTTGAATCACTAATTATAGATAGGGCATGCTTTCATTCATTCCAACGACAATAACTTGTGATTTCTGCACTGTTTCTTGAAAACAATTTTCTGAACACTGAACTATATCCATGTAATGGGTGCTCTTTACATGCATCTTACAAATCAACAAGCAAATACTTTTAATGTGGAAAGCTAAAGCCCAGGGAAACAGGCAGTAATTTGCTCAAAAATAGCAGTGCAAATCTATTTATGAACATAAGTTTCTCTCCCCCATATGCACAGAAATACATCAGCCATAAATATGGGGCATAAATAAAATAAAAAAACCCACCCACACCGCTACCAAAAACAGAATAAAGAAAACATGCCACCTGGTTAACAGGAAATTTTATCTGAAGATTATTCTCACTCGGTGCTTCATTGTGTCTTTAGAATAGTTAAGCAATGGCTTTCTTGCATCTTCAACAGATTGAGGAGAAGTTAAATATCAAATTTAGGGCTAAATATGAACAACCATGCATTCCATTTTGTTATAGAATTGAGGGCCAAGTATGAACAGCCAATAATTCTTTTTCTTTTTTTTTTTTCAGTTTGAATCCATATCAAAATACGTACATATTGAAATTTGTATTTTATCCAGCAAAACTGATATACCCTCACTGAGGAGGGTGCAAAGGAGTGTCTCTAGTTTAACTGTAATTAGATGTCCAATTTCATCACAAATTCATTGGGTGTATCTCTTGAAAATTTATATTGAAAACATTTTTAGACTATAATGTCAGTCACTTATTGTACCTCGAGACATTATCCATCTCCAAATTAGTCCCTGTGATAAAATATTGACGTGGATAAGATCATGTCCCTTACGGGGGTCGTTCAGCGCTTGAACATGGAGAATTGAAGGTCAAATTCAGGGATGAGAGGCTATAAGTTTAAACAATGGGGGAAGGTTTACTTTGATTATGAAGCCCACGACTTCATCAGTCTCCTGATGCCCCAAAACAAAAACAAAAGAGCAAAAAAAAGTAACATTAAGGATGGGTGGTTCATGGAATCCTATTTTAAGCTGTGCAATTGCAGATTTCTTTTCCTTGTTCTCATTTGAGTAGTGTAGTACATTTTTAACGTTATCAAAACCATAGTTATTTGACCATCCATCTCTTTAATTAAATTGATCTTTACACCCGGTCTTGCAATTTCCAACCAAGACTTCAGTAAGAATAGCATGAATGGTGAAACATTAAACATGTGCTCTAGATAGAGAGTTGTTATTGAGTAAACATACTGATCTTGCAAAGATAATTATCTTTGTTAGGGAGATTTGTCTTTATAAAAAAAGTTACAAATAACAAAACCACGGTTAAACCATTTTCTTCCTAAACAAAGAGCAGCAACAAAGGAAGAAGTACACATGACTATTAAAGAGTACCTTTACATCCATGTTGTGAAATTGAGTGTCAACGTCATATGCATGAAACCTGTGGTAAATTACACAGATTATAATAGAGTGAAACCATTAAAACTCATAATTGAAAGAGGAAAACATAGAGATACAAGCACAGAACTTACACCAACGACTGAACAACTTCAAACTGGAATGTTATAGTGTGTTTTGCAATCCATGTTGGATTTAATGAATTAAGAACTACTTCTGTGCGAAATGCTTCAGTAAGTGTTCCATCTCTTGCTTTGGTATGAACAACCAACATAGGGTCACTCTAAAGCAAATCAAACTCAAACGGTAAGAAGCAGAACATGCAAGAAAATCTGAAACGATTAAAATATCAGGCTGTAGCACTAGAGCTGAAAATTTTCAAAAGTAACTAAACATGCCCCTCTGATCCCATAATTGGAAATTTAATCGCTGTTTTGTAGCAATGACCTTATAATTAACCCCCTTGTTGCATTGCAGCTTTAGGCTAGTCATTTGAGAACTCGAGGCAATCAAAATCATCTTAAATGAAGCTATTATAATCAGGAAGAACAAAATGAGGAAATTTGCTTATATCGCATATAACAAGTTGGAAGCTATATGGCTAACTTATACAAGATCAACACATGACTTCAATAAATTGCCACTCTTCAACTATTAATTCTTAACCAAATTGCATAAAAAATTAAAAAGCACAAACCTTTGAAAGCACATCCCGGTCACGCATGTTCGTAGCAGAAAACGATAACTGCACAGATATTTGTTTTCAGTACACAAAATCAATACAAAGTGCGCAAAGAGCAACCTACACATGAAAATACACTGTCTGTATCTAGAAAAAGAAAAAAACTCTGCTTCAGGTGATAGCTTCTATTTAATCAGAAAATTTAACATCTTACCAACACTAATTAATTACTGGCTTAAAACTGTTAGAAGCAGGAAAAAAGAGTCACTTCAGAATTTCATCTAATCTAACTACACATAACATTACACAACTTAATTTTCAACCGTTAATAATTCAAAATCAAATTTATTTCCCGTAGTAAATCAAGCGAGAGAATCAATGACTAGCCTCGATCTGAGAGCCGTACAAACCACGAGACTTGAGAAAATGATCTACAGCGTCGTTTCCAGCTGCGGCAGAAGCGGCAGCGGCGCTCCCGCCAACTGCCGCCCTACCTCCGGCAACGTCAGAGAAGCAATTCCCCATTATACTGCACCAGCAGTAAACAGAGTTGCAAATTAGCAGCAAATACACTGTCTTTTTTCACAGCAAAAACACGGAAAAGTAGTCGAGGAGAGAAGAGAGAAACAAGTCTTATGATTATTATTATTATACACCCACACGCACATATATATATATATAGGTAAAGAAAGAGTCAGTGCAGTGAGTTTTGTATAGTGAATTTATGATCCCCGTCGTGTCGTCTGTTGTTTGTTGAGTTCCTTCAAGATTTCTCTATGGTCTACTAAGGTGCACAGCAGTTAATATTATGTAGCTAGCTAAAACGTTGCCACGATACTTCGAAAGGATTTTTGAGGAATTTGAGGTGAGGTCAGTTGACTTTTATGCCATCGAGTCTGGGTTTTGAGGGTATGTGATTGGGTGATTAATACAGTTTGAAAAATTGTTGTTTTTCTCAACGGCTTGATAATTGAATTTGAAAAACTAAAGTAAGAGATGGTATTTGGGGATATGTGGTTGCTGGGAAATTTAACCAATTGAATGGAAGCCCTCGATGAACTTGAAATTCCAAAAATGAACTGAGAAGGCAATTGCCTTGATAACTTCAAGTAATTTCCCACCGACCAATCAAGTTTTAAGTAAAAAATAAATAAATTAAACTAGTAAAATCAAGTTAACTTGATCTAGTTAGAATAAAATCAGGTCAAGTTTAATTCTCTCTTTAAATAAATATTATTTTAATATACACGTACATTTTTTATTACCTTGAGTGTTCCACCAGCATACGTATACCTCAACTAATTTTATAGATACTAAAATAAATAATTATATGATTTTTTTAATAATTATTATATTAACAATTAAATAATATGACACCGTATCGCAGAAGGATTGTTCAAAGGTGAAGACTGGAAGTAAAACCCATGAGTCGTCCTGTTCTCCAACTTGGAGTATGAAATTTTATTTCAAATGTTTTGTATTAGTGCCGTTCATCTGTATTTTGAAAATCAAGCGGGTTCATCGCATAAAAATTAACCAATTATTCAATCATTTTAATCAAGAAAGTAACATTTTGGTGGGCCTAGAGTTATAATCTCATCACTTTTTGATCAGATTTAAAAAAACAATCGCTGCTATAATATAATTTTTTTTTTTTTTTTTATCTTGATACAAATCTCATGTTAATAACCTGGTCTAAGATTACAGTAAGAGTTTACGGATTCAAATCTTATATTTAAAATATCTGAGTTGATAATTCTTAACTTTTATAATAATAGTTTATTTAGTTTGTCACGATAATATAATTCATTCTATCTTGAACAGAAATCCCATGATGATAAACAATTGTTGAGTCTTTACTAGTCACTCCTGTATTCAAGAATCAAACCTAAAACAAGGAAAAGTCTTAGTTAGATGAGTAAATAACGAGGCAGTTCTCCTCTTTTATTGTGACGACTAAAGTCTCCTACTGATACTCATATTGAATAATGATTGAGAAATTATGATTTAAATAATAAATTTCGAGTTTAAATTATATATTTTTTTATAATAATATGAGATATCTGAAATTTTATTAGTTAATATTGATCTACAGAGTATGCTATCCGAGTTTCCTCTCATCCCCAAAAAAATAATGACAAAAATTATTATACCATTCAGTTGATTAAGTTATGCATCACCAGTTTCATCCCTTAATCATATCGTTTTTTCCATTTATTAAAAAAAAACAGAGAGAAGGGAAATTACTGTTAATGTTAGGTTGTCTATAATGACGTCGTCACCTGGATGGTTCAAGCAAAAACTCGACCCAATTTATACTTCCAATCATGGAGTTCTTGTTCTACCTACCGGTCCACGTTTTACAATAATACCATCTCCAATTATTAAATAAGATTCTAAGTGTGAGTTGTAGAATCAAGTTGCCCAGAACCTATAATAGACGAACTAAGTACAAATTATGCTTGAAATACTCTTCAATTATGTTAGTGGGCACAGTTGATTAGCTGCCAACGGGTGACCAGAACAAGAAAACAAGCTCAGAAGGTGCTGCTGCCTAGTTTGGAGAAACTGGGAAGTAGACATGGTTGGGATATGATTATTTTTTCGCCGTGTAAAAGCTTTTGTGGTGCAAGTTGGAATAATTAATAATTATTAGTATTAATCTTAACTCGAGAACTTCCCGTTTGAATTCAATGATTTTATTTTTAGCCACAGTAAAACCATTATGGAGGAGAAGGAATTGGGTCCCCAGCAGAAAAGAAGCTGCTAGCACGAAAAAGCAGGGACAGAGACATGGCAAACTAGAGGCAAAAACCATGCATATCCCTTGCTATTTTGATCAGCGGCTTGCTTCCTCTGACCCCAAAAAGCATGACATGATAGCTAGACCCATGCCCACCCAATAATAATGTTGCATGGTGTCATAATTGTTTTAGAAAAATAATGAAGCATCATCTCACCAATCAGAAGCGTTGCCTGCGGTAGAAATTCAGGCCCACGAGAAAGATACTCCAAATTTTGCTACTGGTATAACAATTTATATAAAATTCATCCAGGTAGGATTCTATCATTGAAATACTGTGTTATGGAAAATAAAAGGAGATCAGTGTAGTGGAATCGATTTGAAGAGCCCTCAAAACCTGTCATGGAGTCAACGAGCACAAAGCGCAGCAGGTCAACCACTAAAGGGTGGATAGGAGTGGGAACAGATAGACTTGCTGAGCTTGTCCTAGCCCCTAGGTTGGTCTAATGGCCAATCGTGGTCTACTGATCTCAACACTCAGTTAGGATTTGAACGCCATCCCATCTTGCCCCATGAGGTTTCCCACACGGAAGAAGACCAAAAATATAAAGCTTGACGCACTAAATGGAAGTCATAGTCTTCGGGGGTCAGGTGCTTAATCCACATCCTTGAACAAGAAAACTTTTACTGTTTTATTGATGTGTCAACAAGCTCAAGTCCATCGTTGCACCAAATAGTTTCACTAGCAAATGCACAAATATTTTCCCGATAAAAGAACCATGGCAATAATGAGGGAACATACATTGGTTGTCACCACTTGAAAATTGACAAGGAGCTCAACCATTCAGGCTTCAGGTAGAGGACCTTCTAGAATTCGAGATGGAACCGACAGCTAGACCACAATGCAAACGGAGAAGGATTAGGCTGGGCTACAATGCTCGAAACGGCCTCGTGCTAATACAATCTAGCCCACAAGACAAAAAAATCGAACCAAACACATCTCTGGCCATGATTTAAAATAACAAGATTGGACCAGTGATAACATCGTGAGCTTTCAAGCAATGCTTCCAAGTTCAAAACTATAGACTGCATATTTGTCTTTCCATCTTGCATTCTTCTTGAAGCAGCATGCATCATATTGACTAGAAAGAATTTCAAGTGAACATAATCAAGTTTGGATAATGCCTCAAGCGTGCATCTCCTTGTTTTATACTTGCAAATAATAACTCAGACAGACGCGGAACATAACTAGAAAATTGAATATGTTAAACACGTGAAAATTTTACTGAATGTTCGGCGTGGAGAATACTGTTACCTCCAGCAGTGATGGAAAAAGACTTGAGTGAATGGCTTGTTCGATCCAAATATTGTGGCGCCACCTAGAGCATGTATCAAGGCCCACAATTAAATCTATCCATTTGGCAACTATTTGTTCATTCCCGTCGAGTTCTCTGTCTCTCTCGTATTTCAATGGCAAACTTGCATATCGACCCCCCAAAAAATGCTCTAAGATAAGCTGGTCCTCTTGAAAATAAATCATAGAACGTCCGCTCAAAGCAAAATGAGGAGCACAACCAACATTAGCATCAAAAGTTATTGCACAAAATGCACGAAACACAGCTACAAAGGTTATGTGATCTTGTGCAATCCGATGTGTAGATCAGAAGATATGGAGATCAGAAGCGGGAGGGAATAATGCCATACTGCTTTAAAGACTCGTTTCTGATGAGCCTTTATGGATTGGGATGGCTTGTGGTAATTGTACCTGATATCAAAGACATGGATCACAGGGTCTACCGAACCAGATGTGAGGTACAAGCCATCAGGAGACCAGGCTTGATTGATCAGAGCTGACTGAGAGTCACTACTTTCTTGTTTAAACCCAAAAGAATGAATTTCCGTTTGCCTCAATCTAATATCGAACAGCCTAAGTTGCTTCCCATGAGTCCTGAATATGAGATCTTCAATTAGAAAATCAAGTAGCTTAGAAAAAATATGGAATTGCAGGGGGGGAAATGAACATGAAACTTAGTTCTATGAGCATGCCTCCTAGGTGACTGCAATAGTTCTCTATAACTGCAGTATACCTTCAGTGCTATTTATTTTTTTGTTGTTGCTTCAAGTCCTTGTAAAACTATATTAATTAAATACAATCTAGTTTATCTAGAAACCAAATGGAAGAGTTGACGGCGTGTGAAACAGAGTCACACCTAGTTAATTTAGTAGATTTCTAAAAGCATAATAAGCACATTATTATTAATACTAATTGGCAAATGAGCTGACAAGGACTCAGGTCAGAGAGGAAGAGTGATAATTCTTACCCTGTTTGGACCATGAAGAGATTGAAGTCGCATGGATTTGGCAGAACACTCATGCATTTGCTGTCGAGTTGATGTTTAAAGTCTGCTCTCCCAACTTGCACATCAAACCCAACAATTCTCTTGTCTGCACCAGCAGACAGTACAATCTGCTTTTGCTGCATCCCAGCAACCCCCATGACAGCAGAAGAATGCATATTCCTGTGCAATGCCTTTGGCTTCCATGAGTTCTCTTCATCTTTCTCATTCCAAAGAAAAACACCATGATCACTGCCACCAGTGACAAAACAGGTATTATTTTCCCAAGGCATAAACTCTATGCCGTTAATAATACCCTTGACATGAGGTTTGTCCTCCAAGAAAGTTACCCGTGCTCTCTGCCAACACAAACGACAAAATTAAGATTATTTATCCTAAATCCTACATTTTACATGGAAGTGCATGCTCATATAGCATTTTGCCGTGTGTACAGAGTATGCCAACACCGCTGTTGTCAGATCCATGTTATACATTTGTAATCGAGACATCTATTTAAATGGCACTAGCATATTTATTCGGAAAGTATATTTCAACCATGATCCATACCCCTTGTGTTTTATTCAAATCCAGAACTGATATCTGGGAATCCCTACTATCAGCAGTGTAAGCAGAAAATAAGCTATTTCCCAGAGGATGCCAAGCTATATCTTCTGGCCATCGCCGTTGCACTGGAGACACACTATCAGTGGTGCTAAGCAGAGAGGCACCTGACCTGCAATTTAAAAGGGGGGAAAGAAGATGCTAGATGAGAATCTTCACATTACAGTGCTGAAGATTAAATGATGAAACTACATGTTTTTAATAGAGAAAATGTTTCATGCTTCAACCAACTTGAATGGAAGCAAAAGATAATTCTCTCTTGCATAATCAATAGCACATACAGTTCTTTCTGATAATGATGGTAAAACTACCGATCCCTTCCCCTTTACATCACCCTCCTTACAGTTGGAAAAACAAAAGAAATGGAAAGGGAGAGAAAAGGGGGTGGCTGGTCTAGAGACAAAAAACCAAGATACTAGTGAACCATCACAAATGAGCTTAGCATCACATTTTGATAAATATCTCCTCAAAATATGTATAAGAATCATGCTATCTCCAGCAAGTATGTTTATCAAGAATCCTGTTCTCCATACCTCAAGTCTGATTAAAGAACCAATGAGTAGGTCTCATAGGAGGCTGTGGTAAGTTAATGATTGCTAAGTTTGTCATAGTAGGGTTTATAGGCAGGAAGGTAAATGAATGTATTTCCTTTGGCTTGTAATATTAATTTTGTCACAACTTGATGCTTGCAATCTATTGCAGTAACAATTTTTTACAGCAAGCATCTACCATGTGCATGAGCCTTGGAAATGTGACATAGTGAGTGCTGAAAAAGAAATGTGCTTCTGTTAATGGGATATAGACCAAAATCCTCTTGAGCATGACAAGGCAAATGGTGTGAGGGCTGAGACACAATAGTGTCTGAAAGAAGTGAAGTCTTGAACATGTTTTTAAATCTGTTCTTTGTCAATGCACTAGCAAATAGATGTCAAATGTGTTTTTTGCCAGGAAACGAAAAATGGATGCTTGTGATTTGAAGGAAGCTGGTTTCTCAAATAATAAAAAATATTGATCCTCTCACTAGTTGCTGTCAATAGAGGTATTATCCAGAACTACTTAATAATATTATAAAGAAAATAAGCAGTTAAATAACATAGTCTGGAGGATTGTGAATTTGAAGTTGGTGGTAATTTTCAGACACAGGTGTGAGCATGATACTTTTCTTTCCTTGCAAAAAAATGTCATTTGACAAAAATAAAGAGATGGACACATGAAGCATGCATGAGAGATGACCTTTATCAAAATACTTTGCCAAATTGGTATTGGGAAACACTATACTAGCTTGCATTGACCAGTGAATAGCACACAGTATAATGACAGGAGGATCTCTTGTTTGTCACAACAGCATGGAAAGAATGCTCTTCACATGCTGGATCTATTTGTCAGCTATTCATGAAAGCTAATGTACACAATTGCACGCAAACTACGGCTTACCCTCTAGCTTGTAGTTGCCATAGGTTGATCATTCCATCTAAAGCACTGTATGTATTCAAAACATTATACAGAAGTTAGATTTCATAGATTATATGAGTGAATAAGAAAAAGATAATACCACATGACTATTTTACATATTTCTGTAACAAACATATTAAAATGGAAAAACTTTAATCAAAGAAAAACATGCAAGATCAAATTGAGATGAGCTTCTCCTCATAAGTCCACCAATATTCATGCATCTACTACCTTAAAACCATAGAACATGTAGCTGGAACAAAAATTCTCCATGTTCGAAGCCACATGCAAATGCACCCTATGAGTTATAAACAATGTTGTTTTAAGTGATTGTAATAAAGGTAAATGCAGTTGTTGTGGCATTCTTGTTCAGTTAAGGAAGAATGTATCTTTGAAAAGGGTTGCTGTCCTGGTTATGTATACTTCATTTTTTTCTGTTACTGCCACTTCACATGGTATTCTTCTCTACATGACTCAATCTCTCCCCCTAAATATTTGAGTACCAAATATCCATCTCTTCATGGCCCATGAGCACTTGAGATGATCTTCCTTCGACCTATTGGCTAAATCAAACTAACCCTCCAACAAGCACTATTTGGTGATGCTTAATGCTTGTACATATTTGTAAGAACTAATGTGTTATGAAAGTTGTCCAAAGCAAAGAATTTTGATTAAGTGAAATAAGTTGATGATGTTCTTTGTATGGAAAACCACAATCTAAGATGTCAAAAAGAAAAGGGAAACAGCAACAACTTATCATCACGCAAACCAAAAAAACATATCTAGGTGATAGCATATATATTCCTGAAACTACCTTCAACATCCTAATGGTGAAACGCTAAGAAAATTACAACATGCGGCCAAATTTTATTTCATTTTCTTTAGTTTGATAGGTGATTCATTTATAAGTGAAATGTAGAGACAATAAATTCTCAAGTCAAGGATCATGTCAAAAGAACATAAATTTCATTCGTGACAGCTATGACTACACTCTCAAAATTAATCGGGCAAATCACCTGGAAACAAAAAGCTGATCATTCACTGGACATACAGCAACACTTCTCAACTTTCTTTTGTGCTGACTAGAGATATGATTACTTGTATGGCAGTGGACTGTGCATGGCACAGAGCTCCTAGACACCAGTGGAATCAATTCCTTGTGTTCTTTCTGTTCTGAAATTTGATAGAAAAAAATAATAAATGAACATGTAATGACATACCAAATGAAGCACAATGCAACCCCAAGCATGCAATTATAAACAAAAACATGCACAATAGCAATATATATATATATATATATATATATACCAATCTTCCTTTTATTTCCTCGATCCTGAATTTCAACAACTTCAACATCAGAAGAACTTCTGTGACACTTTTCCATCTTCACTTTCACGGCACTATTGGATTTTTCCACTTTCACATTCACAGAACTATATGGTTTCTCTACTTTCTCATTTACTACACCATTAGAAGGTGCAAGAGAACTCGGTTGAGCACTAGAACCATAAGAAATCCTCGCACCAGAACCCATTGATTTTACTGGTTGGGTAACTTTCGGGTTCACCGCAGGAATCACGAGTTCAGTTCTAGATTGAGGCTGACTACTAGAAGAAGCTTCATTCAAACGAACAGGACTTGGCGACTTCCTCTCCATCTTCACGTTCTTAATTCCATTATCCACAGAAGATTTATTCGCCACTGCTGCATTGCTTCTTCCACTTAACCGAGCCAATTTCGTCTGAGAATCTTCTAACCTCTTCTCCGCTTCAACAAGCTGCACACCTTTTCAAGCAAATAATCAAGCACCGATTTCATTTTGTTAATTAAAACACTAATTTCAGTATTATTTTTTTCTATTTCATTCAATCTACCAACCAACCGAAAACCTACTCAATATTCGAGAATTGATTTATTCTTTTAACTTCCAATCGATGATTGAAAAAATCGAATAAAAAACCTAAATTTAATTACAAAAAAAGGCAAAAAAATAAGCAATTTTTTATTGAAAAAAATAGGAAATGAAGAGATTTGAAAATTAAAGAAGAGGAAGGAGAAGGAACCTGAGCTTGATAATAAGAAACGCGTTGCTTAAGATGTTGAACTTCACGAGAACGGTGTTCGATTAAAGCAATGAAAGCGACTTTTTGCTCTTCAATGCTATCTTCTTCTTCTCTGCCGTTGTTCTGGTTCGATTTTTTATCTAGTGACGCTTCAATATCGCCGTCGTTTCTTTTCTGCTCTAGTTTTGGCCTTTTCAGGATCGGAGAAGGCGTGTTCATTTTTTCTGTGCTTCCCTGTGTGTTTCTACAGTGCGGTTCTGTGTTTGCTTTGTTTGTCGACGAGCGCGAGAGGGAGGGAAGGAGGGAGGGTATTTAATATTTATATTTATAGGGGTGAGGAATGGAAAAAACTGAATTGTTTATTGCCGTATCCGTATTAATATTTAATTGATTATGAATTAAATTTAATAGTTTTTCTAGATAAAACATTTTGGGTGTAATGAGTTGACTCATGAGTTTGAAAATTCAATAATTTATTTTAAAAAAAAAACTTTGTAATTCTCTTTCATTTTTTTACTGAATTATTTTAGTTTCATGATCCAAATATCTTATTTAACATGATATCGAGACCTGGTTAGGTCCCACTTACCACAATTATAAGTTTATCATATTGATTCAAGTTAATTATGACCATTTTTATTTTTATTTGGTTTTTTTTTGTCTTTTTACTCTATTTTTTTTATTTAACAGAGTGTGAATTGAGATATATAGTTGGTTTCTTTTGATAATTTTCTCTCTTTGGGTTATTATAACCACTTTATTTTTTAAAATTGAATTTATCTGCTTTCATTTTTTTTCTCTTTTCACGGTTTATGTTTTCTTGATTTTTTTTTAAATTGAAAGGGTATTTTAGTTAGAAAATACATGTAATATGTCCTATTATTTTGGAATTATGGTTCAATAACACTAGTTATTATCAAAAGATACCTACAGTCTCTAATATACCTACCTATCACGTATAATTATATTTATAATCTCTAATATACCTAACTATCATGTATAATTATACCTATAGTCTCTAATATACTTAGCTATCATGTATAATTATACCTATAGTCTCTAATATACCTAGCTATCACGTATAATTATATCCAGCTATCATGTAGAACACAGTCTCTAATACACAAAGCTATCGTATATAATTATTAAAATTTTATTTGTTTTCAATTTCACGTTTGAATCCCAAAATTAACAAGTATTATATTCTCCAATTTGATACCTATTCTTTTTATTTTTATTTTTTTTCTTGAGTCTTTTTTATAAAAGTTTTTTTTACCTATTTATTTTATTAATCGACTGAAATCGATAATATTATATTTTTAAATTTGACCCTCATTATCTTGATTTCTAGTTTTTTTCTTGGTTCGTTTTTTAAAAGATATTATTCCTTTTAATTTGACCCTTCAATTAAAAAGATACTTTTATTTTTCAAGTTAATTTTAATCTTTTTTTGATTGGTTTTAGATCCTTTAGCTAAATTGACCTTTTCTTTTCAGCTTCACCCTTTAACATAATATACAATATATTTTGTATTTTATGTTTGAACTTTATCCTTTTAATTGATAATTTTTTAATTATTTTGTATAATTAAAGTTGTTTTTTTTTCTAATTTCATCCATCAATATTTGATTGATTATGAATTGAATTTTATAGTTTTTCTAGATATAATGTTTGGGGTGTAATGGCTTGAGTTTGAAAATTCAATAATACTTATTTAAAAAAAAATGGCTTTGTAATTCTCTTTAAATTTTTTACAGAATTATTTTAGTTTCATGATCCAAACACCATATTTAAAATGATATCAGAGGGTTGGTGAGGTCCCACTTGCCACAATTATATGTTTATTATATTAATTCAAGTTAATTATGACCAATTTTATTTTCATTTGTTTGTCTTTTTATTCTATTTTTTTTTATTTAACGGAGTGTGAATTGAGATTTATCGTTGTTTTTTTTACAATTTTTTTCTCTGGGTTATTATAACCATTTTTTTTAAAAAAAAAAAAATGGATCCATCTACTTCTTCTTTTTTCTCTTTCTATTTTTTCTGTTTTTTTTTTAATAAATTAATAGGGGATTTTAGTCAGAAAATACATGTAACATGTCCTATTACTTTGGAATTGTAGTTCAATAACAATAGCTATCATCAAAAGATACCTACAATCTCTAATATACCTAACTATCACGTATAATTACACTCAGTTATCGTGTAAAACACAATCTCTAATACACAAAGCTAGTGTATATTCTACAGAGTCTCCCCTTTTCTTCTCCAAAACCGAACCTCGATATCATCATGAAGTTGAGAAGAAAATACCAACCTGGTGGTGTAAAGCCTTCATCCAGGCCCTTCCATTGCTCTCCTTTAAAAGTAATTTTATGGCTTTGCTTCTCAGTTTCTCTTCTCTACAACCTTTACTTCTTGGATTTTCTAGATTATTCAATAACTCCTAACAACATTAAATACTACCTTAGTAAACCTTGCATCCTCAACATTGAAGAACATGAGAACGAAGGAAACACAAGTCTTCGCCACCTGGTTTTTGGCATTGCTGGATCTTCTCGTACATGGAGCGAGAGGCAAAAGTGTATTCAGTTATGGTGGAGACCTGATGAGATGAGGGGTGCAGTTTGGTTAGATAAGATGGTAGGCTATGGTATAGACGATCATCTTTTGCCCCCAATAAAAATCTCCGGCAACACATCACATTTTAAGTATGAAAATCCCATTGGCGACAGGTCTGCGTTGCGGTTGACGAGGATAGTTTCGGAGACTTTGAAGCTAGGCTTGAACGATGTGAGGTGGTTTGTGATGGGAGACGACGATACACTCTTTTTTCCTGATAATTTGATTAGGGTTTTATCGAAGTATGACCATGATCAGTATTATTATATAGGGAGCACATCAGAGAGTCACCAGCAGAATATAGTCTACAATTATGGTATGGCTTATGGTGGCGGTGGATTTGCTATAAGTTATCCTCTAGCAAAAGCTTTAGCAAATATGCAAGACAGATGTATTGAGAGATATCCAGGTTTATATGGATCTGATGACAGAATCCATGCTTGTATGTCTGAGCTTGGTGTTCCTCTCACCAAGGAACGAGGGTTTCATCAGGTCATTTAAATATATTCGTTTTTTTTTTTCAAAACTAAATGCTTAACAATCTATTCTTTAATTTGCATATTTGTCATGTCAGAATGATTTCTACGGCAACATATTTGGCATCCTCGCAGCTCATCCTATTACTCCTCTAGTCTCCCTCCACCACTACAGTGTGACTAATGCAATATTTCCGCGCATGGATAAGTTAGAAGCCCTGAAAAAGCTTATAGCTCCGGCCAAACTAGACTCTGCTGCACTCCTGCAACAGTCCATTTGCTACGACGCAACACGAAATTGGACTATATCGGTATCTTGGGGCTATGCAGTTCAGATAATTCGGGGCATACTTCATCCACGAGAAATAGAATTGATAGCAAGGACATTTTACAGTTGGTATCAGACAGTTGAACCTGAAGGTTTCATATTTAACAGCCGCCCCTATTACGAGCACGTATGTCAGAAGCCATTTGTGCATTTCTTTTCTGATGTATCGTACAACATCAGTACAGATCAGACACTCAGTGAATACATCAGGCAGGATTATCCGTACCCACGTTGTGAATGGAAAATGGCCGATCCCTTACCAATAGCTCGAGTGGAGGTTCGAAAGAGACCTGACCCTTACGTGTGGGATAGGGTAAGAAAATTGCTTGTATGATCTACTAGTTTTATTTGCCTTTTTTAAGAAATATTAATGTGATAATGTTATAGTTTTTAATTTTTACGTGTTGTGAGTATAGGCTCCTAGAAGAAACTGTTGCAGGATCTTACCCACGGAAAAAAATGACACATTGGTAGTCGATGTCGGAGAATGCAGAGAAGATGAGTTCATTGAAGTACGGTGACAGAAATGGAAGAGAGTCATGTCTCTTTTTTTCCCTTTAACGTGTCTTTTGCAAGTGATTAATCTTTCCTCCCATGGCCACTAAGCATTAGATATGTTGATGATGAAAAAATTAGAGTGGCATAAGAGGAGGTAGTTCATTTATGTAAGATGGTAGGATTGAATTGTACAGGTTAGGAAAAACACCATCTTCAGTTCATTATGTTTTATTTAGGACAACCTCAAAACTTGCCAGGAGCAAACCAGTTTCGTTTTTCAGATTGTGCTTTCACCCAGATGCCGGCGGAGGATATGACTGTCTGATCGTTTGTTTGCCTGTCTACTCGAGGGCCAGGGTTACTTTGCCTCTCCTGTCCATGATGAAGTTGATCTTGTTTCTTCAAATGATTCCATTTTGTCTGATAAAAGTGGCGGTTTATAAGCTTTTAGAGTGAAGCAAATTAGGTTTCATCGTGTTGGAATTGATCTCTCCGAGCATGGCTAGATCACAGCCGTGGTCCTTGGTTTTCTGTTGTTGTCTCGTGGACAACGTCGAAGGAGGCCAAGGCATCAGTAGCTCTTTGGCTCTCTCTAAAATTGCTAATTAATATAAGCTATATTCTAGAAATTCATTTATTTTGATTAAATTTATATACGAGATAATTTTTTGATTAAATTTTTAAATAAGATGATTTTTTAACATTGTATCAGAATCTTAATGATCTGATAGTCAAAAATTCAAATCACAGCACTCTCATTCTATTTAATAAAAATCAAACGCAAGGTAATGTAAACCTATATAGATTTGAAGTCTAAAAAACTTTAACTTAAAATGATATATTAGAAAACAATATAAATCACATTTCAAAATCTAACCATCTGACAACTTAAACTTTGACATAAAATAATTCTTTAAAAACACGTGCCATCATACAAGTAATTGCCTAATTTTGCCTTTGTGATGATATAGAAGCAAACTCTCTTGGGATTTATGTTTTGTTTTTCACTTTCCTGTTTCTCAATTTTGAACTACATGGAATCAAGAAGCGGACATACTGCTTCTACACGATATCCAAGTTTCCCAGCAACCTTTGCTAAAAATAAACAGAAGATAGAGCGACAAATTAATAATATTATCATTAATGGCACTCTGAACTCAAAATTTCTACAATCCGGATACATTAATGGGCGATGACTCTCCTTGAGCAGCCACATTTGGCCAAGAACGGTAACAGAACCAACAGGGAACCCTAAAATATATAGGGGCAATGAAATTACGGAGGTACAAAAATGAACAAAAATAGAGATCCCTCCCTGGTGCACAACCAGGGAACTTCTGTACATAATTCGATTATCCAAAATTTGAAGCCTAGTTAAGCCACATTCTCTATAATCATAATTAGGCTAGATGGGAAAATTTGTGGGAACAAAGAAAATTGTGAACCCACCTGATGCTGAAGATGCACTCTGTCATTCAGAACTTGGTAAAATGAGTCTCTATAGCCAAAAAGGGAGTTTTCACTAGTCAGGTCCCTAATCTACACAGATGGGGTAGATATGATGATTTACACCCGTACAGGGTTTGAGTTAGTGTCTTGGCCAAGGAAAACCACATAATCAGAACCTGAGGGAGAGTGTATTCCATTTGGAGACTCCTCTTCATTTGCCAAGGTGGATGGACTCCCACTATGGTGGTTCTCCTCGTTGCCAGTGGATCGAGGTTTACCCAACCTGGATCGAATATGAGTACCCATAGGGAATGGTTCCTGCAAATATATGTATAAAAAAAATAGAATGGTTTTAGCATCCACAAAATAAGTGAAAGAATCAGTTACTGAGAAGACAAAATACGGAGTAACACCAAAAATAGTCCTAAAAAAACAATCCCCTTGCACAAATTTCATTGTAGTAAATATGACTAGGCACAACTACTACTTAAAACTCATAATCCAGAGAGAAGCTAAAAAGGAAAAATCCTAATCGCCAAAAAACCAGAGTTTGCAACAGCTTCAACTGTGCTTATATTCTAATATTCTTAACTATTTTTTATTCTCCTTATGATGTGGAATTAATCATCAAAAGAAGCTTCCAGTCAACAACTGGATCAAGACAAGACCAGCAGCTATTGATCTACGACATACTTTCAGTTGATCAACCATGCTTTTCAATTGTTTTTTTGGGGAAAAGGAATAGCTCTACATTGGTTACAATCAGATGCAACTGGTAGAAAAGAGGTAACAAGATGCATTTAGTTATTAGCCCCTAGTAAGTCTTAAATGCAAAGATATCTGATGCTTGAACCAGAGGCAGCATAATAGCAAACAAAAATCTCTACCAGCTAATCTGGCAGCACCATTATTTAGAAATTCATAAATCAGAGTCGGCATCCAGGAATTATAACAATGATCAGAAGGCATGCAAACAACAATCTACATTGACAATAATTAGACCCTTTGACAAGCCACCTGAATGGCAAAATATCGTACCGGATCACCAGCGTTCGGACCATCAGTATGAAAGAGTATAGGACGACAACGTTTATCCTCGTTCATCAAGCTTGAATTCTGGAAATGCGCAATAAGAGCAGCTTTTCCCTGAATCCGAGCATATGCAAGATATGCTACTTTTTCACTATTGAACTTCTCCCACTTTTTTCCATCGAACACCTGCAAAAGACATGTTCAGCCTCGGTTAGTTTCATCATTTCATATATATGAAGGGGAATTCATTTCATACCAACTTAAAACAAAAATTACTATCATCTCACTCAAGCCAAAAAAATACCTTATGGAATGGAATGATCTGTTGAGGATCAATCATGTTGATGAATGCATAGCCCACATTGCATTTGTTCTGTCAAATCATGTTGTAAATCTGAATTAGAGCTTAAAAGCTAAAACAGGAAATGATGTTACATACATGTATCTGCACTGTGCATCCAAGCTTAATATATAAGAGGTTGATCCAACAAAAAAATCACTTGCCTTGAAGTCAATTGGTAAGTAGATAAAATCATAGGTTCCTCGACAGTGATCATCAATTGCAGCCAGAAGCATCTTTGAAGTATATCTACAAGAAACACCAAATAAAATCAGAAGATGAAAAAAAAAAGTGCAAAGAACACAGAAAATGCACCCAAAGGTTCCAAAAACTTTCTGATTCAAAAAGCAAACTTGACATGCAATGAATGTGAACATTACCTTGGCATGCTCAACTAACATGGTCAGATTAGATGGCTAAAAACATCCTAATGTTAAATTAGGTAGGTCATGTGGGGGTGGTGTTTTAACAAGCTGTGAAATTGCAGGCAGTTCCCAAGCAGAGATATAGGAAACTAACTCAAAATATTACCACCCAGCATGGATAGAAATCATGAATGAACAAGCTATACATTATAACTTTGTCACAGAGCTGGACAGGATAATAAAACTTTAAACAGTTCAAAAAAACTTTTGAGACAATTTGGCAAAGAAAAATGAAGTTCAGATTATACAACAAGAAAAAGATTGGAAGGGCTAGCAGGATTTTCACATACTTATTTGGAATGTTCTTTATCATCAGTGTGGTTCGGCTGTCTTCACCACGCAATATGCAGTCAATATCAAGTTCAAATAGTTTCTTATCTGAATGGTTTGAATTTGATTCTATTCTACGATTTGAGAGATTCCGCGCCCGCTCATTAGGAGAACCAAATGATGATGGCATTGAAATCAGTGAGTTCCTCCCAGGGAACATGTGGCACATCTGTGGAGAAGAGGACAGGACAGTGCCTTTAGTCATGTCCATGCAACTTCTACCACCACGGGAGAAAATATTTTGGGAGGAAATTTCCATTGGATGTGGTGGAGAGCTCCCAGGAAAACCACTCCCAAGAGAACCCAAGTGAAAACTAGAAGCTTCAGGAGACTCCCTGGAAAATGTGTGCTGCCTCTCCCACAGAGAAGGATTGACAGTTGGTGCTGATCCAATGTAATGAGGTGCAGCCGCAGAGTTCAGCATAACTGCATGACCTCTAGGGAATCCAGGCATGTGTGGGAGGTGATGAGCAGGAACACCTTTGACAAACGATGGTGAATTTTGCCAAATCATGCCACTTGAAGGATGTTGCTGACCTGACTTGGAATTTTTCCATACATAATGATGCCCAGGAAGAGAACAGCTTCCAGTTCCAGGAGATCCAGAAACTAGGAAAGATTTCACACAGGAATGAAAATAACAAAAACAATTGGCAGATTAAAAACTGAGGAAATTTAGTAGCAATGATGAATTAAATTAACATTTTAATAAAAATGAAGTAGAGCCAGTTCATTTTGCACAAATGAACAGTAATTGCAGCTAGATGAGTTTTCTCCATTGAAGATCTTATAAAAGAGTCAGACGATCATAATTATTCAATATGTTGGAAGCATAACTAGATCTGTTTTTCTCTTATATTTATCTATGCATCAAACATTTTAATTTCCAACTTTTTAAGAAAGCCCAAGGTCATCTACTAGATCAGGAATCTAAATTCTCTCATCACAAAAAAAAAAAAAACATAGTTACTAATTTTCAACCCTCTTATAAAAAAGATATAACATGAAAAGGAGAGTAAAAGTGGAATGGAGGATGATCATCTGCACTTACCCCCTCCAATAAGCTCCATCAGGTGCCCATTTGATCCTACTCCGCGAATGTGTAAGCTGTTGATTCCTTCTGCTGCTTTGGAAGTGAAACTGCTGGGCATGTCTCTGATAGTGCTTGGAGAGTTGTATGAAATAGTATTGACTAAATTATCATGATACTCCGGCAGAGAATGAGGATGAATGCTTGGAATACATTGGTTGCCAAGCTTCATTTCACTGATGGAGATTTGTTTGGCAGCATTTGCTGTCACTGGAGATGGTAAGTTAATTGAAAGACTAGAACTCCGATGAAGATCAGTGAATGCGCCCAGCTGTGATGGGATAGCTGAGTGTAAAACCTGAGAAGATCCATTCTCCATGTAGCTAGAGGCTGACACTCCAGCAGAAAATGTGGCTGTAAAACATGTTTTCAGAGGATGGGGAAGAAATTTTCTTTTACAAAACACAATTTAAGCTCACATTATCAAAACAAATTATACCAAACAAAATCCTACCCAATGGTCCAGACGAGAAGTCTTTAAAAGGGCTTTGAAAAAGATGAGGTTCAGTTTGCTCATGCTCAGACTGTTGCATCAAGCTGCAGACAGATTTTAATAAATTATCAGTAGCATTGATTGAGATTAAGAGTGTGAAGATCAGTTGGTAATCTGCTAGCAGCATGTTAAAGAAACTGTGAAACAACAATCCAAGATAAAAAAAAAAAATACAAGCAAAAAATTAAAAAAAAAAAAAAAACATAAGGTAGAAAGCAATGTGGATTCCTCCTATTTCAAGGTCACATGATAAATATTAGGTTCATAAGCCCCATTCAAAGTTATTGTCAATCTTGACAGGGAGCTTCGCCATAGAAACAATTTCATGAGTGAAATACCTTCTAGTGCCCCCTAGGAGACTTGATTCAACCTTGATCTGCTTGCCAGCAATGTCAGTCCCATTTAGTGCAGAAAGGGCAGCTTCTGCATCCCTAATGTCATAATACTCTATAAATTTATGATGAAGCTTTTGTGGGGATTCAAGGATCTGCAAACCACAGACAAATAAAGGTATTTATTGGGAAATTGTTCATCCTTTGTAAATGTAAAAAACAAAACAATGCCCTGTGAACCAATTACCTCCTTGATTTCCCCATAAACACCAAATATTTGGCAAATCTCATCAATTGAAACAGAGGAATCAAGGTTGAAGACCACTAGAGTGCCCTGGTTCAGATCTTTCTCTGATGGATTGTCCTGATAGAATAGAAAGTTAAAGAGAGAGAGAGAGAGAGGTCAAATGAACAGTGTGCATTCAAACATATACACAAATCACAAAAACAAAATAATGATGACCATAAATTCAAAATATAAATGGAGTAACATTGACTCACTTTTGGAATTGAATAATGTATGTCAAGTTTCTTACGCCTCAATGGTTTATTTTGAAGTGCATTCATTGCATTTCGAGCTGCTCTTATATCATAATAAGAAATCATTACAAAGCCACGGTGCTTGCATGCTGTATAAAGTGTTCGGATATCTCCATATTGCTGACAGAACAAAACAAAATGTTAAATAACTTGCATTACTATCTGGATGGACTTGATGACACAAAAGTCAAATAAAGAATGCATGATGTAGGATAATATGCACCTCAAAAACAGCCTTCAATTCAGAATCTTCAACATTGCTACTGATGTTTCTGACAAAAAGTGTTCTAGAAGGATGTCCAACAACAGTTGAACCATTAGAGTCCCCTTGACAATTGGGAACTCCACCAAGGAGACCCGAATTTCCTCGCCCCCCTTCCCTTTCTAATTCCATGCCTCCGCCACTGCTGAACAGGTCAAAATCATCCAGATCATCCACATTATTGATCTGAGCATCACGCCCCAACTCAGTAGTCACTCCAGAAAACAGGTTATCTTCAGGAGGGAGGAGATTTCCAATAGTTTTCGCCTCAAGTTCTTCAAGAGATTCAAAGGGCTCCTCTTCCTCATGAGAGGAAGTAATGGTTTTAGCAGGTTGATAAGAATGAATGTCATTTCCTGATAACCTCACTGCAAATATGCACAGTAAAATTTGCCAAACACAGGGCAATTTGTAACATTAAATGTTTGTAGATAGAGACAGCAGCAGGAAGAAAAGAATCAACCTACAAAATGCATTGCTGAAAAAGAAACCAGACATGTTCAAATATTTATCAAGAAAAAATTGAGTTTGCAATTTACATGTACATTCAATTGATGGCAACTACATATCCATGACTACAGCTCTTTGCAATAACACATTCTATGATAATGAAAAGCATAAGAGAACACGGGATAGAATACAGTTGACTGTGTGATGAAAAGGAAGCTTACACTTTCTGCTGAATATTTCAGAAAATGAGCTTGAGAAGAGACTGTTTTCCCACTGGGCTGCACTGATATCAGCCCTACCTCTCCCCTTGCTATACAATGCAGGTTGCAATGACAAACTTGACCAGGATTTTGGATGATGATCCATAGAACTCCATGCCTGCTCGCACATATTAGCTCCTTGTTCACTAATGAGTGACTTCTCTTTTTCATCTCTGTCTAGGATTGACTGTGATAACTCCTCATAATGTATCGATAGTGGCCCGCCTGATGAAAAATTTTCCAGATGTGAAGAACCAGCGTGGTTGCTGCTAGGAATAAGCATCTTTCCATCCATTCCAACTGAGGGACAAAATTATATGACATTTAAAACTGGAGATCCTCTAGGCAAATCCAGTAGGCAATTATATACTTCCTGGAGACTTTGCATATTGATCCGGAACAGGACCAGAGATTCATTTGACAGATCTTAAGATATTGATTGAGAATTATTAGATATTAAAACAGGGACACTACACTTATTACATCCTTTATAGAAACTTCACACATGGTTTAAGAACACTGAAACAGGAACAGGGAAAGTGACAAAAGATCTAACTTCAGTGGAATAAGATTCTAATATAGGTGTCATTGTTGTCCTATAAACAGCAATAGATAGACCAGAAACACCTGCACAGAACTACTGGTGATGCTTGAATAAATCAGTTTAAAAAATGCCATAAATCATCCACTATATCGATGTGCTCAATCATTCAATCCATTTGGAGCGCTCATATTCTGTTATTAATTGACTTTCACATCAAATAAGCTATGTTAGCTACATTCCACTACAAATAGCCAATTCCATCACAGAAGGCTTTTAAGTAACACTAATTAGCAGATTTAAGTAGTTCAACGGATAAATAATTAAATGGCACCAACCTTGGTGATCAGGCATTGTATTTGGCTTCCAAAACCCAATTTGTCTCTGTCCAATGAAAGTCACAGGCAAATTACTTAAATAACCAAAAATTAAATCACACTACTTCTTTCCGACACATAAAGATAACCTAAGAGCACACATAAATACAAAGCAATCTATATTACTTAAAAAAAAAAAAAAAGAAGCTCACCACATAAATCTTTGAGCTTACCTCAGTAGGCAAATGAATGTCATCAAAATAGTGAGAAGATGCAGCAGTACTACCCCTATGATCCATAACTTCAAACGGCATGGTGCAGCTTAAGACACCCAAAAACCTCTCTTTACTATCAAAATTGTTGGCTCTGTCCACTGTTCATTGCTTGCCTTTCCATTATACAGAACTCAAAAAAGTCAGTTTCTTGAAACATAACAAGCAACTAGGAGACTTTGATGTCCTTTAAATTGTTAATGAGAGAAAACAGAAGCAGTGCAAGCCCGCATGATTTTAAACTCTATAAAGTGGGGAAACAGTTATCAAAATCAAACATGAACCGATAAAGCAATTTCTAGTTCAATGACACAAAAAGGTTGGGGCTTTCTTGTTAAATTAGCAAACCCGGAAGAAAAGGGAGAAAAAAAAAACACCTACATGAAAATGACTCTTTTACAACCAGAAAAGACCATAAACATCAGTATAGTTGTATATTATTATCAAAGAGGGGGGAAACCCCACTTACCTACCAGCAACCAAAACATTAATGCAAATGCATCCCTTGATTTCTTAAACAGTATAATAATAATATCTTCATTATCACTTTTCCTTCAGAAAAAATAAAATGAAACCTCTCACACCTTAATGGCTTCATATAAAACAAGTTTTCCCACTTTTAGAACACTCAAAGACAGAAAGGAAAAGTAACAGATCAAGCAAAAAGAGGGGGGGAAATGCAAGCAAGTTGTGTTTTTACTTAAAATTAACCATTTTTCAACGCACAGCATCAAAAGCTAAAACACAAAAGATTCGAAAAAAGCTACCCAAATTCCCAATCTGACCAACCAAGATGAACCAAAAACAAGCAAAATTCAAACTTCAAATTTAATTATAAAGCTAAACCTCGAAATTAATTATTTAAAATAAAAAAAACTTTAAAAACACAGTAATCACTGAAAAAAATAGTTGAGTTTCGTATGACCAGAATTTGAATAAAACAGGAAAAAAAAAAACCCACCTTTCAAAAAAATAAAGAAGAAAAAAAAGGTAAATAACCTTCCAATTTCCCTCCCTCCCTCCCTCTCTCTGAAAATTGTGAATATTACAAATACAAAAAGCAAACAGAAAAAAATACAAAATTAAGCAAGAAGGATCAAAGAGAGGAAGGGGAGGAGAAAATGAAAATGAAAATGAAATTTTGTTGCCTACAATGCAAGCTTCTTGAAATGGAGAGTGAGTGAGAGAGAGAGAGTTACACATTAAAGGAAATAAACAACAAGATAAAAGAAAGAGATTTTACGTTTGTTATGCATAATTCAGGAACCGGAAGTGAGAGTTCCGGGGAGGTAGAAGGGAATTCCCGGAATGATTTGGGTGTCCGGTGACTCGGTGAGTTTAAGAGAGAGAGGGGTGTTGCTGTGTTAGCTGAGAGGGGTTTGGTTTGAAAAGGAACAAAACAGTAAAGAAATAGGCGGGTGTAAGAGTCTGATTTGATGGCAAGCATTTTCTTTTCTTTTTATTTATTTTTACGTGTAAATAAAACGGATCGGATCAGGGCAAGACCGTCATTTGGACTTTTATCTTACGAGTGCTTGGTAGTTTGGATGCTGAATATAAAAAAGGAATATTTGGTTTTGGGTACTTTGCATAACGCCGTGATGTTGGAGGTTCGGCTCCAACCCTTTCTTCCATCGGGTTTCCGGTTATCCGTTTTATCCATTCCTTTTATATAATTCCATGTTAAATTTATATTCCCGATATGGCGGAGGTTAGCCTTTTCCTCGGAGAAGATCTGGGTTGCCTGGTTTTCTTACTGTCGTGGAGGTCACCGGGTCAACTCATCCATATGTTATTAAAAGTTAGAGTAATTATCTTTCAAATTATTTTTTTATATAAATATATGAAAATAATATTTTTTAAATTTTATTGTATTAAAATGATTTTTTATTAAAAAAAAGAAGTAGATATTGACTAGCAAGATTATAACAGGTTTGACCTATTTAATTAAATCACTAAAAAATTAGCTTGAGTTAATTAAATTTTATTGTGTCAATGTTATATCACATGGTCAACTAAAAATCCAGTACAAATCCAATTTTAAATCTTTAATTTCTCAAGTTAATTAAACACACTGGACGGAGATTAAAAGTCATAATATTTATTTAATAATTAAAAATCAGTAAAGTCTTATATAATGTTTTACCCATGTTTTTTAGATTTTTTAATTATTTTTTAAAAAATAATAAAACTCTTTTAAAACAACTCATAGCATCCTTCTTAATAGAATCCAAGGTAGGAGGTGAGGTGGCACTGGCTGGTTGGCTGCCTTAAACTTAGAAGGAGCTGTTCTTTCTACTTCTTTGTGCTTTGAAGTCACGGAACAGTTGTTTAATGAGTTAGTTTACCGCTAACATGTGTTCCAACTGTACATAAATTAATCTACCTCGGCGTTTGTGTTTTTTTTATCGACCGGTATAAATTGTATTTTATTTTTTAATTAAAAAATAATCGCCTTGCCCCACAGCTTCCTTCAAGTTGTATCTCATTGGCTGCGTTGAAGCAAAAATATAATAATCTCAAATTGCAGAGTGGATATTATTTTAATCCATCATTACTTTAATTATTTTTACATTTTCTCATTCCTTCTCGAGTGCATCGATGGACTCTATCCCTTAAAGTAAAATTAACTATCGAGTATAATGATAAAGGTTATTGAGAGCAACTCTAATGATAAATATTTTTAAAAAATAAATTTTTATTTTATTTAAAAAAATATATTTTTTAGTATTTTAGATCATTTTCATGTATTAATGTCAAAAAAAATTATTTTAATATATTTCATAATAAAAATTACTTTTAAAATCAACAATAACCACAATATCAAACCGTCTTTACGCAACTCTTGAGCTAAAAAGAAAGTTCTCTTTGACTAAAAATCATTTTTTATTGGCCAGTTAAAAGAGTATTTGAGAAGTGTTTTTGAAAAAAAATTAAAATATATATTTTTTTTTTACTTTTTGTTTTAAATTATTTTTTTTAAATCATTGTCATATGCTGGTGTTAAAAAATAATTTTTTTTAAAAAAAAATGTGATTTTAATATATTTTAAATAAAAAAACAACCTCAATCATAATTTCAAACAATTAATTAGAGTTAAAAAAAAAACATAGGAAAAATTAGGGAGTATTTTTCATGAAACAAAACCCGGGTATCCTTATTGCATTCCTTAAATAATATAAAAAAATCAAAGTATTTTTAATATTAATACATCAAAATAATCTAATAATATAAAAAAATAATTTAAAATAAAAAAAAATCAAACTTTTTGAAAAAAGCTTTCCCCACAGAGTTTAGACAAAGAGTCACTTAACTCTAAGCTGTCCTTGAGCTGGAGGGCTGGACTCATGTGAAGGACACCTTGCAGCCATTAAGGAGCCGGGTGAGTTTGGTAATGGTAGTTATGGAGGTGAAGAAGGCAAAAAAGGGCTGCCAGAATTTTGAAGAATTCGAAAGCTTGCCTTCTATCCTTCCCAGGATTGCTTGAAATGAGTGTCGTGTACGAAATGTTCTGGTTCTTAGAACAAACTTGTAAGCTGTCCTAATTAATACAAGATAAGGTTTTTTGATCCTCCTCCTTGTCTTTTCCAAGATTAAATCGATAAATAATATTTGAATTTTTATGTAATAAAATAAGATCACGGGGATGCCTCTTCTTACGCTGTTGCTTTGGGCGGTGAGGGGGCACGAAAACCACACTGGCTGGTGACCTGTTTTTGATAGCATGGTATATATTGTTTTTTAAAATAATTTTTATTTAAAAATATATTAAAAATAATAATTTTTTGATATTAATATATGAATCTGATCTAATATAAAAAAATAAAGTGAAAAATAAAAATATATGTTTGCTGTGGGATTTAAAAAAAAAATTAAAACTCAATGATTAACACTGCATATACCTGATTAGGAGTGTGGTTGAGGTTGATTTTGAAAGTGTTTTTCGTTTAAAAATACATTAAAATAATATTTTTTTTATTTTTTAAAAATTATTTTTGATATCAACACATTAAAATAATCTAAAAAAAATTTTAAAATAAAAATAAAAATTTTTAAAAAATTTTCATTATAAGAATAGCCAAACACCCACGCCTGATGCACAATTGGCCAAACTCTTTTACTTGCCTTTATTTTATTATGAAAATCTCCCCTAACAGATGCCTCAATCATGTCGTGCTGACTTTATCCAGGGCAATTTTTTCATCCATGAAATATGCCTCCATCAAGCTTTAACAACACGTCACCCATTCTGAAAAGTAATTTTAAAAATGTTTAATAAAAAAAAATCTTTATTTTATATATAAAAAACAATATTTTAAAATTATTTTGATGTACGGATATTAAAAATATATTATTTTAATATATTTTGAAATAAATATCATTTTAAAAAGCATCAGAAACTATACTCGTATATACATCCCAAATAGGGTAACTTTCTAGCATTCGGCAAACCTCATACCAATTCAAGCACTTGCTCTTGATTTTGTATTTGCTTTGCCGAAACGTCTCCATCGATTCAAGATTAGCTTTCTTTCAATTTATTTATTTATTTATAATGTTTTTTTTTATTATTTTAGTATGAAAAGTAAATTAAGAGAAAAAAAGTATTTTAAAATAAAAAATATTTTAAAAATAATTATTACCTGATAAACATAACTGTGAGTTCTAAAGGAAAGAACACGAGATTTGGCTTCTCGTAGTTATCCACCAATGACTATTCTTTAACGTGCCGATCTATCTTACACTTAACTGCAAGCAAAACAATAACATGGGATCCTGCTGATCTGTTGTTTGCTCGGAAAGGAAAATACAGACAAAAACAAAGCAACTCATGAAAGGGAGAGAGGAAAGGAAATAGAAATAAGAAATTGATGATGTGATAACTATTAATGTGATTTAAATAAAAAAATAATAGATTTAAATTATTTTGATACGCTATATTAAAAATGATTATTTAATATATTTTTAAATAAAAAACAAATACAATCTGTAATCATGTAGTCAAGGTTTCCACCTGGTATCTTGTTATTGGTCGATTCAACAAAAGCTGCAATCGAACTTTGAAGTACTTTCTTTTGTTTTTATGGTAAAGCATCAAACCCGCTTTAACTTTCCCCCGCCTGATATTCTCGGGGCCCGAGCTTTTGGATCATCTTTGTTTTTATTTTCAATTTAAAGACACCCCCTTCTTTTTCTTTAACATGTTTTTTTAAATAAAAATAAAAATAACTTTTGAGATTCTCGTGATAAAAAAATTGCTTTCAAGAACTTTTTTATCGCATGGAAATTCAAAGCTCTCAATTTGACGCAGCTTGTAAATAATTGAGGCCGATATTCTACAATACAATACGTTTTAAAAATATTTTTTATTATATTTTTAGATTATATTCATATATTAATATCAAAAATAATTTTTTAAAAATAAAATATTATTTTAATATATTTTAAAATAAAAAAACTAAAAAAAAACAATATACGATGATAAAAAAAAACAGGCCGTTAATCTCTTATGCAATGTTTTAACATCTAAACACGTGGGGTCGAGTAAGAGAAGATGAAAATGAATTGAAGTGCACTTAATGCACTAAAAACAAAAATTTTGGAGCGACGGGAACGGTATCCTCATGGTCGGTCACCATACAATGACTCGGCTAAAAAAATTGCTATTAAGGATCACGTGTGTTGGATTTAAAATATATATTAAATTGATATTTTTTATAGTTGTTTTTATGTTAAATTTAAAAAGAAATATTTTATTATTTTTTAAAAATTAATTCAACACCAAAACATTTTATTAATAAATTTTTTTAGAGTATGGTTGAAATTTCTTTCAAAAATATTTTTTATTTATAAATAAATTAAATTGATGATTTTTTATGTTTTTTAAATTATTTTTGATACAACACATGAAAATAATATGAAAACATAAAAAAAAAAAATTCAAAAGTGTTTTTGAAACGTAATACTAATCAAGACTTTAGTTTTTCATAATTAAAAAATAAAGCTTTAATTTCATTATTTATATACCTCATTATTGTGAATTACATATAAACAGGATTTTGTTAGAATTTTTATATCAGTATAATGAAATTATTGAGAAATAATTTAGTATTTATTAAATAAAATATATATTAAAAACAAAAGTGATTGCACCCCGAAACACTCGCCCAGCCAAACTCACTAAAAGAAATTAATTAAGATTCATGGGTCACTATCCTTTTCTGATACTATTTTTTTTACTAGTAGCTGAAACGCCTCTAAATACAGGGGTATTTCATAATTATTTTTGGAAAAAAAAATAGTTTTATTTTAAATTATTTTTTATATATATTTTTTAAATTATTTTCATGTGTTGATGATAAAAAAATTAAAAATATCACTTCAATCTAATTTTAAATAAAAAAAACAACCTAGACTACACTATTATTTCGGTGGATTCTTGATATATTAATAAATTCGATGTTTGCCACATGGTTGCATGTTTTTAGAGGCCTCCTAGATTAGTCGAAGTGTCGTTTTGAACAGCATTTTCGTTTTAATATTAACAATAAATTTAAAACAATAAAAGAATGTTGTTTTAATATATTTTAAAATAAAAACAACCCTATTACTCGATCCTAAACAACTCCCGAGCTGGGCTGGTACCATGTGCTGAGCATTTGCGTAATAATTCAAGAGACCGTCGTCTAGCTAAGCAAACCAAACCTAGCCAGTAGAGGTGCTTCCCTGTGGTCTCTCGTCTCTTCGATGGTTGGCGCATTCTTGTAAGTGTTCAATATCATAATTGAATTTAAGCTCAAATCTTTGACCGAAGCTGTGTTAATTAAATCTCATGGTTTATTTTTCTGAAGATTTTTTTTTTTTCCTTCGATTTGTTTATTTCAGTTTCATTACCTGGATGGATCGTAGGAATATTTCAATTATTTATTCTCCAAAATTCATCATTCCATGTTCAATTGATTTCGATTAATTTTTTATTTGTTTTTATATAATTATATTGGTTTCATTACTTGGGTCTCAAGTTTAGTAAGTTAACACGGGTCATCTCGAGTATATTTTTATAGCTTTTATGTAATTGATTATTTTTTTTAAGTAAAATATCACTCATCATTATATTTGCTGAAAATTACGTTTCATATTTTATTTTAATTTGTTTGAGTTGTGCCAGTCACATGAACTAATTGCGTGTTTAACATGTTAACTCGAGTTTTTTTTTATAATTATTTTATTTTATTTTATTGTTTAATACTAGATTGATTAATAATTAAATTTTATAATTTATTTTTTATTGGGTTATTCTAATCTCGTAAATTTGACAACTTAGCCTATATTGCTTGAGTCAATCAAGTAAATTCATGTCTCCATGTATATTGTTTTCAAAATATTTTTTTGATTTTTCTTTATCAAATTATGTTTTTAACCGCAATTTTTAAACCCATTAGGTTAATTAAGCTATATAAAATCATCTGTCATGTTATTTAATATGTTTTCAGCTATAAAATAGATTAATGATTCTTGAATATATTTTATATTAGAGAAAGTAATCTGACCCATAGCGTGACGCATGAAATAATCTAGATGCATTATCGGTTGAAATAACCATATCCCTCGAGAAGCAACGCGTGTTGGGCTTCTACGCAGAAAAAAATAAAATAAAAACGAAAACCCATGTAAAGCAAGCGTATCAAATTTAAAAATATAAAGAAAGTAATTAAAAATTAAAAAAAAAAACACAATAATATTCGATCATTGTCTTTACGTGGCTACACGAGGCAGGCAGGGTCATGCTGTCAAGCAGCTTCCAACAAGCTTCCGATAAATCGGACGGTTGTAATGAAAGCGAAAGGGAGGGAAAGGAGGGGAGGTTGACGATAAAAAGGTTCACGTGGTCACGGTGGTTTCAAGGCCGTTAGATCCACAGCATCAGATAGCTTGCTTCTTCTTGTTGAAATGCTTGCATGCATGAAAGTGACACACGAATGGGCTTTGTGTTTGGAGTGGAGTAAGTTTTTGAAGTGGAGTAATTATCCGTACAAAAGCAATGGCTTAATTTATTTTCTTTTTTTAGCATCCAATAATTAATATTTCCCGTGTAATTCTAAAATATCCCATCTGACCAGCTCGAGGGAAAAGGGAAAGAAATAGGGCTTCATGCCGTGAAGCTTTATGTGTTTTGAAAGGTGCCTTGCATGGTCGAGAGATTTGCTTGTGAAAGATTAATCCTGATCAGTATTGTATTTGAAATTATTTTTTAAATTATTTTTTTTATTTAGAATGATTTTTTTTTATTTTTTAAATATTATTTTTGACATTAGCATATTAATATAATTTAAAAATATTAAAATAAATTAAAAATATTTATGAATTGGAGTGCTAAACATACAAAGAAAGAAGTGAAAGAAAAGTGCATGTTTGATATTGTATTTTAAAAGTGTTTTTTAAAAAATATTTTTATTTACAATTTGAAATTGATTTTGTTTGATTTTTAAATATTTTTCTTGATTTTTTAAATAATAAAAAAATTAGTATATTTTTTTTAAAAAAATATTTTAAAAAATAATATCAATGACATCTGGGTCATAAATTGGGTCTGGTTAGGACATAATTACAGGGCTTCGAGTGGAGATTTAGGTTTAGTGTAGTGGGCTAAAAGGGTTTGTACTTGTGGTGGAGACAAAAAGGGAAAACAGAAGCCTGGTCAGGACAGGATCTGATAAAGCAGCTTTTAACTTCCATTAAAGAAAAAGCACTTTCCACGGACCAGTCTTGAAGGCCAGCAGCGAGTTTGCAGACAGAAGTGAGAAATAATTAAACTCTCCTTTCTGACAAAAATATAATAATATATGTTATTCTTGTTGACAGTGTCTGGTTAGCTGAGGGGAGGTTTGTTCTATTTTATTTTATTTCTAAATAGAATTATAAAGAGAAAAACCGGAATTTAACGACCAATTAATATTCTTACTAAAAGTTATTTCTTCGTTATTTAGATCCAATTATAATTTTTTAAATAGGTTTATGGTAAAATATTATTTAAAACTAATAGAAAGCTCATAGCATGAGTTTTAAATTAAGCTAAGGACCTGTTTGGGAATGCTGTTGTGGTTGTTTTTTAAAGTGTTTGTCATTTAAAAATATATTAAAATGATATTTTTTTTATTTTAAAAAAATTATTTTTGACATCAACACATCAAAATGATCTAAAAATACTAAAAAAATTCATTTAAAATGAAAAAAAATAAATTTTTTCTCACTCTTTTCTTAATGTTTTTATATTTTTTTCATCTCGGGATAATTTGATAAAACAGTTATAACAATGATAATTTTTATTTTCATTTTTTTTTTGTTTTGTTGAAATTTTTAGGATTTTTTAAGTCTTTCATTTTTTTCCCTTTCATTATTAACACAAAAAATAATAATAATAATTTAATTGTTTTTCTAGCTTACTCCTTTGTTGATATTTTTTAGGCTTTTTCAATGATAATTTGATAATTTTTATTGTTTTGACGGTAATAACAATAATAATTTTTATTTTTATTTTATTTTTTGTGTGATCCTTTGTTGAAGTTTTTACGATTTTTTTAATCTTTCACTTATTTATTTATTCTTTTATAATAATAATAATGATGATGTTTTTTTTCTCGGTATAGTTTGATAATTTTTATTATTTTCAAGTGAAATGACTTTTTTCAGGTAATAATTTTTATTTTTGTTTTATCTTTTATTTTTTTATTTGCTCTTTTGTTAATGTTTTTAGATTTTTTTTAGGAATTCACTGTATATTGTGAGTGAAAACACTGTGGACTTCAATAGTGTTTTTTTTTTCATTTTATTTATTTATTTATTTGAACAGTGATTTTTAGATTTTTTTTAACAGTGTCTTTTTTTTTTGTTTTTGGAACAATGATTTTTATGGTTTTTTGAACAGTGATTTTTATGATTTTTTTAATATTTTATTTTTTTCATAATAATAATAATAATAATAATAATAATAATAATAATAAGTTAATATTTTTTTTCTTACTCACTCTTTTGTTAATGTTTTTTAAATTTTTTTCATCTCGGGATAATTTGATAAATTTTTTTTCTTTTAACAGTAATACCAATGATGATTTTTAGGTTTTTTGAACAGTGCCTTTTTTTTTTATGGTTTTTCGAACAATGATTTTTATGGTTTTTTTAGTATTTTATTTTTTCATTATTAACATAATAATAATAATAATAATAATAATAATAATATTTTTTTTTTCAATTTTTAATTTTTTTTAAATTTTTTTCATCTCGGGATAATTTGATAAAAAATTTTCTTTTAACAATAATACCAATGATAATTTTCATTTTTATTTTATTTTTTTGTTTGATCTTTTGTTGAAGTTTCTATGATTTTTTTAATCTTTCATTTATTTTTGTTTCTTTTATTATTAACATAATAATAATAATAATAATAATAATAATAATAATTTAATTGTTTCTCTTACTTACTCTTTTGTTAATGTTTTTGAGTATTTTTTTCAAGATAATTTGATAATTTTAATTGTTTTAATAATAAGAGCAATGATAATTTTAGATTTTAAAACTTTGATTTTGCTATTGTTATAATAGGGTGTATTGAGCTATTTTATTATATTAAATTTCACATATATAAATATTATATTTTAATTTTGATTCAGCAAATCCTATAAAAATTATTTGCTTAGCCTGCAATGGAGAACATATATTTTTAAAAATTTTCAAATTAAATAATTTTTTGATCTAATAATTTTTATTTTTGTTTTGTCATCTATTATATTTTTTCTTTGCTCTTTCTGTTAGGTTTTTATTGGTTTTTTTTATTTTCAAGTTAGATTATTTTTTTCCTGATAATTTTGATTTTTATCTGGTCTTTTGTTATAGTTATTAGGATTTTTTTCTTTCATTTTTTTCTGGTTTTTATTCATTATCAACACAGAAATAAAAAAAAAAATAATAAATTTAATTATTTTTCTTGCTTACTCTCTTGTTAATATTTTTGAATTTTTTTTCTCTCAGGATAATTTGATAATTCTAATCGTTTTGGCAGTAATAGCAATAATAATTTTAGATATTAAGACTTTGATTTTGCTATTTTTATAATAGGACGTGGTAATTTTTTTATTATATTATATTTTGTATATATATTAAATTTTAATTTTAGACCAACAAATCCTATTAATTTCTTTAATCCCAACAATCATAAAATTTGTTTGTTCAACCCGCAACGTAGTGCGGTCAATTTTTTTAATTTTCAACTGAAATGATTTTTTTTCAAGTAATAATTTTTATTTTTTTTATTATATTTATTATTGTTTTATTTGTTCTTTTGTTAATGTTTTTAGACTTCTTTTAATCTTTGATTTAATTTTATTTTTTTATTAACGCAATAATAATATTAATATTAATAATAATAATAATAATAATAATAATAATAATTTGAGTTTTTGTTTTTATTCCTCTCGAGGTAGTTTAATAATTGTTATTGTTTTGACAATAATAATGATGATAATTTTAGAAGTTAACACTTCGATGTTATTATTGTTATAATAAGGTATTTTGATTTGTTTTATTATATCAAACTTACATATAAAAATATTATATTTTAATCTGAACAATTGTAAAAAAATTTTGCTCCGCCCGCAACGAAGTGCGGGCCTTCAAACTAGTTTTTACTAAAAGTTATTTCTTCGTTATTTAGATCCAATTATAATTTTTTAAATAGGCTTATGGTAAAATATTATTTTAAAACTAATAGAAAGCTCATAGCATGAGTTTTAAATTAAGCCAAGGACCTGTTTAGGAATGCAGTTATATTTGTTTTTAAAAGTGTTTTTTATTTAAAAATATATTAAAATGATATTTTTTTTATTTTAAAAAAAATATTTTTGACATCAGTACATCAAAATATTTTCTTCGTTATATCATTTTGATGTACTAATGTCCAAAATACCAAAAAAATTTATTTAAAATGAAAAAATTTTTTTTTACAAACACCGGTATAACCGCAAAAACAAACAGACACTAAGATGTATATTGAATACTTTTTTTTGGCAGGATGTAGAGGTAAAAAAATCCAAGGAACTCATTTTCAATGCTAGAACTTATACCAAGATCTTTTAAATTATTTAAAAGCTTGTTATTACATAGGAATTTAATATATATGAATTTAATATTTAAAAAATAAATAAATAAAAATATATTTTAAAAAATAACCGCGAAAAACACTCCTAAACTATCAAATACCACACAATTTCATCTTTCCATGTTTTGAGTGCATTACCTGGTTAATCCCTGCATTTTGAATATAATCTAAGTAAAAAACAATAGATGTTCTTAAAAATTGAAGTACACCAAGATTCGGGGAGTGAATTGTATATTTTAATGCATAAAGGACTGAGTTTTAACTTAAACCCGGGGACGAAATAGTAATTATTCCCACTCTCTACAATGTGGTGCTGGGTGCCACGTGGAATGAAAGACTGCGCTTAATATTTTGGTTGAAAACAAAAAAGGAATAGGAAATCACTCTCTTCTACTCCAAAACTGTTTGGTACTTTGATAGGAAAGGAAAGAATTTTTGAAAAAAACATTATTTTTTATTTTAAATTAATTTTTTTTGATATATTTAGATGATTTTGATGTAATAATATTAAAAATAATTTTTTTAAAATAAAAAATATTATTTTAATATATTTTTAAATGAAAATCATTATCAAATTAACGTTAACCATATTTTTAAAAGGTAACTAACTCTTTTGCAAACTGCTAGCTTGCTAAATTAAAGGAATAAATTGGACAGTTAGTATACAGAATTAAAATAAATGGCTAGTTAATATAGTTGCAAACGGTTTTGATTTTTTTTTTTTTTGGTTGAGGTTGTGGTTCTAAACAATGATATATAGGTTAAATACAGTGTTTATACAATGTCAATTAAATTCAAGACTAACCAATCGATCAATTTGAATTGGTCAGGTAAACCAGTTACCTAGTTCATAAAAAATCATAAAATTAAAAAAAATAAGGTTTTAAAATATGATTTACATTATTATTCTATAACATTTACCCTCAAGTGAAAGTCTTTTGAGTTTAAAATTTATACAAATCTATATTATCATGTGCTTAATTTTCATCAAATAAAATCTGGATGGTAAGATTCAAACTCATAACTGTTGTGTTAATAAAACTCTAATATCATATTAAAAAAATCATCTAACATAAAAATTTAAATTATAAAATAAAATATCAAAGTATAATTTATATTATTATCAAATAAAATTCATAAAATGGATACCGAAAACACAGAAGACAGCTCCCGCATAAACAATGACTTTTTGAGATTTTACTTAAAATTATTATTTTTTAATATTGTAATTTTTTAAAAAACTTTAAGTCTGCTGTACTATTTTTGTTTTTAAGAAAATCCAAATTAAAGGCCCTGCAAAAAGTAAGAGATGAGCTTTCCTCGCAGAATACGGCAGCTATGTTTATCTAGTTTTATTTCGAGGTTTCCGTCTTGTTCTGTAATCTTATTATATCACCAATCAAAGGAAAATCCTTCGAAGACAGCACTTCCCTTTAAAAATATTTTATCTTTATTTTTTATTTGAAATTATTTTTTTAATATTTTTTAAATTATTTTCATATACTAATATCATAAAAAATAAAAGAAATATTGTTTTAATTGAATTATAAATAAAAATAACTTTTAAAAATAATTTCAATCAATCTCTCGAATAAATATATTATCATTTAATGATCAATTTTAATCGAGCCACTTGGATTCTTGTATATTTTAAAACCAACCCAATTAAATTAACTAGTTTTACGAGGTAATACTTTTTTATTCAATTTAAATTTGACCTGGATTCAACTCTAAAACTCTGTTTGTTATTCGGACAGTAAGGAAAAAAACTTTAATATATGTTTGATATTAATAGTTGCATTTTAAATCTTATTTAGTATTGGGTTTTAAAAGTTTTTTTTTGAAAAAAATTAATATTTTTTTATTATTTTCATATAATAATATCAAAAATAATTTTTAAAATTAAAAATATATTATTTTAATATATTTATAAATAAAAACCAATTTTTTTCGAAACAAAATGGTAATGAGCCAGTGTTAGGGCCACGTCACATGGTCAATGTCAGAGAACCCATTCAACGATACTCAATGTACAATTTAGAATATTCCCTCGAAATGGACGTTTTCTTGGATTTGTATGATGATATTATCCGCCAGTTTCTTAAGCCCAGATTGTCATTTTCTCGTGGCTGAAATTGTTTTTTCTCGATTGCTTTTTTTTTAAATAAAAGAATTATTTTCCTGTCAATTAATTACACAACACTATCTCACACATTCTCAGACATGACCACAACAAAACTTGGGCTGTCAGTGGGCTCGTGGAAGAGAGTGCATGGCACCAAAGCAATATTTTCGGACGGTGCCAGCCCATTGAGAGAGTGTAAGCAACAAATAGTGGTTTGGCCTAAAAACCTAAATTCAATGTTTTCATACACACACACACACACACACACACACACACACACACACACACTTGTAGAAAAAATAAATATTTTTTAATACAATATAATGTATACTTATTTTAATATTGATATATAATACATATACATACATATATATAATATTTATAGTTTTATCATTTAATCTATATCTACATCTATATATATAGAACATATTAATTATTTTATTTTTAATTGAATAATAAATACTCTATAAATATCTAAATATTTTACTTGAATATTATATAAACATCATGAAATCCAACTGTGAAAACCCATTGCTATCCCTAACTAAACTACAATGGAAATCATAAAAAAAAAAAAACCCATGTCAAATTAAATTTGTGCAATTCAATACAAAAACTATTTATTAAAGGTTTGATTTAATTATGCATTACAAATTCTAAATTTTCGTCCAGCCCTCGTCTTAAAATACTATGCATGACTTATTAATTTATTTTCAAAAGGTAACCAAGAAATTAATTTGTTATTTTCTATAGTTATGGTAATGAAGTTCATTTTCTTTTCTTTTTAATTTTCTTTTTAAGGAATAATGAAGAACTTTTTTTCCTTTTTGCAAGAGAAGTATTGCACCTCAGTGTTTTCCCGTGAATACAAAGTCTCCATTAGAGTTTTCCTTTAATTGAGTTATTAAAAAAGAAAAACTAGATAGCTTTTGATAAATCAAAATTCATTCTAGCATTTAATAATTTCTCCTTACTGTGTCAAACACCATATTTGCAGCGCAAGAATATTGGTGACAAGATCTATGCCTTTTTTTTTTCCCGCTGTAAATTTCTCCCAATACACTCTGTATTGCAATACAACAAAATTTTTATAATGAAATTGATCAGCCAACCATATTTGGACCTGAGAAGATCTAAATCCTGGCCAGCCAATGCATTAATAATCTATGATTTTCATGTCCAGATTGTATGCAATGAAATATATGAAATGGGTGAATTTCTTTGATTTGGTTATCAACAGTGTTTTAAATGTTCCCTCTGCCCAGTAAAGCAGCGTAATTAACCATAGGATGCTAAATGCCAAGTTAAAAACTCACAAAAAATCCATTTTAAAGGAACTTAGCAAGCACTTCCTAAAGCATCACAGGGTCCAAAATTGCCTTGCCAATATCTGACCACCATAAGGGCAATCTATGATATAAGAAACTTGTTCCAGGCTGTATAGTCCTAAAGGTTAGCCTCAAACTGATTAGAAAGTTTGCCCATTTCTCAACTCATCTATAACTATGAACAAACGATTCGAAGAGTGCACAGGGATGCATACGACCACTCATAGAGAGGCACAAACACAATGCTACGGTATTGCTAAACGGAAACTAGATGTTCTTTGAACTTTCCATGACAAAACAAGAAAGTGACAGCCACATTAGGCAAGAGTATCTTCATTTCTGGTAAGAGTCTTTGAGAATGACACCAGTATTATGAGGGCCTCCACTGACATAATGTCAGGGATTCGGGCCCCCGCCCTTTTTTCATTTAGGAGAGAGAAAAGGTGTGCTAAATTAGAATCTAAACCAAACAAAGTATCCTATCAAACACTGAAATGCTTGGGGGTAGGTGGTGTTTCCTTTTTGGTAGAAAACTGATCAGGTGGCAAAAAAAATATGAAACCGTTCAGTGTTTACCCTTAGAAATATGGCACTGATCTATACCACATACCTGGTGCAGTCCGGTCAGCCAGGGAGCTTCCTTCTCCTACCTCAGGTAGTCCTTTGATTTAATACCAATTCAACACTTTTAGCTTGCTGTCATACACAGTTCGGTTTTCATGAGGCCAGAGTCAGATGACAGACAAGAGACACAAGTATTGTCTAGACCTAATGGAGTTCATAAGGAACAAGCACTAGATGTGGGAGACAGAACTAAAACAAGACATCCTCGATGGACTAGGCAAGAAACGTTTGTCCTTATTGAGAGCAAGAGAGCTGTAGATAACCGATTTCAACTGAGTCGCAAACCCACTTCATCCTTGGGATCAGATCAGATTGAACCCAAGTGGGATTCAGTTTCATCATACTGTAGACAGCAAGGTGTGAACAGAGGACCAGTTCAATGCCGGAAAAGATGGGGAAATATGCTTTTGTGATTTTAAAAAGATCAAAACATGGGAGTCTCAGAAGAAGAACGGGGCTGAATCATTTTGGATGATGAGGAGCGAGTTGAGGAGAGAAAGGAAGTTGCCTGGTTTCTTCAATAGGGAAGTCTACAATGTAATGGATGGAAGGGTGATCACTACTGGAGCAATTCCATTGTCACAAATCACTTTCAAGAAAGAAATGGATTGCATTGATAGAGATGAAGCAGAAACAGCAGAGGAGGGAGAGGAGGGAGAACATGAAGACACAAAGGCAGTTTTTGATAGCATTCAATTTGCCAGAGCAGAAGATGTTTTATCTATGGATTGTGAAAAATCTAGAGTGGATAAAATTTACCGGAGCTCCAAGAAGGAAACTGCAGCTAATGGGAATCTCACAAAAATACACGCAACTCGGTTTCCCATATCATCAGGTAACACTATGCTACATCCAGCATAATTCATTCCTTGTTTGTTGGTAGAGAGATTATGTTGCAAGGTGAACTAAAGATTAAAGTTTTGCTTCTTCTTCTTCTTCTTCTTCTTCTTTTGTGTGTACCTCAATCAATGTCAACTTGCTATGGATGTTTTACAAGTTGTTCCGCTAAGGGGACAGCCCAGGTAGCGAAAAAAAATCTGCTGAATATGGCAAACTTTTCATTCTCTAATTCTTGGACCTTTAAATGGCAAACTCAGCGGAAATTCCCAAAACAAGTCTCTCGATTGACTCTTGCTGGGTGTGGTTACCAACCTTTAAGGTAAAGGACCTTGTTTTACTACACAAAAGGTTTCATCCAGTCATATTTATCTTTTGATTCCCCAATCTGTGGTTTAAACACAGAGCTGCTTCACCATAAATTTATGTTTTTCACATGGATTATGTGTCACAGCCTCATTCAAACCCTCCCCGGTAGTTTGCTAATGTTTGAAAAATTCCATATTTGCAAGTAGAATATCCACAGATCACTCATGATCAAGTTCCAACCTAAGCTATAACCATTTTGAGGAAACAACTTTAATAAAAGATATCAACTAAGTTCTTATTATCTGACATATTCCTCGGCTTTTCTGAATTATATCTTGGCATGCTCAAAACTGTAGCTTTCTTAACAAAGACTAGCCTATTAGGTTTCTGCAATGTTTTAATGTTAGATTTCAGAACCAAATTTATGCCGTGTTCTGTGCAAATTGTCATGTATCATTTTGTTTCTGATTCCATATTCAACCTTTTAAAATGTGTCGTAGAATTCATTCTTGCATGCCTTTTTCCAAGTCACAAAATGATTCTCTTTGTCCAGTGCATGTAGGTACAACCAAAAAACAAAATCTAGGTTCTAATACATGGACAGGATCAATGTCTAGGGAGGGACAGAAGAAGAGGTGCTTATCATCAGATGAATGCAAGGACACCAATCTTGGTGACATGAACATGATGAAGTCCCAAATACAAGCTCAAAACACTAATTGTATGCTGGATAGGGAACAAAGGAAGGCTCACAATGATAGCTTAGTCAGTGCACTCAATAAGCTCACAGATGCTTTAGTAAAAATTGCTGATAAGTTATAAGCAAATGGTTCTAAACTAAGAGATGTTTAAGAAGCTTCCTACATTGTAGTTGAGCATTATGACACATGTTAGCCTGGATTATGCTCCAGTTTCTTCTTCATGAAAATAATCGATATGATATGCATCAGACATAATATTTGTTTTTTTGTTGAATAATCCTGCTCTGCTTAAATTTCAATAATAAATGAGCTCCCAGCACGAGAATTTGCTTGATAAATACTATTAAAATTAGAAAGAGGATTAACAGGTTGCAATGCATTTCTCTTCAAGAATCTCAAAGGCCTAAGAACTACAATGCTAGCCACTCTCTCGTCATCTAGTTCACTGAAATGAAACGTGTACAATGAACATCTTGCACAGAGAAGCAAACAAAAAGCAGAAAGGAAAACAGAACAACGGCTTTTCCCAAAATATCAAATTGATGTCATCAATTGATCACATGGACAATTAAAGGATATTTTAGACGAACAAAACAAATTGCAAGTTGTAGATGTTAAGATACATGATCATTTAATATACACTTGAAATACACACAGTTTCAAGGCTCTACAAATTAGTAAGAAACTCCCTGACCATTTCTAGCAACAGAGAAACTTCAATAATGGCAAAATCCAAATCTAACCTCTCTTCCATTTATGCAGGAATAGCTTCAACGAGTCTTGCAAAGTAGAACTGAGTAGTGATTAGGCCTCTCTTCCTTATTTTCCACCCAACCTTCTTCAATGCCCTCTCTACATCTGCCTCTGCATGTAAATATGCTCTTGTTGCCTTTGAAGGCCCAGGAAACAACTCCCCTACTCTCTTCAACAGATCATAGTAAAATGTCTTTGGCGCAAAGCTCAAGAGTAGTCGATTCTCAGACAATGATGCAAGATGGGCGATCATTCCATCTGCTTTACTTTGTGGGTAATGTATCAGAACATCTAGACAGACCACTGTGTCATACTTCCCATTTAAACTCTCTAAATCCTTCACTTCAAATTTAGGCATCACCACCTTTTCTCTTCCTGCTTGAAGCTGCTCTTTTGCCTGCACAAAAATTCAAAACCAAGTTAGGTTTCAATAACTTTTTAATCAATGTAATATTTCCTTTTAACTTTATGCTGTTCAAGAATCGAAATCATGGTTCCGAACTGCTAACTTCACAAATGTTAACAAATACTTCAGACTGCCACGGTTGTGGCCTCTGTCCTACCATGACCGTGGATGTGTAAGTGCAACAGCCATGATTGCACTCACCACACCGGAAACTGTCCTCACCACTCTTCAAATTGAATACACCAAAATCAGTTCTGTAAAATCCCCATTAAATTTTCTAAAACACCCTAAAACCCCCATTAAATCAAATCCCATTCATGAAAACTAAACCATAATATTATCCAGCAAAAAACCACCTGAACATTCACTTCCCTTATCCACAAAACCAAACACCATTAAAAAGACACAAACCGACATTTCCAATGTAAAGCAGCATTTCAAAAAACCGTTAAAAACAGTTATACACTAAAACGACCAGCCAAGAAAGGAAAAAAACCGAACAAAACAAAGAGCCCACAACCACCGCTAACTCACCTGTTTCTCAGCCTCAGCCACCATGGCAGCCGAAATATCACTAGCATAAACAACCGCCCCTTCTTTCGCCAAGGGTATGGCCAAACACCCAGTACCACACCCAGCATCACAAACACTAACACCCTCCAACGACCCTTCATCTTTCAACATCTTCAGCACATTCTCAACAGTCTGTGAGTGACCAAGCCTAATATCTTTCTGCACTCTATTAACCTCATCAGTCTCTCCATAAATTTTTCTCCACCGTTGAAACCCAGAATTGTTGAAGTACTCCCTCACCACCTCCTTGTCTCCTCCGCCCACCTCTTCCGCCTGGAGGCGCCGCCGCCTTTCGGGGTCGGTGAGTGATATGGTGGCAGCTAAAGCCGCCACCGACCCGCCTCCGATGACAGCCAAGGTGGTTCCGTCGAGTTCAGAGGCGGTGAAGGCGGAGAGAAGAGGAAGTGCGGCGGTGGTGACGGTGGCTCTTCGTGGTTTTGGTTTATGAGCATTTGGAGAGAATATTCTTTGCTTGTTTAAAGGAATATGAGAGAATATCGAGGATGTAAATGCCATTTTCTTTTTGATTCTTTTCAAAAAAACAATTCCGGCCGGCGAGAAGACGGTGTTACGTGGATATTGGAGTTGGGCTGTGGGAGGTGGTTGTGATGATTTTTATCGTTTTGTTATCTTGTGGATAAGAAAAGTTATCAACTAGTCTTGATTTTTTTGGGCCCACTTTTAAGTGTGGTTGTGTCTTGTCTCCTTTTTTCCTTTTCCTATTTCTTTTTAGGTTCTGTTTATTTCATAGTTTTTAAGCCTAATCTTATAATTATCTCGTTATACACACACACACACACACACACACACACACACACACACATACTAGCTATGACACCCGCGTCACGTCGCGGTCGGAATAATATTTTTTTCAAAGCAAATAAATATTAATTATATGTGATTTTTTTATTATAATATATATTTAGATAAAATAATAAATTTATGCAGAAATCCTGTGAAGTGCAAGTTTTTTATAAAATATATGAGTTTTAAATCAATATAAATTTATCTATTTAGTAGATTTTAATGAAATAACCAGTATAAAATTATCATTATCATTAAAAAAAGTAAAAAAATTCAGATATCTGAATTATTGAATACATTGTATTAAGATTAGTTCATTTTATAATTCATTTAATTTTTTTAAAATTTTAAACAAAAATATTTATAATTAAGTTTGATTTTATTTAAATCGCTTAAATCCTGAAATTTGAATTTAAATTGATATCATAAAATAAATAGTTAATTTTCTTTATCTCCAAAAGAAGAAAATATATTTTAATTGATTAAAATTTTTAAAAATATTTATTAACATTAGTAATAATAATTTTAGTTAAAATTATTATCAATATTACTTAATAGTGAAAATCACTAAATTGACCGAATAATTATAAAAAAGTAAAATATGTTTTTTTTTTTTTATAAAAATCACTTAATGATTTAATTATTGAGATTATTTTGATAGTAATATTGATAATAATAAAATCACTGTATCCAAATAATTAGATAATGATAATAGAAAACAAAAAAATATTTTCAATTTATATATTCAATGGATAAAACTATTTATTAATTTTAAAATGATTATAACTTAAATTAAAATTTCAATTATTGAACTGTTATAATAAAAATAATCTAACATAATTAATATAAATTAAAATGATCAATGAATTAAAATCAAAATAAAATACCATAAAAGTTTAAATAATTGAATTTAATAATAATAATAATTTAATTGTTCCTAGTTAATGTTGAGTCGAGGTAATTTTATAATATCTATTCGTAATTAATACAAATTTTGATTTTGATTTATTAATATTTTATTGTTTAACTCTTTCATATTATAAAAATATTATTATTATTATATTATTAATTATAATAATGACAATATTTTAACTGCTTCCTATTTTATTTCTTTCTCTCAATATAATTGACTGCTTTTTACTTTCTTAATAATTATATGAATAATAAATATTATTCACTTTTTTCCTTTATTTCTTTTTTGTTTTTTCTTATTTTAATTTGCTCTTTGGATTAGATAATTTTTATGATTTTACCATTTACACAATAATAATGATAATTAAAGTAATATTAAATTGTTTAACTTATAAAATATTTTTTTAATGAAAGTCAATTTAATTTTATTATTATTTTGAAAGGAATTATATATATATATATATATATATATATATATATATATATGAATCAACCCGTTTAATAAATTTTCTTTCCTCAAAGTATTTTACTTTTATAAAAGGCGTGGGAACACTGTGAATTACTACAGTGTTTTTCCCACGCTTTTTATATTATAGGTAATATATATATATATATATATATATAACCTCATTTTTTTTGAGAAAAAATAACATTTGTTTGCAAAAAAAATCAATAATCAATCAATCAAGATTTTTAACCACGTCAAACTAAATAATTATCTCTTCTATTTTTTATTTAAAAAATATCAAATAATATATGGTTTTATTTTTATTTTTTTATTAAAAATTATTCTCAGTCTTAATATATATAAACACTTTTAAAATAAGAGTAAGGTATATTTAAGGGTTTTGGTAAATATTGTTTTTTAAAATATTTTCACCTAAAATATATTAAAATAATATATTTTTATTTTTTAAAATACTTTTGATACCAGTACATCAAAATAATAATAAAATAAAAATTAAAATATTTTTTAAAATTTATTTTTTAACACTAAGTTAGAGACATAATTAAGGTTGGCCCAAAATAAAAATAGAATGACCAGGCAATGCTGTTTTGTCTCCAGGCCTTAGCCGTGCTTTCCAGCTATGGCTCGCACGAATTGCCGCCCCTCCAACCCAAATGATTGATTGGCCTCTGCCCTACTTCACGATAGCAATCCTTCAATTATTATTGAACGTACCTTCTAAAACAATAATTGCAATCTATTTTTTAAAATGTTTTTTTTATTTGAAAAAATATATATATTTTTTAAAATTATTTTTATATCATCCCATCCAGATAATATAAAAAATATAAAAAGAATTAACTTGAAATAAAATAAATAAAACGTAGAAATAAATAGTGTCGGAGTGTTTGAAGCAGCAAATGCACCTGGCTCTTAGAGTTTGGCTGTGAAGAAATAGAACTTCTTCTAATCAAGTTACTGTCGTGTCCACAGGAAACTAACTTCCGAGAAAATCTTCACCTCACTGTGATTCAGAGCATTAACCAAGCTAGAAATGACTAAGTCTTCTGTATAGAGATAAGCTTAACTTCACCGAGTCACTCCGATGAGTCAACACTCGCCAAAAACATGCCTATATTCAACACTAAAGAAAGGGACACACACAAGCATCCATTCAGGCTCACCCCATAATCCCGAAAGAATCTCTTACAAATCAACAACAAATCCTAAGTTTTGATTTCTATAATAGATATGCCCTTGATTAAACAATTCACACAAAACCCTTCACCCTATAGCTGGCTGGCAAGGTTGCTAATGCCATTGTCCACTTTACCTGCCGTTTGAAAGTGACATTTTGTTCTTTTTGTAACTACATATTCCACATTACTGTTACAAAACAATAAGGTTAAGGCAATAACATAGTTTTGAGCTTTCCTTGGTAGTATCTACAATGAAATGTTAATTTTTTTATCACATTTAAGCAAGCCCTTTTGTGATTGTTAACATCACAGACAATGGGAGTTTTTCAGGCATGTTTTTTGTTTGTTCTAGTGAGTTTGTTGTGTGTGGAATCGAAGTACATAAAGTATGATACAAGTTCAGTTATTGTTCCTGGGAAGATTAATGTTCACTTGGTGGCTCATACCCATGATGATGTTGGCTGGTTAAAGACTGTGGATCAGTACTATGTTGGGTCTAACAATTCCATCCAGGTCTGCACGTTTTCTTAATTGGTATGTCTTTTTGCTGTTCGATTTTGGATTTGTTTGATTTGAACTGTGCTTGCTGGTGTATATATTATCATGCAGGGGGCTTGTGTACAAAATGTGCTGGATTCTATAGTGCCTGCATTGTTGGCTGATAAAAATAGAAAGTTCATATATGTTGAGCAGGTCTGTCTCTACTTTCTTTTACTTTGTTTTTAGTTCTACTGGCAATGGTTCAAGCCTTGTAAAGGATTTGAACCTGAGTTAATACCTCCTCTTACAGTAATGAATCCGATACAAGTCTTGAGATTTTACACCTCTACACAGGAAGCCATGATAAAGAAACGGAAAATCCTCTTCTTTTTGCCTCGTCTCTGGTTTCCGAGCTGTTAGAGAGCTGAGTTATAAATTTTTAATTTCTATCTCTTAATTTGGGATTTGTGGAAATGCTTTTCCTGTATAATACAGGCCTTTTTCCAGCGTTGGTGGAGAGATCAGAGCGAGGAAGTACAAAATGTAGTCAAGCAGCTTGTCAGCTCGGGGCAGCTTGAGCTAATGTAGCGTAAAAACTCCAAATTCAATTTATCTGTGTTCTTTGTCACAAAATACAGGAAGTAATTATGCAATATTGCATAAACCTTTATATTGAATTCGAACACTTCATGCAGAAATTCCTCAAGCAACGTTCTACTGTTAACCAGAGAGTCCAATTTGTCATGTCTATCGCTTCTTGTTGGATATGCTACATAACAAGAAATTTTTGGTGTTTGTAATTTAAGCTGCGGAGTTTTCCAATTTTTTGGTTGCAGAAATGGAGGTATGTGCATGCATGATGAGGCAGCTCCACATTATATTGACATGATTGATCAAACAACTCTGGGGCATCAATTCATCAAGGAAGAATTTAATTTGACTCCAAGAATTGGTTGGCAAATTGATCCCTTTGGACATTCAGCAGTGCAGGCTTACCTGTTGGGGGCAGAGGTACTATGGTTTCTCCCAAATCTTGATGTGAATCTGTGCGTTGAATTATTAACTTGTAATCTATCTGTACCTTTCATTACTATATGATGCTTCAAAATTCTTTTGTTAAAATGGTGCGATATTAGACCCCATTGTTTAAGGAAGTTGAGATTTTAGTCTGGTTCTGAAAGTTAGCTCATCGAAAGAAGACTTTGTTGTTCTGCACATATCATCTTCTAATCTATCTAACACAAGTTTCGTTGACACAGGTTGGATTTGACTCTTTTTTCTTTGGAAGAATTGATTATCAAGATAGAGCTAAACGAAAAGGTGATAAAAGTCTCGAGGTTGTTTGGAGAGGATCTAAAAGTCTTGGTTCATCTGCACAGGTGTTTATTTCTAATTGTCTTACATTGTCCACAATGCTGTTAAATTTACAAACTCACCAAGAGATTCAAATTCTGTTAACTTTATTCTTGTAGATATTTGCCGGTGCATTCCCTCAGAATTATGAACCTCCAATTAACCTCTACTATGAAGTTAATGATGATTCCCCTATTCTCCAGGTAAATTTCTAGTCAACCACTGAATTTTACTTGATTCACATCAGTGCTATCTGTGAATGCTTCTTTCCTTTTGTCTTAAAGGATAACCCCAGTTTGTTTGACTATAATGTCGGCGAGCGAGTGAATGAGTTCGTAACGGCTGCAATGGATCAAGTAAGACTTATTTTCCTTTCTTGACAAGCCAACTTAGCCTATTGTTGAGACCTCTTGTCAAGGTGGTGGTTCTAATTATAAGGTCTTAGCGTGGTATCAGTTCTATAGATCTTCAACAAATCACTATTAATATTCTCCTTTCCAGGCTAATATAACTCGGACAAATCATGTGATGTGGACTATGGGAACGGATTTCAAGTACCAGTATGCTCACAGTTGGTACAAGCAAATGGACAAGTTCATTCACTATGTAAATCAGGTTAGTTTTATTGTGACGCATTGACTTCCTCAAGAGACCATTGTGCTATGGACAGGGGATTGAAAATCAGCAGTGTGATGTATGAAAAGCTTTTATTTTGCTAATATCCTGTTCTTCTCTAAAGTATCGGCTACCTCCTTTCACTTGAGTTTTCTACTTTTCTTTGATGCTTTGATTAAGTCCCGAGATTCTCAAGATCTTTTTCATTTTACCTGATAGGATTCTTGATATCTTTTTACTTCTCATAATTTGATATCAAGATCTTTTTCATTTTACCTGATAGGATTCTTGATATCTTTTTACTTCTCATAATTTGATATGTTAATGAAAGTACTGGATTGGAATGTTTCCAGGATGGGCGTGTCAATGCCCTATACTCAACCCCATCAATATATACTGATGCAAAATATGCAACAAATGAGTCCTGGCCGCTTAAGACTGACGATTTCTTCCCGTAAGTACAAAATTTAGAAGATCAGATTAATTAGCATATAGCTATCCCTCCTTAGCCTGTTATCATACTGAAGGTTGATTACTCCATATCAGATATGCAGACACTGTAAATGCTTATTGGACTGGATATTTTACGAGTAGGCCAGCCCTCAAAGGCTATGTCAGAAAGATGGGTGGCTACTATTTGGTAAGTTTATGTGACTGGATCTGGAAAACTTTTAATAAATGATGCTCATGAGAACCAATATAAACAGGCAGCGAGGCAACTGGAATTTTTCAAGGGAAGGAGTAAAGCAAGTCCCAACACAGATTCTCTAGCTGATGCTTTATCTCTTGCTCAACATCATGATGCAGTTAGTGGAACATCGAAGCAGCATGTAGCTAATGATTATGCCAAACGGCTTGCAATAGGATACGCGGAGGTTTATCTTAGATTCTCCACTTTTTCTTGAGTTGTTTTTTCCATTACGCTTGAACCTTTTCAGATTCAAATATAAGAATGTTTCTCGCAGGCTGAAAAGGTTGTTGGAGAATCACTTTCCTGTATTGCAGAATCGGCATCAAAAGGAGGTTGCTCGGGTCCAACAAACAAATTCCAACAGGCAATGCTAATTATGTGCTATACTATACCTTATCAGTGGACTGTTTTTACACTGTTTCAAATCTCATAAGAAATCATTCTTCTACTAGCCCCAAGTTCATGAAATTCCAATCAGAAGTGAGGATATTTGAGACCTAAAGCTTGCCTAATAAAATTTCTAATGCAGAAAAAAATGGAAGACATAAATAGACTGCCAACTTGTTTCATTTAATATCTTGCAGAAAAAAATATACATTGCATCTATCTATAATTAATTATATTAACCTCCAATGGTGACATCTTTTAAAATGCATGCCTGCTCGCTTATTGGTTCCAAGCTACCTGGAAAGACCTTTATACCTCAGAAGTCATTTCACTGACTCCTTCTGTAGGTTTAATGTTTCCATCTAATAAGTGATATTACTGTTTGAATACAAAGGTTTTAACATGAAACACAGAGATCTTGAACATATTACAGGCTGCACTAATTGAGGATTTTCAACAATGTCTGTCAAATGACCTGCCTGCTACTGTTAAAAAAAACTCAGCTGGCCTTTTTCACTAGTTAATGGTGCAAATATTTAGACATTAGTGCCTATTCACCCTCAATGGAAGTAAAGCATTGTCTTTGTACATGAAAGAAATTGTGCAGGGTCAGCATTGACTATCACAAGAAGTAAAGCAGTAGCCTTAACGATGACAATAATCCTGGGTATTGGAGTTGGTACTCAAATTTATCTCTTTAAGCGGGGGGAAATACAATTCATTAAATATTTTTTCATAACATTGTTGGTTATTACAAATTTTGAGTTGAATGATTTATTCATTTGAATAATTTAATTTCTGATTACTCTTCCTTTGTCCTTTCTTTCATTCTCACAGTGTCTCCTTCTGAATATTAGTTACTGCCCTCCATCAGAAGTTGATCTTTCAAATGGAAAAAGCCTGGTAAAGGAAAAATAAAATGGATTTTTGTCTTTAATTAATTTTTTGGACTGAATTTAAAGAAAATCAATTTTATTCCACTGTAAAAAGATTATTATATGATATTTATTCTCTTTTATAGGTGGTGGTTGTCTACAATTCCTTAGGATGGAAAAGAGAGGATGTTATAAGGATTCCTGTGAGTGCCTTTATTTTGCTCAATGCTGATCTTTTACTTGTGCCTACAAGTTTAAAGAGACACCATGTGAACACATTACTTTCTTGTAAACATCAAGTAAAAATGTTTAATTTATGTAAACAAGAAGAAACTTTGCGTAAACATTTTTTAACGAGTAATAAGCATGCTATGCTTGTGCATGCACACACAAAATCACAAAATCCATATACATGTTTGTGTTGTCGTCAAGCTTCATTTCCTTTGTCAAGGTGATATATAGACACTGATGCTTCTGGGGTGAAAGGTGAATATTAAGTTTTGTGATCTCCAGATGCGCTATAACCATCATTCAACCTGCCTATCTTGTTGCAGGTTATTAATGAGAATGTGGCTGTTAAGGATGCTGGAGGAAAAGAAATTGAATCACAGCTTTTACCTCTGCTGAATGACTCTGTAGGCATAAGGGACTACTATTCAAAGGCATATTTGGGCATGGCATCAAATGTAACCCCCAAGTACTGGCTTGCTTTTACAGCATCTCTTCCGCCTCTTGGTTTCAACACGTACATTATTTCCAGTTCTAGCTCAACTGCTACGCGAGCAGGTAAACATGTCAATAGCTGCATTTGACATGTACATCTAGAGAAGTAAATTTATTAGGTTATCTTCTCCGGTACATTAACATGGAATGTATTTTCATTTTGTCCACTCTATGACTACAGCTTCTACTTCAAGCCAAGTATATGACACAAAAGTGAGTCAAAACGATACAGTTGAAATAGGACCAGGGAACTTAAAATTGATCTATTCCGGGAAAGGGAAGCTTACTCAGTATATCAACAGCAAGAGCTTGGTATGTAATATTTATTGGAACTTTAAGGTTTTTCAGGCTCATTACAATGTTCTCTCCCTTGTGGTGTCTCGTGCCAGTCTGCGCATCTCAGCAAAGTTGCTAACCGAGATGATCTGACTTTAAAGAGAAAATGAAATGCTCAAGAGACAATGCTTTCTGTTGCTTTAAAAGTAAAAGATTTTCATCGACCTCTGAATTGTTTGTCTAATTTGAAGGTCAAGGAATCTGTAGAGCAATCATATAGTTATTATGCTGGAGATGATGGAAGCAAGGATAAACAGGTATTTCCCTCAGTTAAAACCGTCACTATCTTAGGCTTACTTTGGCTTTTTATCTTTGTTCTCACCATATCATGGTTTCTACATTATTACTCTGTGATTATATGTGGGTAATAATAAAAATGTTGGTTTAACTTAACTTCTGAAGGCCTCTGGAGCATACATCTTCCGACCAAATGGCACATATTCCATCAACGCTGAAGGGCAGGTGCTACAACATCCTCTGAAGTCCTTGACTATTGAATAACATTTTTACTGTCAATAAGAAATTAAGGAGATATAAAATTTTCAGGATGCTTTTACTGTTTTGCGTGGACCTTTATTGGATGAAGTGCATCAGCGGATCAGTTCGTGGATATATCAGGTAGCGTTAGCTGGAATGTCTTGTCGCATTAGCTTCGGATTTGGTCATTGATATTCCTTTGTGATAACTAGTTTTCTTTGTGACCTTTTCCTATCAATCTAACAATTCTAGAATACTGAAGTGAATGCTTTAAGAGATTTTTCTAGTATCATCTGCAAATGACCTTTTGAGTTCATAAACAGATAACCAGAGTGTACAAGGGAAAAGAGCATGCTGAAGTTGAGTTTACTGTAAGTTAGTTAATTTTTTGTTCAAGTTGATCCTTATACCCACCTTAAGCAGTGTCTTTGAAAACCAAATGGTTCTTGTAGGATCTGTTTTAGCAACAATGACTTCTATTTCAGGTTGGGCCAATACCAATTGAAGATGGAATCGGCAAAGAGGTTGTAACGAAGATCACAACAACTGTGAAAAATAACAAAAAGTTTTACACAGATTCTAGTGGGCGTGATTTCATTGAAAGGGTATGTTCATTTCTTGTTTTGTCACATGCTAATGGAAATTTCTCTTTGGTTCAATTTATAACTTCAAAGAAATATTCTTTTGCAGGTTCGAGATTACAGAAAAGACTGGGAACTGCAAGTGAACCAACCTATTGCAGGGAATTATTATCCGGTATCTTTGCTTTACAACTACATTAAATCCAACTAGTTGTGAAAAATTGTTTTTCTTTTAAACACTATTTGTAAAACATTCAATATTTTCACCGGCAAACATCTAATCTACTAAAATTTGGATTAAGTGGGCTTCCATGCCTTCAAGACTTGAAAGAAAGGTTGTGGCTAAAATTGACAATATCCCTGTGATTTCTAAATTATGAAATCTGCATGACTCATTATCCAAAAATAGACTCTGCAAGAAATTTAGTTTAACATGATGTTAGCTTCCTTCTAATATCTGAACAGTTCATCAATCAATTTTCAAAAATCAACTTGAAAATTATATGTGCATGCTCATGCATTTGGATATAGTTCAATTTTGTCTTAAAGGCATAAATCACGAATTCTTCTTTTCTTTTCTCCGTTCAGATTAATCTCGGGCTTTATATGCAAGATAATAGCTCAGAGTTCTCCATCTTAGTTGATCGATCTGTAGGGGGATCAAGTATTGTTGATGGACAGCTGGAACTAATGCTCCACAGGTCTCGTCCCCGCTTTCTCTCGATCATGCTCATCTTTCTTTCCATAATGTTATCAATTTTTATACATTACTGTACAAGCATATTTAGTTTACTTTTTTTCCCCTACAGGCGGTTGCTTTTTGATGATTCCAGAGGTGTTGGAGAGGCACTAAATGAGACAGTTTGTGTTCTTGAAGATTGTAGAGGATTGACTGTGAGCACAAACTAACTTGCCATAGATTTAGACTTCACTGATACCTTTTATGTCATGTTCAGTTTATCAGATAATCATGCATTTTACAGATTGTAGGAAAGTACTTCCTCAGAATAGATCCTTTACGAGAGGGTGCCAAGTGGCGTCGATTATATGGTCAAGAGATATATTCTCCCTTACTCTTAGCCTTCGCAGAGCAGGTGAAGATAATTATTCCAGCATTATTGTTTCCAGTAAAATCAGTCTGAAACTCACAGATGTACCAATCTCATATTTCAGGATGGAGATAGTTGGGCTAGCTCTCATATAGCAACCTTTTCTGCAATGGACCCCTCTTATGCTCTACCTGACAATGTAGCGATATTAACCCTCCAGGTGCATACCTCTCCTGCCCTTTTAAGATAAGACTGGACAAGTGGCAAGGACAATTAGGGCCTCTCTTACTGTTTTCAAGAACAATTTAAAAAAATCAGAGAACAGTAAGTTAAAAAGTTGAATAATAGAATTCATATTATAGGGCCTAGCTAATATATTAAGCTTTTAGTGAGATAGTTCTTTGACATAACATTAGAGTCTTGTTGACCCAGTGGTCATGAGTTCGGATCTCACCACCATCATTTTATATGATAAAAATAAAGCACAAGGTAATATAGACCTGTGTGCAAGTTTCAAGTTCAAAGGTTTTCACTTGAGGTGGTGTGTTAACGAATAATATAAATCATATTCTGGGATCTCAATTAATAGCTTAAGTTTTCAGGTGAGATAATTCCTTGACAGGTACATGGTCTTCTATTATATGGATCACCAAACTAGATGCTTTGATTCGTCGAACTTTGAACTCTCTAATGATAACTGTTATTGGAAAGTTGCTTTGATTTGTGTCCCATATCATACTTTGAATGTGTACCCAATAGAAATGTCAGGAAAGTTAAAAGCGTTTTAACTTTTCTTTTACTCTGCAGGAGTTGAATGATGGAGAGGTTCTCCTTCGGTTAGCACACTTATATGAGGTGTGCAGATTGCCTTTTCATAGCTCTAGAAAATGTAGGAATATATCTTTAATCTTTTGAGCAAGATGTCATTTATACACACTATAACTGCAACTTTTTCATAAAATGCTTGATGCAACTGCAGAATATGCTCGCCTAGATCGCTGCTTATCATCTTACCGGTTCACATGACCCTCATTTTTAACTATTGAAATTTATTTGATGATCATTTGACATTTGTTTCACATGATTTTTTCCAGTAGCATAATTTCACTTACATTTCTTCTAAGGATTCATGAGACCCTCTTCCATGCTTTTCTATGAAAATTATCTTTCAACTTAAAAGTTAGTGTTCTTATGAGGAAACCCTTCCCATCTTATTTTGTATGTCACTTCAGCCTTGTATTCTTTAATCTTTGTTTCTTTTGATGCTCAAAGGTTGGAGAGGACAAGGATCTGTCACTAATGGCAAGTGTAGAACTGAAAAAGGTGTTCCCACATAAGAAGGTACACTTATGAGAAAAAGTTTCATGCTTGCCGGCAAAGAAAAGAAATTGAAATTTCTTCATAATGATTTAATTTTCCATGATTATCAGATCAACAAAATAACAGAGACAAGTTTATCGGCCAACCAAGAAAGATTAGAAATGGAGAAGAAGAGGCTGGTCTGGAAAGTAGAAGGCTCTTCAGGAGAAGAACCTAAAGTGGTGAGGGGAGGACCTATCGATCCAACAACACTAGTTGTTGAACTGGCCCCAATGGAAATCCGTACCTTCCATATCACCTTTGATTAAATTTGACAACTACAAGGCCAGAATTTCTCTTTGTGCAAGAAAAACTCTTGCGATCGGATCATGTTAACCAGATTTCTTGGCTCGGAAAGTCATTTTTGGTTCTTATAGTTGATCTCAAATGTTTGTAAGCCTTCCAAAATGTAGATCTTGTTCAGGCTCCTCGTGTGTAGCTTCTCAAATAAAATGTATCTCGTTGATAAATTATAAAGTTAAGCTATCGTCAACCTTATTCTCTTTACAATATTCTCTCATCTGATGTATTTGAAGTCAAGGAAAATCCATTTTCTTATCATCTTGCAATTTACTCACCATCCAAAAACAAAACTGTTCTGACTATAATTTCTGTGAATAATTAGAAAATTTTCAAACGTTCCTGCACATGAAGATTCATGTCTTTGATTACAGGATAAACCACACAGTGCTTACAAACAGCATTCACTGACAAAAAGGTGACATGTTTTTTCAAGCAAAAATGAAGCACGCCAATTGCCATAACTCATGTTCTTCTGCAGCAAGTAATTAACAACGAATGATAAGCACTTTACCTACCTTGTTCCATTTTAAAATTCTAGCACTTCAGCTTCCTTTCACTAAAAAACAAGAACAAGGCAATAAATGTTCGTCTTTAATAATCACGCTTGTCATATGTATATACCCTCGTACATAATCAAAACTCTTTTTTGAATTTCTACGCTTGTGTGGAATTGTGAACAATATTATTTTTGAAAATATTTTTATTTAAAAATATATTAAAATAATTTTTTTTTAAAAAAAAATATTTTTGATATACATAAAATAATCTAAAAACACTAATTTTTTAATTTAAAATAAAAAAAATATATTTTTTAAAAAACACTTTTAAAACACAAGTCAATCACACTATTGGAATCGCAAACATCTAAAATTGTTCCTGGCAAGCTTTATGTCCATTTGGTGCCTCACACATATGATGATGTTGGTTGGTTAAAGACAGTTGACCAGTGCTATGTTGGCTCCAATAGCTCAACTCAGGTCTTGTTCTATTCTCAAACTCTGGGTCTTGTCATATGTTATTATTAGAGCTATTAAATCTTTCTTTCTTTATGGTATTGTATAGGGAACCTGTGTTAGAAATGTTTTAACTCAACTGTTTCCCGGCCGGCTACATTGTGAATCCTGACATTTGTGGAGACAATGGCAACGATATATATATATATATATATTGCTGCCAGGAAGAAACCATTTCATATCATTGTGAATTAAATTGAAATTTAACGTTGCCACATCCAAATTGGTATTTACATTAAAACCGTTACTTAGTGGCTCATTTAAGATGAAAGAAATAATGACGCGTTTGTATGCAGAAATCTTTAAAAACTCGTAAAATGGTATGTTGACAAATATTCACCAGCCGGGAAAAAAATTGCAATTTTCTATTGAGCAAAAATGAAAACGAGATATTATTTTATTTTTTTTATTATTTTGAAGATGGAAAAATACATACATTAGCTATTCCCCCTTTGGAGCTGTGAATAGAATCCGATGGAATTCTGCATGTGCTGTCGCAAAAACATTGACAAGTCCCTGTTATTTTCCTTTCGTATGCAAGTATAAGCCTTTGCAACATACCCGAAGTCCTTTCCATACATGTGGGACGCACATGCTGCCTTGTATGTTAGGAGCTGCCAATCACCTGTTGCCAAAAAAAACATGAAGGCATCATGTAGATTTAGTTTTAGGTTGCGGCCTTACAAAGACAGCTTCACAAAACCCTATTCGATCATGTTAACTCGATAGACCAACATTCTGTTATTGTCATATTCTATTATGCTCCTGTAATTTCAATATATAATGAGTGCATTAATTGGCATGTGGATCATAGTCTAATAGCGACGTTTAGAGAGGTCAGAAAAATAAATCTCGCTGGGAAATGTCCCTTGCTGAACCAGTGTAAGGAGTTCAAAGATATGCAACTAAGGAAAGAGTGATCAAAGACTACTTATTAATATATATGCCAGCTTATAGAGACGAAAGATGGGTACCCGCATCAATTTCCGATGCAAGGATGCTCTTGCTAAAATGACGAGTTGACCACCATCTGCAGCGAGACCTCCAAAGCCCTACTGATTTCCCATGTGTAAACATTTTGGGGATTCCATTATAGCAGAAAGAATAGGACTGCCTTTTTTCACCTTCATTTCCATGCAGACAAACTGACATCTCATCCTCTTCACACCGAGAGACTTTAAGAAAGCACAAAGCAAACTCTCTCCAAGTATCATGTTCCACAAAGACAGCATCTAAATGCAAGGCTATCATTTCCAACAGTGATTGAGGGCTATAATCCCCTGCAATATATGAAAAGAAAGCAATTAGAGAATGGAAAACAGGCCAACCAGATCATTTTATTCATTGAGAACATTTGCCTGAAACACACACCACATGCCAATAAGCACACATATTGAGAACTCAGAAACCCATAAAGTTGGTAGGTGGTCATGATGGTAGTAATTGTGGTAGCAACTAGAAATTGTTTTTCTGAATTTTCACTTTGCATACCCACATCTCACATCATGATAAAAGCGCACTATAGTTTATCTTTCATTCCCCTGTCAATCATATTAACCAGACAATGGTTTTAAATCACAGTTGAAAAAAAAAAAAAAAAGGAAGTGAGGCATATCACAAGAGAGAAAAACTGTCTCAGCCACATTGTAAATTAGCAACCGTGAACATAATTAAGAAGATGGATCTTTGAGATACAAAAGTTTCCAATACTGCAAAAAGTAAATAAACAATTCCCTGCAGCTAACCATTCAGGAACAAGTTCATGTCCATAAAAGTAGAAAGCCTTACCTGATGCATTCAGTGGTAACTTAGTTATTTAGAATGTAAAATACATGCATTATGATGTGTTCCAGAGAGAGAAAAGTAAATTAATAAAAAAAAGGCAAACAGAGGGTCCCAGTGTAAGGATGTGTACCTTTTTGATGCAGCCTGATAAGCCTTGCCAATGAGTGGCTGCATTTAGGATCACTCTTTAAGGTGTCCTCATAACAAGTTGCAAGAATGACACTGTTATTAGGATCAACACGCTCCAAAAGATTGGCCTTCATTCTGCACAAAGTACATATTTTATTTCATCATGAACAAGATTAGGAGATCGTGATTGAGTAAAGTATACAGCTCAAAGACAAGTGTAGCTGCCTGAAAAATTAGATACACGCAAACTAGCTAACTAATATTAGACCCTCTTTTAATTGACTTATATTTCCTTAAATATGTGCATGTGTGTGTAAATTCATGTGCATCACTACAACCAGCTATTGGAAACACCAACCAGCACTGGTAGTAACAAACAAAACCAAAGAGAAACAAGAAGAAGCACAACAACAAAATGTATCCTCTTTGTCAAAGTTTATAGATGTTCTTCTGCCAGGTCAATCAGATGCATTTAATTACTTTCTTGGATAAGTTACGCATTATCTATACCACAGGCTTCATTGCCAATAGAAGCAGTTTAAAACTCAGCAAAGTAGCACCTCTTAGGAAGTGCTCCGCTTGAGATGGCACAGAACTTCTCGATTTCATCAAGGGCCTCTTTGTCTTTGCATCCAATCAGCAATAACTAGCAAAAGCAAATTTATATTGTTTAGATATCAAGATTCAAACAGTAATGATATTCGCCAATGATAATGAAATCAATATATTCCACATACACACTAATGACCGTAATTATTAGAAAGGAATAAGAAATCATCACTACTTTGTCATGAGGATAACACTATCAAGTCAGTGATGAACAGCAACAGACAAGATCATCTTAGACTTTACCAAAACCACATAGCACATACATGTTAAGAATATAAGGAATTTCAAAACATCGGAGGGGCTCAAGAATGAAATATCTGTTGTCCATAATCTTTTATAACACATGGTCAACCTGCCTTGATCTAAATAAGAGTTTCAATAATTAGATCAAGGACATGTTTGTTCTGCATAAGAACCCCATATTGTAATGCCTCACATGATAAACTGTTGTAAGAATATAATCTCTGGCACTGTTAGACATTTCAATGTTGTGTCAACTTCAACATGAGGAAGGACAGGGCAGGTGGTTCTTAGATTGTAGTTCTTGTTTATTTCATTAAACCAGGAGACGTGCTAGATAAATACATACCGCGGGCCTCCAGAGCCTCACCTCTTGGAAAAGAGGACACGTTGAAGTGAAGAAATGCAAGCAAATGCATGCAGTTATTTATCTTGTCTAGTGGTAAATTCCAAATCCTCAATCTGGTCATGGAGACTAAAAGATTGCATCAAATTGAAGAGGCACACCAGCTTAGTTCTAGTCTCTAGGGAGAAATATACTATGTTGTTGTTCCCTGTCAACAATCAACTAGAGTAAAGCTATCTTGAATGTCACTCCCGAGGTTGTAAGAAACATTGAGGGTGTTTGGGAGAGCTGTTGCTGTAGCTTTTGAAAGTGTGTTTCGTGCCGAAATACATTAAAATGATGTTTTTTTATTTTTAAAAATCATTTTTGATATCAGCACATCAAAATGATCTAAAAACACTAGTCATCTATTTTTAAAATTCAAAAAAAAAAAAATGGCTTCCCAAACACCCCTATTATCTGTCACTGGTCTCATGTAAAGATGGAAAATGGGAATATTACACAGACAGTCTTAAACTCGCATACTTTCCCAAGGGAAAAAGCTACAAGGATAAACCTGTTTCTATTGGAAACAGCACTATAGCATAACTGATTGCAGAAAGTACATTTCCTTAATTGCAAGAGTGAATGCTGTGTCCTCAACAGAAAAGTTTAAATTCTTGGAATAATTTTTTTATCAATGTTTACAAGATGTACATCAGTTATGTTCCCTTTACCTGTACCAAAGGAAGCAAGGCTGCTGGTACTGGAGGAGTGGAGTGTATGGCTTCTTGCAAATACTTCACTGCATTCCTATATTCCTCATCATGAACTATCCGATCCAAGTCCCAATTCCCAGTTCGCAACGGTAACAGCCATGATCCTAAGTTCTCTTTGGAAAGACAAATAAATCATTTAGCATGCATATTTGGGCATGTGCTTGCATGCATTGAATTTTTCCATGTAATGACTAGTAACAATAATTGGCATCCAGCATAAGAGAATCACATCATAATCTTTAGCTCTTACTGGTGAACTTTTAGCATTTCAACAAGGGGGGTTTAATGCTGTAACAATGCAACAACTAATGACCTTCACATAACAGAATTACATGATGTTGAATCCTTAATCGAATGTTCTAGGATCAAGATTTCAGTCACACCCCTAATGGCTCTAGCATAACTACACTAGCATCTGAGGATTTCAACAGATAAAGTTGCTTAGATTATGTTTTATCATTCATAGCTTAACAGTTTTATAGATGTAAAATTGCTTGCATCTAAAAAAAATTAGAAATAATTTGCAACTACAGCTTCCACCTAGCTACACTGCCCAAAAAGACAGCATCATCATTATGTACAATTACCCAGTGGCTTTGGAAAATTTGTTAAGGAGGCTTTCTCCAGGTTTACAATTGATTTATCTATTGAAACAAACATCGCAGAAAACATTGGCGTGCCCTCTTTTTCTACCTCTTGACCTCACACTTTAACTTTGTCATAGGTGTTGACACTTTCAGAATTCAATCAATATTCATCTCACTTGATATTCACTAAAAAACACACTACTCTTCATCAGCTTATTAGGAATTCATCTGCATGGAGACGCCATGACTATTAAAAGACTCTAGATAATGGTGTCTAATCAATATATCAATATAATGAATGAAATTCTATCCATAAAGAATTCCCTTGTCATCATTAGAATTTCAAAGCACGTCATATTAATTGATGGCAAATTCATTTTTTATTGAGAATGGCAACTTTTGGCATTTAAAATGCATGATTACATTACTTACTAGAACTACCATCTAAGAACTACCATCTAAATGTAGAAAATTCCATTTCGATGCATGTGCAGGGGTGATTTTCATGGAGTGACCCAAAAGCAATTATGTTCTATAGATAGTTAAATTCAGGAAATTTATTTTCCCCCACTTCTCTATACCTTGTTATTTGGGACTCATTTAGGTACCCATCAAAGCATACATTATATGCATGCATGACTCTCAACATAATGAAAAGGCCCCTCCCAGCATAAGTAAAAATATAAATGTACTTCAGTTGCCACAGCAACCTGGGATATGCAGCATAAACTTATCATCACTAAATGTGATTCTAAGGTGTTCCTTGATTGCTACGCCACTTGGGAAGGAAGAATTATAGGAACTTGTACAGGTGTGTTGTTATCACAACTACACAGAATAACATTTCTTGGCTTGATTTGGTCCAGTACACAGGCCTTTGAAGGAGCTTCCTAAATTGTCCTAAATTTTTCCATTCTGTTTTTATGTTCCTTTTTCAATGAGGCTGTCCTATCATCTGCTGTATGACCTTTCATTCAGTTTAAATCATTAATATAACCCGTCTTTTACCTTGAAAAAACTAAAGGCCACCGGCAACAAGAATAAACAAAACAATGGGATTTGGAACTCACCAAAGGCAGTCAGATTAGGGACAAAGCGCATTTGACCACCATTATTATCAAAGGAGGCGTCGCTTTCAGCAGAGTTCACATAAAAGCCTCGTGGTTGAAAGTCTATTTGGAGATTTTCTTTGTGCTGTTTATCAACCTTCACAGGTAACACTTCTCTGTTAAAACTACCATCATCCTCCACAGATATTTCTTTCTCTTTCATGACAGAAGTTTCTGAATCACAGCGAAAGGAAGCACCACTTTCTTCATTAAAAGCTGTATTATGCCCTGCTGAGTCCCCGATATCATGGCTGAATCTCGTAGCTGACATCTCTATTTGAGAAGGAGTGGGTGACTGATCTGAACACGTAGGGGAATGAATTTTGAAGGTATCCTTCCACTGAATTTCTTCCGGGAGACTAGAATACCACAACTGACTAGATATCAAGCCCAGGATCATATTAAAAAATGGATGATTCTCATATCCACGCTCTTCCATCAAGCTGGGAAAACAAAAGAATGGTGTGGTTAAATGATCAGAAAGCTTTAGGAAATTAACCTAAATATCAAATTCTTGATCTATAACTTCATGTTATCACATTTATATAAGAAAAGTGTGAACGAAAAGCATCCAGGGTGTACAATGTACCATACAAAAAAACAGAAACATGTTTGAAGAAATTGGAAAACTACAAAATCTAAAACATGCTGAATAAAATATTGTTTCCTCTATCAGAAGTGAAGAGTTTTAATCCAGCTATAATGAAGGAAATAATTATTTCCTTCTTATGACAGCTTTCCTGTTAGATGGACAGTGTGTAAAACTTACTAATCATATCACTTAGGCATAACAAATTGTTAATAACCTTTTAGATGGGAGGTATAATCCTCAGTACGCAACAATGATAAAAAGTGAAAATCAATCTACAAGGACAAATCTTGGTTACACTACCTCGAACAGCAAAACCATAAGAAACTGAAACCCGCAAGTGGATCAAAGGGCTTCATGGGTTTTTTTCCTTTCCTGTGTTCAATTAATATTTGTGCCTAATGCTAGTTGCTGACATGGGCACATAATTTCATATATTATAGCAATGAAAAAACACATGACAATGAAATATCATTATGGTCATGTGGCATTGTAGCACACTGCAAGTCCCATTATCTAGTCAATTATTAAGAATGAAAAAGTGATAACCATACATTTTGACATTGTGACGTTCAGCTTCAATATCTCCTTGCAAAACACGGGAAAGGATGAACTGCAAACGAACAACAAAGCTATCCTGCTCAACAATCAAAGTCTTTAATTAGCACAAAATGACTTTATTGCACACAAACATCAGAAAAAAGAAAGGGGTTAATCCAAAACAAATACTGCTTAGCAATAGAATGGGAGCTTTTCAACTATACCTCTTTCATTTGCCCATCCTTGGTTCTTTTATTTGCTAAGTTGGTTCCAATCCTTGTCATCCAAGTATCATATATGCCAGAAATTGCTGATAAACTGACATCATCACCTTCTATGTGCTTAAGAAGATCCAGCAAAACCTAAAAATGCTACCATGTATGTTAAAAGGTTTTATTATAAATGCTCTAGATATCATTGACATTTTTCAAACATATGATACAAGCATTATGATATAAAGAATGCTTCCAATCACAACAGATCAGAAGGTTATAGATATGCACACAATCCTATGCAAAGGATAAAAAGTTCATCTGATTGCAGCCACATTGCAGCTGCCGTTATAAAAATGGGAATGCTATACAATGGTTCCAAAGAAAAAACAAATGACATCTTTTGTCATTCATTGGTCTTAAGACTCTGTAACCCACTAAATGGTCTTTGATCCTGAAGATTCTACGATCAAAAACTCAGTCACTACGTTGCTAATAGGCAGGCAGTTCTCAAAATATATTGTTCCATCACCAAGTAAAATAGAATATGATAAGAAAGGTGTTCTAAGAATTCTCAATTTCTCTCCGAAGTACAAATAATACATAACCAAAGCACAAATAATAGTTGATGGGAAAAAACTTCAAGTTGCATCACTGCAAAAGCCCCAAATGCGAACACAATTTATGTTAATTTATGGAAACACACTTAGCGCATTAGAAAATATCAAAATAAAGGGATGTGGTGGGTATAAAAAACATACGGTATACTTGAAGCGATTCAAGATAGGAGATTTATCTTTGCGTGTGGCTTTCAAAAACACACCTAGCACCCCAGCAGCTTCTTTCCAGTTATGTTGTCTGACTAATTTTTGCAAAAGATTGAACAATCTCATACGATTTTCATGTCGAATATAGTTGGAACCAAGTCCGAGAAGGTAGGATGGCTTGGTTAAAGACAGCATAACTCTGGTATAAGATTTTTCCAGTTTCGTGATATGACAATCATTGGCAACCATTGTACTACAATGACCTCTCCTTTTTCGTTTTTTTGATTTTTTAGCATCAGCTTCCAATGCTAACTTCACAGGTGGACTCTCCAATGCTTTGCTACCACTAGCTTCTTCTAGTGGGAGATCTTCCACTGTCTCTGCATGCAAATACATCCTCACCCTCCTCGAAACAAAAAGATTAATTCATGGGAGATTGGTATACTGATTCAGACGGAGCGTGTATCAGACGTGCCACCACTGACGGCGACGAGTGGAAGCAACACTCCGGCGTCCGGAGATGTGAGAGACTGTGCAGATTGGGTAGATCTCCCTCTCCTCTCCACGCCTATGCTAACAACGGCGAGCAGCAGAAAACCCAAGCAAGAAAGGTTTCAGTTTTTTTTTATCCTCTTCCTCCTTGGTTTGTTATCGGTTTTTTCTTCCTCCTCACCGTCGATTAGGCTTCTGCCAATGTTAATTATGGTTTTACCATGGTTGTGGTAGAGTTTTTGTAGTGGCTGTCAGTTGGAGGAGGAAAGCAGGTTGCCAACCACTGAAGGAGGGTCAGTGACCGGCGTTGGGCTTGTATTGGTGTGTTGTAGGTTGTCTGTTGACAGTGGATTGGGAAGGTTGTTCAGGTGGTGTTTCAGCTGCAACAGGATTGATAGGTTGTTTTTTTATTCCGTGGGTGTGGTGGGGAAAAAAGAGTGGCTGTCGTTTCGGGTATGATGGGCACGACTGATAGAAGGTGCCGCCGTGTGTGGCTTTCGGTCTGCGAGGGGGGCTTCTGGTTCTGGCAGTGAAGTGGCTTGGTTTGGAGGAGGCTACTGAAGCGGTGTTTTTCGGCCAAAGTAAGGGAGAGGAATGAAAGCTGATTTCGGTGGGATTAACATTGGTGACAGGTTATGTACAAGGTGAAAATATTGGCACGATCTTTTTTCCAATTTTAAAAATCAATGAATTTATCCGATAGTTTATTTAAACAAAAACATTTCTTTTTATTTGAAAAAAATTCCCTCTTAAAAAATATATTTTATATACTTAAATAATTAAATAAAACCTCGATTATATTGAATTATATAAAAAATATACATCATAATTTGAATTCAAAATCTATTGTACAAATTTTCAGCTCTTTAACACCACGCCTCGTCCACTAAGAACAACAAAAACACATTATAATCCATAATCTTTCCAAGGGATTAACTTCTAATTTTAATCCTCTTGAAAAATTGAATTAAAGGAAATGGATTCTGGTTTAGGTCAAGAAACTCAAAAGTTATTGATTTTTCATATAAAATTTGAATTTTTTTACAAATCTTATTTCACCTTATATATGTATTTTCAATGAAAATGAATTAATAACATATAAATATTTTCCTTAATTTATTTAGAATGATAGAGATGAATTTTATTTTAATTACTTGAATATTCTTATGTAGTTCATATTATAATCAATATTTATCTATTTATTACCCTTAATTAGAATAACATGGAGTAGATCAAAACATAACATTAATATAATATAAAAGCTTCAAAGGTGCGGTTAAACCACTGTTCATCTAGTGCATTGTGGATTACAGCAATAATCTATAATCTTTAGTGTTTTGCTTTCTTTTTTTCTTTTTAAGATTTTAGTTATTATTTTAAAAAAATATAAAAAATGAGAGAAAACCACAAAAAAAAAGATAAAAATCTTAAGTGACTCTTTAATGTTTAAAACTTACAACTCGTTGAATTCTAGATTTGGCTTCAATAAAAAAACATTAACTTTTAACCAATTTAATTTTGAATAATAAAATCATTGAAAAACATTAATATAAAAACTTGCAAAAGCAAAAAAAGAAAATAGCAAAAGAAATAATAAGGACAAGAATTGAGAGAACAAAATACAAGGAGGAGGAAATTTAAAAAAACAAAACAGATTAAAAATGATTTCATACAAAATAAATAGTAATTAAAAAAAAGGATAAAAATGAAAAGATTAAAAAATCATAGGGGGTATAGGGGACGAGATTTAAAAAAAAACTTAACCCAGTAGAATCCAACCGTAAAAGAACAAAACATTAGCTTAAAAAAAGAGAAAAAAAACAAGTGAACTTAAGTGAACGTTTTAAACCTAGTTAAATATTTAAAACATGCAACTTATTAGTAAAAGAGCTAAAACTGCTCGGTCTTTTACTGTAGCGCTATTGTGCACGTAGACTCTTGGTCACTGTATATTGGATATTTTCTCCTCTGTTTTGCAGCTACGTGAGCCCTTTTTTTTTCATTTCTTCTCTGCTTTGCAATATATTTTCTCCTCTGTTTTGCAGCTACGTGAGCCCTTTTTTTTTCATTTCTTCTCTGCTTTGCGGCTACGTGAAGCCCCTTTTTTTTATATATGAACAATGTTTTAACTGTGCATTTCTGTTCACAAAAGTGCTTTTTCTTTGTAATGAACATTGCGATCCTTGCTCTTTTTCGTTCACCTGCCTTTCACCTGGTCATAAATCATAAATGTCTCCTTGGAATGAGCTTTTCTTTTTATTTGTCCAGATATGAATGCCATGTTTGAATGTTTTAGAGTTTCTTTATAAAATTAGTTTTTTATTTATAAATATTTTAAATTGATTTTTTTAAAAAAAAAATTCAATAAAAATATCTAAAAATATAAAAAATCAAATTTAAAGTAAAAAAAATTGAAATTGAAATTTATTTTTTAAAATATAATATTAAACAGACTCGACAAGTTATCTGGTTGTATGAGTTGATTATTATTTTTTATAATGTGGTTTTTTAATAAATATATTAAAATAATATTATTTATAATTTTTAAAAAACACAAAAATAAAAAAAGACAGCTTCTGAGCAGACCAATTTCAAGTCTGATGAAAAAAGGATAACAATTGGACAAGATGAAAAAAAAAAAAAAGGAAAACAATTAAAAAGTGATGGAGTTATGGGCGCCTTTGGCAACATAATGTTGTGTTTTCAAGTAGGCTTACACGAGGTGATTTACACGTTGTACTGGTCTTTTTTTTATGTAGTAAATTAACTCATATTTTATGTATTATAATTAGTTGTTTTAATATTTAATTAATGAAATTATAATATATCAAATTTGTTATAAATGAGTTTGTATATTTTTTAATTTTAGATAACTTGGATAAATTTGTTTACCCATTTTGTTTGTAAGTTGCCTTTTTTCTTCAGTAATATCATATCTGAAATATTATATATAAAACTATTGTGATTTAAAAAAAAAAAAAACCTAAAATCCAAGAATCAAATTTCTCTAAAAAATAAGCTTAAACAAAAGAGGACAAAATTACAATTAAAAACCAAAATCTTTTTTTATTATTTTATAAGATTTATTCATCATATTATTATATTAAAAGTATTTCATAACATTGATATTTTTTTTTTCTTTGAAAAATCTAAAATATATATATATATATATATATATATATATATATATATATATATATATATATATTAGACACTAATATTAAATAAATATTAAAATATATAATTAGTCTCACATATTTATAAGAGCAAAACCTAATTGAACAGTGTATTAACGAACACAACAAAAAACACCACCATTTTCAGGGTCTCAATGGTCATTGATTGTTTTTGGTCTGGTCTGCGCCGATTCGTCCAACTGGTTTTTTTATTTTTTTAATATTGTATTGAACAGTGCATTAACGATTTTGTCTCTCGATAAGGACAAAAAACACGCCTGGGAGTTAGGGGCGTTTTAATTATATATTTGTATATTTATGTCAAATTAAAGCATGTTAAACTATTTATATGTTTGAATATTTATTGAATATTATTGCCTACAAATATACAGAGAGAGAAAAAAAACATGACCTAGGATTTTTTCAAGGAAAAAAATTCACATCAGTATTCTTAAATATATTTAATATAATAATATGATGAATAAATCTTATAAAATAAAAAAACAAATTGGCTGCAAATTTTAATTTTCTGCTCTTTTGTTCAAGTTTACTTCTTGAAAAAAATTTACAGTGTTTTGATTTTTAATATTGTAGATCTAATATTACTGGAAAAAAAATACAACTCAAAAAAACAAAAGGTAGATAAATTTACCTATATTATCTACAATTAAAAAGTTATAGCACGCAAAAAAAAAGTTTATTTAAAAAAAATACAATATATTTTATTTATAATGTGTTAGATCTAATATTACTGAGGAACAAAAACAACTCATAAAAATAAAAATGACAAATTTACCTAGGTTATCTACAATTAAAAAATATACGAACCACTTCCCATTTCGATTACTCTATAAAATACGTGAGACTAATTATATGTTTTAATATTTATTGAATATTATCGCCTAAAAATATATATAGAGATAAATTAATTAATATCAATATTCTTAAATACATTTAATATAATAATATGATTAATAAATCTTATAAAAAAAATTTGGCTTTGAATTTAAATTTGATACTCTTTGTTTGAGTTTATTTCTTAAAAAATAATTTACAATATTTTCATTTTTAATATTTGAAATCTAATATTACTGGAGAAAAGAAACAACTAAAAAAAAAAATTATAAATTTACTTAGGTTATCTACAATTAAAAAATATACGAGTCACTTCCCGTTTTGATTACATTGTTCTTTTTAGACGGCAAATAAGTCATTATAGCACGTAAAAAAATTAAGTTTATTTCTTAAAAAAATTACAATATTTTTATTTATAATGTGTCAGATCTAATATTATTGGGGAAAAAATCAACTAAAAAAAAGGTTGACAAATTTACCTAGGTTATCTATAATTAAAAAATATACGAACCACTTCCCATTTCGATTACACTATTCCTTTTAGGTGGGGGGAAAATTTATTTGTTACATATTTTATCTATTACAATGTTACTGATTAATATTTAAACAACTAATTACATCATATAAAAAATCAATTAGTTTTCTATATAGAAAAAACCCTAACGCAATGCACGGGCAAACATACTAATTATACCAAGCAAAAAACTCATTTCTAACATATTTTATATATTGCAATTTTAGTAATTGAACATTAAAATAACTGATTATAGCACGCAATAATATAAGTTTATTTCTAGAAAAAAAATTACAATATTTTTATTTATAATATGTCAGATCTAATATTACTGAGGGAAAAATGCAACTCATAAAAAAAAATTTACCTACGTTATCTATAATTACAAAATATACAAACCACTTTCCATTTCGATTATACAGATTTTAACAATTATAATTTTACTAATTAAATATATTAAAATAACAAAATATAATACATATAAAAACAATCAATTTTCTATATAGATAAAAAAAACCCGGTGCATCGCGCGGGCATATCGCTCGTAAAATCCTCATCCAGAGCACAATCAAGAATTTTAAACTCTGAAATATTTAATTTTGAAGGATGAAACCATGAAAGAAATATTAATAAAAATATTTCCAAAAAACCTAGAAAAAAGAGAAAAAAAGTATATGTTGAAAAAGTCAATTAAAAAATAATCATGTATAAAATAAATAGCAACTAAAAGAATAAAAATCAAATTTGAAAAATAAAAAAATATTAGGGAAGAAATCGGAAAACATTTTTAATTTGGTATATTATTTATAGATTTAAAAGTGGTAAGGGTTAGCTTGACCCACCTGCATTTAAAATAACAAAACCAAAAAGGAAGTAAAAAATGATAAAGTTTAATGGAAAATAATTTAATGCAAAATAAAGAAAATGAAAAATAATTATAAGAAATTTAGGGGGGAACTCATGTCAACCTATATCAACTCGACTAGCTCGTGCACTCATAATATGAGATTGGGATAAGAAAATAAACTTTCAAAAGGAAGACCTAGAAAAAAACCAAAGATAGGTAAAAATAAATTAGTTTGAAAATTAAAAAAAAAATGAAAAAAAAAATACATAGCTCAAGGGTTAATAATTTAACTTTAAAGACCAGACTATAAAAAAATCAATTCCTTAAAACAAATTTGAGTCGATCATGGTTCAATTGACTAACCTATTATATGAGATATAAAATCAAGATAATTAAACAATAACAAAAAAAAAAAGTACAAGCAATGAAGCTAAAGGTTTAATAACTAAATGTCAAATGATGATTTTAATAAAAAAATCAATTTTAAATAAAAACATTGCTTTATTGGAAGAAAATTATGAAAAAAAGAAGAAAGTAAAATACCCAATCATATAACAATTCACAAGTCAAACAATGCAAACTAGATATGATATTAAAACCAAATGAAAGGAAATAATGAGGGGCTAAGTTAAAAAAAAAAAAAAACTAAGAAATGGATTTTTTTTTATAAAAAAGGAAATTGAAAACCTAAAGACCAAAACCAAATAAAAATTTAAATAGAATTCAATGTTGATGGGCAAAATAAAAAATAAAAGATAAATCAAGAGAAGGATAAAAATAAAACAATTAAAAGAATGAAAATAAAAAATGGATTAAAAAACAAATGCAATAAAATTATAAGGGGTGAAATTGCAAAAAAAAAAACACACAAAACACATAAATAGAGCAACCAAAAGTATAGGGATGAAATTAGATAAAAAAACAAATAGAATAAAATACCTAGGGGTGAAATTGAAAAAAAGCTAAACTTCAAAAGGCATAAAAAAATAAAACAATAATCAAAAGAGAAAGAGCAAAAATCAATAAAATTACAAATCGACCACACAATTGTTTTTTGGAAGGTCATGCACAAATTTACAAAACAATATAATTAGGATTTGTTAATTAGACATGCTCTCATGCGCCACTGAACAGGCGAAGGCCGTCACAGACGATATTTGCATCAACAACTATTTTTTATTTTTTTAATAATATTTTAAAACTTAAAATTATTAAATAATCCTCAACCAAATTAAAAATAAATATAAAACAAAAACCAAACTAAGATATCCTTTAACCTTAGTTTTTTTTGGATTTCAAATATAGTTTTGTTATCTCACAATTTTATAAATTGGAAAATACGGAGAAGTCCTCGTGCATGTCCATTTTTTTGCTTTTATTTTAAGGGGTATGATTGTAATCTAACTGTGTAAGTTTTCTGGAAAAAATATAAAAAGCCCAGCTTAATATTTTTATTTTTAAGAATAAATTAATCATTTTACTATATAAAAAAAAAGTGTTAAAACCAATTAGTCCCTGATTAGTCCCCAATAAAATTCACGAGTAACGTATCATTTGGAAAGAATAACTGTACCCTTAATTGCAAGCACGGTCATTTCAGCATTTTAACTCAAAAATATTTAAAAAAAAATGAATTTTTTTTATTTTTTATTTTAAATTAATTTTTTTAGTAATTTTAATTTATTTTGATTTGTTAATATAAAAAATAATTTTTAAAAAATAAAAAAATAAATTTAATATATTTTTAAACAAAAATAATATTAATCACACCTATAATCAGTGGGAAAAACATGATTACACTACATTAATGAGTTGAAAGATGTGTCCTTGGGACACGGTCTTTTTTTTTCCTGTAAGTTTTTAACTTAAATTTAATTTAATTGTAATGAATTAGTTTATTCTCGCTTTTCGCCTCTTGTTTTTCCTGGTTAAAAAACCCACCACCACGATCCGGTAGAAACCCTTTGTTCACCCAACCACCACGCCCTTTTTATTTAAATTCAATCTCTAACACACAGATACAACTACTTGCTCCACGATTATTGTTGTTTGTTTGTTTGAAGGAATCATGGTGAAAGAAAACGAAGTTGCCGCAATGGAAATCGAGGTTCCAAAACCGAACAATTCTGACCAGATCAATCCGAGATACTCAATTAATGGTCATTATCATTATCATTATTATCGAATGGATTTGCAATCTCTTTTGTTTTGTTAATTTCAGTTCAAACAAAAAAATTGAATTAAACTTAAATTGAGTGAAATTATTAATTTTACTATTTTTCTAATTGAGGTCTATTGGTAATTAGTGTTGCAATTACTGAAATCTGCGCAAATGCAGCATGGATTGAGGCACGGGGATTATGCGCGCTATCGGTATGTGAATCTATGTTATTGGATTTTGGTGGTTGTTAGTTAAGGAATTTTGATTTGAATGTGTAACTGGTTGGATTTTACTGGAAGTGTAGGAGGTATTGTACTGCGCGGTTAAGGAGGTTATACAAATCATTGAAGTTTACTCATGGTCGCGGCAAATATACGCGTAGAGCTATGAATGAATCAACTGTTACTGAAGTGAGGTATGCCTTGTTGATTACAGCTCTTGTTCAGTGCACCTTTTGTTTTAGAATTTGTATAATTTCGCTTGTGGTTGATTTTCTTCTTGTTACTTGTTTCTCCGTATACTTGTGATATTTGTTCATACCAATTAGTGTTTTTTTTTTTATATAATTTTATTGAAGATCATAATGTTTCACTTTGTATGAAGATTATAATGTGTCTTGTTTGAAGAAGAATAGGTATCTCCATCTGGTTCTTTATACGGCGGAGAGAGCATGGAGCCATGCCATGGAAAAGCGACAGCTTCTTGATGGCCCAAATGCTAAGCAGCGTATTTATTTGATTGGGAGACTGAGGAAGGCAGTGAAATGGGCTGATTTATTCTCAAGATTATGTACTGCCAAGGGAGATTCCAGAACATCTTTAGAAGCAGAGGTCTGTATGTTTTTAGTTCTCTCAACTCATATTGCTTTGGTATCTCCTTATGATTATTCATAGAAAAGTCAGTGCAAATTGTGTATAGTATAATAATTATCCCTATGTAATTTTCATGTTGAGGAGCATTCCTATAGTTTAGTTCATGTTGAGATAGCCCGTTCATTCTCAATTAACAATGCTTTTTTTATGTCCATTTTATAGGCCTATGCATCATGCATGAACGGGCTTTTGTTGTTTGAACAAGATCGGAATTGGGACACTGCATTGAAGAATTTCATCAGTGCTAGGTTACTCTTGTCTCTATTATATTCGATCATTACTGCTACTGCTTTTACATTGGAATAGTGTTTCTCTTTGCCAACAAACTTTTTGTTAAAAAGGGACCCATTTGCCTGCCCATGTACATCCTGAGCTATTACTTGAAGGGATGTGGTTTTGTGCATGGTGGCTATTTTCCGAAGACACAATTTTATGTGCTTGAGTCCATTAGCCTGAGAATTTTACTCTCTCAATTACGCCATGTCTTTCCTCTTTGCTTTCATCTATCCCATATTGATTATCCACTTCAAATAGTTAACATTAAGTTTACATCAGCTTGATAAATTGTCCATCGTACTTTTTATATACATGACAATGCAACAGAAGGTTAATATTTTAAACATCACAATTAAATTTGTAATTGTGGATGCAATAATTACTGTCCTTAAAACATTGTCTCAAAGAAAGACATTGTTTTGAGTTGGAGTATCACTTTCTCAGGCCGAAGTCCTCTCATCAAATAATTCCAAGTATAAAAAGATTTATTAGAACTTGATAAATAAGTTTTTGGCTTGTATTGCCGAACATTGTGCTTGACTAGCTTGATTTGTCGTGTAGAGCTGTTTATGAGGAACTTGGGAAATATGGAGACTTAGAGAATCAAGTTTTGTGCCGTGAGCGCGTTGAGGAGCTCGAACCTAGTATTAGATACTGCCGACACAAAATTGGCGAGTCAAATCTGAAAACTTCTGAACTCTTGCAAATTGGTGAGATGGAAGGTCCTGCCCTAGACCTTTTCAAAGCAAAATTGGAGGCGAGTTTGGTCTTTTATCAGTATTTGTGCATGACCTGCTTCTTCTTGTGTCTCCTACTTTAGTATCTTCAGTAATTGCCTGTTTTTATTCTGTTGCCTTATTGTTTGAAAAAATAAATTCTGGCATTAGCAGCATGTCATAGTTGATGAAGCTTTCTTTCTGATTATAAAAGTGATTTTGCGCACTTGAAGCAGTGTAAGCAGAATGCTCATGTTAGACCAATTCTACTCTAGCCTTTTTTATAAATAAGAGTGATTCTCTCAGTATTTAATTCTGTCTTGGACATTATGTTAATCCATGGTTATTGAACTTGTAAACTCATCTTGTGTATTCTGTAGCTTGATTTGAGGAATATATAATGGTTGTTCATTTTGTCATTTTCATTCTTGCATTTAAGAATATTCCGCCTTGTTTTGCAGGCTGCAATGGCTGAAGCGAGATCTCAACAGGCTGCATCACTGACAGAGTTTCACTGGCTTGGTCACAGATTTCCAATTTCCAATGCAAAAACTCGGGTTGCCATTTTAAAAGGTTGGTCGATTTCTTTGAGTGTAGATTTAAGTGGGAATATTATTACAGAGTACTATAATCGAGGATGTGTAATCACCAGCTGGGTTTGCGCATTTAGTAAATATCTATTGCCTGCTATGAAATCTTCTCGTTTAGCAGTTCTTGAACAATTACATGGATGGTCATTATGCTATTTCTCCAAATTCTTTTTGATGAATCTCCTCTCCAAACTTCATGGACTGATTGATAAATCCTGTTCATGTTTATCTTTAAATGGAAAAGTATTATTCGATGCAGATGATGGCAATATATGCGAAATGGTTTTTTCTCTGCGAGTGAGATGGATTGCTTTACTTTGGACTATTATAATTTTCTGAACTTTATTGAGAGATCGGTATCTGTGTTTCAATAATTAGATTTCATCAATTTCCTTTCCGAGAATGATTCTCTTTGTTCTTCATATTGCATATTTAGTTATATTTACGAGGAGGCTGACTGAATGCTCATAATTCACTGCCATTTCCGTCCCCATTTTATCTTTATGCTTCTAACAGAGCCTGAAACTATTTTTCTTGCATGGTGATCATTTTAGCACAAGAATTGGAGAAGGATTTGCATGGTCCTGCAGCAGATTCACTCTCAGCTGAGAAAAAATTAGCAGTATTTGACAAGATTTACACCGCGTATCAAGAGGCTAGGAGCTTCATTCGCAGTGACTTGGTATGGAAGTTCAGCCAGTTATTTTAAATATTTCCTGCTTTTACTACCATAACTTTTGTTTTCTTATAAATATTTTCATATCCTTGGTTCTGTTGATTAATTTTCTGTTATCCTTCATACTTGATTTTTCTTACACTTTGTTTAGGCCAGTGCTGGTAATGCTGACAGCGTCAAAGATGACTTAAATGGGCTTGATAAAGCTGTTGGTGCTGTCCTAGGACAGCGGACCATTGAGCGTAACCAGTTGTTGGTTAGCATTGCCAAGAGTAAACTTGCTAGGCATCGGGAGGACAAAAATGAGAAAGTTACCAAGCCAGAAGAGCTTGTTCGTTTGTATGATCTTTTATTACAGGTCAACATTCTTTCCTTGCGTATGTGTTACCTACATGTATTTTCTTTTTAGAGGATTGATTTCAACTACTGCTAAATACAACACATGCCTACCCTAGTTAAATAGCTGACTTTGTTACTGTTACGTTTGACAGAATACAGCTGATCTTTCTGATTTAGTTAGTTCTGGAAGAGACCGAAAACCTGAAGAAGTTGCATTTTCTGAAGACTGTGTTCTTCGTAGTATGGCTTTCCGAGCACAAAGGTTAGAATCTGAAATTTATACCAATCATTAGATTGAGTTTTTTTTTTTTTGTGCTGCTTCAATGACAGTTTCTCCAATTGATGGTTAATTATTGACTGAATGTTTGAATGATACCATTTATATCACAGGGAAGGCAATGGATCTTAAAAGTTGATGAGTATGAAAGGATGTACTAACTAGTCATCAAGTGATTTCTTGAACAATGCTTACAATCTGTTCTTTGCCTAATCATACCCTTTACAATGCACATCAACACTTGCATTCCTGCTTATTGAAATTAAGCAATTGAAGCTGGTTCTTTAAAAGCCAACCAATTTTTCCTTGCCTGTTTTAGGATTTTTAATCTTATATCTCTGAAAATATTTGCAGGTGCTTCTACTTGGCAAAATCATACAGCTCAGCTGGAAAACGAACAGAAGCTTATGCATTATACTGCCATGCTCGATCCCTTGCTGAGAATGCCCTAAAGAAATTCCAAACCATGATGGACACTGATGAGGTGATGTAGCCTGGTGAAAGGAGATTAAAACTTTGGGCAATCCTTTTTATTTCATTAGTTGAAATCAAGTGCTGATTTCTTTTAGCTGCTTTGCTCTATGGAACATTTTCTTGATGCACTCTTGGGGGTATTTTGATTCATGACCTTCAAAGTATATGACATGCCAAATATTTTACTTGGATTGTTAATGATTTTGTGTAACAGGCAATGACCAAAGAGTTGAAAACACTATACAACGAGTGCAGAGCTAACAGTTGCATAGAGCATGCAACTGGGATTATGGAGGATGAGAAGGCTCCGGAGAATCTCTCAAATAAAATTTCTACAATGTCACTCAGTGGAGTGGACAAGAAGGTAACCATCAGGGCTTTGTGATTCCCTTTTGTTTCTCTCAGAATAGGCAGGATGATTATTCTCAATCATTTAACTGTGTACCAAAAGAGAGTAAACTGGCAAACAGGATGGGTGATGTAATTGTAAATCAATTTCTCGCTTCTTGCTTCTTACATTGATTTACCATACGTCAGCCAATCAAAGCACCAGACAAAGATTCTAATAGTTCTTTTTTGGTTTCTATAACAAGAGTCTCAGATATAAGCTGTGTTAATATTCTGCAAATGCTTCTATAAGCTATCCTAACTAACTATAATGTCAAAATCTTCTGGAGATATATTATATTGTGATTGGTTTGTGAGTTCTCATTTGGATTCCACCTTATTAGCCTTTTTAACTTTTCCTTTCGTGCTTCTAGTTGTATGTGTCACTGGAATTAATTATGTATTAATTAGGAAATTAATTATAAGTTATAAATAGTAGTGTTTTAGTAAAACACTTATACTTTCATATTTAGCCCTAAGTTGTAGCTAGGTTTATTGTCTATTTAATAGACAGGACAGTCAAGAAGAAGGGGATGGAGTTCCTATTTAATACAATTTTGACAGTATGCATTTATTATTCGGTGTTTATCCATCTAATGAATAATGTAAGAGTTGCTTCAGCTCCTGTTCTTGCTTGGTTGAGCAGCTGATTTGAATGTGTCAGGTGGAGAAATTCCTCGTTGAGAAACTAGATGTCTACGAGTCCGCTGTCGGTGAATCAAATGTGAAAAGTGTTCCTCGCATAGGAGTCTTCCCTCCAGCTTTCCAGTCAACACCTCGAAATCCTATTGTTCTAGACCTTGCCTATAACTGCATTGATTTCCCATCTCTAGAAAACAGGATGAAGAAGGACAGGAAGGGCTTCATAAGTAGACTCTGGCGATGAGCTCTGTTAATGATCAGACACCTTCCCCCGCCAAAAGAGAATGGGGGGATACAGAGAACTCCTTTTCAAGGCGCTGGATGTGCTCACTTTGTAGTCAGAGCTGATGATGAATTTTAATTTGTATTTAGTCCACTGATAATTCTTTTTTGAATTTTGGGATTGATTGCAGTTTTGTGCTAATTTATTCCCAAACTTCAATAAGGTAGCTAAACAGGGTGGTTGTACCTTCTTATACCTTGCCTTGTCCGAAATGAAATTCCAAATTTTACGTTGATTCCGTCATTTTGTTAATCTTACCCGACAGTTTTCGATACAGTGCATGCAAAAAAAATATTTCGATACAGAGCAGTGCACGTACAGGACACATATCAGTGCTAATTTGGAACACATTGCCAAATGCATTTCGGTGCGATGCAAGAGTCCTCTTTTTTTTTTTTTCCTTCTCTCATGGTGCAGGGCTGAAAGTTTGCTTTGTTGCTGTTTTGAAAAATATTTTTTATTTATAAATATATTAAAATATTTTTTTATATTTTAAAAAATAATAATTTAAAACAAAAATAATATTTTTTGAAAAATATTTTTAAAATACTTCCCAACGGACCTCATCTTAAGAATTTAGTTCTGTTTCAGCCTTTAGACCAAACAGAAAATAAGGTCTTAAAATTTAGATGCTTTCCTTCCCCTCAGAATTTTGTTAGTGTATATAATCATCACATTTCTCCTGCTAGCTAGCTAGCTGCTACTACGTGATTTATAGTGAAGACGGCTGACGGCCCCTTCCTCGAGAATGTACGCCTGACGGCCCGTTCCGCGGCCGTAGTGAAGACGGCTTTTTGTTAAGCTTAAGCACATCACATTCCATTGATTAACGATCAGTGTTCCGAACCTGGGCTTGGCCTGGTGAGTCAACATGTTAGCCTGGCCAGGACCGGGTTTTATTTTTGACTGTTTAGGTAATTGATCAGGAAAACTTGGTGCAGCTCTATGTCCAGGCCTTCAACAGGAAAACTCGGCTACAAAGTTCAGTTTCAGAAAGCCATTTCTCATTTGAAACCCAAAATCAACAGGACGCAGGAGAATCTCCATTTCCTATCTAATTATATTTAATAGAGATAAATCTCCTGAAAATGGCTCAAAAATACTTATTAATTTATTTATTTTTATTAAATTCCTATAATCTGTTAGTTTCAGAAAACGACAATTTCCCTAATTAGAAAATGAACAACACTAGAACTTTAAGTTACTGTTTTATTTTTAAAAATAAATATATGATTAATCATACACAGCTGAATTCATGACAAATAAAAAATCATACATAACTTTATGTTTCATAACAAAATATTAGAAAGAACTAAAAAATGTTTAATGAAAGATAACTAAATTCAAAATCACCTTATAGTCAAATAATAATAAGCTTATAGTTACCTGGACTTCATAGAATTATGCCTTCGTTAGCTTTATGGAAATATATGAAATTAATATTCATATGTAATTGATACTTTTTAATCAAAATAGACTCTTTTTTTCATGGTTATGAAGCTAACATATAGCTTCCATATATCCTCTTGGGCCACAATTGCAGAGTTGCTAGGAAGTCTAACTTGATTCTTGAAGTTTTAAAGCTTACAGTGGTAAGTTTTACTGCTGCAAGTAATCCCAAATTTAGTGTCCAAATTCATAAATTCACACAAATACCAAAAAAGTCTAGGTTCATATATATATAAGTGTGTGTTTGTGTGTGTAAGGATAATCGCATAGGTCATACAATTATGAACCAAAATCTTTCCTGAAACTCCATCAAAAAGCTCCCTAGCTCTTCCAATCTCGCCTGCCTTGCAAAGACCATTGATCAAAGCATTCTGGGTGACGATGTTAGGACTGATGCCTTTTTGGCGTTTTCATGAAGTTGAAAGCCTTCCCTATATCACCTTGCTTACAAAAAGCCTGTAATGATAAGAATTTCAAGTAAAAACGTCAGGCACAAGACCCTTTTCAAGAAATTGAGGTGGCAGCTGCATTGCTTCTTGAATTTTCCCATTCCTCAAGAGACCATGGATGAGGGAACTGTTCCTCACATCTAGGTGCACTGCCCATCGATCTGGGCTGTGCAAACAACATTGTTTGGAGATATACCATAACCTAGCATCTCCTTGAACAACCTGTCAACTACTTGCCAAGTTTGTAAATTCTATCTTGGTTGATGTTTTATTTTTTCAATTGAAAAGAAATATTTTAGTTTTAAAATGTTCAGCTTTTTATTTTGAGGTTGTATTGTTTGTGTTTATATACATGTAATCAAATATATTAATTAAAAAAAATTAGTTCAAATCTAAAAATAAAATTATTTAGAATTCTACAATTTAATATAAAAAAGACATAATAAAATGATTTTTCTTAATAAAATTATGAACATGTATAATATTATGAGAATATCATCATCAATCTTGCAAGGTTATTACATTCTCCGATTGCTCTAAAATTTTAACATGATATATAAATATATCAAGAGACTCGTCGTAAAATTTCATCTCAATCTACTAATCGGATTAAGAGATATGAGTAATATTCTAAAATTATTTATTATTTAAAAAAAACATTATTTGATCGAAACAGAATGGGTAGAATGAAAATGGAATGTTCCAATCGAAATTTGAATGAAATTTATAGAATGAACCAAAATTTTAAACAAAATTAAAACTATTTTGTTTCATCTTGTTTTTTTAACTAATATAAAATATTTTGATCATTTCAACCAACACAAAATGAGATGACCAAGACTGCTACTTGCATTTCCTATGAATTACAATATCCATGTATCAGAGCCCCATAAGCATACACGTTTAGCATCATTACCATCTATATCATTTCAACCAGATCATCCTTTGCTTCTTCCATGTATTTTTCGTCCTTGCAAAGGCCAATGATAGCAGAATTACAGCAGAATACATCAGGTTGAACCCCTTTATTGTCCATTACCTTATTAAACACTATGCTGGCATCTTCAATAGCACCATGACAGCATAGACCGTGGATTACCGTGCCACAAGTGTGTGCAGTGGGCACCAAGTTCCGCTTCTTCATCTCAGCCGGTAACTCCTTAACCCGTGCTATATTCTGTTCCTTGAAATATCCATCGATCATATTATTACAGGTCTGGGTTTCAGGTCCCCATCGAAATCATTTCATTTAAAAGAGCATTTGCCTTCTCCATTTCACCAAAATTACACATCCCTTTACTGAGAGCATTATACGTGAAAAGATTCAATTCAACTCCACAGGCAAGCATCTCCTCCTAGACCCAAAATGCTTCTCCACCTTGTCTCGAGAACCCACCAATCAAAGCAGTATAAGCAATGTAGCCAGGTTTTAAACCCTTGTTGTACATATCCAACACCAGCTTTGCCTCCCTACATCTTTTCTGTTTACAGAACCCATCAATAAGTATACCATAAGTAAAAACATAAGGGACAAAACCCTTGCCAACCACCAACTTCTTCAACGAAAACGTTTCATCAACGTTTCCAACTCTACACAATCTACCAATCACCACATTGTAAGTAGCCAGACTAGGAATACAAACCTTTTCTTCCATTTAGAAAAGCACTTGTTTAACCTCCTTGACATTCCTTTATCTAAAATGTTATTGATTAAACGTGTACAAGTATAGACATCAAGCACTACATTAGGCTCTAACATCCCATTGTAAACTTTTCAAAACCACTCCAATTTATTAGCCTTCAACAAATCACTCAACAACCCATTACTACACAACAAATCAAAAATAAAATCATTCCTTTTTGCACCCAAAAAATCACTAACAGCCTCATCAAAAAGCACTTTCAAATACCCATCAAAACAACTCAAAAACCACCCCACAATTATTTTTACCACCATACCATTATTCGAACCAAACTCTTTATAAGACTTGGTAAACGGATCCAAAATCTCTGAATATCCACTACTAGACCTCATTATTATTTGACTGACAACACTATCAGCCCTAGAAAAAGGCTAGAATTGCATAAAATCAACGAAAGAATTGAAAAGGATAGCCACTTTTGAGAGAAACCCATTTGAGACGGAACGCATTTTAAGAAATTCAACAAAAGTTTAGGATCAATATCTGGTACCAGCTTATTTGATATTAAAGGTAATGAAGATTCCCATTTTTTATGGTTGAGATTTATTGTGATTTCATTGACTAAGTTTGTGCTGTTGTTTTTGGCTATAAGCAGAAGTTGTAGACTCTCTGATTTAGGGTTCTTGTTTTTGAGGTTATCATGTTTCAGTATCTGTTTTTGAAGAAAGTTAGGTTTCCCTGGTAACAGATCAGATCAGATCATCAGAACCATCTTCTTGTTGTTTTGATTTGACGGAGAGAGAACAGATCAGTAATGTGAGATACAGAAGAACTAGGGAGTTAGGTTATACCATAGTATTTTTCCCTTCATCCACACCTTAAGCAAGAAACATGTAACAATTAAGTGTGTTTGCACAAAATCCTCATGCATGGGAAGGGGCTAGGTTAATTGTGTAGTGGGTGCATGAATGCTTACAATTTTGGTCCCTTTACCTAGCTAGTAAATTTTGTCAAGGAAAAGACATGATCATGCCACGTGTGTACTTACGTGCTTGTCAAAGAAAAACTCCCACAAGATGAGAGAAAATGTTGTTGATTCATGACACACGCTTGTCTTTTTTTGTCTTTTAGGAGGTCAAGAGAGATTGATGAGGGTAAATGCACACGTTTTAGATATATAAAGATTGGATGAATATCCCCTTTGCCTATGGCTTGCTTGTTTGGACCATGCGTGTTTGATGCAGAAAGACGAAGAAAAGGCAAAGATGACGACAAGATGAGTGCTTGTCTTTCGGGTGATGGTGAATATCGTGACGAATGTGTATGCACATTTCATAAGTCTACATACTTTAGTGCCGTGTTGGAACAAAATTGCTCCCTTCAATGGCGTTGCTGTATATTTATGGTTTGCAAAATACATGAGTTCATATGAAATAATATTTTTGCATACGTCCCTAGATTCGTGGCATCCATTTATTATGCTCTCCTTTTAAATCCCATTTGGATTCGAATCGAAAATATAATATATGCAATAAACATCCCATAACATAACTTATGAGGGGCTTAAAGCTTGTTTTTATTTAATATTAATATATTAATTTAACCACTAAATATTTTTTAAAAAACAAAAACCATCTTTTACATCATCATTTTAAAATATAATCTTATTTTTTAAAAAAGAAAGGAAGATAAGTTAAGGTAGGAGTCAAACCTCCTTTTATCACCAAACATATCTCTTGAAATTGCTTGTCACTATTCTTGCAGAAGGAAAACAAATGGATTCTAATCGGTGCTTATTATCTCAAGAATCAATATTTGTAAGAGATTGACGATAATTTCTCTCTAACATGACATAGACATGATCTTGCCGTTAATATATAGCCTATGCAAAAGGTCAAACCAGGCCACTTTCCCTGCCTGGGTAAATAAAAGAAAAAAAATAATTTTCAGACCACAACAGCCTCTACATATCCTCTAACGTTACTTATCTTGTCTGGTTAAAACGACCTTGCTTGCTTGTTTCGGGCTTAATTTCTCGCCCATTTTTGAATGCTTCAACTACAGCTGCTAGGGTTTGTGCTTGAATTTAGTCCCCATTAATGGTGGGTTTCGATCTCGCTTATATCTTATCCTGATCACTCCAGATAGCACTGAGCCCCCATTAAAGATATCTTCATGGTTTGCATGTGTCTTCAGTTTGCGTCCGAGGTTAGGTTTTCCATCTCTTATTTTATGAATCCACGCAAAGCTATTATGGCATTAATATTTACCGTTCACACACAAGCCGAGCACAAGAAACTAGAGAAGAAGAAGAAGAAGAAGAAAATATCGGTCTTGTAATATTTAGTCTTGCATGCACTTCAAAACTTAGCTTGCAATTCTACGAATGTATGAAAAGAGCTGTTTCAACGAGAGCAACCTGATTTTTGCCCTGCCTACCACCGGCAGAAATTATTAGGAATGCTATTCTCACCATATTAGCCAGGAGGCACGGGCCAACAAAGGACGTTGATATATATATATATATATATATATATATATATATATATCAGAGCACCTTCCAAAAAATATATGACAGTTGAGCTTTTACCCACAAATTAACTTAAATTTAAATTTGGATTTATTTCCAGACATTACATCTCGAGTCAAGACATGTCATATGGGCGTATAATTTACATTCCTTTAATCCCTCTCTATGTATCTATTTATAAAATTAGATTATATAATGTAGCACCTGGTTATTATCTCATAATATTAGAGATTTAGATAGAAAAGATTTTTTTTTTGTTTTGAAAATATATAAATTCTCTCTAAAACTATCACAAATATTGATTTATTTTGTTTTTTTGGCTCTATATATTCAACTAAACACGTTTATGCCCATATTATATATGTTTCTTTTGTCACAAGACAATAATCACCACACGATACCTGATAATTTTCCAAAAACAATCATGTAATTAAGAAGTAAGGTCTTATGTGATGGATAATTAGTTAATCAATTGGTTTAAAAAATTTAATTCATTCTCTCTAGCCAAGCTGCTTGATTCTTGATAAGCCAATAGGGCTAGTGGTTGATACCTGTAAAATTTCATATCGATAAATATAGGAACTTTTAGATATTCTAGCAAATATACTTTTTGAGAGAGTATATAATGTTATTTTAGAGAAAGATATATATATATATATATATATATATATATATATATATATATATATATATATATATATATATATATATATATAATAGAGAATAAAGATCATGAACCTAAAGCTTTAAGGATTCATGATGTATTTATATATTATAAATCTTGTTTATTTAGAGAGAACGCGCTGAAAAGTTATTTTATTGTGATAATATTAACATTAATGATGGATAAATATGTTTTACACATGTATTTAATAAAATAAAAATATAATAAACTTCTAAGATGTTTTTTATACCTAGAATGTAGGAGAGTAGAGTCTCAAACGCATTAGATTGGTAACTATATGGGGGTTTGAGCTCTTCCCCTGAACATAACATATGTGAGTTGGGCTCTTCAAAGTTGAATTCATGAGTTTTTAGACCCAAATATATACTTGAAATCACGAGTTCTTAGATTTCTTAGGCTTGTTGAATCTAAGGAATTTATTGAATCTCAATTACCCAAGGAAAAATGGCAGCCCTCTCTCTCACCCCTTCAGCAAACCCAAAGCAATTTAGCCACAGTTTGAGCTAGGTCAAAAGTTCATCGTGTCATTAAATTTAGGTCTGTAAATGAAAATTAAAATAAAATAACTGCACTGGTAGCTAGTGAAGTCATTATTTATGCAAGAAATTAACATGGGGCGGTGGGATTATATTATTTATCATGTGTTATGTCTCGATAACTATAGCAAGTTCCTCAACAAAGACAGATAGCTAGACTGTGTCATCAAACCCCTACCCTTTTCAACAAATATTTGTTAAATTATTTATGCAAATTAATGGGACTCATTGGTTATTGTAATGCATTCCTTTGACATGGGATTATTACCAAATAGTTTTTTTTTTTTTTGTCTCAAGAAGCTGGCTGATGTCGGCACGTTAAGGTCTAGCCAAGGGGTGATATAGCAGTCGATTAAGCACATAATTCCTGACATCTGGACATGGTATTAGGGTTTATAAAGAAATTGGATGACATTTTGTACATTATGTTCTTATTAAAAAAATGGCATTGTGGGCTATGATTTGCTGAATTACTTGTCAAGTGCGTTGTCTTTGTGTGGAGTAGAAGGAAGGATGCATGACCAAATTGTTAGTATAATGACTCTTCGTGTTATTTTTTAACAAACGTGTGATTGGAATGTGTGTTTTTTCTACACAAATGACTATTATTTTTAATTTATTAATTAGGTTAAAAATACTTTAAAAAATATTTTGTGACACCACCCAAACACAACCTAACATGAATTTGAGTTGAGTTTTAACAAGTCAAGCTATAACCACCACCACAGTTATGAAAACACTGAAAAAAATAAACACGTGAAAAAAATGTTACTCGACGGTTGTGGGGTTTGAATTCAGACTCTTGAAAACGTATATTTGAGGATGGTGTTAAGGTATGTTTTTGAAAATAATTTTTGTTTAAAAATATATTAAAATAATTTTTTTTATTTTTTAAAAATTATTTTTAATATCATCATATAAAAATAATTTAAAATCATCATAAATATTTATTTTAAAATACAATATCAAATACCCTTTTTCCATTAAAAGCATTATCACGACCACATGTACTCTTTTGCTGCCATAAAAACTCCACCCCACACCAGCCTATGACTCTTTGTACAGTGCCTAGCCTAGATGCCATGCCCTAGCTCTTCTTAATTAATTTGTTTGACTAGCTTTTATCTAAACGTTTATTTGCTCATCCAACAAAGCTTGTTGAATGACATTTTTCGCTTCCATTCATCACAAATCTGTGTATATTTCAACAGTTAAGGCTGCTAAATATTAGATTATCTCGCCCTCTAGAAATATTAAATTAATAAACTGCATAGAAAGTCACCGGTAAAAAAACATGGAGCAGCCATAACAGGAACCTTGCTTGCCCACTTGCAAGTTTAGAAGATCAAAAAACAGGAAGCGGCCATAACATGAACCTTGCTTGCCCACTTGAAGCTTTAATGGTAAGTTTTGATGTAGGTGTCTCAAAAGACCTCGACATCAAGTCTTGTAAACTTGACGACCGAGTAGTGCTGGCTGCGACTCAACTCTGTGCTGTGAAATGCAACCCCCCGCCACTCAACGCGGGACAAATTCAATCTTCTGCAAAAAAGAAAAGGAAGTGTTCGTGGAGGAAGGAGAAAAACGAAACCATCCACCCCGATCAGGGTTGATTTAGAAGGTTTTTATGAGTGTTGTTATGGTTATTTTTTAAATTATTTTTTATGTTGAAATACATTAAAATGATATTTTTTTTATTTTTTAAAATTATTTTTGACATCAGCAAATCAAAATGATCTAAAAACATCAAACAGTTATTTAAAATGAAGAAAAAAGTCAAAACACAGCCAATAGCAGATTTGGCCGCAGTGCCAAATAGGCACTTAGTTTCTATTTGAGAGTGTAATTGATATTATTTTTTAAAATATTTTTTATTTAAAAATACATGAAATAATATTGGTTTTTATTTTTTTAAAATTATTTTTGAAATAAACTCAGCAAAATGATTTAAAAAATAATACTTTTTTTAAATAAAAGCTAAAAATAAAACCCTTTTTGAAACATTAGTCTTCGCAATGACTTTTTGATGGTTTGGAATATACCATTTATCTACTATATTAAATACTCTCTGCTCTCTAGCTGGATAGGTTTGAACTTTGTGAAAGAGACATGCTATTTGCTATTAAATATCTTTTAGAATTACGTGGCTATAGTTATTTTTAAAAATATAACATTAACATGATAAAACTATTTTAAAAAATAATTTAAAATTAAAAATATAATTAAACTTCAAACACCATCTTAACACCAAAATCTTTCCTATTATATAAGTAAAAATTCAGTTAAAAACATGTTGATAATATATATATATATATTCCTGACTCGTAATTAGAGCCTGGTCTCCCGTCGACCTTTTGAAGGGGTTTTAAATGTATTAAAAGCTCGGTGTTGATTTGGGCTGCAAAAACTTTAGCTTTGAGGTTATTGATGATTATTTATTTATTAAAGAGAAATAAAGATGCCAGCAAAGATCATTATTTCCAAGAAAGTTGGGGTACCTAATTGACCACACGTGCTGCTACTTGCCACACCCTTTGTTCATAAATTTATACTATCTTTTCAATGGTGTCTTTATTTCTAACTTTGAGATGTTTTTTTTTAAAGATCTGAGTGTTTTTAGCTCCGAGTTATATTTTTGTGTGTTTTAGTATATTTTAATATATTGATATTAAAAATATTTAAAAAATAAAATAAAAAATATATATTATTTTGAGAGATATACTTGATAACTTATGAAGTGATAATTACCTAATCCACTCATGTCATCATAAACAAAGCCCTGTAAATAGTGTTGAGGAGCTTCAGCACCATGCATTAGTTACAGTATTTTTAATTCCGAGGGATGACAATTTTATTTTATTTTAATTTAAACAAATTAATTATCCTCTAATTTCCCCTCGACCGGCACTAACTAGCTAGTGCATGCCCACCTGCTCACGTAGCTATCGAGGGCGGTGAATTTCATAAATAGTTTTATTGCCAAAGTTTGCACGGCGCTATGTGTAGTGTCTGGCTAGCTAGATGGTTGAATTTTGTGCCGTTTATATTGTGGCTCAAGTTGCTGCCCGCTACCAGAATTTATTTATAAATGGTGATGGCAGACAATACGTTATTAAAGAGCTCAAAAGAAATCGAATTAACACAGAAAAGGTGGTAATTTTCAGCTGTTAATGGTTATGAATGCTGATTTATTAACCCTCGTTGCATGAAACCATCGTTAGATCTCGTCACTTTTGTCTTCTTGAAACGAGCTAGGATAACCAAGCAGAAAGTTCATCAAAAGGTTCCTATGCATCCCATTCTCATCTCTTCCCACATCTAGCAGCTAGGGTTGAATTTCACCTATATATCAAGATATCTGTCAGCTCTTAACTCCATATACATTTCATTGACGTTCCAGTAATGTTTTAGCTTCTAGAACTAATTTATAAAAACGAACCCAGCTTCTATCTGGGGATAATAATGGATTATTTGATGGTATTTGTATGGATCATGCGATACAATACCTGGTAGCAGCCATCTGACAATCCTCGGCACCTTGCTTGAAAGTTCACGAAACAAGTTTCAGGGGTGGGAATTTGGAAAGCGGTGGAGCACCAAATTAATAATCATAGGAGACACGCTACAGGGTTGTCAAATGATACCAGTTAAGTGGGCAGTCCCCACGTACAGTTCCCCCATGAAGTGACTGCATGCCCGACCCCCCTCAGAACTAATGACTGCCTCCTGTGTATTCTCCATCTTTCGTTAAAAAATAAAAAGATGGTTGGTGTGATATTTCGATGTTTCCTCGTGTAAATCGAAAGAAGCATCCCTTCCTTTCATCATTTATTCCGATCGAGTTACGAACTCATCCTAGCTAGAGTTACGAACTCACCAGTCTTCACAGTTAATTGATATTGATTATCATTTCCATTCCACACCTCATTTAGTTCTCTAGGTTGTCTTCACAAATACACACTCTGGAGTCTCATTCAGTTAAGTTTTAATTTTAATTAATTTTAATATAATTATATGACGTGTATCTCTTATAAAAATCTATGATAATTAAGATTTTATTCGTTCAATTAAATTCATAAAATAGAATTTTTAAAATAGAATTTTCTTATTTTTTTAAAAAATAAAAAACGAATTGTCACATTAATTTGTACGCACGCAACTTTCTTCCCTTCACGTTTGAGAAATTTCAAGCTCAACAGATACATGCATTTCATTACTCGTCTGGATTGACAGAAATTTCAACGAAGATATTATTCATTTATCCATCCGATTGGACAAAATCGTTCGGAAAAAAACAAAAAAAAAATTAAGTTCATATTTTTTCAGGTCACCAAGAATGCGAGACACGTTACTCGGGTGCCCGTGTAGTAGCGTTATAGTTTTTATTTTAATATTCTTTTTACATGAAAAATCATTAAATTAAAATATTTTGTATTTTTTTTAATGGTTCTGGTGTATTAACTATAAATTTAAAATATATATATAAAAAAAATTTAATTGAAAAGTATTATAATTGTAATACAAAACACGATAAATCAATCAAACAAAGGTGAGTGGATAAAAACAGAAACAGCAAAAGGTCACTCATTGAAAAAGTAAACAAAATCCATGGAATTGTCTTGGCAATGAACTTGCCAGGAGTTTCCAAGATCACTCGACAACGCAGCTAGCTTTCCTTGTGTCCCAGTTAAAATAAAGGCCGTACATGGCCAAGAAATATCACACATGGAGGGACCATGATATATATATATATACACTTGTCGAATTTTCTTCGTCTTTATGACCTGGTCTCACTCTTTCCCCACCAATCCACCCACCAGGGGAAAAGAAATATTAATGCAAATAAAGATCTCATTTTATTTTCCTGAAAATGAAAAACAGTCGGCCAGCCTCCACAACTGATCTCCTGACCACTTGAAAGTAATTACAGATTATTAAATCAATTTACTAATTAGGGTTATTAATGTTCCTGTCCTCTAGCCTTTCTACATCATTCCTTGTGCCACCCCGTCACCCTCACGCCTAACACCCCACCTGTCTTCTTCTTTTTTAGGTTTACTTTTCCTCACACCAATGAAGATTGCCGCCATTCTTGTCATTATTCTTTACTTCCTCGATCAAAAGCTATTGTTTTCCATTTGATTGTCATTTATCTTCCGAGAGGAAGCTTACCATTGAAAACACCTCCGTTGATTATTTATTTTCTGCAATTTTGCTATGAATTCTTTATTCAAAGTGTAAAGGTTAAAGCTATAACGTTGAATGTTACTGCCACCTTGTGTTTTTTCTTTCTTTTTACATCTCACCGTGTCAACACATGAGGATGGTTGGAAATAGGGTTGTGAATTGGCAAGTTTTGATTGGTTTAACGTTCGGAATAAAAAGTTTCATGAATCATGTTGCCGTGCAGATTGGGGATTTATTGGGAGTTCAGTAATTAACCAATTTTTAAAGTTTGTTTGAAACTATAATAGAGGTTGAAGTTAATTTATGCATGGAGCCCATTAAAAAAAAAGGAAAAAATTACTTTTATAAGTATCATTTATATATAATTAAGTTGTATCAACTATATATAGATATAGATATAGATATAGATATAGATATAAGGAGCAAGGAGAGGGAGAGGATAAGAAAAAAAATCAGTGCTCTTTTTTTATATTTTTATAGAATTTAATTATTGATGCAATAATAGATACTATTTTTTTATTTTCAACTAGAATGAGATTTTTTATTTAAAAAATAAATTAATGCTAGAACTTAGGATCCCACGTTCATTTATTTTCAGATTTAACATTTTTCAATCTCTTTTTGCAGCCAATAGAAGATCAAAAGCCAGCTTAACTAATAAATAAAGTCTTTGTTTTAGAATATAATTGATATTATTTTTTAAAGTGTTTTTTGTTCATAAATATATTAAAATAATATAAAAATACTAAATTTTTTAATTTAAAATAAAAACTATTTAAAAAAATTGAAACGCAGTGTCAAATATATATTTAAATTATCCTGCAATCTTTCAATCAATATATATATATATATATATATATATATATATATATATATATTGATGCAACTTGCATATTTTAAACATTCTAGTCATTTGATCACCAAGAATTATTAATAGCAGCATCATGTGCATTTGATTCCTAAGCATTAATCATATCTACCAAGATGTCTCCATTAGTGAATTAATGATGTTAATGAAGAAGATAATCATTAATTAAAGTTAATCCGTCCAAGGTCTTCCAAATGATGTCATTCATACCATATGATGACGTCATCTCGGAACGCTCTTATCCCTACCTGAAAGCGGTTACGAAACCTGCGTGACAGGACACAACCACAACCGGCCAGACCATACCCACGTGGGCTGTTTTTGGACTATATGGAAACGTGGCAAGAGACTATCGATGCAGCTTCATTTCACTGTAAGAGTTTGAATTGTCCACATTTTTTAAGATAACTATATTAGCAATTAAAAAACAGAAAGCAGCAATTAACCGGAGTTTTTGGCAGTGGTCATTATTGTGCCTGGTTTTTATTTTAGATTATTTTTAATTATTTTTTTTCAGTTTTAAATTATTATTTTTAGATTATTTTAGTATTAAAAGTATTTTTAAAAAATTATTATTTTAATATATTTCTAATAAAAAAATATTTCAAAAAACAATATATATTACACTTCTACACATGCTATTATTTTGTTTCACTGTTTTGTTTTTTAAATTCTTTTCAAAGTTTTTTCATCTAAAAATAATAAAATTTATTTTTTAAATGTCTTCTAATAGTATTATTATAAATTATTGATAATAGTAATAGTAATATATTCTCAATTAAAAATATTTATATAAAAATGCGACGCATTGTATTATTAAATACGTATTTAACCTAGCACAAACTATAGCTACATTGGTGGACCTGGTTAACAAAATCAATAATTTCTCTTAGAATTTAAACAATATTATTTTAAAAAATAAATAAATAAGTTGAATGGCGAAGTTAACTTGCTTAGTTAATTTAATTAAACCTGAGTTAACTATATTATAAAGTTAACCAGGAAAGTTTAATAACAATACAATTAATTATAAAATTAGTTTATATTATATTTACATTTTAAAACAGTCATTTAGATTTGTCTCATGCTTTTGAAAAAATAATTCAAGATTGAGTTATTCGATATAAAAAATTCAAGTGCGGCTGCCACGGGTGACGCTATCATTGGACGGTACCTAAAAACAAGGGAAAATATATTAATAATTTAAGGGCAGATTTGGATTTTCAATGATTAATGAAGGAGAGGGAGACAAGGGTTTTGGTCTGTGGGTTAGGGGTCAAGAAAGGAGGGATTAAGGGGTTGTCCAAATTGCTAGATGAGAGGAGGCAGAGTTAAGTGGGCCCACTGACTCAGATTAGTGTCTGAAGCGAGGACATTTTGTCGGTCCCATCCAGGGCTGGTTCTTAAATCTCTATTCTTTTTTTTTTTATTGGGAGGTTTTTTTTTTTTTTTCCCTGGAAACCCTCTCCATTCAAGTCTCGCCTGCTAGTCAAGCTGACTTTGATACTGTTATGGTATCGTAATTATAGTTATTTTTAAAATATTTTTTATTTATAAATATATTAAATTATTTTATTTTATTTTTTTAAATTATTTTTTATATCTAAAAATATTAAAAAATAATAATTTAAATAAAAAAAATTCAAAAATGTTTTTGAAAGGAAGTGACAAACAAGCAACTTTCATTCCGTTCCACCACTGACGCTGATCTTTGATCCTCCGATGACCACCACCGAACCCAACTGAGCACAAAATTGAAACCAGGAGCTAGCAAATTGTGATGGAATGGAAGACCTGGGCTAGGGTGCGAGGGGTATGTTGAATTAGAGGGTGTTTGGGAGTAAGATATAGAAGTTGTTTGGCGGGTGTTCACCCGCCGCGTCACAGCTTTTTGTCATAAAAAAATTTTATTTTTTATTTTAATTAAATATATTTTGGTGTTTCTAGATCATTTTTATGTGCTGATATCAAAAATAATTTTTAAAAAAATAAAAAAATATCATTTTGATATATTTCAGCACAAAAAACAATTTAAAAAGCTACCACAACAGCTCTCCCAAACAGGGCCATAGTCTATGGTGCAGGAAAAATTGTTATTTTAAATGTTTGGTCAATGGAGAGAGGTTGAAAAAAAACATGTGGGTCCCATCTAAAAAATATGTTAGATTTGTGTTTTACATAAAACAGCAAATTGTTGTTTTCTGTGCATTTTGTGAGGAGGGGGCGGCTGGGGCTGGTGGTATTTTTTAATTTATTATTTATTATATTTTTATATATAAAATATATTTTTAATATTAATATAATATAAAAATTAATTAAAATATAAATAAATATATTAGAAGAAGATCACAATATAATTTTTACATCGCAATCTTAATTTTATTTTGGATAATATTTTATTATATATTGTCTCGAGATTGTAGAGGTCTTCACGTGTAAATTTATAGTTCATGGTGAAATTATAAGTAATTTGATGGGAGAATAAAAACAGGAGTCTAATTTACTTGAATTATTAATCAAATTTTATTATTATAATTATTAAATATTTAAATACACACACATATATTTTAAAGTAATTTTACAAGTTGAAAGCAATATGAAAATTTTGGTAACCAAATAATTGAAATTGTTTTTCACTAACCTCAAACTAAACCACAGTTTTAACCAAACACTTTAAAAATTATTTTAAATCACAACTAAAATTCTTTTCATAAAACTATTTTTTAAAAACTTCAACAAAAAGAATAAAAAAAATACCAAACACATGAAAAACTACCTACCAGCTTGTTGCTAAAGTAGGCACATAAATGTCATTTCACTAATTAAATTAGTTAATTAAGTCCACGCGTCAAGGGTTTAGTGGACAGAGGCACGGGGAGAGGGGGCAAGGATTCTTTAGTCTTGCGTCAAAGTAAGAGGTTTTGCATGGAATAATTTCTATAATATTCGGATCTTTCTTTAGGTTAGCTAAATATTGAGCTAGATGCTTGGGGGTGTGCTGACTCATCAGGCAGTCATCAGCCCATCATCCATGGATTCAACCAAGTATTTAACCTAAATATCTCTTTATACGATTACAAATTAAAGATATTTATTTCTAATATATTAAAGATATTTTATCTTAATGTATTGTATATTTTATCATGATATATCAAAGATATTATTGGGTTTATAATTCAAATATATTTTATTTTAATAGACTATATATATAGACCAGCTTTTTCCTTGAAGGTAAAAAAGAATTGCGTGGAATTTTATTAAAAGATCGGGCAAAATTCAATTTTTATGAATGGATTTTAAAAATAAAAAATATTTCGTCGGGTTTTTTTTATTTTTTTATTGAAGGATGCATGGCATAACTGGATTGGACGTGATCATGTGAGGGAGAAGGGAAACATTTTATTCCCTTTGCCTGTTTCCACGCCGTATCTTCGAGTTGCTGAGAGGCGGCATCTATTAGCCACAATATACGGTTGGCTGGCTTGATCCTGACATGTTCCAATCGACTCTCGGTCTCATATGCCTTAATTATATATAATTTAAGAGAATATTCGAACCGTTTTTCTTCCACGAAATACTTACCCTTATTATTTATCTTTTTACTTACTAGGTCTATTTATAAATAGGCTGAATATTGTATTTTAAAATACTTTTAATTTAAAAAATATATTAAAAATCAACCGGTAAATCATATTAAAAAATATACTATGAAAAACTTTCTATTCTAAAACTAGTAAATCATAGCTGAATTAACACGGTTTAAATTTTTTAGTTTGATTCTATTTTAGTGAAATTGGAGTCATTAGCTTGTTATCTCCAGCGTACCTTTGATCCGTTGAGCGAGAGCCTTTTCATACTGGACTCCCGGATCATTATGGTCAACTTTCGTCTTTATTCAACTAGTCAATCTCATAGTCTGGCAGGCTTATACCATTATGCTCACGAGCGGAATCTTAACTTGAGCCAACCTTATTAAATGATCATCATAGAGTCTAAAAAAAACCCAAAAAACAATGTTTTATTTTTCAGTTTTCATATAAAAAATTGAACCGAATTGAGTTGGTTGGTTTAAACTAGTTTTATTTGTTTTATTTTTAATCATGGTTTTGATTCGGTTGTATTTATAAATAAAATCCGGACCAAACGTATAATAATCATCTCTAATTAAAATAATATTTTTATATTTTTAGTATCAATCCATTCAAATAAAAAAAAGATACAATTTAACCGCGATTCCCATTACTTTCTTAAAAAGTCAAGTTCAAAGTTTGAATTTGTATATATTTGACCTACAAGCTGGATCGATGATTGGTTTGAAAATCAATTTTATAGAGATACGTACAAGTATACATGAACGTGAAAATAGAGTTTGCGGGCTTTGACTTCGATATACGAATACATGGGAGGGGAGGAGGAGGGGAGGTGGAGTGTTCCAAAAGCTTCGAGGATTATAGTTTTGATTTTAAAATAATAAAACAAAACTCAACTTTGAAATGATAACATATTCTAATGAACAATAATTAATCAATCATGTCTTGCCGTATTAGGTTTTGCTTGCAGAATACGACACACGAACTTGGTTGCAGACATGAGCAACATTCCTCTAGCAAGGGTTGTGCTTGCTCCGGGGAGAAATGGAGAGGAAAGACGGTTCTGGTTTTTTTAATCTAGGTTTTCATGAGTAGTTAAAGTTTGTTTTTAAAAATAATTTTAATTATAAATATATTAAAATATTTTTTTAATTTTAAAAAATTAATCTTGATATCAACACATGAAAATAATTGAAAATAAAATCTCGATTAAGAGTTCGTTAACTAAATTTTAAAAATTACAAAAACAATATTGTTTTTATTCTTCAAAACGATATCATTTTTATTTTTTAAATGAATGGTTGACACTGGTGTTCATTATCCCATAATTCTCTTGTTAATTTTTAAAACTATGCCTTTCTAATATATTAATACATTATTTTATTTTTTTCCTCTTATTAACAAGAAAGCAAGATTTCAAAATGTTTTTATTCAATTACATATATACATACATACATATGTATGTATGTATGCATTGGACCCGAGGCGTGTGGTGTGGAAATTAAAAAAATAAAAAGAAACGTTGCATCAACTCATAGCGTATCTTTCCCCGCCAATCCAAGCTCCATGTAAGAGCTTCAAAAGCATTCCGTTTAAAATTTAAACACGTGTATTAAAAATCCAAAATGCCCTCATTGACTGAGCTAGACATTTACGTTTCAAATTATAAACCGAGACCACGAACTCCGTGTCTATGAGCTCATCATCGTCATGCCAATATATTATTTGATAATTTTACATATCGACTGAAATATATATTTATAAATTAATGGTTGGTAATTTTATTATCTAAATTGATTAAAATAATAATAATAATTGATATTAATATGTTTCTCCTTGGACGAGACAAGGGGCAGGATGAAGGGAACCAATGAACTCGCAGAACGTGTGCGCGTGTGATTGGTTTAAAACAACAGTGGTGGCAGAGGATAGGGTAAATTAAATAGAATGAAAGAATGTTAAAAGATTTTCTTTTCCAGATATAAAAACTTTTCAGGACAAAGATTCCTCCCTCTGTTGCTTTAGACCACAACTGCTGCTGGACAACACACGTGGGATCCACTGGTTTACATCACCTGCTCTCCTCTTCCCCTGCTGCCTGCTTGGACCATCACGTGAACTTGCCCTTCATTTTCTCGGCACCCGTTTTCGCTCTTCTCGTCTCCCGCGTGGCCATTGTGTGGTGTCAAACGAGCCCATTTATACCTGCCCCGTTTTGTTGATCTATGTTTTTTAATTATTAATTTAATATTTGTAGTAAATAAATAAAAGTTATTCTAAAACATATTTTTTTTTAAAATAGAGTTGTTTTACATTGTTTTTTAAATAAATAAATATTATATTATTTTAATATATTTTTAAATAAAAAATTCTTTCAAAAAAATAACGCAAATTATATTCTCGATACATTATCTTATAAATATTTAAATAAACTTGAAGTTTACACGAGGTAGAGAGAAAATATTATCGTGACTAGATTTCTTGCCAAATAATTATCCTATGACTTGTAACGGGAATTGCACGGAACCCAATATTTATTCAATTTTTTTAAAACAAAGCTATAAAATAAACGTAAATATTTCAGATTAATATTAATTTCCAAGTTACTTTTTCCTTGTAGAAATTACCAAGAAATTGTCTAAAAAAACAAAAGACCGCGTGTGCACGGAGAAATTAGGTCTAAACGCTCAAACATCTTTCTAGGTCTCCACAAATATCCCATGCCTACTAATTTCCACGTAATTACTATAAAAAGCAAATTAAATTGTCATTAATTGCTGCAAAGACAGCATCGATGAACCATTTCTTACTCAACATTAAAAAAAGCAAAGATCAAATGTTACTATTAGGGTATTTTGCGATGCAAGGTATGTGCTATATAGGAGTGGTATTTTCAATTACATTCGTTTTTTATATATAAAAAAATCAAATCAAAAATATTATATATATATATATATATATATATAATATTTTTGATTTGTTTTTTTTTATAAAAAACGAATATATATATATATATATATATATATATATATATATATATATATATATATATATATATATATATATATATTACATAACTGAACCTAGTAAAATCTACCCGTTTTTAGTTCGATTTTATGATTAAAAAATTGAAGAAACCAAATTTGTTTTTTGATGGCTTTTTAAAAGAATATCGATCCATAAAATCCTTCTAAACCAGCTTCCGAATCCAAACCTATATTAACAAGCACATAGACTTATAGGAAGCATGTATTTTGTGCAAACTATAAACCTTTTCAAATAAAAACAATGAAAGCAAACCAAAGCTAAAATGCCCAAGTTATTACAGTAAATAAATGTCCAACTATAAGGCAAGGCTCTAGATTTACTAACAATAAATAAATAAAAAAATGCAACAAGACAAGGGGAGGTCAAATAACTAGCAGAAATTGTAGAGGAAAGGAGAGGCCTAGAATGGGGCTATGCCGAGAGGGAAGGAGCGGCGACGACTAGGGTTTGAAAAATGAGAAAAGAGATGAAAGTTTATATCTATAGTAAGTTTGTCAACTGAATCGGTCTGGTTTGGTTTTTGCTTTACAAAATCGATACCAAACTAAATCAGATACTTTTCAAAGTTTTATAATCGATTTAATCATTTTATAAACAGTTTAATCGTTTTTTTATCGGTTATTTTTTTCCATTTTTCTCGGTTTAATTGATTGACCGGTTTTTTTGCCCACCCCTGTAGTTATATAAATGTCAATTTGAAATGGAGCATGCCTGGCAACGTGATCATAACCCGTATAAAAATTCAAATTATTACCATTTTGCCTTCATTTCTCCACCTTGTAAAAAAAAATATGTTTTTTTACTTTCTTGTGGTTTTAGATTCAAATCTCGTGGTTGCTAATATGATAGCTACTGAAAATTTATATGATTATTGACTTCAGACCCGTGGGATTAATCGAGGTATACTCAAAGCTTATCTGGATATCAATATTAATAAAAAATATGATTTTTTTTTCTTTCATGACCTTTTTATCTCTAAAAAAATGTGTTTTTTTAGTGGAAAACAATGTTTTTGTCTTGATTATAGGTCAGTACTCATCACCAGCTGTAGGTTTTGCCTTTAATCTTTTAGTAAATGGAGCAAGAAACTGAATAAAGCCCAACTTTATAGCTTTATCTTAGCTCAAAATATGTAAAGGAGACTATAAATATTACCAAAAATAGCAAAAGTAGCCACCTCAATTTCATGAAATCAAACACTATAGTATAAAGTCCTTGTCATTAAGAAAGTGAGAGATCGAATCTCTAGTCACGTTTATCGCGATAAAATCAATTTATCACGAAGAAATCATCGTACGAGATAGTATGGGTGACCATAGCTGTTATAATTGAGGTACCCTACAACCCATGGCGCACGACAGATAGAGATAACGAAGTGAAATAAAAGAGGAGAGCGCAGCAGAGAAAGATATTGCTAACGTGCGCCGTCGGGGTTAACTAAACACCCCTCCCTTCTCACATCCATCGAAACCTGCCTGTTAATAGCACGGCAAAACCACTTCCCCATAAAATCAGAACAGCTTTTCCATGGCAGCAAACGCCGTTACAAGGAAGCACCTATCATATACTGACACAGCTTAACGTCCAAGTCAGTCCCGTTAGCTCCAAGCAAATAAAAAAACCGTTTTTTTTATTTTTTTATTGTAGTAAAATCGTTGCCATGACTTATCCGGTAATACATAAGACAACCTAAAGTATCTCCAACGCGGTTTTTCTTTTCTTTTTCTTTGAAAAAATTATTATTTTTATTTAAATTATTATTTTTAATTAAAACTTCAATTAGATGATTTTTTAACTTGTAAAATAAACAAATCTATATAAATAGAAAAGAACTGATTTTGATCTCTTAAAAAATTAAAATTTCAAATACAATTATAAATGGGATATAATATAAAAATATATATAAAATATTTTATTAATCAAATAATTCTTTTAATAATTATATACAGATAAAAATTATTACAATACCATATAGTCTTGAAATCTATAAAATAGAGGTTTTAATATTTTATTTTATTTTATTTTATTTAGTAAAGTATGTGCATATGTATTACCATATCGTTGGTTTTTTTATTTTTTTTTATTTTTATATAGACAGGTCTAATACCCAGTATGTTAAAAACATAATAAGAAAATACAGGTGACCGGGTAATGCCGGTTAAAGGCCGGTTAACATTTGACTGCAGTTGAAATGATTGCAACTGTTTTGCCAGAGATGGTTAAAATCTCTCCTCCTCCACAAACAACACGCGAAAAAGAAATACGCACAAAGAAGATAGAGAGAGAAACATAAAGAGAGAGAGCTGGGATTGCAGAGATAGAGAGAAGTGAAGAGCGAAATTGAAGCTTAAACGGTGAAATTTGACGGAGTAACGACGGAGTAGTGGTTTTTTATGGTGCTGGCGTAGGTAACTGTGAAGGTTAGCTGTGTTTTAGAGAGAGAAAGTGGAGAAATGGTGGATTAGAGCTGGTTTATTTGTGAGATTAAGTTGATTATTCTGTCTGGAGAAGAGATCTAAAGTAAGAGAAGGAAAGATTGTGATAACTGTATGGCTTCTTCGGAGATTTCAGCAAAAGCTAACAGTGGAAACATTAAAGGAGGAGGAGAGAGTTTCTCTTCTGGTTACAGTGAAACTATGGAAGGGCCAAAGGGCCACTCCACCCATCCAAGCTCAGCTAGAGGTACAATTCACGCTTCAGTGGATTTTTGAAGTGTTTTTTCTTGTGGACTTTTCTTTTGGATTTTGAGTTTGTTTTGTGCTGTTGTAGATGCTGAAACTACGTTGTATAAAGAACTATGGCATGCTTGTGCTGGCCCTCTGGTGTCTGTACCTCGCGAAGGAGATCACGTGTTTTATTTCCCTCAAGGACATCTAGAGCAGGTTTTGTTTTGTTTTAGTTATATTATATTTGCCAAAAAATCTTGAGAAATTTTAGTTATAATTCAGCAATCATTTTTGTGGGTTTAGTTTGTTTTCTGGACTTTTGAAGGTCTTCTTGTTGGATTTTTGTTTTGATTGGGTTGTGGAATGGGTGTAGGTGGAGGCATCAACGAATCAGGTAGCAGACCAGCAGATGCCGGTGTACAGTCTCACACCGAAGATCTTGTGTCGTGTGGTTAATGTTCAATTGAAGGTATGCGAAATCTGCTTATTTGTTCGTGTTGGGTTTTTAAGGGTTTTGTGTCTTGTGGTTTGCTTATCCGATTAATTTGTGAATTATCACAAGGCTGAACCGGATACTGACGAGGTGTTTGCACAAGTGACTCTACTTCCTTTGCAAAACGTAAGTATTCGCTGTTGATTTGTGATTATGTAGCGTTAGGGTAATTGGAATATAAATTCTGATTTTTTTCCATGGATTCTTTAATGTCAGCAAGATGAGAATGCATCGGAGAAGGAGCATCCTCCACCTCCACCACCACTACCACGATTTCATGTACATTCATTTTGTAAAACCCTGACTGCTTCGGATACCAGTACTCACGGTGGTTTTTCAGTTCTTAGACGACATGCAGATGAATGTCTTCCACCGTTGGTGGGTTTTTACAGCTTCTACCCAGGGTTTACCTTTGTGTCTTGTTAAATTAGGATTTGAGTTGTGAGCGTGGATGTTTAATACTTGCTGAATCACAGGACATGTCAAGGCAGCCTCCAACACAGGAATTGGTTGCGAAGGATTTGCATGGAAATGAATGGCGATTCAGGCACATCTTTCGGGGTAATCATCCCATACCCAATGATCTTGTTATTCCCTCAAATACACCTGTGGTGGGATCATATTCAAACCTTCCACCAATTTTTGAATGCATTGGGACCCCTTTTAGTATAATTCCCCGTTATTGTGATGATGATATCAACTTGTTACCATAAAGCTTTCATGCATTTAGTTTCAACTTTCAAGGTATGGATTGCTGTTGTAGTGTTTAAGCCACCTGTTGCTTGATACACGAAATGATTTTAATGCCAGGTCAACCACGGAGGCACTTGCTTCAGAGTGGATGGAGTGTGTTTGTTAGCTCTAAAAGGCTTGTAGCTGGTGATGCCTTTATATTTCTAAGGTCTGCTTTCTTTGTTTTACCATTATATTTGATGTTCTAATTTAATCTTGACTTGTCCGAGTGGAGTAAAATGTGTATTTTGCATTTTATAGGGGTGAGAATGGAGAACTTCGAGTTGGTGTTAGACGTGCAATGAGACAGCAGAGTAATGTTCCATCATCAGTCATATCTAGCCACAGCATGCATCTCGGTGTTCTTGCTACTGCATGGCATGCTGTTTCAACAGGGACAATGTTCACTGTTTATTACAAACCAAGGTGAGTGGTTTATTACTAACATGTAAGAGAACAAATGAACTAGTTGAGTGAATTATTTATGAGTTCTTGATATGCAAATTTGTGCATGTGTTGATTTTCCTTGATTTTAATTTTTGTTCATGGGATTTGAATATTGATTAGCATGGCCTGGTTTGTTGAAGTGGAATGGTCTTGTTTTTGTAACCTGTTCTGGTAAACAAAAATGAAAGGGGAATGCATCTATCATATCTAAATATTAAAAAGTACAATTACAGTGATTAATTTCCTGATTTCTGTTGGTTCCCTTAATTATTCTAAATGTCTTGCCACAGGACAAGTCCTGCTGAGTTCATTGTCCCATTTGATCAATACATGGAGTCCGCCAAGAATAATTATTCCATAGGGATGAGGTTTAAAATGAGATTTGAAGGAGAAGAAGCTCCTGAGCAAAGGTATGACTGCTGCTTGCTTTAAGGTTTTGTGCTGAAAGCTACCTGCTATTTGGAAGTTTGATGTGCGCTGGCAGTTTCTTGTTTGTGATTTAAGCTTTATAGGATTATTGGATGTTTGTGTCCATGGAAGATATAACATTTTGGTGGTTCATGATTTTCTGTTATAGATTTACTGGCACTATTGTCGGAATTGAAGATGCTGATCCCAGTAGGTGGAAGGATTCTAAATGGAGGTGCCTTAAGGTAGTATTTCAGTATATATGATGGCATGTTGCACTTTCAATTTTAGTGCTTAACTGTGTTTTTATGTTACTACCAGGTGAGGTGGGATGAAACTTCTACCATACCTCGACCAGATAGAGTTTCACCATGGAAAATAGAGCCTGCTCTTGCACCTCCTGCACTAAATCCTCTTCCAATGCCCAGGCCAAAAAGGCCCCGAGCAAACATGGTGCCCTCATCACCCGACTCCTCTGTTCTTACCAGAGAAGGTTGTCCTGTTGCTCAGTGTTTTTATTTTTTTGGGTATATAATCTTAGTTGTTAAAATGAAATTTAAGTCTCTTGACTCTTAATGTGCAGGCTCATCCAAAGTAACTGCTGACCCTTCTTCAACAAGTAGATTTTCAAGGGTCCTGCGAGGTCAAGAGTTCTCGACCATGAGAGGCAGTTTTGCAGAGAGCAACGAGTCTGATGCTGCTGAAAAGTCTGTTATGTGGCCACCCTCAGCAGACGATGAGAAGATTGATGTGTTATCATCTTCAAGAAGATTTGGATCAGAGCGGTGGATATCCTCTGCCAGACAGGAACCAACCTACACAGATTTGCTATCTGGCTTTGGGGCAAATGCTGATCCGTCCCATGGGTTTGGTGCTCCCTTTGTTGACCGAACTGCTGGGGTTAATAATCCATTAAAGAAACACTCGTCAGATCAAGGGCAGTTCAACTTGCTTGCCAACCCATGGTCCATAATGTCCTCAGGTCTCTCTCTAAAGTTGTCAGAGTCAAACACCAGGGTTCCAATACAAGGCAGCAGTGATGAAACAACATATCAAGCAATTCCAAATATCAGATGCAGTGCATTCAGTGAGTATCCCATGCTTCATGGTCAGAGAGTTGAGCAATCTCATGGAAGCTTGATGATGCCTCCCCCACCATCTCATTTTGATAATCATGCTTGTACAAGAGAGCTAATGCCAAAGCCCATGTTGGAGCAAGAACATGATACTAGAAAGTCTTTGGATGGAAACTGCAAGCTATTTGGTATTCCTCTGAAAATTAATAAACCTGCCTCACCAGAGCAAGCAAGACCAGCAAGCATGGTGAATGAACCAACAGGTCCTACCCCACCTGCAAGTCACCAGATCACATCTGAATCGGATCAGAAGTCTGAACACTCCAGGGGTTCGAAGTTGGCTGATGAAAATGAAAACGAGAAACCATTCCAGGTTGGCCTCATGCGCACGAGGGACAATCATGTAATAGCACATAACAGCTCAACCAGGAGTTGTACAAAGGTTCTTGCTTATCTGCTCACCAAACATCTTTCTTTGGTTACATGAGATGTTGGTATATGCTTGTTAGAAAAAAATTCATTAGCTAATTGCATCTTTTGTTACTTTAGGTTCACAAGCAGGGAATTGCACTTGGTAGATCTGTTGATCTTACCAGGTTCAATAACTATAATGAGTTGATTGCTGAATTGGACCAGTTGTTTGAATTTAATGGTGAATTACTGGCTCCTCAAAAGAATTGGTTGATTGTGTATACTGATGACGAGGATGATATGATGCTTGTTGGAGATGATCCCTGGCAGTAAGGCCTTCTTAAATTTTGTTTGAAATGTTTATTCAGTTGTCTTTCGACTCATTTACAGGCATTTGTCTAGGTTTCTTCCTTCAGGGACCTTGTATAACTGGTGATATCGTGTGTGAAACAGGGAATTTGTCAGGATGGTTAGGAAGATTGTTATTTACACCAGAGAGGAGGTACAGAAGATTAAACCAGGCACTTTAAATTCAAAAGGCAATGAAAATCCATCAGGTGTGGAGGGTGGGGATGCTAAAGAAGCCAAACATCGGCCAGCCACTTCAGCATCCAGTCCTTCGAATTGTTAGATTTGGCTTCCTTGGGCTCAAGGTAATCTTCTAATGGTATAGAGTAATTCTTTACATTTCTGTCCTGGCATTCCTTGGCAGTAAATACTGTTCAGATACCATGAGAGAGCCCTTCCCTTGTGTTTAATATTTTTAGGAAGTGGATATTGACGGAAAATTATGTTCTGTCGTTCTTATGTCAGGTTTTGGGTACAGGTAGCTAGAGAGTGCAATGGCTATTTCAGGTGGTAAGAAAGAGATGGGTGCCAGTCTACTATTCAGGATGTCAAGTTTGCTGATATAAAAAAATAGATGCAAGAATGATATAATCCAATTTTGGACCTTTTATGGAGTTAGTATTGTATGGTGTCCAGTTATACATAATTTATATATAGTCGCAATGTCTAGCGAGGCAATCATACATGCTTTTTTTTCCAAACCAAACTATCCCCACCTTGTACATAACTACCTCACCTTTACCCAACCGCGTAATGTAAGTAAGTTTATACATCATCTAATCGGTTTTTGGGAAAGTCTAGCTCCCTCTTCATATATTCTTTCAGGTGTGGTTCCGTGTTTCTAGCCATCTCAAAGTGCTAGCAAATCATTTCTCGTGCGAGGACACAGAATTGGTTTCTGGCACTGCTGATGTCAACCACCAAGTGTTTGTTGTGATGGAGGCTAGAGAAGTTGTTGGAGCCTCGCGGGTCAGGATTTTAGGCATACAGTGGAAAAAAGGATAGGGTGGGTGGGTGGGTGGGACAGGAGTGACCCGTTCTACTTCTCTTGGGGAACCCAGTAAAATAATGGGGTTTCTGTCGTCTGCATGCGGGTTGCGGGCCATGGTACCCTTTGGTGAGGGGTTTGCATTGATGGGGGGGGAACAAGGCGGTGCCCACATTTAAGAAGAAACCTGGGTTTCAGTCGTCTTTAGCACCTAATCCATATAAAGGAATTGTGTGGTCTGTGTTGAAAAAATAAGAAATCAGGGTAACTTGGACTGGCAAGACGAATCATCCGTCACGGTGCTAAAGACATCCAATGTGGAGATTAAGTGTCAGTATGTTTCTAAAGGACCAGGTGGGAAGCTCTTCAATTAAACCTGGATTCTCATAGTTGGATGAGCCTTGCTGCGGTAATAAACACTAGAAAATCTTAAGAGTTCAACTCAACAAGAATACGATGAGCCATATGGGCAAACTTTTGAATAGCAGTACGAGTATAGTTCCGAAATACTTCATTGCCAGTGATATGCTGCTTACCATTTCTACTTCTACTATTATTTTGAATATAAAATGAAATATTTTAAGTGTTAATGTGTTTTTAAAAGGAACAAAATTGTTCTTAGCAAATTCAAAATCATCTTAAATGGTTGACTTGGTAAATCCAATAAAATAACTAAAATGATCGATTAAAATATAGTTTAATTTAAAAGAAATTAAATATTTTAAAAAAATTAAAACATTAATTTGCTATATTAATTCATATTAACCTGGGCTAGTCTATTAAATCTATTATCTAGATCACAAGATCTTTATAACTCAATACAAAACAATTTTTTTTTGTTAAGTTGTACCATCAATCAATTTAATATTTAAAAATAAAATAAAAATAAAAATCAATTAAAAAAATAAGTCGATTTAACTTAGATTAGCCTGTCAAACATGGATTATAAAACCAAAATAACCTAAAAAATAGCAAATTAAAATGAATTATGAAACTCAACTCTCAATTAATTCAATATTGAATAATAAAATTTATATAAAAAAAAAAAAGCACAAAAAAACACTTGAATCAACCAATAAACCCATGAATTAGGTTATGAGACCAAGATAACCTTATAGAATACAAACTATATATATATGAAATCTAATTCTCAATCAAACAAATATTAAAGGATAAAATTATAACAAATCAACTAAAATAAACAAGAGAAAAAAAAAACAAATCAATCAACTTAACATATAAATAAAGGATTGAATTGAAAAAATAAACAAATAAATTTTAAAAGAAATAAATTAAATCAATTTAGATTAATTCACCAAACTCGGTCAATAAACCAAAATAACTTCATAGAAAGCAAATAAAAAAATTATAAATGTTAGTTTTCAATCAATATAATATTAAAAAATAAAATTAAAAAAAAATATATTCAAAAGAACAAATAACCGAGTCAACCTATCTAACTCGCATAACTTGCGAGTTGAATCATGAGACTATAATAATCTCATATAAATCAAATAATTTTTTTTTTTATAAAGATTAACTTCTAATTAATTCAATATTAAATAATTAAATTAAAATAAAATAAAATTAAAATAAAAATGGACAAAGTCAAAATAGTTAACCGGTCAAACTTGTATCTTGTATCATTAGACCAAGAAACTTCATATAAACAAATTATAAAATTTAATATCCAATAAATCTTATATTGAAATATAAAATTGAAAAGAAAAATCCTCGTAATCAAAGTGAAAAGGGCTTGAATTTTCACTCCAAACATATGTTAATTAATTAATGGGTATTTTTATTGAAATGCTTAAAGCAAAGCAGGATATTATAGAATCTTGATTCTTTCAAAAATTTAAACTAATAGTTAGTGTCTCTGCATAATACCCCTATCCTACAGCAGCCTTTAGAGGCAACTTGACTAATTACTATTAGTGATATAGAAGACCACTTTGATTGACAGGAAGACATCGATTGAGCAACTTTTCCCGTCAACAGGCAACAGGGCTTCATAACCTTTCTTCAAGCTCAACTGATCACTACATCATGCCATGGAAGCCAGCTAAATCCAGTAGGACTGCTTTAATTTGATCTGGATGCATGTCCTGCCCTTCTTTGCATTGCTGAGAAATACCATGATGTGTCAGTAATCCAGGGATGAGACACAGACAACGCAACAATGGCATCTAAGTTTGTGTACATCTAAATAAGAAGGTAAACCCTCAAACAGATGCAAGAAACAAGTCGAGAGGGAGATTATACCCGATGTGCTATGAAAAAAGCCATTTGCATCATATATATCCCAAAAGTTTAAAAGATATTTGCAAACAGACAAGCTCGAGTATTTGCAATATAAAACGGCTTAACTTGGAAAATCGTATGGATCACTGCGTAAGATACCTCAAGGCTTCACTTCCATTTTAATGGAGAATAAATAACAGCTAATGGCATCACCATAAACAATTTGATATTTGGTTTGTTTTTAACTAAGCGGTATGATTTTAGACAAGGCTTGCAACACATCATGTGGAGTTTAGCTGTATATTCTAGATTTCCGTAAAGGATAAAACATACCTCAGCTCGGAAGATATCCATGGCAAAACCATTGAAACAGCTAATGACAGCTTGCTGGATGTCAAGCCCAAGATTATCCAAAGCTCGCATAGTGGAGAGCAAAAGACCTGGTTTACGGCCACAAAACATGTGAATGTTTACAGCTCGCCCTTCTCTCACTCTAACTTCGACCTGTACATTTAGCAGAATAGTAACTCAACAGATGAAACACCCGTGTAATATAAAATATACACCTGGGAACAGACTACATACAACCAAGTAATGAGAAATGCGACCAACTTTGTGCTTAATAGGTTATTCAGAGCCCACAATATCCAAGTGAACTCTGTTTTGGAAATTTTAAAAACAGAAACTGAATTTCATAGCAATATAAAATAGGATTAAGCTAACTCGGTGATCATCCTAAATTCAATAGAGAATAAAAAAAATACCCTTGCAGGTTGGTCATTTGGGCTCGGCAATGAGCTGGGGCAAAGTTTGTCCATGATACGACCGGGCAGTGCTGATGGAGTCGGTGTCAAAGGGTGAAAACTAGTGGTTGGTGTCAATGAAGAGCTAGGAGGAGTTGACTCCAATTCATTATGGAGGTCGTTAATTTTTTGCAGAAGCTCCTTCAAGTATTCAATTGCATCCCCAAGGATTGACGCCCTATCCATCTGTCAGTGCAAGGCCAATAAAACTCCATAATATGAATTTAAAGCACGGTGAAAAAATTGAGTTTCAAAATCCAGATGCATCTTATAGTGATTTGGCTTAAAGAGCAGAGTTCTGTTTTCATCCAGGGACGTCCGATTTTGGAGAAAGCATTTTTGAGATCACTGAAATTAAACAGAAAGTGCAAAAACTGAAGGGACTATTGTTTCAAGAATTTGTCATTTCTACTATGAATCTCAATATTCCTCAGTCCAAGTTGACTATTGAAAAATTTCAAAGGCAGATGCCAGAGTTCAGTTAATGCAGACAGTACAAATAGGTCATTTTGAATTTGTCTGCTTCTTCTGTGGTTCCTGGATCAGTGAGAAAAACTAAATGGGAAATGATATTTCGGAAGAAAATTCAAAAATATACTCTTAAGATCCAATGAGTCATCCACAACACAATGAGTCAGGCTACTTACTTTCTGATTTAAGGAAGCTTAGAAAGTACAAACATTAGGTGCAGGTTGCAATTTATGTTGGACTGTGAAGGGGAAGAGTTTGGCTTTCAGCAGAACTTTCACAAATTCAAGGTGTCATGTGATTTTCTTACATGGTTCAAAGCTTTATGAGTTCAAATAAAATCCAGTTTTTATCTTTTCTCTTGTTCAAGACAATCTCAGATCTCCCAGGTAAGCTTGCAAATAATACCAGAATCAAGAGCTGTGTATTTAAAGTGTTTTCTTAAAACAGTCATTGTTGAATGCAAGCTTAATAATCAACCTTGTGAATAAGTAAACCGAACACCGAGATTCATGAGTATGCCATGGCAAGAAAGCAAACTATACCAAGCAGGAAGCAAAGACAAATTTAGAAGCTTTAGGAACAGGCACAAATAGAGAGGACTGTCGAGTCTAAGGAAGAAAGCAAAATATATCAGCAAAAGGAATTGAAAGTCATTAGATCCAACCGATTCATGGGAACGAAGGAAGAAAAGAAAAGAAGAAATTTGCAATTCAACAACTTTATGTTGGAGAAACAAAAAGGAGAATTTTAGTTCCCTAACAATGGCCCAGAAGATTATGGTGAAAGTGAACAGTGGTACCGGGGTCCATGTGAGAGGATTTAATGCAACTTTTTTAATCCATGCAAAAACAAAAGATGCTACTCATTCGAGAAAAAAAAACAAATTACAAACACACACTCTCTCACGCAACAAAGACATTCTAAATGATTGCAAGGACAAAAAATAGCAGTAACCATTTCAAATTCACAAGGAAATGATGAGGATGAAAAATTCTTACTTTGCTGATCTTTGGAACAACAGACCTCAGCATGTAAAGCCTATCATTGAGCTTCTTCCGGCGCCTCCTCTCTGCCATCAAATTCTTAGCTGGAAGCCCCTTTCTCTTCCCCTTTTGATCCACACCACCACCAGTGACACCACTAATCACCTTTGAACTATTTCCACCATTCTTACCAGTCTCCTCCACCTTAGTATTCTCAGTAAATTCATCAGAATCGTAATTCAAGCCCGACCCATCAAGGCTCACATCCTCAAGAAAATCATCTCCACTACTAAATTTCCTCTTCTTGTCATTGTCTTCACTAATTTGAATCATTTCGCTCTTCCCCTTGTCTCTCTCAATGCCACTCGCAACTACCGAATTTTCTCCATTATCACCCAAGTTCTTCCTCAAAGCTGCTCTCTTTTGAAACAAGGTAGGCTGTGCGCCTATTGAAGGGTAAGTTTCAAGAGGTCTTAACAATTTAGACCTGTTAAAAAACAACTGATTCCCCGAAATCTCATCAAGCCCTCTAAAACCATTAAACCCAGGACCATTTTCAGGCAACTGAAGCATGCGGGAACTTGAAAATTGTGGATCAGAACATAAATTAGGAATGCCAGTCTGACTGTTTGAACTCAAATCAGTGAAATCCCCCAAATTTCCCAAAACACCACTTCCCCTATTTAACAAAGCTGAAACATTTGCTGTTGTAGTTGAATTTGTTCCTTGATTCTCAAGGAAACCAATTTCACTCAAATCAAACCCATGTTCTAAAGGGTTGTTAGAAACCACATTGAGGAGTGAAGACAAGGTGGGTTTTGGATGCATAAAGTAATGTACCTGAGAAGGATCCAGATTGTTGAAAACTGAAGAAGAAGGCGAACAAGAAGAGGAAGAATCCACTTGGTGAAGCAAAAGATTATCCGGGTCGACAAGACTTGCTGAAAAGGTGAGGTCTTTGATAGTATCTTGATGGTTTTGATGAATAGTACTACTGTTGTTAGTCTCATACCACTCATCTTCCGCTTCAAACATAGATTTGAAAGTAGAAAGAGAACCCATTTCTTCTGTGCCCTCCAACATAACCCCACCACAACCAGCTTCCGTACTGGTAATGTTATTGTGGTGATGATGGTTTGTTGTTGAGCCTTGCTCTTCTTTATGATCTTCAAGCCAAATAGTGTTGCTATTGAGTCTAGAAAGCATGTTTTTTTCTAGTTTTTTTCAGAGAAAACTGAAGGAAAGAAAAGAAAACAAGTTGTTTAAAAAGAAAAGAACAGAAAGAGAGGGAGTTAGATGGACAGAGAAAGACAAGGACGTTACAGAAGGAAAAGGGCATTAGCTTTTTATAAGCTAAAAGCTTCACTGGCATTGTAGGAGCCAGAGAGGTAAAAGATAACCATTTTAGAGAAGGGATGTGGCACGCTATCCCTTCGAACGTTACTCTAAACACTACAACACTACATACAGGCAGCCTTGTCTCTTTCTGTGTTTTGTCTACCCAGTTGGTTTTGAAATCACATCAGGGCCACTCGTTCTTCTAACCTTAATTGTGAGCATCTTGTTTCTGTTACAACTTATACAAGATGCCAATGCCAGGAAAGAAACAGACTCGGATCAGAGAGTTCCGTTTCAAGTTGCAGGAATTATTTTAATTATTTTGGGGGGACATGTAATAAATTATCTCAGAGAGATTCACGCACTTGCATAATATTTCGTTCACTTGTTTTTTTTTTTAATAATAATAATAAATTTTATAATATCCAGTAAATAATTAGTGGTTAAAAAAATCAAAGTCATTCTTATTGTTTTTTAATGGATAATTGGATAATAGATTTATTATCTCAGTTCCCATACTGTGAATTTCATTGCAGAGATAAATTTATTTATTTATTATTATTATTATTATTTTTTGGGGGGGGTGTTTCAAATTTAAGCATAAACAAAATCTAATTATATTATATTTCTAGAAATACATGTGAAAAAACAATGTTCTTTAAAATTACAAACGAGTTTCGTGAAATTACAAACTCTCTTTTTTATAAATACATATTTTTTAAATTACTAAATGATTTAATTTATATTTTTCTTAAATTAAATATTTTTATATCTATATATTATTTTGTTATGCTGATATAAACATAAACTATAAAAAATATCATTTATAAGTATTTTTAAATAAAAAATATTTTCATAAACAATCTTGTCCTAATAACAAACATGCTTTAAATTACTATGCAAGAGATAACGGTGTTAAAAAAAATATACAAGACTATGCTTAAAATATTATTTAATAATCTAAGTTTTCGGATTCAAATCCATCTGATTTTATCCAGTTAAATTATAGAATTTATATAAAGTTCAAGCTAAAGAACTTATAATTAAAAAGTAATATGAGATTAACAACTTGTTTTTAGATTAAAAAGGTTATTATAAAGTTCATAAGATTCACATGGCAGAATTGAATCCATTTGCAAATACTAAATTAATTAATCATGTTTGGAAAATAAAAAAATATTTAAACTTTGGGAGGGCATTGTACCTTGTAGTAGTAAGCTGTGGTCCCATTTTGTATATTTATTTTTTGCACAACATATTCTTCTTACAAGCAATGAACTGAAACTAGCTTCACTTATTTAGAAATTATTGATTTAGCGTACACAAGTTTCAAGTCCTGTTCTTTGTTATAAATTAATATTAGGGTTTTGGGACCATTTTCAAAGCCAATTTAAAGTGTCTAGTATTAAAAATATTTTTTCTAATTATTTTCATATTTTTCAGATTATCTTAATATTAATAGCAAAAATCTTTTTTAAAAAAAAATACATTTCTGAACAGTTTGTTTTTCTAAAAAAAATAAGTGGTTAAGATTATTTTTTAATTTCTTTTTTAAAAAATGATCTTTGACAAATCAAAATAATATAAAAATATAATTAAAAACAAAATTAATTTTTTTTAATAAAAAATATACGTATATACGTTTCCCATCCGCAGCCCCAAGTATCTCGTGAATCTTTTTACCTCACCGCACCTTACAGGCTTACACCCAATCAAAAACCTTAACTTGTCTGCCCCCACAACCTTTTTCTCTTTCAGGATCTGGTTGGTCAACAGTCACTTCTCCTCTTTTCTCCCCCCATCATCTCCTCTTTTTATCCATGCTTTAGTGTTCTTTATATATATATATATATATATGAAAAACACACACACACATATATCTATCTATCTATATACTATATATATATATATATATATATATATATATGAAAAAAACACACACACACACATATATATCTATATATATATATATATATATAACAATGAGGGATAGAATGCCTTAGCCCAGACGTCCTTTGAATTTGAGATGAGAATGAAGTCGTTTTTTGAGCTTCAAACGTTGCTGTTTCCCCGCGGGAAAAGAAAATAACTATGGATAATATGTAAAAATTAAATTAAATAGAATAAAAACTATTTAAACTGATAATTATTTGACCTACATATTAGAAAAAGAAAAAAAAACCTTTAATTAACTAGAAAAAGTTGAGATATAAAACTGATTATCTGTAGAACAAGATATATCTATAGAATATCTTAGAAAAATTCGAGTAATATCCGATAGTTAATTAAATAAATTATCCTTGTTTTTATCAAGGATATAATTTTATTCTTTTAATTTTTTTATTGGGTTTAAATTATTAAATTATATATAAATCCCCTCCCCTTCATGTGACCAACAAGTCAGATTTAAACCTTTTCTCTTATAAAAAAAAGAGACAAGTTTCAAAGAAATATTATCTGACGGGAGATAGTTTGTGATTTGTATAACAGGTTTCGAGTTCAAGTTAAGACGTATATTCCTTGTAAAAATATAAAATAATTAAAATTTTAATTATTCGTGTAAATCCATAATTTTTTTAAAAAATAAAGTTTTTTGACATTAAAAAAACAGAAAAAAAATACTACAACAATAATAAATTGTACATTTAAATGACTGTTAAGTAGAAAACACACGTCAACCTTTGTCTAGTTTCATATCTCTCGAGGAGCAGTCACCGAGAGCTTGAAAATATGTTGCTGTTCAGTGCCATTGCGAGGGAGGGAAAGTTGCCTTTAATATTTCTTGTGCGACCCCGTGAACCTGGGGACTGCCCTCCATTTTAGGGTACCCCACCCCGCCCCATCATTGCTCAATGTTCATGCAAGGGAAATTGCTGTTTTTTTTACACACGGTCAACCATTGATAACAGTGTCATCATGCTTTGGATTAATTGCTGACTCAATCACACGTCTATGTTCTTGGCAGTAGCGATCAACGGTACGGATTTAAAAAAGTTTCATGTGATAAATCGAACATTCGAGGGTTTGTATCCACTAGGTTTTTTTGTAAATATTTTATTTATGTTTAATTAAACATGATATTAAATCACAGGGAAATTGTTCTGGTATGTCCTAGACACTCCTAAGGGGATGTCTGAGAGTATGTTTGTTGTTGTTTTTTAAAGTACTTTTCGTGCTGAAATGTATTAAAATGATGTTTTTTTATTTTTAAAAAATTATTTTTGACATCAGCACATCAAAATAATCTAAAATCACTAAACCGCTGGTTTTAAAAATGAAAAAAAAAAACATCGAAAAACAGTAAAAAACAGATTGGATCGCAATGCCAAACGGGGCCTAAGAAGAACTTGAACAGCCAATAAAACAACGTATAATTTTAAAAAATTAAGGTAATGTCTTTTTTAAATATTAAAATAATATTTAATTGTATGGTAATGAAAATTATCATACAATTAAACGGGGAAATGGGGAAAAAAAGGTTCAAATGAACATTGCAACCAATTTATAATTAATTAAATTATTAAATAAAAAAACGGAAAGACCAGATTCATGTCATTTTCTTGTCTAGAATAAGTTGCTATATGTCATCTAAGTCATTTTCGCTATAAATTCATATCCTTGTTTTTATTTTTTTAATAGAAGAAAGTATATTCCTCCTTTCCTCTCAAAGTCTAATCAAACATCATGTTATTATATTTCAAAAATATTTTTAAATTAAAAAAAAACCATTTTATTTTTATCGGTTGTGATTTTACTATCTATTAAGTAAATTATTATTAAGGTAGTTAAAATGAAACTATCAATCACGTTATTTGTAGCGTAAAACAAATTACTATTTGTGCTAAAATTCAACGATTGTAATCTATCTATTTGCTAATAAAATAATTAATGAAACAAACAAGACATACACAACAATCAATTTATAAGTTGCAAGGGGCACGTCAATCATTTTAAAGGAGTTTTTTTAATTTCAATTGTATAATCTACCGATTAAACAATTATCGAGAGAGTTTTGACAGCAATACTACCTAGTCACTTTTAGGTGAGAAAAACCCCGTTTCTAACATATATTTTCAATTACAATGTTAGCACTTAAATATTACAATAACCAATTACAATAAGTATAAAATCAATCGGTATCCTATATTTAAAAAAACCCTCAATACAAAGTGTGAGCAATTTCACTCGTTCTTTATTAGAATAATATATTATATGTCATCTAAGTCATTTTCGCTACAAATTTATATTTTTGTTTTTAGTTTTTCAATAGAAGAGAGGATATTCCTCCATTCCTCTCAAGGTATAATCAAACATTAGGGCATTGTTTGTTATTATATTTTAAAAATATTTTTGATTTTTTTTAAATATTTTTTAATTTGTTTTAAAAAACATTTTTATTTTTATTTAAATTATTATTTTTGGATGTTTTTAGGATGTTTGACATCGTTTGACAAATCCAAGGCATTGTTTTAAACCTTGATCTAAAAACATTGGTATAAAAAAAAAAATATATATTGTTTGTTAGCAAACGCCTTGGTATATTTTAAATAAAAATATCAAAATAATATTTTTTATTATTTAACAAACACCTTAGCATATTTATTTTTAGTTTTTAATTAAAATAAACTACTCACTATAGTGTCATTATTATTTTCTCTCACACATTATTATGAATTTGTAGCCGTGATTTCTTTTAAAATCCTCAATTTCATCATCTAACTTTTATTTTAAGAAGTTTAATTCTCAACATTCTAAAATTATTTCCTTACAAAAATTCATTTTACCTTCGCTACACAAGAAGACAAAGAGTGAAGTATTTAATGACAATTGAATTACTTATCTTGTATTGATCTAAATTATTTTAATTTCTTTTGATATTTTATTTAATTATTTAATGACATTTAAATAATAATATTTTTTTTTAAAAAAAAATATTTTTGAAATGGTGTCCAACACGGTCCGCACGCACTCCAAAACTGCTTCATGCCCTTCAATGACGAACCAACACCCACGGGCCTATTTTGAGGCTCAGCAAAGAGCACCAGATGGGGCCTGGACTTGTTTTATGATCCACGAAGCTACTTGGACTGTTACCACTCCCATACGAAATGAATTTGCTGTGAGGTCCTTTCAAGTTTCCTTTTTAAGAACCAGTCACACTTTCTCTACAAATTATTTATTTACACTTTTTTTGGTTTAGTTTTTTCCCCACCGCCCTAAACAACATTTAGGTTTCACACAAATTATTTTAATAATTTAAAATTAATTCAATTCACTTTTATGATATAATTAGAATTATAAAAACTCATTTTAAAACTATAAAACTTTTAAATATTTATATTATGTAAATATTCAAAAAAAGAAAAAAATATTTGTAATTATCTACCAGCATTAATATTAATATTAATATTATTAATATATATACTCTATTCTATTGACTTTTAAGAATTGAAGGGAGATTGAACTCTTACTCCAATAAACCACGTGTAATGCATTGAAATCAAACGGTGTGAAACCCGTCAGTGACATTTAGCTATCACATATAGCTGTCATGCTAACTCGGGAGGTAGCTGAGGGCTAAAACATCATATTTAGTCCCCCTACTTTGCATATTTTGTTATATTTTAAAATGGGTCGAAGCAACTCCCATGTTTTCAATCGAAGACAATTTGAAATTCCCCATTCAATCAAGTACATTAAACATGGCATCCATGTAGCCACTTTAACCAATAATAAAACCAAATAAATAGATGTAAATGATATACAGATAAAATTGTAAATGGGTGGAGTTTATTTTTTGATTTCATCAATTTAAATAAAAATTAAATCTAACTCTAAATTTAAAGGAATTAATATATAAAAATGTTGTAAACTTTTATAGTAATTAACAAGGTTATAATTGAGTTGAATTATGATATTATAAAAATTATATTTTCTTCAATATCTCTTAAGAAAAATATTATTTTATTCCTCCAAACCTCATCCAATAAAATTCATTTACAATCCATAATAAATAAACATAATTAAACCCAATCTCTAATCATTTATAGAAAGCGCTTTACAACATAACAAGACTGACTTAATAATCACATAGTCTCTACGCTGACTCTTTATTGAATCCTCAATTTAAAGTATAGTTTGACACTGTTTTTTTTTTTTTAAATATTGTCGAAAAAAATAATTTTTTTATTTTTTATTGTAAATTTATTTTTTAGGGTATTTTTAAATCATTTTCATGTGCTGATGTCAAATAAAAAAATTATTTTAATGTAATTTTAAATGAAAAAACCTTTAAAAACAACATCAAACACACTTTCAAGCATACACTAACTCGTTTTAATTTAAACAGTAATGAAGTCTAGTCAAGTCTAACCTCGTTTAATTAAAATAAAGGATCTAAGTAGACACAACCTACGATTAAAGGGACCATAATTGACATTTAGCCAACCAGAAAGTGCATGAAACTGATACGGCAGCCTCCAGCATCGGTACAGAACAAGGGCAAGAAAATAATAAACAAAGAGGAAAAATTTGTTCGAAATCATATCACATCCATCAGTATTTCTATCTCCTCCGTCTCCACCTCTTGGCCGACCATTAAAGAGGGTCTATCTCTCTCCTTCCCCTTCTCCTTCTCGGAAAGTAGTAAGATAGACCCCTTCAGGTCTCTCTCTCCGTTTCATTTAATCACCATTCGCTTAGTTAATCTAGGTAAATTTATCTTTTGGTTCTTGCATTTCAATCTGTTAAATATTAGGGTTTATGAGAAGTTGCTGTTCATCGATTTTTATTTTAATTCATCATTTCGACGTTTTTAGGGTTTTATCAGCTGGTTGACCTTTTCTTTTCTTATTTATTACATGCTTGCTGAATGATATTTTTTTCATTAAATAAAGCGGTGGTCGAATAAATTTGCTGTTAGGGCTATTATGTTTTTTGTTATTGGTAAATCTGAAAATGACAGGATTTGTTGACAGCGAAGCTTCAGTCTATTTTATGGATAGCTGTGCTGCTGTTTTCAGTTAATCATTAACATTTCTATATTTAAAAAATAGATTGGTTTCTGTAGATAGTGTCTTGGGACTTGTTTACCTTTTGGTCTGGTTCAAACGATGTTATCGATTCTTGTGTTTTCTGTTTGTGATTTTTGGTTCTGTTAGTAATATATTCAATGTCAAATGTAGTATCTGAACTGGGAAATGTTTTATACTTGATAGAACTTTACTTGTGTCCGAGCTTTTCAATTTAATCTCGGTGTAGTGTAAATGTTAGTTGAGTTGAGTGTTGAACGCTGTCTCTGTCAGTTGATGAATGCAAGTGAGTGTCTGGTACTGTGGTGCAAGGTGCTTTTCAGTATTTTTTTTTTTTATTTTTGACATCAGCAATCAAAACCATAAAAAACAGCAATTTGATGCCTTTTCAAGTGAAACGCCCCCAAGAGCAGAAGTTACAATGAAACATTTATTTGCTTTTCAGTGGATTTTTTTTCTCAAGGAGGAATTTATGATTTATTTAATTTTAAGTGCCCTTTTTTTTCCACATTGTTGGGCTGTGGGTATTGGTTAGTGACTGATGTCCTCAAGTTGAAATTTAAGGATTATTTCTTTAATTATTATTTTTTTGTTGTCTCTGAGTTCATTTAATGGATTTTCAACAATAAATGTCATCGTGACTTGCAGAATCTTTCCTGGGAATTACATGGCTAGGCTTCTAGTTCATTCTGCTAATATTCCTGCCGTGGCTCCTTGTCCAAGGCATTGTCAACATGAAGAATCTAAAAAATCAAGAGCTTCCTCTGCGAAAATGATGTGTAGCTTACCATCACGGGGTTTGGTGATAAGTGGATACTCAGGATTGCGCAGTGCGAACTGTTTAGATGCACTGTTGAGACATGGACAATCTTTCCATTCGAAGGTTGCAATTACAATTTCTTCTAGGCAGCAAAAGGCTAAGCGATTTGCACCTAGAGCTATGTTTGAACGTTTTACAGAAAAAGCAATCAAAGTAATTATGCTTGCTCAAGAGGAAGCAAGACGGCTTGGTCATAATTTTGTTGGAACAGAACAGATCCTGTTGGGGCTTATTGGTGAAGGAACTGGAATTGCTGCGAAGGTTCTCAAATCTATGGGAATCAATCTTAAAGATGCACGTGTAGAGGTGGAGAAGATTATTGGCAGGGGTAGTGGATTTGTTGCTGTGGAAATCCCATTCACTCCTCGTGCCAAGCGTGTTTTGGAACTATCATTGGAAGAAGCCCGCCAACTTGGTAGAATTCCTTTTCTTTCTATTTTTCTGACTTTGACTTTAGTTTGAGAACTTTGGACCAAAAGTGGCATCTTCTTGCTGGCTTAGGTATTTTGAACTATAACATCCTCTTAGATTTTGGATGAAAACTTTTGAAGGTTATGATGGGATTTCACATAGAACTATTATTGCAATCATAACATAATATGTGCTGTTAAGAGATACAATGGTATCACCAGAGTTTTCCTGTTATTCAAGCTCATTTCCACTTCCTGTAACTCAATAATTTTCCCTTTCAACTGAGCAATGATTCTGTTATGTGTGTGTTTGTGTGGATGATACTTTGAGAAATAAAGTGCTCAATGCTGACCAAGAAATCTGACCTCCATGAATCTTTTCAGGTCATAATTATATTGGATCTGAGCACTTGCTTCTTGGGTTACTTCGTGAAGGTGAAGGTGTAGCTGCCCGTGTTCTCGAGAATTTAGGTGCTGATCCTAGTAACATACGTACACAGGCAAGTGATGCATCTCTATTAACCTAATTTTCTGTGTTCGTCAAGCCATTTGTTGTGTACACATAGAATTAATGAAGTGTTGATTGTTGTGATTAGGTCATTCGTATGGTGGGTGAAAGCACAGAAAACCTGGCTGGTTCCACTGTTGGACCTGGAAGCAGTAACAACAAGATGCCCACACTTGAGGAATATGGAACTAATTTGACTAAATTAGCAGAGGAGGTGATTTAATTCGAAAGCTTTTTTTTTTTTTCTAAACATGTTATAAGTAGATACTTCTCTTCTAAGTGATTCTCTTAAGATGATTTTTTCCACCTTCAGGGTAAATTGGATCCTGTTGTTGGAAGGCAGCCACAAATAGAACGTGTCGTTCAAATCCTGGGCCGAAGAACAAAGAATAACCCTTGTCTCATTGGAGAACCTGGGGTTGGGAAAACTGCAATTGCTGAAGGTCTTGCTCAGAGGATAGCAAGCGGTGATGTTCCTGAGACAATTGAGGGAAAGAAGGTGAAAATTGGTTCATTTTGTTGAACACAATTTTGGGGTGCATCTGGTTTGCATGATAAAAATTTCTCTGGATTATGTATGCCCAGTGCACACCAAATAATGAATGACACTTGCTTTATCATCTGTAATATTGATAAACCGTGCATGTAAATGGGAAATTAATTCAACTGACTACAATTTGCATTGATATGCCATCGTTGTGAGAAAGTTCTAGAAGTATTTCCATGTAAATCTTTAAGTTGGTTGGGAGACTTGTAATCAAGACTGACTGATCTATATATTTCTTTACTGGTGTAATTTAGGTTATCACCCTTGACATGGGCCTTCTTGTTGCTGGAACGAAATACCGTGGAGAGTTTGAGGAAAGATTAAAGAAGCTAATGGAGGAAATCAAACAGAGTGATGAAATAATTCTCTTTATTGATGAGGTGCATACCCTGATAGGGGCTGGAGCAGCAGAAGGAGCTATTGATGCTGCTAATATTTTGAAACCAGCTCTTGCTAGAGGTGAATTGCAGGTAATTTTTTTGTCTTGCGCACATGATGTTCACTAGCTTATTTTTTTTGAACTGTCAAAGTTTCTGGGATCAGCTGGATATAAAAGAGGGTAATTGTTAAATGCTATGACCGGAGGCCATTGTGAATTTGTGGCATGCAGTGTGACTGTTTCATCTATTATATTTACTGTGAAGCTTCACTTAATTTATTTTAAAAAATTCTGACTATTAAACATGAGTTGATCATGCCTTGACAAACTGCTCATTGGAGCCCTTTGTGTGTGGGAGTTCATGTAGGTGAATCTGTCATGTAGGTGAATCTGCTGTTCACTGGAGCCTACTGTGTGTGAAACTTGACCTTTTTTTTTAATTTTTTTTTTTCTGGTGCTTAAACATGACTTGACCATACCTTTTCTTAATATATGGCCTGGTTCTGTCTATGGTTTGCAAACTGTGAAACCTTTCCTGTACTGAGTCCTCTTAATAGTGAAGAATTTGACTCTAAATTGTAATGGTCTGTGTTCCCTTGAATTATGGCGTCTTTGTTGGGCCTGATTTATTATATTATGTAATAACTCATTCATATCCAGCATTTGGGGCTAGCCACAGTCCCTCTATGTGGCTAACTTGGATTTGTTTATATTTGTTGCTCCAAGTTCCTAAATCAACCTTGTTTCTTATTCATCCTCCATAATGCAGTGTATTGGAGCTACAACCCTAGATGAGTACAGAAAGCACATTGAGAAGGACCCTGCTTTGGAAAGACGTTTCCAGCCAGTCAAAGTACCTGAGCCATCTGTGGATGAAACAATACAGATTTTAAAAGGACTTCGTGAGCGATATGAGATCCACCACAAACTCCGTTACACAGATGAGTCCTTAGTAGCTGCTGCTCAGTTGTCATATCAGTACATCAGGTGAGTGAGCCATAAGATAATCCTTTTTTTGAAGTTCACATTTCTGTTATATAGCTCCATGTATCTGGAGCATTTGCCACACTTATTACTTGCATGGATGCTTATTTATAGAGGAGAAAAGTCACTGCTCGTATATCATAAGAAAACAAGTAATGTGTTTATCGTAGCCTCTTCAAGTTTATTGGTAGATCTCCTCAGCAAACTCTGAAGCTTACTTGAAACTTGAGATACCATATGATGATGTAAAAAAACATGGAAGGAGATGAACATATTGGTGATGATATCATTTCCCTGTATGTGTGCATTATATATACATCTTGGCAGACCCAGTGAGAGCACTTCAATTTGCAATGCCATTTGACTGCCTTGGTGACAGTCTCTGTTGGAGCTGATGTTTTTGAACCATGCATGAGTTGTCACCTGCAGCTTTTCTCCCTGTCCTGTCTTCGTGTTGAACCCTCCAGAATACCCTAGAAATGTTCTTGGTCCATTTTAGAGGCTTTCCTCCATGTGGTTCAATTCTATTAGATGCTACCAAATTCTGAAATTTGTTTTACAAGATTCTGCTAGAATTCTATGAATTACCTTTTATAGAAGTTAATTTTCATTTTTGCTGTCTCTGGCATAGCCAGTCCTTCAAAAGCTCAGCTTCCCTTTACAATTAGTCATATAGAAATTCTCTCCCTTGATCTTTCCTTTTTGTATTTCTTTCAGTGACCGTTTTCTGCCTGATAAAGCAATTGATCTGATTGATGAAGCTGGTTCTCGGGTTCGCCTTCAGCATGCACAGGTAAAATCTTGTATCCAGTTACTCCATCATCATCCTATCATAATTGCCTTACTTTATTCTTCCAGGTCCCTGAGGAGGCAAGAGAGCTTGAGAAAGAGGTCAGGCAAATCACGAAGGAAAAGGATGAAGCTGTCCGCGGCCAAGACTTTGAAAAGGTATAAATTGCTTTTTTCTTGTGCTTTCCATTTGTCTAATTGGGTTTTCTAGGGCTACCTGTTGGTTTCTTTGATATGAGACATTTTTGATGAACTACCAAAATATTATGTTGTGATTTCAAGTTTTTGAATTGCCTAATTATTGAATGGTGAAAAATATTTTTCAAGAAGAGAAGCTGTAGAGACCACCATAAGACTGCACATTGCCTCTGGTGCTTTATTTATGTCGGTATTTCCTTCAGCTATCTCATGTCGTTGGTAATTTTGAACAGGCTGGGGAATTGCGAGACAGAGAAATGGACCTTAGAGCACAAATTGCAGCTATTGTGGAGAAAGGCAAGGAAATGAGCAAAGCTGAGACAGAGTCAGGGGATGTTGGTCCCACTGTCACTGAATCAGATATTCAGCACATTGTCTCTTCTTGGACTGGCATACCTGTAGAGAAAGTATCCACAGATGAATCTGATCGTCTCCTAAAGATGGAAGATACCCTTCACAAGCGAGTCATTGGTCAGGATGAAGCTGTCAAGGCAATCAGTCGTGCCATCCGTCGGGCTCGTGTTGGACTTAAGAATCCAAATCGACCAATTGCTAGCTTCATCTTTTCTGGTCCAACTGGGGTCGGGAAGTCAGAACTGGCGAAAGCACTTGCTGCCTACTACTTTGGCTCAGAAGAAGCCATGATCCGACTTGATATGAGTGAGTACATGGAAAGACACACTGTTGCTAAGCTAATTGGTTCGCCTCCTGGCTATGTTGGTTACACTGAAGGTGGTCAGTTGACAGAGGCTGTCCGGCGTCGTCCGTACAGTGTGGTACTCTTTGATGAGATTGAGAAGGCCCATCCTGATGTCTTTAATATTATGCTTCAAATTCTTGAAGATGGAAGGTTGACAGACAGCAAGGGCAGGACAGTGGACTTCAAAAATACCCTCCTGATAATGACTTCAAATGTTGGCAGCAGTGTTATTGAGAAGGGAGGACGCAAGATGGGATTTGATCTTGATTATGATGAGAAGGATAGCAGTTACAACCGAATTAAGAGCCTGGTGACAGAGGAGTTAAAGCAGTATTTTAGGCCAGAATTCTTAAACAGATTGGATGAGATGATTGTTTTCCGTCAGCTTTCCAAGCTGGAGGTCAAGGATATTGCTGATATAATGTTGAAGGAGGTCTTTGAGAGGTTGAAGGTCAAGGAAATAGAACTTCAAGTGACGGAGAGATTTAGAGACAGGGTGGTCGATGAAGGGTATAACCCATCCTATGGTGCAAGGCCTTTGAGAAGAGCTATAATGAGGCTCCTTGAGGACAGCATGGCTGAGAAAATGCTTTCGGCGGAGATCAAAGAGGGTGATTCTGTCATCATAGATGTTGATTCTGATGGAAATGTTGTTGTGCTCAACGGTCAAAGTGGTGGTGCTCCTGATGCCTTGCCAGACATGTTGAGCGTTGTGTAAAGCGAATCATCCCAGTAACCTTTGTTAGGAGGATGTTGTGGTTTTCATTCGAATTGGCTAAACATTTGTAGTCTGTTTTATTGAAAGGACTACTTATCGGTGGAATTTGGAGCTGTGCCTCATTGCTGGCTGGGTATAAAGGCTGTATCATTGGACTATGATAGCATGAATAGTTTAGAGGCAATTAGTAGCATGGTGAATGGGTTAGCTCTCTTAATGAAAGGACTAACCATGGAAGTTTTATGATTCAGTCAGTTTACAGATCTGTCATGTAATACGAAATTATGATTTTTAACTTGAAATTGTGGTCATGTTTTTCCCTGACGCAGGATGTCTACCTTTGAAATAATATAATGGCTGCCCTCATAATTCCCTAGCATTTTGATTCGTGCCATTTAACATACTCTCAGTTTGTTTAAAATGTATCGCTACCAAGGACAAATAAAATATGACAAAGTGAGAGTCTTCAATTGAAGAGTGCTACGGAGCTTTTGTAAAGAAATACCAGCCATTGCAATTGATCCTTTGTGGATGTGCAATTATATATATGTCACAACCCTCCCGCAGAAAAAAAAAGTGGGAAAAATTATAGTACTTGATCCTACATCTCCAGCACATCAGCACAGCGGCACCAACCTAGGACTGATAAATTTGCGTTCTCTTGTTGCGCATGAAAACTTAAAAGTGGTCTATCAACACAGGCCGTGTTCAATGTCCGTCGATTGTGAGTTTTGGCGCTGGCAACAATTGGCCACAAGCGACATGGATTGATGAGCAAAATTTCTTATAAGAATAGGTGCTCGATGATTTTTTTCCACTAAAATGTATCTCCTGTACCTAGTCATCATGGGATGGCAAAGACAGTCACAATGTAGGGCTGACGCTACCACTCCGGGTCATTTTTAGTGCATACAGAGCCTTCTGTATCTCCATAGTCATTGCACTGTCCACGCTGCCTGATGATAGCTTCTTATGTGATTTTTGCAAGTGAAGCTTGAGTGAGCCGCTGCTCAGACCAGCATTATCCCCACAGATGGGACAGACTTTCATCTCTGGCTTCCGTCTCTGCCATTCCATGGAAACCTTCCCATGCAGTTGTCGGTCCAGATCCAATAAAACTCTTGCAAAACCATCATTGGGCTGAGCTCGGCGGTGAGCTCGTCTAAGAGCATTCCATGCTTCTAGTAGAGTGAACTTCCTGCATCAAGAAGAAACTGCTCAATTTACAGTACTTGTGATTATTCACAGCAGACATTCAATATTCCACATGTTTGATGACAAGAGCTTCCATGCGCAATTTTTCTACATGAAAAACCTTGTGATTTTCACTTACTTTCTGAGCATTAAATAAGCAAGAACTAATGTAGCACTCCTACTTCTCCCTTCAAAACAATGAACTAGAACCCTTCCACCTATTGATTCAACATGATCGATAAAATCAGAAGCTTCTCCAAAGATACTGCTGATATTTGAATCCTCATGGTCACTAATCTGTTCAAGTAGAAAGTAGTGTTGTGAATATAGAATATGTTCCAAATATATGCTGGAAAATGAAAAAAAGGCGAGGAGCTACAGATTCTGTGATCAATAATGTTACATATTATTTTGCTGTACCGGGATCAATATTGGAAAATTTGGCTATTAGAAACATAAAGAAAATCATCTGCAAGCTTTATGATCTTAGTCTGCAGCAACTTTCCGAGAACATGAAGAAAAAAAACATGCTGTGCAGCAAAACAGTTGGTTTTGTGATTAATGATGCTACAATGACTACTTCTACTGTTATAATGAATTATTTTATTTTTTGGTCTCTCATAGCAGAGAGAAACCTTAACACATTGATCCAGCTTTACTCAAAGGTATAAAATAAAGCAGAGCATTATCCCAAGAAGAATGGAGCGATTGCAAATGGAGAAGGAAAAACTCTCACCGAAAAATTCTTGTACTGAAACAGATCTGGGTGTTGGGACTCTGATTGTCCAATTTCATTGGCGCACAAACACAAAATATGTGTAACTCCTACATGTTGCAATGTGTAAACTGATCTTGCAGCCAGGGTGCCACCAATAAATAGAGTATTTGTGATTAATGATGGTTTCTCTGTGTTTGCAGCTTCAGAGATCAATGATATCCTCTCAAGAATGTGCTCTAATCTTACCTGCAAGTTATAATGAAAATTAAATTGGAAAATCCAAAAAGAATGAAAATAAATCTTTCCCAGGTACTGTTTTATATTAGCAAATCATTAACAAAAAACATTACTTCATCTTATACATGCAACCTGAATATTTCACGGATCTATTACCTTCAACTCATATGCATCCACAACACAGTTACTATCACTGCCCTCAAAATATCCTGTATTGAAATTGTTCTCCTGACAGAGTTTGATAGCATCGTTTCTCAGCATTTCATTCCAGTGTTCTAATTCTTTATTTGTTTCAGTACCGACCTGAACATATAATGATGCGTGTCAAACAATAAGATGTTAGATCAATGACAAAAAAAATATTTACTTCGGATAACTTTTCCCCCTTTATTTTGCTTCCCTTGCACAATGCAGTTTCTAATTTTTTTTCACCCTTTTCAAAGGTCTTTTTTTTGCTTGGTAATTATCGCACGGGCAAGGCTTAATTCTTTACAATTCTCACATTACAGGTTCTGCTAAAGTAAGATGATCAAACAGTAACTCCCTAATGATCAAGCAATTAAACAGTTCTCCTTTCCACATGACCACCTTCAAATCGAGTTTCAGAGTTTACAAAATTTAATTACACTTAACAGAACACGGTGAAGCATGCTATTGATCAACATGGAAATTATGAAGCAGAAGAATCGATTTCTATCTATTCTCTTTGGACCTTTAATACACATGTTTTCTAGGTTTTTCCTCCTCGCTTTAAAGGTTAATACACATGCTTTAATATATGTTAAATATAGAACAATCAGGGCAAGAAGGAAAAAAATACATTTTTGGAACCAATGTTTTGCTTCTTGTCTAGTTGGACTCTAAATTGCCATCTTCAATTAGTGTAACCAGTGATCTATGTCTAGTAAGCACATGATTTCCAAATCCATGTTAAATGACATTCTGACCTTGGCAAATTTATGAATGTCACGAAGCTTTGTTGTAAGACACAGGCTACGAAGGGGCTCTCCACTCCCCTTGGACAACTTTCCATGCCAGCTTTCTCTTGACATGGAAGAACTAGAATCTGAGCTCTCTTTACTTCCTAAAGATGACCTTGTAGTTTGAGCTGTTTTCTGTGAATCTGAATCACTAAAATCTGAATTGTTATCAGGGACCACCAAATCTTCTCTGTCATTGTCCCCTGATGTTTTATTTGTGATGTTCAAAAAAGCTCGTAACAAGCCATCGAGTTTTTGGTGAAGAGTAAGAAGGAATACATGGAAACCTTGCAGATCCCTGAGCGCAGCACGAAACCCACCGCGAAATCCCTGACCAGCTGATGCCATTTCTGCTACTCGTGTATCAGTAAAGTCAGTGCCTACCAATGGAGGAGCCCCTAATTTCCCTCCTGTTATTTCGAATAACAAATTAGAGGTGTAATCAGAGCTGTTGAGAAGCAGCTCGATTAATTTAGGATAATTTGTCTGGTCATTTGTGCGTTTTCCAGCAGGAGGCCGACGAGGAACACCAGAATCAATAACCACGGCGTGAAAAGTAAGGTCAGAAAATGATGGCTGTCCTGATTTTCGGACTCTTTGCATTTTGTTGGGTTTTGAAGATTCTGTAATATCAGAAACATCAGAGCCCTGTGATACAAGTCCTCGTGCTTGATTATGAGTGTTAAACTTGCTATTCACTGAAGTTGCCCTTCTTTCTTTCTGTAGAGCTTTGATCACCTTTGGTCGGTATTGGTTAATTGCAGAATCAAAAGCAACCTCCAAGGCATTGACATTTGATGAGGTCATTTTCTCGGCCAACAATAGATTTGCTGGATTTCCTCGCCATCTGAGCTCACGGCAAGGGAGTCTATCTTCATTTCTGATGACAAGGTCCAATAGGAAGACCCTACCAAGTGCTGCTGCAATTCTTTCTCCAGTTTCATGTGGCTCAAATGCATTTGAGCTCTCCAATAATGGAGATCCATGAACATAACTGCAAACACACAACATTTTGGCCTTTGAAATACTAATGCAAAAGGCAATCTCCTTTGCAATGCCTGCAATATGAAAAACCATGCATCCTCCTCACCGTGATATAGAATACAAGTCACCAGGGAGCGGATTGAGAAATGCTAGTAAAGACAAATCAGCACAGAATGATATCAAGTACTCTTTGCTAACTCAAACTTTTAGATGTGGCATCCCTAAGTTTCTCAGTAATTGGATGTGCAGGATAGCTCTGGTCAGTGTAGTCATCCCAACATACTAAACAGGTGAATTTCACTAAAGATACACGTGAGTGTGTATGCACAATATTAGATTATAGCAAAGAACAGAAATATCTTTCCCCAGCCCTTCCCCTTTCAGCCTATTTGGTAAGGAGGCAGTATGGGAAGGAAGCAAAAGTATTTTTATGATCTCAATTTATAGTAACACGATTCACAATTCTAAGTTCTAGTTTCACCTCATCAAAAGAAGGCATCGGCTGAGTTCAAGAGCTTCCAAAAGCTCAGAACATGTCACTTCACCTACTTCATCGCCTTCTGATGCTGCCCTAACTCTTGCTTTCTCTGCAGCTTCCTTGATCTGGAGCCACTCTGGACTGCAATTTTGAATGACTCTAGCCTGCAATTATAAATATTCCAACAGGAATGTTTACCATAACTAAGAAAAGAAGAAAATGCTTGGGCAAAATTTTTTAAGAAAAGACTTCAGTGAGATCTTGGAAAAATCACTAGCTACTGGGTTATGACAGTATAACCTGTGGAGTCTGCACTCCTAACCACTTTGCAAATTCATAGCCAAGACATTCTGATTGTGTGGCCATCCTTGAAGATGAAAACTTTATGACAGCTGCTGCTTCCTTGTGAAAAGTGTCAACATTTCCTTGCTGGTCGAACAAGGCAAAGAATACAACTCCCCCAGAATTTACAGTTACCTACATGCACACAGCTAAAGAGAATTTGAGACAGCCAATGATAGAAACTGTGATGCACTGGTATCTTCTCTAATTTATTCTACAGACAGGCAAACTCAATCTTCTTTCAATGATACCTATATAATGGAAAATATAGCAGTTCAACAGTCTTATTTAGAAATCCTATCTTGGAAATAACCTAAAAACTTGTCTAAGCTATTAACATGAACTGAGCTAAACAAATCCAAACAATCATTAGTTTAGAAGCTAGATTAGCCAGTTAGGATGAAAAATTGGAATCAAGATGACATCATTGAAGAATATGTACAAACTTCCAAAGGCTTCGTGCTTTGACTTCACAAATATAAATCACAAAGCAGATGCTGTTTAAACTATATTATAAATTGGATCGCATACTTCAAGGGCTCTACCCATTTCATCCTCAGAATTTTCGGTGCTACTACTATGCTCGGTGTGGTGGAGGGAAGACAGCATGTCCCAAGAAAAAGAGCTCAACTCAATGTCCAGCACCGCAGCTTTACCAAGCCTTTCCCACAAACTGGCCTCTGGAGCTTGCTCAGGAGGTGGACTTTTTGAATCAACAAGTGATTCTCCCACACTGCACGGTAGCCATGACAACAAGTAGGTAAAAAGAAACATCTTTTGGAAATGGAGACAGACAGCACGTGAATCACACATTAACACATAAAAACAAAAAAACTAGCATGAAACATTTGCAATTGTATCTGCTTGCTCATTGAACAACCCAAGTTTTCCCTCATTCACTTGCTATACTGAAACTGGCAGGTTGTCTATCAAGGGTCACTTGCCATTAGTTACAGTAGGCACATCACACTTCTTCACATGATAACAAGAAAGCAATTAGTGAGTCGAGTTTCACTTTATTTTGTCTGCTGGTGATGCATTCTTATCATTCCTAACAGCATTTCCAAGGATCACTTATAAACATCTGCAGACAAACAAAATAGACAACTACTGGAATGTCTTGGTTAATTGTCTTCGGTTAAATTCCTGTACTCAAGATTCTCAGTTATCATTTCCCAAATAATTGCAAATCTACCTCATCGACTCCCATTATAATCTCATTAGCTATCCACCTCACAAGTAAAATTAAAAATAAAGCTCCAGCATTTAGTCTATGTGAACTAATTACCACAATTAGTTTGATGGTTGAAATAAATGATAGCAAAGATAGAGGGGAATAGGAGACCTAGAGGGCATAGTTTCGAGCCTGTAAGGCCGGCGTGGGAACCCCGAGGCACGATACTTGCCACTTCTCTTTCGAACCAACTCCAGCCATTGTGCAAACCGATATGCTGGGCCCGCTGTTATGTCTCCTAACATATTCAATACCTGAAATCAAAATCCAAAAATACTAAACTAGTAAATTCACCAGTCTTGCCATTCCCTTTCTTGAACTAACAGGAAAACAAAAAAGATTTTCAATTTCCCATTCTTTTCCATTATCACATTCTACAATTCCTCTCTCAAATTAACAGGAAAAAGAAAAGGAAAAACTCCAATTCACCCCTAACGATAATCATTTTCGTTTCCCTTATACCATCACATCCTACCATTCCTCAGACGAGGAAAAAATCAGAGAAGATTAGAAGAAAAATAAATAAATTCAATTTACCCTTGAAATTATTTACATGGCAACGGCACTTCCTCTCCCTCAAAAGGGAAAAGTAACAGAACGATAAAATGAATAAAAAAACAGAAATGTAAAAATTACCCGGGAAGTAACAGTAAGAGGTAAAGGAGGGTCAAGCTCATCAGATCCCAGGTCCGGTTCCCTCTCTTCCTCCTGCAATTTCCACATAAATAACCGACAACAAACCAGATGTTATCAGCGTCAAATATGTGATATTTATCATTGAAGCAACCACTGATCCATAAAACCCATCTGGGTTTCTGTGTAAGATAGAAGTTTTTATCCTTTACGTGCCCGTGTATAAAAATAAACAAAAAAGAAGGGCCTTTTTGTGCGTGTTTGTTTTACCTGGACTTGGACTGTGGTTTTGATGATTGATAAAGAGTCTTCCCTTTCATCTTTTAACATCATTTTCTTAAAAAAGAGAAGAAAAGAAAATTTGGGAATCGAATATAGGAGGGTGTGTATACTATACTACTACTATTGTAATGTAATAATTATCATAACTGAGTGAAACAGATGATGATCCGGTTTCTTTCATTTTGGACCAAGAGAGAGAGAGAGAGAAAAGTTCCCGCCTTTTCAGGTTGGTTTGGTGGTTGATTGGCCAACGAAAAGTTAATTTAGAGGGTAGAAAGAAAGAGAGGTGGAAGCATGTACGGTTGGCTTTAGTTGCAAGGGAGTGAAGTGGTTCTTGATCTGGGTTTTGACTTTTGATGATGATGACTGCAGATGAGCTTGCTTGTAAGTCATGGTTATGTGCTCATGAAAGATGTAATGGAACCATAGCTTTAGCAGCCATAGTTTCCAGATCAGACCCGGACACCGACCTTTGAGGTCATGGTCGGTAGTGGGTCGTGAGTGACAATATTATAATATTGTAATGTGCTGTCTACTTGTATGATTTTTCATATATGTAGTATAATTATTTTTTAATTAAAAATACTTTGAATAATACTTTAATATTTTTAAAATATAAATTTTATCACAAAAACAACACTCATTAAAAAGCAGATTGTAAAATATATTTTTTTCATATCTAAATTCTTACTATAATTTATAATAAAAAATAAATTATAAAAAATAAAATAAAATAATTGTAGTTATCAGCAACCTAAAAATACTTTTAACACATTATAGTCGGTGTTTACAGGAGTGAATACAGTGCAGAAGCCAACTCCCCAAAAAAAGCATTATAGTCCCCATAGTTTAGTGTAGTTTATATATTCATCCTTGAATTATTGTAATTCGGGCCCTCCAAAAATTATAATTACAACTTAGTCCTCATTTTAATTAAAACAAATTAACTGCACATGTAATATCAAAAACTAATTAAATAGCCCCTTAAAGAATGCTAACCATGCTTAATTTAGTAGTATTTTGTTTCAAAAAAAAAAATTCTCTCTTTGATTATTAATTTCTTTTGTGTATTATCCACCTATTCACCCCTGTTTTTTTTATTAAAAGAAGAAAACAAAATAAATTGGAAAATAATTGAGTTATGCATGGATACAAAAAAAATATAGAAATTAAATATCCAATTCCTAAAACCAAAAGGATTAATTAATTAATTAATACTGATAGCCTATAAGGACTAATTCATAATTAACTCCTTTTTTCTTTTTTTTTTTTATTGAGGGTTCTTAATACACGTGGAAATAATTTGAAGGTATTCTCAAATAAAACCATGTATATGATATTAAATACTTTAATTTTGGGTCATATATTGAACCCTAGTTAAAAATAAAAGAAAATGAAATGAAATATTGATCTTGGGGGAGTGTTAGATTTAGAGGGTGTTTGAGAGTATGGTTGTGATTGTCTATTAAAATGTTTTTTATTTAAAAATATATTAAAAGAATATATTATTTATTTTTTACATATTATTTTGATATTAATATATCAAAATCATCTAAAAAAAACTATTTATTTATTTATATTTTTTTTTTTAAAAACACTTTTTTGAATACTTCCCAAATATCATTTAGATTTTAACTATCAAGTGACCTGTATAGTGCTCTAGTACCTCAATAAATTATGTTTAATTTCAAAATAATTTATATTATAAAATAAAAACATATCAAACTTATTTTAAAAACTTATTATTATTATTATTATTATTATTATTATTATATTCGAGCTATTTAATTTTTACGTGTAAGAACTTATTTTAAAAAAACGATAATTGAAAGGGCAAGCCCAGCCCAGTATGGCCTAGAAGAGTGGATCTAGTTGGGGCCCGATAACAAGGGCCTGTCGTGCATGGCCCAACAGTCTCTCTTTTTTAACCTCCAGCGCTGTATTCTTTCTCATGACTTTTCGGTGATAGAATCGAATCAAGAACCTCTCTCTCTCTAAACGTCCAATTTTTAGCTCCATATCTGGTATAAAAAAGAAAACTAAAACTTTCTCACAGTCTCTACAAACCCACTTGTAATTCTAAATCTTACTGGGATGTGACTTAAAATCCAATCAAGATCTTGAAACCAGATTTATCCTAAACTTTGGATCTATGTTCTTCTCACAAAACAAAATATATTTATTTTAGCAATTAAAAAACTCAACTTGTGAAGCTCGATTCTAGCATATTTATTTCGTTATTTTATAAGAATTGTACTGGAAAACATGGTGGACAACGACTTTCATCACTACGGAAGAAAAAAATACTTAAATGGTCCAAACGTTTTCTTGGATCTTGTTTTGATTTTCAGCACACTACTACTCAGTATAAAAAGTATTAGTAATCTGTGGATGAGGTGGTTTACCTGTTATGGATCCAAGTTTTTTCATTCTGTACATGCATTTCCATGATTTAGAAACGGACTACATAATTTATCTGCAGTAAGATAACTGGTACAGAAGGTATATCATCATTCATGATGCAGGAGAGGTATATGGAACTCAGACTATACAAGGTTATGATGATACAGAGCCCTAGCAAGATTGAAATAAAAATAGTGTAAGAAAAGGGTTTTAATTCTATTCAATACGCTCTGATGACCATTGTTTTGGCATAAATAGCCACATGGAAAAACAATAACTAATTATATATGTTGGACTGTTTACAATGATTCTATGCAGATGACAATAGAGACAAATTAAGTGTTTGGTGTAAACTCAATTATAGATCAAGAAAGGCAAGTGCCAGCTACCATCAACCACAACCTCCAATTATTATAGCTCTCAGCTGATTTCACAAGCATCTATTATTTATATCCACACTTAAATCTGTTTTTTCAAGTATATAAATAAGAAGCTTAGTTTGTATGAACACTGAAGAGAGAAGAAGCAGAGTTTACAGTGTTTAAAGTTTTTTATTGTTAAATAAAAGAGTGTTTTATCTTGAGTTTTTGTTTTTTATCTTGAGTTTTTCAAATCTACCTTTCTCTTGATACAATAAGCATACTAAATTCTGGATATTTCGTGTCACATTGCAAAACCCGAAAAGAAACTAGCTAAAATGGCATCTACCATACCTTGCAAGAACAAAGTTCAAGGCAAGGTTGCTATCGTCACTGGAGGTGCTAGTGGCATAGGCGAGGCCACCGTGCTTGCCTTTGTTGAGAATGGCGCGAGAGCAGTTGTGATTGCAGATATTCAAGATGAAGAGGGCCGAAAGCTTGCAGAATCCATCGGAACTAACAGATCCACTTACATTCACTGTAATGTAACCGATGAAAACCAAGTCAAATCCCTTGTGGAATCCACTGTTCAACTTTATGGTCACCTTGACATAATATTCTGCAATGCCGGCGTAGCAAGCTTCGGTAAGCAAACTGTTCTAGACTTCGACCTGGACTTGTACGACAAACTATTTGCAGTAAACGTGCGTGGCATGGCGACATGCCTAAAGCACGCGGCGCGCGCCATGGTGGAAGGAGGTGTAAAGGGCAGCATCATCTGCACATCAAGCGCTGCTGCGAGTCTTGTAGGGGGCAGGTTCACAGATTACATCATGTCCAAGAGTGGGGTGTTGGCTCTGATGAAATGTGCAAGCTATCAGCTGGGTGTGCACGGGATAAGAGTCAATTGCGTGTCTCCAGGCCCGGTGGCAACACCTCTATCATGTAAGACATTCGGGAAGGGAGTGGAGGAGGTGGAGAAGGCTTTTGAGCCATCTTATTACTTGAAAGGTGTGATGAAAACGAAGCATATAGCTGACGCGGTGTTGTTTCTTGCTTCTGATGATTCTGAGTTTGTGACTGGCCATGATTTGATGGTAGATGGTGGGTTTAATTTTCTAGGAATTCCCAAATAAAATCATGTAGAGATCACAAATGCCAAAGTTTGGGGAAGGATGGTGTGCGATTTAATTATTAATAATGATTTTGCATATGCTTTGTTGAGAAATTAATTGCCTGATCTTTCAACTCTTAGGTGTGGACCAAATAATTATTTCAAGATTTTCTTTTGATTTCTTATTATGTAAAGATTTAATGCGGTAATATCATCAATTTTAAAATAAAACAGATAACAACTATGGCTATTGGCATTTTTGTCAAATCATTTTAATCACAGTTTCATTTCGGTTGAAAAAACCAAATATTTTATATTAATAATAATAAAAAATAACATTATTTTTATTTCAATTTAAATTTTAATCTGTTCTAAAATATTTAATTAAATATCAATCAAAACATGCCAATATTATACCGACTGTGCTGTTTAAGCCTTGAAAAAGGCTAGGCAAGCCATGGGCTCTTCATGCAAAGAGAGAGGGTGTCTCTGATTTTTTTTTTACAAAGAGAAAGAGAGAGAGATATGCCATTAAAGCCTTTTTCTTTTCTTTTCTTTATTTATATTTACATTTTAAGATATATTTTTAAAAAAGTTTACTTTTTAATATTTTATAAATGATAATTAGCATAGAAACAATAGCAGTTGAAGAGCATATTCTGGCATCTATCTCTTAAGTACTTTAGGGAGGGTGAGAAAAAATATTGAAAAACCAATTAAATAAAAAAATATAAGATATTTAACCGGAAAAAATAAATCATTAAAAAAATCAATTAAACTAATTAGATTTTTTAAAAAAAAATTATGATCCGATTTGTTTTTTATTTTTATTTTTTTACAGAAAAAACTGGTAAGTAGAAACTAAATCGACCCGGTTCAATTTCAAAAAAATATATACTATGATTTTTTTATTCTTTCAATTCAGTTCATTTTTTTTTTTGTTTAATCCCATTTTAGTTAAATGAAAGAAGGGAAAAGTTTACTATAGTACATTCTACTTTCATAATATTTTGGAATTTTAGAGATATTTCTAATTTTGAGATTATGTTTGTTTGACATTGTGTTTATATTATATAATTTAAAATTAATTTATCTTGAATTTGAATTATGTTTGTTAAATTAATATTTTAATTTTTTTCACATATATAATTAATTAATTATATATGAACAATACAACCCCTAAATGATGTCAAAACACTCCGAAATCAAAATATTTTGTTCAAATTGAAAAAATAAAACATCAATCGAAACAAAACTAACAACTCTGATTTTAAATGGTATTGTTTATAAATCATACATTCTCTATTTTTATTATATATACACATATTATTCTTAATAAAAAAAAATATATGCTTTATAAACAATACAGTTAAAATCTATTTATCTCTCTATCTACATTTAGAATCTGTTTTTAATATTAGCATAACAATCCTAATAAAAATTATGAGAAATGATAGGTGAAGAAAACGTTTCGATGATTTTATAAGGGCTTACCAAATTGAGAAACTTTAATAAGCAGGCGATCCAGCTAATAAAATGGTTTTGTTCTGGGTACGAGAATTTATAAACATTGGAGGGAACGACATTTTTGCCTGGAATCTTGTCTCTTGCTGATTCTTCTGAGATAATTCAAACATGTATTCGGCAAGGAGACAGTACAGACATGCGCAGCAACCAGACTTTCTAAGTCCTTCACGTTAGGCTTTGTTGGAATTCAAGAATTAAAGGGAACAAATATTCTTGAAATGGCACCAAGAACCTCTGTTGTTCTTCTGAATTGGTAAGTTATCATGAAAAAAGATTGCTGGTTTTTTGTCTTGATGAGTGATGACTCTAACAACACTGCACACGCACATGAACAAAATACTTGCACATATTTGTATAATTTGAACTCTTCTTTTTCAGGAGATATCAGTTGTTCACAAGAAAAAATAGGCAGGTGAATATAAACTGTACTTAGTCCAAATGACAGTAACAACACCTTCAATATATATTTCGATTTGTCTCCCTTCAGATTTTCCAACTTATGTTAAATGGTTTTTTTTTGGAAAAATATTTTTTTGTTATTGTACACATGAATGGAATTTGAATCCAAGATTATCCTTTTATTGCTTTTGTGTTAATAGAACGTTATTCTGAAGTTTCTCGTGCTGTCAGCTTACAGCAGAATGATATGTGCGCATCACTGCTGGTTAATGGTTATTGCAGCGGCGGGCAACTGTGTTTATCCATGGTGAGAATGAGAGGTTGTTCATATTCTTTCTCTAAACATACTTCTTATAAAATTTCCATCAAGAAAGATATTTCGCGTCACGAAAACCAGAAAAACAAACAAATGGATGATTACATTTTTTTTTCCCTTTCGGCAGAAACAAAGAATGCTTCCGGAAATCATGAATTGGATCACATATATACATAGTATCTCGACATTATCACTTCGGAGTTTTCACTTTTAGTACCTTAGCATTTCATCAGAAAACTTCAGGTAAGTGTTTGCCTTGCAGGAATGACTTGAATAACATTAGTGATCTCTCAGGCTGTGAAAATGGAGCTTCATGAGATGCGCCTCTGATGGTAGCAAATGAGAGGATGTTACCATAAACCTGAGTCCAACCACCAACCTGAAAGGAAGTCATGAATCAATATTCTGATATGTTTTTTAGAAAATGTCATTTACCTGCCTTTTGATCAAGAATTTACCTGTTTTTCAGCAAACCAAGCTCTGTAAGGGACGGTTGTATTGAGTCCCAGCTCCTTTGCCAGTCTATGGACAAGTGTGCGGCTTCCGGTCAATGGAATCACAGAATCTTGATCTCCACTGTAAGAGCTATATACATATTACAACCTTAAACATTCACTAATCTTACTCAAGAAATATTTTGGTGTTCGTTTACCTGTAAATCAACACTGGAATTCCAGCATTGATGAGTGATCCAACAATATTGATTGTTGGTATCTCTATGTTAAGCACCTCATAATCCAGAATGCTGTATTCAACAAGGTAAAAAACTTCAGTTGAAGAACAAATAAAAAGCAACAGGCTTATAGAGAAATTCTTTTTCTCAATTCTATAGGACCATATAACACTTATGGTTTTGGTTAAGGTCAAAAGATCAGTTACTTAATGATACTGTGGATAAATCAGGAATGAAATCTTTATTTGCAACATTAGAATAATTCCTGGTATGGCTACTGTAGAATGTCATCTAGTACTAGAGAATTACCTGCTGCAAACTTCCCATCTGCGAACTCCAATAAGCCGGGCATGGAGAGCCTTCCGCACATCTTTCCGGTTCAGATAATTCACAGTTTCATCTTCTATACAAACATCAATCCTCTCAGATACTTGCTGCCAATAGAAAGTTAGGAGCATAAATTTTCAGGCGCACCTGAGAAGAATGGAGTCAAGTTAAATGCTAGGCAATTGATTTCCTGGGAAGACTTACCTTAGGACTTATAACCTTTGATTGTGAGAGGACTGATGAAATACAAACATCAAGGGTAACATCATATTTGTCCACAAATCTACTGGTTTCTGTACTAACTTGTTTCATAACCAGTGAACAAATGGATGAAACCGAGTCTCTATAATATTCACTCACATATCGTGAATAGTTACAAGCAGATGTGAACATTTTGTATGTTGAATCTGAAATCAATCCATGAGACCAGAAGTACTCGGCCCTTGAATTTAAGTCTGTAGCAAATTCTAGAACAGGATTACCTAGCTGCGTTGGAAAAAGTCATGAAGCGGTCTAATCAAATGTTCAATTCTAACTGATTTTCATCAATCAACGTCAATACAATTCAAATTAGTTCTATTCTGGAGAAGGTTTAGAATCTCTTGGTCGCACAAATATGATGCGACAGTCCTTACTGCAATTCCTTTCAAGTTGAATAACTTCTCATTCTTGTTAATTTCAACCATAAGCTTTGCAAGTTGAGGAATATAGTGGCCTGGAAAGCATCAATGAGAACAACAAAGGGCGGTAATGTTAAGATTACTTGTTGCTTATACATAGATTATAAGAGATGGAAAATGGTTTGTAAAAGATGTAATAATACCTGCATAACTTTCCCCTGTTATAAACAAATCTTTGTTCCTGTACTGAGGGAACTTGTTGAACCAGCCTTGCAAGAACACAAGATTGTCCCTGGCTTAAGAAAACAAAAGTAAAAACACCTTTAGAAGATTGTTTGTACAAAACTTTAAAGTGCTAAATAAAGGTAATAATGATACTTCCAGTGGATTAATGATGCATCTCAACAACCTATAGATATTCTAAGGAACCAAGAGATCTCCCTTTTTATTTTGGTTTTATCTTTTTTGGGCTTGGTGGGGTGCGGGGGGCAAAAACACTGTTTTATCTTAACATAAAAATTGCATATGCAGGCTTAATTGTACTTTTCAATAAACCATAACTTCTCAAATGGAAAGCTTTATACTTTTATGTTTGAAGTGTGACAGTGGGCGACAATTTGGTTATAAAGCTTCTGTCACAGTGAGTCCAACAGCACATTCATTTGTGCCACTCAACAAAAGGAATTAGAATGATATTTTGAAGTTGATGAACTTACCCGTTGCCTCATCATCTACTGCCACGTAGGAGGAGCTATTTCTAGCATAAGAGAACCCCACACCAATTGGTGTCTCCAAATACAGCATATTTGCTTCTACAATACATTAGGACATGAAAATATCCTTTACTCTATAATCATGTTACAGTTTACATTTTCAAGAAAGAGGAAAAAAAAACAAAACAGAGAGTTTGTGTTCGTACCTCTGTTCCAGCTATACTCATTTCTGATCAGAACTCTCCCATTTGGTCTAAAAGGTCCATTTTCAGAGAATGCGCCTACTCCCAGAGAAGAACATCCAGGTCCTACAAAATATAGATATTGAACATCAATGCCACCTCAAATTTTCAAATCAAAGAATGTGACTGAATTTTGTTTTCCAAACATCGCTCATTTGTCATTTGATTCATTTATCTGGGCCTTAAACATGAAGCAAGGTGAGTAGCTGCAAACCTCCATTCAACCAGAGAACCAAAGGCTTTGATGCTTGATCTAATTCTGCTTCAACAAAGTAATAAAAAAGAGCTCTATGATTGATTCTATCCACAGTAACGTAGCCTGAAAATTGTTGAAAGCCCACATGGGGTTGTCCAGGAAGCCTAGTAATCTTATCGGGATGAGGTAAAGAAGACTCTACACCCATGGAAATGCACAGCTGAACCACTAGTGCAGCCATTGCCATGACTTTCCAAGTTTGAGAGAGCATGATTTCAGAAAGTGAAAAATGACTTGAGAGATAAAGTGCTTCAAGAGAAAGGCCAGTTTAAAATGTTGCTCAGTGGAGGACAAAGAGTTGAGGGTAGGGCATTAAATAATAAATATCGAGGCTTGTTTTATATTATCATTACATCTCTAGCTTTTTGCTTGCAGGCCTGAAAATGGTGTTGTCTGAAAGAGTGTGTGTGAGAGAGTACTCAAATAACTAGAGAGAGCTGTGCCGGTGCTTACTAGGCTGAGACTTTAGAGCTGAGTCAGCACATATGGTTGGCATTTTGAAAAGGAAAAGAGAGAATGAAATCTGTACTGCTTTATCTAATGGATCCTTGAATTCTCTCACAGAAATTACAGTTCTATCAATTTTGTTTTCTTTCGGCTTTTCACGAGCGCCATACCGACCAGGCAAGGAGGCATCCACAAATACCATCCATCCTTCTATGCTATTGTACAAGGATAGTGTATGTACCCTTAAAAATGTGGCTTTCCAGGATCACTTTCCATTTATCAGAAAATGGGTGGAGCTGAAGAGTATTTATTGCTTTCTCAAGAAAATCCAGAGAGAATATGGCAGTATCTTCAGGGTATTGGCAGGACTTTAACAGCCTTCACAATTTTGTTTTTCCAAGAAATGGCTTGATTGATTAGCTTTTGTTGAAATACAGGTAAAATACTATCTAGTTTTCTAATGCTGAGAAGACTTGAAGATTGAAAGAACAGAAAGACAAATCACAGTGAGTAGAATTTTAGGAATTTTCACATGCATTATCCTGTTTTGGTATCACACTGGAACCGATTGTTGTCAGAAAAACATGAATTTTCATTTTCCCGAGCTCACCTGATTGCTAGGATTAAAAAATAACGGATTCCAATTCATGAAGGTTATTTGTGAAGATGGGCATAAGCTTGTAACCTGGTCTTTCTTCCAAAAAGTTTGATCAGCACAAGGATACACCAACCAGTCAGTCACCTGTCTTTGCTCTCTTTTTGTACTTTACAAGATTAGGGCATTGTATTAATGAGGTCTCCATCTTTTCTTTTAAGAAAAGTCTTCTTCCTAAATACAATGGTTTGAGACACCACATGCTCCCAGTTATAGCTGTAAAACATCTCATTATAGCTTCTAATGGGTCAATGTTCCACATACAATGGGAATAGAGCAGTGTGGTCAATGCTAGTCATGGATTGCTTATAATGATGGGCAAAAAAACAACGCTTTCTGTAGCTTTTTCTGCACTAACCACAACTACACAAACAAGAAAATGTAAAACCTTAACGTGGGGAAGATGGGAGTGGCTGGCATTGAGAGATCATCTATGATGCCGAGTGTTTGGACCACAATTTGAAAAGCTGGAAGGCGTGGGACGTGTCTACTCGAGATAAGAAGGGAAAGAAAAGAAACTCATTCAGGTTACAAACAAGCCTACAAACAAACAGCAACAGGACAAAATCCGATACCATGCATGATGCTTGGCATTGCCATGTTGCTTTCCAGTTTTTGGAATGGACCCGATGTATTGAATTTAAACAAAGCGTCATCATTTCTATCAGTGTTTACCCCACTGCCACTGATTTATATGAAATTTCCTTCATCATTCCCAACTTCAAAAAATATATGAAAGTCTTTTTATGATTATACGTGAAGATTTTGTCCCCAAATGTTTTTTTTGGTTAAGACACTCATTCAATTTCAATGATTAAGAGTAAAAACACTAAGAGTGTATAATTGCAAAAAAAAAAAATGTAAATGCAAGGTAATAGGGTAATTTTGTTCCCATGAAATATGGTATAATGATAAAAAACTTGAAATCTATCTTGCAAGTCTTAAATTTGAGTCAGGATGTGCTCATCTTGTAAGAACCCAAGACAATCGAGATTTTACTCGCTTAATCCGAACCTATAAAACATATCTAAATTAATGTAGAGTTTCCTCCAATCAAATAAAAAAATGGGGCAACTTTGAAACCCTTTTTCTCCATAAAAAATGAGAGGGGGTTGGGTGAATCAGAGTTGGAAAACGTGATAGTGCAAAGAGTGGTTTGTGTTGGCCTTTGAACTCTTGCAATGAAAGCAAAGGTTCACCTTTTCCCTTTCTTCCTTGGCTACCTTCCTTCACTTGGCTCTTTCCTTCGTTAATTTATGTTACAGAGTGGAGAAAAGCTCATCAACTTTTTCTTTTTCTTTTTTATTGAAGCCTGCTTGCCTTTACTGGCAAAGGACACATGCCACATTTGCCTCCCCATTAAGTTTGTCTTTTAAATTGCACAAGATTTTATTCTGCCCTCGCCTTGTTCATGGGAACCATCAGGCCAGGTCTTGACTTTTAGTTGACATGAAAACTGAAAGTCCTCGCAAGCAATTTTGATGCGGAATCATTTTTCAACTGACAGGGAACATGTTTTTGACAAAATGATTCTTAAAAATGAGATGACAAACTATATAATACCAAACAAAACATGATTTAGTATGCTTCTCCTGTGCAGGTAAACTCGGCATTGACAGGATGTAGAGCCTGCATAAAGCTACGATTGTGAAAATTGATAATGTAGACCTGAAAGTTGACGATTAAAGTTGAGTGCTTATCTACTCAGAATTTGCTGGCTTGGACCTGCCACTTGTACATCCAGGGCCAAACTAAAATTTGAGTTGAAAAATATTAAAAAGAGCCGCCCAGTACAATCGGACCCTACTCCACATTACACTAGCATCGTTATTGCTCTATGCTAAACTTCCACAAGAGGGGACATTTCAGCAGGGCTACACTGGCCATTGTTTTCAGGGATTCTACCATTACTCCACTCGCAGGCATGACCTATGTCTCTGTAAAGGGAAACCCTGCAGGTAAAGTCTAATGGAATCTGAAGATATCAATACCTTCTGAAATTCCTCAGACGATTTAGATGAGCAGGAAAGGAGTGCTGGAGCGCAGAGCGATATTAAAGCCAAGCACCGGAGTGCTGAACAATTTTTTGAGTGGCAATACTAAAAATTTTCCAATGTCTCTTTGCCTTGTCCATATGAATTGCATAAATACAAAATTTAAGTTGTAAAGGAACAGGTAGTTCCACGTGCTTCACTCTCACTTCCTCACAGCTGTGTTGTGTACACTCAAAAGGGGAATTATAACGGTAAATGAATGTGGAGGGGGGAAACATATATAAAACGAAATTTACATGCACAAAATTGACATAACTTACAAGGAAAAATGGACGGAAAGAATGTAGCTATTTAAACTTGAGAGAATTACGAAGAGAGCTCTGAGTTGGTGCGTTTATGGTTAGCACCCGGGGCCAAAGAAGAATGATCAATTTCTCTCCGAGACGCTTCCCATAGTTGTTGCTCTATGCTCAGTTTCCTCAGTTCCAATATGCCTCTCTCAACTGCATCAAGGACACCAATTCAGAACATCATGAACTGCACGTGCATCTATAGAAGAAAAATGTAATAAGGATTGCACTACCAAGTCTGCCAACATAAGAGGCCTTCATGACCACATGTATCTATATTGTTTTAACTCTTTCTTTTTCTTTCTTTTTTTGTATTCCAATCATTTTGCAGTTTCATAAAAGCCATTAGCATTAGAATTTCCAAGCCATTCAGCGTGGTGGAGAGAGTTTATGACTGACTATTAGAGCAATAGGTAATATTGGACCTAGCTGGCCTGATCAATATTGCGGTCTGAAATACCCACAAGTTACCAACTCGAGCAATTGCATGTATTGCATAAAGCATTTTTATTTTAGTTAATCTCCATCAACAACATCCTACTTTAAATGAGATTGAAGCAAAAAAAAAATACAATCAACCTAGACATCAAGTTGTCCTCAATAGACCACAGAACTTGTTTTCAAATATGATTTTGCAAATTATACCTGGGACCATAAATAGCAAACAAAGCATTAAAGAAAAGAGAGAGACAGATAATTGGTGCCTGTTTACTATAATTTTTGCTATATTTTGTTATCAAAGCATATAAATTACCATCCACAGCATCATGTGAAGTTGGTGGCTGCCCACTACGACTAATCCAAAACTGAAGCTGGTCTTCTGCAATATCTTCTTCCACACCATGTACCAAGGCTCTTCTCCAATAATAAGTTAGCCAAGCCTGCACATAACAAATTGAAGCATTTTTAAATCAACTTACACGTGAATTCTGGTACTAATCAACTGCCACAAACCACATTTGCAAACTCACTCATTTCAATAATGTGAAAACATAGCATTAGAGAAGTCCAGAACAGACAAATGTAGCCTTTCATGAAATGAAATCATGGAGAACAAACAAGACTTGAGAGAGATCAGATTTAGGTTGTCTGATTTAGATGGGTATCAATTTCAAGTGTTCCCTAGACCATAACTTATGATTTAAGACTATGCATGGTAGAGCAAATAGAAATTTAAAATGTAGAAAAGCACATATAGAAAGGGTAATGTTGAGTATCCAAATAGGTTATGTTGAAAGTTTGGTATGGCCTTAATGAAGAAATGAAACGGAACGCGTAACACTGTTTTGTCAGTATTATTATTGTTATTGTTATCCCAACTTATAACACCAGAATGTGGTTGTAAAATAAATCATATTTAGGTGAAATTCATTCACAGTGTATGGCAATCTAAGGGTGTTAGGGAAAACAAGGGAAATTAAAGAGCGAGAAAGAAGTGAAAATAAAACTTCTTTTGTTTGGTTCGAGGAAGGTGGGGGGAACTAAGTTTTCATTGTCTGAATGTACACAGAAAAGAGAAGAAAACGAGTGATATATTTTTTACTATATCATCTTTACACTAGAAATGTTGAAGATGTAATTTTTTTTTATTTCCCTTGCATTCTACCCAATCTCTGGGAGAAAAGCTTATACAAAGCAAAAGGAAATTTAGAGCCCCCCCCCATACTCTACTCTCATTTTCATTCCCTTCCCTCAAAACCTACATACTATTATGCTTAGTTTAAACTTTCATGTTTCGATGCTTTACCAGTTGGAAGACATAAATATAAGGATAATGTGAGGGCTAGAATTCCACTATAGCTTGAAATAATTTTTCAGAACTTATAAAAGTACAATACAGACCTCATGCATGTGGACCTACAAAGGCTTTGAGATGCTAGACTAGACCTGGATGATGAGATGATGAAAAGAAAGAAATACCATGTAAAGTGCAAGGGAGATAGAAAGTCATTTTTCCTCTCAATGCACATGACCACATAATGCGGACCTACAAAGCCTTTGTGATGCTAGACTAGACCTAGAAGATGAGATCATGAAAAGAAAGAATGGTCAGGTAAGGTATACGGGAGAAGGAAGGTCTTGTTTCCTCTCTATGCACATGATCACAGATAAAAAAAAAATACAGTGGCTTTGTATTGTAACAAAGTCCTGTAGCAAGACTGAAATCTTAAAATGAAAAAACAGTGACAAAAAAAGAAATTAAATACAGCATCTCCTGACCTCTTTGAAAAGAACATCTTCTGCCTCTGCTTCACTTAATTCTGCAGTTAAAACAAGGGACCGGATTCATTAATTTTATTTCATGAAACATAACTTGATGACAGATAAGTTACACATTGCCTCAGTAAACTTCGGATCACCTGGTGGTCTCGAATCTGAAACCGGGAAAGAAAAAATAAACAAGAGTAAGAGATTAATGGCAGATTATCACGTTTTCTTTTGTGAGAATTGCTTCAAAAGGTAACATGCATTAACAAATAAACATCCAAAAATTTGATCTAAAATGAATAAATTTTTTCAGCAAACTCAGAGAACCTTTACTGGATACCAGATCTTAGTATTGCATATCAAACTACCATAACTCTCATCACAAAGATTCTAAACAATATGCTACAAAATTTCATATGACAAAAAGAAGGAAAGCTCTATATTAAAATGCTACACCGCATTATTAGTAAAGAAATTCAACCAACACATTTGTTGAGTGGTAAAATAACTTATAAATAACAGAGGTGAGTTACCTGAGAAGGATTGTCCAGCCATATTTGGTCGTCTGTGTTGAGCCAGAGCAAGTACAACTGCATCCTCAACCTTATAACAGGGTGAGATGGGACATTATCAAAACAAAAAAAAATCAATAAATTGCATGGTATTCTGAAGTACATGGCAGTAAAAGATATCACTATAAGCAATTCTTCAAATCAATGTCAACTGGAAAAATAAAGGCAAGCGACAAATATGCACATCAAAGAAAATGAAACTAAAATAACCAACAATAAGGTTCATGAATGATTCAACAAGCAAAACTATGCATTTGGTACATAAGAGTTACTTCAAAAGTGCATGACAGTATGGGAAATCATTACAAGCAATTCTTGAAATCCATGTCAACTGACAAAACAAAACCATGTAAGCTAAGAATGTATAGTTTTATGAAATGATAATCACGAGTATATAAAAGAAAATAAAACTAATGCAGCTGACAATGAGGTTAAAATATATCTTTTTTAAAAGAAAAACCTTTAAAGAAGCTAATTCCCGCAATCCCATTTCAACTGAAAGCATACTTTCAATATTTCCCTCTGCAGTAAGATCATTCAAATCACGAACTAGTTTACTCCTATCTGGATCACCACCACCTGTTTTATTTATACAACATTATATATTATAAGACTAATTAATGGTAAATGATGGAGAAAATTAAACAAAGAAACAATAGTAGGAAACAAGCTAATAAGCAATCATCAGACTAGCCTCTATCCGACTCCTCCTTAGCCTTTTGTCCAGCAGAAATGACAACTTCAAATGGAAGAGGAGCTAGAGCAGACCAATGCTCATGCTTAGACACTGCTATATCTGCACAAATCCCTGAAGGAACGAAAGAAGAAGAAGAATAGGCAGTTTAGCAGTAAGCATAGGACTTGGTTCAAAGCTTGTGCATTTGTATGTAACAATATGTTAGTGTTTTTTTCTAGCCTAGCCTTAAGAATGAAGAGATGGAAAGAGTCTGCCATGGATAGAAAACATGACCATTGCATGGCTAATAGGTCTGTCACTGGAAGATCAAATATGAAAAGCCAATAGACCCAAAACAACAATAATGTACATTAGGCATGTTCAAAATATTGAATCCATCTACATCTTCTAACGTGACGAGCCCACAAAAGTTGGGTTTCCAGGTATACCAGATAGAATCAGATTTAAAGAGTTAGAAAATGGAACGAGTGGGTCAGGTTGTGCGTCAGAATTTTGGAAAACTGCTAAACTTGGACAAGCCAGCATATATGCAACCATGTGTTTCTTATGTCACCACTTTAGGGTAAAGTTAAAATTGAGTATCAACTTAACTAACCCTCTAAAAGATACACAATTTTTTCCACCCTCTTCGCTACCCTACTTCAGCCACCTGCTCTTATCAAAAACAAACTATTGTCTATCTTCCTTCTTTAATCCTAGAGATTCTACATCGTGAAAAATCAAAACCACAAAATCCCTAAACGTGTTTGAAGGATATCATGGCTGTGGGTTTTCAGTGGCAGTGATTAACTTTAGAACATTGATCCAATTTTTCACATGTATATACAAAGGGGACATGAAGCTAGATCCAATCTATCATCATGGTCTTGTCAAATTCAAGTACAGCAGTGACTGTGGTTTGTCTGATTTTTTTAAGCTTTGGCTATGGGGAAACTGCTCATTAAAGTTCCCTTAGTCCCACCTAACCTGTGGTTATCAACAGTATCTGTAAAAAGGCTATCCAACCAGCCTCATCTGAACTGTTTGGGTTTTGTACGGTTGATAATGTTGGAGAAATTAAAAGTCAAGTTGGATACGAAATATGGTCAAACCTGACCTGTGCACAGCCCTAGTTGGATGTGGACAATAGAGAGATGACAACCACAATCCATTAACAAAGAAATGTTTAAAAATGGTCTTCTATGATGGCTATCCAATAAGATCAAAAGTTGAAGCCCATCAAAGTGCACCAGCATCATATCATTTTGAGTTGATAACATGTAATGAAGCTAGCTGGGATTCATGCTTCAATCTCAATATGCCCTTTCAAACAAAGACATGCAATTGAAAGCATGTAATCATTTTGCCCCATGCAGGAAAGATCATATTTGAGTTGATTACCATGCTGTACAGCTAAACCCCAGTAGCGTGCAAGCCAACATCTCTTTAGGACAACCTCCTCCTAAAAGATATGGACAGCAAACAGTTAACAACTATAAGGCTAAATATTAACCTCAAGTTCAAGTTAATGCACACACCATCTCTTCTTGAGTCAAAATCATTCTTTGTGTCATCATGCGGAGAGCTTTTGTTTCAGATTCAGCTTCCCGGAGCTGTTCCGCAGCTGTTGCAGTGTCATCTTTCAAGCTCTGGTTTGAAAAATGAGGTCAGGCTTGACATCTCAAGGTAACTAACGAGAATAGACTGCAACTTGGCAGAATTAGCATATCATACCTCAAGTTCTGCACGAAGGGCTGTGACTTCTTCATCTCTACCATCTGTAGATTGTTTTGCAGCTTTAAGAGCAGCCTGTGACAAGAAAATTTTCAGTACTGTAACAAGAACTGTTAAAAGAGTAAGAGTCAGCAACCTTAAAAAAGGTAGAGAGCACTTAATTAAAATCAGCAAGTTTAATTGATACTGTAAGCCAAAAAAGTGAGAATAAGCAACAAAAAACGAGACCAACAAGTTTATGTTCCTGGAGAACATTAGAAATAAAAGGTTTAAGACTAATCTACTTTCAAATTCATATATGCTCCACTGGCATGTAGTACCCATACTCACCTCTCTTTGCCGCAATGCTGCTTCCTTCCTACATAATTTGTTTTTTTTTAAAAAAAAAAAAGAGTTCAGAACCAGGAAATCAAATGAACCACGTCACATACAAAACTAACCATATTTACCGGCTCAACAGTTTAGCTTCAAGGGATACACCCTCTCCAAGAGCAGCAACCTATTAATAGAAAATTGGAAATGAAAATATTGTTGAAAGCACAACCATGCAGAAAAATTTGGAGTGCTTTGGCTCATTAAACTGAATTAAGCAATAATTTGTAACAAATTAGAGCATGTTCTGTAACCCAAGTGGATCAAATAGTGTATTCCAAATATGCTGAGGCTTGTTTGACAGTGTTACATATGATGAACTTGAGACCATAGGAAAAAATAACCTTGAACAGAAATTATGGCAAATAACATAGAGGCCAAATATGAGATGAAAATGGCAATCAGGTCAACTATATGGCCACATAAATGACCACATGGTGAATTGTATATGAGCAGACAACTGGATTTGCTAGATAAAAATCTTGTCGATTTTAAAACACTAAGTTACATGTCTGGAAAAAGCAATATGTGATGTTTCCCAACAGTTACATGATGAATAAAAGCATCAGACATGAGGTAAAATGAAATATAGGCATACAATCATAGTCACATGTATCTGCATATGAGATTTTAACTGTTGAGATATGTTTCCTAAAAGATGAGAGACACTGGTTCCCCCTATAAGCTCTATCCACATTGCATCTGAAATAGAATGCTTTACAGACACTCCCTGAAACATATTCTAGACTTCTTATATGTAACCAGCACCAGCAATGACCTAATAGTATATTAGCTTGTCAATTACATAGCAAAAATAAAATTGGGCGGCTTGCTGACTCTCCCTAGCACACACAACAATTAGATTGTAGCTACAAGTACCCTGGTAACTGATCATCAAACTGGACCTGCACCCAATATGGTTTATTTCAGAGCTCTTTCTCTAGTTATACTTAAAACATCCTTATGTACTTTAGAGCCAGATACTTTTTCCTTTATCCACAATAAGGAAGAGTATTAAAAGAGGATACTATCTTTGTATACACTCTACCAAGCATATAAATAATTTCATACACTGAATAAGACAAAAGAAAAGCAAGAAAATATGTTTGACACGGATAAGAGACCAAGACTGCTTTGCTTCTTCTATCAAAAATCAACATACTGAAGAAGAGAGATTACAGATAGAAAAATCAATGGCTAAATGATACAACTTACCTGTTTCTCAAGCTCCCTAGCTCTAGCCTCTGCCTCCTCACGTTTTTCTTCAGCACCACGAAGCTGCACAGAAAGCTCAGGTATAAATGTTAAAAATCATAGGACAAGGCTGACTAAATATTTATTTTTTCTTGAGGGATCGCACACCTTGTCAAGTATAGCTTCATTTTCTTCTTGTAGCATATCAAGCTGTAAAAATTAGCTGGTTTTAGCTTCAAAGCTCAAAGAAACCTGGTGTAACCAATCTACAGCTTTCTTCAATAAATAAAAGTAATTGTACATCTACTATTAACGATTGGTAAGAATGACATACTTCATCACGAAGTGCTGAAGCTTCACGCTGATCTCCTGAATCAGCCAACTTAAGTTGTCCCGTATCTGATGTAAACCTGCACTAATTGGCAACAAGAATATTCAAGTAATTATACACAAAACATCAATAGAATGCAAACAAATTGAAGTCTACACTCAAGTTGCCAGATGATAAATGGATGAACTTATACACACATAAGCTCTCCATCCTGTAAATCCATATGTTCCACAAAAATAAAAATAAAAATTTCGACCAAAACCAATTAAAAGCTAAACCAATAGCTCTTGATGTCATAAGCCACATTCACTTCCAAAAGCTTAAAAGCGCGAAAAAGAAGGAGACTACAACAAGAGCCGAACCTCTTATGATCTCTATTCGTACTGGATGGAGGGTCGATAGGAGGAGTAGCAATGGGAGTTCTTAGTGATTGTTTGCTTGGTGGCACAACTGTAGCTGCACGAACTGACATTGATGGCCTTCCAGCCGATGTAGACCGGCCTGATGGCACATTCTCCATAAAGTTCCGACCTAACTAATTAAAATACCAAATCTGCAATTAGCCTAAATCCAGTCAAACCCTAACACACACGCACGCAATCATAAATAAACTGAAAAAATCAAAATTGAATCTCCAAACTCGTCTTCAACAGAATTGAAAATCAATGTAATTGACACGTAATTATCTATATAAAAGCATTCAATATCTAAACTGCCACTGCAAGCAGAGATCTGTACATATCAATATAGCAACTTGCTACTAGACATTGTTCTCATAAACACTACAGAATCGAATTATTCATTTAAATTTTGAAACGCATCGTATAAGCCACTAAGCTCAAAATTACCGCAGGTGACGGAGATCTATTAGGTCTGGTGACCGAAACACCATTAGAACTCCCTCTACGATTAACACTACTAAACCCCGACGAAGCAGGAACTGGAGCCGGTCGAGCAGGAAATCGGAAATCTAGATCGTCTTCGTCGTCATCAGCCGTCTGCGATGACGCCATCACCTGAGCTAGCCGTTGGGCAGCGGCCTTAGCGGCCACGTTCTGTGTGCGCTTGACTGTTGACATGTTTGAACTTAGACGTGAGTTCGGGTGCGCCGGTGACATTGGCGCGGGCGATGACGAGCCCGTACCGCTTGAACCACGTGAGTCGTTGCTCCACTGCCGTGTATACCCCGGACTCCCCGTCCTCCTCCGATCCATTTGCGCGGAGAGGTTTTTAATCTTTTTTGTATTTATACGTGTTTGTATGTATATAAATGTACGTGTTTTTCGTCTGTGTTTGGGGAAGCGAGGATTCTGAGAGAGCTGGATTTTTGTCGAGCAAATCGAGGAGAGGAAAGAGAGAAAGAGGAGGCGGTTGAAGAATTTCCGAGCTGAATCTCATTAGCAGTTGCTGCTTATAATTGAAAATGAAACAGTGACGGGTTTTTTTTGAAAAAAAACAAACTACAAATCAGTGTCTCAACTATCAAACGATTCAATTGGGTTTCATCAAAACTGAGATAATCCTTTTCTTTACTTTTATATTTATTAATAGAAACTAATAATTTTACCTTTTGTGCGTTTTTCACAAATTTAAATTTACGTTAATTTATATAAAATATCACGCGCGTAACAGGCACGTGCGTGATAAAGCATGAGAGATGAAATCACCTTCCATTATGGATTATATTGAGAAGACTTTTCTAACTGAGTGGTAATTGTAATTAACACGAAACCCTGACGACCCATTTGAAAATACATAGATAGCTAGGATATAATTGTCCCGATCGGGCGTAAACGACCTGCCGTTTGAAGTGGGTTGACTCTAATTCGAGTTTCGCGGGAGACGGTTTGTAGCTTGAAAATGGTGTGATGGGTGGAAATATTTAAAAATATATATATATATTAGGATAATATTTTTTAATATTAATATAGTTTTACAATTAAAATAAATAAATAAATAAAATTTATTAAAAATACCGTGGAACTGGAATCCCAGGCATCTTCTCAGATGTGGGTGACGTGTCCAATAGTTTTGGCAGCGCAGTAAATTTTCTTATTTGGTCATCTTTTTCTTAGAAAAGGAAAGGGACAAGACATAAAGCACGAAGGCACAATTATTGCTTTTAACTATATTCCAGAGTTGTCAAACCTGGCTAGGACTCGAACTTGAATGGTTCGGGATCTGGGTTGGTCAATGTTAATTTAAAAAATAAAAAGAGTGATCCGCGTGATCTGGCACTATTAAAAACGCAGGCCGGTATATTAGCCATGGGTGTTTGAGAGTATACTAAGTTATTTCAGCCTTCATTAAAATAATTTAAAAATATACATAAAAATAATAATATTTAAAAAATAAATTTAGGTCAACCCCTGCTTGTGTTGAGGCCTAGTGGATCTAAAATAAAACTTGTTTTTTATGTTTTTAAAATAAATTATTCTATTTAAAATAATATTATTTTAAAAAATATTAATATAAGAGAGACAAGAACAATAAAGACAATGCAAAGATTGAGACTAGGATAAAATTGTGTTTGGTAATGATATACAAGACAAAGTAATCATTTTTGTATTTTATTTGGTCATAATGTATATAATATAACAAGATACAAAAAAGATTTTACCTTTAATATATATTGTTATCAAACTTGCAAGTTTTAGACAAATAATTCGATATTATTTTACTTTTTCTTATACCAAGTGTAAAATTATTAATATTATAATAATTATAATTATAAAAACATAATTGACTTGATGAGTTAAGGCTTGAACTTCTCTTAATTAAACAACAAAGGAAGGATTAGTAGTACATGACAAGACTAAAAAACCAAGTCATCCCGGGATGAAAAAGTTTAGAACTTGTTGATTTTTTTAAAATAAAAATAAAATTTTTGAGTTATCAAATCGTGATCATAACTTTGCCTCAAATTAATTTTCAATTTGGGTTTTAAAACTATAATAATAATAAATTTTTATTCCTCCCTTGACTTGGGTTAACCCATGTTGACACTCTCACCCCTTGACTTGAACCTTGCTTAGGCTACACCGAGTCGAGTTCTAAAACTATGGCAACAATAATTTTTTTTTATTGTCCCGGGCCAACTTGGGTGACCCTCTTGGTCCGTAAATGGGTTATTGTCCTAGGATAACTCTTAAGTCAAGTTTAAAAACTATAATCATAATTATTTTTATTTTATGCTGACCAGGTAAACTCATCTTGATCATCTTGACATGTAATTTGAGCTTTTCCTTGAGTAAACTATAGAATTGAGTTTTTAAATTACGATAATAACATCATTGATCTTTATGTTGACTTGCATCAATGGTCAGCCTCACTTGTGATTCGAGTGTTGTTATAGATTGCCCCTGAGTTGAATTTAAAAACTATAACAATTTTTATTTTTAATTTTATATTAACCCAACCAACTCGATAGGTGACTTAAAGCATAAGATGTTGTTTGAGAGTATGATTGAAGTTATTTTTGAAAGTTTTTTCCATTCAAAAATATAAAATATTATTATTTTTTATTTTTTTAAAATCATGTTTGACATCAACACATTAAAATAATTTTAAAACACCAATTTTTTTAATTTAAAATAAAAAATAAAATAAAAATTCAAATTTTTTCAAAAATATTTTTCAATCACAATTCCGAACACCCTCAAAGAGTGACTTGAGTTTATTTTAAATCAATATTATAATTAAATTTTAAAACTACAATAATAACTATTTCTATTTTTATATATTAGATATCTTTGCTTCTAAAAATGTATATCATGCAAACCTCTCCATGAATCCATCCCAATAATATTGAAAAAAAACAAATTAAATACTATTAAAAAACAATTTTATTATTACATCGATGTAAGCAAATATTTTTCGCAGTACTGTCTCTCTCTTTATGCCCAGACAGGTTTTATAACTATCCTGCATGTACATACAAGCTTTCTTGTCAATTCTTAAATACTTTGACATGACTGGCATTGGCTTATCAGTTTAGAGTCATTCTTTTCAACCCCCGACACAAGCAGTAGCTTGCAACAGCAATCCATGTAGTTTTTTCAACACCTGTCGTGTCCAAGTTGTTAGCTAACAGATACTTATTAGCTAATTAACTTGCTAGCTTTTGTTTATTATTAAATTTAATTTAATTAAAAATAAAAATATAGAGCCCCGTAAATACAGGGTGGTACAAGGAATAAAACCAGTCTGACATTTTATTTCCAAAATATTTTTAAAAAAATTAAATTTTTTATTTTTTATTTAAAATTATATGTTTTTGATGTTTTAAGATTATTTTTATATATTGATATCAAAAATAATTTTTAAAAATAAAAAAAAAAATATTTTAATATATTTGATAATGAAAAATAATTTCAAAAAATTTATTTATGTTTTTGCCATTCTCTAAAAAAATAAAATAACGGTAAAGGGTAAAGTTGTTATTTTGTTTATTGGAGATTTATTGTTTATTGACAAATTAAAATGAGACAAATTGATATATATATCTATATATATATATATATATATATATTAACAATAAATAATTGTTATTTTAAAAGCAAGAAGATATATAACTTTTTTCCAAGGTTTTTTATATATATTTTTAGAACAATAAAAAATTATTTAATCTTAAAATAAAAATTTAAAAGCTGGCGTGGATAGTATTTTTCATCTCCTCCTTTTTTAGGTCTTTTGGGGACTATTTAGTAATTTAATAGATATAAATATCATTAAAAATAATTGCTGATGTGTCAGCACATGAATAGTTCCCTTAGCTTTTGGGCGACACTTGAAAGGCTATCAGGATGCTTGATATGAAACTGCTGTTCGAATCGTGTGTTTTTGATGGATCCCAAGACAATGAAAATTATAATTCATGAATTATCAAATGGTTATAAATTGTGTTTTATTATTCTCCTTGATTTTACCGCTCAACCTTCAATTGTTTTTTTCTTTTAAATTTAGTCCATCTTTTTTAATTACTAGTTATTCTACATAAAATAATTTATCTTTTTTTTTTCAATTTGATTCTCTTTTTGTTTTTTTAAATGTCAGATTTGGTCCGTTTTTTTTAATGTTATTTATTGTATTTGAAATCATTTTTAAAATTAAATAATTTACATGATTTCATAATTCTTTTTTCTATTATATCTGATCTTCATTGTTTTGGTTATTATTTTAAACAATTTTTTAAATTGATATTTTTTTTTCTATTATATATATTTTTTAATTTTTAGCGAGATGTAGTTTGTATTGTAATGGGATTGCACCTAAAAAAAACTCTACCACATCTCACCACACCACAATTTTAAATACACTTGAGGCCTTTATTTATGTGTGTTTATGGATTGTGAATTTAGAAATTAATCTAGATTTATGAGATTCTTCCTATTTTGTTTTCTTTTCCTTTTTAAATTTATATATATATTTTTTATCTTTATCCTTCAACATATATTTAATTATAGATTGAGTCATGCTGATTTTTTTTTATTTACTTTCTAATGATTTTTTTATTAATTTTGAAAAATACAATAGTTATCTTATCTTTTAATATTAAATTATTTAATAATTAAATTTCATGGTCTATTCAATTTATTATCTATGAGATTATCTTGATATCACAACCAAGTTACGAGTTTTACATGTTGACCCAAATGATTATTTCATTTTTTTAAGAAATAGATTATATTTTTTAATTTTATGTTTTAATATTTTATTTGTTAAATTGAGTTTCAAACATTTTCTATTTAATTTCTATAACAAATCACCTTTTTATTTAAAAAAAATATTTTTTTAATTAATCTCATCCTTTAATTGGTCTTTTTATTTTTAATTATTGGTTTCTTTTGTACGGTGTTTCTCCAATCTTATACCCGTGATCACGGGATTGGCGGGTTAATTTTGTTTGACTCAATTTTTTTTAAAAATCACAAAGAAGTCCTTATTTCTTGCCTCAATTGTAATTTACTCTATATAATCATTAATAATTCACGGACACCTCATTTTCTCCTCGTCATCCCCAGTCCTGTGATTAATCACTTAATTCTAGACTAACATACACGAAACGAACTTCTTCTTGCATGAAAATGCTAGATGATCTTGCAAGCATGGGAAATATTAAGACGAAAGGAATTGGTAGGCTGCATGTACGTCTATCATGCAATTTTTTTTTCAATGCAATTAACCTTATTCTTCGGAAAATATACTTTATAAATATAGGTGAACGAGTAAAACTTTGGTTGGTTCAAACTCTTACAAGAGATACATGTTTTGACTAAAACTCGAGACAAATTATACAAATCATAAATTTTTTGCTATCACGACACACTCCTTAGAAACTAATCATGCAATTTGCAAACATGGATACGGAGATTAATTGTTAGCAAAACATTTTGACCTGGGAAATTCAGGATTTAAAACCTAAATTAAACTAGATGTTAAATGACTTGATTAGCATGATCAAACATAATCCAAACTTAACCAGGTGAGTTTCAAGGTTTTAAAAAATAAAAATAAAAACAGCACCGTTTTAAATAAAAATAAGGAAGAATGATGACTCCAATAACCCGGGTGTTTCCGAGTCAAATCCCATATCCAAATACTGTAAAAGAAAGTCGAAAGACCCATGGCTTGTTATGGGCCTAAAATTTCATCTCTGGCGACCACACCTCCTCTATCAAGGACCAAAACAAGTGTTCGCATCGCAGAAACATGACAAGAAGAAACTTACCGCACTCATCCACTACCTTGCAACAAGCAAGAGAATTGGATAATTAATCAATCATCGAAATTAATCAGCAAAATCCTAACACGATCAAACCCGCCAAACTAACATTCTGATTCTTGGGCTCAGCTCCCACCTCCTGCTTTCTCTTGAACAAGTTTATCAATCATGTCAGCTGCTTCTCGGACTGTTGTTATGTTCTGAGAGTTCTCCTCTTCTACATTAATGTCAAATTCTTCTTCCAATGCCATTACTATCTCCACCTGCAATATCATTATAACATCACATCTCACTTTAAATTGCTTAATCAAGCAGCAAATTCCCTTGATTTTGTTTTTAATGGTTTTGATGAATTGAGTTGACACCAGCTATCCACCAAAAATACGGCTTACTGTGTCAAGAGAGTCAGCACCCAGTGCAGCGAACTTGGATTCATTGGTAAGCTCAGTCTCAGGAGTTAAAGCCAGTTGTTTCCTCACAATCTCAATAACTTTATCCACGGTCTCTGGCTTTGCCTATCAAATCATGTACAGTTTAATTATTATCACATCTTATCAGGAATAATAAAAAAAGGCTAAGTAAAACTAGATCGAAGGACTCTAACAAAAAAATAGAGATAATAAAGTAAAAGTATAATGCACAATGTGGGGGAGGATGGAATTACAGCACAAGAGACACGGAATCGAGAGGCCTTCAGAGAAGGGAAGCCAGTATTCTTTGCCCAACCCAATGCCACTGGCTTTAAACCAGCTGCTGCCTGAACCAATAAGAACCACAAATGAATATCTAACATTGAAAACTCTGAGTACTACGGTGAGAAGTTTAAAATTGCTGTCATGTGTTTACTAAAAGAAAATGGGCCCAATTTGTTTGTCGATTTCGGTTTTTGTGAAACATGCAGCAAAAATGATGAATATTCCACGAGAGAAAACAAGATTTTTTTTTTTACAGGTTCAACGTGTTTAGGCAAATGTTCTTGCATCCACATGAACAAGAAGCTTTTATTTCACTATCTGTCAAGTTAGGGTTACATAATTTGTATTTATATCAGTCGCCTGAGACTAATTTCCCAGATTAAACTTGTAACAGCAATACGCAATAAAAGTTAGCACTTGCAGATAAATTCTTCAAAGCTTGAAATTCGCTAAAGCAGAAGAAAAAGAGTAACTTTTTCAGGTAAAACCAATTCCTTATACAGGTTAAAATCAAGAAATAAAGAAGAAAAAAACTGTCAGGTAGAGAAATATCAGAAACTAACATCTTCGATTCTCCATACCCACCCCCTCATCCCTGCTCTATATCTTCCTATGAGCCGCACACTACAGCAATGGTATAATTTGCTATCAATTTATTGCTGGACATGGATATTTGGAATTGGTTCAGGGAATTGCTTTAACTCTAGTTTTCTGTCCTACACAACAATTTCCCAGAAACAAAATCATGAAGAAAACGTATTTTACAAATATTATGGAGCAACAGAAAAAGTAATCTATGACGTACAAGCTTTTTTAAGATGCTCGAAGGAAAAGAGCAACTTTCAGGTAAATTAAGGTGATAAATTAAATGAGCAAGAGAATTATGAAGGCTTTAGTTACCTGACTACTCTTCTTCAACTGGCTAAACAAAGGTTGGAACCTAAGACAAGTAGCTGAGACTGCGGCCATTAGCGGAGAACACACACTGAAGCACTAAATAACTCGTGATGGAATTAGAGGAATCCTGAAAGGAATTGATGGTAGCAGGTAGTAGAGGAAGAGCTCTTATCAGCTTTTGCTATTGAAATTTGTAAAAACAAGATTAATACAGGCGAGAAGGTAGCAGAGATACGAGTGGAGAAGATTCACTCTGGGCATTATCCGAGGCCTATCTGCTGCTTGCGTGTAATTGGACTACTCTCTGCTGCGTGGGCTCTCTCTCAATATTCCAGAATCTCATCTTGTCTTTTAAATTTCCCACGTGAGAAATTAGGGCCTCCCTCAAACGGTCCATATTTCGTTAACCTATCTCAGTATACTGCTGTTAGTGAATACTTTTGTAGCCAATGCTTTGACACCGACTCTCTCTTACCTAAGTATTATAGCATGATGGTTGCTGGTATTTGAATTTGATTTTTTATTATTTGAGTGTGTTATTTTTTTAATTTTATCAATAAATATTAATTTATCACATATTGTACTTTTTAATTTTATCTTTATTCTTGGAATTTCTATTTTATTTTTGCTTTGATTATTTTATAAAACTTTTATTAATTTTCAATTTTATTATTTAATTCAAATTGATGAAATTATATTTTTTAATTTGATCGTTATAGTTTTAATTTTTTAATTTTATAGATAAATATTAATTTACCACATTGTACTTTTTAATTTTATCTTTATTCTTGGAATTTCTTTTTCTTTTTTTGCTTTGATTATTTTATAGAACTTTGATTATTTTTCAATTTTATCATTTAATTCAAATTGATGATATCATATTTTTTAATTTGATTGTTATAGTTTTGATTTTTTAATTTTTTTCATGTTCATTTTATAAAAGTTATTATTCTTTTGAATTTCACCTTTAGTTTATAATAATTTTTTTTTTATATTTTTTACTCCAATTCCGAGCCTTGTTCTTTATACTATTTTATTAAATTATTATTTTTCTCAATTTCACCCTTCAATTAAATATAAAAATTATTTCTATTTTGATCCTTTTTAATTACTATTTTTTAATTACTTTTGTTTTTAATTCATTTATCAGTATATGATTAATTGAAAAATAAACTACTTGTTTTTTTTTTTTTTTTTTCATGTAGGGTGCTTCAAATCTAATAACTTGACTTACAAGTTCGAAAAGTTTAAACTAATCTTTTTGTAGAATAGTTTTTAAAAAAATTTATTAAACAATTTTTTTTTCTTCCATTCAATTTTTTTTTTATTAATTTTTTCATTTTAAATAAGATTGATTTAGGATTGAAAAAGCTTGGGTTTCAATATGAACCTAGATACATAATTATTATGGATTGTAATTGTACTATAATTTCAACGATATTCTTTTTAATTAAGTTTATTAAGGATTAAACTTGATAGTTTACTTTAGTCGACCTCATACAAAGTTCTAGTGAAGTCAAAGGAAAGAACTTAGTGTTCAGTTGATGTTTGATATGTTAAATTAAAACTCTATTTTATTGATTAAAAATAAAAGCATTTTTGGGGATCAAATTTAAAACATAAAAAAGTGTTCAAGGATTGATTTTAGAGGCAATCAATTGCATGTCGATGGCATATGCAAAGGCCCCCCATCATTGGATGTGCTTTCTTTTTTGTAAACTAATTTTTTTCTTTCAATTTCATTTTTTCATGTTATGTTGATTGAGATTGGGGCATTACTATTTTTTTTTATTGGATTATCTCGGTCTTACAACCTGAGTTATAGGTTTAGCATGCTAGTTAGGATTGATTTGAGTTTGTTTCTTAATTTAATTCTATTTTTAATTTTATCATTCCATATTCTCATGACCTCGATTATATATTTAACAAGTCGACTTAGATTATTTATTTTTAAATTATATATATACTCTTTTCAGGCTTTGACCCTCTACATTTTTTTTAGTAGTTTTGGTTTAATTTAAAATATGTTTTGGATAAATTTAACTTTTACTTTGTTATTATACAAGGTTATAAAAATCTTTTAAAAATATTGCCACACACCTTTATAATACAGAATTGACATTTAAAAAAAAACAATTTAATCATTAAATAAACAAACGTATTGAACCATGTCGGATAGTCACATAATTTTCTTAATTATTTATGAAAGGGATGCTAAAAGTGCTTTCCTATATGTAATTTTTAATTTGAGCAGGCCATAAACTCCTCAGCTAAGTGGAACTTGAAAGGTTGATTTGTATACAATTTCGATATTATTTCGTACTATATTTAAATTTTTATTTTTTTAATTTTTATTTTTTTACTGTTTTAATAATTTTCATATATTAATATTAAAAATAATTTTTAAAAGTATTTCTAAACAAAAACAATCTCAAGAATACAATCACAAAAATTCACTTAATTAATAATCCCTCGATTTTATTGATCACATTATTGTTACATACTCATGAGTACTAGTAGCTAGCTAGTTCATCGACTGACCAATTTAATTATCACTCCATTTTCATCACCTAGGCCATGGACCATGTAACGGACTCAACTCCTTTTTCTTTATCCAGACCCAAAGCTTCCCACACAGCATCAGAACCATCAACAACGTTATTCTCACATGGTGGCTGATACGCATGCTCGCTATCACATCCATGCTCGGAATCACACTCATCTACGACCTTAGCGGTCACACTGACTCCTCTGGCAGCCGTAATTTTGATCATCTGCCCACACTTTGAGCCACCAGCGTACCATCCTGTCGAAAGCGCCACCACAAGCTCCGTATCAGCATGGTAGCTTTCATCACACTTTGATGGGTCTCCCCCATCGCCTCCTTCACTGAAATTATTTAAAGTTAGCTTGGCGCTTGTCGAGGATAACTCTGGAGGTGAGCAGGTGTAAGTAGGGTAGGTGTTGCCATTACATGTCAGGGTGCCAGAGGATTGGCAGCCGTCCATTGGAGACGATGGACTGCTGCCTCCACTGCATGTGTGAGAGCCAAGAGCGGGATCATCACTGCACTTTCCATCGATGCAAATTAGCTGGCCATCACAGTCATCGAGTGTTTGACAGGGACCGTCGCAGGAGGAGACGGCATTTGAAGGGAGTGTAAAATAGAAAAAAATACTGGAGAGGAGGGACAGATAAACAAGAAGTGATTTTTTCATTGCTTTTGATTCTGTGCGTGGCTCTGAATGTGCAGAGGCATTCAATGTGTGTGTGTGAGTGTATATACACACACCATTGCAAGAAGTCTGTGTTTTTTTGGGGAAGAAGAACGCGTTGGAATTGTCGTCGACTTTGAAGTTTGAACCATGAGCTTCTTCTCCCTTGGGGTACGTTACGTACGTATACTCCAAAGACTTTTGACTCAGCCCTCTCGAAGCTCAGAGAGAAGAAGGCCCGCTAGGCTGCTGTCGCGGATCAATTAGCCATTGATAGAATTAAATAGCGAGACTAACGGAGAGATTGAAAGGGAATTGACTATTGAGAGCTATTATCGGTGGATTTTTAAAGTATTCTTTTTATAAAATATTTGAGTCTTTTAATTGTACATTTGATAGTCTTAGTTAATTGTAAAATAAATCTTAGCCTTCTAGATCACTTATCATTGATGGAAAATAAAGGATTTTTTTAATTTTAAATATTTTTATTTATTAAATATAATTTTATACGGGAAGACACTTTGTTTTTTTCAGATGCTAGAGAATCTCACTTCTCATAAATATATTTTATAGGCTAAATGAGCGAGTAAAACTCTAACTATCATAGATTCTTATATAAAATACACATCTTACCTTGAACTTAAGACTTATTATACAAATTGCAAGTCATTTGCTATTATATCACGCCTCCTGGGGATTATATTGGAAGATACCACTACTTAGAAAAACCTACATTAAAAAATAAAAAATTAATTGAAACACTTGATCAAAATAATAATAAAAGTTGGTATACCAAATAAGAAAGATTAACATTTAGGTACTTGGTTATTTACCATGATACCTACATAGATTAACATTTTATTTACCATAATACTATAATTATTGTTTTTCTATTTTTTTTAAAATCAATTAGCTACCTATTGAGGGTAATACATCAGATTAATCAAATATATATATATATATATATATATATATATATATATACTCAACATTTTATTTGCTACAAATTGACTTTCAATTTTTTTTTCACGTAGGTATCATGTTCTCATTTAACTTTTTCTTTATTATTAATTAAGATCCTTCAACATATGATTTTTTCTTAATTCATCATGAAATATTTAATTGATTGGTAATTAGTTTTTCTTTCTTTCTACAAGGTTATCTTAATCCATATCCATGGTCACAAGATTAATGGATTAACCCAATTTGATTTAAGTATTTTTTTCTTTGTATTTTTTTATATTTTTTTTAATTTTATCCTTTACCATTAAGTTGTTTAATAATAATGCTTTATGGTTTTATTTAATTTATTTTTTTATATATATATATAATCTTACACCTTTTATCATTCTATTATCTAGGATGTTGTAAGAATTTAATGAATTCAAAATACTACCTAAACTTTTTCAATTTGCCTTCTAACTGGTTTTCATTTAATTAATATATTTTTAAATTATTTTCATATACTAATTTTATAAATAAATTTTAAAAATAAAAAAAATATTATTTTAATATATTTCTACAGAAATACAATCTCAAGAATACAATCACAAACAGTCACTTAATCAGTAATCCCTCGATTTTATTGATCACATTACTGTTGCATGCTCGAGTACTAGTAGCTAGTTCCTCGACAGACCAATTTAATTCTCACTCCACTTTATAACCTAGGCCATGGACCATTTAACGGACTCGACTTCTTTATCTTTATCCAGGCCCAAAGCTTCCCACACAGCATCAGAACCATCAACAACGCTACTCTCACATGGTGGCCGATACGCATGCTCGCTATCACATCCACTCTCGGAATCACACTCATCTACGACCTTAGCGATCACACTGCCACCACTGGCAGCCGTAATTCTGATCATCTGCCCACACTTTGAGCCCCCAGCGTACCATCCTGTCGAAAGCCCCACCACAAGCTCCGTTTTATCATGGTAGCTATCATCACACTCTGATGGGCCTCCCACATTGCCTCCTTCACTGAAATTATTTAAAGTTAACTGAGCGTTTGTCGAGGATGACTCTGGAGGTGAGCAATTGTAAGTAGGGTAGGTGTTGCCATTACATGTGAGGGTGCGATAGGATAGGCAGCTTCCCTTTGGAGGTGATGTCCCACTGCATATATGAGTGCCAAGGTCGGGATCATCATTGCACTTTCCACTGATGCAAATTAGCTCGCCATCACAGTCATCGAGTGTTTGACACGGGCCGTTGCAGGAGGAGATGGCATTTGAAGGGAGTGTAAAATAGAAAACACTGGAGAGGAGGGAAAGATAAACAACAAGTGATTTTTTCATTGATTCTGATTCTGTGCGTGGCTCTGAATGTGTCGAGGGATTCGATGTGTGTGTATACTTGATTAATTATAAGAAGTCGGTGTTTTTTTGGAAAAGAAGAATGCGTGTGGAAACTGTCGTCGACTTTGAACTATGAGCTTCTTCTCCCATGGGGTACGTAAACTCGAAAGACTTTGAACCCAGCCCTCTCGAAGCTCAGAGTCTTTCGAGTGTACGCACCCCAAGGGAGAAGAAGGGTGAGGTAGTTGCCCGCTAGGCTGCTGGAGCTGATCAATTAGCCATTGATAGAGTTAAATAGCGAGACTAACGGAGAGATTGAAAGTGTATTGACTATTGAGAGCTATTATCGGTGGGTTTTTAAAGTATTCTTTTTATGAAATATATTAAAATAAGATATATTTTAACCAAAATAAATAAATTTTCATTGAACACTGTTCGAGAGGTAATTCCAAACTAATTCTAACTAGGCCATGTTTGTTTCAAGAAAACTGAATTCTTTTATTTTTTAATGTTTGGCAAAATTGAAAAAGGTAGTCAAAGGAAAATGATTTCCTTAAGTTTCCAGTCAAACTCTTAATTACTCTTAATTTTAGGAAAGTGTTTTCCTTTCCTTGTTAAAAGGAAAACACTTTCCGGAATTGATAAAAGGTATGTCACGGCAATCGAGAACAGATGAGAATATTTATTTTCACTGGAAGAGAGATGATTTATATGGTGGAGAGAGGTTCATGGATGATAGTACTATTTCCTTTAACAAGTTTCGAACTTTAAATGGCCTTGGCACTAGGTTTCCTCCAGGGCCTTTTTCATGGTCCAATCAAGAAAAGGATGGTAAACGGTATCATCATGGAGGGACATGTTTTCAGGATATGGAAAAAAACACTGCAACAGAGCATTCATGGTCCATTTCATTTTTTTTAATTTAAATGATTAAATATTTTATATTAAATATTTTATATATATTAGATAAACTTGAAAAAATAATAATTTATTAATAAATTATTTTTCAGTTCATTTTCCATAACACAAACAAACACTGGAAAGTGTTTTCCAGTTCATTTTCCATAACACTGCCAAACATTGGAATTCATTTGTCAGGAATTCACTTTCCAGGAATTCACTTTCCTCGGAATTCACTTTCCAAAAGGAAACCACTTTCCAGCAAACAAACGAAGCCCTAAGTCTCATTGTATTTTTCATTTGACAATGACCAAGCCAGTTTGTTTAGATTTCACATAATAAAAAAATATTTATTTATTTATTTTTATATTAAATTAATTTTTTAAGTATTTTTAAATCATTTTAATGTGTTGATATCAAAAATAATTTCTAAAAAATAAAAATATTATTATTTTAATAATTTTCTAAATAAAAATATTTTAAAAAATAACATAATTTAGACTCTAAAATATGCATATGCCAATTCATTCAACCAGTCAGCAGAATAATCGGCTCTTAACTCACCAATATCGTCAAGCTAGACCTGGCATTGAGCCAAGAACTTAAAAGTCATTGCCGTCCATTTCACATTAAGTTCGAAAACCTTAGTGGTCTATGGTTGATTCTAAGTCTTCCAATGGAAGATATTTCACGTCAAGCTAGCTAGCTAGGGCATTTATTTTCAATAAAAATGAGAGATGTAATTGTCCCCAGATTTTCAAGTACCCGACTTAATTTGTGCTCTCACTAAAATTATATTCCTGCCATTTTTAATTTTCTTTTTATTGATTTTTTTTTAATTCAAGAAAACCCCAACCCCTAAGCATGTTTTATAGGTCCGAGAAAACTAGTAAAATCTTTATCATCTCAGGTTTTTATAAAATACACATGTTTTAACTTGAATTTAAAACCTACAATGTAGAGCTCAAACCTTTTATTGATCGATATCGTGAAAGAAAGAAATGCAAATAAGGGACTATGAAGGTGTTTATTTTTTTTCTTCGAGAATTTGGGAGATAATGTCATGTTTTGTGGTAAATATTGTTATTGGTAGCCAAACTTGTGATGATCACCTTCCTGATTGCATAGGTGACTAGTGTGCTATCTAAGTGATTAGTGGTTGTTTGGTAGTGTTGTTGTGGTTGTTTTTTAATGTGTTTTTTTATTCAGAAATACAATAAAATGATATTTTTTTTATGTTTTAAAAATTATTTTTGATATGAGCACTTGAAAATTATTTTAAAACACAAAAAAAATATTTAAATTTAAAGTAAATAATAAAAATATTTTTTTCAATGTTTTTCGAAAGTATTTTTGAAATGTAATACCAAATAAGGTCTTAATCTAATCTATCAAGTATGGTAAAAACAAGCCTTCAATTGTGAGAATCTTGTTTTCTTTTTTCTAAAATGTATTTTTTTAATACAATCTTCTCAAATTAATGATTTCTTTATTTTCAAATACATGCATACTTTCTTCTTTTATCATTTATTAAGAATTAGTCTTTGTTTTTTTCCCTTCACTTTCATTCATGTGGTGGTAATCCTGAAGTGATGCCCATGGTTGCAGGATTAACGAGTTAATTTAAGTTGAGTCAAATCTTTTTTTAATTTTTGTTTTAACCTTTTCTTTCTATTCCACCCTTAATATTGAGTTGTTTAGTAATTAAATTTTAAATTTTTTCTCAATTTATTTTTAACAGGCTTACCCCTGTATCATAATGAGTTGTATGTTTTACATGTTAACTCGGGTGGGCTTGAGTTGAAGATTTATATTTTTGAATTATATATTTTTTTTTATTATACTGTTTTAATCTTGTGATCTAGACTATAGGTTTAATGGGATATCCCATGTTAGTGAAATCTTAATTATAATAATTGCAAGTTTATTATTAATTTTTTTATTAAAAAAATATAATTCATCCCTACGTGCGCAACATAAATAATTTATAATGCAACATAAATAATTTATAATCATTTCTATAAATCCCATATCATCTCCCATGTATGTTCCTTATTACTACTAAAACTTGCACACATTCCATGATCATGTTTAATCTCAAACCTAATAGAAAAGCAAGCTTTGGTTCAAATGGCTTGTTTATCGAATATCCATGTTAAAAGTACATGATTGGAATAGCTATTTCCACCAATTCATCTTCCATGTTCAATAATCAAAGTAGCCAAGTATTACAAAGAAACAAAAGGATGTTTGGGTTTATTATGGATTGAAATAATGCTATGAGTTTTTTCTTTCTTTCATTCATTTTTTATTTATTAATATTGTCATTTAAATACGATTGATTTAGGATCGAAAGAGCTTGGGGTTTCAATATGAACCAAGATACATAATTATTATGGATTGCAATTGTGTTATAATTTCAACTATATTCTTTTTAATTAAGTTTATTAAGGATTAAACTTGATAGTTTACTTTAGTCGACCTCATATAAAGTTATAGTGAAGTCAAGGAAAGAACTTAGTGTTCAGTTGATGTTGATATGTTAAATTAAAACTCTATTATATTGATTTTTGATATTATTTCGTACTATATTTTAAAAATATTTTTTTTAAAAAATATTTTTTAATTTTAATTTTGTTACTGTTTTAATATATTTTAATATATTAATATTAAAAATAATTTTTAAAAATATTTCTAAACAAAAACAATCTCAAGAATACAATCACAAAAATTCACTTAATTAATAATCCCTCGATTTTATTGATCACATTATTGTTACATACTTAAGAGTACTAGTACCTAGCTAGTTCATCGACTGACCAATTTAACTATCACTCCATTTTCATCACCTAGGCCATGGACCATGTAATGGACTCAACTCCTTTTTCTTTATCCAGACCCAAAGCTTCCCACACAGCATCAGAACCATCAACAACGTTATTCTCACATGGTGGCTGATACGCATGCTCGCTATCACATCCATGTTTGGAATCACACTCATCTACGACCTTAGCGGTCACACTGACTCCACTGGCAGCCGTAATTTTGATCATCTGCCCACACTTTGAGCCACCAGCGTACCATCCTGTCGAAAGCGCCACCACAAGCTCCGTATCAGCATGGTAGCTTTCATCACACTTTGATGGGTCTCCCCCATCGCCTCCTTCACTGAAATTATTTAAAGTTAGCTTGGCGCTTGTCGAGGATAACTCTGGAGGTGAGCAGGTGTAAGTAGGGTAGGTGTTGCCATTACATGTCAGGGTGCCAGAGGATTGGCAGCCGTCCATTGGAGACGATGGACTGCTGCCTCCACTGCATGTGTGAGAACCAAGAGCGGGATCATCACTGCACTTTCCATCGATGCAAATTAGCTGGCCATCACAGTCATCGAGTGTTTGACAGGGACCGTCGCAGGAGGAGACGGCATTTGAAGGGAGTGTAAAATAGAAAAAAATACTGGAGAGGAGGGACAGATAAACAAAAAGAAGTGATTTTTTCATTGCTTTTGATTCTGTGCGTGGCTCTGAATGTGCAGAGGCATTCAATGTGTGTGTGTGAGTGTATATACACACACCATTGCAAGAAGTCTCTGTTTTTTTGGGGAAGAAGAACGCGTTGGAATTGTCGTCGACTTTGAACCATGAGCTTCTTCTCCCTTTGGGGTACGTTACGTACGTATACTCGAAAGACTTTTGACTCAGCCCTCTCGAAGCTCAGAGAGAAGAAGGCCGGCTGCTGATCAATTAGCCATTGATAGAATTAAATATCACGCCACGCTTATTGGAGATTATATTGGAAGATACCACTACTTAGAAAAACCTACATTAAAAATAAAAAATTAACTGAAACACTTGGTCAAAATAATAATAAAAGTTGGTATACCAAATAAGAAAGATTAACATTTAGGTACTTGATTAACTTGAAATGAAAGCTAGAGTATCAATAGAAAGTTAAGGAAACATATTATTATTATTCTTACATGGTACCTAAACACATTTTATTTACCATAATAATATAATTATTGTTTTTCTATTTTTTAAAATCAATTAGCTATCTACCGAGGGTAATACATCAGATTAATCAAAATAATTTATATATATATATATATATATATATATATATATATATTAATTCTATTATTCAATATTTTATTTGCTAGAAATTGACTTTCAATTTTTTCTTCTTTTTTTTCTCTACGTAGTTATCATGTTCTCATTTGACTTTTTCTTTATTATTAAATAAGATCCTTCAGCATATGATTTTTTCTTAATTCATCATTAAATATTTAATTAATTAATAATGATTTTTTTTTCTTTCTACAAGATTATCTTATTCCGATATCCATGGTTACAAGGATTAACCCAATTTGATTTAAGTATTTTTTTTTTGTATTTTCTTATATATATTTTTTTAATTTTTACCCTTTACCATTAAGTTGTTTAATAATTGTGCTTTATAGTTTTATTTAATTTATTTTTGATGAATTTATCTTGAAATCATGATTAGATCGCAGATTTGACATGCTAATCTAGATTGACCCGGATCATATTTTTTGATTTTTTTTATATTGTTATTTTTTCATTAGTTTATTTGTTCTTGTTGCATTTATTTTATTCATATTATTTAAATGATTTAACCCTCTTAAATTCATATGATTTAATAATCGAGTTTTAAATTTTATTTTGATTATTTAGAAACACCTGGAACATTTCGTAATTTGTTTTTATGTTGGAAAACAGTTCATCCACGGTGGAGAAAATAACTAAAATAAACATAACCAGAACAACCTGTAAGTTCCCGCGCAAAGGAAGGGCAGCCCTTTGAAAAACTTCATGGCGCTCCAAACAATTCGTTTCTCTCCGGCCACATTTTCTCCTTATTTCCCTCCTCTAAACAGGAGCGACGCAAGCTCCATTTTCTCCTCGAAGCCATAAAGAGACGGAGATACAAAACCAACAAAGAGAAGAACACAACAATTCATTGTTTCAAATGGCCAAGAACAATAATACTTGTCAATCTTTGATCCCAAGCTTTCTCTACTCTTCTTCCGTTGGCTCCAGTTATAATGGAGGAGTGCCGCAGCTCCTGCAACAGTCTAAGCTTTCACCGTCATCCAACAGCTGTGATCATGGAGTGCTGTCAAAGAACTTTGTCATACCAGCACCTTCGGAGAAGATAGAGATGTTCTCGCCAGCTTATTATTTGGCTTGCACTGCTGGTGGGGTTTTTAGCTGTGGACTCACTCACATGACTGTAACTCCTCTTGATCTTGTCAAGTGCAATATGCAGGTATAATATATATTTTTTTAACTTCTTTGTCTATAATCTTACACCTTTTATCATCCTATTATCTAGGATGTTGTAAGAACTGAATGAATTCAAAGTACTACCTTTGCCTTTTTACTGGTTTTCATATATGAAGCACAACAATTCTTGGATTTTTTAATCTTTATTTTTAGGATGTAAAAGTTTTTGATTAATTTGTGATTTTTAAGGGTTTTTTGTGTTAAGTAACCATCTCACTTAAAAGTTTAAGTTCTTAGACGAGCTTCCAGAATATGATTTATATTATTTTTTAATACACCCTTTAAGTGAAAATTTTTTGGACTTGAAATTTGCACAAACACACATTACTTGTGCTTGATTTTTATCAAATAAAATGAGGGTGGTGAGATTCGAACTCGTGACCGCTAAGTCAATAAAATTCTGATACCATGTTAAGAAATCATCTCACCTGAAAACTTAAACTATTAGATGAGACTCCAGAATATAATTTATATTATTCTGTAACATTTTGCTTTATTTTTGTCTTTCTTTTTTGAAAGAGAAGTAATTTCTTGCTTTTCTTATGGTTTGTTGTTAAATTGAGAGTTTGAGATTATTATTTTATTGAGAAGTTTGACCCTCAATCTTTGGGGCAAAATTACTTTTAGATGTGGACTTGAAAAAAGTTTGATTCTTTATTCTATCAAGTTTCTAAAGGCGTGTATTATATTATTTATTGCATGGTCAGTTATCTTAAATTAATTGTGGCTATAATATATGAAATTATTTCCAAATTTAGATAACTATAATATTGTAGTTATTGAATGAATACCCCTACAAGCCACAATTCTATAGGTCAGCCGCAGAAATGTTACTGTAATTGATATTTCAGATTGACCCTTCGAAGTACAAGAGCATTACATCAGGATTTGGAGTGTTGCTCAAGGAGCAGGGAGCTAGAGGTTTCTTTAGAGGATGGGTTCCTACCTTGCTTGGTTATAGTGCTCAGGGTGCTTGCAAATTCGGATTCTATGAGTTCTTTAAGAAGTACTACTCAGATATGGCTGGCCCTGAATATGCAGCCAAGTACAAGACCTTGATTTATCTTGCTGGTTCAGCATCTGCTGAATTGATCGCTGATGTAGCTCTCTGCCCTATGGAGGCAGTCAAAGTTCGTGTCCAAACTCAACCTGGTTTTGCTAGGGGCTTGGCAGATGGCATGCCTAAGTTTCTCAGATCTGAAGGTTATTCTGGGTATGACATTGGCCCAACAAATCTTTTGTTTTGAGATTATTTGGTAATTTTTAGGGAACAATATAAATTACAATTTAGTTTTTTGATGAATGAATGTTCAATGCTCTCAGGTTATACAAAGGGCTTGTTCCTCTTTGGGGACGTCAGATTCCATGTAAACCCAAACATGTTCAGTGAAATAATCTGTCTGTTAAAAGTTAAGAATGTTACCGATGATCAGAATTGTATGTTTCTTGCAGATACAATGATGAAATTTGCATCCTTTGAGACTATTGTGGAGCAACTGTACAAGAATGTCATCCCAACACCAAAAGACCAGTGCAGCAAAAATTTGCAGCTTGGAATCAGCTTTGCTGGTGGATATCTTGCTGGTATACTCTGTGCTATTGTCTCACACCCTGCTGACAACCTGGTGTCTTTCCTCAACAATGCCAGGGGGGCAACTGCCGGTGATGTAAGTGAATTTTAGTGTCCCCTAGTTGTTTTTAATCAATGCACAAGTGTTTTTCTCCCCACATTTTGTCAACAATTGTTCACTTGCAATGTTTTGTCGTGGTTTCTTCTATCGCAGGCTGTCAGGCAGCTAGGTTTATGGGGTCTCTTTACCCGTGGTCTTCCTCTCCGAATTGTCATGATAGGAACACTTACAGGAGCACAATGGGGTATCTATGATGCGTTTAAAGTGTTTGTTGGCCTGTAAGTTTCTTTTCCTTCAACTTTGTATGGTCTTATGTTTTGTTATCTTCCTTTCAAGTCCTTGAAGAACGCATTTCAATCAACTTTCTTATTGTTCTTTTCATAGACCAACTACTGGTGGTGGTGCTCCTGCTCCGGCTGTTACAAAGCCTTAAATTTTGAGCTTACCGGTGAACAAGAATCACTCTCCTAAAGGTTTCTTTTTGATGGACAAATAATAGTGGTTAGCTGATTCCATGCTCATTGCCATTATTCTTTTAAAACATGATTTGTATTTCATTGTTCTATCATCTCTGCTTGATTCTTAAGAGGATGGTTTTCATTTCATCATCCATTATGATATGTTCATGTTAGTACAATTTAACAAGCGATGCTGGATCTTAGTTTCCACATGTGAAAGTAGCATACCAGCTTCCATGATTTGATTGCTGTTTAAAACAAAAAACACAAGTTTTTGGAAGAATCCCAGTCTTTATTCAAACTTTCTTGCCAGCGCACTTAAGAACATGTTTAATCATGAATGTATTAGTCCTTATATTTACAGGGATATTACACCTCTAATTATTTTAATTTAACTAGAAATCTAACTGTTTAATTAAATAAGAATTCTAATAAACTAGTATAATACAAATTCTTTTTTCATCCTGGATTCTTCAAGGATTTCTTCACTAACTAGGATCTTATCTAACAATTTATGTTTTAAATTGATGTTCTTAACACTCAGTTTAGTAATGAAGGATTTTACAAGTTAAATAAATTTTTTAAAAGAAATGAAACATTGAAGCAAGAGTTTTATTAGACTTAAATGCAAACTACTGGAAAAAAACACGAGGGAAAATGATTGCTTTTCATATTAAAATGATAATTGCAGGGTTCCAATTCTTCAACTGTTTTAATTTAGCGGGTACACGGTATCAAAAACAACCCTTGCAAAAGTATGCCGAACTTCCTGCAGCCCTCCCAAACCCAACATCTCGTAATCGATCTTTCTACCTTGCTTTGGCATAAAACCTTTTTCCGGTCCCTCTTTTGAACACTTGAAAATCCGGCACACTCTTAAATACACTGCCAACGGAAAGAATACCTGCATATTGTAGATCATGTGAGGCATATTCCAATACACACACAACACACACACACCCCGAAAGCATTGAAGCAACATTGAAAAGAAACAAACATTGAAAAAGCAAGATAGTTTCCCCACATTTGCTATGTTCATTCTTAAACCTGCATGTGGAAATAATATCCACCCTAATCTGCTAATAGAATGCATAAATCTGTAGGCACTGATCCTGCCTTTTATGAATAGTGGAAAGGTCCTGTTTTTATCATCAGTAGCTTAGCTATTGATGAAAATACCTGATACCAGGGATACCTGTTTTTATCACACTGCCGGAGTTATTTGGAGAACTTAAAATGAAACTATATCAATAAAAATAAATCTGCCATAAGGTGAGAAAATTGTTAGATCTAGCATTCAAAAATGAGATTATATTTATAAGGTGGAGTGCAAAGTTAGGCAAAGATAATTTCCTCTGAAAGGCCACTCTATCTAGTTATGGAGCTAAAGTATGGAACTAAATCCCAGAGATGATTTCAAGACAGTTCTATATATTAGTATTTTGGTTTAAGTGGCTGTCTTGAACCTTCATTTTTCTGGTTGCAAGCCCGTGAAATTTTTACCATTGCAAAAAAGCAAAGGCCCCTCCAAAAGCATATCCCTCATAATGCTATTTCATATGCTTTATCAGGATCCTTGTTTATTGTAATAGGATGACTTATGTCAAAGCCAAACGTGGCCTCACTTGGAAAAGGGAAAAGGAAAAGAAAAGGAAATGCTCACCAAATCTGAATATGGTGCTTGAGGGTACTCTGCCATTGCCAGTGATACATAATGCTCATCGGTCATCCAATTTAAAACTTGTTTAACAGATGCAGTGAAATCCACAACCTCATTAATCAGCACCTCAGAGTCCAGATCCCGAGGTTCAGTTAACTCATGAAAGCTGGTGTCATGTGGCTTGGTGATCTTCCTTGCCATGTTTACTCCTCCTAAAATATCCCCACCATTGTGAACAGCTAGACAAAATGCCGCCACTACCATAGGATCCCTTGGTTTGTCAGCTAATGCTTTATGGAATGCTAAGATTCCAACCCTAGAAAAAAAAATGACGTGATGAGTCTTGACTTCTTATTAACTTATGTGCAACCAGTACTAAATAATGTTGATTTACTTGAAAAAGAAGAGTTATGATGAAACAACATTTAAAAAAAGGGTGCCAATATGATCTTGAACCAATCAGGACATTAGATATACCAGGAGTTAAAATGAAACAACATATCAAAAAAGGAAATCCCTGGCATGCATTAAATAAATTTTCAAATGCATGTGAACTTGGTTTAACTGCAGAGGATGTAAATTTGAATTACCTTCATCGATGGATAATGTTATTAAAAAATCTTTATTCAATCAAGTAAGCAGCTTCATATATATTCACGGGCAATGCACTAAGTAGTGAGAGGTGATACATATTTGCATAGTTGACCAACAAACTTGAAAAGTTTTGATCATGATGTGCAGGTTTATTATAGCATCTGAAAAGGGAAAAACAAATTTTAGATCAAGTAAAATATTACCATAAGCTGTTGTGGCATGGCCTATCAGGTGCAAGGAGTTTATCCAAGTTAGAAAACAGACACTGCAGATGAAATAACAGACACTTCAATCATTTAAGAAGTCAACCACTGGTGCTTTTGTATATAAGACCTAAAATAAGCTTAGTTCCAAATCAGTTAAAATACACTAGGAAACAAATACCAGAATACTGACATAATTCAAGAGTGATTAAACTTTTTGGGCCTCATACCCTCATTGCGCTTGAGAATACTTCTTAAAGATTGATATCTGATGAGAACCACACATTCATATTCCAGAAGGCATAATTATTATTGGTAGCAAGTATAACTGTATAAAATAAGCATGCAACTACAGAAATCCAAAAAAAACAGTGCTTAACGCCCCTAAACCATTAGTGTACTTGGAGGTGTCTTCTTGACAAAACTGGTCAGGGTGGGGGTATAACCTTGTTGGATCAGTAGTTTAGAAAATCAATAACTATGAAAAGTAGGAAACAAAACCCAATTTCCAAGAAACACTGTTTTTAGAGACCTGACCAGAATCAAGACTCGAAGGTAGTTGAGCTTTGCCAGAACCTGTAACCTGATCTATAATTGAACCTCAATTACAGTCAAACCCGCAGATGAAAGTCAAAAAATGAGTGACCAAAATAATAAGATTACCAGAAGCATGTTAGATCTCTTGTCCCGTCTCTTAAAACCATCACGAACAAAATATGCTGCCTGCAAGATGAATCTATATTAGCCCAGCAACAGATGTATCACAGAGCAGTACAACATCAAATACAAACCTGGAAGGGCAGAAGTAATTCAAGAAGTCCAAATTTCCATAATATCCTCAAAGAAGCTTCAGCAGAACCATATGCTAGCATGTAGTTCATCTCCATCATGATTCTTGGCTGGAACATTTTGATACTAGAGTCAGGTCAATTTAAACATTCATGTATAAAATTAAATGTTTCAGAAACTATAAAGAAGTGAAGAAGAGCTGATTACCTTGTCAAGTCTTAAGAGTGAGTGAGAAAGATTTTTGACAAAGTGAGCTGTTTCCCTTGTAAAACGGAATCCTAAACGAGCAGCAATTCTTACTGCACGCAGAATTCGAGCTGCAAATAGAAAGGAGTCACACACAACCTGATCATGAACATGAGAAGAAAAGCGTTGACTATGCATACGGTACTTGTGAATGAACTAGAAATGCACATGCTTCACTGGTAATAGATGGTGAAGGTGAATTGAAGAAAAAAAAGCTCACCACGGTCCTCTTGAAAAGAAATATTAGCTGGGATCACAGTTCGCACCTATGCCCACAGAAGCTGATGTGAGGACAATACACATTGTGACTTGTTGAAAAATGATTATGAAAGAAGAAGAAACGAAGTTAAGAAATACATTCACACTTTAGCCTTTTTAATATCTTCCAGACCTCCCATATAATCGTACACTATTCTTTTATATGGATCAAACATCAACCTGCATGCAAAAACAAATGCATGTTAAAAAAACTGTCCCAAAACAAAATATATAAAAAAGATGGAAAACATACAAGTCAAATCATTTGAAGAAGGAGGAGAGTTGCAAACTAGAGATCAAATATTCACTAACTAGAAAATGGTAATTTGTATCTTCAACTACTAACCCATTTATTGTGAAGTCCCTCTGCAAACAATTCTTCCAACGAAGATAATCCTTCTCGTCACAATCAATGGGACAACCAATGTCATTTCTCAAACCCACCTTGAATTTCCGTCCTATGGTGCTAAAACTCGAAACCTGTTATTAAAGAGAGTTAGAAATCCAAAAATGAAAGCAAAATAAGGTAGGCAATTTAGTCCTAAATCCAAGGAAAAAAAATGCTATAGCAATTATGTGCAAAGAGGAATAAATTGGAAGTGGCATACTTCAATAGTCGCTAAGAGGCAGCACAAAGTTTACTAATTGAAGAATAAGGTAAATTCAATGATTTGTCAGATGCAGTTATCAGAGAGTGAGAGGGAAAATGAGCATCATACCTCCACAATAGCATCCCCTATGTGCACGTGACATATGGGAAACCATTTGCCAACTATTTCACACCGTGAAAATGCCCTTACTACCTGTACACATGATTAAATTTCACCAAGCTTGTTAAGTAGCTCCAACAGAACATTTATTATGGCATTGCATTTAAACACAGATTCTAAAGCTGTTTCAGGCATCACAAACGTTAAACAAAATGACAAAGAAACCAACAATTATTCAATCTTTGCGCAACATCGAAGCATAAATTAACCTGTTTAAGCTCAGCTGAAGTGATTATATCAAAATCCTTCGGTATTCTCTTTAAAATAAGATCCCGGACACAACCTCCCACGAGATAAACATCGTATCCTAAAATAAACAACAAAAAACTCAAACCATTTAACAACAAAGGACTATAACAAACATCATGACCATTAGTATCAAACAAAAGCTTTCCTAACATAAACGCAACTATCACCTACAACTACTGTCTCCTCCCATTGCCAACAAAACAAAGAATATCAACAGATACAAAATAACTCGTTATAAACAAAAACAATACCGTTTTTCTTAAGTCCATTAAGGACCTTCTTTGTAGGTCCTGAAATCAATGAATTACCAATTCCAAGATCCTTGGAATTCAATTTCTTCCACTCCGGTGCCTTATAATCCCCTAAAAAATAAGAAAAAATTCTAAAATTGAGAAGAAAACCCCCCAAAATTCACCATAAAAGCAGAGAACTTTAAACCAGCCCAATAAAGCAAAACGTACCCAAATTTCGACTGTTGCCTTTGATAACATTCTCTTGAACATCAAGGGTTTTAATTGCTGCAAATGAGCTGAATCTAACCTGCAAGAAAATAATGAGAGAAAAAACATTTACAAAGAAAAAAATCCAAATTCACTTAGTTACCGTAAACATTAATAGAATTGTAAAATTCACTTACTTTTTGAATGCGGTGTAACTGAGATGGCCTAAAAGGAAAACTGGGTCTACAAGCAAAGCTTAAGCTTGAAATTGCCATGGATTGATTGACAGATAGAGAAGGGTGTGCTTAAACCCTAATAAAAATGGGGATTTAGGGTTTTTTGGGTTCTCGAGAAAACGGTAATGAAATTCAGTGCATGAAATACTGATGTCACGTGGCATTTGTCAATTGGCCAGACGTTCGAGATGGACCGGCCCAGGGGTTTAGAATTTTTTTTTTCTTTATATGATTTTTTAAAAATATTTTTAAATTGTTTTAATATACTGATATAAAAAAATATTATTCAAATATATTTTTAAACAAGAAAATATTTAAAAAAAAATATTTATAGAATATATATTAAAGATAACTCTTAAAAAACTATTTGAATATTAAATTTTAATATGGAGCAAGGAGTTTAATAATTAAATAGGAGAATAATGGACTAGTTTTTATAAAGAAGAACAATTTGTCCAAGATGGGAAACATGGGCATGATTTACATTGCCCCCTTGCGGCTATATATATATATATATATATATATATATATATATATCTCGAAGTTCATATCAAAACATTTAATCATAATTTAAAAATTAAATGTATGTAATTTATTATAATAATACACCCATTCATTATATCAGTTAATTCCATTATTCATTAATTTATAAATTTATATGTTGTGTTACTATAACTAGTTTATAATTAAAAGACTAGGAATCCAATATGATACTTTTACATTAATTTTATGTACTGATATTAAAAATAAAATTTTAAAAAAATACTAATTTATATGTATATTATAAAATGTAAAACGAGTTCTTACGCAATCTCTTAAAGATGAATTTGCGTTCAGAATCTCATTCATGTGACAAAATAATAGATTTGAAGATGAAGAGAAATGGGCTTCGGTTCAGAGCACACTTTAGGGAGCCCATTATGTGTGTGTGGTATCAAACTTGGGCCCATTCAGGCCTTTTCTTTTCACTTCCCGTTTATTACCGCAGACAGTTACCCCACCAAAATGCATGATGTACAATTTGGAGAGGGATTTATCCCTATATTAACCCTGACTGACCTCGTGGGTGTGAATGGTCGAAAATTATGAACATTGAAAAGTGAGCCTAGAGAGAAAAAATTGTGGAAAACTACTGTTCAGTTAAGGGGTTGGGCCAAAGGCCCAACACCTGAGATCCAGTGGATTTTGTCCAGTCAACTGGTTCGGCTAGGGGCTCGATCCAAAAGGAATAAAAAAATAGATCAAAACATTTCGAGTGCAGCAATAACTCTGATGATTACGCGTGACACACTATAAAAAAATCTCTACAAATCATATTAAAAAAGATCATCATCAAAGTCAAAAAAACAGTCTGACAAGTTGTTGCATGGAACATGCTTGGATGTTTGACACATTGTATCAAAATTATTTAAAAAAAATAAATTTAAATTTTATTTTTTATTTTAAATTAATTTTTTTAGTGTTTTAAATTATTTTAATGTGTTGATATCAAAATAATTTTTGATAGATAAAAAAATATCATTTTGATATATTTTTAAATAAAAAATTACTTAAAAAAATAATTCTTCAACTTAGAATTATTATATTAATTCTTCAATATTGGTTTCCCCTTAAAACTATAAAAATGAAAGAATAAAAACTTTTTTTTTTGTTTTTTTCCTTTAATTCTTTTATTTATTTATTTTAGCTCTCTAGATATTATCAATGCATGCAAGTACTGTGAGACATCTCGAGAGAAAACGTCCTTAATTAATGGTCGTGAGTTTGGAGTCAAGCAGGCAAAACATCGAAGGAATTCAGTGCAAAATCGAGAGCAGAATATACCGATCATCTCCATGCATGATTCAACGCAAACTTATGCACGAACACCATGAATGATGAAATAGAACTCAACCATATGCATGAAATTATATTTAATAGTTTAAATTTTTAAATAAAATAATTTTTTAACGTGATATTAAATCACTGTTTACTAGACAATTAAGTTTGAATCTTAAATTTGATAAAAAAAAATTAATTACAAGGTAAATTAAATAAATGTATAAAAGTCTTAACTCAAAACAAATTTTAATGGTATTAAAAAATAATATAAATTATTTTTTTATCGACAATGACCGGCTTAAGCTTATGTTTGACTCGATCTGTCAAGATATAATGCAGCATTTCTCGGGAAGAACGGTGCAAGGTACGAGCTAAAACCATAGCATCGAACGGCGACGGAGCTGACCTCTGAAATGGTGCCGAAAAAGAAAAGAAACAACCCCACCATCACGCGTAGAGCCGACTCGTCACTGTCATAAGGTACTTACGGTCTAAAAGACCTTTCTGATCTGTTTAGTAAGCGAACAATTCAAGAGCTTTATATGCACAGCCCCCAATCTGTACACAGAAAAAGATGTTGCCTGGGCACTCAAATCTCTCTGATCCCTTTGAATTTATATATATATATATATATATATATATAGATGGGCACTCAAATCTCTCTGATCCCTTTGAATTTTCTTTTGTTTCTCGATGATTTATAACGAGGCCAAGCTACACATCAGCAATTGAAACGTAGTATGTTTCCTGGGCACTCAAATCTCTCTGATCCCTTTGAATTTTCTTTTGTTTCTCGAGGATTTATAACAAGGCCAAGCTACACAGCAGCAATTGAAACGTACTATGTTTCCTGGGCACTCAAATCTCTCTGATCCCTTTGAATTTATACACACACACGCACACACACCCCTTTTATATTGCCAGTTCTTTGAAATCAGAAGCACAAGAATAAGAAACAAATTAACATGATCATAGCTCAAAATCTGCATTCGGGTAATCATTACTCAAAAGTTACCATTATATACAGTTTGTTTGACATGCTATACTCTTAAAATGTGAGATAATTAACTGCATGGAGTAATTATTAGTGTGTCTGGAGTTTTATTTTTAAGATTAAATTCATAGATTATTTCCATCATAAAATTTTTAGCTAGAATTAGTATAATAAGTGTCTGGTCGGGATGTTGAATTGCTTAGACAGTGAATATAAATAGTTATTTCATGAGTATATATTGGGAAAAATATATGATAAAAAATCAAATTCGATACCCACCAAAATAAAAGGACAATTATACCCCATTTCCATTCCCACACATCGTCGTCAAAGTTTTAAGATTTGACTCCTAGCCCTCCTCAAAATCCCACCTCCCCATCCCAGCTCACGAGTATAAATCTCAGATAGAACTGACTCCCTGTGTGAAACACTAAAATGAAAATATTTCGCCAACTATTATTGCATTCTGTTGACTGTACCGTTGAAAACATTGACTAGGACATTTGGCAAGCGAAGTGCATGCTAGCACAGCAGGTAGGGTCCCGCATAAAGAGGACTCCATGCAGGATTGGAAATCTGTGGGAGAGCCGAGCTGTGGTTTTCGCTGCACAGAATTGACCGTGGAGCTCCTGAAAGTGAAAATAGCTTACTTTAGTGATGTCTAGTTATGAACTGGAATGATAACACTGTGTTCTTTTTCGTGGTCTGAGAAAATTTAAGGACACCACCATCTTTAAATAACAAACACAGAAAGATACGAGAAATTAGGTTTCATGGCCCTTCAAATCAGAGACTGTGAATTGCTTGCACGTGAAGACGAAGTACACGTGTCCTAACGTACTTCCAGAGTTCCCCTGGCCATCTATCGATCGATCAGCAGGTCTGCTCAGTGACCTTTCTCTGAATTGCTGCTCTCGTATTCAAGCCGGTCGATGCTTTCAATATAGAAAGACTCTCGATGACCTTAATTATCTTTTCTGGGTAGCTGGTAAAAGATCATTTAATCGCAGCTACCTACTTCTAGTCAAAAAAGTAAATGACCAGTAGTGCTACAAATATAATTGTGTATCTGTACTTTTTACCAGTTTGTGTTTGGAGATCATTTCCTTTTGGAATACATGCATGAAATTACTTTTATTGAGAATAAATATAATAGAAATTCAATTTTAATAATGTGTCTCGAGTTAAAATAAAAAAAAATATTTTATTATAATAACATAAAATAATTGAGGTTTTATTTTTTTATTTAAATTCATAAAATATATTTTTCAAAAAAAAAATTTCTCGTATAAAAAATATAAAAAACCATCTATACAAAATCTAACCGTTTTATTACCATAATAGGGAGATATGTATCGGGTTTTGTGATTATAATAATCTCTTGTTTTGTATCATAGCAGACATGAATATATATACATAAACCAGAGAAACTATTTAGAAATGTCCTATTATCAGCCTATAATATGTAGCCTATAGTCTTGCAGAATCATATAATCAATTCATTCTAATTAGGAATATATAGCTCATTGATACCCCCTTAAGTAAGAGTATATATATCGTTAATGTATAACTTGCCAAGTGAGTTATGAGATACCTTGTCTATGACTGCTTTGGTGAGGACATTTACAAGTTGATCTTCAGATTTAATAAAAAGATATTTCAATGATTTTTATCTCGAGTTTTTCCTTGATGAAATGTCTATCAACTTCAATAGGTTTAGTTCTATCATGTTGCACTGGATTATGTGCAATGTCTATTGCAGCTTGTTATCACAGTTCAGTTGCATTGAATAATTGAGTTTGAATTCCATTTCACCTAACAAATTCCTTATCCATAACAGCTCATATACTCTGTGTGTCACACCTCGATATTCTACTTAACACTATATTTTGTTTTTTACTTCTTTAAGATACTGGATTGCCTCCCACAAAGATAATATATATATATATATATATATATATATATATATATATATATATATATATATATATATAACCGCGGGTATTTTTGTGTATATAATTTAATATAATTAAATTAACAATGATAAATTTATATGATATAATAAAATAAAAGTTATAGATTGGGAGATAAAATGTATAAAATTTTAAGTAGAGTTTGTTACGCAAGCATAGATTATATATTTTAGAATGTAGGTATTGCGTCATAAAAGATCACAAAAGAGCGCAAATTAACATTAAAAAAAAAAGAGCAAAATATTTTGATAAGAAAAAAAAATTAATCATTTAATACAAAGAGGAAATAAAAATAATAATAAAAAAAATAAAGGGGAAAAGGAAACAATATTAATTTAAAATATTATAACAACAGCAATATCGAAGTGTTAACATCTAAAATTATTGTTGTTGTGACTATCAAAACAATAAAAACTATAAAATTATACCGAGGGAAAAAAAATTAAAAAGCATGAACAAAATAGCAAGCAAGAAAAATGATTAAAATATTATTATTATTATTATTATTATTATCATCATCATCATCATCATCATCATGAAAGATTAAATAAATAAATGAAAGATTAAAAAAATTGTAAAAAAAAAATATCAAACAAAAAATACAATAAAAATCCAAAAATAAAAAATCAAATTGTTCTAAAAAAAAAAAAACATTAACAAAAGAGTAAGCAAGAAAAACAATTAAATTATTATTATTATTATTATTATTATTATTATTATTGTATTATTATTATTATTATTATTTTTATTTATAGGTTTTTTTTTGTCTTAATAATGAAAGGAAAAATGGAAGAAAAAAATCTTAAGAACTTCAAGAAAACATAAAAAAAAATGCTATTATTGTGAAAGAAAAAAAAGTTATCAAATTATGCCAAGAAAAAAACCCTCAAAAACATTGACAATAGAGTAAGCAAGGAAAAATATTAAATTATTATTATTATTATTATTACTATCATTATCATTATTATTATTATTTATTTTATTTTTTTGTTAATAATGAAAGGGAAAAAATGGAAGTGAAAAAAAATTCTAAAAACTTCAACAGAAGATCATACAAAAGAATAATAAAAAAATAAAAACTATCATTGCTATCACTGCTATAACAATAATTGTGTGTAATATTTTTATTATAATATAAATTCAGCTAAAATAATAAATTTGTGCAGAATTCATGTAAAGTGCAAGTTTTCTACAAAATATATAAATTTAAAATTGATATAAATTTATCTGTTTTGTAGTTTCAAATGAAATAACCAGCATAAATTTATCATCATCATTAAAAAAGTAAGAAAACTCGGATATCTGAATTATCAAGTTCACTGTATTAAGATTAGTTTATTTTATAATTCAATTTAAATTAAACAAAAATAAAATATAAATTGTGAAAATACCTACAATTATCAAATAAAAAAAATTGTTCATTTCTTATCAACAAAAAGACGAAAACGTAGATTGAAAATTAATCCTGACGTTATTGCCATTATCATTGCTATAAAAGCTAAAATTATTACTAACATTACAGCCAAAACAATTCAAATAATTAAATTGCCATGAAAAATACAAAATAAAAAAGCAAAAGATTTTTTTTTAAAAAATAATAAAAAAATAATAACTAAAATTATCAATATTATTGCATAAATAATAAAATAATAAAAATAATATAATCTAAAGAACAAATAAAGAAAAAGAAAAAAAAATGAATAAGGGGAAAAATAGAGTAATATTACTTTTAAAATGATCACCGATATAAATTAAAAATTCAGGAAAATCTTAAAAAAAATCGAAAGATTTTATAAAAAAATAATCACTAAAATTATCATTATTATTGCGTAAATAATAAAACTATGAAAATCATCTAATCCAAAGAACAAATAAAAATAAAAGAAAACATCTAGCCATGGCACCCACTCCTCATCGCGGGCGGAATCATATTTTTTTTAACGTAAAAAAATATTTATTATGTATGAATTTTTTTATCATAGGATAAATTTAGATAAAAGAATCAACTTGTATATAATTTTTATGAAGTGCAAGTTTTGTATAAAATATATAAATTTTAAATGAACATAAATTTATTTGTTTAGTAGGTTTCAATGAAATAACCAGTATAAAATAAGTTGTAATTTTCTATCAATAATAAGTTGCATTGTGGATTGCAATAGTCTTTTTTTCGTCTTATTTGAGGATATTATGATTATTGTACTATGCACATAAATGAAAAAAATTGAAAATATCTCTAATATCTTGATATTATTTAAAACACATTCTACATAATAAAATGAATATATAAAACTAATATACATTTTGTTCTCGCGCCATCCAAAATGTGGTTAAGAGAAAGCATTGTAGCAATCTATATTGTTTGTAAAAAAATTTAGCTCAAGAATTAGTCGTGGTGTGCTTACGTTGATCGGAGACCCCGATCATAAAAAAAAATGTATAAGTGAATAAAACAAAAGTATAAAACAAAGAAAAAAAAATGTACCAGCAGGAAAGCACTTAAGAAAAAAATGTGGGTCCGCAATGTGCACAGTGTAATCATGAATCAACCCTTTGAAAATGATAAAATAATTATTAAATTATCTTGGAAAAAAAAACTCAAAAACATTAATAAAAGAATAAGTAAGAGAAAAACTTAAATTATTATTATTATTATTATTATTATTATTATTATTATTATGTTAATAAGGAAAGAAACAAAAATAAATGAAACACTAAAAATATCTTAGAAACTTTAAAAAAAGATAAAAAAAAACAATTATTGCTATTACTGTAAAAAAAAAATATCAAATTATCTGGAGGGGAAAAAAAACATTAAAGAAAGAGCAAGAACGAAAAACAATTTAATTATTATTATCATTACTATTATTGTTGTTATTATGTTAATAATGAAAGGGAAAAAAAACGAAAGACTAAAAACATGCAAGAAATTTTAACAAAATATTAAAAAAACAAAAACAATTATTGTTGCTATCACCGGCAAAAAAAAAATATTATCAAATTATCGGGAGAAAGAAAAAAAACGAAGAAGAGTAAGAACAAAAAATAATCAAGTCATTGTTATTATTATTATTACTATTACTATTACTATTACTATTACTATTATTATTATTATTATTATTATTATTATTATTGTGTTAAATACACTTATATATATATGGGCAAAAGTAGTGATTATTCTAGAAATAAAAAAAATAAAAGTATAAGGATTTAAATGAAAATCAAATATAAAGGGCTTAAATTAAAAAATTAGAAGTCAAAGGGCTGAAATGCAAATTATATTTATTCTCAATTGAAATCAGAGGACAAAACTGCAAAAATCGGAACTTGTGTACCGAATTAATTGATTTATATACAGACAATCCGGAAATTGAAAGTAACAGGACCGAATTGAAACTTTGACATTCAATTAATTAAAATCGGAGGACCCAATCGAACAAAATCAAAAATTATAAAATAGAAATGAGGACCCAAAACGAAATTAAAAGTTGAGGGACCTAAGTGAAATGTTAACAAATATGGGGGACTCTCCTGCACATTGACGTGCAGGAGAGAGAGAAAGTTGGCCGGCGGCTTGAACCGGCCTCCGCCGCGTCCACGGACATGAGGTAGATACACGCAGGCTATAACCGTATTTAGCCATTTCCGAAAATTAAAAAAAAAATAAAAAGTTGCGGCGGACCGGACCGGACCGGGCCGGTCCGGACGCGCGCAATTACGCCGGTGCCCCTCAGCCGGATGCCTTATTTTGTCCTATTACCGGGGGTTAAAACGTTAATACACTGTGCACAGATGATTATTAAAAAAAAAGAAGGAAAAACCGAAAAAAAAAGAAGGAAAAACCGAAATTGGCCCCGTTTCACAGTCAACTGAGTCTTGAGCTACAGTGAAAACTCAACGCCCTTTATATTTTTTGTAATATATATACTTTTTCTACATTATTTTCTATTCAAGCCACAGCTAGCATACAAAAGCCGATTGGATTCTTTGGATTTGAATTCAGTTCAAGGATTAAATCATATTTTTTTTGTAATTTTGAAATATTTTGAGGACGTTAATTTAAAGTACGAATGAAGTTTAATTGCTAAAAAATGATCAAAAACATTGAGCCATCGACTTTTCCTGCTGTCTCAGTTCTTTAACAGCTTTGATCGCGATTTTTAAATCAGAGTGTATAGTTTCAAAGCAAAAGTTTGATTTCCTAGTGCATCTTCAGATCATCTTGGTTATCTGATAAATTTTTATTTGCTGTTCGTTTTCAACTTTATTTTAAAAAAAACACTTTGTTATTGAAATAAATAAATTAATTATAAATATGAAATATTTACTTAAAGATATTTTATTTCACTTGCAATTTCATATTGTTACTTTGATGACACGTTCAATCTCTTTTAGTATTGTTTGGGAGTTTGTTTTTAGATTATCTTGATATGCTAATATCAAAAATAATTTTTTAAAAATAAAAAAAATATCATTTTGATATATTTTTAAATAAAAAATATTTTAAAAAACAACCACAATTACACTTCTAAATTTACACTTAGTGTCTTCGAGTGACTTTTTAAAGTAGCATTAAAATAGTTTTATTGTGCTATTTTTTTATGGCAGGACAATTTCCACGACAGAGTATAATGAGTCTCAAATAATTTTTTTTTTTTATTGACGATTTATTTTTCTTAAAACTCGTTTTCCTCGTTGGTTTTGTCTTCTAAGTCACCACTCAGTTGACTAGCAATAGTTATTCATTCTTTTCTTACGTAATTTCGATGTCTGGTTTTTAGCTAAAAATAAATAAAAACAATAGAGTATTTGTTTCTTTTTTTTTAAAAAAAAAGAAAAAAATAAGAGGATATAATTAAAATCATGGGCCGAAGCATTCCTGGTTTGCTCGAGGCCTGCGTTTGAGCAGTCTCATTCTTGAATCAGGCTGGGTTAGCCTCAACCCTTCGGCGCTCTCAGACAATCAAGCTCGCCTAGTTCTTCTTTTTCAAGATCAGCTTGATTTTTCCCCTGATATAAAAAGCTTGTTTTCCGCACACATATTATTTCTTAATGTGATTTTTGTTTTAAGGCCTGTTTGGGAGTGTATTTAAGGTTATTTTTAAATTATTTTTGATATTAATACATTAAAATGATATAAAAATATCAAAAATATTTAACTTGAAATAAAAATAAAAATATTTCAATTTATTAAAAAAATACTTTTCAAACACATTCTCAGAAATCTCCTTCCTATGACAATCTAGTTATGTCATTGGGACAAGTTGTGCACGTCAAAATTATAGTTTATTTCGTTAACTTGGAACAAAAGTAAACCACCTCTGTTAAAATTAGAGAATTTTTTAAAAAATATGTTTGCCTAATATTATAGTTAATCAAAGGAGAAGAGTAAATTTCCCAAGGTATGAGGCGTGGTGGCAAAGATTTGGAGATTTACACAGCAAATCTCGAGTTCGAATCAAGGCGTGCATTTCTTATAAGAATTTAGAATAATAAGGGTTTTATTCGCTCACCTGGACTTGTATCTTCTGGGAAGTATGGTTTTCTCAAATCCAAAAAAAGGTAAATTCACTTGTCAAATAGTTAGACCATCGCTTGAAATTAAGCAATGTATATTCTTTTGTGGTATAAACTTGTGATTTTTCATAGAAAAAATGAGAGACATGCTACTAAATTGTGAAGTTCAAAGAGAATATGGAGTATAATGTATCTAAGACTTAGAAATAATTTATATTTTTGGTAACTCGAGGAACTCAAAAACGAAAAGCTTATAAATATTTATCACTATTTCCTTATAATCTCAACTTTTAATCTAATAATATCCACGACATTAAGAGTTTTTTTTGTTGTTGTTGGGACATGTCACATAAATTTAGAGTAAATAATTTTTTTTTCAAAGCTTAAAGGAGTAATTAGTTTATTCGAAGGTGCTTTCTAAGCATATTATTACAATCTTACAACAAGGTTGAATAGAATATCGATGCTCTTCTCTCCACCTCCTCTCTTTCAAACTTGTAGCATCTCCAACCATGAAGCTATCTGAAGAGTCAAAATTGTAGTTTATCTTCAGTTCAGAGCTATCCAAAGAGTCAAAAATAATTATTTTTATATTTGAGTTGGTATTTATAGCAACTTGAAAAGAAAAACTATAAAATAAATATTACCGTTGGAACACTGTTCAACTTGGATTTGCAGATTGTTGCCAAAAAGAAGAAGAAGAAGAACAAGGTCAATCTTTCATTAACCGTTTGATTATGTCACCGAACACAAAACCTAAAGTGTTTTTTTTTAAAGAAAAAGAAAAGTGCCCATCAAGAAAATACCACAGAACCCAGCAAAACAAGAACACGAAAAAAGTAGGAAAAAATTGGGATAAATTTAGTATATGGGGGCTTCAAGCTCGAGCCTAACAAGTCCATGACAAGATTTTTCAAAGATTATGCTTTCTTTATTAACACTTTTCCAATATATACTTATATTATATATATAAAATAATTATATTAAATTGAAAAAATTATATTATATTTAAAATGATATATAGAAAATAACTATTTTAAATATTTTTTACCATTAAAATATATATAAATAAATAAATTATATCTACATCATTTTAAAAAATAATTTTATCAATTTAGCATTTTAAAATAACTTTTAGCACTAATACTTTTAGAATTTCTCTTTTAGTACCCGTTTGGTAGTGAGTTTTGACTGAAGGTAGGAAAAATACAGTTGATCTGGTGTTTGGTTAGGCAAAAAAAACTAAAATTTGTTGGTGGATCCCATATAAAAAAAAAAGGGGCAAAACTCCATTTCATGAAAGAGCTACTTTTCATAGGTGGTGGGTAATTTATATTTATTATATATTGTAATTATATTTATTATAAGGGAGGAAAAGAGAGGGGAGATAAGTGGAGGGGGGGATTAATAAATATTTATATTTATTTTATATTTATTATATTTGTTGTTATTTTTTTTATACAAAATATATTTTTAATATTAAAATTAATTAAAAATTAATTAAAATATAAAATAAAAATATTATAAGGATATCACAATATAATTTTATATATTTATCTATTATTTATATTTATTATATTTTCTGTTAATTTTTTTCTAATAAAAAATATTTTTTTAATATTAGAATAATTTAAAAATTAATTAAAATATAAATATTATTTACATAATATATGTTTATTAATATAAAAATATATTGTTAATATTAAAATAATCTAAAAATTAATTAAAATATAAATAATTTTTAACCTCAATCACAGTTTTAACCAAACACTGTATAACTTATTTTGAACCACAACAAAAATACTTTTCTTAAAACTGATTTTTTCAAATCTCAATCATAAAAATAAAAACAATATCAAACATAGTATTTAAGTTTTAACACCACACTCAAACTCAGCTCAAAAGAAGTATCTTTATTTTCATAGTAGCGAGAGAGAGAGAAAAAGAGCTATTGAAGCAGAAAAAAAAGGTCCACCAAAGCTACGGTCATTTAATCATCATTATTATACAGCATACAAAAACACAAGTAATTAATTTATTTTAAGTTTTCCGAATCAATCATAACACCTACTGAACCCAACTCACAATCTTCGTGACTCACAAAATCAACATCTTTTTAAGACAACGAATGAGCCCGGAGATTAAGATTGATAGACTTGGATTTCACAAACTCTTACAAATCAAGTTTTTTTTTTTTTAGGGTGTTTATTTTTGTGGTGCAACCAGAAATTACAAATAAGATGAGGGATTGAGTATTTAGTTAATTTTATCAGGTAAAATTTTTGACATGTGACTTATCTATATTATTATTGAATTAAAGTTTTACAGAAAACATCAATTTGCTGCTTTCCGTGCATTGTGGTGGGGGCTGGGGTAGGGAAATAAAAAATATATTTTTTATAACTTTATATATTTTATATATTTTAAAAATATAAAAATATATTATTATTTATTATATTTTCTTATAAAAAATATATTTTATTATTAAAATAATATAAAAATGAATTACAGTAAATAAATATATTACAAGGAGATCATGATATAATTTATATCTCGCAATTCTAATTTTGTTTCGGATGATATTTTAGTATATGCTGTTCAGGGATTGCAAAAGCCTTCACGTATGGATTTATAGTTCATGATGAAATTATAAGTAGTTTTATGAGAGAATAAAAACAAGAGTCTAATTTACTTAAATTATTAATTATATTTTAGTATTATAAATATTAAATATTTAAAAAATAATATGTGTGTTTGTGTACACTTTAAAATAATTTCACAAGTTGAAAATAATATGAAAAAATTAGCAACCAAACACTTGAAACTACTTTTTATTAACCTCAAACTCACCACGATTTTAACCAAGCACTTTAAAAATAATTTTGAACAGCAATTAAAATATTTTTCATGAAACTATTTTTATAAAACCTCAACCATAAAAGCAAAAAAATACCAGACACACTAAAATTGTGTGTTTGCAGTGAGTTGTTTTTATATATATGTATATATAATCATTGATTTATTAATAAAACAATTATTCAGATAATAGTTAATTTAAAGAAAACTAGAAGAAAAAAGTAACATTAACTAAAATATAAAACTTGTGGTTGTTTTACTATGTCCTTCACTGTAGATTCAAAGATGATTTACTATGGACTTCAACAATGCACAAGCACATTTGTTCTTAATGGCTCCGGTATTCTTTGTTGTTGATTAGGGATTTTTTGGTTTTTTATTCTATTTTGAAACTTTATACATGTTGGTTATGGTTTCTTGCAGTGAGGGACGCGAGGTTTGGTGTTTTATTTGGACCAGTTCGGTGAGACATGGGAAAGCTTCCATTGCAAGAGATATTGATTTATCCCTCTCATAGCATCGTTTTTTCAGATTCTTAACAGTCTTATGCTCTAATTCTTTATCATCTTTTATAGGCACCAGCTCTGCTTCTCCTAAGTACACAATCCTACCATTCATCATCTTTAAATCTATGTTCCATGTGATTTTATGTTCAAGTCTATTTTTTTTTTTTATAATTGAAGTATTTAAGTTAGTTTATATGTATTATATTTTATAAATTAAATAAACAAATAAACCATTACAAGAATGACAAGTATATAGAGAAAACTCGAATTTCTAACAAAGAGAAAGAGAACAAGTTTCTTTCTTTGCTGGGTTAAGTTCTCGAATGCATTCTATTATTATTAATATGAACATAAAAGTTTTTAGCAGTTTTTATATAAACAAGTATCCTCAAAACTCAAAATTGAAATTAAAAAAAAAACAAACCTTTTAATTTCGGAGTAAAGAGGGAGAGGGGGATTGATGAGATAAGACCGGTCAAATGAACAGAAACATTTTATGGATTTTTGCGTTGTAATGTGTTTTTCTCTCTCATTCCTGATCTTTATATAAGCTGGGGGACCTTTTAGTTTTTGGTCACAGAGAGCCACTTTTTCCTGACTGCTACCTCCAAGTCTCATCATCACAACCATCTAAGCTTCTCTCTCCAGTCACTTTCCTAGAAAACTTGCAATAATTTCGATTACAAAGCTTCTTTCTCTCTCAAATGGCAGCCTTTTCGTATCAGCACACCCCTTTATTTCTCGACCCAGTTATCTTGCCAAACGTAACCACACCTCTCAAGAACATGAACAACAGCATGTATTGGTTTTATGATGACGCTGGAGGCATCAATACCAGCTGTTTTTCTCAAGTATACCCTCCTGAAACTTTTCATGAAATTCCCCCTGATGTTAGATTCCATGAAATTAGTGATAATGAGACTTCTTTGACTAAAAAACAGAGCACAGACTCCTCGACTGTGGTTGATAAGCTTGAAACTGGCGAGCAAGTTACTCAAAAAGTGACTCCCGTGGACAGGAAGAGGAAGACTACTAATGGGTCCTTGAATTCTGCACAATCAAAGGTAGACCGCAATCAACAAAGTTCATTAATTACAGCGGTGCAAATTCTGTCTAGAGTTCATTATTCCTTACTTCATAATTTTTGTTTGCACGGCTCATCTTGTTACAGGATGTTAAAGCAGTGAAAAGCAAGAGACAAATGAAATGCAGGGGTGACATGAAACAAGAAGAGAAGAAACCAAAAGCTGAGAAGAAAGTTCCTGAAGAGCCCTCGACAGGCTACGTTCATGTAAGAGCAAGGAGGGGCCAAGCAACAGATAGCCACAGCCTTGCAGAGAGGGTACTATGATCCACCCCTGCAAAACTCACGGACTAGTTTTGTTTGGGATTTTAACTTCCCATTTTCCCTCACAGAAATTGAATTTTTTGGCTTTGCATCTTTCAATTATGTCCAAACTCCTATAAATTACTGTCTATCCATCTCTCATTGTACTTCCTGTTAATGGGTTTTAGGTAAGAAGAGAGAAAATCAGTGAGAGAATGAAGATGCTCCAACGCCTTGTTCCTGGCTGTGACAAGGTAAACACCAGCTCCTTGTCTTGACTTTGTGTTTCTAAATAAAGTATGGTGTCATCGTTTTTATTTTCAGCATCTACATCTCATGTGCTGTGGTTTAATGTTAGGTAACTGGGAAGGCCCTCATGCTGGATGAGATTATTAATTATGTCCAGTCCCTGCAAAATCAAGTGGAGGTAGTGATAATATACGTTTAGTGGGGTGATTACTGTTCTATTTTGTAATCATAATTACTTATTATGTTCATGTAATAGTAATGCATGGATGTCAAACCAATTGTTGTTTTTGTAATTTTCACAGTTCTTGTCCATGAAGCTTGCCTCTGCTAATCCCTTGTTCTATGATTTTGGAATGGAGTTTGATGCTTTCATGGTCAAACCAGAGGTAATAAAGGGCTAGAAAATATAATTTATTTTGGTCATTTATTATCTGGTCCAACTTCTGCTACCATGTCTATGACTAAAGCTGATAAGGATCTTTGTCAACTGACGTGAATACGCAGAGCTTAAGTAGCATGTCTCCACCACTGCCATCTCTGCAGCAATGCAGTCCAATCCAACCCACAGCTTTTGCTGAAGCCGCCGCCGCCACCACCATCGCCACTCCTACTACCTCCTTTGCTACCGCAAATAACTATCCTCTTATCGATAATTCAACTTCATTTTTACTTCAAGGAATGAGGCTTACTGCCTTCCCTAATGAGGTATATACATTTTTACCATTCACGTATAGTTAAAAGAGATTTTTAGATGATTGATATGAAAATTTTTCTAACAATGACAAACACATCATTTTCAGGATAGTTGTAACCTAATGTGGGATGTGGATGAGCAAAGACAAAAGTTTCATAGTCCAACCGGGTTCACCAACAACATGTGTTCTTTCCATTAAATAGATACCAAGAGCTGCCCTACAAGCATTTGGTAAGCCCTCATGTCCTGTCTCATGTAGCCATCAAAAACTAAATAGAAGCTACAAGTAATTGACTAAAACATCATTAATATAATATGTTTATGAAATATATATTATAGCATGCTCCTTATTAAATTTATTCTAAGATTAATTTATCCGTAAATTTTATCCTAAGACTTCTGTTCCTCCTATGGATTTATCTTTTCCAGCTTGCAAGGAGATGTCAAAGCCAGAAAAAAAAAAAAAACCAAGAAATTAACAGGAAGAGATGAGAAATTCAAAGCAAAGCTGCATTGGTTCTAGCATAAGTTCCACTGGAAGAATCGAGGCTTGCTTCATCACTTATTTAAAGCTATGGTTCCAAGTCCAATAGAATGAAAGTGGCATCTAAAACATGAATAAAGGGCAGCTTTCAGCAACAACAATGGGTGAAGAACACAGAGAGACATGTAGAACCGACCAAATAAGACCAGATCTTTTCGCAGATTCGCTATTCCTGTCCATTCTGACCCCTTAAAGTCTTGCATGCACAAATTCCAATGGCCCCTTTACGGTGGTTAAGCCCTAGCTAGGCATTTTTTTTCCATGTTGTGCATATAAACAGTAGTAATTGAATTATTGTGGTTACGCTTTAGTCATTCTGTTATTTCAGTTATTTTGACTGTTTTTCCCCCTCTCTTTTTTGGAAAGAGAGAGTGAAAGAGAGGTTAAAATGACTAGATAGAAGATGCTCTTACTGTAATTGACACGACTGGTTATGCATCTGTTGTCATTGTTGGCTTTAAATTTGTGTAGTTGGAATCTTCTGTGCTTGTTTTGAAATTTCATGTGCTGAGCTTTAACTTCATGGATCGACTTCTATTGCCTTAAAATTCTGTACAAGCTTCCTCGATACTGTTGCTTTGCTCTCACAAGTTGCATCTTCACAGTAACAGTGATAGAAAAAGGAAGCAATCAAAATACAAGGATATGAACATTAAAAAAGGTTTTGAACAAATTTTTAGCTGGAAATTGAAAAACCATCAATTTCTACCTAGTGTCCGGCGTTGATGATGAGCATGCATGTACGTACATGCATTTATCTCAAAAGCAACGGTGATAGCATCAACTGCACAGTGAAGCATTTATTAGGGTTCTTCTGCTGCTATCCTGTTGTTAAAAGTAGGTCAAATTTACCAGGTTATAAAACAAAACTGATGCATTCCTTCTCATGTAAAAGAGGCCACTCAGCTAAAAAAGTAATTATCTTTACGGATTTTGTATTTATTTTGTTGTCATTATGTAATTATTTTTTTTACAAGGATGTTACCACCTTTTTTTACGGATTTTCTAGTCCACAAGAATTTTTAATTGGCTACAACTGAATAATAATAATAATAATAGTTTATGTTTTTTTTTAATGTTTGATGTTAATTTCATAATACATGTTCAGTAGTAGATTTTATTTAAGATTATGTTTTTGTTGTGATTTATAATTGTTTGATATTGAGAAATACTATAAATATACCATGGGAATAGGAAATATGAGATTATGATGAGAATTTAATGAATAAATGAAGAGTTATAGAAGAGTTGAGTTTGATTTGATATACATGGTAATTGAAATCAAAGATGTTACACTTAATGTCTATTTGAAAGTGTGATTTAAATTTTTTTTAAAGTATTTTTAGAAGTATATTAAAATGATATATTTTTTTTATTTTTAAAATTATTTTTGATATCAGTACATGAAAATGATTTAAAAACACCAATAAAATTTAATTTAAAATATAAAATAAAAATAATTTTTTTATTTTAAAAATATTTTTAAAACATAATACCAAACACATTGTTAGTAGCTAAAAGTTTAATCTCAAATTAAGTTTGAAATTAAACTATATAGATAAAAAAAAAAAAACAATTTTGTTAATCTACTTCAATGCAATCAAACCCTAGCAGATTGGTGTTGGAATCAAACCCTAGTGCTTTTTTATGAACTTCAAATTTCTACCATCGTCAAATTAGACCAAATCAAAAAAATAAATAAATTATTATATATAATCCATCACATTAATTTACTTACGATTAAATGACGTGGGACCTCGATCGAGTTAGACTCTAATCCGACAACTATGTCCACTCAATGTGATCATTGTACACCCAAATAAATTCTAGAGATCACAATGGTAATGAAAAGCTTTCCTGTGTAGGGAAGGTGTACCAAAATACAGAGACCACAAAACACAGGCATGCCGCCTTCAGAAAACAATTATGAGGATAGATAACATGAACCTACTTAGGTTCATATTATATATTCTAATGGCTTGACTGCATGCACCCGAATCTTAATTTATTTTAATTTGATTAAGGGGCTCGTTATACACGAAATATCACATCAAGAAAGCTACTTAGATCGCTTGTCTACCTCAATGATTGCCTTATTTACCTTTAAAAATTCGGACAACATAGGGCTAATTGCATCATTAGCAAAACAAAAGGCTCGTTTAATGATTAGATTATGATTGGCATGAAAAGTAAGCGGTCAGCTAATTATAAAGAGGGACTTAGTTTCTCTCAAATGGCAACAAGTTACGATTCTCTAAAGCCATTCAGCTTGTATGTTAGTGTGTTAATTTTGGCAGAAGAATATGATTAAATGACATAATTAATCAACATATAATCTCCCATCACTAAGCATTTTCTCTAATCAGTCACAGCTGTGGCCTGTCGATGCAGACAATCCATGTGTTCCATCTGTTTTAAATGCTGACCCACATGTTGATTTTTTTGCATAACTGGCTCATATTGTATAAAGTATTGGCTCAGCAAGTTAAAATCTAAGCAAAAAACCCGAATAAATGAAGACAAACATAATTAATTGAATCTATAATTCATTTCTCTTACGACTACAGCTGCCTAGCACCTGTCAATATTAACTTTCGTTACAATCTCCAATCTCATCAAATACAGGTTATTCTAACAGCCTAATAGACAGGTAACTGTGATAATAGTTTTATTCTCAAATTTGAATATCGTGATTGCTAATATAATAATTATTAGAGAGTTATGAGATTAATTAAGATATACGTAAATAGATCTAAATATCAATGTTAATATAAAAAATACAAGTTATTCGTGAAAAAAAGAAGTAGGAGATCTGTCTTTATCGGCAAAGCTTGACTTAGCTAAGATATAACATCAATTGAAGTTTCTTGAATTTTGAAGAGGATATTTTCATCAATTAGCGGAGAATTATTGGGCACAACCCTTTATTTTATCGGTTAATATACATCTACTCTGCAATAGAAAAACATTTGGAAACTAGCTAGATCTTGAATTTAATATTCTACTAAAGACACTAAATTAATTTGTACGATCATTTTGATATAATGTCTCTAATAAGCTGGTATGTTTTCCTTCCTGAATCGGCCAATGTTTGTTTAAACATCTCTCTCGGAATCATAATTGATATGTTGTCAGATACACATTCTTATTAATTTTTTTAAGTGGTGACAATTTAATTAACAACAATAAAATCTAGTGGGAAATTATTGGCTCCAAGAATCAATTAATCTGAGGAAAGAATAATCAGAAATAAAGCAACTGCTAAGTTATATGAACTTCAATCAAACAGAATGCTGAGGTGACTTAAAAGAAATAGATCAGTTTAATGATGAGTATACAAGTGTCTCATGACCAATCAACACAGGGACCCAAAAGGTGATGACAGAAATGAAAATATAAAATCATAAGGGACCCGGACGAAGAAATTTATCAGTTGGTGAACGACACAAGTTTTACAATATGCTTAATTTGCATGCTATCATCCAGTTGGCAGCCCCAAGTAATTCAAAGCAGTTCTGGGTGAATTTCATTTCAATGTTGTGTAGAAGAGACAGCAAATTGAAAGAGAGACCCCCCCCCTGAAAAATTTAAACCAGTAGCAGCTACTGAATGGATCATGATGTTCAACAGAATTGAGTTTGGTGGGACAAGTCCTCTATTGATTGGCAATCAAAAAATTGTTTAACATCTGAACTATCAGTATCAAATATGTGCAAGGTCATCAGTATATATCTACCAGCTTTTATGACACCTTGATTATCATTACGTGTTTAAGGTTCATGAAAGCAGCTGGAAGATGATAGAAGATAAAAAGGAAATGAAGAAGAAATGACAATGTCTTTCAAGTATGCTAGAGATGGGACTGGGCATGCATGTATGTCACTGTTGTTTCCCGAAATGGCAAGGAAAACATTGCTACAGAAGCTCTAATGATCTCTCTTTTCTTTTCCATAAAAATAAAAATAAATAAGCATCCGAGGATGAGCTGATCACTTGCACTATCATTATTTTCACAATAGTTTAGCTCCATAATTATAACCAGAAACTGAAACCAGTAAGGATTGATCATATGATAAGAAACTGGTTTATCTGATCCAAACTGTAGCATCCAATATTTCTAGCTAAGTTTGCTTTCCGGCCTCTCTCTCTCGCGGGGTTGGCCGAGCATATCCAGACCTCGATACTTCGATCTCTGCACTTTTATGACGATACTGTAGACATGTTTTGACCCATCAAAAGCTTTTTTACGGGACTCGACGAGAATAGCTGCAAATTAACCACAGGTAGACTTCGATCATTCATGGCTATGCCAAGCTCTTTTCAGTTTTCATTATAAAGGACCTTTCCATCCTCTGTCAACATCTGAAGCCATGTATAATATATCGGCAAAAGCTAGAATTCACTGGGTATGGCTGTGTATATACGTACACGACATTAAGAGCTTATATAATTGCTCGTCCATGATGACTGGCCGACATCTAGGTATGGTCGCCTCAGCTTGCTCTCTAATCTTGGTTCTGTCCTTCTCAACCACGAAATATCACCATGACAATTTGATTCCAATATTAATTATTTTCTGTTACCTTCTAACCACTTTCTCCATTAAAATCCCACGTACTTGTCGCGTATTCAAGGCTAAAACGTATATGATCCCTTGAACTATTTTTATTTACAATCTTTATTTCCCTTTCATTTTAATGCATGAACTGTTCATAATGTGTTTAGATTAAAACCCTTTTTGCCATGATCACTATTGAAGCTCCACCTTTCTGACTAGTAATTAAATCCACTCGTAAGACCTTTAAAATTATCATTTCAACTCCCATTCAATATTTTGATATAAAAATCTTGTGATTTTAGTTTTTCGAATTCAAGTTTCTAAGCTTTAAAACAATCAACTCCATTGATCAATGGGTGTTTGGAGTTGTGGTTGAACCGTGGTTTTGTAATTTTTTAAATTTATTTTGCTTTATATATATATATATATATATATATATAGATATTATTGTTTTGATAACTTACCAGAGGCCAAGAAGATTTTTTTCTTACTCTAATATCAAAAAATATATATAAAAAATACATTGTTCTTAACAATATGGCCATACCATGGTATCATATGCTTAAAATTATTGTCTTCTTAGGCAAGTATTATTATTGAGTAAATTACTGGTTAACTATAATTCAGTTCTTGTAATTTATTAAAAAAAAAAAACAGATATAATGAATTTAAAACCATGAAGATTGAAAACATATTTCTTAAAACCTCGAAAGCTAATTAATTAATTAATTTGCTGTCATAAACTACAAACCGATTAAGTTTCAATCAGTTCTTTAAAAAAATATTTATACTGCAATGATCTTCGTCAGAGAGGCAGACTTCAAAATCATGAGAAGTCTTTTGTGGCACAAAATGTTGACCCCATGTATGATCATATCAGCACTACCTCATTTAATCTTATCGGCACAAAACCATCGATCGTATTTAGGCATGTGACATCTGAGAAAACGAAGTTACATGTATTATACGGCTGCCTCAGATGTGGTCATGTGAATAACCTAGCTCTGGAATTCTAGCAGGACCATGAATCTTCAAGGACCAGCCATGCTATGAGCTTGCGTCCGTACGTTCTTTTTCTATCCTTATTAAGTTCTCTTGTATTCAATCTTGAAACAGGAATTAACTTCTTTGGTAATCGTGGGGCGAATTTCTTGGCAAAACTGGGATCTTCCGATGATGTTTTCTTCCAGGCTTTACAAGCTCCCCTGCTAGATTTTAACTGATATAATAGATTTTCCCTAACACACTCAATCAATAATATGAATAAGCCAACATCTTAAAGATAAAGTTATAGTAATTGAACTAATGGCATACTTGCTAGCTTCCCGGAAGCATCACAGTGACGACATGAAACAAGTTTGGGATCATGTTTTTGATTGATTGGATCGAGCTTTCACTAGCCAACAACTGGCTAGCAAGGGCATCATGCAAAATATTTCACTATTTGCTCTCAACTAAAATATAAGCGGTGGAATTATCATGATATTCTTTATCAGTAAATATCAGCCGAAAAACAGCGATGTCAGCACCAACTGGGGGCGGACCACTAAAGGGTAAGATGGTTGGGAGGGTGCAGCCTATGGCTGTGCCCATTGGGGTCAGGGTCCCACCATGGTCTGGTTGGCTGTATGGAGGAGCAAGCCTGGATGGCCAGTCCCCTTGGCTGTTCCGGCGCCTTATCTCTTTTGTCTGGTGAAGAGAGAGGGAGAGGTGGAAGGTGACATTGATATCATTTCATTTGTTAGTTTCCCTCATCTCTTTGGAGCCAAGAAATGATATGTCTAGAAAGGAGACCAAAGAACTTGATCCCACATGGTATATGTTTCGGACTGTAGTTTTCATCGATCCCTGATTTTGATCATGTTTTACTTCTCTTCTTCAATACATGGATCTTTCAAAACCCTACATGTTTTTATATCTTATCCGTATTTTGTATTGTGATGTTAGATTCATAGTAATTGTGTTTTTCAGAATTGATGAACAATGATTTAATTTTATATAAATTTTTAATGCTCGAACAAAAACTAATTCTATGAAAATGAAATTGAAATTCTCACTTGATCATCTGTAGTTTATTATTAATTTAATTAATTCATTAGAAAGCTTCTACTAAAGAGAGTATATATATTGAAAAATAATATTAATCTATTTATAAAACCTTGCTTAACAATTTAAAATTGAAATAGTTGATTGAAAAATCAAATAATTAATTATATGTTATTATTTTAAATACCTTGTACATGTATACTCGAAAATATATTAAAATGATTTTTTTTTTTTTTTAATATGAACATATTCATATTCATAAATTTAAAATTTAAAATTATATTTTCGCAGCACAAATAAACTTCATTTAAAAAAAAAGCATTAAAAAGCTACGTGCCCCACCGAACCTGAAACCTGCAAACATACAGATTCAAGTCGTCATCGATGAACTTATGAAGACAGCCATTAATTTGTCTACTTGCCAACTTGTCCAGGCACAAATTGCTGTTCATCATGCTCTATAATTCACATGCATGGACGAGATAGCCGAGCCTATTGCCCCCTTTCCATTCATGAAAACAACATGATTCAGAGTGCAGAAAGAGTTTCATACTGTGGATACTGCTCTGACCACAGACTTGCTTCGATCCAAAAACAGGAACGTATCTTTGTTCCTTTTATCGCCGTTGATGCTGGGAAGGAAACAAAACTGATTTTGGAACCCTAAGCAGCCCAGCAAGAAAATGCCACCACCCCCACTTGCTAAACTAATTAAGTTGAACTCTACAAAACAGGAAATCCTGGGACCATAACCTGAAACAGCAGCCTGCGTTTAAACACGAAGAGTGGATACAGAGTATCATGCTGTGTTTCTTCGTTGACATGAACCATTCCAATCCATGGCGACAGTGCATTTCTAAGCCATGCTTCTTGGACAACAAACATTTTCGTACAGATTCCAACATTTCGAGATGACCCCTGGCAGTGTGTTTAAAGTTTAAAGATATTTTTTTTTTGTGGTTTTAGATTATTTTGATATGTAAATATCAAAAATAATTTTTTAAAAATAAAAAAATTATTATAATATATTTTTTAATGAAAAATAATTTTAAAATTAACAACAACTACATTCCTAAATAGTCAATTAATGTGTGTTCCGCTTTGGTTTATATATATATAATTTGTATTTTTCTTTTAATCGAAGTCTTAGAGAGAATTTTTTTTAATATAATTCACGTGAAATTATAATTCAGTCTGAATATATCAATCACATATTTTAAAATTTGTGATTAGAAAAAAATAAAAACTTTTAAATTGGATTGTGATAGTAGTTGTTTTTTTAAGTATTTTTCATTTAAAAATATATTGAAATAATATTTTTTTTTAAAAAAAAATTATCACATCAAAACAATATAAAAATATTAAAAAACTTAAGCTGAAGTAAATAAAAATAATAATAAATTTATTTAAAAAAACACTTAAAATATGAAAACATTAATCTTTAATCCACATGAACAACTCCCTCCCTCTAATTTTGGGCCATACCTCGAGTAGGCTGCAGCTGCAATTAGCTTTTTGGTCTTTTAGAGGCTGCTATGATTAGTCTGAAATTAGAGCGAGTGATTGGGCGTCTAGAGACAATAATCATTACTTTGGATGGGCTTATTGGGGCTGTAGGCCCACGGAAAACCCTGAGCCTGCAAAATAATCTTTGGAATCTATGCTCTATGACAGCAATCTAGCTAGCTTCTATCTTGCTTTGACTGCAAAATAATTAAGCACTTTTATTAAACAGAATTCATGGCACTGCAAATCTTGTTTCCGATTTTATCTAACCTTTTTCTATAGGTTTTGCATACAATACCTTGTGTCTTAGTTTACAGAACTACTCAAAGATTTGATTTTCTGCTCTGGTCGGGTTTATACCTGGAATAACTGTCTTTTATTAATGCTATTTTGGTTTTCAAAGTTCCACCATAATCAATGATGCCAGATGGTTACAAAAGACTTACCTCAATCAAGCTTCTTTCATATCAAATATTGGGTGTAGAATTTTATAAACATACATGCTTATTATTTTTGTTTTTTCAGGAAGCTCTCTAATGAGTAGAATTTCATTAGCATTCCTTTTTATCATTTTCTGTTTTCTCAAGGAATTGTCTAATGAAAATCAGAGAGGCCTTTCTCTTCTGCTTTTCTTGCTGGCTTGACTTTGCCTTTTTTCTTCTGTAGGAAGTTCCAATAAACAATCCTTTATATCTCATGTTAGGTGCATCTTTTGGATCAGCAGCTAAAGGAACTGGACTCAAGGCTCTTGAGTTTGCTCTCTCTATCTGTGAGTCAGTTGATATGTATGGTTTCACGGTGGATCCAGGATACAAAGAATGGTATAAAAATATCTCAATAGTTATATCTTGCAAAGAGTACTTGCCACACTTTTATTGTGAAACTTGACCAAGGAACCTCCTGTCATTTCAGGACAAGATATTTCTCTGAATTGAGACAAGGTCACACTCCTCTCCATGGAAGGGCTTACTACCAGATGGAGTATTTGGGTGTAAGTTCACATGAACTTTGAAATTTCTCTTCTTGTTTCTTGGAGGTCAAAACCTTTTAATTATGTCAGTATTGCAATCATAAGGACATAAAGTCACCCTTTATTGTCCCAAGGCATCGGGTATGGATGGTTTGACTCGAGTGTCAATTTTTTCTTCTTCCCTTTTAGCTAATGACTGTTTGTTGGGCTTCAAATGTGATTAAATGTTAGCTTTAAAAAATTAAATAACATGAGTTTTATTAGTTATTTGTGCATTTCTTTATGTTGTCTGATACCTTCTGCTTGTGGTTTTGTATAGCTTGTCAAAATCCTTTCTCCTATGCGAGCTGATCCAAGCCGTGTTGTCCATTCGGTACCAAGCCATAGCACAATCACAGGACCCAAGCCATAGCACAAACACAGCTGCTAGAATTGCATCAGAGAAATTGTTGAGGTACCAATTCTCGCTCTTTTAGTTTTGTGTTTTATCAAATTGCCATAAACACGTAATGAATCATGCTTCGGCAAAAGCCAGGGATATGCACAAACTTTAGCAATAATTAGTTACCTTGAAGTTTTAACCATTTTCATCTAATGGGTATCCTCTAGCTCTTATTGTTGTATCATGTGGGCCCACGCGCACAGTTGATGAAATCAGTGGTCATCATCCTAAGGGTGTTGATTGTGTTAAAATTAAACTATTTAGATTCAAAAAGAAGGAATTATTTGATCGTGGAAAGATGCATGGGCTCATTGTTTCGGCAAGGTAACTCTGCCTTGCTGTTTTGCCTTCTTTTCGGAGTATTAATATGCGACTCCGTGGTAGTAATGGGATATTGGATATTGCTTTGTCTTCAAATCAGAGTATTAATATGTGATTCCGTGGTAGTAATGGGATATTGTATATTCATTGATTCTCGTGCATTGATGTTAGAGATCTATAGCATGTTCCTTAAGTTGAAGTAGCAATATCTTCATTAGTTAAAAACTGCTTTCTTGAACATCTGCTAAGCACTATATTTGTGTTGTAGGAGGGTTGGGGCAGGATCTGAAGACCCTCTACATGCATGCTCCATTAGAAAGAAGCCACCTAAAAGAGAACCTGCAGATGTTTCTGATCTCAGAAAGGCTGCTGTAGATCATCAAAAAAATGTCAGAGGGACAACCATGTACTCTTTGGAGCTTCATCCTGGACGTGGTATACTTTGCACTCTGCCAACAGATTGACTATAAAAACTAAGGTTGCACCGAAACAGGTGAACAAATTTGTTGAGTTATTGGTCAATATAAAGATGCATTGACTGTACAAGAGGAGGCTGCCAAGGATTTCAGAAAAGAAGATAGCAGGCCAACCCGTGTAGAAATCTTTCAACTAAAAGCACGCGGTCCTTTCTTCGCTGTGCTCAACAAAATTTTGGTTTGTCCATTGTCAAAAGGCAATTCAAATATAGGTGAAAGTCATTTTTTTTCTTCAGAATTTGATGCATAACTTCATTGATCGTTTGATCAAGAGCCTTGATCCTTAAATCATTTCCTCTCGTGTTGAATCAGATCCATTCCGATCATGTTACCTTTTTTCTGTTGTAATTGAATTGGCCATCATTTTCGTGTTGCCTCTTGTAGACGCCTCTCAGCTCGTCTATATGATACTTTACAAAGAACAATCATTCTCCTGCAATGGATCGTAATTCTTGCCTCAAACATAGAAACCATAAATACATGTAAAAACAAGTTCAAGATTGGACAGAAAAAAATGATATGTATTTGGCTCTATTGCCAGTTAAGACCCCATTTGTTTGCTGGAAAGTGGTTTCTTTTAGGAAAGTGAATTCCAGGGAAAATGAATTCCTGGAAAGTGAATTCCTAGAAAGTGAATTCCAATGTTTGGCAGTGTTATGGAAAATGAACTGGAAAACACTTTCCAATATTTGTTTATGTTATGAAAAATGACCTGGAAAATAATTTATTAATAATTTATTTTTTCAAGTTTATTAAAATAATGAGGAACAAATCTTACAAATTAAAAAGTTGAATGAGAATGAAATTGAAAAAAAATATAATTTCATAAATTATCTCAAATAAAATAAATAATAATCAAAATAATAGAGATCAAATCTAATTTTTTTTTAAAAAAATAAAAGGTGAATAAATTAAAATAATAATAATTAGCATTTCATAAATTATTTCAAATAAAATAAGTAACAATAAAAAAAATGAGGACTAAATTTGATAGATAAAAAATTTCAATAAAAAAATGATAAGAAAAAAGCAAATAGCAATTATAAAAATAAGAACCAAAATTAATATAAAAATTAAATTTTAAGAGATGGAATTGAAAAATAAATATTCAAAACAAATTATATAAAACAATCAAAAGTTTGAGGATCAAATTTGATATAATCAGCAAATAATGACATTTCTAAATTTTTCACAACTTCTGGAAAGTGTTTTTTTCCTGAAAACCAAGCCAAATTCTTCTTTGACTGGAAAGTGTTTTCCGTTGACCGGAAAGTGTTTTCCGTTGACTAACTTTCCAGAAGACAAACAAACACAGGAAAGTTTGGAAAGTGGTTTCCCGGAAAGTGAATTCCGGGAAACAAACGGGGCCTAAATAACATTTAGAAAACATGTCCCGGGGTTAATTGACAAATAATAAAAACAATCGACGCATAAAAAACAAGTTAAAAAAATCACATGAAAAAGGTCATGGATCTATATTTCAAAATAATATGCAAGTTTTTACATATTAATTACTAAATGCTAGAATATGGAATGTGTTAGAGAGTAATATAAATTATATTTCATAGTCTTATTTATAAGCTTAAGTCTTTAGGCGAGATGATTTTTTAACATGATATTAGAGTCTTGTTGATCCAGCAATCACAAGTTCGAATCTCATCACCTCATTCTATTTGATAATAATCAAACACAAGGTAATGTGAACCTGTGCAAGTTTCAAGCTCAAAGAGCTTTCACTTGAGGAGGTGTGTTAGAGAATAATATAAATTATATTCCGGGGTCTCACTTATAAACTAAAATTTTTAGATGAGATGATTTTTTAACAAAATATACATAACATAACTCAAACTCATCATCTCAAAATTTATAAACATACAAACTATTTAGTAGGTAACCCAATGGTAAGAGCTTGAAACAAATCATTTTACTAAAGTTGTACTAATACTTTATCAAAGCATTTTCAAAATAAGTTTTATAAAAGTTTCTGATCAATTACTATGTTTATCTCTTATAAAAATAATATATAATACCTTTATAATATGCAATGTCTTTTTACCCATAAGTTTGAAGAGGTCATTTTAGTTTTCAATTTCATGCTCCGCAAGTCATCAGACAATCTTTTATTTTATTGTGCCTATCATACATCAAAACCTTGAGGAATAATTATTGAGAATTCAAATATTTGTTTTTTTTGTACCCAATAAAAAATTGTCTTATAACATATGGACCACATTGTCACATTTAAGAATAAAGAGACTAAACTATAACTTTACATAACAAGGACTATTTTTTTTTGGTCATTTTCTCCCTCGTAAAAAGACTTGTTTGCAATTTATTTTGTTCTTTGAATATTGAAACTCCCTTTAACGTTGACCCATATCACATAAATTTAACAAAATTCATGTAAGATCACTAATTTTAATAAATCATCATAATCAATTAATTTCACCATATGATCAATATCAATTTGACATGCTATTATAAAACCTAATTTAATCTTATCTATAATTAACTTGAAAGATAAGCCCATTTATCCTTTAGTCATATCTACTCTAATTCAACCCATGGTCAAATGAAATCAATGACTATCATTATAGATCACAAGAAATACTGGGATTGAAGATGTTATTGCAAGCATCAAAAGAGATATTTATTTAATAAAAAAAATAAAAATAAATTATTGTGTGTGTTTTCATAGCATGAAATGATACAAATTATTGATTTTGGTCTTAAAAATCCTAATTTACGACTTGTTTGTGCTTGAAAGCACCTCATCACCCAGTTCGTAGTTTGTTGTAGATTAGGCTGAATTTAGTTAAATTAAATTAAATTAAAAAATAATCATAATCACATTCTCACGACTATGATTAGCGGGTAAACACCACGTGTATTCCAATCATTACTTTACCTTCACCTGGCGCACCTGGTTCTTTCCTAAATCCCACTATTTTATATCGAGACACGCGTCAAACACCCAGCGAATCCATTTTACATACTCATTCCCTCCCGCTCCCCTCGCTCTCAATCAGCCACATAAACACAAATACAAAAACTAAAGCAAACCCTAGAGATAAAGATTTGATTTTCAGGTTTCTTTGTGGGTAGAAGAAGTGTCGAAAGCTTTCAAAATCCCCTCTTCAAATGGCAGAGATACACCCACCTGAGACCCATCTAAACAGCGGAGGAGGTGGCGGTGGAGGGAGCAGCGGAGGAGGAGGGGCATTGACGTCAACTGAAACTGTGGGCTCAAAGAGGCAGCGGAGGCCAAGTGTCCGGTTAGGCGAGATAGGCGGCGGAGACCAAATTTACGAGTCCCAGCACCACCGTAGAACTGCCAGCAATAGTTGGAGACAACAGCAGCAGCAGAGTTTGGGTTTTAAAGAGGCAAGTAAATCATCAAAGACTCGAGCCTTAACGAATTTAAGTGAGTTTAATGAAACTCCTGACGGGGATAATGATATTAATTTGGATAGTGTTGCAATTGGGAGTTGGAGAGTTAAGCATTCATCGAAAAAGAGAGGGTCTTTGAATGTTAGTGCCAAGCGAGTTAGGTCTAATTGGGTGTCTAAATTTGATGACACTGGTGGCGGTGAAGGGGAGGAGAAATATAGTGGTGGTGAAGATATAGGGGACGACGAGGAAGAGATTTATAGAGAATTTGATGTCGAGAATTCCGAAAGTTTGTTGAAAGAACAAAGCCCAATACATGATTCACTTGAGAATTTGGGGTATGGGAATGAGAGGGAAGTTTACTACAATAGGAGAGTGGTTAGGGGGAGGAATGATCGGAGTGTTAATCATGATTATCTTCATGAGGGGGTTGAATTATCAGGCCCATCGGATAATGATACGAGAGATTATAGGAATGATGGGAGGTGTGGCGATGGCGGTGGCAATGGAAGTGGAGGGGAGGATGGGTTGAGGATTTGGCTGAATAGTTTAGGGTTAGGGAAATATGCGCCAGTTTTTGAGATTCATGAGGTGGATGATGAGATTTTGCCAATGTTGACATTGGAGGATTTGAAGGATATGGGAATCAGTGCTGTTGGGTCTAGAAGGAAGATGTTTTGTGCTATTCAGAAGCTAGGAAAGGGGTTTTCTTGATGCTGTTGGGTGAACTGTACTTCTGGTGGTTGTTTTTTAATGGAGAATTTGTTTTAGCCATGGTAATTAAGATGCATCATGTCTCAATTTAATTTAAGCTATTTTGTTCCATATATTAGTAATAGTAGTACTTTTTGGTACAAGTAGGATGTTTTTCTTAGTATCACTTTCTTGCCCTATATCAATGCTTTTTTAATTCCGTTTAATTCTCTATTACATGGCCCTCGAATTGATTTGCTTGAGTGTTGTGTTCATAAGCCTGAAGCTATATTTACTGTACGTGTTCCCTTAATCATCTCTGGGGTGGTATTGTCATCTCAAACTGTTTAGTAACCCCTGTTTGAATTGAGTCCAGAAGTGGTTGCCATTCCTCAACACTAGAAGATTGACTTTTTATAGATCTCATAGTCTGTATTGCCATTGCATGAATGAGGTCTCAACTTGTGGAGTGGTTCTGAAAGATGCAGCGGTTATATTTGAGAAGAGCAAATGAAGTTCATTTACTAGGCTAATAAATTGGTGATTCAACAAACAATGTCTTTATTCAGAGCATAGGGGTATTTCTATAGATTTTTCTGTTGTTATTAATTCCTCAATAAACAATTTCGATGGATATTGATTATCTAATATTTGACATCTCAGTTGACCTTCATTTGAGCTTAAATGTGATTTATTTTTCATATTTGATGTTGAATACAGGTTAAATAGAAGAAATATAAAGCCAATTCCAAAGATTTGAAGAAGACTTGTAAGGTAACTCATGTTATGGAATTCTTGATCAAGAGCCGATGTAGAGATCTCAAACTGACAGAAAAGTGGAGAAGGTCATACCTTTGGAGTATGCTTCTCAGCAATGGAGTATTGGTCAAATTTGTTCTAGTAAGAGCTGTGCTACATGCAATCGATTCTAAGTCAATGCTAGCTATAGAACTATTCTTTACTTGTTGAATAAATAGAACCATTCACTGATGTTTGCCAAAACCAGTCATTTGATGATAGATGCTTGATATTGACAGAGGAGTTGAATACTGTAGTTTGCGAATGGAGAGAAATTGCGGGCAGCATTATATGTCACTAAGTTTTCTTTTCCAGTGTTTCTCCTTTTATGCATTTAGATAAGCTTCATGTTTTAGAATTGATAACACACACACACACCTTGTATAAGCTAAGCACGTCTTTGAACATTTGCAGGCCAGTTGGTATAACTTTGATCATATGATAATGTTTGTGGACCAAATTTTGTGAAAGAAGTCATGTCGAACAGCATTTGAGCCTTTGATCATGTCTATGCAGTCTAACATTAAACTTCTGTGGGAGTCTAACATTAAAACTTCAGTGAGAGTCTACTTGCTTTGAGGCTTCTTCGGCAGAGCTTCAAATCGGATATTTACTTGGCTAGTTTAGAGGCTTGAAGATCTTCCATGTCGTAAAAGTCCTGCAATGTATACATGCCAGATAAAGTGCTTCATGAGTACAATTTCTAGCTTATTTATGAGTTCATGATTCAGGATTAGACCTCGTATCTAGAAGTATGCGTAGTTCTCTATGATCCATACTACAAGTACTCACTACAGTGACAATTATCTCCTTTCAAGCCCTAGCATTTTGCTGTATCAGAAGTCAAAAGTTGCTCCATTGTTCAAGTTTCAAGAATCTGCTGTGGGAGAGTGGGCAAGGAAGTCAAAAGTTGCTCCATTGTTCAAGATTCAAGAATCTGCTGTGGGAGAGCAGGCAAGGAACTAAGATTATTCATGGCATGGCATGTTTCAGAAATCAACGGAACCTGTCATTTCTATTAACTGTACATTTTTAACATGTATAAAATCACTAGCTCATTTGCAGCACTACGCCGTGAGCCGGAGTACAAAAAGTTAAGATATTGCTATTTAATCATGAATATAAAATCAATTGTATATTTAACTATATTTTTATCTAATATCAAGACACATTATATCTATCTAAATTTAATTAACATGTAAAATATGTGAGGATAGTTTTTTTTTTTTTTTTAAATCTAATTATCTTGATGTTGAAAGATAAAATTAGTAAAAAATAAATTAAAATAAACTAAAAAAAAGTCATGTGAACTTGAGTCAACCAACCAATTTTACAATGCAAGTCATCGAATTCAATAATTTCTTTGTCTCATAAATAATTTATATTTAATAAATTTATGACAGTAAAGCACAAATATTTTTTGTATGAAATATTTTTTTTTTTAAAAAAAAATTACAAGTGCATTGAATTGATAGAAAATACATATTATTTATAACAAAGATCAAATTGCATTTTTTTAGTGTTTAAGTTAAATAAGAAAACCATATCATGGGTAACAACCGGTGAAATAATATATTTATTTTGTAAATTGAGGGGCAAAAAATGCATTAAACAAATAATAATAATAATAAAAAATTGAAACTATGGCTTAACTCGATTTAGGTTATGAACTCAAATGAATTCAATATTGTTTTTTCCCCCAAAAATCTATAATTAACCTAAATATACTATAAAAGAAAAAAGGAGCTGAAAAACAGCCCAGCACACCCCCAGGCCTGTGAAAGAAAGAGCATAGGCTGTCGTCTAACTTGTAAATGTTTTTCTCAATTAAGGGGCGGATGGCTATTTAAAAAAAAAAAAAAACACAAATTCATAGATAACACATTGCTAATTGTGATAGATAACATGTCATCTACCACCCTATAATTCACCCACCACGTGAATGAAAAATTAGGCATGTGATTTTTTTACATCAAAGATCCCATTTTTAACCTATTTCAACCTAAAAACACCCTACACACTCCTAAAACATCAATAATCAACATATTGACCTAATAAAATAAAAAAAAAGTTCAAATCATAAAAACAGCTTTAAAAGAAATTTTCATTCTCGATCTCGATCTATTTTTTTAAGCAATATTGAGGCTCAAAATAACAACTATAAAGACTCTATCATTAAATGATCTTGTTGACACCAATTTCAATTGTTTTTGTGGATAGAATAATTGTCAACAATAATTTTCTCTTTCTATATTAGATTTTGACTAGTATTTATCTCTCCTCTCAAAAAAAAATCCTAAAAAAACAAGGAAAATATAACATTTTATATCAAAATGAAATTTTTAACAACTGAAAGGACCGGCCGCTTTTTAACTGAAAAGAATGAGGATTAAACTAATATTTTTGGATGAAAATCAAAGTTATCATCTATTTTTTCTACATGTTTCGCTTTAATCTTTTGTGTTTGGATTACACCCTCTTTTCAACAAAAAAGAAAGAAAGAAAGTGATTGGATATTAATTTCATTTCAAAATAGCTCAATTGTATAAAAAAATTCAAAGAACAATTGAAAATTTAGAAAAACATTGACTATTTCAATCCACGACTATTTTTATGAGATAGTGCACAATGCAACCGCAATAGTGACATCACCACAAGACCTACTTTTTTTAATCCACTATACATATAATATAATATATCATGACATGTATTTAAATCATATAATTAAGTTCACATTCATTTATTCTCAATTCAGACACAGTGATGTGAAGAAAATCCTGATTTGGTAATAATTTAATTGATGCAAGATTTGACCATTCTCCCTCTACCTAATTGCGTAATACTTGATGTAATTAGAATACAAATTATATATAAAAAAGAAGAAAAACATCACAAGAAATGGTTGAACCTCCTTGTTTGACCTTGCCCAAGTTATCTATGTCCTTTCCCTCTCCAGTCTGCAGCCATCAAAGTCAACATATATCAATGAACGAAGATGAAAAAAAACATCAAGAAATTATATTACATTATCGCGTTAGGATAAGAACATATGCATCCATGAGGAAGTCTTAGGTGTATTTAGATTTAATGTTTAATATAGATTTTATATATATTTATGTAAACAAAGGAATACGACTTTAGATACATGGTTTCTATCAATATGCTTTGCCATTTCAACCATATTCTTCTTTTGCTTTTTTGGCGAAGCTTCGATAATTAATATCCTCCAACTACATATTGTTTACAATATATATATATATATATATATATATATATATATATGTATATATATATATATATATATATATATTATTTGTTAACTATATAAATTGTATAATCTATCTTAATAAAATCAGATTAATCCTAATTTTACTCGTTCATCTGGATCTATAAAATAAACTTTTAAGGATGTGGGGTTTACTGGAATAAAAAAAAAAGAAAGATTCTAACTAATTCTAATTCTCTCAAACCTTAGAACAATGAATGATTAATTCCCCTCATATATTGATATTTAATTGTTCTTGCAGCATGTTGAATGATGTAAGATACAGGGTTTTCCCAGGTTTAAACTATTGAGCCAGGGAGAGAACGCATGAACAGCACATGCACTGGTGAACATCGTTGTCACTTAGGTGACCCAATTGACAAAATTAGTAGTTGAGGGATTCATTTACCCACCATGGTTTTTGAAAAGAAGAAGAAGAAGAAGAAGAAGAAGTCGATCTCAAGAGGATGCATTCAAAATGAGATAAATTCCAACACGCTTACGCAATTGAAAATCCACGCAAGACAAGTATATGGATTCGGAGAAAACAACAAGAACAACATAACATATACGAGAAGTCCAATTTTGTTGCCGGCTTTCTTTCTTCTTCTGCTGCGCTTCCAATCCCTCTAGAAACTAGAAAATTAGGTCTTTTTTAATTGATTAATTATTCATCACCACCAACCTCTGTTCTACTTCTTCAACTCATCAAAATTATATCCCTCCCGTGTTTTTTCCGAATAAAACCCAAGACCACTCTCTCTCTTGGCCACCCTCAACTCTCTCTCGAACCCCAAACCAACCCAACGATTATGACAAGATCACAGCAATATCCAGCTCGTCTTTTCATGATCACTGTAATTCTTATTCTTCTCTCACTCAATTCAGTCCCTTCAATCTCTGCTCACTTTTTCCCTAGTAATGCTTCAATCCCAGAAGACTTGCTAAAAAACGCGACCTCAAATCCATGGAGTTTTTTCCATCAACTATCCGGTTGCCACGCTGGTGAAAAATACGAGGGCTTGGCAAAGCTCAAAAGCTACTTTCAATACTTCGGTTACATCCCCGACTCCGTCTCCAATTTCACCGACGAATTCGATGACTCCCTCGAATCTGCTCTCCGAACTTACCAGCGAAACTTCAACCTTAACATCACCGGCCAACTCGACAACCAGACAGTTAACCACGTCGTACGGCCCAGGTGTGGCAATCCGGATATAGTCAACGGCTCTACCAGCATGAACTCTGGCAAGACACATAATACCTCGTCCAATCACATTCACACGGTTTCTCATTACACTTTCTTTACTGGGATGCCACGTTGGAGGAAGCAAGCCTTAACCTACGCGTTCTCGCCTGGGAATCAATTAACCGATGAGGTCAAGGCCGTTTTCTCCCGCGCTTTTGACCGGTGGTCAACGGTGATTCCATTGACTTTCACGCAAACGGATTCCATCAACGCAGCCGATATTCATATCGGGTTTTACAGTGGCGATCATCAAGATGGGGAGCCGTTTGATGGGGTTCTCGGGACACTAGCGCATGCTTTCTCTCCGCCAAGTGGGCAGTTCCATCTTGACGGGGACGAGAATTGGGTTGTGACAGGTGACGTTACAACATCGTCGTTGACGACAGCTGTTGATTTGGAGTCCGTCGCAGTACATGAGATTGGACATTTGCTAGGGTTAGGGCATTCCTCTGTGGAAGAGTCCATCATGTACCCTACTATTTCTTCTAGGACTAAGAAAGTGGTATTGGCCACCGATGATATTGAAGGGATCCAAATGTTATATGGTAGCAACCCTAACTACAACGGTTCATCTACAGCAACCGTTCAGGAGAAGGAGACTGGCAGTAGTGGGGCCCATCGTCGACATTCGACTTGGGACCTCAGTGGGTTAATCGTGGCCTTTGGATTTGTTGCGCTGCTATTGTAGGTGAGATTAGAATAGATGATTAAGATTTTATTTCATTGTTTGATTGCTTCTTTCTCTGGTATAGACCATATAGTAAAGGCGGCTGGGGTATAGTTTGTGATATATTTATTCATGTAATACGGTTTACTATTATTATTTTATTATTTGATAATACAGTTGAAAATATACTTTATAATATTTTTTAAAAGTCATCAGTTTAATAGTTCTAAAATAAAAACATCATAAAAAACAACATCCTATAACACCAAATAGTGATTTTATATCATTATTAGACCGGAAACATATATTCTCTCACTTCTTCAGCCCATCGGCGTACCTCTCAATCACCATTGACGAATGCTTGGGGACCAAGTTTTATGAAAGAAGTCACCTCGAATTTCTCTGAGCTTCTGCCTTTTGATCACGTTTACGCCTTCTAACATGCTCCTCGTTGGGTTTCCGCTGGCTTTTGTGAGATTTCGTGGATTCTGCGACCCAGTTAAATTTCTTGATAAACATCAAGATAACGACGATCACCAATAATACAAGGCTCGAATTGTAGGATTTGGATCCGGATTCCATTTGTTTTGGGCGTATTTAAAAAATATATATATATTAAAATTAAATTTTGAGCGAATGATTATATAAAACTAGATAGCATAAGCAATAAAATCATCTCCATCTTCATACCCAAATAAGCCCATTTTTTACCTCCCTCTTAACTCCGTCTTTATAATAAAAAACAAAAATCCCTGTGTCCGTCTCCATCCGAGTTAACGGAAGCAAGCCTCCATCCATGAAATTGGGTGCAATTGCCATCATCTCTGCATATGTTTTGACGTCAAGATGCATGATTGGGCTTTTTCTGTCATATCCGGCTCGAGACCAGAGTGTTGATCATCGAAACAACTGCACTCTTGTTGAGGGCGTGCTTATGAAAAATCTAGGCGTGTGAAAAAAAAATATCGACAAAATTCTTCTTGACGATTGATTGGCTACCATTTAATGATAACTTGAGCCTGGAGCATCTGAAACCAGCTCGCGGCCTCAAAAATGAAAGCTCAAGATGTTATAGAAGTGGAAACGATTATATAGGAACTGAATCAGATTACAATTGTTTCTGTACATTATATTACCAAAATTATCGCCTGCAAGAAAAGAAGAGCGAAAATCTGACGAGGTTGCACATGACAAGACAAAAGAGAGCATAGAAACAAACAAGAGAAAAGCTTCGATGCTAGAAAATGAACTACAAACACTTTCTGTTTCTCCAAGGAAATCTAATCAACAATGCACGAATATGCTACTCAAATTGTTAGATGAAAGCTTTCAGGTCACAAAACATTTTTCATGAGACTGAGTTCTGAAGTCTCACTCCAACTTGATTGCACCGGGCTCCTGATGCTGCTTCTCAGACTCTGCAGGGAAGTACTTTATGCCCACAAGGTCACCAACTTGACTGATAACCTGCCAACATATAAACAATAAAAAAGGCCATTATTTTGTCATCTGAAGACAGTAACATTTCATCTTCTGAGATTAGTAATCACATATCAGAAATTCCTTCCTAATTCTTTCGGGTCAATGTTACACAACAAAATTAATCAGACAAAAGCATATGAGAAGCAGCGGATATTTGCAGAATCATAGCCATTGCTTTCCCATTATAAACTCAATCAACCATATCCTATATTCCTTTGGCTGTTTGTAATCTCTGGTCTTAAAATTGACATTTGTTAAACAATCAAAAGATAGTCTTTGTCACTGATATGCAAACTCAACCGAATGACCAAACCAAACAAAGGGCAATAATACATACTGTAATTGAAACAAAGGTCATATTGACAAGCACACATACCTCCAAAGCTTTGAGAAGATCTTCCCGGGTATGAGAGGCAGATATGCAAATACGTGCCCTGGCCAAAAGTAGAGGGGTAGCTGGAAATGCAACTGTCACAACAGCAACCTGTAAAAGCATATTTGATCTTAGCAATTAGTGACATCCACGGGAGCAGAAATGAAGATAAATACACAACTAATGAAAATCAGAAATTTTGAGTGCCTTTACAAGATCTGATGACTACGCTATATCAACATCGCAAATCATGACATTAAAAAAAAAACTACTCGGAACTCACATTCTGCTTTAGACACTCTCGAGAAAATGCAGGGATTTTTGCTGGATTGTAAAGCATTATGGGCATCACTGGTGAATCGTTATCACCAAGAACCTCAAAACCCATTTTCTGCAGCTCTGACCTGAAAAAGTTGCTATTTTCACGTATTCTCGCAAGTTTTTGAGCTCCTGAAGTGAGACAATGTCAGGGTAAAACATGATTGATATGTAAACTCAAATCCATGTAATTAATTTCACACACTTCTCTACGTATATCAGAAAGAAAAATGAATTCTTTTATAATACCTCTACTAGAACCATCCTCTCCAAGAATAACCTTTATGGAAGATATAATTTGTTGTGCAGCTGGAGGGGAAATTGATGTTGCGTATAAATGAGCAGGACAAGTGTACTTAAGATATTGGATTAATTCCTGAAAGCAATAAGCAAACTTCAGCCACTGTGGATTTGCATAAGATCAATAGCTGAATCCACTAGGAGCAAGCTTTCATATTTTGCAAGCTGTAAAATGAAAATAATCAGACAACTGGCAGTAAAGCTCAATAGGACATAGCAAAGACAGTTGGCTAGGTGTTAACAACAACAGACATCCTTCAGAATTTCCAGAACTAGTGGAGACGACAAAATGTAGTACTCATGATACGATTAAGAATGATTATCCACCAAATGTTCTAAACTATTCACACATAGCAGAGTCTTGCACATCAGATGGTGACTACCACAAGGTGGTTCACAGGAAAACAAGAAAATAATCAATGATACTTTCTTAATGAGAAGAAAGCATCCAGGCTACAACTTGGGTACTCATTATGAATAGGGGGGGGAGTACAAATGTGAAAGTCCCGCCTGTACTTTTCAGGAAAACCATCCAATTGGGTAGGTATTAAGAGAATAACGAATCTAAATCATATGCTGAAGTTTGATACCCTGATAAAAGAGTGCATAGGTCTGGTATTATAAAGTGTTGATAGGGGTCAAAACAAAAGGAAAAAATAATTGCTATCAAAGACAAACATCAACATTAATCTTCCAGAATGCTCAAAGTACATAATAAAGAACCTTGCCAAAATGGAATAGAGGTGCTCAAGTAACAAACCTTAGATCCAGCAATATAACCCCCACAAGATCCAAATGATTTAGTAAAAGTTCCCATCATAATATCCACATCAGCTGTATCCACTCCTAAGAGTTCACAAACACCTCTTCCTGTTTTCCCGACTGCTCCAATGCTATGAGCCTCGTCCAAGTAAGCATATGCCTGCAACACCAAGACAAAAAAGTTACAATTAATCCTATTAAGCAGAAAATCAAGAAGTTTGGCATGCAAAAGCATGTGGAAAAGTAAAGCATAAAACAGGCAAGGAATTTTTTTTTCAGCCTTCCAGATTTATAGCATCCCTGACTTTTAAAATCTATATTTTGTTTAATATAATAGATTCAACTTTCTTTGATTGTGAAACAATGGAGCAGAATTTAGAAACAGAACTTTTCAGAAGTTTCAAATTGCAAATGGATATTATAACAATTCACCTGTTTTCTAATGCTACACAGTGATTTGCCTAAGAAAAATAAGATTCACAAAATTTCAAGGTAAAATCTAATCAGAAAAGGTTGCGATGAAATTATTCAGGATACTCAAAGAATTGCAATTTGCTACACTCCATTCATCACCTTGTATTTCTTGCATATTGCAACAATCTCTGGAAGTTTGCAGAGCTCGCCTTCCATGCTATAAATCCCCTCCACAATGACAATTATCTTCTTCCAAGGCCTATGTGTCCTTGGTTGCCCCTCTGCAATTTGCTGTCTCAAAACTTCCTCCAAGTGAGATGGTGCTGAGAGAGATAGGCAACCAGATTACAATGCATGAGAGCACGGAAATTTTATTTCCAAGACTGAAAATGACTGTCAGATACAACTTACTATTGTGTTGGAAAACCCTAACCGTTGCTCCTGAACCCCGAGCACCATTCACAATTGAGTTGTGGTTCAATGAATCACTAATTATCAATCCTCCCTGTCAAAAAAACAAAAGACAAAAAAAAAAAACAATTCAAGACACAATCTTTACATATCATAAACCCACAACTAAGATTATGCACATACCTTTCCGATCAAAACAGGAAGGATGGCAGAGTTTGTGGCATAACCCATGCCAAAAACTAAGGCAGCTGGCTTCCCAACAAAGTTTGCAACACACTCCTCCAGTTCATTATGCAATGTTGTAGTTCCTGATCAAAAACCTGCATTACTCAATACAAAACACCAAGAACATAATGATGTAAAACATGGACAGAAATATCAAGCATACCTCCATCAACACGAGGACTGCATGTACTCGGCGAAAACCTCTTTAATGTCTCAATGACACGAGGCGTACAATACTCATCAGCTGCAGCAAACCCAAGATAATTATAGGACCCCAAGTTAAGACACCTAGTTACCTTGGTAGTCCGTCTGCTCAACACACAATTATAACAATTAACTCAGATAAATGCCCCAAAAGCATCACTTCATCTAATAACGAAAAAGGAAAATACTTTTTCAGAGTTCTTACTTCAACGTCTTGTTATTGTCATTGGAGTACCGCTCGACAACATCGAACCACGCATCTGGAGAACTCGAAATCGGACGTCCGAAACAATCCTAATAATAATAAAATAAATAAACGTCAACGTAACCCCTTCTCAGCCTAGAAAAAAAATTACAAAAAAAGAATAACAAAATATTCCTCCTCTCATAAATAAACAAATCACTTGGTTCGGTTCAAAAATCATACTCTTAAAATTAAATGAGGAATTAAAGTACCTGAATTCGAAGATATAAGCGACGAATGTAGAAGTCTTCAAGGCCTAAGCAGATCGGTGCATAACCCTGGATTAAAAAGGAATTGTATCATCAACACACATAATCTAACAATTTAACGCTTAATTTATGACAAAAAGTGACAGGAGTTATTTTTTTTCTTATGGAAAAAAGAAAGAAAGAAAGAAGAGGAGTACCTGAAGATTGCTGGAGTGGCACCAATCGAAGATTTTACGAAAGAAATCGCGGAATTGGCCAAAAGCGAAGAGCAATCCATAGCTGAAATAGGTGCTCAATGCGGTCAAATATGGGATCTTAATCATTTTCCCTCTCTCTCTGATTTAGACAGCAATAGGAATCGTGATTTTTAGATCTGATGATATGATTTTGAATTTATTTCTTCCAGAGAAAAAAAAAAAGGAAGGAGAAGAGATTGATGAGGAGAGATTCTTTCAAATTTCTTTTCTCTGGCTGGGAGAGAGAGAGGGACAGAGAGAGAGGATCCTTGGTCAATTCTGTGTATCGTTTTTGTTCTTAATTTGGATATTGTTTATTTTATATTTGCTATCGTGGTGCGCCATATGTTTTAAAAACAAGGTAGTTTTAGTTTTTATTTTATTTTTTAATATTATCATATTAAAATTATTAAAAAAAAATATTAATCATTTTTTTTTTGTTAAATACACTTTTAAAACTCGTCTAAATACATTATATTGAAACACAGTACCAATCAGCATTTCATATAAAATATATTTGCATCTTATATATAAAAAAAATCTTTATTATTGTGATAACAATTGTTTTTTAAACTATTCTTTGCTTAAAAATATATTGAAATAATATTTTTTTTATTTTTTAAAAATTACTTTTAATATTAGCATATATAATAATTTTATTTTTATGTTAAATAAGATTTAGAATTTTTATTTTATGCTAATTTTCGTATTAAAATTAGGTTAGGCGCGTTTAGAAAGTATATCAAGGTTATGAATTTAAATGGTTTTATTTGAATTATATATATATATATATATATATATATATATATATATATATATATATATATATATATATATATATATATATATATATATATATTTGAAGAAACCTCATCCCTTAAAAAGTGTATTCTGTAGGCATAGGTGAGTGAGTGAAACCATGAATATCCCAGGTTTTTATAAGAGGTGCACATCTTAACTCGAACTCGAGACATGTTATGCAAATATCAATTTTTTTGCTATTATGTCATGCCTATTAAAAACAAATTATAAATTAGATTGCTAATATAGATTAATGAATACTAGTTACTTAAATGCCGATTTAATTCAATAACCTTGCATGTGTTACAAGAAATTTAAATTGGAAGATACCAAAATGGCTAGCAAATTATCTAGTCCCTTTGATGCATATGTCCTTGTGATAAGAGATTTGTAATCAAGATATCCTCCACATGTATTGTTAAAAAGCCTTGGAAAACTTACTAGCATTCAAATATAATTTGTATATTCAATATTTTTGTTTTCTATGGTTTTTTCTTTTGAATTTAATCTTAGACAAGGTATTTTATTTGATTAATTAAGTTATTGCAACATATATTATGGAATCATTCACAAATACCCTCTAAGTTTGATAAATAATTTTTTTATTTAGATCATTTTATTGTGCTGATATAAAAATTATTTTAAAAACTATTATTTTAATATATTTCAAATAAAAAATATTTTAAAAAATAATACAACCACAACATTTCCAAATATCATATGAGTTTGAATCAAATTGCGCACATTGACACTATAATAAGTCTCAAAGCATTTGTTTTTTTTATTATTATTAAGACAGGTGTCTGGATCAGTTTGCGTGTATCTTGACTAATCTCACAGGTTTTGAAGTTAACGACCATGTAAACTCTCGGTAACTATCATATTAGTGATCATAGAACTCGAACCAAAAACTAGCAAACCTCTTAGTTTCAAGATTATAATATTATGGTTAATTTGCTTACCTTTCTTGTTTGCAATATGAATTGCAATCTCTTGTGTCATTGTTGCCATCCCGGACGAAATTAAAGCTCGCTAACATGTATGTGGAAGAGAAACAGGTCTAGCATGAAAGATGAGAGCCAGTCAGGATAGCCAAAAGAGACTGCCTGCGAACCACGCCATGTTTCTTATTTCTTTGCAAGAACCCTACGGAGGAGATAGGCAAGTCATCCTTGGCTACCAAACTCTATAACTCTTCAACTTCATCCAAGACCTCTCTTCCTCCCATGGATATACTCGTGCTCGAGGAGATGAGATGATATAATGCCCCACCAGAAAGTCTTCATTTATACCTAATGAGGAGCGAGAACGCCATTGCCAAACAAACAATCGAGCTCCACTCCCCAGAAAATGGATTTTTGTTGTTGCTCTGTTTGTCTCGCTGAAACATAGCAATTATATCAATGCTAGCAAAGAAAGGAGATAGAATATATTATATCAGTGGGGAGTAGACGATTACTGCCTGGGTGTTGCTTTCATAGCTGTCGGAAGAAAATTGACTTCCGAGGTGCAGAAGCTTAAAAGCTGGCTTTGCCTCATTGGTAGCAATTATATCAATCAAATTGCGTTGACCCTTAATTTTTCCACAAAGTTAAGCATGATTCTCGTTCTGAACGTTCTTTCTCCTGGAACCAGACACATATTCAAACGCATAAATGCTAGAATTGCGTGCACAGATTGCAACCTAGCTGTCATGTTCAATTTGAAATGATCGAGTCTTGGTGAGGGAAAACTAATACAGAGAATCCTGAATCATGGATTCCAGATGCCATGCTAGTATATATATTCTTTCTAGCTACTAGAAAAAGAGAACAAGCTTTGACCCGATGAATAAGCTGATGATGAGAAGAGACAGTTGGAAACAAATAAAAAAACAGATATCTCGGGTCTTGGATTCTTTCAACTGCTGAACTGTTTTGAGATTTAGACACTCATTGAGGTTTCTCTGTAAATTTTTAATGAAATGGATAGAGTCAGCCATGATCAGTAGTTCTTGTTTCTGGCTTCTTTTATGATCATCACTTTATGAGTTCATTAATCCGAGTTAAACATCAGCCATTGTTCTAAGCCCACCAAGAAAAAGAAAATCTCAACGCCATCTATATATTACCAGTCATGTTTTGAACAACTTCTTCTTCTTCTTCTTCTATAGTTGAGTTCTTGTATTTTCTTGAACTCGGCTCGATGAATATTAACAAAGCAAAAGGCAAATAAGCCCCCAGGAAGAAATTTCAAGAGCTGGATTCATTAAGGGTAGAACAGGCACGACACTGCCACAATGAACAGAAAATTAAGTCTAAGTGCACAGTGTGAGCTACAGTAAAAAACCCACGGGATTTATATATAAGTTAATGTTTTGAACAACTTCTTCTTCTTCTTCTTCTTCTATACTTGAGTTCTTGTATTTTCTTGAACTCGGCTCGATGAATATGTCTGTTTTTTGTGGAGCTGAAGTTATTGGGCTCATAATGAGACACGTTAGTATAGTTGAGAAATCCAGCTCAACGAGTGAGTAAAAAAAATACATTTAAATTAAATTAATTGTTTTTATTAAAATTATGTTTTTTAATGGTGATCCCATTAGGCTTTAATTGAATTTAGTTAGGTCATTTAGATTATTAAGAACTCAATCAATCAAAGTTAACTAGGTTTCACCAAATTATATATTTTTTAAATTTAATTTAAAACTCAACTTGTATCAAATTTTAATTTTTTTTAATCAAACAATTGGGCGCTAAATCGAGTATAACTTGAATTTAATTTGTTGTTTTTATTAATGACCTTTGGTATTATTGGAGGTGTTAGTTATAGATATAATTATAATTGTAGGAATGTTTGATAATATTTGAGATTAAAATATTTTTATGTTATATAAAATTTTATTTTTTTAAATTGACAAAAAAAAAAAAACATAAAGGAGCTTCTCATGTTGATGTTGATGTTGATGTGTTGTCGAGATAACTTTTTAAGATTAAGAGGGTGTATGGTAGTGTTATTGTGTTTGTTTTTTTTAATTATTTTTTTATTTATAAATATATTAAAATAATATATTTTTATTTTTTTTAAATAATTTTTGACATTAGCTCATCAAAATTATCTAAAAATGCTAAAAAAAAATATTTAGAACAAAAGAAAATCTGATTTAAAAAAAATAAATTAGAATGCTTCTTAAACAAGCCCTAACTAATTTACAAAACCACACTAACGTTGCAACTTAAATAGAAAACGTAAAATAATATTTGGTTATAATTTTTTTTTTTGGTATTATTATTAAACTTGATTTGTCATATTAATTTTAATATATCATTATCTGACTCCTCCTGACCACGAGAGAGCTGCTCAAACGTAAGTCAATTAATTTGATGGATTTAAAACAACATAAATAACCAATAAAAAATATGATATGTTTTTTTAAAAAATAATGATTATTTTCAATATTAAAACGTTAGTAAAAAATATGATCTAGGGTGTTTGAAAGCACTCCAAAAATGTTTTTATTTTAAAAAAAGTTGTTTTGCTATAAAAGAAAAATATTTTAGTATATTTAAATTATTTTCATACGATAATATCAAAAATAATTTTTAAAAAATATATTTTAAAATAAAAAATACTTTAAAAAAGTGTGCACATATCCGAACCTAGAAATGGTTCTCTAAATAATTTAAATGAGTGCGCCACATCGGAAAAAGGGCTCTTGGAAGTTAAGTCTTCACATCTGGTCCATGGACGTGCACTTTCCAGTGGTTTGGGCGAGGCTTAGCCCACGAGAGCTCGTTATGTAGGCAGGCCTACTTCCATGTGTGTGGATAGGATAGCCTCCGTTTAGCAGCAGGAGCAAAATTCTATGAGAGTGAGTAGAGACGAATAAGGAGAGAGAAAGAAAGAAAGGTGTCCGATTATATTATTATTATATATACATATAAAAGACACGTGTTAAATAATTTTAATAATCTATGTCTCCACTTGTGAAAATAATATTATAACTTTTTATAGAGAAAATAAATAACTAAAGAATCTTGGTAGTATTAAATAGAAAAAATAAATTAGGAAAATTATTCCCTGTGAACAAGAAGAAGAAAAGGGCGTCGTAATATATAATAGAAAAATATAAAATAAACTAAGGAAAATGTATATTTTATTTTTCTAAAACAAAAGCTCATATATCTCAATAAGAAAGTGCTGTCCGTTGTAATATTCTTGCCAAGAAGTTATTACAATTTTTTTTATGTATAAAAAACTAGAAAAGCTTGATAACTCTTAAATAAATAAATAAACACAATACACAACATAAAAATACAAATATAACATTAATTAAAAAAAATCTGATGTAACTTGCTTGACATGCTACCGATTCAATTAATAATCAATAAAGCTGTAAGCAGGGTCTTGTCCTAGTGATAAAAAAAGATTTGTTCATTTCTCTCACGTAAGATTCAAGTCTTGTCATGTATATTTGTTATTCTCACGAGACCTTATTTGCTCATTAGGCTTGCAAAATGTTTAGTAATTATAGTGCGTGCAAGCTGGTTCAGACACCTCGATTATATAAAAAAAATTAATAAAATTATAAGTGAGGTCTTACCCTTCTCTACGTTAGGGTTTAAATCTCATTGCACATGTTCATCGCTTTTATAGTGTCTTACTTACTCATTAAAATTACAAGATGTTTAGTAAATTCAGAGATTAGTTATGATGTGTATAAATTGATCTTGATACCCGGTTATATAAAAAAATAATAATCAATAAAGTCGACTTAGCACAAGGTGAATAATAAAAATGTTAGCTAGATATGATTATGATATCAAACCACTCCCCTGCCCAAATCCTCGATAGGAATACAAATTAATCATTCCTAAAGGCACGCCTATACTCAAAGTCAACTCGCTGAGACTATTATTTGCATGAAGTAGGTTTCACCTAGTTATATAATAACACGTATAGTAGAATTATTAATTAATTTTTATATAATATAGTTTATTAAATATAGAGTAGTTTTCCGTCCACCGTATCTTGGAGGCCAATGATATCAACGGTCGCACGTTGCATGCCAATAAAATAGCTTCTACGTTATAAGCAAGCCCATGCTTGCGCTACACTCCATGCACTTGTGATGAAGAACTCTCCGATCGGCGACAGGCTTGAGTTATAGACTCACCGGATCATTAATGTTTATTTTTAACTGGGATCTGAGTCAAACTCGCGTGTAACTATAATTTTCTATTATTATTATTATTATCTTTTTCTAAACCTGGCCGCTGCTAAATCTCAAGTTGAGCAGCACTCGCCCTGGAAATTTCATAAACACTGGCATAGTTGTCATACTTGCAAGTTAAATTTGTAAAATCATATGATTTTATGAGTTAACTCAGTAAAACTTGTCAAATCGAATAGAAAAATTAGTTCTTATCATATTCAGAAGTATTTTACCTATGATTTTTCTACTTATATAATTTTAGTTGTGATTTTACAATTTTTATACGGTGAAATATCAAGTATAATTTTATGATTATAATTTTAAGATCCGAGTTCAGAAACGTTTTCATATCGTGTCAAAATCATGATTTTAACAACTTTGACCTTGGCCTTTATGTAAAGAAATAATCTGATGTAAAAAATTAAGTTATTTTGTAAAATCATATAATATGAATAATATTATTTTTTAAGAATTGTTTTAAGTGAAAATATTTTGGATTAAAAATTAATATAAACCTATATTATTTTATATTTTTTTTATCAAATAAAATAAAAATAACAAGATTTAAACTCTCAATCACTAAATGAATAAGATTTTAATACTACGTTAAATAATTATTTTATTATTAAATCAAATAATAAAATATAATAAATATTATTTTTAAATACTTTACAACTTCCGATGATCATTGTTTTCAGTGAAGGGTAATTCGGCGATGAATAATGGATAAAAACTCTTTTTGACCGTGCAAAACACCTAGAAGATCAACTTCTTGACCCGGTCAATGTGTGTGTGAATGTGACGGGACCTGATCGTCGGCATAATCTATGCAGGGTGTTCCATAAGTGATATAAAAAAAATCATTTATTTTTAAAATTAAATATTTTTACTGATTTTTAAATTATTTTTATATACAAATATTAAATTTATTTAAAAAAAAAACAATTTTAACCGTACTATTTAAAACATCATTTTCAGGCACATAAATGGTCGGCACAATCTATGTTGTAAAGTTAAAAGGAAAAGCCAAGTTCATCGACAAACTGAAACATCAAAAGTATGGAGATATTATTTTCCAATTTATCCACTCTGTCACTCGTCACGACCACCTTTCTTTCTTTCCCTGCCGGTGAAAAATACCACTCATCATTGCATCAGCATCCTATTTTTGGCTGCCCTAGCTTCCTGTATCAATCAATCTAACATGTACCTTATTTTCTTTTTCTTGCATGTGGTTTTAATTAAATATATCACTTAAATTTATTAATTAGAAAATAAATTACATGGATTTTTTTTGAAAAAAAACATAAATCAACCTGATTTTATTTTATATAATAGATATGCTCATTTTTTTAAAAAAATTCATTTAGGAATATTTTAAAATGAAGTCTTTTTACGTGAATAATGTTAATTATTACAAATCTAATAAATAAAATTAAAAATATACATCAAGTCGTTGGATTAGTGGAATGCTTCAATTATATAAATTTTCTTGTGATTTTTTTCTTATGATATTATTAAATGCTTTAACATTAATTTTCTAACATGAATTCTTAACCAGATATCAAAAATATTTTTTTAAAAAATAAAAATAAAATATTTTTTAATATATTTTTAAATAAATAGTATATAAAAGAAGAATGATAAACAGTGTTGCATTCCAATAAAGAAAGTGACAGACAATAATTACATGGAAATCAAACTGTCACAAATATTGGGACAAAGCCCATTCCTTAAAAGTCATGATTAACTCAACTACTCGCGCGTTTATTTCTTATTCGTCAAGATTCTTTGATTTTATATTTTTAAAATTGCTTTTTTGATAAAAGTAATTATTTTTATTTCTTTAATTTTATTATTTTGACGTGCTGTTCTAAAAAATATTTTTAAAAATAAAAAATGTCATTTTAATATATTTTAAATAGAAATAATAATTACCATCCTAATACAAAACTACTAAAAAAATCAGCAGTAAATTGCTCAGATGTTTAAAGGGCAGGTAAGGCCTATTATTTATAGTGACTTGAAAGTTGACACACGCAAATGTCGTAGCGGCTGACGTATGACCAAGTAGGCCAGGCAGGGGAAATCTAAACTAAACTCACCGGGAAGACAACAATCGCCTCCCTCACAGACCAATAAGATTGCAATAATCAGTCAGGTGACTTGCAACATCCAGTTAACCAATCAATAGAGAAAGACCTATGCTTGTTTTTACGTTTGAAACAGTATTTTATATAAATTTTCAAAATATATTTTTTATATTTTTTGATATATTAGATGCTAAATGTATTTTTTTAAAAGAAAATAATAATAATTTTATATATTTCCAAACAAAAAAAACTTTAATTACCAATATCCAAGAATAATCACAAAAATTAGTTAAGAAAAAAAGAAAAAGGAGGGGAGACGTGGAACTTTCGTTGTCAAAGCTGTCATTACAAAAGTTATGTTGTCAAGGCGACCGTATAATTGAATTGAAAAGGAAGTGGGCCCACGGACAGTTTATGTCTTCTAATTATTAAATCTCAGCCATTGATTCCGAGCTTCTGAAACACTGACTTCCGGCTCAATTCCCGATTTTCTTATTTCCTTAACTACTCTCTTTCTTTACGAAACTAGCCCGTTCCACGCGCTCCATTTTAGCTAAATTCAACGCGCCGTTCTCTTGTGGCTGTTTTTTCTTTCCTCTCCCACAAATCAAAATCATTTTTTAAATTAGAAAATTTAAGTCGAGATATTAATTTTTTTAATCGTCATGTTATTTTGTTAAGATATTCTTAAGATTTATTTGATCATAAAAGGTTATTTAATTCAAAATGATGGGTATTTATTTAAGAATTTATATAAAATTGTATTTTATTTCAAATATATATAAGATTTGAAGACATCTTGTTAACCATTAGGATAAAATATAAAAAAAAATCCCAAATTTTTAGCTTTGGAAAATAATATTTATATTGAGTTTATCTTTTATCTTTGAAACTCCTTTTTATTTTTCATTTTGAATGAAAACAAACCAAACATATCATTTATATTATTAAAAAGATATGATTTTGTATTTTTTTTTGAACTTTCAGAAAGAAATGATTTTAAAAAGAAAATAAAAATTATATATAAAAAATGTATAATACTACTCCAAACTTCTTTCATTTTTTTAAAAATATTTCATAATATTTTAATGTTTTTTACGGGAAATTAAGCTATAATAATATGCTTAAATGAATCTTAATATGAATTTATAGTCAAGAAAGTTTATTTTTTATTGAGTTCCGAATCTTAAAGTCGTTGATAAAAAGAGTTTATTAACATAAGCACATGAAACACACACACACACACACACACATGCACGCACGCACATATATATATTAAAGTAAAAACAAGTTATTTTAGCAATAAGTTTAGGGTTTAAATATTTATTCTTTATATATATTTATTCTTAATTTATCCTTTAAATAGTTTTAAATATTTTAATAATTATCTGACTCTTGAGATAATTAAAATACACCCAGAATCATCAGTTTTTTTTCTTCTAATACAACAATTTAAAAATTGTGTGATTTCATTAATTATGATTTTGAATAAACTTTATTTAATGTTCAAGATAGCTACCAATCATTCAATCTAAAACTTATTGCTAAAATAATTGTTTTTTACTTTAATATTTGGGCAAAGCAAAACTAAAATCTTTCTAAATTTTTTTTCCCGTAATAATTCACAACACAATCATTTTTACTCAGGATTGATATTTAATGGAGTCATATATTTTTGAAATAACAATTTTACAGCAACCCAATCATATTTAAGATATAAATTTTTAAAACTGTATAAAATCATTTTAAATTGAGAAATTTAGAGGAAACTAAACATAATAGTAAAAACAATTATATTATATATTTGCTAAAATCTTAGCAAGATAACAGCGAAGCCTGTAGAAACGAGTGGTACCACTCTCTTAAACCCGCATCTAAATATCAAACGTCACCATTTCCAACACCAACACACTGATAGTATTTCTTCTCTTCTCACACTCTTTTTGCTCCGTCGTTACACAGCACTGCTTCCTAGCCGCCACTACAACCACCTGCCACCATCCCCCTCTTCTCTCTCTCCAGCCTCTAAAAAATAGCCTATCTTCTCTCTCTATAGCCTCTATAGAACAGCCACAAAAAAGGTGAAAACCCTACATCTCTCTCTCTCTTTTCTATCATTTCTTCCATCAACTCACCAAAAAAGCCTGCAAAAAAACCCACCATGAAAATACCAGAAAACGACCCAATAACTCTCTCGAGCGACCTTTTACACTCCCTTTTAAACCAACATATCCCTTTAATACAATCTTTCAAAGGCAAATGGGGCTTAATAAAATCCAAACTAGCTGATCTCCAAAGCCAACTCACTGATTTTTCCGAGTTCCAAACTTCACTCACTAACCCTCTCTCTCTCGATCTCCTGCACTCTATTTCACAAACTCTAACTGATGCTCTCCTCTCAGCTGAAAAGTGTCAAGTTACAAACTTGACAGAAGGGAAGCTAAAAACTCAAAGCGATATTGATTCGATTTTAGCTAAGTTGAATCAAAATGTGAAAGACTGTGAGATTTTGATCAAAAGTGGGGTTCTTCAAGATGGGATAGTATCCGGGTCTGGCTCAAAAAGAGAGCTTGTTAGGGCTGAGTCAAGGAATTTGATAACTCGGTTGCAAATAGGGAGCCCTGAGTCTAAGAACTTGGCTATGGACTCAGTTTTGAGTTTGATTCAGGAGGATGATAAGAATGTAATGATTGCTGTTGCACAAGGTATCGTGCCTGTTCTCGTTAGATTACTTGATTGTAGTAGTTGTTCTGATATTAAAGAGAAAACTGTAGCTGCAATTTCAATAATCTCAATGGTGGATAGTAGTAAACATGTTTTGATAGCAGAAGGGTTGTTGCTTTTGAATCAATTGATTAGAATTCTCGAATCAGGAAGTGGGTTTGCTAAAGAAAAAGCCTGCATTGCACTTCAAGCTTTGAGCTTTTCGAGAGAGAATGCAAGGGCAATAGGATCTAGAGGTGGGATTTGTTCATTGTTAGAGATTTGTCAAGCTGGAACACCTAGCTCACAGGGTCTTGCAAGTGGGGTTTTGAGGAACTTGGCTGTGTTTGAGGAGATTAGAGAGAATTTTATAGAAGAAAATGCTGTTTTTGTTCTCATTGGGCTTGCAGCCTCGGGGACTGCGTTAGCTCAAGAAAATGCTATTGGTTGTTTGTGCAATTTGGTTAAGGATGATGAAAATTTGAAGCTTTTGATTGTCAAGGAAGGGGTTATTGAGTGTTTGAGGAATTACTGGGATTCATGTCCTCCGGTAAGGAGTCTTGAAGTTGCTGTTGACTTGTTAAGGGGGTTGGCTTCTAGCCAAGCTATTGCTGAAGGGCTTGTTTCTGATGGGTTTGTTGTTAGGCTTGTGGCGGTGTTGAATCTTGGTGTTTTGGGTGTGAGAATTGCAGCTGCTAGAGCTGTGTCTGAGCTTTGTTGTAACACTAAAACAAGGAAAGAAATTGGTGATTTGGGGTGCATTGGCCCGTTGATTAAAATGTTGGATGGTAAGGCCGTGGAAGAAAAGGAAGCAGCATCAAAAGCGTTGTCATTGCTTGTGTTGTATGCGGGTAATAGGAGAGTTTTCAGAAAGACCGAGGGAGGAATAGTGAGCACAGTTCAGCTATTGGATGCTTCGATACAGAATTTGGATAAGAAGTACCCTGTTTCTATATTGGCCTCACTTGTACATTCTAACAAGTGTAGGAAGCAAATGATTGCTGCTGGTGCTAGTGTGCACTTGAAGAAACTTGTGGATATGAATGTTGAAGGATCCAAGAAGCTCTTGGATGGGCTTGGCCGGGGTAAGATTTGGGGTGTCTTTGCCAGGCACTAGCATGGATATAATTCTTCCACTGGCGCTTCGAACTTGAACGAAGATGGCTTGCTGATCCAAATGTACATTGTCTGTGTTTACTTTTACTTTTGTTTTGTGCTTGCATTTTTTTTTCTTTTCTCTTTGTTCATATGTTTGTTAAGTTGCTTTAGCGGTAAACAATTTTTAGCTTAGTTTCTATTGGAAAACCTCTTCTTTGTAGAGTGGAGATCGTGGTTTGTTTGACCTAACTACACTGGAGTTTATGTTCTTTATTCGAAACTGAATAACAATTCGTAATATGCGTGAGATCATACTTCTGCTATGCATTACTCATTGAATATATTGATTTCTCGTAACAGCTAATTGCAAGAATAATTAAGGCAGAGCTAAGTTGTATTGCAAGGCAGTATCTTTTAGAGTCTATCGCTTAGTTGTCTCATAAGCTAGCTAGTTACTTTACGATCTTCATAGAAAATTGGATGTTGCACTATACTCAGATCCTGGTGAGAACAGACTGCATTTTTCATATAATATCTATATCCTGCTGCTTGTGAGTAGACCAGAGTTTTCTTAATCGAAGCTTGTTATCATGTTCCTTGTTTTATAAGGATTTTTTCATATCATATCTACTCTCTTCCAGGCAGGTCAATCTGGCTAGTGTTTTGTTGGGGTCCATAATTCTTAAAACTTCTGGCATTTAGGAGTTTGATATGGATCGCTTTGTTGATGTGTGTGGATATGGCCCTGTATCTTTTCTAGGATCAGACTTGACTCGCACTAGTGTCGATATTAACTTGAATGGTTAAGCACCTTCTATTTGCCACCTTAGAGTGTCACTGGGTCCCAAAATGATTTTCTTTATTGATGATTTTCAGTGACCGAGATAGTTCCAAATATATTAGTCTAGTTTAAGCCATGTGCACTTGTTCTTGACCATGTGTATATGTTCTTTGCTATATCCATTGCACTCTAGTGTTGGCAGTTACCTTAACAGGTAAGGTCTGAGGACCTACCAAAATTTACTTGCACTTTCGAGTGAGCCATTGCATGGTTTCAGCCTGCTTCTTTTGAATCTCCTGGTTTTGATGGAGAAAAATGAAGAAACCATTTTCAGCCTACAACTCCATCTCCCTTGCCGTGTGAATTCATTTCCCAGTTGGGTTTTGTGGCTCGTGATCGTTTTTATTACTGGTTTTGCTTTTTAGTGAATCCTTTTCTGAAAGCTAATTGTTCATCTTTGCTAGAGGACAAGAATTACTCGAGGAAATATATTAGAAAATAATATAAATTATATTTTTGTAGTTTTAACTAACTACTTAAGTTTTCAGATAAAATAATTTTTTGATATGACATTAGAACTTTGTTAACTTAGTAGTCATAAATTTGAATTTCACCACCGTTATTTTATTTGATAAAAATTAAACACAAGGTATTGTAGATTTGTATGCAAGTTTCAAGTCCAAAGAACTTTATCTTAAGAAGATGTTTTAGAGAATAATATAAATCATATTTTAGAATATCATTAAACAATTTAAATTTTTAGATTGTTGACAATAAAATACATAAACTGCAGCGTTTTTTTTGTTGACATATATCAAAATGAAAGGTTACAGCAAGTCTTAACCAAGGAAGATAGAGTCCTCCACCCCTTAAAAGAAGGGTTATTTGAAAGATGACAGGTTAGCTGATTGAGGGTTTAAAGCAGAGGAAACAGGAAATTTAGGATTAATTTTAATTTACCCTATAAAGTTTAGGACGAATCTAGCTTTTCTTTTGAAGCATAAGCAATGCGGTCGTAAAACCAACATTTTATTTGCTCAGGTGGGCAGCCGCATAGAATCGTCGGATGCTTTCTCAAGGTCAGGGTCCTGGAAAACAACAAGAGAAGCCCATGATTAAGGGTGCAGGGGACACCGATGAGGTCCGAAGAGAATTGCTAACCCATTTTTGTAGACAAAGTGTTAGCCCCCATCCAATCCGGCTCTATTGTCTTTCTAGTTAGATAAGATTTTGAAGGGCAGGAGTAATAATGCTAACATGGAGTAATTATCTATTTTTTCTATTTAATATTTATTTTTATTTTTTTATATCAAGAAATCTCATTTTTTTAAAGTATATTTGTGAATCCAGATAAGCGGATAAAATTTTGACTATCCCAGACTCTTATAAGAGATACACATCCTGACTCAAACTTGATATATATTGTGTAAATCATAAATTTTCTGTTATTAGGCCATGTTTTTTTAGAAACTTTTAACATATTTATTGATATGCTACATGTGATATATATATATATATAAAGCTAAATATACTGAAAACAAGAGATGTAAATGATGAGTTTTTGAGAATATAGTAGAGGTTGATTTTTAAAATATATTTTTAATCATAAATGTGTTAAATTATTATTTTTTATTTTTTAAAAATTATTTCTCATATTAACACATCCAACTTGACAAAAAAAAAAAAAAATTGTTTTAAAAATATTTTTGGAGCGGTTCAAACATCCCCGGTCAAAACTCTTCCCTGTAAAATATCAAGAGACATGCAGGGGGTATCATGGTTTTGCTGTTGCTTCCCTTGACAAAACTTTCACATCTTAGTTGCAGATATGGCTCTGCAAAAACATTATTTCACCTACATTCTCTCTCAACAATTCCCTGTACTTCATCGAGCCACCACTGCAAACCTTTGAGAAGTGATACTCAAATCAAAAATCCAGTTCGTGGCAGGTGAGGATCTCACTTTTACGTGTCCAACGCTGGTATTAAACTATACTATTCTTAAGGATATTTTCTATAAAAAAAACTATCACCCGAGATTCAACAGGTTATTTCTAAAATTATAGAGCAAGGTAGCAAGAGAAAGAGAGAAATGAAGCTTGTAAGAAAACAAATTAAGAAAGTATAGGGAACATTCTGTTAGTTGAACCATTCATGTAATGCTTGGTTTATTCTATACAGATGGAAACAAAGAAGAAGAAAAATACTATCCTCTGCTGCATTTGATTCTCCCCTTTTCGAATCAGGAAAAGAAAAGAAAAGTAGAGAGAGTAGCTACACATTTACTCATTGGAACCCTTTTTAATTCACCCTTTATTTCTGACAACTCATCTGCATTTTTTCCTGTTTCTAAACCTGAATTTGCCTAGATTTGCTAGCAGATGTGGTGGCAAGCAAACCAATGCAAATAAGACACAGAAGTTGTTCCTCTATTGCATGATTTGCTGTCTACACAATCTTTTTCTGACAACTCAATTGCAAGCACTCAGTTTCTAAACCTGAATTTGCCTGGATTTGCTAGCAGATGTGATTGTAAGAATCAACAAGCAAACCAAGGAGAAGTATGAGAAAGCCACAGAAGTTGTTGCTCTATTACAGAATTTGCCAAAGTGATCACAGATTTGCATCCAACCAGTGTGGCTATTCCCATATTTCCCCAAGGAACCTATTGCAGTCGCAGCAGCACATGCACCAAGGAGTAAAGACATTAGAGCCTGTTAATTACCAAAAAAAACCATAAAGAAAATATCAAATGATGAAAATGAATATTACACTGCTATAGAAGATGCTACAAAAGAGTGCTAGGAAACGAAGTATACCAAATCATGAAGGAACAGGATGAAATATTGGGTTGGATTGGAGCTTCGACGACCAACAAGAACAAGAAACAAAAAGGACATGAAAGAGAAGGCACCAACAACAATATTTGCGTAAGAAAGAAACCTGCAAAATAAAGGGTTTTCAAATCCATTACCTTTCAAATAAAATATATAGCAGAAAGAAAAAAGACAAGCTTAAAAGATTTAGCAGCTTCTTGTCTGTATCCTCTTAGTTCATCATACTTGAATTCTGGAGAGTATTTATAATTTGCGTCAAGCACAAATCCTCCAATGTCAATGATTTGCTTGTTGGTGAGCATAAGCCATGTTGAAGCAAATGAGGTAGCAACCACCACAATTCTGAGGAAAATCTGGGCTCCTGTGAAAATTTTCTGAGTTTTCAGAGGTTGGTTTTGGGACAACTTGGTCTCAATGTCTGCCATTTTTTTCTTCAAATCTTTCACCGAGGGAGCAGCTAAAAATAGGGCAAAACACAAAAGCAAAGACAGAGTAAATAAGAAAGGACAGGGAGGAAAAGATTGTGAGGATAGGGGAGTTATTTATAGACGAGAAAGTCGAGGAATATTTCCAGGAAAATAATGATCATGATGAGGCCAGTGATCTGTTCAACAGCAGAAACGACTGGGGTCTTTTTAATCTACAACACACAATGTAAAGATTTCTTGCTTAATTCTTGGGATTTTTAGAAAATGAGAGTCGTTTAGAAACGTATCATGACCAGGGATCAGAATTCGGCTCAACATTCGGATTGATTTTAGACTAAGTTAAGGGACACACACAAAAAAAAAATACTACTTTTCTACTTAAAAAAAAAAGAATGGAAAATGTGAATATTTATAATATTTTAATTTCACGAGTTCATGTGGGAAGTTGAATGCTGTACCTGATAGTCTTGATGTTGTTGAATAGAACAAATTTTCAATAAAAGATGCAAACAATATTAATTAATGCTTCATGAACTTCCTTGTCAGAGCTTTTAGCTAAGCATAGTCAAAGTGTATGGAGTGAAAAAAGGAAGCAATACTTTTGGGCATGAAATGTGAATAAAGATTAAAGTGTTTTCAAGGAGAGTGTTCTGATGATCAGATATTTGAAATCCTGATGATCGATATTTGAAATCTGCATAATAAGTTTTGAATTCGAATTAGAATATGTATTTTTTATAAGAGCCTGGAACAACTGAGATTTTACTCGTTTACCTGAATCTCCAAAATGCGTTTTCTAGAGAGTGGGATTTCCTTGAAAAAAATAATAATTAAAGAGTTCAATATCCTAAGATTTATCTTAATTTGAGTTGCTGTGCTGTGTATTAGCAACCTAGAATCATGTTTATGTTGATTATTGAGGGGACATTGTTTTTTTCTGCATTTAATTGACTATATTAAAGTTGACCATGCAATTTGCATTACGTGAGCTCTCCTACCGAGGACCTAAATGAAAAAAAAAAAAATAAGGACCTAAATTTTAAAACACGCCCTCATGTGTAGTTAAAAAAAAAACATGAAAAGATGTTTATTTATTTATTTATTTATTTATTATTATTATTATTATTATTATTATTATTATTATTTTAGCGTCAAATTTAGTCCTCTCAATTCAAACTGTTCTAAGCAATAAAATAAAATTATATTTTATCAAATCAAGTATTAATTAATATTAGGGTGTTTTTTACACTACAAGAAGCCTATAACATACTAATCATGATAAATTATCAGGTTGAATTTCAAATTCAACGTTAAAAATCAACCGTTAGAATAAGAAATTGCTTCAAGAAAAAAATGTCACGATCCACCATTCTCTCTATCTTGTAGTTAATTTACACTCATCCAGAATACACACTATAATTTTCTTAAAAAATTTAGAACTATAGGATAAGTAAAGATCCATTTTCTTTATGCAATTGTCGTGAATCAATTGTTAGAAAAGCTGAGATTTAGAGAATTTTCTGGAGAAAAAAATCGAGCACTAAAGATATTCCCACTTTCCTTCTGGTAAATCTAAACACAATGGGGGTAGATGTGGAAGCTCAGAATGCTTCTGTCTCTGTCTCTGTCTCAGTCGTTAATATCTCTTCTATGTCTGTTTTCTTATGATATATTAGGACATTAATTAAACAAAATTCAACAGGACGGGAGCCATAAAATAAAAGGGAATCTGTGCAAACTGCAAAGGGATGCCATGGATTCAAGAAAGTGAGATGCATAAGGGCGAAATGGAAAAATGAAAAGGGGTCTCGAATTCGAATTAGAAAATGTATTTTTTATAAGGATTTGGGATTCAATCACATCTAAAAAAAGAAAAAAAAAAAGGGGGCACTGATCACAGTTCTCATTGCAGCTCCATTAATTTCTACCCATCACCGCAATATATATGAAAGCGAATACTAAATGCAGCAACAGCAGCAGTACATGTTACGATAGGAAAACACTAAAATGGATGTCTGCTGCCAGTGTTTGGATTTAGCCTTCTCCGAAAATTATCAATTAACTGAAAAATGCCAGGGTGGTGCAGTATCTGTATGGCCTGCAGTTACTGTAACCCAGTCCCCACCACAGGTCCACAGCATCTACGAAGATTCATGTGCAGTCCGGACACAGATACTGTTGAATATTATTAATTCCTCTGACTTATGCCTAATTATAGCTGCTCCTGTTCCTTGTTTTGGTCATTATTGTTTGTTGGACTCTTTTAACCAATTCCCTTCCTCATCTAATTATTATGTTTTACTAGGAAATAATGTTAATGATGTACAAGGCTGTCTGGATGTGGTAAATGGTTATCATTATGATTTAGCGAACAGCATGCATTTAAGCCTTGAATTTGGAATAAACATTATGAATTGCCATATACTCTGTGCACCAAGGAGTTCCGAATTTAACCGAGAATGAAGCACCTTCTGCCAAAGATCACATAAATCTGATCTGGTTCCAAATGCCATGGTTGAGTTTGAATTGCTAATTGTGACTGATGTCACTTGACAGCATGGGAAGGTTTTAATCTCCCTAAGAAGCTTTGCAAAGATACTGAGAATTATTTCAATTTATCTAGATCAAGGCTTCAAACTGCTCTCAAATTATCCTTGAATTTAGAATCGTTTTGTTTTTAATATATCATTCTAACATCTGTTAAGAGTTTGACATCCAATTACTGGAGAAAAGAGAAACTCGAACAACTTTTCAACTTGTAACAATTCTTTTAAAAAAATATATGAATTCAGGTTTATGTTTCTCGTACGAGGAATGAAAATATCTGTCAAAAGAATAGACTAGCAAATAACATAAAATATAAGGATGGATTGAAAACGATGAGTTAAGATAAATTCGGTAGCTCATTCGTTGTAGAACATTTTTAACCTGTCTTGGATTAAACAATATTTGTCCGTTCATGACAATATCTTCACCCCTACTCTGCTGTGGAGAAGGAGAAGAAAGGGTAAACAAAAACCAACTGATCATGATAATCAACAAGTTAGATCATTTTATTATCAGGAAAATGACAATTCTGTACATATAAAAAGGGCTCACTGCCCCATCAGAGAATGAAGATACATGTACGAGAATTTTATGATCAACATTAACATTAGAGAAGTTAACCTACAGGGAGTTTAGATGTCAAAGTACTTTGGATCTGACGGATGATAGTATTCCACCTTTAGCTGCCATGTGAAATAGAATGCCTTGTCAGACAGAACCACAAGTGAAACAATCTGATTTCTCTTATGATTTTAGCTCAAGAATGAAGCATAAGCAGCAATGTGATGGTAGTTTGTAACTCAATGGTATTATTGCAAAGGCAAGGACAGGTGAGATCTCAGGTTCAAATCCCGCCTTTTTTACTCCACTCATATCAATCAAAACAGAGAAAAAGAATGACGCATATGCCAAAAACATAGATACATGGATCTGAGTCCTAAGGTGTTCGCTTATTGTTAGGATGCTATCACAACAATATCTATTATTTTGTTGATTTTTTTTTTGTCTATGTATTTAAATTAGCTAGGGAAAAAAGATTAGGATAGACAAAACAGCATAGTTGAATTATATGGGGCATCAAGATCATGAAACTAAAATGCATGCCCGTTAATGTTTACCCACTAGAAGTATCATTCAAGACAACAAACAGTAAGCAGATCATTTCACAGGAGTAAGATTTTTACTCATTAAAGGACAACGAAAAACTCAAACAAAATATACCTTGCCCTCATCTGAATCAGAATGGCGTTGGGGGAAGACTACCCTCATGTTGCTATATAAGTAGAAGTGTCGATCACTGTCAATGTCCACCTTGCTTGCTGCCGGTACAGAGGAAGGATCAGATTTGCACCTTTGAAGTGACCTCGAACTTTTCTTGGGAAGCGGACACATAAATTGGAGCTGAAGAGCATAACGTAGAGCACCAGCTCCAGTGGTGTTCTCATTGACCTTTGAAGGACTATGTACAGATTTGCTTATGCACAAATGAGATGTATTTGGAGGGCTGCAGTCCTCCACACCAGTTAATTTACATTCACTGTTACCGAATCTATTTTGGTCAAGGAATTTTGTATTATGTACAGCTTCGAGTAGATTTGAATTGGTAGCATCTCTCCCATGAGGAAAAGAATGACTAGTCTTTGGGACTGCAGATGGCTTTGCATCAGTTTCCATCTCAGACTCTTTATTTCTTCCATTCACAGACAAAGAAGCCGGTGCTGATGAGGATAGTGTGATCTTTTGGCGCAGACATGTCTATTAAGAAATGCATAGAAGCAAAGAGGAAAGGGGAAAAGAGTCACTTTGGGAATTTCAATGCACTGTGGTCAAATGAATTAAACAATGCAAGACACAAATAGTTAATACAGAATCACTATAGAAATGGAATTCAGTGCTGAGTTAATCATCAACTGCTTTATGCACCATTTTCATAACATCCCACCCATTGTTACTAGGCAGAAGGAAATCATGATACACAACCCTAGGGGTTTCTCATGATCTCAATCTGGCACGCAAAACATCTTCCACCTTATCTCTATATTCCCATACTCTTCAGATCATATGATATCATATGCATTCTAAATGATCAACAGATTACCAGGAGAGCACAGCAGGCAAGAAATTCACCTCAAGCAAGGATTTCAGGTCCTTATCTTTGCAAAAACAGAGTTGTGGAGAGCATCACATCATACAAGCATAATAACATCATAAATCAGCTCATGTAGTAGAACACATCATAACACTGAGTGTCCATGAATAAAATTTATGAAGTTAATTATCCGTCTCTTGCGATACCTTAATCCAGAACCAATCTTATAACTATGTATGTCTTATCCTCAGTTACCTTGGTACCAGATGGCATGTCACTTAAGTCATAACTACAAAAGAAAGTGTGAATAGGTGTCTTTTCTGGATTGCTGAGAACCTGTCAAAAACCATTTCAGTCTGTGAGGTCGTCTATTTGGCTAAAGAACCGACAGACATATACATGCATGTAATAAAAGCTTCTGCCAATCAAGGGACAAATTTCAGAAGCGTTAGCACCATATTTCCCCAAATTCTATTTTGTTGACAAGCAATTGAAGTACGAGTGCAGTGACATCATGTCAGCAGTCCCACCAGAAATATGATCTTACTCTCAAAAAAAATCATTTTCTTTAAAACCACAATATATACATGCATGTAATAGACCTGTATTACACCGCCTAATTTATTGCCTGTATATTTTGGGCAGATTGCCATTGGATGGCAAAGGCACAAAACTCATTCATGATAAACATAAATAAAAAGCATTGTTCCTTGGAGAAAGAATAAAGTTGGAGTTCTAATTCGATTAACATACAAACTTGGAAGAAAGAAGGATAAGTTACCAACTGTATTCGCCCTTTCATTGGTATCCGTAGCCTGCTTCTTTCAGATCGTGAATCATCAATGCTAAAACTCCTCCTGATATTTTGGTCACTATACTTGTTCGCTTGCACATTCCCTGCTAGGTCTATTGATGCATAGTAGAGTAAGTAGCTATTTCCATCCATGCTAGTTACTGTAAAGGGAAGTTTTTGTGTCTTCGGAGAGAAATTTCCTCCAGTGATATTTAGAACAGCAAGGAACCCATCAATTCTCTGAACATTATAAATGGTAGGGAGTTAAAACTTAAAATTTACTCTGATAGAATACCTTATCAGAGTCAAATAAATAAAAAGAGCCTTCTAGCATAAGGTTTGAGATGCTAACCTGACTAACTTTACCAGATGATAAATGCCCGGATAACAAAGATTCCTCAAACGAACCCACCAAAGACCTTCTAACAGGCACTCCAGTAAAACTTCTACATGATCTGACATTTAGGGAACCAAGATTTGAATCCTCACACCAAGGCTGTCCAATGCCAGTGGTAATCTCAGGAGTAAACAGATCAAATTTTGTGCGCAAATTATCAAAATTATCTAATGATTCATCTAGTTTTTTAAAAACCCCATCCTTCCGGGATAAAATGCCAGAGACTGTTCCATTAAGTGACTGTTCTATATCCGTGAAGGTTAGATAATCATCATCAAGCTCTCTGGTGATATTGCTGCCCGCTCCTGGAGGTTTTTTACCTTCAGAGAGTTTGGGACCAAGAGGAGACAGTGACAACGGAGGTGATACTGCTTTTATTAAGGGAATTGCAATTGCGCTGATTTGATGTTTTACCTTTGTTTTTTCTTCAAAATAATTAAGTCCATGTGGATAAAAAAATTGATCAGGAAATTTGAGCTCTGTCTCAAGCACAGGGCCATCAGAAAAGAAAAGGGAGTTTTCCCTATAAGTATCATCAGGTGAATTCTTCCATTCTGGAAGACAAGATGCAGACCAGTTTGAATAACTGGAATTTCCAATATGAGCCTTCTTATGTTCTTGTGACATAGAAACCTTGTATTTGTCCTTACTAACCCAAAGATTACTCTTACAAATACCATCTCCAATATCTACGGCAGCACCGTCAAATTGATCAGGGTGAAGCATCCTACTCAGAGGTGATAATAACCGCTTCTTGTCTGACCCACTGGACTCAACTGCTTTACTGCTGATAGTAACTACAGTAGCAGCAGTTTGGTTTCTATTAAATACACCAACAGGAGAATCCAATCCCCTTGATTCAAAACCAATGATCCTAGGAACAGGTGTCTGGACATTCTGTCCACTTTTATAACTTAACAAGCCATTCTTATTCTCCACAATGGTTTTCTTTTGCGAATCTGTAAAAGAATTCCAGGGCATTTCTCTCTGCCTTCGATGTCCAAGGTTTCCTCCATTAATCCCACTCAAATTGCAACTACTCACACTAACAATTTGGGGTGAAGCTTGCACAATTGTGCTAAAAGATGTGGCTACTTCCTCGGCAATGCTGCTGGAGGATAACTGAGGCAAGACCATCCTGTCTATTGTCCTACTAAAAGATAATAGGATCTTCTTTTAGTTACTTTGTCCACCGTATCCTATTCTAGCATTCCTCACTTTCTTCTGAGCATGCACATAGATAAACATCAAAACGAAGAATGTATCATGCTCAAAGCAAACCAATGCAATGCAAGTCCTTCAACCCTACCAGTGGCATTAAAGAGCATCAAACCTTCAAGAGTGCACCTTCTCAGGTATCAAAGTAGCAACTTTAACTTGTATGACCATCACAAGTTCACAACTGCTCTCTGTCACCAAAAGCAGCTCCATTTCAACACTACAATCCTTCCATTAGATGGTGTGGAAAAAAAAACAGATATCCAACATATTCGACAGCAATCAATCCCTGGAACAACATGTAAAAGTACATTAGCTCTATAAAACTATTATGGTCCGAGATAATACACAAGCAAGACATGAACTTCTACAGATGGCTCAAAAATACCAGAATAACAGAATGATAGAAATAAACTGCAAAACATCAAAAGTGTTCGGATTCATTCATAAATGATCAAGCCCATGAGAAATTCATTTTCTACTTCACAACCAGAACATGAAGAAGCTTAATACCCGATTCTTAATTCCAATTTCCACCTCCATTCGTTTTCCAGGCAACCAAACAAACAAAGAAAAGCAAACCAAAACAGTGAAAAGATCACAACTTTAACACTTGGTATTGCAACTACAAAAACTAATACTCAGAATTCCAATACGAAAATCAATATATATACATATATCCATGATCATGGCAACTTACTTAAAAATTCATCAACTGATCAAACCCACAAGCATCAAATTCTCTGACAGTCAATGAAGCAACAAGGCAAACAAACAATCAAAAACCCAAATCTTTACTGGTGTCAAAAAAAAAAAATCGTCTCCTCGGAGTCTCTTCTCTTCCCTTTGGATTCTGGTTTCTGTATATATCTCCTCCTCCTCCTCTTCCTCTCTATCTCTATCTCTCAATTAATTAAATGGGTTCCTTTTATTCTTTTTTTTTTTTTTTTTGAGTCAGTGCTTTCCTTAATTAACCAGAAACTTCTGGCTGGTTGAAGTTTTGGTGTTGTACTTTTCTGAAAACCACAACTTGCCTAATAAAACCACACGTCTGTGTTGCTCTGTTATTGTCTGCCATGTATATGCGGTTTCCTCTCTCTCTCTCTCTCCCTCCCCTTTTTTTTTCACGTGAAAGCAATGGATGCTTTTGTTCATGGCAGAGTCCTTAAATTCAGACCAACTTATAATTGGATCCAAGCTTAGGTTATAAGTTAAGTAAATTAAATCGGGTTAATTTAAAATAATATTATTTTTAAAATTAATACAATATTATTTTAAAAAAATCAATACACAATTAATTTTAATAGCTATATTGTAAATTAACTTGGAGCATATCGATTGGATAAACCTAGCAAACTATTATATTATAGAATATGTTAATATATTTTCCCCATCTTGTCAGATATTAGATTTTATTTCAAAGATAGGCATGAATTCTTACCATATAAAACCATTGACATATACATATTTATTGATTTATTGTAATAAGAAAATATCATTTTTGACTATATTAATAGTTTTTTTATGTGAGAAAACTTGGAAGTTCAGGTGAACAAATAAAGTCCTGACTGTGCTAGATTTTTATAAAAGATACATATTTCATCTCAACTGGAGATTTGCTGTGCAAATCACAAGTTTTTATTATCACGACACGCTTATTAAAGACATTATATTAATAGTTGATAAAAAAATAAAAATAAATATAACAAAAAAGAAAGAAAACCATGAAATTAAAAACAACATTTTCTTGTTGGAAGGTATTTTCCAAATAGGTAGTATTTAAGATAAATTTTAAATTTTAATAATGATGGATAGTCAAATATATGATTATTTATATAAATCCCCTTTGTCTAGCTCTTTGAATGTGGACCGACTGAAAAATTAGTGCATGCTTCAATTTTTTTTTTAAAAAAAGTAAAAATGTGATAATTTATAACATGTTTTTTTTTTTATTCATATCCATAAGCCTTTTATAGTCAAAACAAAGTGCTAATATATTTGATCATTATTATTAATAATAATTAAAGCCTTTTAGGTATTTTTGATGACTAGTAAAACTTATTGATAAATATTTTTATACATATGGTCATGGATTTTGTGTGGAATATCTTGTTATAATTTTCCAGGAGAATTTAGGGCCCTAGTTTCTTGCCTATTAAAAAATGTAGTTAGATTATTTTTATAAGTATTTTTCATTTAAAATTATATTAAAATAATTTTTTTTTAAATTATTTTTATATCAGAATATAAAAATGATTTAAAAATATTTAATTTAAAATAAAAAATCATTTTTTTTTTAAAAAAAGTACTTTGGAACATGGCGCTAAACACATGGAAACATTGAAGGATAATGTTCATCGAAAGCCGCCAAAGTTTCTACTTGGCAGGAGAGACCTGACCCTCGACCTTACACAGACCACATTTATTTATCAAGGCAAGCAGTGCGTGTCCAAGGATACAAACCACCACCATACATGGACCCTATCGAGCCTACGGTTGAGCCAATTGCCACCCACCACAAATAATAATAGGCTCCGGGGAGGAAAGGTCGTTCTGTGCAAGTCACCTTTCCCAAACTAACAGCGGAGCCACCACGCTTCCGCTGCGCCACTCCGCTTTGTCGTGTTTTGAGTGTCATGCTGTAAAGAAATTACAGCTATATTTGGCGAGTGTCAAAGATTTTGTTTTCCAAGCCACGTTGAAAAATTAGATTAACATACAGAAAAAAGATCTTCAAGGATCATGACGTGATAATAGAGGCTTTATAATCTGTATAGTAGATTTCGAATTAAAATTAAAACATGTATTTTTTATAAAAATATGATAATCAATGTTTTACTGATTCATCAATATTTATAAAATATATTTTTCAGATATTTCATGGCATTAAGATAAAACTAATATATATGTAGGCGTATTCTTTAACTATGAATGAGTGGTACATCAAGCTCATAATACTGCATTTGAAATCTCAAATGAGTTGTTTCTTGGTAAAAAAATATATATATTTAGGATAGAACTTGTAAACAAGCAAGCATATATCTTTAACATTGAGTAATTTGCAGGTAGTTTTAGGATCCATAGTCTCTGCTCGTTGAATCTATTATCTAGTACCCTCTCTCTTTACTTATCTTTCTGGGGCCCTCTCTCCATGGCAGCTGTAGGATGCATAGAAGGGAAGGAGGCATCATCCATCAGTCAGAGAGATGAAGAGAGGGAAAGAAAGCAGTAGTCTTTATGTTTTATATTTATCCATTCTCTTCTCTTACTGTTTGTGTTTGAAAAACAGTGATCGGATTTTCTTCAGTAGGTTTATGTATCTGTTTGCTTCAATAGGTTCTGTTGGTTTTTTATTGATGTAATTTATAAATGCTGCTATAATTTTTTGTCTGGGCATATATCTTGGCTCGTGTTACTTCAAATCCCAGTATCTCCCTTTTCTCATGGAATTGGCTTGAATTTCTGTCTTCATTTTCCATCATATCTTTCAAAAGCTACAGTTAGTAAGCAAAGATTCAACTAGTTCTGTTCATTCTATGCTCTTAAATTATAGGTGATTTGCAGTCAATTTAGCTAGCACCGCTTCATTTTGCATTAAATGTTACATGGCCTTGTGGAAAACTCATTTGAACCAAGGTTTTATTTGCCAGTATTTAGGTGGGTTATTGAAAATTGTAAGATTATTTGCATAACTTTTCTCCAGTCAGCATTTGAGCTGATGGTACTTTAATCATCATTTATGACGCCATTACCTGCAGAAGGCACCCTAATACTAGCAGTCAGAGTGGGGCAATCTGCCTGGACATTTTGAAGGACCAGTGGAGCCCCGCGCTCACTCTAAAGACAGCACTTCTTTCTGTCCAAGCATACTCCCTGCTCCTGAACCTGACGGTCCGAAAGATGCCGTTGTAGCACAACTGGTCTGGTTCTCTGCCTTTCTTTGCCTTAATGTCACTGGTTCTGTATTGTATATCTCTTTTGAGTTTGGTTTATCTGCTTTTTGGAATACAATATCTCTGAGGTTATTAGATTTTTGTTATTTCTGCCAATCTTTTCAGTAGTTTTTTTTTTTCTAGTTGATTTTTAAAAAAAAAATCTCATATCCAACTCGGTGTTGTGGATATTGCAGGGTCTTAGAGACCATCAGACCTTTGCGAGCACAGCTCGCTACTGGACAGAAACTTTTGCCAAGGCCTCATCGCTTGGGGTTGAGGAAAAGGTAACTTGTTTTATTCTATATGCTCGTCTCGTTGATTCTGTAATTTTCTCGTGATTTTCACAGCAGTTGGCACTTTCTCGCACAGCAATTTTTCTTTCGTATTGGAAACAATATATATATACACATGCATGCGTGCGTACGTGTATGTACATCCGTAATGGCTGTTTCTAACCTAATATTGGTTGGCGTAGGTTCAAAAACTCGTGGAGATGGGTTTCCCTGAAGCTTTGGCGAGAAATGCACTAGAATCTGTCCGTGGTGATGAGAACTTTGGCTCTTGAAAAGCTTTGTTCTGGTTAAGGAGGGGATGAAACTGTCAAATCTGAATAATTATATCCTCGTATAGTTTTAATAAACAAGTCCTTTTCTTTAGGGGGGGACTCTGTTTCATCTATTTTGCCTGCCTTTCATCATATGGACGGAGCTCCTAAGAAAACCTGTATTGATTACTGTTTAATCCATGGTGAAATCTTGGCTTGTGCACTTTCACATAGGAAACTAGTACCTGGTGCCTCTTTTTTATCTCTTGGTTCTAAGATAAGCAATTACCTGACACACACAATTCCTTCTGCTTTGGGAAAAAAAGAAGCAAGAGCTACAGTCTGGAGAGCGCCCATGGTTAAGGACAACTGTGTACCCTGTTGCAATGGGAAAACACAAGCTTCCTCTCACTTGCTAATGCATATATGACATTCAAAGGAGTTTTGACAATGAAATTCTTACAAAGACTTGAACACTCTCATCGATATCTTTTCTATGGAGCAAATGCTTGAAAACCTGGTTTTATTTTGCAATCAAGAACATGCAATTCAAGATTGCAAGGTTTCCCTACTCTAACACTCAAGGCAATGCCGTCTTACCAGGGTGGAATGCTATCATGGAAGAGAAATGACAAGGGCTTGCAAAAATCCCAAGATAGAATGGACAACATAACGATAAGGATGGAGGTTTCTAAACTGATATCAATTCCCCAGCAAGGAACAGTGTAAATAGTCCTGAATTGAAATCAGCATGATGCAATATGAAGATTTCTGGATTTCCTCGAATTAAAAACTCTACACAAGGTCAGGACTCTCCTAACCTAAAGCAAATATACACAAGCTTTTCGAAAATCACAAGGCTGCAATTCCCATGCAGAGATACCCAACAAAATAACCTGAAGTGAACAATAGGGGATGGGATGGCCTGGTTTTAAGGTATGCGTCTCTGTTATAATCGTTAATTTGCAGATTTTTTCTATTTTGTTACTATTTATGCAACGAAAACTATGAAAGAATTATAATCCTGGCACAATTGTGAGAACAAGTGTTTTTTCCATCGATATCCCTTGTACTAATTGTATCCCTTGATTACTAAACAAGAAAAATTGATTTTCCAGCAAAAGGCAAAAGCTAGTATAGATAAAGTGCTGTCATCACACAGCCGTACCAACATTAAATCTCTAGCTAAAATCATATCTAGACTAGCAAGAAACTAACCTTCAATGTAAATCTTTGCAAGAAAGGAGCCACCAGAAGGCTGCGGGAATCACATATATTAACCTTAATTTCCATGTGCTTCACTCTGCTTAGCTCAGGAATGTGAAGATCAAGCATCTGAGCTTGCTGAATTAAAAGCACTCAATATTCGTAGGCAACATATTAAGACTACTATTAAAGAAAAACATTATTAACCGAAAACGATGTAGAAGAACACTCGCATGCAGCAGTGCTGTCCAGGTTCACTTGAAGAGTTTGTAGCTGTCAAAGTTAACTTTATCATAGCTACGTATCTCAGATACTATGTAGTCACAAAAACGAATCCCAAGAGATACCTCGTTAGCACTGGTAGTTTTTAGCAGTAAACCGGTCTTAACTTTTGGTCCACTGATCTTTACAAATAAGGTGAAATTCACCGCCAGATATCTCAAGAACCTCCAAATTGCAGCAATCCCTTGTATTCAACTCCTCCAACTTGAGCAGTGGACCACACAGACTACTCATTTCTTCTCTTTTCTTTCTTTTGTGCGCATTCGTTGTGAATTTGTGCTTCGCTTACTTAGGATAGAAATTTAGGTGGTATTTTATAATAATGAATAGAATAGTGGGAACGAAAATGAAAGCTTTTATTTTGTAGTTATTTGGTTGAAAGTTATTATAATAATGATGATAGCAGGATAACTTCTAAACATGGAATACGTTCGTTCATTGACCAAAAAACAAAAAAACAAAATACAATGCCCCCTTTATTTCATTAAATTAATGCTTAGTAACACATAATTTATATGGTTGAACTCAATTGCAAGCTACACTTGGAATGGTGATAAAGATAATTCGATGAACACTCAAGCTTCTGCAGAAACACAATTTACCTGTAAGATCGTGGAGAAAACACAATTCAAGAGCAGTAGTGGTATACAGTGACTCTTCTTGCAGGAGGAGGATGACAAATAGCTAACAGCATAATTGCCAAGACAAGACCTAGCACAAGCCATGCTAGGATCGAATCATCTGAATCTGAGCAGCACCCCATCTTTATACCTTCAACCTCCAAAATCTGACTAAAAATGCCAAGAACCCTGTAAGGGGATATGGAGCCAAATGGTGATCATATAATAATTGAAAGGCTTGAGGCAATGACTCCAATCCACTCGATGGAAAAGAAAAAAAAGAAGCAAGGACAGGTGTTGGCTCCAGATGTGGATATTTCACCCCCACTTATGTGGCTTTGGATGCTTGCGATCAACCTTTCTGGTTTTTGTCTTGACCCTCGTCTTGCATGTTACACATGGGGTCGCCGTTCTACGCATATATAATCAAGGAGTATTTTATTTATTTATTTCAATTTATAAAATTTTATGTTGGTTATTGGGTTTGTTCGTTCATAATAATTTATAATATAAATAAAAAAATATATTCTAGAGATAATCGAAATAAATTAATACTAATTAAGACTATGGCTCCCTATGTCCATGTCAGGAAAAAAAAGACAAAAGGTAACACATTGTATTAGCTTAATCCTTTATCCTCAAATTAAAGAAGTTCCGTGTGATTGAGGTGAACTAGGATGTCAATTAAGACCAAAAGGTTGAAGTTTTGTTTCATAATTGCTTTTTAAATTGTTTTTTTTTAATTTTAATTTTTTTTTAATATTTTTGATATATTGATGTTAAAAATATTTAAAAAAATAAAAAAAATATTCTAATATTTTTATGAATAAAAATTATTTTAAAACACAATTTCAATTATATTTTCAGACAACTGTTTGATGTCTTAGAGGTGTCTTTTATGCTATTACTAGTTAAGTTGGCTCAAAAGTTACTGATTATTAAAAAAAAATGTAGTTTTTTTCTTATAAAATATTTCTCACTTATTTTTTTAATTAAATTACTCATGTCATAAATTGTTTTGAAATATGATTTTTCTAAATTTATGACTTAAATTATTAAAATTTAAACCACAACTATTCATAAATCATGTTAAATAGATTTAAAACTAAATCATTACTCGTGTTATGCCATGGATCATATTGATTTTTTTTCTCTTAACATTCGGATATCATTAATGTATTTTTTAAATTGTTTATTTTTACAGCAAAAAAAAAAAACAAATCTTTCTAATATATTTTAATTTATGGGAAAAAGAAGAGCAGGTTTCCTTCATTTTCACTAATTCATTTATCACTGAAATTTAATATTCACCCGCTTTTTGACTGGTTCATAAATTATTTAACTCTTTGGCTATGTATACTTTCTTTTCAGAATTCGATGTAACATTTTTTTCTTCATGTTCTTCGACTAAACCGTGCCTTACATCTGTCGTGTTTTGTGCTCAATGTAGGTTTTTTTAAGGTATAATTTGTTAAGAAATTATCTCATCTAAAAATTTAAATTAATAATTAAAATTTTAAAATATAATTTATATTATTTTCTAATGCATTCTTTTAAGTGAAAGCTTTTTGGATATTAAACTTGCACAATTTCATCCTACCTTGTACTTGATTTTTATCAAATAAAATGAATTTATGAGATTTGAACTCGTGACCACTAGGTTAATAAGGCTATAATATTATGCCAATAAACTATTTTACCTAATAATTTAAACTTATAGATAAGATTCCAAAATAAAATTTGTATTATTCTTTAATAAATTCTCTCAAATAAAAAATTTTTAGATTTAAAACTTGTATAAACCTCAATTAAACTTGAAAATTGGATGAGCAAAGAAGATCGAGATGAACGTAATCAGAGCCCTACGTCCATATACTCTCTCTGCCAGAAAGCTGCAGAAATCGTGCTGAGAAAACTGCTGGGTTTTGGCAGCAGATTCTTCCTGATGTTTGCCGGGCTGGCCTTTCTTGCTTTGGATTGAGGGTTTCATAATATAGTAGTGGAAACGGATTCAATGGAAGCTCCTCGTTGTCTCTCTTTCTCGGAGATAATATTATAAATTATATTATTTTATTTTATTTAATAGTTTAAATTAAATTTTTATGTGAGGTAATTCTTTAATATAGTATTACAGTCTTGTTGACTCAACAATTATGAGTTTGAATCTCACAATTCTCATTTTATTTGATAAAAATCAAGGATAAAATAGTATATGTTTGTGTACAAATTTTAAACCCAAAAAACCGTGATATAATATTAAAATTTTATTGACCCAACAATCATGAATTTGATTCTACCAATCTTATTTTATTTGAAAAAATTAAATAGAAAATATTGTATCCTGTATATAAATTTTAAACTAAAAAACTTTTAATTATAAAAATATATTAAAAAATAATATAAATTATATTATCTCCGAGCGCACCATTCTTCGCACTCTCCGAGAAGGAAATATGCGTGGAGATTTTTATTTTACTCGGCTGGGCTCTTCTCAGGATATTTCTCTGCAAATCAAAAATAATTTTAAAAATATTAAATTAATATATTTTTAAATAAAAAACAATTTCAACTATATATTTCCAAGTAAATACAAGATTTACATCCACCCCAAGACATCAAATACGAGACACAACCTAGACCTAAGAACACAGAATTCATTTACAGCATCTCAACCCATTTCTAGCTGAGAAAAAGACCTTGATCATTTTAGATTTTCTTCAAATATCGTCACTATAGTTCATTCACTGGCGACCCCCGTCCTGCTTTTCCCTGACAAAGATGGTGCCATTGAAGTGAGCTTGGACTATACATGCATGCATGCATTCAAAATAATATCGAAGAACTTGAATATTGAAGGAAAAGGACTGGTAAGAGATGAGAAATGTCAGGTCATGAAAGGAGGCCATATTAAATAAGTGGGATTTAATAGAAATGGACCTGTAGATTCAACACGTTCATACGAACGTGTTCTTAGGTGCTGAAAGCTTTGACACATTGACTTGTGTTTGCTGCAGCTACCTCCCCTGAAATCAAACTCTCCCTGTCATTCCCCTTCAATTTTGCTGTAGCTGATATAATTCCTCACGACATTCTTCGTTTTTATACGTATATATATCCATCAAAGTCACTCTGTTCATTCCTTCTAGCTATGCCACCTACTTTGGCTTGGTTTTACTTGGTCAACTCATCATCTACCTGTGACGGCAGAAGTTTGAAGCCATGTTTCTCTCACCAGCAGCCTCGTCTTATGCCCTACTGTAAGCTTGCGAAGACAAGTCTTTAATTAGAGCTTAATTAATCAGACCATTAAGCTTTTAAATGCTTGGGAATCACTTCACTTGGACAGGAGATTAGAATAATTAATCTGCCCATGAAAGATTCCCTGGGTAAATCTAAGCAAGGAATCAGTACTTCATAAATGAAATAAAAACACAAAAGCAGTAGAATCAGTACTTCACCTAGTGGACGATGGTATTTCTCTATTTACACGTTATCATAAACTAATACGTGTGGGGAAATCACTCAGCACGCGAGAGATATATTATTTATTACAAAAAAAATAAAATTATTCGAGGTCCTTATATATAAATATATCAAATAAAAAAAATATAATTAATGTGAAGGTCTCGAACACAGCACCTTTTAGCTATGACCAATAAAATTCACTCCATAAGCTTAATACAATTTAATACCATACTTTTCAAAAATATTTTTGAAAAAAATATTTATTTTTATTTTAAATTAAATATTTTGAATATTTTTAGATATTTTAATATGTTAACATAAAAATAATTTTTAAAAATAACCGCAACTCTTAACCATCACTTAAATATCGTAGCTGTTGATTCGATTCAATTCAAATATTTTTTATATTAATATATTTTTTAAAAATATTTTTAATTTTAACACATCAAAAGCACTAAAATAAATATTTTATAAGATATTAAAACGTGAATTTCATAATGGTGGACAAGAACATTATTTTACAACGAAGAAAACCTCGCATGAATCCAATAAAATGGAGCACCATTTATTCACTTTTGGGGAGACCAACCGGGCGCCTGAAGGCAGAAAGGTCCCATACTTTTATGCCCTTAAATTTTATTTTTTCATTCATTCATGTCCCTACCTTTTCAAATCCTGTGATGCAGAGCCCATAGACAAAACACCACTTTCCTCCTCATTTCAGTCTCCCAAAAGCAGCTTTATACGAGGTGTCTGTCACGGTTGCTATGGTTATTTTTTTAATTTTAAAAAATTATTCTTCATATCGTTTTATATATATAAATCTATAAAAAATCTAAAAACACATATTTTTTTATTTAAATAATAAACAAATAAATAATCAAATTTATTAAAAACATCCTTATATTATTATTATTATTTTACACGTTATTTCAAGAATAATAATAAAAAAAAACATAATCGTAGAGGCTTAAGTGTCTGTTTGGTTTGGCGGTGTAACCACAGTTTTGCATAAATTAATTTTTTTTTTCATTTTAAATGAATATGTTTTGGTGTTTTTAGATCATTTTGATGTGCTGATTTCAAAAATAATTTTAAAAAAATGAAAAAACATCATTTTAATATATTTCGGCATGAAAAACACTTTGAAAAGCTACCACAACCACACTCCCAAACACTTCCTAAAACAAATATAACTCTATTTAGGTAGAGTTTTTACGCGCGTTGCCCCATTTTTTTTTAACTTTGAATTAATTTTTATTTTGATGTTTTTAGATTAATTTGTTTATACATTGAATTTTAAATTAATTTATTTTTTAAAATTATTTTAATATATTATTGTTAATAATAAAAAAATATTTTAATGTATTTTTAAACAAATTATATTTTAAAAAACAATAACATGTTTTTAAAGAAAACAAATAATAATAAAAAAGAAAAGAAAATCCTGTCCACCTGAACACTGACAATTGGCAAGTTATTCGCTTCTCAGTGGCCTTCCTGTAAATAGTTCAAACTCCATGTCTTAGTTTTTCGATCTGTTTCTCAGTATCTGCACTCTCTCCAAAAAATATAAGCCTACTTAACTTCTTCGCGGGCTTGAAAATTCTCCGTCTCATTCTCTCCCTCTCTAAGATTTCACGGTCCACGCTTCGTTCTTTCAACGATATGTAATACAAATGATGTTTTGTTTTGTTTTCATTTATTAATTTACACAACGCTGTTGTTTCGAATGCTGAAATTTTAACAGAATCTCATTCTGCCGTTACCGGAAAATCACTCCGTTCCAATTCCTGATGTACAGAACCTAAACCAATGGGCTGTGTTCTCAGCAAGTACAACGCCAGTCTTCACCAGAGCCGTGGAGGACCCTCTGATCGTGGCCGGAGCTCCGATGAACAAACCGTCACCGATGCCGATAGTGCAGAAGTGAGGGTTAAGAGGGAGAAAACAGCAACGATGAATACAACATCAACAACAACGCAGAGGCGGAAGGCAACAAGGGGCACCGGAGATTTCCAGGTGAAGGATGTTCAGGGGGAGACGGAACGCCGGGGACCACCCCCCGAAGCTAGTTTGAGGTGTCAGCAAGGGTGGCCGTCGTGGCTAATGGCGGTCGCCGGTGATGCCATCGGCGATTGGACACCTCGCCGAGCTAACACGTTTGAGAAACTTGATAAGGTAAATAAAGAAACTTAAACACATGTTTTCTTATTTTAATTGCATTTATTGAATTATTAACAATTTTTTAAATATTTTTTTAAAATTTTAGATTGGGCAAGGGACGTATAGCAATGTGTATAAAGCAAGGGATTTAATAACAGGAAAGATAGTGGCTTTAAAGAAAGTGAGGTTTGATGATTTGGAGCCAGAGAGTGTTAAATTTATGGCAAGAGAGATTCTTGTTTTAAGAAGATTAGATCATCAAAACGTGCTTAAGCTTGAAGGTTTGGTTACGTCAAGAATGTCATGTAGTCTGTACTTGGTTTTTGAGTACATGGAACATGATCTTGCCGGGCTGGTGTCTCGCCAAGGGGTCAAGTTTACTGAGCCTCAGGTACATTGTTTGGTAATTTGAGAGTGTGATGTTTTGTGTCGGTTGTTTCAATTTTGTTGTAGTTTGCTGTGTAATGTGAGAATTAATGGGATTTATGGGTGTTATTTTGGGTGGTTTGGTGCTGATGGATTTGGCTTTATGAGGCTATTGGAATGTTTTGGGTTGTTTTTTAGCTTTTGGGTGTGTTGTACTTTATTGTTCTTGCATGCTTAACTAGTTGTGGATATGCTTGTCTCTTTTTTTTTCTTTCCTTTTAATTTGCCTGTGAGCTCTGATGTTACTTCAAGCCATCTCCAAGGCTATGGGGCCCCATTATCTAGTAGCTTGCATGTTTAACTTTGTTTATTTGCGATGTTATGGTGCATAGAGCCTTCATATGATCGACATGATGTTTTGTATTATTTTGGAGCTTGAAGATTCCTGGAAAGTTCAAACTTTACATCGCCACATGAAAGAATACAGAAATTCCCCTTCTTAATTGACTTCTCATTTTTTGAGAGGACCGAATGACTTTTCATCTTTGAAAGTGAACAAATGCAAAAAGAAAAGAAGTTAACTCCAAGATTTGCTACTTTTGTGGCATTGGATAATTTGATCGTTTAGCCACTCTGCTAATACTGAACACTGGCTTTGTTTAGTTGGATTTTTATTTCTGGAGGCTCGGTGGGAAAGTAAATGTGAATGCCAATCTTCACGCAGTTGTCAATATCAAAAGTATTAATCAAGACTAACGGATTAAAGTTTATGGATGCTGAACAAAAAATAGCAACCCGGGAATTTATATTTTTCATGCAGTAAATCTTTTTACTATTTAAATTAGGAAAGATACAGTGCTTCTTATTTTTAGCAGAAATACAAGCCCAATTGAGATGCTTTTAACTGACCAGTACATTTCTTGATTTATTCCCTGTGCAGGTCAAGTGCTACATGAAGCAGTTGTTATCTGGGCTTGAGCATTGCCACAACCATGGTGTTTTGCACCGGGATATCAAGGGTTCCAATCTGCTTATTGACAATGAAGGAGTTTTAAAAATTGCTGATTTTGGACTGGCTACTTTCTATGATCCAGATCGCAAGGTTCCTTTGACCAGTCGAGTTGTCACCCTCTGGTACCGTCCCCCTGAACTTCTTCTTGGGGCCACTAATTATGGTGTTGGTGTTGACCTCTGGAGTGCTGGATGCATTTTGGCTGAGCTACTTGCTGGAAAGCCAGTAATGCCTGGACGGACAGAGGTATTGTTTTTCTCTCTCTCTAGCATACCAGGTTTAAAGATTTGAATGCAAATTCATTTGTTTTGCTTGAATAATGGATTTGTCGCAACTGGAATCTTCCCACAATATTTTAGGTTTCTGCTAATGATTAGTGTAGATGTGCATGTATGCCCCAATCAGTATGAGGTTGTGATGTCGAGTCATATGCTCAAACATGGGAGCTAGGTTTGAGATAGTAGGAATAGTAAGACATGAGGAATAGCCCCTACCTTTATTAATCTTCTAATGCTGTATAGTATTACAGAATAACTTGGTCTACTGGATTATGTTATGTAGATGTTGAACTTTGTCAGGGAAATTGATTGCACCAAACCAGGTAATCTGATGCCTGGAGAAATCTTCAGTTGTCTGAGCTCCCAAATATGGAATGTTCTGTTATCAAGAAACGTCAGGCATAGTAGGTTAAATCAGTACACCTTCAATGAATGTATCTTGCATTATATTGGTTTTGGAGCTTGTATAGCTTTTAGTAACTTGGCATTATTATCTCGACCATTCTTCAATGTTTCTGTAGATGATGTTGTTGCGTTAGTCATTCTCTTTAAGCTGGCAGGTTCACTGTTCACAGTTGAGATTCACTTTTCAATTCTTTCTCTGTTTAGGTCGAACAACTTCATATGATATTTAAGTTATGCGGCTCTCCATCTGAGGAATATTGGAAGAAATCCAAATTGCCAAATGCTACACTTTTTAAACCACAGCAGCCATACAAACGATGTATAGCAGAAACCTTCAAGGATTTCCCAGCTTCTTCTCTTCCCTTAATTGAAACTCTACTTTCGATAGATCCTGATGATCGAGTGACTGCCACTGCATCTCTAAATAGTGAAGTGAGTAATTTTAACATAATTATTTGCCAAGCTAGTGTATATCTATTTGAAGATGGCTTTATTTTCTGAGAACTTTCAAATTAATATTTATTGTTAAACACAAGGACTTGGGTGATATATTTTTGCTACTCTTTACTTTTCCATAATTTTTAGTTTCCCAGAGCTTATTTCTGGATTCATATTATGCAATATAGAGTGTAATCTTGTCGTTTGTTATTCTTACTGTAGTTCTTCACCACCAAACCTTATGCGTGTGAGCCGTCGAGTTTGCCTAAGTATCCGCCCAGTAAAGAATTGGATGTGAAGTTGAGAGATGAAGAGGCAAGAAGGTTAGTTTATTTGTCTTTCTTGCCAACCATATTTGGTTTTGGACTGGTAGTCCTGGTTATATGCTGAAAGATGATCTTTAATTATCTATTTTCCTTCTCAGGCAAAGGGGCCCAGGTGGAAAAGCTAATGCTGTTGATGGTGCCAGAAGAGTAAAAATACGTGATCGGCCTGGTCGGGCAATCCCAGCTCCAGAGGCCAATGCAGAGAATCCAGCAAGCTTAGATGTATGTAAAAGACTATCTTGTTACCTTTATAGTACTTGTTTCTTTATTTAGCTCCTTTTGCTGCAAGATGCAGGAACCTAGCTACCCCTGAATCCATCCATCTTTACACGTCTTGTTCATTCCGCGTCATTTCATCTTGATTAGTTCCTAGGTAGATATTTAATTGGTTGTCTTGTAGACTTTTTGTGTCAGTCTAATTTTGAGGTTACCTTTGTGATATCCCTTCTTGATCTCTTTTAGGTTACCACACTTTTCCTATTGTTGAAAAACCATTGTCAATCACAGGTCTTTGTTACATGATGACATCCACTTTGGTCTAGGCATCTTAGGTCAGTTGTCAAATCATATGGTCAGAATTGTCAACTGGTTAGGTCCTATACTTCATGATCTGCAGATGCCATTCGTTCTCTACCCTTCTTGGTTTTTCAAAGTATGACTTAAAATTCTCATCTGCTTGATTCTATACAGAGATGGAGAGCCATGAAACAAGCAAACGCCAAAAGCAGGAGTGAGAAATTTCCACCTCCTCATCAGGATGCAGCAGTTGGACATCCCACGGAAGCATCACATAAAGGTGGCCCTGTTTCATTTGGCCCATCGGATTCTTCCTTCAGTTCATCAGTATTCGATTCAAAATCATCTGTTAAAAATGCTGGAGCCACTGGAGGTCCTTCCAGGAGAACGAAAACCAATAAAGAAGACCTCCAGATGGCTCAATCTCAAAAACCTATCCGTCCTTTTAATCCATCATCAGTTGCGCTATCAATGAATCAGTTATTCAAGGGTAAATCTGAAGTTTTTGGCAACCAGAGGTAGCAGAAAATACGACTCGAAAGTTTTCCTTTTGGATTAGGTGTTTTAGTTTCTTAAATGTCTTTTGTTTTTGTTTTACAATTATTGCTTCCATTCATTTTGACCTCATCATATAAAGTGTATAATCTACACAACAGAGGCCATGGTGAGCCACTGTATAATCCTCTCCACTTTTTTTGTACAGTTGTTGGAATTGGACGCTTTCTAAATTAAGATTACAAGTGTTCTTCCTCACTCATCTTGATTAACTGTAAACCTTGATTCAATCATAGATATTCTGCGCCTTTGAACTTGATAGTGTTACTGGTCAAGTCCGTATTGCACTCAGAATTTCGTCCTCCTATAGGGCCTACCTAAGAGCTGGTAGCTCGGGTAAGCAATGCAATCATGCGGGGAATTCCAAGGTTGGTGCCAGCAACTTCTAGTCATCCTGCATGGCCCTAGCTTGATTGAGATCATTGTGTTTTTTTCACGAGGCGCCAAGTGCATTGGACTACATATCGGGAATATTCTTTCCTTATTGCATGATAGCTCAAGACAGCGACTTGATTTTGCCTTGTTGGAGAGAGCTATGAAAGAAATACCCTAATACCTGAGATGATTAAAGAAATTGTTCTGGTACTGATTCAGGAAGGATTTTTTATGAGAATTTTGGTGGTTTTGTGATGAGCCTTTTCGATATCAAGATTCAAATTAAAGAAACCATTAGAATCTCTCTCTTTGTGTGCTGTGATTTGGATGAGAGGCTATAAAATTGCATTCCCAATTATGTACTACGCTTCTGAAACATTGGTAGCCTAACAGTGAAACTTCAAAAAGAATTTGGATCCTAATCCCATTAAACAGTATTGCCTCCATCCTGACATCATTCTATAAGCACTTCAATCAGCTATCTGGATAGGGGGGGGGGGGGGGTGTTATGCAGTCACTAAGCTCAACCTTTTCTGAATATCCTCAAAAGGATTCTTCAGTTAACTTCATTGATATTGTGTTTGAAATGAAACCGATTACTGTAAAACTACGTTATTTTTATCCTCAGGAAGATCGTGAATACTAGAGGAGGGAAAACAGTAAGGTAGGACAGGGAGGCGTGGATTTCCAACCCAAAAAACATAGGGATTGACCTTGGAAAAAGGGCTTGGACCATCAGGTTACAGCTTCAATTCATGGTAAACACGTCAATCTCTATATATATAGTTCGGTTGTGCTGAAAAAAACTAGCCCAAGGTAGGCCTGCGAGCTAAAAATTTGTGTGCGTGTATTGTGTTATCGTCTTCCTTAGTTGTTAGGTAAACGAATCAAATCTCTTAGTAAAAGGAATATGAAAAATCACAGTTAATTTATCTCTTCTCTTGAGGAATAAATTAATAATTGATTATAATTCCAAAGTATAGGTTATGAGAAAATAAGTCCGAGCAGAGAAAATCATCTGTATATTTAGCTGCTTCGCACAGAAGTGATGGAAAATGTTTCCTTCTTGCTTTTCTATAACTTTTTAGAACATTTGAGTGATGTATTTTTTTTATTTTATTAATATAGATATTGATGTTAGTTTGTACGTATCTTGATTAATCTCACGGATCTTGAAATCAACGATCATATAAACTTCTAATAACCATGATATTACTAATTACAAGACTCGAATCTAAAACCATAAGAAAAACATACTTTTTAATTTTAAATTCTTTACCACTACACCATTTAGATTTGAGGGATGTTTTGTTTTGATAGCAACATTCATAACAAGCCCTCAAAAAGCGTGGCGTAATGACAAAGAGTTTGAGATCTGCATAACGGGTCTTGAGTTCAAGTTAAAAAATATATATTTTGTAAGAGTTTAGAATAACCGGTATTTTACTTATTAACCTGGACCCATAAAATAAGTTTTCTGATAAATAAAATTTCCCCAAATAAAAAAAAACATAACAAAATATTAAAAAAAAAAGGTCCTTTTTTCAGTAATTTCTTAATCCATGATGATGGATAAAAAGGACCATTCTCTTTTGTTGAGGTTTTCCATCTCCCACCCTCATTCTAACATGTTCTCTCATGCTAAGCTTCCATTCACAGTCTCTTCCTCAATCTTCACTATTTGCTTTCCAACAAGTTCTATCTCTCCATATTAATTTCAATTCCAATTCTTTTGTGTATCCAGCCATTTGTTTTCGCTGCAATGGCGGCTCGAAAGGACAAAGAAGAGAAATCATGCTTATGCTCTACCAGAGTTCACATGCCATGAATAAAGAGTATTTTATCAACGTCTTTCCCTGCTTTATTCTCATGAATTAGAGAGGATTAATTAAAATCTCAGTTAAAATTAATGATAACTCTAAGATTTTTTAAGTTAATCACTGATATTTTAAACACCAACAAAGTAGTAAATTTAATATTTTATTAGAAACTTTACTTATTATTCTTATGAATTAAAGGAAAATTGGTTTTATTTTTTGAAACACTGACTAAATTATCAGGGGCTTATTAAAATTATTTTTGGCATCTCAAAATGTATGCAAAAACCAAAAAATAAATTATTTTATGCGAAACATGAATTTATTTTTGAGATATTTGGTCGTATACAACACACAGCATCGATAACAAAAATATTTTGATATAATTATTTTATTTCAATTTTCGTAAAGACATGTCTAACAAAATACTAAAAAAAAATAAGTTAAAAACTAACAAAAAAGATATAAAGGTCCTTAACCTGAGTGTTGGGCTGGATGGGCTTAGCTCCAACTATCAGCCGGGTTTTGGTTTAGTTGGGCCGACTAAAGATCCACATATGTTTTTTTAAGTAAAATACACGGGCTGGACCCTCAGCTCAGCCTGTTGGCAGCATCTGCCAGCGGTCGCAAGACGTGAACTAATTCGGAATAGAATAGAAGAGCGATATGCGCGCGTGATGTGCCAGACTTTTTTATCTATGTAAAAAATTAATTGTTTTTATATATATCGTATTTTTTATTTTAATATTTAATTAGTAAAATTATAATTGAAAAAATCTGTATAATTGAAATTGAAAGTGGTTCGTATATTTTCGAATTGCAGATAATACAGGTAATTTTTTTTTTTATGAGTTGCATTTTTTCTTAAGTAATATTAGATTTGACACATTATAAATAAAAATATTATAATTATTTTTTTCAAGAAATAAACTTAAATTTTTTTCGCCCTATAATTAGTTATTTTAATGTTTAATTACTGAAATTGTCATAGATCAAATATGTTAGAAATGAGTTTTTTGCGCTGTATAATTAGTATACTTGCCCGCGCATTGCGTTAGGGTTTTTTCTATGTAGAAAACTACTTGATTTTTAAAATACTGTAATTAATTGTTTAAATATTTAATCAGTAATATTATAATAGATAAAATATGTAACATATAAATTTTCCCCCCGCCTAAAATGAATAGTTTAATCGAAATGGGAAGTGGTTCGTATATTTTTTAATTGTAGATGACCTAGGTAAATTTGGCAAAAAAAAAAAAAACTGAGTTGCATTTTCCCCCTAGTAATATTAGACCTGACACATCAAAAATAAAAATACTAAATTTTTTTTTTAGAAATGAACTTAATTTTTTTACGTGCTATAATGATTTATTTGCTGTCTAAAAGGAACAGGAATTGAAACGGGAAGTGACCCGTATATTTTTTAATTGTAGATAATCTAAGTAAATTTGTAAACTTTTTTTTTAGTTTAATTTTCCCCCCAGTAATATTAGATTTAAAATATTAAAAATGAAAATATTGTAAATTTTTTTTTAAGAAATAAACTTAAACAAAAGAGTATCAAATTTAAATTCAAAGGCAAAATTTTTTTTATAAGATTTATTAATTATATTATCATATTAAATGTATTTAAGAATGTTGATATTAATTTTTTTTTAAGGAAAAAATCGCAGGCCATTTTTTTTTCTCTCTCTATATATTTATAGGCGATAATATTCAATAAATATTAAAACATATAATTAGTCTCACATATTTTATAGAGTAAATGAAATGGGAAGTGGTTCGTGTATTTTTTAATTGTAGATAACCTAGGTAAATTTATCATTTTTTTTATGAGTTGTTTTTGTTCCTTAGTAATATTAGATCTGACGCATTATAAATAAAAATATTGTAATTTATTTTTAAAAATAAACATAATTTTTTTGCGTGCAATAATTATTTATTTGTCGTCTAAAAAGAATAGTATAATCGAAACTGGAAGTGACTCGTATATTTTTTTAATTGTAAATTTATCATATTTTTTTTATAAGTTGCCTTTTTTTCCCAGTAATATTAGATCTGACACATTGCAAATAAAAATATTGTAATATGTTTTTAGAAAAAAAAAATTGTGCTATAATGACTTATTTGCCGTCTAAAAAGAACAGTGTAATCGAAACGGGAAGTGACTCGTATATTTTTGAAATCTAGGTAAATGTGTTAAAAACAAATTCATTTGTATTTTTTGCCAGTAATATTAGATCTAAAATATTAAAAATCAAAATATTGTAATTTTTTTTAAGAAATAAATTTTAAAATAAGAGGAAAAAATTAAAATTCAAAGAGAATTTTTTTTTTATGTTATCTGATTTATTCATTATATTATTATATTAAATGTATATTAAGAATACTGATATTAATTTTTTTTATTCAAAAAATCCTAGGTCATGTTTTCATCTCCCTATATATATTCCTAGACTATATTATTCAATAAATATTAGAACAAAAATTGTGGTGCGCATAAATTAACCCGGATACCCCGGTCATGGAAAAAAAGGTGAAAAAAAATATATAAATGGAAAAGAGAAATAGATAAAAAATATATCAGTGGAAAAAAAAGGAAAGCAACTTTTCCATACATTAATTTTTCAAAATCTGGATTTTAGAAAAATAAAAAGAGGAAAACAACTGAAGTCAATTTTGGTGGCTGAATTATTCGAACTCCTGCGCTCTGAATTTTCGGCGCACGGCGAACCACTTGGCCACAGCAACTGGTTTGTCATATCTATTCAACAAATATATAAAAAGAATTCCTTTATAAAAAAACAAACAAAACCAAGCTCATGTAGGCGCGAAGCAGTGGATTAAATATCCAGTACATAGGGTTTTGTTTGTGCGTGAGCAGTAATCTACAATACATGACTCATTTTGTTTTAGCTCTTTTATAATGGGAAAATAAGAAAAAAAATTAGAAAAAAAGGCAAGAAAAAAAATTAGAAAAAGCAATAAGAAAAAAAAAATGAAGAAACAAATAAAATACAAAAAAAAAAGAAAAATATAACTCGAAAATAAAAAATAAAAAGCAAAAAAAAATTAAAAAGAAAAGAAAAATGTAACCTGAAAAAAAAAACGAAAGTAAAAAACTAAGAAGAAAATAAAATGAAAATAAAAATGAAAAAAAAAATAACCCGAAAAAAAAAGTGAAATCGGAAGTAAAAAATAAGAAGAAGAAAAAATTGGAAGTAAAAAACTAAGAAGAAAAGAAAATAAAAATGAAAATGAAAAATAAATAAATAAATAACCCGAAAAGGAAAAAAAAAAAAAAGAGCTCATACTCCCACGAAGCAGGGAGTCAAATTGCCAGTGAACTGTAACCTGAAAAAACAACGGAAGTAAAAAACTAAGAAGAAAAGAAAATAAAAATAAAAATGAAAAAAAATAAATAACCCAAAAAAAAAAAGTGAAATCGGAAGTAAAAAATAATAAGAAGAAAAAATTGGAAGTAAAAAACTAAAAAAAAAAGAAAATGAAAATGAAAATGAAAAATAAATAAATAAATAACCCGAAAAAAAAAAAAGAGCTCATGCTCCCGCGAAACACGAAATCAAATTGCGAATAAACAGTAGCTGAACAGTAATCAACCGATCTCCTTTGGCTATGAGGTAATGAGGCGCTCCATGAAAAAGTCAACAAGATGAGACATGTTGTGGTCAACATCATGCTCTCTTTGCATCACGAAAGATATCAAGAAGTTTAGGAGATTGAGCATCTTAAAACGGCATTAATGGATAATAAGATTGTTGTCCATGAACGAGCATATTTAAGGGGTGTTTTATATTGTATTTTAAAAATATTTTTTTAAAAAATAAATTTTTATTTTAAATAATTTTTTTTAATATTTTTAAATTATTTTGATATATTTTAAAATAAAAAAATATTTTAATAAATAACCTCAACAATCCTCTCAAATTAATTTTGTTTGATTATGATTTTAGTTGAAATAAAATTAAATTATTGGCTTTAAAAAAAATAAAAAATTAAAATTAAATTAATTTTGTTTGATTATGATTTATTTTCGTACAAAGAGGACTAATCGATTCCTCTTTTCGATGTCTTTCAAGCCCTTTTCAACCATATCACACTAGTTCTTCACTACGTTTTCTCCCTTCCACCACAACTTCTCCTTTCCCAGTACAATCATGGATCAATCGCTGTCTCTTAATTAAAATTAATCAATTATATATATATATATATATATATATATATATATATATACTAGCTAATTGCCCCCGCGTGTTGCCGCGGGTAATTTTATGTGTATAATTTAATATAATTAAATATACAACGATAAATTTATATGATATAAGTAAATAAAAGTTATAGTTAAGAGATAAAATGTATGAAATTTTGAGTTTAGTTTGTTACGCAAGCATAGACTACATTTTTTAGAATATAGGTATTGCGTTATAAATGATCACAAAAGAGTGCGAACTAACATTAGAAAAAAGATCAAAATATTTTTACCCAGATAGTAACATTATAAAAATCATTTAATACAAAGAGGAAATGAAAATAATAATAATAAAAGGAAAAAAAAGCAATATTAATTTAAAATATTATAACAATAGCAACATCGGAGTCTTAACATCTAAAATTATTATTGCCGTTAGTATAAAAACAATAAAAATTATCAAATTATACCGAGGGAAAAAAATCAAAAGCATGAACACAATAATAAGCAAGAAAAACAATTAAATTATTATTATTATTATTATTATTATTATTATTATTATTATTATTATTATGAAAGAATTAATGAATGAATGGAATATTAAAAAAATTGTAAAAAAATAAAAAAATACAATAAAAAATTAAAATTATCATTCTTATCACTTTAACACAATAAAAACTATGAAATTATTTTGAGGGAAAAAAATCCTCAAAAACATCAACAAAACAGTAAGTAAGAAAAATAATTAAATTGTTATTATTATTATTATTATTATTATTATTATTATTATTATTATTATTATTATTATTATTATTTATTTATTTTATTTTTGTGTTAATAATGAAAAGGAAAAAAATGGAAGAGAAAAAAAATTCTAAAAACTTCAACAAAAGATTAAACAAAAGAATGAAACAAAAACAAAAAATTATCGTTGCTATCACTGCCAAAACAATAAAAATTATCAAATTATCCTAAGGAAAAAATCTTGAAAAACATTAACAAAAGAGCAAGCACGAAAAACAATAAAAAATTATAATTGATGATAAAAAAAAACAATTATTAGCTGAAAAAAATTATTGAATCTGAAAATTTTAAAAAATATATGTTCTATGTTGCAGGTTGAACGAACAATTTTTATAGGATTTGCTGGATCAAAATTAAAATATAATTTTGATATATGCAAAATTCAATATAATAAAATAGCTCAACACACCTTATAATAAAAATAGCAAAATCAAAGCCTTAAAATATAAAATTATCATTGCTTTTACTATTAAAACAATAAAAATTATTAAATTATCCTGGAAAAAAAACTTAAAAACATTAAGAAAAGAATAAGTAAGAGAAACAACTAAATTATTATTATTATTATTATTATTATTATTATTATTATTATTATTATTATTATGTTAATAATGAAAGAAACAAAAATAAATGAAAGACTAAAAATTTTCTAGAAAATTTAACAAAAGATTAAAAAAACAACAACTATTATTGCTATTATTGTCAAAACAATAAAAATTATCAAATTATCTGGAGTGAAAAGAAACATTAAAAAAAGAGCAAACAAAAAAAATAATTAAATTATTATTATTATTATTATTATTATCACTATTATGTTAATAATGAAAGAAGCAAAAATAATTGAAAGACTAAAAATATTCAAGAAACTTTAACAAAAGATACAGAAAAAAACAAAAAAACAAATATATTATTGCTATTATTGGCAAAAAAAAAATATTATCAAATTATCAGGAGAAAAAAAAAACAGAAGAGTAAGAAAGAAAAATAATTAAATTATTATTATTATTATTATTATTATTATTATTATTATTATTGTGTTAAATACATTTATATATACATGGATAAAAGTTGAGATTATTCTAGAAATATAAAAAAACTAAAAGTATAAGGGTGGAAATGAAAATCAAATATAAAGGGATTAAATGAAAAAATTAAAAGTCAAAGGGCTAAAATGCAAATTACATTTATTGTCAATTTAAATGCGAGGACAAAATTGAAAAAATCAGAACTTGTGTATCGAATTCATTGAGTTATTTACAGACAATCCTGAAATTAAAAGTAGCAGGACCGAAGTGAAACTTTCACATTGAATTCATTAAAATTAGAGGACCTAATCGAACAAAATAAAAACTTATATAACAGAAATCAGGACCAAAAACCAAATTCAAAGTAAAGGGACCGAAGTGAAAAGTAACAAAAAATGGGGGACTTTGCTGCACATTGACATGTAGGAGAGAGAGAAACGTGGTCGGCGTCTTTAACTGGCCACCGTCGCATTCACAGACATGTTGTGGTTACACGCGCCACCGCGGGAGGAAGACCACACGTCGGCGCATCGAAAAAAACTCCGGTAGACCATTTCCGGTCACTGTATGACGCTGCACGCGCCACCTCAATAGGGCGTGAGGCGAAAAACCGTCCGGTGCGTGCGTCTTACGCCCTGACAGACACCGAATTAAAAATTTGAAAAATAGGGTAAATTACCGTTCTAACCCTATACGCAATTCAATGTTTTTGTCTTATTCGGGGCTATAACCGTATTTAGCCATTTCAGAAAATATTAAAAAAAACCAAAAGTTGCGGCGGACCGGACTGGACCATTCCGTACGAGCGTAATTACACCGGTGTCCCTGATCCGGAGGCGTAGTTTTGTCTTATTATAGGGGGCGAAATCGGTAATACACTGTTCACAACTAATTATTTAAAAAAAAAGGACAGAAAAAGAAAAAACCGAAAATAGCCCCAGTTGACCAGCTTATTTTGACGCGCGGATGAAGGAGAAAATCGGGCGCACACTGACGCAATCCACAGGAGAATTAGAGACAATGCACAGTGTTCCAAACAGTAAAAACGCCATGCCAATTATAACACACACACACACACACACACACACACACACCACTAAAGTAAATATATATTTAAAATTGTGATTGAAGTTATTCTTAAAAATATTTTTATTTAGAAATATATAAAAAAAAATAATTTAAAAATTATTTTTTTATAGTACTATATTAAATATATATTATGATTATTTTTTAAAATATTTTTTATATAGAAATATATTAAAATAATATTTTTTTTATTTTTTTTAAATTATTTTTGATATTAATACATGAAAATATCTAAAAATACAAAAAATATTTAATTTAAAATAAAAAATAAAAAATATATTTTTGACATTAATACATGAAAATGATCTAAAAACACAAAAAATAGTTAATTTAAAATAAAAAAATCATTTTTTTTAAATACTTTTAACATATATTAAAATATTACAAAAAATCAAGTTTTATTTAAAAATAACTATTTTTTTTTTCCAAACACCCTTTAAAGGTACTGAACATATAAGGTACCGTTTTTCTTATAAATTTTAGTTTAACAAAAAAATTCTTCCAATATCTGTACAGGGGACAATCAGAAATATATTTTAAAATTTAATTTTCTTGTTAATTAAAAAAATATCGAGTCTCTGTCGGGTTGAAATAGATCTTGAGTTGAACCGGTAGATCATTAAGGTTTTTATGGGCCAACTATAAACCTGGTTTCATTTTTTTTGACCCGGCAGAGGCCCTAGGTCAACACGTCAAACTAGATGAGGTCGAATAAATAGATCTCGAGTTGAACCTGTAGAGCATTCGGGTCTTTATGGGCTAACTATAATTCTTGTTTTCGTTTTTTTGACCCGACTGAGGTCCTAGATCAACCCGCCAGGCTAGCTCAGATCGAATAATTATAGTTATAAGAATTTTATAGGCTAAAAATAATCTAATTTGCTTAAAAATAATAATTATAGTTATAATAAACGTTTCTTTTTCTTTTCTTCTTCTTCTTCTTATTATTATTACAAGTTTCCTTCCGGTAAGGAGTCTTTTTAGTCTTCTTCCTCTCTCACTTCACTGATCACTGCTACCACCACTACTAGCAAACTCCTCTTTCCTTCAAAACCTCCACTTTCTTCCTTCTGTAACTACTCAGCTTCTCGTTTTTGTTTTTTTTCTTTCTTTTTTCAAGAGTAAGCATGGAAACTCCTGAAGAACACATAGAGCGCTTAAGAGCATCAACATTCTCAATCGGAAGAGAGAGCAACCCTCTGGCTCCCGTGCTTGATCAGGCTGTCAAGTATCTCTCCGCTGAACTTTACGCCAAGGATGTTAACTTTCTCATGGAAATCATTCAGGTTTCTTCCTCCTTTCACTCCCTTTTTGTTTTTCGTTTTTCTTCGTCCTCTTATGTTTATGTTCATCGTTTACCATGCTTTTTCCTTTAATTGTTTTATTTTTCGTTGACCTTTTATCTCTCTCTCTATCTCGTACTGGCTGATTTCTTTTCTAGCGATTAAAACAGGGAGCTGTAATTTTATATTATTTTTCTGTTTTGTTGAATTGAAATGTTAACGTCAAGCCGAGTCAATGGCTGGTTTTTTCTTCTTATTTCGGCTGCTGAAAAAACGGGCATCAAGCTTCCTATTTTCTTTTTCTTTTTTATTTATTTATCATTCAAGGTCCTTAACAGTTAAAATATAGAAAATAGGATGAGGAAGGAATGGATTGCTATCATCATGGTTTGTGTGCTTGATGGAAGTTCTTGCGTTGAACCGTGCACTTTACTTTCGTGTTAAATTCTGGATCTTTTAACTGCGTCTTATATAACGCACAAACACACACAGAGAGTTCAATATCCATTCATACCAAGATGAACTTTTCCTGCACAGAATGCTGAAGACAATGAATACCTGGAAGGGGTGGATCCTTCACTCGAGTTTGTTTTAACATCTCGTGATATAACAAACACCGGCGCACCTGCTACTTTGCTGGTGTTCAATAATGAGAAGGGTTTTTCTGCAGAAAATATCACGTCCATTTGTGCTGTTGGAAATTCCACCAAGAAAGGGAATCGGAAGCGCGGTTATATTGGGGAGAAAGGTGCTTTTTTTCTTGCTCTATTGCTTGTGAAGTGTGTTTTATAAAGAACTAAACTAATATAATCAAAGAAATTTTTACAGAAATGTCTGGATATTGTTTTCTTTCTAGTAGTCACTGCATCACCATGTTGATCCTCGGAATTTTAAGGATTTTTAGATATTAAAAATCGCAGTGAAACTTCCTATTTTTGATAATTTTTGTGATTTCATGCAATTTTCATGCTATTTCCGACAAACATAAAACCCTTGCAGTTTTGTCTGGAAACTCAATTAGTTGAACCTAGTAAACAGGTCTGCTTATACATTTAACTGCGGATGCATTGAACTAAGCACTACTCAAACGCAAAGCATAGGTGTCGGGGAGTGACCTGATGCGTTCAAGAACGTAGCTCTGAAACATTCAGATCACTTTAAAAATAAAATTTAGGCCAGAAAAAAGAATTAAAATATATGAACAGGCAATCTTTTTTCAATTGTGGAACACTGCATAAACCAAGAGTGGACAAATGGAGGCTCATGGAATGAGCACGGGCTGGCTTGCATAAAGATACAAAATAAGATAAACTATGAGAAGAGTTTCATAGGCTTAGCAACTGTATTGTATATTAAACCATAAAATGAGACTTGTTTAACCCCGCAACAGCTCATGTTTATCTTCAAATTCAATCTAACAAACCTTCTCATGGATTGATCTGCAGGGATTGGATTCAAGAGTGTGTTTCTTATAACTGCGCAGCCTTACATATTCAGCAACGGGTACCAGATACGATTCAATGAAAATCCATGCCCACACTGCGAACTCGGATACATAGTTCCTGAGTGGGTTCATGAGAACCCATCTCTGTCTGACATCAAACAAATTTATGGTTCCAATTGTGAGCTTCCGAATACTACATTGATTTTGCCTCTGAAGCCTGAGAAGGTGAAAGCAATAAAGCATCAGCTGTCAAGTATTCACCCCGAAGTCCTGCTGTTCCTTTCAAAGATAAAGCGCCTTTTGCCAGGGAACATAACGAGAATCCAAGGCTCAACACTGTTAGTGCAATAGCTATTACCAAAGAGACTAATTTTGTGACGAGGAAAAACATCGATGCCGAGTCCTACACACTCCATCTGTCTGCAGAGGAGAATAGTGATGAATTTGCAAAAGAATGCAGCTACTACTTGTGGAAGCAGAAGTTTCCTGTGAGGCAGGAAAACAGAGTCGACAGGAGAATGGAAGTGGAGGATTGGGTGATCACTTTGGCTTTTCCTAACGGAGAGCGCCTTCTTAGAGAAATGAAGTACGCTCCTGGAATCTATGCATTTCTTCCAACCGAGATGGTCAGCAACTTTCCCTTCATCATTCAAGCAGATTTTATTCTAGCATCATCAAGGGAAACAATACAATGGGACAACTTATGGAACCAAGGAATACTTGATTGTGTTCCCTTTGCTTTTATCAATGCGTTAATCTCATTAATCAAAACAGTAGATGGTGCTCCTGTATCTAGTTTGCTGCCAATGTTCAAGTTCTTGCCAGTCCACAGCTCCCCCTTTGAAAAGTTTAATATAGTGAGGGAATCGATTAAATCAAAGCTGGCTGAAGAGGATATTGTTCCAAGTGAGTCACACAATAGGCAAAAGTTCTTTCATAAACCGCGTGAAGTTTTCCGATTAATTCCTGCTTTTTGGAACATACTGAAGATGGCAAGGGAGCAAGGAGTGAGCTTGCACGATCTTTCATCCCATGGTTACAGGGTTCTGGATTTTTCTTTTGATAAACCAGAGTATGATGACATACTGGATTTCTTGGGGCTGGTGCCAGTAAGTAGTGATTGGTATGTAAAGTACATCCAGGGTTCTTTTATTGTAATGGGAGTCTCAGAGGAAACATACCTGGAGCTTCTTCACTTTCTTGCAGATCTGTTAGACAATTGACATTTTAACTCAGGTTTTTTAGTTTGTTTATTTGTCATTCAATCAAGTGATGTTTGTCAGTTTTTCTTCTATTTCTGTTTTGATCTAGTCAAGATTAATTCCTTGTTTTTCTGTTTTTCTGAGGTCTGTTTTTCTGAGGTTTGTTGCTGAGTTAGTGGCAACACATTGTCCACTAAGGTCAGTGGCAGATTATTAGGAAGGATTGTTAAGTTTTTTCATGTATTTAAAGACATGCAATCATTGAAATAAATATACAAACATTTTATCAAATAACTAGTGTGTAGTCCTTGTTCTTCAACCCCAAGCTCTACTACTCTTGTTTTCTCCTTCACCTGCACATATCACAACAGCACAAACACAACAGTGGTATAAGAGTTTTTTTAGATCTTACAGGACTAAAATACATTTTTCAAAATGACATCCAACAATTACTTTTAAATTCTCCTATTATCTTCACCGACAAAAACTATCATATTTTGTCAATGAAGCGCAAGCTTTTCTTGAAGCTTATGATCCTTGGAAAATTGTCTCTGAAGACAAACTAGTAGCTCTTATACCAACAAATCTCATTGTAGCTCAAATCAAGTTCAACAATAATTTGAAGAAGTGATGAATTTGAAGAGAGATTATGAGGCACTACGCAAGTAAGAAGATGAAACAATCTTTAAGTATTCTGATTGAATTTCACTAATTATCAACAACATCATATTACTTGGAGAAGACTTTCCTAACAGAAGGATTGTGAAGAAGATTTCTGTGACTCTTTCTGAGAGGTTTGAATCCAAAATCTCCTCACTGGAAGAATCGAAGGGCCTCAACAAAATCTCATTATGAGAACTAATGAGTGATTTTCAAGAACATGAGCAACAAAGAACAATCAGGCAAGACCGGTTGACTTAAAGAGTTTTTTATGTGCAAAAACAACAAGCTGAAAAAGGAAAAAAGTTGTTTGTCTAGAAAAATAAATGTAGTAATGAAGGAGGCAGCACCAATGAAGGTTCAAGACAGAGAAGTTCCCTCCTTGCACTCACTGCAAAAGAAACACACATTAAAAAATATATTGTTGATGAAGGCTAGATGTGATTTGTGGAAATTGCAAGCAATCAGGACACATTACAAAGATCTATAAATTTAAAAACTCAAACCCAAAATCTTAACAAGCTCACCTAGCAGACAAAATCGATACACAGGAGGAGCAATTCTTTGTTGTCACCTGCTTCACAACAAATAATTCAGCTGATGCTTGGCTCATTGATAGTGGATGTACAGATCACTTGTGCAATGATGATGGAATGTTCAAAAACCTTAATGAATCTTACAAATCCAAAGTAAGGGTTGGCAATGGAGAATTTATGGAGGTCAAAGGCAGAGGGTCAGTCAATGTTCAGACAAGTTCAGGTATCAAAATCATTTCTGATGTGCTGTTCATACCAGAAATCATTCAAAACTTATTGAGTGTTGGAAAAAGGATGGAGAAAACTATTCTCTTTAGTTTAAGGATCATAAATGTACTATTTTTTTATCCTTCCTAAGAACAAGTGTTTTGTGTAAAGATGAAAAACTAAAGCTTTGTTGTTGACTGGGAAAGAGTGTCCAATCATGCCTATGTGAGTGCTACTCAGGATGTTTCAAATCTTTAAAATAAAAATTTTGGATATTTCAATCAAAATAGCTTATCAATTTTGAAACAAAAAGAGATGGTCAAGGCATTGCCCATATTGAATTGTAAGATTCAATCGTGTGAAACATGTTAACTTGGCAAGCAATCAAGGGCACCATTTCCTAAAAGGCAAGCATAGGGAGCCAACAAAAAGCTTCAGCTCATCCACACTGTCGTGTGTGGACCTATAAAGACAACCTCATTATATGGTAACAAGTATTTCATTCTCTTTATTGATGATTATACTAGGATGTGTTAAGTGTATTTTATCAAATTTAAGAGTGAAGTATTTACAATCTTTCAAACATTTAAAGTTTTAGTTGAAAATCAAAATGACATGCTAATTAAATGCTTAAGATTTGACAATGGTACTGAATATACCTCAAATCAGTTTCTTGAGTATTGCAACAGCAAACGCATTGCACACCAGTACACTACACCATTCACACCACAATAAAATGGTGTGTGTGAGAGGAAGAACATGACAATAATGGAGATGGCTAGATGTCTCTTACTTGAAAAGAAAATGTCAAACAAATTATAGACACAAATAGTCATTACCTCTGTTTACTTGCTGAATCGAATTCCAACCAAAGCATTGGAGGACAAGACACCATATAAAGGCTGAAATGACATCAAACTTGTTGTAGATCATCTCTGAATCTTTGGAAGCATTTGTTATTATCATATAGCTGAGCTAAAGAAGAGTACACTTGACAACAAAGCTCAGAAGGGAATTATTGTGGGTTATGAAATAAAATCAAAAGAATACAAAATCCTTTGCTTACAAACAGATAAGGTTATTCTCAGCAAAGATGTGAAGATTGATGAAGAAACTACATGGGATTGGGAACATCATAAAAATTTGAATTCTGATCATCCATTTACCATTTAGCCTCAGCTAGAAGCTGATGAATCAGTGGATGACTTTCTAGTGAGAGGTATAATATCTTTGGAAGACATTCATCAAAGATGCAACATGGTAATTTTGGAACTTACCAGCTATGCTGAAGCTCAAGAATCTTCAACATGGAGGAGAGCAATGGAAACAAAAATAGAGATGATCAACAAAAATGAAACATGATAGCTAATTGAAAGGCCTAAGCATTGCAAGGTGATAGGTGTAAAATGGGTTTTTAAAATAAAACCCAATCCAGATGGGTCGATATGCAAACACAAGACTAGATTGGTGGTAAAAAGCTATGCTCAGCAATATGGAGTGGACTACCAAGAGACCTTTGCTCCAGTAGCAATGTATTATACCATTGACTTCTCATTGCTCTTGCAGCTCAAAACTCTTGGCAGAGTCATCAACTTGATGTCAAATTTGCCTTTTTGAATGGATTTTTTGCTGGAAAAAAAAATCTTTGTAGAGCAACTCGATGGATTTGTTGTTAAAGACTAAGAAGATTATGTGTATGTACTTAAGAAGACCCTGTATGGTTTGAAACAAGCTCCTTGAACTTGGTATGACAGAATGGACGCACATTTGCTTCAACTTGGTTTTAGTAGGAGCCAAAATAAAGTAACTTTGTATGTGAAATACTATGATAACCAACTTTTAATAGTCTCTATTTATGTTGATTATATGCTGATCACAAGAAGTGAACTTGGAATGATCCAAAAGTTCAAAGATGAAATGATGAAAATGTTTGAGATGTCTGATCTTGGAATAATGAAGTGCTTCCTTTGAATGGAAGCGATGCAATCCAACCATGGTATTTTTACATGCCAACAAAGTATGCTTCAGACATCCTAAAAAGATTCAAAATGCAGGATTGTAAACCAGTGGAGACTCTTATGACAATAAATATTAAGCAAAACAAGGATGATGAATCTAAAAAAATGGATGAAAATCATGTGTGATAACAGCTCTACAGTGTCAATTCCAAGAATCTAGTCTTTCATTGATGTACAAAGCATATCAAAATCAAGTTTCATTTTATTAGAGAAGTTCAACAATCTAATGAAATGATGCTGGTTCATTGTTCTTTTGAAGAACAACTTGCAATCATTTTTACCAAGCCACTGCCTTAAGAAAGATTCGAGACTTTGAGACAAAAGATTGAAATTTGTCGTAAAAATGTCAAGGAGTGTTAGACATTGACATTTTAACTCTAAATAATTAGTTCGCTAAAAATAAAATGTATTTTTTTTAATTCTTTAAAAAAGACATTGAAAGTGACACAATTACTTCAAAAACATGTTTTCTTTTGTTTTTTGCTATTTTATCAAGATTTTTTCAAAAACATTTTGAAATAAAGTCAAAATTGAGTAACAGCATGGATGATGAGTGCTATTTTTTATGTATATATATTAGATGCATCATTTAATGTTGTTTGGAAGTATGGTTAGGATTGATTTTGAAAATGTTTTTGGTTCAGAAACACATCAAAATGAGATGTTTTTCTTTAAATTATTTTTGACACTAACATATGAGAATAATATAAAAACATTAAAAAATTTAATTTTAAAAAAAATTAATTATTTTTAAAAATACTTTTAAAATATAATATCAAATACTCTTTTAGTTAACCAGATAGGCTTGTCCATGAGCACTCTAGATCTATACAATACTCGGGACAATTGTGATGTAGACACTTTCATGAGTGCTCGTAGCCCCGCTCATGAAATGAGATGATTTTTAGATATATTTGAATATTATGAAAATTAATTTTATTTGATTATGAATTTACTTGAAATAAAAAAAAAAAAAAATCCAAGATGCATCGAAGACTTGTGCGGTCGAACCAGTCCAAAGGTCGCATTAAATATTTATTTTCGTACAAGGAGGACTAATCGATTCCTCTTGTCGATGTTTGTAAGTTTTCTACCCTCCTCAGCAAGTTCTTTTTTTCTAGTACAATCATGGATCAATTGCTGTCTTTTATTAAAATTGTATTTTTTTATTTTTTAAAAATTAATTCTTATATTTATTTAAAAATATCAAAAACAATTAATTTAAAAAAATCAAATATTTTCAAAAATATATACTGTTTTTCTTATAAATTTTATTTTAATAAAAAGTTCTTCCAATGTTTGTACAGGGAACAATCAGAAAGATATATTTTTTTTTGTTAATTAAAAAAAATCAAGTCTCTGTCGGGTTGAAATAGATCTTGAGTTGAACCGGTAGATCAATAAGGTCTTTACGGGCCAACTATAAATATGGTTTTCATCTTTTTTTTGACCCAGCTGAGGCCATAGGTCAACTCGTCAAGCTAGATCAAGTCGAATAAGCCGAGTCAATGGCTGGTTTTTTCTTCTTATTTTGGCTGCTGAAAAAAACGGGCATCAGGCTTCCTATTCCCCTTTTTTTTTTTTTTTTTTTTTTTTATCATCTATCATTCAAGGCCCTACCAGTTAAAATATAGAAAATAGGATGAAGAAGGAATGGATTGCTATCATCATGGTTTGTCAGCTTGATAGAAATTTATTGTTGGATAATTATATAAATTATATTATAAAATTTTATTTAATAATTTGTTTGTATATAAAATAATTATTTAATATAATATCAAATCCTTGTTGAATTTTATTATTTTATTTTATTTAATAAAAATTAAATATAAAATAATATAAAGTAAATTTATAAAAATTTCAGCTCAAAATATTTTTACATAAATTTATTAAAAAATAATATAATTTATATTGTAATTTTAACAGGAAGTTTAAGTTTTTAATAAGATGATTCCTTATCGTTCTCACCTGGCAGTTAATGAACCGTGTTCTTTACTTTCGTGTTAAATTCTAGATCTTTTAACTGCGTCTTACATACTGCACAAACACACACAGAGAGCTCAGTATCCATTGATAGCAAGGTGAACTTTTCCTGAATAGAATGCTGAAGACAATGAATACCTGGAAGGGGTGGATCCTTCAATCGAGTTTGTTTCAACATCTCCTGATATAACAAACACCGGCGCACCTGCTACTTTGCTGGTGTTCAATAATGAGAAGGGCTTTTCTGCAGAAAATATCAGGTCCATTTGCGCTGTTGGAAATTCCACCAAGAAAGGGAATCGGAAGCGCGGTTATATTGGGGAGAAAGGTGCTTTTTTCTTGCTCTATTGCTTGTGAAGTGTATTTTATAAGCTGTGCACGCTTGCTATTTGTTTGCTTGCTGTTATGCGTAACAAAAACTTAAAGCATGAAATTGGAAAATTAATTTCACTGAATAAGAAAATTTTAAATTACAAAGAAATTGGATTTAATAAAAGCTTTGATGCAGATTTGAGTTGCCCGAGCTCAAGAACTAAACTAATATAATCAAATTTCTGGATATTGTTTTCTTTCTAGTAGTCACTGCATCACCATGTAAGGCCTCATATTTTTAGGGATTTTTAGATATTAAAAATCTCAGTGAAACTTCCTATTTTTGATAATTTTTGTGATTTCATGCAATTTTCATGCTGTTTCCGAGAAACAGAAAACCCTTGCAGTTTTGTCTGGAAACTCAATTAGTTGAACCTAGTAAACATGTCTGCTTAGGGCAACTTTAATGGTAAAAACCATTTTGGAGAGGCAAATTTTTAAAATAGCTCATTGAATAGTATATTTATGGCTTTTTTATTGATGTGTGTTTTAATGGTAAAAGCCATTTTGGAGAGCTATTTTTTTATTATTATTTTAAATATAGTGAAATTATTTTATATGTAGTTTAATTATGTCATTTATTATATAATTAATATGAATAAATTATATAATTAAATGAATGATTTTAAAAAACCCTACAATAATATAATTATTAATTTTATATATAAATTTTTACTCTTGTTAAATTATTTATAAATAAAAATAATATTTTTAATATAATTATATTATTTTTTAATATATATATATATATATATATATATATATATATATATATATATATATATATATATAAAAGGGCACTTTTTACTAAATTCAAATTAAAATATAAGGATGGGGATGCTATTTTTACATGCGTAAATAGCATCCCCATTACAGCACTAAAATAGAAAGAAAAGAGGCAAAGAATTATATTATAACATTTGCATGCGGGGATAGCATCCCCGCTGCAGATGCCCTAACATTGAACCGCGGATGCATTGAACTAAGCACTACTCAAACGCAAAGCATAGGTGTCGGGGAGTGACCTGATGCGTTCAAGAACATAGCTCTGAAACAATCAGTTCAATTTAAAAATAAAATTTAGGCCAGAAAAAAGAATTAAAATTATCTGTATATTTAACTGCTTTGCACAGAAGTGATGGAAAATGTTTCCTTCTTGCTTTTTTTTTACTTTTTAGAACATTTGAGTGATGTATTTTTTATTACCAAGAATATTCATATCAACTTGTTTGTATTTTAATTAATTTTTAAAATTTTAAATTTAACCATCATATAAATCTCTGTTGATCATCATTTTAACAATTACAAGACTCGAACATAAAATCATTAGAAAAATAAATTTTTTAATGTTAAATTTTTTTATCACTTACCAACTTAGATTTGAGTGATGTTTTGTTTCGATAGCAACATTCATGACAAAAAAATAAAATAAAGGACAATTGACTTTTCAATAATTTATTATACCATGATGACGGATAAGAAGGACCATTCTTTTTCGTTGAGGTTTTTTGTCAGCTTGAGCTTTACTTATTAGAAAATTTTCTTATTATTCTTATGAATTAAAGGAAAATTGGTTGTATTTTTTGAAATATTGACTAAATTATTAAGGGTTTAATAAAGTCATTATTGAAATCTTAAAATATACACAAAAATCAAAAAATAACTTATTTTATGCAAAAACATGAATCTATTTTTGAGATATTTGGTCATATGCGACACACAACAACACTAACTAAAATATTTTGATATGATTATTTTATTTCACTTTCTGTAAAGACATGTCTAACAAAATACTAAAAAAAAGATAAGTTAAAAACTAAAAAAGAGTGTTTATCAAATACAATCTTCACCTGAGAATTGGGCTGGCTGGGCTTAGCTCCACTGTCAACCTGGTTTTGGTTTAGTTGGGCCGACTACATACCCATATATTCTTTTTTGAAAAAAAAAAAACACGGGTTGGACCCTCAGCTTAGCCTAGTGGTTGCATTTGGCAGCGGCAGCGAGACATGAAATAATTCACGTCTTGCATGTGAAAATAAACTAAAAGAAGATGATGAGTGCTACACACACACACACACACACACACTAGTTAGTTGCTTGTACTACGTAGCGGGTCGAGCAAATAATTTTTATAACTGTTGAGATTAAAATAGAATATTTATACATGTAAAGTTTGATATAATAAAACAGATCAACATACTATATTATAACAATAGTAATATCAAAGTCTTAACATCTAAAATTATCAACACTATCACTACCAAAATATTAAAAATTATTAAATTATCCCAAGAAAAAAACACAAAAAAATTAATAAAAAAGCAAGTAAGAATAAAAACTAAAATTATTATTAATATTATTATTGTGTTAATAATAAAAAGAAAAAAGAAAAATTAAATGAAAGACTAAAAAAAGTATAAAAACTTTAATAAAAGACCAAAAAAAAAATTAAATAGATGATAAAACAAAAATATAAATTATTAGCTGAAAAAAATCATTTGACTTGAAAATTAAAAAAATTTCCCGCCCTGCTTTGTGGGCTAAGCAAACAATTTTTATAGGATTTACTGGATCAAAATTAAAATATAATATCTATTTATGCAAACTTTAATATAATAAAATAGATCAACATACCCTATTATAATAATAGCAACATCAAAGTCTTAACATAAAAAATTATCATTGTTATTACCGTCAAAATAATAAAAATTATCAAATTATCCTGAGAGAAAAAAACTAAAAAATATTTATAAAAGAGTAAGCAAGAAAAATAATTAAATTGTTGTTGTTGTTGTTGTTGTGTTAATAATGAAATAAACAAAAATAAATGAAAGACTAAAAAAATCCTAAAAAATTTAATAAAAGATCAAACAAAAAAATAAAATAAAAAATAAAAATTACCATTGCTATTACTGTCAAAAAAATAAAAATTATTAAATTATCCCGAGAGACAAAAAACTAAAAAACATTAACAAAAGAGTAAACAAGAAAATAATTAAATTATTATTATTATTATTATTATTATTATTATTATTATTATTATTATATTGATAATGAAAGAAACAAAAATAAATGAAAGACAAAAAAAAATCCTCACAACTTTAACAAAAGATAAAAAAATATATATATATTAGGTGAAAAAAATTCAAGAGCAAAAGGAGAGAGAAAAAATAGAAATATCAATTTTCAAATAATCATAGACACAAAATAAAATTTAAGAGCTAATATTTTTTTAAAAATACCACCTCAACAAATAAAAAAATAATAAAAATTAAAAATCAAAGCTAAGGGCACACTTATATATATATATTGACAAAAATAAAGACTATTATATATATATATATATATATATATATATATATATATATATATATATATATATATATATATATATATAATATAGGAATTAAAATAAAAAATTAAAAGTATAAGGCCCAAATGAAAATCAAATATATTTTCAATTTTAATTAAAGGAAAAAATTGAAAAAATCACAATATTTGTACCAAATATATGAAGGTATTTAAACCCAATCCAGAAATTAAAAAAAGGATGACCGAAATAAAATCTAAATATATAATTAATTTCAATTGAAGGACCCAATTGAAGTAAATCAACACTTATATAACAACAATCAGGCACAAAATTAAAAGTTAAGGGATTAAAATGAAGAAAGCATGAACTCGGGGGTCTCTCCTACACTTTAGCATGCAAGAGAGAGAAAACATAAAGAAAACTTTTAACCGGTCACCATCACTTTTATGACCACAATTTGTCAACACACACCACATCGAGAGAAAAACCACACGGAGGTGCATCACTTAAGACTCTGGAAGCGCATTTTCCACCTTTGAGTGATGTTTTGTTTTTAATGTTAAATTTTTTTATCACTTACCAACTTAAGATTTGAGTGATGTTTTGTTTTGATAGCAACATTCATAACAAAATATATTTTAAAAAAGGGACAACTGACTTTTCAATAATTTCTTATGCCATGATGACGGATAAAAAGGATCATTCTCTTTCGTTAAGGTTTTCTATCAGTCAGAGCTTTACTTATTAAAAAATTTACTTATTATTGTTATGAATTAAAGGAAAATTGATTGTAATTTTTGAAATATTGACTAAATTATCAGGAGTTTAATAAAATCATTATTGAAATCCCAAAATATATGCAAAAACAAAAAAATAACTTATTTTATGCTAAAACATGGATTTATTTTTAAGTTATTTGATCATATGCAACATGCACCAATGCTAACAAAAATATTTTGATATCATTATTTTATTTCAATTTTTGTAAAGACATGTCTAACAAAACACTAAAAAAAGGATAAGTTAAAAACTAAAAAAGAGATATAAAGGTGTGTTTATCAAATAAGCTCTTAACTTGAGGGTTGGGCTGGCTTGGCTTAATTCCACTATCAACCCGGTTTTTATTTAGTTGGGCCGAATAAAGACCCATATATTTTTTTTAAAAAAAAAACACAGGCTAGACCCTCAGCTCAGCTTGTTGGCAGCATTTACCAGCGATCGCAAGACGTTAAATAATTCACGTCTTGCATATGAAAATAAACTAACAGAAGATGATGAGTGCTATATATATATATATGTATGTATATATATGTATATATGTGTGTGTGTGTAGGCGTTTTATTATGCTTATTTCTACTGTTCACCCAGACTTAATTAACTATTTATTGTGACAGTATAATTATCATTTTACCTCTAGGTACGGACATTTTTGGCTCTTTGTACCAGGGGTATTTTCAAATTTTTCAGAGGACACGGATGATATTTCCAAATTTATTGCACAGTGAAACGATGCAATTAGCCCCCCTAAATGACAAAACACGCCTCTAGCACCCGTGGGTATTTCAGAATTTTCACCCCTGTTTTTTTCATAGTTATGGATGGGATCAAGGGTTATATAGGCAATTGATCAATTTTTTATTCGAAACACTGTAGGCATGTGCCGTGTCCTCTGTCGTCAAAAAATGCTCTTCCGCCTTCTCAGATGGTCCGACGCCATGTGATCTTCCTCTAGACGCGGCGTGTGTAAGTTAAATATAGTTGTGTGATCTCCGATGGGTAGTTTTGTCTCCTCCCTCTCTTTTCTCTCTCCATCTTCCGGTTAAGTACAAGACAACCCCTCATATTGGTATGTATTTCATTTTAGTCCCTATTCTTTAGGTTTCATTTTTATTACTAATTTTTCAATGGAACTTTTGATTTTGTTCAATTATGCCCTTGAATTGAAATGAATTATATACGATAAGTTTCATTTCGGTCCTTCATCTTTTGATTTTTTTATTTCTTTTTGGTTACTTTAATAATTTTGGTATGGAAGTTTGAATTTGTTGTAAATTTATCCCCAAATTAAAATTGGTCATATATATTACTTTTTATTTTTGTCGTTATTCTTTTAATTAGTTCAATAACTGCACTATATTAATCTTTTAAAATCCCTTTATTGTTTTTAATCCTAAAATTTTGAATTGTTTCATTTTTATCCTTTAATTGGACTTAATTATATATTTTATTTTTCATTTTATCACTTATTCTTTTAATTGTTTTTATCAATTCATTTGTTTTTTTCTTCTTCTTGGATAATTTTTATTTTTTGTCCATATTTATACAATTTTGCTTTTAGATTTTATTTTTATTTTTTATCATTTTATTTTTTGTTAGGGTTTTCATTTTGGCACTTATTCTTTTATTTTTTATTTAGTATTGATTCTTTTCTTTTTCTTTTTTTCTTGGATAGTGTTTCTTTTTGTTCGTCTTCATTTATTTATACTTTTTTTTGTTTTTAATTTTATCATTTTTTTTTTATTCAGGGTTTATTTTTATTCGATTCAATTCTAAAATTTTAATTTATGTTGGTGATCATTTGAAAATTAATATTTCTCCATTTTTTTCTTTTTTTGTTTTCTATTATTTTTATTTGATTTTCGGAAGAGATGATTTTATGATTTTATTGTTTACACAATAATAACGATAATTTTTGTGGTTTTTTTTATTGTTTTTTGACAATTTTTTTTAATTATTTGGGGCAATTTAATCATTTTCAGTATTTGGATTGTAATGTTGATAATAATTTTAACTGTTATAGTAATGATAATGACAGTAATGTGGGGTTTATTTTATTCGGTTCAATTATGAAATTTTATTTTATGTTGGTGATTATTTCAAAAATAATATTTCTCCATTTTTCTCTATTTTTTGTTTTCTGTTATTTTTATCTGATTTTCGAACGAGATGATTTTATGATTTATTGTTTACACAATAATAATGATAATTTTTGTGTTTTTTTTATTGTTTTTGACAATTTTTTTAATTATTTGGGACAATTTAATCATTTTCAATATTTGGATAGTAATGTTGATTATAATTTTAACTGTTATAGTAATGATAATGATAGTAATGTGAGGATGAATTTTCAATTTATGTTTTCTTCTTTTAGAAGATAGAAAATTAACTATTTATTTTTTTTATTTAATTAATGCAAGATCTTTCACAATTTATATTTTATTTGTTGTATTTAATTTAAATTGAATTGTAAAATGAACCAATCCTAATACAATGTATTCAATAACTCAGATATCCGAATTATCTTTTTTTTTTTAATGATAATGATAATTGTATATTGGTTATTTTATTGAAACCTACTAAATAGATAAATTTATATCCATTTAAAATTCATATATTTTATATAAAACTTGTTATCCACAATATTTTTGCACAAATTTATTATTTTATTTAAATTTATATTATAATAAAAAAATTATATATAATTAATATATTTTTATATTAAAAAAATATAATTCTAGTTACAACGAGGCGCGGATATCATGACTATATATATATCACTTAATACACGAGACTTGAAGAATATAATTAGATGACGTGCTCATATATATATATATATACTAGCTATTTACCCGCGCTTCACCGCGGCCGGAACAATATTTTTTTAACATAAAAAAAATATTAAGAGTGTAAGATTTTTTTATTATACAATAAATATGAGCAAAAAAATAAATTTGTGTAGAATTTATGTGGAGCGCAAGTTTCTTATAAAATATATAACTTTTAAATCAATAGAAATTTATCTGTTCAATAAAATCACTGGCATAAAATCATCATCGTCATTAAAAAAGTAAGAAGATTCGAATACCTGATTATCGAATTCACTGTATTATAATTAGTTCATTTAATAATCTTATTTAATTTAAATACAATAATAAAAAAATAAATTGTGAAAACATATACGATAACTAAACAACAAAAATAAATCATTGATTTTCTACCTATAAAAAGAAAAAAAAATATCATTAAAATTTCATTGTTACGTTACCATCATCATTATGACTGTAATAACTAAATTATTATTACTATTACTGTCTAAATAATTAGAATCATTAAATGGTCTCCAAGAATAAAAAAAATCATTTTTACAAAAAAAGCAAGAAAATAATAATAAAAACAATCACTAAAATTATTATTATTATGAAAACCATAAAATTATCTCAAAAAATAAAATAAAAAACTTAAACAAAAGAGCAAACAAAAACAACAGCAAAAAAAAAAATAAAAAAATATTATGAGAATAAAAAAAATTATTTGATCCAAAGAACAGATAAAAATAACAGAAAATACTAAAAAAAAGAACAAAGAGAAAAATAAAGAAATATTAATTTTAAAACGATCATCAACATAAATTAAAATTTCAAAACTGAATTAAATAAAAATAAAATTATAACAAAAAAAATTATAAACAAAAACTAAAAGTATGGATGCAAAAATATGAACAAAAATAAACATTGTTAAAGAAGGATAAAAAAAACCAAAGAAATTAATATTAAATAAAAGATTAAAGGAATAAGAGCCGAAATGAAATACAAAATATTTAATTAATTTCAATTAAAGAACAAAACTACATCAAATCAAATCGTGAGATTGAAAAAAAATAAAAGGATTTAAAAAAAAAATACAGTGTAATTGTTTAAAAAAATTAAAAGAATAAGAATCGAAATAAAACGTATAATTTATGATCAATTTTAGTTGAAGTATAAAATTGAAAAAAAAATTACAAATCAAAATAATTAAAAAAACTAAAAACAAACCAAAAAAATTAAAATAAAAGATAACATGCATAATCAATTTTAAAGTTTTATTTATTTATTTATTATAATTTGATTAACACATGATTCACTGGAAGGCACAGCACAGCACAAACAGATTTGATCCTCGAGCCCAGTAATCAGCTCACCCGATGCGACTAAACATTGGCTCCTTAATTAAAGTGCAGTTACAGCCTTTTTAAAAACCTTTCATCATCTTCACCCTCCTCTTCTGGTCTTCCTCACTCTCTCCTTTCCCACTTTAAGCTCAAGCTTCCGGTTTCTCCTTCGTAACTCTTCCTCTCGTTTCTTTTTTAGTTTACAGCATGTATATATATATATATATATATATATATATATATATATATATATATATATATATATTATAGCTAACCAACTCATGCCCTTGTTATCTTCTCTTTGTTATCTGCAGAAGTTAAAGCCAAATCATAGTTTGGTGATTATGAATGCTTGCAGGGTTGATAATAACGATGGGCTTCCCATTACTTCTTAAAAGCTCTTCGCGCAAGAGGCACTCCTATTTTTTTCTTATTTTTTTTCAATTTTAAAAAATAGGTAAAGTTTCCTCTCCTCTTTTACTTTGTGTAATAGGCAATTGGAGCTGAGTATGGAGAAGGTTTTGAGACATTTTGACATGATGGGCTTTTAAAGGTTGATGTGGTATGCAATATTTTCCATTAATAAATAACCCGTGGTTTTATTGCTTAAGAAATTGCAATATAAATTTTAACAAAGATTTTTTTAATGATAGACTGCAAGAAGGTTTCCTTCATCGGGTATGTTATGCCATGAAACCAGATGAAGCCAATGGTCTTGCCTTTTCTTGGGACAGTGCTATGGTAAGCTCAAGCTTCAGGTTTCTGCGTTATGGCTCTTCCTCTCATTTTTTCTCCTCTGTTTTTTGTCGTCATGAACTGTAACCTGCAACAGAAAAAAAACTCCTCAACGCATCCATTCTTCCCTGCCTCTTGAACGTTCAAAGCAACCCAAAACCCACACCATCATGCAGAAAGAAAAAGAAGAACAAAAAACCAACAGAGCCCTCACCCAACAGTATCATGTCCGAACTCATTAAGGGCATAATTGTCAGCACACTGTCACAATCCACAGTAGAACATCTCAGAGACTACAGTGTAATCCACAGTAAAACAACCACGCAATTTATATTTTAGTTAATAATATATATATATATATATATATATCATTTAATATATCATTTAATACACGAGACTTGAAGAATAGAATTAGATGACGTGCTCCATGAAAGAGTCAATAAGATGAGACATGTTGTGGTCATCATCGTGCTCTCTTTGCATCACGAAAAATTTCAAGAAGTTTAGGAGATTGAGCATCTTAAAACGACATTAATGGATAATAAGATCGTTGTCCATTAATAAAGATATTTAGGTGGTGTTTAATATTATATTTTAAAAATATTAAATTTTTAATTTTTTATATTAAATTATTTTTTTAATATTTTGAAATTATTTTGATATATTTCTAAATAAAAAATATTTTGATAAATAATCTGAACAATACTCTCAAATTAATTTTGTTTGATTATGAATTTAGTTGAAATTAAATTAAATTAATGGCTTAAAAAAAAAAACTACAGGTACATCGAAGACTTGGGGAAGACTTGTGCGGTCGAACCAGTTGACAGGCAGCATTAAATATTTATTTTCGTACAAAGAGGACTAATCGATTCCACTTTTCGATGTCTTTGAAGCCCTTTTCAGCCATATCACACTACTTCTTGACTACGTTCTCTACCCTCCACCACAATTTCTCTTTTCCTAGTACAATCATGGATCAATCGCTATCAATTATTAAAATTATATATTTTTTTTATTTTTAAAAAATTAATTTTAACAGTGCTACATTAAATGCATATTTAAAATGCAGTTATCGGGTTGAAATAAATCTTGAGTTGAACCGGTAGATTATTAAGGTCTTTATGGGCCGACTATAAATCTGGTTTTCATCTTTTTTGACCCGGATGAGGCCATAGATCAACCCGTCAGGCTAGACCAGGTCAAATAAATAGATCTTGAGTTGAACCTGTAGAACCTTTATGGGCCAATTATAATTCTCGTTTTCGTCTTTTTTTGACCCGACTGAGGTCCTAGATCAACCCGCCAGGCTAGATCAGATCAAATAATTATAGTTATAAGAATTTTCTAGGCTAAAATTAATCTAATTTTCTTAAAAATAACAATTGTGTTTAGGGTTTTTTTCTCAATAAAACGTAAAATTAATCTGATTAATGTATCCAAATCATAGCCTGAGGATTGAATCAGGTAAAACAGACCGGGTTGGTTCTTATACTTATGATCAAACCAAAACAAGAAAGGACTGTCGAAATATTTCATGCTAATTAAAAAAATAAGATAAAATAATGTAATTTTTATCTCGTTTAAAATTTTAATATGTTTTGAATTTTTTTCTCAAATTTCAACAAAAATGTTCTGGTTTTGTTCTGCTCGTTCCGTTTTGGTCAAATAGTATTTTTGTAAAATAATAAATAATTTTATAATATCAATCATATCTCTTAATCTAATCATTAAATTGAGATGAAATTTTACAAGTAGTCTTAGCATATTAATATATATTATGTTAAAATTTCAGAGCAATAAAAGAATGTAATGATATTATGAGATTAGTGATAATATTTTTATAATATTATATATGTTTATAATTTTGTTCAGAAAAATTATTTTATGATGTCTTTTTTAAATTAAATTACACAATTCAAAATAATTTTATTTTTAAATTGAACTATTTTTTTAAAATTAATATATATATATATATATATATATATATATATATATATATATATATATATAAACAATACAATTCCGAAACTGGCTCCAAAACCCTCCAGAATTAAAATATTTCATTTCAATTCCGTTTTTTTTATTTTGTTATTATTATTATTACCAGTTTCCTGCCGTGAACGAGTGAGTCTTGTTTGGGAGAGTGGTTGCTGTAGCTTTTCAAAGTGTGTTTCGTGTCGAAATACATTAAAATGATATTTTTTTATTTTTTAAAAATCATTTTTAATATCAGCACATTAAAATGATCTAAAAACACTAACCATTTATTTTTAAAATTAAAAAAAATAAAATAAACCAAAAGCACCAAAAACGCTTTTGTTGACTTCCCAAACACCCCTATGTAGTCTTCCTCTCTCACTTCACTGATCACTGCTACCACCACTACTAGCAAACACCTCTTTCCTTCAAAACCTCCACTTTCTTCCTCAGTAACTACCCAGCTTCTCGTTTTTGTTTTTTTTTCTTTCTGTTTTCAATAGCAGGCATGGAAACTCCCGAAGAACACATAGAGCGCTTAAGAGCATCGACATTCTCAATCGGAAGAGAGAGCAACCCTCTGGCTCCCATGCTTGATCAGGCTGTCAAATATCTCTCCGCTGAGCTTTACGCCAAAGATGTTCACTTTCTCATGGAACTCATTCAGGTTTCTTCCTCCTTTCACTCCCTTTTTGTTTATCGTTTTTCTTCGTCCTCTTACGTTTATGTTTTCGTTTCATGACAGAGATGTTTACCATGCTTTATGCTGACTTTTTTCCTTTAATTGTTTTATTTTTCGTTGACCTTCTCTCTCTCTCTCTCTCTCTCTCTCTCTCTCTCTCTCTCGTACTGGCTGATTTCTTTGCTAGCGATTAAAAGTTAAAACAGGGAGTTGTAATTTTATATTATTTTTCTGTTTTGTTGAATTGAAATGTTAAAGTCAAGCCGAGTCAATGGCTGGTTTTTTCTTCTTATTTGGGCTGCTGAAAAACGGGCATCGAGCTTCCTATTATCTTTTTTTTTTTTTTTTTATCATTCAAGGTCCTTAACAGTTAAAATATAGAAAATAGGATGAAGAAGGAATGGATTGCTATCATCATGGTTTGTGTGCTTGATGGAAGTTCTTGCGTTGAACCATGCACTTTACTTTCGTGTTAAATTCTGGATCTCTTAACTGCGTCTTATACACTGCACAAACACACACAGAGAGTTCAGTATCCATTGATACCAAGGTGAACTTTTCCTGCACAGAATGCTGAAGACAATGAATACCTGGAAGGGGTGGATCCTTCACTCGAGTTTGTTTTAACATCTCGTGATATAACAAACACCGGCGCACCTGCTACTTTGCTGGTGTTCAATAATGAGAAGGGCTTTTCTGCAGAAAATATCAAGTCCATTTGCGCTGTTGGAAATTCTACCAAGAAAGGGAATCGGAAGCGCGGTTATATTGGGGAGAAAGGTGCTTTTTTCTTGCTCTATTAATGCTTTTGAAGTGTATTTTATAAGCTCTCTGTTTGCTTGTTGCTTGTGAGATGCGTATCTAACGTAGAAACTTAAAGCATGAAATTGGAAAATTTCACTGAATAAGAAAATTTTAAATTACAAGGAGATTCATGTGATTGAGAATGTATTTGAAAAATATTTTTTTTAAAAAGAAATGTATATTAAAATTTTTTATTTTTATTTTAAATTAATTTTTTTAGTATTTTTAAATTATTTTAACATGTTGTTAACAAAAATAATTTTTTTAAAATAAAAAATTATTATTTTAATATATTTTTAAATAAATAATATTTTAAAAAACAAGCATAGCTATATTACCAACATACACTTAATAAAAGCTTTTATGCAGATTTGAGTAACCCGAGCTCAAGAACTAAACTAATATATAATCAAAGAAGATTAAAATTTTAATTAGATTTAAAATTGAAAAAAGATCTTGATTATTTTCATGGGTCTTGATTATTTTTATGGGTTTAAACGTGTCCAACTATTATGGGCTAGTGGTCTATCTGTTAGAGAATAATATAAATCATATTTTAGAGCCTCATTTAAAAACTTAAATTTTTAGGTGAGATGGTTACTTAACACCATCTATCATCTACTTTGCCTCATTTTTCCACACTTCATCCCTACCATCTGTTTTGTCCTTTTCAGCATAACATGATGCTTGTCGTCAAGGTATTTAAAATCACTTTTTCAACTGTCTAAATATAATATAAATTCAAATAATAAAGAAAATATTTTCTTAAAAAAATTATAAAAATTATATTTTTATAGAAAATTTTTAAAATTATAAGTAAAATATTTAAAAATACAAATAATATAATTATATCTATAAAACTTTATCAGTTAAGGTTCATATATAATTTAAAATAATTTAAAAATACAATACAAACAATACAATTATGTCAAAACAATTTTATTAATTAAGGATTATATATAATTTAAAATAGTTTAAAAATACAATACAAAAATGAAAGCACCTGAATTTTTATACTGTGAAAAAAATTAACAAAATAGTATAAGAAGGCTATCAAAAATAAAACCAGTTTATGATTTGAAAATGCAATGAAAAAAACCTAATGTAAAGCTTAAAAAATGCTAATGCCACTGTTTTGAAGCTTGTGCTGTTAATCCTTGAGCATACGATAAATTTATAATAAATGCTATGGAATTAGAAGGGTTATTGGCTTCTAAATCAACAAGAAAGATTCATCTGCTCAATAGTGCATATTTAATTACATAGTTATTGCAATTAAATTACAAGCCCTCAAACCATTTTTTGGTTCACAATTCTTCACATAACCCGAAATCAAAGCATTCTAAGAACTTAAATTTCTCACAGGAATTCAATCAAACACCTTGACCGCAAAGAACTTATCTCGAAGCTTTTGAATAACAAATGAATTACCCACGTAAATACCTGACTCAAACCCGTTAACCACAACCTCACAATGAACTCTCCACATCAAACAAATCACCGCAAGCCGTAACAACAAAAGGCCATAGCCATGTAAGATAATTCTTAAAGCAAATTCCAGTAAAAGGGATTTTCTTTGTTCCTGGTAAGCAACTTTTTCAATGAGCTTTCTGTAAAAGGAATTGAGTTGTCATGCTAGTTTTTCTCGGTTGTGTGACTAGCTAGTCTTCTAGCATTGAACTAAGCACTACTCAAACGCAAAGCATAGGTGTCAGGGAGTGACCTGATGCGTTCAAGAACGTAGCTCTGAAACAATCAGTTCACTTTGAAAATAAAATTAAGGCTAGAAAAAAGAGTTAAAATATATGAACAGGCAATCTTTTCAATTGTGGAACACTGCATAAACCAAGAGTGGACAAATGGAGGCTCACGGAATGAACACGGGCTGGCGTGCATAAAGATACAAAATAAGATAAATTATGAGAAGAGTTTCATAGGCTTAGCAACTGTATCGTATATTAAACCATAAAATGAGACTTGTTTAGCCCCTTAACAGCTCTTGTTTATCTTCAAATTCAATCTAATAAACCTTCTCATGGATTGATCTGCAGGGATTGGATTCAAGAGTGTGTTTCTTATAACTGCGCAGCCTTACATATTCAGCAACGGGTACCAGATACGATTCAATGAAAATCCATGCCCACACTGCGAACTCGGGTACATAGTTCCTGAGTGGGTTCATGAGAACCCATCTCTGTCTGACATCAAACAAATTTATGGTTCCAATTGTGAGCTTCCGAACACTACATTGATTTTGCCTCTGAAGCCTGATAAGGTGAAAGCAGTAAAGCATCAGCTGTCAAGTATTCACCCCGAAGTCCTGCTGTTCCTTTCAAAGATAAAGCGCCTTTCTGCCAGGGAACATAACGAGGATCCAAGGCTCAACACTGTTAGTGCAATAGCTATTACCAAAGAGACTAATTTTGTGACAAGGAAAAACATCGATGCCGAGTCCTACACACTCCATCTGTCTGCAGAGGAGAATAGTGATGAATTTGCAAAAGAATGCAGCTACTACTTGTGGAAGCAGAAGTTTCCTGTGAGGCAGGAAAACAGAATCGACAGGAGAATGGAAGTGGAGGATTGGGTGATCACTTTGGCTTTTCCTAACGGAGAGCGCCTTCTTAGAGGAATGAAGTACTCTCCTGGAATCTATGCATTTCTTCCTACCGAGATGGTGAGCAACTTTCCCTTCGTCATTCAAGCAGATTTTATTCTAGCATCATCAAGGGAAACAATACAATGGGACAACATATGGAACCAAGGGATTCTTGATTGTGTTCCCTTTGCTTTTATCAATGCGTTAATCTCATTAATCAAAACAGTAGATGATGCTCCTGGGTCTAGTTTGCCTCCAATGTTCAAGTTCTTGCCAGTCCACAGCTCCCCCTTTGAAAAGTTGAATATAGTGAGGGAATCGATTAGATCAAAGATGGTCGAAGAGGATATTGTTCCAAGTGAGTCACACACAAGGCAGAAGTTCTTTCATAAACCGGGTGAAGTTTTCCGATTAATTCCTGCCTTTTCGGACATACTGAAGATGGCAAGGGAGCAAGGAGTGAGCTTGCAAAATCTTTCATCCCATGGTTACAAGGTTCTGGATTTTTCTTTTGATAAACCAGAGTATGATCACATACTAGATTTCTTGGGGGTGGTACCAGTAAGTAGTGATTGGTATGTAAAGTGCATCCAGGGTTCTAATATTGTAAGGGGAGTCTCAGAGGAAACATACCTGGAGCTTCTTCACTTCCTTGCTGTTAATTGGCACTCTTGGTTTTACAGCACGGGCATGGGGAACATTCCACTCATTAAATTTGTGGATGTTGACGGGAGCGTGTCTTTGTCCACCATTAATGAATCTGCTCAGCGGCATGATAAAACGCTGTGCCTTTCACGTGAGCGATCTCATGTCTCATGGTTGATTGATTGGAACAGGGAATTCCGATGCAAGGCTAATCATTTTTTTGTACCAAGAAGTACACAAGAAGCCATTTTTTCATCATCTAACAAAACTGAGGTTCTAAAATGGCTTGGAGATGCAGTTAAAGTTACTGTTTTAAGCGTCAATGATTATGCAATTCTCTGCGGAAATCAAGTCAGTAGTGACCGGAAGCTTGTCGTTGCCTACGCTCATTTCCTGTATCACTCATTCTCCAATGACTATCTATCAGGCAGGGATGTTGGTTCTTTATGTGATGAAATGCCACTTGTTGATAGCTATGGTCATGTGATCAAAGCAAGGAAGGTGGTTCTTGTCCCAGCTACTGAAAGCAAATGGGTGCAATTGATTGGTTCTAATCCTTGGAGGGAAGACAGCTACGTTGAGTTGGGAGAAGACTACTTGCATCCTGGGTATTTTGCTGGCACAAGCACAGAGGGAAAGCAACTCATGGAGTTCCTTGAAGCTTTTGTTAAAGCTTCTGATATTCCTCACATAGCTCCCCCGAATGATGTCATACCTACTGCGTCAACACAACTTACCAAACAAAATGCATTTCTTCTGCTGGACTGGATTCGTGAGCTGAAACGGAGTGGAAATTCCATTCCAGCAAGGTTCATGAATTGCATAAAGGAGGGTAAATGGCTGAAAATTACTATGAATGGCTCTTCTGCGTACAAGCCACCATCACAGTCATTCCTACTTGGTTCAGTTAACAGAAGCTCAAACTGGGGGAACATTTTGCAGAATGGATCCGTACTTGTCGATATTCCCTTGATAGATCAAGATTTTTATGGTCATCAAATTAACGAGTACAGAGAGGAGCTAAGAACAGTCGGGGTCATGTTCGAGTATGGAGAGGCATGTGAATTTATCGGGAATCGTCTCATGTCTTTGGCAGATTCATCTACTTTGACTAAAACCAATGTGATTTCCATACTGAATTTCATCAGATTTTTGACGCAAAATTTTCTTTCTCCAGATGAATTCATTCTCAGAATTAAAGAAGGAAGGTGGCTAAAAACAAGTAGAGGTGACAGGTCTCCAGTTGGATCTGTTCTATATGACCAGGAGTGGACAATTGCGAGGCAAATTAGTGACATCCCTGTTATTGATGAAGGTTACTATGGCAAAGACATCCTTGTTTTCAAACCAGAACTCCAGTTGCTTGGCGTCCTAATTAGCTTCAGCGGAAATTATCAATTGGTTGCCGATTACTTAAAATCGCCCTCATGCTTATCTTTTCTGACAATGGAGGCCTTTCTTCTGGTTTTGGATTGCATACGTCATTCTAGTTCTGCTGGCAAACTAGTTATCGCACTGAAAAATACAAAATGCTTAAAGACAAATTTAGGTTACAGATGTCCTGATGACTGTTTCTTGTTTCATCCTGAATGGGGTTGCCTTCTAAATGTTTTTGGTGGTTTTCCGTTGGTTGATAGTAATTTCTATGGAAGCAACATCATCTCTTACAAAAAGGAGTTGAAGGACCTGGGAGTAAAAGTAGACTTCAACGATGCTGTCAAAGAGTTTCTTGATACTTTTAGGAAGCAGGCATCTTCCATGACAAAGGAAAGTTTAATTTCTTTCATATCATGCTACAGAAAGCTGAAGGGAACTCAGCACAAATTTCCTTCAGATCTTAAGAAGTGCATCCGTGAGGAAAATTGGCTGCGGACTCGACTTGGTGATTATAGATCACCAAGCAACTGTATCCTATTTGGTCCTGAGTGGGAGTCAATTGATCCGATCACTTGCCTTCCCTTTATTGATGACAGTGACAAATATTATGGGATAGGCATTCATGAATATCAGAAAGAGCTGAAGAAAATGGGGGTCGTTGTTGAATTTAAAGCTGGTGCGGAGTTTGTGGCTGCTGGTCTTTGTTTTCCTCAAGATCCATGCGGCATAGCTCCTATGAATGTGTTTTCATTGCTAGAGTGCATCCGTGCTTTATTGGAAGAAAGGAAGTACTCCTTTCCTGAAATATTTCAGAAAAGTATTTCTCAGAGATGGTTAAAGACCCATGCTGGCTTCAGGTCCCCGGGCAACTGCTGTTTGTTCAATTCCCAATGGAGTTCATACGTGAAGCCTACTGATGGACCATTCATTGATGAAGACTTTTATGGTTCTAACATCAAGTTGTACGGAAATGAGCTCAGTGCAATAGGAGTTTGTTTAGAGGAAGAGAAGGCGTGCTCATTGCTAGCTAGTCATCTTGATTCGCTTTCTGAGTTTTGCACTATAGTTCGAGTATATGATTTCCTGAGACAACATAAGTGGAAGACAGATGGTGATGCAACCAGAAAGATTTGGATTCCAGATGGACTTGAGAATGGAATGTGGGTTAACCCAGAAGAATGTGTTCTGTATGACAAAGATGGTTTCTTTGGTCTACAGTTGAATGTATTGGAGAAACATTATGAGCCAGAATTACTTCTTTTCTTTTCCAGTTCATTCAAGGTTAGATCCAATCCTTCATTTGATGATTACTGTAAGCTTTGGAAGGTTTGGGAAAGTTTGCAACGCCCATTGACACAAGCTGAGTGCTGTGCATTTTGGAAGTGTGTTTTGACGCACTGGAGCTCAAAGACAGAGAGAACTCTTGCAGAAGATTTGGTAAAGCTACCTGTTGTTTTGGGCTCTGGTGAAATAGTGTTGTTCAGGAAGGGTGATGTTTTTATTGCTGATGACCTTCTACTGAAGGACCTTTTCGAACAATGGTATCCATCGCGCCCAATATTTGTCTGGTGTCCCCAGCCAAACTTGCCTTCTTTACCTCGAACTAGTTTGCTTAATGTCTACAAGAAAATTGGGGTTCGCACAATATCTGAGTCTGTGCAAAAGGAGGAATTATCATTGGCAGATGGTGTGGAGTTTACTCAGATGAATTCGAGGGATGTCATGATTGGAAAAGAGCTGGTGAGGCTGATTCTTGGCTTTCTAGCAGATCCTTCTCTTGATATTTTTTTTTTGAAAAAACTTTCGTTATATTCAAAGAAGAGGAAAACACAAAGAACCAGGGGCATACCCCCAGGGACTCTTAGCTTTTGCCAAATGCAAAGCTAAGACCAAAAAACTAACAAACAACTAAGTTGAAGTTTTGAAATCAAGGGAGGGATCACTATGGATGTTCCATCGCTCTCGAATCCTATCAGTTACATGATTGGCTAGCTCATTGCACATTAGGTGCCCTCTTATCAATTGAATTATTTCCTTGCTCAGCTCCTGGGGGGGACGATGAATGTTGTTGAATGTTCTGTTGTTCCTTTCATACCACAGGTAATAGACTGCAACTGATAGGGTTGTTTTAGCTATATGGCTCTTGATGTCTTTTTTTGCTGCCAGGGTCGATGTGGCCCATTGAAGAAGGTGGTCCCACTGCATAGATGGCCATTGAATCTGCCCATGATCTGAAACTCTATCCCACACCTCCTTCGAATAATTGCAATGGAAGAATAGGTGGTTGTGGGTCTCTCCTTCTCTCTTGCATAACTGGCAAATCATGTTATCTGTGATGCCTGCACGAGATAGCCTATCAAGGGTTTTAAGGCGATTTTGGGAAGCTAACCAAAGAGTGAAGGACTGCCGAGGGAGGTGCCCTTTGTACCAAAGCAACCCGTGGTGAGGGTTGTTAGCCTTCCTGTTTCGAAGCTTTTCCCAAGCCGAGGCTATACTGAAAGTCCCTTTAGCATGGTGCTTCCATATGACCTGGTCGGCTTCAGAAGTGCTGGGGGGAGGGGGAATAGTGTTCCAAATAGCTTGAAGCCTCTCACCACTTGAAGGGAACATCCAGTCACCGTTATGGATGACATCTGCAACCGTAGCTTGCCACCTGAGACCTGTGTGGGAGAGAAGCCGAGGAGAGACTAGATCACTGATTCTTTGCCCTCCCGGCAGCCAGTAATCATGCCAAAGGGAGGTGTGTCTACCATTTCCTATCTTAGCTGTGAAGTCCCCCCTACACCACTCCCTACTTTGAAGGATTTTCCTCCATACCCAAGTAGGTTTTGAAGGAATTTGAATTTGCCAAATCGACTGACCCTTTAGCAAATAAGTGTGTATCCACATGCCCCACACCGATTGCCTTCTAGATTGCAGATTCCACAAATGCTTTAACGTGGCAGCTTTGTTCCACTCGTTAATGCGCTTAATTCCCAGCCCACCCTCTTCTTTTGGGTAGCAGACGTCGGCCCAAGCAATGCTGGCCCCGGAGCGATCAAGCCTCCCTTTCCACAAGAAACCTGCCATCATGCTCTCAATTTTCCTTATTGTTGCGCACGGGAGGATGAAGATGGTGGACCAGAATACCTGGTAGGAGAAGAGAACCGACTTTATTAGTTGTAATCTTCCTGCATACGAAAGGGTTGCACTAGTCCAGAGTTGAATCTTCCTCATGAGTTTGGCAACCAGCGGAGCACAGTCCATATGAGTCAGCCTGGACGTTATGAGGGGCACACCCAAATACTTGACTGGAAGAGTGCTGAGTTGCATTCCACAATCTCTCTCAATGTCCTCTTTCTCCCGGTCTTCTATTCCCGTGAGGTAAAGGGCTGACTTGGAATGGTTGACCGTGAGACCCGAGTGCTCAGTGAACTCGTCCAAGGCTTCCCTGACTACTCTGACTGTCTCCCTGTTGGCATGGCAGAACACTAAGAGGTCGTCCGCAAAACACACGAGTGATGTTATTCTTTGCACATCTCCAATGGTATTTATACTGAGGCTGCTGAACTGTCCTCTGCATGATGCCATGTAACCCTTCCATAGCAAGCACAAATAAGTACGGGCTAAGAGGGTCTCCTTGACGAAGCCCTCCAGAAGAGTTGAAATACCCATGAAGCTCGCCGTTCATATTAACAGAGAAGCTGGCTGTTGAGATGCACTTATGGATCCAGCTTAGCATGATGGTTGGAATACCTATTGCCATTAGACCATTGATGATGTAGGACCAGCTGACTGTATCAAACGCCTTCTTAATATCAATTTTAATGGCGCACTTGGCAGGACCCTTGTCTGTATGGTAGTTATGCAAAAGCTCTTGGGAGAGGAGAATTGCATCCGAGATGTGCCTACCTGGAATGAAAGCTGACTGCTCCTTACCAATGACTGAGGCTAAAGCTGGCTTGATCCTAGAAACTATTATCTTGACAATACATTTATAAGTAATATTGCAACAGGAAATAGGTCTGAAATCACTCATGCTTTCAGGGTTATCAAGTTTTGGAACAAGAGCTATGATAGTTGAGTTAACACTTCTCTGGAGACAAAGAGTATTGAAGAAGAACCTGATGGCTGCTATGAAATCTGACTGGATGATATTCCAACATGTTTTAAAGAACTTGGCTGTGAACCCATCTGGCCCTGGGGCCTTATCATCCGCAATGGAGAAAAGGGCTGTTTTTATCTCTTCGGCCGTAACGTCCCTTGTCATCTCCAAGTCCTTGGACTCGGTGGTTGCAAGAGGAAAGTGGTGTTGGCTTGGCTTGTTGTTGCTGTGGCGCTTGTTTAGGAGGTTTTGAAAATAATCTGCTGCCATTTTGCCTAGCTGGTTGGCCTCTGTGATGGTGGTACCTTCATCATTGATTAACCTGTGAATAGTATTCCTGCTCCTCCTGTGGAGAACTGAACGGTGGAAAAATTTGGTGTTTCGGTCCCCTTGGCTTAACCATTGGATACGGGACTTCTGTTTGAAATAGCTCTCCTCATCACTAAGAAGCTGGTTGTAATGGTGAGCTAGCCTTCTCTCCTGCATTCCGAGACCTGCATTGGTAGGATTAGCATCTAAATCAATTTGGCACTTGCCCCATTCTTTTCTTGCGTCTTCAACTCTTCTCGTGATATGAGAGGAGTGAAGCAGATGAAACTTCTTAAGCTTCTTTTTAATCCTTCGAAGTTTGGTGGTGAGCTGGAGCATAGGGTCGCCATCAGCTTCTTCCATCCAAGTAGCATGAACCATAGGGAGGAAGTCCTCTTTCTCTGCCCAGAGATTGAGGAACTTGAAGGGCGGGCGGGGCTTAATCTCTGCTTTAGTAAGCATTGTGATTGTTGCACTGTGGTCAGAGATGCTCCTCAAAAGGAAATTAGAGTTTGTCATACTCCATTTGTTGAAGAAAGCTGCATTACCAAAGGACCAGTCAAGCTTTTTGTGGATCGTCCCGATAGCCTGACTGTTGTGCCATGTATACCTAAGGCCAGTGTAAGGGATTTCCATCAATTCAGCATTCTTCATGCATTGACTGAAATCTTCTTGGTGGCCGTGCCACATTGTGCTACCTCCCGATCTATCATTTCTTCCCATTATCGCATTGAAATCTCCTTGTATCAACCACGGTTTAGAGGAGAAGGCACATTGGTGCTGAGCAATGTAATTCCAGAGATCCACTCTTCTAGTTGGAGTGTTCTGGCCATAGATGAAGGTAATTCTGAAGGGGTAGGAATTGCTTATGGAGCTCACTTCACAGGTGAGCCATTGAGGAGAGGAATGGATGCTAGATAGGTTGCATGTTGCCTTGTTCCAGCTGACAAGAATCCTGCTAGGGTTCATTCCATCATCATTAGAGAGGTGACCCCAATTATCTAGCGATAACCCTTCTATAACTGAAGGCAAGTTAGAACTCGCAATCTTCACTTCTAAGAGCCCGATAATGTCTAATTTGTTTTTTGTGGTCCATTCACGGACCGTTTTCTGCTTATTGGGGTGATTTATACCCCTAATATTCCAACTTCCAATACTTAACATAAATTTATTAGTATGGGGCTGCATGGACCTACTGGTGGCTATCCACCTTCTTATTCTTCCCCCCCTTTTTTTTCCTTATCGTCTTAAGGGGTGGGGATGGGTTCTCCTCTGCCTGGCTATGATGGCCCATTCTTGGCACCGTTGAAGAAGAAGATGTCTCTCCCACGTCTTCATTCTGCCCACTGTGGCTATGGACAGTGTCAGCTCTGCCGTCCATGAAAACGGCCTCCTTTGCTTTAGCTTTTGCCTTGTTTGAATCAACCTCCCTTTTTTGTGTTAAGGTGGCTGATTTGCCAGTTGCTTTCTCTGCTGGTTGTGCTGTTGCTTCAGAGATGTCAGGTGGGTCAGGTCTGATTTCGTGTGCTAGGGGGGCAGGTGGTGTTATTAGGACATGTTCTGTGGTTGTATTGGGGGGGGTACGATGCGTTTGGGGGATTTGGCTTGGCTCCAGGGACAGGTCGGTTCTGGGATGAGTGGGGATTTGGGGCTGTGTGCAGTTTTGGATGGGAGACAAGTCGTTTCCTTCCTTCACCAATTGGTGGTCTGGCACCCGAGTCGCTTCTTCTCTTTCACTGCATGCATGCCCAAACACCTTGCAGGTGCTACACCGAGCAGGCTTCCACTCGTAGTCAACTTGGATGGGAATTGGGGAGGTTGATAGGGGAGTAAGGACTTCAAACTGATGGACATACGGGAGTTTTGCATCTATCTCCACACAAATACGAGCATATTCCAATCTTGAGCAATTGTGAGTTGGTTCATCACAAGATAGGGGGGTGCCTACCATACTTGCAGCCATGCTCAGGCCCTTAGTAGACCACAATGGGAGGGGCAAGCCTCTCAGACGGATCCACACTGGAAGGGTTGAGATTTTGTTTGAGTCAAATTGGAGCCTTGGGCTCCATTGTTGCAGAATCAGGTGTTTCCCTCCAAACAACCATGGTCCTTGCTCTAGGACCCCTGACAGTGCTTCCTGGGAGCTGAATCTGAAAAGGATGAAACCATTTGCTGTGGTAGTGACGGCTTCTAACCCACTGTCCTTCCAGACTCGCATTGCCATGGATTTGATGGCATGGTAAGGGAATTTGTAACCTGGAAAAAAACCCACGAGGCATCTCTCCCATTGGTCTGAGTTTTCCATTACCTCCTCTGGTATTACAAGTTGATGCCCTGTAGGGGGACGTGGCAGCGGTTCCAAGGTGAACCTAGTTGCCGCATTGGTCACCTTCACCTTCTCAGCCCACGATATGGGGGCTTTCTTGCCAGCATTTTGGTCCTGTGGGACGTTGAGATGCTTCCCTGTTGGTCGCTTCCCTACAGTTGCCGATGGATGGTTGAGGGTATGGGACATTTGGTCTGGTTGAAAGGAGGTAGATAAAAAAGAGGGAAAGAAAGGGAGAAAAAAAAGTAAGAAACGAGGCTAGAGTTGGGATGGGCAATGGATGGTGATTAGCAGGGAGACGAAAGAGATGAGGGGTGGTGATTTACGGCGGCTGGTGTTTGGAGATGGAGGCTTACGGTTAGCTAAAGTGGGGGAATTTGGGAGCCCCTCTCTCTAGACTTCTCTCTCATCGAACTTGTATAACACTCCTTGGCGGTGCACTCCTTCTCTTGATATTGAAGCAACAAAAAGGCACGAAGCTGTCCAGTGCCTCTTGAATCTGAAGGTCCTGGAGACTATGGAGCTAATTGCTGTAAGCTATAGTTTATCGCTTTCTGATGGGGAAATTCTGAAGGTGGACGCAAAAAGTATGATTCGCTGGGATAAGGGGTGTTCAAAGTTTCTCACACAGAAGATAGATGAAGCTGGTGGCCAGAAAAGTCTTATTGAATATGCAACCTTTTTTTCTGATGTAATAGCTCGGGGGGTGCTATGGAATGAAGAAGATAAAATAAAAGCACTTTCCGGGCTGACCAAGTTGGCTTTCGTGCTGAATTTTGATGAACAAGCTGTTCAGTTCTTGATGAAATCCAATAATCTTCAAACTTTTCTGGAGGACGAGGAGTTCCTTGCTGCTGCCTTCCCTTCTGTTTAGGTATGTCTGTAAACCCATAATAGCTGCAAGTTTGCAGCCTTCTGTGTCCTGCCCCCACAGCACCATTTATCTGTCTAATAGTGTTTATTTTGTTAATATCTATGATGGTCTGAACTAGATATGTACGGGAGATCAGGGGTTATGCTGATTCAGTTAATCAGGGGTTATGCTGATTCAGTTAGTCTACTATCTAGTAAACTTTGGTTTGTGTGTTTTTCAGCTCTGTTCACTCTGCAGCTGCATTCGTGGGCAATTTGAAGTTCAAAATGGCGTGTAATAAAATATTTGTCTGATTGGATGTGTTTTGGCCTTGCCTCTGTGATCGCTGAACTCATGCATGCTCTTGTGCCATTTAGATTTAATTTTTCTATTTGGAGTTATGATTTTCTGTGGATTCTTGTTTGTGCTAAGAAATGTTACAAGATTGCGAAGTATGCAGGTCCAACCTTAACTGCATTGCAGGAAAAAAACGTAGAGTCTCATACTGCTATACATGATAGGGCTTATCAGCCGGCATCCGAATTCATGCTTGATGTGAGCAAACGGTGTGGCAAACTGCCTATAAATTGACAACTCCTATCTATCTATCTTAACTCGAGTATTTGATGAGAATCTTGTTGATTTTTCATGGGCATCTTGGATATCGAGATTCAAAAGGAACAGATGAATATATAAATTTTCTGTACAGGGGGATTAGAAGATATAAAATTACTTCCAAGCTTTGTACTGTGATTATTAACTCTACGGAATTCAATTGGGAACCTTATGGTGACACTGCCAGGAGGGTTTCGATAAAAAATTATAATGAACTTGGGAAAGTTTAATCATCCTAGGACAGAATATCTGCCCTCCAGACATGGTGATTAGTTGCAATTGAATATTTTGGAGAAAACTATAAAGCATAATTACCATAGTCAACTTTTTATGAAATGCCCCCTACAAGATTTTTCAGAAAGTTGACCGTCCTCCGAAATGAAACCAGTTACTGTAAAGAAATAGTTCGCGTCTATTTTTCAGGAGAAGAATTGAAATGAAAAAGTGAGCAAAGCAATAAATCGTAGGATAGAACAAGGTTTAGAATCCTCTGATGAAAATGGCAGACATGGAGAGTCAGAGAACTTGGTCTTGTTGAATTTCTGTCATTTTTTGCTGAAGCAAATGCTTGGAGTGGCATTAGGATCAGACAGATAGATGCACCTTCTGAGCTGATCAAATTGGCTCACCTGCTGGAATTCATCAAGGGAACACTCAGTTGTTTAGCGAAGCCATTGAATCTCCATATTTTCTTTAAGGATAAAAGATTCCACAAAACTCATCCAAATGCACTGCAGTTCTTTGGAACGGCGACATCATATGAAGAATGGTGTTGATTCTGCTGCCATACAATATCACATTCAATTGAACATGATTGTCAGAATTATCAAACCTGTTGAAATTTCTTAGCATCATTGGTAGATGGAGCAAGGGGAATGGTTTCTTTGACAAATTTCTAAAAAAAAACACACAATACTTTACACCTTTACAATCATGGCTGACTAGTTGATATGAAAACACTTGATGATCAAAGAATTTCCTATCATTGCGAAGAACACGATTGTGACTACAGAAGGCGAAAAGGAACACCTAAAAAAATCTCATGACTTCCTTCAATCTTCCTAGCATAATCAAGCGACTTCTTATTGGCCAAGAAGACGAGCTTTATCATGGCCACCAGAGCAGGTTGGATAGTAGCAGGATTTAACATTTAGCAGATTCTTTCCCTTAGGAATTACCCTGAATCTTCGCCCTCTCTTTCCTTTCTTCTTTTCAATGGTCCCTGAGAGCTGAAGGATAAAAACAAAGAACATATAATTTTCTTACAATGTGATAAGTAACTAATAAATCTTGACGAGCATGCTCATTTTTATGAATTCGGTTTCCGGTTGCCTATCAGATGAAGTTCTCGAGTACATGTACATTTTTAGTTCTGTATGAGTTGATCACTTAATTATTGTGTAATGATGAATACGAAATTAGATTTCTTATACGATCATTTTGACAAAGAAAATGGGAGGTTTAAGGATTTGCTTTAGAGCTTATACGAGCCATACCTCATTAGAACTCGCTGATTCAATGATCTCGCTGCTTTCCTGATCACTTGATGATTTTTTGTCTGTGTCGTCATCCTTATCTGCAAGATTAAAGCCACCATTCATGGTGAGTAAGCTTATTGTGAGTTAAAATGGTTTGATAGTTTTCAATGGCATGTAGATTGTCAAAATATAAAAGAGCTGAAGCTATTTCAGACCATAAACTACCTTCGTCATCTGTATTGGTCGATGATTCAATAAAATATACTCTGAAACTCGGTGATCCTGGGCATATGCAACTTTCATCCATGCTTCTGAGCCTTCCCTCTTCTTCATCTTCTAGTTCCGAATCCTGTTCATTCTGATCTCCACCCGTTGCTATTTCGTTCACAACTTTCATGGCTGTGTCCATTGTCTCCAAGGTCTTGTCCTCTCCATCTTCTCCATGCTTGCTATCTTGTTTGTCGCTCGTTTCATTATTGTAAGGTGCTGCTGATGCCAAGCCTTGAGACCCTGCCACTGGTGCTTCTACCTCCTTAATTTGTGTGGTTTTTTCATTTGAAATCACATTTATGGAGCCTGCAGGCAATGTTGCTTCGTCTGGTTTGCCCTTGACTTGTTCACTCTGTCTGTTGAATTCAGGTTTCAATTCCACAGTCTCGGCAATCTTAACATTTCCAGTCGTTGTTTCATCGCATTCTGGGGCCGGTGCCACCCTTACATCATCCTCTTGTGAGGATAAACTCCCGCGATCATTATCTCTTGGAGAATGATGAATACTAGAGTTATCACCATCGGAAACGCCATCTTTAAGCAGTTCCTTCTTAGAATGGTTGGGTGAATCTTTCAGAATACCTGCATTTTTCTGTCTTTTCATCTCCTCATACCTCTTCCAGAGAAGAGGCCGAAGTTTGGCTGGCAACATATCCGCTCTATTTTCAGGCCTTGATCCACCACACCCCATTGTAAAACCAAGTGTACGTTTTTGTTTCTGTCACACCTGAGAGATAGAGAATCGAATGAATTGTGCATGGAGTTGGCGAAGAGATATGTAAGACAATTTTGACTTGAGATTTTAGGATTTATTATATCCGGATGGGTCCGCACAGACTGTTTTCACAGTTGTCCATGGCCATTTATGGCAAATCAGAGAATTTCAGGTATCGTTGTATCCATTTATAGGAAACCTTGTTCTATTGCAGAGTCTTTACTTTTTATATCAATTGAAAGAGTCAAGTTTGAGCCACACTACAGCTATGAAAAACAAAGAACTCTGCTGTAGATAGCATCTGGAAGGATGCATCTGCTAGTGCTTTCACCTCCGCATTTCTGGCCCCTGGAGGCGCTCTGTCAGGATTCATACAATTACTAAAACGAGTCATGCTCCTGAATACCTGGAAAATGTCTCTGCAGCCCAAATTCTCACCGCAGGTTAAGAACATGGTGACCCTGAATCTAACACTAACCTAATTCTGGAACTTGAAAATAGCAGTCTTCAGACATCTGAATTTTGTTACGTCACAAATATTATCGGAGCAGTATTCTTTCAATAATCAACTCCTGAGTTTTTTTTTCCAAGTAGACCAGCTAGCTCCGTCGATGATACTGATATGCACGGCACCTCATTCATCCTAGCCATCTACGTGGGTGTTTTAAGCATCCACTTAGATGATAGGGTAATGAGCAGGTTAAATTAATTTATTATTTTTGTTTTCTTCATTATTCTATTTTAGATTTTGTTATGTTTTTGAGTTTTTAGTTGTTTTTTTTATTTATTTATTTAAAAAAAAAACCCTTCTCGGAGAAAATCACTTTTAAAGAATATTTAAATTTGACGTGTGCAATATTTCTCATCTTCTATGTTTTTTTGTTTTGTCGTTATAGCTTTTGCATGCGTCATATGATCTACGACATATACTGTCAGGCTTCAAATAGTTCACTTGCCACGTGGAAGAACAGCATGGATGGATTAACTTTGGACATAGAACAAAAGGAATCTAAGATCGCTAGCTAGAAGCCTAGAAGTGAAGAACAAAGGATTAGTCACGTTTGATATTGTTTTTAAAAATTAATTTTGAAAAAAAAAATATTTTTATTTTAAATTAAAAAAATTTATTAAATCATTTTCATATATCTATGCTAATATCAAAAATAATTTTAAAAAAATAAAAATATATTATTTTAATATATTTTTAAATAAAAAATATTTTTAAAAATAACTTCTACGAGAGAAAATTCATGACACGTGGAGGGTGTATATTGCTATAATTTATTTACTCTTAGGGACCTGATTCAATAGTTGACTCTTGCTTAATTCAGAAATATAAATAAAAAAATTAAAATAAATAAATTATTTTATGCTGAGTTATACTTGTCCAACTCATGAGTATTAACTTTTGCAAAAAAATAAAGCTATTATTTCCAAAGGAAAATTATATATTGAAGGTGAACCTCACGTGCTTATATTCTTATTTTTTTACGTGGATATCCGGTTCAGTTTATGTATATATCAATTAATTTAAAAAGTTATAAAATGATTGATAAATTATCAGTTTTCAATTATCTTAAAAATTATGAGACATGAATTGATGATTTTTAAGAAACAAATTTAGAATCGAATTATTGAGCTGCAACTTGAGGGTTGTGCTCATATTCTTGCTATTATATATATAGGACATGCATGGAATCCTTGAGAGTAGACCATATATAGACGGGAGCCATAATTATATAGTATTGAGATGAAGAAGTTGAAGGCATATGATTAACCTTATTATTAAATAATGATCCTTAATAGTAATTATAATAATCATATTATTTGGATTAACTGCATTTATCAATCATATAAACAAGATGAGAAATAATACCATTTCTATACGTACTTAGATCAAGTTTGTACAAGAAGTTTTTCTCACTCGAGTATGGGTGTGAGATATTGCATTTCGATTATTTATTTTTCTAAAATATTATTACATTTTATAATATTTATTCCAATTAGGGTAAAACTAGCCTGACTGAAAAATACTAGTTTTATCTGCGATTAAGTCTATAACTTATATTGGATACATAAAAAACCAATTACTTGTTTTTATCTTTTTATATCAGCATTTAAAGAGTTGAATTTTTGGAAACATTATTATCTGGTTTATTTATTTATTTTTTTTTAAGAAAGGGTTGAGCTTGAGATTCTCTTAATGGGAGACATTTATGTGAAACGTTTATCAAATATGTTTATAGATCATATTATAAAGTCTAAATCTTTTTTTTTTAAATCTAAATGATCAGTCAAATAAACTTTATAATAAAAACAAGTGTAATGTTTAAAATAATTATTATATTTGACTACAATTTTACAAGCTCATTTCAATAAATTAAGAAAAGGTCATTTTCATGCTTAAATTAGAATTTAAACTTGCCTTTTTTTTCTTATTAATTTGAATTTTTATTGTTATTTTTGGATTCATTTCTTTTGCTGCTAAGATCAATTTAGTATATCATTTAATTAATTTTGTATATTATTATTAGCATTAGGTTTTTTTCTTCACATTTAAAAATAAAATAATAAAAAATCTCTATAATTTTAAATTCTATGAAATCCGAGTTTCTTTCTTTTTGCTATTAGCCGAGTAAGATCCGGATGCTTGAATTTCGTCATATTTGTTACCACAGAAAATCATCGCCGGGATTTTTTTTTTTCAGAACAAAATGAGCAAATAATTTTGACCACATTCTGAGTCTGCAAATTAAAGCAAACAATGTTCATTCGACTAATGTACCTTCCAAGAAATTGTTGCCTGATTTTCTTCAATATATGTTATAATATATCCATTGACTTCAATGGCAAACATAAGACAGAACATATAAAGACATGACAGGTTCAAAAGAAATTACGGCTACTGCTTTGCTCATGATCATGTTCATTTGAAGAGAAGTCAGCAGGACTGCTGGAGCTCGAACATGAAGACGAAACAGAATCAAAAACCATCTCGTCTCTCGCCATAAAATCAAAAAGTCTTGGCTGAGTTCCCCTATCGTTTTCATTTGTACAAGTTTCAGTTGTCTCAGCTGTTGCTGTGCCCTTGTTTTTCAGGAATATTCGGCATACAACCCATTTGTCCAATTGAAAAGACGAATTCTGCTGTGGAAATCAAGCTAAATGTTATTCGGGGAATAGAAAGAGGAAAGAGATCGACATTCTTTACTCGGAAACTACATAAAATATGAAAATATTTTGCTGGCATGAGCAGAGAAAACCAGTTACTGTTGCATGAAATATATGTAGTAGTAACTTGCCTGGGCTGAGTTTTCTGTCTGTGGAAAGTTGCAATCTGCAGTTTCTTCTCCTAAATTAACAAGGCGATACTCATGCATGACCCAGTCAGTTCTGGATCCATGTGAAGCCTTGCCTTTATAGAAAACAAGAGTCTTTTTCATCCCTACAACATGGTTATTCTTCCGATTTGAAGAAACAATTTGTTTGTCTACGCCAGTTGCTTTCCAATAACCTGACGAAGTAGCCCTGTTGACTCTATTTCCCTTTGGATATTTGGCCTCCTTGTTGCTGAAGAAGTATCTTTCTTGCTCCATATCACCTGCAACACATGCATGATTACTTCCGTTGACTTTCAATGCAGGCAGAATTTTTACAGGAAAAATATCTAATATTACTGTAACACTATTATAGAAATAAACTAACCTGGCAATTCCCAGGGATCATACTTGCACACGTTGACCTCAGGAATGACTGAAGCAGGCAATGACCATGAAAGGATTTTGCCTTTAAGGTACTGAAAGACAAGTTCTTCTTCAGTTGGCTGGAATCGAAAACCAGGAGGCAATCTGCTCATTCCATCTCTTACAAAGTTGAGCTTTTCCATATCAAAACCTCTCTAGAAAGGAAATCGGCCTTTGGAAACTGAAACAAGGTTAGAGTTAAGCAACCGAAGGCAGCTATTTGTAATGCACGAGATCGGTTGTCGGGTTGGGTGTGTTGCAGGAGAAATGATAGGGCTCTTTATATTAATGTCGATGTTTGTGGCATTTATAAAGGCAACACTGTTTATTAAGGCACATTTTTTAATTTAACAAATAATTAAAAAAAAAGTAGGACGAAGAGATTGTTGCTCAAATTAAGCTTTTTCATTCTTCAGATAAATCACGATAGAACTTCATAACAAGTTACAACCAATAGCAGAATAAATCAAATTTTAATAATAATATAAATTATATTATTAGATCTCATCTAATATTTTGATTCTTTATATTTATATAATTTTATTGATATAATATTAAAACTTTATTGATCAAGTAATCATTAGATCAAATCATGGAATATAATCTTAAATATAAGATAATACGAATTTATACAAGTTTTAAGTTCATATAGATTTTATTTGAGGTGTTATATTAAAAAATAATATAAATTATACTTTAAAATCTCACCTAGAACAGAGCAATTTAAATATTTCAATATTCAACTATAAATCTCACCTTTAAAAAGATTGTCAATAATTAATAGTACTCACACAGCTTCTTTATCTTCTTTGTTTTTCTCAATAAAAAAGAATTTAGAGGTTACACAGTAAATGTTATTTTGCATAACTATTTTTATCAAAAAAAAATTAAAAATAGAAGCTTCAAATTAAACCATTAAATGGCATTTTTCTTTTTTTCTTTTTTTTTATCTTTTTGCTTTTACTGAAACATGAAGCATCTAACATTCTTAATTTGGACACAGATACAGTTAAAGACGTTCAAGTAAACAAAAAGCATTTTGTCATTGGATATTCATACATGTATATGTAGGATTGAATTAAGATGAGGCACATGCACTACATAGGATAGTTTTCAAGAGACGTGTCATGGTGTTAAAGGGTTCAAATTAAATCATATTTATTGTACAAGAGTTTAGAATAAGCAAAGTTTTATTTGTTTAATTTAGATTTACAAAGAATATTTTAAAAAAATAAAGTTTCATCCAATATATATAAGAAATCATTTTGTGATTTTGCAAATTACTTTGAGAAACTTAATGACCATTTACCTTATATATATATATATATATATATATATATATATATATATATATAAAAGGTAAATGCTCATTAAGTTTCTCAAAGTAACATGTAAAATCACAAAATGATTTCTTATCCGTTTCCTTTTCTTTTATTGCTTCTACTTTTTTTCTTCACCTCAAACGTGGCTCTGCTAGATTTTGATATTTAAAGCACCTTTTTTTTTCCAATATATATATATATATATATATATATATATAAGAAGAAAAGAAAAGGAACCGCGATGCTAAGCAGCCTCATGTCTTCACTTTCCAGGTCGTCGAACGAGCCCACATGGCTTTTCTCTTTACCTGTATTTACTAAATTTGTTATGGAATTAATGTTTTTCTTTTTGCTGAGTATCTCAAAAATATAATTAAAAAAAAATATGCAAGGATAGCAAAGACGAGACTTGAAACAAAGACATCACGTTCATTTTCACTATTTTGCGAGTGCTAAATGTCCATGAACTGTTGAGAGATTTTAATGAGTTGGGTTTCCAAGTAAACCCATGAAATTCATGTTATTTCAAGATTAAATAATTTTATATTATTGTATTTTAAAAATATTTTTGAAAAATTTTGAATTTTGAATTTTTATTATTTATTTTAAATCAAAAGGTATTTAATATTTTTAGATTATTTTCATATACTAATATCAAAAATAATTTTTTTAAAATAAAAAAATATCATTTTGATATATTTATAAAAGAAAAATATTTAAAAAAAACAACATCAACCATACTTTCAAACATTAATTAAAGAAAAGGGCTTTACAAGGATATAAAGGGGTGTTTAACACCGTATTTTATAAGTATTTTTTAAAATTATTTTTTATTTTAAATTAAAAAAAATTAGGGTTTTTCGATTATTTTCATGTACTAATATCAAAAATATTTTTTAAAAAATAAAAAAATAATATTTTAATATATTTTTAAATAAATAAAAATTTAAAAAATAATCTAAAGTATACTTTCATGCAATAATTAAAAGAAAATGCTTTTGAAAGAACATAAAGTCAAAGAAGGAGATCGTTTCCTAGTGGGTATATTTCTTCAGAGCGAAGATGATGCCTTTTGAGAAGATCCTTCGCCCAACAAAGAGCTACGATGTGTACTTTGTTGATAGGCATTGCTTTAGACAACAGAAACAAAACACGTACATTTATCCTGTGAGCTTTTGACTCTGCATTCCTTTCAGTATATATTATTTATATGTCAAACATTTCTTCCCATGCACCAACTCAACTAGTGGGTTCGTCCTTTTCATGATCGTTCTTTCTACTAGTGAGAGCTAGGGCATGTGACCGCACTACAGGTTTCTTTCTCGAGAGTTTTATGATCACGAGGTTTCCGAATTAATTTGCATGCCCATTTTGAACATTGTGAAGGGAAATCTTTGATGATGTTATAACTTTCAAAATTGATTAGGAATAGGGTTTTCTAGTGATTGGATAATATATTTAATTAAATATGTATTCTTGTTGTTTGATCTATTTTACATGGTTATAAAAGGTGGTGACTTGATACAGAAAGTCTAGCATTTACAGAATAATTTTAGTATTTTTATGGGGAGGGAATACAATAAATATGCAAAAGAACATTTAACCCTAAGAATAAGGTTGTTTATTCTTGTTTTTGTAATATGTAATATATGCTCTCTGAGAAAATATATACACATCTTAGGGTATATATAGAGTTATAGAGTATACACTTGCTTAATATATACACATCTTAGGGTATATATAGAGTTATAGAGTATACACTTGCTTAATAAGTCCTTGAAATTATATGCAATAAGTAAAATAATGGTAACTCCTTGAGGATGAGATGCACACAATCTCTTGGCTTTTTGGATCTTGACTATACAACTTAGGTAAGTGAAAAATCTCAAGAGACTAGAAACATTGAGTTCAGACCATAAATTTAGACTCAAATAATACCCAAAACTGGGCTTAAATCACTTGTCAAGGTTCAAAAATATCATTAAATTATCATCATCTTGAGTGGAAAAAAAAAAAAGACTTAAACACCTCGTCTAGTGTTTCGGCCTGAGCATGCGACTTGGATCTATAAGAAGCTAGATCATGCATTCAAATTGTAAACTTAGGCTCAAACCTATTTTCATATCTCTTTAAAGTTTGTGCTATCATTAAAATAGGCTTGGTTCAACAAAAAAATTATTTGAAAAAATATTGGTAAATTCTAGCTCATCTCCATTCAAAATTTATTTGATAGTAAATATAGATTCTTGGAGCTTAACTGGGGTGATAATTATTTTTTATGTTAAGTATGAGTTATATATCACAAGAAAAAATATTTGTTATGAATGCGCTAATCGAATTGTAAATGGCTTGCTCACAACTTAAAATGAACATAATTTTAGTATTCATAATTATTTCTTGAGAGTATTTATACTATAAAACCCAATAGATAATTATGATGTTTGGATTTTAGAAATAGAAGAGCATATGTAGTTGGATTCAGGGTAGAATTGAGTAACGTGTAATTACATGGTGGCTTTTATTAGGAGAATTGTTTGTTGGGGACCTAATCAATAAGGATGTAGTAGTTGGTGGGTATATTTGTTACTTTCCCTAATATCATATATTTAAATTCAAGTCTTAATTATTTTTAGGATGATTAAAGAATATTGGGAAGAAAGATGAACCTCATTGTGTCAAAAAAACCTATGATGAGATCATAAAGAACATAACTTTTTTGGGGGGTCAAAATGTTGACAATCATGCATGTGAACTCCCTTTATCCATATTCAATTAGTAATTGCTTGGTTGTAGGAAAAGGTGATGCTTAATGCATAAGAAATTTTTGTTTATGTTTGATCTTTGATGAATGTGCACTCCACTTATCAACTCATGTTGCTTCTTGTGCTAAATCAATGGTTAATCTATAGCTCGCTTGCTTGCTTGCTTTCACAAATTTAAGCTATGATTATTCAGAAAATTAGATTCATGTTATGCACAAATTAGAAGAATTTAGACACTTGCTTAATCAAATTTTCATGTTGCTCAAATTTAATGGTCAAAATCCTGTAAAATCTCTACTCTCCGTATGCACTCCCACCTTAATTTACATATTATTCATGTAAACAAAAATAATTAATTATAGGGATACTTCTAGAGTTAGATTTGCTTGAAATATAATAAAAAAAATGGGTTAAAAATATTATTCTTTTCTATTTTATGAATTAAATTTTCTTGGAATTAGCTTTTACATTTGATAAAAATATAATTAAAACCTTATAAATACACTTTGAGAAATTTATGATATCATTTGATTATTATTTCAGAATAAAAATATAGGAGACATTTGGGGAGGGGGGTATTTGGGAACCCATTGAACCCACGCTCATTTTTTAAATTCTTGCTATCTTGTTTCTTTTGGTTCCCAAAAGAAACCCTAGCTCAGGGCGGTCTTCAAATTAGGAGCAGGGTTTTAGGCAAGGTACTAGAAAGAAAAATCGAAGAAGCAACTAAAAATGGATCCTTCGGCTCTTAATTCACCTGAACTGGAACGGTTTCTCTCTGTAAGTATAGTCCCTCTTTCCCTTTCCTCACCTCCCTAACTTCCCATTATTGAGCTTTATTTTTTGAAAGATTCACCCCTAGTGTTTCTATTTTCTTAGTAAGAATATGGTTTAGTGTTTTTAATCATTGAAGGTCTCATCTTTTTGGTCATTGTTATTAGTTCATTGGTTAGTGGTCTGGTTATCGTAATTTTACCTCAAATCTTTGTTCTTTATTTAGCTGCTTTTGCTAAAAGACTCAAACTTGATCTGATATTTGATATGGTTTGATAATCTGGGTGATGGGGTTAATGGGAAGTTTTCTACTAAGGATTGTTTGCTGATTTGATGAGTAAAGTTAATTTTTTGTATGTAAATTTCTGGTTTATTATTGTAGAAAATATTCTTAACGCCTTCCCTAGTACAGTATTCCTTGCTGCTGGTTCTTGTTTCTTTTTTAGGGAAGGTGTTGTTGTTGTTTCAGAGGTTGTTTGGGAAACCACTTCAAAATTGCATTTGAAAAAAAATAATTTTTTATGCTTTAAATTATTATTTTTATGTGATTTTAGATCATTTAAAATGATTTTTTTTAAATAAAATAAAAATATATTATTTTGATATATTTTTAAACAAAAAACAATCTTAATCGAACTTTCAAACAAGCATATCATGGAGTGTTGTCTTGTAATATGAGTATCTTAAGGTAGTAATGAATCGGGGGCGGTCATTATTTTCTGCTGGAACTTCAATATTTTACAATTATTCATTTTGGAATAATTTTTTATTTTTTGCAGGAAGAGAAGGAAAGAGCTATGGTTAATGAGATGGTGGCAAAGCTTACAAGTGCATGCTGGGACAAATGCATCACGAGTGCACCTGGGAGAAAGTTAAGCTCAAGTGAATCATCTTGCCTCTCTAACTGTGCTCATCGTTATATGGATATGAGTCTCATCATTATGAAACGCTTCCAGTCCATGAACTAACTTCATGGAGAATTGGCCTACTGTATTGGTTTGCAATAACCCTGGAGTTATTAACCTCCCATTATTTGATGTTCCATAAATGATGCAGCATTCAGCACATTTTCTTTTTCATCTTAAACTTGCGCAGTAGTGATTTGTTACTAGAGTGGGATGTTATGACAAGCTCTAGTTGCAGGAAGCAAATGCATTTAATGAACACTGTTAATTCCTAGTCTCTGCAAGCCAGCTTGAGTGGTGCCATGAAAGGGAGGTAAAAGCAACTGAACTAGGCAGTGAAGCAAATGGCGTTTGAAATGCTATTAATTTCTGCTCAGGCTGCTGGTAAATCTTGAGGCATTTGCTTGATGGCATGATTCCTGACTATCATGTTGAAAGCGTGACGCTTTTCCCTTTTTATTTTTATTTTTTTTAAATTTTCAAAATTTAATCAGTCCCAAGTCCCTGTTAATTTGAAATTTATTATTATTATTATTTTAAATTATTTTTTTTGGTATTTTTATATCATTTTAATATGCAAATGTTAAAAATATTTTTTAAAAAATAAAAAATATATATCATCTTAATATATGTTCTGGACAAAAAGCAACCATGATATAATTAAAATCTAAACTTGCCCGGGAAAGGTTTAGTTTCAAAAGCCGATCTTCCTCTAACTGTACCGAGGCCTACCATTTCTCTTTCTGAACTGCAATTCTCACAAGGTGCGAGTGACTTGACTTCCATTGCTAATCCGTGGCTATAAAGCAACCGAGGTTATGCAAATCAATACTCTAGATCAGTGAATTGGAACTAGGATGGCTTTCCTTCGTTTTTCTATGGCAACGAGTCCCATGTAGCTTGTACCCTTCCTCATATCAAATAAGAACAGTGAGCTTTCATAATATTTATGACTTGGGATTTGTGATTTCCATTGAATTTGTGACCAATGATAGCTCAATCAAATACAGGAAGTAAATCATTTACCATAAGAATTCATGCAGCCATGAATCGTAACTGCTGGGAACTTCTGAAAGTTGTTTAGCATGTTCTTACTTCAAATCGGAACGTTGACCCTCGTGTCAGAGAAGCCTCCATTCATATTCTCAGGCCTCATGTCAAGAGTTCAGTTGAAAAATGGTGATCAGTTATCATTAACATCATGAAAACCAATCAATTCTGTGATTAGTTTTTTCTTTTAAAAAAAACTAAGTTAACTCAAGATATTTAGATATGTATAATAGTTTAACCATGTGCAGAAATATTCATCTGAGATGTCATGTTAAAATTAAATCGAAGCAATTTTAAGTTTTTATTCGAGATTTGTTTTGCTGGTAATTATTACACGCTCAAGGGTCCGTATGGAAATCTGATCTGTCCAAAGAAGTAGAAGACCACCAAAATCTCTTGAACATTTTCCCTCTCCATCATGAAGACATAAAGAGAAGCTCCAGTGCTAGTGATAGGGGTTAGTCAAATCACTCCTTTTAAGGAGAAAATTCCCATCTTACAATCGCTAATCTTGATATGATTAAGATCTTCCTCTAGTTACTTTGAAATAAAGACCCTTAGCTTGTGTATAAGAATAGCTCTCTTATTATGTTTAGAAAATAACTCAAAACTAAACACCACAAGCTTTCGTTGTGATCATTGTTACAACTCAACAATGATATTTATATCTTACTAGCATAGCTTTTCCTATTTCTTATTGGAACTAGATAACTCCTAATTCTATTAGGATTACATTAAGCCTATCTTATCCTAACCACTCTTGTCAAGGATATCTTGGGTTGTACGTAATGTTGAAGCTTATCCAACATTCTCCCTCTTAAGCTTCAACTTGACTTCGGTCATGTCTTGAACTCCTATCAAGCTTCTTATTTCTGCAAATTTGATCTTCGCTAATGCTTTAGTTAAGATGTCCGCCTTTTGTTCAACTCCCGATATGTGTTCCACATCAACAAGTTCCTTCTCAATGCACTCTCGTATAAAATAGTAGCATTTATGAATGTGTTTGCTTTTACCATGAAATACGGGGTTCTTGGTGAGTGCTATTGCTGATTTGTTATCAATCTTGATGATGATTTGCTCGATCTTCCATCCGGTGATCTCGCTTAACAAGTCTTGAAGCCAAATGGCTTGTCTGGCTGCTTCCGTTGCTACCATGAACTCAGCCTCACATGATGAGAGAGCAACCGTATTCTGTTTTTGTGAGCACCAAGTAATTGGTGAGGATCCAAAGTAGAATATATGACCCGTAGTGCTTCTTCCATCATCTTGATCAATATTGTGACTGCTATCACTAAACCCAATGATTTTCTTTGATCTCTCACGTTTAAACTTCAAGCCAAATGCCACCGTTCCCTTTAGATACCGTAGTATGTGCTTCATTATTTCCCCATGTGACTTACGAGGGCTTTGCATATACCTGCTAGCAACTCCAACAGAAAATGCCAAATCGGGTCGTGTGTGTAATAAATACCGTAAGCACCCTACGTTCCTTCTATAACTCGTAGGATCTATCTCTGCTTCTTCTTGTGCCTTTGACACTTTCAGTCCAAACTCCATAGGTACTTGAGTCGGATTGCAAGTTTCTAAGCCAGCTTCTCTCAAGATCCTTCGCGTATAACCTTCTTGTTTAATTTCGATTCCATCTTCAATTTGTTGTACTTCAATACCGAGATAATAAGTGAGCCTTCCAAGATCCGACATCTCAAACTTTGTTGACATCCCAGCCTTGAATTCACTTATGACTTTGAGAGTGTTGCCGGTCACAAACAAGTCATCTACGTAAATAGCAACAATGAGAAGAGATCTTTCCTCTTCCTTGCGATACACGGAAGTTTCTTTTGAGCACCTTTTGAATCTCATCCCCTTCAAGATTTGATCTAATTTTGTGTTCCAAGCTCGAGGAGCTTGTCTCAAGCCGTACAATGCTTTCGATAGTTTGTACACCTTGTGCTCTTCACCTTTTACCTCAAAGCCTTCGGGTTGCTCAACATAAACATCTTCTTTTAATTCTCCATGTAAGAATGTCGTTTTCACATCTAAGTGATGAATTTCCCAGCCATGTGATGCCGCCAATGCAATCAACAATCGAATAGTTTCAATACGAGCAACCGGTGCAAAAACTTCATCGAAGTCTATGCCGGATTCTTGGACATATCCCTTAGCCACGAGCCTCGCCTTGTACTTGTTGATAGTCCCATCCGCATTTTTCTTGATTTTGAAGATCCACTTGAGACCAATAACTTTTGTCTCACTCGGTTTATCAATTAGAGACCATGTCTTGTTTTTGTTGATAGAATCGATCTCTTCTTTACATGCTTGTCTCCATTTTGCCGAACCCTTTGCTTCTTTATAATGACTTGGCTCATCATTCATAGAAAGTAGAAGTCTTTCACATTCTACAGAGGCTTGAAGAACATAATCATCAAGGTAACGTGGTTGACTTACTTGACGAGTCGATTTTCTTAGCGGTTGCTCTGCTTGTTGGTGGTGCACATTATCTTGATTGTTATGAGAGTCTTCATCCATGTTGTTGTTGTCTTCATGTTCATGATTATGGTGCTCAAGATCATTGAACTCATTGCTTCTGGTTTTGTCATGATCTTGGTGTTGATCATTTGTGAATACTGCAGGTCCTTGCCTTGCATCTACAACTTCACCCCATCTCATGTAAAACATTCCTGGATCCCTTCTTGGTTCGTCTCTTGATTCATTCCAGCTCCATCTTGTCTTCTCATCGAATACCACATCACGGCTCACAACTATTTTTCGTGTCGTTGGGTTATAAAGTCTATAGGCTTTGGATCCCGGCTCAATCCCAAGGTGCACTAGTGATTTTGATCTGTCGTCCAGTTTCTTGAGGTTTGTAGTTTCAATTTTTGAGTATGCTACACAACCGAAAACCTTTAAATGTCCTAGGTTCGGTTTCTTCTCTCGCAAGCATTCGTAAGGAGTCATGTTTTCTAGGGCTCTTGTTGGTACCCTATTGATTACATATGTAGAGTGGCGTACTGCTTACCCCCATAGATAGTTTGGTACCTTCATTGCCTTGAGAATGCTCCTTGTCATCTTCATCAACGTTCTATTCCTTCTTTCTACTACACCGTTTTGTTGCGGTGTGTAGGGTGCCGTGAGATGTCTCTTGATCCCGTTTATCTCACAAAATTCATGGAACTCCCTTGAAGTGAACTCACCTCCTCTATCCGTTCTAAGAGTTATGATTGTTTTCCCAAAATCTTTCTCTACTAGACTCTTAAACGCCTTGAATCTACCAAACGCTTCACCCTTTTCTTTTATCAAGATCGACCACATGTATCTTGAAAAATCATCTATGATAACAAATATATATTTGTTATGAGCAATGGTTGGTGGTGTTATGGGACCACATAAGTCTGCGTGTAGGAGTTCTAGGGGTTTAGAGGCTCGAAACATAGATGTCTTTGGAAAAAATTGACGAGCTTGTTTCCCAACTAAACATGACTCACACAATCTTTTTTCTTCTCTGATTTTCGGCAAGCCATGAACCATCTTTTGTTGGGACATAGCTTTGATTGTTTTAAAGCTTATATGTCCTAACCTTGCGTGCCACCTCCAAGTATCATCTTCTATCCTCGTGTGTAAGCAGACCGGTTTTCCTATTTTTAGACTTATTTTGTAGAGTCTATTGGCTGAACGTATGACCTTTACCAAGAGTCTATCCTCGTGTGTAAGCAGACCGGTTTTCCTATTTTTTAGACTTATTTTTAGACTTATTTCTCATCCTTACATCACACCCAGCTTCCGTAGCTTGTCCTAGGCTTAGAATATTGCTCTTAAGTTCGGGAATGTAGTAGATATCGGTAACAAGTTTTTGTTCCTCCATTTTGCTTTTTCAAAGGATTGAACCTTTCCCTCCTATTTCAATGCAAGATCCATCTCTGAATTTCACCTTGCCCTTTATGTTCTCGTTGAGCTCCAAAAAGTATGTCTTGTTGCCGGTCATGTGGTTACTTGCTCCATTATCAAGATACCAAACTCTTCCTTCTCCTTCGTTCATTTTGTACTTCTTTGGTATGACCTTTTCTTCATTTAGAAACACAACTTCATGCATATAAAGGGTTGGATCGGCTTCTTCCGTTTCTACTTTATTTGCTTCTTGTATCTTTTGTGTTCTTTCAGGGCATGTGGAAGCAAAGTGATCAGGTTTATCACAACGATAGCAAATTACCTTTGATCTATCTTTCTTTTCTCTTGTTTGGTTTTCATCATCTTGATTTGTTGTCCGTTCTTGTGAGTGTAATCTTCCTTTGCCTCCTCCTCTGTATCCTCTGTATCCTCTTCCACATCCTCTCCCTCATGATGCCATATAACTTTTTTGCTCTGATTTTGCGAATAGTAGCTTGCCTTGTGTTTCTTCGTGATTCTCCTCATTGAGAATTCGTTCTTCATAGGCCTTGAGTCTTCCTATTATATCTTCAAATCCTGTTTTGTTCAAATCCAGAATTTACTCGAGAGAGGCTATGATTTGGATGTATTTACTTCTTGGCAAACTATTGAGAAATTTCTTTACGAGTTTAGGTTCCTCAATCGTTTGTCCAAGTGAAGCGGATTTTAACGCTAGCTCCGATAACTTACCCGCAAAGTTATCTATTGTATCCGTGTCCTTCATCTTGATTCTTTCAAACTCGGACATTAGAGTTTGAAGTCTTGCTTCCTTGACACGATTAGCACCAATGTTACGGGTTTTGATTGTTTCTCATATCCCTTTTGGAGAGTCTTGTTTGCCTACTTGCAAGATAAGAGTCTCCAGGATGGATTGAAACAACAATCCTATTGCGACATCATTCTTGTGGGATTCTTTCGAGCCGGGTTCTATTGCTTCCCACACCTTATGAATTCGCAATAATACTCTCATTCTCATGGCCCATACCGCATAGTTTGTAGAGTTTAACATAGGGCATTGGATTGAAGAGGGGATGACTTCCTTCGGTTGTGAAGGAGTGATGATATCTCCCATGGCTTGGTTTTCAAGTTGTTTGATCGATTTGCCTACAGGCTCTGATACCAATTCTAGTTACTTTGAAATAAAGACCCTTAGCTTGTGTATAAGAATAGCTCTCTTATTATATTTAGAAAATAACTCAAAACTAAACACCACAAGCTTTCGTTGTGATCATTGTTACAACTCAACAATGATATTTATATCTTACTAGCATAGCTTTTCCTATTTCTTATTGGAACTAGATAACTCCTAATTCTATTAGGATTACATTAAGCCTATCTTATCCTAACCACTCTTATTTAGGATATCTTGGGCTTTACGTAATGTTTGAAGCTTATCCAACACTTCCCGGCGCATCACTTTGCTTTTAGTCTTATACCGGCTTGCCCTTCTGTTTCCATTTTCGATACTCCATTCTTTCTTCATGTTACAAATGTTCTTTTAGAATTTAAATTTTTAAATAAAATAATTATTTGATATATTATACATGTTAAAATAAAAACACCCGAATCATGGTATGATTTCATATTACAAGAGCCTAAAACCGTGAACATTATACATGGGGGGGGAGGTACATCACGTGAGGAACCAAGAGCAATAACGGCCAACCAATAAGATAGAAACATATCATTCTTTTTTCTGCTTTTTTTTCTTGTTCTGTACAATCATATCTTCTTTTCATTTTACAACTCAGTATGCCGCTTAGACTGCTGAGCATCCGATGTCAAGTTGTCACCAATGCCGCTAGCTGTCCGCTTTGATTCCCCCATTCCAGTTGCTGAAGCAAGATCGGGTGATATATCCCAACTGCCAGTTTTTCTACCCAAACTTGGTCGTCTGGAATGCATGACGCTACGCCCTTCCATACCCTGTGGGGGAAGGATCCTACTTAAATCTGGAGCGACATCAGTTAATCCACGATTCTCATGCAGACTGCCATTATTTCTTATTGTGCCATCATAAACATCCGCATCTCCTGCAGCCTCATCCCAAACGGGCTCCCTCCGCATTTCTACATCACCAGCAGATTTTTCCACCCCTGAACTGACAAAACTACTACCTACCATTCTAGGCGGAATGGTGGGTTCCTTCAGAATTTTTGCCCTGAAATTGTTCTTAGATTGAAGAATGCTAGAGAAAAATACCTCCTTGAAGTTCTCAATCAATCCTTTGTCATATGGGTTGGCTAGCCCATCATACCGGTATCTAAAATTCTCATAAGTAGACTGTCAGCAAAAAAAAATGAAGCAATAAATATACATAAACTAGAATATGACAACATGAAGAATGGAACTGTTAGTTTTTGGCAAATATATATCTATTTTAGAGGAAGAGTGCAAAGCAAGTGGCAATGGAAGGGATGCAACAGGAAATAACTGACGGTGCTAAGAGTTTCCACATGAGGATATAAAACTAAAAGTGAGACACATTATTGATTTCAATTGACCTTGACAAGGAGAGTTTCTTGCCTGGTTTTTACTGATGAGATACGAATGGAACACAGTAAGACCACCAACAAACCAAAATGAAATAAACGTGTAAACCACTAGTGCAATAGAAGCAGGAGCTTTGGACATTGCTTTCCAAAATGATGTCTCCTCACTATTCATGATCCTTTTAATGTGGACCCAGCAAAATGCTTGTACATATAAGCAAAGAATTGTTTCGGTGAAAACAAACATGAAGAAGAATCGGTAGTTCCGCTGCACCCAAAACCAGAAAGACAAATCCCAGCTCAGAGAATGATCATCACATACACAAATTTAAGTGATGGCAAAGGTCAATATTTTGTCTGTGCAATTACTAGCTAGATAGCAAACTGAAAGATAATGAGTTTAGCTACAAAAGATCCTCCAACAGTATATTGGGCACCTAGGCAATTATTGACCATTCAAGAATATTATCAATGAATGCACAGAAATTTAACTAATTCTGGCACACATCCTAAAAATCAATAGAACTGAAAAGAATACCCAGTTGCTATTTTTGGCATTTTAAGGACCTTTACTTCTGTAACTGGTTCAATTATATATTTAAAAAGAAAAAAAAAATGGCATGCACTCCTTGTATGTCAAATGATTTTTCATAATATTAACACAGTATCCTGTGATATCGTATTTTGATCACTTTGAAGTTTGAAGCTACATAGCAGGAAGGTAATCTTCATATATTTTGTAACAAAACACTGGCTAACCCCACAAATAATTAGCATCATTCCACCATACAACAATGATGCCACATATTTCCCCTTGTTGAAAATTCATTTCATTAACTTAGTTTGTATATTTCTCTATCTTTTGATGGTTGATAATGACAATTCATACAATCGGAATCAAGTAAACACCATGCTCAATGCATGACATAAAAAATCATTTTTTTCCTAGAACAGAGTTCTGGAGATGGCACTAGCTAGTTAAGATTTAATGATTAAAGAAATGTCACAAAGAAGAATGATCATTACCAATCCAATGCACTGACCAACCCAAGGGCAGTGATGGTCAAATCTTTCCACACAGTTGTTACATATGGAGCAGTGAGAACAGCGTGGCGGCCTATAAAGCATGCAGGTATCACAGTACTTGGTCTTCACAGTCATCCCATTGATGATAACATCCTTTGAGCGTGGCAAACGAAAAGGTGGGGTTTGTCCAGGAGTAAGAGGAGATTGCTGATCATAACCTTCCGGCTCTGGAGGATGAGCATTACGAGGGATTATACCAGGATCTCTTGCTGATGTTAGTAGAAGAAGGGTTAAATCCTGGAAGAAGAAAATACATTCATCAGTTAATAGCACAGAATTATGTAGGAACTTGTTGCCAACCTAACCTCTATAGTTACTGTTTCAAGCATACACTTTGATGATCAAATAAAAGCATTTGTGCAAACAAGGTGGCAACCTCAAACTCGTCAGGGTTAGTTGTATAAACCTTTTTCTCAATTTGTTGCTTTGGGGACAGATTTTCAATCATATGTTGTGATGATAAAAGACCTTTTTATCACTTCAAACCCAAATGATTCTGATCCAGCTCTTTTTCTCTTAAAATTCTGCTACTTAAATTGAATCACTCTTCTCCAATGGGGCGTCCAAAGAGCAGTGCTGTAACCATATCATCACAGACTATCCTCCATAAGCTTATCCTCAATGGAAACTGCATTCACTTTCCTATGATATACTAGTGTTACACTTAGTCCCATTTTATATTTCCATGTATGCATCCTAATTTTAATCTCATATATGCACATTTTAAGAAAACACTGCTTATTCAGTCCTAGAACTCTTTCCAGGTTTGAGATTAAGGGATCAATCTAACCTGTTAAGAATCCAGAGTAGAACACATGACAAAGGGAAATCCCACACCCCTTCCAACCAAAAGTAAGGAAATCCCAAAGAGGACACATTGTTGACACTTTTAACATGCACCAAAATGTCTATTGTGACAAGAGCAGAATGGCTGTCTCCCGGATAAAGCACTCATATTATGTTAGGATGGTCAACTAAGGTCTCAAAATAATTCACATTCATATAGAAGAAATTCAGGTTTTCCATTTGAGACACGATTGAACACAAATTTTCAGAAATTCATTTCTGTATCAGCCAATAGATGAATAAATATGCTACAGTAACAGAAGCAACAAACTAAAGCCATAGTTCTATGCTGCCATTGATATATGCATGTGCCACCTTATAACCTTTATTTATGTATTAAACTTGATTGTTATATAATAGCCTCTATGCTAGGACCTCAAAAACATTATAGTTAATCGACCAAGTTGCTTATACTAAAATGAAGGCTCTGTGATTGTCAGAAGATGGCAACTGCCTATTTAAGCTTTGTAGTATATGGAGATTCAGCAAGCAGAAGGACAAAAATTGGAGAGAGAAAAGAACTCGAGAAAGGAAAACTACTCACTAGTAATGTCAGAGCGATACCAATGACTAATATTGATATTCCCAAGTGATGAGAAAAACAATCCATCAGCTTTCTTGCTACAAACACACAAAAAACAGCAGCAGGAACCACTATAAGAAATATGGTTAACAGAAGAGATCTCGCATCTGGTCCAAAAATAAGCCTCCCCTGAAGCAAGAATATCTGCACACAAAACAACCAACTGTGGCATCATGCAATTATCAACAATTCAACATAAACGAATAAAAGAAAAAACCCTCGCTGTGGCATAATGATATAAAAAAGAAAAAAAGAAAATTAATAGCAATATCTATATGCTTTTCCTTTCATTGAATCACTAAACAGAAAAGGCCATGATACGTTGGAAAGTGATTTTTTCATTAACCTCGACATAAAACTAAACAAAAATGAGTCACGACAGTAACAAGCTGCAAGAAATCTAAAATCACTTTACACATTAAACAAACCAATCCCTACCCTTTTCACAGTAAGCCAACTACTTGCAAAATAATTTACTCAAGTGAGCCATAAACAGAAGTTGCAAGCAAAGATAGCTCAAATGGATTGCTAACTTAAGCCCCCCGCGCACACACACACAAAAAAAAAAAAAAATCATTTTTAACTCCTTTATTTCATTCGTAAAGACCCCAAAATCCAATCTTTATCCTCAATCTCACACTTTCCTAAAAAAAAAAAAACAGAATCCAACACTAAAAATTAGCTTACATTACTGCCTTTCCATGCCTGGTAAGTCCTGAGCTGATCCTCCCAGTTGTCAACAATAACAGCAGGGTCCACCGTAGCTCCGGCAGTCGGATCAGGAGGAGGCCGGACCACATACATGTCTCTCATCCCTCTTCTTTGCTCTTTCCTTGTAAAGTCAGTTCTGGATAGCAGCGATGCTTTGCAAACCGGGAAGGAAGAGGAAAAGAAAAGGGGAAAACAAATAAGCGAGTAAAAAAAAGGCGCCTTTTTTTTATTAGTACAGCACGACAAAAAGCAGAGACTCTTTGACTTTGTTTTTGTTCACAAGACATCTTGGGTTGGTGGGGTGGGGTTCAAGCTATGATATTATGGTTTATGAGGTAGAAACCACCGACGGCGACGGCGTAAACGGTCGCATTCGAGCTGTTCATCTAAGGCCCTGTTTGGCATTCTGATTCAATTTGTTTATTGCTGTTTCTTGACGTTTTTTTTTTTTAAATTTTTAAAACAGGCTATTTAATGTTTTTAGATCATTTTGATGTACTGATATCAAAAATAATTTTTAAAAAATAAAAAAATATCATTTTAATACATTTCAGCACGAAAAACACTTTAAAAAGCAACAGGAATCACACTTCCATGCATCCTAAATGGCAGTATAAAAATATTATATTATACAATCATTCAAGTTTATCACATACCATGTGCCCTTTTCTTTTTCCTGGTCTTAGTTATGTATTAGGGCACGTCTCTACACTTAATTACCTTGGTAGTCAAGGGATGTTGTTATATTTTAATAAATATTAAATATTTTAAAATAAAAACAAAAATATACTTGCCATTGTAAGGGGCGCCGCCGTGCCCTTAGAAAGACATATGGAGGTTGTTCGGCCGCTAAATACCATCTTTATCGGCAATGTTGGAATCCTCACAACACCCCCGCACGGAGGGACGATGCATGTTTCAGGATTCTCGTCAACTCGGTATCGACAAACTTTGCTTTTTTTCACTCTTCTTTTCTCTCCCTACAATTCTCACGCTAACTTTTTAAAAACTCTATAACAACTTTTTTATTTATTAATTATTCAGATTTTTTTCTTATTTTTTATTCTATTTTTTTTTATTTTGAATAATTTTTACTTGTCAATTCTTTCATCTTTGTTATTGTTATTTATTTTATTTGAAATTATTTTTTTATTTGATTTGATTTTATAATTTTATTTTTTCTTGATTTTTCCCAATCAAATTTGATCTTTAATTTTTTATTATTGTTTTTGTTTTAACACATTTTTAAATTAGATGATAATAAAACTCTTAATTTAACCTAAATCCCAGGTTTCACAGTTTAAGAATTATAAAGATTTAACAGTTTCACATTTTCTCATTTTATCCTTTATTACTTATTTAATTGGAGACCAATATCTTTTTTTTTAGTTTATTTTCTATGAAATTTTATATTGGTCCTTAAAATTACTCCATCATCCTGGATCATTCTTTGTTGGGTTTTTTTTTTTAACTAATTTATTAAAAAAAATAGAGTGTGAGCTTTTCTATAAAAAAATGCAGATATAATTTTTTAATGTTAATTTAGATATAGGTAACTTATGTAAACCTATGTTAGAAATAAACTTGACATGAAGAAGCCAATAAGGATGACAATGAATGCATGCACATAAAGTTTTTTTTTTTATTAGATTTAATCATTATTTTTTATTGGAATATTTTTCTTGCCTTTCCAAGTTTTTCATATTGATATCTTTTTTCACAATTTCAATGCTCAGAATTAAATTTTCTAGGAATTAAATTTTCTAATTCAACAAGAATTAAGAATTTCATGAGCTACAAGTTTTATAGATTAATCTAAGTTTAAAGTATTTGTCTTATTTTTTGTAATAATCATGTGGTTTTAAGCTTAAAAGGACACCTAGAAAGGTATCTCTCAATGATGAAAATTGAAAAACACTAAAATAACTAATTTTTTACTTATATGAGCCACCACGAGAGTATGATAGGATGACTCACTTGTTGATGCATTTTAAGAACATATCAATTAATTTTATTAATTAAATCACCAAATCATTTTTGGAAACACATGATAATTGCAAAAAAAAAGTGAGAAATCATGAATATACCTCCAAAGCCAGGTATTATAATATATATTTTTTATTTTAAGAGTAGTAAAGTAGTTACATTATACAAAACTAAATAAAATTTCCAAAAAAAAACTAGACCATTTTTTTAAAAAACAATATAACCAAGTCATTGCATTGTAAAAACAACAATGAGAAGACCAAGATACTACCAAACAAATTTTAAATAACAAATGAACATGATAGAAAAATCATTTTGCCTAGTAATTATTTTTGAAGGAAAAAATTGTCATTTCACTATTATAATCAATAATAAATTATGATGTGTATATATATTTGTTTTCCTGCACCAAATATGTTTTGTTAATGATTTATTTATATTTATTTTAATATAATCAATTACAAAAATCTATAATTGTTTAAATTTTATATGAAGATTACCTAAATATTAGATTTTAGCTTTTAATAATTGTTTTAAGGTTAGGTTATTGCAAACCACAAATCATTCAGGTATTTAACCTCTAACGATAATCCACATGAACTATTAGTAAAAATCTCATAATCCTTTTTAAGATAGAGGAATTACTATGCCTTTGAGTGTTAATTTTTCTGAATGTGTTTAAGTGTTTATATATTGTATTTCATGTAATATATAAAACAAATAAGAGACATAATATTTATGTTCTCAATACTGTTATGAGTGATTATTTAAATGAGATTCGTACATTCCATCTTGCCCAAGAATTCTGTAATCAGTATTATTTAAGAATAAATAAAAATTTTTTTTTTAATTAATTTTAGGTGATAAATCCTTTCCTAAATACTCAAATATCTTCATATAGTTCAAGTTATAAACAATAAATTCTTGTTTTGTTATCATTGATTAAAATACTTGTAGTTAGGATAAAAACATAACACTTCTAAGTTTAAGAATCATTTATATAATTTTTACATGAATTTTTCATAAAAATAAGTGATTTCTCTACATGAAATTCTCTTGTAGGTTAGTCTAGTGTAAATGTTATCTTACAAGCACTCACATATTAGTTTCATGTATTATTTGTATTTTAATTTTTGAGAATATATGTTTTCTTTTTTAAAATAAATAACATAATATACATTGCTTTTGACAACTATATTTAATGTTTAATCTTAATAGAATATTGACTAAAAATATTTAGGAACAATACTTTATTGCAATATAAATCTTATAATTATATGAACTTTATAATTTTCTATACAAAACATTTGTATTCGATGGATTTTATTTGTACTCTAAATTTATTAATTAAATATTAAAGATAAATAAAGTCTTCATTATTAATAAATATATTTTACATGAATAAATCAATGCTGCTACATATACCTAAAAAACTATCTACAAGGGATACAATAACATAAATAACTCTGATGTAGTATGTACTATGTACCTATAAAAGGTTTTCTACTTTTTAATAAGCCCAAAACCAATCTAAACAAGCTAGGAAATCTAAAGATAAAGAAAAAACATTAAAAGTCTTAAATAAACAATAAATATAAAATTATTAATCTCAATATTTGATTTTCTAAATTTAATAATAAAAAATACCATAAATATATATTTCCCTTGAGTAGATGTAAAAAAAAACTCCCTCAAAATTCTCCATAATATTTTTAATGTAATTTAGTTTTGGGTTTTAAAGTAATATTCTTGTTGGCTTCGTACTCCATTTTTTTGATAGTGAAATCTCGATCTGTCCATGTGTTCGTGGAGTATATGTAATTTTCAAAATAAAATATATTTCTCAATTTATTTTAAATCAAGCTCTACTAAAATATTATTTAAGATATAATATCAGAACCAAGTTTAACTTCACTCACACCCACAAAGGAAGAAGAGAGGGGTATTCCTGAAAATAAAAAAGCTTGTTATATAAACAAAAAGGTCCTACCGGGAGTCGAACCCAGGTCGCTGGATTCAAAGTCCAGAGTGCTAACCACTACACCATAGAACCAACTTGTTGGACTATTTGACTTTGTTATTTATAATTAATATAATAAATCTAATGTGGCACAAAAACAAGTCTCCATTTATCTTGAAGAAACTGAGAAGGATACGAAGCCCAGTCCAACCAGGACTTTTGATATTTGAGGGAGATGTAATTTCCTCACTGCACATTTGCTATGGCGTTCATCTTCGGGAAAGAAGAAAATCTAGTGGGCCACAAGAGGCCCAAATTAGCTCAAGATAGAAAATTTGTTGTTTGATGTTTGCTTAGTGTTGGAGCCCATGTGTCTTCTCTCTATTTCCATGTTTTGTAACACGGTAATTGAAGCAGCTGCCAGCCTAAAGGCACAACGTAATACTGAAATTATATCTGCTTATATAATATTTGATGATAATCAATAAGAGGTTATTGATTGGGAAATTCTTAGAAGCGATTGTGAGTTTATGAGAAATTAATTACGCCATTGATATTGACTTTAACTTGTGCTGTAGTCTTGCATGAGGTATGCTTGCTGGAAGCAAAAACATGCCTCGTGGATTACAGGCACAAAAAAAAAGTCTCCATTTATCTTGAATTATTTGATTTTATGCTTTTTTCTTCTTTCATGGAACGTTCGGGAGCTTGGTGGCTCAGATAAGAAGAGTCTTGTAAAGGGATAGACCAGTAAACTGCACCTGCATGTAGTATGTTTTTGCTGGAAACGAAAAAAACCAAGTCTCGTGGATGATTAAAGACTGGGATTCTGATAATATCAAATGAAAATTTGCTGATGGTTTTAGGGTTCATGGGTGCTATCACTGTGGTTTGGGATGTCAACAGTTTCATAATGAGTCATACTGTCTGGATCAATAAAATTGGATAGCTTAAGAAGGGGTTCTTGTCCAGTCTAATTTCAAATGCACTGTAATCTCTTTTATGCTCTACTGAACTTGCATGAAGATTTTATATATGTCCACCATGGATTGAAATTGGTGATTCTAATGAGACCTTGTTGCCTGCAGATAGAAGGGTCTCCGTACCTTTTCACAGTCGATGCAGCTGGTGGGTCCAAATATGAACTTTGTAACATGTGGCGTGATGTTTGTGTTAAGGTCTCCCTGTGTGTGTATATTTTAGTGGTGTTCATACGATATCATATGCATGCAAACCCATGTACAGATTCAAGTGATTCTATAACATAAATCTCCCTAATAAATGATACCAGAATCGATAATTCAAGATCAAAATGCTCTTTCTTATCTGCTTGCTTTACAAAAACGATTAGCAGAAGGACGAACTGCTTGCTTGAGACAAATACGATTAGCAAAAGGAAATGGAATTCAAGAACTCGTGGTCATCAGCCATTCTTCTATCGTGCAATCTAATAATACTTTAAAGCCCGAGCGATCATAATTAATTGACAGTGGATTTCATGTAACTCATAAACAATTGCAGTGAACCAGGTGATTTGTTAATGGCAGGTGAATATATATTACTAATCAGAATTTGAACTCGGGCTGTTTCTGGTCTAATGCCAGATGATCTTTTTTTTTTTTTGGAATGTGGTCTATATACATGTAAACATATAAATTCCGCAATGCCTTATCCAAAAATAAAAATAAAAATTACATATATGAATTAAATAGTCCCTAGTGTTTAGGGTTCCATCAATCCCCGCCCTAAACTTCAAATTTTCTTCTAAATATCCTTATAGATTTTTAGTTCTCTTTCTATTGGGGTAGGTAATTGAAAGTTTAGGGGTAATCGAGAGATATTATCAAACTCAAGGGCGATATTGCAATAGTTATGAGCTTATTTTAAATCCCTCTCATTATGCAAAGCTAAAATGGTGTTTAGGGAAGAAGGAATCATATTATTATGGATATGACATGAATTGTTTTGACAATGAGTGGCGTACTAAAGAAGTTATTGGCCTAAACTAGTAAATTAGAGAATTCATATTTTAAATAAAAGTGTTACACTTTTTGTTAAAGATAAGAATCAATTAAGCTTGGAGTGGATGAATAGTGGCAATTATCATCTCATAATTTTATATTTTTAGTATATTGCTTATGCCGATATTTTAGGGGGAAAAAGACAGGGATAAATAGCATTAGCTTGTGACTAAGGAGTTTGCTTCTCCTGTGATATGAGATTCAGATTCGAGCCTTGTAGTTGCTAAGATGATGGTCACTAGAAACTTGCGTGATCATTAACTTCAAAACTCGTGAGATTAGTCGAGATACACACAGGTTAATCTAGACATCCATGTTAATAAAAAAATACATGATAATCAGTATATGATAGCAACACATTTAATAATCAAATATCACGTGTTAGAAAAGATATGGACGAGTGTTTTGTAATAGAATTGAAATTAATCAATTCGACAACCCATTTATTGAATTTTCTCATTTCATGTAGCCTCTTTTGAAGATGTCATTAAAGAAAGAAATAAAGTGAAAAAAGAATCAAATGATTTGATGTCATTAAGAAAAACAACAACTGGGAGTTGATATGAAGCTTCCAAAAGAATCAAAGAACATTGATATGAAAGTTGACAAATAGAAAGCATATTTGATGGCTAAGGATCATAAGCAAAAGCACAAAACATTGATTACAAAGAAGTTACTGCTCCGATTTTAAGGTATTTGGTTACCCGTTCAAGGACGGCGCCGGCCGGAATCTCTTCGCATTACCGATGAGATATTCTATTGGCTATGATTAACGGTAAGCTACTAGTGAGTTAATTATGTTGTTCCACTGGGAGAAAGTTTATGTTTTTTTAGCATATCTTTGAATTAATTATCTCTTAATCACGATGCCTTGTTTTATTTAAGAGAGTTCCTGTGTTTTTTTTGTTTTTTTATGATATAGGATGACAGGTCATACGTAAACAGCGGCATGATTATCCTATGACCATTCTTTAGGGGGATTAAAATCCATGATTACCTCTTAAATGATTATCTGTCGGATACTTCGAATAAAAGGGCGACGTGACGTCCAGGCATTATTAAAGGAGGGGGGAGAAAGTGCTGAGATCATCAATGGGGGAAATGACATTTCTTATACATAGAGTAGAAACATACATACATACATACATATATGTGTGTGTGTGTGTTTCTACTCTATGTATATATATATATAGATATAATATTTTTTTTATTTTTTTAATTATTTTTAACAATGAAAATAATTTAAAATATTATTTTTTAATTTACACTAAGAACAATATTTTTTGAAAAAATATTTTTAAAATACAGTAAAATATTTTCATGATATATGAAAGCTGAGAAGAGATTCAATTTTAAAAAAATAAAGAGCAATTTTCATGATATATCATCAAGCAACCCGATTCAATGAGAAAATAATAAAAAAATCAATAAAGAGTGAAACGTTAACGTGATTCAACAAAAGACTACAGAATAATTTCTTTGTTTTTACTATGAGAGATAATTAATGCGAAGATTATAAATGTGATTTTTATATCTAAAACGTAATCACAAATCTTTTTTTCATATTTATTCTCTCACTCAACTCTTATGTTTCTCACGCTTCTAAAATCACTCATCCTCTCGGCTATCTATTATCGAGGAATATTTTATAAAATAATATAAATTATATTATAGAATTTTATCAAATAATTTAAAATTTTAGATGGTATAATTAATTAATATAGTATTAGAGTCTTATTGACTCAACAGTTATGAATTTAAATCTCACTATTTTTATTTTATTTAATAAAAAAATAAATATAAAATAATGTGGGTTTGTACAAGTTTTAAACTAAAAAAATTTCCACTTGAGAGGGGTATTAAAAAATAATATAAATAATATTATGAGACCTCACTTAACAGCTTAATCTTTTAGATGAGATAGTTCATTGACACAACATCAATAATCTACTTTTGACCCCTTTAATTCTTCATTTCTTTCTTCCATAATGATGATGATGATGATGATGATGATGGATGTGAAGAGAATTGAATAGATAACATATGTATATGTACATATAAAACACAAAATTTTATTTTATTTCAAAGTGATTGCAGAATTCCTAGATATTATTCCAGAGCACGCAAAAACAAATAGGGAAGAGGAAGAACAAAACGAAGGAGAAGGAGGAGGAGGAATCATGAATATAATTGGAAAAATAAAATGATTAAAATAGGATTAGCATGGAAAATGGGAGGCTGGAGTTAAAAACATAAAAGAAAGAAAAAAGCAAACAATATCATTCCAAAAGAAAAGCAATGTCATCCTTCCAAGAAGATAATAGATGATATGACACAATTTAATACACTAGGTTGGCACTCCATTGATGATCCATATTATTTTTCTTATAAAATATTTAAACGTGTTGGCATGCTTTAAAAAGAGAAGTTTAATCATTCAAGTTATAATTCCAATCAACTAAATAAATTGATTTTATATTCATATAAAAAGCAACGATAATAATCGAATACACACACACACACATCTATTCTTAACTAGAGCCCCCTCATTATATGGAGTATTTTGACCTAAAAACTAATGATTTTAGTAGCGTATTCTCTCATTTCTCCACCTTGAGAAAAAAAGGCTAAAAATAAAGATAGCCTGCGCTAAATAGTAATGCGTTGATCAAATTTTCTGCTGCATTATATGAATACTCGAAAGTTGCTGACTGATATCACGGCACTAGATGGCCTGCACTAGGCATTGCGTAATGGCTGCTTTCTGGTCGTGTAAAAGATGAGATGATATATATTTGCTGACACCTGCCCGAAGGATAAGATAGGGTGGTTGCTGTCCAATATATAATTAAATGCTGGTTTGTTTAATTTTGATTTGTCGGAAAATAAAAAAGAAACAAGCTAATGGGAATTTTCGAGCCATTAATCTGAAGAATATTCAAGAGCATTGATGGAAATCACAGCACTAGGCAAGAATGCTTCAAGCATGGCGTGATCCCTTTTCTCACTTTTCTTTTTTGTTTTTGTAGAGATGATCCTCCTTTAGATAAGGTGGGATCCGGGGTGTCCAAGAAAGTGCAGAATGATCGTTGATTTAGCATTATTAAAGCTTCAAAATTATAATTAATTTTGTAGAATTATAGCAGATTAATTCATGATCACGTAATTTGATTTCTTGTGCTTGAGGTGGTGATCATAAACACAATGTTAGTTGATCAGATATTATAGATCATATCAACCCATTACTTTTAAAGTAATTTCATAAGTTGAAAGTAATATGAAAAGTTTGGTAACTAAATACTCAAACTCAATCACAGTTTTAACTAAACACTTCAAAAATTATTTTAAATCACAGTTAAAGTGCCTTTCATGAAACTGTTTTTTTAAACCTCAATTACAAAAGCAAAAGCAATATCAAACACACCCTTTATTGGGTTTAATAATCTCGATTAATTTAATAATATAATAAAAAATATACAACAATCAACAACAAATAAATCAAACAAAATAGTTGGTCTTAGTCGATCTAGGTTATTGTATAAAAGCCATTACCCGAAACATGAGATTTGGATAATCTCATTGAAGAATGAAATCAAAAGAATCAATTGTAAAAAAATAATCTAAAAAAAAAAAAATTGATCCAGGCTAACTTTTAAAGCATTTAACTTGGGTCCTGAAGCCCAATTTATCCTATTGATGACAAACTTTAAAAAATTATAAAGTTAAATTCTTGATTGATAAAGTCTCAAACAATAAAATATTAAGTGATAAAATAAAGAAATAAAATTTCAGTAAAAAACAAGATCTAAAAAATATCAAGTAAAGATAACAAACATCAAACTTGACATAAAAATAAAATAAAATAAAATATTGGGGATGTAATTGCAAAAAAAAAAAAAAAACAGTTAAGAAAATGATTTTTTTAGAAAGCAATCTAAAAGAATAAGATTAAACTTGACAGGTAAAACAAATCAAAGAATAACTAAATTGAATGAAAATTGCAATTCTATGAATTATTTAAAATAAGAAGAAGAAAAAAACATGGATCAAATTTAAGAAAATAATAAATTTAAGGGTTGTTTTGAGAATTTACAAGGTGGAGCATGGAAATCAAGAAGAAAAGAAAAGAAAAATAAAAAATAAAAATAAAAATTGATAGTTATAAATTGAAGGTTCGTTGGTCATATGTATCACCCAAGAACAACGAGGCTAACATGAAGATTAGAATTTCTTCACGGAAGCATGTGTTTGAGCGTCAAACAAGACCACATACATCGTTTGAAACACGCAAACCTAGCTACAAGTGTCCAAGTAAACAACATGCACCATCTATTTCTTAATATTAAATAATATTTTTATATGCAAAAATACAAAATTCCCCCAAAATAATTAAAAAATTTAAATTCAATGGCAATGTAGTTATCCAAAGTTAGTTAAAAATTAAAAAAAAAAAAATCTTTGGTTAGGCTGACTCTCCCTGCTCGATCTCTCTTCTACTTATAAAACTCACACCTCAAAAACGTTTTTATTTATAAGAATGCACCACCCGATATACATCATAGCATCCTCTCTTGCTGATAAACATCTAGCTACCCTTTCCATTGAAAGAAAGTCATCACTAATGACTTGCTTTTAAGCACTAAAAGATTCGTGAATGGCAAGTGTGGCATGTCAATCATAATTCAACTTTACAGGAAAATAGATATAAGGTAAAGCCAACCTAGCAAGAGATCTATTTCCTGAGATCACCATTGTTATTAATTTTTTTTTTGTCTCAATTTAAGAATGTGGTTAAAGTTATTTTTAAAAGTAATTTTCATTTAAAAATATATCAAAATAATATTTTTTATTTTTAAAAATTATTTTTAACAGTTCAATACATGAAAATGATCTAAAAACATTCCAAAAATTAATTTTATATTTTCATGTGACTTTATAATTTTTCTCTCTCAATTTTATAGACTGAAAATAAATAAATAATTTTTAAATCAAAATAAAAATTATAAGAAAATATAAAATTAGAAATATTTTTCTTTTCTTTTTAATATTCCATCCATTCATTTTTTTAATCTTGTATTTTTTTTTCCATATATAAGGATTCAATTACATTAAAAAAAATAAAACAATTGCTTCGCTGCTCACAGAAAAAAAAAACCCGTATCATTTAAGTCTTATTTCTAATAAAAAGATATTATTAAATGATATAATAAAAACAATAAAAGGGTGATTTTCAAAATAAATGATATATTTATGAGACATAAAATACATATTTTATTAATTTGATTGAAATATTACAAATGGATTGAGGGCGAGAGATAGAATATATTACATGAATTTTATAGGGTAGAGAGTGATGACATAAAGCGTCAACTAATGAAGAAAGTCGACATACTCGCGACCACATGCATACACAGTTACATACAAAATTTAAGGCACACACGTCAAAATTTACATATATATTAAATCTTGCTGGGGGCGTTCATGGCTTCCTTGGTTTTCATGGCTGGTTCCTTGGCATTTGGATCTTCAAAACTTTCTTTCCCGCAATCATTCAGCTGTGGTATGACAACGATTATCTCAGACAAGATTGTTGAACCCAGCTTTTTGATGCCCACACTGTGTTCTGGTAACTCTTGAAGTTTAGGCTCCACCACCACAATTTTCTTGGGGTTCCGATAGATTACATAAAGCAGCATCTGGACGATACCAGATAAAAAGCCCAATATGTTTGGAACCTGTTGATGCAACCAAAACAAAAAAGGAAAGAAAAAATATTGATAATAAATAGTGAAAAAGAAGAAAAGATTAATGTAAAGTAGGTGTTTTTTACTACTCTGTAACGATGCCATATATAATAATGAACTTACAGCAACAAACTGGTCTTTCTTCAGATAACCATAGAAGAACCACATGACTGCACTCAAAGTGAGGAAGAAAGATAAAGAAAAAGGCATGAACTCAACGCTCTTTGTTCTTATAACCTTTCTCTGCAAAATACAGATCAAGCGTCAGGAAACAGGATAGTATTGTGTAAAATGTCTATAAAGGCCGGTCTTGTGTTTGGATACTGATCATGGATACTGATCAAGCTACTCACCACAATGAAAAGAGGTGCAACAAAAACGCATAGTGAAAATACCATGCAAATCCATCCAAGAACATGGACACGTTTCTGGCCTCGTGTTAGGAAGAGAGTTAGTACACAGATGAGTCCGAACCCAAAAATATTGAACAGGAGGAGAAGTTTGAAAGTCAGAAGCTGCACCAAATAATTAAGTTAATTACTTCAAATTAGTAAAATAATAATACTAATGTGAGGAGGGTTTTAAGAGATGATGAGAGTAGATATACCTTGTCCTTCTTGGTGGCATAGAAAAGATAGACAGCAATATAGCCGAATTCCATAAAAAAAGCAAATGAATTGATGGTAATGAGAAGGATGGCATCCTCAGTAAAAAGTGCATAGAACAGCCAAAGCATTGCACTGAAGAGTGCAATCACATATGGGATAGACTGAAACCCTTCGCTCGTTTTCTTCTGGCAAATTTGATAAAACGTCGGCCTGCGATATTGTATATGATCAGTTTCCACTTGCTAGCGCAAGCCAAACTAGAGATTTATGTTGCAGAGAAGGACTTACATGGGAGCAAGGCAGACCAAACAGGAGATGAGGTTGCCTATACAAATTGGCAGCAAAAAGGGACAAAATAATTATTGTAAATTAGTAATACTGCATGCAATAAAAGAATTCCATCCATTATACTTCAGATTTTCAACTAATTGTGCAGAAATTGAGAGCAAGAGGAGGGACTTGTCGTTGATACCTAAAAGACCAAAAGCAAACATCCATGTCATATGCAAGGCCATCTCTCTGCTACAACAAAGAAAGACAATACTATCTATTCAAGTATGCCTCTCTTAACTTCTCCTAGTTTTGTTTCTCAAGAGAGGCTCTAGGTGTGTTGTATCAATAAGCTACGGGTATGAGGTGTTTATATAGCAGAGAAGTGGGTCAAGGTGCAGTACTAAAAATATTGAACATAATTACCAGTGCAATTACAGTACTGGTTTTTGTTAAAATATCAATAAGCTAGGACCCTTTCCAGCTGGATCCATTGGAATTTTTACATACATTTACGTAGCCCGAGCAGCTCCCTGATGCCTTTTTCTATCCATATTAATTAGGCTTAATTTTAATGCATGTTAAATACATAACAAATCTCTCAATTATTTGCAAATGTTTTGGCATTTTCAAGAAGGTGGATTCCAATAGCAATGCACTCTGCCGAGATTGCTTCCCATGCACCTTCATTAGAGGGCGGGCATGCGCTTCTATGATGGGCTTAATTAATTTTAATGAATTATATTGTTACATGTAATTTTGGCTGTTGTTGTATGTGTTTCTGATGGAGACGACAGCACTATCAGCCCTTTAGATTTTAATAAGGGATACGTGTCTTTCAGATAATTTAGGTCTCCAATAAACTTCCAATTTATACCACGATTTTGGGTTTTTAAGACGTTGAAAAATGTTTAATATTTTTTATGGGAATTCTGTGATTATTTACGTAATGGTCTAATCCAGTTTTGATTGAAGTCACTGCACTCATTGACATGCAATCGATAATGGTAAACTACTGTTCTTCTCTTTTCAATTTGATTCGCTTTATGGATAAGACGGGGCCTGGCTTCTCAACTGGTTCAGATGATAACTCGTGGAAAATTAGTGCATGCACAAGTAAAATATCGAGTGTTTTGTGTTTCAGAAGATTGCCAAAAATTGTGCTGGCCCATAAGTTTTCCATGCGAGTTTGGATATTATAAACAACTAATTTGATTCAAAATTGATAAAAGTAATTAGATATCATTCTTTTTTAAATAAAGCTTCAGAAGCTTTTTGAGTGTCTATTTTCTAACCAGCAAACAATTCTTAAAATCTCAGACTTTGTAGAAGATATTGCAAGTTGAGTTATAAAAATGAATAAAATTTAACGTTTACAAGCATTAGATAGGTTAACTATATGTATATGCCTGTTAGAACTATATATTTCACATGAAATAAATAGATAAATAATAATATATAAAGTTGAGAATGAATCACCCATTATAATTATATTTATTTCTTTTAAATGATAAAGCATTCATTAAGACCAAAAATTAAATCCTGAAAATCAATCCACTTGACTAAAGATAAATTAAAAGTGAAGAACAATGTCGGAATTATTAATTTCATATATAATAAATAGAGAATGCGATGGTAATATATGGAATTGATAATGAGCCACCACAATAAAGTTCAAGTATTCTAGATCATATAGCTAAAATTCAACTATTAAATTCAATTATATTTATAAGGTTTGATTAGATAAATTAAACTTGGGCACATTCTTATTATAATAAACTGTAATATATAATATAGTTATTTTTTGAAAAGCAAATGGATCGTATACAATATATATATATATATATATATATATATATATATATATATATATATATGTGTGTGTGTGTGTGTGTGTGTGTGTGTGTGTGTGTGTAAAAACCTCTTTTGCCACTTCGTCTTGTATCGTGCGTTTGAACAATACTTTTCCAATCATACATGAAAGCACTACTCTACTTCATACTAAATTCATGCTTGGAGACTCCCATGCCAGAGACTTGACTGGAATAATGGATGATCCCTAAGCCATAAGAAATTCAGGAGTTTGGCAGAGCATCTCCCGTTTAATTCCGGGCTTCAGCATGGATGGCCTGGTCAAAATCAAGAATATAAATGAACCATAATGCTTTCTATTAGCAAAAACATGTGGTGGAATCAGTAATATCATCACAATCAAGAGGTAATCACCACTTCGAAAAGCTCAAATTAATGACCGTCACTACTGGTCAATTACTTCAAGAAAGTACAGTGCAATCTTTGTCTGGTTCAATTTCCATTGCGCGCTTTGATTTGTTGAGACAGTTTGAGTCTATTTTTGCATCCAAAACTTGTGTAATCTCACTTAAACCTCCTTGAGACTTTGAAACTTGGAGTGCTCTTTCGTTCGATTGACTGTGGAAGACAGAAAAATGGCTCATGTAATGCTTGTGTCGTCGCAGAGCAAGCATGCAGGGCCTGGACTAGACTGCCTTCATTTCTTTTATATCAAATCTTGGAAAACAACAGGAAAGCCATGGGGGCGGATGCTCTTAACTGCTTAAACCTAGATAGACCAAGTTTTCCTACATATTCCATCGGCATGAACATGAACCCCAACTTTACAAGACAGCTATTATTTTTTTTAACATGTTTGTTCGGATATTTTATGTATACCTCGACTAATCTCATAGATTATAAAGTTAATGATTATAAAAGTCTTCAGTGATCATTATATTAACAATTATATCACTCAAACTAGAGACAAAAAGGAAAAACTCCTAAAATCGTAACAATAGTTCACAGCTGCTACTACTATTCTCATAAGTCCAGTAGATTATGGAACTGAAAACTGCAGCACTAACGAATTAATAAGTCAAAGGCCTGGCAGACTAACCATGTCCTCGATGACAACACTCATCCCGAGATAACTTTGCTCCACCTCAAGGGGTATGCCCGACTCGATGGAACCGGATATGACATCGTGCACCCTATCAGGTTCACACTGGAGGAGGTGTTATTGATCAAAAGTAAGTCCGATCTGAAAAATATATTTTGCAGATGTTGTGGGTGTTTAGACTCGATATTGCAAATGCCTTTTGCATTAGGGGTTTTTCAGCAACCTCACAATACCTAAAACTTAATAATAATAATAATGACAACAACAATTGCCGCACCCTCCGCAAGAGTATGGCGTCGCAATGACTCTCCTCTTGATCAGGGTTATTCGTGTCGAGGTTTTATCTTTATTTTCGTGAAAAAGAGAATTGCCACGTAATATTATAGTTACTAAAAAACCTAAAATTGGTCTTTCAAAGATTTTAAGGCAAGGGACTAGTTATGTAAAGAGAAGATTTTAACACCTCTAATACGCCCTATTTAAAATAAGTTGCTTGGTGTTTTGGTGCCTTATGATTACTATAATATTGATCTTTCAAAAATATATTGGTTAAATGATGATGACGTATTATTCTTGTAAAAATATTTTAGATATTTACCACTTTAAAGTTTCTTTATCCAAATATTTACGGTGAATAACAACGAATTATCCCAACTAATATTTTGGATAATAATCCATTTAGGATTTCTTTACCCAAATATCAATGGTAAATAACAACGCATTATCCCCGCCAATATTTTGGATATTAACCTTTTTAGGATTTATTTATCCAAATATCAACAGTGAATAATAACGAATTGTCCCCGTCAATATTTTGGATATTAACCCCTTTTGGATTTATTTATCCAAATATCAACAGTGAATAGTTTGAATCACCAAGAATAAGATTTTGATATTTTTGGAATATTGGTCAATACTCTTTGGATTTTACAAACATGTTATAAAATCCAAAAAAGCGAGAAATGATTTTTTTGTTTACGAAATCCATGTTAAAACCATTTTTCTTTAATCTTCGAAATAATGTTTGTTTGTTTTTTAAAAAAAGAAATTTTCAAAATATGTTAACGTATTGGTCGTATGCTTAAAAACAACACATTTTTTTTATTTTAATAATGAATATATATATATATATATTGCAAATTTTCTATTTTTTTCTATTTTTTTATTTATTATGTTTTTTTTCTTATTTGGTGAGCGGGTAGGCTACCCGGCGGGCTAGGCTACCAGCCCACCTATACTTGGGTCGGGCTTTCAGCCCACCACCATATGGAATTGGGCTCTTGGTCCATGTAATCTCAGGCTAGGCTGTCAACCCATTTTCTCTCAAGTCGGGCTTCTCAAAGGTCAAGCCGGGCATAAAGCCCGGCCTGACCAGCCCACCGCCCACGTGGTGACAATTTTGAAGATGATGAACAATAATTTTTGGAGTGTGATGAATGGCATACCTATTAACACCTTTGGGTAGAGGAGATCGAGGTGGTTCTTGTGAAACCCGGGAATAAAAAAATACAAAGAGGTAGGAAGTTTATAATAATTTAAAATGTTGTTATAATACAAAATTTATGAAAAAGAAAAGAAAAGAAAAGCAAAAAAAAAGGGTAAAAAATATAATTAAGAAGAAATGGGACTATAAATAGCCATCTCTTCCCTTAGCTATATCCAACTAAAATTAAAAGAAAGAGGGGAGAGATAATCCCAAATTTTTCTTCACAAAAATTAGGATTAAACACCCAAAAGCTTGTAAACCCATAAAAGTCTTGGAATTCTAAAGTGGAGGAACACAATTTGGGGGAGGATTAACAAGAAGAAAGTGAAGAATTTGGGGAAGAAAGGAGTGGTTGGTTCTTAACAAGGAGAAGAAGGCTAAGATTCTTCCAAAATTATGAACTAAAGTCAAGATTTCATCCAAGTAAGGAGTTCTAATTCTAATTTGTATGAAATTAACCTCAATTTGATTAGAAGTTCATGATTCTTCTTGAACTGGAAATTAGGGTTTTTAAATACAAAATATTGGGGGAATGCATAAATGAGTAGGGTTTTCATGAATAAGGGGAAAACATGGTTGTGATTGATAAGGAAGCAAGGATTGAAGATGAATTAGTTATGTTTCCTTCATTTTTGCATAATAGGGAAGATTTGTTGCCCTGTTTCTTAGGGGAATTTGGACCTGAAAAATATATAATTCAGGAAGGGTTCCTTCATAGAAGTTGTATCTGGGAGTGTTAGATTTCCAATGAATCTGACCTCATCTAATTTGGAGCTGCGAAACTCCAGATATAGGTAAAAATATGAGAAGAGGTCAATCTGTCACCTGTGTTGACAGTTTCGGCCAAGTTGAGAAAATAGGAAAAATTTAACCATGTTAAGGGTAGAAATTATTCTTTGCCCTTCATAAAATGTGTCTTGATCTTCAAAAAATAAAAGAAAAGAATAAATAGTGATTAAAAATTGAATTCATGATGTCCACTTGGACTATAAATAAGCTGAAAAGTTAAAGGATGATAATGAGGAATATAAGTGAGAAAGAAAAGATTTGGTAAAGAGAAATGAATATTATTACCATTTTTATTGTTGTTGTGTGTGATATGTGGATTAATATGAAAAAAATGGTGGGTGTTTGTGGTTTCAGAAGGAACCGGGGGTGGAGGGCAACAACAACAAGGGAACACAAGTTGAACGTTCACAGCAGGTAGGTACTTAGTATCTATATCTCCTTTATCTAATAATTATTTTTGTTACTAATTATTGAACTATAAGATATAAATTGGTGCTTAATGATGAGCAAAATAAAAAGGGTAAAAGAATGGTTAGGGGATGGAAAAATAGATATATGTGTATAGGAAGAAACAAGCTCGTTGATATCGACATTACCGATACGTTGTTGGTGAGATATAGACCCTGATTAAATATTTGGTTTCAGAATAGTTAATAATATCGGCAGGTGACGTTGATATCGGTAAAATTTATAGACTTGATTAGCTATTCGGTTTCAGAATAGTTAATGATATCGACGGGTGACGTCGATATCGGCACAATTTATAAACTTGATTACCTATTCGTTTTCAGAATAGTTAATGATATCGGCGGGTGACGTCGATATCGGCATAATTTATAAACTTGATTAGCTATTCGGTTCAGAATAGTTAATGATATCGGCAGGTGACGTCGATATCGACATAATTTATAAACTTGATTAACTATTTTATTTCAGAATAGTTAATGATATCGGCAGGTGACGTCGATATCGGCATAATTTATAAACATGATTAACTATTTTATTTCAGAATAGTTAATGATATCGGTAGGTGACGTCAATATCGATAAAATTTATAGACTTGATTAGCTTTTTGAGATAAAAGCTAATGATGTCAAGAATATTTGACATCGGCATACTCTAAAACCTCCCAAGGGAATAATGGAACAAAGATTTAACTATTTTGATTTTAAAAATAGTTAATGACACCAACGGTTACTTTCGTGTCGGTATTTTTATGAAACTGATTAGTTGATTTCAGGACGGGTAACTAGAGACATTATTGGAGGTCATTAGTGTTGGCTATAGTCTCTTTGATGTGAAAAAGGGGAAAGAAGCAGTCAAAAAAATAAATTTTCTTTTATATAACCTTAAAAGGGTGTATATGGTTATGTTTAGAGTCTCATATGGTTTAAGTAATAGATTGATGGATATGTTGTTTAAATTCTTCTGTAAATTACTAGTATTTACTTAATTGTTTTACTTATATGGAAAATCTATATTTTACAGGTTTCTCCCATTTCTCCCCAGGAATAGATTTTAGGCCCTTAATCCTTTTTGTATAAGTTAGGAACTTAGGAAGTTGTGATGTAATTTTGGTTATACAGAAAAATATGTAAACTGTATAGAATAGTATATTTGTAAATTCTTGTTCTGAAATATTAAATTATGTTATGTTATATATATATATATGAAATCTTCGCGTGTGAATTGACTCTTTTAATTTTTACTTTATGCGTGTGATGTATGATGGAGTTTGGGAATAAATATGGTCCTGAACATATCCTGAAATGAATTATATAGTTGATTGTATTAAACATGGATGAGATTATGGATGAGATATGATTCAAACTGCATGCAGGTTACATTGTCGATAACTTGGAATCTACATGCAGGTTACAATGTCAATAACTTGGAATCTCCCGATATGGGGGGAGACTCTGCCGAAATTTCATTAGAAATTTCAGTGAGAGAGAGAGAAAAAAAATTATGCTCCAATTACCCTTTATAGGGGAAAGATTAACAAAATTTTGGGGTTGTTACAGTTCTTCCTGTCGTGGTGGCTTTGGAAATTATGGCCTGTGGTTGCTGGAGTGGACGTCGGAAAGTGGATGGGTCACGTTGCAATAGCTACTGCTACCTCTATTACCGTCGCCTGGGATTGTGGTTGGGTCGCCAGTGTTAAGGGATAGCTGCTGGTGATGACAAGGTGGCTTTAGGTGGTCGGAGATGATGGCCTGGGAAGGGGAGAGAGAGATAGCAGAGTTCCTGGTTTTAGTGAGAAAGAGTCGATTGAAACGAGAGAGAGGAGAGGAAAGGAGCTAACGACGTCGAGGCTAGTGAAGAAGATTACTTGTGTTTTTTATGTAAAATTTCCCTTTTGATTCTCTACTCTTTTCTTTTCTCTTATTCGATCGTTTCGTACTTCCTCTCCACTATCTTTTTTTTCTTCCCCCCTTTCATGATTTCGTTCCTTGTTATTTATAGCCATGAGAGACAACCCTTCGGCTGCCTATGGAGTGCAGCGAAGGGTTACTGCTACTTGAACATTCAATGCAGCACACGCCTGAACATGCAGTGTAGGGAATGCCTGAACAGTGAAAATTTTGAAATATTTAGGAAGGTGAAAGTATGATTTGGTCCCTCAATGTATAATTGTTCTAATTGCACCCCCAATCAGATTTAAACTTATGATTTTATGCAATTATACCCCGTCAGAATTTCAATATCAACCTTAGCTTTGCTCGGCCCTTTTTATTCTAGTCCTTTGTTACTGATTTTCGTTATTTAAACTTCAATTGACCATTAGACTCTCAATTCGTTCAATTTGGACCCTGATTTCGCATAATTGGATTTAAAAAAATTCAATTCGGTCTCTGAAAATTCTAATATTTTCAAATCAAAACCGTATTAACTCAAGAACTTGATTTCTCATCGACTAAGCCTTAATAAAATAAATTTGACCAATTTAAAGTATAAGTAAGTCCTTACAATTAGTTAAATCTTTCGATTGGACCCTAAATTAATCCTCAAACACAATTGCACTTTTATATTGCCCAACGATTAACTCGAATTGGCCCGTAAAAATATACGCATATCTTTCGACTTAATTTCCATGCAGATTTATCCGATAATAAATTACGTTAACTTTGAATCTGTATTTTTTTCTCATTTTTGGACACAAAAGAGGTATGATCGAGCTCTTAAAGACGCTCAAAATTTTCACCTTAATTTTCCTACCGGCTCCAACCTCTTTTATTTTATTTTTGTTATTTTTTAGTATACTTGGGGAATGACCTAAAATTAGGTTATGACAACACTAATAAAAATCTTGATTGACAAAAACATTTTCTATCAACTAATGTCGATAGATTGAAAAGAGAGAGAGAGAGAGAGAGAGAGAAGAAAAAATAATGATGATTAACCTAAGAGTGTTGAATGAATATCAAACAAGAAAAGCCCATACCCTCTTTCTGCTCGTCATATAGATTTGTTGAAGAGTTCATTTATTTGTGTGTTTTTAAAATATTTTTTCTTCTATAAATTAATTTGATTATGATGTTTTTAGATTATTTTAATATAAAAAATTAAATAAAATATTATTTTAATATATTGTAAAACAAAAAATATTTTAAATTTGATAACATTACAAAGTGAGAAAGATTAAAATGATGGGTTGATAGCTAAGAGGTAGATGAATAATGAGTTGGTAGTGTGTGTTTTTATACATTCCCATTGAGTACAAAAGAAGGGTGGGGAAATAATTGGAGCCCCTTATTGCAAAAGATACAAGAAGATTGGGGATTTGTTTGTGAAATTTATAATTGTTTGAGGGTTGATTAATTTGTAGATGTAGCTATCCCTAATTTTGCTACATGGACCTCAAATAATTAGGATAAAAGTGCAGAGAAGCAATAATTTGAGCTCCAACCATATTTTATAATGTATATCTTGGTTTGAAGCACATAGCATAGTTGCAACAGCTTATAGAATCCCTAAAATTAATCCTGTATATTCAAGACCTTTAAAATCAAATGGGCTTTTTTTTTTTTTTCCTGTGGCTTTCATCGGTTAATTAAGTAGGTTTTAAATAAAAGATGATTGATTGACTAAGAGGCTACATGTTATCCTAACTATTAGGATTTGGTGTTTTGAAGTGGGTAATACATACACACATATACATATATGGTAATTTTATTTTGGATACAAAGAAACTCTATCTCTGAAAAAATATATTTTATAAGCCCAGATAAACTAGTAAAATTCTGATTGTTTTAATCTCTTACGAGAGGTGCACTCCTAGTTTTTATTCTCAAAATTGAGCAACAACTTGGATACTAAAGATAATGTTGCAAATATTCATCTAGTAGGTGGCTCCATGGTAAAAACTTAAGACTAAAAGGTTTATTCCTTTGTGGTCTCACGTTTATGTCATGTGATTGCTAATACAATGGTTATTAGAGGATTATATGATTATTAACTTTAAAATCTAGAAAATTAATTGAGATACACGCAAGCTAACCCGGATATACAAGGAATAAAATGTTGCAGATACTTTCCGAAGCAAATGGCGATTGTGTAGATGAAAAACGAAGCAGGTTGCAGGGCAATGTCACTGCCAGAATTTTATGTTCTGCTATTACCTATTTACGATTGTAGTTGAAACTAATATCAACTAGATCACACTTAAACTAGTGCTTCACAACTTAACTCTCTTGCATGAAAACCAAAATACGATAAAATAAAATAATAATGAAACTGTGAGCTTGAATTTATTGATTCAATAGCAGAAAAACAATAGGTCTTTTAATTATTTTGGTAGAGCTTGCCCTCAATCAATCTATATATATAATTAAGGATAGAGGAATAACACAATTCTTACAAGTAATGTGACTTTTATAGCTTATTAAAAATTAAATTTTGATATTTAGAATAGCGACCTCTAATAAAAATATTAAATGGGTAGGAGAGAGTGAGAGAATTGAAAGAAGATAGAAAGAAATAATAAAAAATACCTAGAACGAACTAAATATATGATAACGACACTACTATTATCATCAAAAAAATCTTGATAATACAAATTCAACAACACCAATTGGGGCTATTAAAAGTGACTCGAGGGGGCACACTTGCAACAAAAAACAAGTGAATCATCATCCATCTTTTAGACAATAAGTGTTGTCCACTCGAGTCATCATTGGTGATTTTTTTGGTATTGTTATATTTGTTTTATTAAGATCTTTATGATAATATTAATATTATTATAATTAGAGTTTCAGTATATCTCTAAAGTTTTTTTCTTTTCTTTTATTTCCAAGTTGCATATGTCAATCATGATATATGTATAAATTGTGTTATCCAGCCAAAAAAAACAATTGTGTAATTCCCCTTTCTTTTTAATTATTTGTGCTGATTCTTATTTTTTTATATATATAAAAAAACATATTATAACATAGACGCATTGTGATGCATTTGCACTTATTTATGATACACTAGAATCCGTTGATTATAATATAATCTTCAAACGAGATAGGATTGCTAGCGAAGCCAGCTATTGCTCAAAGAGATTCTTACAAGTATATGATATCATGTAAACCAGGCAATGGCGGAGATTGCATTACAAATTTCCATCTAACTGGTACCCTGTTCGGTGGCTATTCATAAATATTTTTGAAAAAAAAAATAATTAAATTATATTGATATTTTTTATATTATTTTTATGTATTAATATTAAAAATATTTTAAAAAAATATTATTTGAATATATTTATGAATGAAAAATACTTTTAAAAATAACCTTAATTATATTCCCAAACAAGTTCTAAACTATCCACTATTAGAGTATCTCCAACGGGAGTGCTATAAGGAGAGATAAAAATAAAAAATATATATTTTTAACATTTTATAGCAACTTTTTTCACTTCAATAGAAAAGCTATTTGGATAGTTAAAAATAACTTTTCCTGCTATTTATAGCAACTTGAAACTAAAAAGCCATATTTTTTTTGTTTTATTGGAACCTGGAGTGTCACAGACTTTACAGCTATTGTTCAAAAGTTAGTTGCAAATGAAATTTTGATGAAATTTTTTAATATTTTAAAATTTCAAATTTAAATTGTTGCGGGGTTTTTAATTTTTAATTTATTTTATAATTTAAATATAATTAAAAAATTAATAATTATATTGTTGGAGGTTTTTTTTTAAATAATTATTTAATTATATAACTTACTCCTATTAATTGTATGATTAATTGCATAATTAAACTATATACAAAATAATTAAAATATAATATAAAAAAATAGCTCTCCAAAATAATTTTTACCATTAGAGTATACATCAATAAAAAACTCACATATATACTATTTAAAAAATTATTTTAGAGATTTGGCTCTTGAAAATAACTTTTACCATTAAGAGTTGCTCTTACTAAGAAGCTGAATCATTTGGGGCTAAGGTTTATGCAGTGAAGGAGGTTTTAAAGTTATATTTTTACAAAATATTAGTTTTTTTATTTAATAAAATGACAACAAATTGTATATCAATCAAAAATTAAATGAAATTTTGTTATATAAATGGAGGATTTTGATTCCTAGACTTTTACATGCACTAATATAAAAAAAAATTATTCAAATAAATACACCATTAAATCGAAGTTTGTCATAATATTTAGTGTCACAATCTTAAAAAAAAAAAAAGAAGAAGGTTTCATACGTGTTTTTATATATTTTTTATCTATTTTTTTTATCATATATAAATGTTAATATATGTTTATAAATATGTTCAGATCTCTTAAGAATATATTTGGTTGGATAATTGAACTTATTTTCTATTAAAACTTAAATATTATTTTTCACTTAAACTTACTTTTTTTTATATCTTCAAATCATTTTAATATACTAATATCAAAAAAAAAAATTTAAAAAAAAATTAACCTTTATCAATCATGCAAACGCTTCCTCAATCTTGAAATGAGAGGCGGTAATGATATAGTATAATCAATGAATATTCTTGGCTTCGAAATACGAAAGTGAACAGCGTTTAGAATAATACAAAACGACGCGTCTTGCGATTTATTTATCGTTTTTTTTACCATTTACAGATTTGATTTTGTCTTCATCTTCTTCTATGCGTTTCAGTTCACCAACAAAAAACAAACGAAACACCAACTCCTCCTCCTTCTCTACTAATCCAAGCCCTTCTCCTTTTTATCGCCCTCCGCCCCCAGAAAAAAAGTTAAATTATTTGTCATCAAAATTTAAAGAAAAGAAAAAGGTTTTGTCTGAGTTGATTTCTGCAATCGCTCTCTCTATTTTTAGATCTGTTAATTTTTGTTGATGTGTGTGAATTTTAGGTGTCTTTTGTGATTGGGGAAATCGAAAGTGGATTATTAAACACGTGGTGGTAATTGGTTGGAGGAGGAGAAGGAAACACGTCAAAGGTCAAGTAGAAATGCCGGAGGAGGATTTGGTGGATATAAAGTTCAGGCTTTATGACGGGTCGGATATCGGACCGTTCCGGTACTCATCAACGTCTACTGTTGATATGCTTAAGCAGCGGATTGTTTCTGATTGGCCCAGAGGTTTTTGTTTTTCATTTTCTCGCTATTTCTTTCAAAAAAGAAATTGCTTGTTATAATATTTGTATATCTGATCTTTTTTAGTTGAATTCACCTAATTTGGGAGGATTTATTGTATTCTAAAATTGGTTTAATTTGCTTTAGTTGGAAACTTTAGGACCATGTTTAGTACCCAGTAATTAAAATTCAAAAGGGGTGCTAATTTGTTTGGTAAAGTCGTTGAAGAGGTTTCGAATAATTTGATGTAAATGGTTATTTGTACTTCCCGATTAAAAAATGGGTAATCTATCTGTCAATGTTGTGAAAAGTTGATGGTTTAGAGGTATGTTAATTATGTTGTGAAAATGTCGGTGTTTGAAGTTGTGGCTGCCTTAATGGCGGATTGATTCGACTTTGTAGAGTAGGTTTTATTTATGGGGTTTGTTTTTATGGCTATTGTTGAAAATAAATCGTGGGAAGCTACCCTTTCTTTGTTAGTTTTATGTTATGATTTGTATTAATGCTTCATTAAGGTAAGATTATTTGGCGCGGACCGGTAACATTTGATTGCTTTGCTATCTAAAACTGTTACAGTCGAAGAATACGTTGGGAAATTTGAAGTTTTTGAATTCAGTCTGGGGTATGTGACCTAATATAGCAATGGTGGTGGGAGCATGTGCAGAATCAAGAAAGATAATAGAATCCTCCTATAATATGCCAAGTCTTTAGGCATGGATGATGGTGCTCTTTATGTGAACACTGATCAGCCATGTCGTCTTCTTTTCCAGGCAAATGCTGAATTCCAAATTTAGAAATATTGACAGCTCAGCTAAGAAAGCTAAAGATCTCTTCTTCTTTGACAAAACTATCTATTTCAGGGCAGGATGTCTCTAATGGGTTTTTCTTTGTGCTATTTTGGTTAGATTTTTTTCTGAATGGATTTTTTTTATTATTTTTAGGCAAAACAATAACTCCCAAGGCAGTGAATGAAATCAAGCTGATAAGCTCTGGTAAAGTCTTGGATAACAACAAGACCGTGGGTCAATGTAGAACACCTTTTGGGGAAGTGGCCGGGGGAGTTATCATAATGCATGTTGTTGTACAGCCATCTCTAGCAAAAACCAAAACAGGTATTTTCTATTATAAATCATCTGTCCTGCATAGCAACCTTTTCCTTTGGTTTCTGAATTGTTATATATGAAATGACACGATTGAACATCTGATTTGGATTCTGAAAGAAGCAGTGATTTCAACTAGAGAAATATCCTGTTTCTGGTAAAAAAAAAAAAAACTTGTTTTGTACTCTGATGTGCACATTGTGATAATCATATTTATGCTTAGCTGGATTTTTCCTAGCCTCTAGTTACTTTGACTTCAACTATAGCAATATCCTGTATCTGGTAAAAAAAATTCATGTTTTGTACTCTGATGTGCACATTGTGATAATTGTTTTTATGCTTAGCTGGTTTTTTCGTAGCCTCTTGTTACTTGATTTCAAACTCGCTGTCAAAGATATTCTATTTATGTCAATTAGGAAGATATAGGAATTTGACATGGTACCTGGACTGGACTTCGTAGATCCTGATTGTCGCTCACGTGTGCTTTCTCCTTGTATATCTAGTGTCTCCATATTTATCCTTGGAGATCTTCTGGATGAAGGATGAAGACCCAGATTTATAACCATCCAGACTACTATAATGGGCTGAAGAGTCAGCTCATTGCAGACCTGAGTTTCACCAGTTTATTTCCTTCCTTGGAGTCCATATAGCAAATGGTGATATGATGCCCCATGGAAATACTGTTAGTTTTAACTAAATGTTCCTAGTTTCTTGTTAGGGAAGTCTAAATCAGAATATGCCAATGAGGCAAATTGTACATTCTTTATGGGGGGTCTCATATTCCTGAATAACTTCTTGTTTCTTGCTTCAATGGTCAGAATAATTTGGTGACGAGCTCCATCAAGTTATGTAGTGAACAAAGAAAAGGAACCCTTCATTAAATAATTCAATCAGTTATTCTATTCTAGAAGACATATCATAAGTTCTCTCTGCTCCTGGAATATGTAGTGGTCATATGCTTGTCTATATGCCCAATCTCACGGGGAAAAAAATAAAATAAAACCAAATGAATAGTAATCTTTTTGGACGCCTCTTTGCTCGTCTTCTGAATCCACTACTCCAACCTGTAGGCATTTCTGTGCCTTGGATATTGAGTTGTGCGTACTCTCATGTTGCTGAGCTCTATTGAAACTTAAGATTTCCCATGGGGTAGTGTCCCCTCAATTTAAATTTAGCATCTCAGAGACCTTACAGCCAATTTCCTTTTAAATTATACAGCATTTCCTAGTTTGGAGTCCTCTTTTTACGCTTAGGCTATTTTATGGAGACTCGTGGAAACATTGCATTAGTTCTCTTTTAAGTTTTCTGGTTAAAAGCCTCTTACTATAACAATTACTCGATGTCTTTCTTTGTACAGAAAAGAAGATTGATAATTCTCCGAAGAAAACTGTGTGCTCGTGTTCCATAATGTGAAGGCAAAATATGTAGAAATCACTCGGGGATTGCATTCATGGTACCAACATTTTAGGTACAGCAATTGTTTCTTTGAGCATCCTGTGTGTCGCGGTTTTCATGTGTAACTGTAAAAGTGTCCAGTGGCGATGTGTTTCTTTATCCTGTTCCTTTCCGCTTTTTTTTCTTGGTTTGTTCCTTAAAGACGAAGATTTGTACCAGTAATAGAAAGCTGTATACAACCATTGATGTAAAGACAAGATCCGTAATCATATATCAAAGAGAAATACATCTGTGTTAATGATGATCCAAATCAACAATTTGTGGGTGGATTTATAGTACTTAGTACCCATATCATTTTTTGCCCAGCAAGCTTGATGATTTTGCTTCAGTTCAAATCGCACGCATCCCAGATCACTACAGCATCAAATGTAGCCAAAAGTTATTATTATAAAGATAATAATACACTCGATTAACTAGGTTACAGAAATACGGATTCTCAATAGGTGGACCTGACCAAGAACGGTTCCCTGCTCATCATCTACAAAAGGGCAATCATGCAAATAGAAAAGTGGCGGAAACAAGAAAAGGGAGATGGATGGACAATCAGAAGGCAGATACAGGGACAAAAGCTCTGGATATGCGGGAGAAATTTCTCAGCCGCTGCTATTGTCTTCTGAATATCTTCAGCTGTATGTGCCAGGCTTGTAAACACAGCTTCAAATTGTGAAGGTCCAAAGCATACACCTTCCCTCGGCATTCCTTGAAAAAATCTGACAAACTTTGTTGTATAGCTTTTTCTGGCATCAGCCAAGTTGTAAACAGGCCCCTCCGTGAAGAAAAACCCAAACATTCCGCGTATATATCCACCACGAATCGAACGCCCAGTTTTCTTGCCAATAATGAATGCCTTGAACATGTTCACTGGCGATCTTATCCAAGTATTCATAACATCCCGGTTCCTGCAACCGCTTCAGAATGTATCCCTGTAGTCATAGCCAATGGATTCCCACCCAAGGTCCCAGCCTGATACATTGGCCCCGCAGGTGCAATCATCTCGATAATCTCCCTTCCCACCACATGCACCAAAAGACAAGATCGGTAATCATATATCAAAGAGAAATACTTCTGTCCTATGATCTTCCCTAGTGTTGTTAAATCAGGAGTTATGCCAAAATGCTCCTGGGCTCCGCCATAGGACAAACAGAATCCAGTCATAACTTCATCGAAAATTAGAAGAGCACTATTTTCTTTTGTTATCTTGCGAACGGCATTGAGGAATTCAGGTTTACGGGGGATGAAACCACCATTTTCCACAGCAGGTTCAAGGATTATTGCACAGATCTCTCCTTCGTTATTCTCAAAAGGATTTTCCATGGGAGCAATGTCGTTGTAGAGGCTGTTAAGAGTTCCCGAGGGTTGCAACACCACTACCTGCCTTGACAAGGAATGGATCAGCGTGGTCATGGTAACAGCCCTCAAACTCGATAATCTTCGCACACCCATACATGCTTCTGTGCCCGAGTTAAAAAACCGTACCATTTCTATGCTTGGAACTGCTTTGTTCACCATCTCTGCCAAAACTTTCTCTAGAAGACATGAGGCACCAAAGCTGGTCCCTTTCTCAATTGTTTCAGCCAAGGATGCAAGTAAATGTCTGTCCGCAAGACTGAAAAATAAAACCAAAGGCTAGACTGTATTCCGGAGCCAATATCTAGTACCTTTCCATGAGAATCAACCAACAATGAAATGGTCCGTCTGCTTTGAGTCAGTCTTTTCCTGATTCAGGCAAAAGAATGAAAATCTTCTGGATAAGTAAATAATGGCAATCTCCATTCCCATTCATTCCTCCGTTTTCAACAGTAGAAATGTCAGCTAACCCATGCTCTACTTTTAGAAATGGGCCACTTCTCTAATAAAAATGGAACATGAACAATCTTTGAGGAGCAAGATTCTCACATAAAGACAAAATTTCATAAATACTTAAAATGCAAATGGTGGTGAAGAAGAATAGAACTTCATCATCTGCATGATGACCCATGATAGCGGGGCCCCAAGAACCACATAATCAGTGCAGTCATTTCCATCAAAATCCTTCATGTGAGAACCCTTGACAGAATCAAACACAATAGATTGTCAAGCAGCAGATTTAAAAGCACGTACAGGTGAATTCACACACCCCTGGCATCATTTCCTGCCCCAAAAACAATGACATCAGCCAACAACCAGAGAACTCCAAAACACATTTCAAGATAAGATAACTTTCACCTACAGCTCTACAAAATCAACAATTTGCTATCTCAAAACGAAGTCAAACCAGCAACAATCCAATTTGAACAACTTAACCAAATCCAAATCTAAGAAGACTCTTACTATGTTAAAAAAAAAGTACAGACTTGGGACCTAAAGAAGTCAAAATAGGAAGCCACAGACCTCGAATTAACAAAACAATCAAAACCCCTTATTAATAAAGAGAAAAAAATAGAAGGGTAGTGATTTATTTTTACCTGGACAGAATTAAAAGCTTCTTCAGATTTTTTTAAAAGTCAAGGTCGTGTTCCTTTTCTCTTCTTCAGCAGAGACAGCAATGCAAAAGGACAACCTTGATGATCAAGAAGGAATTCTTGTCTGTTCCGCTTTCTTGTTGTGGAACATGAAAGTCCTATACCAACACTAACACCTGTAATTATCGAAGTCATGATTATTTATTTGTTTTACACTGTTTTTTCTTGTTTGATTTTTTGGGGTATTCTCAGTCTGAGTCTGGTCAAGTTGGTGATAGAAGATTTTGCAAGAGTAACAAATGGATCTTTCACTTGTAGGTTTATATAGGGCCAAGCTTCACATGATCCGGTTAGGGCCAATGCCTTTTTTCTAATTCAGCATTCTCCAATGCCAACCATGGTTGATGATAATTAAAGTCAAAGAAATTAAGTATTTGTTTTTTGAAATTTTGGTGAATGTCTATTTTTATATAATTTAGTGGAGTTATAGTCAAATAAGGTTTGTTTATTTATTTATTTTTATTTGAAAATCTACATTTTCAAGAATTTATCAATCGAATGCTTCTGGTTTTTATAGTTAACAACAATGTCCACATCATATAATTAAAAATAAAAATAAAAGTTTATACACTTAAAAAATAAAAACCCACACAGCAGACAAATAATCTCAATTAACCGGCATTGATATGCTTTCATATCCATGGAGAGTTCACAAGTCAACTCATCAAAAATCGTACCGGTTAAATTGAGTGTATTTAGATTTAGATTAGATTATTGTTTTTGTGAATGTAAAAGAATTTTATTATCTGAAAAATATAATTTATAAATACAGGAAAGTGAGCAAAAACTCAATTGTTTTAGATTTTATAAGAGATGTATATCTTGATTTGAATTTAAAATTTATCATAAATTTTTTGTTATCACAGTATTCTGGAAAACAATTATTACTTTAGATATAATTTTAATTATAAATATTCCACTGTAAGGAATAAAAAATGACATTTTTATCATAAATTTACATTTGTTTTCTCAAAACCAAGAGGGTAAAAATAATTTTAATTAACAAATTAAGTACAGTAAAGGTTAATTAACACGATTTTATTAGGAGTTGCGCCAACACTATTTATTGTCTTTACTCCTCGCATTATTTTGTTTTCGTTTTCAGAGGACGTGAACTGTGTCTGATGCAGCAAGATCCTGTCTGCTCAAGAAACACTCCAGCAGATGAGCTTGGATGGAGATTGTGGAAAATCTGTCCCTCTTCAGGCCTGCAGTAGTTCTGATCATGTCGATGCATAAAGTAGATGCCCACAATGTTTCTTCTTCCACGTTAAGGACCTTGTACTGTTCGTGGTTCTGATAATGTCAATGGCTTTTCTATCACTCCATCTCATCTGTGTTCTTCGATTGGCTTGCCTGCTGAATTTTTCCTGGAAGCTGCAATGAGCAAGCGATATTGCAAACTTGTTCTAGTACATCATGCTCCAACAAGTGTGGATAATCATGTGCTCGAGATCAGTCCAAAAAATCATCAAAAACAAACCCAGCTCTTCCTCTCTCTTCTTTTCAGATCTGGTGGCTAAATTAACAAGAGAAAAAAAAATCAATTTGGAGTCCTTTTTTTAGAGTTTTGAAAAAAAAAAATGAATATTAATTTATAAGTTGCAACCTCATAAAAATGGAAGAAAACAAATTAGTTAAAAATAGAAGATTATATTTTGATTATTATTTTTTGTGCTCTTAGAGAGGGGGAAAATCAATTTGCGTTTTTTTTTTTTGTTAAGAGCAAGAGCAAATTTTTATAGTTTATTATTATTTTTCAATTTAAATTGACAAAAATTAAATTGTAATTTTCAAAATATACTAAATTATAAGAAAATCGGGGTCATTTTTCTTTAACATTTTCATTTTTTATATTTAACTTGATATTGTAAAATTGAATGTTTTTATTTACTTAATAACAATTTGGAACCTAATTTTTTTCTATCGTTTCTTTCATTGAAATCAAGGCCTTGCTTATCATTATGTTTTTAAAAAAATATTTTTTTTATTTTTATTTGTATTTTTATTTTATATTATTTTATATTTTATATTATTTTTATATACTGATATAAAAAATATTTTTTAATTTAATTTAATTTTAAATAAAAAGCAATTTCTAAAACAAAAACAATCAGACTTGCAAACTTACACTAAATCAATGCGCAATAATTCTCAATCTTTTTATTTGTTTTGAGCAGATTTCTTTTTATGATAAATGTATTTTTGTTGTGTTTAGTATTCAAATACAAAAATAAATCCTTCTCGATCGGAGCGGGTATCAAATAGACTGTTTACAGGAGGATGCTCACTGTAATTACTCCGATAATTAATTATATAGAGTATATATAGAATTATGAACAAATCTCAAGAAAAGAAGATCAAAGCCACTGCGATCGAGTTTCTAAATTAATGCCAGCGGCTCACTAATCATGAGATGTAAGGGTTAACACAGGGTACGAGACCATTATAAAATTTGTCACATGTGGTAAATATTATATCCACAGACAATAGACAGCACAGATCAGTGCTTGAGAAGCCAAAATCATTCCCTGATTGAATATTACAATATACGAACTGGTATATATATATATATATATATATAAACCATATACTGAGAGGTTTCACTCTCCAAGTTCAGCTCCCAAGACTCTTAATCCAGACCCTGTACCGTATTCTATATATATATATATATATATATATATATATATAATGCTTGTTACTGCTAGCTGCGTGCTAGCTAGGTTTTGGTGTTCTTGCATGTTCTTCAATGACATGAGACGGAGGAGACGGACAAAGGGTACGAGAACGTGTTGGCATATTCAAAGGTGAGAATGTCACCGGTTACCAAAGGCTTTCCGTCGTTTACAAGGCAGTCGTTGTAGCGAAGCCGCTTGAAAATCTTGGGGTCGATGAGGCGAGCAGAGCTGAACCATCCACAGCGGAGGTGAATCCTAGAGATGTCACACCCAGTGGCACACATGTTCATGATCTGAACAGTGTAAGTAGGTATGCCATTAGATAGAGGAGCTGTGGATCCCTGACTTATCACAATATCAGCGCCGGTACACTTTTCTCCGATCCTGTTGGGTTCTTCCATTGCCAACGCTGTGCACAGCATATACGAACAAGGTAAAAGGCAAACTTTTTATTAAATTCCATGATAGTGAAAGCTATGCTTTCTTGATAATAATAATAATAAAATAAAATGCAGGTGCACGCTCGGCATCCTCATTAAAACGTAAAATGTGAACTCATCCAACTGGCGCACCAAAAGGGGATCGTGAAAAGACAAGAAATTCTTTTCGGAGGCGAATCACAGGGATTCTGGGAGAGAGGAACAGAGAAAATTAACTCAAAAGGTAGAGTAGGGTAGAGTGCGTGATGCATCCTTTATTATTCAAAGTTCAACGTTTCCCTTCCCCCATGCACAGAAATGGCAAACTCAACCAAAATCAATCAAAATAGTTTTAATTACCATGCAGATTAGGCCAACTGGAGATGACCCAAAACAGTTTGCTAGGGCACTGGTCATGAGGTCTAAAGCAAAAAGGATAGAAAAAGGTTGACAGAAACATGAAGAGATTCTAATAAATCCCATCTATAAGATACTTAGGGTTACTATTTACTACTACTACTACAGTAGTAGACAGCCCAGTTGTTGAAGAAGGGCGTCCGTGGTGTAGGGGGCCACAATTTGCCAGCGGTGCACGTTAGTATGAAACACAGCAAGAGACACGGACGTGCACCTCTGACAAATATATCGTACGCTCATCTGAATGATGTGACGACGTTCTATGTTACCAGGGAGTATCGAAAACAATGAAAAAAACCCACATAGTTGCTCTTGGAGCAGGTGGTCTGGCTCTGAACCTTCGTGCCTGTGACTTCGTTTCTCATGAAATCCGTGCAGCGGAAGATCCATAACACTGTCTTGGTCCCCATTTATTTTATTTCGAAAATATAAAAAGCCAAAATCCCATACTAAAAAAAGTCCCTGAGAATTCCGAAATCCACCCCGTATTTATTTTCATTTTCAAAAAGAAAAACCCAAAATGATTATTCATAAATAAAGAAGCTGCAGCAAAAAATTATGAGTCCTTACAGCGAACAAGCAGCTTGCGATGGATAGCAGAGGCTCTGTACTTCCCTTTCTCCTGAAGAAACATGTGTCTCAAACCCCCGAACCCCCCTTCATCTTTACCCAAACCTGATACATATTAATATTAAACAAAAATAGCAAAAAATAATAATGAAAATAAAACTAACTAGAAGAATGAAAACAAATGATGATATGGATCAGACATTTTGGATTTTATAACAAAAACAAAATAATGAAGAAAAAAACAAAAGGAACAAACATGAAAGAGCTCCTCATGTCCCAGAGAGAGAGGTCCCTCGATCCCCCTAAAGCATCAATTATAAATATATATTGTCACTTTTATACATCAAAATACATAAAAATTCAGAGACGAACCTGAGAGGAATGAAAACGTGGATATTAGCATAGCCAGCAAGAGGATCATCACCAAAACGACGCCAATTATCACCGAAACCACCGTCCTCATCGTCGCAGAAGAAAAACTCATATTGACACTCTCTTGAACCCAAAAGCTTCTCTTCTAGAAACTGTGTAAGGAGAGCCGTCTCAGAAAAGTCAAAGACGAAGAGACTGACAACAACTCGAAATTGGGTAAGAACAAAACGACTGAGTCTGACTCGGGGAGAGCTTTGTTTTTGATAAGATGTTCTCTCTCTCTCAAAATCTGATAAAAAAACAAGAACGAGAGAGGTATTATGTAGTTGTCGATATATCATATCAAAGAATGACCGTCAGATTAGATTATAAGAGAATCAAATGGTTCAGATTTGATTTTCAAAACACAGAAAAGAAAAGATACTACAATATTTTTTTTTATTTTTTTTAAATTTAGTATTAACCTATTACTTTAAAACAATTTAAAAAACTAGTTTTAAAAAAAACAAAATAAAAAGAAACAAAAGTTGACAACTACTTTCCCTGTCTGTACAATTAAAAGATGAGTGTTAAAGATGCATTCGAGATTATTTTTACATTAAAAATACAAAATATATATAGATAGATAGATAGATACCACAATATTAAAAACCATATAAATATTTATCATCTAGAAATATATATCATTATATTAAAAAAAATCAATATTTTATTAAAAAAAATAAAAATACTTGTAAAACATATAGAAAGAACGTCAAAAACTCACTCCCAATAAAAAGGGCGGCTGCAAACAGCAGAATTATAACAAAAAAGCAGAGACAGAGAGAAGAGGATGGAGTTAAGGCTGGAAAAGACAAAAACATCATCAGTATCTTTCACTGCATTTATATAACTCGTGCTCTTTAAGCTAAGAACACCGTCTTCGGATAGATACGTACATTTATACGTATATCCACACAACGTGATGAGGTGAGTGTATGGTATACGTGCGGAAGTTGGAGAGAGTTCACTGATTCTTCCTCCCGTGCTCACCTCAGAGATAGAGATGCAAAACAATCCACACCGAGACGCGGTCGTTTTGTTTGGTTGCAAATCCAGAGGTGTTTAATTATAAAAGTGTTTTTAAAAAAAATTAAAAAAATATATTTTTATTTTCACTTTGAATTAAAAAATTTAATGTCTTTATCACTTTAGGTTATATATCAAAAATAATTTTAAACAAAAAAAAAATATTCTTAAAAACAAACGTAACCAATTCCTGAACCAGTTCTCACCGAAGTGTGAAGTTGACTGAATAGTTAGATGTTTAACTATGGTTAAAATCTGCACGAGGAGGTGGTCAGAAGGATATTAATGAAATGCTGGTGTTAGTTGATTAATTAATTAAGCATCGGTAAAAGGGGAACGTACAAACTAACATTCCATTCCCCGTAAAAATTTGGATGTTGTTTTTTTATTTATAAATATATTTTTTATATTATAATAAAAAAATGTTGAAATTCAATACCAAACATTTACTTACTTCAATAGGAATATATATATAGTTGCTGCAACCATATATAAATCAATTTTAAAATTACGAGTGGAAGTTATTGTTCTTGCGCTTGAGACCAGGGAGTGATCATTATGGTTTTTGATGGTGTGAAGGTGCCGCTACTGATCTGTTGAAATGCTTGGAAGGGGTTCCACCGTCAAGAAGAATATACCGACACACACAGCCTTCTTTCTGGTCAAGCACCCACCGCCCTGCTTCTAGGTTTTGCCCCTCTGAACTCGTGTGCTTCTACCTTTTTCTTCTTCTTTTTTTTGAAAAGCATAACGATGGAGGCAAGAATAAATGCAGTAAACGACGGTTAGGAAAAGGGTTCGGGGTTTGAAATGAGTCCTTTCGAGGGAGGAGGTGCATGGCAAATAAACGGTTGAAAACTTGAAATCAAAGCATGTCAAGTATCTTTGATCTACCGAATTGACCGAGGGTCTTAGCTTTTTTCTCAGAAAGGTTTTGGATAGCTAGGGTTTCACAACTATATGTGTTCGTCTTTCTTCATGTGGCTAAATAGTTAAGAGAATCTAATTATGATGCATGGTTGATTAATAATAGATGGGCTATGTTCATTACAACCGATTGGAGGAAATCTTTTTGGTTTCATGGATGAGTTCTCTTTCATGCATGCAGTCAAGGTCAAAGTCTTTTTTCTAGCAAATCATTCATGTATAATTAGAGAAGAAGGCATGCAGTTGACTGAACGCAAGGAAAATGGATTGATTGGAAAGGTTATTTCTTTTTTAGCATGAATTTCTCCTGGACAACTCATGCTTCATGATAAACAAAAACAGTTTGCTCAAAAGATGGGTATTTCAGATAAAATAGAATGAAATTGATAGCTTTTATTTGAAGTATGGTAATTTAAAGTATTTTTTCTTGTTTAGAAATATATTAAAATAATATTTAAAAAAAAAGATATATATATTTTTTTAAAGTATAGAAACAAACCTAATCTATACACTTATATAACTAAACACTTTTACAGTGTTCCCAAACACCTCCTTGCTGTCCTCGACCCGTGAAGCTTCATTCATGTCTAGTCCTTTCCATTGGACTAGCAATTCACTCGCAGCTTAGCGTTAAACCTCCGTTTGCTGTTTATAAAGCTGAATGCGCTGGTAAACCATGTCTCCTACGTAGAAATTACTGTCAGTTCTCTTCAAATCTGCAAATCGCTTCATCCTCTGTTGTGCCATGTGCAGATTTTCCCGCAAGCAACGCGATGCTGAATTCCTAGATTGGAGGGCTTCTTCAGCGGAGAGGGGTGAAGTAGTTCGCGGGGGGCATGCATGTTCGTATTGTGCCTCCACTCCGCCATAGGCAACCACATGGACCACTCGCTTGGTTTGTCACCTGAGAAACACTGCAAGTAATGTTCTGCAATTAAAACTAGTATCAAACAATGAAAATCAGATGTGGGAAAAATCACGAGAATGTAATTCACCAAAAACTTTCATTATCAATAAATAAATGGGTTCATAATTGTTCTTTTTTATATTTAACAAAGGGCTACACATGCATGTTGTGAAGAATAATATATTCCTGGAATACAATAAGATTAAGAGAGAGATATTTGAGGAAAAACTAATGACATTATCAAACCTGATGTTGCCAAAACAACTAGATTTTACACCATTAATCTTCAATCCAATTATTCAAAATGAATGATAACGTGTTTAGAAATAGTTGTTAAAAACTTAGCCTCATCAAACAGTTAACAAGTTTGAAACAAAAAACAAAGACAAATAATTCAATTGTTTCTCTCTCTCATACTTTCTATTTTGTTTTGCTCGCTCTATTTAATTTATTATTATTGTTACAATAATTATCATACTTTTAATTCAAAGAAACAATCATGTAGTCTATTAACAATTAATACAGAGGTCCCCTAATTACATGGTGGATGACACACACAACATTTTGATACATGTCCACTTGAAACTTGCTCTAATTAATAAATATTAAATTCATGAAAATATTTTATAATAACCTCACTTCTCAAGAAATGAATTTTTTTAAAAGAAAAATAAGCACGGGACTTGTATTATCAACATAATAATTACTCAATAAAATAAGAATTTAATTGAAAAAATATGCTCTTAATAGAAGTTAAGACTAACCTGTTGAAAAGAACTTACATCGTTGTCAATGATTGAATCATTTTTCTAAAAGCATAATTGCACATCACTCGGTGCAAAATGGTGTCAGTGCAATTGCTTTACATAAATTCAACAGCACTAACACTACCTCCAAGAAGCACTTTTTTTTTAGGTCTACAAATTAACTTCATGAAATTGAATCAACTCTTCATAAAGACAAATTTCTAAGCTCTAAAATGTAATTAATAAAAAGAAAAACAAATATTTTTTTTATTGAATTATCTCATTCACATGATTCAAATACCAAGGTTGGGTTTTCATTTTTATTATTAATCATTTTTTATTGAGAATTGAGTTTTCAAAAAAAACATTATTTGCTTCATATCGAGTAATCATAATCTCATAAACTTGATTTCAAATATACCATGCTAACTTAGGTTAATTTGGTATTTTATTTTGTCATTTTGCCCTTCCATACTAGATTAATTAGTAATTGAGCTTCATGATTTTATTTATTTATTTATTTATGATAAAGTATTCTTATTTCAGATTCATTTTTTATTTATTTGGATACTATTGTTATTTTTTTATCATTAAATTATATAATATTGTTTTATTTTATCCAGTCAAGTTTATGAATTGTTTTTAATTTTTTTTAAAATGCATGCTGTGTTTGAATATACTTCATTTTATGCTAAAACAATTGTCTTAGTGCGGGCCAAGTAAAAACCTTTTTGCTAGGAAAATGGTTATAGTTATGCGTACCATTTAATTACTTCAAATGAAAATAATTATTATTATTATCCGGTTTTATTACAAGGGGGTATTGTTATTCGATTTATCTCGTTGAACCGGGGTTCAGGAAAAAAAGAAAAAGTTTCTGTAGCCTGGTCCAACTGACTGAGCCCATTTACGTTCAATGGAGCAAGCAACTCACTCTCAAGAGCCCAAACCATGTAACTCATGAATGCCACTCGATAATTTAGGCTTGACCCGGAACACGGCACGCCCCGTTCATCAAAACGACAGCACAGAATGACTGCTCCCAATGTCAAGATAATTAAATGATTTTTTTAATTATTTATTTGGCCAAAAAATAAAACTCCTGTTTCAAGAGAGTAAGCAGAGGGACACCAAATATGGAATCGCATGGCTAATGACAAAAGCCTTTGGATTTGTGGCACCTTGACGTGGCAACGGCCGGAAATTTAGGCATGCATTTAAAATGAATAAAATGGATCCAAGGTGATGAGTTCGTATAGCGACACACCAAGCTCTAGTTGAGTTCCTAAATCAAAGGATTCAAGTTTTTTTATTTCTTGATTTAAAAATTATTTGTCGAGCTAAATGTCTATGCTTTCTTAGAGAGCAATAAAAGTAACCATTTTATATATATATATATATATATATATATATATATATATATATATATATATATATATATGGTCTTGAAAGTGTTTATGTTATTATTAAATTAAATATCCTTGCGTTTTTTTTTTAGATTTTTCTTATGCCCTTGAGTTGAGTTGCCTTTTCCTTTCTTTTTTTTGTATTGCTTTGGATTTTTATTCGAACAAGTATTCCTTTAAATATACAAGTAACAAATACCACATTATTGATGGGTTTTGATCTATATAAAATTAAGCAATTATTGATGCTCTTATTAATTATTGGTGTGTGAGATTATACTTTTTATGTACAGGAACAAAACTCTAAGAAATATAGTATCCAGAAAATATAGATTATTGTCAAGTAATTAAGCAATTATCTTATCTAAAAACTTAAGTTATTACGAGAGGTTTCAAAATATAATTTATAATCATCTCATCTAAAAATTTAAACTGTTTGGTGAGGTCTCATAATATATTATATTATTCTTTAACACATCCCCTCAAGTAAAAATTCTTTGGGTTTGAAACTTGCACAAACGCAAACTACTTTTTATTTAATTTTTATAAAATAAAATTAGGGTGATGAGATTATAACTCATGATCACTAGGTAAAAAAAAACTTTAATATCATGTTAAATAATCATCTTATTTAAAAAATTAAGCTATTAAATAATATTTTAGAATATAATTTATATTATTATCTAATAATTATAATATCGATAAAAATTACTTGCATGGCAAGATGGGAAAAAAATGTTAGTAAATAATAGAAAAATTGTAAGAAAATAATCATTAAGATAAAGGTAGTTTTGTAAAACAATAATATATATATATCATCAGCACTCATCAGCACTCATCAGCAGGTTTTCACTTGTCAATTTTATAGAAATACCAATTTCTCACGGTAGTAGGAGGGTTGCCATACAAATTGCTCACTCATCAGCAGGTGTTCAGTGTTCACTTGTCAATTTTATACAAATAAAAACATTTTAATATATTTTTTTTAAAAAAAATACACTCTCTTAATGATTGCAATGTGTAATAATTAATTAGCCTTATTATAAGTCAAACAGAAAAGGATGTGCTGTTTTGACTTTTTGGGAACTCCACCTACTTTTTTAATTTTTCTCCTTCCCTTTGTAGTGCAATGTATTCGGTCCCATCGATATGCTAATTTATATTTTACAAGAAAAAGGTTCCCATAAAAGCGTGAGAGCTACATTGAAAAATAACCTCTCCCTGAATTTTTATTATTATTAATTGAAGTGTCTGTATCATTTTATATAAACTAATTTTATAAATTTTAAAATTAATTTATAAATTTATAATAATTATTATATTAATAATTATATAGCTCGAATTTAAAATTATATATATAAAAAAATTAATTTTAAATTCTTATTAATTGAACACCCGCTAAATGATAAGATGAAATATGTTTTTATTATTAGAAAAAGTAGACTCTTGACGTGGTAGCCAGGCCTGTCTGTGAAAGAGTTCTGCTTGTAAAATTTTATAAAATTATTTTAATATCAGCATATCGTGGATTTTATTATTTATATAAAAAATATGTTTTTTTTATTTGAGTTATTAAACTTTGTTTCCTCGTAATTTTAATATTTTAAACTATATTATTGAATTTTATTTTATTTTGCACGCTCTCATACACATGAAAATATTATGATATTAAAGTAAGAAAATAAGAGATAAAATCATTAAAAAAATTTAAAATAGAAAATGCTCGGATGATCACATTCGAACAACCAAAAAGAATCGAATTCAATGGGAAGAGATTTGTCTTTTCGAGAATTAACAACTTCAGATACAACCTTCTTCTCGAGTGAGTCTTCCCGTCAATAAAATACTACCAAGTGTCAACAACATTAAGATATTGGTCATGATTAGGGCCAAGCTTAACCCACTTTTGCACACTTGGTGCTCATCTTCCCATGTTATTCATAAAGTAAAACACAAGTAGGAAGAAGCAAATCAGTAGCCTAATATACAGATAGAGAGAGAGAGAGAGAGAGAGAAGGACTGCGCAAATGAAGAAATGAAGGCCTCCCATATTTCTCTGGTAGTTGCCATCTTCGACGTGCTGAGGGGGACTGGTGGCAATTTCGAAACCCTAGTACAAAAATATATTTATAAAAGTCAAATTAGGGAGCGGGACCATAGAGAAAGGTGGCTATAATATATGGGTTCGATTAAAGGGTAAGCAAGTTGTCGAGTGGAGGTACGTAGCACCTAGAAAACAAATTAAAAACCCTAAAAATAAAAACAGTGACGAAGGTAGCGTGACACCAACTAACAAAATGTATCGCAGGCTTGCTGTTTCTTTTCCTTCACGAATCTACAAGGAGTAGAGAGGAATCCCTGGTTTAGTAGATTAGCGGATTCAATCATTAGTCCAAGTTTTCCACCTCCTTAATTTAATGAGAAGTGAAAAACTTAGAGATTAATCGCACTTGTCATTCATTATATTATAATCTTAACTTATAATCCAAAACTCGTATATGTATTCTTAAATATTATTTTTATCATTACTCTTTTTTTTTATTATTATTATTGAAAATATTGCTATGGCTCACAATCTCTCTCTCTCCCTATTTATCTTCTCTTTTCGACTCTAAAGAGGTGTTGAAATAATAAAGATTTTGAAAACTGTACAGTAAGTCTTGAATTCGAGTCAGAACATCTATCTTTTATAAGAATTTAAAATAACCGGGATTTTACCCACTTAACTAGAGATATAAAATATGTTTTTCAAAAATTGAGTTTACTTGAATCCTAAAAAAGATCTCTTGCCAAAAAAAAGTACATTGAACATATGTGTCAATATATTTAATTTTATATTCTGTTAATAAATAAGCATAATTATAATATTGTACCACCACCAAAATGAGATTAGCATAATAATATAATCAAATCATTATAGGAATAATCAAATTGTAGTGATTAATCTACAATGTCGGGACAGGCTTCTAGTTTTAATATAATTCCAGCTAAATTTTAAGAGGCTGGCCTGACAGTTATATATGGACGCTCATTTTTAATTTTTTGGTTTCAATTTATTTAATATTAATGATTTAAGGATATATTTTTCAGATGGTTCAAGGATAATAAATCAATCCTCAATTAGTATAATTACGCAGGCACCCCCAGCGAAAAAAAATAAATCCAAACGCACCTGAACTATGACGTCATCTTCGAGGAGTAAATACGACGGCGCACGCAAATTTGCATGCTTGACGACACGAATGCATGTATTTGCATCCAATAAGATAAGGGTGCCCAAAACTTTTGTTTGGCTCTCTGCTAGGTCCTGCAGTAACGAAGCTTGTGGATGCGAAATTTTTAATATGAATTAGGTATTTTATGTGAATTAAAAGTGCTTTAGAATTGTTACCTTAGTTTGTGTTTGAGAATACGATGTTGTGATATTCGATAGTGTTTGCTATTTTGTTAGTGATTTTGAAAAATATATAAAAATAATATTTGTTTTATTTTTAAAAAACTTATTTTTAGCATCAACACTTTAAACTATACAAAATAATTTTGAAAATTTTAAGTGTTTTTTTAAACACAATAACAATCATACACTCCCCCTCTCTCGATATTGATCTCGATATATATATATATATATATATTTAGAGAATAATATAAATTATATTCTGGGACCTCATTTACAAGTTTAAGCTTTTAGGTGAGTTGGTTCCTTAACATGGTATCAAAGCCTTATTGACCCAGCGGTCACCAGTTCAAATATAACCACCCCCATTCTATTTGATAAAAATCAAGCACAAGATAATGTGGATCTGTGCAAGTTTCAAGCCCAAAGAGCTTTCACTTAAAGGGGTGTGTTAGAGAATAATATAAATCATATTCTGGAACCTCACTTACAAGCTTAAACTTTTAGACAAGTTGATTCCTTAACATATATATATATATATATATATGAGCTTTTTGGACTTGTTAAGGAGTTGCTATCAGGTAGACACAATTTTTGAATTTAGATTTGTGTGTGATGGCAGCATTTGAGCTATAAACGAAAATTTCTTTTGTACTGATATTGATATATAATTAGCTTTCACTTGAATGAGAAATTGATATAATAATTAATTATAAAATACAAATTTTTATGTAGAAGAAAAATTATCAATAAATTGATACGATAACATATATTTCGTTTTTCTTTGAAATTTTAATAGTTAATCAGAGAGAGTTATGGTTGGATCAGGTTTCACAAAGTATGAATTTATAAATAGATAAACACATAAATATATATATATATATAGAGAGAGAGAGAGAGAGAGAGATATTTTTTCTATAACTGAGGTGTTTGGGCCAACTAATTCTCGAACTTACTGAACATCCTGCAAACCCAGTAAGCATGTAAGACATCGCGGGGGTGACAGACGTGCATGATAAAACTTAAACTCAAGAAACAAGTCTCTTTAACCTCTAGGCCAATACCCCACTTGCTATATATTTCTTTTGTTCCTAACAAGACGTGTGTAAGTTCAACTTAGAAGTTGAATTGAGGATGGAAATGATATTGTTGTCGACTAAAATAATGAAGCTCATTGTTTCTAAAGCTCGGCCACCATCTGATCACCAATAAATTATGATTTTTTTAATTTAATTTAATGTATATTCAATTACTTCCTTCGAAGAAACTCACTGTGAGATATGTTGCCTCAATAAACAACTAAAGAAATAGAAAAACGCTTGTGATAAATGCGATTTCTGCTTGGTTTTGTTTAGTTGAATATATTACTGCTACTGCTAACAGGTTTTGGTGCCCGCCTGGCAAGGAGGAGGAGGAGGAGGAGGAGGAGTTGAATAATCAAATAAGGACGAATGGGCCATCATTTCTATTATTACTTTCTTTGTCATGATGGGGTTTCTTCAAGTCTTATTCAAAAGCTTGATGCTACAAAGTGGCGTTGACAATTGTTGTTTTTCATGGGGGAGTAAATACATAGGGTTGGGAGTATATGCCATGCCTTGCCTCGGCTATATAACAGTAGTCACCTCTCCTTCGCAGAGATAATTACCCAAGTTACAAACCTAACTCTCTCGACTTTCAAAACATATCTCGTGCGGGGTTTTCTTCCTGGTGATTTTTTCCATCCTTATCTTCTCTGGCTGTTAGATTCTTCGAGAGTTGAAGATATTTTAATAGGGATAAAAACCCTTCTCGCCCTCTCTCTCACCTTCATTGGCTCATCTTCTACCTTAATTTATTTCACCATCTTGTAGATAATCCTTCGGTCAAGAGCTGCAAAGCTTAAATATAAAAGGGCCTTGTTAGGTCTGTTTCTGTCACTCGTTCTGTAGCCTTTTGCTCTTTCTGTAGCAAGAATGGATGCTTTGAAGGACACTAAATGGAAGAAAAGCATGTTTTTGAGGGGGTGGTATCGGTCGATCACTGTTGGCCGCGAGAAACCGTCGAAGAAATCTGTCAGCTCATTCACAAAGAGCAAGTCATGGCACTGCACAATGAAACCAGCTGATGAAGAGGATGATATTAGTACTAATAACAAGTCAAAAAAGAAGACGACTCGTCAAGTGGCTCCAGATGGCTGCTTTTCAGTCTATGTAGGGCCTGAAAAACAAAAGTTTGCAGTCAAGGCTGAGTTTGCTAACCATCAATTGTTCAAAATGTTGCTAGAAGATGCTGAACTGGAATATGGACACAATAGTGAAGGTCCAATATTGCTTCCCTGTGATGTTGGATTTTTCTACAAAGTCCTGGCGGAGGTGGAGAGCGACGAAGTTGACGATATTCTGATTAACCCTCCAAGTTGCAGCTCCTTAGCCCTTTGCAGTCCCGCTCGTCGCTTCAATTCTAAAAAGGATGGTTATGGTGCATATACGATTCTCACTCCATCAAGAACACTGGAGCTGATTTAGTTATACGTAGGTATGTACATGATCAAATAGCTAGTTCGTCCTTAATCTCTGGTTCAATTGACCTCGGAAGTTTTCTTAATTGTACTTCTGTTTATGATCAATATATGTAGCAAGACTATTATCGTACGAAGTGTCCTCAGAATTCTGGACATGAGTACTGATATTTACCATAATAGAAAATCAACACTATGCTCTATAATTAATAGCTAGCCATAGCGAATCTGGAATTAATTAGTCCTAACCTTTCATCTATTCAAGGCATGGAAAATGTATCGTAGCCTTTTAATGACTCAGGCTAACTTCCGGTCGTTCTGCAAAAACTGATCGATGCTTGTGATCCCCTCCTCCATTATATTATTGTATGGGGATAGTAGCTACCATGCTGCCATCCGCTGTAGGAATCGATAATATCCTCAGGATATAAATGTTTAGGATTTAGGAATCAATATTATCAACGCTACAGTGTAGAGTTAATAGTGACCAATGCCAGAGACACTTTGCGATCAAGGTACCCTCCATAAGTCACCACTGGTCAATGTACTAGAACAATTCGCTGAAAAGAAAAAAGTAAAGCAATCTTCATCACCAGATCCCTCAGAAAAAAAATGCAACAGACCTGACCGTGTGAAAAAAAAATTAAGCTTAGATTCTATGGAGCTTCTCCTTGATGTATGGGTAAAAGTTATGGACAAACCATGAATCAAACAAGATGGGACATCCATGGAAAATTTCCTAGTCGCCATGAATGATACAAATTGAAAAACACCTGCCAACAATACTTGCTAACAAGAGACCTTTCCCTGGATGAGAATGAAGTTTTCCGCGTATCAAGTGGAGGGGTAAGGTATTGTCTAGCAGATGATAAAGTATAAAGAAAGTAATAGCTTCACTCTTGAAATGATTGCCTCCCAAAGAAAACCAATATTTGCTGAAGGAAATCTGTGAAGGAGTTTGGGTCATACTGTGAATGTCAGTGCTCTAGTCACCCAAAAAACCGGTGTGGGTTTTTATTGGTCAACCATTTTCCAAAATACTTAAGCTCTGGTAAATGTTTTTTTTTTTTTTCCTGATAAAAGTGCCAAAGATTTACTCTAGTTACTCGTCAGCCCTCGATAGAAATGATTGCCATACATTATACATGGCTTCAAGGAAAATAATATTTATATTGGTCTTAATGAACTACTTCATCAAATGGACTAATGGCAAATCCCTGGCTAAGATAATTGCTAACAAAATTGTCTGCTTTATTTGCATCTCCATTTTAGGCTCCCTAAAGTCTTAAGCGTAGATAATTAGATCTAATTTGATAATAAGATCGAAGACTAATGAACTCAGCCAAATCAACGAGCTCAAAACAAAGATCGAAGAAGCAGAATAGGTAACGAGCAGCAAATCACCTTCATGAAATTCTCTGGGCAATCAAAACCAGCAAGAAATCTTTCACAGAGAAAACTCAGTCTCTCCTGACTTATGGCATCAATGACGTGATGCCAAGTGAGATTGGGTCCACTGGTCACAGAGTATTGCCACTATTCTTTTGAGGGGATGAAAGAAACCTAAAACAAACCTAGGTTTGCTAAAAGAGACCCGAATAGCGGTGTTCATGAGAAACAAGTCTTGCGTGTATATAATAATGTCAAAGTCAAGAACATGTAATTCAAGTTAAGATACGTGATTTTGAAAAAAGAACATGTGTTAGGGGGGCTACTTTACTTGGGTATGAAGACATTATCACTAGGGTATAAGAAACCATCTTGCCCAAGCATAAAGGCAAATGCAATCTTTATAAAATTTCATAAGTAAAAAAATAACAAGGAACACTTTAGATGCACAGCACATTATTGTCTTGTGGTATCCTTGTTATCCCCTTGAATAAGAATTTAGATCCCACACTCACCTAGAAACATAAAGTTCTCATTTCATAATCAAGTCTAAACAACGTGAAAACTCTTTTTTCGTAATAATTAGTGTGGATGTGCCCTATTAAATTAAACAAGTTATATTAGATTCAATCAGGTCATAATACAACAAAGTATAAGAAGTCTTGAAGATGGTTCAACTAGAACATCAAACTCTTTGTCTACAAATTTATAGTTAGCCTAAATTATTCAACCAATCAGTCACACAATTGGTCTCTCTATAAACATGTAAAGTGTAAATTTTAAAATGTTAGTTTTATTATTGAGACATTAAAACATATGTTAGACCCTGAATAATAATAATAATAATAAAAGAAAAACCATACTATAACAATACCTAAATATCATAAATTTATATAAAATTCAAATTCATACAAGTTATAGAGAAAATATTCATTAAATTAACAAATTAAACCCCATGAGAGTATGATCATTAAATAAAAGAAAAAATATTAGCAAGTAACTTAACTACAAAGCTTTATTAAAGAATTTTCTGTTCTTTTTCTCTTTCTTTTCTTTTTTTTTAGCCTTGAATTGGATATTCAAATTACCTCAAAAAAGAAGAAAATTTTCAAATTCCAATCTCCAACAAACTCAATATTAAACAATAAAACAAAAAAAAAATTGACATACACTAACTTTTCAAACTCGTGACCCTGATTATTAGGCTTATTCACCCAATAATTTTTTTTAATAAAAAACCATAAAATCTTATTTTCAATTAATTAAATGTAGAATGAAATTTCAAAACAAACTCAATTATAAAACACATCTAACAAATAAATAAATAAATTTGATATAAAAATAAAAGGACATCACACTTGCTACACCATCACCAGGGCCTCACCAAGATATTGCTAACAGCACTAAAGAAGGTTGCATTCGATCATTGGATGAAATTGTGTGTTGCCCGAGCAAGACAACTTCCTTCACACATCAATGCATAGAATGCACACACCTATCACCTTTCCATCATTCGTTCACTTCAATCCCTACTTGTTTCTTAAAAAAAACAAAAACAAAAAATGATCTCTCAAGCTTTAATTATTATAAATCAGTAAAATTGAATTTATTTTACAAAACTAGCATCAATCGAGTGTTAAAAGTTTAAATAATATAATGACAATAAAAAAACTAACAATGTAAAAAAGGTACATAAAAAACAAGTCGAACCTATTCATGTTAGCATATTAAATCTATGACTTTGATGTAATAATAGAATAACCTCATTATAAACAAATTAAATAAAAATATAAAGTTCAATCATCATATAATCCAATATTAAATAGAAATATAAAAAATAATTAAAAAACCAAAAAAAAAATCGAAATATTAAACCGCTAACCCTATAAATCACTAGGTCGGTTTGAAAAAATTGACAATACCCTATGTCAAAAGTTTCAGCTGTGTAAATTTTTGCTTTTATAGGTGTGGTAGTATTTGTGTGGAAAGATAACCTAGACCAAGTTGTGACTAGAAGAGTTTCAGCCTGAGAAGGCCTGGCTCCTGTAACTTGTAAATAATCTATCTATCGCTGGTCTCGTATAACTCATTTTAACAGCTAGCCTCCTGAACCAGCCCTGATCATAAGAAAATCGCATCGCCAAAGTATCAGGTATTGGTGGAGGCTCAAATCTAGACCATCCATCCAAAGCAAACAGCGTTTTCATCTGCTGATCGGGTACCAACCTTGATGCCTGGCATCTAGCTCTCCACAAGAAGGCTGAGAGAGCTTCAAAAGCTGTGCTAAAACTGGATCTTCCATGGTTTTTTTCCCCTTGAATTGGGAAAGTTTCTCCGGGTCAAAACAGAAGGATCTATAGAGCATTTCCTCTACATAAAGCTTGCTGGTGCTTGAGTCATCCATTCTCAGCAGATTCATAGTGTGGATGGGTTTCGAGCTTTGAGTATGCTTCTATCTAGAAATGTAGGTACATCCAGAGGCAAACCTAGCAGTTGCTCCCAGGTTGTCAATTTCATAATTTTGATTTATTGGTGATTCGTTTTATTAATTACAACATAATGTTTCAGTTTCGAGGTATTTTGCATACTATTTTAGAGGGTTGTACTATATATATATATATTAAAAAAATAGTTTAAATCCAAAAATATTTAGAATTATACAATTTAATTTAAAAAAAACAATATAAAATGATTTTTCTGAAAATTATGAATATGTATAATATTATGAGAATATAATCATCAATCTCGCAAGATCATTACATTCTTTGATGCTCTAAAATTTTAATATAATATATATAAATATATTTAAAGACTCATCGTAAAATTTCATCTCAATCTAATAGTCAAATTAAGAGATATGATTGATATTATAAAATTATTTATTATTTAAAAAACACTATTTGGTCAAATTAGAATAGGCGGAACAAAACTAGAATGGACTGAAATTTTAAACAAAATAAAAACTATGTCGTTTTATTTCATATTTTAACTGGTATGAAACATTTCAACTATTTCGACCACAACAAAATTAACAACACTGGTTGCTCTTGCTCCTCATGAATACACCAACTCCATAGCACCAATTCCATCAAACATACAGTGGTTCGTGCGTAGCCCAAAAAAAAATCCTCCGCATTTGAATATAGTCAACTGGAAGACATTAACATATATGAATACGAGAAAGAAACTTTGGTTCTTTTATGCTTGCTATTGAAAAGGATTTAACTTCCCTACAGCAGTACAACTATACACAGCCTGCTAGATTGTAAGCCAAGAAACATAAGTGGTCAAAGAATCTTCAATCCTGAGCCACCACAGGAGGTATCTGAAGTATGATTTGTGCACCAGGAATTTCATAAACCAACTTCCCAAGAGTCGCAGGATCAGACTTTGGTGTATCTCCAATATCGTTCATTTTACAATTTGCTTCAGCCTCGATAAAAAGAGCACCTTCCCCAGAGCAATCTACTATCAGCTTTCCTTCTGAGCTGGTCATTAGCCTCCCAGCTAGTGGATGGTACCGAACAAGAACTTTGGACATAGCATTTTTAATGAATTCCACGGCACCCGCATTTCCTTTCACGTCAGACTTAAAGCAGCAAATCGTACGAAATATGACTGATATTTTGATCAAGGTTCGAGAGGATACAGGCCCTTTTCTGTCTCCTCTGCTGGAGGAACCATGGTCGGCTCTTCTTGCTTAACAATAAGCTGAAAAGTATTGCTACGATCATCTGCCACAAGGTCAGAATCCTTAAAAACCAAAACGTGGCTCACAAAAACAAAGAAAGATGATTCAACAAACCAAACAATGGGAAAGATCTAGAACCTGTTCAGCAATGCACAAATGCTCCTTGAACATCACAGGTTACAGACCATAAAATTAATTGTATGTCTGATGAAGATGCATGCCTGCAATACTAGAGCATGATGTTGGAAACTGGGTAGCTATGTGCATGATGCCGGAGATACACACATATTATGTCATTATCATGTTTTAGTGCTATGTTAACATAACACTACAACATGACAAGGACAGGCGATGTTGATTCTTTGTTTAGTAAAAATTTCTCGTACAGCTGTTAATGGAGGAACCGTACCAAAAGCCATTGAAAACAGTACCTTTTTGTAGTCTTCTTTTGGTCATGGTGACATTTTCCTTATTGCAGTGGTAGCCTCCTGACCAAAGAACCAAAACATCACTAGCTAGCAAAATCGGGGTGAGAATCAAGAGTTATTCTGGGGTGGGTGATGGGGTTGGGCGTACAAAATTTGCTAACCTCCATTTACTTTGTTAGATTTCTTGCAAGCAAAATTGTTCCTTGGTCTTCAGCTTTTACAGATAAAATTATGTGCCGAATACCTGCAACCCACTTTGATTTGATTTTTGATGTTATGGAGATACGAGCTATGGACCCATGAGCTGGGTGAGCATTCAATGGACACCCTTTATATAATTTAAAACGGTTAACAATGCAAATCAATGATTTTTGTTACTGACTGTAAACATTTTCCACATAAAAATCATCATGGTGTTCGTGTGCAACTGCAGACTCCATTGATGCCAGTTCAAGCAACGAAAAGACTTGGTTTCAGGCAAGGATAGATGACAGTTCGGGGAGTGGCAGCATTTAACCACATGAGTAGCTTGGTTTAAGAGCATGAAACTTGTCTAGAAAATAAATTGATAAAAATAAATTGGTGGCAAGATGAGCAACAATTGGTGGCACTTATTCTGAAAGTAACAATTCCTTCTCACAACCATCTTTATGTTTCAAATCATAATGGCGATTAAATTGCACAGCAAAAGGAGAGATAACATTCAAGTTAAAGAGAATTTTCAGCTGTTATTATAAATTTGCAAAGCATTCAACCTACAAGGGTCATAGTTATAACTACAGTCAAGGACCACATGAGAGTCGCAGTTCAAACCTCTACTCAGCAAATACACCTAAAAACCAAATCTAAACAAATAGGGATTAAGTTGAGGGCGGGGATGGGAAATAAAACTACCAATCATTTAGGTCAGCTCAGTACTACTTGTAAGAAGAAGAAAAGTACTAAAGCATATGATACAAAACAAACCCAGATGGGTCTTTTCATCTGGAAACTGTAACAAGATCCAAAATGCAACGGCGGTGCACCATCAATATCTGCGGTTGAAACCCTCTAGTGAAGGATCATGTCTGGAGGGTACACCACATATCTCATGTTCCACAAGAGTCAAATAAGCATCTGTATTAAAATGAACTAATCATCTTCCTCATCTCCATCTTTATCTGCATCATCACCAGCTTCCTCCTCTTCAGCTTCCTCTTCATCATCAGACATGCTATTTATCACATCTGTAATGATATCCTTCACTTCCGCTTTTCTATGCATTAAATCTATGCCGAAGTGGGCACCTAACATGACCAAATTTATGATTAGCGTAGTTGGAATGGTAATGTGCCAACATCCAAGTAAAAAATGAAATATGAGTCATTCATACCAAGTTGTCTGAGAATATCAGAAAGAGTTGCCTGCACATCACCAGAAACAGATTTGTAAGGAAAATGTAACAAGCAAGACTACCTGTCATAACTGCGCAAATTGCAAAGCTAAATCACAGGCAAGACTTACAGTATTGAAATCCACTTCCTTAAGAATATTTACTACAACTGCATGCATCTCTTGTCTGGTGGGCTCTGCCTTGGCCTTTTCATTAGACTTGGCTTTACCTAATTTTCCAGCATAAAATCATTTGGGAAGTGAACAAATTATACAATAAATTTAAAACAAATGGGGAACATGTAAGCACAAAATCAATTTGGCAAGTAAATTAAAAGCAAAACATGATATTTAGAGACCATTTGGTATTGTGTAGCTTCAGCTTTTTGCCCAATATTAGATAAAAAAACCATTTGGTTGGCCAAATAGCTTTTGTTTTTTGAACCTGACCCGCACATAATTGTGTTTCAAACCTTGGTTTTGTAAAAGCTAAAATAGCCTACTTTAAAAAATTAAAGTAGTTTTAACTGAACAAATTTTTTTTAAAACCACAACTAAAAGTGTTTTTCTCAAACATGCTATTTTTTAACCACAACCACAAAAGCTACCACAATGTCTAACACTCTTAATAAGCAACTTGTCAATGGACCATTATCCACTGTAGCCTTGTTTGTTGTTCAACAAAAAACCCCACCAAGCACAACATAAATTAAATCCGAGGAAGATGTTACAGATAACTATTATATGGGCATCAAAATCTTTCTCCGTCTCAAGGAAACAAGCACTCAGTGGATTTCAATTTAGTCACTCTCTCCCCACGACTTGCTACTTCCCACAATGACATCATTTCACTCTTTGCATTATTTCTCCAAAATAATCTGTTACTTCATCCTATTTTTCTCTGCAATTGAAAAGGTAGACATGCTTCATTTTCTAGCAAAAATTGCTTCTGTATAGTTTTGTCATTTCTCCAAACTCTGCAACATAAGGTGTCCTTATGCTTAACCACTAAGTTTGCCCACTCAATTCTTTTAAGAAAGACAAAGTTGGGCCTGGTTTTTTTCCTAGCCTTTTTTATTTTATATATAATCTTCAAAAAGCATATTGATATAGATACATTTAAAGTGTTATGGATGTGAAAGGGGAGGAACAATTAGTCATGTAAACTACCACTAATTATGTTTGGTAAGATAAACCATTTAACAAATCAGATGGGTAACATTTCACTCCAAGCATGGGATTGTATTTGACAAATTTCTGATCACAAAAAGGGATAAACTTCCACCTATCACAAAATTCCTATTTGACAGTTTTTTTATCACCAAAAAAATAGTACATAAAAAAAAAGTGATGAATCCAATGAAGTTCTGTCTGTTTTGAAGAGTGCAAAAGAAACTAGAAGAAAGAGGGCTGATGTTCATAGAACAATGATAACTATAAAATCAATAAATAATTGATACATGCAAGTAATTTGTATTTTCTTGCCAATGATAACTATAAAATTGATAAAAGATTAAAAGAGGGTTAATGAGCACAATGCAAAAGAGTAAATCACTTTCTCAAAATCTCCAAACAGTCACTATTTAAAACCAAAAACTTTAAACATCACGAATAGAAGAAAAATACTCCACCTTGAACTTTTGCAGAAGCCTTTGATGAGGGCTTGGTTGACTGTTTCTTGGCAATGATCTTGTCTTTAGAGGAAGCACTTCGGTCCTTAGGTTTTTCCTTTTCAACTTTCTGTTTCTTAGATGCAGATCCCCTTGATTTAGAAACTGAACCAGAAGTTCCATCAGTATCTTTGGCGTCTTTTTTTGATGATGAGACTGAAGATTTTTTGATAGATTTTTCTGGACTTTTAACAGGTTTTGCAGGGGTGCTCCTCTTGCCACGGGTAGCTTTTTCTGTACTTTTAACCACTGAGCTCAGCTTTGAAGATTTTTTTGATTTCTTAGATGGTGTATGCTCCTTTGGCTCATCTTCCTCTTCTTCTGATTTAGTGCCCTCGTGATCACTCTCATCTTTCATTCCTGCCTCATTTTCACCATCATCTTCCAAATCATCTTCAGAATCTGGGGATTCATCTTTATTTTCATCATCATCTTCCTCATCTTTGGATGAATACTTTCGTTTCTGTCCACGTTGAGGTGTTTGTTTTCGTCTCTGTGGAACAATGAAGTAACAATGAAGGAATTCATAACCAGCTCACATAAAAACAGAAGAAACAGAACACGCAGCAGCAAAGTAGGAGCATCATACTATCTTGAAGATAAAAATTTAAAAACAAGATGTGGGTAAGCAGTATCTTCCATTATTTACATCACCTGCCAAGGACTATGTCATAAAGCACCCTTCAACAGAACACTTTTGTTCTAGAAAATTAATCTAGAAGGCTTAGGCAAGTCCCATTTTGCTGATTAAATCAGTTGAGAAATAGCTAACATATGGAAGATGAAAGTCAAGAAAATACATCATGTCACCTATATAGTTCATGGTTGTCAATAAAAGGACACCCTGTGCATGTCAGTTTGGAATTTAAGGTTGATGAAACTCAAGGCAGAGCAATGAAGTGGATGGGGAACGAAGCTCACTTGTCTTTTTTATTTCTTTTTTTCTCTCTCCTCATGTGCAGCTCATTTCACAGTTTTTTTAAATGTTGCGATTCTAAATAAAGTTTGAATGTCACTATTCTTAATAGCAACAAGTCTGAATGTCATGATTCTGAATAGCAACTAGTGTGAATTTCATGATTCTGAATAGCAACAAGTTTGAATGTCGAAGCATGTACAACTATGCTATTTTTCCGATTCTTTTTCAAATTGTATTATTTCACCAATTCTTTTTTAAATTGTGTTATTTGATCAATATTTAAAAAAAAAAAAATGTCAATAACCAAAAACAGCTCATAGCCAAAATGATATTTAAAGGTAAACAGAAGCAGCATAAAAGAGAACAAAGCACTTGCATCAAGAAAGCACTTGCATCAAGAAAGCACATCCATCTAAAGATTTTATTGAAGAAAAGGTCCATATAATGTTTTATACAGAAAAAATACTACAAACCACAAACCTTTGCTGGTGTAGTTGATGCTTCACTTGGACTCACATTTTTGCCAGTTGAGACCTTCCGCTTCTTACCTTTCTGAAATTAAAATAAGCACCAAGATATCAGCAACTTTCACATTAACAGTAAGTGGCTACCAAAAGCTGCAATATGAAGATATTTAGAGACTGGAGAACCTGTTCCTTGTCAGCAAGCAGAAGATCAGTTGTGGAATGTGGGGATTCCAAGAATTCCAATATTTTTACAGTGAGTTCCTCCTGAAAACAAGGCCCAACCCAGTCACTATTCTATATGAATTTAACTCACATGAAGACATAACTTCTAACATAAGTGATACCAACCTTTTTCACAACAGACCTATTTATGGTGATATTGAGCACATCACAAAAATCCATCAACTTCTCTTTGACGCACTTGTCAAGCTTTTCCCGTACTTTAGCTTTCTGTTTTTCCTGATACAATGTGACAAAACCAATCAAAACAGTTTTAACGCACATACATTTGTTAAACACAAAGAGTTACTTCCATGAATAAATTAGGGATAGAATCTTGTTTTCACCTGAGTGCATGCTTGTGCAACAAGAAATACATAAATACACGAATGTGTGCATGAACATGTAAAGAAAATAAAAGGCAAGAACTTTGGTACCTCATTCTTAGCCCACACATAGCCTGAAAACTGGCCTATGTTCTTCTTTAAATTGTGTATCTAAGAATCACATTAACATAGTTTAGAATGGTCATAAATTTATATGAATTAATCAATAATAATAATAATAATAATAATAATAATAATAATAATAATCAACCGAGACAGCAATAACCAAGGAAGATGAATTATTAAAGCAAAGATTTCAAATGATCATCAGCCAAGCACCTTTCCTTTCTTTCCAAAAAGAATCAAGTGCAGCATTTGTAGATTGTCATCAGGTTTTCTCTTGGACAACTTGAAAGCCACTGAAAAGTTCAGAAAATCAGACAATAAACAGGCCAATCTGCTGTACCAAAAAAGTTGGACAAAGGTAAGACAAACCAGGTGCAAGTCAACTAGATAAGAAAATCTGTTCCCAATTTATGTCCAGGAAAATCTCTTTCATTTGCAATATTTTATGGAAATTTAGTATTCCTGCATTCTGAAATCCAGAACCTGAGAATCTATCTCCTTTCCTATAAAATACTTGTGCATCCTTTGACACTAATGACAAAAATGATACCGTGTGAAAATGTCCATGATCCTATCAACAGAAAGCCAGGATACAATGAAGGGTGTCAATCAAAACATTAGCTCCCATCTCAAACATGTGGAAAATGTTGGAAGAGTTCATACAAGCCATCAAGCTTGTCCTGTTTGAGGAACCATTAAAACTACATGCACGGGCATTCCTATCAGAGTTCTAACACCAATTAAAGCATGTGGCATCCTCTATTTTCAGGACATTTTTTTCCAGAACAGTAAGAACCCAGCATAACATGCAGATACCCTGAACAGTAAAGCCCATTGCAAGTTAACCCACCTGTATTTATGAAAGTCCATGCCACCAATATTACAGTTCTGAATTTTGAGTCAGCAATACCAAAGATTTTGTTTATTGTTATATCCAGAGAATGTTTTAATTTTATTGATAACCAATGCCGCAATTTTGTTCATCCATAAATTTAGAGAAACAGAAAAGACAGAGAGATCCATGAAGACAGTGACAATTAGCTCAGAAGTCGGACTTAATTGGGATGAGTTTTCCCCCAAGTTGGAAAAGCACAGAAGGAAACAATGAAACAAATTTTTTTTTCTCCCTTCATGAATGGATTGACATGCATTTAAAACAATGACATGTGTGCCTGCATATGCAATGCAACAACTTTTAAAACTAACGATTAAGCTAGTGCCCAATTCCTACTACACAATCAAACCTTCCCCTATACTACATATCTACCAAGACTTTTGTTTGCAGAATTGACAACAAACTGTACAATGGACTCCATGTTTAGCACTTGAGAAACATGCAACCTGTAATACCTTTCCCTCCTAAGCAGTTGTTAACTTTTCACATCAATGTTCTTTTGTCATGCAACATAACAAATCCCTACACTGTTAACTGGGAACCAGTTATATACTATTACAGAATTAACTCTATACTAAAGTTAAGATCATGCTCATTTGGTTTCATGCCTAAACTACATTAAACTAAAACACACGCTCGTTTCACACAAAATCACAGCATACAAGACATGCATCGACCATAGACGAGTCAGAACTTGTTAACATTGCTTAATCGCAATTATGCTAGTCATTATATGTTCTATTGTTTCTTGATAATTTCAGAGAATTTAAAAACCATAGTTAATAAATAGATAACACAAGAGAATACACTACATAAACACCAACGCCTACAATAATACAGGATCCACAAACATGTCCATACATACAATCATCAAAACGATGTGAGCGCCAAAACAAACATACCATTGGGAATGTCCTTAAGCGGTGTTCCTCGTCCCTGTAATCACAGAAGAGAGAGAGAGAAAAACAATTATCCCATAACGCTCATGCCCAGAAACCATTTCTTTTAAGATAAAAACACAAACTTGAGTAAAAAGACATTTTCTTATCCGAGAAACACCAAGATTTGAATAATCTCACCTTTTCAATAGAAAAAGGCTTGGTAGCTGACCGTCCAGGCTCAGGCACAGAGTACCTTTCCACCATCTTCCTCTCTCTAGTAGGCCTATCACTACTCGGAGTCACAGGTTCCTTCTCTTTCTTCTCAGTCGAATTCTTACTCGATTTCTTGCTTCTTCGCTTGGATTTCTTGCTCTCCACCACCTCCTCACTTTTATCTTTCGCTTCTTCCTCTTTCCCCTCATTTCCCAAAGACTCCTCCTTTTCTGCACCCTCTCTCTCAGCCTCCTCTTCTCCTTTCACTTCTTCGTTGTGAGCCTCCTCTTTTCCTTTCACTTTTTCATTGTCAGCCTCCTCTTCTCCTTTCACTTCTTCGTTGTCAGCCTCCTCTTCTCCTTTCACTTCTTCGTTGTCAGCCTCCTCCTTCGCTTCATTCTCACCACTATCCATCCGTCCTTCGTTTTCAGTTTGCTCCTTTTCTGCTCCTGGTTTTGACTCCTCAACAGCAGGAGCTTCCTCCTCCGATTTCTTCTCTTCTAGGGCTTCACTCGCCATGGAGACAAAACAAAAGACCAAAACCCTAAAAGTTAGGGTTTAACAGAGATCACAAAAAAGCAAAATTCTCCGCGCGCAACAGATGGGAGAAAGAAAGGGAAGGAAAAAAAAAAAACGAGGAGGGGCGAGCTGAAATTAGGGATTTGGGGAATTTCAGTGGGCGGGCTGGCTGGCTTGATTTGATTGAGTTTGAGACGACAAAAGAAATAGGAAGGCGGGGGTTCAAAATATTTTGATGCGAAAATTGAGAGCGGGCTCTGGGTTTTTTTTTTTTTAGATCGAGTGTGTGTGATTTTAATGTGCAGTACATTTTTGTATTCCTCTGCTGTGGAGTCTGGACTGCTGGGAAAGAGCTAGCTGTCTTTAATGGGCATGCACCACTTGTCAATCCTCACCTGTATGCTCTCGTGGGAATCGAAATGGAAAAATAGTCCCTCATTTCTGTGGACTTTTCTGCTTATAGCCCCTTGTATTTTCTCTGGTGGTTGACTTGCGATAGATTCCGTTTTCCACCCATCAACGAATTTGTAGATATGTTTGGGTGTTTTTTAAAAAAATGTAATTTTTTATTTTATTTGAAATTACTTTTTTATGTATTTTTAAATATGTATCAATATTAAAAATAATTTTAAAAAAATATAAAATCTTGATATATTTCTAACATTGCGGCGGAAATTCACGGTGTTGATAAATTCATATCTTGAATATTTCTTACATTTTGTAAAAGTAATCATGCTAGACTATTTATGTGATGATACGAAGGGGATGTTAAAAGTATACTATTAATTAATTTTCAAAATATTTTTTATTTGAAATTTATCAAAATAACTCTTTATTTTTTTAAATTAAATTTAATATATTCAAGTCAAAACAATCTAAAAAATATAAATATGAATAAATTTTAATAAAAAAAAAACAAGTTGATTGCAATCCAAGTCTAATAGTTAAAAATAAGTGTCCATCTTTTTCTATTTTAGAATTTACTAGTTAATTGTCTGCATTACGTAGCGGGTCAAGCAAATATTTTTTATAATTACTGGAATTGAAATAATTAATAGATTTTGCTAGTTTAAAAATAAAATAAATATTTATACATACAAGATTTAATATAATGAAACATATCAACACACCCTATTATAACAACAACAACAACAACAACAACATTAAGGGCTTAAAATTTAAAAATATCATTACTATTATTGCTAAAACAATAAAAATTATTAAATTATTACAAGGAGAAAAAAACTCAAAAACATTAATACAAGAGGAAGGAAGAAAAAAAACTAAAACTAAAACTATTGATGGTGGTGGTGGTGGTGGTGCTACTGATGCTGCTGTTGTTGTTGCTGCATGAATAATAGGAAAATAAATTCAATAAAATAATAAAAAAAACCTAAAAAATTTAACAAAAAAGCAAAGAAAAAAATGAAATTATTATCTAAAAAATAATTTGACGTGAAAATAAAAAAAAAACTAATAAAAAAACCAAAAGAAAAAAAAAGGAAAAAAAAAAAGAAATAACAATTCTCAAATAATCATAAACACAAACTAAAATTTAAGAGCAAAATTTTTGAAAAAAATGTTATCTCAACAAAAGAGAAAATAATAAAAAATAAAAACAACAACTAAAAGCACATATATATAAACTTGGAAAAAAAATAAAAACTATTTAAGAATTATAAAAAAAGAGTAAAGGAATTAAAGTAAAAAATTAGAAGTATAAGGGGTGAAATGAAAATAAAATATATTATCAATTTCAATTAACTGAAAAAATTAAAAAAAAATTGAATAAAGTATAATATCTATATATGTAGGGTTTAATATAATGAAACATATCAACACACCCTATTATAACAACAAGAACATCGAAGTTTTAATATCTAAAAATATCATTACAATTACTACTAAAACAATAAAAATTATTAAATTACCCCGAGGAAAAAAAATATCAACAAAAAAGGAAGCAAGAAAAAAAACTAAAATTATTGTTATTATTGCATTAATAATGGGGGGAAATTCAATCAAAGAAAAAAATCAATAACTTTAATAAAAAAAAACAAATGAAAAATAAATGAATTATTAGCTAAAAAAATCATTTGATATGAAAATAAAAATAAAAACTAATAAAAAAACAACAAAAAGGAAAGGAAAGAACAATAAAAAAATATATAAATGGAAAAAAATTTAAAAAAAAAACATTAAGAGAAAAAAAAATATAAGTTGGGAAGAGAAAAAACTAATTGATGCGACCATAAGAAGTCAAACTCGTGACTTCCTAGTCACTATTCAGGCGCTCTTTCACTGAGCTACATGTTGTTCTTCATATGCAATCATGGAAAAATAATAAAACATTAGTTTATAATAGCGAACCGAACTGAAAACTAAGCAGCACTATTATAATCCACAGTTATTTGTCTCACAATGAATAGTAACCGAATCATGAGCTCTTTTAATATATAGTATAATATGCTTACAAATCTATCGTATAATATATATTTTTTTATGAGGTGTCACGCGCCAACACGCACTTCAAAATATAGAAAGATACGACCCATAAACCCGCGCTCCACTACAGAGATTAAAATTTTTCTTCTTATAGTTTTAACACATATAATTTTTTATTTCAGTTTTTATTCTTTTATTTTTTAATATAGTTTCAATTCTTTGATTTTTTCGGTTCTTCTAAAATAGTTTTAAATTTTTTGTTTATATCCATACACCTTTGCTCTTAATTTAGATTTTAATTGTTGTTGTTATTTTTATATGTATTAAATGCAACTCGCCTAAAAAAAACATAGTAAGTTTAACTTTGGCGGTGTGAAATGAGAGTGAAACTCTTTATTATGCATATATAATTAAACGTGAAATGTTTGAAACACCACGCAAGTAACTCTTCCATTTTGTCATATTTAAAGCTACAAAAATTATTTTACTGTGCACTGAAAAAGTAAAATTACCGGGACATCCCCCTGACAATTTTTGATTTTTGTCTTATTTGAGGATATTATAATTATTGTACTATGCACAAAAATGAAAAAAAATTGCAAACACCATGACATTATTTTAAACACATTTTACATAATAAAATGAATATATAAAAACCTAATATATATTTTCAGAAGTTATACGACTCTGCACGCACCATCCGAAATGTGCATGAGCTCTGAAATTGATGTCACGCCCGAAGACGCGCCCACAACACCGCGACAAAAAATATAATTTAAAAATGGTAGACTATCAATACACCCCTATAGCCAACTCTTGGATTTTGTCTTATAGGGTGTATTTACGTACTTATACAACTCGTGGTGCGCATCAGCTGACCCAGATATCCCAATTATAAAAAAAGATATGAGGATTAGTTATAGTGTGCTTAAGCTAACCTAGAGACCACGATTATAAAAAAAAAAATATAAGTAAAAAAAAAAATACAAAAGCTTAGGTTGTCTCAAAGACATCGGTTATATATATATATATACGTGAAAAAAAAACAAGAAAAAGTACAAGTATGAAATCATTGTAGTTATCCATATTGTTTTTTTTTTTTTAAATCAGTTCGGGAATTAGTCATAGTGCACTTAAGCTGGACTGGAGAACCTGGTCATAAGAAAAAAATATAAGTGAACAAAAAAAATATAATAAATTGGTCAAGGGATTAGTGTTGGTGCACCAAAGCTGGCCTGGACACCCCAATTATCAAAAAATAAATTTGGTCCGGGGAGTGGTGGTGGTGCACTTAAGCTGACCCGGAGATCCTGATTATAAAAAAAAATATAAGTGGAAGAAAAAAAGGTATAAGCATGAAAGCATTGTAGCAATCCATATTGTTTTTAAAAAAAAATTGGCCCATAAATTAATCGTGGTGTGTTTAAGCCGGTCGAAGACCCCAGTTATAAAAAAAATATATAGGTGAACAAAACAAAAGTATAAGAAAAAAAAAGAATATACAAATAGGAAAGCATTTTAGGGGAAAAATATGGGTCCGGTGATTGTTGTGGTACGCATAAATTGACTTGGATACCCTAATTATAAAAAGAATTGGATTTGGGGATTAATCATGATGCGTTTAAGCTAGCTTGGACACCCCAATTATAAAAAAATAAAAAAACATATAAATGGAAAAGGAAAAAAAACTAAAAAATTATAACCAGCAAAAAAATATCTCATGGAAAAAAATAAAAAATAAAACTATAAAAAATTGAATCAAGGGATTAATTGTGGTGCGTTTAAACTAACCTATATATATATATATATATATATATATATATATATATATATATATATATATATATATATATATATATATATATATATATCAGTGGGAAAAAAAATAAAAAAACATAACCAGCAAAAAAAATATTTCATGGAAAAAATAATTAAAAAAAAAATATAATAAAAAAACAAAAAATAATAAAAAAGAAAAAGAAAAAACATAGTCAAAAAAAAAAAAAAAAAAAAAGAGGAGGAAAGTACTGTTGCAATCCAGTTATTTGGGGAGGGGAGCTACAATGCTTTTCCCTACTTGAATTAGTGTATTGTTAATTACAGAGGTTTGGCATATATAATGAAGATCTAGCTCTGCCCGTAATAATAAATAGGCACGTATTGGTACAATTGGTCCTCTCTTTTTTTTTTTCTTACATCCTATCCTTCGGGCCTAGTTAGGCAAAAGGTATCGGGCCCTAATTAGGTCCTTGTTTCCTTTCTTCCCCTCGGGCTCAGTTGGCCCTTTTTCTTTATTTTTATTTGGGCTCTATTAGGTCTGGTTTAGGCCCTATTTGGGCCCTTCTTTTCTTTTCTTCTATTGTTCTCCTTTACCCCCGAGAGCGTGATAGGTCTAGGATTGATCGGGCTTTTATTAGTATTTGTAAATAACAAAATGTAGGTGAGGTTTTGTAAAAAAAAAAATATTTGACAAAAGTATATTAAAATAACAAAAGAGTAAACTCAAGGTTGTAGAAATCATAAAAATAATAATTTAATAATTATTATTCAGAATTTTCTCCTGAAAAACATTAAAAAACATCTCCACATAATAATTCAACGCAATACTATGTAAATTAAATTAATTAAATTATTTTGATTTTTCTTAATTTAAAATCCAACTAATCACAATAAAGTATATATATCTCTCGAACAACTAATGATGTTTAATCTTAAATAATTAAGTTATTATAATAAAACCGATTATTCAAATATATCGAAATGAACGACGAGTGAAGTGCAAAAAAAAAAATCCCTGGTGGCAAAGATTTTAGTTTTTTTATATATATAAGAGTAGCAAAATAATCTCACGTCCCAATCCACATCTAACTGAAAGGCCGGCGACCGGCGTCTTCTATTTTATTTTCTTAATTTTAATCAGTCCCCACTGAAACCACCACAATAGACTTTTGTGTTTTTACCCAAAGAAAACCTTGTGTCAGAATTAAGGATCGATAGGACCACAGGCTGACCGGATATGTGAGCCAAACCAAAAGACGATTCTCACAGACAATCTATCGAGCACCTGGTGGATGTCACTTTAAATAATACAGAAGCTGGGATAAGGCACACCAACATTAGCAAAGACAATTGAAGCTGAGATACAGGTATTGCACACATAGAAACACGAATATAGGTCACTAGAACATGACCATGGAATCTAATTTACCACATAGAGTAATTAAGCCGAATTTCATGGCAATTAACAATATTAGTGTGGAATTGCTAGTAGAGCTTGTGACTGCTTTTCGTAGCGGAAACCATCAGCCTTGGAATCATCTGCCGACCAAACGAAAATCCCATGGAGTTGGTTCTGATTCTTAAGTTTACTGCAGGCTGTAAAGAAGCCATTTGCTGGAGATAACCCTCCGCTTCCATCACTGATAAAGCTCACCAATACTTTACCACCATTATAATTAGAGCTCTGCGTGTTGAAGTAATTCAGAAACTGTGCCACCGTGGTCCCCTGGTCATATGCATAGAATTGGAAGTTGACATAGTCTATTTGATGCCCATATTTCCTCCACAGGGCCAAGTAGTGGCTCTGAACTTGATCGTCATCAAAAGGAGCTATAGAGGCAAACGAGATGACTCCATTTCTCTTAAGGGCTGTAATGAGTTGTCCTATACACTCTGTAAATGTATCAGGATCAGCTTGGAAGTGCTCGTAATCAATATCAATCCCGTCCAAATTATACTTCTGAATGATCTGTGTGAGTGAAGAAACAGCATTAGAAACCCAAGAATCAACAGAGGAAGGATTGAAGTAGGCATAGCCATTCGCTACGCTATCCCCTCCAAGGCTCAAGGCAACTTTGACATTAGAGTGGCGGTTCTTGATAGAGGAAACCTGGGAAGGGCTTAGATTATTGGTGTCCCAAAAGATGTTGAATTTTCCGTTGGTGGGAGAGGGAGAACTTGAGGTGTCATAGTCAATGGCAAAAGAGAGGATGAAATGGAATTCAACGTTAGGGTTTACAGGGACATCGGTGAATCTGACATTTTTGAACTCGGCCCCTATGTATTCACGGAAGAGGTCTGATTTTGCAGGGGCTGCTTGGATCGATGCTTGAGAGGAGGAAATAGCTTGAAGAATCAGAAGGGTGATGAAAAACATTGAAAACTCCATTTCTTGTTACTGATCAAGACTCAACAGGTCTATATATACCATGTCAATGCAAATACTGGCCATGGATCGAGCAAAGCTAAAAGTAACAAAATATTATATGTGAATTGCCGTGGATGTCATTCTCAGATTAAAGATTGTTTCTTCATGACTAGCGCACGTATTAGTGGAAAGACCACTATTTTGTCACCATCCTATCTATATATATATATATATATAGTAGTTGATTTGTTTTATTAGGAAGACTGTTACGACCACTGGACTGCTACAGTTTCAGAGAACATTGCTTTGTTTCCATTCGTATATTATCGGGTGTTTGGATTTTTTTTTATGTATTTATAGATATTTTGATATACTGATATTATTTTTAAATACAAAATATTAAGAAAAACAACTATTATCATGCTTTTATATTATAATAACTTAATTATTTAAGACTAAACATCATTGTCTCGGTATAAATTTTTCTTAATATTCCCTACACCAAATAAGCAAGCCTAGCCACCTGTTGTTGTTTTTTAGTATTTGTAATGTAGTTTGCTTGTATATGTTAGTGTTTTACGTGCTTTTCATAATTAATTAAAGTTAGATTTCTATTTTAATTTTTTTTTGAGATTTGAAAAAAAAAATAGATTTGTTTGTAATTTGATATAATTGGTTTTGATTTTATAGCTTGGGTGTGTTATACCTAACGAAATTAAGAGTTATTTAATGGGTAATTCATATTTTATTGTTAAGTTGGAAATTTCATAGAAATTATTATTTTTTATTAATTGGTAAAAACTAAATGGTATTAATTTAGATTAAATGAGTTAAAAAAAATCAATAGATAATTAGTTGGGTTATTAATTATTTTTCACTAATGGAATCTATTTATTTGATATTTTTATGCATCATTACATTTGTTATACAGAAATAATAATTGGTTATTAGATTGTGAATTGAATTTCAATTACCAAGGTAAAAATTTGAATTGATAGTTATATTATTATTAAATGTTATCATCATTAATCTATGTAGGTTTTCTAAGTGATGCATGGCCACTAGTTGATATATTTAGATTCAGCTCAAAAGTCATATAATAAAGATTATTGTAGAGGGGTTGAGGGTTTTGTTAATTTTGCACTTTCAAATATGAAAAATAGTAGAAGAGGTGGAATGTGATGATGCACCTAAAAAAAGAATTTGTTAAGAAATACTTATGTTGATTTGTACATGAAGAACTCTAAGTTCCGTATAAGACCGTGTTGGAAATAATTTTTGGCTCTACATCTAGTTCTAACATTATACATGAAGTTGTTGATAATAATAGTGATTGTTATAGGAGTATGATGATGATGCAATGAGAATAAATCATGATTATTTAAGTGAAGGTTCATATGTAGATGAAGAACCATATATATATACAACTAGGGATTTTTTAATCTTTGTAAAATATTATGATGAACTATTATATGATGGGTGTACAAATTATGATAAATTATAAAACATTGCATGAGTGTTTATTGTAGTGTCATATCATGGTACAAGTGAAGCCGATTGCGATAGCACAATAAAATATGAAAAAAATATTTTATAAAAAAATATAGATACAAGTAGGGTTTTTTTAATCTTTTAAAAATATTATGATGAACTATGATATGATGGGTTATTAATTATTTTTCAGTAATGGAATCTATTTATTTGATATTTTTACGTATAATTACAGTTGTTGTACAGAAATAATAATTGGTTATTAGATTGTGAATTGAATTTCAATTACCAAGGTAAATTTTTGAATTGATAGTTATATTATTATTAAATGTTATCATCATTAATCTATGTAGATTTCCTAAGTAATGCATGCCCATTCATTGATATATTTAGATTCACCTCGAAAGTCGTATAATAAAGATTATTGTAGAGGGGTTAAGGGTTTTGTTAATTTTGCACTTTCAAATCTGAAAAATAATAGAAGAGGTGGAATTAGATGTTCATCTGTGAAGTGTAAAAATAAAAAGTTTTTTTAATCAAATGTTGTGATGATGCACCTCCTAAAAATAGGATTTGTAGAGAAATACTTATGTTGATTTGTACATGAAGAACTCTATGTTCCTTACAAGACCATGTCGGAAATAATTGTTGGCTCTACATCTAGTTCTAACATTATACATGAAGTTGTTGATGATAATAGTGGTTGTTATAGGAGTATGATGATGATGCAATGAGAATAAATCATGATTATTCAGGTGAAGGTTCATGTGTAGATGAAGAACCAAATATAGATACAACTAGGGTTTTTTTAATCTTTTTAAAATATTATGATGAAGTATTAGATGATGGGTGTACAAATTAAGGTAAATTATAGATCATTGCATGAGTATTTATTATAGTGTTATATCATGGTACGTGAAGTTGATTGTGATAACACAATCAAATGTGAAAAAAATGTTTTATCAAAAAGAAATACGTTGCAAGTGAACTTTCTGCTGCAAAATCTATGATGAAACCTTTTGGTATAAGACACCAGAAAATTGATATGTGTTAAAAATTTTGCATATCATACTACATTAAAAGTATAAATACTAGAATGTAAAGCACATGGATATAAACCTAATACAGGTAGGGGAAGAACACTTATGATTTATAAAAAATTAAGATACTTTCTATTCACTTATAGGTTGCAAAGAGTATTTATGTTTTTAAAGACAATCAAACATATGATATGACATTATTCTTACAATGTAGAGGATGAAGTGATGATGCATCATTTTGAAAATGAAACTTGAAATTTTTTTAATATGGTACATTCTTAGTTTTTAATGGAACCGCACAACATGTATCCTAGTTTATATACAAATAAATTCAATTTATTCGAGTCCTTTGTTGCATCTTATTCTAGCCCCTTTCACAAAGTTTTTTTTTTATCATATTAATAGTTTACAACTTGGCCTTCGAGATAATTGTAAGGCTAAAAAAAAAATTATGTTCTTATCTTATCTTCAACAATACATGGTCTTTACAATTAAGAATATATATATATGGTTATCTTTAATTGTTGATTGATGAGTTGGGACATGAAATGTAATATAGTTATTTCACATAAAAAAAGAAGAAGAAACAATTCATGTAGGCTTTAAAAAAATTGATGCTTGAAATATAGTGTAGTTATCCTACATTGAAAAATCAAGAAACAATTAATGTGGATATAAACTATAAAAATAAGGCTAAGTATTCATAAATCAATTATATACTTTTAGAGCTTATTAAAAAATATTTTAAAAAATTCAGGTTTCACATGGGTAACTCCCGATCACTTGAGTTTTATGATCGACCTAAAATGTCACCTGAGTTTTAAGTTGATTTGATAGGTTACGTAGATTTGATCAAGCCAATTATATTTTCAGGTTTTTTCATTTGAAATTCATCTCTAGGGTTTTGGATTACTTGAATCCCAAATCAACTTATTGAGTTAAATCAGGTTTCATAAGTATGATAAATATAAGTATGAAGGTTATCTCGGTAAACTTGACAAACATTTGATAGCACTGATGATAAATTATATCTCATAGGACTTGAGTTAAGTACTATCATGGAAAATCTATTAAATTTAGAAGATTGTTTGAGAGTACAATAACAATTGTTTGTCAAAATATTTTCCACTTGAGAATGCATTAAAATTATTATTTTAAAAAAATATTTTTAATATCAATACATTAAAAACACTAAAAAGAAACTATTTTGAAATAAAAAAATCAATTTTTTTAATTAAAAAACTCGCTCTAAATACCCTATAAAAATCCTTTTAATAGACAACATTTTAGCCCTTGATACAGTCAGCAACTATTAAGCATTTAGCGCTTAATCAGCACCCTCCACGATCCCGGGCCCCACTATATATATAAAACTCTCCTTAAGCCTTCTTATCTATTTCATTTTTTTTTTTTAAAAAGAAGAACAGAGAAAATATCAAATTTGTCCCGCCAAAATGAAAGAGTACCAAACACCATTAAAAGAACTCTCGCGATCATCGTCATCTTCAGCTCGCAAATTCAAAGAGTCTCAATTGAAGAAGCCGCAAAAGGTTAATTTATAAACTAATTGAACTCCAAAATCTAAGTTTACTCTCTGTATTTTCGAATCTCTTTTTGAAAATCTCTCACCTGTGTAGATCGTAAAGAAAAGCTTGAACGGTGTGTTTTCTTCGGCCGCAGAAGTTTATTCGCCGGGAATCAACAATGAATTGAGTGATTTCTCTCCAGTTTCAGACATTTCTGATGCTAATCACTGTGGTCAAACAGCAAAAGTAAATTTCTCTTCATTTCATTGAAATTCCTTATTATTTTTTTTTTATTTCGATTTTTCTCTAACGCAAAACTGATTTAGGTCTTTTACTTCAATTTTTACCTTTTGAACTCGCTGCGATCGTATTCAGAGATTATTTTTTTTGATAATTTGTTAAATAATCCTTAAATGTCTTCTAATAATTTGTTTTCATTTTGATTTTTTTAAAGAAAAAATCACAGTTGAAATGATTAAAAAATCCTTTAAATTTTGTCTTTTAGCTATTTTATTTGTGCCTTGATTTCTGTTTGTTTGGATAAATTCTCTCTATCGGTCTAGATCTCCGTGTCACCTTTAAATCCGGCTCTATGGGCTTCGACAGACACATTCTCTGTTTCTGATCTTACTCCGACTTCAGAAATCAGCACCATCACTGATGGACCCGGTTTCGTCGAGAATTATGGACTCAGCAAACTATGCGGTTCAAAGATTGGTCCAGTGGAGGAGTTGGAGGCAGATGTTGCGGTGAAGCTTCTCAAAGAAGCGAGAATTGAGGTTTCGAATTCTGATGTTCGGTCAAAGAAGGTTCAAGATGCAATGACTAAGGTTGCAATGGATGAGTATTCTACACTGCATGAAGAGAAAGACTGGATGATTGACCTTGTTTCCATGAAAGGGCGCATTGTGTGTTTGTGTTTCTTGATTTGGAGCTTTGTGGTGTCCATGATGCTCTTGTTTGGTTTGGAATCCGGTAGCTCTGCCGGTGGACCATTGCCCACTTGAATGATTGCATGGAAAGGGTATGATTCGTGTTTTGTTTCATTTTTCCAGGTTTAGTTTTGCTCATATATGACATGCCATCCCATTCTTTGGATTGGCGTTCTAGTAGCTCTACAGTGGGATCAGCTAAGGAAATCGGAACTCTGTAGTATATATATGCATTATACAGTTTTGCCGTGAATGGCATTGTCTGTGCGAGTGTTTTTGGTTCAGATATCTGGTACAAGTTCTTTTTTTGATGTCGAAAAAGGGTGTTATGAAATATATGCTAATTGATTCTCCAGTGATAGTATATAATTCAATATCGGATTGGTTGCAAGATCTCCATGTTGCTTTTATCTAATGTGTACAGAATGGGGCTCAACATCTAAAGGTTGCTCCTAAAGATTTCTATGTTCCATATAATGCTGAATCTGCATCATTCATGCATCTCTTGTATGTTTTTATGAGTGTGTTGATAACTAGCTGTACTTATTTATTTTTCTCTTCCATTATCATCGTTGTGCAATTCTCATTTGCTGTGAAATATAGTACATGGAGGCATGCTACTCTTCAAATTTGTCCCATTGGGCTGGGCTTAACTGATCGGACGAAGCCTGGTCAAGTTGGAAATCATCATCATTAGTTAACGAGTCTACCATAGACGAGGCAACACTCTCCTTTCCTTGATGAAAGTAAATTAGATTTATGAAGAATTAATTAAACCGGTCCACTGGTTGGAACAAAACTACCAAATTGGATTAAAAAATCGACTGACTAGTTCAGGTAATAATTTCCCTGTTCAGTAGGCAAAATATTTGTTCTTATTAGTTCTGGTTTTTCCTTTGCTAATTTAATTCATTGATTGTTTATGATTTTATAATAGACTTGTAATAAGAACTTGGGAAAGACATGAAAAGGAACTTATAATGTGTATATTTGAGAAAACACTTGATAGAAAACATTATCTCTCTTAAGTTTTTTTTTTAGTTTTGTTGTTTAAGATTATTTTCTACCGCACCTAAACTTTGTTTGACAAGTGGCATTAAAGTTTATGTTTGATTATGATAGGTTCTTGTCAAAGCTATTGATGTTTTGCAATAGAATTCTTTTTTGGGCGAAAATCGACCATAAGTTTTTGTTACTGAATAATTGAATTACTTATTTGGCATCATACTAGAGTTTAAATACATGAATGACTAATAGACTCTTCCAAAAATACTAGCATAACTACATGAAATTAGAACCCTAGCAACTGTTCTTAATAAATAGTTGATATTTATTCAAACCATAAAAAAAACTTGATTCTTTTTTGGATACCCAGGATACTACAATGATTAGTTCCATTCCTTTTAGATCTTCACAACTTTATGAATCTAGAATTCTTTGTAAACAACTAATGAGATCTTCTTGGCTTATCATATTATTTGATATGATCAATCTAAACTTTTCATTTTAATATTCTTGTTTGATAAAGAACAATCATGAAACTTGACGTATTTAATTAAAATCTTAGCTAGGCTCTTAATATGCAAGGGAAACAATTGAAAAAAAGCTTTAGAAAGACTAATATTGACTTTATCTTGAAGGAAGTTTGTGCAAATGACATAAAGAAAGAATCAGTAAGCACTCATAATCACCTACCAATGTTTAGATGATATCACTTTCAAGATATTGAACAACATAAACATCATTAAGCAAACATAAGAAGTTTTGCAGTAATCAAATCAATGAGCTAACAATGTAAGAAATGAAAATTTTAAAAAGTTATATATGTGTGAATCAAATATATCTTAGAGTATCTTGCTAGATATATCTTAGAGTATCTTGCTAGAGTATTTATTATATATAATCAAATAAAAATATATGGAGAAAAGACTCTAGACATACGTGTGGTAGAAAAGATTGTATTTTAGTTGTGATAAATGAGTTGTAAAATATAACTTTTTTTTACAATTCAAGGTGTCATTGGAAAACTACAAGCTCATGAAAAAAGAATCCATGAAATTTAAGGAGATATAAGTGCACAAGAATTCTTTACAAAGTTCTCTATAAAAAAATGGTTCTGGACATACCCGAGGAGGTGAAGGATGTGGAAAAGATAGAGAAAGAGGAATAGATAAATTTGGAAGAGGATACTAAGAGAGCCTCATGAGTTTCAATCAATCAACTGAATAAAATGAATCAATTAACCAAATCAACTAACAATGATAATTTAAGACTCATGTTTGACAAATCAAAAGTTAAATGATATAATTGTCAAAAGATAGGACATTAGGTTAGGAATTGTTGGAGTTGTTCTCAAGGGGTGTAGTGTGGTGGTAAAGGGTTTGAGATCTGCTTTGTAGATCTTAGGTTCAAGTTAGAGCATACTCACCTTGTAAGAGCACAAGACAACCAGAATTTTACTCGTTTATCCGAACACGTAAAGAGTTCGTGAAGGGAGATAGAGTTTTCTCGAATCCATTCTTTTTGTTATTGGAACCCAACCAGGAGTGTTGGAGAGAATGTGAATCTTTTGGTAGAATAAAAGAAATAAGTCATCTTATTGCTAGTATATGATGAAAAAATACAAGAAAAAAACCCTATCTTGACATTGGTGTCATCATTCACATGTGTGTGGAGATAAAAATAAATTTATAAAGATTAATGAATCAATTAAAGACAATATCATCTTTGTAGATCATTTAAATACTAAAATCAAAGGAAAATGTAGAATTCTTATTAGATTGAAAGATGATAGTAATTAATTTATTGGTGATGTTTATTATATCCTTATTATAAAAAAATAACTTATTAAGTTTGATATAATTGTTAGAGAAAAGGTATTATGTTAATAAAAAAAGATTGTAATTTGACATTGTTTAATAATCTAAATCAATGATTGAAAGATGGATAGTATTAATTTATTGTTTGTAGAAAACTGAGCCACTGCCGTGCGAAAAGAAATCGTTGCTAAAACACATTTGTCCCCTTTCATTAACGATCTTCATCTCTACAATCATTCTCTAACCATTACAAACCCAAAATGCAATCTGTACAATAGCTGTACACAAACCACTCAAACTAACAATTAGATTTGAAGTTGATTTTGATATATGCGTTTGCTTGAATTCACATATGGTCCCATTGAAATGGAGTCCTTCAAGGAACAATTTGTTCAGTCGATTTTGCAATGTCTGCAAACTACAAGCATATCATGAAAGGGATTTGATGAGCCCGAAATTTTGGAAACTTGGGCATTTGAAAAAGCTCCCGAAGAGGAAACTTCCTGGTGTCTGCTGGGAAAATTTCGGAGACATACTTAAATTCCCTTTAACCTGTATCACGCTTTGTCCTATTTGCTGCCGAACCAAATAGATAGTTTTAGGTTCAACAGGGCTGCCAGACACATCTGTGACAATAAAATTGTGTTTTGCTTTCCCATTCTTTGTCGAAATTTCTGCCCTTTTGGCGCACAACCCGTTCTCGCGAAGTGTTCTTGTAATATCTGAGAGAAGTCCAAAATGGTCATCTGTGAACAGCTCAAGCTGTAGTCCCTGCAAGAGGGCGAGCAACATGTGAAAATATATTAGATTTTAAAAGATAATATAAATTATATTTTGGGCTCATTAATAATTTAAGTTTTTAGATAAGATGTTTTTTTGATATAGTATTAAAACTTTATTGATCCAACAGTTATGAGTTTAAATTTTATTATTTTTATTTTATTTGATAAAAATAAAACACAAGATATTAGAGAATAATATAAATCATATTCTGGAATTTTATTTATTACCTTAAATTTTTAGATGAGATGATTTTTTAACACAAGATAGTATGAACCGTGTACAAGTTTTAAGTTTAAAAATTTTTAATTTAAAAGGGTATGTTAAAAAATAAATATTAAAAAATAATATAAATCATATTCTTTTTATTTAATTGTTTAATTTTAGATAAGATATTGAAATTAAAAAACATAAATCTAGTAAAGAGGTGCTGCTATACCTCTGATGCTCGCCTTTCCATGGCTGCCTGGATGCACTCCATGACACGTTGTTTCTCTGCTTCTGAGCTCATAGGGAATCCATCGACATGTCTGATATAGTATTCCTGCAAATATATACACTGTCCTCGGTATTTTGTACAAACTAAAAGAACCCGCTTTTCAGGTCATAATGAGGAACTCCACTGAAAGGGATCATGTCTTTAAATACCTGATAAGCTTCGTCTCTGTCGGCAATGGCTGTGCCATGGAACACCAGATATTGCATGTCTGTTAGAGTGCACACGGTGTCAAACAATAACTTTGGCCGGTCGATGGACCTCGCTGTAACGACGGTGTAGTCTCTGTCGGGACAGTCAGATACTGTGACGTATGGCCTCACGCCATTGTCATTCTCACTCACAGGCCTCTCAAAATCCCTGGCAGCAAACATCATCTGGTGCAGCCTTCTCCCTGTATGTATTTGCTCAGGTGAAGAAATGGACACTGTTGGCGCCCTATGATCGCCTAGATCTTTCAGGACATTATAAAGAAGGTCCTGTATCAGGGAAAGCTGCATTGGGTCTTCAATGGCAGTTCCGGTTGACTGGTCTGTAATCTGTATGACTGCTGCTGCTCTAGCATTGTGTGCCCAAATCTCCGCATTGACGACGCTGCAACTCAGGTCAGTCAGCACTGCACATACTTCTGACAGCAAACCAGGCCGGTCAGTGCCGGTCAGTTCGATTAAAGTATGCTCTTTTGAAAGCAGCATCTTCCCCATTGGCTTTACCATATATGATGCATCAGTCTCAAGAGCCTGCAAAATCAAGCAAAACAGTTGTATAAAAGAAAGGAAAAGATTTTCATATAACAGAGAGAGCAAGCGAGCAACTAAATACCTTCTTTATGCAATTGAGGATGCCTTCATCTCTAATTTTGTTTCCACCATCATCAGTCACATGAAACACTGAAAATTGAACTCAGCAGTCAAATTCAAGGAAGAAAGAGGGTATCGTTTATTAGAGAAGAGTTTTCAATTAACAGTACCATTCATGAACCACCCTCCATCGGAAGACATGTTTGCTTTTGTTATTATAAGGTTTAGATCTGTGAGAACTTGAACAACTTCAAGCAGAGTACCTTGCCTGTAGACAGTATCCACCTAAACAAATAAAAATAAAAATAAAAATAAAAATCATGAGCATGGATAAGAAACAAGTGGATAACAAAAAGAAGAAAGAAATTCTAGATGGATAACGCTCTTACATTTTTGAAAGTTCATTGTAACATACCTGAATGACTGTGGCATGCTTGAAAGCATCATTTTGAATCACAACTCTGCAAACACATAGATAGTAAGCTAGGGTCATGTAATGAAAAAACACTAATAATGAACAGACGGGGAAGATATGAAATACCTCGGAGAGTTAATTCTCCTTACAAGCTTTGCATATGCATCATCATCATCACGGTCAGCCATTTCTGGGTTTCTTTAATCTTTATCAGAAACTGAACAAGAAACCACCAAAACTCTCAGTGACTAAATCCCCAGTGAGAATGGAGTGCTGTAGCCATTTATAGACAGAAACCCGATAGAATACTAACGACAAACACAGTGGTTGGTTACGTGAAAAAAACAGTCAAGAATTTGTTATCTATAAAACGAGGGAGAGAAGAAATTTCTTAGATTCCTATGAGCGTCCTTTTCTTGGATTCATTTGCCCTACCATTGAAGAACTCTAGGATATAGTAGGTGGCTTGTCATTCTTGAAATGTTGTCTCGTGACGGCTTTAACTTTCCATTGAAACAATGAGAAAGAAAGCTCTTATGGTCCGTACACATTTGACAATTCCAGTCAAGAAAAAAAAACAAAAAAACACTATATTTGATCAATTCCCCATTTTTCTTGCAATAAATTCTGATCCAATATTCGGCAATGACCAATGGCAAGGGCCTTTTGGAAATCTGAAACTCGTGAATCCTAAACAGCAAAGTGTTTTCAAACAGTGGATAGGTGATTATGGATAAGATATTTAAGGTATGAAGAAGACCAACCAGCACAAGCAAAGATTAAACAACGACATGTTGAATTGACTGAGCACATATCTTCGATTTGCATAAAGATAAAGCTGCGATGACAAGCAGAGTGACAGGGAAACAATGAACGTGGCAACATTCAGCTCAGGTATTTTGCATGATCCAATCCTGACAAACCCGTTCCTTCTTTATGTTTTGTTTTATCAGGAATCAACAGCTGATAAGTACGAAAGGAGTTAAAGAAACAGAAACCTGTGGTGTGTTTAGTGAAAATACATAAATTAAAATTACAGATATTTCTGTTCTCGTGAAAATCAAAACCATAATCTATAATAATTAATTATATCTATATTACACTTTATTTTTAATAATCTAACTATAAAACTTAATTTCATTTCATCCATATAAAAAATTATGTTATATTGTTAACTCAAAACAAGAAAAATATTTAAGTTATATTTTATAATAAAAATTAAATTTATAACATTAAGTAATTATAAGAAATATTAGAAAATAGCTTTAATTATTTACATCTAAATATAAAAGAAAAAAAAACTAGTATTGTTTGTGTTTTTTTAAATTTAAAAAAATTATAAAGAAGATCTGAAATATATTCTTCGAACTCAATACAAATTCAGAAAACTGAGAAATTATGTTTCAAAATAGATAAATAACAAGAAATTTAATTTATTTATTTTAAAAAAAGAAAAAAGCTTCAGATATCTAGAAACTTCGAGTATTACTGTGTTTCTCAGCAACCCTTTATGTTATTCTCCCTAGTTTTGGGAACTTTTCAAGGAACAGTTGAGATTTGCTTTTATGATTTATCACGAAGTTTCGTTTGATGAAAGAGATGTCTCCTTCCCTGACAAGCCACCCACTTTCTTTCATTCATTCAAGGGAGTCGATCTTAGAATATTTATGGTGGCATGTGAATCAACCCCTCTTTTTAGAACAGCTCGTGAATCCACTTTATTAGCTCTCCCTTCATTTTTCAATCGAAATTCTTCACAAAAAGAAAAACCAAGTTCCCTACAGCATTTATTAACCTACTAGCTACAGTGCCCGCGTGTTGCCGCGGGTATTTTTGTGTATATAATTTAACATAATTAAATCGACAATGAAAATTTTTTATGATATAATTAAATAAAAATTATAGATTAGGAAATAAAATGTATAAATTTTTAAGTAGAGTTTGTTGCGCAAGCACAGATTACATCTTTTAGAATATAGGTACTGCGTCATAAAAAATCACAAAAGAGCACGAACTATATAATTTGCTGATTATTCGAAAAAAGAGGCATGTTGACATGAAGAACGAAGTGAAAATCTTTTTTCAAAATGAGACATTTAATCTCTTTGCTAATTCTCCTATTAAAAAAAAATATCATAAGCTATTAAATGAAATAAATAAAAATTGATGTGAATCAATTAAAAATGTAGCAAATATTTAAAAAAAGATTGGCGAGGATGATTTATGGTGCGAATTGTAAATTTATCCAAAATAATAAATTTATTTGAATAAATTTTTCATAAAATATATGAATTTTAAATCGTTATAAATTTATTTGTTTAGCAGTTTAGTGAAATAACCAACATTAATTTATTATCATTATAAAAAAAACAAGAAGATTCAGATGTTTGAATTATTAAATTTACTGCATCAATATTAGTTTATTTTATAATTTAATTTAAGCCAAAAAAATATAAATGGTGAAAATACCTTTAATAATCAAATAACAAAAATAAATAGTTAATTTTCTATCTACAAAAAGTCAAAAATATAAATTGAAAATTCATCCCTCCGTTATTTTCATTAACATTGCTATAATAATTAAAATTATTATTAATATTATTATTAAAACAATTAAAATAAATAAATTCCTTGGAAAAACATTAAACAAATAAACAAAAGATTTTTATTAAAAAATAATTAAAAAAATCACAGAAAGTATCATTATCATTGCGCAAATAGTAAAATAAAGAAAATCATTTAATCAAAATAACAAATAAAAATAAGAGAAAAAAACATGAATAAAGGGAAACAGGGAGTAATATTAATTTTAAAATGATTACCAATATATATAAGAATTTCAGGGCTGAACCGATTAAAATAAAATTCCAACAAAAAAATAAAAATTAAAAGTATAGATGCATATAGACGAATAAAGAATAAACATTATCCAAGAATTAAAAAAAAAACTAAATGAATTAATAACAAATAAAAACCTGCAATAATCAAATAAAAAATATAAATAGTTAATTTTCTACAGATGAAAAACATGAAAACATAAATTGAAAATACATTCTCATGTTATTGTCGTTATCATTGTTATAGCAATTAAAATTATTATTAATATTATTATTAAAACCATAAAAAAATATTAACAACAGAGTACGCAAGAAAAATAATTATATTATTATTATTATTATTATTATTATTATTATTATTATTATTATTATTATATCTGTGCTAATAATGAAAGAAAAAAATAAAAAATAAAAAAAATCCAAAAAACTTTAACAAAAGATCAAACAAAAAAACATTATCATTATTATTACTTTCACAACAATAAAAATTATCAAATTATTTCGAGAGAAAAAAAACTTAAAAAATATTAACAAAAGAGTAAGCAAGAAAAATAATTAAATTATTATTATTATTATTATTATTATTATTATTATTATTATGCTAATAATGAAAGAAAAAAATAAAAATTTATTATTACTGTTACAACAATAAAAATTATCAAATTATTTCGAGAGAAAAAAAACCTAAAAAACATTAACAAAAGAGTAAGAAAAAAAACATTTAAATTACTACTACTACTACTACTACTACTACTACTACTACTATTATTATTATTATTATTATTATGTTAATAATGAAAAAAATAAAATAAATGAAAGACTAAAAAAATCTTAAAATTTTTAACAAAAGATCAAACAAAAAAATAAAATAAAAATTATTTGGTAGAAAAAAGTCATTTGACTTGAAAGTAAAAATAAAGAAACAAATGAAAAAAGTAAAAGAAAGAACAAATGGAGAAAAAAAAATTAGAAATATCAATTTTCCAATTATAAATACAAAATAAAATTTAAGAGCTAATTTTTTTGAAAAAAATATCAACTCAAAAAATAAGAAAGTAAAAAAAATTACAAATCAAAGCTAAAAGTACACTTATATATACATGGACAAAAGTAAGGATTATTCAATAAATATAAAGAAATAAAAGGATTAAAATTAAAAAATTAAAAATATAAGGATGGAAATAAAAATCAAATATAAAAGGATTAAAATAAAAAATTAAAAGTATATGGGCCGAAATGAAAATTAAATATATTATCAATTTCAATCAAAGGATAAAATTAAAAAACATAAAATTGTTGTACCGAATTGAATCAATCTTTTTAAACTAAATCCGAAAATTAAAAGAAGGAGGAGCGAAGTGTAATATTGGCATTGAATTAATTTCAATCGAAGGGCCCAATCGAACTAAATCAAAACTTATATATCAAAAATCAGAACCATAAACAAAATTCAAAGTACAGGAACCAAAGTGAACAATCTTTAACACCGAGGGACTCTCCTGCACTTTGACGTGCAGGAGAGAGAGAAACGGCTACAGCGGCTTTAACCGGCCATCGCCGCGTCCACGTTGGTTGGAGGACGAAATGCGCTGCATCGGGAGGAAGACCAAGCGATGGCTCATCGATTAAGACGCCGATAGCCCATATCCGGCGACCGTATCATGCCGCACGCGCTTCTTAAAAAGGGCGTGAGACGGAATACTGTCGGTCGCATGTGACACACGCGCCGACAGTATAAAGAAAAAAATAAAAAAAATATAGTCAATTACCAGTATAACCCTGTGCCTAAGTCAACAATTTTGTCTTATTAGGGGCTACATCCGTAATTAGCCATTTTCAAAAAAATATAAAATAATCAAAAGGTGGGCGGACCGGACCGGACCGGACCTGTCCGGTCCGAAAGTGTACAATTACCGCGGAGCCCCTCCACCCAATACCGGTTTTTTGTCTTTTTCGAGAGCTGAAAATGTTATTTTACTGTGCAAATAATAATTAAAAAATCAAAACCGGTAAACCAACCGAACCGAACGAACCAAGAACCGAACCGACCCAAAAAATACACTGTCGCAATCCACAGTAATTACACTCACAATCCACAGTGCAACACAGTAAAAACACCACGGCAATTATAATATAGGTAATAATCAAACATGATTTCTTAAAAGCAATGGAATTAATTGCAGATACAGAGATGATTGATTATCTTTGGCGAGACTTCAAGTTGCGGACCTCTACTTTGGACTGCAACATTTACAATGGAGTTCATGCTTAACAAATTTTCGTAGTTAAGAGTTGGCCATTAAGTGGGGCGCTAGAGCTGGGATCTGTCTTGATACGCTTCTAATGAAGAGTTGAATTTGAGATGGGTGGTTTGGAGGTGCCGGTTGAATATGGTTTTGTATGCTTTTTTCGGGCAATCTTTCTTGAAATTGAGATGTCCTGTATTTGCAAGACAGCTTTTATGCAGAAACTTGCAACACATGTGCTTGCTTGATGAATTGAAAAGGTTCGATATCATCAAGAAGGCCAAAGGGTGACTCCATTTTCGTAGCAGCTAAGAATTGATTCAAAAAGTAATTGAGCACACAGTTTTCCATTACATTTTGCCTTGGGACATTGCTAACTTACCTGACATGCTTGAATGAGCTGTAAGTTATTTTTGCACAGATTTTTCAGCTAGCCTCTAAATCTTAGTCCAGATGTCCCTAGGCATCGACACGCCGAGAATCTCGTTGCCATATGTCCTCATTTCAGCAGGAGCTGAGTAAGTATTACAAGACTGGCATCCTCATGAAATGAATTGCAAATTTACAACCATGTCTTGTGCAGCTGGAATGTTGCTCTAGTTTCCAAAACCATTTATTTATTGTTGAGAGGAAGTTAATTGCAGGGTTTATGTGTTTACTCATAAGCCTGAGGTTGTAGTGGGGTCATTATTGTAGCTCTGATGGATTCAAGGGGCTGCCTGCCAAGCCACCAGCCTTCACACCAGGAAACAGGACATGTAAGATTACTGACCTTATAATATAAACAATTGCTGGTGATAATGCTTGAGAAGAGTACTGCTTTAGAGATTAACTTAAACAAGAGAAACAACTTAAAACTCTTACTAGCTAGAAGAATGGAGATAGATCACACAATCTTGCATAGTTTTTATCTATTGATAATTTAGGCAGGCAGGCAGGCAAGCTAGGCAACTACACCTTTTAAGTTGTTTCACCATCTAGAACTGTTCTGGAAACAGAGAGAAACCAGTGATAATTATAATTTTATATATAACAGTAATACACAGAACTGGATTTTGTGCGTGGATAATTTCACCCTAAGCAAATGCAGAATTTCCCCTGAGACCCAGTTGCGCAGGTTGCGCTGATTTACTTTTCCAGCAAGGCTTTTTTACATTCGGCAATGCACTGTGAAAGCGTGCATGGGTTGAGTTGGATGCTAAACGCGCACTCCACAGATTTTGGACCCAAATCCAAGGACCTCATCAGCACAAGGACTACAAAAACTGAACCCATCTTCACTCTGCCTTCCATTTGAAAACTTGCCTGAACTTCCTCTGTCTACGAATTTCGTTGTCTTGAGAAGGAACAGCGCACCCTGTCCATTTATAGAGAGAAATCCAGCCTAGAATGATTCCCCATTAATATGAAAAGCATTTTATAAACCAATGAGACCGCAACAGCCTTCAAAATTTAAGCGATCGATTATCCTATTACAGTTTAGTGCTGTGTGCTGACGAATTGTGCATCCACCAATTATCAGCACTAGAGCATCTTTCCTCCAAGATTAATGCGTCTCAACCAATTGGAGATGAGCACATCGTCGGAATATGTAATAGATTTTTCCACGTGTAGATGATCAATTTGAGCTTCATTCACCGATCACTGCCCCAGCATTCTGTATTGGTTTTACACAATTATACTCGATGCCTGCCATTCATTGCAGGCAGTATTTTTTCCCCATAAAAAATGATATTTAGTTGATGCGGATATATATATATATATATCCACTTAGAGCTAACTTAGATCAAATAAACTAGCTTTAATTTAATTAGATGAAAAAAAAAGAAAAAAAATAAATCAATCAAATTTTTTATATTTCTCAAAAAGAATTTCTAAAACGCACTCAAACACCCCTTTAATTAAATAAAGCTTCAAGTTCCAAATTCTCATTTTATATGATAATAAACTTCCCATGAGCTCTTTTTAAATTCTGTCTTCATTTAATTATGTGATAGCTAAAATGAATAGCTATAAGATGATAATGACTTGAATTATAGAGAAAAAACATGTTTTTTTAATCAAAAATAATTTTTTATTCACTCACATGATTTCTATTTTGACAAAAAAATATCTTTTTATATTAGTTCCATGTTTTATTGAATAAAAATTAGATATAATTAAAATAAATATTGACAATAATTTCATTGATTTATATTAAAAAGAAATTTTATATATTTTAACCAAAACTTCATTTTCTTATTCATGTACTTTCTTGCATACGAATTTGATATATAGGCCCCGTTTGTTTCCCGGAATTCACTTTCCGGGAAACCACTTTCCAAACTTTTTTGTGTTTGTTTGTCTTCTGGAAAGTTGATCAATGGAAAACACTTTCCAGTCAAAGAAGAATTTGGCTTGGTTTTCAGGAAAGTGTTTTCCTGAAAATTTGGGCGGAAAACACTTTCCGGAAGTTGTGAAAAATTTAGAAATGTCATTATTTGCTGATTATATCAAATTTGATCCTCAAACTTTTGATTGCTATATATAATTTGTTTTGAATATTTATTTTTCAATTCCATCTCTTAAAATTTAATTTTTATATTAATTTTGGTTCTTATTTTTATAATTGCTATTTGCTTTTTTCTTATCATTTTTTTATTGAAATTTTTTATCTATCAAATTTGGTCCTCATTTTTTTTATTGTTACTTATTTTATTTGAAATAATTTATGAAATGTTAATTATTATTATTTTAATTTATTCACCTTTTATTTTTTTAAATTTTTTTTTAGATTTGATCTCTATTATTTTGATTATTATTTATTTTATTTGAGATAATTTATGAAATTATATTTTTTTTTCAATTTCATTCTCATTCAACTTTTTAATTTGTAAGATTTGTTCCTCATTTTTTTAATAAACTTGAAAAAAAAATTAATTTATTAATAAATTATTTTCCAGATCATTTTCCATAACATAAACAAACACTGGAAAGTGTTTTCCAGTTCATTTTCCATAACACTGCCAAACATCAGAATTCACTTTCTAGAAATTTACTTTCTAGGAATTCATTTTCCCCGGAATTCACTTTCCAAAAGGAAACCCCTTTCCAGCAAACAAACGGGGCCATAATACCCATAAATATTCAACAATAGTGATATGGCCTTAGTTTAGTTTTGATGGTGATTTAGATACCATTTGTTTTTTTGTTTTTTTAATCTCAAAGACTGATTATTATTGTATGAATTTTTATTTTGTATATAATCATTGAGAAAATATCATCTAATTAGTTTAATAATTTTTATTTTTTTATAATATAAAACACTTTTATGCACATTGATTCAATGAAATTCCACAACACTTTTATTATTGAATTTCACAGAATACATATACAGAGAATCAACAACTAATATGCTTGTATGTTTGCTGTAATTTAAGGAGAAGATTTTTACAATGAAATGAAGAGATTGCAATTTATAACACCAGAGTGCCAAATTTGGAATGTGAATTGTTGACCGAGCAATTATTGTTGAAGGATCTGTAACGGCTCAGGCAAAGTTTAGGCAGATTTTGTGCAGGTTTCCTCAATATACCCCTATAAAATAAGGCTACCATCGGTACGACCAATCTTGGATTTGAGAGCCTTAGTGCACTGCCTAAACAAAGGTTTGGTCAATAAGTCTGCAAGTTGATCCTGAGTGTGAACATGTTGGATAGTGAGAGTTCCCATTTGAACTAAGTAATGGATAAAGTGAAAATCAATCTAAATATGCTTCATATGCGAGTGATGAGCTGGATTGTAGCTGAGGTGAGCGGCACCAAGGTTGTCACACAGTAATGAAGGAACAATCTTAGAGGGGAAAACCATGTTTATTGAGAAGACCAAGTAACCACATGGTTTCCAAGGTTTTATTAGCTAGTGATTTGTATTCAGCCTCAATAGAGGATTGTGTACTGGCTCGTTGTTTTTTGGAGCTCCATGATAGAGTATTGGTACCTAAGAAGTTGATATAGGCTCAAATAGAGATACGATCATCAATATTCTCAACCCAATCAACATTAGAGTATGTTGTGAGGTGCTAAGAAGTATCTTTTTAATTTAAAAACCGTGAAATATAGTCTGCTACTTAGAGCAATTATAGTAGCCTTAAGAGTGCAATACCAAGCCCAAGAGGTCTGTTTAAGGCCATAGATAGCTTTGTGTAATTTGCATACATGGTAAGGTTTAGATTGGTCCTTAAACACTGGAGGTTGGCTCAAATAAACATTTCGGTGAGTTGACCGTGTAAAAATGCTTTGTTAACATCTATTCGCTTTAAAGACCAACCTTGCATGACAATAATATTAAAAATAGTCTGAATAGTGGCTGGTTTTATAACAGGACTGAAAATCTCTGTGTAACCAATCCCAGGTTTTTGATGAAAATCTTTGGCAACAAGCCGAGCTTTAAGGTGATCAATGGAACAATTGGCTTTTTGTTTAACACAAAAAACCCACTTACAACTTACCGGAATGCGTCTTGTTGGGAGTGGAACTAATTTCTGCAACGGGCTAAAATTTTAAACAAGGTAAAAACTATATCATTTTATTTTATTTTTTAATTGGTACGAAACATTTTGGCCAAAACAAAACAAAATTAACGACACTATTCCTAACAGTTACATTTCCCCTTCCGATTGAGCTAATTACCATCTTTAATGCATGCAACATTTCCAAGCTGTTTCATTTTCATTTTTATTTTTATTTTTTTGAGTGCATGTAGTTCTCAAGGAAGGAGGCCTTAATTTCCTATGCAGCCTTGTTGGAATTCCTTGGTGTAGAGAAGAATAGCCATAGGAGACACCATTCCAGGACTTCAGGACACAGAACCTTGACCAGAAAAACCATCCCTACCCATGATGGCTCTACCAAGTACCTGTCTCCACGGCAAGCGCTGTCCACAATTGCCTTAGCACAATCTTCAGTTGATTCAATCGGAATGCTTTGAAATTTAGCCTGACAAAATGAAATTATAAAACAAATGGTACAGTTTTAGCAGACAAGATATACTTACTCTAATAAATTAGATGGCAAGCTATGCCTACCTTTGATCGTAGCTTTCCTGTGGTCATTTCTGACTTCACAAGCCCAGGAGTCACAATTGTTATTCCAATGTCTGAACCAAATTCAATCCTCAGTGATTCATACAGACTTATTAAGGCTGCTTTGCTTGCCTGAAAGGCATGTTAGACAGACAAACCGATCAGTCTCTAAAAGAGAATAGAAGACTCGATCGAGGCTCAAATTATGTGCACTAAGAATGTTTCTTACACCGTATATGCTTGCTCTTGGACTATGGAAACGTCCAGCAGCTGAAGAGATGACAATAATTTTCCCATGACTTTTTCTTAGGTATGGAACTGCAAAGTAAGTGCCATATACCGAACCCCAAAAATTTATGTCCTGCAAAAGACATCAAATGTGAATGTTTCTCTTCATCGATCAGGCAAGTTTAATTCAACTTCAAATTATTAAAACGTTCTTGGAACATTATAAATATAAATAACAGCTTGTTGATCTAGTGATTAGGTTTCTTTTTTCAGATCAATTTCAGGTCAAAACAAATTTGATTTAAATGATAAATAAAACAAGAGATGGGTGAAGATCATCTTCAATATTCATCCATGTACCACCACAGAAGTCAAATCAGAGATGTTGGTAGTTTCTTCTAACAAGCCAACGCAAGGAATCCCAGCATTATTCACCAGATGATCCACTGCAGCATTTGTAGCCGATGCATCAATACAGGATATGGACTAGTCGAATCGATTTCAAGTCTATCTTCTCAATCATATTAAAAAATCAAAAGGAAACTCTACTCACACTGTCCGAAATGTTCGATTGTCTCATCAACAAATCTCTTGCAATCTTCAACCTTGGAAACATCTGCCCGTATCAGTAGAACATCTGGTGAACCCATCTTCATGGCTTCACTTGCAACTTCTCGAAGACGATCTTCTCTTCTAGCAACAAGCGATAAACGAGCTCCTCTCCTTGCATATTGGTATGCAATATGCTTAAAAACAATAAAAAAAAAAATCAGTGCATATGTTATTTTACAATGCACGCAGGTCGTGTATATATAAAAGAGAAAAAACCTTGATCGATTATACTATGGACTAACCTCGCCGATGCCGGAAGATGCTCCAGTTATAAGTACTACCTTTCCTGTCACGTCTTCGCTGTATGTGAATCCTTTTACGAGACCAAGATACTTGAGAACAAGATATGGTGGCAAGATTAAAAGAAGCATAATGAGTGTTACAGGAGGAAGTAAAATATTCATTAACATTCTAGTCATATCCATAGCTTTGCAGCAGCACGGAGAAGCAGAATTGTTAATATTTCGCAGCTTGAAGGAAATAAGAGAGCATGTTTATACTCCTGTCTTGATGATTAAGACAACGTTCGTACATGCATGGTTAATTTTGTAATAAAATTTTTCATACGGATCGAGCAGCATGCCATGCCCGATCAGTATCTTCTTTAAAAATTGGCCAGCTCCCTAACCTGCTGTCCCATCTCGCCTAAACTAGCTCGATATGTGGCTGATCAGATAGACGCCATCGCCTAGTGATCATGTAGCTGTGGAGTGATATTTTGACTTTGCAGCGCCTTTAATTAATGCCATATCCGGTGATGCCTCGCCGGTATGGCGTCATAACTTCCTTCGCCTATGAATCCATGAGTTATTAGTTCGCCACCTAGTTTTCTTGTTAATGGCTATCACATGCCTACTTGCCTGGATACTGCTAATACCAAGTGGCTGTTTTGTAATGAGATTACAGGTCAAATGAGATTATTTGTTGTTTGGTTATACATGAATTACAAGTTTTGTGGCTATGGAATCCACATCAAATCAAGTTTCGACCACAAGTTGCAAAAAATATAAGTGAATTGCTTTACCTACGTTTCAACACTCCTCATCCCACCAACAAACAACAAATGCTTTTCCCCTCTCCTTCTCCTACTACAATCATAATTTCTTAGGCTAATCCCTTATTATTTAGCATATTGCGTGCGTGATATTTTTTCTTCTTGGTTGTCAAGTTTATTCTATTTTGTGTGATTCTACCTAGATCCCATATTCTTCTTCCCCTCTCTTCTTGTTTTTCAGGATCTATCTATGCCTTTAAAGATTATTAATTAGATTGTGTTATTATAATTATTAAATCTATAAAATTTTAAAAAACAATACATGGATAGATAAATATGTGTGTATGTGTGTATGTGTGTGTCCTTTTAAGTAATTTCATAAGGTGACAATAATTTGAAAAAACATAGCAATCAAACACATGAAACTGTTTTTTATTCTAAACCTTAAACTCAACCATAATTTTAACAAAATACTTTAATTTCAGTTATAAACCTCAACTAAAAATGTTTTTTATAAAATTATTATTTTTAACCTCAACCATAATAGTAACTGCAATACCAAACATGCACTAAGTATGACAGCTACCACATACAGTATGCTTTTATACTTAACAAAAAATAATTATTCTTCATAATTATATAAGATCACTTTCCTAAGATGAATTAAAATTAGAGAGATATTTAAATATATCGAGGTACCATATAAATATACGCGAGACAACATAATAATTCACACATCAATCACAACTAGCACCAAGATTTTTTTTCATGCTCTCTCAATTATATGCTTTATAAGACAAACTATTCATTAAAGAAATTCTCTTGAAAGCTCTAAAACTCCTTCATACACACTTCAAATCTACAAGGAATGAATCTATGTTAGATCAAGCTTGAAAACCTCATAAGATTTCTTTAATAATAATTTAAAGATATATCGAAGAGACTCTTTAAACCATCAAATTATCAAATTTTGCTCTATAATACACGTCTAAATTCGTGTTTTTATAAATCATAATTTTTGGTTTGATTTCACAAATAAATTAAGTCATCAAAAAAACTAAATAAAAAGGAAGAATCAAATAATTATTTATTTTTTAAAGAGTATTTTTTTTAATAAATATTGTACCCAATCATATATCGTAATAAAATCAAATATTTATACATATGCGGCGTTTAATTTTTATGTATTTAAATTTATGTTTAATTGTTTATATCCAGCGACTCCATTGGAGACATATTTACCTCCCATCTCTTCCATTTAAGATAAAAAAATAAATTAATAACCTCTCAATGAAAACTGGAAAGAACATGATCACTGTTGTTACTAAAAGTAATAAGATTACCGAGTCAAGTCATCGACACTATGTTGAAGGTTGATCAACCCCCTTATTAAAACAAAATCCATTGTTAAGCTGTGTGTATAAAATACAATATTTATCAAACCAAAATTAATGAGTTCAGCCACACATTCAGCTAAGTTCAATCATGGGTTTTCCCGATATAAGATAATCTGCACAGCATCTTTGAGATTTCTGGTAGTGCACAGAGAATCGAGGAAGGTAGGATATTTTGTCTAGTCCATTGAAATATTTCAGGGATGATTATACATGGGATACTGAAAAATCTAGTTTCTGAATCCAAAATATGTAGCATCAAGTGATCCAATCTGTTTCCCATGGATGAGTTATTAGGACTCATTTCAAAATTAATGTCAAGCAAAGCTCAATGAAATGGAGAAAGCAAGCTTGGACTATATTCACGGTATCCGAAACCATGATTATTAATTTTTATTGATGTACATTGATAATTTCATGCAGGAAATATTCCCTTCAAGCTAAGATTCTTGTTCAATTAAAGGGCCTGTAATTTTGAGGACTATCTTTAAGTTTAAACTCAGCCAGAATCAATCCGCAAGAACCAAACCACTAATTAATGCCACTAATTACCTTGGTTTTATTAACTTTAACAAACTAATAGCATAGCTTCAACCATCCTTTGTCTGTTAACCCTTGCAATGAAGTCATCAGCCCTTTTGTTCAATTCCTCTGTAGGCAAGCTGAAGTCTTCTTCTTCTTCTTCTTCTTCTAAATACTTTCTTTCCTTGTGTACTTTCAAGTTTCCCTCAGCCAATCCTTTCCCTTCATTCTTTTCTCCGTTTTCGCAAGTTCTGCTAGATTTTTCTTTGGAAGATTTCTCCATATTTGTCTCTTTATTCTGTTCAACACTGGAAACTGTTTGAAGGCTCCTTTTGTGGTCAATGTACTCATCATAGTAAACACCAGTAGCTGGAGGAGAATTTGGAGCAAAAAACTTGGACTCTCCAACAAGGACAAAGATTATAAGATTGCCAACTATGAAAATGAACTTGGGGCTGAGGAAAACAGAACCTGGTTTTGGAGGAGAGACGAAGAGAAAGAGCTTCATGGATTCAAAAAGGGAGGGAAACCAGAAAGGGCTAGAACAGAAAAGAGTACAGGTCAAGACAGTCAAAGAATACAGGAAAAAATTGTCAAGAAGCTGATGCTTCTTGGACTTGTTCATTGCATGAATCTCTCTCAGCTTAATGAGATCCATTCTTGATTTTGTATAGAAGAGGATTTATCTGGGGTTTTAAGATCCGTAAGAATTCACTCTATCCTGTAGGGAAGGAATAGAGACAATTCCGAGAAAGAGTTCAGAGGCGAGTTTTAAAAGGCCACTAAAGAGAACTGCCATCTGACTGAACACAAGGCATTGTAATCATGGGATTATATAGAAGGGGAAAGGAGGTTCATGTAGTAAAATTCAAACACAGGCCACTTTTACTTAACTTTGGAGTGGTTAAATGACTTTTTGAAAAGCTGTGGGAGATTGATTAGAGCTTACTGGCTACTGTTTTCTTTTGGCTTCCCGCTTTCCTGTTGTTTATGTTATGTTGATATATAACGACCTCTTGGAATAATTATTATGGTAATCTGTAAACATTCTCTTTTCCTTTCTACTTGCATGAAAGAGTGAAAATGTTTTCTTACCTGATTTTTGTTGCCTGGCATCAACAGACAAACTATAGCTCAGTGATTTTAACTTGGAGGGATAGGAAAGTGTTTAATGTTGCATGAATATCAGAAATAGGAAACCTAGAATGGCTGCTTATAATTAACAAAGCGAACGAGGAAAATTTATACCTATTAGACGAGCCTCATGTTTTCTGTGGCGATTTTCTTTAATAATTACATTAATACATCATTTCTGTACTGTTTGGTGAAGCCACAGTGAGACATGACAGTGCTGGGAACCATTTTTATTTTTTATTTTTTTCAGAATGTTGAGAGAGGGTAACAACTGGCACGTTAATGCAGGAAGTGCACTTAAAAAAAAGCGTTAGATCTTTTTCTTTCCTTAGTGCTCAGTGGAGGCGAAGTGGGAGGTTTGCTTAAAGCATTTGCCAAGCTTTTCCTTTCATGATTCTACTAGTAGAAGAAGGCACATTGTTGAGTGGAAAAAAAACAGGGAAGCTGGTATAGGACCTGGGAAGCGGGGCATTTTTTAAATTATTGGCAGAAAAGGGGCTTGCTTGGATATATCATCTGAACGCCCATATATCCACACAGTATATGAAGCTTGGTTATGATATTAATGGCTTGGTTGGGATTATGAAAACCTTTAATAAAAATAGAGAGGCCCTTTTTGAATAACAACAATACGATATTAATAAATGTGTTCTTTGTTTGTATGTCTTCATTTTGATGCAAGCTAAACTCGAAAACAGATGAGCAAGATCTTGGCTGTTGGCTAGCACAATAGTTTCTTCTGTCTTCTGATAAGCAAATTGCAATATTTAGCATCCTCTTGCACACACTTCTCTAGCTTATTGTCCACTTAACAGGGTGAAAAATTGCGTGCTCCCTGTCTTGGTAAAACTACTGTGATACGCATCCATATCATTGGTAATCTAAACTTCGTAAATAATATATGTAGAGTGTAGAGAAAGTTGCTGCATTGATTTCCTGGCAAAAAAAAACTGGGCCAATTACTTTAACCGAAAATTCTAACATCTTTATCTCCTTGTGTCTAGTGTGATTTTTCTTTTTGATTAGCAGCAACAGGATTGAGGTATTGCGGATCGCTGTCAACATTTTTACTTTTACTGATATCTTGCAACATGAAGAATTTCATGGTGTATCAGCAAGTGATTAAACGATTCTTATATTGGATGAATACGTTTGGTGCATCAAGTGAGCATTTTCTAAGCAAACAAGCGTACAATCTTACCGCAAAGTTTAGTCATTCAATTAACTTTATTAGGTAGTGAAAGCTCCAAGGCCCCTTTAGATGCATCTAGAGGAGCTATCTTTGCCATTGCTTTCGATGAGCTAACCAGGCATTATTGATTTTCTCTAGACAGATGCTCGATTCTTTGAAATTCTGAAGTAAATAAGTAAATATTTCCTGTTTTTATTCTTAATCTTTTAGTGTCTCATCACGGGCACAACTTATGGAGTTTCCCTTATTGATCTTTTGTTTTTCTGGTGGGTGCGTGTAAAGATTGAAAGGACAGGAATGCTTTTGCTAAAGCTAAGATTTCCTGATTTCACCATAGGATCCAAATCATTTAAAATTTTGAGTTTCTAGCTTGTTTAAGAGAGGGAGGAAAAGCAGAGAATGGCCCATTTGTGGATTAGAATTCAAGATCATTGGTTTCATCTACCTGTTTTTGACACAAAAGAGATCGAGAACAAATTACTTCATGCCTAAAGTCTGTATCTGTCAAGTACAAGTGGGCACGAGGTACAAATAGAGTGTGTAAAAGTGGCTTTTATTCAATTATACTAATAGAGCACACGAATATTATGCATATATTATATAGTTTTGTGGAAGAGATGAAACTTCAGGGAAATGGCCCAAGAAGAAATGTTCGGTAAAGCATGATTTTTTATCAGCTATTGTACTCTTAACTTGTTACTTAATTCTTAAACAAAGAAAAATATCTCAAGTGCCTGAGCACTTGGTCTTGCTAATCATAAAGAGAAGAAGAACAACTGGAGATCAAACTTTCTTAGCTTTCAAAAAATAAAATAAAATCAGATACCATCATTTATAAGGTGTTTGGTAATGCGATTCAAATGTTATTGGGTAAAAAATTAATTATTTTTTTATATTTTTATAATGTTTTCATGCATTGATATTAAAAATAAATTTTAAAATATATAAAAAAAATATTATCTTGATATGTTTTCGACCAAAAAACATTATGAAAAATAACTCGTAATAAAATATCATATACTAAACATAGATATAGACATGGATGTGTGGCTACCGATCAGACTTATATGCACTCCACAGTACAAGCACTGTTATACCTTCGTTTGTGGGAAATCTAATTAAACAAACACAACCTAAAGCATCGAGACAAAGAATGGGCGATTCAGGGGAAGTTTGGTACAGATTCGAAGACATTATTGGATGTATAAAGCTATAAGAAGCCGACCCTTTGCACGTTTTTCCGCATGTAGAAGAATCATTTGTGCCCTTTAGCACACAAGGAGCCAACTGAAATGCGCATTCGCATATCTGCCTGCAGGCTTTCACAATTTGATTACTGAATTTGCTTATTAGTCTTAACTTTTTTTAGTGACAAATGGCTCCCGTATGATTCCTGTTCTTCATATTTATATAACAAGTTGCTCCATAGAGATAGAGTTATGCTTTGAGGGCCCAACTAATTTATGATTACCCTCAAATGTGCAGCACAGTAATGAAATGTCAATCCCATGGAGCTGGCCTGGCAGAAAGGACCTGGTAATTAGCAATGTATTTATGTTATTTTAAGATAATTTCTCAGCTAACAGTTTAAATTTTTAAATAAATTATATTATAAAACTTCAATTAATAATTTAAGTTTTTAAATAAAATAATTCAGTGTACATTAACATTAATTTTGATGGATTCAGTGATATTAACATAAAACAAAAAAGATGGAACACAGAGACTGTTAAAAACATGAGAGCAGAGGTTGTCTTTGGTCCAAATCCTTAAAGCCTAACCCATAACCTTGTTTTTTTTTATCTGGACTCGGACCTCTGCAAAGGAGATTTCGGGAGCCCATTTAGTGTAAATCGTGTCTCGGCAGAGAGCCCAATTGGCTAGATGGATCTAGAAAAAAAACTCATTATATACCAAATTGAAAATAAAATTAAAATTACTTTCCTTACACTCTCTCCTCTGATTTTTTTTTTAATTCGAGAAAATATCATCCCTAAAAAATATATTTTATAAATTTAAATGATCGAGTAAAACCTTTAATTGTCTCAAATTTTTATAAAAAATATACGTCCTAACTTGATAATTACAATTCAAATATCAAATAAGATCCGAATTTTAATTCATTGGTTGCCCTAATAAATTAATTAAATTATTATTTTTTAAATCACCTTTTCTCATTTCGGAATGATCAGGTGCATGAGTAGAAAAGAGCATTGTGAGTGTGATTTAAAATATCTTCAATATGAAGTGCATGAATAGAAAAGAGCAGTGAGTGTGACTTAAAATATCTTCATATGTTCCGCGCCCTCTCTCTTCTTTTTCCCTTTTTTTATTTTTTAATTGGCATTAATATCCCAATCATGGTTATTAAACTCGAGAATTGACTTGTAAAATCATTTGATTTTGAAAATCAACTCACCAAAACTTATCAAATAAGATAGAAAAATCAAGTCCTATAAAAATAAAAAAAATCATAAAATCAAACTAGATCGATCTAATTTTACAATCCCATCAATTTTTATCCAAAATTCATCCCTTCTACTGCCCTATATATCCTACACCTAACCCTATACCCCAGTCCCTTCCCGTCCCCCCTCTCTCTCCCATAGGCTAGCCCCCCTCTCTCCCAGGCTAGGCCTAGGCCTCCCCCCCTCTCTCCTAGTTAAAATAAAATAAATCTAAAAAATCAGTTTTTTGATGTAATAATATAAGTATTATGTATTTTTAATTTTTTTAAATTATATATAAAACTTAATTAATAAAATTTTATGTCCATAATTATAATATATTATATTCAATAATATTTTACCTATAATTTTATGATTTTTCTACCTACACGATTTTAATTATAATTTTATGATTTTTATACATTAAATTTTAAACACGATTTTACTATTTTAATTTTACGATCCAAATTTAGAAACAACTTCTGATTCTTGTCAAAATCACGATTTTAACAATCATGATCCTAATAACTATCATTACTTGGACAGGCAAGGATTAATTAACTTTATTACTCAGAGCTAATTTATTTATACATTTCAAAAGGTATTTTTTAAAATAATAATCAAGAGTATTTTATATTTTATAATTTTCTATGTTTTTATATTGTTTCGATATATTGATTTAAAAAATAAATTTTAAATAATAATAATAAAAGATATTATTTCAATTCAGAGATTTAAACAGAATCTTAATTCCAACCACATCATTTGGGGACAAATATTACCATCAATCACCATACATTTTATCATATCGAATTAAAGTAAGTATATGAAAGCGAAGTCACGACATTTAAACTTGTAAAGGGGTTAAGGATTTACAGGCACCAAAAACATCCCTAAAAAGCGATCTGCCGACTATGTCTTAATTCTTACTAGTTAATGTTTCTTCCCTCTTCAGCAAGGCTCATGTTCTTCCTGTCCATGCACAATTCATTGTAAATCATTAGAATCCCGTAAAAAACTTGCACCAATTCATTCCTTTCATACAAGGATATGGAACTGCATAAGGGCCTCCCGATTTGTAGCTTATGGAAATATTATATGCTATAAGTAGATTGATTTACTTACTTAATTGGAGGTTTCAAATTGAACAAACTTCTTCTTGTCCTTTCCACCACGAACGCTGCCACAGGGAGACTCGGGTTGGGAAAGATGATAATCTTTCATCCCTGTAAATTTCCTGATATGCTCCCTCACATACCTTTCATAAATGAAAGCTGCCCCCTTGAACTGTGGTAGAACCAACCATGCTGCCAGCACCAATTTCAAAGAGTACCATATAGGAATCCTGCAACAGCACAATTAATCGGAACCCCATCAACTAGATTCAAGATGGGAGGGAAAAAAAATCATGAATAGTAATTAAAATGCCAAGAAAGAAAATCTGGAAATAAATTTTTCTCAGTTTACCATTCTAAAAGGGGCTGGAGCAGCATCTCTGCGAGTGTTAGAAATGAATATAAGATCCAATAGGCAAGCCACTGCTTATCATCCTCTCTTGATGGGCTCTCTATAGCAATTACTGATGCATACCTATTTGCCAAAAGAAAAATTAGAGAGATTTATAATTTGGTGTGCACAGAGAACACAAAACAGAACACAAAAAAAAACAAAAAAGTTCCAAGCTTTTGGAAATGGTTCAGATTCTTACAAGGGGTAAAGTAACATCAGCACTGGCCTGCACTTTATTAAACAGACATCAATTAGAAAAACCAATAAAACCAGAAAGGAAGGAACATCTTGGGATCACTCAAAACTTACCCAGATATTGTATGAACTTGAGTGAGAAAACTCAGCAAACGACCCATATTTGCTGATCTCGCTCTTCCTGTTGGTTTTCTTAGCGACAGGAAACTCCAAAGAAACCGTGAGAAGGCTTGAAGGTCAGAACTGAAAGGAGAGTGAAGTCGAAAGCAATAAATGACAACGAGAAAACCTGCTGGTTAAGGACACTCGGCGTCTACGAGAAGGGAGTCATTGTCAGATTCTGCTTTAACTTGTCATTCCTCGTAGAGAGTTTTATTAATTTGATGGTAATGAGTTTAAATTTTATTATTTTTATTTTATTTAATAAAAATTAAAAATCAAATATAAAATAATATATTTTTAACCGTTTTCATCTAAAAAATAATATTAGATAATAATAATATAAATTATATTATAAAAACTCAGCTAACTCTCTAAGTTTGTAGACAAAATGATTTAGTGGACATTAACATTAATTAACATTAATTTTGATGGATTCAGTGATATTAACATAAAAAAAAGATAGAACACAAAGAGTACTAATTACTAAAAACATGAGAGCAGAGGTTGTCTTTGGTCCAAATCCTTAAAGCCTAACCCATAACCTTGTTTTTTTTTTCTTTATCTGGACTCAGACCTCTGCAAAGGAGTTTTTCGGGAGCCCATTTAGTGTAAATCGTGTCTCGGCAGAGAGCCCAATTGGCTAGATGGATCTAGGAAAAAAAAACTCATGATATAACAATTTGAAAATAAAATTAAAATTACTTTCCATAGACTCTAGAATCAAAATTTAATTCATTGCTTTCCCTAATTAATTAATTATTAATTAGATTATTATTTTTTTAAATCATTTTTTCTCAGTGCGGAATGATCAGGTGCATGAATAGAAAAGAGCATTGTGAGCGTGATTTAAATATCTTCAAAACATCATCATTTGTGCCGCACACACTCTACTTTTTCTCTCCCTCTATTTCAATTTCCAAACCTAACTTATGCAAATGTCGACTTATTTTTTATAGGTTTTTTAAACTTAATAATTATATAAATATTTAATAATTATCATATTAATAACCTCAATATTTAAATCTAAAATCATAAAAAAAAACTTTTTAATTCTAATTATACAGATATTGAAATTAATAATTATATAAATATTTAATAATAATCATATTAACAACTATAATACTCGAATCAAAAATTGAAAAGAACATACAAACTTTTTAATCTGAATTTCTATCTACTACATGGTTTCTTTTTTCCACCCTTAATCATGTGTATGAACGTAATTTGATGCCAATTACTTGGACAGGCAAGGACTAATTAACTTTACTACCCATAGGTAGTTTATTTATATATTTCAAAAGGTATTTTTAAAATAAAAATAGAGAGTATATTATATTTTCTCTTTGTTTTTATATTGTTTCGATATATTGATTTAAAAAATAAATTTTAAATAATAATAAAAGATATTATTTCAATTTAGAGATTTACGAGCGAATTTGCCCGCTTCGCTGGGTTTTTTATATATGTAGACAATTGATTAATTTTATAAATGTTGTATTTTGTTATTTTAATATTTAATGGGTAAAATTGTAATTGATAAAATAGGTTAAAAATGGCTTTTTTCAACTAAAAAATGATTGAATATTGCTATTGCTAAAAAACTTTTGATAAAATTTGTTAGAAAATTTACTAAGAAGGTGAAATGATTTGTTAGAAACCTGTTGTCACGGAAACTCTGGTTAAAAAAAAAAAACAAAAAGAAACCGGTTTAAAAAAAAAGACTTGAACACGACGGTTATTAAAAAATAAAAAACAAATGTGAAAAAAGGTTATCGTTTATTAAAAGAACCAAAAAAAGAGTATAAAATAGAAATTTAAATTCAAAGCTAAAGCCAAAGTTATATTTATAAGATTTATTAATCATATTATTATATTAAATGTATTCAAGAATACCGATATTAATTTTTTTTTGCAAGAAATCGTAGGTCATTTTTTTTTCTCTCTATATATTTTTAGGCGATAATATTCAATAAATATTAAAACATATAATCAGTCTTACATATTTTATAGTGTAATCGAAATGGGAAGTGGGTCGTAGATTTTTTAATTGTAGATAATTAAGGTAAATTTGTCAAAACAATTTTATGAGTTGCCTTTTTCCTCTTGTAATATTAGATCTGACACATTATAAATAAAAATATTGTAATTTGTTTTTAGAAATAAGCCTCAAGTTTTTTTCGTGCTATAATTACTTATCTGTCGTCTAAAAAAATAGTGCAATCGAAACGGGAAGTAACTCGAATATTTTTTAATTGTAGATAATCTAGGTAAATTTGTCATTTTTTTTAGTTGTATTTTTTGCCTAGTAATATTAGATATGAAATATTAAAAACCAAAATATTATAAATATTTTTTAAGAAATAAACTTTCAAAAAGAGCACAAAATTAAAATTTGAAGACTTTTTTTTTTTTGAAAAGATTTATTCTTTGTATTATTATATTAAATGTATTACACTGTTGAAAAAAAAAAAAAAGGTAGACGTGCGCCGCGATGCAATCGGAGCAAATTGCCAATGAATAGTGACTATGAGTCACGGGCTACAGTAGAAAACCGAGTTGTTTTAGCTCTTTAGGTAATAAAAAAAACCAATAATGAGCCCAGAGATTATTCGCGGCGCTCTCAGTTGGCTAGGAAAAAAAATATACTTGGGAAAAAAGAACCGTGGTGCGTGTAAGCTGACCCGGACACCTCGGTTAAGAAAAAAAATGTATAAGTAGCAAAAAAAAATAGGGAAAAAACATATAAAAAAAGTTGATCCAGAGATTAGTCGTGGTGCACGTAAGTTGGTTTGGAAACTTTAGTTATTTAAAAAAAAATCTTGTTTTTTGGAAAAAAATAAAAACAACAACCAGTTATTAAAAAAATTCATTTTTTTTAACAAAAAAAATATTTTTTTTGCAAAAAAATAAAAACAACAACCAGTTATTAAAAAAAATCATTTTTTAACAAAAAAACATTTTAAAAAAAATAGTTTAAAAAAAAAAACAAATCAGATTTATATAAAAAAAAAACAACAAAAACCAGTTATTAATTTTTTTTTAAATAAACCATTTTTTTTTATTTTTTTTTCTTTCAGTTCTTAAAAAAAAATAATCACATTTTGGTGTCCGAGTGGTTTGAACTCGCGCGAGCCTGTGTTGACAGAGCGCGGACAACCGCTCGGCCAAAGCTTCTGATATGTCATTTCCACCTTAAAAAATACAAAAAGAGTCCTTGTGTAAAAAAAAATTATAAAAAAAAGTGGATCCGGAGATTAGTCGTGGTGCACGTAAGTTGCCCTGGACACTTTAGTTATTAAAAAAAATCTTGTTTTTTGTAAAAAAATAAAAACAACAACCAGTTATTAAAAAAAAATTAACAAAAAATAAAGAAATTTTTTTTGTAAAAAAATAAAAACAACAACCAGAAAATAACATTTGTAAAAAACAACAACAACCAGTTATTAAGAAAAAACACTTTTTTTAAAAAAGAAACCATTTTAAAAAAAATTAAAAAAATATATCTTTTTCAAAAAAACATTTTATTTGAAAAAAACAATAATAAACAAAATGATTTTTTTAAAAAAACAGTAATTAAAAAAAAACGAAATCAGAATTTCAATTTGGTGGCCGAGCGTCTCGAACTCACGCGCGCCTGTGTTGGCAGCGCGCGAGATAGCCGCTTGGCCAAACCCTCTCATCTGTCCATTTTCACCATAAAAAATACAAAAAGAGTCCCTGTTAAAAAAAAAGATGCACAAACTCACGCGAAGCAGGGAGACAAATATCCACTCCACAGTGTTTTCAGTCTGCGTGAACATTGTTTTTCCGAGCTGTTTTAGTTATATGTAATTTGGACAGTATATGTTACTGTATTTTAAAAAAAATAAAAAAAAATTTTTTTTTTTTATTTTTTTACTTTAAATTAAAAAAATTAATGTTTTTAAATTTTAGTCAAAAATAATTTTTTTAAAAATAAAATAACATTATTTGTTCCGCACACATTACTTTTTCTATCCCTCTATTTCAATTTCCATACCAACTTACACACGTGTCAAATTTACACACATGTCAACTTGACTTATTCTACATGTTATAAAATTAATAATCATATAAATATTTAATAATTATCATATATAAATCTTTAATGATTATTATATAAACAACCATGGTATTTAAATCTAAAACCATAAAAAAAACTCGTTAATTCCAATTTCACGTATCCTATAATTAACAATTATATATAATTTTTCAATAATAATTATATTAACATCCATAATACTTGAAACTAAAATTAAAAAGAGCATACAAACTCTTTAATCTCAATTTCTACCTACTACATGGTTTCTTTTTTCCTCCCTTATGTGTGTGAACATAATTATATTAACATCTATAATACTCAAAACTAAAATAAAAAAGAGCATTCAAACTCCTTAATCTCGATTTCTACCTACTACATGGTTTCTTTTGTCCTCCTTTAATCATTTGTAAACGTAATTATATTAACATCTATAATACTCAAGACTAAAATTAAAAAGAGCATACAAACTCCTTAATCTCAATTTCTACCTACTACATAGTTTCTTTTTTCCTCCCTTTAAAGGTAATTATATTAACATCTATAATACTCGAAACTAATATTAAAAAGAGCATATAAAGTCTTTAATCTCAATTTCTTACTGCATGATTTCTTTTTTCCTCCCTCAATCATGTGTGATCATAATTTGATGTCAACTACATGAACAGGCGAGGACTCATTAACTTTATTACCCAGAGCTAATTTATTTATACATTTCAAAAGGTTCTTTTAAAATAAAAATCAAGAGTATTTTATATTTTTTCTTTGTTTTTATATTGTTTTAATATCAATAAATTTTAAATTATAATAATAAAAGATATTATTTCAGACTTATTCAGGAGTATTTGTTACTGTATTTTAAAAGTTTTTTTTTAAAAAATATTTTTATTTTTTACTTTAAATAAAAAAATATTATTAAATCATTTACATCTAAATAAAATTTTTATATAAAAAATATTTTTATTTTTTACTTTAAATAAAAAAATATTATTAAATCATTTACATCTAAATAAAATTTTTATAAATAAAACCACATTATTTTCAAAAATAACCTCATCATTTCTTCCCAATACTTAAACGGAATCTTAATTCCAACCACATAAAATATTAGCATCAATCACCATACATTTTCATAATATCGAATTAATAAGTATATGAAAGGGAAGTCACGGCATTCAAACTTGCAAAGGGGTTAAAGATTACAGGCACCAAAATGAGAGCAGAGAAGCGAAGATCCCTACGTGGGTTAAAGATCCCTAAAAAGCCAGCTGTCGACTATGTCTTAATTCAAATCTCCTGTCTCCTCTAGTTATTTTTTCTTCCCTCTTCAGCAAGCCTCATGTTCTTCCTGTCCATGCACACAATTCATTGTAAATCATTCGAATCCCATAAAAAACTTGCACCAATTTATTATTTTCATGCAAGGATATGGAACTGCAAAAGGGCCTCCCGATTTGTAGCTGTGGAATTATTTTATGATATAAGTAGATCGATTTACTTACTTAATTGGAGGTTTCGAAATGAAAAAACTTCTTCCTGCCCTTTCCACCACTACCGCTGCCACTGGGAGACTCGGGATGGGAAGGATGGTAATCTTTCATCCCTGTAAATTTCCTAATATGCTCCCTCACAAACCTCTCATAAATGAAAGCTGCACCCTTGAACTGTGGTAGAACCAACCATGCTGCCAGCAACAATTTCAATGAGCACCATATACGAATCCTGCAATAACACAATCGGAACCCCATCAACTAGATTCAAGACTGGAGAAAAAATGGAAATAAAACTTTCTCAATTTACCACTCTAAAAGGGGCTGGAGCAGCATCTCTGCGAGTGTTAGAAATGAATATAAGATCCAATAAGCAAGCCACTGCTTGTCATCCTCTCTGTTTGGGCTCTCTATTGCAATTACTGATGCATAACTATTTACCAAAAGAACAATTAGACAGATTGATAATTTGGCGTGCCCACAGAACACAAACAAAAACAAAAAAGTTCCAAGCTTTTGGAAATGTCTCAGATTCTTACAGGGGGTAAAGCAACATCAGCACTGGCCTGCACTTTATTAAACAGACATCAATTAGAAAAACCAATAAAACCAGAAAGGAAGGAACATCTTGGGATCACTCAAAACTTACCCAGATATTGTATGAACTTGAGTTAGAAAACTCATTAAACGACCCATATTTGCTGATATCGCTCTTCCTGTTGGTTTTCTTAGCAACAAGAAACTCCAAAGAAACTGTGAGAAGTCTTGAAGGTCAGAACTGAAAGGAGAGTGCAGTAGAAAGCAATATTGGACGATGTGAAAGCCTGCTTATATTGTGTGGGTGAGGACACTTGGGTCTGCGAGAAGGGAGTCATTGTCAGATTCTGCTTTAACTTATCAATACTTTATATTTTTTTAAGAATATTTTGAATTTTAATAATATTAAACTAATATAATAATATCTAAAATAAAAAAATAGTTTTGGCAGGTATTTAATATTATGTTTCAAAAATATTTTTATTTTTTATTTTTAATTAAAAAATATATATTTTAAATCATTTTATATGTTGATATCAAAAATAATTTAAAAAATAATTATTATTATAATTATTTTTATACATAAAAAAACACTTTAAAAAATAGCTACGGTGTAATCCTATTCAGTCAGCTTCGTATTTTTCAAACAAAACAATTGTTTTAAAAAACATTCTATATCAGAATTTCAAGCACATTATCCAATTTAGTATTGACTCTTATTCTTATTTACAGCATGTTGACCGTGATGCATTTCAATCTTCAAATTCACAATCTTCATTAATTTAATCACATATATTATTATACAAATTATTCTAATTGAACCATCAAGAAAATCTCATGATTTTTCAAGATTTTGTGCTTTCAGACATTGTATTTTAAAAAACATTAGCAATAGATTTGAGATCTGTATAATAGATCCCAAATTTGAATCAGAACATGCACTTTTTATAAGTGCCTGAATAGTCGAAATTTTATTTATTCACCTGGGCTCACAAAGTGTACTTTTCAGGGAGTGTGGTTTCCTCGAATAAAAAAAAACTAAAAACATATTTTTATTTTTTAAAATTAATATTTTCATGTTTTCATATCAATTTTCATGTGCTGATATTAAAAAAAAATTAAATAAAAAAATGTTATTTTAAAACATTTATTAACAAAAAAACACTATAAAAAACAACATTAATTATACTTTAAAATAGACCCTTGGTGTTTTTTATAATGAGATGAACATGTTTTCTAAAGTATTTTTTAAATTGTGTTTTTCCTAAAAAAATATTAAATTAATATTTTTAAGTTTTTTCAATAAATAAGAATAAGAATAAGAATAAGAATAAATCAATAAATAAACATAATATTGATCAATTTACAATTTAAAAATTCATACAAAAGCACTATAGTATCAAACACACACCTGATCTTTAAACAATCACTTAAAATATTCCAAGATTCCCAAATAAGATTTCTTTTCCAGCAAAATGCTTCACATTATGCTTAATCAAAACGTTGTATTTCATACAAAATGATGTATTTTTCTAGGGGGGAAAAGGAGAGTTTATATTTAATTGACTAGCGAGTTTGAATTGGGAGGCTCGAAAGCCTCAGGGGCTCAATTGAAATAAAAACTTATTTGGAAACTCAATCTAAGATAGCCTAGATTGCTGGGGGGCCTTCACAAAATAAAAACTTATTTCCCAAGTTTTCAAGGGGTCTTGCCACTTGTCATGTTTACGAGGAACGATGTCGGCACACAGACACACGGGGAATCATGTCGGCACACAGACACACTAGCCATTTCCCCACCCACCCACCCCACGCACAAACACTATTCATTTCTTTGTGTTTAGCTGCATCTATAATTTTTTTTTTTTCAGTTTAAAAGAACTTATTATAAATTTAGATAAAAATAATAAATTTATGTAAAATTCTTATAAAGCATGAGCTTCTAATGAATTATATAAATTTGAAATTGATATAAATTTATTTCTTCAACAGGTTTTATCTAATGAATTATATAAATTTAAAATTGATATAAATTTATTTGTTCAACAGGTTTTAATACAATCAGTACCATAAAATTATCACCGTTATTAAAAAAATAAAAAGATTAAGATGCCTGAATTTTTAAATTCATTGTGCTAGGATTAATTTATTTTATAATATAATTTAAATTAAATATAATAATAAATATAAATCATAGGAACACCTACAATAACTAAACAATAAATATAAGTTATTGATTTTCTACTTGTAAAAAAAAAAAAATCATTGAAAATACACTGCTATGTTGTCATCATTATAATAGCTATAACAATTAAAATTATCATATCATTACTTTCCAAACAATGAAAATCATTGAATTGCCTTCAAAAATAATAATAAAAAAGCGAAATGATTTTACAAAAAAAAACAATAAAACACAAAATTTATTAAAACAATCATTATTATTGCATAAATATGAAAATCATAAATTTATCTTGAAGAATAAATAAATAAATAAAAATTTAACAAAAGAGCAAAATAAAATAAAATAAAAATTATGAGAAAAAAAAATCTATCCCGAAGAACAGATCAAAAAAAGAAAACACTAAAAAAAAATAAAAGGAAAAAAAATAAGAAATATTAATTTTAAAATGATCACTAGTATAAATTAAATTTTTAAGCCTGAATTGAATAAAAATTAAATCTTAACAAAAAAATAAAATGACAAAAATAAAAAACTAAAAGCATATTTGCATAAATACGGATAAAAAATAAATATTATTTAATAAAGATGGAAAAAACCAAATGAATTAATATCAAATAAAAAACTAAAAGATTAAGGGGTTGAAATGAAAACAAAATATATAATTAATTTCAATCGAGTGATAAAATTGCAACAAATCAAAACCATGAAATTGAAAAAATTAAAGGGGTATAAAAAAAATCAAAAGAATAAAGATGTAAATGAAAAGTAGCATACATAAACAATTTGAATTGAATGACAAAATTGAAGCAAATTAAAACCTACAAATAAAAATAAAAATAAAAAAACTAAAAGAATAAGAGTTGAAATGAAAAACAACATAAATAAGAGCATTTAAGAAGTTTCAATAAGCACCAATCGTGAAAAAAAAACTAAACTATCATCGCCTCTAGCACCATACTTATATCCTACCCGAGAAAAAAAATCGATATTTTACTATTGAAAAATAGATGAAAAATAAAAAATACCACTCAACCAATCTTCACCGTTTAGCCAAAGTTCAGGGATAAATAGATGCTTTTGTTATTCAAATAAAAATAAAATGACCTAAACATCCCCTAAATAATTTTCAAATGCTATATAGGTATTATGAAAATATCCTAAATATTTATGTATTAAGGTTAAATTTTACCGATCAAAAGATAAGAAATTAATTTTACTATTAAAGTTTATAGTGATTTGTATCTAGAACATACCGAAACATCAATTTTTTTTTGTGGTTAAGTATGTGGACATGATCCTGCCTTTGTAATATTCTCATAGGTGGAGCGATCAAGAGAAATGATGGTGGAAGAACTGTAGGAGTAGGCTAAGAATAATTCTCAAGGTACTAAACTAGGCCTGTTAAATTGTGTTGGGCCAAAAACATGAGGAGCTATTACTGATCTAGGACAAAATAAAGGGATTCAAACTCCAATAATCATGGGCCGATAGAGCAGGCCCAATTCATGTTCCTCCAAATTATAGCAAACCCTGCATGAAATCATTTTGTCAAATGCCATCGTCATCTATACAGGTTTGTAGATTATGTGGTTGAACCAATGAATCAGTCGACTGAATCGATGCAAGTCAGTAGATCTTCTCTGGCCAAGAGGCAATTCAACCACCCCACCAATCTTCATCGAATAATAATATTTGCACGTTAATTATGATAGTTTTCACACATGAGTCAACATGGATTATAGAATAAATATAAAAACTGAGATAATTAAAAACTGGCAGAACCACTCAAACTAAGCAGACACCACCATTCATATCCCTATACATTTGCGTGTGAGCTAGCATTGGAGAACATTCCGATTATTAAAGTAGTTGAGCTGCTAATTTCTTCTTTTGCGAATGCTTGTCCCCTATGTTGGAGGGGAATTTCCTCCCATCTTTCGTTCTCGCTTCGTGTTTGAATCTTTGTACATAAATACGTAGTTAGACCAACAAATACTTTGATAATTTTCCTTTCTATGAAGTAACCAACCTGCACCAGAAGCTTCACCCACTTGCCTTTTTCGAACCTAAAGCTTTTTCGGGGCTCTAATGTGCTTGTGTTCAATGAATGATCGCTTCGCAGCAATGGCATCGATGGCGACAAACGGGGCTTCCGGATTATATTTTCCAGGGAATTTGCACGAGGTAGAGAAAAAGAATAAAGTGACAGTATTGGCCATGGCGAAGGCAGTATTTCCTTGTTCTTGGCACATGATCACACCGAAAAAACGAAGCTTTTACGCCATAGCAAGTGCCGGTAATCCTCCGAGCTTGGACATTACAAACGGGAAAAAGGTGAATGGGATTCATGTGAGGGAGATTCCGTCTCCTTACACAAGCAATACGATTGCGGGTGAGCTGGGAATCCATTGCAATGTTGCTGAACCTCACGCTTATTTGCTCGGGAGGTTTGTGGAGGATAGGCTTGTTTATAGGCAGACGTTCAGTATCAGATCTTATGAGATTGGACCTGACAAAACTGCCACAATGGAAACATTAATGAATCTCCTTCAGGTTAGTTCGTTAAATTTTGTTGTCATATTAAGGTCGTAGATAATCTGTGCAACATTCCTTTTCATTTCCAGAATTTGTTGTCTATGCACTTGGAATTTACAGCTTACAAATATTGATCTACTAAGTTAACACCAAGGATAATCCACCCCCCCCCCCCCCCTCATCTGCAGCCTGAGTTCGATAAAATGGGTCCCAACAAATTGTCAGTCGAAAAATGCATGTTCTTGAAAAGTTTTTCATCAATGACATTAAATTGAAGTGCTAATTATTGAGGCTTCAATGATTAATTGACGCATCAGAACTAATGATTGGATTCCATATATGTGCATGGCTGTAGGAAACTGCTCTAAACCATGTGACAAGCTCAGGACTAGCTGGAAATGGCTTCGGTGCAACCCGAGAGATGAGCCTCAGGAAACTTATTTGGGTAGTCACTCGTATTCACGTTCAAGTACAGCGATACAGCTGCTGGTATGTTTTCTCCTGGTAGTCCCAAACGCATCTTAAATCATGTTTCAAGGAAAGATCAGACTAGAAAGTTTCGTAAATACACGAACTTGAACATGTTCAATAGTCTAGAACAGACTTTCTAAATTAATTTTTTACGTTTTGATCATTTCAACCTACTTTTTTGGACAATTCATTGTGGCAGGGGAGACGTTGTCGAGATCGATACATGGGTAGATGCAACAGGGAAGAATGGTATGCGCAGGGACTGGATAATTCGAGACTACAACACCCAAGAGATCATAACAAGAGCAACAAGGTTTAGCATCTCTTTGTTAAAGTTTGTTTATTTTTTTAGATGCGAGGAAATTCCATCCTCCATGAAGTGTATTATGTGTGTTCAGGCAAGTGAGCAAAACTTTGACCGTCCTAGACTCTTATAAGGGTTGTATGTCCTGATTAAAGCTCGAGACATGTTATACGTAAATCTTTTGTTATCACACCACGCCTCTTAAAGTCTGTCTATGCTAAAGTGCTAATGAACTACTGTTATCTACTCTTGGTATTACTTAACTCCTATTCTTAACTATTTCAATGCAGCACATGGGTGATCATGAATAGAGAAACAAGAAAGCTTTCCAAAATCCCAGATGAAGTCAAGGAAGAGCTTGTACCATTCTACATAAACAGGCTTTCAATTTCTGCTGAACACAATGATGTTGAAAAAATTGATAGGCTTAATGATGAAACAGCAGGGAGAATTCGATCCGGCTTAGCTGTAAGTGGAATTAATTCTGATTTGTAACCTGTACCTTTTATTGCCAATCTAATTTATGGTCCAAATAGTTTTATTTCACTTGATTAATCCCTGGAATCATTTATTATGCAGCCAAGATGGAGTGATATGGATGCCAACCAACATGTAAATAATGTCAAATACATTGGATGGATTTTGGAGGTAAGACATCCAAGTCCTCACGCCACAGACAAATTCAATAGTTTGGATGGAATTGCAATCAAATGAGCAGCAAAAAGAGTTACTATTTTTTTATTTTTCTTGTGAACAGAGTGTGCCAATGCATGTCCTGGAACATTACTACATGACAAGCATGACCCTTGAGTATCGACGAGAGTGTCGACAATCAAATCTGCTTGAATCCCTAACAAGCACTAGCGAAGATTCAAACAGCGGTTCCAGCAGTCGCAAAGCAGGCATGGAATACACACACATGCTGCGCATGCAAGCAGACAAGGCAGAAATAGTTCGTGCAAGAACGGAATGGAAATCCAAATTAAAGCACAAATGATGTTATTTCGTATATGTTCAAACACTGCTATAGGCAGCTCATGCTTTCTCTTTATTTATTTATTTAATTTTTTATTTATTTTACTTCCTGTGTAAACTACCGATTTGTTGCTTGATATCGTGTTTCGAGCTCATGTTTATTGATTGTGAATAAACTACAAGTTTTGTGCTTCCAACCATTTGTTGCTTTATAGCAGTGCATAAACTATAACTTCTAGTCAGCTTTAATATTAAACCAATAAAAAAAATTGATCTGATCAAGTTTAGTCAAAGTAATTGACCCTGTTTAATTCGGTTCAAACCTGATCAAAGTAATATTTTTTGCTTTCCTTCTCCCATCTAATGCATGGTTTAATTTATTTGTTTGTAACGTTCTCAGTAATGAACTGATCAGTTTATATCCCATGCAAAGAAACCTTTTGCTCGTTACAGATTTGAATTTCCAGCAAAGCACCGAAGCAATTACTCATATTCTGCAAGTCAAGAACACCAACAGCAGATGACATTTTGGAATTGGAAAAAAAAAAGGGGGTCTTATTTGGCTACTGGCATGTCTTGTTCTTCCCTATCTTACACTCGGCTACGTACATTGATTCACATGAGGAACATGGACTCAAGGTGACCTGTTTACTGACTCAATAACTAATCCAATCTAAAAAAACAAACAAAGAATAGCCTTTCCTGTTTCTATTCGTAGAACCGGTCCTTTTTTACTTTTGAATACTGCATATATCAGCATTATTTTCGAGAAGAAGCAGGCATTCAAGGTTTAGCTCATTCTAACACTACTGTAGGCGAGAAGTTCTCATGTTTCCATTTTCAGTCATGCAGGGAGGATGATTGAGAGGGCATGTTTGTCTCAAAATCTGTAGCTGATCCTAGAGTTTAAGCTTGGTTTTTTGTATCGTGATTGTAGACAACACATCAGAAAACATGCTCTTTGCTTGACTCGTGGGGATAGGATCAGATCTTTAAAGCTAAATCTTGCATCAAAATGGAAAGGATGGTTGCTGATCCTGGAGGGAGACCCTTTATTTACGACGTCCTTCACATCTTCTTCAACTAGTTCTTTTTAACCAAGTTAAATTAGGATTGATTCTAATTCAATCAGGTTAAGCTTCAGTATAGTCCCTTTATTTCAGTGTCTTTTTCTCCTTGATCTTTTAATTTCTTGTTTTCAGCCAACTTTAATCTTATGTCCTTAATTTCATTTAATTTCACCTCTGATCGAGTTACCTTAGGCCTCTGTGATTTATTCAAGGCTTCAATTCCAGTCATTGACTCCTTGATTCTTCATTTTCAAGCTCAATGGACTTTCAATGTTATTATTTTTTCAATTAAGACCTTAATTGATTTTTTTAACTTGGTTATTTGTTCCAAACTCATCCTTCCACTTCAATTTCTTTCAAATTTTGCCAAATTAAACCAATTTAAGCCTATTTCTTTTCAATTCAAACTTCAATTATGACTTAAAGATTTCCAAACTTTATTTTTGCTTGTGATAGTCAAATACTAGTCCAATTGCATCCTCAACTACATTTGTTTTTTTTATATTTATTTCTTATGATTTTCAAGATCTCTTGACACACAAAAATTATATGAAGAAAATAATAAAATTATTGAAAAGATATATATATTTTTTAGAGGGATGAAACTAAAAGTTAAAATTTATATTTAAAATTGGCAAATTAGGTAAGCCAATCAAATTTTACAACTTTTGAGTTTTTGAAGGGGCAGATTGTTAAGATTCAATTGGTTACTGTGTAAAATCACTCCCCTTTATTCATGACTTGTGGACCCTTTATATAGGGCCAATTACACAATAATGGAATCAGTTGGAAGCTAACCAATTCCAACAAACTACTAACCAAATGATAACAAACTACTAACCAATTCTAGAGTATACCCAACATATCCTCCCTTAAACTGAATTACTTCATCAGTAATCAGTTTAATGGTATTACACAGACTCCCAATTGTTCCCTCAGCTTTACAAATGCATCCAACTTCAATGGTTTTGTCATAACATCAGCAACTTGGTCTTGTGATTTGCAATACTTGAGCTCCACTACCCCATCTTTAGTTAAGTCTCGAAGAAAATGATACCTCATAGCTATGTGCTTACTTCTCCCGTGCATCACCGGATTCTTGGACAACTTAATTGTGGAACTATTATCGCAGTAAATCACACAACCCTCCTGATCCCAGCCGAGATGCTTTAGAATTCTCTGCACCCATATTGCTTGACATGCACACAATGCGGCTGATATGAATTCTGCTTCTGTTGTGGACAATGTTACCACAGCCTGCTTCTTTGAACTCCACGCCACAGCTCCAGAACCCATCACAAACACATAACCCGACGTGCTTCTTCTATCATCCATGTCTCTAGCGTAATCGCTGTCAGAATAAGCAATTACACTTCCATATCCTCTCCTCTTCTTATAGCAGATACCTAACTCAGTGGTGCCCTTTAGGTATCTCAATATTCGTTTGACCGCCATCATATGCAATTCGGTGGGACTCTCCATATATCTGCTAGCCAAGCTCATTACATATGTCAAATCTGGCCTTGACACAGTAATGTACATAAGACTGCCAATCATCTGTTTGTACTGGGTGGGGTCAACCTTTTTTCCTCCCTCATCCTTAGCAAGCTTGAATCCGGGCACCACTGGAGATTTTGTTGCATTACTTTTTTCCATGCCAAACTTCTGTAGTATTTCAAGAGCATATCTCCTTTGGCTTATGTAGATCCCTTCCTTATTCTGAATTACTTCCACTCCCAAGAAGAATTTCATCCTCCCCAAATCTGTCATATCAAATTCATTCTTCATCGAGTGCTTAAATTCCTCCATCAATATTTTGTCATTCCCTGTGTATATCACATCGTCTACATAGATGCTAACAATCAATACCTTCCCTTTTTCCTTGGATTTGGTGAACAAGGTGTGTTCGCTTGCACACTTCTCAAATCCCTCCTTTAGGAAGTATTTCTCGATTCTACTATACCATGCCCTCGGGGCTTGCCTCAGCCCATACAATGCCTTCTTCAGTTTCAATACTTTCCCCTCATCTCCCTTTCTAACAAAACCCTTGGGTTGTTCCACATACACTTCTTCTTCCAACTCCCCATGCAGGAACGCGCTTTTAACATCCAACTGGTACACATACCAGTCCTTTAAAGCTGCAAGTCCCAAGATCATACGGATGGTATCCCACCTTGCCACTGGGGCAAACACCTCCGTATAATCGATGCCATGCTGTTGAGCATACCCCAAGGCCACTAGCCTTGCCTTATGTTTGTCCACTTCTCCCCTTTCATTCAATTTTGTCTTATAAATCCATTTTACTCCTATGGATTTTGCTCCTGCTGGCAATGTAGTCAATTCCCAAGTTTTATTCTTTTCTATTGCCTGGATTTCACATATCATGGCATTCTTCCACACAACACTTCCTTTTGCCTCCTCATAGGTGCTGGGATCACCACTCTCCGAGTACATGACTAAGGTCTGATCTTCATCCTCATCAGATAAACCTTCCCCTGAGATGTGGTCTTCCATCCAAGCTGGCTGCCTAGAGATTCTTCTTTGAGTTCTGCCTGGATTTGGTGTATTTCTGCCACCGAGATTCTCTTGAACTCCCTCACTGTTCTCAGTCTCCCCCTGTGTCTCTCCACTCCTTTCACCTTCATTCATTTCAGTATTTAAAGGTCCAGCAGCTGCATCATGTTCTGCCTCTCCTGTATGTGTGTTTACCGAGTTGAATTCAGTAGCAGTAGTTTCCAGTTCTGTAGCCCCTTCAGTGGCAGTGTGGGTTCCTTCATTGTCACTGTCTCCCCAGTCAAGCACCTTCTCTTCAGTACTGGTTTCGTCACTGTTCCAGTCCCATTTTTCACTCTCTTCAAATACAACATCTCTACTTATCACCATTTTCTTGGTGATAGGGTTGTACATTTTGTAAGCTTTTGATTCAAAACTTATCCCCAAGTGCACACACTTAACACTCTTATCATCAAGTTTCCTTCTCTTCTGTTCTGGATTGTGCACATGTCCAATGCACCCGAATATTTTGAAATGTTCAATCGATGGCTTTACTTCACTCCAAGCCTCTTCGGGGGTCTTGTTCATCACTGCAGTTGTGGGGCTTCTGTTCAACACATGCACTGCCCATGTGGCAGCCTCTGCCCAGAATTCTCTTGGGACTTTTGCCTCAATTAGCATGCTCCTTGTCATGTTCATGATGCTTCTGTTTTTCCTCTCAGCAACCCCATTTTGCTGAGGGGAATATGCAGAGGTGAGCTGCCTATTGATTCCATTATCTCTGCAAAATTGGTGGAAATTTTCAGAGGTAAACTCCCCTCCTCTATCTGTCCTCAATCCACAGATTTTCCCATTTATTTCCTTTTCCACCAGACTTTTGAAGGTCCTAAAGAGATTCAATGCTTCTGATTTTTCTGATATGAAGTATACCCATGTCTTCCTAGAGAAGTCATCTATGAAGGTAATTAAATACCTCTTCCCACTAATGGATTTAGGTGTCACAGGCCCACATATATCGGCATGCACAAGCTGCAGCCTCTGTGATGCTCTCCACTGACTTCTCTTGGGAAAGGGTTCCCTGTGTTGTTTTCCTCTCAAACAACATTCACACACCTTCTCAGGGGCTTTCAACAATGGCAGGCCTTTCACCAAGTTCCTATAGTACATGGTCCTTAATCCCTTATAACTAAGGTGACCCATTCGGCAATGCCACAATTTTATCACATTTTCAGATTCTGCCTTGAAACATGCAGATTGCTCAATGTTTCCAGAATCCACAGACGCCAAAATAACAAACATACGATTGGCACTCATCTCACTCTTCATAATCAGCCCTCTACTATCATGAAACAATTTGCACACATTGTTCTTAATTAGTATGGCTATCCCTTTTTCTTGTAATTGTCCCATGCTCAACAAATTATTCTTCAATTCAGGAATGTAATACACTTGAGTTATTAATTGGTTCATTCCTTGGACATGCATTCTCACGGTTCCAATTCCCATTACTGTCAGCCTAGAATTATTCCCTAGTTTAACAGATTGCCTAAACTCTTCATCAAGCAATTCAAACCAACACTTATCTCCTGTCATGTGATTACTACAACCCGAATCGAGAAACCATACCTCATTTCTTTGTGCTCGATGTAGTTCCACATGTGCCATGAGTAACATCTCCTCTTCCTCTGTGAATTCCGTGTAATTGGCTCCCTTCTCCCAATTAGGGCATTCATATTGGAAATGCCCTAATTTGTGGCACTTGTAACACTCAATCAGCTCCCTGTTGAGTTGTTGCCTGTCTCTTCCCCTTCCCCGACCTCTAAATCCTCTGAATCCACTCCTGCCTCTTCCTTTGAGTGTTCGATTATCACGCACCACTGCCAATGCTTGCTCTTCTTCCACATTTTCTTGCATTCTCTGCTCATGCACCAAAAGGCTTCCATGAAGCTCATCAATGCTCAGTGTGTCTAGGTCATTACTCCTCAATTGAGCATGTAACATAATTGTATTTTGGGGTCATGGACCTCAAAATCTTCCCCACCACCACATTCTGTTGCATTTGATCTCCATGGGCTTTCATTTTGTTGACTACCGTCAGTGTCCTGGACACATACTTATCAACCTTCTCTCCTTCTTTCATACCTAGCAGTTCGAATTCCCTTCGCAGTGCTTGCAACTGTGATCTTCTAACTTTGGTTGAGCCTTGATATTTTCTCCTCATTGAGTCCCATATTGCCTTCGTTGTGTCTTTATCAAGGATTGTTTCCATGATTTCTCTATCAATTGCTTGGAAGAGGAAGTTCTTGATCCGTAAATCCTTGAGTTTGGCATCTTCAATCGATTTCTTCTGCACTTCACTGAGAATTGTTCCCTGGGTTGCTGTGGGGACTCCTTCTTCGACTAATTTCCACATCTCCTTACTTCGCAAGAAGTTTTCCATCAACATTGACCAGTGGTCATAGTGCCCAACAAATTTGGGTATGGAGGCTTGAACAAATTGCTCTGAGTTCGCTGACATTTCTTGGCAGAAATCACTCACTTCTTCTCCAAAATCACTCGATTTCTCCTTTTCTTGAGAAATCTTTCTCACTCTCACTCTGTGTTTCCCTTGGTGTTCTGATTTTCTCTCACAATCGCTCGTGTTTCCCTAGGTTTTCCCTTGCCCTTGCTCTGGGTTTCACTCTCCTTCACACCTGATCAGGTCCCTCTTTCGGGAGCTCTGATACCAATTGTTAAGATTCAATTGGTTACTGTGTAAAATCACTCCCCTTTATTCATGACTTGTGGACCCTTTATATAGGGCCAATTACACAATAATGGAATCAGTTGGAAGCTAACCAATTCCAACAAACTACTAACCAAATGATAACAAACAACTAACCAATTCTAGAGTATACCCAACACAGACATTATAAATCACACAAGTAGCAAATAACATATTCAATTATAAGTAATAAATTCAGACTGATGATTAACCTAACCTAACATTTTATTAAAATTACACTAACATTCAATAACATATCATTATATATAATAAATTTTTATTAAAATTAAACTAACATTTAATAAAATATAATCATGTACAATAATTATCTTAGCTTGTAGAAGGGGTAGAGCACCGTGAACAAGATTGGAGCACTCATGAACTAGGCTAGAACATCATCTCAACTCGTTCAACTCGAGAACAGATCCATAATATTCATATAGGTGTGATGAGCATCAATATCACTCTAGCTCGTAGATGAGCATGCATGTCATTTCTTTTCGATGGAATTCGACGTTCGATCCATAAGGTAGCTCGCTTATATGTGATTTTGTTTTATGGGTTCCTGGCACTCTCGTGGGCAGTGGGGAGATAAGCAATCTCATATTTTATTATTAATTCATAATTATTTTTCAAGTATATTGCTTTAATATAAAAATTTATTAGTACTAAGAAAACAAGAACAACTCAAACTGCACCACAACGAGGTTGCTTCCTTTTGAGAAATCATTGTGTGCTAGTTCGAATAGAGACTAGGTTTGTGCCCTAAAATTGCCCATAAGTCAGCCTCACGACTTTTTTGAATAAGACGACTCCACTACTGGAGGTTCCCGTTATGATAAAAGCTGTTGGATAGATTTTCATGGAAGTAGACCTACCATGAAAGAAGAAGAGCTAGCTCCATGTGAGGAGAACATGCTCCCAATATCAGCATAAAAGATTTTGATGTGTTTGTTTCCGATGACAGTCCACCGACCAAATTCTCATGATTTAATATATATGAATGGCAAATAAAATTGAAAGGATTTTAATAAGAAATCAAAACGCATTGTGATAAATGAGAAGGTTTAAAATATGTAATCTAATGATAAAAAAATTTACAATCTATATAATAAATCTTAAGAGAAACTATTTATGTTTATAAAAATTTAAAATAATTAAAATTTTAATCATTCAATTGAATCTCAAAATATGTTTTCAATAATTATAATAATGTGACGGCAAGTTGGTGATATAGAACCCGTATGGTAACGTGTTGCAAACCGTGTTTTCAAAAAACACAGTTTGTACCTGTTTAGTTAACAGTAAAAAAAGTTGTTTTCATCATGAACCCACTTATTTTTATGGTCGAAACCACATTTCACCGAAAGCAGCAAATTGCTGCTTTAGGTGAATGTGTGTGTGTGGCCGGGCGGGCTGGTGTATATACATATATTCTTATAAAAAATATATTATTAATATTAAAATAATTTAAAAATTAATTATAATAAATAAATATATTAAAAGAATATCACAATATAATTTTTATCTCGCAATCCTAATTTTATTTCATATAATATTTTACTATTGTTCCGAGATCTCAGAGGCTTTCACGTATGGATTTAGTTCGTGATGAAATTACAAGTAGTTTGATGAGAGAATAAAAAAAAAATCTAATTTACTTGAATTATTAATTATATTTTATTATTATAAACATTAAATATTCAAAAAACAATATATGTGTGTGCGCGTGCGCACGCGCACGTGTTTTTTAAAGTAATTTAACAAGTTGACAGCAATATGAAAAGTATTATAATCAAATATATGAAATTGTTTTTTATCAACCTTAAACTTAACCCCAGTTTTAACCAAACACTTCACTGCTTATTTTGAGCCGTAATAAAATCACTTTTTATGAAATTATTTTTTTCAACCTCAATCACAACAACAACCACAATACTAAACTTATCAGTAGTTATTCATGATATCATTACCTCGATCTTTATCTGGTTTTAGTTCATCAGCACCCTTTGATTGAAGACATTTGAAATGAAATTATTGAGAATTATGCGTCAATAATTGCTCTTTATCTCTCGACATTTAATGACTTGACGAGTGACAACCATTACTATGATTATCAGCACCTAATATTCTCTTTTCTCGTAGGATACTTGGTGGGAATGGGAAACAAGTTCGGGACATTATTAATTTAAAATATAATTTGCATATTAGATAATGACATAGAGTTTTATTTCACATTAGATAGTGGTTTTGTGACACCAAATTAATAGACTTCAATTGAATGTTAGATGATAGATTTTGAGAGAGAGTTAAAATCAAGATATATATATATATATATATATACACGACTTGATAATTTGAAATTATATAACATAAATGATTTTTAATATTATTCTTGAAATTAATTAATTTAAGTTATTTGATTAAATTGAATAGAGAGTTGAATTTAAAACTTTACATGCACATTTGTCTACAAAGATGTGTCTTTAAAACCTACAATATAAGAGTATATTATTTTATTTGTAAATATCAATTTGATATTGACAAAAATCTATTAAAAAAACATTTTCTCTCTCTCTCTCTCTCTCTATAATTTCTCTCAACAAACCTTATATTTATTATTAAAATAAATAAATTCTTAAAATATAATAATCTTTACATCTCAAATCGTGTGAATTATACGCGACCTCACAATAAACAAATAATACATTTTATATTTTTTTAAATAAGAATAATCAAGTACCAATGTGTAAATATACTTTTGGTTCATTCTTTTTAATAGTAGTTTGGTCTTGTTCCAACACAATTTCAACCTAAAGTGGCATAAATCATATTAAATTATGAAATTTGCCATGTCCATAGGTTTGCAATTAAGGGTATGTTTGAAAGTGTAAATTGTTTTTCAATGTATTTTTCATTTAGAAAAGGATCATAATGATTATTTTTTATTTTTTAAAAAATTAATTATTGATATTAACACATCAAAATGATCTAAAAACATATAAAAAAATAAATATATATATTTTTAAGAATAATTTTGAAATACAACCTCAATCTTACACTAATTCATCCAACCAAGACCAAACTAGAAAGAATATTACATTCATACAAGTGGCTTTTTCATTAACTTTGGAAAGAAAGTAACATGCATGTGTGTTGTAAATCTAAGCCCAAAGAGATGAAAAGATTAGGCAACGTTCAAGCCATGATCTCACATATTCTTATCCACCCTTCCAACTTCTTGTCAATTTTAATGGTTTATTAACCTTCTCCATGTGATTATTAAATCTAAAAGTAAAACGAACAAAATTAGTTTGGTAAATTTTTTAAATTTTTTTATTTTAAAAAATTAAATTGATTTTTTAATTTTTAATTATTCTTTTAATATATTAAAAAAATTAAAAAAATATAACTTCAACTAACATAAGTCCCTGCTTGATATTTTAATTGATTTTATTTTTGAAAATATTTTTTATTTAAAAATATATTAAGATAATATTTTTCTATTTAAAAAAATATTTTGATATTAGTATATGAAAATGATAAAATTAATTAAAAAAATTATTTTAAAAATAAAAATAAAAATAAAAATAAAGACAAAGAACATGTGAATAAAAACAAACCCTCGACTGGGTGCGCGTACGATCACTCACTGTCGTTTTTACTTTTTTCACGCTCAAGATGATGACCTGCTGACACAAATGAAGAGCCGCCATGCTTCCCCTCCATTTATACTCCATCTTCGTCCCCACCTCCATTCCCTTGTTTTGTTTGCACTTTCCGTTCAATTACTCACCGGAAGTGACGTGGAAACGAACAAAACATCGGTTCAGGACCACCACCGGCAATGGTGTTATATATTAAGGACATGGATTTTAATTTTATTAATTTACAAAAAAATCCTTAATGTCTGAAAACAAAACAGAAAAAAAAAAAAAGAAAGAAGGTGAAGCAGCCTTCTCTATTGCATGCAAATTTGGTCTAGTGGATTTTAAAAATAATTATTTAAAAATAAATATTAATTTAATAATTTACATGTGTTTTTTATAATTTTAATAGATTGATATTAAAATTTTAAACAGATAAATATTAAAAAAAAAGCAGACAAGTATTTAGAGTCTTATTGGCATTTTAGAGTGATACCCTTATTTTTTAAAATAGTTTTTGTTTGAAAATATATAATTTTTAAAAAGAATATATTTTGATATTAATATATCAAAAAATAAATACAAATAATTCCAATTTTAAAATAATAAAAGCTAATAGCGTAACTATAAAAATGAAGGTTCGTAGTCACTTCGACAAATATTTTTCTTTCTTCCTTCTTTTTACTGGTTCCAGATGTACAGACAAGCACTGGATTGAAGGGAATACGAAGCAAGGGGAAAGGAGGAAAATAATAAAGTAGATGGTCCGTGGTGGCAGTACCGTGGGCTCAGCTGTAAATACAAAGTGGGCCCATCATGGGGGACTGATGCAGCACCAACCCATCATCATCATGCTCAGGTATCTGCCGTCCATTTCACACACAAACAGAAAGGAAAAGTTGATTTCGTAGCTATTTGTCAGTTGGAAGTGTAGTTGATGTGATTTTTTAAAGTGATTTTGATTTAAAAATAAATTAAAATAATTTATTTTTAATATCGAAAATGATCTAAAAAGTAAAAAAATTAATTTTTTTTTAATTTAAAATAAAAAAATTATTTTTTTCTGAAAAATATTTTCAAAACAGAATATGAATTTTAGCATGGGTTTGGATCGGTGCGCGGCACGGAAAGGATAAGGTTTGGATAAAATACGTTAGATTTGCGGGGACGCGTTACATAGAAGACAAAAATTATTTAGGTGATATAAGTATATTTTAAAAAAAATTAAATAAAACTCAAAAAATAATATCAACCAGGAGAGAAAAAAACCTGCAAAAAAAAAAATTCTTTATAAAAGAGCAGCAAAATGAAGATTTTAGGCAATCAAATATGGAAGAAAAAAAAAAGATTTGAATCGGTGTCCTCAAACATGTAAACAATACCACAAAAAATAATTAAAAATTAAAAAGATAAATTTAAATTTAATTAATCATGATAAAACAATCCTCTTACGCCAAACCCTAGCTCAATGTTTTTTACAAGGGCTAAGTAAATTTGTTAGAGCACTATTTCAAGGAATCGAGGTTGGTTATTGATACTATTTTTTTTTTGACGAAAATGTATTATACTAGAGAAAAAATAAGATAAAATAATATTATTTTTATTTTATTTTAAATATCGGTCCATATCAGAAATACTGACTGAAACATTTCATAATCACTTAGGGTGTGCCGTTTCGACTAAGAAAAAAAAAATCATTATCACACCTTTCTTGCCCACTGGTCAAAAGGTGACGTGCCCTGATTTGTGGCTTTGTGTACGTACATATACATATACATATACATATACATATACATATATACTATTATTTATGAGATGTGTTGAAAATACAAAGATAAAAACAATAAAAATTAAAAAATATATATTATAAAAAAATAAAATTGTTGTTAGCTTTGATTTTATAAAAATTATATTTAATTTTTTTGCTTTTAAGTTTTTATATATATATATATAAAATTAATTATAAAAAATACATCTATAAAATAACAACCTAAATATTTTGTACCATGACAAAAACGAAACAATAACCAAACGTTATTTTCAAAAAGGAATGGAGTTCCAGTATATGTTTTGTGTGTGGGCTCCACTGAAATTCAATCCATACGTGTAATTTCCTGTTATGCACAAATGGAAGAGGACAGAGAGTGACTTTGACGTACATGCGATAAGTATGAATGAAGACAGCGCTGTTCACTCTTCACGCCCTGATGCGCTGTTCCAAAGCACTAAAATATAAAAATTGGTTGCGGGATGGTGAAATATAGTTATTATTTTCTTATATAATTTTGAATAATAACAGTATTTATATAATAAAAAACAAAACTCAATGAATCATTGTCAATATTTGAATAATTAATAGAGAACAAACATATATTATAATTTTAAATTTGAATATAAATAGTGAAAACTTTTATTTAGGTTCAAAAAATTCATATTTCAACCTATTTTGACAAGGAAAAAAACAAAATATAACTCGTTCTCTTTTAATGCGATATTCAAAGAGAGAGAAAATCACCATCATCAAAAAATTTTCCGAATATAACCCTTTCACATTAAAAATGACAAAAAAAAATTCAATGTTTTTAAAAAGATATAGTATGATTAAAGAGAATTGTGATGTTTATAATAGATTTTGAATTTCAGTAAGGGAATATAACAAATTAGAATAATCAGAGATTATATAATAAATGAGTGTTTGATATTGTGTTTCAAAAAAACTTTTAAAACTTTTTGTTTTTAGATGATTTTCATGTGTTAATGTCAAACTTATTTTTTTAAAAAAAAAATTATTTTAATATATTTATAAATAAAAAAATATTTTCATAAATAATCTACAATACCACACAATAAGTTTTGCTCGGGATGTAACCCTTATGACACATAATGGCGGCAAATCTCCTAAAAAAAGACTTGTTTCTTTACTTTGCATCAGGGTTTAAGTCTCGTTATGCATGTCTGTCATCTCGTGATGCTTTATATGTTTACTGAGTTTGCAAGATATTCAGTGAATTAAGGATTAGTTGTGATCCGCGTAAACTATATTGAATACTTTGGTTATATAAAAAAAAAACATGTATGAATAAATATTGAGAAAATTTGAAGAGAAATAAATAATTCAATGATTTGATAAAATATATATGGTTAGAGAGAAAGAAAGAATATCTACTCGGATACTACAGCTGAAGCGTGTTAAATCAAGAGTGGATAGTAAGTGTCTTTATTATGGACGTTTTATTCTGTTTGCTTGGAGAAATAGAAGTTACATGTAACACACGCGCGCGCGCAAAATCTAAGAATCAATACATGAAATTTTAATAATATTTTTTTAAAAAAATTGTATTGAAAATCAATTCATATGCATCCCGGGACGCATCTATTTGTGTCAAGGGTCCTCAATGTGTAAATAATACACAACATATACCCATCTCTTATTGTAAGGCAATATTCATTGTATTGTGGACGATCTTTAATAAGAGATTTATTTGGTAGTATGCGATTGATTAGGGACATAATAGTCTATTAAATTTTTAGCATGACTATATTACAAAAATACCCTTCAAATGTGAGCACAAAAATAAAGGGTGAGACGTCTTTTCGTGTCATTTCCTTTTTTTATATATATATATATGACATTCAGCCTTTTTGTTTATTTTTTTCAATTTTAATTCTCAATATATTTTTGCTTTATTACACGGATATCTCAATTTTACGGCTCATTTATTTTTTTAAAGTTAATCACGGTATCACCCGCGTAGGGACAAAGAAAAGTGAATAAATAAATAAAACAGTAGTGGTGTACAAAAATGAAGAAAAGACACGCATGATACTTCGGACTGTTTGATAATGTTTTTGAATTTCTTTTTTAAATTAATTTTTTAATATATTAATATTAAAAATAAAAAAAATATTTTAAAAAATAATGTCCCTCACGTTCACGAACCTTCCTTAAATATGCAAGCTTCAGCTGACTAGTATTGTACCATCACTTACTGACTTGGCTCACTCATGAAGGTCGACCGCAAATGAGTCCGGGACCGTAGTGTGTTGTCAGCCGAATTTAGGAGAGACTCAGCTGTATCCGATATTGAATACGGCTTTTAATACCGCGACAGAAACTGGAATGTTGTTGCCTGCAGAGGTGGTCGTGGCTGGCTTTTCCTTCTTCGTCGGTCCAATCATTTTTTTTCTTTGATGAAAAAAATACACATATTTTCGTTGTATAAAAAATAATAATTAAAAATATGATAAATATTTTAAATAAAAATTCATAAGTGTAAATAAGAATAAAAAAGAGTCATTAATATTAGACTACGAATAGGAATTCAAACTAAATTTAACATGGTAAGAGAATATGTGTTTTAAAATAGCAAAAACGAGTTGATTGCCAGTGCGATGCGCTGAGTTTTTTTATTTATATAAAAAATTAATTGATTTTATGCATGTTATATTTTTTTTTTTAATATTCAATGAGTAAAATTATAATTGATAAAATCTGTTAGAAACAAATGTTTTTTCCACTAAAATCTGTTTGAATATTGCTACTACTAAAAATGTTTTGATAAAATCCGTTAGAAATGATTTTTTTTATATGTAGGAAATTGATTGTAAATTTATTACTCATATTATTATATTAAAAATATTTTAGAATAATAATAAATAGGTCTCACATATTTATAAGAAAAAGATAATCATTATCCTTATTTTGAATGTCTTATCTATAATAATAAGAAATTTCAACACCTAACAATATTAAAAAAAATTCAAAAACTAAATAAATGGAAAAAAAAATATTATTAGATTTAAAAAAAATGAAATGAATAATAAAAAAAAGAGGAAATAGAAAATATCATTTTTGAAATGATTATAAAAAAAAATTAAAATGTAAACATAAAAGAAAATAACCTTAATAACAATTGAAATAATAAAAATTGGTGAGACCATAATTATTGTTAGAGAAAAATTTTCCATAATCTATATATATATGTGTGTGTGTGTGTGTGTGTGTGTGTGTGTGTGTGTGTGTGTAATTAGTCTAACATATTTAAAAGAAAATAAAATTTACAAATAATCATTATCATTATTTTGAATGTTTTATCTATAATAATTAGAAAATTCAATACCTAACAATATTAATAAAAAATAAATATGATTATATTTAAAGAAAATATTTTACTTGAAGAATTAAAAAAAGAGAAATAATAACAAATATTGTTTTTGAAATGATTACCAACACAGATTAAAAATTAAAAATTAAAAAATCTTAATAAGAGAGGAATAAAAAAATTGAAACAAAATTAAGAGCATGTATATATATGGACAGAAATAAGAATTCTGTAAAAAATATACAAAAAGGAATTTTTTTTCAAATGGTAATGAACAACGAAAACCACAATTGAAATAATTGTTCATTACTGTTTGAAATTGCAATCTCCTTTAGCTATTTTATGAAATAATATAAAATAAAGAAAAAATTGTGGCGCGCAGAAATGAACCTAAACACCCCGGTCATGGAAAAAAATGTATAAGTAGGGAAAAAATGAAAAATAAAAGTGGATTTGGAGATTAGTTGTGGTGTGCGCAAGCTCACATGGATACTCCGATTTTTTTTAAAAAAAAAGCGTAGTTAAAACAAACATTCAAACAGTAATGAAAAGTGAAAATCATTGTTCATCAGTATTTAAAAACATTAGCAGCCGGAGAGATTCGAACTCTCGCTCTTTTGATGCGGCAGCAAACACGTTAACCACTCAACTTAGGTGTTTATCCTAGCATACATATAATACTTATCTTATATTTTTGTGTTTTTTTGCATTTATTTTATATATATGTGACATGGTATATTTCTTGTTTAAAGTGATTTTTATTTTAAAATTTTTATTTTTTATTTTTTAAGATTTATTATTTATATTATTATATTAAAAGTATTTCAGAACACTTAGATTAAATTAATTTGAGAATTTTAAAAAACTCAGTTCATTTTTTTATATATATTTTCAAGTGTTGATTCCTAACAAATATAAGAAAATAGTCGCGCATTGCTCTAGGCTTTTTTGATGTAGTAAACTGATTAATTATTTAGCCTGCAAAGAATTATTTAGTTGGTAGATAGCAAATTGTAATAGTTAAATTCTGTTCTATTTTTTTTTCTGTATTGAATTAGTTGGTTGTTGTTATCAGTTTAAGTGCTCAGATATTAATTTAGTTGATAACTCTCAAAATTATAATCGATAAAATCTATTAAAGATGAGTGAATTTTATTTTATAGCCAATTCATTAATGGGTGAACTTGCTTAAATATTTCATCGATTTATGTAATTTGCATATGGAAAAACTATAATTGATTAATTAGTAGGCGTGTTTTGATTATTATGACAATTATTTAATTGGTGGACGTAAATTTGCAATTAATAAAATGAATAAAATATGAATTATTTTTTTCTTGTATCGAACTTGTTGATGATTGAGTTTATTTTAACAGCAACAAACGATTTAACCAGCAAATAGCAAAACTGCAATTGATTGATTATTTGGTGTGTCTTAATTGTTTTGACAATTATATAATCGGTTGATAAAAAAAAATACAATCGATGATATCAATTAGAGATGAATAATTTTATTTTTTGTAGTGAGTTGGGCATTCATTGGCGGTTGGGTGTTTTGTAATGGTTTGGCTTATTATTCTCTTTTTTCTTTTTTATTTATTTTTCAAGTCAAATAATTTTTTAGAATCTAATAATATTTATTGTTGTTTTTTCATTTATTTTATTTTTTATCTTTTTTTTAAAAAATATTATTAGGTGTTGAAATTTTTAATTATTGTAGATAAGACATTGAAAATAATGACAATAATTATTCGTAAGTTTTTTTCTTTATAAATATGTTGGACTAATTATAGATTTTGCTATGTATTTCATATTAGCGCATTTAAAATAATGATAATAACTAGTTGTAATTTTTTCTCTGATAAATATGATAGATTAATTATATATTCTGTTATTTATTTCATATTATATATATATATATATATATATATATATATATATATATATATATATATATATATATATTCATAACCTTGTGGAATTGCGATCTTCTTTAGGTATTCTATAAAATAATAATAGTCATAGTGTGTGTAAGCTGATCCGGACACCCTGATTATATAAAAAAATGTATAAGTAGGAAAAACAAATAAGAAAAAATGAGCCCAGGGATTATCCGCGGCGCGCTCAGTTGGCCAGGAAAAAATATATATATTCAGGAAGAAAACATCGTGGTGAGCGTAAGATGACCTGGACACCTCGGTTAAGAAAAAAAATTTATAAGTGGCAAAACAAAATAGGAAAAAAAATGTAAAAAAAAGTTGATCCAGAGATTAGTTGTGGTGCACGTAAGTTGGCCCTAATACCTTAGTTATTAAAAAAAAATCTTGGTTTTTATAAAAAAAAACATTTTATAAAACAACCACTTATTTAAAAAAAACCAGTTATTAAAAAAAATTTAAAAAAACAAACCGCTCTTAAAAAAAAATTATAGTGCGCATAAACTAACCCGGACACCCGGTTATGAAAAAAAATATATAAGTGGTAATAAAAAATAGGAATAATAATAATAATAATAAAAAATGAATCCAGAGATTAGTCGATACGCATAAGCTGCAACGGATATTCCGATATAAAAAAACAAATAAAAATCCCGGTTAAAATAAAAAACGAAAAACACATTTTCAAACAGTATTGAATAGTAAAAATTATTATTAAAAAAAGAAGAAGCACGGCTATAAAAAAAAAAGTTCAAGGGGAAATCACCTTTTTAAACAGTAATGAGAAAAAAATTGTGGTGCGCATAAGTTAACCTGGACACCCTGGTCATGGGAAAAAAAGAAGGAAAAAAATGTATAAGTTGAACCAAAAAAAGGAAAAAAAAGAAGAAGCACGATTATAAAAAAAAGTGCAAGGGGAAATCACTTTTTTAAGTAATGAGAAAAAAATTGTGGTACGCATAAGTTAACCTGGACACCCCGGTCATGGGAAAAAAAATAAGCGGAAAAAACATGGAAAAAAATGTATAAGTTGAACCAAAAAAGGAAAAAAAATGGATCCGGAGATTAGTCATGGTATGCGTAAACTGTCATTAATATCCTAATTTAAAAAAATAATAAGAATAATAATAAAAAAATAAAATAAAAGAGAAAGCAAATTTTCCATACAATTATTTTTAAAATTGAGATTGTAAAAAAAAAACAAAAACACAATAGTTTAAAAATAATAATAATAAAAATAATAATAGAAAAAAAAGGGAAAGCAACTTAAAAAAAAAAGGATTTCAAAAAAAAAAAATAGGAAAGCAAATAAAACGGAAGCAACTTTCCAGTTGCTTCCAAAATAAAACAAAAAATGAATTTAAAAAAAAAAACAACAACAATCTCAAATGTGTTGGCTGAAGGTTTAAACCCCTGCGCGTTGGAATCAGCGAACCGCTCAGTTATTACTATTTATCTGTCATTCTCGCCATAAAAAATATAAAAAGAAATTCTGTATAAAAAAAAAAAGAAAAAAAGAAACATAAACTGGCGCGAAGCACTGGATTAAAGTGTCCATAGTGCTAATATGAGTACGTGAATAATAATGAATAGGAAATAGCCGATCCCTTTTAATTTTTTTAGTAACAATGTGAGTATGTAAACAGTAATGAATAGGAAATGTCCGATCCCTTTTAGTAATGGTAGCAGTTAAAATACGAATGTGACTTGTTGGATACGACAAAGAATGATGGATGTCTTCCTTATGGGGTTGTAAGGGCATCAAGACTTCTAGAGCCTAAATCATTGTACCAGGAACACAAGGTCACGTGATATGCCCTGACTTTGAATAAATGCTAGCTAAATTTGAACCTTCCATGTCTAGGTGAGCGTCCTTGAGACTGTATTTTTAACCCCCCTCTATCATTGTCTTTTAAGAAAAATTTTGATTTTTTTATATATATTTTTAGATTTTTGTTATGTGTATCAGAAATAATTTTTAAAAATAAAAAATATTATTTTGAGTCTTTTTAATAAAAAATAACTTTTAAAAGCAGTTTCAACAACATTCTCAAACAAATCTTTATTGGACTTAATAAGTATCTGGACATTAATCATCTGATCAAGCATGTAGTACCTGTTTTGATGTATGATTGAGATTATTTTTTAGAGTATTATTTGTTTATAAATATATTAAAACTTAAACTTTTAGGTGAGATTCTAGAATATGATTTATATTATTTTCTAACATATTCCCTCAAGTGAAAGTTTTTTAGGCATGAAACTTGCACAAACTCACATTACCTTGTACTTTATTTTTTATCAAATAAAATAAGAGTGGTGAGATTTGAACTCGTGACCGCTAGATCAACAAGATTCTAAAACCATGTTAAGGAACCGTTTCATCTAAAAATATAAATTTAAATTTTTAGATAAAATACTTATTTATCACGCTATTACATGCTAATAGAGACATCATACACTTTAATCTCGAAGAACACTCGTGATCTGTGTGTTGAATTACGTAAATTAGGGTTAAGCTTGCGTTTTTTATGTTCTTATGAGAGATGGGATGCTCCATTAAAGAGAGATTTTTTCTGACAATAGGTTTTGATTCATTTTAACAGGGAGAAAAAAGAATCCATCTTAAATGAACATAGTTTCATAATTAGGTTAAATCCATGAATTTTGTCCCAAAGTTAATCTAACTGAGGCATGTGAATAGGGTGGATGGATTGCTTGTATTCAAAAAAGGAGCTGATGATATGAAAATTCTCGATTATAAATTATAAAGAAAAACAATATTACAAAACTTTGAAGACAGTCTTCAACGTTTTCGAGATCCCATCTAAGCTCTCTGTACGTAATTAACTCCTTTTGATATCATTAATGGAGAACCTTACTCTTTGGAAACTGAAATTTTAACTGTCCTAGAACATCGAGCTGTGACCCGCCCATTGGTTTCCTACTTAAAATAATTGACCCGGAATATTCATTCATATCAGAATGACAGTCCTCCTCCGACGACTGCAATGTGCATGCATGGAAGAATTTCGTTTGACGACGACGATATAACGGTTGTTTGCCCATTGGGAAATTCCGAGGCTAAGTAAAGGAAAATGTTTTCATTTCTTTGTGAGGAAAATAATTTAACTTAACCATGCAAAGAAAAGAAGATTATACTGTCAAATATCAATGAAAAAACACTAACAGCTCAAGATTATTCTAAAAACACCAGCAGGTCAAGAAGAACAAGAAGAGGATTTAGGGTTTTAATTCCTTAGAACATTCTACTTTTTAAAGGGGAAAAATATCTCTTAAGATTGTAGCAACAATTTCAAACCACATCTCGTTCATATCAGCAATTTTATTGGAACTTGTTGTAGACTTAATTCCGAGGAGGAAATATCTGCTCGGTGCCAAAAAAAAAGGACATGGAAAACGACGAAGAGTTAATATCAAGTTCTTCCATGTGAAAGAAAAGAGATCCAGTCCTTCTTTCTACTGTTAAGAATTAAAATCAATTACTTTAATTATACGCGATCAGTAAATTTGCAAATTCAAGATACTAGATGGAGCTAAATAAATAAGTATTTAACATATATTTTTAAGGTGATTTCTTGAGAAAAAAAACGATTTTTTAACAAATAGACTATTATCTTTTACTAAATTTTAGCTTAATTAAAATTAATAAGATTTGAACAAATGATTGTTTGATTATTAAAGCTCTCGTAACATTTTAAACTATGATCTTCAGATAAACAAATTAATTTGAGCGGTTGATTGAGGTATAAAAACATTTTATCTACGAAAACAAATAAAAACAAAGGGGCTTTAGCTGAAATGATGTACATAGCATGTGATGGTCGAATTTCATGCAGTCACAGAAGCAGCCATGGGACCTGCCATGATTAAGTTGTATAAAAAACTTAGCCAGGCATAACTCTCGACAACCTACTTTCAACATAAACCACGAGCACCTCCAAAGAAGCAATGCATGTCTAGGGTGATCATTTTTTATTTGATTTAGTTTTTATCTAGAAAAAAGATCAAATTAATTTTTTTTTAAAAAAACCTGAAACTGAATCGAAATCGGTTTAAACCAACCGTTTCTGATTTGGTTTTATAACTAAAAAATAAAAAAATTGTTTTTGATCTTTTTTTTTTTTTTTTACTTTAACCTAGTTTTTTTCCTTAACCCATTTCACCAAAATAGAATCAGACCAAAGCATTTGAACCAGTTGAAAGAATTGAAAATTTTTTATAGTATAATTTTTTTTTTTTAATTTGAACAAGTTTTATTCGATTTTGATTTACCAGTTTTAGCATTAAAAAATCAAAACCGAAACCGAACCAAATCAATTTTTTTAAAAAAAATCTTATCTATTTATTTGAGTTTTTAGTAATTCAGTTTTTATTGGTTAATATTTTTCAGTTTATTCAGTTTATCATATTTTTCTGTTACTTCTGATGTATGTGATAGTATATCTTGGCTAAGAATCAATCTTGAGTTGCATAAGAGCCCGCAATCAAACCTAAATCCAATTTCACTTAATCATACCTCCTAATGCATGTGATAGTTGATCACCCGGAGTTGCTATTCGATAATGGAGGTATTTGAGAGTGTGGTTGCGGTTGCTTTTCAAAGTTCTTTTTATGCTGAAATATATCAAAATGATATTTTTTATTTTTTTAAAAATTATTTTTAACATCAACAAATTAAAATATCTAAAAATACTAAAACATATTTATTTAAAAAAAAAATAATCACAACCAAACACCAGTTTAACTGCAGTGTCAAAAGAAGCGCGATGTATCATTCTTTCATCACCCCATCAATCGCTTCCTTGTGCCTAAAATCATCAGAAATGAGGGCTTCGATAGACATTGACAAGTAGATTGAGGCCCCGTTTGTTTGTTGGAAAGTAGTTTCCTTTTGGAAAGTGAATTCTGGGGAAAATGAATTCCTGGAAATTGAATTCCTAGAAAGTGAATTCCGATGTTTGACAGTGTTATAGAAAATAAACTGGAAAACACTTTCTAGTGTTTGTTTATGTTATGAAAAATGATCTGGAAAATAATTTATTAATAAATTAATTTTTTTTCAAGTTTATTAAAATAATGAGGAACAAATCTTACAAATTAAAAAATTGAATGAGAATGAAATTGAAAAAAAATATAATTTCATAAATTATCTCAAATAAAATAAATAATAATCAAAATAATAGAGATCAAATCTAATTTTTTTTTAAAAAAAATGAAAGGTGAATAAATTAAAATAATAATAATTAACATTTCATAAATTATTTCAAATAAAATAAGTAACAATAAAAAAAATGAGGATCAAATTTGATAGATAAAAAATTTCAATAAAAAAATGATAAGAAAAAAGCAAATAGCAATTATAAAAATAAGAACCAAAATTAATATAAAAATTAAATTTTAAGAGATGGAATTGAAAAATAAATATTCAAAACAAATTATATATAGCAATCAAAAGTTTGAGGATTAAATTTGATATAATCAGCAAATAATGACATTTCTAAATTTTTCACAACTTCCGGAAAGTGTTTTCCGACCAAATTTTCCGGAAAACACTTTCCTGAAAACCAAGCCAAATTCTTCTTTGACTGGAAAGTGTTTTCATTGACTGGAAAGTGTTTTCCGTTGATCAACTTTCCAGAAGACAAATAAACACAGGAAAATTTGGAAAGTGGTTTCCCGAAAAATGAATTATAGGAAACAAACGGGGCTGAAGGAAAAATTATGCAGCTAGTCATAAAGTGTTTTCGCAAAGTTTATTATTAGTGATTGTTACAACAATTGGTGACAGTTTTTTTAAAAGTATTTTTAAGCATGATTAATTTATTTTTTAATACAAGGTTTTCTAAATTGCCTCCTAAAAGCTTTTTATTTATTTTTATTAAAATAACTATATTATTTTTAAAAATATATTTTGAACTAGTGTCCGAGGATTTTTTAAATACTTTTATCATGGTTTTTAAGGAATAATTAAGTTGTTTAAAAAATAATTTAGTATTTTAATAAATATAAAATATTATTTAAAAATTAAAAGTGGTTGATAAGTCTATCCGGTTGTCAAAAACACTTGAGCCCTCCGTGCGACCAGACATGGTCTTTCAATATAATGTTGAGAGCAACGTCTCAAGATATTCAAGGTGATGGAACGTGTGTAAGAAAACAAATGATAACGTAGCTTTTACAAATTATTAATTTTTTCTTTATTTGTTTTTCAAATATTAAATATGACTTCATAATTTATATTTGTATCCATTTTGATACTTTTTTTTTATTATATTTGTTTTGCTTGCAATGCATTTTGAAGTTGAATTTGTCTTTAATTTTTATATCCAATTTGGTTCTTATTATTTTATTGCTACCCCCTTATTTTCTTTATTTATTTTACTTTTAAAATTTTGTTCCTCATTATTTTATTTAATTTAGTTGTTAAAATGAATTTGATCGTTAGTATTTTGATTTTTTTTAAAATTCTTTTCTTGGATCATTTGTTTGCTATTGAACTAGTGAACCAAACATATTATTCTAAAAGTGGATTTTCCAAGATCAAGGTGCCAAGTAGTTGTTGCAAAACTAGATGCAATTGTAAATTCAATTTGATGAGGCAAAAACATTTATCAAAAATCAATTTTATTGCTTCTTCAAAATTACGAATTACGAATGGAAAAAATAATATATTTGAAATGAACAAATATTTTAAAAAATAAAATTAATTGAAATCCAACCCATTCACAGGAATCACTTAAGTTAAAAGAGTTATTTTTGCATAAGTAAAATCATTATGTAATAAATTATGTAGTAGTTTTATTTGTGCTCCAAGCTACCTTTTGTTAAATGTATGAAATAATTCCTATTTTATATTTTATTTTCATAAAATATCTTTGTTGTGCTAGCATTATTTGTTTTTTGAGAGTCTTTAGATGTTAGGATAATCAGAATTTTACTCACTTACCTGAATCTATAATTTATGCTTTCTAGAAGATAAAGTTTTCTCAAATAAAAAAAAAAAAAAAATATATATATATATATATTTTTTTTTTTGCAATCGTCTTATTCATATTCATAGGATCAAAAAATTGGTTATACAAATAGAAAAATACGTGGGATCCAACAGTCTTGCACATTAAAATTGGTTATACAAATAATTTTGATTTTCAATAACTAAGAAATTATTTTCTGTATATTAAGAATAAAGACAATTAACAAGTACCTAAAACCCGTGGAAAATTACTATAGAAATATCTTTTTCTACCGTAGATTAGAATATTGATATTATTATTTTTCAATCATGTGGTGTGAGGGGAAATTTAGAGTTTTAATAAACAAAATAAAAAAAAAAAGCTTGAGGCTTTTATTCCACTCGCCAATAAGTAAGCTTTCCCTCCATGTTTAAACTGTACGTGCGATGACTTGCAGAGGCCAAAAACAACATTATCTGGTGTCAAGTAAATGATTTTTTTTAAAATAATTTATTTAATCAATGATTTTTAATTAAAAAAATAGCACAATAAACTTGAAGTTTTGAAAGAATAACACAGTAAGCATCCGAGAACGTGTTTTGGGTTCAAAATCAATTGTTCCCTTTGTTGTCGTTGGTTCAACCACCTTCTAACCTTTTTTTTTTCCTGTTCTTACAACCAAGATAAACAAACTATTTTGCTATGAATTTGTATTTAACTTAGTTGAGTTGAAATGTTTATATAAGTTGAGTTTAGTGTTCATGGTGAATCTATGATTTGTTGAATTAATGTTAAGTTAGTCAAGAATATTTTAAATTAAAGTTGATTTGATATGTTTGACGATGATAATAAGTTAAGTTAATTATAAATTGAGTATTTCAATTAATTATGATGTTAATGATGAAACATACCTCTCATTCTTGAATTTAGTTAAGAATATTTTGATGTTTTTAATTATTAGGCACTTGATCATAGATGTATGTTAATAGGGTGTAATTTGGAGGATGGATAAGCATTGAGTGATAAAAATGAATTGGTTAATACAGTGAAACAACGACATATTATATACTCGATTGAATGCCAAGTCCAACGGTCAAACTCTACATCGATGAATTATAATACGTGCAAACACCTAAATGCAAGTGGTATTTGAGTGAGAGATATCATAAAATGTTGAATTTATTAGAGATAGCAAAGTAAAAAAAAAAAAAAATCACTTATATATGTTTTGATACTTATTAAAAAAAGACTATCATCTGTTTGATGCAAATTTTATTGATAATACTACATTAACCCTTGTAATGAATAAGCTTTCAATGACGGTTGCACGCATAAAATAATATAAAATTTCATATGATAAAGCATGAGTTGTAATAATAAATGATGATTATGAATTGTTAAGCCACTATAAATATTATATATTGTATAGAGAAATGAGATATTTACAGAGACACATTATATGACTACATATAAGAAGTATATGATCTGGTACATGAATATCAAATATCGAGTCATTTATTCAAATCCTATGCAAGTTCCTATAGCTAGATATATATAGTACAACCAACATGCCCTGTAAATCCAAAATCTTGTAAGCAATAAAATATTTTCATAATTAATATTTTTTAAATATTAATTTTTATATACTGATATTTTGATCTAACATTAACATCCTACTAGAATTATATTGGTTTTACATTACGAGAGGGTCAATAGCTATAGTTATCTTTATAATAAAAGTAAAGAAAATGAAGTTCACAGTATTGCGACAAGTTTCTGAATTACAACATCAGTGAAATATCACAATTCTAAACCTGGGCATCCTTAAAGTGTGCTATTTTGCCAATGTTTTTGCTCCTATATTAATTCAAAATTTATTTTTAATTTTTATACTAATTGCCCTATTAATCTTTAATTAACTCACACATTTGAAAAGAAATTAGCATCAATCTTTTTTGCAATAATGAGCTTGTGAAAAATAAACATCGCAGCCCCATCAAGCCGGCCATCCTTATCTAATTTTTTTTACGTTTAATATAAAAAATAAGTACAAATCTATCACCCAAAGATACCATATATTTCATAAAGTAGCACAAAAAGTGTAATTACAACAAGACCCTCTCTTTACAGGCCACTTTATTTTTTAAGAATAGATCCTTCAAAAGAGATGATGATCTTCTTCTCCCCTTCCATTAATTTCTTCCTTGTTTTAATGGTTTTGGGTGGATGCCGTGAAAATGCACCAACCAGTAAAGGAAACGAGATCTGTTCTATATCCCAATCATTTCCCACACCTCACAGTACACCCACTTGTTCAACACAGTAGGAAAGAAGACCTACCTTTGAGTCATAATTTAATAATGCTCACCAAGAAAAATGGGCTTCTCATCTCATAATTTGATCGGTTTACTTTATAATTACTGTTTTATAGATTATTTGATGAATTTATTTTTATTTTTTCTTGAATTGTTCTTAACTTAACCCGAAGGTTTGATGGATTTAACATAAATTTATTGTTTTTATACAGCAAAAACCCTACAAGCCTCACAAAAATTCTGCAGCTTGTCTGTGGATTCTACGTTTTCGAAGGAGTGCAAAGAGAGGGCGCATGTGGAAGCAGGATATATATTTATTTATTGGCTGCATATTTATCATCCACAGTTTTATTTCCCCGTCTCATCTGGCCCCTCATTTTCAAAACTGTTTTACATAACAGTACATGCATTGGGGTTCTCATCACTGAAGATCTGAGGAGGTGGTGAATAGTGCTCATATCTTTCTGGTTGATAATAATTATAAAAATCCATTTTCCTCAGCTCAACCACTGTGGTTTCTACTGTAGTTTCCTCTTCTGCTGCCACTGCTTCTTTTTTGGCCTCACCGCCACCACTGTCTTTCTTGTCTTTGTTCTCTCCTTGCTCACCACCACCAACCCCTTTGTTCTGTTTGTCACCTTCTTCACCTTTTTTCTCTTCTTTGGGCTCTTTTCCTTTCTCTTCCTCTTTCTTCTCTGGCTCTTGTTTCACTATCACTGCGTGCTTCCCAGTTCTTTTATGCACGTATTCAACTAGTTTCTGCGGTTCAAACACTCCCTTCACTGTCACCTGTGAGCTTTTAAGATCTGGTTCAGCTGATTCCACACCTATTAATGATAATATACCAAATTTAATTCCAAAATTCGCGTTAGCCCCACATAAATATGTAAAAAAGTAGAAATGAAGAATTCTAATATGGAGTCTAGTAGGCTATGAATCATTTGATATAGGGGGGTTGAATTGACTTCAATTTGACCGAATTCAATGGAATCTAGCAGGCTCAACGACACAATAACTTAAAGAATTTGTTGATTTTAAAGCACTGGTTAAAGGAATGAACTCTTTCTTTAAAGGGTTCAAAAGGTACGGAAAGATTGCGACTTGTTACTAATTTTTCTACATCCGCAGGAGAAATTATCCGATAACAAAAATTAAAGGGCAAAACTGTGAGTAACCAATAAATCTGAGCAGCAAAAACTTGGAGTGAAAATCATGAAACCACAGTTGCATGAACCAAAACGTTTTGGAAAGGGACCCGAAGCAAGAAAAACATGCCTTTTTAAAAATAATTAAGAGAAAAAAACATAAAAAATGGCCATGCCTTGCATTCTTTGTATCCGTTTCTTGATTTCCATTGCACAAGCTTCGCAATGCATGTATACCCTTAGCATCGCTGTGATCACGGGAGGCTGCACTCAATCAAGAAAAATAATTAAACATAAAAATGTTATAAAAAAATAATCAAAAGAGGTAGAGTAGGGGCGGCAGTAAATACCTCTTCTTTCTTCTCTTCAACTTTAGGCTTCTCCTTCTCCTCAGCCTTCTTCTCCTCTTCCGAGGGAGGTTTTGGGATCGGTGAGATAAGCACCACCTGCCTATGGCTCTTCCTTTGAATTCTTTCAAGAACTTTTAGTGGATCCGCTTTCTCGCCTCTCACAACCACCTTGCTAGCCTTGCAATCCGTAGTTACATCTTCAACTCCTGAAATTAATTATCAGCCCACAAAACAAATAACAAGGAATCAACCAAGAACAGGATCACATTAATTAAACGGGGTTCTTGGTTAAAGAGCAATAACAAATAATTAAAGGCACACTGACCTTCAAAGCCCTTGAGCCACCTATGGACCTTGCGGGCACAGCCCTCACAATGCATGTAAACTTGAAGTACGATTTCTTGAGGAGGTGTAGGTGTTTCATTTTTTGTTTCCTCTGGTTTTTTCTCTCCCGTCGCCGGTTTTTCAGCTGGCTTCTCTTCCTTCTTCTCTTCATCTACTTTCTTTGGTTGCTGTGGTTCTGCCGCAGGCTTCTTCGCTTCCTAAGCAAAAGAAAGAAGCAAAATCCAAATTAAAAAAAATAAAAACACAAAAAACAAACCAAAACGTTAAAAAAGATTTATTTTGTAAGAATTCAAGACCTCCCCCATTACGAGCTCTGGTTTTAGACTGGAAGGACACCGGTAAACTAGACTTGCCGGAGATCGATGGACAGACAGGTTTGAGTCTGGTTTCTTTTCGCAGAAAGAAACAACTTCGGGCTGCTTAGTTGAGTTTTTTCTAGAGTGGGGGGAGAGTTTTGAGGACCATCTATTTAGATACGAGTATGAAAGCCGGTAGTTATTTAGTTTGGTCGGTATTGAAGTGTGTTGCAGTATTTTTTTTAAAAAATATTTATTTTATTTTCAACATTTACATATTAAAAATATAAATAAATTTAATAAATAAATATATTTGCGAAACATATCAAGAAATAATTCCAAACCGAAAAACAGATGGTGCTCGGAAAGGAAGGCAATCAGAATTGTAATCATCAGCAAGGGGACACGTGCAGTACATGAAGAACTGGGTGGAGATAAATGGTACCCGGAGGTTACATCTATGCTTTTTTGGCCACTTTTATTTTTTGGAAATTAAATCTTTGCTGGTATAATGCGTTGTTTACTGTTGTCATGGGGTAACCTTTTCTTTTTAGTATCGTGGTCCACGCACGGTAATTTTATTTATTTATTATTATTATTATTCAATGGATATGATTTAGTGTTTGATATTGTACACCAACTATATCATTAAGAAATTATTTTTTATATGTTAGTTTCAAAATTATTTTTAAAAAAATATTTTAATATATTTTCAAACAAAAAATAATTTAATAATCAAATTTTATCATAGTCTCAAACACAATTACATTATCATTTTTTATTTATTTTATTAATGGTGACTAGCTAGGGAAATGAGTTTTCTTGGGATTGGGTTAATAATATATCACCTAATAGCATCTCTTTATAAAAGTTAAATAGTTGATATAGCTTTTCAAATGGTATTAATATGCTTTATATATATAAAAAATCATTTTAATAACGTGTTTATACTTTAATATCTTTTATTTTTTAAGAAAAACATAGAGAAAAAAATATAAATTTAAAGTTTCATTTTATTTTATAGTTTTATGATTTATCAAATGAAAACATAATTTGTTTAATAACCTAATATTTTAATTTATTTCTTAAAAAGAACTAGATTGGGTAATTAGATAAAATCATCCATCCAATCCGATTCGAGGGAGTCAAAATTGAATATTAAATTTAGATATTTCATGGCGGAATCAGATGAAGCAAAATTCTGCTCCACCTCGATTTACTGTCATCCATGGCTTGATATATATAAAAGAAAAAGAATGAGGTAGGGTTCATATAGTTTGATACCTTAAGAATTAATATTAGATGGTTGGTAAATTCTTAGTATATGCCTAAAATTTAATTTACATAAGAATTCGAATATCATGTTTTAGCAAACTCTTCCAATGGATTTTTTATTTTTATTTTTCTTGAGATCAAATCAAGCTTATCCAGATGGAAACTATCCAGATTTTCTCTTCTTAGCCAAAGTTGTCAATAAAATTTTGAATAGTATTTTGTTTTTTAAACTTGAATATAATATTTTAATTTTAAAATATTTCGATGAGCCATTTTGAGGCTATGTATATGTATATGTATATGTATATGTATATATGTATGTATGTGTATATGTATATGTATATATGTATGTATGTATGTGTATGTATATGTATATGTATATGTATGTATGTATGTATGTATGTATGTATGTATGTATGTATGTATATGTGTATGTATGTATGTATATGTATATGTATATGTATATGTATATGTATATACATATACATACATACATACATACATACACATATACATATACATATATATATATATATATACACACACACAAATGGCTCGTCGAAATATTCTAAAATCAATATATATATATATTAATTTAAAAAAACTTAGTTCAAATCAAAAAATAAAATTAATTAGAATTGTGCAATTTAATCTAAAAAATTCATAATAAATAATTTTTCTGACCAAAATTATGAACATGAATAATATTATGAGAATATTATCATCAATTTTGCAAGGTTATTATATTATCTGTTTGCTTTGAAATTTTAACATAATATATATAAATATATCAAGAGGCTCCTAATAAAATTTCATCTCAATCTAACAGCCGGATTAAAAGATACGATTAATATTGTAAAAGTATTCATTATTTTAAAAAAATATATTATTTAGCTGAAACAACACATGCAAAATGAATCAGCTATGTTTCTGTTGGTATTTGACTAAAAAAATTCTAGAATAAATCAGAATTTAAATCGAGATAAAAATATTATTATTTTATTTTATTTTTTTAATTGGTATCTATGCCTGTAACAGGAGAATCCAAACAATTATTCGTACCTAAATTGAAAAAATATCTAGACTTGGAATAATTACGTGCTTCAACATGCAAGAATACAAAAACTTTAATTATCTAATTATACTTCCCTTTTGTTCGAAAGAATGATTAACTTTTAATCACTCCATATTTATATTCCCTGAACTCAAGCGCTGCCCCATGGTTGGCTGGGTTCTTCAGTTGCATGTGGCCCATGCTATATACAGCCAACAGGTAAACCTTTTTGCAGTTCCCAACATGAAATTATTTCAATATGATCGGCAAGATGGATATATTTTCAATTGATCTTCGACATGGGGACTGCTAATTTAATTCATGTCAGGTTTTTTTCTATCATTAAGGACTTGTTGATTCAGAGTTTCCTGCGTATTAATTTATTTTCAAATACTAATTATATTTCATTTCCTGTAATTCAAATACATAAATGTCAAATTTAATAATATAAATTATATTTGGAATCTCACTTATCAAATGAAATGATTTATTGATATGGTATCAAAATCTTATTAACCATTAATTACGATTTTGAATCTTACTATCTCTATTTTATTGGTTAAAAATAAAACACAATGTAATGTGGACCTGTACAAGTTTTCAATAAAAAAAAATTCATTTAAAAAAATATGTTATAATTTAATATAAATTATATTTTATAACCTAATTGATGAATTTAAATTTTTAAATAAAATAATTCTAAAATGAATAATCGGGAAAACCTGAGAGTAAAACTTAAAATTATATAAAAGTAGAATAACGTGAAGCAAATAACCAGACATTTTGAGGTATCATTAATCACATCGGTTGTCTTTAGCATAACTGTGTTTTTTTTTTTTGGGTTAAGCAGTGTATGCATAGCATGTGAGTTTCCATCACCAAACCAATGAGGTGTCATATGCTTGATCAGTATTTTATCAAGCACATAAATGATGGAGGAGCCCTTATCACATGCTATTTATTTTATTTTATTTTATTTTTTTGATTAATATGGATATTTAGATCAGTTTGTGCAGATCTTGACTTATCATTCGAGCCCTAAAATTAATAATCATGTAAATTTTTTATCACTATAACAAACCATTTAATTTCAACTAGAGTATTTTATCAATAATTGTAGAAGGAGAAAACACGTCACCTTTAATGTATTTTATCTAAAATAACATGTATTATTATCTAGTTATAAAGCTACGGTCATAGAGTTAGAGTCGTCAATTAGTATTTTGTAATTAAAAAAATTCAATAGTTTGCAAGATTATAGGTAAAAAGACTGGTCGTATAAAAAGAATATGTGTTATTTCCAATACACCTTGTCTAAAATAAATTACATTATTATTTGATTATATTTCTATATCAAATTTCTATTTGCTATTCTCTTAGAAGATTTAAAATATATACCTATTTGCGAGAGAATCTCTATCTTATTTTATCAAAATTTAATTGTTATACACCCAATTTTTAGCACCATTTTTTTTTTCTCACATGTCTTTTAACACTCACTAGTGCACTCAATGATATAGTTCTACATGATTATTAATATAAGTATTTGAACTAGTTTGTGCAGATCTTGACTAATCATACAGATCCTAAAATTGATAACCATATAAATTTTTAATAATTATCATATTAACAACTACAAGACTCAAAATAAAAACACAAGAGAAGCAAACCAGTTAATTTTAAATTCATGACCGTTGTGACCTAATCACATGCTATTTATTAGTAGTACATGTGATGTTGAGAGTTGGCTCATTTCATATTTATGACCAGTAATGACAACAACACCCTTGTTCTGTAAATAATAAATACAATGACGATGAAGACGGGTGCCATCCATATTAAAAGTATAGGAGTGAATACAACATTCTTCCTTCTTCGTATTAATTAATTAATTAATTAAGAGGGTGCTTAATAATTTTTTATTATGAAGGGAAAACCGTTTTTGTTTATAGTTTTTTCTTTGAGGTTTTTTTAGCAAATGTATATGGAAAAAACTTTATTTAATTTAATAACATAAAAAATATATTATTTAAATTAAAAAATTAATAATCTATCACCTTTAGTTATGGTTGTACAATAATGGTTGTTGTAATGCAAAGTTAATAATGATTATTATTTTGTTTTAAACTTCTATAAATTAATGTCTTTGGGACCCTCCGTGAATATCTATTAGTTTTATTGAGATATTAATTAATTAATAATTTATAAATTACTGAATAATTTATCAAGATATTTGTTTTTTCTTAAACATTGAACATGTATTATGTATCGTGACTATATGAATATTACCTGACCATTGAATTATAATATATCATTATTCTATGTATCTGTTTAATAAAAATAAACCACAATAATAGATCATAAACACCAGATATCCAGTTTGCAAATGATCGTAAGCATGAATATCTCCACAATCTTTGACCCTCCATGAAAATACCCACAACTATTATGACAATCGATGTCAACTCCATGACAACTAAACTCTAGTCATAGCATCGATTACAGTAGCAAAATAAAAAGGAAAAAGATGAGAGAGAGAGAGAGAGAGAGCCAATCAAGCGGGAGAAGAAGACCAAAACTTGAGGTGAGCCAATCTCTCACCTCGATCGAGCAATGGTGAGTTGCACCATTGGTTTTTGAACAAAAAAAGGAGGTTTATTGTAGTTGTTATTATGGTTAAGATTGATTTTTTTTAATTGTGGTTTAAAATAAATAATTAAGTGTTTGGTTAAAATTATAGTTGAGATTGAGATTGATAAAAAACAGTTTCGTGTATTTGGATTACATGTTTTTCAAATTGCTTTCAACTTGTGAAATTATTTTAAAGAACACGTGCCCGTGCACACACAAACACACACACACAATTTCATAATGTAATGAATCATTCATTGTATATTATTTTTTATTTTTTCATTAAACTACTTGTAATTCCATCACGAACTAAATTCATACGTGAAGATCTTTGCGATCCTATATATAATAAAATATTATCTGAAACAAAATTAGAATTGCGAGATAAAAGTTATATTTTGATATCTTTTAATGTATTTATTTATCTTTTAATTAAGTTTTTATATTGTTATATTATTTTAATATCAAAAAAATATATAGTAAGTAATAAACCCTACTCTCTCTCTCTCTCTCTCTCTCCAGACCCTCCTCTCGATTAATTATATTATTAAACCAATAGAATATTGATCTCCAGAGTCTCCAGACTCCCCCTTGATTCTTCAAGACATTCATAAAATTTATGGGTCTCACGTAACTATTTCAGCTTTTAATACATTATCAAATATCCAAATTCTCAACTTTTTTACAACCTCAATTTTGCACCACAATTCCAAACACCTTCTCCTCAAATGCTTCACCACATTTCACTCTTGCACCGCCACTGCCCCAGCAATCTTTAGCCTTTTTTTTTTTACTGGATACGATAGCTCTTTAAGGTTGGTTTTGAATTATAAATTAATTTTTAAAAGATTTTTAATATTTTATTGATTTTTTAGCTGTTAATTAATTCCATTAGTTGTTAGAAAACTCAAGATGACATGTGTTTGATGTTGGGCTTAACCTTCACTTGTTCTTTTTAGATTTATTTCTTTATGAGAAAAGCTTTTTTTTTTTTTTTTTTTTATTGTTTCTATTATTTATGTCGGTAGCCTATAAGGGTACGTGTTCGATGTTGGGCCTTGTCCTGTGGGTTAGCAAGTAATGGGAATGGTCAATACATGATTCATTTTGATGTGATTTCTGTCTCTTTACTTTAAAATAAATAATAATGGTTTCTCTTGTACCAATATAGACCGATGGGTTCGTAGGTGCTAAAGGAAACACCTTGTTAAACCCGGGACTATAACACAATCTAGAGAAGGTGAAATTTAAATTTTGATGTAAAATTTGATTTTGTCTAGTTATATGTGATTAAACATATCTTCATATTTAATTGTTGTATTCCGTTGAAACTTTATTAAAAGATTCCAAAGTTATGTTTTTAAGTAAGAATAAAATCTCAGATTAATCAGAGTTTAGAAAGGCCTTGTGATATAAGTTATAATAGACTGTGAATTTTATTATTCGGTTTATTTTGGGTAAGAAAATTTATTTGTAGCATGTGTTGGGTTTTATTTAATTTATTTTAATGAAAATAGGTTTAAGTCACATGGAAGCCAAAGTTGACTAAAAAAATTAAGATGTAGGGATCAAATAAGATTTTCTAGTTTATTTGGGCTTTTTAAAAATGACAAATATCTTGCTAGCTTATCTAGAATATTAATTTTGATTTTTTTAAAAAAATATTAGATTTTGGATTATTATTATTAAATATATTTGGATCAATTTTGTAAGTGATTTCAAATCAACTCACATATAGGGATCCATTACGATTATTTGAAACATCATATAAGTGAACTGTATGTTGCAAAGTTAACATTCATGAATTAATAAAATAAACTTGTGTTTTGTGTGATGCAACACATCCGATTCGTCAAGGTATAACTAACCTTTTGGCGTTATCCAATTCAATTCCAATAATGTTGGTGTATTGTGATAGGTTTTTATTGTGTCACTCATCTCAAACATAATTTTTGGTTATTTTGGGGAAGTGTCATAAGTTAGATTGACAAAAATATAGATAAAATATTATTAAAAGTACATGAATTTTTTAACTCAACCATAAATCCAGCAGAACTTCCTCTATATTTCTAATATCGAGTTCTTTGCTCCATAACTTTTACAAATTGCAATCAATAAATCCAATATTCATCCCATCATTCGGGATTTCCTTATCTTAACCATAAAATCAAACCCCAGCACTCAAAACCCATAACACCCAACACACACCAAAGACATGAAAAATCCCCTCAAAAACACACTAATGACTCAACCATCATCCCATGTAACACCACTTTTGTAAGATGAGCTTGATATTGTTATACCAACTATAAGAAACTTAGGTTTCTTGGAGAAGTGGAGATGCCTCGATATTTCAACCTTACTATTTTTTTTTATGTGGATATCCGGATTAATTTGTATACATCTAATTAATTTTATAAGTTTTGAAGTATATGACCATATAAATCTTCATTTTATCATATTAGTAATCAAAGAACTTAAACATGAAACCAGATAGAAACAAACCCCTTACATCTTATTATTGTCCAAGATGGCTTTGATTAATTATGAGCTTATAGTAGGAATGATGTGAATCGGGTTATGGGCAAATTCAGCTCGCACAGGTAGGAGTTTTTTTTAATATTATATCAAATAATTATCTCAATTCAAAACAATGACTAATTTGTGTTGGGATTATAATAACTTGCAAAAGCTTGTCACATTAACTTATGTAATATTTTAATTTAATTAACAAAAAAAAAGTAAGATTCAATTTCCTAGATTTTATATTATACAAAAGAAAATTATTTCAACATAAGTTTTCATCAATTTTTTTTTTTTTTAAAATAAAAATATACTAGCTTTCCTAACACACTAGTGATGTTAGATTATTCGAAGAAGCTCGTAATACTGCTCATGCGATCGAGGAAAAAGGACTGAGAATCATGACCTGACACGTGCAATCCTCCCAATTAGACTCACCATGCATTGACATTGCTGTGCTCTTCATGCACGTGAATATGTATAATTTACATACAAGATGACATCAAAAAAGACTTTCACTTTACCACCTTGGATTGAAGTTTCAACTTTCAAGACCACTAATTACTCTCTCTAATGGTCATTCATGAAGCCACATGGCAACAGCATATTATATCACCCCTTAATTTCTCTACAGTTGACAGAATTCAGCGAGGCCCACTTGACACGATTACACTTATGCTTGCCTAGATAACACACCCTTTCAGCATATATATGAGTCGACTGAACATGTTAGGGATGTTAGCTATGAATGCTGCGGCCAGGACTCACGGTATAGGAGAAAAATGTTTCCTCTTTCACATGATGTGTTAAATCATGAATTCTGTAACCTTTTGTTGTGGTCATATAGTTTTATATACGTGAATCAACAGAAATTGTAGTGTTGGCTCCGCTGGCTGAAGGTTCATGAGCTTGCTGGTAAGGGTTTCATTTTAGCCACCAGGAAGTGTATGTATGGTCGCCAATGTGAAGCTCCCACAAACAACTTTCATGTTCTTCCAAAATATGAGATGTAGATTAAAACACACCGAAAGAGAAAATCGATGAAATCTTGGGAGAGGCCAACTGGGAGGCTAGAGACCATTCAAATTGAACATGTCCCCCATTTAAGTAGGGCATACCCTAAAGCATGTAGGGATAGCTAGGTTATGATGGCAATCATCAATGATTAATTCGGCTAGGATTAGTTTAGAGATGGTCTGTGGTGGTCGTTGGTCTTCATTGTTCAATCACTGTTGTCTCAAATTGCCGTGAACTGAAGTAATGATAGTTCTTCTTTTTTTCTTGATTTATTTTTGGGTTAAATAAAGAATGAGTGGGTAAACTTGGTGAGTAAATTAAGACTAATTCAGCAAAGCCAGAAGCCAACAATGATTTGGGGATATAATCTTCCATATATTGAAGCCATTCACTCACTCACGAACAAAGACTTATTACAGTGGATACAAACCCGTCCAATTTTTATCATATCGCACTGTAAGAAAAGAAAAGACTGTAAAGAAGATATCATGAGCCAGTCATGTCCATCAAAAGCTTAACATATAATGGTAGAATTATTTGATAGGCAATGCATGTGATGATGTCTTGTGGATCCATTTTTGGGTCCACTTTTTAACAGACAGCATCTTAGCGGGCACCAACCCTCTCATCGCCTCATATAGTCTCAAAATACTTAAGAGTACACAAGATGTGACACTTGCATGTTGGCCACCATTGACAAAGAATCTAGTGGGACTAGGAGATCAGTTTATCAGCATATCCTGCTCCATAATGTATTAAGAAGGCAATTTTATTGGAGGAAGGTAACTAATTATATGCATAAGAAGGTTTTATAGTGCATTTATTAACTAGGATGTTATCTATATTAATAATTAATTATACAGATTTTAGTTATACTGGATTTTATTTCATATGATTGGGCGGAGAGTGTTGTCAGATGGCATATTGAGATCAACTGAGCATCATTCCTTCTGGTACTTTTCTTGAGCTGGGATTCTTTCATAGCAAAATATTAATCCTGTGAAACCTATTTAATGCTCGTCTCTTGTCTTTGCAACTAGTTAAGCCCAATTGAGGATGATGCCCACTTATGAGTTACTTAGATTGAGCTTCGTCTTTCCTAGGTTGTTAGGCATGTGAGATTGAGTTTGGGGTGGAACACTCATAAAATTAGGTTTTTTTTTTTTTTATTGTTTTACGGGTTTAAGGTGTTCAGGAACCAATTCATTTAAAAGATTAAAAAGTAAAATTTTAGAATATAATTTATATTATTCTCTAACACACCCTCTCAAGTAAAAATCATTTGAGTTTAAAACTTGTATAAATTCACACTATTTTATACTTGATTTTTATCAAATAAAATAGGATAGTGAGATTCGAATTTATTACTGCCGGGTAAACAAAACTCTAATATCATATTAAATAATTTTATCATTTAAAAATTTAAATTAATAAGTGAAATATCATAATATAATTTATAATATTCTCTTCTTATTCTTAAATTAACACTAATAGTGAAAGAAAGAAGTTTTAAGGAGACCATGGTGTGTGTGCTTGCAAAACAAATCTTAAAAAAGAAAAAAAAATGAGGCTGTAAGAAGATGACTACTTACTTTATAGTTCAGGGATGTTCATGCAATGATATGATGTTCAGTGTACTTTGTCATTTATAATTATGAACTACGTGAGAACACATACCTAGATTGACAACTAGTATTTGTAAGAATCTCTCTTGTTATAATTAGACACGTGTTGTGTATTATTGATTCCAATAATATGATCAATTACCAGAAGACATGTCGTCAAATGACATGCCCTTATTTAATATGTGTGTGTGTTCTCTCTGTGACAGGTGATGAGTAGATCAAGAATGTGTTTATTTATAAGATATGTCGCACAACATATCTCATGAAATATATATTTTCTAAATGTGTTTATTTGTAAGATGTGATATATATCTCATGCAATACATGCTTTTTATAAGGTATGCCGCACGATACACCTTACAAACAAACACGCCACAAATTTGATTATGAATTAGTGTACCCAGGTTTAGCAATTGGTTTTAGACTATTCATTCTATCTAGGGTTTAGCTTGCGCTAGCTTGATCTCAACGAGCTTTCTATTTAAATGTATTTTTGTTGGGCTCGAATTCAATAATGGGTGTTTTGGGGTTTGATGATCTTGTTCCAAGAGAGCACTAGGTCCCGTGATACATCTGGATCCGAATGAATGCAAGCTCTATTCCGGTAAGCTCCATGATTCATTATAGATTTGAGCCCATGTATCCTACATGCCTTACCATCATCCATGCAGCGAGGCCTAAAATTAGTTGGGTTTAAAGTAAGGCTCGGATAATAAGATTGCGGTGAGTTCTAGGCAAGGAGGAGACATCAGGGAATGGGTATGGTACAGTTGTCCAAATTAGAAATAATAATGGGAGTGCACAAAAATCTGAAAATGTGATCATCACCACCATATCCCGGACCTCTAAACAATCTCGTTTCCACCAACCCATCTCCCGCATATGCTTCTGGCTGGACCTGTCCAAATTAGAGACATAGCTAAGCCTGGAGAATTAACAAGGGGACGATAGCATTATCATTTACCATACCAAGAGGATAGTGATCATGAACTAAATTCCCTCCATCTAACTGAATGTAGAAATGGATTATTAGAAGGATGAAATGTTCAGCCAAATTTGGATGAAACTGGATGGATTGATTGAGTTGTCTTTACTCCCAGCAAGCGAATTGAATCCCATGAATTTGGCAGATGCACTCCACAATACATAACAATCCCTGCAAGTGATTTTCAGCCCTCATTTTTCTATGTTGCCAGGCTTGGATTTCCATGCTTGAAAATGGAAACTGATACTAACTCATCGAACTCTTGCTATCTTAATTTTTTTTATTTATCGTGGATATACATGGGATAGCTGAACACAGCTACAATGATGTTATCTAACATCTCGTTATTTTCTTTTTAACCTTTAAATGGACATAAATTGGAATGGATACTTACTTGGGACTTTGTCCTTGCGGCAAGAAGGCTGTATTTATCTGCAGTTTGTTTCTTTGAGTTCCAAGGCCAACCCTTGGAAGAAAAAAAGCATTTGTTTTTCATAAATCGGTGTAAACATGCAGTGACAGTGAAAAAGCAAAGCACCACATAAGTCACAAAAGAGAAACAGAAACCTGAGATAGCCGGTCTCCTGCATCAAGCCCTAAAGTAAGGCTTTTTGGCTATGTTTCTGTTAGCTGCCAAGAAAAGCCTTAAACTTCTCCCAAGGAACAAAACAAAACACACATAAGCACTCTCAACAGATAAAAGATTGAAAGGACCTCTCGTTTATGCAAACAATGCATCAATCCACCCCCTATAGGTCCCATTACTATATTCCCTCCCTTGGGACTCGGGAAAATTAAACAAAAAAGTCTTCGTCCTTGACATGAAATTAAATATTTTTCCTTTCCACCAGAGAGCCAAAGAAAAGAAGAAGAGCGGGTCTTTATGGTAAGCCAAGAAAATGAAGGTTAAGAATAAAGGCAAATTGTACCCACCTCCACTACCATCATCCAAATCTTCAGATAAGGATCCCGACTCCGTGTTAATGCTACTGCCAGTGACTATTCTAGCTTTAGCCCTCTCTCTTCCTGACCAGGATCGTGAAGTTCTGGCTTACTTGATAGCAAGGTCCATTTTTATCACCACCACAACAAACCCATCTTCGCTTGTCACTCAACATCCTAAAAACAAAAGCAAAACCAAGACCGCCCCTACCACTGCCAACAAGAATGAAAAATATCGAGGCCAAGAGGCTCCACTTTTTCAATGTGGGTGTTTTGATTGCTACACTAGGTTTTGGCATAGATGGGACTCGTCTCCAAACAGAGATTTTATTCACCAAGTTATCGAAGCATTTGACGAGCATTTGGTGCAAAATATTGAGTGTCCAAAGAAACACAAGAGAGGCAAGAAGAAAGGTAAGGTCTTGATGATGGGCCATTTTCAACCTGATAGCATGCCTGAAATATCAGTGCCTGAAGCTGAAAGTGGAGTGATGGCAGTGCAAGAAAATCTTGGAAGTGGAGAGATTGAGGAAAATGAGGTTGTGTCTCAAGAGGACATGGTGGAGTGCGGGAAGCTGACTGGGAACTTGGAAATGGAGGTGACGACAGTACCTCCTTCAGGGTACAATAATAGCCACAAGGGTTTGGCTAGAAAAGTTTTACCGGATATAATGGGTTTACTGAACTCTCGTTTATGGAGTAATCTTTGGAGTCCGGGCATGTAAGAAGCATACATTTTACTTTTAGCTTAGGGTTCAGGAAAAAAATATTACTTTTGCATGCTGGAAACCTTTAATTTCTTCTTGCGCCGACAGGGGTTAATATTTTGGGGAAACTCTACGCTTTTCGTACAGACATGGTGATTGAAGTGAAGAACAATGGATGAATGTTGCGGCTCAGATGCTCTGATTATTTTGCATTATTAGTGGTGACAGTGATTTATGAGTACTGTCTTGATTGTTTCCTACTCAATCACTATGCAAATCTTTAGACTTTTGTTTGGTTGGTGCTTTAAAATTAGCTACACTGGTATTTGTGTTGGGTTTTCTTAATATAATACATGCAATGTAAATTATAAAATAAAACTATTTAAGAGTTTTTAGACATATATATTATATAAAGAGTTATTTAAGAATTTATTGGTTGAACTTTAGATGATTCTTCAAATCTGATTTGTTTACAACTTTAAATGATTCTTTAAAGTTGACATATTGTAAACTATAAATTATTTAATCTTTAATAAAAATTCACTAGTAAAAAATCTCATAAATCTTCTAAAATATCGCAAGAAACCAAAATTCAACCTCTCTATAGAGAGAGGTTGTCTAAACGCCTTTCATTTACCTCACCACACTCCTCCTCGACTTGCTCAAACCCCAAACTCCATGTCCGTTCCTTTCCTTTCCTCCTCTGTAGAAACAAACCCCGACACTCAAAACCCACACCAACCACAAAGCCCAACACGCACTCAAGACATGAAGAATCCGCTCAAGACACACTAATGGCTCAACCATCATCCCATGTAACACCACTTCTGTAAGATGAGCTTGATATCGTTATCCCAACTGTAAGAAACTTGGGTTTCTTGGAGCGGTGGATACCTCCTCGATCTTTCAGCCTTACCATCTTATTATTGTCCAAGATGGCTTTGATTATGAGCTTTATAATAGGAATGATATGAATCGGGTTATGGGTAAATTTAGCTCACATAGCTATGTCGAATGAACCTTGCTTTTGACAGGAAATTGATTGGCCCTGCAAAGTACTTTGGTCTCATGGGTGACGGTCAACCCATTGGGAGATATGATAATATGTGGGCTGACTGGTGTGCCAAGGTAGTATCTTGATCACCTTTTCATCTGTTTTGCAGCCAATAATAGTATTTAACGGTGAAAAAATATCCTGGCGTTTTGTTAATGATTTTATCGAATGCATGAGATACGAGTAGTCTACTTTGATTGCCATGAAAAAGCAATTGGTGTCTCGTTTAGTTTCTGTAGATCTTGATTTTAAATCTACGTTAATGGCTTAAGGTGTAGAAGTAGTCGTATAAAGTTGTGAACTTCTTCTGTGAGCTTGTAAAGGATTACTACTGCTTGGATTGGAATCAGAATTTGACGCCATTTCTTGTTCTAATTCTAATTTGATTGATAAAATAGAAGAGACAGAGACGGACGATTGATTACAGTGGATATTTTTTTATCTTCTTGATGCTCCAAATGATAGGAATACACAGACCCTTTTCAGTGTGTGTGGATTTCAGGTAATCTGTGATCATCAGAGTCTCGGGGTGGAAACAGGACTGCCATACATCTGGCATTGCTCGGCGAGCAATCCATTTGTGAATTTGTAGAAGGGATACAAAAGATTGCACGACGACCGTGCAGCAATGCTATCATGAGCTTTCCAAATTGGTCAAGGAAAAGCTTAGCCCTGCTGATCCTTGCTTCAATAAACTTGGTGATGCCATGGTTACCTTGATTGAAGCCTGGGACGAGCTCAACTCACCTGCACTAGAAACTGCAGCCCCGGTCAATGGCATTAAGAAAATCTGAGCTCTCTTTAGCCTTCATGGACCGCATTTCATTTCTTTCAATCTTCTAGATGTATGTGATTCCGTTACCCGATACCATTCTGCCCTGCTTAATCGGTGTCACGGCTTCCATTGTAGAGCTTTTAAGCTTTATAGTACCACTACATGGTCTAAAAGCATTCTAACCAAAATAGCTCAGAGTTTTAACAGGGCGAGTGATGAGAGAACACAAGTTTCAAGCGTCAGTACGTGTTTTCCTTATTGTTGTGCAGTAGATAATAGTATAATTATTTCAATACACACACAAATGCGCTCGTGTCTCATTGCTGGAGAGACTATAATTTTCTCAACATAAAAAATATTAATTATATTTTATTTATTATAATATAAATTTAATTAAAATAATAAATATATATAGAATTCTTGTAAAGTATAAGTTTTCTATAAAATATATGAATTATAAATTAATATAAATTTAATCTATTTAGTAGGTTTTAATAAAATAACTAATATACAATTATTATAATCATTAAAAAAATAAGAAGATTCAAATATTTGAACTATTAAATTCATTGTATTAAGATTAATTCATTTTATAATTTAATTTAAATCACATTTAAAAATAAAATATAAATTGTGAAAAGATCTCCAATAATCAAATAACATATGAGTAGTTCATTTTTTTATCCACAAAAGGATAAAAACATAAATTATTGTGCAAACAATAATTAAAATTATTTTCATCCCTACGTCATTTTCATTATTATAACAGTTAAAATTATTATCAACATTACTTGCCAAACAATTAAAATAATTAAATTACCTAAAAAAATAAAATAAAAATAAAAAAATTTTAACAAAAAAAACAATAAAAAAATAATCACTAAAATTATCATTATTATTGCACAAATAATAAAATAAAAAAATTATCTAATCCAAAAATAGATAAACTAACCAAAAACATAAAAAAAAAAAGAACAAAGGGAAAAAAGGAGCAATATTAATTTTAAAATTATCACCAATATAAATTAAAATTTCAGAATGGAATCTAATTAAAATAAAACCCTGACAAAAAATGGGTCGAAAAAAAAATCTAAAAGTATAAATGAATAAATACGGATAGAAAATAGGCATTGTATTTTTTTTAATGCATTTAGATCATTTTCATGTGTTAATGTTAAAAATAATTTAAAAAAATAATTATCATTTTAATATATATCTAAACAAAAAATAATTTAAAAAAAAATAAATCACTTTTCCAAATAAATATGGGCATAAAATAAACATTGTCCAAACATTGCATTTTTTTAATGTTTTTTTTAATATTTTTAGATTATTTTCATGTGATGGAGTTAAAAATGATTTTTTAAAATTATTATTTAAATATATTTTAAAATAAAAATATATATTTTTTTTTAAAATCAATCACGACTTGAACCCAGCCCCTATCAAAAATCTGCTTTAATTTCGTGCCTTACCAATGCGGCTACCCCAAATTAACGTATATGGTGAATGCTAATATTTATAAATAGTAACTATAATTGTAGATTCGCTCAATTTCAAAACACAATATGTGGAGAATGGGATTCGAACCTAGGTCCTATCAGAAGACTGTTTAATCCACACCTTTTATCAACTCGGCTATCTTAACACCATGGTCATCGTTCATGACAATGTATATAAATAGAAAGAGTTACTGTAGATCGAAATAATAAAACTGGGACGTGTTTTATATTATAGGTAATATATATTACTAGCCACTTTTCCGTGTTTTGCCGCAGGAAGAATTATATTTTATTCAACATAAAAAATATTAATTATATAATATTTTTTATAATATAAATTTAGATAAAATAATAAATATGTATAAAATTTATATGGAATGCGAGTTTCCTATAAAAACAAGAAGATTCAGATACCTAGATTATCGAATTCACTGAATTAAAATTAGTTTATTTTATAATCCAAAATTAAACATAAAAAATAAAATATAAATTGTGAAAATACCTACAATAATCAAATAACAAAAATAAATAGTTAATTTTCTATCTACAAAAAGAAGATAATATCATTGAAAATTCATCTCTACATTACTATCATTATCATGACTATAACAATTAAAATTATTATCAACATTACTGTCCAAACAATTAAAATTATTAAATTACCCCAAACATTAAAAAAAGATAAAAAAATTTACAAAAAAAACAATAAAAATTAATCTCTAAAATTATTATTATTATTATTGCGCAAACAATAGAACTATAAAATCATCTGATCCGTAAAAGAGATAAAAATAACAAAAAAACACACACAAAAAAAAAAGAATAAAAGGAAAATGGAGCAATATTAATTTTAAAATGATCACTAATATAAATTAAAATTTCATGATTGAATCAAATAAAAATAAAACCCCAATAAAAATTAAAAAGATAAAAATTAAAAACAAAAACAAAAACTAAAAACATAAATGCATAAAAACATTTAAAAAATAAACATTGATCGAGACGAACCAAAAAAACTAATGGAATTAATATCAAATATAAATTCAAAGAACAAAGACTGAAATGAAAAATAAAATATATAATTAATTATTATCGAAGGACAAAATTGAAACAAAAAAAAACATTGGAATCGAAACGAATAAAAATATTATGTTAAACCAATTAAAATAATAAGTATTGAAATGAAAAGTAACATATATCACTAATTGCAATTGGAAGACACAATTAAAAAAATCAAAACAGAATATATAATTAATTCTAATTGAAGAAAAAAAATGAAATAAATAAAAACCCGGTGTTTGAAACAAATTACAACAATCCAAGGACAAAATTGAAACAATTAAAAACTTTTGGACTTGTTGCACCCTACGTGTGAGCATGGCATCAAGAAGATTCTCCACGTGAGTGGAGAATTCATGTCGGGGTTTTATTTTTATTTTGTGGGAAAAAAAGAGTCGCCACCTACTATTACGGTCACTACGACACCTAATCTAGTCTTTCAGAGATTTTAAGACAAGAGACTGGTTGCGTAAAGGAAAGGTTTTAACACCCCTAGTACGCCTTACTTAAGGTAAGTTGCTTGGTGTTTTGGTTTGCCTCATGATTGCTATGATATTGTTCTTTCAAAAATATATTGGTTAAATGATGACGACATATTATTCCTGTAAAAATATTTTGGATATTTACTAATTTAAGGTTTTTTTATCCAAATATTTATGGTGAATAACAACGAATTATCCCCATTAATATTTTGGATATTAACCTCTTTAGGATTTCTTTACTCAAATATCAATAATGAATAATGACGAATTATCCCGCTAATATTTTGGATATCAATGCTTTTAGGATCAATTTACCCAAATATTAACAGTGAATAATATGAATCCCAAAAAATAAGATTTTGATATTTTTAGAATATTGGCCAATTTCCTTTGGATTTTACAAACATGTTGTAAAATTCAAAAAGACGAGAAAATAATTTTTTTTTTTTGTATTTATGAAATCCATGATAAAACCATTTTTATTTAAACTCTGAAATAATATTTATTTTTTTTTAAAATAATATTCAAAATATGTTAGCGTATTGATTGTATGCATGAAAACAACATATTTTTATTCTAGATATATTTCTTTCTTAAAAAACATATTTTTTTTATGCAAATTTTGTATTTTTCTTATTTTTTAGGTCGTCTTACCTGGAAGCCCAACTTACCTAGGTAGTCAAGTCGGGTGTAAAGACTAGCCCGACCAGCCATTGTTCAAATGCAGTGAACAGTGGTGGGGCGCGACTATACACGTGAACGATAAAAAGTAAAATGGTGGTTTTTGGATGGTAATGAACGACATACCTATTAATATTGTTGGGTAGAGGAGGTCGAAGTGATTCTTCCTATCATGATGGCGTCGGAAATGGTGGCCTATGGAGGCCGGAGGAGGCGTCGGAAGGTGGATGCCTTACATTGTTGTCGCGACTGTTGCTCCTGCTCCTCGCTGAAGTCCACATCTAGGTTGTTAGTGTGAAGAGGAGGTTACTGATAGTGATGATGGTGGAGCTAGGTGATCCATTGGAAAGTGTTTAAGGACAGAGAGAGAGAGAGAGAGGCTGGTCAACTAGTTTTATATATATAGAGAGAGAGTTGGTCAAGAGAGAAAGCAACTGCAGCTACTAGGGAAGAGAAAGAATGACATCGGGGAGAAAAGAGAGAGAGAGATGTTGACGCCGAAGCTGGGGAAGAAAATAGGTGGTTGTCGCTGCGTAAATGGGAGAGCGAGAAGTTCAACCGAGAGAGGTGGAGAGAGAGAGCTACATGCAAGTTTTTTAGTCTCCGTAATTTTTCATTCCTCCTCTCTGTTCGTAAAATTTTTCCTCTTTATTTTCTTTGTTTTTTTTCATTCTCATGCATGGCTTTCCCTTTTATAGACGCAGGAGGTAACTGTTGGGTTACCTCCTGCGGCACCATGACTGTCAGCGGCGGCGTGCAGGTGGCCTTTCGGTAATTATGCAACCGGCTTGTTGGTAGCGGTGCAGGCAATGACATGCGTTGTCTATTGTTTTGGGAGGTGTAAGTGCAGTTAGGTCCCTCGATTTGTAATTGTTCTAATTGCACTTCCAATTAAATTTACAGTTATAATTTTGTGCAATTGTACCCCGTTAGAATTCAATATTAGCCTTTACTTTGCACGCTTTTTTTTTTGTCATTTGTTTCTGATTTACATGATTTGACCCTCACTTGACCGTTAAACTCTTCATTGTTTTCAATTCGACCCCTGACTTTGCACAATTATGTTGAAAAAAATTCAATTGGTCTCTGAAAATTCTAATCTTCTCAATTTAACCTGAATTAAGCTTAAAAACTTGATTTTTCATCGATTAAGTCTTTAGTAAAATTGATTTGACCAATTAAAAATATAATTAAATCTTTGCACTTAATTAAATCCTTCAATTGGATTCTAAATTAATTCTCAAACATAAGTATACTTTTAAATTAGCCAACAATTAAATCAAACTGGCTCATAAAAATATAATTATATCTTTTGATTTAATTTTTACACAGATTTATCCAATAATAAATTACTTTAGCTTGGAATATGCGTTTTCATTCATTTCTAGGCACATAAGAGGTATGATCGAACTCTCGAAAAATGTCCAAAATTTTCACCTTGATTTTCCTACCAACAATGACCCTTTTTATTTTATTTTTGTTATTTTTGGATAGATTTGGAAAATAACCCAAAATTGGGTTATGACATAACCGGAACAATTAAAGGCATTATTTATAAAAAAAAATTGCAGTGTAGTTTTTTTTAAAATTAAAAGAATAAGAACTGAAATGAAAAGTAACATATATGACCAATTTCAATTGGAGGACACAATTAAAATAAATCAAAACCTGCATACCAAAAACATGAAGGGAGCCAAAACCAAACCAAAAATCAAAAGAATAAGTTTTAAATTCAAAACCAGCATATATAATTCCAATTCAAGGGCATAATTGTAAAAAAATAAAATTTCTAATAAAAAATAAAAAATAAAATCAAAATCAAAATCAAAATCAAAATCAAAAGAACAGGGATCGAAATCAAACAAAAGCAAACAACAAAGACTTAAATGTATTTACCAGCAAAAGAAGAGAGAAAAGGGAGAGAAAAACAAAAACCATTCACCAGCAATTCACCGACTATCAGACATCAACACGCGCCATACCAGGAGGTAGAGTACATGTTAGCACACTAAGTGACATAATATCTAGTCTGTTTCACTTGTCGGAAGACATCGCAAGCACCGTCTTAAAGGCACATGCTAGTGAAACACTGTGGGCACGTCTGCATCACGCACCTGCAATTTTATGGAAAAGAAATAATAATAAAATGATAAATTAGATATACAACATTGTACCCAGCGATAATCGTGAAAAAATCTTGTGAAAGGATCATAATACCCCTGACTCCAACTAGCTACTGGGGGTATTTTAGAATTTTTGATAGGACAATGATGATAATTTCTGGATTTTTTGCACAGTAAAATAATGCAACTAGCCACCCGACGATAAAATAAGGCAACTGGAACCGGGGGTAGTTTAGTAATTTCCAGGGGCATAGATGGTATTTCTGAATTTGTTGAATAGTATAACTACAAAATTAGCCCTAAAAATGACAAAAAAATAACAGTCGAACTAGGGATATTTATGTATTTTCCACTGTGGTTTTTTCGTGGTTATCATGTGGGGTCAAGGGTGTATTGGTAATTGTCAATTATTTTATTATTTCATTTTGAAAATACTATAACGCGCGTTGTATGGACGAGTTGCAGTTTATCAGGCGCACGCGCCATTCTGGTGGCGCGTGCTCCTCATTACGGTGGTCCAAAATCATCTTCTGGCGTGTTCTCTTTCTTTCAGTACGGCCCGTGTCTGGTTACAGTTGATGGTGAAACTCTGGTGAATGAGTTTAAGTTTTTTCTCCCTTTTCTCTCTCTTGCCACCCGGAAATACTCGTCGGTCCTTGATGTTTGCCAAAAATATTTATTTTGGTCCCTGTTTTTTTTATTTCAATTTTTTTATTGTTTTTTTTAATATAGTTTTTTATTTGTTGCAATTGGACCCTTCAATTGAAATTGATTATATATGTTAAGTTTCCATTTGGTCCTTATTCTTTTGATTTTTGATTTGTTTTTGGTTATTTTAATTATTTCAATAAGCAGGTTTTGATTGCTTTTGATTGGGTCTTCTAATTGAAATTTTATCGTATATTCTATCTTTCATTTCAGTTCTTATTCTTTCAATTTTGTAAAAACATTACAATATTTTTAAAATGTTTTTATTTATTTTGATCTCAAAGTTCTATCTATTTCAATTGTCCTTCAATTAAAATTAATTATATAGTTTGTTTTAATTTGTTTTGGTTGTGTCCTCCAATTAAGATTGGTTATGTATGCTACTTTTCATTTCAATCATTATTCTCTTATTTTTTTTAAAAAAATTACACTGTATTTTTTTAAAAAAAATATATTTATTTTTTTTGGTTCTAATGTTTTTTTTTTGTTTCAATTTTGTCAATCAATTGGAATTAATTATATATTTTATTTTTTCTTTTCGGTCCTTATTGTTTGAATTTTTTATTTTCTATTAATTTTTTTTTCTGTCATTCTTGGACAATATTTATTTTTTATTTGTATTTATGGATCTATGCTTTCAGTTTTTATTTATTTTTTGTTTTATTTTTTATTAGAGACTTATTTTTATATGGTTTAATCCTGAAATTTTAATTTATGTTGGTAATGATTTTCAAATTAATATTGTTTTCCTTTTTTATTTGTTCTTTTTATTTTTGTTTTTTGTTATTTCTATTTATTCTTCATATCAGATGATTTTATGATTTTATTGTTGGTGTCATAATAATAATAATTTTAGTGATTTTTTAATTGTTTTTTTGTAAAAATATTTTGTATTTTTATCTTAATAGAAATTCTACAGAGATTTATTATTTCATTTAAATTTATATTATAAAAAAAATTATATATATTAAAAAAATATAGTATCGCCGGGACGACGATTAAAAATAATGTAATCTCACCCCTGGAGGTTAGGCTCCGTGCATGGCGGCCCTATGAGCTGTAGGGTGCTGACGTGGCGTCATTGCCCCATCCTAATCGGACCGTATTCCAAATAATTCCATTGTTGTGTGCTGACTGCTGCCTAACTTGCATTATGGCAAGGTGGCGTCTCTGGTGAGCACTAAGAAGAATTTGTTGCTCCTTAATTATTCAAATTAAATGCTCTATCTTAATCCTTTAATTAGTTTTATATTTAATGATAAAATTTCTATTTTTAAGGTCACCACTGATTTCATCCTATATATCAAAGAATAAAAGGTATGCATGAAGTGCATCTAGAAGCATTTTATTTAATCTTTGTAATTTAATTTTTATTTTTCAATTCATATTTTTGAGAATTTTATTGGCTAACTCAGCAACACCATTAATCTTTTATCTTATTTTCATCATAGTACTAGGTCTCATATGTGACTCATTGATGAATATTTCTTTCAACATGTATCTTAAAAACACATCACACACACACACACTATAATATAAGTCGTGAACATTTTACTGTATATTTTTATTGTGTATATAGATATAAATTATTATGGATTCCAAAAGTAAAATTTTCATTTTACACTTAGGAGCAAATAAAAAACATGGAACAATGGGAGGTATTTTCAGTTTTTCATATATTCATACATATTGAAACTACAAAGATATCCCCAGAGAAAACAAAAATGAAGGGCTTGAGTGAGGGGTATTTTGATACTTTTCTTTATAGTTTTTTTGCAGTTACACTAGGTCCAGGATTGTATAGGTAATTTTTTTTTATTTTTTTAAAACACTGCAGACATGTCGTTCGGACGTACTTGCAGTGTTTCTCACATACATACCTTTTAGGCAACACATACGGTGTCACCTAGTGCAGTGAATTCATTAATTCATATATCTGAACCTTCTTATTTTTTTTTAATGATAATGATAATTTTATACTTGTGATTTCGTTGAAATCTACTAAACAAATAAATTTATATCGATTTAAAATTCATATATTTTATAGAAAACCTGCACTTCACAATAATTCTACATAGATTTATTATTTTTTTCTAAATTTATATTATAATAAAAAAATCTTATACAATTAATATTTTTTGGATTGAAAAAAATATAGTTCTAGCCGCGAAGAAATATGTATAAGTGACTAGTTTATATATATAATGTGTTTTTGAGATACATATTGAAACAAATATTCATCAATGAGATATGTGGCTCATTTTTTCTTCTCATTTTTTTTCCTTTTTCTTGACTCTTGGTATTCACATTGAACCTTCAAAACTCAATTGTATCCCCCAATTCTCATTTAGTTTCAATTTGATTCTTATTTATTTATTTATTTATAATTTTTTTTGAAGAATATTGCTTTTTCAATTTCATCCTTTATAATTTTATTTTATTTTAGTTTTGTATCCAATTTAATCTCCATTCTTTTGATTGCTATTTTTCTATCTTTTGGTTTTTTTTTATATATATATTTTCTTAGTTCAACATTTTATTTAATTTTGTATCCAATTTTGGTCCTCGTTTTTTTTGAAATTTTTTATTCTTTCCTTCATTGATTATGTATCCAATTTAATCTCTAAAATTTTTTCATTGATTTTTTTTGTACAAGATTTTATTTTATTGTTTTGATTTTGATTTTTTTAATGATTAGGAATTTGCCTTGTTATTTTCTCATGTCTACTTTTTTTGGGTAATCTTGGTCTCATGATACAAGCCACCAATTTCAAGGATTAACTTCATTTAAATTCATATTTTTTTAAGCCTTTTTTTTTAAAATGATTTTCTTATTAATTTTGTCATTCAACATCGAGCTATTAGAGCTCGAGTTTTGTTTTTTTTGTTTTTTACTTTTTTTATGTGGTCATTCCTATCTCGAATCCTATATCATGGGTTAATCGAGTTAACCCAGGCTGTCTTATTTTTTATTCAATTTTGTTTACAATTTGTTTTTGTAGTTTCTTCCTTTGGCATTAAATTATTAGCCCTTATGTTTTGTGATTTTTCCCCTTTTGTTTATGTGTAGTTATTCGAGTACGGGTTAGTCAAGTTAACATGAAAGCTTTTTTTTTAATTACTTTTTAATAATTTAACTTTGATCTTAATTTTTTCCAGGTTTTTTTTTTAAGTAAATTTTTAATCCTGATCTTATATTGTATTTTGTGAGTAAGTATAGTTAATTTAGGTTGACTTAGATGTTTTTGACATTTTTATTATTAAAAATGATGTTTTTCTTACTTTTATTCTTGAAATTAGGTTATCGGACATTAAATTGTGATTTTTTTATAAGATTATCATGGTCAATTTAGTATTAATAAAGTTAAACTAGTTAACTCTATCAATGTATAAATATTATCATGACATTAGTAAAAATTTACCAACTCTCACTATAATGGGGAACACTATTCTAGTGATGTTCTCAAATGGGCAACGAGTCTCTAATTCTTACGAACTATTAAGAATAAGACTTCTCTTCTAAAACTGGTGTGATTAGCGACAATCTTGTCAATTGGCGTGCCGTTTACGACTCATCTATCCCCATATATGAAGCTTGCACACATTAATAATTAATCAATATTCTCCTGCACCAAGTGAAAATGGATGTTGCCTGGTAGCCGCCCACCTTTATCTTCCCTTCATATTTGCCAATCAGCCACTCAAAAATCATTTTTAGTTTCTTATATATTTCTTCTTGAAGGAGTATAGATTCATGTTAGCAGCAGCGGTCTTGTTTACACTTACCGTTCATGCTAATGGAGAAGTATCAGATTTTCCTCCCTGTCTCTGAGCCATCGAGCCCTTCAGGTTCACCTTTATCACTAAACATGGCAAATCCTTTAATCTATTTTCATGGTGAGAATGAAAATGGGGTCAGGCCAGGAAGTCGAGCTCAACATGTGGATGCGAAACACAGTGCTCCTCAGACTAGTAGAGTCTCTAACTATTCTGAGAATAAGGCTGAACCAGGAATGAGGGGAGGGGAAAACAATGAGTTCAGAAAGCATAAATATGCATTTCAAACTAGAAGCCAAGTTGACATACTTGATGATGGGTATAGATGGAGGAAATACGGGCAAAAGATTGTTAAGAACAGTAAGTTCCCAAGGTTAGTATCTTGCTAGCCAGGTAAAGATTTATAGATTAATTCTTTTGTAGGATGATTGATAAAACACTCTCTCAACTCTTGCCTGTCAATTTCAATCTGTAATTGATGCATGAATGCACATTTTACCTGCCTTATTAATTGTTGTGGTTGGAGATTAATTTTGATGTTTGCCATGAAGTTTCGAATGTTTTTTCATTGCTTTAACTCAAACACTAACTGTAATCGTTTTGGCTCGACATTATCTATGGTACAAATAGAGCAAAAATGATCTAATGTATTGAAGACCAGGCAAGGATTGTGACATATTCGCTGCTTATGGGAAAGTAATTAATTTAGTCCAGAACATGAAAACATAACTACAATCATCATCTGATGGGAAGTTTTTTGTTGAATGTCAATCATTTGCTACTACAGAAGTTACTACAGGTGTACGAGTAATGGGTGCAATGTCAAGAAGCAAGTCCAACGCAATTCTAAAGATGAAGAGATTGTTGTGACCACCTACGAAGGGAAGCATACTCATCCAACTGAGAGCTGCACTGAAAACATTGAGGACATTCTGAGACAGATGCAAACTTACACTCCTTTCTAAATTATGCCAGGGAGTTTTCCTTAATGTTAAGATTACAAATAGACTACTATAATTCTGAATTGGGGGTGGAAAATAAATCTTTCCACGGAAGAAAACATTGGAAGCTACTTTCTTTCTACCTTTGGAATTCTGATGGTGCCAAGATTAATTTCAGTTTCAAGCTTGCTAGAAAGATTTGGCAGATCCAATATATGAAGGGTCTTAGCCATACAATCTTTAGCATTATCATAAGGACTTGTACAATTCTTAAGTGTTATACTCCAGCTATTCCGATCCACAGTTCTCGGTCAAAAGCAGAAGCAAACTTGAATACCAAAGAAGATTGATTGAGAGAGTACTACCACCATCGGAGGAACTCTTCAAGTTTTTATCGAACTTGTAAATCTACATGGATGGATAACGTATCCCTGTATAAAATCCTGATTGGCTTGGATTATATTAGATTCATGTTGGTGCAGATTGAAAATACTCAACTAGATCTCCGTATGTGTTTATTAATTGCATCCATATTCACTATCTATTGTAGAGACTAAATATGTCATCACCAGTTAGAAAACAGGTTCATTCATACAAAATATTAAGGAAACATCAGTTAAATGACCTCCTCAGTTTTGGGTCAACCTAGAAAGAAAACAAAGAGAAAAGATCATCATGTTGGGAATAGAATCACCTCACTTCCAACCCCATGGCCACCAAAGCTTCTCTTTGAGACGATCCCGATTGCACAAACAATGAAAGCAATTGTAAGACAACCCAAAGTAACCATCCGGTTTGTCCCATATCTTTCTTGATCACTAATCAAAACTCTATTTTCATCTTGAACACTTGCCACCGCCACCTTTTCTCCCTCTTTTTCTGTCGATTCTCTCTCAACACAACCATCACATATATAAGATGAAGAGGAAGATGACGAGCAACTATGAACAAATGGAGACAACCCTTCTTTGCTTGCTTCGACATTTTCATTTTCATCATCAGAATCATAAGAGAATACTGATGATCTATTCTCACTCTCATGAGCTAAACTATCCATGTTATTACATATCATCTCCTCTATCCCTCCAAAACCCATCTCACTCACACTACTCCCCATCGACCCAAAAAGCCTCCTTCCCTTCAACTTGCCACGACTACTCTCAATGCCTGCCCTTCTTTCTTTCAAAACTTCTTCAACTGCCAAGTCATTGTTCCTAACCTTCCACGCACCACCTTCTCCCTCTGGTGGAGACCTCCCATGTTGAAGCGAACACACGAGGTCTCTTGGAGAGTTGTGTAGGAGTTTATGAGCTTTAACCATGAGCTTTGAGTCTGTCGATGCTCTGCGTAGGGCTCTTGTTTTTGATTGTTTCATGGAGTCCCATTCTTGTTCCAAATGCATCAACTGTTGGTACAGTTTATCAGTAATCTCTTTTCCTTCTTTACCTGGTCTTTCAATGGTGGGGTCTGTCTCTTTCCCGCATTCCATTATGGCTTGGACTATTTTGTGGTGTTTTCTGAATCAATAATGAGGTTAAGTTAGTGGATTTTGATTTAAACGTGATTTACTGGATCAGATTATAGAGGGATAAGAATTAAGAACCACCCACCCACGTTCTGACTCATAATTTTTGAATTTTGATTTTGGAACTAATAGGGTTGACGAATCTTACGTGAGATGATCATTATTATTAATCTAGACAGTTCAATAATAGAATTGTTGGTGACAGTTTTCCCCACTACGCCATGATTCTAGTTGTTCAATTAATAAATGACTTACTTTTTCCCAGGAAGCCATAATCACTAACGTCATCCGAATTAACAAATTACATATTCATGGCTTCGCTTTTGGCCCCCTTTGCTTACTATTTTTTGTCTCATGTTTTGACACTGCTATAGTTCCGATACCATGCATATGACGATGAGGGGTCAAGTCTGCCTCCACCCAGATAAATTTCTTGCTACAAAGTAGAATAAATCAGTGCTTGGATCAATTTTTGAAAAAGTTGTTAATAAAAGAAATAATTTAATAAAAGATAATCAATTTAATAAGAAGAAATCTCATTATTAATCTTAAATTGAAGATTTTTTTGTCTGTTTGTTTAGTCAACATACCTTTCTTTTCATTCTCCATAGCCCCTGTAATTTTTACAAATTTAATATTGATTTAATAATTCATTTTCTTGATATTTTTGTTTTTGCTTTGAGAATCTATTTGATTCTGCATTTCAAAAATATTTTAAAAAAAATCAAAAATATAATTTTCTTTTTTATTTCACTTTTATTTGTTTTCAGATAAAAAAAATATTATTTCGATGCATTCTTAAGTAAAATATATTTTAAAAAATAACCGCTACCACATATAAAAAAGACAACATAGTCTAAAAAGAACAAACAGATAAAATAGTTAGTTTGATTATATTTTAGTGACGATCATCAACTAATCTTGTTTATTAAGGAATGTTTTATCGAGGTTTTTTTTACCATTTATCTTGTCTAAAAACTAATTTGATTTTATGTTCTAGTTTGATTTTATGTTTTGGAATTATTTTTGAGATCGATAAATTATTTTTTATATGTTTTAAGGGTGCTTAGTATGTGATTTTGAGTGAACCGGGTTTAACATTGATTTTAAAGCCAAATAATAAATTCCTCTCGGTTTTCCAACCACCATTATGGTTGCCGGATTTGGGACAGGATGACAATATGTTGTTTTTTTGTAGTAGACAATGGCACTAGACCACCATTCCCAGGCAACTGGCCCATTTTTATGCTTTAAATGTTTTGAGTTTAAATTAATACTAATTAAATAAAAAATGGGTGCTCAGTTGGGAGGATTCAGTTTTTATTTAAATTATTTTAAAAAAATAATAATTAAAAAATTGTGATAGTTTTTTATAGAATCATGGTTAACTATTACTTGGTTTTAGACAGATTATAACATGTTATATATATATATATATATATATATATATATATATATATATATATATATATATATATAATATTAGCATGTATTTGTTTTGTGCAACCTAGATAATTTCTTTTCCTTTAATTTTATATATATATATATATAATATTAGCATGTATTTGTTTTGTGCAACCTAGATAATTTCTTTTCCTTTAATTTTATTCAATAGCTTCTCTATGCATATGCATGTTTAGTTTTATCATTATTTAAATATACGAGGGGCTAGTTTTAAAAAGTTATTAAACTCAACCATATATATAGCCTATGTATCGAATCAAATATTTTATTCTGTATTTGTATCCTAACTTTCAAGTTTAGTTTTTATTTAGCATTAACAACTTTCTTTTCATTTATTAGCACATATGATTCTCTATTTGTTTAATTAAATGTAAGAATAAGGTTTTTTTTTTTTTATTCCCAATAAAGAATTTTTTTTGTTGATGTTAAAAACATTTTGGAATTGCCTACACATCCCACTAAAAGAAAATTAGCAAATGCAAATGGACATATTAACAAAAAAAACTATTTATAAATTACAATGATATTTACTAACAAAATATTTTTCTCATTATTTTTGTTTGTATAAACCTATAAAAATTTTCTATCAGAGTATTCTAAGGAAATTATAGTGGTAAAATAAGATATGAGAAAAATAAAAGGGCCAAGAAGATACCTATATCATATATATATATATATATATATATATATATATATATATATATATATATATATTAAGAATTGATGTTTGTTATAGAGCTTTATTGTTTCTATGAACATTAAAACTCTTGCCTTTTATTTTATTTATGAAAAAAAAATCATTTAATTTAATAATTGTATAGCCTAATTAAATGATAATAGTTTTGGAATTATTTTACAGCTATAAAATTGAAAAAAAAAATTAAATGTAAAGCACAATGAGAAAATGTGTTTAATCTCAAGTTAGAGACACTTTTTATTTTGGTTTGAAAGTTTTTTTCCTAGTCCATTGCTTTAACATAGGAGAGAGAAAATCACTAAAAAATTACAATAAGATAAAATACCATAGTGATAGCTGGGTTCTAGGACAAGCAATGGTCAGGAACACACGACATGTTTCTTCATTTATAAACAATTATGGAAAAGATGACATATCATCCACCTCTTTTTTAAAATAATTATGGCTCAAATGTGAGGGCATACCCCAAACCCATGCTTTTAGGGTTTTTTTAGGCCCTGAAAAATTTAGTTTGACTCTTAGTTTCAATTTTAACTTTGAAAATTGAGTTTTTGTTGAATTGTTTTGATGTTTTTTTTTTAATTTTATCATTTAATAAATTATTTATTTTGAATTGATTTTTATTTATATAATATAGCTAAATAAAAATATATAATTGAACTCATTGGAATCCATAATCCAAGGCATGAGTTTAATGAGCTAACCTGCTAGGATGAGGAGTGACCAAGTATATCAATGTTATAAAACAAAGATATCTTGAAATTTTTTTTATAAGAAAAAACAGGTCAAAACACTTTTTATTGGTCATTTAGGTTGTATTTGGAGCTGCATGATTAACCTTGTTTTTTTCATCTTTTGACTCACCAAGTCAACTAAGAGCATGTTAATGCAACTTCAACATGATTTAATTTAAAGTTTGGTCTAGACAATAAGTTGAGTAAGTCCCCAAGAAGCGTTACATAATGACAAAGAATTTGATATCTGCATAGCAGGTCTCGAGTTTAAGTTAGGACATACACCTCTTGTAAGAGCCTGAGATAGCCTGAGTTTTATTCATTCACTTAAATCCATAAAATATGTTTTCCAGGGGATGGAGTTTCCTCAAATCCAAAAAAGAAATGAGTCGATAAATTTTTAAGTTTAACTTACTAGACCACATTTAATAAAAATTAGATATGGGGCTGCACGACGCTATGGGTTAATTCAATTTTTTTTCCTGATGTAGAAAAAAAATGTCAAGGCAATGCAAGTGTTCTTTAAAAAGCCAAAAAATTATAAGACTTGGAATGAGATTCAGGTTATTGACTTGATTGTGTTTAATAATCTCATCTAATTGAAATATTACATATAAAAAAATAACAACAACAATAAATAAACTAACAAAAAAAAAAAACCAACACCATAAAAAGGTTAAAAATAACCAACTCAAACTCATCTAGGCTAGCATGCCAAATCTGTGACCTAATCTTAAAATCAATGCAACCCCTTCAAAAACACACTATAAAAAGGTTAAAAAAAGAGACTCAAACTCATTTAGGCTAGCACGCTAAATATGACATGATCTTAAAACCAAGGTAACCGCTTTGAAAGCACACTAAATAAAATGAAAAAGCTATATTACCAAATAACATAAAATTAAAGAGAAAAGGTGAAAAAGAATTTTAAAAAAATAATGAATAAAAATATTTGAGTTAACTCGGGTTAATCCTCTAACCTTGCAACCATGAGCACAAGCTTCAAACAACTCTATCGAGAGAAAATTGAAAAACAAAAAAGAAGAAGCTTGAAGACCAATTCTTAATAATAAAATATTGAAAGATAAAATTAAAAAGAATTTTTGTTAAAGATAACAAAAAAAAAGAACAAAGCTGACTTGTGTTAACCTTCAAAACTATTGACCTTAGAAATGAGCTTGAAACTATAAAAAACAAGATAAATAACAATTAAAAGAATTATACCAAAGTTAGATAGAAAATAATTTAAAATCAAACATTAATGATGAAACTAAAATTCAATTAAGAAAATATTAAAATAATACAAAAAAATAACATAAAAAATGAGGATTAAATTTGAAAAATTAAATGAAAACAAATGATGAAAAGCAAAATTGAAGAAAGAAATCAATTGAAATAAAACAGCAAATATAAAAATGAAGGTCAAATTGAAAATAAAAAAACAAATAAAATGACAACCTTATATTTTGATAAAAAAAAAGAGAAAAGAGAAAATAAAGCTTCACTTGAGTCTAGCCATAGTGCCTTCATGCATACACATGATAGCAATAGAAAGAGAACGACAAGACACTTTCAAAGTGTTCCTAGAAGATGGTGTTTGAATTTGATGGTGTTTGAGTTTGAAATAACATCGCACACGCTTACATTGTTTTTATAATATTTATATTAATTAAAAGACTAAATTGCCCCTTATTAACTTGTTTATTACAAAAAAATAAAAAAAGCAATATGAAAAGATTATTTTAAAACCATTTTCTGCTTTTAAAAATTAGTCTTTACACTAATTATAAAATACTTGAAAAAACTAAGATACCTCGTTGAATTATTTAAATTTCTTTTTGTTTTAGAGCAATAATGTCATTATGTGCATTTAAAAAGTGAAAAAATGAATTGTCCACACTCAATCTTATAATTACTAGAAGACCCTAATGTAAAGACTATTTTACTCCAATAATAAGTTTATTGATTTTTTTGCTGAGAATAATATGATAATTGTATTATTATAATAAATATTAATTTCTCTAGGTTCACCATGTATTTAAATCACTTTTTTTTTTTACTCTGAACGCACGTAATTACACTTTAAACTTTAATTTTATAAAAGTTTAAATAACTTAATTATTTTTTTATTCATGAAGACGTGCTTCTCATTTATTTTTAATTAAAAATTCATTTCTCAACAATTTTAATCAAATATTCTTTAAAACCACAACTAAAAATGTTTTTCTTGAATTTATTTTAAACCTTTTTTTCACAATAACATAGCTACAAAAGCTACTGCAATATCAAACAGGCACTAAATGCAGTGCTACAGCCACAATAGATTGGTTAGGTGAGCATTTGCGAGCATGAATTAATTAGCAACAATCTATGGCGAAAATAAAACCTGCAAATCATTTCGATGGTTAAAAATGAAGAGAGAAAAAACCATCAATAAACAAGCTCCAGTATTCTAGGGATATAACACTAGTGCTGGCTATGAACTGTCCTATATGGTAGCGCATAAATTTAGCTAATAAAGCTTTCTCCAAGCATGATCAGCTTTACAGGTTAGGGTTTGATATGTCTTCTATCATGCCTTTCCCATCCGTAGCATCAAAGAAGAAGAAATTCTTGAGGGGATCCCCTTTGCTTGATATTGCTTTGATTACCTCCTAAAGTAATTAATGCCACATGTATTAAACTAGGTAACCGGACATATAAAAACAACACCAGCAAATAAACAGATGAGGAATTCACCTGTCCAAGCGTTCCTCCAATAATGGCACAAACTGGAGGGAACTCTTTTGCACCCATAACCAATCTTTCGAGGAGGGTATCAGGAATGTGAGATTCATTTAGTGACTGAAAGGGATTGCGATAACAAGATTTAGAAGCTGATTCCTATTTTCAAATAAGTAACACAGATAAATGATTCCTAAAGGCGCACCTGTTCCTCACAAAGTGCTTTTTCAGCTTTAGAACGGCAGGAAGGTTCTTGATAGAAATTTCTCTTGGCTTGCGTCCTTAAGCCTCTTTGAACCTTTCAATCACTACAAAAGGAGAATAAAACAGGTCATCTCATCTACAGATGTAGACAGTTTAAAACAACTGCTCATAAATGTAATTAAAACCCAACTCATAAAGTGCAAGGAAACAGAACTTTAGGTTTTTCATCACAATATGGACAAAAAACTCATTAGATTTCCCAATTCCAGAAAAGAGAAACCAGTAGTCATGCACTTTAGAATGAGGATGCATGAATTAGGAGGTAATTAAGAATCAAGTCGGCCTTGTAACACAAGGGCAGAAAGGTCCATCATGTATTCCTCATTCTTGTATATCAAGCAACGTGTGCATGTTGAGTTGTGAACAGTTTAATAGTACACTACATTCACCATCAGTTTGTACGACCTTTTTTATTTTCCATCTTGTCCTTCTAAACAAAAGAACTGAATATTTAACCAAACCTCTCATAGCGAAATAAAGCTTTGAGACTTTCTGGGGAAGTGATTTCCAAGGCACTGAAATAGCTTCCTGCAATGAATGGATCAATTGCATAATTTGTCAGTAAAATGGGCACCCATGTACATATATAATTTTATTGTTCATGTCAATCAAAATCAGCCGATACTTTGATTTCAAACTGATGTTAATTAAATAGATGTCAGGTAGCCATCCTAAATGAATGCAATGAATGCCGCAAAGCTATTTCCTTAGTTACATCATATATTAGTCCAAGCAGATTTCTATGGCTTGTCACTTGGTTCATTCTCCTGTTGTGTTGGCTAACCAGCATGCATTTGCAGATAGACTGGACCAGTTTGCTGCTACTCTTGCCAATTCTCAGGGAAGACTACAGACCAGCCTATATGGCCCACTTTATTTAATAGATGCCATCCTTTAAGAAAAACAATAATATTAAAAGAAGTTTATGTTTGCCAGGAAGTTACCACATTTCTAGAGTTCTTGATCGAATGTACTTTAATGTACTTAACAGGCATCATAAGGAACAAGGTTGGATCAGACCACACATTTGGCTATATTTACAAGGCTATTGAAATGAAACTCAAATTAATGGGGAAGAACTTCGAGAACTTAGTGATACCTGAAAACTCGGATATTGCAGTTCACAGTCAGTAGTTCCATCTGTTTTTTTCTGTCAATAACAACAAACAGTTGACAGAAAAAAACCCAGTGCCTCTGGTCAGCAAAGCATGTTATTTGAGGATGATTAAAAAGATCAACAATTTGGCATCACATGTGAGTTGCACCTACAAACTATAAATGTCAAAAAGGTTAGTGCTCAGTTCTCCATCTGCTTGTTATTATCAAGGCTTTCGTGATCAAGGTAGATGGAAATGCCAATATGCACTCTGATCAACATAGTGCAATTATAGTATAATTACATGTTAAGTGGTCATCCTTATAACAGCACATCAAACATACAAAGAGAGCATGACATCGACAGATGAGATCATGCATCAGGATGAGCTAAAACAAGAAATAAACAATCTGTCACTCAGAACAAAACTGATTCAGTCTTTGGCAGTGTAATTTTTTAACTTTCCATCCAGGACTATGTTTTTAGTAGAAAAAAGAAATCTTTTGGACCCAATATGAATTGAGTCATAACAGGAATTCATGAAAGCAGAAAGCCTGTGAAAATGTTGGTAGAAAAGATGTTACCTTCGCATAATTATACTTCTGCAAATCAACAAAGATCTCACCACAACAATCTCTACAGTCAACTGTATAAAATGATACACGCTTTGATAACTTCCGGCACTTTTCATTGATTAATTTCTGCATAAAGAGTGTAGAATAAATAATGCATTAAATTACAGAGAAGAGAAAAAATCCTACCAGAAAGCAGAATTATCTACACAAACTAATCAACAACAAACAATTGTCCAGTACTTTGGTGGCAAGCGAGCAGCAACTGATAACTACAACATCAAACTTATCAAAGAATTCCACACCCAAGCTTGCCAGATCACCTGCAATTTCAATATTCCATCGGATAATTTCAAATTAGTGCACATGTACAAAATTCTTGTGTTGATAATCAGCAAACACAACCAACCACTAAAGTAATAGATTCAGCACCAAAATTAAACATTATCAGTAAAAAAAGATATATGGGACAGACAAGCAAAACCTTTTTCAACCGAAACACGAACCATGGGATTAAATTCTCTCAAAGAATCACAGCAAAGCTCAGCAAGGGTTTTCCCACGGCAAACACTTTCATCAGGGGGTATCAAAAAATTAGCAGACAATGCTTCTTCACACACATCCCTGTCATCCACTAGTGTCAGACTTCCAACTCCAGCCAAAACAATGTTCTTGCAAAACTACCCATAGAAAAAAAGTCCCACGTCAACATAAGAAAAAACAATTTTTTTTTTGGTATTCTAAGGTTGAAGTAGCAAATACCTCAGCAATAGTTCCCTTCATTCCATAAACCAATATATGGGATTTGCTTAGTCTATATAAGAAATATAATTAAAAAAACACATAAAATAAAGTTACTTAAAAGAGTGAGTTCTAAATCAAATTAAGAAGTGAAATTTAAAGGGTTTTTACCTTCGTTGAGCATCAGCACCCCAAACCCTAATTTGGCGATCATACAAAGCAGTTTCTTGCTCTGTCAACTCTTCTCCGTTCATGTTCAAGTTTAGCCTAATTAATCAATCAAAGTTCTACTTTGGACTAAACCCTTAAAAGCGTTTTATCTTGATATGAAAATAGAAACGATTCTTGACCCAAAAAAATGACTGGAAAAACAGAACAGAGAAAACACGACAAGGTTAAACTTTGAAGTAGTGTTTTTGCAAGTTTGCAGAGGTTTAGCAGGTGGAGAGGATCGAGGAAGGATTTGTTTGGGCTAAATCAAGTTGTTGACCCATATTTTGGTGGCTTTGGGCTGTTGACACGGGCCAAGTTTAGTAGTATGCCCTTTGTTTTCTCGTAGGGATGTTTGGATTCAGGATAAAGGTTTGTTTTGCAGTGTAGTTTAGAATGTATTTTTCGTTTAAAATTATATTATTTTTTTAAAAATAATTAATTTTAAACAAAAATAATAATGATTTTTAACTGTAAAGTTATATTGCAATGTTAAACACTGTTTAAAATAAGTACTATTTAACCCATTTTAATTTTTTATGAGTTTTTTTGGGAGAAAGGTGAGTTTAGAGGGTCAAGGTTATCTATGAATAAACCCATGTTATTTTAGCTTCTACATAACTAAAGTATAAAACACAATTAAATATGTACATAGTGCAAAATGCATTAGTTATTCAACTAATTAAATGTTTCTTTATATGGTTGGGTAAAAAACTAAAAACTACCGCAATTCCAAATACTATTTTGACTATATAGGTGCATTTGTGTTATTAATTTCTTACTATATTTATTTTAAATTAATTTTAAAAGTTATTGGTTTGTATCATTGTAAATATTTTTTACATTTATACTTACCTAACATCCTTAATATTTTACTTCTTAATCATTTTCTTTAAACTCCAAATCAATGCAATCGAAAAAGACCATTTAAAGAGGTGAAAATAGAAAAATAAAAATGGAATCATGAGAACAAGTTAGTAGGGATAGTGATAAGGATGAAAAATCATAGTTAGGTTTGAGCTTTTTGGTATTATCCAAACCCAAATCCAAAATTATTAAATATAACCAACCTGAAAACATAAATGATATATATTTTATGTATGTATATATATTGATCCCAACCCTCCAAATGGAATCAATATTTGATATTCTCATGAAAATGTTTCTTCAGGGTTTACTATTGCTTTTTTTTTTCATTTACATGGTAACTAATTTGAAATATATATATATATATATATATATATATATATATATATATATAGATAGATAGATAGATAGAGAGAGAGAGAGAGAGAGAGAGAGATGAAAAAAAGAAAATTGAGACAACTTGAGTAGTGTTCATTGATCAAACATTGATTGGAAGCTGATTCATTATTGGATTTAGATGAATTATTAATAAGAGATTCCAAATATATAGCTCTTTTATTTTGGACGTATGGATTAAAGTGACTGCTAATTTTGTGATATTTTTTTTAATTTTTTTTATTTGATGAATTCCAAGAATATATTGTTAATTTTTTTTATTAATATGATATCCAGACCAATTTATATATATATTAACTATTTTTATAAATTTTTTAATTAATAATCATATAAATTTTTTTAGTAATTATCATATTATCAATTACATAGCTCAAAACTAATATCATATAAATCCAAAACCTCTTAATCTCAAATTTTTTTCGTAACGCTATCTAGCCACCAGATGAATAGAATATATTGTTACTAGATGAATAGAATATATTATATATTGTTATTAATGATGTGAGTTGTAGCCCTGTATTCGAGCTAAGAAATATCCATTATTGTTGATGATGGTGAAAGTTTTTATGCGTGCTATGTTCCCTACTCTTTCTTCACATGGTGCTTCCCACGTAAAATCTGATGTTGATTTATATTGTTGTGGTTTTGTTTTGGTGCTTTCTTGTGTTTACAAGTGGTATAAGAGCTTCAGGGTAATTTGAACTGGTAATTTAGAAGTCGAAAATAAAAAGGTTCCATGGAAGTTTGTCTGGAAATTAAGCTTATTTATTAAGAATGTTAAAAATATTCCTTACATTCGATCTTATAAATGGAAACTCACCGAAGGTTCCATGGTTGTGGCTAGCTAGAGATAGTAAAAAGAAGGTATTAGACATTACATTACACACAGACAGATCTGGTCAAAAATAGTATCAACTCAGTGGAAGACAAAGACGCGACTGGATTATAGCACCATAGACTCAGTCATTGAGAGAGGTTTTGAAGCCAAATGTACTTATCTGGTAAGTTCTGATTTTATGGGGGCTGTAAAGATAAGGTTCCATGGTGGTGCTTACCAAGGAGGATTTCAATGAGAACCTTCATATGCAGTAGTGGCAAACAACAAATGAAATGGGAATCATAAATTGCAAAACATGGGGTAGGTCAGTTGTCAAAACAAGCTTTGTAAATTGAAGCCAAACCTCTACCAAGTCAGCTCAATCACGAAAGGGATGAGTATAAACCGATGTTTAGTCAAGAAAAAAAAGATTTTGAAGAATGGCTGGAAGAAAAAATAAAAATATTTTAAAATAGCAGCAAAGGGTGGGTTCATGGAGGTTCAACGCATGAAATGGAGACAGAGGAATTTTTTTACACTGGTGATGAAATTGAAGGAAATTAAAACACTGTAAAGATTATTTTTGAAGATAAACAACAACATAATTTTAGATCTTGGAGAAAGATTCCATCTTTGATGTTCAAAACCAATAAAATTCGCTACTTTACCTTGAAAATTTATGAATTTGACGTAGAAATTAATACTGTTCTTATTAGATACACCCAAATCGTTAATGAAAGAACAATTAATCACACCAAACTGCTAAGATCAAACAAAAACAAACCATTTTGGAGTGATTAATTGTTCTACCCACTATAAAATCCCACACTCACTCTGCTGTCTTTCCCCCCTCTATCATGGCTTCGTCCTCTTCTCTGCCAATTTGGTGTCCGCTTACCGTTCATTTCTTCTGCCATTTTGGTTTGTTGAGGAGAAGGAGGAGGGCTGAACACAGGTAACAACACCATCTTCACCCTCTCTATGCACGTTCTCTCCTCCTATTCACTTTCTTTCTCTCTGGGATCTGGGCTACAAAATGTAAGAAAAAAAAAAAAAAGGAGAGTGGCAAGGAAGAAGCAATGCACAGGGAGCCAGAGAAATGTTGCCTACTCGCGAGAGAAGATGAGGAACTGAAAGTGCAATAACTGTGTGAGCCCACAGTGAAGGATTTCTTTGTTGACCACCATGGAAAGTAAAAACATTCGGCGAAATGTCATGTTTTAGAATCATGATAATAATAAATTATTATAAAAAAAGAGGTATCCTTTCTAAATTTAGCTTTCTTATTAATAAATTTTTTATTAATTTTTAAATATTAAAAAAAACTTTTGTTAAATACAAAATCCATGTATAAACCAGGTTATTATTTTCTACAATTAAAAAAATGATTATGTTTTTGTATTATTATTTTCATAGAAACTATATAGTAAAAATATATTTTTTAAAAGTATTTCAATAAAAATATTGCTGGGAAAAAAAAAGCCCCAATTGAATTTTTTCTTTTAAAAACTCATTCGATTTTTAGTTTTTAAGGATCTTCCAAATCATTTTTTAGTGCTATTTTCTCAAGAAAAATAAAATAAAGGTGCTTTCTTTATTTTCTTTTTATTTAAAAAAACTCTGAAAGTAGAGTGGGGTACAAACCTTCAAACGAAAGAAATGAAGGAAAAAAGGAGAAAACATGCTGTGAAATGTGAAACACAAGGTCAATATCCTTGTACTTCTTTTCATGGCCCCAGGAAAAAAGCTGAAAGGAATTGCCAACAACCTGTCGATGTTATTTTCTCGTATTTCAATCAAACCCACAAAAACTTACTATTAGTTTCTAAGTAAAGCAAGTGGACTTAAGCATATAATATCTTAGCTCTTTCTGGCCCTACATGATCCTCACCTCCCAATCAATAATTTTTCTCACTTTCAATACTTTATATTCACAAACCCTTTATGGCATTTTGGTGATAGCATCTAGGGGTAGCGGCAGTGGTTTTTCAAACCTACCACACATGCTCAGCTTTCCTAGTTTGATGTATCCTTTTTTTTCCTTGACAACCAATCGCTTTTGCTGGTTCTAAGTGAAATCCTTGTCATTGGATTGAATGAACGGGTGGAAAGATCAAACGAAGTCTTCTTCGAGTGAACGTGTCTCTGTAATCACTCTCTCACCTCATTCTTTCTTTACTGATTTAGTACTATTTATTTATTTGTAGTTGGTAGCTTTCATTTTTGAAGCTTCCATTCTTCTTGGAACCATGTCTCTGCGAACTGTATTGCTCCACTCATTAAACAGAAGGGAAATCTTATTTTTTTATTTCTTATTTAATCTGGTCGAGCAGAGAAAACCATTTTGAGATGCTCATTGTTTCATTTCTTGCCTTTTTTTCTCTTGAATTTCCCTGATCTACATGATAAATTTAAACTTTAAATTTTGTTTCCTTGAAATCTGACAATTTTTTTAAGGCTACCAATGCAGATACGAGGATTAAATTGTTATCTGTGATATATAAAATGGGGTTATGACAGAACTATGTTGTTCTTTGCTTGTCTGGTTTGAATTGCTGGTCTGCACTTGTGGCTGAGGTTTACTTGATTAAACCCTGTGTAATTTTGTATCCGTCTGTGGCTTGATTTGTTTCCTTGGATTAATGTGAAATAATTCTTTTTATAAGCAAGGGCGGTGAACAGTGAAAGAGAAGTTTCACTAACTGGGGAAGCAAGCGGTGGTCTGTAGCAATAGAAAGATAACTCCGTGGAGCGTACTCTCTTAAGTGGTAGAATCTATGGACTGGAACTTGAAGGCACCTTCTTGGGATTTGACTGAATTTGAGCAAGGAGCTGTTCCAAGCATAAGCATGGATACATTTGATAGGCCAACTAACTCTGGAGTTAACAGGAGTGGAGGGGGTTTCTCAATTGATTTGAAACTTGGTAGGGTTGGTAATTCGAGTGGTGAATCTATGATTAACTGGAAGCAACCTGGAGTCTCAAAACTGGAGTCTTCACCTTCAGGATCAACGAAGAGGGCACGTGGTGCTAACAATGGAACTCAGGTAGCTATGTGCCTTGTTGATGGTTGCAAAGTAGACCTCAGTACTTGCAGGGACTACCATAGGCGCCATAAGGTCTGTGAGCTTCATTCCAAGACTCCTCAGGTTACCATTGGTGGTCAGAAGCAGCGATTCTGCCAGCAATGTAGCCGGTATGAATTGTGGTATCCCGTTCTTAGTTCATCAAATTTTCAGTGGTTGTGTTTTTAATCTTGTTTAGATTATAAGTTTCCATCCTTTTTCACTGCTGCTTTCAGTTTTTCTCATTGACACATTCGAGGGTTGTGGTCTATAGGGATGCGCTAATTCCATCTTCTTAGTGCAATTCTGCATCAAATTTCGGAGTATTATAGACAATTTCTCTTTTTTTAATTTGCTGTTTCATCTTTAAAGAGGCTCATACCATATGAAAAACGAAATCCAATTCACTTACCATCATTCTTACTATATGGTTTCAACTTGTATGCTGAGTAGCAGAGAAAGGTCATTATTCTGAACAGATGATATATTGACCATGAAGAGCTTTTGTTAATTCTATGCAAAATTTTATTTTGCATCCTGCTACTGTCTTAGGAACTTGACCTATGCCCCTGAAATCATCCATGACAGCATTCATTTGAATTCGATTGTTTCTATTAATTCTTCATAGAATTTGGGCTGATGATCATTACACTTATCCTGGCTCCTGGCTCCTTGCTTGTAGTGAAAATAGAACAAACAGGCTTCAATTTACATTTAGCCGATATCTTTCTGGAAACTAAATTTTGACTATTTCTTTTGCATCAAAACATCCACCCGCGTGTGCTTTAATAGCAGTCTTATTCTTTTATTACTTTCTTACCAGATTCCATTCGCTGGAGGATTTTGACGAAGGGAAAAGAAGCTGCAGGAAACGTCTTGATGGACACAATCGGCGGAGAAGGAAGCCTCAGCCAGATCCCTTTTCTCATCCTCCAAGTTTCTTATCCAATCACCGAGGTTAGTTACATCAATGTTTAGTGGAATCTCTAAACCTGGGTTCTGGCTCACGCTTGGTTGCACGACTTCATTGGCAATGATTACAATCATAACTCTTCACAATTCATTCCACACATCACATTAACTAGTCGAGTGCTTCTTCAACTTGCATGGATAAGGTCACTTTAAGATGATGATGATGATCTAGTGGCCACTATATATGGCCCATATTCATCCTACCTTTACCTTTTGCCCATGCCGTTGCAGAAACATACTAATGATCTAAGATTCCAAATATACAGACTGGACTTTCACTTAAATAAACATTGAAATCGCCTAAAATTAATGGTTGTCAACGGGATTTTAAACTACTCTGCGTGATTTTTTTATTTCAAAGTTCTAAAGGCTTAGTCTAATTCAAATTGATTTATACGCTAGAATACAAGTATGTTGCTTCTTTTTGCAACTATCTTGTTGTTATTATTATTATTATTTGCCTAAATAGCTATTGCATCTTCAACATTATTTCAGGTATCCAAATATTTCCATTCTCTAGTCCCCATGTAAATCCATCCACAACTGTAGTGAGTTCCACCTGGCCAGGAGTTGCTAATACTGAGGCAGATGGTAGGCACTATAATCTGCATCAACTTCCTGACAAGCAGAACCTGTTCTTTGCATCATCCTCGAACAGCTATCAAGGGGGGAAGCTGTTCCCTTTTTTGCAATGTGACAACCCTTGCCTTAACAATCAGACATCCTCGGAAGCTTCCGTTTGCCAGCCGTTTCCAAGCGCCGTTGCTTTTCCAGGAAGCAGCGGGGCAAGTAGCCATGGTATGTTCTGTGACAGGTTAACAACACAAGTACAAGACTCGGATTGTGCGCTCTCTCTCTTCTGTCAGCAACACAGACGCTTGGATGCTGAAACGTCATGCCGCAACATAACTCATTTCCCTTTTCGCATCCCATAGGTCCAATAGTACATGATCATGGTTTGGAATCAATTGATTCAGTTTGGTTTCCAATAACAGAGATGCTAATGTCCATTTTCCACGAACGTTTCACATGCAGTCTGGTGATTCCTCCGACAAAAGCCTCTTAAACACTTCCATTTAACTGGGAGTACTAATCTCCTGTACTTTCATTATGAAGCATAATAATTTTGGATTCTTGAAATATCCCTTAAGGGATTATCTTCCCTAGCTAGAATGCTGGATTGTTTAAGTATTCTCTTGATGATTGTCAACAATTTGAAAAATGTGAGCTGTTCCACCTTTTCCTTCGCTTATTAGAAAATCTTGTGTAATTTGGTCACCATATCATTCAGTAACCAGGAGATATTCGTCAGCTAGCACTAGCAAGTTATGTACTGCACTGGAGAAATTGATAACAAGCTGTAACCAGGGAACAAACCTAGATTCGACGAGGCAAGGGAGAGGAAGAGAGACGAGCAGGCTGACTGAGGGAGGCTAGGGTTATATCTATATCTAAAGGCTCTAGAAGGTGTTTTTTGCTATTTATATGGTACATCAACGATCTGGATTTCCCAATTCTATATATCATGGACACAGGAGATATTCTGGATTTCAGATTTAATAGTCATGAGGTTTAGAGTTTCTCAGATTACTCTCTAGAGATCCAGCCATCTCGAGTCCCTCAACCAAAATTTCTCTCAATTTCAATCCAGTTCATATTGTAATAAATCTTTTCATTGTTTAGCAAAACCCCAGATATTTCAAGTCAAACAATTAACTTTTTTTAATTAAGCACAACATTTACTTGTAAAATCATAAACAAAACTTAAAATTGGTATCAAAACAAGTTCTTTGATATACGTTGCAAGAATGTTGCAGCTCTTGAAAACAGTAGCTACCATAAAACAACAACATCATCATCAACAACAACAAAAACAAGAACAAGAAGTTTAGTGAAGGATTATGCAGGAACTAACTCATCAGCTTTATCAAATAACAACAAAGATGGATAACATGGCAAAAGCTCAAGGAAACAGACATGGAATCTCCCTCAAACACATATATTAAATGACTATAATAAGCTAGAGTTTGAGACTCAGTTTGAACGACATGAACATCAATTGCAATTAAAGTCAATGAAAATAGATTTTCTCAAACTCAATGTTGAAAATTCTATGGAGTGGATATATAAAGTCAACATTTTCTTTAACTTCTATAACACAAATATAAGAAATAGGCTATTTATGAAAAGTTTTCATATGGAAAGAACATAATTACATGCATTAAAGGAAGAACTAAGAGCATGAGTTCATGAACCTGTAAAATTTTGTTGCATTTGGTTTGACGAGGAGGAAGAATATCTAGCAGTTATATAAAAGAATTACAAGTCTAATATGAGAGTAGGTTCTAATAAACTAGTGCAATTAGGCTAAGAGAAGATGAGGTATAGGCAAGGTCTGTAGTCTTAGAAGTTATCATAGCCCTATTTTTTTTAAAATAAAAAGAGAGATAAAAAACCCTTGTTTTAAATGTAATGCTAAGTAGAATCCAGACCACAAGGATGGTGGCCCAAAACCTTTATATATATATATATATATATATATATATATATATATATATATATATATATATATATATATATATATTGATATAAAGGATGAAATATGGTTTTGGTAGTCCATTGGTTAAAATTTTTGAAAGCTTTTATTATAGGATTTTGATAAATTATTGATAAAACTCAATTTTATTATAGTTTAAGCTTGTCTTAATAGGTTGGATTTTAAAAATAAAAAATTAATTGTGTCAAACTTTGTCAAGGAGCTTAAAAAAAATTAAAAATTGATGCTAGCTATTGAAACACCCTCAAGCTTTTAAAGAATGTTCCATAATTGTTATATGAGTTTAAAAGATTTTAAATGCATTATGAATGTATACAATATATCTTCTAAAATTTCAATATTACTATCTTAGTTTAGATTCAATTCTAAAAAATATATGAAAATAATAATATAAAACCCAAGCATCTCTTAACAAAATAAACGTTAGATCTAGATCTTAAAAGAAGATCAGAACTTCAAATAAGAACATAATATTAAAATGTGAGGTTATGTATGAAAAAATCTAAGAAATTCAAGTCGGAAACTCTTTCTTCATAACCCTTTATATAATGAATTTTAGAAGCTAAAAAGTTGAAGAATTAATTCTTTTCATTACCAAACTTTTATTAGTCACACCATAGATTTAAAATTAATTCTAGAAGAACTAAAAATTCTTTCAGATTTTTTTCTCATTCACTCAAATTTGCTAATTGATGTGTAAAAACAATACACAACTATCATTTCTCTAAGGGGTGTTTGGAAAAGATTACAATCTAGCTTTAAGAAAGAGAAGATCTAATACATACTTGACAAATTTAGTTTGAAGATAGAAGCAACTTATGAGAGATTTAGAATATTGGAATATTTTTTATGCATTGATAAACCTTAATTAAATATAATTTTCTAAACTTATCTCTCTAATGACATCAAAATCACTTAAAACATTCATTGAAAATGTTTTTGCAACTTGATCACAACACATATTCTAAAGATGAAAAGAAAACTTTAATTAACAAGTAACTTATATTATAGATTCATTTTTAGGAATGAAAATGAAGCCGATCTCCACCATATTAATGGTGTTTAGTGAGGAATGTGCACAAAACATGAGTCAACAATGCAATAAATATGGATCCTAAAGTGAGATATGAAATCAGATTGAACAAGCAAAATAGTTGTTGTGGGCGACACAAAACACCAAAACCCATTTAATTAAGAGAATCCAAAACCACAATCCGATAAAGGAAAAGAATCACAATCTCCATTAATGCCTTTAATTACAACAAGATTTGGAAAAAATAACTTCCTTTTCAAATTGAACTGTTACACCATCGTGCCAAGTATAAAACAAGCAGCACCGATCCTACGTTCTCCATTCAAAACAATACGTGGGCTTCACATAATCAAATGGCTGAGCAACTATCAGGAACAAGGATGAGCGGGTTCTCTCTGGTGGATGAAAAGATTGTAAAAAATATACTCTCAAGGCTACCGGCTTTGACCTTTGCGAATGCTGCCTGTGTTAACAAACGCTGGTACAAAATATGCAGCCAAATACTCAAAAGACCTAAGCTTGCTTCAGCTCTATCCCTCAACCCTTCTCTCCATGTAAGTTGTTTCTTTTTCATTTTGTTCTTTACATTCCTGTTTTGAAATTGGTATGTTTCCATTAAGTCGGAGAAAACAAGATAAATGTTCTTATTGGTGATATGATTGCTCAATTTCAATTAGCATATATCGTCACCAAATATATTTGCATGCACGTGTATGACATGCGCAATTAGAATTATTTTTTAGATGTAGAAAATAAGATAAATTATATTTTTAGCATGTATCTTCACCGAATACATTTGCATGCATGTTTATGACATGCGTAACTAGAATTGGTATGTAGACAGAGAAAAAAAATAAATTATATTTTTAGCATATATCTTCACCGAATACATTTGCATGCACTTGTATGACATGCACAGTTAGAATTATTTTTTAGATGGAGAAAGCAAGATAAATCATATTTTTAGCATATATTTTCATGAAACATATTCATGTGCACACGTGTAAGACACATGCAACTAGAATTGATATTTAGACGCAGAAAACAAGATAAATCATATTTTTAGCATATGGTTCACAAAACATGTTTTTGTGCACGTGTTTGATACGCGCAATTAGAATTGATTTTTTAGATGGTAAAAACAAGATAAATTATATTTTTAGCATATATGTTAACAAAACATGTTTGTGTATTTGTGTATAATATGTGACATATTTGTGTACATGTGTAACTATAATTGTTCTTCCAAGCAAAGGAAACAAGAAGAATCCTATTTATATATTGACATGTACATGCATGACGCATGTACATGTGTACACGTGTATGACACATGTACATGTAAGACATGCACAACTAGTAGTATCACACACACACACACACACACCCCGTGTCACGTAGTGCAACGGGAATTGGTATGAATTGTCCCTCCATTTGGAGAAGCGGGAGGAATCCATGTAGTTGATGTTATTGTACAATTTTAGTCAGTATATAAAGCATATTTGTTGTTGCATGTCATGCTCTTACTACTTGAATTGGTATTAATTGTTTATCTAGTTAGAGAAGCACGAGGAACCTCATTGTTGGTGATATAATTGTCTAGTTTTAGCCCACATATATATATATATTCGTAGAACAGATTCATTATCATGTCTTCTACACGCACAATGGGAATTGGTATTGGTCCTTTAGGTCGAAGGAAACATTAAGAATCCTATTGTGTTGATGAGATTATCCAAATTTAGTAAGCATTTATGTGGATAACACATACTTGCATACGCGTGCATGCAAGCATGGCTGGAATTGGATTGTAATGTCTAACCAAATTTTTTCTTAAGAAAAAGAAGAAGTGAATAATGGTAATGATATTAAAGATTAACCAAAATTAAGTGGACATGAATCCTCAAAATTTCCCTTTGTGTTCTATTACTTTCCTTTATTTCATCAAACAACACTAAATAAAGCTCACTAGTTTTTATGTTACGATGACTAGGATGCTGTGAAAGAGGTCATTGAACAGGTTCTATCTGAGCCTATTCGTCCACACTTTGCTATTGCCTGCATTAGCAAAGAGTTCAACTTGAAAATGACTCATGGTTTGGTAATAATTCTCTTCTGAATCTTTTATATTATAATATTTAGTTAATATACTTAAGATTCCTATTTTTCTCTTCCAATTAGAATAAACTTTTGATTTCATTACATAATTATGGTCTGTCATGCAGATAATTGAAAAACTAGGTTCAAGAATCCCAATCATCACTAATGTTTCCAGTGGAATCATTGGTGTCGATGGCATTGCTAATGAATTGGTTGAGGTTTGTGCTTTCTTGATGATTTCAGGCGCATGTTTATATAAATTAATTAAAATTTATGTTGGTGGTGATGCCAAATATTATGCAAATAACATACAGAAAAAATGGAAAACAACTGCGGGTCCTAACATCCAAGAATCAGATACAGCTGAAAAAGGACTAGTTCTACTCGTTGGATTTTTACCTGGACTCAAAATCGGTACCATTCCACTATGCCAACCGATACAGGTAAAGGTTATTGTGTTTAATGGAGAGCAATGTCTTCAAGAATCCTTCATCTCATGTAATAATGTGTTGGGAATATTGGCCATCACACTCCATGAAGCATTAAGTGCTATAACATTGAATTTGGGGGAAAAAAAAGTATGCAAGCTATTTTTAGTTGTTTTTCTACTAAATGGATTGATGATTACAGAAATTTTCACCATCATCAGGAACCCAATACCATGGCTGAAAACTTTGTGATGGATATTTTAAATTACACAGCTTCTGTTTCAGATTGTACAACCCCTACTGCAATCATAATGTTTGGAGTAAGTTGGCATACTTGTATAAGCTTTTAATTATAGTTCTGTTAAATTTATCTGGTTGCTATAACATGTGCCATTGTTGATTGTCTAGGATAAAACTGCTGACATGAAACCTATTGTTGCAAAGATGGGTAAGTACCTTACCGTATACATATTCGTGGTATAAGGTGACTTGTTACATTTATTGATAGCATTTCTAGCTAACAATAAAATGTACGGTGTTCAAAGTTCTAGTTATAGTGCAACTTACATATTTAGCTTATAACACTTCAACTTAACAGATTGTGCTCTGCCAGAAGAAACAATCATTGTAGGCGATGCTAGTGCCGACTTCATTTTCAGAACTGGGGATAATTCTTTAAATCAACTCTTGCATTCTTGTTGCTTTCAAGCTGTTGCTCTTGTATTTGCAAGGGATAGATACAAGTCTGAAGGTACTTGATAATTTGTATGAATTGAAGCAAATTATTCTAAACTAATTAGATCAGAAATGACGCAGTCAGAAGAAATATGCTAGAGGCATCACTTTACCTTTCTGTTGCTGTCCAAATTATTCTAAACTAATTAGATTAGAAATGACAGAGCCAGAAGAAATATGCTAGACGCATCAATTTACCTTTCTGTTGCTTCCCTTTTCACTTAAGATTATGAATTTGTTTTGATGAGTCCTTTTTGACCTTTTGGGTTAAGCAGGTTTAGGAGAAATCCAATTCCACGTCACAAAGTCAACAGGTGTTCTACCATTTGGTCCTAATCTAGAGGTAGTTGGTGTTGTACTAAGAGATTCAAAGCGTTCATGTCTCATTGCAAGACTGGAAGGACATAATAGCATAATCGCTTCTGGTGCGATTTTAAATGAAATCGAACAACAGGTTCTCCGCCCCTTCTGTTTTTTAGAATGTTTTTTTCTGATATTTATATGGCTATTTGATTTCTAAATAAATGTCATCTTTTTTAACATTTTAGAGAATGACATGATTTTCTTGATTTCATTGTTAAGTTTAGGACATATAACCGAGAAACTGCTTGGTTGATTAAAGATAAATCTAACTAGAAAGTATAACGTTTCCTTTTGAAGGAGAATATCTTATTTTTAAATTGTTTGAAGGATTATTTTCTTCCTTAAGTAACCAAATGAATCTGTTACAGTTGAGGGAAGAAGATATGTTTGCTGATCTTTACATTGGTGTCACCAAGGAAACTCATCGCATTAGTGATTCAAGGATTTTGACACCAGGAAAATCTTTGGATTTCTACAAAGTCATAGGGTAAAATAAGTAACCAATTTCCATCTTTGTTGTGTCTTGTATTGTGTTTTATTCGATCACAAAGATATCTTGTTCATATTATTTATTCAGGATTTCTTTGATCATCAGTAGCAGAAAATATGTAGATAATTGTGTTTTCTCTTATCCATCGACAGACGAGGAGAATATTACTTCACTGTCAATGGAATTGGCATCAAACCTGGTGATTCCTTCCTATTCTACCAGTCAGATTCTGATACTGCTTCATCATCATGTGACCATGCCTTCAACAAACTTCTAGCTCTGAAGGTAGAACTGAAAAGCAAAAATCATTTTCGTTTGAGCAATTTAGCTGACAAGGACGATAAGGAAGAAGTTCTTGGTGGTTTCATTTTCTCTTGCTATGATCGCAAAGAGTCATTCCTCGGAGACTCTTTTGGTGATAGCTACCCATTTTGCGATATCTTTCCTACAGCTCCAGTAGCAGGATTATTCTGTAGAGGAGAGATAGGAAGGGGTCCTAAAAGCTTGATGAACGAAGAATATGAAGATGAAACCTGCCCTCGATGTTGTGTCCATGTTTACAGCACAATATATTTGGTCATGTCATATCTTCCACCACCTTTAAAGGGGCAATCTCATGAGGAATCAAGCATGAAGCAATTCTGTAACAGTGGAAAGAATTGCGAAGTCATTTAGTTTGTCATCCAGTGGATGTTTGTATGCATAATAATAAGGAACTAAATTAGAGTTGATTACTCCTCACTCCTTTCTATATGATCTGATTTGTCTAAATATTTTGCCTTTATAATACACTCAAACTAAAAACAATAGCAAGAGTTTTCAGTAAAAGAAAAATTGAGAATTACAATGAAGCCAAAAGCCTCTACTTCCTACAATTACATGCTCTGCAAAAACAACCAATATGTTTCATGATCTTGGTTTGCATCCTAAGTTTGAATCTAAAAAAACCTTGTGAATGTGCGTGTGTGTGGAAGTGGATGCTGTGTCTTGCTACGCGACCAGAGTAGCTTGATCCTCGTGCAGAAAAAAGCCAACTCACTAGACTAAACCCGCGCTGCTGTAACTTGAGCTAATATATTGATAGGATTATAGGTAAATGATCATGGAAAATTAATATTGATAGGATTACAAGAATCCTACTGCTACTGTGATTATAGATGGTAAATTCTAATCTCATAAAACACGTGGTTCTAATGCCATAAAATATATCACCTAGCTACAACTCGGTAACAGTGCAATGAAACGACAGAAACAGATGTCGTTCAATGGACTCAAATGTCAAGTCGTTTACATGTATTCAAATACAAAACAGAAAACGTTAATCCGATTCGAAAGACCGGCCGTTTGAATGACCAGTCCTTAAAAGACCCTTTACTTTCAGCAACAGTTGGAGAATTCTGATATCACATGGCAATGGAGGAGAAACCGAAAGAACTCAAAGCGCCGATGACAAGCTTTGCATCCATAAACGAAGACCTTGTACAAAACATATTAAGGAGACTACCAGCTTCTTCGTTTGCATCAGCAGCTAGCGTTAGCAAATCATGGAATCAAATTTGCAATCAAATCCTCTCCAAACCAAAGTTTGCCTCTGCCTTTTCTCTCAATCAAGACGAAAAGGTTTGCTGGGTCTTCGAAAATCCAAATTAAGATCATAACTTGACTGCAAAATCTTTATCTTGAATTGGGTTTTTGTGTTCTTTAGATTATGTCAATATTTTGACTCTTGCTGGGTCTTTAAAAAATCAAGAAAAGATTATCAGTATAATGCAAAGCCTCTAACTTCAATTGGTTTTATCTATGTGGTTTTTGATGATCAAACAGGTTGCATTAGAAGAGGTTGTCAGTAAGGTTCTCTCTGAGCCCATTAGACCTCATTTCGCTATTGCCAATGTTACTGGCAGTGGAGCTGATCTGAGTGAAAAACTTGATTTTGTAAGATTTGTCATTTGCTAAAGTACTATCTTCGGGCAATTCTTGGTTTTCTTGTTTTGGTTCAATCTGATTCTGAGTCGGTTTATATGGTTTTATGTTGTAGTTAGCAACAAAACTTGGTTCCCAGACTCCAATTGTTGTGTCTTGTGCAAGTGGAATCATGGGAAGAGATGCTGTTACTGATGAACATAGAGAGGTCAGCACTGTAAAAGATTAGTACTTTTGCTCCTTATAAGAAATATGAAACACTACATTTTTGGCTTCTTTCTAATAAATGTGTGCTTGTTTAGGTTATGTTGGACGAATATTGGGCTGATGGAGAATCAAATTCATGCTTTGGTATCATTTTGACCGTGGGGTTTTTACCTGGACTAAAAGTTGATGCCATCCCGTTGTTACAACCAAGAAAGGTTAACGAAACTGCAGTTTGGAAAATGATATTCTCTATAGGATTCTCGATTTCTTTATCCCTAAGTTGAATGGTTCTGTGGCTGTGAGTTTGATTTGGCATATGTGATATGTAGCATATGCCGCTATATGAATTTGTTGTCAATAAGCTAACTGATCTATATTATGTTCCGCTGACATGAAATCAGGTACATCAACCGGCTTTGGTTGATAAATTTGTGAAGAGTATTAGGGATTATGCAGATTCTGTTTCTGGTTGGGCATCACCTATTGGGATAATACTGTTTGGAGTAAGATAGTGTTTTCCAACTTGCATGCACATCCTTTTATTGAGTGAGATTCTTGCTAAGATGTGATTTTGGTCCTGCTATAGGATGAAGGTGCTGACCAGAAACCTGTCATGGAAATGCTGGGTGAGTTTTCTCAGCTAAGGAAACTTACTTTCTTCTTGTGCTTGTTGTTTTCATAGGAAAATATAGAACAAGGTTTGTCTTGTTCCAGAAAACGTGCAAATGAAGAATACACAAATTTTAACTTCTGGGACCCGTGACATGGCAAACACTACCAATTCGAATTGTGCAATTGATTGGTGTAGTTGATCTGAGGGTTCATATTTTATGCATTTCTGAAACCAAATATTATGAAAAGGAAGACATTTTTGCATCGACTGTTTGTTAATTTTGTTTTCTGGAAGAGTCTTCAGTGGTTGATGAGAGACAATTTCCTTTCTATCGTGCTCACCTGAAGCAATAAATTATTTAAGAATATATAAGTTTGTCACTTATCCTCCTATCTGTTTGGTTACTCACTAGATAGTGGACTAAGCAAACACATCCATTTAGCCGATAAATTAAGTGGCTACTAAATTCTTGTCCTGGGTTTTGAAAGTGTTGCTAGACATCAAAAACTGTCACATAGCAGTTCTGGTGGTGCTGCTTGAACTTGCTAATATGTTGTATGTTGCAGATTATGCCATTTCAAGGGATACTGTCATTGTTGGTGATGAGAGAACCCAATTCTTGTACCAAAGTGGTGTACGGTCCAGAAATGACTATGGGAGAAGTAAATATTTTCCTGCTGCAGTTGCTCTTGTATTTGCAAGGGATCGAAACAAACCTCGTGGTATCTGTTTATTAATTTCTGTTCATGCAATTTCATCTTTGGCAACTAAAATGGATTGGCAATGTACAGACCTTTTCATTGTCGAATCACAGGACATGCTATCTCATACCTTTGCTGCTCACTTATTGAGCAGGCACAGGGGAAATTCAATTCCATGCTGCGTTATCATCTGGTGTTTCTGCCATAGGCCCAATGTACAAGGCAGTTTCTGTTAGAAAGATTGGATCTGAGACAGCTCCTACAACATTGCTCACTGCCAGAAGAGAAGGGGAACAAGAGATTCAAGATGGTCAAAGGATTCTAGATGACATCAACAATGAGGTATGTTTTTCTTTTGAAAACCCGTTCTTTTTTGTTTATGGTGAGTTCTTAACTCCTAGTTTATTTGTAGAGTTTACACAATCTATTTATGATATTTGTCTAAGATCTATGCTTAGAAATATACATTTATGGATTTTGATGTTTAAGATCTCTCCTCTTGTTTTAGTGTTAAAATAAATTGGAAGTGAGTAATTGGCTTGACTGTTGCGTGAGTCCTTTGCATAGTCCCACACAGACTTTTGTTGAGTTTAACAACCTCGCTCTGACTGACAATGATCTATCTGTTACATAAATGTGGTTGGAAAATGAGATAGATATCATATTCTCTGGTAGAGTTATTGGTTTTGCTAAGGTCAATCACTTGGAATCATTTTTATTATTGCCGTATTAATTTATACTGCATCATGCACTTGGTCTCCTTGCATTCCAAATTTACCTATTTTCAACTAGTCCATTTCTAGGGATTCAAAGTGCTTGCTTCATGATAGTAATTCATAGATATCAAATCGGTGATGTGGCGATGGCTCGATGATATGATAGGATATTTGCAGTTTGCAATTCAAAAGGTTATTTCTTTTCGGGGTTAAAAAGAAAAGAAGTAATTTGATTCTTCAATACACTGTTTCACTATTATTCTGAATAGCCTATTCTCTGATGTGGTCCTATGTTGGTCTCAGAAATTACATGTCTAATAGGTTATACAAGGATTTTAAAAAATTGTTTTCTTTTCCAGATTGGAAGAGCTTATTAGGCAAAGTATCCTAACTAAACCGTGTTTCAATCAGCATTAGATTTTACTCTCAATGCAGATCAGCAGTTAAGCTATACATGAGTTTTCTTGCTGCATACACTCATATAATCTGAAATGTTAATAATAGAGTTCTTGTTCTTACATTTATAAGTTGTTTACAAAGATGAGTGCAGGTTTATTTTCTGCTTTTAGCTTTAGGTTTTCCTTAGTTTCTTAGCTTTGCATGACATTTATGGTATTGTCTTAAAGAAAGGTACCTGCTTTCTATGCTCCAGACAAGAAAGAAAATTTTAAATTGGTTTTCAAGTGGTGTTTCATTGTTATTAATCTTTCATTATACTATATTTGATTGAGGTAGAGAATTAATCCTTTCGTTGCATTTGTTCTCTCTCAAAAGTATAAATATTTGACAGTTGGTGGGCCAAATTGGACGCTCTGACCTGTACATTGGGGTTACTGAACAAAGAAAATGCTTAATTGGGTCAGAGAAGTCAAGAGTGTTGACATTCCTGGTATTCCATGCTGTTACGGGGTGAGATGCTTAACTTTCATAATTTAACTGGCGTTTTTTTTTTTCTTACGGACATTCACCATGTGCTTGGAAGAATTTATCAAGCATGAAATGTCTGTTACCTTCATCACTCACCTCTCAAACTTTAAGATATTCATGCATTATTTTCTTGTTTTCCTTTTTACTCTGGATTCCTTGACAATGATGTTCACATGCTCCTGAATCTATTATAACCAAAACAGCTGATAAAAATTGAATGTTTTACCTTAGTGCAGTGTGAACAAGTGCTAGAACCGACTATATTAGTATCAGAGCAATAAATTTGGATGTAGGATTTTTTTCCTTTTGCTTGGTTTGAAGCTTACACTTGCAGGCCATTTTCAAATATACTCTTCTCATCGAACTGGTTGCTTGTCATCAGAGGAGATGAAGAGTACCTTTTTGCTGATGGAGATGGCATCAGAACTGGTGACTATTTCCAATTTTATCATTCAGATCCAACCACTGCACTATCTTCATGTAGTGAAGTCTCTAAGAATTTCAGAAAACTGAAGGGAGATTGGAGTTCTAGAAACTGCCTTCAAGCAGGAGTTTCTGATAATGTTTGTAATAAGGAGGTTGTTGGAGGTTTTGTTTTCTCTTGCTGTGGGCGTGGTGAATCATTCTTTGAACGTTGCAATGTTGATAGCTCACCATTTTTGGACAATTTTCCCGGGGTCCCAATTGCTGGAGTATTTTGTCGAGGGGAAATTGGACGTGGCTTTTCAATTTTGAATGCGGATGAAGACCCGGAAGAAAGGGCCTTGCATCGCTGCCTGCATGTATATAGCACTGCATATCTCTTGGTGTCTTATACTCCGGCACCTCCAGAGCATTAGATATTTCTTCTTCCAGACGGATTACCAGAAGTGACTCTGCTGCTGTCAAGACTGGGTGGTTATGTTGGTTGATTGCATTTTTATGTGAAAAAACAGGATGCATGTCTTTTAGGTCTCGTTATCTTATAACCGTAAGCAAAACGTTTCATGAATTATCTGGGAAGCCGGGATGAGCAGTACACAACCTTGCTTTGTTATGTCAAGTTAACAGTTTGTTGCACTATTTTAGAGGATGTCTGATCTTTCCATACTGTGCCATGTTCTCTTCTGCATCTTGACAGTTCGTGTAATAAGTATAAAAAATTTGTATTGCCTTGCTGTTTCTTATATTTCTATCTTCAATGGATATCTTAGCATGCAGAATCTCATATATCTGGTAGAATTTTCTGTTTGGCTAAATTCATTTGTAATTAGTTTGTGCTGTGCTGTACACTTGATTTCTCTACTCCAAAAGTCACTAATAACTTAGCCTAGTTCTAAGGATTGTGTTATGGACCGTGATCATAATTCATGCTAATGGAAATTATGTTTTGTTGATTTTAAGGTTGTTAATTTTGTTTTAGTTGTTCTTTCATTTTTTTTAATTAGAATGATATATTTATGGTTTCAAAGTGTTTCTTCTTTTATATATATATATATATATATATATATATATATATATATATATGAACCGGCAAACTTTGAAATATGAACTCAACAAGTATAATTTTATTTCAAATTCAAAGATAAATTAAATTAAAATTATGAAAATTATATTTCAAATACAAGCAAAAAATTTTTGAATCAAAATGACTTGATTGAGTCCATGAGTCTAAAGATAACCTAGAGAATTATAGTTGGACTAAAATATATAATTCAAAATAATATTTTTTATATAAAAAATATTGAGAGAATAACATATTGATTGATCTAAGTCAATATGAGTTAACTTTCAAAATTTGTGACTTAGGCTATGAGACCATAATAACTTCAAATAAAATCAAAATAAATTATGAGTTTTATTTTTTAATAAATTTATTCTTGAATGGTGAAATTGAGAAAAAATATAGAAAAAAATAACATTTCAAAACAAAATTAATATTAGGATCACTTCATTTAATAATTTAATTTAAATTAAAAATAATAAAAATAAATAAATTGTGTAAACACTTACAATAATTAAAAAACAAAATAAGTCATTGATACACCTATATATAAAAAAGAAAATATTATTGAAAATCCATTATTACATCAATATTATTACCATGACTATAACAACTAAAATTATTATTACTATCACTGCCCAAACATTAAAAATTATTAAATCATCCCGAAGAATAAAAAAAAATAATCACTAAAATTATCATTATTATTGCGTAAACAATGAAAATCATAAAATTATATCAAAGAATAAAACAAAAAAAAACAAAAAAACCTTAACAAAAGAGCAATAAAAAAAAATAACAAAACCAAAATAAATATTATCAGCATAAAAAAAATGATTTGAAGAAGAAATAAAAATAAAAGAAAAACTAAGAAAAAAATAATGGGTTAAAGAAGAAATATTAATTTGAAAATGATCATCAATATAAATTAAAATTTTAACACTAAATTGAATAAAAATAAAACCCAAAACAAACGAGTAAATGATAAAAAACAAAAACAAAAACTAAGATTATAGATACATAATACAAACAAAAAATAAGGATTGTTTCAGAAGGACCGAAAAAATTAAAGGAATTAAAACTAAACAAAACAGTAAAAGAATAATGACCGAAATAAAAAACAAAATATATAATTAATTTCAATTAGAGAATAAAGCTAAAACAAATCAAAACTTTGAGATCGAAAACATTAAAAGAATTTAAAACAAACCAAAAATAAAAAGAATAAGAGTCAAAATAAAAAATATCATATATAATTAATTTAAATTGGATAACAAAATTGAAAAAAATTAAAACTTTGAGATTAAAAAAATAAAATGAATTAAATAATAATAATAATAATTAAAATAAAAAAATAACATATATGATTAATTTCGTTACAATGGAGAACAAGGAATGTCCAAAAATTAATTGGAACATATGCATATTCAAGGAGGGTTAAATCTATTGTGATAATAAGTTGATGTTTGTGTTCAACCAAGTCATTTTATTTTGATGTCCCGAGACATGAAAATCTATGAATATACCAAGAGCTGCAAAATAATTTTGCATTACAGTGTTAATGAATTCACCATCACTTCGAATAATCTTCACAAAAGTATTGAATTGATTCTCCATCTGCTTCATAAATGTAGGAAAAATAGTTATAACATTAGATTTGCAAGCCATAGGAAAAGGCCATATGTATCGAAAATGTTCATCAACAATAAGTAAATAAAATCAAAAACCTTCAAAAGAGGACTGATGCAAGTACCCAAACAAAGGAATTTGCAAACGATTGACGAGAATTACAAGGCAACTTTGAAGACTTTCCCAACATACAACTCTAACAAAAATTTATGTTTTTGTTTAGACATAATATACAAAGAACTTGAGGATGACGGTGACAAGGCAAGCATGCCATAGGCTGCCTAGAACTTTATTTGCTAGAAAACTAAAGTAATGATGTGAGAGTTGTCGCAGATTGATGGGATATAAACCATCCTTCATAGAGCCTTTACAGATTACCTGTCTTGTCTTCATGTCTTTGAGAAGAAATCCCTATGGATAAATGAGGAAATCTCAACTATCATCCCTTATAAATTGAGACAACAATTTCTTTGTTATATCAGGAGCAACCCGAAAGATTTTGCTTGGTGTAGAAGACAACGTTGAATTATGGAGTTGCTTTTGCATTGTGAGGTCGGATTTCAATGTCACGCAGTTTCCTGATGACATCCTTAAGAGAAGGAAACATGTCAAGAACATTAAGTGTTGCGATAAAAGGATCAAATTCAAATCCTAACCCACACATGATGCAAACAATGAGATCATCGTCATTCATTGGGTTCCCTGCACCATGAAGCTACAAAGCCAAAGACTTAGATTTATGTAGATTAGTCTTCTAAAGAAGAGAAGACTTTGGTGAGAGTCTGCAACTCTCCCTTCATCTGCTGTATATGTTCTTGGGTATGACTTCCATAAAGAGTCTCCAAGACAATCCAAACTTCATGACATGACTGATCATTACTATTGACTTGGGAAAGAGGATTGTCTGATAAAAAAAAATTGATCCATCCAAGGATCCGCTAATCAATATGCAATCAACTTGCTGCAGCTGAATTGGGTTACAAAGAATCATCAACGCCAATGATGGTTAAATTGGGACAAGGAATGTCTTCAGTCATATAGCCAAGAAGACCATGACCTCTCAAGATTGGTGTAACTTGAGCTAATATATTGATAGGATTACAAGAATCCTACTGCTACTGTGATTATAGATGGTAAATTCTAATGTTATAAAACACGTGGTTCTAATGCCATAAAATATATCACCTAGCTACAACTCGGTAACAGTGCAATGAAACGACAGAAACAGATGTCGTTCAATGGACTCAAATGTCAAGTCGTTTACATGTATTCAAATACAAAACAGAAAACGTTAATCCGATTCGAAAGACCGGCCGTTTGAATGACCAGTCCTTAAAAGACCCTTTACTTTCAGCAACTGTTGGAGAATTCTGATATCACATGGCAAGGGAGGAGAAACCGAATGAACTCAAAGCGCCGATGACAAGCTTTCCATCCATAAACGAAGACCTTGTACATAACATACTAAGGAGACTACCAGCTTCATCGTTTGCATCAGCAGCACGCGTTAGCAAATCATGGAATCAAATTTGCAATCAAATCCTCTCCAAACCAAAGTTTGCCTCTGCCTTTTCTCTCAATCAAGACGAAAAGGTTTGATGGGCCTTTGAAAATCCAAATAAAGATCATAACTTTACTGCAAAATCTTTATCTTGAATTGGGTTTTTGTGTTCTTTCGATTATGTCAATATTTTGACTCTTACTGGGTCTTTAAAACATGAAGAAAAGATTATCAGTGTAATGCAAAGCTCTAACTTCACTTGGTTTTATCTGTGGTTTTTGATGATCAAACAGGTTGCACTAGAAGAGGTTGTCAACAAGGTTCTCTCTGAGCCCATTAGACCTCATTTTGCTATTGCCAATGTTATTAGCAGTGGAGTTGATCTGACTGAAAAACTTGATTTTGTAAGATTTATCATTAGCTAAAGTATTATCTTCGGGCAATTCTTGGTTTTCTTGTTTTGGGTCAATCTGATGCTGAGTCGTTTGTATGGTTTTATGTTGTAGTTAGCAACAAAACTTGGTTCCCAAACTTCAATTGTTGTGTCTTGTGCAAGTGGAATCATGGGAAGAGATGCTGTTACTGATGAACATAGAGAGGTCAGCACTGTAAAAGATCAGTACTTTTTTTTCCTTTTAAGAAAAATGAAAGACTACATTTTTGGCTTCTTTCTAATAAATGTGTGCTTGTTTAGGTTATGTTGGAAGAAAATAGGTCTGATGAAGAATCAAATTCATGCGTTGGTATCATTTTGACTGTGGGTTTTTTACCTGGACTAAAAGTTGATGCCATCCCGTTGTTACGACCAAGAAAGGTTAACTAAACCTCAGTTTGGAAAATGATATTCTATAGGATTCTCGATTTCTTTTTCCCTAAGTTGAATGGTTCTGTGGCTGTGAGTTTGATTTGGCATATGTGATATGTAGCATATGCCGCTATATGAATTTGTTGTCAATAAGCTAACTGATCTATATTATGTTCCGCTGACATGAAATCAGGTACATCAACCGGCTTTGGTTGATAACTTTGTGAAGACTATTAGGGATTATGCAGATTCTGTTTCTGGTTGGGCATCACCTGTTGGGATAATACTGTTTGGAGTAAGATAGTGTTTTCCAACTTGCATGCACATCCTTTTATTGAGTGAGATTCTTGCTAAGATGTGATTTTGGTCCTGCTATAGGATGAAGGTGCTGACCAGAAACCTGCCATCGAAATGCTGGGTGAGTTTTCTCAGCTAAGGAAACTTACTTTCTTCTTGTGCTTGTTGTTTTCATAGGAAAATATAGAACAAGGCTTGTCTTGTTCCAGAAAACGTGCAAATGAAGAATACACAAATTTTAACTTCTGGGACCCGTGACATGGCAAGCACTACCAATTCGAATTGTGCAATTGATTGGTGTAGTTGATCTGAGGGTTCTATTTTATGCATTTCTGAAACCAAATATTATGAAAAGGCATTTTGCATCTATTGTTTGTTCATTTTGTTTTCTGGAAGAGTCTTCAGAGGTTGATGAGAGACAATTCCTTTTCTGTCATGGTCACCTGAAGCAATAAATTATTTAAGAATATATAAGTTTGTCACTTATCCTCCTATCTGTTTGGTTACTCACTAGATAGTGAACTAAGCAAACACATCCATTTAGCTGAAAAATTATTTGAATATTTCATTATTGTCCTGGGTTTTGAAAGTGTTGCTAGACATCAAAAAGTGTCACATAGCAGTTCCTGTGCTGCTGCTTGAACTTGCTAATATGTTGTATGTTGCAGATCATGCCATGTCAAGGGATACAGTCATTGTTGGTGAAGAGAGAACCCAATTCTTGTACCAAAGTGGGGTACGGTCCAGAAATGACTATGGGAGAAGTAAATATTTTCCTGCTGCCGTTGCTCTTGTATTTGCAAGGGATCGAAACAAACCTCGTGGTATCTGTTTATTAATTTCTGTTCATGCAATTTCATCTTTTGCAACTAAAATGGAATGGCAATGTACAGACCTTTTCATTGTCGAATCACATGACATGCTATCTCATACCTTTGCTGCTCACTTACTGAGCAGGCACAGGGGAAATCAAATTCCATGCTGCCTTATCATCTGGTGTTTCTGCCATAGGCCCAAGGTACAAGGCAGATTCTGTTAGAAAGATTGGATCTAAGACAGGTCGTACAACATTGCTCACTGCCAGAAGAGAAGGGGAACAAGAGATTCTCAATGGTCATGGGCTTCTAGGTGACATCAACTATAGGGTATGTTTTTCTTTTGAAAACCCATTGTTTTTTGTTTATGGTGATTTCTTAACTCCTAGTTTATTTGTAGTGTTTACACAATCTATTTATGATATAAGTCTAACATGTATGTTTAGAAATATGCATTTGTGGATTTTGATGCTTAAGATCTCTCCTCTTGATTTAGTGTTAAAATAAATTGGAAGTGAGTAATTGGCTTGACTGTTGTGTGAGTCATTTGCATAGTCACACGCAGACTTTTGTTTAGTTTAACAAACTCGCTCTGACTGACAATGATCAAATGTGGTTGGAAAATGAGATAGAAATCATATTCTCTGGTAGAGGTAGGAATTGGTTTTGCTAAGGTCAATCACTTGGAATCACTTGGCATCATGCACTTGGTCTACTTGCATTCCAAATTTACCTATTTTCAACTAGTCCATTTCTAGGGATTCAAAGTGCTTGCTTCATGATTGTAATTCATAGATATCAAATCGGTGATGTGGCGATGGCTCGTTGTTATGATATGTTATTTGCAATTTCCAATTCAAAAGCTTATTTCTCTTCCGGGTTAAAAAGAAAAGAAGTAATTTGATGTTTCAATACACTGTTTCACTATTATTCTGAGTAGCCTATTCTCTGAAGTGGTCCTATGTTGGTCTCAGAAATTACATGTCTAATAGGTTATACAAGCATTTTAAATTTTTTTTTTTTTCCAGATTGGAAGAGCTTATTAGGCAAAGTATCCTAACTAAACTGTGTTTCAATCAACATTAGATTTTACTCTCAATGCAGATCAGCAGTTAAGCTATACATGAGTTTTCTTGCTGCATACACTCTTATAATCTGCAATGTTAATAATAAAGTTCTTGCTCTTACATTTATAAGTTGTTTACGAAGATGAGTGCAGGTTTCTTTTCTGCTTTTAGCTTTAGGTTTTCCTTAGTTTCTTAGCTTTGCATGACATTTATGGTATTGTCTTAAAGAAAGGTACCTACTTTCTATGCTCCAGACAAGAAAGAAAATTTTAAATTGGTTTTCGAGTGGTGTTTCATTGTTATTAATCTTTCATTTACTATATTTGATTGAATGTAGAGCATTAATCCTTTCGTTGCATTTGTTCTCTCTCAAAAGTATAAATATGTGACAGCTGGTGAACCCAATTGGACGCCCTGACCTGTACATTGGGGTTACTGAACAAAGACAATGCTTAATTGGGTCAGAGAAGTCAAGAGTGTTGAAATTCCTGGTATTCCATGCAGTTACGGGGTGAGATGCTTAACTTTCATAATTTAACTGGCCTTGTTTTTTTCTTACAGACATTCACTATATGCTTGGAAAAATTTATCAAGCATGAAATGTCTGTTACCTTCATCACTCACCTCGTCAAACTTTAAGAGATTCCTGCATTATTTTCTTGTTTTCCTTTTTACTCTGGATTCCTTGACAATGATGTTCACATGCTCCTGAATCTATAACCAAAACAGCTGATAAAAATTGAATGTTTTACCTTAGTGCAGTGTGAACAAGTGCTAGAACCGACTATATTAGTATCAGAGCAATAAATTTGGATGTAGGATTTTTTTCCTTTTGCTTGGTTTTAAGCTTACACTTGCAGGCCATTTTCAAATATACTCTTCTCATCGAACTAGTTGCTTGTTATCAGAGTAAAGCAAGAGTACCTTTCTGCTGATGGAGATGGCATCAGAACTGGTGACTATTTCCAATTTTATCATTCAGATCCAACCACTGCACTATCTTCATGTAGTGAAATCTCCAAGAATTTCAGAAAACTGAAGCTAGATCGGAGCTCTAGAAACTGCCTTGGAGCAGGAGTTTCTGATAATGTTTGTAATAAGGAGATAGTTGGTGGTTTTGTTTTTTCTTGCCGTGGCCGTGGCGAATCATTCTTTGAACGATTATTTCTTGAACATTGCAAAGTTGATAGCTCACCATTTTTGGACAATTTTCCTGGGGTTCCAATGGCTGGAGTATTTTGTCGAGGGGAAATTGGACGTGGCTTTTCAATTTTGAATGCGGATGAAGACCCGGAAGAAAGGGCCTTGCATCGCTGCCTGCATGTATATAGCACTGCATATCTCTTGGTGTCTTATGCTCCGGCACCTCCAGAGCATTAGATATTTCTTCTCCCAGACGGATTACCAGAAGGGACTCTGCTGCTGTCAGGACTGGGTATGTTGCTTGATTGCATTTTTATGTGAAAAAACCAGGATACGATATGCTTCGTTATTTTATAACCATAAGCTAAACGTTACATGAATTATATTCTCACTTCTGCAGTCAACCAAAACCATTAATGTTATCTGGAAGCCGTGATGAGCAGTGCACAGCCTTGCTTTGATATTTCAAGTTAACAGTTTGTTGCACTAGTTTAGAGGATGTCTGATCTTTCCATACCGTGCCTTGTTCTCTTCTGCATCTAGACAGTTCGTGTAATAAGTATAAAAAAATTGTATTGCCTTCCTGTTTCATATATTTCTATTTTCAATGGATATCTTTGCATGCAGAATCTCATATATTTGGCTAAATTCATTTTTAATTAGTTTGTGCTGTGCTGTACACTTGATTTCTCTACTCCAAAAGTCACTAATAACTTAGCCTAGTTGATTTCTAAGGATTGTGTTATGGACCGTGATCATAATTCATACTAATGGAAATTATGTTTTGTTAATTTTGTTTTAGCTGCTGTTTCATTTTTTCAATTAAAATGATATATTTTTGGTTTCAAAGTGTTTCTGTATATCACTCCATAATTGTGTGTGTGTGTGTGTGTATACCAATGCTCCCGCGTCTCATTGCAGGTGGTATTATATTTTTTTTTTAATGTAAAAAAATATTAATTATGTTTTTTTTGTTATAATATAAATTTAGTCAAAATAATAAATTTGTGCATAATTCTTGTAAAGTGTAAGTTTTCTATAAAATATATGAATTTTAAATCGATATAAATTTATATGTTTAATAGGTTTCAACTAAATAACTAGCATAAAATTATCATCATTATTGAAAAAATAAGAAGATTTTGACATTTGAATTATTAAATTCATTGTATTAAGATTAGTTCAGTTTATAATTTAATTTAAATCACATTTAAAAATAAAATATAAATTGTGAAAAAGCTAGCAATAATCAAATAACAAAATAAATATTTAATTTTTTATCCACAAGAAGAAAATATAAATTGAAAATTTATCCCTATGTTACAGTCATTTTTATTACTATAACAGTTAGAACTACTATCAACATTACTGTTCAAATAATTAAAATCATTAAATTACCTTGAAAAATAAAAATAAAAGTAAAAAAATTTTAACAAAAAAAAAAGAATAAAAAAGAATCACTAAAATTATCATTATTATTGTGCAAACAATAAGATCATAAAATTATTTGATCTGAAAAACAGATAAAATAACACAAAAAAAGGAAAAAAGAAAAAAATCAGCAATATTAATATTAAAATTATCACCAATATAAATTAAAATTTCATAACGGAACCTAATAAAAATAAAACACCGACAAAAAATTAACCGAAAAAAATAATAATCTAAAAGCATAAATGAATAAATACGGACAGAAAATAAACATTGTATTTTTTTAATATTTTTACATCATTTTCATGTGATGATATTAAAAATTATTTAAAAAAATAATTATCATTTTAATATATTTTTAAATAAATTTTTTTTTTTAAAAAAATATATTTCTAAACAAAAATAATATTTTCAAGCAAAATACAAATCTACTAAGAGTGGGATTCGAACCCACGCCATTACAAACCTGAACCTTATCTAGCGCCTTCGACCAACTCGGCCATCTTAATAACTTATTCGTATTTTGTGAAAATATATATTAACAGAAAAGTTATTGTGGATATGCACAGATGCAAAATCAGAAATTGTTGAGAGTGGGATTCGAACCCATGCTCTTTCTATTAATCTCACGTGTCTTAGCCAACTCGGCTACCTAAACATTTCATTCATTGTTAACGACAATATATATTAATAATAAGTTTTACTGTAGATTCGCACAGTAAACCGAGACGTGTTTTATACTTTAGTTAATATATATTCTGAAACGGCACACTTTTAATTCAAATTCAATTTCAAAGATAAACTAAATTAAAATTATGCGATTCATATTTCAAACATAAATAAAAAAAGATGAGTTGAATCAAAATGACTCGATTGACTTAATGAATCGAAAGACAACATGAAGAATTATAGTTTGACTAAAAAATATAATTCAAAATAATATTTTTTATATAAAAAAAATATTGAGACAATGATATATTAGATTGATCTAAGTCAACATTTGTTAACTTTTTATATTTGTGACTTAAGTTATGAAATCATAATAACCTCAAATAAAACAAAATCAACACAAATCATGAGTCTTAATTTTTAATAAATCAAGTTTTGAATAATGAACTTGAGAACAAAATATCTAAAAAAATATAGAAAAAATATCATTTCAAAATAAAATTACAAATTTAAATAAAATTATAAAAATAAAATCAGAAATCTCATAAGACCTTTTTAAACTTCAATTGCTCTAAAGTTTTAGCCAAAAATATAACAAAATATCAAGAGACTTCTCTTAAAATTTTAGTTGGTCCAATAATCGGATTGAGAGATATAATTGATACTATTAGACTAAAAAATATTTGCTTTTTTAAAAAAATATTTGGTTGAAATGAGACGACATAAATATAACCTGGATATTCTGTTTAAAGTTTACACAGAATTTACAGAATAAATCAAGATTTTAAAGAAATAAGATTTGTTATACTTGTTTTGTTTTTTAAACTAGAACAAAATATATTAGTCATTTCAAACAAAAAAAACATAATTGATAATTTTGATGGATTTGGCTCTTTGAAACATAGGAAAGGTGAAATTTCTAATTCAAAAGATGTTTTTATTGCTTCTAACAAATCATGAAATGGATGCTTAATGTCTATATTACCTCTTTTGTAAATTGTTGTTCTCAAATGAGATATTATTTGAAATGATTAAATATAAAGTTTTAAGAAAAAATGATTTTATAGAAGTTAAAATAGTTTTTTATTTACTTATCGAGACTTATGTTTCATTTATTTTGCATATAAAAAAAATATCTCATAGCAGTTTTAACCAAATAGTTTTTTTTAATATGCTTTCTAAAATCACAATTAAAAATGTTTTTCTTAAACCTATTTTGCTAATATAAAAAACCCTAAATGTAAAAGCTATCAAACATACACTAAAACTATGAAATGATTGTTCATATACTTCACAAATGCATTTCCAAATTGCAAAAACAAATCCAAGCAATGCATTGTTTTTTTGTAGTGATATATCCAAGAATCTCATAAATTTCAAAGGCAAAATAAAAATTATTGGAGGTTTTTATTTTATTATGTTGGCACAACTCTAAACATTGCAGTCTTAATAGCTCACCATTCTTGATTAGAATGTCTTATGATGGGGAGATTGGATATAGAGATTTTTAATGTTTTTCATTAAAAAAAAATTGCAAACTAACAATAAACAAGCAACCACATTCATTCATGAGAGGGATGTTAAAAAAATTAGCTTATTTGTAATATTTACATTATCTAATACATGAATTTTGGATTATGTAGATATTATCAATGATAATGAGTTAAAAAAAACCTAAGAAATATATAAATCATGGGTCGGGTGAAAGGTAAGGATTTTTAAAAATCTATGCCTTATACACATTTTATATTTACTTTTGATAGTTTATGGATTAAACATTTATTTTTTTTATTTAGAAATGTTTCAACTCCAAATTTATTTTTAGTAGACTTCTAATTAAGTTTCTTTAATGTAACAAATAAATGTTTGTTTCTTTTTTGAAAGGGAGGGAAAGTAACTAAATTTAATAGTGATGCAATGTATCAAAATTAGCCTTAAAATTAGAGGTGTTAGATCATCTACAATCCATGTTATAGTTCTATCTTTAAATGTATACCCATAAAATTAGAAATATAAGTAGTGCAATGTATCAAAATTAGTCTTAAAATTAGAAGTGTTACATCATTTACAATCCATGTTGTAGTTTTTTCTTTAAATGTATACCCATAAAATTAGAAATATAAGCATAGTCTGGATATTTATAACATCCATAAAAAACATTAGTTCAATTTAATATATATAACTCGTTGAGATCCAAAGTTTTTTTGAATATATCAAATTTATAATTTATTAAATACCAAAAACTAAATTAAATATAATTATATACCAATCCAAACCAACAATATTCATAAACACTTATAAATAAGGCATAAGGCTACTCCTAATCTAGAGACTAGAGATAAATATCTATAGAAAATAGTTTGTTATTTAGTAGTAGTAGAATGACCAGTAGTTCAAGATTTTTTTTTTTACAATAGTAACAAGATTATGATACTAAAAAAAGCTAAAAGAAACCAAAATGTCAATCTAAGTCTTTGAATCCATTAATTTGTTGAAAACATGTACTAAAAAGACTGTCATATTTATCATTTGTATATAGAGCTTGTGTTAGCTAATCAAATCCTCTCCAAACCAAAGCTTGCTTCAACTTTTTCTCAATCAAGATGAAAGGTTTGTTGGGTTTTTTTGGAAGAACATAGAATGATCATATATTTAATACAAAGTATCTTTCTTAAATTGAATTTTAGAGTTTTGTTTTCAATAATTTGCATTAGAAAAGTTTATTCTTTAAAAATATAGGGAAATATTTTATATTTAATACAAATTCTCTTACTTTAACGAGATACTCTTTTTTTTATATGTTTTGATGACCTTCTATAAACAATCAATAATATATATATATATATATATATATATATATATATATATATATATATATATATATATATATTATGAAGTCTTTTACTTTGTTTGTATATTTTTTAGTGTTTTTATGATCAAACAAATTGTAGTAGATGATGTGATTGATAAGGTTCTCTCGTAGCTTATTAAATCTTTTTTTTTTTTTTGTGATTGAAAATCTAGGTTTAAATTTTAAGATCTCAAAAATGATTTTTCAATTTAGTTTGAAAATATCTAAAAACCTTTATAAGAACTTTAATAAATTCACTTCCAACCTCAACAACCCTATATAATCATTCTAAAAAAATTAAGATTAAAAAAAAGTTTATGAACCTTGATTTACTTTTTTTAACATGGTTAAAAGCTACATGACCTCCATTAAACTTTCCTTGAAAAAACAAACTCTTTGATACTTAAATCAATATTTTTTATGGTTGAAGTGTGGTCATTCAATCATTTTTTATCTCATCAATATTTTCTAACAATTTCCTCTCTCAACATCTAGGAATTGGAATGTGAAAAAAAACTAAAGTTTGGAATTAAAATGTAAAATTATAAAACAATAAGGACCTAATAAAATGTATAAACCAAGACTCTAGAAACCAAGTAGAAGTTCTCCAAACCAAAATTAAAAAAGCCAAAATGGAGTATTTTTTTTTCGCTCTTGTTCTTTTAGTTTTTTTAATTACAACCTAAAATTTTATTTCACAAATCAAATTTTAATCACCAAAATATTCCTTGATAATTGGCATATATGAAGGTAAGTAAAGGGAAATAAATTTAAGCATATAAAATCATGTTAAATTACAAAAAAGATAAAGTTGGACTACCAAAAAAGACTCAATCCAAAATAAACTTAGTCTAGGTAAATATTGTAATGTAGCTTAGCACATATTTCATTGTCCTATATATTTTTTATTTTTTTTTGTATTTTATAATTTATGATAAAATGGGATAAAATAATGGGTTTCCTTGTTTCTTAAGATGCTTTACAACCATTTGTATTATTATAGATATAAAATTTTGTTTAGTCTCGTAACTTGGTAATACAGCTTTAAGTGTGTTTACTCATATCATATTATACCTCTCAGATAGGCAAGCAAATTTGTTAAGTTATTATGGTTTGTAGCTTTAGTAACTTGTCATATACTAATTTTATTTAAGTGATATAAAAGGTTGGAATAATTTTAAATTTGTATAAAGATTTTATCTAGCTAAATTCAATTGCTTCCCATAACTTTTATTTGTGGGTTAATCCATGATATGTTTTACATTTGCTTATTTTATACCGAATGTGATATGGAATAAAAGAGATTAAGTAAGAATATATAAGAATATAATAATAAAAAAATAAAAAAAAATAAAAAAGAGAAGTGAAAGAGAGGAGGATAAGCTTACAACATTTAATAAATCATCAAAATTTTCTACGACATCAAAAATTATATCTAAATAGTAAAACTATAAAACAACAAACAAGGCCTAAGACTAAAAAAAAATTGAAGTCTAAAATAAAATATCATTAAACTTAGTTAAATCTTCTAGAATTTGTTGTCTTCATCTAGTGAAATCCTTAAATGTGCATTTAAGCTTATAATTGATCTCTAACTTGTCATGGTGAATATTTAGGTTGATTGGTGATGTGATGGGTGAGGTTGAAGAGGACTAATTAATAATATTTATTAAATATAGGTTTGTTATTACTAAGGTATTTTGGGCAAAGGTGATTGTCTTTTATTTTGTTTTTAGAATTATTAAAACTAATTTTATTGTCTTTAATGAGCTGATGGTGTCATGTCATAAAAAGTTATCATGTTTATAAGAGTGACAAAATTTGTATCGATGTGAATATATTTATGTATTGGAATTATATAGTTTATTGTGTTTAGGCATATTGGAGTAACTAGTGATGAATAGGCTAATGGAGGTGAATTAGGATTGGTGTGTTGGTGTGAATTGGCATGTTAGTGTAAGGAGGATGAATAATGGATAGGGTTAAGGAGAAAAATATGTAAGAACATGTTTGGCTACTTTTTATTATAAATAGATTAATCTAGGGTTTATAAACTATATTGAGTTTTATTAGTTTGAACAAGCCTGTGAATTATAAGTCAAGTTATGATACCAAAATTGATACTATGTAAGAACATGTTTGGCTACTTTGTACTGTAAATGGAATAATCTATGGTTTTGGAACTATATCAGTTCTCATTAATTTAAACAATCCCGTGAATAATAAGAATAATTAAAACTCAAGCTTTGATACCAAAACTGATACAGGAAAAAAAAATTAGAAAGAAGTAAAAAGAAAAGGCCAATAAAATATAAGAGAGAAAAAAAAGATAAATGGAGGACAAGTCTACAACTTATAATTGTTAATACATCATAATTTGACTATAATGTCAAAAATATGTGTAAATAGTAAAATCCAAAAAAAAATGTTAATTTGCTCAAAGGTTTATTAATAATAAATTGAAGTCTAAAATAAAATAATGTCAAATCCTAATAATAAAAACCTAAATAAATTAAATATAATAATATAGGCTAATGCTCAATGTCCAAACTAAAACATAATGGGTTGGATAACATTATATCATCTATGATCATATATGTACATGAACTGTATTTTGGATTCAATGTATCCACCAAAAGGTTGCCAAATTATTAAAACTAGTTGGTTCTAAGGTTTTGAGTTATTTATACCTTGACTATAATTCATCAATTTGAAAGCATATTGTAGTAAAAATTTCTTAACTTAAAAGATTTTTTTTCTTTTGCCAAACCATGAAATGAATGCTTAGAATATTTTACTTTATTTTGTATAATTGTTATCCTTGACATCCTATTTCTTAGAATAATCATATTTAGATTTAAAAAAACAAAACTAAAATAGATATTTTCCTAACTTTTATGTGTTTTTATCGATCAAATTACTTTCTCTCTTAATATAGATCAATGGGCTATATGAAAATTCATTGCTTGGTATAAATAGGCAGGATACTAACAATCCAATTATAAAATGTTCATAAAAGAGCTTTTAGTCTTATCTTTTATAGTTTTCAACAAAACAAAAGTAATTTTGGTTTTCTTTATGTTAAGTTAAGAAAAAAAAAAAAAAAGAAGCTAAAACAAGACTTCATTTTTTTTTTTTTTTTGCATTCCTATATTAAATTCGATAACAAAAGCAACTTCTAAATTAAATTGTTGTATATATGGATACTACCATAATCCAATTTTGGATTCCCCCCCCAAATCTACTCAAAAATAATATATAAAAAAAAAAAATGGTGCCAGCAGACAAATCAAGGTGAAAATTTTGGATGTTTTCGAGAGCTCGATCATACCTCTTTTGCCCAGAAATGAAGAAAAATATAGATTCAAAGCTAAAGTAATTTATTATTGGATATATCTATGTAAAAATTATGTCAAAAGACATAATTATATTTTTATGAGCCAATTTGATTTAATCGTCGGTCAACTTAAAATGTAATTATGTTTAGGAATTAATTGAGAGCCCACTTGAATGGTTTAATTAAGCGCAATGACTTAATTATATTTTAAATTAGTCAAATTAATATTATTAAGGGATTATTTAATAAGAAATTAAGTTTAAAAGCCTAATCTGGGTTAAATTGAGAAAATCAAAATTTTCAGAGACAATATTTTTGGGTGAAATCGGAAGCCAAAAATTAAGAGAAAAACACCATTCTTCTTGGAAAAACTCTTTTTATAACAACCTATTTTTGCTAGTCTATTTTATATTATTAAAGAAAAAAATCTTACCTGCCGAGGCATCACTAACAGCCATGCTTTGCCATGCCTTACAACCTACCGCCATAACACCTCATTCCTAGACATCAACCCCATGTCATGCAGTCAAGTGCACATTACCTCCTTTGCCTATAAATAACAGAGGAAGCACAATGACTAAAGAGGGAAAGAATAAGGGGAAGTATACTGGAAAATGGGAGTAAAGATACTTGAAAAAATGGGCAGGATACCATGAAATAAAAGGAGAGAACATAAAAAAAAACACATAAAATTTGTAGAACACAGGGATGATGGGGAAAATGAGCATTAGGAAATTGTAGGGACGTCATGACTAAAAACTTGCATATGACAGCCACTCCTCCGTCTCCCTAAGCTCTCTTTTTTCTATCTCTGGCAGGACACCAACATCGACATCCCTCTATCTCTCCCTCTTACAGCATCAACCCTTTCTCTCCTCCAACAGCAGCTTCGGCCAACACCAGCTCGATCGTCTCCCTCGCTAGCTCCAACAGCAACCAGCTCTCTCTCTCTCCCCTCCAGCTCTTTCCCCATGCCAAGCTCCCCGGTAGGCTCAGCCTTCTTCTCCAGCATCAGTTATGCGTAACGACAACAAGCTCAACACAGACCAGCCATTTCCAACGCCTCTCCCAGCCACCATTTTCGATGCTACCACCATAGGGAGAATCATCTTGGCCTCCTCTATCCAGCGGTAGTGGCAGGTGAGCCTCTCATCACCGTCGATCACCCTTCATTTTACTGTTCACATAACACATGAACAAGGCGAGTGAATTAATTCACTGCGTTGTTCACATGTTTGCTTTTTTTTTTTCCAGCTTTTTCAAATGGGTTAGGCCCAAGTCCAACAGAGTTGGGTCTTTGGCTCAACTTGACTAGGCCGGTCTATTTAGTTGGGCCAGACCTTACCCGATTTTTTTTATTTTTTTAAAAAACAAAAAAAAATACATTTAAAAAATATATTGTTTTCATTTATACGGTCGAATTTCAAGGTTCTTACAAGCATATTTTTCATAAAAATATATATGTTGCATCTTTCTCATGTTTTAAAATGAAAATTGGATATTATAACCAGTTTACGATTATCCATTGGAATTTGGACAAAATATCAAAAACATTAACAATTATTTTGTTTTGGTTATCGCGGTGTAAAGTACATTGTAAAGTACACTTGCAGATTTTAATACGCGGTTTTCAAAATACAATGTAAAATTCTTTTTGATTAGTCTTTCAACTCGCAATGAGATAGAGATTCTCTCATGAAGAGAGTTCTACATCAAACTTTAAAAAAGACCAGCAAAAAAATCAAACATAGAAAAACAATCATATAACAATACAGTTTGCCTTAGGGAGGGTGTACTGGGGGTGACGCGTCTTCCCCTTGCATAACAACTCCTTTTACCCAGACTTTCATAGACTAATAAATTTCCTAGTGACCGTAATACTAGGTGGTGACTCTTGATAATTATAGTCGTAATTTTTACAACTATAAAACACACTCCTTTCACCGTGCGTCGTTCTCCCCTTCTAGGGATAGCTGGGCTTGAAGCGTGAAAAACATCATCGCGACAGATACTAAAAATAAAACAATGTTTAGAATCATACAATAACTAATTTAGATAATCTTAAAGGGTTATCATTTTCATTGAGATGGTTGTTTTTCACAAGAAAAAAATGAAGAAGAATGTGTCGATGATTTTAGCATCAAAACCACTGATTGTTTGCAAGCTTATCGTTCAGATCCTAACATTCCATTGGTTTCTTGTCATCAAAACTTGAAAGGCAATTTGTTGAAGGTTTTTTTTTAGTGCCTAGGTGAATTCTGTTAACACAACAATGTTAATACCATGTCATTTCTGGGTAATTTCCCCATAGTTCCATTGGCTGGAATATTTTATGGTGGGGAGAATATGGCTTTTCAATCTTAAAAGCATACGAAGACCAAGAAGAAAAGGCAGCTTCTTTGATGAATTCATAAACCAAATTACATGGAAATCGGGTTTTTCATATACCACAATCCTAGACAAAGATGTTTGGAGAATGTGTTTGGACTTGGTTATTCTTGAAAAACAAATCGCTTATGGAATAAGAGACTCTTTAATGATTGAGTTAATCGGTATACAAGAGGATTATATAATAATGCACAAGAGGATTAAGAAAATATATATGTGGAGAAGATTTGAAAAATTATGAATCTACTCCAATTACTTGTTGACCCAGAGTATTTATAGATCTTGGTCACATCATCTCATATCAAGAAATTATATAACATGCTAGTGTCCATTACTTGTTATGGTGTTTGACATTATTATTGGTGGAGTGGTTGGTGAATGTTAGTAGCATATTAGTTAGAACAATCATACACGGGTTACCTAGGTTAACCTAGGTTTGAATTCTTTTATTTTATAAGAAAATAAAAACAATATCATTTAAAAAAAATAAAAAAAAAATAAACAGGTTTTGAACAGATTGATTGGGTTATAGATCAATCCAAATTTTGATTGATTCATAAAAGGTCAATTCCTCCTGTTTTTGTTGAAACCCGACCTAGTTTATGATCAATCTCTCTAGTCCCAACAGATTTTCAAATATTATATATAATTATTGGTTGAGAAGTGAGGTATTGATTTGCATAAATATATTGCGTGTTGCATTATGATTATTGGCTACAATTGTAATATCAACCCTACTTAAAGTGAGTACTTGAGAGAATCTATCTATAAAACATAGAAAATTTTGTGTGTGGACAATGTATATCATCATGTTCCTAATTAACTAAAAGAACTTGAAAAGATGTTCTATAAATACGTATTGGACAACCTTCCACAAGGATGAGGGTGTGGTTTGAACATCGTGGGTTTTTTGTTTGGTCCTCGAGCCAAATAACAAGGAAACAAAACAACAAGCTTGTTCTTCTTTGGAACATGATGTCAACAACTATAATTCTAGTTTGGCAAAATAATAGCACTGTAATTTTCCACCTAAATGTTCAAGTATATGTTTAATGACTTAACTAGCAGAAGTAGACGAAGAACATACTTATTTATAAATGTTGCTATCTACCATGTGTATTGTGAGAGTTTTATTCATAATTGTTCTAACATTTAGGAATGCATGGAATTGTTTTCATGAATAGTGATAGTAACTGGAGAAGGATCGTTGATCTTTTAAAGAAATCAAGTGGCCATAGAAATCCAGAGAAGAATTACTGACTCATATAGAGATAAACATATTCATGGGGTTCTGAAAACCAGCAATAGAGGCTGTCCTCCTATTTCTCGGGCCGGGATGCTGTTGATTTCTGTATATAAAGAGGCTTTATTATATATTACTCAATCCTGATTTCATGATTACATTACCTGCCACGTTCCCCAGGGTCACAAATCATTTTAATATTACTCTCTTCAGGGCAGCTAAAAAAATATTGCTGGAACTGAAAGAACTTTCCCTTTTTCTGCCATTTTCCTTTATATGTGGGAAATTCTATTTTTAGACGATATATATTATTTCATGTAGCAAAAATTGAAAGGAAAAGAAAAGGCAATAAATGACAGGTAATAAAAATATGAAACCCTACATGTTTCTTCCCAAAAAATTGATGGGTTTGGTAGGAATCGATGAAATATACTTAAATGTCATATGATCTTTACCTTCACAAATTAATGAGCTTGATTTCTCCTCTGATTTTTCCTGCACTTGCATGATACTATTTGACGAACACTACCAAATTCTTCAATGGTTTATCTCTCTTAACACGAACATGCACATGCAGAAATATATTTACATGTATCAGAGAGAAGTTCTAATGCCCACTTGTCGCTTACAAAGACTATTGCAGAAGTAGGTGTATTTCATCATAACCAGTATTTATTTATTTATTTTTCATCGACTAAATTCAATTTATAAAATTAAGAAAGATACTATATATATATATATATATATTACAAAAGAGGAGATGGAAAATCATTATTAGAAGTAATAAAAAAACCAAAAGAGATTTAATTAACCAGACACCTTCCTGAAAGAAACGAAGATGCATCCACTGATGCACGCTCAACCGAACACAAATTTCATTAAACCATCCATGGATACGCAAGCAAGAGATCACCTGTCTATATTCATCTTCGTTATTACTGTATCTTCATCTAGATCCTTTACTCGATAGGCTCACTCACACAAGCCTGAACCCTAAAATAAAACTTAACATGAACTCCAACGAGTGTGGAAAAATAAGTTCTGGAGAGAGAAAATGAAGATATATATATTGAAAACCTTTGTTGGCCAATTTTCTTCTATGATTAAATAAATAGGTGGAAGACGAAAGGAAATCTAAAATGAGGGATTAATTAACCATATACCTTTCCAAAGAAAAACATATTAAGATTTCTTAACACTCATCCATGATAATTAAACTTCTGCAAAAAACAACGTCGCGTACTGTGAAAAACACAGCCAGCCCTTTCTCTCTGACTGTAATCAGAGCTTCTGTCTTCGAAAACAAAAGTAAATCGACCTATATCGCATCGCCATGCTTTTCTAGAGATGATGATGGGGAGGAAAAAGATAGTGTGGAACCATATGGATCGATTGAGCGAATATAGTGTCTTGTGTAATACTTGAACCATCCACTGATTAATAAATTTAGTGAGCATCAGATATCTGCAGGTTAATGATAATATTTATGTAGTTTTGCTATGAGATCTAAAGATTGTGCTAGATTTAATAAGGGATTGGAGATCAGAGAAAGAGAGATTGGCATATAATTTTTTTTTAATTAATTGTTCAGTGCTATATATTATAGGAGTTGGTCAAGCAGAAGTCTATGATAGAGACGAGAAGCTGAACAAGGGAGCTTGTCAGTATATGAGTATTGAATACTGGACTAAATCATGACTACAAACCACCCCAAATTCTGAAAAAACATTATGTCGAACTAGACTGTAAACTTTCAGAGATTTTGTGAAAACCAATTAATAATTGTCATTTTCTTAGAGTATAACCATGATGCGTATGATCATCAATAATATTACAAGAATTCTGACGGTATTATATGTTTTTTTTATCATAAGGATTCAACAACAATTTGAGCATAGCATAGAAGCTGATTAACAAGGGTTAAAGGGAAAATATGATAAAAAATATATATATTTTCATCAAAAGCACCAAAAAGAAGAAGTTTGATGGATCATAGGGAGTGTGATATTGGCACGGCTCAATCAGATTAAAAGACCCAACATCATAATTTGGGAGATTTGACATGATTGAGCCATCCCAACATCACCCACTTTCTCCACAATACTTACCACATGGCAAGATGACTGATTAAGATCCATCAAGCATTTACCACTTATCGTCCTTGGAGCTAGGTGACATCCAAGATGATCTCGTATTTGATCCGAGGGGAAGAAAAAACATGAGAGAATTGTGTTTGCAATCAATATGAAAGAGCAGCCTCAATTTTTCTGTATTTATTGAATATTATGGGCAGGGAAAGAAGAAAGTGGAAAAGGTATGGAGGAGGTGATAGCAAGAAATCAAAATGGTTGAGATGTCAAAATCCTTGCTTCATTTAGAAGAGTTACAGTTTCCATTAAATTTCCCATTAGGTCTTCCCACAATTTGCTGATGCTTGATGACATTAGCACTAATTATACACTAAAAAGGTTGCTCCTTTTTCACAATAGTATTCTCCATTTCTAATGTTTCTACTAAAAACTCCTGCTTGCTAGCTTATTTGTAAATCAGATTTATTAATGTCAAATCATAATCATGAATAATTTATAACTACTAGCTAGTTCGATAATTATTAAAAGGCATCATTCCCGTCTTGCTTCTTATTTAGAATCATCTGAAAATTGGCACTAAAATTAAACCTTGAAAAGAATCCAAGAATGTCGAGTGAAATTGCTTCCCTTCAAACGGAATTGAATTATTCTTTTAATTTTCTGTTGATCAATCGAGTTTTCTATGGACATCTCCTAAATGGCCTTTGTAAATTTCTTTCTAATCATCAATAAAATCCAATCATATTAATTCATAACTTAATTTTTTAGATGATAAACTTCTTATCATTGGGGAGTAAAATGGATCGTTCATTATATTCTATAATGTATTCTTTCCGAATCAATATATCATGAAGCAATTAGTGCTATAGAAAACAATATATTTATCTCAAGTCTAAATCATGATTACTTGTAATAATTTAAAATTTTCTATTTCTATGAATGAACAAAAATCTTTAAATACAACCGACTAACCAAACTATTCACATATATAATATATTAAATTTTATAACTTTATCATCAAATTTTGTCAAGGAACTAAAAGTTTAAGCTGTTAGGTAAGGTTCTAGAATATGATTTGTATTATTCTTTAACATGTTCTCTCAGATTAAAGCTCTTTAGATTTGAAACTTGCACAAGCTCGCCCTATTTTGTACTTGGTTTTTCATCAAATAAAATGAGAGTGGTGAGATTTGAACTCGTAACTGTTGGGTCAACAAGGCTCTAATTTTATGTCATGGAACCATTTCACTTTAAACTTAAGCTATTAATCAAAAATTTTATTTATATTATTTTTTAATAGGGAGAGAGAGAGAGAGAGAGAGAGAGATTATCAAGCCTCCCTCCATCTTATTCATCCAAAATGAGGTTGTAGGTTTGAGTGTTTCACTTGTCATCTTATCGTTACGATTGATCAAACCAAGCTAGGATTGTAGACTCGTGTAGTATTCTCTTATTCCTAGCACACGAGTTCGTCGAGCTAGATCTAATAAACATAAAAAACGATTGGAAAAGGAAACTGGTGAGGGAGCGAGTTAGCCAGATTTTTTTTCTATCCCCAACTCAGGCCACCAACCAGGACCTTGTAGCTTTCTTGGGAAAGAGAGACCTTTTTAACTATCTGTGCGTCATGTTGGAGTCATGACTTGTCATTCCTTTGGATCAACTTGCTCTACCCCCACCTCCTTTGATGGGTCAATTTTTATACAAAAAAACGAAATGAAGTGACCGTGCTCAAAATTGTGAGACTTTGAACACTGAACAACAGGTTCTGGTGTCTTGAATGTTCTTCTCATGTTCGGTTGGAGCTTAGGAGAAACTCAGAGGGCCGATTGCGAGGAGAGGCTGTAGGAGTTAACAAGCAAATAAAGTATGGTTATAGAGCTCGATTGGATTGTACGTTTGGTGAGATTGTGAGTTTATGGTTGGAGATGTTGACAAGTGAGAGATTAAAGAGAAGAGAAGATGGCAGATAGGTATGGTTTTCAAAGAAAGAAAACGGTTGGGATGGCTACAGTTTTTTATTATTATTTTAATTCGATGGACAGCTTGTGATATTTAATATAAAAAAAAATAGTTCAATAAATAAAAAAATAATGAAACTTCAAATATTAATCACACATTTTTGCTGATTGTTTTAAAATGTAATGTTAGATATTAACTTCTGTGTAAAATTTAGGACGAAAATAATATTTTTTAAAATTATAGTAGATAAATACAACATAAACCAAATTACACGATATGAAATATACAGATTATTTAGTCATTAAATAAAGATAATGACACTTCTAATATTAATCTCATTTTGTGTTAATTGTTTTTTAAAATATGATATTAAACATTAACTTGTGTATAAAATCTAGGATATAAATAATATTTTTAAACATTATAGTAGATAAACGCAATATAAATCAAATTTAATTCCATTTACTATATTATTATTATTATTATTATTATATACAATGCAATCCCGCAATTGTGAAAACAGATTATGAAATTACAAGAGAGACATAAAATTAATGGCAAGAACTCAACAATCAATGAATAACACCAAAAACTTATCAAGGCATGCTATTAGGTTAAGAATAAAAAGGGATTTGCCAATTTGTTTTCTAAACATAAAAATATATTTTATTGTTTGGTTTTCAAAGTACTAACTCCTAAGCAGTAATGAGATGGTATGCTATGAACTAAGAATAACAATAAAAATAAAATGATTTAGCTTCTATCTTAATAAACAATATGATTATATACTAAAATCAACAACGCAAACTCTTAAGTTTTGTTAGGCACAGTGTTTTAAAAGTATTTTTAAAATAAATAAAAAAAATTATTTTAAATTAATTTTTTGATATTTTTAGATCATTTTCATGTACTAATATTGAAAATAATTTTTAAATGATATATTTATGAATGAAAAATACTTTAAAAAATAATTACAACCACATAAAAAAAATTAATAATAATAATAAAAAAAAAAAAGCCAATAGATGATACATACTCGACGTCATGTTTCTTAGCAAGACATTATACTTATCAACATTCACTTCGGCTAGAACACTATAGGGTTTTTTTCAATTTGGCAAGAATAAGAGCCGTCACATCTAACTGCAACAAAAGAAAATAATTGAACTAATTAAATAATATATTAAAGTAACTTCGCCAATTAAAAGGAAAAATAAATAAATTTCCTCAATTTGAGAAATAAAAATTATGATGAAGAAAATTTAATACATAACAAAATGATATCAAATCAGAATAATATTTAATAGTTCTTTTTTTATGAAAAGAAGAAGAACTAAGGAGAGGAAAATCCCTCTTGTCCCCATTTTTTTACAAGACTAAAAATATATAGATATAGATATAGATATAGATACACACACACACACAAACATAAAAGAGATTAGAGATTGATTAGAATAACATAAAATTCATCGTACTGAATTGTTGTTGAACAAAGGCAAAGTTAAAAAGGTTTCATGGGGAGAAACATGGATTATAACAAGAAATAGATATGGTGCAAGGATACTTCAAATCTGTCCGATGAGGGTGTTGGCTTCTTTTAATGAAAGTGATTTGTAATAGTATCAAAAAATATACAAAAGGTGAACACTTCAGTCGATTATCCAAAATAATACCTAAAAGTATTGACAGTAATGCCAACAACGGGAAAAATCAGCTTTCAGCATCTTGGTGGCATGAAAGAGATTGTGAGACATCCAATTTCACCTTGGTTGGGTTTTTTTTTTGTTTAATTTAGAGAGAGAGAGAAAAAAAGGTTATTTAAGGTCAAATTTATATTTCAAATTTATATTTCAAATAACATCATAAAATCATGATTTTATATAGTTTAAATTATTTTATATTAACTTATAAAATTATATGATATTACGAGTCAATTCATGATTCTGATATCTGTTTTTAATGAGCCCTTCAATCAATAAATAAAACGGTACTACTAAATTAATTATTATTACTAGCTTTATGTCATGTTACTCCAATGTCTTAAGGTAAACTAAATTGAATTTCACAATATGTTCGAAATCTCCATGCCTATAAAGAAATTTAATTGAACATGAACAAGCTCCCTGTCTAAATTTTAATGTTGGGAAACAGGCAGGAGAGGCTGGGTTGACGAGCCTCGGTGATCTGGTCCATACTTCAGTTCATGATCATGTTCATTTCGAATTTTAGAGATGTTACTACTCATGCTGTTCATGGACCCGGGAACATCCATATCATATAATGGAGCCATGGCCCTTGGAAATTATAGTATTATTATTATAATTATTATTATTAAATAAAAAGAAATTTTACTTGACTTTAGAAACGTATTAATATTTATTGGAACGGTAAAATTATAAAATTGTTTGTAAAATAAAACCATTGAATTAATCATTAGAGGCAATATCATACAAGGTTAGATTTGTCATTTTAATATTTTTGACATAATAAAACTACAACCCTACACTTATGGTAAAAAAATACTTATATTTTTATGTTAAGAGGTTTTAGTACTTTTATTTTATATTAGAATAGTGCAATTATTTTAGTAACCTTGCAAACAAAAAAAAAAAAGAGTACAGTCTCCTAAGGTTTTCTTTTGATCATTATACATTGATTATTTGTTGTAATTTTGAATGTTGTCTAGGGATATTATTGTAATTATCATAATATATGAAATATTATTTAAAATACAATCACCCATCGCTGGCATTTGGGACAAGGTATGCAAGAACTCAACACCCTATACATGGTGGGACGATTTGTTTTCCAAGATTCATGTCTCAGATTTCACAATTTGCAGTTTTAAAAAATTAACTAGATTTTAGGATTTTTTTAATATATTTTTTTAGGTTTGATTGTATTAGATTAGCTCTCTAATTTTTTTATTTAGGGTGTGGTTGTTATTATTTTTGTAGTGGAGATTTTAAAAAAAAAAACAGTTTTTCATATTGCTGCGGTTTAGACTATGGTTAAGACTATGAAAAATACTTGTAGCTGCGGTTCATAAATAAAATTGAAGTGTTTGGTTAAAACTATAGTTAAGTTTAATGTTTAATAAAAAGCAGTTTCATGTGTTTGATTACCATGTTTTTCATATTGTTGTCAACTTGTGAAATTAATTTAAAGGACACACACATATATATATAGTAGATTTAATAATCATAACAATAAAATATAATTAATACTTCAAGTAAATTAGACGTTTATTTTTATTCTCTTATCAAACTATTTGCAATTCTATCATGAACTAAATCTATACGTGAAGGCTTCTATGATCCCTTACTATTTGATTTAGGAACAACATTTGAAAAAATATCATCAGGAACAACATCTATGATCCATATTGATTTTCAGGATTTTTATCTACATGTTGTAGAGATATAATTTCAAGATCAAATCAAATTGTAAGTTTTTTTTATCTATAATCAATCAAAAAACAACAGGGTTATAAAATGAAACGAAGTCACGTGCCTTTCCCATTCATCAAGCTGATCTCTATCTATACTTTTCTTTATTTTTTTAAAAATGATTTTTATATATTTTTTTAAAAAAAATGGGTTGGGTCTAACACAACTAAATGCGTAAACCCAGCCCAGTTGGGCCTAAAGACCTAACTCTGCTAAAATTTGGCTAAGCCAAGAGCAGGTCCAACACTGAAGTTTATGCTTAATAAAAACGATGTGTTGTATTGTTCACGTCTTCATGAACAACGCAGTGAATTATTTTGTTACGTGAACAGTAACACATGAATAGTGACATGACTGACAGCGACGAGAGGCTCACCTGCCAAAATCGACAAATAGAGAAGGCCAAAGTGGTTCTTTCTATGATGATGGTGTCAGAAATGATGCCCTGTTGTGGCCAGGAGGAGAGTTAGAAGATTGTTGTCGTTGCTGCTGCTTAAGTCAAAGCTTGCTCCTGCTGGAGGTCACAACAAAACTTGTGGCATGAAGGAGAAGCTATCGATATTGAAGGGAATGATGGTCGTGCTCTACGAGAACTATCAATGATTGTGGAGAGAGAGAGTGTTGTCGGTGACTAAAGAGTGAGACTATTAGCTGACAGGTGGGGAAGCAAGGAGAGAGAAGGAAGCTTGGTACGACTAGACATTGATCCCCTCAAAAAAATTCCTATGTAGTCATGTGATCTCCGACCAATCTCATGTTAATGGCATGAAGAGTACTCTGATTCCAACTGTGTCATTGCCTTCTTATGTGTTTACGGCAATTGAGGTGGAAAAGCATTTCATGGATGCTTTTTGTTAACTGCAGCTCGACCATAATTTTAGGTGAGACCCACCGTTGCAAAATCATGGTTCTTTCATTTGCCAAACATTTTGGCTCTGCAGTGAGATTTAACCGCAAAAAAGTCATCGCAGAGCCAAAACACCCACTTCACCTTATATCTTTTTTATAATCTATAAATAATCTATCAAATTATATATTTTTTTATTTTCTTAATCTATCATTATTTTAATTGCTATTAGTTTTGTTTTAGTTTTTATTTGCTATTTTGTTTTTCAAATTTTATACTCCTTACATGTTTTTATCTTAATTTTTATCCTCATTTTTTTATTGCTTTTTTTTCCAAGTATTTTTCTAACAATTTTATCCTTCAAAATTAAATTAGTTGATAGTTAAGCTTCTTAATTTAATAAGTTGAAAGTTTTTAAGATTAGGCCAAATTTAGAAGGTTTGTCTAGATTTTCTTGGTTTTTTTTTCTTTTTTTTAAGTTAATGTTGTTTTTTTTTTTTACTTTTTTATTCTTTGTTGTTTTATTTTTATTGGTTAGTATTGAGTTGTTGGATAATCTGAATAGACTTAGGTATAATTATTTTTATCTTTTTTTTGTTTTTGTATATTATTTAATTACCACTTGAATCAATGACTCAAAACTTGAGTTTATTTTAGTCTAGTATTTTATATATCAAAAAATAAATTGTTTGACTCCGGGCAGAGCAAGCGCAACATATCTATTTACTATTTCAAAATATATTTAAAAATAACACCAACAAAATAATAATGTTGATGTTAGATGTGAATTTGCTATTAGTTGCCTTTAGAAATTCTTTCGCAAATATATGATTAGGTCTTTATCACCTTGTGTTATCAGAGAGATAGGATATCAATCACTTGCTAATTCGTCTAAGCAATTATTCATTTCAAAATCTTGACCCCAACATGAGAAGAGGCTCCTCGGCTCTTTAATCAGTATCAAGGTAGGTAGGTTGTCAATTTTAATTTAGTTGGTGTTTTATTTTTTTAATTAGAATGAAATATTTTGATTTTAAAGTGTTTTAGCATTTTATTTCGAGGTTGTACTGTATATATACACAATTAAATATATTTACTAAAAAAATTAGTTCAAATCCAATAATAAAATTATTTAGAATTATGCAATTTAAATTTCAAATATAAGTAAAAAAAAATAAGAGTTAAACTGATATAACTCAATTGATTTGATAAGTTCAAAGATAATATGAAAAATTGATAAAATATAGTTTAATTAAAAAAACCGAGTTGACATCTTAGAAAAATATTGAAACAACAATATATAACCTTTCAAATGTGTAATCTTTATTGTAAAACCATGATAACCTTAAAGAAAGCAAATTAATTGTAAAATCATGATAACCTTAAAGAAAGCAAATTAAATCAAATTATAAAGTTCAATTCATAATAAACTTGTTGTTGAATAATGAAATTGAGATAAATTTAAACTAAAAAAAGGCATAATAAAATATTTTTTCTAAATAAAATTATAAACATGTATAATAATACGAGAATGTCACATTAATATAGCAAGATCATTACATTTTCTAATTGCTCTAAAATTTATATATGTGTGTGTGTGTGTGTATCAAGAGATTCATAAAATTTATTTTAATTTAATGGTCTGATTAGGAGATATAATTAATATTATAAAATTATTTATTATTTAAAAAAAATAATTTGGCTGAAAAGAAATAGGTAAAATGAAACTAGAATATTCTAGCTAAAATTTAAATGAAATTACCGTAACATATTATTATTTGATTTTATTAATTAATATAAAATGTTTTTACTGTTTCGACATAAACGAAACGAAATTAACAGGTGAGAAATTGGATGCAAAATGTTAACGAGCCATGAGTATAATAGCCGCGTAAATACTGATTTTTTAAATAATAATAATAATAATAATAATAATAAAGAGACAAAGGATATACCCTTTTTGCTGTGGAATATTACGTGGCAAGGACTGGGATCATTGAACCTGGAGCACCAACCCCATGCCACCTTTGTTTTCTGTGTTCAGGTCAGGTCAGGTCAAATGGTCATCAAGATAACTATAATTTTAACTCAAGGAATGGCTATTCATCTGCAAGAACTGAAATATTTATACAGTTAAAGTTAAAATATATATATATATATATATATATATATATATATATATATATATATATATATATATAATTTTTATCTCATTTAAAATATTAGGCTATTTTTAAAATTTTGCTCTACTTTTTATCGGTATATTTAGGTTATGTTCTTTCCATTTCATTTCAGCTAAATAGTATTTTTAAAAAAAAAAAATTATTTTACAATATCAATTATATCTTTTAATTTGACTGTTAAATTGAGATAAAATTTTATATTGAGTTTTTTGATATATATTAAAATTTCAAAACATATAATGACCTTATGAGATTAACGATGGTTTTCTCCTAATATTATATATATTTATAATTTTATTTAGAAAAATTATTTTACAATATCAATTTTATATTTTAATTTGACTCTTAAATTGAGATGAAATTTTATATGGAGTCTTTTGACATATATATATATATATATATATATATATAATGACCTTATGAGATTTACGATGGTTTTCTCCTAGTATTATATATATTATGGTTTTCTCCTAGTATTATATATATTTATAATTTTATTTAGAAAAATCATTTTATTGTGTTTTTTTAGATTAAATTATATAATTCTTAATAATTTTATTTTTCAATTTAAACTAAGTTTTTTTAAAAAAATTAATACATTCAATTATATATATATATATATATATATATATATATATAATAGAATTATTTCAAACTTGAAACATTTCACTGTAATAAAAAAAAAATGAAAATTGATAACCTTGCTAGGAGGATATCAAGAACAGAGAGTCAGGCGATGATACCCAAGCAAACTTTATGCCAGTGTAGTTCCATCAGTTACTGCTATATTCGGCAACAGTTCCCAGATGCCAGGGACCCATGCAAGGTGAAAGATCACACGCAAGTGATATAAATCTATGGGTAAAGACCAGCAAAATACAGGAACCTCCAAGAACACACCAGCAGTAACTATTTTCACCATGCAAGGTTGCTCGAGGAGATGACAAAAAACTTTAACGAGGTCAGCATGTGGGCCGAAAGAGATGAGAGAAAAACAGACCAAAAATGACAGCCAGAAAAGAATGCTAGATGGATAAGCAATGGTTGCTTTCAGGATGAATTAACGCTTTGAAAATGAAGAACCATTTGGATTTTTAACGACCATTACTGTGACGAGACAAGTGGTGTCAGCTCACTTCAAAACAGCCACCATTGAATACAAAGCTTTCAAGCTTGACAAGGTGCTACCAAATCTCATGTAGAGATCTCTTGAAAGCTAATTTCCCTCTTTCAATACGCAAAGCAAAATGGGGATTGCATGGGGATATCCAGAACTTCTACCCAGGAACACAGAATCGATGGTGACTCAACATTTTGAATTTATTACATAGTAAGTGTGCTTGAGGAAAGTATTAAAGCATAACCGACAATGATTTTATGAAGATCATCACCTAGGACGATTCCATTCCAAACAAATACTCCAACATGCACGATAACTTTGACCAGCAAGAATCACATTTGATGCAATCATAATCATAGCTATCAGGGTTTTATTTTATTGATACGAAATGTTTCGGTTTTTGTTAAGGAATTATCTCACCTAAAAGCTCAAGCTTGTAAGTGAGGCCCCAGAATATGATTTATATTATTCTCTAATACACCCCCTCAAGTGAAAGCCCTTTGGGCTTGAAACTTGAACAAGCCCACATTACCTTGTGCTTGATTTTTATCAAATAGAATGGGATGGTGAGATTTGAACTCGTGATCGTTAGGTCAACAAGGCTCTGATACCATGTTAAGGAACCATCTCACCTAAAAGTTCAAGCTTGTAAGTGAGACCCCAGAATATGATTTATATTATTCTCTAATAGCTTTAAATCATTTTAGTGTGTCATTTTAGAGTTATATTGTTCGTATATAAATAATTAATTATATATATAAAAAAAAATTAAATATAATTTTTATTTTTTATAAAATCAAAGTTGATACAATAATTTTATTTTTTTATAATATATATTTTTTAAATTTTTATTGTTTTGATTTTAGTTTTTATGTGTGTGTGTGTGAAGTATAAACAGGAGATGAAAAGCACAATGACATGACAACAATTTGTCAGGCGGCGGGAGATGAAAAGCAACTGAGTCAAGTTAGGCGGAAAATGGTATTTTTTTGTAACCGAAACGGCACATATGAGATAAAACTGGCATGTTTCGTCCGGTATTTAGATGAAAAAAATGGAATTAACTGAAATTTAAACTGATATAAAAATAACATTGTTTTATCTTATTTTTTTAATTGATACAAAACATTTCAGTTGTTTTGGCCGAAACCAAACTAATAACTATGATCACAACTACTTTTGGTAACCACAATGATTAAATCCATCCATCGATATGGTTAAGCCTAGAAATCATCCAATCTTGAGTGTAAAAAAAAAAGTCAATATTAAGTGTTTCCAGTTTGAAATGATCCATTCGATCAAGATTAAAGTAAATGTTCTATGAATTTCAAGATGACATCATTTATCTTTCTAAGAAAAACCAATCTAGGTCAACCAACCCACCACTTGTAAGTTAAGTTTACTAATGGTACCCTTCAAAGAAATTTTTTTATAAATTCAATAAATTAATCTTAATTCATGTATGTAAAATATTTTTAAAAATTTATTCAAATGGATTAAATTGTAATAAATCAAAAAATTGTTACTATTTAGCTTTTTAAAATCTCAATGAAGTTGGGTTTTATAGTCATATGACATATAGGCTTAAAAGCATGGAGCCAATGAAAAAATATAATAATAATTAAAAAAAATCTTATTACATTTGAACCATACGAAAGAGATTTTTTCTTCAAAGGAGATAATCAAACTTTTTTGTATTCTCACATTTACTAATTTCCTTGATTTTTAATGCGAGAATAATTAGGCTATGCATCATCGGGTACAATGTTAGCAGCATGGGGATCAGATTGAGCAAATAGAAAAGAATGAGTTGCAAATAAGTAATAGCAAACATTTGGAAAGTAAAAGCAAAAGCTTTTATTTTGGAATATATATAGAGGAAGGGCAGTGATGCAATTTCACAAAATATAAATAAAACAAGCTCAGATGCACTCGAATCGTCCGCAGATCAGACGCTGGTGATAGACCCTATCATCACCTGAGAGCAGATATCCTCACAGCTTGGGAGTGCACCAGCCGGGAATCGAACCCGGGTCTGTACCGTGGCAGGGTACTATTCTACCACTAGACCACTGGTGCTTGTTAACGCTTTGTTACAATATATTTTAATTAAACTATATACCTGAGCTTTCATGGGTTATCTTTTATCATAAATTTTCCAAATGATTACTGAGAATAAAGTATTGTGTTTGTGATATTTTAAAGAGATTATTTGAGATTGTGGCATTGGCTATGGTAACTAGTAGGAGTATGATAAAATATCTCTACAGAAATTTATAAATCAAAATCTCTAATATTATACAATACCTTGTAAACCATTTCTTTTAATTGTATTGAAAGATAAATGAGTCTGTCCACCAAATAGTTTTTTAATTTTTTTGGCTGCTTATAAATTTAAATGGATCATCAATATGATAATATACTAGATGTTTTTTGAAAAAAATATTAAGAATACAATATATTAAATTGACATGGTTTAGCTTGTTGAATTTCTTATTTGGATTATAAAGCTATAATAACATTGCAGAAAAAGTAAATCCTAAATAAATAAATAAAACTTACCATATTAATTTTGTAATCTGAGTTTTGAGATCGATAGATAATCTCATTGAAAATAAATTAAAAAATTATGAAATTTAATTTTTAATCAATTCAATATGAAAAAATAAAATAAAAAAATTATGCATGTCAACTCATGTTGAACACACTTAAATAATGTTTATAAATTCTATTCCCTAGCTTTTGCCAATTAACCTAAAAGCTAATTGATGTATGAAAAGCATTCTAAATCTATATAAAAAGCACTGTAATTATTCTTACAAAACAATGGATCTTTACCGTCATTTTAGACTGTTAGAGTAACTTAAATGGCAAAAGTCATTTTGGAGAATCAAATCTCTAAAATAGTTTTTTGAATAGTATATATATGAAATTTTGGTTAATGTGTATTCAAATGGTAAAAGCTATTTTGGAAAGTTATTTTTTTATATTATTTTAAATATAGTGTAATTATTTTATATGTAATTTAATTATGCAATTAATAAGAGTAAATTATATAATTGAATAATTATTTAAAAAAAACCCTCCAATAATAAAATTATTAATTTTATATATAATTTTTTACTCTCTTGTTGAGGTATTTTTAAATAAAAATAAAAATAAATTTTTTTAATTTAATTACATTATTTTCTAACATATATATATATATATATATATATATATATAATTAAATAAGATGTTAAAAAAATTATTTTTTTTTATTATGGACTCTCAAATGACACTCCCATTGAAGTTGCCTTAAGGTTATGGGTTGTAATTAACCAAAGCATAATCACCCACCAACCAAAGCTTCGCCTTCTCCTTAAATTCTACCGCTCTTTGTCTCACCTTCCCCCCGTCTTTGGCCGCCATTGATGACGAGCATACTCCTTATCGAAACTTGGTCTCCAAAACATGGCGTCAGGATTCCTGCACACACTCTCCGGTGTTGAATTCCACCCACAGTAGGCCTAGAACCTGGCACTGCAGCACGTACCATTACTTCCTTTTGGACAGCCCATTTCACAGCGCCAACTCTATTCCCACCTCTATCTACAAAATTATTGGGTAATAGCTTAGTCAAATCTGAACCTCGAACCAAACCAAGCCTAGCCCTTCTCGCAAATGCAAGCCATACTGCCAAACCTCGCATCAAGAACAGATCTCGGGGCTTGTATAAGATGAATATATATATATATATATATATATATATATATATATATATATATATATATATATATATAAGTTGATCACACATCCAATAAACAATTTGAGTTTTCACATTGAGACAAATGTAGAAAGACCCTCAATATCTAATAATTTTAAAAAAAAATATATAAATATTGAAAAAAATATATTTTACATTGTCTTTGCAATTGAGGCTAAGAAGAAGAAGAAGAAGTTCGTCAATCTTTAGCTCTGAAATAATAATGTAATAGCTAAAAGTTTCAAAATGTTTCAAGCTCAGAAGCACTCCTTGTCGTCCGATGAAATATCAGACGCTGGTGATAGACCCTATCATCACATGAGCGCAGGTATCCTCACAGCTTGGGAGTGCACCAGCCGGGAATCGAACCCGGGTCTGTACCGTGGCAGGGTACTATTCTACCACTAGACCACTGGTGCGTCTTTATTTCCAACGGCTAAATTAAATTATATATTTAAATTTACGAACATGATGGATACTGTTCCAGCAGAGTCCCATCGGGAAATAATCAATGTCACCTTATCATGACACAGGCATAGAATCTCCATATTTTTTTAGTGCTATAATATTCATTGGCTATGACTAAAATCCTGTTCACAACCTCAGGATCATGCAATGCAGCTGGAAATTCTGTGCATTTTTTATAATAAATGTTTCAGAATAATCGTTGTTCCCGAATTAAAAGATAGTGCTTTGCATAATAATAATGATTTAATATTTCAAAGAGAGAATTTTGGGATTGTAGCATTAGCTATGGCAACTATTAACTAGTAGGAGTATCGTATAATTTCCCAGCAAAATCTTAGCCGACATCGAGGCATGATTTATGAGAATAATAAGATGTTTTTTTTAATTTTTTATGCATAATAAAAAAATAGTAAAATATTCTTGGATATAAAGCATGTATAATTGGTGTCCAATGTGGTTTCTATTTTTTTTTTATTCTATACTTCAATTACTTAAAGTTTAAAAAAATAAAACATTTAGTCGAATGTTCTCTTGTCTTTTTTTATTGTCTATTTTATTATTTATTACTTTGTTTGTGATCATTGTAATCTTTTTACCAAAATTAGATAATATTCAATATTGAAAAACTACTAGGGCATCCATTATACACGCTAATGCTAATTTGTGGAAGGCGTCTATATATTTCGAGCGGTGCACGTTATGTCTTTTACTAGTCAAATTTATATTTTTATCGTTTTGTTAGAAGTGTCGAGGTGTCCTCTTTCTCACACTACAACACGTGTTGATGGAGGTTACGAGGTTTGTTGGTGGTGAACCTTAATTTTTCTTTTCTCTCCTTCTTCAAATATTGCAAATTGACGTTTCTTGTTTCTAATATTTATGTTTCAACCCTTTTTACCTTTTTGTAAGAGTTTTGTTTATTTTCAATTTAATTTTTTAATTCCAATCTATCATATATAATGTTTTGAAATCTAGCCATTATTTTTTATATTTTTGAATTTTTTTTCCCTTGATCCTTTTATTGTTTCTTAATTGCACCTTTCAGTCCAAGTTGATGGCATGTTATTTTATTTTTAATTTGATATTCATTTTTATAATGTTCTTTTCAACTGAACCCTCCTATTAAATTTTATCCTTTTTTGTTTTAAGTTCTTATTTTTGTCCTTGGCCATTTTGTATAACTATCATTTCCTTTTTAATTTAGACTTTGAATTTCAATTTATCATATATTTTTATCAACCCAATTCTTATTCTTTCACTCTTCAATCCAATTTTTGGCGTGTTATTTTTCTTAATAATTGTATTCATTATTTTATTCTTGGAGTTATATTTTTTTGCATCTTAGCCCTGCAATAAGAAAAATTTAGTTATCCTTTAAATTTCAATTAAGCTCAGATGCACTCCTTCTAGTTCGATGAACATTTGACGGTAGTGATGGACCCTATCTTCACAATGAGCACACAATTCTTCACAGCTTCAGAATGAACATTGCTAGATGAAGTGTTTTATGTATTTTATTTTTTTTATTAACGTGTTGTTCAGGTTAATTTATATCTCAGATAATATAATTATATGGGGTTCTAAAATTAAGAAACATATAAACTTTAAAGATTATCGTATTACTAAACACGTGGCTTGAATCTAAAACAGCAAAACCACAAGGGAGCAAACTTTTTAGACGGTACTGAAGTTATAGAATCTGAAGTTAAAGTATTGTATTTGTTTATTCTTATTAGAACATATTGCTGGGTACTGGCCTCTACCACAGTCCCAGTAGGAAATCAATGTCACCTTATCATCATGATATAAGCATACAGCATCCCCATATTTTGGTGCTCATTAGATTGTTCCGTACAGTTGGGAATTCTGTACATTTTGTGGTGGATAAGTGCAGGAATATTAAAGATATTGCAGTCGAATTGCACAACTTTTACGCTCTTAGTGGCATCCTTAATTAATAGTGTATCTCTGCACAGATATGAAAAGTGGAGTGAAGCATATCTTCAGATCCATCTTGTGAGAATAAGTGAACTTCAGGACCCATTAAAGTGTGTGAGGCAGACTTCAGTACGTGGACAGGTAACGGCATTCTTCACTGCTACATCAGCAATACTTCCGCTATTTCTTGAGAGCAGATCAAAACCATTTAGCACTTCCTAGCCAATTGAATTCAGCGGTGCTTCTTCTTCTTCTTTTCTGACAAGACCATTGGATCAGTGGTGCTAGCTAGACTGCAGATTAACAATGCTTGAAGCTTTTCCCCTTTTAATCTAACAAGAAAAACAATGTAAAAAGCTTTTAGACTGCAGCACTATATACATATATATTTGGATGTTCCGATTCAAATTGATGGAAAGATAGCTAAAGGTGATATGCTTTTTTTTAATTATCTGCATGAAAATGAACTTCACCTTTTTGTTCAAACATGGAATAATTTTACAGATGCTTGCTGCACCTTCTTTTACACTGTGTGGAGAAAGCAGCAGGTTGGAATAATAAAAGATAATAGAAGCACAGGAAAATTCAACATTATAATTATATACGGAAGCATCTTTTGTAAAGTGCATGCCCCAGTAAAAAGGATAAGAACAGATCTGGAGGGTTATCTCCAGTTATATATTATCGTGGAGCAACTTTTCAAATATCTAGCTGAGCAGATCCTATAGCTAAAAGATATTTTTTGATGACCCTTATCCATTTGAAACAAGTTGCACCACATCAAGGCTATAAATTCAAGTGTTTCTGGTACTGGGATTCACACAACACATTGAAAAAGAAACAAACTTGATAGTTTTTGAATCAATGGAAGCAAACTATAAGCAAAGAGGGTTCGCTAGCAATGGCAAGCTGGTCATGTCTTTGTATCAAGCATCTGATCCGTCGTCGTCGTCTACTGTGCACCATGTTAGGCTGGTCAATCCCAATCAATCTTCATCGGTTGCTTCTGTGAGCATATACAGTCATGATGCAAAGGATAATAATATTAATGGTCGAGATGAGTTCCTTGATGGAAGCATTGATGCCAGAGCTGCAAACTACATCTCAACCGTTCGACAGCGGTTTGGACTTGAGTGATCGATTTGATTAAACTACAAGTCTTTCATGTAGAGATGGAGTAGCTACTGAGTATATATCTGTATTTTAGCAGTATTTCTAACTTTTCCCCCTCCTCTCTTTTAACAAAAGAGCGGCTCGATTGAACATGAGTCTGCTAGAGGGAATATTGTAGAACTCAGCAATCTAATACGCCGTAAATGCTCTTGCATGTATGCTGGTTGTCATAGATTACACTGTATTGTAAATACTTCATTTCTGTAAGGAAATGCAGAAAAGATCCAATAAGTTGTGTAATTTTGCACCTTCTAATGAATGATAAAATTGGGATTTCATCCAGGAAATTCTCCGGAGGAAAATTTGAAAAAATAATCTTTGTTTAACCATGTTGTTAAAGAATAATATAAATCATATTGTAATATCTCACCTGTGAGCATAAACTTTTAGATCAAATGGTTTCTTAACATAATATCAAAATCTTGTTAACCCAACGGTTATAAATTCGAATCTCACCACTCTCATTCTGTTTCATAAAATTGAAGCACAAGGTAATATAGATCTGTGCAAGTTTCAAGTCTAAAGAACTCACTTAAGGGTGTGTGTTAAAGAATAATATAAATCATATCCCGAGACCTTACCTATAAACTGAAATTTTTAGATGAAATAATTCCTTAACACATGTATGATATATATGCATTTTGGGAAATCTCTCCTGTCTTCCACTTCAGAATATGGTGAAGCAAATTCAAGGGTTAAAGTGCTCTTTGATCTTTCTTTTTTTAGTGAATTATTCTTTTGGTCCCTAGTTTTCAATGCAATTATAGAGTCCAATTTTTTGATGTTTTGAAACTTATAAATTAATCCCTTAACTTTTGTGGACTAATGTGTTATTAAAACATTGTTGATTTCCCTCCCTAAGATATATGAGAAAGAATGCGATCCCAGAGGGCTGGAAATTATTATTATTATTACTTTTCATAACCTCTCTGATGTAAGTGCGATTCAAAAAAAAATAATTATTGCTATTACTTTTCCCTCCCTAAAAAAAATAAAATTAATTATTATTTCTTTTCACACACACTACACTCATCTAATTCTTGATAACTTAAGCATAAAAAAAGTTTTATATTCCAATAATTACCTTGTTTTTTCAGTGAATGTTCAACTTCTAATCAAGCCCATTAGAGATCAGCTCAATCACTCGACTAGCTTAATCATAACGTAATCATGGAAAGTCTACATTATGTTTGAAGTTTTTCCAACTTAATAAAAAAAATTAACTCAATTAGATTTTTTGCTAGCTCAATCGATATTTAAAAATATCAAATTTAAATGTCACTAAAATATAATAAATAAGGGTTTTATTCATATGTTCAATTCAATCAAGATTTAAAGGTAAATTGTAAAATAATTATGGGCAACACACATATATAATAGAGAAGAAGGAAATACTTTTTTTAAGGGTTAAAAGGTGACTGGAATTTTATCCTAGATTCTTAAAGCAAAAGCCATGAAAATACCTTAGAACAATATGTGTGTGTGTAAAGGTGGTCCTTACATGCGTGATTGATAAAAAGAGAAGAAAACCGATAAAAAGAGAAGAAAACCAAAGAGCTTGAGTGTTCCATTTAAAAGTATGATTGAGATTGTTTTTTAAAATATTTTTTGTTTAAAAATTATTTTTGATATTAGTATATTAAAATGATAAAAAAAAATACTAATTTTTTTTAATTTAAATTAGAAAATAAAAAAAAAATCATTTTTTTTTTAAATATTTTTCGAATATAATTTTGAGTACAAGATTGTACATTGATGATAGAAAGGAGGGGGTGTCACGAATCTCTACAGTGCACAATACGAATGTACAAGCTATTGACTTGTAAACCATCCATGCATGCACCTTCTATATACCCTTCATTCATGTTTGTAAGATTTTTTTGAGAGAAAATTCATGAATTTGTTATTAGATTTTATACACTTTATAGACCTTAATTTCTTTTTCATTTTTATTTTGGGTTTTTATGGAAACACTTCACACATCTCAAGATGAAAGAGAGCAATCTATTAGAGTGCCAAACGACATCAATCTCAAAAGCTTTAGACAAACAAGGAGGAAATCAAATTATTATCACCACCACCACCACATATGAGGTTCATTTCGAAGAGTATAGCTTCTTCTACAGCACCAATTAGCGACTCTTTAATGGCGAGATCCATCGTCAATAATCCTGCATTAATTTCGAAAATTCAGTATTCATTATAATTCGCTCCATAGAGACAAGAGATTAAGTATATTAACTGGGATTCTTTCTCTGAGAAAAACCCAGTTTCCATCAAAGTAATGGATGAGACTTCAGACGATCAGCGTCGTTGATTTACCGAGCGATTATCCAATATTTATGTAGTGTTTTTCCTTAATTTTCTCAAAGTCACTGGTGAAAGGCATTGATAATTATGATTATCTTTCTACAATTTGATTAATTTTCTTCTCTCACGTCCACTACTCAGGTTCTAAGAAATCCAATGTAATTAAATTTTACTTCTTGTGATGAGATTAACAAAATAAGCACCATCAGGAGAGGCAAGCTACCATGGTGAACATTACTAAAAAAGCTTTTTTTTAAAAAAATTACAAGTATTTATAAGGGTTTTTTTCCCCTCAGAATTAGTCTGGCACACTTTTGAAGCTCGCTGTGCTAGCACACTTAGTCTCAGTGGTGTGTGTGTGTGTGTGTGTGTAATTAATGGATGAAGGGAACACACCTTGGCATGGATTAGCTAGTAATTTGACTAATTACCTCAGTTGAATCGCTTAACGTGCATTTGGTTCCAAAATCCCCGAGCTTATGTTGTCATCATGCAGCTCATGCAACTGAACCTCAAAACGTAGAGGGGGGGAAAAAGAATTTCAAACCCTAACTTTAATTTTAAGCTAGCCAATTCAGGAGCACAAGGCTTAAAAAACACAGTTTTTAAGATGGGAGTTTTCAATATCTCACTCTTTTCTTAAGACGAGTATTCTCCTCTTGAATGGCTCTTTGCTGCGTTTTAACAAGACAAAATGATCAGAAAATAATTTTTATAATGGAAATTGTTTGATATAGATATATCGGTATTTTAAGTAAAAAATATTATTGCTAGTGCATGTTATATATAGTTCATGACCTTTAAAGAATTATATTTATTATAACGACATTTATTTAACTTTATAATTAATTCGAGTAATAATTATAAGGATTTTATCGACATGCCATATAAAAGCATTAAAATGACATCTGAAACAAATATATTTATATCCATTATTAGTAAAGACATACAACAAATATCTCTATGAATAAGAAAAATGCCACTATAGATTAAAAAAAACAATATAAATTCTAAAACATCATTATAATATATATAATTATCATAGTATTATATTAATAAGTCTTTTTAACAAGTGTCATCAGAGTTTAATTTTATTATAGTAAATTCTGGCTGTTACATATATATATAGAACTCATGGAACATGAATTCCAATGACATCTAGCTATATTTAACCAGCTCAAACTTTATCCTATTAATATAACACTTAGATGTGGAATTAAAATAAAGAAAAAAAAATGAAATATTTGAGATAAAACAAGATAAATAGCTGCTCATGTAAGATTCTTGAGGAGGAAAACATATCTTATACCTTTCCTTTCAACCAGTTGATGTGCTCTGCGATGATGCGTATCTGTGATATATATGAAATTATGAAGTTAGATTAGAAAATAATCAAGTTATTTTTATCAAAATCATGAGTTAACTAGTAAAATTATATGATTTGATATGTATCTAATGTGCAAAATCAAACTAAAAACTCGAAAACTAGTAAAATCATACTTGATTCGTATAAAATCATATAGAGTTTACGAGTTTACTAATTTGACTTTTAAAATTAATTCTAACTCAATACCTACAAAAAAAAATTAAAAATGTTTTTATGATAATTATAAAAGACCCATTTAAACAAAAACAATTTATATTGGAGTTCGCATTATATTTATAGATATAAAGGTAAAAGGATTTTACCTTCTTAGAGCGGATACGTTCAGCTCCAGTCTTTAATTGTCGCTCTAGTTGCTTCAACTCTTTCATCCCCAGCATCTCTATATCTTCTCCAACACAGTGCCTAATGAATAATTAATTATTTAGTTTCTTTAATTTTATTTAAAAACACAATTCACACCCTTTGGCTTGTAAATAATAGAGTTCAAAACCAAAGGGATTAAAGTATTATATAGCTAAAAATATAGAGATTAAATAATTATTTACTCCTGCAAATTTATAAAAATGTGCGTGAAACATACCTAAGCTGTGCTTCCATTTTAATTATAGTTTTCCTTAACTCTTCAATCTCACATCTCCAAAACTGTTCAATGAGGAAGAAGATTTATGAGATTAATTCTAGCAAAATTCAGAGAGAATATAAGATGTAGCAGTCCATCGATCACAATATATAACTAGCAAATTCAACAATAAAACCCAAAAAATAACAAGAGATTAAAAAAGACAGTACTAAATATCCTCATTAACTTCTTTTTTTCCAGTCCAGGCTTGATTCCAAGCCCAATTAATTGAATCGGATTTTATAAAAAAAATTATTTAATATGATCTTTACTAGATTATCTTATTTTTATAACTCGAATCTCATGTTTAACTAGTTAATTTAGACTCGGATCTTTTACATTCTATTTAGAATTGAGCTTTTTTATTTTAGTTTAATTCGATTAAATGATTTACCGATAATTTTTTATTTTTGTTATTATATAATATAGTAAAACAGACCTATTAAATCAAGTAAATCCTATAACATAGAATCCTAATTTTTCCTTGCTTTAAATAGAACACACCAAGAGTATTTAACTGTTATTTCTTACGTTAAAAAAATATTTTAGTTCGGCCCACGTTCCGTCCTAGTATACCAGAAACTTTGAAGGTTGTTCTGTCATGAATTAAGATTAGAGGGGTATAACAACGAGGTTGATTGATTAAGGATTACCTGGGACTGTATTAATATTTAGCTTATAAAGTAACTTTTTTCTATCAAACCAGCCAATAAAAATCATTGGTTGAATAGAATGGTCAATTACAATAACTGTATTATTTACCAAAAAATATATAATAACTGTAAACATTGAGAAAAACAACGTTCGAAGTGTGGAAATTAAGTCAAAGAATTGTAAAATATCGATCTTTGTCGGTCGACAGACTGATAGTCAGCATCATTTACAATTTTAAAAGCAGAAATCAAATCATAATATTAATCACTAACCTCCAAGGATCTAGTCTGTGGGTCACTAGGTCCAGGCAGACAGACTTCACTCCGGTACCTGGCGACGGTCCTTTCCATCCTGAAACAACAATATTCATCGTATATTTAACTTGCTTAAAAAGAATTTAGGGTAAATATGGGAGGAGGAGGAAGAACTACTGACTCGTGACTTGCAAACTGGTAAAACTTTCCGGTGGGGGAAAAAATAATGAGGGAAACTTCAGCATCACACAGAATTGAAAGCTCGAAAGCTTTCTTGAGGAGCCCATTTCTTCTCTTTGAGAAGGTTACTTGTCTGCGAGTTGGATTCTCTATTCGTTTTAGCTCCACTTTCCCTCTCCCCATTTTTGGCCAGCTCCGGGAAGGAAAGTAGAAAGCTTAGAGTACACTAAATTCTGTGCTGCTACTTATAGATAAACTTACAGGGCATGTAGGTCAGCAATTTCCCTGATATTAGCTGACTATAAACATTGAATAATGTCCATGCAGAGCAAGTCAAAAAAATGAGCTCACAATCCATCCAAAATATAATGAAGGTCATGTTTGGTTCATGGAAAGTGATGGGAAATTACTTTCCAAATTTTTTTATCTTTATTTTCTATTATAAAAGTTGGCTAGTAAAAAATACCTCGTAATTACAAAAAATATTGGTTTTTAGTAAAGTGTTTTCTTTTTATTTCGGGTGAAAAAGACTTTTTAAAAGGGTTGAGAAATTCAAAAAACAAATATTTTGATTATATTAAATTTCATCCTTAGCTTTTTTATTTTTTTATTTTTTTTTTAATTTATCACTTAGGATTTGATTTAATTTGATTTCTATATCGATTATGATCCTCATTTTTACGATTATTATTTGCTTTTTCTTATCATTTTAATAATTGATATTTTTTAATTTATCGGATTTTATCCATTATTTTTTATTGTTATTTTCTTTTCTCTTCGTATTTTTTTAAATGAAATTTTTTATCTATCAAATTCAACACCCGGTCTTTTAATTGTTATTTATTTTATTTGAAATCATTTATGAAATTGTATTATTTTTTTTAATTTCACCATCTTTCAACTTTTATATGTTAGATTTGGTCTTTATTATTTTAACTGTTATTTATTTTACTTAAAATATTTTATGGAATTAAATTATATCTTTAATTTCATCCTTCTTCAACTTCTTATTTTTTTTAGATTTGACCATCATTCTCTTAACAAACTTGAAAAACAAATACTGATAAGTTATTTTTTAGCTTATTTTTCCATAATAAGTACTGAAAAATATTTTTAAGTTTATTTTCAATAATACTATCAAATATACAAAATAAAATAATAATCTCTTTGAGTCTAATTATTTATATAAAAACCAGTAGCCTATGTTTCGGCAAACAAACAGGTGGCATGATGCAGTCCTTGATAAGGAAATATGATGAGGAGAGTGGTGCGCTTTCTGCCGCACGAGAAGGGCAGGACGGGACATCACTAGCATGTGTTATCCTTTACTTTTCATTATTATTACTACATCGGACTCTACCTACGTGTCGGACGCTGCTGGCTCATCATTTTTTGGGTCTAATCAAGTTCTCATTGGGGTCTCGCAGAACCACTGATTAATTCGTACATATTGATCCTTTTATGTGCATTTATATCCTCTCTTTTTTTATTCTCTCCTTTTCAAAACTAAATATCCTTTTTTTTCTTCTCGTGTGTTTATAATTAATATACATCCGAGTTTCAAGCAATAAATTACATAATTTTAGAAAATATATTATTTTTATTTTAAAATACTACACTTGAAACCAATACAAAACTTATACGTAGAAACCAATACTACACTGGAGCCTGTTTGTTTCTCGAAATTCACTTTCCGAGAAACCACTTTCCAAACTTTCCTGTGTTTGTTTGTCTTCCGGAAAGTTGGTCAACGAAAAACACTTTCCGGTCAACGGAAAACACTTTCTAGTCAAAGAAGAATTTGGCTTGGTTTTCAGGAAAGTGTTTTCCGGAAAATTTGGGCGGAAAACACTTTCCGGAAGTTGTGAAAAATTTAGAAATGTCATTATTTGTTGATTTTATCAAATTTGATCCTCAAACTTTTGATTGCTATATATAATTTGTTTTGAATATTTATTTTTCAATTCCATCTCTTAAAATTTAATTTTTATATTAATTTTGGTTTTTATTTTTATAATTTTTATTTGCTTTTTTCTTATCATTTTTTTATTGAAATTTTTTATCTATCAAATTTGATCCTCATTTTTTTTATTGTTATTTATTTTATTTGAAATAATTTATGAAATGTTAATTATTATTATTTTAATTTATGCAACTTTTATTTTTAAAAAAAAATTAGATTTGATCTCTATTATTTTGATTATTATTTATTTTATTTGAGATAATTTATGAAATTATATTTTTTTCAATTTCATTCTCATTCAACTTTTTAATTTGTAAGATTTGTTCCTCATTATTTTAATAAATTTAAAAAAAAAATTTATTAATAAATTATTTTCCATAACATAAACAAACACTGAAAAGTGTTTTCCAGTTCATTTTTCATAACACTGCCAAACATCGGAATTCACTTTCTAGGAATTCATTTTCCCCGGAATTCACTTTCCAAAAGAAAACCACTTTCCAGCAAATAAACGGGGCCTTGGTTTCAAGTGTAGTATTTCGATATTTTTGATATTTAAATCTGTATTTGTTCTTGAGGTCACATTGTGTTTTTAAAATAAATTGATTTTTTAGTGTTTTGAATTTTTTTTTTTAAAATGGATTTGTGTCAAAAATAAAATTTAAAAAATAAAATATATTTTAATATATTTTTAAATGAAAAAAAACTTTAAAACGACATGTATCACAATATCAAACTCTGCATTACTCTACGATCATTATAAAACTAATATTCGTTATTTTCTTAACTCTAAAAATGGTTTCCCTCGTCTATGGTTTTGTATCCATTATTCAATAATCAGTTTATAATTTCTTCAAATCCATGTTCGTGTGTTGCTGTCGGTTCCTTAAACAACTTGTCTCAGAAATTTGAGTACGGATTCTAACATTAATTCAAGACCAGTGAGAAATATGGCAAAATTAATCAGAATTACATGAGTGACTCTGTTTGAGAGTGTAATTATGGTTATTTTTTGAAGTGATTTTTATTTAGAAATGTATCAAAATAATTTTTTTTATTTTTTTAAAATTAATTTTGACATCAGCACATCAAAATGATCTAAAAACACTAAAAATATTTAATTTAAAATAAAAAAATCAAATATTTTTATAAACACTTTCAGATTGCAATGCCAAACAGCCACTTTGTTGAAGAATGTAACTTAAATTAATTTCGGTGTATATATAAAAAGTTTCAATTTGTATTAAACTCTAACACTTCATAGCAAATTTTGCATGCTTTAAAATCCATAACATTGATATTTTTAGTGCCCATTTGACATTGGATTCTAAAAGTTTTTTTTTTAAAAAAAAAAATTTTATTGTTTATTTTAAATTAAAAAATATAGTATTTTAGATTATTTTCATATGTGTTGATATCAATAATAATTATTTTAAAATATATATTATTTTAATACATTTCAAAATAAAAAAAAAATAACTTTAATTATACTTTCAAACATACACTAATACAAGTTGCCATAATTTTACCATGCAAGGCAGTGAAAAATTGAGCAAATACTTGAAACAAGGAAAGCCAATGGCATGAAAATATAAAAACAAGAAATCTTACTATGTTTAAGTTATAATTATTAATATTTAATTAATAATAGAGATATAATCATAAAAAAAGGAAAAAAGATATGAAGAAAAAATAGTCAAAATACTATAGAATTATTTGATAATTAATTTTAAAATTCTAACAAAATAATCAGGATGCGCTAGGCAGGTCTGATATGAGGACTAATCCGGTTGTGATGTTACGAATGCATGACACGCGGAGTTAATATGGTGCAGTCAAAGGATTGGAGTGCATCCAAGAGGAGAATGACACGTGCCTAGGAGATTTGATTGATTTGATCTCCATTCGTTTGCTAGTGAATCTCATAATCATATCCTTTTGAACAAAGGAAGGTGGTCAGGTCAACATGGGAGAAGACAAACATTGGAGTGGAGCCATTTTGCATGGAAATACCATAACATGTTGTCCTTTTCTTTTTCTATTTTCTATCCAACTCAGGCCATATTGTATGGACTTATGAAGGTGTTTTTAAAATATTTTTTATATAAAAATTATTTTTGATATTAGTATATAAAAAAATCTAAAAATATTTAATTTAAAATAAAAAATAAGAATAAATATTTTTAAAACATGGAGATAAATAAGACCTTAGGATATCAAATTTCTGTAACAATATATTTGTTTTATTTTCTAATATTACTATATAAAATTAATAAAAAAATATTTTAAAAATATCAATTTAATTAAGAACAAACATGATCTAATGTCTTAGTTCTCTAATATTTTAGTTTCTATAGGAATCTATCTTCGAGCATTATTTTAGACTCATAATCAAGCTATTTAAGTGTATTTAATTAAAAGATTCAATTACTTAATAAAAAAAACCAAATAGATTAAAAGCCTTAACTTTAACTTTCTCTCTATCTTTATAAATCCAACTCTTAATTCACTCCTTTATTAATCAACAAGAAAACCCATAAAAAAATTATGGAATTGATTTCAATTCTTAGTTTTTTTGTATTTTATACCAGAACAAAATGTTAAACTAATAAACACAAATTTCTCCTGGTAAAAGTTTCTGTAGATTATTCCAATTCATTGATAGTTATTCCTTTTTTTTCTTTCTAGATTTATGAAGGTGTTTGATAATATGATAATGACAGCTTTTCAAAGTGATTTTTATTTGAAAATATATCAAAATAATATTTTTTTAATCAAAATACTTGTATTAAAATTATCTGAAAACACTAAAAAATAAAAATAAAAATACTTTTAAAATGACAAAACAAATAAATCTATTGCAGATACAATTTAGGAAAGATTGGGTGCTCGGTGCTCTGCTATTTAAGAAAGGTTGGTGACCTGCGCAGACAAGGAAGTTATCAGCGTATCTCATGAAGATTTTCCTATTGTATTTCTATTAGAATTGAAAGGTGTAATTGATGTATAAATACCGACAGCATTACTGTAAACAAATAAGAATCGTGAACAAGTTATTTTTCACTCTCAAATTCTTCATGGTATCAGAGCATTAATCGATTCTGCTCCTTTTTTTTTTTGTTCTTCTTCTTCTTTCACTGTCATGGCTGAGTTGATACCTGCAACTCATGACACCTCTGAGGGGACCAAGGAGAAGACTATCTCCGTGTCCAACAGCTCAGATATGGATTTTAACACTGGCCAAAAGTTGTCTTCAATGTTGTTGAACGAATTCAACTACCTTCCCTGGTCAAGAGCTATTAAAATTGCTCTAGGGGGAAGATCAAAACTGGGATTTATTACTAGAACAACCAAGCCTCCAGAAGCTGATTCCCAGGAGTATGAAGCATGGCTATCCAAAGACCAACTGGTCATGTCCTGGATTTTAAACTCAATGGAGCGCAATCTTGCTGAAATTTTCAGCTACTCTGACTCCTCCTTTGAGCTGTGGAAAGCAATTGGTGATATGTATGGAAATCAAAACAATGCTGCACGCATCTTCCAAATTCATCAAGAAATCTCCAAAATTACTCAAGATGGGAAATCGTTTGTAAACATGCTGGGAAATCTAAAACGTCTATGGAGTGAATTGGAGCTTTATCGACCACACACCATAGATGCTGTTACCTTGAGAAAACGAATTGAAGAAGACAGAATTTTTCAATTGTTGGCAAGCCTCAACCCAGAATATGAAGATCTTAGAAGTCACATTCTAATGAACCCAGAATATGAAGATCTTAGAAGTCACATTCTAATGAACCCAGAACTGCCATCCTTCCAAACTGTGTGTGCCACGATTCAAAGAGAAGAAGTTCGTAGAAAGGTCATGTCTCGCACCACTAATTCCTTTAATTCTAATGCACATGCCTATATTTCTCATCCCTTCTTTGAGAATAAAAATTACAAGGGAAAAAGACACGAATTCAAGTGCCAACACTGTAAAAATTCTGGGCACACAGTTGACAGATGCTGGAATCTACACCTAGAACTGAAACCGAAATCCATGAAGGATCATAAAGGGAAATTAATCACTCCTCATAGAGCAAACTTGGCTACTCATTCCAGTGACTCCTTCACTGCCAGCCCTGTCACCTTATTGAATGAATTTGCAAATTATTTGCAAACAAAGCAAGGGCAAGGCACAAGTGCAGAACAAACACAATCTGGGGAATTCATCAGCAAATTTGCAGACTTCCTAGCTGGTGCAAATGCTGAAAACAGTCAAGGTATTTTACTTGCGTTTATGACTGCATTAGAACTAGGTAATTTGCATAATTTATGGGTAATTGATTCTGGTGCCACTGATCACATGTCCAATAAATTGGAAAATTTCATTGATTTCTCAACTCTCTCGTCCCCTGCCTTCGTCTCTGTTGCAAACGGGAAGGGGGTTCCAGTTAAGGGTAAGGGAAAAATGAAATTAGTGTCTCAAATCATTGAGTCTAACATGTTGTACATTCCTTCTTTCCCTTTCCAGCTACTCTCTGTCAAACGTATAACATCCACTCTCAATTGTGAAGTTATATTGTCTCCTTACAAAGTTGTATTTCAGGACCTCATAACCAAGAAAAGGATTGGTGAAGGATTTCTCATGCATGGACTTTATTTCTTCTCTCCCGATCCTCAAGTGTGTAAAAGTTTTCATGCAAGAACTGCACCTGTAACACAACAAATTTTGTGGCACCGTCGTCTAGCTCACCCATCTATTTCGGTTTTTAATCAAATTTCTCCTGTATTCCACCAAGGAAATATTGACTGCGAAATATGTCATTTTTCAAAATCATCAAGACTACCATTCAATAAATCAGTGTCTCAAACAACTCAGAAATTTCAAATTGTCCATTCGGACGTTTGGGGACCCTTCTCCACCTCAATTGATGGTTTTAAATATTTCGTAACATTTATTGATGATTTTTCTAGAGTCACTTGGGTTTACTTGTTAAAATCTAAATGCGAAGTGATTGATTATTTCAAACACTTTCATAAACTAATCACTACCCAATTCTCGGCACAAATTAAAACTCTTCGATCAGATAATGGCACCGAATACATGTCCCATAACATGACGCATTACCTGAGTTCTAATGGAATCATACACCAAACCAGTTGTGTGCACACGCCACAGCAAAATGGAATTGCTGAAAGGAAAAATCGCGATTTGTTAGAGAAAACAAGAGCAATCATGTTGCAAATGCATGTTCCTAAATATTTCTGGTCTTTTGGTGTTCTTACTGCAACTCATCTTGTAAATCATTTACCCAGCCGAGTGCTGGAATTCAAATCTCCTCTTAAAGTTTTGCAGGAAAAAATACAAGATGTCTCATACCTTAAAGTATTTGGGTGTATTTGTTATGTACACTTACCAGCAAATCAACGAGACAAATTGGATCTAAGAGTTGTCAAATGCGTCTTCTTGGGATATTCACAAACTCAGAAGGGGTATAAGTGCTATGAGCCAAAATTCAAGAAACTCTACACTTCTCGTGATGTTCGGTTTATTGAAACTAGTGCCTACTTTGAAGAAACTAGTCAGGAAGATGTATTCCATGATTTTTTTCCGCTGTTTAATGCTGATCACCCCGTTGAGAACACTTCGACTGAAGAAGCTGACGCTACTGGCCATATTATTCCTAATGCAACCGATGATAGTGGCATGGAAAGTATTGCAGATGACAGCCATGCTCCTTCAACTCAAAATTCAACCCAAAATTTTGAGCCTCTTCGCCGAAATCCATCTCGAGCACGTGTGCCGCCAGCTAAATTAAAATATTATGTTGGCTACAACGTCAGGTACCCCATGCATAAATCCATAACTTATCAAAATTTGTCACCGGTGCACACAGGTTTCTTAACAGCAATATCCATTACTCAAGACCCCACAAATTTTAAAGATGCTCAAGGTCAAAGTGTTTGGCAAAAGGCAATGGCAGAGGAACTAACAGCCCTTGAAGAAAACAAAACTTGGAGCATAACTCCCCTTCCACTTGGAAAACATGCAGTTGGGAGTCGGTGGATATACAAAACAAAATTCAAGTCTGACGGGTCTATTGATTGCCACAAAGCTCGCCTGGTTGCACAAGGATTTACTCAGAAATTCGGGATTGATTACAAAGAGACATTTGCTCTTGTTGCGAAAATGACCACCGTTAGAGTTTTATTATCGGTAGCCATCAACAAAGGCTGGAAGCTGTCTCAGATGGATGTTAAAAATGCATTCCTACACGGCGATCTTGAAGAAGAGGTATTTATGAAACTCCCACCTGGGCACCCTCAAAGTGGAAATTCCAGCCTGGTGTGCAAACTTCATAAATCAATTTATGGGTTGAAACAAAGTCCTCGCGCGTGGCATGCAAAATTAAGCACTGCTCTTGAAGCTCTTAGTTTTCAAAAGAGTTTTGCCGATTCCTCTTTGTATGTAAAATTAAAACCAAATGACAGTCTCATGGTGCTTATATATGTCGATGATCTCATCATCACCGGGCATGACAATGGGTCGATCAAAGAGCTAAAGGAGAGCCTTCAGCGAAAATTCCCAATCAAGGATCTCGGACAGTTGAAGTATTTCCTTGGAATTGAAATGGCAACCTCTAGCAAAGGACTATATCTAAATCAGAGAAGATATATTATCGACCTACTACAGGATTCTAATCTACTATCTTCTAAACCTACCGCTACGCCACTTGATAGCAAACTGAAATTGGAACCTGTTGGAGAACCACTTGAATCTCCTAGCTATTATCAGAAAATTGTTGGGAAGCTGATATATCTAACAATCACGAGACCTGATATTGCGTATGCCGTTAGCCTTGCAAGCCAACACATGCATGCACCCACTATGCAACACCTAGGAATGGTGAAGCGCATTCTTCGATATTTAAAAGGTTCCATTGGTCGTGGCATCATCATGAAAAATAACGGCCATACAAATATTATGGGATATTCTGATTCAGATTGGGCAGGTAACGCACTTGATCGACGGTCAACTACAGGTTATTGTATGTTCGTCGATGGTAACCTTATTTCATGGCGAAGTAAAAAACAGCATGTGGTGGCCCATTCTAGCGCTGAGGCTGAATATCGCGCTATGGCCTTAGCAGCCTGTGAACTTATTTGGTTAAAGCGTCTGCTCACTGATCTAGGATGTGCATGCCACACTCCTATGACTCTATATTGTGATAATCAAGCAGCTATGCACATTGCGTCCAATCCCGTGTTTGATGAACGAACAAAACACATTGAAGTGGATTGTCACTACATACGGCAACAAGTTCAAACAAAACTTATTGCTACTCATTATGTGCGTACAACAGATCAATTAGCAGATGTGTTTACAAAAATTCTACCCACTACCCAGTTCCATCAACTCGTAAACAAGCTTGGCTCCATCAATCTGCTGGATCCAGCTTGAGGGGGTGTATTGCAGATACAATTTATGAAAGATTGGGTGCTCGGTGCTCTGCTATTTAAGAAAGGTTGGTGACCTGCGCAGACAAGGAAGTTATCAGCGTATCTCATGAAGATTTTCCTATTGTAGTTCTATTAGAATTAAAAGGTGTAATTGATGTATAAATACCGACAGCATTACTGTAAACAAATAAGAATCGTGAACAAGTTATTTTTCACTCTCAAATTCTTCAAAATCCTTATTTATTGAATCAAAATACTCGTGTTATTTTTATATCAACTTGAAGAGATTGTTGAAATAAAGAAAGGTGGAGAGAAAGAGACCAAGCTACGTATAAAAGAAGAGGATATATGAAAAAGAAATTATGTTGAGAGAGAAAACGAGTGTAATTTTTTATATAATATCAAATTATTTTTAATTATTTAATAATGTGACATCTATTTTATTGAAATCAAATTATAATTTATATGATTTTTATTTTACATAAATAATTTGTAGGGGATCATTTTCAATCAAACAAGAAAAGCGAGAACATCTTTTTTTCCTGTATTTTCTCCTCATTATGTAATATCTAAATATTGTTTTTTGGGGAAAAAAAATGCCCCGCAGGATGACACTTCTCTAGAGATAAACGGGGTCGTTTTTTTCCCTCCCACTAAAGAACTTCGGTATATCACTGTTCACATGCTCTGCACGGTGGTTCTTGTTTTGGAAATAAAAACCTCCAAGATTGGTTTTGCATATAGATATAAAAGAAGCCTCTAAACGGCATCGTAAAGAAATTAATAGGATTTCTCAAAATAAAAAAGAAATAGGATTTTCTCCTCCAATAAATCATATTTTTTTTTATCATTTGATTTGTTTATTTAATTCTTAGAAAAATATTTATTAAAAACTAGACTACATAATTTATTTAATTTATTTTTTTTGAATAATTATAATTTCAAAAAAAAATCTCAACTCAAACATGATGCTCAATTTTATGATTATATATTATAGTTTCACAATTTTAATAAAAATTTGATCGAGATTAATTAAAATATCTTAATTTTTTTGGTTCAACTCTACATAATATTGTTTTTGAGAAACTTATTCAATTTTTTACTATTCTTTAATTAAAGAGAAATTGGTTTCAACAAATAAAGACATTAAACACACACTTGATTTTTAATTTAGAATAAAAAGAAATTAATGTAAATTTAAAAGAGTTGGGATATGAACGGAGGGTGGACGGGTGAGGAGGTAGAACAGCAAATCGAAACGTAGATCACTTTTCAGTGTTCACAATGAATGTAGACATTTTGAGATGAGTGGGGGGGAGAAGCAGCTTTCTCTGGAATGGATTGATGGGTGATGGATTGTGGGGCTGGCAGGACAAAATCTTAAATTTATTCCATCAGTAAAGAAACGCAGAAACCTGTGGGTCCTTTCTTTCACTCCACACCTTGCGGATTCTTCTGTGAACTCATATCCCGTTTACTATTTTTCTTTTAGTGTATGCACGTCAGTTTTTGAAAAAGAAATATTTTTTTTTATTATTTTAAATTAATTATTTTTATTTTCACAAGCGGTCAATTTAATTTGGGAGCTCATGTTAGGGTTTTTTTTTACCATTATAGTCCATTAAAAATATATCTATCATGTTTTCTAAAATGTTTTTTAAATGTTTGGGGTCAAAATAGGTTGAAAAACAGTTTTTTAGGTCATAAAATCTTAAACTTTTATTTTCTAGACACTATGGTTGTTGAAGTTTAGGCAAGATCAAATGATGTGTTGTCTCTCTTAGTAAGTGGTACATTGTCTAATAATTTTTTTTCAAAAACAATAGGGGGTATGACATATTATTTTCCTTAAATATAGTGAAAAAAAGGGTTTAGTCACGCACATATACCTCAGAAGCCCACGTGTAAATCCTTCTACCAGTCACCTTCTTATAGTATACTATGTATTATAATGGTGCTTTTTTGTTAATTTTTTATTTTGATTTTCAAACTTTTTCTTTGCCCAATCAAACTATACCCAATATCATGTTTTGTTTTAGGGTTGAATTCAAAGATAGAGAACTGCAGTGAAAAACTCAGGTAGCTTAGGTGTTTATGTAAAATTTATTTGAGAAGTATATCTTATACTTTAAATTAAAAGATAAAGGAAACATTATTTATCCGCACTTGTTAGCATTATGGGTTAAAATAGTAAATCTTTTTTTATATATATTTTGACCTTTTTTTTTCTTTGCTTTTTTTTTTTTTTATTTGATCCTTTTATTATATCTTCTTAAAACATGAACTATGCAGTGGAAAGCTGCGTGAATTAATTCACGTGAACAATAATATTCATCGACAGTGACGAGAGGCACAATTATTGATGCGATGGGTGGAAGAGATCGAGGTGGTCATTTTTGTGGTGATGACGGCAAAAGTGATGGCCGGGAGGAGTGTCGGAAACTTGCCGCTACTTTTGCTTCTACTCAGGCTTATTGTTGCCAATAGAGGTCATGCTAGAGCTTATGGCGTGGAGGAAAAGCTTCCAATGCTGAGGGGGATAATGGTGGTGCTCTCCGGGAACTGTTGTTGGAGGAGAAAGTGGGAATTGTTGTGACTGTGGAGGAGAAAGAGGGAGTTGCTATAATTGTGGGGGGGGAGAGACCATTGGCGATGGTAATAAGAGGAAGGCGATGCTAATGGTGTAAAACTCAATGCCAAGGTAATATCAATCCTATAATCCTTATGCGATGCTGAAAGCAGTAGAATAGAACGCGGTGGCTGAGGTCGAAAAGCATCTATGAGATGCTTTTCATTAATTGCGGCAGAGCAACAATTTTAGGTGAGACTCATAGTTGCAAAACTATGGTTCTTTCCTTTACCAAACACTTTGGCTCTGCGGTGAGGCTCAATTGCAGAAGCCACCGCAAAGCCAACACACCCACTAAATCATGTGGCGATGTGTCTCCTGTGCTTTTTTCTTTCTCGTCATGCTATTAAATGCCATTGAAAGAAAGAAACCCAATTTTTCAAGATTGAAAGCCCATCGTTGTGACTTCCTACTAGACTTCGATTCCCATGCAAATTGACCAATCTTGACTCTTGAAATTGTCATTGCGTTTTGAAAGCATTTTTGAAAAATATTTGAAAATTTTTTATTTCTTATTTTTACTTAAAAATTAACTTCTACATAAACTCCCAAACAAAATCTAAAAATGATATTATTAAGTCCTGTTTGATATTGCGTTTGAAAAATATTTTTATTTTTTACTTTAATTTTTTTTTGAGTTTTTAGATTATTTTCATATGCTGATGTCAAAAATAATTTTTAAAAATAAAAAAAATCATTTTGATTTATTTCTAAATGAAAAATACTTTCAAAACAACCTCAACAATATTCTCAAATAGGCACTAAACATTTCTTATGGCGGGATAGTTGTAAGACTTTAAGGAACCTAAATAATGCAGGCTTAACAAAGTTTTATTTTAGGATATGTGATTTTAAAATTTATTTTTCTAGTTTCTAATTTTTGAATTTATAAATCGGTCTTTATTTGAATTTTTTTTATCCTTATATTTTATAAAAAAAAAAACAAGAAGCCATGAAACCAAAATTACTTGAGAAATGTATGAGTATTCATCTATAAATCCAAGACTACTCCACATGCAAAGTTTTTAATTGTAGCTTCAATTTTCTGATGGGACATAATTTGAGAGATCCACAAGCATCCTTTTCTTGGTCAAATTATGGATCATAGGCTTCTACCATAAATCAATAAATATGTAAAAAATTCGGACTCATCTTAAATGTAATGATCCTATATATCCCTGTAAGTTGAGTAGCTTCCGCAGCCTCTCATGTATAATCGCAATCGTAATTATTTTAAAATATAATTTACATAATATTCTCATACGTAAAATACACTACTTTTTCCTTAATAAAATACTTCCCGGCCAGCATCTCCAAGAATCAGCTCGTAATGTGTATACAATGACAAGAGAGGAAGGAAACTTCTGTTAATAAGACTCGACTTATGATGTATTTTCTCAGGTAGAAGCTTGAATTCTTTGTTCGCAGGATTCCAAAGACCACTACCACTATCTACTCTGTCTGTACAAAATATCCCATTACAAGGACCACAAATACGTCCATTGATTGGTGGATCAAGTCCCTGATGTGATAAGTCTGTGAGTGATTCGTCTTGGAACAACTCAGTCAACCGAGGGTAAGTAGACTGAGCTAAGAGACGACCACTTTTAATGTAGTTGTAGTGGTTATTCAGGTGTAAGGAAATGAAATTAATTGGAACTGGTGATAATTTCATACCATGATTTGCAAACAACTTGAATTTCGATAGATCAGTTTTGACAGGCAACCACGAGAGAATCTCGATGATCCATGCATTCTGATCGATCATTTGCCATATCTTCTGTTGATCTCTCGCTGGGTATGCATAAACATTAAATATCAGAAACAATATGCAGAACAAATAAACAATAAAAAGAAAAAACCCTAACACTAAAGAGAGATCTAGACTTGCAAAATTGGATTTCAAACAAGATCAAGGCCTGCAAATTCAAAACAAAACTATTGTTTGTGTGCGCAGGAAAACTTTGCAAAATTTCCAGGGATTGAAATCCTAGGTTCCGGCAAATCAAACCACTAGCAAAATCCAGAACCAGGTATGGTGAGATATATAGCCAGAAACGGATCTCAAAGTCTAAACAGCAGGAAAAAACCCTAACACTACAAAGAAAAGAAACTGATTTTGATGATATATGTGCGATCAAAGTTGGCCATTACTTGCGATAGAACTTCTATGCATGCATGTATTGGATTTCCATGAGAAATTAAGTTGAAGAAGAGAGAGAGAGGAAAGGCAGATTTGATGATGAAAAACCCTAGTTTATATATATACCATTTATTCTTCCAATTTTATTTTTTAAGAAAATTATTTTAATTATTTCAATCTACAAACTCGAAACCATCAAAACAGCTGATCATCACCCCCATTTTTCTCTTGCAAGAAATGCATCGTGTTATGGTCCACTGGCATACGAGGATCTATGTCCAGTAAATCCTGTGCATCAGAAAAAAAATTCCCACGCAAAGAACCTTTTTAACTTCCACGACCTGAGATGGAGACCTCTTGTCTAGGGTTATGCATATTCTTCTTTATTAGCGAAAGTCGAGATGGAGAATGGTGTTCGCCGGTGCCTTGATTAATTTTTATGTTCTAAGCATTCGATTTGAATTAGCTAATTAAATAATTGAATATATATGTCCTTGGTTTTATTTTATAAGCCTATGATAATCAAAATAATGTTAAAAAATAATATATATATATATATATATATATATATATATATATATATATATATATATATAAATAGTAGTTGTTTTTTAAAGCATTTTTTCTTTGAACTTTATCTGAATAAAATTATATATATATAATTTTATTTAGATAAAGTTCAAAGAAAAAATGCTTTAAAAAACAACTACTACCATAATATAAAAAAATAATTCTAGCCAATGAACTATTTTTGTTTAACAGTATTGTGGAAATAATTGTTTTTCAAAGTCTTTTTTATTTGAAAATATATTAAAATAATATTTTTTATTTTATTTTTTAAAATTTATTTTTAACATCAGAAAATTAAAATAATTGAAAAACACTAAAAACATAAATAAAGTAAGATTTTTTTTTGAGAATCAAGTTCAACCTTACTCTTTTTATTTACAGTTTAAGTTAGATAATATTAAAATAAAACAAATATTTTTTTCCAACTAAACATTTTCTAAATTCCAAATCATTACTCGGATAGTATTGGGTTAGCCATAAACCAACCGCTATAACACCAGTAGCCCTATTAATTAACAGTATGTCATAGTGACTGTCCAGGCTGTTTGTAAACCTTAAGAATTTTATTTTTTAAAAATTAATTGTGTTTTGATATTTTCAGATTTTATGTTTTTTAAAAAATATTATTTTAATATATTTTTTAAAACAATTTTAATCTTAGTAACACTTTGCTTGCTGGGTCGCGCGTTGTGGGCTCAGCTCAGGATGCTTGTCGTCTTCGTTTTGGACACCCTGGTTTTGTTATCTTCTTATATTTTTCAATGAAATTTGCCGGAGGGGTTTGTCTACTCTATTCAAGACCTGATCACCAATCCATGAGGTGGAGTATTGACGCCCATTTCTTTCATTCTTTAGGAAAAGAATCCACCAGACATTGTATTAAATCAATACACGTGGCAGTTGGCTGGCCTTAGATTCACGGGAGGTAACTATTGCGACTAAGATTGTCAATTCTGTTTCGATTATTTTTTTGTATTTTTTATTGGAATGAAATATTTTGATTATAGAGTATTTTAGTATGCCATGTTAGGATTGCATTCTTTTTATATATATAATTAAATATTTAGTTAAAAGAAATTTAGTTCAAAATGATTTTTCTAATCAAAATTATGAACATGTATAATATTACAAGAATATCATCATCAATCTCGCAAGGTCATTATATTCTCTGATTGCTCTAAAATTTTAACATAATATATATAAATATATCAAGAGACTTCTCTTAAAATTTCATCTCAATCTGACGGTCGAATTAAGAGACATGATTGATATTGTAAAATTATTCTTTATTTAAAACAAACACTATTTGGCTGAAACAGGACAGGTGAAACGAAACCAGAATGTCCCAGCTGAAATTTAAACAAAATTTCCAAAATATACACAAATTTTAAGTAAGGTAAAAATTGTGTTATTTTATCTAGTTTTTTTTACTGGTACAAAATGTTTTGCCTATTTCAGCTTAAACAAAATGAAATTATCAATACTAGTACTTGTGGCTCGTGTGGTATCTCGCGTGGTCCTGACTTGCTCTTAATGCACACGTGGGCAGAATGATTTGTCTGCACAAGCTCGTGCATTTTTAGTACCTGATAGTATAGTTGCTGTTACTTTTAAAAATATTTTTTATTAAAAAATATATTAAAATGATATTTTTTTAAAAAAAATTATTTTTGACACCAACACATGAAAATGATCTAAAAAACCAAAAAAATCAATTTAAAATAAAAAAATCAAAGTTTTTCAAAAGTATTTTTGAAATGTAGTGCCAAACATCCCTCGTCAGCTTGTCTTGTTTGAATTACTGTTTTTTTAAATAGTAATAATTTTTTTTTATTATTTTCAGATTATTTTAATATGCCATGTAGAATTTTTTTTTTTTATGATATTCCAAGTTTAATAGTTATATTTTTTTTTTTCATATAGAGTACACACTTCTCCTTCCAAATTTCGAAGAGAAATGATTATAAATCTAGAAAATATAAGATTGTCAGGATATTATATTCCCTTCAAAATCCAAATCCACAATGTGGTGCCTCCAGGATTATGCTTTAAAAATATATAATTTTTATTTTTATCTTAAATTAAAAAACTTTAATATTTTTAAATTATTTTTATGTGCTAATATCAAAAATAATTTTGTTAAAAAATTATCTAAATATATTTTTTTAAATAAAAAACACTTTCAAAATCATCCCTAATAATACTTTCAAATAATCACCATATTCCCTTCAAAATCGAGAATGTTTTGCCCTTTTGAAATGAAGGAGAAGGGAATGTGATTTATTTTTACTTTTATGCCTCTTGTTTTTTAATGGACATAAGATTCTCTTACTTTCATCATCAACAACACACACCTATTCTTAAAATTGAACCCTAATAAAACTTTGTTTTTAATAAAATGAAACTTTTTTATAAATGTATTTCAATAACTTTAACATAATATATATGTTATTTAATTTGTTGGTGGGTTTATCAAAATAATAGTTATAGTTTATAAAATTAAATTTATAGCTCATTCTAAATCAACAAATTGGCAGCAAATATATTAATATACTATATATTTATTTTTGTACATGGTGATAAATTAGACGTTTTAAGTCTTAAAGACAAAATATTAAATCATTCAAATCCCTCCATAGTTCTCACAAATATAATAAAGATATACCAACAAAAATCCCATTTTCAACCGCTCTCAATCAGTATTGTTAAAATCATGATTTTACAAGTTAAAAAGAAAATTAATAAAATCAGGTAAAAAAATCAGATTCCATTATAAACAAAATAAATCATTAAAATCAATCAAAATGATAAAATTAAACTGCATTGATATGATTTTACGATACTATGCTAATTCATGATTTGTTGTTGTTCCTCCGACCTTGCTCCCAATCATAGCATTCTCAGCAATCATATTACTTACGATCACATTCCACAAAATATATAAAATCAATTTCATTTTTTTTTATCCCTTTTCATAAATTCCCGCTGTAAATTTTATTAGTGGCCATGTCCTTGTTGGCTTCCACTGGTTTTCATTTATAATTAGATAATTATTAAAAAAAGAAAAATCATTTTAGGCTATTGTAGAAAAAGACTCCCTATAAATACAATCTATGGATAAAGAAAAAAAGCTTATTTTTAGTAAATTGAAACAGTCTCTAAAAGGATTAAATATATTTTTTTAGTTTTTACAAAAATTAAAGAAAATAATCATGCTCTTTTATTTTGTAAATAAATATAAATAAAAAAATCCTACATTTTCCCGTTGTATGAAAAAGATAAGGTAAGAACATTCCATTCTGTCGCAATTTTCTACCTTTCCCAGTTTTTAGGGCACTCCTTTTCCACCCTCTCTCTCCTCGACGGACGGTCCATTTTTCCTGGGAAATCCCGGGTTCGGGAGAACTTTCTCGGGAAATAAAAAAAAAAAAATAGGAAGAATCTGATTTCCTCTATCGTGATTCTACCCTGTATTATCAAAATTTTGATATTGAATTTTGTTATTGTCGGTGGTGAGGATGGCGAGCCAAGGAAGTTCGACGAGGAAAAGTATGTCGTCTTCGTCGTTTCAAGGAAGGAAAAAAGCTAACGAGGGAGGAGGTCCTGATGCTTCTAGGAAACCTCTCACTGCTTCGCGCTCTATGTATGTTTCTTCTGCTCTTTTTTTTGAGTTGCGAATCATGATTCCTTCTTTGTTAGATTTTGAGATTTACTTTCATTTCTATTTATTGATTTAATAATTAGAGGACGCAGAGGATTTAAGGGGGAACAAATTAATGAGCTTGGGGCATTTTAAAATTTGATTTTAGTGTTTTATTGTTACAGATAATTTAGTTTTTTTTCCAGAGATTATAAATTGTGAGACAGGAAATGAAGTGCTTTGAATTGTATAGTGGCTGTTGCTTGCAATTGTGAGCTATGGACATGATTCAATCAATATAAGTCTGGTTCATGAGAAGAACAAAATGCGTTTAATGGTGGAGAGGTGTGTCCTAGCAGGATGGATTTGGATTCTAGGTTGGTACTTGATGTCGTGTATGTTAATGGATCTATTCATTTTTTGAGGAAATAGAAGGATAACACATTTTTGGATCAACGAGAGTGAATAGTTTGATAAAATTATGGAATGTGATCATCAGTTCTTCTAGTGATGACGGAAAATTGAAATGGGATGGGGGTGTTGAACAGGCATATTCCTATAATTCAATTCCCCTCTGCACTTCTTTTCTATCTCCTTATAATTCATGCTTCTCCCAACTACAGTAATGGGATGTTTGGGTTTAGTAAATCACGAAATGCAAGGCCTGGCCTTGTTCTCGTGTCTAGGTAATCAATCTCTTGTGCTACTTTACCATTGAATGCATCGCAGAAGAAACATTATTGATCTCTGATTATGTAGATAGATAGGCAGGTATCCAGTTCACATGACAAATATAGATCACTGGAAGGTCTAGCAACAATGGTGCTACATTACCATTAATGTAATCTTCAATTGCAACTACATCTTAAACAGGGGACTAACTGGAGAGCGCACGGTAAAACGGCTGCGCTTATCAAAGGCCTTGACAGTTCCTGAAAGCACAAGCATTTACGAGGCTTGCCGTCGAATGGCTGCTCGTAGAGTTGATGCTTTATTGCTAACCGACTCTAATGCATTACTTTGTGGAATCCTTACAGATAAGGTGTGACTAAAGTTTTATGTTTTTGGGTAAAATAAAAAAACTAGTGGAAAGAATTTTCCTTTTTCTTTTCCTTAATTTAGACCTTTATTTATGTCTTACTTCCTCTTTTCTGTAGGATTTAGCTTCAAGAGTAATTGCTCCTGAGGTCAATCTTGAGGAGACCCCTGTTTCTAAAGTTATGACTAGGAACCCTGTTTTTGTTCTCTCTGACACTCTTGCAGTGGAAGCTCTCCAGAAGATGGTTCAAGGTATGTAATAAACTGAAATGCATGGCAACCTTGCAAGCCTTTTACATCTTTCCATATGGATATGGTTCTAATACTAGTAATTAACAGGAAAATTCAGACATTTGCCTGTTGTTGAGAATGGAGAGGTTATTGCCTTACTGGACATAGCGAAGTGTTTATACGATGCTATTGCTCGTATGGAAAGGGCTGCAGAAAAAGGAAAAGCCATTGCTGCAGCTGTCGAAGGTGTTGAAAAAAATTGGGGGGCATCCATATCTGGTTAGTGAAAGTGTTCCTTTGAATAACATTTGGATCACTTGTATTTCTGGATATTTTTTTTACAACATAACATAGACTAGAATTTATTCCTTACTTTTCTCTGCACTTTTGTTTTATTTTTTAATTTTTGGTTCACATGCAGTACCCAATACATTCATTGAGACACTTCGAGAGCGAATGTTTAGGCCTGCTTTGTCCACGATAATTCCAGAGAATTCAAAGTAGGTAATACTTTCTCTTGAGTTTTTATCTTGGATACTCTACCACTATTTGTTTAGAGGACTTGTGGACAAAATAGACAGCCAGTTCTTTAATTTGATATGTTTTTGCATCTTTCAGGATTGTAACAGTATCACCATCAGAAACTGTACTGGAGGTGACAAAGAAGATGCTTGAATCTCGATCAAGTTGTGCAGTAGTGACTGTAGATGAAAAACCCCAAGGAATTTTTACGTGAGTTTAACTTTAATTTGCATCTAGCAAGCAAGTGAATAGTGTTAAAAACTACCTACTGTCATCTGTGTTTGCATCAAAATCTTCTAGCAGGAAGTTTTTGTTTTGTTATTAATACACATCGTTTTATTTTTTTTATTCTTTTAGGTCAAAAGATATCTTGATGCGAGTAATAGCACAAAATCTTCCTCCAGATTCGACTCTTGTGGAGAAGGTATTTCTCTTTCAGATAGCATAGTGTGCTTTCCGAGGGAATTTGTCGAAAGAAAATTTATGTCCCGTATCCTTTAAGTAGCAACGATATAGAATCTCCCAACACTAAGGAGAATGTGATTATGTGCCTTCTAAAAAGAGCCATCAACCAATTATAGTTCTATCTTAGTGGATGTTCTTAGTGAGACTTTGGGAATGAGATACCTGTTTAAGCATATTTTGAGTGAAGCAGTGACTCTTAAAATGTAAACTTGGACCCTTGCATAGAACTAAAGAAGAATATGCCTCTCAAGTAAATGGAAGGAAGTGGAAGTGGTTAAGTCAGTAATTTTGCTTTGGATTTTTCTACAGGTCATGACTCCCAATCCAGAATGTGCAACAATTGATACACCAATTGTTGATGCTCTGCACACCATGCATGATGGGAAATTTTTGCACCTTCCTGTGGTAGATAGAGGTACCATTCTCATAGATGAAGAGTGAAATGCTTTTTGGTTAGTCATTTTGGTTTCTGATGACCTTGGATGGTTGGATGCAGATGGGAATATAGTTGCTGTCATTGATGTGATTCATATCACTCATGCTGCCGTCGCCACAGTAAGCCAAGGCCATGTCTTTCTTGGACTATGTAGTGTTTTACGATGTTCTCTTTGCAAGTTTCATTGACTTAATGAATTATTATTCCTTAGGATAACATCCACAATATGTTTTCAAATCTGAAAAGCAAGGATTCTTCAAAATTCCTCGTATATCTGTTTCCAGCCTGTGCTCAATATCATACTCTTGAAAATTTGTTGAATTCTTCCTTTATGTATCAAAAGAATCACAAATTGAAGGGAAGCTCCTCTACTTGAAGATACTTTGAATATGTATCCATTACATACAATATCCTGAACTTTTAAGAATTGATGTGTCATCATATCTGCATTTGGATTTATGCTCATGTTTCCTTCCTAGCACAAATAAAATTTGTTAAGAGTTAGAGACATCCAGAAAATTTGAAGTAATTAATTGTACTCGGTGATTTTAATATCAGTAATAGGAATGGAATTTTGGAGTTGTAGAAGGATGGTCTCTGCCTTTTATGCCATCACACTGTTGTGTTAGGACTCAAGTACATGGCTTATGCATGTCGTTTAGAAGTGTAATTGAGAATTATGTCATTTTAAAAAAGAGAAGGCAGGGAAGGTGGATGGGTGTCATGCTTGAATAATTAAGATGGCCTGCATGTGGTGATTTATTTTCCAGCTTTCCTCATAATGTTTAAATTTATATTATTGGTCCTGGGAAAAAATAAGATGCTATGCTTATTGCTGAGAAGAATAAAAGCATTTATTTCATCCCTTCCTTAAACAGGTCAGGAATACTACTGGAGTAAATAATGAGACTGCAAACACAATGATGCAGAAGTTTTGGGATTCTGCCATGGCTACAAGTCCTAACGTTGACGATGATGAGACACGGAGGTTAGATGTTTTGGTGTTAATATATAGCTAGATTTTTTATTCTGGGTTTACTTACATGTAGTTGGTGAAATGGCAGTGAAGGTTCCTTGAAAATGGCTTCCGAAGGAACAGAGACGGCGGGATCTCTTCTCTATCCATCATCAGGGTTGCCAAACACCTTTTCTTTTAAAATTGAAGACAAAAAGGGGAGAATGCACAGATTTATTTGTGGTAAGATATTTGTATTGCTTTCTATTCAAGGCTTTTAAGATGGCCACGAATTTGCTTTTCCTCACGGCATCTTGCATAGCATATGGAATGTACACTTCATTGCAAGTTACTGCCAGGTGACTTGCTTTTAGAGAGTATAAGCATATATTTGTGATTCCCATAAAGTTTGCCTTTTGGCTTCGGATACGTGAATGGCTGAATGCTGTGAAATCCTGGTTCATTTAATGAAAATAAGTTTCACATATAATTGATTGCTGACCTTGTTTATGGGTTTCTTTTGAGGTAGAGACCCGAAGTCTGACTGATCTAATAACTTCAATCCTTCAGAGGCTAGGGGATGATATTAACCGCAACAACTTACCTCAAATTCTGGTACATTTTATGGACTTTGTAATATGATCAGTAGCCTGAATAATTTAGTTTCTGTTTGTGAATTTCATACTAATTTATGGCTGTGCTCTAAAGTATGAAGATGAAGACCATGACAAAGTTGTTCTGGCATCGGATAGTGACCTCACCACAGCTGTAGAGCATGCAAGATCAGCTGGTTTGAAGGTTTTGTCAGCTGTCTACTTGTCATTAAAGTTTATCTATAGAAAAGTGGGATAAATAAGTTAAGGGACAAACTTACCTGGAGAATGGGCTACTGGTGGCAATGGCATTAATATTTGTTAACTATTTGAGAATAGCTCTCTGTGGATCATCCTCTAGACATGAAATAATTCTCTTTTAAGTTCTTTTATTTTCCTCTATTTCCCATCAAAATTTTATATGGACATGGTTGCTCAAAGAAAAAAGGAATAGAACGGGTAACCTGAATAATTCTTGAAAAAAACAAAATCAGGAAGGCCCTTGCCCACCTGGCAATAGAATTTATATTATTGTGAATATGCTTATATGAGAAGATATAGAATTTTGGTTCATTGATAGAAATAATCCTGAATGCATGCTTTAAAGGTGTTATTCTATGTTCTAATCATATAAATACCAACCATAACTGAAACAGTCATGATAAGTTTCTGTTTTGCTGTTGCAATCATTCCTTGCTAAATGCATCTTTAAGCTCTGTCTTAATTAATTAAATCGATCAACTCTGTAGGGTCTGAGATTGCACCTAGATTATACAGGCACACGCAGGAGGAGGAGGGGTTCTAGTTCAGAAAGTTTTGATTATGCTCAAGCAGATGCATGGGCTTCTGCATACAGTGCTGTTGCCGCGGGTGCTGCTCTAGTTGCCGGGTTAGGCGTATTAGCATACTTGAGGAGATCTGGTTAGTGATACTTTGAAATTTTATACAATTTTAACATCATCTGAATTAAAAGGAAAAACAGTAATTTTTTGCAATCTCAACGATTGTTGTTTTTATAGAACGATATGTACAAGAAAAATTCATTCATGGTTCTGGTTATTTTGTAATTCTTATGCAAAATTCCCACTTCTGCGTATTTTGTCGTTGGAGTTGTGCTCCTTCACGAATTTGGAGATTTTTGTGTACAGAAATTACACCATTGTTCAGTTTTACTCCGGGGTTAGGATTTGGGTGTACAGAGTTTTATTTGAAATATAATAAAATAATATTATTTTTAACACTGGTATATCAAAATAATTTTATAAAATATAATAATTAAATAACAAAAAAATATAATAAATAAATATTTTTTTTAACAAACAGTAACTGAGGCTGCTTATCAAATTTAAATATAGGCAGGGAAAGAAAAGTGCTGCTTTTTCATTTTTTGTCAAAATCTCATCACTTTAAATTCAAATGACATCTTACCCCAGGAGCTTCTTCACGTCGAGGCCACAGCTTCAACTCCTTTTTCTTTTTCGGCCAACGCAAGTGGGGTAGAATAGTGGAATTCAACAAAATATTTCTTTACTCAATAAAGTAACTTTTATATTCCTTAAAAAAAGATAAAACAACAGCGGCCACTAGGGGATTCCTTAGTAATTTTACAGTCCATTACACAATAAAATAATCCTTTGATCCTCTGACAAGACAAAAAACATGGTTTATCTATGGGGTGTTCTGATATTTTATATTTTTTAAAAAATATTTAAATACTAATTTGTCTCCGAGTATAACAAAATTGAAGAGTTAGCTATAGGGGTATTATGATAATTTATCATTTTTTAAAATTATTTTCCTTTGAGTATTGTGCGCGTGTCTAAATCATACGTCGACAGTGTTCAACCCCCTGTGCACTTTGGGTAGCGCGTGCAAAGAGTTTCGGTGGTGGAAAATGACAATTCAGCTTCTCTTTGGATGTGCTGTTGTATCATCTTTCTCATGGTATGACGTGTGGCCTCACAAGGTGGCCGAAGACATGATGGTGGTTAGGTGAATTTTTTTCCACTTTTCTCTCTCCTTCATGTTGAGCTACATAGCATCCCCCAGTTTTATGGTTGTTTCATTTCGGTTCCTAATATTTTAATTGTGTTGTGTGGTCCTTATTGCTTTTATGTAAGTTTTCATTTGTTTCAATTGTGTCCTTCGATTAAAATTAGTAACGTATTATGTTTTCATTTCAGTTCTTACTCTTTTAATTATTGGTTTGATTTTAAATCCCTTAATATTTTTGATACAAAAGATTTGATTTGTTTAATTTTGTTCTTTGATTGAAATTGATAATATATTTTATTTTCATTTCGGCTCTTATACTTTTAATTTTTAATTTTATTTTTTAAATATTTCTTAAATAATACCTATTTTTATTTATGTATATATATGTGTGCACGCGCGCTCTCGCTCTAAGCTTTGGTTTTTAATTTTTAGTATTTTTTCTTTTATTGAGATAAATTTTTTTTGAAAAAAATTGTATTTAAATTTTAGTATGTGTTTATTATCATTTGAAAATTGATAGTTCTTATTTTTTTCTTTGTTCTTATTTTTTTATGTCAAATGATTTTTTTAGCTAATAATTTTTATTTTTTTTATATTTGTTTTTACTCTTTTGTTAAAGTTTTTAGGCTTTTTTTTTTATTCTTTGATTGAATCCCCCCCTCCATTATTAACTCAATAATAATAATTTTAAGTTGCTTCCTCTTTTGTTAATGTTTTTGAGTTTTTTTCTCAGGATAATTTAATAATATTATTGTTTTAGCAGTAATAATAATGATATTTTTATATATTAAAATTTTGATATTATTGTTGTTATAATAGGGTGTGTTGATATATTTTATTATATCTAACTTTGCATATATAGATATTATATTTTATTTTTAAACTAATAAAAATACAATTAGCCCAGTAATACAGTAGTACAATCAATTTAACAGGGTTGTCAATACCATTCTGTTTCAGCCGGAACAACCGAAATGTTTCGTTCCATTAAAAAAACCGAGACAAAACGGTATTATTTTCGTCTCGGTTTTAATTCTAGCCCGTTCTGGAAATTCCGGCAGGAAAGTGTAGGTACCATTCCGGCCTTAAAATCCTCCTTATTTTAATTAACTTGTGATTTTTTTCTTCTAATTTTGAGATTATGTTTGTTTAACTTTGTGTTTGTATTATATAAATTAAAGTTAATTTATCTTGAATTTTAATTATGCTTGTTAAATTAATATTTTAAGTTATATATATATATATATATATGAACAGTACAATTTCGAAACGGTACGCAGAAATGCTCCGAAATCAAAACGTTCCATACCAATAAAAACACTAGATCGAGGACCGGAACGGCATGGACAACCTTGAATTAACTAATATTCATCAAACCTACTATGTGAATGCATGAGCATGATAGGGCTACGAGTGAAAATAATAATTTCTTTCACATTCCTCGAATCTATAAATTGGCTAGCCAACATCAAGGATCGCAATCCCACATGATAGTAACTTTGAGCAGCAAAATTACTTGGGTCGTGCAGTTGGATAGGAAGAATCTCCTGTCCTAAGTCTGACTGCATTGTTTTATCACACCATCCTTGATGAAAGAATTGAATCACCATAACCTTCTTCCCTGCAGGTGCAAGAGTGTGCAATGCATTTAATGGCCTCTGTCTCTAAGTAAAGCTCGAGGTGCTTGATTTGAATGCCTTTTTAAGCCGGCCCGCCAATATGTGACGGGGGAATCACTGCGCCTTAGTTTTCGGCAAAGAAGCTCGATCAATTCATAGTTGGTGAGAGTTTGTATTAATGGCATTAAGTTTCTAGTGCTTGACATTAGATAAAGCAGGAGCAGACATATTCCTCAACATTCATAGAAGGCCAAGTTATTACATGAACTGCAGATGAGATTCTGAATAATGTCCTCTTCGTCAACATAAACTCCTTTCAGAGAAAGAACACGTAGAGTGGCCAAGTTATGTCCACTTAACTTAAAGACCGTGAATGAATCTGCAGAGAAGTGTCATCGGACAAAAAAACAAGATCATCATCATCATCATTTTTATAACTAAATCTGTCTTTTTTGTTAGAAGTGGAGATTTAGCTCAGAAACACCATTCTCGGTAGCCAGTGTCAGCAGATCATCACACGAGACAAAAGTTCATGGTGACCATCAAAATACAGGGTCAAAGATAGACCAAACCTCCGTATTTGCAGAACTGATGAGTGTGTTATTCTGCACTAAATTTGCAGAACTGATTATCCATTATAAAAGTGAGATCTGAAAGTGTTTTGAGCGTGTTCTTAGCTGTAGTTTACAGCCCAACAAAATCAATGCGAGAATTATTTTTATAGAAACGGGTCATAGATAGGCTAAACTTGTGTATTCGTCGCATGAGGTGATGTTTGTTGAAGAATTTGGTTCCAATTCTGCTACAAATTAGTTATAAATTTTTTTATTAGTATTATTCATTTAAATTCTAGCATTTAGTGATGTGTTTTGATTGTTCTTTTCAATTTCTAATTTAAATCTTATTTATGATAAGATTAATTTAAGAGTGTGTTTGATTAGGATTCTTGTAATGCCTTTGATTTCCTCTATTAATATAAATAGAGAGATCACAAAAAAAATCAGATATGAGATTTTTACCTCTTGATCTCTTTGTTCTTTGTTCTTCAGCTAAGGGCTGAAATATTTTAATTAATTCTTAGCTAAGGGCTATAATTTTTTTAATTGAAATAGTGGGCACCTTTATTTTTCAACAATTAGTATCAAAGTTTTTTTTCTTCTAATTTTCTAACAATTGATATCAAAGTTTTTTTTTTCCAATTTTCCAACAATTGATATCAGAGCTACCAGGATCTTTGAAGGGATTGTGTGAAATATAAGAGTTTAAAAGTGAGGTTTTAAGGGAAATCAAAGGTAAAGGGCTTTGAAGGTTTTTGTGAGGTATATCAGAGTTGATTTGATCTTAGAAAGGATTGAGTGAAAAACGAGAGTTCTTATTTTTCTGCAAATCTTGAAATAGAAGGATTAGTTACTCTTCTCAAATTCTTTAAAACAATTGCACAAAGGCTTCACAGCAACAATTGTTAAACTTCATTCTCAACAAATCACGGTTAAATTTTTTAGAATGGATTCTGCATCATTTTCACTAAAAACATCAGTGTTTACTGGTCAGAATTTTGGAATTTGGGCAGTAAAGATGGAGGTATATTTGAAGGTTTTCGATTTATGAGAGATAGTGAAGAATGACAATCAACTTCTACAAAGAGATAAATTTCAAGAGGTAAAGAATAAGATAAATATGTGCAGTCTTGGAACCAAGGAAGAGTGTTGAAGAATTTGGTTCCAATTCTGCTACAAATTAGTGATAAGTTTTTTATTAATGTTAGTCATTTAAATTCTAGCATTTAGTGATGTGTTTTAATTGTTCTTTTCTACTTCTAGTTTAAATCTTATCTATAATAAGATTGGTTTAAGAGTTTGTGTTTGATTATAGTTCTTGTAATGCCTTTGATTTCCTCTATAAATACAATTAGAGGGATCACAAAAAAATCAGATATGGGGTTTTTACCCCTTGATCTCTTTGTTCTTTGTTTTTCAGCTAATGACTGAAATATTTCAATTAATTCTTAGCTAAGGGCTAGAATTTTTCAATTGAAATAGTGGGCATCTCTACATTACAATTGATATTAGAGTTTTTTCTAATTTTCCAACAACGTTTTCTACGCAAAGAATCTTCCAAAAAGTCGATGAATTTATCTCTTCTATCTTGTTCATCGGAGCCTTGCTCTCCAGAAACTTGGTTGAGAAGAAGCATGGCTTCAGAAAATTCAGAAAGGGGGATCGATGTCAAAACTCGGTGCCATGTTTTGAACAAGACATTGACACAAACCGCAACTCTTGCTGGAGGTATGAGAGAGTGGTGCAGAATATCATTAGACAATTGAGAGATCCTATCAGAGGCATCAATTGTGATTCCCATTGTCAACAGCTGTGAGTGGTCTTCGAATTTTATTATGATAGACATGCTGAGAAACTCTTCTTTGCCTCGTAATAGTTAAAAAGGATCAGAAATATCTGATTTGTCATATATTGATTAATTGATCTATACCATGGGCCAGAAATTCCAAGGCATGGCAAGATGATACAATACAAAATTGTAAGAGAGTTACATACCTTGTTTTGTGAGCTGTGCGATGTTGAAACTGAGTCCATGCAAAAGCAAGGAGAGTATTGATGGCAATTCTTTCCTCTATTGATGAATGAGAGCGAGGATGGAGCCATCAGGTGAACAAAACTCTTGTTAGGTTACCGTGTCAGAAGACTGGATCTTGCTAGTAAGAAGTTTATTATTAAATTGGTGTGAAGGGTGTTAAAAAACGCATAGATAATGCTACATGTGCCTAGCACTATTTTTTCCCGTTCCTTCGTCAATATCATTTTTATGACGATGACCTTCGAAGAAATGTTGGGATTTGTGTTCAAACGAAATTATTGACTGGGATGCTTATCAAATTCAAGTCAAGGCTCGAATGCTTCACGTTTTCTGTTAATATGTCTCATACAAGTGGTACTACATGCATTGCCCCATAGAACATCTGCCATTCTCAAGTGCTGGTGTTGCAATCCTGTAACTTGCATTTCTCATTTATATACGCTGCTGCTCTGTTATCTAAATTCTCTGGAGTCTATTCTGATATCAGAATTTCTAATCCTCCTGCATTTTTTTAAGTCCTCGTTAGGCTGCTGGAGATGATATGATCAGGTGCTGACCGGGTTGTTTCTCTCTATTGTTAATGATTTTCATCTTACTTGGCCATAATTACTATTATTTCATGGGGCTGCTGAGTGGGTTTGACTGGATTCTATTTCTAGCTATGCTGCAGCTTATCTCTCCAATCTAATGCAACATTCCACAGTGCTGCTGCTAAGCTATGCTGGTCTTCATGATTGCTGTGCTGCTGATTTTGAGATGGTAGCTTGTCTTTTACACTAGAACAATATGTTTTTGGTGTCAGGATTTTTGTTTTGTTTGTCCTTTCCCAACTATTTTGGATTGGAGACATGTCAGAGTGCATTTCGCTGCAGTAATCTTCTATTTCAAGTTTTATCAGTTTACTTTCTGCTAATAAAATGTCGGTACTGATTGTTCTAAGAGAAGAAAAAAAGGTGACACTTGGATTTTCTTATTGGACTCGAAAAAAACAATTTCTTCAGGTTATTCTCCCAACTAACGAAGAGGTCTCGACAGAATTGTTACGTATAAAATTGAGTACAATTCTGCAAACTATTCGATAATCATAGTTTATGATGATATCACTACTCTCATCGCTACTACAAAACCATGCAAGAGATTTTCACCTTTTATAGCTCCTCGAAGATCATAAATAAATCAGATTATTTAAGTCGATATATTTGTAGGATAGATTGGATCCCAATCCAAATCTCAGTGCCTCCAAATACATAAGCCGCCTGTGAAAAATCAGTTACTCATACCAGATAACCGTTTCTTCAAACCCCACATTTTGGCTCCATTTCTTACAAACTCTCACAATCTCTCTCTATCTCTCTCAAGAAAGCATCAAAGAAACTCTCTCAAAGAAATCAACAATGGCTGGCAAAGATCAAAATCCAAATGATCTTGGTAAAATCTACTCTTTAACTCCACAGCTAAATCTTCACAGAGCAATCAGGAAAAGTAACCAAGGTGATATAGAGACATCACCAATTGCGTTAATGGGGTATTATACTCAACATGAAGGAAGCTCAAAGATTGGTTCTGCTAGGGAATCATCAATGGCTGACAAAGATCAAACTACAAATGATCCTACTCAATCTCGTGAAAGATCCAGTCTTGAAGCTGAAAGCACCAAGAATGCTGGTAAGATTGATGAGTTAAACAAAGAAGAAGATAGTGAGGTTAAAGGATTGCCTGAGGCTGAGTTAGAGACTGTTTGTAGTGGAGATGTAGAAGGTGATACAGTAGAGTCAAAGATAGATGTTTCTCAGGAACAACAGTTTCTCGGAATAATCCACTCTCCAACTCCACAGCTGAATATTTCTAATTCAATCAGGAAAAGCAATCAAGACGTCCTAAAGACAATAATTGGATTAATGGCACGTTCTGATCAACATGAAAGAGCCAACATCGAAACAATTAGCCTGAAGATTGATTCTGCTCAGGAATCCGGTGAGCTTTCTGGTGGGATTAAAAGCTTGGCACTATCTACTCAACATCAAACAACCAAATTTCAGATTAAAAAAAGGGTTGATTTTTCCCAGATACATGCCGAACGCAATGGATCTGAGGAAGGAGAAGAAAGTAGGAATGAAATGTTGGCTGCGTTAGAGACTGGTGAAGAAGAGGCGCTGACATTGTCTGGCTATAGTGGAGATAGTGAAGAAGTAACAGAAAAGGACTCAACGGAAGATGATTCTGAGGAAGAGTTTCTAGGTACTGACTGTATAGAAAAGTCCGATTCAAAGTTTGAAGAACTTTTACAAACTTTGGAGAGTGACACAGAAACCTCGGAACAGGAACAACAAACAGGGAGTGAAGAAGGTTTTGTTGTAAACAAGAAGACTCTCCTTGGAAGGATAGCATATAGCTCCTCCAATGATCTTGACCAAGAAGAAGGTTCTGATGGTGCTGGAGATATTATGACTAATATAGAAGGACTGGAAGAAGATATGCAAAAAATTGACCTTGAAAATGGAAGTGAAGATGATAGTTACCAGCTCGAGAAGGAAGAAGGTGATGTGAAGCTGATGAGTAAAGATGAGAAAGATCAACATCGACCAAAAAAGAGTCTCGTGGAATGGTTAAGGGGACATGTTGAATTAGAGGAAGATTGGAAGAGTGTCAAAGAAATCAAGGCTGAAGCTGTTGAACTGGCAACTGAGCTCTTTCACCTGCTCGTTAATCTCATGTTTTCGTTGCCAAAGATTGACTTAGTGGACACAATGTTTCAAGGGCTCTTTAATTCGATGAAATACCAATGTAAAGAAGAGAACTCCATGGTGATTCAAAGGATCTTGGTTCTACTGGAATTTGCTGGTGAAGAAGTGAAAAGGTTAAAGCAGGTGGACATTCCTGAAGAATACTCAGAAACTGATCAGGATGGTGAATTTAGAGGCATCGAGCTGAGGGAAAACTTAATTGAAGTCAGCCACGTTGATCAACTCATTCTCCAATTTTTTGATTCAATTCTGTGTTTGGAAAGTACGCTATTGCGTGAAGGAGAACCTGATGAAGGGGTGTTAGTGAAGGATTTACTGTCTGCACTCAAAGATGATCTCGACAGATGTGAGAAAGAGTTAAAAACGATAGCATCAAGGATTGATGAAGTGAAGGAAGAGTATAAATGCATTTTGGGAGCAGAGGATCAATTCATATATGAAATGATTAAGTTCAAGATAAATGAATTGTGGAACCAAGAGTTCGAATCAGAGGAAGACGAAGACCAATGAAATGAGAGGCATGCCCAAAAACTTTTCCTTGCTCAATGCTATCGATCATCTAGTTAAACAGGATAAGACATATCTTGTTTGTCATTTAAGATGTTGATATATAAATCATTAACATAGGAGGATTAATTAACAGATTCGTGATGATTGAAAAGGATCAATCCATATTTGAGGAAATTCCAGATACAATTACAAAAACTAGAAAAGATATCATGAACTTACCACTCATAAATGTCTGTCTTTGTCTAGGCTCAACATAAATATTGCCGGTATAAATAAAAATAAATCTTCACTATCATATCCTTCATGCATAAAGTGAATCACCAATTGAAAATAAATCTAATCTTTTCCCCTCGACCAAGATTTGGTAGTGATTCTAACAAAGTACCACATGTAAAAGCATTTGCCTCTGCATTTTGTTGCAAGTGCTCGATTTGAATGTCTTTTAAGTCGTGCCGCCAGCATTTGATATGGGAAGATGTGCAGCAATGTTGATTTTCTCCTCCCTGCATTAGTTTTTCGCAAAGAATCTGGATAAATACATTTTCACAATTCCAGCCTGATATGAGTAGTACAGTCTCTGGATGGCAAACCCAAAGTAAGCCATCAACAATATCTCTGTAATCTCTCAGGTTGGCAAGACTCCCACCAGCTCCAGTACATGGACAGATTTTAAGCTTCAAGTGCTTGATATCAGGCAAAGCTGGAATGGAGATATTGTTTAATATTTCAGGGATAAATCTGATGCCTACAAAGTTTATGCGCAATGTGAGACGTTTGATTTGGTTGAAATTTCCAAGATATTCCCTAAGTTGGAGGAAATCATAAGAATAGAGAGCGCCTTTGTGAACGCTAATGGTGACTTTCTGTAGGCTTGATTGGTAGAGTGAAAACGCAGATTGAAAACCATAGATAAAATGTTTGAATGAATGTAAACTTGGACTGGTGATGGTGACTTTAGTTAGAGCTGGTGACCATAGTTGTGGATTCGTAATTTTGATCCTAATAACAGAAGTAGCGTAACAATTCAAGGCCAAGACTGTTAGGGCAGGAAACTGAGCAATAAGATCCTGAAATACTTGTCCAATTTCTTCTGTTATGCTATAAAACTTTTACTTCAATACCTCCAGATACCTGCAACCAGTCATGTCGATGTGGAAGCAACTTTTAACCAAACCAGTTTTGTAGCAAAAGGTTTGAAGACGTGGAACATGGATCTCAATTCTTTCAAGAACACTGTCGCCTTCATTCACCTCAACCTCCTTGAGCTTTATACATCCTGAAATACGAATGCTTTTGACACCATAACAATAAACTAAAGCAAGTTTTTCGATCAGCGGGCAACCGGAGATGAGATTCTGAAGAATGGCCTCATCAACACAAACATTCATCAGGGAAAGAACACGAAGAGAGGGCCAATTTATTGCATGATGAGGGAGGGAAAGCTTATAATCTCCGTTTAACCTGAGGACATTTATCTCTACGGAAGAGAGAAGGGCTTGGGGCAAAAAATAATGAGAAATATTTTGGAAGTTAAGATCAAACTCGGAAACACCACACTTAGCAGCCAGTTCCAACAAATGGTCAGCGCGAGAAGTAAGTTGAGGATCATAAGAATCCAGGTCCATAGATAGTCTGAACTTGTGTGATCTTGTGTTGTGGTGGTGTTGTGCAAGCAGAGAGTCCTGCACAAAGTTAATGAATTTGTTTTTCCAATCTTGGATTTCACAACGCTTGCTGAGACGGAGCACGTCTTCTGAAAAATCAGAAACTGGGAACGATGTCGAAATTCGGTGCCATGTTTTCGACAACACACTGAAACGAACCACAACTCCAATTGGGAGGTAGGAGAGAATGTAGTGCAGAACGTGATCAGGTAGTCGAGAGATCCTATCAGAGGCATCAACTTCGATCCCCATGTCCATATTGGCGGCGCCGTCTCTTCCAAATCGTTTCCTTCGGTAGACAAACTGAATTCTCTATTTAGATTCTTCCATCTGGCATACAGGAATCCAAGCAAAACGAATGAGTAGCGGCGGCAAAGCCTTCCGTCGTTGATCTTTCTCTAAAAATAACAACGTAATTATCGCGGAAAACTATGATTTTGCTACCTATGTATTCACAAACTAGGGTTCGGATACGAGACAGGAGTTTGACAGAGACTGGGAGATCTGCAAGTAAAATACTATCGTACTTTATGTGACTTATTATCTAAAAAATAATTGCCCTGTCATTTTTACTGTTTATACCTGTGAGGTAAATTATATATCAGATATTTGCTATGCTGCTTCTCACGTATATGTTTTTTTTTTTTTTACTGTTTATGAATGGTTTATTAACGATTTTTTTCTTCAAAAACAACAAAAAGCGTCAACTAGACTGAGGAGCTCCACGGTCATTTCGCACATCAATCCGACCCGGTTCGCTGCAGTTATGATTTTTTTTTTTTTTTAGAATTGGCTAAATAAGGATATAGCCCATAATAAGATAAAAATCATGCATTCGACATAGGGGCATACCAGTAATTGATCTATTTTTTATTATTTCTTTTGGTATACTGTCAGCGCGTGCGGAGCACGTGACCGACGGTTTTTCACCTCATGTCCTGTTTAGGCGGAGTGTAAGGGGTCATACGGTGACCGGAGATGGGCTACCGGAGTATCTCCCGATGCGCCTCCGCGTGGTCTTTCTCTCGGTACGGCACATTTCGGTAAAAGATGGCCGTAGACGCGGCGGTGACCGATTAAAGTCGCTGGCCACCTTTCTCTCTCTCCTGCACGTAAAAGTGTAGGAGAGTCCCCCGGTTTTTTGTTTTTTTCACTTCGGTCCCTAGAATTTGATTTTTGTGTATGGTCCTGGTTTTTGTTATATAAGTTTTGATTTAGTTCGATTCGGTCATTCGATTGAAATTAATTCAATGTTAATGTTTTACTTCGATCCTCCTTTTAATTTACGGATCGATTTGAAAAATATTAATTTATTCGGTACAACAGTTTCAATTTTTTGAATTATGTCCTTTAATTGAAATTGATAATATATTTGATTTTAATTTTGACCTTTATACTTTTATTTTATTTTTTAATCCCTTAATTTCTTTTTATGATTTTAATTTTTTAAAGTTTTTATGATTTTTTTAGTCTTTTATTTATTTTATTTTTTTCATTCTTAACACAACAACAACAACAACAACAACAATAATAATAATATAATTATTTTTCTTACTTATTTTTTTGTTAATATTTTTTAGTTTTTTTTCTCAGGATAATTTGATAATTTTTATTGTTTTGACAATAATAATAACAATATTTTTTATTGTTTTTCTAAAAAAAATTTTAGTCTTTCATTTATTTATTTATTATTTCATAATAATAATAATAATAATATTTTAATTATTTTTCTTATTTACTATTTTGTTTATGCTTTTTATTTTTTTTCCTTGATATAATTTGATAATTTTTATTGTTTTGATAATAATAGAAATAATAATTTTAAATGTTAAGACTCCGATATTGCTATTGTTATAATATTTTAAATTAATATTGCTTTCTTTTTCCCTTTATTTATTTATTTTTTGTTTTCTGTTATTTTTATTTGCTCTTTGGATTAGATTATTTTTATTATTTTACTATTTGAGCAATAATAATGATAATTTTAGTGATTAATTTTTTATTGTTTTCTTGTAAAAATATTTTGCTTTTTTTTAATGATTGTTCAGGTCAATTTAATTACTTTGATTGTTTAGACAATAATATTGATAATAATTTTAATTGTTATAACAATGATAACGACAATAACGTGAGGATGAATTTTCAATTTACGTTTTTATTTTTTTATTGATAGTAAATTATTTATTTATATTTGTTATTTGATTATTGCAGATTTTTAGTTGGTATTAATTCATTTATTTATTTTTTTTAATTTTTGGATAATGCTTATTCTTTATTTGTCTCTATGCATCTATACTTTTAGTTTTTGTGTTTTTATTGGGGTTTTATTTTTAATCAGTTTAGGCCTGAAATTTTAATTTATGTTGGTAATCATTTTAAAATTAATATTTCTCCCTTTTTTCTTTTATTCATTTTGTTTTGTGTTTTCTCTTATTTTTATTTGTTATTTGGATTAGAAGATTTTTATGATTTTACTATTTGCACAATGAGAATGATAATTTTTTGTGATTTTTATAAAAATCTTTTTTTTATTTTTTTAATGTATAATAATAATAATAATAATAATAATAATAATTTAATTGTTTTTCTTGCTTACTCTTTTGTTAATTTTTTTAGGTTTTTTTTTTCTTGAGATAATTTGATGATTTTTATTATTTTTACAGTAATAACAATGACAATTTTTATTTTTGTTTTATTTTTTTGTTTGATCTTTTGTTGAAGTTTTTAGGATTTTTTTAGTCTTTCATTTTTTTCTTTCATTATTAACACAAAAATAAATCATAATAATAATAATTTAATTATTTCTCTTGCTTACTCTTTTGTTAATGTTTTTTAAGTTTTTATCCCTCAGAATAATTTGATAATTTTAATTATTTTGATAGTAATAACAATGATAATTTTTATTTTTATTTTATTTTTTGTTTGATCTTTTGTTGTTTATTTATTCTTTCATAATAATAATAGTATTTTAATTGTTTTTCTTACTTACTATTTTGTTTATGTTTTTCTTTTCTCTCGGTATAATTTGAGAATTTTTTTATTGTTGTGATAGTAATAGCAATAATAAATATTGTTCCCCTTTTCCCTTTATTTTTTTTGTTTTTTATTATTTTTATTTACTCTTTGGATTAGATGATTTTTATAATTTTACTATTTGCACAATAATAATGATAATTTTAGTGATTAATTTTTTATTGTTTTCTTATAAAAATATTTTTTTTAAATGATTTTTCAGGTCAATTTAATTATTTTGATAGTAATGGTGATAATAATTTTAACTATTATAACAATGATAAGGACAATAATGTATGGATGGATTTTTAATTTATTTTTTTATTTTTTTATCGATAGAAAATTAACTATTTATATTTGTTATTTGATTATTGCATATTTTTATTTGATATTAATTAATTTATTTTTTTAATTATTGGATAATGTTTATTTTTTATTTGTATTTATGCATATATGCTTTTAGTTTTTATTTGTATTTATGCATATATGCTTTTAGTTTTTATTTTGTTATTGGAGTTTTATTTTTAATCGGTTCAGACCTGAAATTTTAATTTATATTGGTAATCATTTTAAAATTAATATTGCTCTATTTTTCCCTTTATTCATTTGTATTTTTTTTTGTTTTCTCTTATTTTTATGTGTTATTTTGTTCAAATAATTTTATGATTTTACTATTTGCACAATGTTAATGATAATTTTTGTGATTTTTTTAATTGTCTTTTATAAAAATCTTTTGTTTATTTTTTTAATGATTTTTCAGGGAATTAATTGTTTTGATAATAATATTGATAATAATTTTAATTGTTATAACAATAATAATGAAAATAACATTGAGATGAATTTTCAATTTATTTTTTTGACTTTTTGTTAATAGAAAATTAACTATTTATTTTTGTTATTTTATTATTACAGGTATTTTTCACAATTTATATTTTGTTTTTGTTTGATTTAAATTGAATTATAAAAATGAACTAATCTTAATGCAGTGAATTTAATAATTCAAATATCTAAATCTTCTTGCTTTTTTTATGATGATGATAAATTAATGGTGATTATTTCGTTGAAAATTGCTACACAGATAAATTTATAGCGATTTAAAATTTATATATTATATAGAAAACTTGCACTTCATAGGATTTCTGCATAAATTTATTATTTTGGCTAAATTTATAATACAATAAAAAAATACACATAATTAATATTTTTTACATTTAAAAAAATATGGTGTCGCTGCCGCGAAGATACGTGGGACATTTGGCTAGCGCGCGCACACACACACTAGCCAAATGCATTTATATATATATATATATATATATATATATATATATAAAAGAATATTCTAAGTATTTTAAAATTTTCAACTACTTTTAACAAGTTGGGAATGTTAGAATTAGTTTTATCTTTTACTTGGCACAAACTATAAATTAATATCCTTATTACTCTACGAAAACTTCAAATTTAACGCGGAATTTAATAAAAATATTATTTAATTAAGACTATTAATTTATCGAAATTGTATATTCATTGTTTAACTACCACCACATGTATGGCTTTATTTTTTACTAGTAAGTGCGTGCGTGCATGCATGCATGCATACACCAATTAATGAATATTAAGTATATATCAACCCATGCATGAAATACTCCATGGTAACCGACACCTAATGAGGATTCCTTACTGAGATTCAATTTAATATTTTCTTAACTATTATTGTATTCAATTACAGCAATTAAGTTTTTTTAAAACAAAAATGACTGAATGCAACAGTAAGTTCAGAAAATTATTATAGAAGAAGATTCAATATAATGTCGGCCACTCTAAAAGCCCATATCTTTACTTATACGAACAAGGCCCAACCATACTAGCCCAATTAAGAAATTATGAAATCAAGAAGCAAACACAGATGGAATATGTTCATCTATAAAGATTATATCAGTGTACTATCTCATGGGTTCTGTAGTGCAGCATATTCTTTCATTTGTGAGTTTTTTTCTATTATATATATATATATATCTCATGGGTTCTGTAGTGCAGCATATTCTTCCATTTGTGAGCTTTTTTCTATTATATATATATATATATATATATATATATATATATATATATATAAGGGTTCTGTAGTGCAGCATATTCTTCCATTTGTGAGCTTTTTTCTATATATATATATATATATATATATATATATATATATATATATATATCTGAGCAAGGTTGCGTGCATATAATTTTATTGATTTAAAATTAAAAATCATATAAACTTTCGGTAAATATTATATTATCAACCATAGAAAAACAAACATATTAATCTCATAATTGTAATTATCTCGATTAATTTCATAAAATTTTAATTTAATAATTATGTAAACTTTTAATAACCATTATATTAGGGTAAGTCCAACCGTGTAGCTAAATCAAGAGTCAAAAGCCAAAAGATATCTTTTTAGTGTTTTTTATCAACTTTTTCAGCTCCAACGGGGCAGTTATCCAAGCAGCCAAAATGGATCTTCACTCCCTCTAAAGCTATTTGTAGCGTCTCTGAATAAAAAAGCCAAAATATTAAATAATGCTATATATTCGGGGGCTGGGGCTATGCTCTGTGTGTGTAGGTGATGGCGGGAGAGAATGAGAGGAGCTTTTATGGTTTTTATATGTGAGTGTGTGTATATATATATAATAATTAATTATATAATTATTATTAATAATTATAATAATAATAATAGTTAGCATAAAAAAATAGAGTTACTTAAAAAACATACAATAAGTAGCTTAAATTTCAAATTTTAAATATTATGAGTTTTTTTAATTATATTTAAATTCATTTTTTTTATTTAAATATAATTTAAAAAATAATTTTATTGTTTGAGAGTTTTTCAAAAATAATTATTTAATTATATAATTTATTCATATTAATTGTATAATTAATTGCATAATTAAACTACATACAAAATAATTGCACTATATTTAAAATAATACAAAAAAATAGTTTTTCAAAATGGCGCTTACCATTGGAACACACATCAATAAAAAAAGCCATATAAACACTATTCAAGGAACCATTTTACAGATTTGGCTCTTAAAAATAGCTCTTATCATTGAACTTGTCCTTACCTACAAAATAAATAAATCCCTTAATTTCAATTTCAATTTCTTGATTGGAGACGGGAGTGTAACCTAAATGCTTACTGTAGGGTTTTATTGAGCAGTAGGATCACAAGGTAGTCTATTTTGGTCTATAGATATGTGCTAGCTGCAACATTTTGACTGGGGTCAATGACAAGTAGCTGCATTGGCTATTCATGTCTTATGGTTCTTGCATGTGTAAACTACGTTCGGGATAGATTTTCCCAAGTGTGGAAAGTTTTGTTCAATGGTCTTGTACCAGTCCCTGATTTTCAAACGGGAAAAAACAGATCTTGACTCCAATAATCGACGAGTGGAAAGAAGAACTGAGTGCCATTGATCATTTTATGGCTAACAGAAACTTTCCAGTCCATCTCTTTCAACGTTTTCCTTTTGCCAGAAACCTAGTTTCCTAGTCAACTGCCTGATAAATGGACTGGAGTTCTTATATGTACAATGAGTTCCCTGATCACATGAATCACATTCTACTTTTTTAGCAGTCAAGAGGCTGATTTTAGATGAAAGTAGTCTTGGTGGGGAGGGATGCTTCGGTGGTAATTCAATCACTGTAGTTGATGCAGCAAATGGTGCCTCGAAGGACTCGATGGTGGTGCGTTTATCTCCTCAGGTCGTGTCTCAATTCAAGCACTGGTTCTGAAAGATAACTTTGGTTCATATGAGTTGATTTTGTTTACAGGCTGAGGGAAAAAGCGCACGCCACCTGCAACATACAAGACAGCGGAGTGTATCCGTGAGAAGTTGCATGTGGCCACTGATGAACATGGTGAAATGAAAGTGGAATCGTGGATTCTCTCCGGCCCCCATCATCAATATGTAAACTAAGAACCACATGACGTTGTGGGGTTAGAAATCTGGATTTCACAGCAGTAGCTAGGCGATCTAAGCCAGTTGGCTCTCGCCTCTCAATGCCTGAATTTACGTGTCGGTGTGTGGGGGCAAGATGACCTAACCCCATCCCACTTCAGTAGATGGTGGTGCTGCTTTTGACATTTTATGGTGGAATTTTTTGACTTCTTGCTCCCCTGTTCGTTTTTGACCAGCCAGCAAGTGCTGCTTTCCTTGGTGTTTAAGTTTGGAAAACTTGGGTCATTATTTTTTAAAATATTTTAAATTTTATTTAGCATGTAAAAATACTAAAAAAATCAATTTTTTATAAAATCATTTTCCAACCATAAGAAAATTCCTAGCTACTTCTGGGGTCATTTTAAATGGGAAAATAATGAAGCTTAAAAGTTTTTTTTTTTTAAAAAAAAACATTGTGATGTGGATGGACCCCTTAGGAGAAGAAGAAATGTGGAGCACAACTCTCACTTTCACACACCAGTTTACTTTATTTATTAGCCCATGGGATGGGACCATCGCATAGAACCTTAAATCATGGAGTTCAAGTACGTTTGTTCCTTGTGTATTTTAACGTAGTTCAATAAATACCAGGCTGAAACCGTGTCTGAAATATATCTAAGAATTTATTTTCTAGTTTTTCTTTCATGAAATTCAGTTTCAGAGACTGAAATTGCAATCTCACAATGATTTTCAATGTCTGAATTTATATTTTCTAATAAAACTCGGGTCTGTCTGGGGAGAAAAAGTAATTTTATTCACGAGTGAGACGGCAACTCATCCTATGTATAGTAGTGTATGTTAATGGGAGAAGAAAAGCTTAAAGCACATTAGCTCTGCAACTCTTTTCAATATATATATATATATATATATATATGGAAACAGGAATATAATACCCCCCAATTAATCAAATATAATAATCAAGAAACAGATGACAGTCAATTCAGCAGTGACGGTGAGAATTGATCGGCGATGCATGAACTGACAGAGCACTCATCTTCGTATAGTTTTGTAACCCTCCATGCCGGTAGGTGCCTTCCTTGATTCTTTTATTCGTTGATGGGTCTAACTCACTGGTGGAAAGCTGGCATATAATATTGAACTTTCCCCTCATGCCTGCAATGGCAGCACATGCATCTAAGTGTACGGTAAAAAAAGCTTTACGAAGATGAGTGCCACCTTTCCTCCGAGTGAAAATCCGGCTTTAATACGGTTTTTAATTATTAATAAGATACCAATTAGAATCTTATACAGTAATTAATTTTAAAATCTATAAAATTAATTGAAATATATATAAATTCACTTGAATATCTATATTAATAAAAAAACCTGCTTTAATAACCCTAATTTTATTGTTTCAGGTCATTTATTTTATGAGAAAACCTTTAAAAGACAATTATTTTTCAACGGGAAGATATCTTCAAGTCAATCAAGCCTGAATTACTTTTTAAGCTAACATAAACTGTACTACAGCCACTTGAACCCCTCACTGAACCCCAGCTCCTGATAGCAACCACAGCATCCCTTGAATACTACCGTTTTTAATATCGTTTTAGTTGGTATTTTATATTTTTAATTTTAATATTTTAAAATATTTTGATATGTTGTTTCGAGATATTATATATATATATATATATATATATATATATATATATATATATATATATTAATTTTTTTAAAATTAATTTAAATTGAAATATAAAATTATTTAAAATTGTATAATTTGATCTAAAAAAATATAATAAAATGATTTCTTTGAACAAAATTATGAACACGTATAATATTATGAGAATATCATCATCAATCTCGTAAGGTTATTACATTATCTGATTGTTCTGATATTTTAACAATATATATATATGTCAAGAGACTCCTCGTAAAATTTCATCTCAATTCAATTATCGAGTTAAGAGACATGAATGATATTGTAAAATTATTTATTATTTAAAAAAATATTATTTGACTAAAATAGAACGGACAAAACGAAACTGGTACATTTTGCCTAGTAATTGACCAAAAAATTTAGAACAAACCAGAATTTAAATCAAAATAATAATAATATTTTTTTAATTAGTACAAAATATTTTGGTAGCTTATATAATCGAATAAACAACTATGCTACAGCCTGATTACATGGAATTACTATTGAAATAATTGATACATTCAAACAATAAAAAATAATAATCTTCATGCTAGGAGGGATTTCTTTTTTCAGTCTATTTTGTATTTTTGAATTTATTTCAAGTTTTGAGTTGTAATTGATAAATTAATTTATTAACACTATCAAAATATTTATTTGATATTTTTATATAAAAAATATTAAATAAATACTTGAATTAACCTGCCTTATTTTTCCAACCACCTGATCAAAACTAGATTTTTAAACAATGGTTTATGGGCTTTTAATTTATTTTTATGGGCTTTTAATTAATTTATTTTTTTACAAAACTAGGTTTGTAAACAATGCTTTATGGGCTTTTAATATATATATATATATATATATATATATATATATATATATAACATGCTTGAGTGTTTTAATTAAAATAATAATGATATTTGAAAGTACAATTACAATATTACTATATTTAAGTATAAATAACATGCTTGAGTGTTTTAATTAAAATAATAATGATATTTGAAAGTACAATTACAATATTACTATATTTTTTGTTATATTTAAAATTAACATAAAATTCCATCCACCTTGTGATGCGGGCAATGAAGCCCTTCTTCTTCTTTTTTACTTTTTTAGTGCCAGCCAACCATGTTCTGAAGATCTCTTTTCGAGTACACTGACTGAGCATGCTGTCATATTTTATTTCTCATTCTCTAATCTCAATACCGAGTAATTTTCAACCTGCCAATTCTGGAGTTCACACCGGGAAGTCTCCTACGCTGCCAGCAGAATGAAAACTATTGGCTAAGAACAACTCCATGCTGACATTCTTGCCAACTTGTTTTCACGTTTAAAAAAAGCTTCACTGCAGAAAAGAACACAGAAAATTTACCATTAACGAGCCTTCATATTCTCTATTATTTCCTTTCACCTTGTAATTTTGTGAAGCTAAGAATCTCATTTTCCGATGCAATGAGCTCTCTGTGCCTTTTTTTCCCCTAGTAAAAGTAATTTTTTAACTGTTGAAAAGGCCTGCTTAAAATTGAATGCCCCATCTCTTCCCCTTAATAATTGGCAGAGGTGAATGGTGACTCCTACCATTACCTCACCACAGAACTTGTAGCTATACGTCTAGCAACATATAATCATATCATAGAGAACTGTATCTGCTAAAGATTTGGACATCCATGTCTTAAAAAAGCTACCAGCAAAAGCAAAAGCAAAAGCAAAAGCAGGGATGAAAACCAGAAGCTTCTTTATTCTCTGTGGCCAAAACTAGTACAGTGAAAATTCCATCCCCCACTCTTTCTTACTCGAAAATATCCAAAAAAGCATGAACTGTATAAGATAGCAAATCTGCTTTTCTTCACTGGCAATAGACATTAGTGGTTCTTCTTGAGTTCCTTGATTCCGTTATAAAAGCAAGAACCAGATAAGCATAGAAGCTAAAATTAAAGCAAACCCACCGTGCCCAGAGGCTTGCTCCTGGCAAAAGAAAACAACAATGGGGGGGCTCAGAACTAAACCACCTTCATTTCCCTCCATTTTCTTGCTGTTTCTCGCACTTTCATGTGTTTCTACCGCCCAGAGACCGAACCCCATCAAGACCATTGTGGTTTTGGTGATGGAAAACAGATCTTTTGATCATATGATTGGTTGGGTGAAGAAATCTATTAATCCAGCAATCAATGGTGTTACTGGGACAGAATGCAATCCTGTGTCAACCAAGAATCCAGGTCCAAAATCCATTTGTTTCTCAGATGATGCTGAGTTTGTGGATCCAGATCCTGGACACTCTTTTGAAGCTGTAAAACAACAGGTATTTGGCAATAGCACTATTCCTTCAATGACCGGTTTTGTTGAACAAGCTCTGACTATATCACCAAACCTCTCTGAAACTGTCATGAAAGGCTTTAGGCCTGAAGCTGTGCCCGTTTATGCCACTCTTGTAAAAGAATTTGCAGTCTTTGATAGGTGGTTTTCTTCGATCCCTGGTCCAACACAACCCAATAGGCTGTTTGTGTATTCTGCCACTTCTCACGGCTCAACAAGCCATGTTAAGAAGCAATTGGCTACAGGGTACCCTCAAAAGACAATTTTTGATTCACTTCATGAGAATGGCAAGAGCTTTGGGATTTACTTTCAAAACATTCCAACAACTTTGTTCTACAGGAACATGAGGAAATTGAAGTATGTTTTCAAGTTTCATCAGTTTAATTTGAAGTTCAAGAAAGATGCTAGAAATGGGAAGTTGCCAAGCTTAACTGTGATTGAACCAAGCTATTTTGATCTTAAAGGAATGCCTGCAAACGACGATCACCCGTCTCATGATGTTGCTAATGGACAAAAGTTTGTTAAGGAGGTTTATGAGGCATTGAGAGCTAGTCCTCAATGGAATGAGACCCTTTTGGTCATTACTTATGATGAACATGGTGGATTTTATGACCATGTTAAGACGCCATATGTTAATGTTCCTAACCCAGATGGGAACACTGGCCCTGCCCCATCTTTCTTCAAGTTTGATAGGCTTGGAGTTCGCGTGCCGACAATTATGGTCTCTCCTTGGATCAAGAAAGGCACTGGTAAGTTTGATTCTCTTACATATGAAGTTTGGTTGGTACCTAATGCCAGTAGATACTTCGTTATTGAACACTTCGACTTTTGAAGCATGAAAGTTATGTTATGTTCTTTCATTCTCCCCCTTTCATTTTCTATTGTATTGATATGATTATTTGTTTCTTTTCAGTGGTAAGTGGCCCAAAGGGACCGGCTCCAAACTCAGAGTTTGAGCACTCTTCAATTCCTGCAACCATAAAGAAGATGTTCAACCTGTCCTCTAACTTCTTGACCCACAGAGATGCATGGGCTGGCACATTTGAAGGAGTTGTTGGGGAGCTGACCTCTCCCAGAACTGACTGCCCAGGTATTATTTGACTTATCAATGCACAGTTAGGCATAAATGATTTAAATGTAAGTAGTGATAGCTTGATAATTTCCTAGTCTTGTGTGCTGCTGATAAATCACATGGTGGAGATGGATTGTTTTTAAGTGCACCTTTGCAAACCATTGCAGTGACCTTGCCAGATGTAGCTCCTTTGAGAAGAACGGAAGCAAAAGAAGATGGCTCATTATCCGAATTCCAGAGTGAAGTAGTTCAACTAGCAGCTGTTCTTAACGGTGACCACTTCTTGAGCAGCTTCCCAGATGAGATGAGCAAGAAAATGAATGTGAAAGAAGCGCATGATTACGTTGAAGGTTCTGTTACAAGGTTCATCAGAGCAAGCAAAGAGGCTATCAATTTAGGAGCAGATGAATCTGCCATTGTAGATATGAGATCATCACTCACTACTAGATCTTCAGTTCACAATTAGTTATTAATCATCTGTCGTTTACCGCTATGTATCAGTTCAAGATCGTGTGTGGCATGTCATTAAATTGGTGAAAGTAGAGTGCAACAAAAGTTGAAGGAAAGTTCTCCTGCAGAATGATTTTGATTACTTTGAATCGTTTGAAGAGAACAGTCTAGTGAAACACAGTCTGGAGTCATTTGTAGCATATGGCCAAACAGGGAAAGCACTTTTAGTTACAGAAATACGCTTCGGTTGGTGTTCATTAAACCCTCAAAACTGCAACTCTTCCAGTCTTTTATCTAGTAACAACAGGAGACACTGTCTCACTGGTTTCCGAAACATTGCCACTGCGACCAAAACCATATGATGATGTTCTTTAACATCAGTAGCTTCTAATAGAATCCACATTTTCAGCTAAAAGTCCCATCAATGGTTTCTTTTTAGACTATGTTTTATATAAAAATTAAAAAATATTTTTATTATTTGTCTAAAATTAAAAAAAAAATAGTATTTTTAGATATTTTCATATACTAATATCAAAAATCATTTTTAAAAAATAAAAAAATACTATTTTAATACAATTTTTTAAAAAAAAACACTTTAAAAAAAAAACTTCAACTATACTCTCAAACAATCACTAAATAATAATCAATAACACTTTGCATTGCATTTAGTGATTATAGCTCAGTTTGTTTTTAAATTTTATTTTTAATATAACACATAAAAATAATCTATAAACGCAAAAAACTAATTTAAAATAAAATTATTTTATTTTAAAAAAATACTTTTAAGATTCGTTCAAACACTAAGAAAAAAACTGGTTTTTACGCAGAAGTTAAGTGAACCTGTATAAATCCTTCTAGCTCCCAAGAAGTCATCTTGATAACCTAGATACATATTGCAGCTATATTACAGTTATGGGAGAAGCCCATCATACATGACCTCCAAAGGTGCTTCCAAACCCTAGAATCTACAGTGTGCTTCCAGATGAAGCAAATTCAAATTACCAACTTGGTAATTTGGGTAAAAACATGTTGGGGTGGGATTAAATTTATCTTATAAGGCTACTGTGCGGAGGAATTGTTTAATTCATGAGATGGGCTACAATTTCCGCAAATCCAAGAAAATCAGACATCTAATTGCATGTTAGTTTGAAATCACTTGATGTTGTGATCCAACAGGGAATGCCATTGTGAATATGAGAAAATAATCAAACTTGCTTGTACCCAAAATTTCCTTCAATAGAGACAAGATCCATAATGTTAATCATATCAAGATATGCAAGGCATGCTCTCTTGTTCAAAATCTCTATGGATTTACTAAATTCTGCTAAACCAGAATTGCTTTCTCATTACCTAGCTATAGAAATCTACAGTTAATGTATATCCAAGTGTCACGAAGAAAGAAAATGTCAAGACAGACATCATCTCACAAAAGCATCACCACTTGGTCCTTAATTCCCAGACATCGCTTTTCATGATAAAGAGCTCTGAATGAACTTCAGACAGAATAAGGACTCTGCCACGTAGATATGTCTGCAATAAGCTCTCGTAACTGATCTATGAGAAGCTTTACATGTGAGTTCTTCTTTGCAAGTTCCTATGATAAAAAAAAAAAAAAAAAATCAAGATTAGAGCTAATTTTTGCGAATGCAAGGAAAAAGAACAAACACGCAAACTTTGAAGAAGCTCAAAAGACATTTTAACTATACCGCATAAAATTGCTTTTTTTAGCAATCCAAAGAGCAGATACAGATGCAAATAACTGTGAAACAATAAACTGTATATAACATACAAATTGATTAACCAAAAGGAATTCAAAATTCACAACACATTACCTTTCTTAGGTTCGCGGCTCGCTCTTCCAACTTCTCAATCTCAGCTTGATCTGCTGGAGAGCTGGCTTCAAAAGTTTTAGCCTATTTTGGAAAACGAAAAAAACCACACAATTAGCTTCTTCACCAATTTCCAAAGACAAAATTTTACCCCAATTTGAAGCCTTTGACATTTCCAGTTAGTCCAAAACACTCAATTGACTAAATCAGATTAAAGCAACATTGCTAACAATTATTAATCAGAATACTAACTCACAGAGTATTGAGACTGAAACATTGCTAACAGCAGTATCTTCTTGACTCCCAAATTATTAATAAATCAGATTAAAGCAACATTCCAACAATTTTTCAACTAAATAAAGCAACATTCCAACAGCAGAAAGAAGAAAAATTCTAAAAATTTGTGAAAGACCTGCTCCTGATTATTCATCTAGGTAAGCAACACTTCAATCACAGACACAAAATGCCTCAAAACTCAACACTTCATAAATATCTTCCGTTATAAATCAGCTACTATCTAATCACAGAAAGCCTCATACATTTAGCATAAAAATTGCCCCTTTTAGTCAAGCACCATTCATACTCAAACATTAAAATTTACAATATAAAAGAACATTAAAAAAAGAAAAGATAAACTAGGGTTAGGGTTTCTCAAAAAAGAAAAAAAAACCTTGTGAGAATTAGGAATTGCCGCAAGAACATCACGAAGAGCAGCAACCGAGTTCTTGTATCGAAAACGAGCTTCATCAAGAGCCCCATTACCCACCCCACCACCACCAGAGCCGCCGCCGCTCAATTCATGAGTAGAATCAGAGACAACAGCATTAGCATCACCGTTTAGGACATTGCTCGGTGTAATAGGGGAAGTGGCAGTACTTGTAGCGGTGGAGGTGGTGGACCATAGAGTGGGGTTGCAAAGCTCGTCATTCATAGAAGAGAGGATCTGGTAAGCAGCCTGGATTGTTTCTTCCAAATGTTTTTGGCCTTCTATGGCTAGTTCTTGTGTTGTTTTTGAGTGTTGTGGTGTTACCGGTGATATGGGATTTGAACTGGCTTCCATTCTCTCTTCTCTCTTTGGATTTTTTTATCTCTGCTTGTTTGAGTAAAAATTTGTCAAGGGGGACTTTTTTTTCTCCCCTTTTTCCTTTTTGTATCTGGTTTTTCTTAGAAACCAAACATGGGATGTGAGAAATTTTGTGTTTCGGAACAGAAAAACAATTTATAAATAATAATTTATAAGAGTAAGAGAGTAAACTACATCTAAGCCACCAATCTATTTATAGATTTTACTTTAGTCTCAAATGTGCTCGAAGTTTTCGATTGCACCACTAACATACTACAATTGATGCAATTTTTGCGTGTTTGTTCGTGTGGCACAAAGTAAATTTACAAAAATATTTTTTCATCAATATATATATATATATACACACACAAAAAAAAAAAAAACTTGGTGTTGCTAGTATAAATTGAAAAAAGACACATTTACTGTTACCTTGAAATTTTAACTTAATTATAAATGTATTTTAATCCGATAACCAATAACTTTTTAGTAGATTAATATTATCAATAAATTATTTTGTTATTATATTGCATCTTACATATGATTTTCAAATAAAAAAATATTAATTATCTCTTTATATTCAAACACATGTAGGATATTATTGTTACTGTTATTGATATTGCTAAGTTCATTTTCTATAATTAACATGAATGGTAAATAGACAATAAAAATTAAAAAAATAAATACATGAAATTATGTTGATAAAAAGAAAAGAAATGTGATAAATATACATTATTGTTTTTATTTTTTAAAATCCAGAGAATAATATGCTTGGTTTTTAACTTTTAAGTTAAATATACATAGGTTTTAAACTTCAGTAATATAGTAACCAAACAAATAACATAATCTTGATTTTTAAATATATTATTTACTCATTAAATTTATTGTAATGCATTTTCTTATGTTAAATTAATTTTAATATTGAAAAACTAAAACATCAGGGACCAATGTGAAACATCTAAGAGATCGGGGTGTGTCAAAATAAAATGTGCTGTCTAAAAGAAAAAAAAAGGAATGAACAATGACGAAAGAGAATTGGAAAACGTCGACAGCAGGGTTCGAACCTGCGCGGGCGAAGCCCAACAGATTTCAAGTCTGTCTCCTTAACCACTCGGACATATCGACGCCTACGCATCAGTTTGTCGTTTATTAGTTTAAATATTAATTTATAATACGGAAAGGCCATTGGTTGACCGTGTCCCTCTCGACCTTTCAACCTCCAAAATCACGAACTTAACTACTCAGAATCTTCCTCCAAAACTCATTCGCTGCACCAATCTCCTCTCCTTAGCCCTAACTGTAACCTTGAACTCTCCAATTTCCTGCCTGGCTATCGCTCCTCTTAACTCTCAGTCTCCCCTTCTCTTTCCCACAACCCATTTTCTCAATACAAGAACCTGCAGATTGGACTATAAAATGGATATTTTAATGAAACTTCATTTTTTTTCTTTCTTTATTTCCTCTACTTCATGGGTTAAATGTGTATGGTTTATATGTCTTTGTTGTTTTTACTTCGTGCAATGTTCTGTTCTTGTAGAAAAATCAGGCCTTGCCCATCTACAAACCCAGGTCGCGTTTCAACAAATCCGCGATCTTCATCATCTGCATTCCCATGGAGAATTCCGGAGAACGTAATCCAGATTTTAAAGAATTTTCAGCATTGCAGCGAAATTAACGCTTCAGTGTAATTTATACTTGCCTGGTTGTTAATTTCGTGAAGGAATTGCAGGAAACAATCCTGAAAATGCAGAAAAATGCAAAGATTCAAGTCATTGAAGATACCCCAAATTGCAATCAACACCATATATATGCAACCATAGTAATTATGTATCAACATTTGAAGGACTTTGAACACCAGGAACGATTGCTTTACACTGGGAGAAAGAAGAGGATACCAAAGATACAAAAACAAGTTTAGGCCTTTAATATATACTTTATTATGAATTTTAGATGTGAATGTGAATTTGAGAATAGTTGCTTTGATTGATGCCTCTTTTAATTTTTATCAGTAATTTCTTTGGTCTTTCAAGCCAGTATTTACAAGCGTAGGTTGATGGAGGGTTCGACGGCGAAGTGGTTGAGTTTTCGGTAGAAGGAGATGTAGTTGCTAATAGATCTATGGCTACAATAGTAACCTCTGTATACCCTTTCACAGCAACTTTGGGGGATTCATGGGACAGCAAGAAAGAGTGTGGAAAATCTTGGACGAATTAGGCTAGCATGTTCCAAGTTCTTATTCCATGGATTAGATCTATATTATATTGCCTGGCCAACAAGATGGTTAAATTTAGTCCTTGTTTTGAGAGCTTCATCATTTAGTGGATGTTCTCAAGGATATCAGCTGAAAACTGAATGTGGTATGCACTGGTCCTGACTGACTGTTATTCAATAGAACAGCTGAAGAGTTCGAGTTCATCAGACTTGTTTAAGCACTTGATTTTAAGAACTTACTGTTATTCAATAGAATAGCTGAAGAGTTCGAGTTCATCCGACTTGTTTAAGCACTTGATTTTAAGAACTTCTATGGCGATTCTGAGTTATGATCTATCTTAATCATCCTGAACCCATCATGATGGATAACATCTTGGACCAAGATTCAAATGTAAATACTGGTTCCCGTTGATTTTTGATGGTCCTGATGAAAAATGCTTTCTGAAGTTGACAATTTAATAAATTAGACGTGAGATAAGATGACTTGGTGAACAGGGAAGATATCTAAGATGACATATCAGATATTAAGAGAAAACAGCCCTGCAGCCGCTGTCAAGTGTTTAGCATTGAATGGAGATGAGATTTAAAATCCAATTAGGTTAGTTTAACTACTAAATGAATGGCTAGAGATGATTAATTACTGAAATGGGTTAATTAATATGCTTGAACACCATCAAGGTGGAAATTGTCACCATCAGGGAGCAAAAAACTTCACTGTCACTTGATTTATCATTTATGACTCGAAAGCTAGACGTTTCTTCCTTTCTGCAAGGTGGGTAGATTGTCACTGTCACCTTTAGTTTGATGTTTCTCGTTTTCAATGAGTGTATGAACAACTTTTGTACGTAAAATGCAGTCACCAAATTTTAAATCTTGACCTAAAATCTCCTGCATCATCTTTCAAAAAACAAAATCAGCAGGAATGAGGAAAATATTACACCCTTCATGTGCCGAAATTGCTGTGTTCAATAGCTAATTGCCTTTATCAGTATGCGTGAGCGGATGTTTTTTAAAATATTTTTTTATTTAAAAATATATTAAATTATTTTATTTTTAAAAAAAAAATTTATCAATCACGTGAAAATAATTTAAAAATATTATAAAAAATAATTTCTCAAAAATATTTTTGAAATATATTGTCGAACACACCTTAAGTGTTTATTTATCAGTGTAATAAATATTGTTTTTTAAAGTATTTTTTATTTATAAATATATTAAAATAATATTTTTGAAAAAAAATATTATTTTTGAAATTGGCACATCAAAATCATCTAATAATAATAATTTTTTTAATTTTAATTAAAAAATAAAAAAAAACAATTTTTTTTAAAAAATATTTTAAAAACGATAAACATTGTCATGGTTATAATAAAATAGTCACGAAGCAAAAGGCAGTGCATAGACCATTTTATAGCAGCCATGAGAACATTGTCTATAAAATGTAGTTTTTCATTTTAAAAGTGTTTTTTATTAATATTTTTTATTTTAAATTAATTTTTTAAATCTTACGAGATCATTTTGATGGAAAAATTATTTTTAAAAATAAAAATATATTATTTTATTATATTTCCAAACAAAAAAATATTTTAAAAAATAATAGTAGAATAAATAAAACGAAAAGAAAAGTCTTCTATGCTGATCCCAGGTAAGCCGGTCTTTAAAAATTAAAATAAAACTGCAGAAATTCCGTTCGTACTTCTAAATCATAGCTTAAATAAAAAATAATGATAGAAAATAAAGAAATTGAGTATGTGAATAAATATATCACTTATTTTAATTAACAAAAAAAAAAGAGAGAGAGGATTTAACTGCTATCTCTTTACAAAACAATATTTATTTTAACAAATTTGTTTTTTCCAATCTATGTTTTTCTTTTTTTAATTTCAATTTTATTATTTAATGTTATTTCAAATTGAGCTTGATACTTTTTTAAAATCTTTTTATATGTTTATATTTATGAAGGTTTGGAGAATTAACTGTGTAATTCAAGTTTTTTTAATTAATATCTAATAATTAAATTGGTAAGAAAACAAATGCCAGGAGTAAACTATTCCAACAACAACCATTTTTTTGGCTATATATATATATATATATATATATATAATTCAATAATAACTTTTGTAATTATGTTTTGAATTTTTTTTTTAAAAAAACTATAAAATATGTATAATATTACGATAATATCATTATCAATCTCACAAAATCATTTTATTCTCTTATTGTTTTGAAGTTTTAACATAATATATATAAATATATCAAGAGACTCCTCGTAAAATTATCTAACATTCGGATTAAGAAATTTGATTGATTTTATAAAATTATTTATCATTTAAAAAAAAATATTATTTAACCAAAACGGAATGAGCATAACAAAACCGGCATGTTTTAGTTGGTATTTGACTAAAAAAATATAGAACAAACTAAAATTTAAATTAAGATAAAAATAATAATATTTTATTTATTTTTTTAATTAATATAAAACATTTTGAATGTTTTAACAGAAACAAAATAAAATTTACAACTATGATCAAAATTCACTCAAGTATTTATGTTATGAGCAGAAATATCTGAGGAATAATTCCGGTCTTTCAAATTGAATTTGATGACTATATTGGGGGTGTTTGGGAAGCCACTCAAAATCGTTTTTGGGTGTTTTTGGTCCATTTTTTTTTTTTGAATTTTAAAAACATACGGTTAGTGTTTTTAGATCATTTTGATGTGCTGATATCAAAAATAATTTTTAAAAAATAAAAAAACATCATTTTAATGTATTTCAGTACGAAACACACTTTCAAAAGCTACAGCAACAGCTCTCCCAAACACCCTCATTGTATCACACGAACAGTTTCCTGTCGGTACCATCCAAAATAAAAAAAAGTGACCGGCTCAATTTTTTATGACAATAAAAAAGTTTTCCAAACCGGTTCTTAGACCCCGTTTGTTTGCTGGAAAGTGGTTTTTTTTTGGAAAATGAATTCCGGGGAAAATGAATTCCTGGAAAGTGAATTCCTAGAAAGTGAATTCCGATGTTTGGCAGTGTTATGGAAAATGAACTGGAAAACACTTTCCAGTGTTTGTTTATGTTATGGAAAATGATCTAAAAAGTAATTTATTAATAAATTATTTTTTTTTTTCAAGTTTATTAAAATAATGAGGAACAAATCTTACAAATTAAAAAGTTGAATGAGAATGAAATTGAAAAAAAAAATATAATTTCATAAATTATCTCAAATAAAATAAATAATAATCAAAATAATAGAGATCAAATCTAAAAATTTTAAAAAAATAAAAGGTGAATAAATTAAAATAATAATAATTAACATTTCATAAATTATTTCAAATAAAATAAGTAACAATAAAAAAATGAGGACCAAATTTGATAGATAAAAAATTTCAATAAAAAAATGATAAGAAAAAAGCAAATAGCAATTATAAAAATAAGAACCAAAATTAATATAAAAATTAAATTTTAAGAGATGGAATTGAAAAATAAATATTCAAAACAAATTATATATAGCAATCAAAAGTTTGAGGATCAAATTTGATATAATCAGCAAATAATGATATTTCTAAATTTTTTACAACTTCCGGAAAGTGTTTTCCGCCCAAATTTTCAGGAAAACACTTTCCTGAAAATCAAGCCAAATTCTTCTTTGACTGGAAAGTGTTTTCCGTTGATCAACTTTCCAGAAGACAAACAAACACAGGAAAGTTTGGAAAGTGGTTTCCCGGAAAGTGAATTCCAAGAAACAAACAGGGCCTTAGTGACATCAGATTGGAATTCCGAGGTTTTTTTTTAATTTTAAATTGGAGTTTCATGGTCGATAATATTAGTTCCAGATAATTATAGGGTTATTAATTTTAGAATTTATATAATTAATTAAGAAAGGTATAAAGACCCATATTAATAATAATAATAATAATAATAATAAAATAAGGTTCCCAAGTGTTTGGATCACCCTTTATTTATAAACACATGTCACCACTCCCCGCCCATCAATCATGAAACGAGGAGAAGAGAGATGGCGTACCGCTTATTATAATCATCCACGTAATTCCCGGTTGTATCCGTAATATATAATTGTATTTTGACTTTTAAAACACAGTTTCAAAATAATTAAATTTAATACAGGTGGATGGCTGCTTACTAAAACAAACGTTGACTTTTGATTCTCTTTTCCCCTTATTTGAAGGGAAACAAAAACAACGACAACAATAATAAAACAAAACCTTAAAAAAAATGCACGATCGATTAAAATATTTTTAAAATTTAATAAAAAATATAATATTTTTGTAATTGATTCACATAATTTCAATAAATAAAGTTAATTTCATAACATAATAAAAAAAAATAATAGTAAAAAGTAACAATGACAATTTCATATCATCATAATTATATTTATTTAAGACTCATAATTAATTTTAAAAAATTGATGCAGCAGTAAACTTGCATTCTCGGTATCATTTGCTTAGTGATTCAAAGTAATGTGTGTGTGTATATAAAAATAACGGAGATATATATAGTCTTGGAATATTTATGTAAATGGACCATATTATTTAAAAGCTACCTCATTAATTTATTTTTAGAATCTCATGAGAAGCGTTGTGATAGCAATTAACTTGAAATATGTTTAATATGTTTCGAATTTGAGTCAGAATATGTATATTTAAAAAAATATGAAACAATCAAGATTTAAATTATTTATTTAGACTCACAAAATATATTTTTTAAGAGGTATTATTTCTTCATATAAAAAAAATATCTTTAGATATGAATTCTAGATATAAATAAATTATAGATATAAATAATATGGGATATTATTTAGAAAACCATGAATATTTATAACTTTATATCAAGTGCATACATATATTATAATGTTTTTTTGGTGATATTTTTATGACCACGAAGGCGAATTCCTACACGTCACTCTATTTATGTCCTCAAGATAAAAAAAAACATCCTTTTCCACCTGCTTCCATGTCCAAGCAAACAAAAACAAGTAAAAAAGCTGTTGTCCAATTGACACTGCCACTACTTATCTCCTACACACAGAGTTGATGTCTCTTCAAGATTAAAAATCAACCACTACTTATCTCACAATCAATACCTTAAAGATCATCCATTTTTCCATTAACAAGCCTCGTTAATCCTCCTCTTTTGGGGTCCTAATACATGTGGATGACGAAGCAACGTTTGCATGACAGATTCAACGCCTTTTTTAATGACAGATGGCTGGTTTTTGTGTGTGCAATGTGGATTCAGTCATGTGCTGGGATTGGATACTTGTTTGGGAGTATATCTCCAGTGATCAAGAGCACCATGGGGTATAACCAGAGGCAGGTGGCTATACTCGGTGTGGCTAAGGACTTGGGTGATAGTATTGGAATTGTGCCTGGGAGTTTATGTGAGGTTTTGCCTATTTGGGCGATTAGTCTTATTGGAGTTGTGCAAAACTTTGTGGGGTATGGATTGGTTTGGCTTATTGTTGCGCAGAAAGTGCCTGCTTTGCCTCTCTGGGTGGTGAGTTCAATCATTTGTTTCTATCACATAATTTGTGTTCTGAATAGGAACCTGATATATAAAAAGAAAATCTTTTTGTTATCTGAAGTTTCATACGATTGTCTGTATTTTGAGTCTAGCGTTTCTTAAAAATCTGATCGTTGGATATCTGAAATGGCTTCCTGTGGTTAGATTTTGATTGTGCAGTGATGATCCCTTTTGACTTTTGAGAAAAGTGGGCTCTCTCCCCTGTGATTTTGGAGGATCTTGATTTTTGTTAGGTTCACGGTGATGATGGTGATTTTGATGATCTAGCTACAAGCCTACAGTATTAAGCTTACTGTTTGTGCTTTCAATAGAGATACATGATATATCTCCATGAATTAGTCAGAAAATCTGCAGAACTGCTGGTTTATTTGACCAATTCTATAGCATTATAGAAATTTCAACCACGTCTCACAGTTCAAAGCTTTGAGTCCGTTCGATTGTCAATTTGGTTTATGGGTAAAAGGTTTAAAAGACATGAAATCGAGATCTTACTCAGATGGGATTTCAAGAGATACACATCCCTCTTTCTCAACTGAGTTTCATTCCAATCCAAAAAAAGTTGTCTCACCCGAATACAGATTTAGATCATAGTTTTGCCAGTTGATCTATATTCTATCATCTCCTATCAGAACCCTGTTTATCTAAATCTATCATCTCCTATCAGAACCCTGTTTATCTAAATTCTATCATTTCCTATCAGAACCCTGTTTATCTAAATTCTATCATTTCCTATCAGAATCGTAGCAAGGTTGGGATTTTTCTAGTATTATTTGTTTGTTACACTTTCACGACTCAGTTTTGCCTCTCCTTCAAATTTCTTTTCTACCTTTTGACCTCTTGTCATTTTTCATGATATTAACTCGAGTAAGAATCAAATTGTTTGTGCTTTAAACTTGGAGGTCATGTATGGTGATCTGGTTGCGTATTTTACTGTGCAACTTATACTCCAAGTTTGGTTTTACCCTGACAAGCTGCACTCTAAAAAGTTGTGGAAAACACCCAAGTAGAGGAATTTTAGTGATTTTAAATTTCAAAGTAATTTTAGTTTGCAATTAAATTGACAGAATATGCCAGTCGTTTTCTATTTCAATGTTTTTCCATACAACGACCAAGAGAGGTTCCTCATTTTTCATTGAGAAAAGAAAGGAAGCACTGGATGAACAGATCCGCTGGTGTGAATTCTTCTCTGAAGCTCTATGTTTTTACCTCCCTGGGGAGAAGTTAGATGCATGCTGAAGATAGTTAGGACATGGCATTTTGTCTTTTTCACAGCTAGGAAGTACCCTTCGATTATGAATCATATTCGGACATCATAATTCTGAAATGTTGAGTTATTGTGGGTTTTTTTTTTCATTCAACTTTATTTGAGAATAGATTTGCAATTTTGTTAATTATCACATGCTCATAAATATTGACAAAACTCTTCTCTGCAGCTCTGTGTTGCTATATTTGTGGGGACAAATGGTGAGACTTACTTCAATACAGTAGCTCTAGTATCATGTGTGCAGAACTTCCCCAAAAACCGGGGACCTGTTGTTGGGATACTGAAGGGATTTGCTGGGTTGAGTGGTGCAATTCTGACTCAGATTTATGCTATGATCAACTCCCCAAATGAAGCATCGCTGATTTTCATGATTGCAGTTGGGCCATCCATGGTTGTAATTGCTATAATGTTTATTGTAAGACCTGTAAGAGGTCACAGACAAGCTAGGTCGTCTGATAATTCAAGCTTCTTATTTACCTACAGTGTTTGCCTTGTTCTAGCAGCTTATTTACTGGGAGTCTTGATAGTTGAGGATCTAGTTAATCTGGATCAAACTTTGCTCACATTGCTTGCCGCTGTTCTGATTATTCTTGTATTGCTTCCTATCACAATTCCTGTTCGATTGGCTTTCTACTCGGAACCTAGACATCCAGTGGAGGAGAACCTCCTTCCTGAGACAGATAAACAAGAGTCGAGTAAATCTCAGCTGCAAATAGGTGGAAGTTTCATTCTAAGTGAGATTGAAGACGAGAAGTCTTCAGAAATGGACTTGCTTCAACCAACAGAAAGACATAGACGAATTGCACATTTGCAAGCTAAACTTTTTCAAGCAGCTGCGGAAGGAGCAGTAAGGGTCAAGAGAAGAAAAGGTCCACGTCGAGGAGAGGATTTCACATTAATGCAGGCATTAATAAAGGCAGATTTTTTGCTCATGTTTTTCTCCCTAGTATTGGCTTCTGGTTCTGGCTTGACGGTTATTGATAATCTGGGACAGATTTGTCAGTCTCTGGGGTATAATGATACAAGTATATTCGTTTCCATGATTAGCATTTGGAACTTTCTTGGTCGTGTTGGTGGCGGTTACTTTTCAGAAGCTATCATTAGGTGAAAAACAGTTTCACCTGATATACCTATTCAAAAAAGCAAATTCAGTAATTTTCTTTGAAGTAATTCCTCTCATATTCCTAATCCTATTTTCTGTCCTTGCTGTTTTTCCAGAAAATATGCCTACCCAAGACCAGTGGCCATGGCTGTGGTTCAGGTTGTCATGGCATTTGCACTCTTCTACTATGCTATGGGCTGGCCCGGAGAAATTTATGTTTTAAGCATTTTGATAGGACTTGGTTATGGTGCCCACTGGGCAATTGTTCCTGCCTCTGCCTCTGAGCTTTTTGGTTTAAAGAGTTTTGGTGCGCTGTACAATTTTCTTACACTTTCAAGCCCTGCTGGTTCTCTTATATTCTCTGGTGTCATTGCCAGTGGTATATATGATCACTATGCAAAGAAACAAGCTGGCCTCCAACAGATAAACTCTGGATCATTGCTTGCTACACATCTCGAGGAGGAGAGATCACTTACTTGTGTTGGCACCGAATGTTATTCTCTCACTTGTGGGATCATGTCAGGTCTTTGCATTATTGCAGTGATCTTGAGTTTGATTGTGGTTCGTCGGACAAAGGGTGTCTATGCTCAGCTCTATGGTAATACTCTTGTTTGAGTTGCAAGAGAAACAACTACAAAGCGCTTTTCAGCATATGGTTTCATCACTACTTGTATGCCAAGGAACCTGCTGAGCAAAGAAAGGCAGAACATCCATCTATCACCATTGAACCCCAGAAAGCGTGGAGCTGTGCGTAGGAAAGTCTGTTTGAATTATCCGAAATAAATGTCTTTGTTCAATTATTCTGAACATGATTAAATTCCTTGCTTTTTTTGGACCTTTTATGAGTGGTTGATTCGTCCAACCAGAGTTTTTTCCAGGATCTGTAGGGTATTTCATTAATCTGCAGGTCATAAGCCAGTATCATACTTTGTATTCATTTTGTAAGTTAGGTGATTAATTTTATGCTTGGTGAAATCAAAACAGAATTATTACTTGATAAATGTATCCCATCTATTTCTGTTCTTTTATGCTCTGGTATTAATTTTCAATGGCATGTAGGTTTGGAACTGTACACTCAATTCTGATGAAATCTACAGATAGTATGCTTTTTCTTGTTCTTCTTGAAAGTAGATATGCAACACAACCAGTAGAATCATCGGCAGCCTTCATACTGCACCAAGGGTCCAAGAGCAAGCCAAACATGGCTAGTCCTACCAAGCGTTAACCTGGCGTTATCCTTCAGGCAATCACTGTGATTTCCAGAATTGGATTCTCATTGTTGAGCAAAGTCTTGATTCTCATTGTAGAAATTTATCTGCCAGCAAATTACCAATCCATCTATCTATCACTTTTTTTTTTTTATGACTGAAAAAGCACATTTTATAAACTTGGATGAACAAGTAAAATTCTGACCATCTCAGACTTTTACAATAGATATATGTCTTAACTCGAATTCAAGACCTGCTGTATAGATCACAAATTCTTTATCGTCATGCTACTCCCATAAAATCATCTATCTATCTTGTGTTATGGTATCATATAATTTTATAAAAATTGGTACTATAAATTATAAAAATTGAGGATGAAAAAAATACTCATCATTATATCAAATTTAATTAAAGAATCTAGAATATCCCTTTAGAAATTAAATAAATATGTATGTATTGTATACATTGCCTTCTACTAATTTTCCAGCTAAGCAACAGACATGCCAGAGAAAATAAAAAACCATTAAAAAAATAAAATTCAGAAATAAATAAAATCATGAAATTAGATATGTTATATCCTAAAACTACCATTATTAATTTTTATTTTTCTGCCCTGGACACTAGAATAATGCTTTTCCATATTTAGCTGGCTGCCAATCCTGTTAACCAGGGTTAAAAACAAACCATAGTTAGGGTTTAACATGCACAAAACATGTCATTTCTCTGTATAAAAAAACAGAAAACCCATGTTACTTTTTCATAAAAAAAAAAATGAATATATTATACAATAAGTAAATGTTTTATTTTATTTGAGAATTCTGATTCTCATAGCCTCCCGGAAATTTAAAATTAAAATAAATCAAAACCCACCTCTTGGTTCTATTTGATCCAGTGATCAATCTCTTTGATTCAAGTATATGCAAATGGGTAATTTTTTTCCTCTCTGTTTTCAATATTTTTGCACATATTTTGCTTATTTACGCTTACATTATGTTTTGTTTGGAATTTTAGTAATTCCTATTGTATTTTATATCGTGTCTTAATGATAAATACTGTGTGGGTTTCCAGTAAGGAATTTAACTTTGAACTTGCATTACTTATTGTTGGTGGAATTTACATGCGTCCTTGTGTGTTATGTATCGGGGATGTTTTGTTTTTGGTAAATTCATGTCAATCTGAGAAGTGGATAGTTCTTGCTTGTCTTGTTTTTTGTTAGGTACTTGTGCTTGTGTTGAGTTATGGATTGATGCTCTTTTTTTTGTCATTTGAAATGGATGGTGACTGACATTATGTTAGGGATGTAAAGAAAACTTGGAGTTTTGATAGAGTTATTTGAATGGGATACTAGGTGAGACTTTGAGTTTCTCTCTCATTTATTGTTGTTTCTTAGTGATCATGTAGATTGTTGATTTTGTTGTTAGTTCACCTACTGTTGATAGCATCATGGCTCTTTAGTTGGGAATCGCCATAAGTGAGAATTGTGCATGGCATTGTGATTAGACTTATTTGGAATGTTGTATTTTCATACCCGTCATGCTCATCTTGGAAGTTCATTGGAACTTCATGATTTTTTCCGGTAATTCTGTTGGATCATTTACAGGAATTAAGATCAATAGGTGTTAAATTAATGAAATTGATGGATCGCAATAAACAATCATTTGTTATTCTGACTAATCATGGCTGTGTTGTTTGGCGCTAATCACGGTCTTTATTTCCCTTCTTTCCAGATAGATTCCTTTTTTTGGATTCATTTTTGGTGTGTCAGGACTTTCCATTTGAAGGCAGTAACTTGATGATGCATGTTGGGAATTCGGACTTTATTTTTTTTATTCTTTGCAGACAGTTTCCTTATTGTTGATTTTTTTCTAAGATAATTTTTTGATGATGCATGTGGGAACTTCAGGTTCTGGATATAGATATTTGTGATTAAGACCTCAACAACATTGCATTCGCATATACTTACAAAGAAGAACAGACAATAGTGAGACCTCTTGAAATGGAATTTAATAAAGGGGCAGCATCTAGAATCAAAGAGATTGCAGAGAAGAAGTTTGCAGAGAGGGACATTGCAGGGGCAAGAAGATTTGTAGTGAAAGCTCAAAACTTGTATCCTGCACTTGATGGTCTTCCTCAACTTTTAGCAGCTCTTGATGTGTACATGGCTGCTGATTACAGAACAAATGGAGATGTAGACTGGTACAGAGTCCTTGATGTTGAACCATCAGCAGATGATGACACAATCCAGAGACATTACAGGAAGCTGGCTCTCATCCTGCATCCTGATAAAAATAAAGCAATTGGCGCTGATGGGGCTTTTACGATTATATCTGAAGCCCGGAATCTGTTGGTTGATAAAGCCAAGAGAATTGCATTTGACCAGAAGCGGAATATAAAAGGTATGGATCAAAAAGTTCCAAATTGGAAATCATCAATGTCAGCTGGTAAGGATGGTTCCCGTGATCTCTCCAACAATAAAAATTATAATGCACGGAGCCAGAAGAGTGCTATGCACCTGAAGCGTACTCATCCTCCCCTTTTTTCCAAACCCAATACCTTTTGGACAATCTGTAATGCATGCAAGACACAATTTGATTACCTTAGAACATATCTCAACCACAACCTTCTTTGTCAGAATTGCTGTCAGCCCTTCTTGGCTTTTGAGACACCACCCCCATCCATGGATGAAAATGGCCCATCCCCTATGTGGACTTCTTACAGCTGAGTAAAGAATTCTACTTGGCATACAAGGGCTGACAATTCATCTTCATCAACTATGTTTCAGTCAGGGGTATTCTGTAAAGATGGCAATGATGGAAATGCACAATCAGCATTGCCAGCTGCTCAATCTGAGAAATTGAAAAGAAAGCATGAAGAGGAATTCCATCACCAGCAAACAAAAACAGTTGCTGGAGGAGCTTCTGGATTCAGCAAGTCTGGTTCTAGTTCTGTACTGAAAGGAAATAGGCTGAAAAGGAGAAGGTGCATTGATGAACAAAGGGCAAACATAATTGGAAAAGGGAGAGCAAAAGAGGTGGCTAATAGAAATGGAGTTGTTGAATCTGGTCCTCGAAAGAGTAGTTTTGAAGCAGGGAGGAGGAGCATATCTGGCAACCATAAAGGTAATAGCATAAAGGAGTTGACACAAGCAGAAACTCGAAAGATGATGATGGAGAAGGCTAAGAGGGATATTTGCAAGAAGGTGAAGGAGTGGAGCGGAGTGGCTAATGTTCTAAGGACATCAGGAAAGTATATAAACAAGGAGAGAGGAAAGCAGAAGGCTACTATGAATGGCACAAAAGCTGATGCGCAAGAATGTCCAGAGTATCTAGTTTTCAAGAGCAGAGCTCACTCCACTGACCCTTCACCAATTAATGCTAATGGTGATCCAGATACCAACATCAGTGATCAGCTAGCACTGAGTGTTTCGGATCCAGATTTTCATGATTTTGACAAGGATTGCTCAGAGAAATCATTTGGTGATAACCAGGTTTGGGCTGCTTACGATAATGATGATGGAATGCCTCGGTATTATGCAATGATTCACAGTGTGATATCACAGAAACCTTTCAAAATGCGTATTAGTTGGCTTAACACCAAAAGCAACCGTGAATTGGGCCCATTAAACTGGATTGGTTCTGGCTTTTACAAGACCAGTGGAGAATTCTGGATAGGTAAGCATGAAGTCAATAAGTCTCTTAATTCTTTCTCTCACAAGGTGAAGTGGGTAAAGGGTGCAAGAGGAGCCATTCAAATATATCCTGGAAAGGGAGATGTTTGGGCTGTTTATAAAAACTGGTCCCCTAATTGGAATGAGCATACCCCAGATGAAGTCATACACAAATATAACATGGTTGAAGTGCTTGAGGGCTACAAAGAGGGGAGAGGAGTTGCTGTTGCCCCTCTTGTTAAAGTTGCTGGTTTCAAGACAGTGTTTTTCCAGCATCCTGATCCAAGCAAAACCAGGACAATTCCAAGGGAAGAGATGTTTAGGTTTTCTCACCAAGTGCCTTCAGTTTTGCTCACAGGTCAAGAAGGTCAATATGCTCCTAAAGGTTGCTGGGAGCTTGATCCTGCATCTACTCCTTTGGAGCTACTTCAGGTATTAACAGAAGTTCAGCTGAATGCAATGATGGATACTGCTGAAAAAGATAAGGAAAAATATTTATCTGGGGATTCAAAAAAATCCAGTGAAGAACAGTTTGTTGAATATGTCAACACAGTCAAGGAAAAAGGGGTGGTGGGAGAGGCTGCTAGAGATGTGATTGATGGTAGGAAGAAAAAGGATAAGGGAACAAATGAAGACACGGTAATTGTGTATAAACGGATGCGACGAAAGAAAGAACCAGGGAAAAAAGTGTAAAAGTTTCTCTGTTAGGTTTGACTCAAACTGAAGGACTCACTTCACAGTTTTTGCCAAGTAGTTAAAGTGTTAGAAAATTGAAGAGATCATTGCAGACCAAAGTCCCAGAAGACTTTCTTTTTTGCATTCCTTCAAAGAGCAACGGGGCAGCAATTCTTTCCTTTTCTATACATTGGCGGGATTACAGTATTGTTTAAGGTTACAGGATGCCGTTGAGACTTTATCTTTAGCTGTGTTTGCAACTTGGCAGTTTGGAAGAGTGAATTTACACACAGGATAACATAATTTATAGCTTACTTTCCAAAGGACTGTTGCTTTGCAGCTGTCAATTTTGTGTTACAGGAACTGCACCCCTTAATTCTTGTATACCTGAGAAAGGCTTCAGAATCTGTTACTACTTTGATACACACAGAAATACAAAAAATCTCAACTTCTTTCTCCAGTGTTTGGGGTGTCAGATGAATTTATTTTCATTTAGTGTATGACTCCAATCTTGCATTTTACCAATCGGCAAACCAGGTTTGCTTTTATTCATTTTACCTATTCTCGTGGAAAGGTACCATTTTATTTCTCCAGTCATTACTGGTATGGTTGCAGAAGCTAAACTAGTGATGGTAGCCTTGAAAAACCCTCCTAAATCTACATGGATACACCATGGTTAGGTTTGTAATATCTTCCTTTTCTCACTTCCTTCGCAGCAGATAGCTCAAGCACCCATTATACAATATACAATTATACACAATATTAACTATAAACCAAAAGTGGAGCTTTGGTTTTTTTTCTTCTTTCATTTCTTTTTAACTTAATTTCTTTTTAATATTATGTTTGTTTTTTTATTGGATTATCTCACTTATTACATAGATTGTGGATTAATTTGGTTCGATAGTTTTTTTTTTTTTTTTTTATAAACTTTTTTTTCCTGCAATCTTATCCTTTAATAATGAGTTACTTCTGAAGTACACTCTTCTTAATTTGTTTTGTTTAATTTCTATTAGGTTTGGTCCCATGACTAAAGAGTAGTGCTTAGCAGGTTAACCTCAAATGTTTTGTGTTCTATTTTTAGTTGTGTTTTTTTATCATTCAATATTAATTGAAAATTAAACTTCATAATATATTTTAATTTACTTTCTATATGGATATATTAGTCTAGTGATCGAATTCATTAGGTTTTGACATTTTAACCCTAGTCAAATCATGTGGGTTTTTTTTTCTATAAAGTTATTTTAGTTTCATAACTGAGTCAAAGATCCTTTAATGCTAGATTTATTTTTTAATAGGTTGTCTCTATCTCATAAATTGGATCTCAAGTTTGGTAAGTTAATCCAATTAATATTGTTTTCTTCTTTTTTTCTTTGACTTTTTTTTTCATCAATTAATATCTTGTTTGATTGAGAATTTAGTTTCATGATTTTTTTTTTGTTTACTTTCTATTAGATTATCCCAACTTTATAATCCAAGAATGATACTCAATGGGTTGACTCAACTAATTTTTATGTCGTATTTTTAAATAATTTTTTTACAAAATTTATTGCTCAACGTTGATTCTGATATAGTTGATTGAAAATTGAGTTTTATGATTTATTTTGATTTGCTGTATATAGGGTTATGAATCAAATTGTTTTTTTTTTTTATGTTTTTTTAATTAACTTTTTTTTATCTTATTATTTAATATTGAACTAATTGAGAATTAAAATTCATTATTTATTTTGAATTGTTTTATATAATTTTATCTTAATCTTATGATTTGGATCACAAGTATAATATGTTAATATGAGTAGGTTATTTTTTAACCTACAATGTTAATTACATCAAATTTGATAAGATTTTTCTTCTCCACTATTATTTTTATTGTCATCAATTTGTTTTGTTTTTACATTCAATAAAAAATTGACTTGTCTCTTAACATAACACGAATCAATGATTTAGTTGTAGTTAAAATATATTTACATTTTACCGTGGATAGATTGAACTAAAATTGTCAATACTGTTTTGGTTGGTGCTTCATTTTTTTTATCGGTACAAAATGTTTTTGATTTCAGAGTGTTTCAGAGCGTCATTTCGGGGTTGTACTGTTCATATATAATTAATTAATTATATATATGAAAAAATTGAAAAGCAAAAAAATTAAATATAATTTTATTTTTTATAAAATCAAATTTGATGCAACAAATTTTTTTTATTATTATTGTTGTTTTGATTTTGTTTATATATATATATATATATATATATATATATAGAGAGAGAGAGAGAGAGAGAGAGAGAGAGAGAATCTATCTTGTCACCAATTGATGAATGGACAAGAAGTAGTAGATGAATTGAAAAGCAAGAAGTAGGAGGAAATTCCTGTAGTAGAAACGGCACAGGTGGTATAATACCGGCGTGTTTCGACCGAAATATCTGGTATGGCTAAAATTTAAATTGAGATAAAAACTACGCCGTTTTATCTCGTTTTTTTACTAGTATAAAACGTTTCGGCCAAAACAAAACGGAATTCACAACCATGGATTGAACACTATTATTTTTGTCACATTTTACTATTTACACCACCTTCTATAGCCATTTTTTCCCTTTTAGTTGTTTGAAATTGTTTTTTTCACTTTTATCATTGAGCTTTTTTTTTTCCTTTCTTTATATGCATGTTGGTAGTTTTGTGCTGAATTTTTTTTATTGCATGTTAGTATATATTTGATGTATCATAGAATACTTAGATTATAAATTAAAATTTTATTTTATGAAATAGAATTTTAGATTGTTTTTAAACAAAGAAATGAGAAACAAAGATAATAAATAAACAAATAGTGCTTCTCTCTCAAATTTCACTCTCCACATCACCATTCACAACCGTTTTTCCATTTTAGTGTTATTAATTTTTTTTATCAATTAGTTTATATATTTTATAAATATATTTTTTTAATATTTTTAATTAAAAAAGCAGGTGGGTTATGCTAAAAAACAAATAGAGGAGACAGAGTGGGCCTTAAACCCAGTTTCAATTTGGGCTCACATCCACTGGAAATCCATTAGTTGAACAACATCGACTACAAAGTCCTATATTTAGAGATGCAAAGCATCATGTGATGGTTCTATAAGATAAAGTTATGGGGCATGTTCACATCTGCTTTTATTTTATTCTTCATTAAAAGATTGCCAAAAATAATTATATTTCTCAAACCATCTTATCAACCCTTTTTTATGGCATAAATATATAACAAAACTTACTATTATAAGATGATAGTGATGGGCATTAATTATGATCCTTTTTGTTTTTCCCATCTAAATATAAAAAATTAATCAATTGAAAATTGACCTTTTGTTTGACCTAACTTGATTGCATCGTCACTTGCTTAGTTTGACTTTATTATTGTGTTCATAATTGTAAACAAGCGATATTCATACTTTATATTAAAAAAAAAGGGAGCTATAGTTATAGTCAATGGTGGGTTCATCTATAAATCTATGGTAATCATAATGACACTTTCATTGCCCAATGTTTTTATTAAACTCGATATAATCTCACGTGTTAATTTTGTAATTAGTTGATTTAGTATATAATTTGAGTGCATGTTTGAGAATGTGGTTGTTTTTTAAAGTGTTTTTCATTTAGAAATATATCAAAATAATATTTTTTTTATTTTTTTAAAAAATATTTTTGACATCAACACATTAAAAATGATTTAAAAATATTTAAAATTTTTTAATTTAAAATAAAATAAAAATTTAATTTTTTTTATAAACACTTTTTATAAACACTCCTAAACATCCCCGAGTTGAGTTTCATATTAAATATGGTGGGGATTCTTCTGAGTCAAATTTGGTCAAAATTATAAATTAATTTGTGATTAATTCAAAACTTCAATGAGACTCGGTTTAACTTTGTTTTTATATATAAAAAAATTAATATGTTTTTAACTTTTGAAACATTCTTAAAATAAAATTGTTTTAGATTGATCAAATCAATTTCAATTAACATATTAAACCCATAATTTTTAACCAACTCATGAGCCGGCTACATTTTATAATTATACTTTAATTCACACTAAACATTAATTTTTTCATGCCATGAATTTTGTTTGAAAATGACAGTTTTTTTTTTATTTATCAAATTTATATCGTTTTTCTTATTAGGTTTTGGGTGTTTGATATTATATTTTAAAAATATTTTTGATTAATTTTTTTATATTTTAAATGAAATTCTTTTGATATTTTTAAATTATTTTTATGCGCTGATATCAAAAATAATTTTTAATTAAATAAAAAAATATCATTTTAATTTATTTATATATACAAATTATTTTAAAAAATAACCTTAACCAAATTCTCAAATACAAACTATGTAGATTAAACCATTTCGTCCTCTCTCTCTCTCTCTCAATGCTTGCCTCCTTAGCACAGAAAAATATTTTCCTCTTTTTATTTCTTGTAAATAATTTACAAAAAAAAGTGATTAATAGAAAATAATTTAGGGTCAGTATCCAAACGTAATTCATTTGCTAGAAAATATTTTTAACTTTATGAAATTTTATAAAATATTTTATGAATAATAATAATATTTTTTTTGTAAGAAAATTATAAAAATGATTATAAAATATTTGTCATTAAATAGTATTTATTGCAAAATATTTTACAGCAAACATGTGAATGAAACGCTACTTTATTCTGAGGTTTAGAAGTGTTGTAGGAAAATTAAAATATTTTTTATTATAAATTAAATTTTTTGATGTTTTTAAATTATTTCTATGTGTTGATTTTAAAAATAAAAATAAAATAATTTTAATAAATTTATAAATAAAAAATATTTTTAAAACAACCTCAACCATACTTCTAAATAAATCATTAATTTTTCCGGCTACGCAAAATCATTAATTCATTGTTATAAAAACTCTCCTCATATATATCTTTGGGAACCCATAAAATCACTAATTGTATCAACTTTACCGTGGATTATAAATCGACTGGCTGCAGTAGGCTGGAATCTAGGGGATGTTTGAGAATATGTTAAAAGCTTATATTTTAATATTTTTTTTAAATTATTTTTTTAATATTTTTAAATTATATTAATGTGTTTAAGTTAAAAATAAAAATATATATTATTTTAATATATTTCTAATATTGTTTTTAAAATGAAATCTAGACGATGATCCCAAACAGTCACGTAGTTACTAAAATCCATGTGATAAATAAAAAGAAGGGAATCCAAAAAACAGCACAAGAAAAAGTCACTGAAAATCAGCAAATCACACGGCCCCAAAACACTGAACGCTTTCACCTTATCTCATCATCTCCCCCATTCATTTCATCTCCAACCCTCGAAAACAAAACAGAACAAAACTACTTTTGTGTCCGATCAACAAAAAAATGGACAACACGAACACCAATCACCAGCCTCAATCCACCGCATATCCACCACAACCCACCACTCCACCACCAGCAGCATCAGGGGCACCATCCTCAGCCCCATTCCATCACCTGCTCCAACAACAACAGCAGCAACTTCAAATGTTTTGGTCTTACCAGCGTCAAGAAATTGAACAAGTTAATGATTTCAAGAACCATCAGCTCCCTCTAGCAAGAATCAAGAAAATCATGAAAGCTGATGAAGATGTGCGCATGATCTCTGCTGAAGCGCCTATTCTGTTCGCTAAAGCATGTGAGCTTTTCATTTTAGAACTGACAATTCGTTCCTGGCTTCATGCTGAGGAAAACAAGAGAAGGACTTTACAGAAGAATGACATTGCTGCTGCTATTACCAGAACTGACATTTTTGATTTCTTGGTTGATATTGTACCTAGAGATGAGATCAAAGAGGAAGCTGCTGGTCTTGGTGGAATTGTCGGCGCTACGGCTAGTGGGGTGCCTTATTATTACCCTCCGATGGGACAGCCTGCCGCTGGAGGGATGATGATTGGAAGGCCGGCCGTGGATCCTGCCACTGGGGTTTATGTTCAGCCACCTTCTCAGGCATGGCAATCTGTCTGGCAGACAGCTGCCGCCGAGGATGGTTCTTATGGGAGTGGTGGTGCGAGTGGTGGACAAGGGAACCTTGATGGGCAAGGGTATGTTTCTATTTTTTTAATGCTTTGTTTTCCCCTTTTTTCTTGTTTTGGTGACAGGTTTCTCATTTTTTTTGTGCTTATTTTATCTATTTGGAGCGTGGATTTTGTTGTAGCGAGGTTGTTGTGTGAGATGATCTCTGGTTTTGCGCTAAGGGGATGCTTCTGGGTCATTTGGGCAAATCTTTCATAGGGTGTTAAATTCTGTTGTTTGAATGTTATGTCGCTGGTTGTTGTTTTAAATTATTTTGAATATGAGTTAATTGAAACCTAGAAAACAAGCAACCTTAGTAGTTTAGAATATAAAGTAGATTTGTGTAAGCAGTGGGTCAGTGGCTGTTTGATCACACTTTTATGGTAAAGAAACAATCTTTTAGCCTATCTGAGTTGAATGCTGTTGATTTTTGCTCAAACTGTCTGGGCTTATTAATTTTCATTGGCTGTTTTGAGGATTTCTTTTGCATGCCCACGCTCACAAAGTTTGCCTCTTGAGGGCACCTATGCAGTTTTGTTCGTTTATGTTTATGTTGGTTCAAGCATACGACAATGGAAAACCTTTGATGGATTGTTTCTAATAAATAGAAGTTAACCTTTAGAGCCCAAAAAGGCATATAATAGGTGTCAAAAATTGTGTTGTTATCTCCTAAATACCCTGTAGGCACAACAGATGGACTTTGTTTGCGATTTAAGTATCCCATTCACATTAATGGTCTCCATGAGGGATAGTTTGAGGTTAAGGAAACAGTGGAGGACGTACCATAGGACTGATGGGGATGAGAGCTTGAGTTGTTTGATTCTCAATGCTTTTATCTGTCAATCATTTTGATCGCAATGGGTGTTTTAGAAGAGTGTCGAAGAATGAGGATTGTGCCCCTTGTCAAAAAAGAAAAAGAAAAAAATGTTTTATAAGGATGAAAACCCTACCTGATTTAATGTAGCTCTGAGCTGGCACTAACAAGAGACAAGCTTGTTCAGATTGTCATTGATTCTGATCACACTACTTGAGGACATGTCCATCCAAAGAATTTTTCTGAAATACAGGTGGTGTACAGTGTATGCTAAGATGTGGGAATAACTGTACAAGCGATTAGTTTTTTATTTGTACTCTAAAACTTGACGAGTGTATACCCTTGTTCTAAAATCAGTAAGGTTAATTTTTATCTTTTATGATGCTATATGTGTGGTGCTTGTTGTGGGGCCATGTCATTTTACGTGTAAATTTTTTATTTGGATTTCTGTAAAAGGAATAAGTTGTCTTTTGCTATTTGGCACACTGAATCTGAGTAGGAGTTTGCTCGTTTTATGCAAGGCAAAAATGCCTGCTTTTTATCAATCTTCTTTGGTTGCATGAAAAATTTATTTTCCCGAGAAAATCTTCAAAGATTTTTTCTTATCTTTTTTGGTTCATAAAATCTACAATGTTGTCCTACTATGATTTCTCTGCATAAGCGGTTACATTTACTTCTTACCATAGATCATGTCATTATTTCTCAATTTCATCTTAAATTGTCTCTTGCCATTGGTGTTTGCTTGAAAATTGTACTTTGTTGACAGTCTTCAGTTTTGTCCTATCCTTGAACAGTTCCATTTTATCCCCATCGTAGATCACCCAACCAAACCATAGTATTAATAAATGCAGTCGGTCTCTGAACTTCTTCTTACATCTTTCACATACCTGTACTTAAATTTTGTGGCATGTATGTTTCTTTTCTTTTGACAAATGCTTCTGCATTCTAATGAACTAGAAAAACCTGTTTTTGTGGCTGTTTCTTTTAGAGAAAATCTTATGTATCATGTTTTGGGTCATTTGAGGGCATGCTTCTAAATTTTTATTTATTTCCTTTTAACACTTGTGCATTTCTGTGCACTACACCAACCCTTTTTTATGGCTATCAGTAACTCAGTATATTGTCCGAGAAGATTCTTTATGTGCGATGTGTGTTGAAGCTATGGTAATTTCTCTCTCCTCTCAAAATTAACTTATATTTCCTTGGTTCCTCACCATCCTCCCTTCTCATAAAAGCAACAGCCGCCGAGTATTTTTAGTCAATTAATGGGATAAAAGAGCTCCAAATTACTCTTCAATGTGAATATCAGGATGCTTCTTTTTATCCTTGGGACTTCTATGCTAAACCACTTCAAGTTTCAGTTAACAGTACTAACCATTAAAATGCAAAAGTTCTTATAACATGTTAGTTTTCAACTTCTCATGATTTTCTTTATACCAGAATTTTCTTCTGCATATGAAAGAACAGTTTTTTTTTTGGCGTGTTTAAACCATTTCATCACGAACTCATATTATCCCAGTAACAAGAGAGAGAGAGAGAGAGAGAGAGAGAGAGAGAGAGAGAGAGAGATGCATTTATTGATATCCTCGAAAAGAAATGCATCCATTCAATAATCGACTGTTTGGCTTATGATAATTGAAACTACAGCTATGCCCTTTTGTGCTCATTGATCGACATGTTAGAATTGTCTCCTGAACATCAACGATTTTAAATCCCACCTTTTATTTATAAGCCTTGACCTTGCTTTATGTTTGTTTTGCTTTTCAGAGAATTCATTGTATACTTGGTGAAAAAAATAACAATTATTACATGACAGATCCCATCTACCATGGCAAGAATTATCACATGAACAATTTATATTTCTCTTTATGCTTCTTTTTAATTGCAATGGCATTCCTTAGTTTAAATTGTAGAGGTGATTCTTGTGCCGTCAAATCTAAAATCTGCTTATTGTTGTTGTTCAAAATCTCCATTTTTTCTCCTATGGAACCTCCCACCTGTTGTTTCTTGTAGCTTCTTCTGGCTATTGCTGTGAAATGTGACCAAGTCATTGAAATGTGATATGATGTCTTATCATTGCTTTCTCTATGATTTTCCAACTATTTTCTCCTCGCTCTTTTTCTGCAGTTAAGCTTCTCAGATGCAGTGGTTAGTGCATGGAAGAAGGCAAATATGTACCTTGGCTAATATTACTTGTAATCTGAGTGCATATGACCTCCAAGTCTACGTGCTTGCTGTTGTTCAAGAAAACTGTCCTTAGCTGTTAGAGACTTCTTAAAAAATTAACTTCATTGTATGGCAGGTCTACAATTGCTGCTGGCCAGCCTAACTGTATCTGATGTTCAGTTTCTTAATTTATTATCTATTTATTACTGATTTGTATGGTTCTTTTTCATCATATGCTACCATTGGAATGTCACTCCAGGAAGATCTTTGCCGAGATTTTGACCAAAAATCTGATTTCGCTCCCTGTTTATCATTGCATTTTAAAAATATTTTTAAGTAGAAATGCCTCGATTTATAGGAAAACTTGACTGTTTTTATTCTCTCTTGTCCAATGGGTTGTAATTCAAACTGATTGGAACTTAAAAGGGAAAAAAAAACAAGGATATCAGGGATCAAACACCTTGGAGAATCTCATCCCCAAAGGCAGGCAGGCAGCAACTTGTAGTGCATATTACTATGGTCATCTGAATGATATCCTCCACCAATTGTCAATTATCATAGAGGGAAGAGAGCAATGGTGTAATCAAAGAGAACAATGGTGGAGATCGGGTTTTTCTTTTTCTTTTCTATGCATATTTAGCTGCTTTTTCAAAACTGTTAAGATCAAAGGGCTGGAATTACAGGCCAAACATTAATACAAACACTTGGCAGCCATAACCAATTTTGTTAGCATTGGTTAGCTGCCCTCAACCTATAGAATCCTGTACTGTCACCTTTTTGTTATGTACAACAGAAACTAATTTCTGTTATGTACTGAACCATTGAGCTGCTGCTCATTGTTCTATATAATGTAATCAAGCTCTCATCTGTAATATTAAAAAAGCAAAACGTAAATATAAACAAGAAAAAGAAAAGTTTATCTTTATACCTGTATCTTTATTTTAAATTTGGTATCAGAGCTAGTAACTAACGTCAATGGCATCCTCACCAGAAAAGATTCCTCAAAATAAAAACTCAGTTATCAATACACAAACAACCCATCCAACCTCTGCTTCATCACCAAACAATTCTATGTTTCAAAATTTGTCTCCTCTCGCAATCAAATTAGACAGAGCATATTATTCCTTCTGGCATTCCTAAATAATCCCAGCTCTTCGTGCACATGACCTTGAAGGTTATGTCCTTGGCATTGAAATTTGCCCTTCACAGTTCATAGATCACAGCTCCAGTGATGTCTCATCCAAACAAGTTAACTCTGCCTTTACTCTTTGGATCTGAATGGACCAAGCTATTATGAGCTGGCTATTTAATTCCATCTCTAAATCTATGTTTGGTCACATAGTTAGATGCAACACATCTCGTGAAGTTTGGCACACCCTTGAAAACCTTTTCACTACCCACTCTAAAGCTCGTACTCTTCAGCTGCGTTTCCAACTTCAATCTCTCAAGAAAGGCAACCTTTCCATTCATGACTACATGTTAAAAATGAGATTCCTTGCTGAAACACTAGCCTCTGCTGGACAACTCATTTCAGATGATGAACTCACACTATACATTCTTGGAGGTCTTGGTCATGACTATGACTCAGTGGTGGTTAATCTCACCTCTCGTCATGATTAGGTCACTCTTCAAGAGGTCCAATATATGCTTCAAAGTCAGGAGATGAGGCTTGAACAACTCAATCTCTCCACTCCATCTGACACCTACACACCAAATGCAAATCTAGCCACACATCTCCGCAAATCTCTCAACCTACAAGGTTTCAATAGCAATTTTTCAAACACATTAGGCTGTAATTTTGCAAATGAAAGGGGTCGTGGCAGGGGAAAATGGGGCAGAGGCAATCATCCTCACTGCCAACTTTGCAATTGACCTGGGCATATAGCTCTCAAATGCTATCATCGCTTTAACATCTCTTTCCAAGGACAACATTCCAGCAATCCTCAACACTCCAATAACCCATTCTTGGGTCAGCCACAGCTCAAAAACAATCATCAAGCTTACTTTTCCACATCAAATGCTACCGATCCAGACAATGCATGGTACTTAGACAGTGGAGCTACAAACCACATCATTGCAAACCTTGCCAACATGCACCACAAATTAGAGTACAAAGGTAACACCCACTTACTCATTGGTAATGGACAACCTCTTGCCATCACTCATTCAGGTTTCAGCTTTCTTCACAACCTTAATACTCAATTTTCTCTAGTCCTGCATGACATTCTTTGTGCTCCTCAAATTGCTAAAAACCTTTTGTCTATTGCTAAACTAACACATGACAATTCTGTATTTGTTGAGTTTCATAATACCTATTGCATTGTGAAGGATCGAATTACGAGGAAGGAGCTGTTTCGGGGTGTACTCCATGAAGGCTTGTATCAACTTCAGATAAACCAACATCCTGCTGCATTCAAAAGTTTTAATCCCCAGTTCAATTCAGTTTCAAATAGACCAGCAAAGTCAGTTTATTTCCAGTCATCTCTCAAGTCTTTATTTGCTAAGTCCTCTCAGTTTTCTAAGCCTAATTTATGGCATATGAGGCTTGGTCATCCAAGTATTAATGTAATGAAACACATGCTAAGTCATGAAAAATTTCTTCCAACAATCAGTTTTACATTCTGTGATGCTTGTCATATAGGTAAATCAAAGCATAAACACTACAGTTCATCACTCACAACCACTCACAAACCCTTTGAACTAATCCATTCAGATGTACGGGTTCCATTTCCTACACTTTCAAAAGATGGTTATCGCCACTATGTTTAATTTGTGGATGATTTCAGTAATTTTACCTGGATTTTTCCCTTAAAACTGAAATCTGAAGTCAAAGAAACCTTCATCAAGTTTCAAAAATTGGTTGAAAGAAAATTTGACAGCAAGATTAAAACACTTCAATCAGATTGGGGGGGCGAATGTCGCAGTTTTACACCCACCTTGGCCTCTGCAGGAATTCACTTCAGACATCCATGACGTCATACTCACCCTCAAAATGGAAAATCTAAAAGAAAACACAGACATATAATAGAAATGGGACTCACCTTACTTACTCAAGCAAGCATGCCACTTCAATTCTGGTGGGAGGCTTTCAGTACGTCCACTTTTTTGATCAATCATCTCTCAACACCTACTCTCAATCACCAATCACCCATTAACATATTACTTCATATTAAGCCAAATCTCAATTTTTTGAAAGTCTCCGGGTGCAGCTGCTTTCCTCATCTCCGGGACTACAATCAACACAAATTAGATTTTAGGTCCACAAAATATGTTTTCATTGGATACAATCCAAATCACAAGGGTTATCAATGTCTGCATCCTTCGGGAAGAGTTTATATAGCATAGAGTGTCACTTTTAATGAATCTGAATTTCCCTTTGCTGCTGGTTTTCCAAATCCCACTAGTCAAAATTGTGTTTCTCAGTCCAACTCCTCTCCCATTAATTACAACCATTGGCTTCCCTTTTTGTCTAACATTTTATAGGATAGCACACATGATTCATCTGTAGTTGATACAATGCCCTCGCAAGTAAATCCTGGAGCAATTTCTCAACCTTCCTCCTTTGATTCATCATCACCTATAAGTCTTCAATCTCCATCATCCCCTACAAGTCATTCCTCCCAAAGTTCATTCATATCTCATTCCCTAAATCAGCCCACTACATCCACTTCAATCCTGCCACTTTCCTCTCCAATAAATATTCCTTCTCATCTCATGATCACTAGATCCAAAACAGGCATTTTTAAACCAAAAACATATATTGCATCCACCCTCCGCAACCCCCAATCACCCACCTACACCACAACTACACCTGCATCAGTTAAAGAAGCCCTTCTTACTCCATCTTGGAAAGCAACCATGGATGAAGAATTCACTGCTCTAATGGACAATCATACCTGGGATTTGGTTCCACGCCAATCTCACATGCATATTGTTGATAACAAATGGGTTTTCAGAGTTAAATATAACTCTGATGGTTCAGTGCAAGGCCACAAAGCCAAACTTGTGGCAAAAGGCTTTCAACAGCAGCCTGGAATCGATTTCTTTGAGATTTTTAGCCCTGTTGTCAAGCCCTCAACCATTCGAGTCATCCTCACTCTTGCTATCACAAATAATTGGGATGTGCAGCAAAATGACATCAACAATGCTTTCTTAAATGACACCCTTGAAGAGGAAGTGTTCATGGAACAACCTGCTGGTTACCTCAGTACAGATCATCCCTCTGCTGTATACAGGCTTCGACGTGCTCTTTACGGTCTCAAATAGGCCCCTCGTGCCTGGTTTGACAAACTCAGAAGCTCTCTCCTACACCTTGGTTTTCACAACTCCTCATCTGATACTTCATTATTTATTTACAGAAATGGTAAAGCCCTCATGTTTGCACTTGTTTATGTCGATGACATTCTGCTCACAAGCAATCACTCTCACAAAGTTCAGAATATTATATCTCATCTTCACTCTCAGTTTGCACTTAAAACTCTCGGCTCAGTGACCTATTTTCTTGGCTTTGAGACAACTAGGGGGACCAATGGGATTCACTTGTCACAAGCCAAATACACAGTTGACCTGCTGAAAAGAACAAACATGCTTGATGCTCATCCCTGTCTAACACCCATGAATCAAAGCAATAAGCTTCATCTTCAAGACAGTGAACCATTTGAACATGTCACTCTCTACAGAAGCACCATAGGAGCTCTTCAATACCTTACACTTAGTCGACCTGATATTGCTTTTTTAGTAAACAAACTGAGTCAATTCCTGCAATCTCCCACTCAGAATCATTGGCAAGCCTGCAAACGCATCCTATGATATCTTGCTGAATCAATTGGTGAAGGTCTTCAATTCACCAGTGCACCTACTTTGACTGTCGAAAGCTTCTGCGATTCAGATTGGGCCAGCTCACTAGATGATCGAAAATCCACTTCAGGCTACTGTGTATATCTTGGGGGGAACTTAATTAGCTGGAGTTCAAGAAAACAAAAGTCAGTTGCAAGATCAAGCACCGAAGCCGAGTACAGAGCACTTACTCAAGCCAGCACTGAAATTGTGTGGCTAAACTCTTTGCTGTCAGAAATTGGAATTAAATCTTCTACACCAGCAATAATCTGGTGTGACAATTTGGGGGCTATACAACTTGCCTCTAACCCAGTCTTTCACTCAAGAACAAAGCATATTGAAATCGACATACACTTCATAAGAGACAAGGTTCAGAACAAAGAAATTGAAATCAGGTACATACCCACTAAAGAACAAGTTGAGGGGGCATGTTAAGATGAAAGGGCTGGAATTACAAGCCAAGCATTAATACAAACACCTGGTAGCCATAACCAATTCTGTTAGCATTGGTTAGCTGCCCTCAACCCATGGAATCCTGCGCTGTCACCTTTCTGTTATGTACCACAGAAACTAATTTCTGTTATGTACTGAACCAATGAGCTGCTGCTCATTGCTCTATATAATATAATCAAGCTCTTATCTGTAATATTAAAAAAGCAGAACGTAAATACAAACAGGAAGAAGAAAAGTTTATCTTCATACCTGTATCTTTATTTTAAATTAAAACACACATGCACAATAGAAATGATGGGTTTTTTTCCCTTCCAGATTCCTAAGTTATTCAGGTTTATACGAGGATTATCTGAAAATTATATTTTAAATATTTGTTTGAAGCTAGGTTGTCACAACCCATAAATCATTTAAATATCCAGTCTTTAATGTTAATCTACACTAATCACCAATAATAAATCTTCAGAACCTTGTGGAAGAGAGGAATTTTTATACCTAGCAATTTTTTTTTATGTTTAGTTGTTTATATACTTGCTCTATTCATTTTCTTTTATTAGAAAATAAGATGCATGGTATTTTATTCATAGGAAAACCTAGAATTCTTATAAATAGAAAAATATTAATTTTCTCTTAAATGATATCACATGCTATTTTAAGATAATTTTATAAATTTATTCAATTAAATCTCCACTTGATTTTTTCTAGGTCTATAATTGTAATTGTAATTCTTTGTATTAATTACATTATATCTCTGAATTTATAAAATTTATTTACAATCGAATCATAATTTATTAATCATTCTATTTTAATTTTTGACCAATTGTTCTTATATGTGTGACACATTAGATTTTCTAATAAGTTGAAATAAATATAAATAATAATTCCAAATGAAATAAAATAATTTAATTTATTAACAATTGATTGATTTATATTTGAAGATCTAATATAATGTCTAATAACCTGTTATGATTTTCATAATATAAAGAAAATCATGAGTGATTTAACTTAATATTTCAGTGAATAGTTTCTCAATCTAATTATTATCTCTTCATGAAAAATGAGTTGAATTATACATTATAACATGTAGTATGTACACTTTGTCAAATTATATTTGTTTTTAATATTATAATAATTGATTTTTTAAATAAGATTTGAAGACTATTTCCAAAACTTATTTCACTATTAATATTATTTAATTAGTAATATTGAGGTTATTTTCAATATTTTTTCAATTTTTATTTTATAATATTTTATTTATTAGAGATTGAGTTTGATTTTTTTCTTTTTCGTGAAGTCATAATGTTCTCGTCGATCTTATTAGGAATTGGTTTTCAAATAATTATCTTAAACTTATATTCATGGTCACAAAATTTGCAAGTTAACCCTATTTAATTGAGTTTTTTTCTATTATTATTAATATTGAATCCAGGTAGATTTAAAGTATTTTTTTACCTTTATTTTGGTGTTATTTTTTTTTATTATTGTTGTATTTTTTTAATTATATTATTTAAATTACTAATTAAATCAATAAATTAAATCTCGATAATTTTTTCTCATATTTTCTCTACATTAAAAAAGCATTTCCCGACCCGTAGCAGATTCATGGCACACAAATATAATTTTACTCAATTTATGAAAAGGATTTTCAATCTAATAAAATTAATTAATTAATTAAATCTGCGCTACAACTTTGACCAGAAAAGTCTCCTCTTCCGCGTTACAGCAGTAGAAATAAAAGGGAGGCTGTACCGTCTGCAAAGCATTTGTCATAAGAGACGGTCTCTCTCTCTCTCTCTCTCTCTCTCTCTCTCTCTCGTTTTTTCTCTTTCAAAAAGGAATAAGAAAATTTCCCGAAGAAATCTGTTTAGGGTTCCTCCATCTCCGATTTCTCTTCAACAAAATATGGACGCCATAGATTCCGTTGTCGATCCTCTTAGAGGATTCGCTAAAGACAGCGTCCGACTCGTCAAACGCTGCCACAAGCCCGATCAGAAAGGTATTAACTATCTTTTATTATTGGATTGTCGCAGTAAAAAAAATAGGGATTTTGAATTTTGAATTTTTTATTATGTAGAATTCACGAAGGTGGCGACTCGTACTGCAATCGGATTCGTGGTTATGGGGTTTGTTGGGTTCTTCGTGAAGTTGATTTTTATCCCAATTAATAACATCATCGTGGGTGCTTCTTAGGTAATTTTATTGATTTCAGTATCATTTTTTTGGTTTTTATTGATAAAGTTTTTTTATTTTGTTGATGGTGATGCATGGCAGATTGACTGTTTTGATTTTTTAATCATGTAATGCAGTTGGGATAATTACTATGAAGTTTATACAGGGTTAAATGGTGTTATTTTTATAAAGTAATGATTTAATCGAGAAGTGGTAGCTATTGGGATATCTTATAATTGAATTTAGTTTTATGGTCGATGTGTAAGACCTGTTTTTGTTCTATAGATAATTAACAAGCTGAAAATTGTTATGGTTTATGTATGTGTGGTTTGAACAATTAGATTGAATTTGCTATGATTTGCAAGCATTGGCGTGGTTTGTTTTAATTGTTCTTACTCGTGATTTTGATAATGGCTGTGATTATTTCGTTTGCAATGTGTTTGTGGCTGTGTCATTGGCATTGACACTTCTGGGGTCATTATTGAAAATTACTGTAGTTTATGCATGTATCATTATTGATAATGGTTTGTTTAATTGTTCTTACTCGTGATTTTGATAATGGTTGTGATTATTTCGTTTGTAATGTGTTTGTGGCTGTGTCATTGGCTTTGACACTTTTGGGGTCATTATTGAAAATTACTGTAGTTATGCATTTATCATTATTGATAATGGTCTGTTTAATTGTTCTTACTCTTGATTTGATAATGGTTTTGATTATTTTCTTTGCTATGATGCAAGTTGTTATGGTCTTTTTGTCTAAGCAGAATGTATAGAAATGCAGTCGTGCCGCCATCTCTATAAACCTAATCTTTTTTCTTGATTTTCCATGTTTATTTTGCCTTCTGGTTTTAGAAAATGGTCATGTAGATTCTATTAGGCTTTATTTAAATTGTTTTTGGTATGAAATTGAACAGAAGCTGATTTTACTTTCCTAAAAAAATGCAGGTGCTATGGATCATCAAGAGGCAGTCGGGTCGGAAACTTATCTTTAATGAGGAAGCTTAGCTTTAGCTTGCTTAATTTTCTTTTTGATTTGTTTGCTATATTCCACGAACAAGGAAATTATTAATATCAAAACTTTTTATGATTCTAATAGGCTCTGCATCTGTTTGTTTGCGACATTCCACAAACAAGGAAATTGTCGATTTCAAAACTCTTTATAATGTTGAAACTAAAATTTTTGATGGTTCTAATTCTTTTACGGATTGAAATAACCATCAAAATCCAATTAGGATGCTGAAGATGACGCCGAAGAAGAATTAGATGCAGATTTTTTGGTTTGTGATGTCTATAATAATAGAATCAAATTAGATGATGTTATTTTAGAGGTGATGTTTGACGAAGTACAATGCAAATGATGTCTCGCATGTGCTTGAGAAATTTAGAATTGATGGGGTCAATGTTGATGTCCTTGTATTTAGATAAAAGTTATGAAGCAAATATTTAAATCTTCTCCCAACTCTAAGACTAGTTTCATTGTTAGAGAGATTAAGCATGTAGTTGATAGATATTATGTTTATAATGGAAATGTTAAGCATGTAAAGGTTTTAAACTTTTAATAAAACATTTATAAGATTACACAATAACAGTTTGAATTCGAAGATGAGTTCTCTCTAACATATAGAGACAAATGCAAGAGGATATTTAGGGAGATATGTTTTTTCAGTTATTATTATTTCCTATTTAGTTTAGGAAAATATTTTATTTTATGATTTGTTTCTATTTATTTTAGGAAATCAATTATTGATATTTGTAATTTTATTTTTCTGAGTTTGTCTATAGCTTCAATTTATTTATTTTCATTTTTATATTTTCTAGTTGTTTATATTAGTTTTAAGATTTATTTAAGAGGTTGTATATCATAAAAGCCACATTTTTGTATTATTGATCAGTAAATCATTCCTCTAAGGGGTGTGATAAAATGATAGAAAATTTATGATTTATACAGTAAATCTCGAGTTTGAGTTAGGATGTGCATCCTCTTTGTAAGAATTTGGAGTAATTAGGGTTTTACTCGTTCATTTAAATTTATAAAATATATTTTCTAAGCATGAGGTTTCCTCACATAAAAAATTATGTCTGATATTGTTGATCCATATATGTAAAAAATGACTTTCAAACAAAAGTATATTTGTTTTAAAAAATATTAGATCAATATTCTTTTTAGTGTTTTTATGATTTTAATATTAAAATTTAAAAAAATGATGCTCCATGGTATAAAATATATATTTAAATAATTTAATTAAACATCAATGACCAACAGCCAATGAAAACCTGCAAGACAGCAAGAGTCAACAACGAAGAGTCACAATCCAAAAGGATGTGCCATGTTTTATTTTCCAAACAGAAACTTTGAACAAACCATTTCCATTGCGTAATTTTAATGGATTAATACAGTATTTTAAAAAGGTTTATTTCCTATTTTGAACGCCTCTTCTTGTAAATATTTAAAAAAAAAAGAAAGAAACTAAGCCTTAATAATCTTTCATTGAGGTGTCATATTCTGAATTATTTATTTATTTTAAACCTGAGAGGTGGGGTTTAAATGACCAGGTCCTGAATTTATTCTTTAAACTCATCATTTCAAATCCCACATCGGTCAAGATTACTAGAAATTTGAAATGATCATAATGATTATGTATTTTTTTAAATAATAATAGCTTTTAACTTAATGGCTAGATTGAAAAACAATATTCTATATCGTACATTCATTAACTAAATTGGAATTGGTGTAATTTTAAAAATTAGAAGTCTTTGCGTAATTTGCTTCGGATCTTGATAAAGATACTCAGAATCATACACTTAGGATGAAATTGTATGTTTTTTTTTTTTTTTACTTTGGAATGAAACCAAAAAACTTGAGGACCAAATTGAGGTTTTATCTGGTGTGAAATACTCGGTCTGTTCAACCATTTGACAGTTGCAGGCTACAGGCTCTTCTTCTTTTCTCCACTTTCCTCGTTGTTACCTGTCCCATTTATCTTGACTTCCTTTTGGATTTTAAAGTATCCTGTTGATATACTTCAAAAACAAAGATAATAATAGATTTTGGATGTTTAGAATTGTCGCGATGGTGATTTTTTCAAGTTTTGCGTCCTGCTATCCTTGAAATAGGAAGACAATGACACGTAATGAAAAAAAATTTATTTTATAAATATAAAATTATAACTATAATTGTCATAAATCATAACCTAATATTAAAATCATTAGGAATATATTAGTACACGAGGAAAGTTGGTCCTTTGAATCATGCTTTTAGTCTCCACGAGTGAGAAGCTGAGTAATTAATGTAAACACGAGGATATCGTTAGTTTTGGACTTGAAGCTTTAAATTTTGATGCCAAAAGGCAAAGAGAAAGGTTATCATTTGGAATGTTAATACTGTTTTGTTTTATTTGGAATAACTAGAAAGTTCTGTGTCGATTAAAAAATCAAGATAAAACGATATTATTTTTATCTTGGTTTTAATTCCAGTTCGTTCTGGAAATATCGGTTGGGATGTCAAGGTACCATTCCGGGTGTGCCGTTTCAGCTTTAAAATCCTCCTTATTTTGATTAACTTGTGGTGGAGTTTCTAATTTTGAGATTATATTTGTTTAACTTTATGTTTGTATTGTATAATTTAAAGTTAATTTATCTTGAATTTTAATTATGCTTGTTTAATTAATATTTTAATTATATATATATATATATATATATAAAATTAATTATATATAAACAATATAATTTCGAAACAATACATCAAAATACTCTAAAATCAAAATATTTCGTACCAATAAAAAAACTAGAATATAGATTGTCATACCTAATCTTTCTTGCTTAGCACTTGATTTGTCTCATGAAGTGCACAAAAAGTTGGACATTTACAGCCAATATGCAGCTTAACTTGTATTTATGTTTCCAATAGATTTTGAAAAAAAAAGTTTCAATTTATTAGACAGAGTAATTAATGTAATCATAACTGAAATTAGTGAGCATCTTTATAATTCTACACCAAGACTTCTACCCTAAACAAAAGGATATTATCTAAAATAAAAAAGGATATTCGAATAAATGCTCCTTGTTTTTGTTCTTCTAGGTACTTGTATAATCCCATGGATCTCGATTTTTCTTGAACCACCACACACACACACACACACACACACAAACACATGTATGTATCTCGAGTTGGATTTTCCTATACATACATCAGATCTGCTGCCATCTTTCATTGCTTCAATGCCTCCTTACCCATCCCACTATATATTATTGTTGGAAGCATTTTGACCGTAATTTTCATCCTTCACCACCACATCATACTCCTCAAGCCAGCCTTGTCTGCAATCAACCTCAGCAGCTGATAGCAGCCCGATAGTGGCATCCTGATACTGGTGCCACTGATCATCTAGCTAGCAATCTAAACATCAGCAGTGATGTCTTTTTTGGCAATGATCAAATTTACATTGGTGATGGTACAGGTTTGAACATCACTCCTGTCGGAATAGCTTCTTTATCTAATTCAACTTTCATTTTTATCATTGATCATATCTATGTTGTCCCGCACGTTACCAAAAACCATAACTCTGATACCAAGTAGGAATCTATTAAAGGAAGGAACTTTTAGAAAGGATGGAGTTTTACAGATATAATATTTCTATCCATCTTATGCTTTTTAAAAATAATATTACAGAACACAGTAAAGAAGGTTTTAAAGGTAGATAATCTATATCCTTTTCCTATACTCTTGCTACTTATGAAACAGAGAATGCTTATGAAACAGAGAATGATATCACAACGTCAACAACTAGAGTAGTTATCCCGAAATATCGTTAGGATCTTTAGTCTCCAACACCAAGATACAAAGAAGGTTGATATTCACTATTTACCAAAAATATCATATTAAAAGCTTCATTCTCATGCATGTTTAATTAATAAGCCAGGCATCCTCATTCATTTTTTGAAACTGATGATATTTTTACTAGTACCGGTGTTGCCTGAAGGGCTTATCAAATTACAAACAAACTTCTTTCATCAGATTCACCATAACTTGTTGCATGGATCGTTGGACAAATATAAACTGTCGTAGTGGGTTTGTCATTATTACTGTTGTTGCTGCCTCATCGCTCTCATGATAACCGCAATTCCTACATCCTCGTTGCTCTCGTGATAACTGCAATTCCTAAATTTACCACTACAGCTGGCCCTGCCACCGCCACCGCCGCCGCCGCCGCAGCCAGCCCCACTGCCGCCCCCGTCCCCACTGCCACATAGCTTTGAGTTTTCCTACGAGCATCCTGGAGGAAACACCAAGTATTAAATTTCAAGTGATGGATAAATTACTGGTCATATAAACTTTAGTTGGCATATAGTATTTTCTTGGCTGGCGCTCAAGTTTAGAAGTATAGGAACTTTAATTGGTATATAAACTGAAAATGGCAAATGATAAACTGAAAATGTTCTAATAAACTAAGCTTAAAGATATTTTTTTAGTTATAAAAAACATTCAAACAGAAATTGTGAATGCAACCAAATTACCAAATGAACATGTAATGTGAGACCAGAGTAAAATACACCTGACGGGATTTAACATCAGTCACCATAGGCTTTATCTCTTCTTTGAACGTCATCCACAATGATACGCAGTCCTCTGGTTTAAGTAGAGTGGTAGAATTTTGAGAAACCTGCTCATATTTGATTATTATGTGAAACCAGTTTGACACAGAGACTTGTAAAACTACATGCAATACATTTGCATACCAATGAGCATGCATAAATAAAACTTAAGACACATATTCACCAACATTTACCTCTTCCCATGTGTCTAAGGCAAGGGGGTCCAATACAGCTTCCATGGGCTTATTTTGCAAAGATGGATTAGGAACAATTCTATCCATAAGAGAGGAATAGAGTACATTCTCAAGCTGATCAGGCATTTCATCGTAGCGTATGGCCGCAATGATTGATAATATTCTCAAGGACTATGACAAAATAATTGGGAGACATTCAGAGTTATTCAAAGTATAAAACATTAAGCATCCCAGCAGCCATTACTTACACAATGCAGGCAATATTACCTTCGAGAGAGCTTTCCTTTCAATTTCATCAAGGTTTTTTTCCGACTTATACCATGACATTGAGTTTTCATAATCATCAAAGACCTGTTTAGACCTAGAATACGCTCCAAAGCTTTAGTAGAAAACAAAAGTGAAAAAGAAAACAGCTGCAATTAAGTAATTTACCTATCCATCATGCGCTTCAGAACTCTCCCTGCATCTGCTTCTTCTCTTGCCTTCATCTCCAATAAATTTCTGGCATACTCCCTCAAATGCTGGTTTTTAGTGTTGATTTCAGAACTACGTAAATCAAAACTAGCAGCAGCATCTGAAAACTCTGATATAGCTTTCTCGGTATTGAACTCGAAAACATCTCTTACTGATGCCCATGTATTTCTTTCACTAGCTTCCAATAAGTATTCTATAGTATTGGCAATCGCACGAGTTATTTGTTTCTGTGCAGCAGCAACATTTCATGATTTGATAATTTGATTGAGTAGAGTGACATGACAAGACAGAGGACCAAGAACACTAACGGATTTTGATATCAGCGAAGGAAGTACCTCGTACTTTGCCATCATTTCTGACAATATATTGCAAATAAGTCTTTTCCGAAATTTGTTAGCATTCCACTCACTCTGTTGAATGGCAGCATCTGAAAGAGCATGATATTGAAGATTTATCTTACCAAATCCAGGAAACTGAGTTAGTAGATGAAAGATGTTCACACTAACGCCTTTCATTTTGTCCATTAAGTTACTTTTTTTATTTTGTTTATCCAGGCAATCCCTTTGTTCAATGAAGTATTCATTTAACTAGCAATAATCTTCTTGATGGAGCTAGACTTTTAGAAACTAAAGATTTTGGGCAATAAATATGTAGATGGGCTAGCAATCAATATGCTTTTAAGAACCAGCAGGACAGGTCTAGGTCCAAAGAGAGGTATGGTCATGTCAAGCTAGGTTAACACCTTAAAACTGAGATAACAAAATATGCAACAATTAAATCTGGCTTAAATTTTTGCAGGTGATTATACATGCATTTTTCCTATATGAAGCTACTTTGTCGTTTGTTGAATCATTGGATCCTACTCAAGATGGATATAAATCGAGTAGTTAAGCTGTTTAGCTTGAAAGTCTAGATAATCTGAATAGAGGACTAGCTGCAAAGTGTCTAAACTCGCATAAAAAGAAATGACAGACAACTCAGATTAGTTCCACACAAATTTCTTGGTTCAAATCTAAACTGATGCGCATCTCTGCTTAGCCAGAACCTGCAATTATTCAAATAATTCCTGTCATATTTATGCCTAAGCAATCATTGAATGTTTGTGGTGCTTTTCATATCCAATCCATTTACCATTTGCACTGCTTCCTTTCATAACCAATCCAATGCAAGCAGCTTTAAGGAAATGATTGACCATGAGAAACAAGAGCTGAAATTCCATTTCAATGCAGAAAAAGTTTGAATTCCTGGCAACGCTATGCATAATTTGTAAAAATAATTCATCATACCCAGAATTTATAAAAAATAATTGATAACAATAGCATCCAAAGAGTACCTCAACATCATAATTAAGAAAATAATATAATGATAAAACAATTAAAAGAAGAGCTGCTTTGGAATATTATGAAGTCTATAAAGAATCCTTTAGTTTTATGCATATAAGATAACTGTATGGAGTCTAAATACCTTCACATCCTTCATCAAACTCACGCAAGCAAGATTGTGAACAGAGACGAATAGAAGCAACATATTCTTGTCCTTCATTCAGTGACTGTTCCAGGCTAGTTTTAAAACTTTTAAATGTGTTCGAATACAAATGCATCAGCAAGGTATCATAAGCATCGTGAACCACCTACATAATATATTGGCACATTTGAGTTGCTTAGTACAAGGAGCATATAAATACAGAAATATCCACACAAAAAAAGCAAGTAAAATCTACAAATTTAAATGTAGAAACAAAAAAAAATCAAATATCACACAATAACTAGGGAGGTTAAGAACTTAAAAGAGGAAATATGCAAGCTAAGGCCTTACCATCAAGGCATTTGACAACAACTGTTGCCGTTTTGCATTTCGTACTTCTTGATCAAAATGGCCTACCTCAATGTCATATCTGTTGGGAAAACAAACTGCAAAATAAGTGATTCCGGATCAAGATGAACAAGAAGAATATTCCAAGACTGTAGTAGGCACACAATGCTAGCAATTGGCATGGATAATTTAAGTTTGCGAACCGAAGTTTAACTATTAAATTGATTATAATTCAAAGTTTCCACTTCGTTTTGAGACAGACAAGCATGTAGTCAACTGATCAGCTGATGGAAGCAGTATTGAGATTGAAGAATCTTGGAATAAAACACAACGTGAGTTAACATTAAATATCACACAGGTCTTACAAAGTGAACACTTCATCATATAGAATTGACACCATGATGTATACCTACTCTGAAAGACAGGTTTCCAAAATAGAAGTGACATCTTCTCCAAACCCTGTTACTGGACCAGCTTGAACATCTTCCTTTATTGCCAACCACCTCTATAAGAAATAAATTTAGTACTATTTAACATTATATTAAGTCAGCGAACTTCAAAAGAAAGAAATTAGAAAATAGATTCAATAAAGTACCTTATTGGATGTAAAGCATTTGAGTATTTCTTCGGCAATCACTTCACATCGAAATGTGGCAACCATCACCTGATAAACAAGATGAGAAGTATATTTACATACAAAACCTGATGGTCTATATTTACACGAGAAAAATGGATTTTAATAAACCTTGAGAGAAGGAAGATCTAAATCCTTGTTCTCTTTTATTGTTTTCCAAATATCTTCTGCATAAATAGAAAATGAAGCAGATTTAACTTTCTTCCTATCACCAACAAGACCTCCTGGACAAGTGGAATGGACAAACTGCTGCCTCAGTTGAGCAACCTGTAAGTATCAATGCTATCAGCATAATTGAGTTACGAATTACAGATACTGGATTTCTTGATTGATATCGCTGTCCTAATTGCTCCCACATGCACAGATTCATGAAATTATCTTATCACAGGACATATTGATGTAGGGTATCTACGAGACTTGAATGCATTGATGCAGGGTATTTAAGAATATTTGCTCCAATATCCTGTTTTTGGTAAGCTTGGGATGGAGAATTAGGTTCAGGACTCGACATATATGCAGAATTGGAATTAATTTGTTACCAGTGTAACTAGCGAGATGAAGAAAATAGAGAGTAAGAGAGAGAAACCATAGGCACCAAGCTTTCAAATTAACGTAACTCTCAATTGTGTTTTGTAATTCAACTCTAATACAGGAATATGCTGCTGTTCGGTCGTTTCATGCAAAAGCCAATGATTTTGAATTCTAGAATTCCAATTATTTGGTAAGCATATGCAAAGCTACAAATCATTCGAGACATCAATTCTAGAAAACACGCAGCAGCACACTCTAGAAGAAGTCAGGCCAACAGTTTTGAGGATTGACAAAAAGCTTTCTTAGTGGAAAAGCTACCTGCTCTTTAAATTCCACCTCTTGGAATTCATAGCTAGGCAAAGCAGTGATCTCCACCTTCATATCAATAATTAGAGGCATATTAAGTTCATGAAACTTAAACAAAAAGGTAACACATGATGCATATATGCCAATGGCATCAGCAAGGAGATGGAGGTGATTTTTCATACTTTAAAAAACTCATAGAGAGTACTAGTCTCAGGCTCAGGAACTGCATCCCAAATCTGCAGAAAGTATGACCTCAGAAAATGCTGGATAATAAGAAGAGAAATAATTGATCCAAAAAGAGAAATGCATAAACAGAGATTAAGAAGTATGACAAAAAGTACCTTCTCGATATCTTCAAAGATAATTTTCTTCAAACGTTCAAGTGGAGTCTGCATAGACAATCAGAAAAGGGACAGAGATTCAGCGTTGAAGATGCATTCAAAGAATGGAGAGCAAGAAACAAGTCCATACCTTTGTGTGATCACGTATAACAAACAGTAGTGTTTTTTTGGATTGCTTGGATGAACGTTTAATGACCTGAATACAAGAAATAATAGATTATTACATATCAGCATCAAATTATGCTAAACAGTTTTGATAAAATGGGGCAAGTTAGTGTTGAATATGGGACTGAAAGCTCCTTAACTATATTCTATGCATGATGAGAGATTGGTAGATATATATTTTTCCAAATATAGTTATTACAAACTGGCTTATCTAAGGTTAAGAAAGAAGAAGACAGAGTTTACCAATCAAATGCAATTAAACGTGAGACAATCCAAACTTGACTATTTGAAGAATTGGTTCAGTTACTTGATTACAGCTCACTTAAGTTAATACAGGTTGCTTTCAAATGCGAAGTACCTGGAAAACAGTTTTTAAAAGGGGTCTGCTGGCTGCATGTTCCAGACCAATGTCTTTGCACCACCTGCATATGATAATCAACACATAGATGAAAGTTGAGCTAAATCCTATTAATAGAGACTGTGCGCCCGCAGGACAGGGCATGACTCCTCTTATAAAAATCTAGCTCCATGCTTCTTTTTAAAAGCCTTAAAATCTAGGAAATACCACCCATGTCCCCTGAAAATTTCATTTTGTTGCAGTCATACAAAGAAGTAATGACCCAAGAGTGCCTAACAAAATCATTTGACAGAAAAAAGTACTGGACTGTCCTGTGAGTCTACCGACTACGGAAGGCTACATCAAAAGTTTTTTATTTTTTGGCTAGACAGAATCATATCCAGTTGTGGACATTTATCAAACTTTCCAGGCAGAAAAGACATTCAAATATTATAATGATGAACAAACAAAACTCACATGTTTATCAATACAACGTCAGCGATTTCCAAGGCAAATAGAGTGCTTTGTCTCTCAAAGGCTGCGTCATCCTGGAAAAAGTACACATTCCAGATTACAAGCAGTGCCAAACTTATAAAAAATATATTAAGCATCATTGAAACCATAAAGTAATGCAACCAAAAATATTGAAACCATTCAGTAATCAACGACTTTCGACAAAATTTTGGAAATGGGAAAGGTTTGTATGTCACAAAAGTTGAAAAGAATACAATATAACCATAAAACCCCTCTCAATTATCAAAGCAAAGCTGAAGTAATAGAAAGCTTTAAGAGTTACCTCGCCTCTTTGATTGCTGTCGGTTCCCTCGAAATCCATGACAATCGTAAAAGGGTCAATATCACTACACTTTGCAATCCAAATGCCTTTGGTTGTTTGGCTTCTGAAATATATAATTACATTATCTTCCTCTCTCATGTATACAAAGCAACAAGAACAGTAATATATGCAAATTGTCAACTAAAAAAATAAAATAAAATCAAACCTTCCATTGTATGCATCCATCTCCTTGAATTTGGTATGGAAGATCTGATTCATAAGGGTGCTTTTCCCTGCTCAAAATTAATGAAGTAAAAAGCTACCACTACCATCTTCGTTAAAATCAATGACTATTAAGAAAAGATTAATAAATGAACATGAAGTTCAGAAGTTGAACACATGCTTACCGCTACTTTGTGAGCCAATGATGGCAACAACAGCATAGGAGAGACCGGACTGTGCGAACTCGGTGGCTGTCACGAAGTCTTGGAGTCCATCCACGTTGAACTTGGCATTTTCATCAATCAGCTGCATGCCCTCCTCCATTTTCATTAACGATCTAACTCAACCACAATAACAGCAACTCTTGAAATGTCTTCCTTCCCGTGTTTGTGATTTTGGGTTGCAGAGGAATCTTAAAACAAAGTAAAGTGGCAGAGACAAAGGATCCTATTAAAGGAAGTCTTCATGAGTCTGCTTACACTCGAAGTTGTTGTTTGCTTTTGTGCTTTTGAGGTTTGACCCCACCTATATAATAATAATAATAATAATAATATATGTAAATTTATTTGTATAGATTATGCGTATAAGATTTAGGGTATGTATGTTTTAATAATTTGGTTTCGATTGTTTTTAAAATATATTAAAATAAAAAAAATATTTTTGATATCAATACACTATTTATAAGATAATTTGATAAAAATTAAGTTTAAGTTTATAATTAAATTTTTAATAGGTCAATTTGATTTAATCAAGAATCAAATTAAATCTTAAATAATTTTAAAAATTAATTTATATTTAATTAGATATAATGATTTAATTATATTTTAAATGAGTCAATTTAATTTTTTTATAGACTTAATTGGTGAAAATTAATTTTGAGAGCCTAATTTTGTCTTAATTGATAATATTTGAGTTTTAGAACTTTAAATTTAATTTTTATCAAGTTAATTGATTGAAATTAATAACAAATTACAGGTATTGAAAGTTTGGGGTCAATTAAAAATTAAATTAAAGAAATTCACAATCAATCACTATTTGTTAAAAGGTCTTGAGCCCATGGATTTAATTGGTTAAATCAAGAATAAAATTAAAAAAAATCAAAATTTAATGTTCAATTAAAAATTAAATTTCATTAATCAAGGGTTAATTTCTGGATTTTCAAGTAGTTTTGATCTTTCGGGTGCTATAGTCTTAAAAACAAATCTGACACTCCGATTATAATCACTTATTATTGTTAACAATATAAAATTTAAATATTACTTTTTATAGCTCGTTACAATATTTTAAATATTTTATGATCTTTTAATATACAGGGTTCAAATTTATTGGCAAACCTAAGATTGATACCAATTATTGAAAATTAAACACACTAGTATTTGAACTTCCAAGTATCAAACTCTTATTAAAATTATAATTACATTTTCCTTTATATTTATATATAAAAAAATATAACCTTTATCTAACTAATTCAGCAAAAACTCGAATTAATTAAGACTCTGAATTTCAAATTAATTTCGAATTAATTTGAGTTTTATCAATAAATTATTCTGAGTCACATGAAATAAAAAAGAAAATAGTCTACAATAAAATAAATCTCAAAACATAGTTTCTTGTATAATAAACATGGCTAATACGTATGGCACACGAATCGTAAAATATATTAGTCATCGTCAAAGTCATCACTCTCGCAATCGACATCGTCATCCGCAAGGTCATTGGCACTATCATCATCACTATCCTCGGCAAGGTCATCAGCACTGTCACCTTCAAGGTCATCGGCACTGTCATTGGCAGTGTCCCTGCTATCGGTAATCGTGTTGTTATTGAAATTATCCAGATTCAACACGCGTCTCTTGATAATCCTTCTGACCACCATTGACGCAGCGTCTCCTGCTTTCTTTGCCGCAACTGCATCCCCATCCCCTATGAACGTCGCCGTGGCAACCCCTGCCGCTGACATGCCACCTATTCCCAGCGCTATGCCTCTCACAGCCTTTGCCTTCATGGTATTGTAAACCTAATTAATGATGAAAACACCATGTGTGTTACATGATTATTGAGTAGAATATCCCAATATATGTACATATAACAAACTTTAATCGATACAATATATATATATATATATATATATATATATATATATATATATATATATATATATATATATATGTTCAGAGCGCCGGACTTATGTTTCAGAATGAAAGGGAATTTCTGTAAGTAAGTTGACCACCGCGCATGCATATTACTCAGATTTTTCTGACTATTCAGGTACTTCAACGCCTGATGATCAATGTATAGTATGAAGTCGCGCTGAATAAGATAATGCTCCCAATGTTTAAGAGCACGCACAACGGCGTAAAATTCCTAATCGTAAGTGCTCCATTTTTGTTGTGCTTCGCTGAGTTTTTCACTGAAAAAAGCTACCGGTCTCTTCTCTTATGATAGAATTGCTCCTACTCCAATCCCGCTGGTGTCACACTCCACCTCAAATAATTTCTCAAAACTGGGTAAGACAAGGACGAGAGTGGTGCACAACTTCTCTTTGATCACGGCGAAAGCTGTGTCAGCTGCTACACCCCAATCAAATTTTCCTTTCTTCAAGCACTCAGTTATAGGAGCTACAATGCTGCTGAAATTCCGAATAAACCTTCGATAAAAAGTTGCCAACCCATGAAAACTTCGGACATCCCCCACTGTCTTCGGTGTCGGCCACTCGCGGATGGCTTTTACCTTTTCAGTATCTACTAATAGACCTTCAGAACTTACTACATATCCCAAGAATACTAGCCTCTCGGTTAGCCAACTGCATTTATTAAAGTTGATAAACAACTTATTTTCAGATAATACTCCCAACACGGCTCGTAGGTGACTTATGTGTTCATCCTCGCTGCGACTGTAAATTAGTATGTCGTCAAAATAAATGACGACATATTTTCCAATAAAAAGTCCTGATTCATGAGCTGCATGAAAGTACTAGGGGCATTTGACAGTCTGAATGGCATCACCAGCCACTCGTAGAGCCCATCCTTTGTCTTAAAAGCTGTCTTCCATTCATCACCCGGCCTCACCTGAATTTGATGGTACCCACTGCGTAGATCAATTTTGGAGAATAATTTTGACCCTTCCAACATGTCCAGCATGTCATCTAGTCGCGGAATCGGAAAACTGTATCTGACTGTTATCCAATTTATGGCACGGCTGTCAACGCACATCCTCCAACTCCCGTTTTTCTTCGAAACCAGTAAGGCAGGAACAATGCACGGACTCATGCTCTCACTAATAAACCCCTTCTTTAGTAATTCTTCCACCTTCTCCTGCAAAATCTGATTTTCCTTAGGACTCATTCGGTAGTGAAGTAGATTCGGTAAACTCGCTCCCGGCACCAAATAAATTTGGTGTTGTATATCTCTCAACGGAGGAAGATCATTTGGTAATTCCTCCGACATCAATGCGCTAAATTCTCCCAAAAGAGACTGTACCCTTTTAGGTACTTCCTCCTCTCGGGCTCCCTTTTCTGTTACCACCAGAGCCCGCACGACTACCACATGGACCTCCCGTTCTTCCTTCACCTCCACTTCCAATTTCAAAAAAGAGGTGACTAACGAGAGTAACGATTGATCCTCTGCTGTAGATTTATTTGCGACCCTTACTGAATTTCTCTTAGGCACCATAGCAATTTTTCTGCCTTCCCAATTGAAGACATAGACATTCTCTCGCCCTCGATAAGTCACATCCACATCAAATTGCCAAGGACGACCCAACAATACATGACTAGCATCCATGTCGACCACGTCACAAGCCACTTTATCTTGGTAATGTTGCCCAATAGAAATAGGGACTTTGCATACTTCGGTCACACTCACTTTAGGCCCCTTTTTGATCCACCCAATCATATAAGGTTTTAGGTGTTTTTCAACCCTCAACTTCAGATGTTCCACCAGCCTTCTAGACACAAAGTTTTCACAACTTCCCGTATCGACGATTAAATCGCAGACCTTGCCTTGCACACTGCAGCAAGACTTGAAGATGTTATTTCTTTGCGATGGGTCTTCTATTTTTGCTGAACACAAAACACGCTGAACCACGCAATTCACAATGTCTCCCTCTTCTTCTGCAATTTCGGCCCCTCCCAGCAGCTCCTCCATTTCTGTCTCTTCCCCCTCATACTGTCCCTCTTCTCCATCTACTCCCGCTCCTATAAAATTCACAGGCCTCCTAGCTGGGCACTCATTGGAACGATGCCCAGGCTGCCCACAACGATAGCATTTGAATCCTCCTGTTTTGGCATATGTATTTGGTGCCCGAAAGGCTTCTTTTGCCACTGCTGTTGCGCGATTTCCAGTTGGACTGTTAGAGGAGAATGCTCTTCGCGAGGTTTGATCTGGAATCACTTTGGGAGTACTCTGGACATCAGTGGCTGTGATTTTGCCCTTATAAGCTGACTCACCCGTGTTTCTATAATGGGGAAAATGAGTGGCAGATTTCTCCATTAATTCTACCTTCAAGGCCATATTGTGTGCCTCATCAACTGTCCACACTACTTGCAGCTCAATCCTTTCTCTAAGGGATGGTTTCAAGCCCCCCAAATATCTGGAAACCTGTTAAGCTTCTGATTCATTCAAATCGTTTTGAACCGACAACCTGGACCACTCTTCGGTATAACCTGCTACTGCCTTGTTCCCCTGCACACAATTCTGCAGGCTTTGGAAAGGAATTGTTCATAATCAGGGGGTAGAAATCTGCCCATCATGAGTTGTTTCATCCTCCTCCAAGATCGTATGGTTGCCTTGCCTTGGCGTCTCCTGTCCATCTGCAGCCTTTCCCACCACACAGTAGCCCCACTTCTTAGTTTGTAGGAGACCAGTTTCACTTGACGCGCTTCTGCGACCTTAGTAAAATCGAAGAACCTTTCGACCTCGGAGATCCAGTCCAGAAATTCTTCGATCTGCAATTTCCCATGGAACAAAGGAATGTCATCCCGTACCCTGTATTCAGGTTGGTTTCGTCGCTGTAATTGATTTTCAGGCGTGTCTGCTCCTTCTTCTTCCCAGTCATCGTCACTGTCGTCAGCATAAGGTCTGTTTCTGGCGACTCTAGGGGGAGGTTCCACCCTTGGACGGTTAAGGGCACCCTCATTGGCAGGTGCCAAAGGTCCCCTAACTAGTTGCTGGATCATGGCTTCCATCCTTGCCATTGCTTGCTTTTGTTCGTCAATGGCTGCCCACAGATCAACATCTGTGTCCCTGCGACCAGCGTCATGGGGATTAACTCTTCCTCCTTCGTTGTTGTTGGCCATTGAAACAAGGCAATTCTTTGCTCTGATACCACTTGTTGCTACCCAATTTTTGACTCTTTATTTTTCTAAAAAAAAAATATATATAAAATAATAATAATAATAATAATAATAATAATAATAAAAAACAAATAAATAAAATAAAATAATAATAAAATAGATTTTTGTACACGGGCAAAATTGAGCAAATTAAGAGTTTAATGGTCGATTGAGGGTTAAATCGCGAAAATCAGGAGCCAAGGACCAGATTAGAAACTCGCGCGAAGCCAAGGTTGAGATTGAATTTTTGATGGATATAATTGCATAAAATCAAGTTTAAATCCAATTGGGTGCAATTAAAGAAGTTAAAGGACCAAATCAGATTTTTACCTTCTAAATTTGTTTTGAAATCTGCATTAAATGGTAGGCACATTGATCTTCAAGCGCGATCATAATTCAATTTCCTTCCTAAGAAATTTTGAAATCTGCATAAGCAAGCACTGTTCCAGCGAATTTTCAGGCGGGCATAATTATCATTAACCACGGCAAAAGCAGATCAATGCTTCATGTGACCTTGCCTGATTTATCTCCCTCAATCTTCTTCCTGATTCTCTCCCTTTCTCCTTGATTGTCCTCTAATTACCTTCCTCAACATTCGGGTTTTCTTTGATAAATAGCAGCACAGCAACAATTAATTGAAGCAGATCAATGCAGCAACAATCAAATGGAATCAAGGAAATCAATTGGAATAAAAATAGAAAATCAACAGCAATGCAGCAGCAGATTTTATAACAGCTCAATCCCATGACTTCGGCAAAATAGATCAACCATGATTCTTTTTCCTAATCAATCTTCGGGTCTCCTCTGCTATAAATAGCAGTTTGTGCAAAGAGAAAAATGGGGGGGAGGAGTTTATGTAGAGAGAGGACAGTAGAAAAAAGAGGGAAACAGAGGAGGATTTTGAACGCAGAAAGAAAAAAAAATCACGAGGGAAGTTTGCAGAAAACAGAGATTTGCATACTGAAAAAAAAATGAAGGAGAAACAGAGGGAGAGGGGGTCAGGTTGACGTAAAATAGAAACATAGAGGGGAAAGAAAAGGACCGAACGAAGAGTTGGGGAAACAAAAGGGGCAGAATAAAAAGAGAAGTGAAAACAGGCAGGGAAGAGTTTTGAAAAATTTGAGATTTTTAGAAAAGAGAGAAAACACAGGTGATAACATGATTATCCCCATCTCTCTCGGCATCAAGCTCTCTCTATCTACACCTCTCGGTCTGTTAACAAACAGACTACGTTCTCTCTCCCTCTTCTTCTCGTCAGCAGCTCCGGCGTCCACTCCGACCACCAAGCACTACCATACCATCACCAGAAACCTCCACTTCACGCCATACATCCCAGCAGCAACCCAGGCGAAGGCGACGAAGAACAGCCCCGTCGCAGCCACATAGACCGTTACCTTCCGACGCCGTTTCCGGCCACCTCAGGCCACCATTTCTGACGATACAACGACCAGAAGAACCACCTCGATCTCCTTTACACAAAGATGTTATCAGGTAAGCATTTCGTCACACTCGAAAAATTGCATGTTTACTGTTCATCTTCTTCAAGATTCACGTGAAAAACCCGGTTACTGTTTGTGAACAGTAACTGGGTTGGGTCGGGCCCAAGGTCCGACCCGGAAAAGAAACGGTACGGGCTTTAAGCCCGTACGTCCACCCCAGCCGGGCAAAAATAAAAAAAAAATATATAAAAAAAATAAAAAATGAAAAAATATATATATAAATTTTTTTTTAAAAAAAATACTTTAAAAAATGTAGTATTTTCTTGCATACGACCAATACACTAGCATTTTTTTTTTAAAAAGAAATTGTTTTTGTTTCAAAAAATAAAATATATTATCTTGGGTTTTGAAGAGAAAAATGTGTTTTAGCATTGATTTCACAAAGAAAAAGTCATTTCTTGCATTTTTGAATTTTACAACATGTTTGTAAAAATCCAAAGGGTATTGGCCAATATTTGAAAAAAATATTAAAATCTTTTTTGGTTTATTATTCACTGTTGATATTTGGATAAATAAATCCTAAAGGGTTAATATCCAAAATATTCGGCGGGAATAATATGCTATTATTTACTGTTGGTATTTGGATAAATAAATCCTAAGGGGTTAATGTCCAAAATATTCGGCGGGAATAATATGCTATTATTCACTGTCGGGGTTTGGATAAATAAATCTTAAAGGGGTTAATATCCAAAATATTCAGCGAAGTAATATCCCATTCATCATTTAACCAATATATTCTTGGAAAAATCAAAATCATAACAAATCATAACCGAACAAAAAAAAACACCAAGCAGCTTACCTTAGGTAGGGCGTACTAGGGGTGCTAAAACCTTCCCTTTACGCAACCAGTCCCTTACCCTAGAATCTCTGAAAGACCAGTTTAGGTTTTCTAGTAACCATAATACTAGGTGGCGACTCCCCTTTTTACGAAAGTAAAGATTAGCCCCCCCCGACACATGGATATTCCCCCGCACACGGGGAAAGTCGCCACGACGCCACGCTCAAACCATTTTTGGGGTGCGACACCACTTGACGCAGAACGGAAAGCAAATTGATTTACCAACGTAAATCAGTGAAACAAAACAAATTTTGGTGTGAAAGAAAACTCAATATATTATTCTTTTTTTTTCTCCTCTGTTCCGCAGCCTTTAAATAGGCATGACAGCATTCAAGGGGTTACAATTTTGATTGCAGTAAATCTGCAATTATATGCTAAAAACGGAAATAAAGTAAAGGTCTTGCAGACAATTAAATGAAAAAACCATAACGGAAATAAAACAATTAAAGCGTAACGGGAATTATAAGTAATTGGGAAATAAAAGCTGATGCATATCAGCTGGGATTTGAGACGTTGCCGGTTGAGAATCCAAATTTAATTCCTAATCTTCCTGCTGCCAGTTGGCATGTGATTTTTGGACCGTTCGTTCTTCTTCATTTTCTTGTCCAACTCTTCCTCAAATTTTGCAACAAGCTGTTCTGCATCATATATATATATATATATATATATATATATAGGAAACTTTGCCGCTATGAGCATTGAGGGCTTTATCATGGAACACATCGTGGTTGAATATCCCAACCTAGTTTTCCTTTCAGAAACTAGGATATAATCACACGAACTGACAATGGTCAGTAATTGTTTGAAATTCCAGGATGTGAAACAACCACCTCAATCTAAACATTTAAATTATTATTATAGATAAGATTTCAAAATATTATTCTAAGAATACCCTTTCAGATAGGTTGGGAGAGAAGGAGCAGTGCATAGAGGATTAGGTTGCTTATTTTCTCTTGCTCGGGTCTTTGAAAACCCTTGGATCAAGGAACGAGCTAACCCTAGCTACAAGGAAGACTGGTATGGGTTTTAATAAAAGGAAATTACCTCATAAAATTTGGTTTTCATTTCGTACTTCGTTTTCTCAATCTCGGAGAAAAGACTTTCTCTGGCTTCTGAAGCATCCCATTCCTTGCTTATGGAGACACCTGATATAGAGAAAGCCATTAATATATATATAGCAAACTAAGTAAAACGACATTCTTGTTAGAAATTAATTTTAAATTTAGGAAATTAATAGATTTAATAAAGATTTATTATCAAAAGATTCCTGCTCCAATCATACTGTCTTATAGGTAAAAACAATTGAGAGAGCTCCAATCGCACATAAATGGTGTCCATATTTATGTAATTAAAACGTTATAACAGTCCTAGTTGATCTGTGTTGTACATAATCAAGATATTGTAACAATCTCTAGCAAGGATGATTTACCAGGGAAACCTGAATAATAGAATTAATATCATTGGAATTCATAATATACTGCTATCCATAACATTGCATTACCTCTACTTTCTTTTTCAAATTTGTCCATGGTGTGCTGAATAATAGAATCAATAGAAGCCTCAAATCCAGCTTTAGTTGCCCTCTTCACCTTCTTTATCAACCTGGTCTTAAAAAATTGAAGTGCACGAGAACGCAGATGTCGCAGCATGGCAGCATAAGCTGGGTATAGAACCTGCATAACAGACCAGAAAACTTAATCACCGAGAACGCGCGGTGACTGTTTTCAGTCAACGTATGAGGTATCATTGAAGCCTTACTTGTAGAGCTTCTATCTCCAACTCTTTCCGTATGTCATCTCTAATACTCTCTTTAAAATGGGTCGCCTCCATGTCATATCTGTTGAAAATTCAATATTACAAGCCCACAGGCAACAACAAAGGTTCCATGTTGGACAAGAAGTATAATTAATGCAATATTTCGTGTCTTTTAGTGCTTTGCAACATTTTGATTCTGCATCGAATAGAACATAAACATGCAGAACCTATAGCTTTCCAAAATAGAGAGCAAGAGGTAGACTTACTGGGAGAGAGTGCTTTCCAAAATAGATATGATATTTTTCCTAAACTTGGGTGCTGGACGAGCTTCAACATCTTTTCTCAATGCCAACCAATTCTGTATGAAATCAATTGTATAACGAGTGAACTAAATTTAAGATAAAGGTAGCGTAGTAACTTTTGCAAGAAGAAATAGAGAAAAGAAATACGTACCTTATCAGAGTTCAAACGACTTAGCGTCTCCTTGGCAATCTGATCACATCGAAATGTGGCAACCATCAACTGATAAACAAAATGGAGAAATACGATCACACAACTGGGAAATGTAATTAAAAAGTTTGTATTTTCACAAACTAAGTCAGCATATATATAAACCTCCATAGCAGGAAGATCCATATCCTTGTTCTCCTTTATGGTTTTCCATATCTGCTCTACACGAAGGGTAAGCCCTGAAGCAGGTTGAACATCCTTCCTACCACCAGCAAGACCTCCTGGAGAGATAGAATGGAAGAACCGCTGCCTCAGCCGATCAACCTGTAAAATACATCACGTAAGGGATTTCGGACAAAGATAATAACAACACAACTAGGTAACCCAAACTCATAAGATTCTAGACGAGCTCCTAGGATATGGTTTTTATATTCTGGGGCTGAACCGCTGCCTCAGCCCCAAAACATCGTTTCAAGAAATGAATCAAAGAACCGCTCAATCCAGCCTGAACTGTTAGATGGATATCAGGATAGTAATACAAAAAAATATAATTCAAAACTAATGATTGATCTATCTTCTTATAAACTGCCACAGGCCTCCTCACTGCCACCATCTTTCCCTCTGTCTCCACTAGCAAGCACCAAATATCCTATGACTCTCAGACAGCGGCAGCCGAAGACAACAAATCTAGTTGCTTCAAGTGCGGCAAACTCTACCTCCACACGGGTACTGCATTCTCCCTCTTCTAAGCCTTTTGCATTTTTTGATGTTGACCGGTATACATTATGATATAATGCTGTGTGATGAGATAGCCGTTTTGCACTCTAATCGCACATGGTCTTTAGTTCTATTTCATCATTCGATGAATATTATTGGCAGTAGATGGATATATCAGATCAAACATTATGTTATTGGTAGTATTAAGTGCTATAAAACGTGTTTTTTTGCTAGAGGTTTTACCTAGCTGGAAGGCATTCATTATTCTGAAACCTTCAATCCAGTTATTAAGTAGGCCATTGTCCAATTGGTTTTCTCTATCACGGTTTCGTGAAATTAGAAGATTTATCAGCTTGATATTCACAATGTCTTCCTCATTGGTTTTGTTAACTTCTGTCTTCCATCTCATGTGTGCAAATTGCACAAATCATTGCATGGTTTGAAATAGGCATCGAGAGCAAGGTACACTCGTCTAAGTGATTTTTTGCTCTCCATTGGATTCCGAGCTTCCAAGGTTGACACCTCCCTGTTTATCTTATCTGATGGTACTAATATCTTCAATCTCCTAGTATATGTTAATGATATTCTGATTACATATAACAACTTTGCTATGCTTCATCACCTAATATAGTTACTAAGCTCTGGGTTCAAGCTTTGTGACTTAGGTGATGTTCACTACTTTCTGGGTATTGAAGTTCAGTCTATCGGTTTGGGTTTAATGCTATGTCAACATAATTATATTCTTGACATCCTCACCTGAGCTGGTATGACTTCCTACAAACTTGTTGATACTCCAGTCTCCCCTTCAAATGTCACTCCATTACCGGATCACTCATTATCTGATCCTACATGATTTTATCAAATTATGGATGCTCTTCAATATCTTAACTTCACCCATCTAGATATATGTTTTGTTGTTAACAGAGTCTATTAGTTTATGCATGCTTTTACAAATTCTCATTGGGTTGTTGTTAAGCATATTCTACGCTATCTTAAAGGAAGGGCATCTTATGGTTTTCATATCACTTGAGGCTCTTCCTTTGCTCTCTATGGCTTTACAGATGTAGATTAGAGTGGTAGTATTGATGATCGCAAGTCTACGAGTGGCTAGTATTTTTTGGTCAGACTCCGATTTTTTGGAAATCTGGCAAGCAACGCACAATTGCTTGCTCCTTTACTAAGGCTTAGTATAAAGCCCTTGCTAATGGTACTGCTGAAGTCATTTGGCTTCAATACTTGTTAACAGATTTGTAGGCTCCCTCAGTTTCTGCTCCTACCATTTGGTGTGACCTATCTCAGCAAATCATATCTTTCATGCTTGTACTAAACATGTTGAAGTGGATTATCACTTTGTTTGTGACTGCAATGCCAAGAAAGAGATTCATATTCGTTTTGTTTCTTCTCGGGATGAACTTGTTGATATCTACACTAAACCATTTCCTGTTACATCCTTTACTGCTTTTCAATTCAAGTTTTGGGTTGATCCCCTACCCTTAGCTTGAGGGAGCATATTATAGAATGTATATATCAGAATAGAAAATTATTATAGGATTATTCCAATGTTGTAATTCCTATAGTTATTGTCGTGTTCTATCGCATCTATATAAATAGGAAGGTTACCTAAGGCATAACACAACACATTCCATTATTCTCAACTATAAGAAGAAAAAAACCCCTTAACTTTACATTGTCATAATCCAATTTTGGGTTATTTCTCAAATCTATTCAAAAATAACAAAAATAAAATAAAAAGGGATGGTGTTGGTAGAAAAATTAAGGTGGAAATTTTGGACTTTTTTCAAAAGCCCGATCATACCTCTTTTTGCCCAGAAATGAAGAAAAACACAAATTCAAGACTAAAATAATTTATTATTGGATAAATCTTCTTAAAAATTAAGTTGGAAGGCATAATTATATATTTTATGGGCCAATTTGATTTAATCGTTGGCCAATTTCAACTGTAATTATGTTATTTAATTGAAAGCTCAATTGAAGGATTTAAGTAAGCGCAAGGGCTTAATTATACTTTAAATAAGTCAAATTAATTGTATTTAGGGTTTAATTGGCAAGAAATTAAGTTTGAAAGCTTAATTTGGGTTAAATTGAGAAGATCCGAATTTTCAATTATGAAACTTTTCGGGTAAAATCGAAAGCCAAAATTGAAAAGAAAAACATTGTTTTTTTCCATCGAAAATAACTCTTTTTGTAACAACCTATTTTTTATCAGTCTATTTTATATTAAAAAATTATCATGGCAGCCATGCTGCACCCATGCCTCACCCATGCCTTCAACTCACTCCTTCTGCAACACCTTCTCGTGGACAACTCCCCTATGCCTTGCACCTTTTCTTTTTTATCTATAAATAAGAGGAGAAAATACTGAAATGAGGGGGAGACAAGAAAACATGGAAATAATACACAGACAATCGGGGGGAGAAAAATAGATAGAAGAGGGGAAAATTTTGATTGAAGAGACGTCGTTATAATATCTGGGGAAATTTTGACAGTGACGATGGGGAAGAACACAGACATAGGACACATGATAACATTTTAGCTGACCCACGGCTGGAGCTTAATCGCCGGCAGTGGCTCCCTCCCCTCTCTTCCCCGCTGCAACTCTTCTCTCTCTCAGCCTTACATCGTCAGCCCTCTCTTTCTCTCTCCCCGATGGCTCCTCTCTCTCTCTAAAAAACGAATGAACAACTCCTCCTCCTCTTCCTCCTTCAGCTAGTTCCTAGCGACCTCCAGAAGCTCCCTAACAGCAAGCTCGACCTTCTTCTTCAGATCCGGTGACCGTCGCAGCAGCAGGGGTGAGGCAACAAAAGACCATCCCTTCCATCACCTATTCCGGCCACCACAGGCCACCATTTTCGACGCCACAATGACACAGAGAACCACCTCGATCTCCTCTATCTAGAGGCAATGGCAGGTGAGCTTTTCATGACCACCACTTTACTGTACACGTGCATGAATTAATTCACACACACACACACACACACACACACACACATATAAGTTGTATGGGTGTGGGTGAGCTAGTTGGCTGGGTCGGGTCCAGCCCAGCCTAAGTCTCTCATAGTTTGGTTCTTGGCCCAACTTGACTGGGCCAACCCATTTAGCGAGGTAAGGCTCGACCCATAAAGAAAATTAAAAAGAAAAAACAAAAAAAATTACATTTAAAAAAATAAAAAAATATGTTGTTTTTGTGTATACGACCGAATTCCAAAAATTTTCAAGCATATATTTTGTAAAAAAAATATACGTTGTATTTTTCTCATATTTTGAACAAAATTAGATATCGTAACAAGTTTATGATTATCCGTTGGAATTTGGTCAAAATATATAAAAAAAATTATTTTGTTTTAACTATTGGGGTGTAAAAATAAATTGTAAAGTGCACTCGCAGATAAGAAAATATTTTTTTATTGTGGTGTAAAATTATATTGTAAAGTACACCCGTGGACAATTTTTTTTTTTGAAAATATAGTGTAAAAAAAATTAAACTTGAAAAAAAAATCAAACAACAATGTAGCTTGTTTTAGGTAGGGTGCAGTGGGGGTTATGCGTCTTTCCCTTACTGAACAAGTCTCCTTACCTGGACTCTCGTAGACCAATAGGTTCCTAATGACCATAATATTAGGTAGCGACTCCTAATAATTATAATCATAAATTTTACAGCTATAAAACATAACCTCCTTTACAACACGCGTTGTTGTCTCCTCAAATCAAGAATGACGAAACATGAAGTGTGAAAACTTAGCTGTCACGACATACATCATGCTACCTCAATCTTCAAATACAAAAAAACTGCCACTACAATTTGATAAAACAGAAACAAAGCAAAAAAAAAAAAAAAAACACAATTCTGGCCTTTAATTCTAGAGAAACATGCAACGAACACAATCCATCAGTTGAAAACAATTAATTTACCTTATCTTTAAACTCGTCCTCCTCGCGTTCATTATTAGGTAAGGCAGTGATCTCCACCTTCATTTTATAGTTTTTTTTATTTTGTAACAATAGATATATTAATAAGAAGAACACAAAGACAAAGCTATCATTAGCACTGGTGGATTAACCCATATAAATAAAATAAAGTTAAGTTAGTAAATGAAATTTAAAAATAATATCATATTAACAAAACACTAAACCGTGTGGGGAGTTACAGTAACAAAACATTAAACCGTGTGGGGAGTTACAGTTAACTCCCCACACATTTCACTGTGGATTTCAACAGTGTTTTTTTCTTTTTAATCTTCCGGATTTTTTTTTTTTTTACTTTCAGCTTATCTTTCTTTCTTTCTTTTTTTTATTCGTTTCTTGCTATTTTTTATTACTTTTTTTTTGTTTTTTTTTTATTTTTTTGTTTCTTGCCTTTTTTTTATGTTATTATGTTTTTTTTTTCTATTTTTTTCATATTTTCCCATGATTTTTTTTTGTTATACTTTTTTTTTCTTTTTTGACTTATATATATTTATTTTATATAATCAAAATGTCTAGCTAGCTTAAACGCGCCATGATTAATCATCTGATCCAATTTTCTTATAGTTTTTTTTTTTTGCTAAAGTGTTTTTCTTATATTTTTATTTTGTTCATTTATATATATATATATATATATATATATATATTTTTCTATAACCGGGGTTTATGGGCCAACTTATGTATACCACAACTAATTCCCAACCCGAATTTGTTTGTAAAACAATATAGATTGCTAAAGTGCTTTCATGCTTATATTTTTTTTTGTTTTCTTTAACTTTTATATTTTTTTTTATAACCAGCATCTTCGTGCCACCTTAGGCGCACAATAACTAATCCCGGAATCAAAATTTTTTTGATAACCGGGTGTCTAGGCCACTTTGCGTACACCACGACTAATCCCCCAATCAATTTATTATTTTTTCAAATTTTTTTTCCTTACAGTGCTTTCCCACTACAATGTTTTTTCCCCCTGATTTTTACTTCTTCTTTTTACCTTTTTTGTCCTTATTATGTTTATTTTTTCATTTTTTATCTTATTATGTGTGTTTTTCCCAAAATATTTTTTTGCCCATTATACTTTTTTATATTCTTTTTTCTTTTTCCACTTATATTTTTTTTTTGTTTTTTTAACCGGGGTGTCTTGAGCGCACTACGATTAATTCACATATCCAATTTTTTTGATAACCAGGGTGTTCAAGCCAACTTATGTGTACCATGACAATCCCTGGACCCATTTTTTTTTTCTGAAGTGTTTTCCCGCTGATACTTTTTTTCCCATGATTTTATTTTGTTCACTTATATATTTTTTTATAATCGGAATCTTCAGACCAGCTTAAGCACACCACGACTAATTCCTAAGCCAATTTTTTTAAAAAATAATATGAATTGCTACAGTGCTTTCACGCTTATACTTTTTCTTCTTCTTCCACTTATATATTTTTTTTATAACCATGGTCTCTCTCAGCCAACTTAAACTTATATATCCCTATAAGACAAAATCCAAAAGTTGGCTATAAGGGTGTATTGATAATTTATCAATTTTTAATTATATTTTTTGTAGTAGTGTTGTGGACATGTCTTCGGGCATGACGTTAATTTCAAAGCTCATGCACATTTTGGATAGCGTGTGCGGCGTCGTGAAACTTCTAAAAATATATAATAGCTTTTTATATATTTATTTTATTATGTAAAATGTGTTTAAAATAATGTCATAGTATCAGAGGTATTTTCAATTTTTTTCATTTCTGTGCACAGTACAATAATTATAATACTATTAAATAACACAAAAACCAAAAATTATTAGTGAAGGTGTCCCGATAATTTTACTTTTTTAGTGCGCAGTAAAATAACTTTCGTAGCCTCAAATAAGACATAACGAAAGAATCATCTGTTGTAGTGTTTCAAACATTTCACGTTTAACTATCTATAGAAAAAAATTTCACTTTTATTTTACACCACCAAAGTTAAACTTACTATGTTTTTTAATGCGAGTTGCATTTAATACAAATAAAAATAACAATAAAAATTAAAAATCTAAACAAAGAGTAAAGGTGTATAGATACAAATAAAAAATTTTAAATTATCTTAAAAGGATAAAAAAAATCAATGGATTGAAACTAAATTAAAAAAATAAAAAAATAAAAACTAAAAACTAAAATATAAAATTATATGTTAAATCTAGATAAAAAAAATATTTAATCCCTACGACGGAGCGCGGGTAAATGGCTGGTGTATATATATATATAAGCGTCCGTTAAGGGAGAAGAAATCTCAACCTAGCTACCTTAAAAAAATCACCCAGAGGAGTCCTTTTATAAGCATCGGGTTTAGGAATTTCAGCCCATATCTGTATAATTTACCAGAGGCAAAAACACGCAGTATTGTGAGAATTTTTTATGCAAAATTAATCACAGCAATTATGTCATGTATAATGAACAAGGAGACGACAACATACCTTCTCGATATCTCCCCTCAGACTAAGTTCTAGACGTTCAAATGGGGTCTGCATTTACACTCGGTAAATATGAGAGACCTATATAGTTTTTTTATAACAAAAAAAAACCTTACAAATATTTATTATCATTATTTTAATTATTTTATTTAAAATAAAAAAATATATAAAACATAAAATAATTAAAAGCTTTGTAGGTTGATTATTTCACTCAAATATATAGCATCATAAAAAAGATATAGGACAATGAACTGTTTTTTTACATGTTAAAAAATTTGGTTCTAGTTGCAGCGAAGCACAGGGCAAGTGAATCATATATATATATATATATATATATATATATATATATATATATATATATATATATATATATATATATATATATATTTTTATTATAGATAACTTGATATAATTTTTCAACCTACTTTATCTATATGTGACTTTGTATATTTTTTGTTTACATGATATTAAATATGAAATATCATATATGAATAAGCTCCAAAGATGAATTTAGAATAGAAACAACATTGACTATTATTCTAATTATTAGTGGCATTATTATCGTTTTCACAATCACTATTGTTATAATTACGATAATAATTATTATGATAACCAACACCGTTATTTTTATTAATATCATGGAAATTCTAATTAGTATTCTGATCGTTAATATAATTGTTTTTGTTTTTATATGATAAATAAAAGTGTAGGCAAGAAAAAAAATTAAAATTATTATTATTATTATTGCGTAAATAATTGAAAAAACAAAATTACCTCGAAGAATAAAAAAACACATAAATTTTTTAACAAAATAGGAATTTAAAAAATAAAATAAATGACTAAACAAAAATAAATATCATTAGCTTTTAAAAAATTGTTTTACTAGAAGAATAAATTCAAATAATAAAAAAAATGAACAAAAGGAAAAAATAATAAATATCAATTTTCAAATGATCATTAACTCAAATTAAAATTTAAGAACTATATTAAAAAAATACATCCTTAACAAAAGAGAAAATTAAAAATATAAGAGCCGAAATGAAAACATATTTATAATGAATTTTGATTGAAAGAAAAAATTGAAAACGATCCAAACTTTGATACCAAAAATATTAAAGTATTTAAAATCAATTTGGAAATTAAAAGATTGCTGACCAAAATAAAACCAAAATATATAATCAATTTCAATTGAAGGACAAATTGAAACAAATCAAAACTTCTATAACATTAATAAGGACTATATAAAACAATCAAAAGAATAAAGATTGAAAGGAAATAAAAATAAACAAAGGAGTCTGTCATATAATTTAGCATGTAGGAGAGAGAATGGGGGAATTTAATCAACCACTGTCATGTCGCTAGCCATTGTGGCACACCACGCATTGCATCATGTGAAAAAGGACATAGCGTCGCATCCCTCTAGACGTTGGATGAATATTTTTAATCATCGTAAGAAGCCGCATGCGCCGATCAAAGTGTGTGTGAGCTCGGAAAATGATGGCATGTTCAGAGACGTGCCCACAATATTTCAACATAAAATATATTTAAAAAATAGTAAATTATCAGCATGCCCCTACAGCTAAATCTTGTATTTTATCTTATATGAGGGCATATCCATATTTATATATTTTCAAAAAAAATATGAAAATCCCAAAATACCCTCCTTGACAACTCTGAGTTTTTATCTTATTGCAAAGTACAAGGTTTTTATTATGCATTGAAAATATGAAATTGCGGTGACAACCCGACAGTAATTCTTGATTTTTATTTTATTTAAGAGTATTATAGTTATTTTACTATGTATATAAATATAAAAAATTATAAATACTCCTGAATCCAAGACTAAAATTATTATACATGGAGAGGTAAAATAGTAATTATATTATTATAATCCATAATAATATATGTTTTTTACTATAGTATTTTAGCGATTTGTTCTAGCTTATTAGGTAATAGTTTTCTATATACTACGAAGAAGTTATTTTCATAATATATCCAAATAAAATATCATTATTTCATGGGGGGCAAAAGGTTTACCATTACAGGAATGGAGCTCAAAACACTACCTTTGTCTGGTCGCGTAGGACAAACAACAAGGTTGTTTTGCGGGCGCGAAATAGACGAAGCCTGCATATTATTTGAGAAATTATGAAAAAATATAATTGATTGTATATATATATATATATACACATATATAAATTTCTCAAAAAATATAATTGATTGTATATATATATATATATATATATATATATATATAGTTTTGCGGGCGCGAAATAGACGAAGCCTGCATATTATTTGAGAAATTATGAAAAAATATAATTGATTGTATATATATATATATATATATATATATATATATATATATATATAAATTATACTCCCTATTGAGCGAAAACAAATGGTTAGAGTGTAACCTCAAAAACTGTTTTCAAAAGGGTCCTGTTGGCAGCATGTTCTCGACCAATGTCATTGCACCACCAGTATACAATAATTCAACAATCTCTGTTGATTCTTGCTGGTGGAAACCATATTTACTCGAGTATATTTTATTTAAAAATATATTGAAATGATATGTTTTTTTATTTTTTAAAAATTATTTTTAACATCAGCACATTATGATCTAAAAACACAAAAAAAAATATTTCAATTAAAATATTTTTTTAAATTATAATAAAACACAGTTATCACCGCTGATCCAAAAATGTGCTTAGTAACTGGTAAACCTAGAGTCAGTTTTTTTTTAAAAAAATTAAAACTTAATTAAACTTATGTGACTTAAAAGGTCAATCTTCCTGCCCGTGGCCTGTTAATCTAACCAAATTTAGGACATGACCGTTATCGGTTCAACTTGAAACTGATTTTTTTATATATATTTATTTAATTTGTTATTTTTAAATTTTTGTACAAAACATTATCATTCAAGTTAACCGTCAATCTTGTATTTTTACATCGCAAATACGTCAACCAATTCCATTGTAGGGCTAATGATTATGTGCATTTTTAGTAGCTAGTCGTGATTGATTTTTTAAATAAATTTTGTTTATAAATATATTAAAATTATTTTTTTTAAAAAAATATTTTTAACATTAAAATATCAAAATGATAAAAAGATATCAAAATAAATAATTTAAAACAAAAAAAAAATCAGATTTGTTCAAAAACTCTCTCTTTTTTCCCAAACAACCCCTATAATGGAAATTGCTTGTGCACGTGTGAGATTATCAAAATGATATAAAAATATCAAAATAAATAATTTAAAACAAAAAAAATCAGATTTGTTCAAAAACTCTCTCTTTTTTCCCAAACAACCCCTATAATGGAAATTGCTTGTGCACGTGTGAGTTTATGCAGGTATGTATTACTATAAAATTGATAAATATAAACAAAAACATTGATGAAAAAATTTATTCCGATGAATTTTACCAGCAATTTTTTTCACCGTTACAGTTATCTATAAATACCAACAAAAAATATTAAAAACATTATAGAGAGACAAACTACAGCAGCTGCGTGTGTGTGTTATAACGATGAAAGCAAAGTTACTGTGGCTTCCAACATTTTATGTTGATTGATTGACTGGGAAAAGTCAATGCCTTGATTCTCTATACGGTCCGGGTTGACCAGAAAAACTAAGTTACGGTTTGGCATTGCTGTCAAATTGATATTTAGCTGTTGTTATTTTATTTTTATTTTTTTTATTTTAAATAATTTATTTTTAATATTTTTAGATCATTTTGATGTGTTGATATTAAAATAATTTTTTAAAAATAAAAAAAGTATTATTTTGATGTATTTCTAAACAAAAAGCACTTTAAAAAATAATCACAACCACACTCCCAAATACCCCAATAAACAGTTGATTTGGCCAAAGTTATGCGGTAGCTTGTTAGAAAATAATATAAATCATATTCCAGGGCCTCACTTACAAGCTTAAGCTTTTAAGTGTGTTGGTTCCTTAACATGGTATCAGAACATTGTTGACCCAGCGGTCACGAGTTCAAATCTCACCACCTCCATTCTATTTGATAAAAATCAAGCACAAGGCAATGTGGACCTGTGCAAGTTTTAAGCCCAAAAGGCTTTCACTTGAGGGGGGGTGTTAGAAAATAATATAAATCATATTCTAGGACCTCACTTACAAGCTTAAATTTTTAGGTGAGTTGGTCCCTTAACATAGCTTACCGGATGACAAAAACCAAAGAGATCCCAAAGATTCATATTTTTAAAAATCAAACAAAGGATCAAGAGCTTACAAAATATCGAGACAAATGAGATCATCAAATTAAAATCTATAACAAAATTAAAATCAGACAAGATTCCCTTGTTCATGAACGAATTGAAGATGCATAAAAAGAATATACTCAGATATTAAAATGAATGTTGACCATACAAAACTCACATGTTTATCATTACAATGTCAGCAATTGCCAAAGCAAATAGAGCACTTTGCTTTTCGAATGTGGCGCCGTCCTGAGAACATCACAAATTCATTTTCGCAGTTTAAATATAATTATAATATGTGAAATTAATTTCAATCTTATCAATAATTTCAAATAAATATAAACAGAAAATGAAGAATGATTTTAATTCAAACATTAATGATCATTACAATTAAAACTCTACTTAAATTGACATCATTAAGAGCTTATGATTCACAATAACCTTATGTAATGATTAATAAACCTCGGTACCTACAAGTGAAAATTAGACAGAGATCTTTCTTAATTATTGAATTAATTAATTGATAAAACTATTTTTTTATAAACACAATTAAGAGAATTAATTAATGCTCAGATATTAATGCAAAGCTTAGTTAGTTTATACTTGGCCTCTTTCCCTGCTGTCCGATCCCTCCACGTCTATGGCAATTGTGAAAGGCTCGATACCAATACCCTTCGCAATCCAAATGCCTTGCGTTGTTTGATTCCTGAAAATATAAGCTAAATTATTTTTCATACCAGTAAATAAATAGACGAATACTCCTTTATAAAAAATTTAAAAAAACACCTGACCTTCCATCATCTGCATCCATCATCCTGAAATCTGTCTGGAAGAGCTTATTCAAGAGGGTGCTCTTCCCTTTTCACCAAATTAAATAAGACAAATTAAACAGTTTATATTCTTTCTCTGCATGCTAGCGTGCGGTAAACACACAGATCACCACAACAACAACTATGTAAAAAGAGTACATACCGCCACTTTGGGGGCCCATGATTGCAACAACAGCGTAGGAGACTCCGCGTTTTGAGAGGTTGGTGGTCTTCGAGAAGTTTTCGAGTCCTTCCATGTTTAAAACACCGTCACCGCTAATCAGCTGGAAGCTGCAGCAATCTTCCGCCATTATTATAGCTCAGCTTTGGACGTGTTTTTAGGTTAGTACTGTTGTAGACGTAAAGTATTTCTCTGGGAAACTCAAGTTTTGTTTTTTATTTCTTAGGATTGTTTACAAAGATGAAGTGTACACTAGTTTGTTTCAAACTAAGGTGCGGTACTCGATAGATAGATAGAGGTACATGGAAGACAATAGCATTTTAGGGTTTTGTTAAAAAAAGAAGAAGAGGGTGGTTGGCGTAGAGTTTTTCACAGAAGCTTATTATATATATAGACTCAACTAGCTAGTGTCTGGTTTCTCACGTGCAAGTAATAATTTAGTGCCAACTGAGAGTGGCGTTGTGCTCTGTCTATTAATTGGCACTTGTTCTTCACCTGTATCTTGTTGGGATTTTACATTGACTAAGTCTAGTTTGATTTAGTCTTTTAGCTGTTATTATTTCTAGTTAATAATGTCCTGCTGTCTAGGACTCCAGTTTAGATTTGATTCTCTTTTAACAAATTGACCACGTCTGTAGTGGCATTGCTCTTTTCTTGCTTTTCTGTTATGTAAAGGCTGTCATAAAGCCTGAGCTCTTCAACTGGAATAAGGTGTGGTTTTTCCTGGCTTTTAACATTTAGTGCAGTTAAGAGTTTTCACGGAATCAACATTTGATATCAGAGCCTGAACACCTAGAGGTTTGATTGAGAGTGTATTTTTAGTTTGGAATTGCAATTCCTAACAAGAGAGCAGAGTGAAACATAGAGTGTGGATAACAAGAGAGCAAGAGTGAAACACTTAGTGGGAGCAGGAGTGAAACACTTAGTGCGGATAACAAGAGAAAAAGAGTGAAACACTTAGGCTTACACCAGATAGAGATAGAAACGAAATTTGAGATGGCCATTGAGAAATATGTTCAAGCAGCCATTCCCTAGTTTGATGGTCACTATGACCACTGGGCTATGCGCATGAAGAATCTTCTTAGTTCGAAGGAGTACTGGGATTTGATCGAAACAGGAGTTCCATCAGAAGCAGAGGATGGTGCTGTGCTAACTGACGGACACAAACAACTCAAACTCAAAGATTAAAGGTGAAAAACTATTTGTTCCAAGCCATTGATAGCACGATCATGGAGACAATCCTTGATAAAAGCAGTGCTAAATGCGATAGAAACATTAGGGTTCAACAAGAATTAAAAGGGCTCAACTGCAAGCCTTAAGAAGAGAATTTAAAGTGTTGCAAATGAAGGAAGGGGAGAAAGTGGATGAGTACTTTGGATTGATCCCTTAGGATTTATTTATCCAAACACCAATAGTGAATAATAGCAAATTATCCCCACCGTATATTTTGGATATTGACCCTTTAGGATTTATTTATCCAAATATCAACAATGAATAATATGAATAACCAAAAATAATATTTTGATATGTGCGTGGTCGTCGGCTGCTGACGTTGATGAACCGAGAGGGAGAGAGAAACGGTGGCTGCTGGTTTTTTAGAGAGAGAGAGAGCGGGAAATCGAGAGGAAGAAGATGAAGTTGAGAGATGGAGAGAAAAAAACACGAGAGGGATGAAGATTGAAATTTCACGTAAAATCTGCTTATTCTGTTTTGTTTTTTCTTCGTTTTTTCACTGTATGTTCTTCGTTTTTTCCTCTCTTCAATTCTACCTCCTCTTTTGTTTTTCTTTCTTTTTTTTTCTTGTTCCCCCCTCTCCTTTCTAGTCTCTGCATTTTCTATTTATAGCAACAAAAACACCTCCTTGGGCTGCCGAATGCTTAATGCAATTATAGCCGTTGGACATTGAAGCAGGTCTGGTCATTGAGAAAATTTTGAGATCAATGACTTCCAGATTTGACTATGTGGTTTGCTCAGTAAAGGAGTCTAATGATTTGAGCCAACATGCCATCGATGAACTTCAAAGCAGGTTACTCGTTCACGAACAAAGGATGCACCGTCATCATCAACTTGATGAACAAGTCTTGAATGTTTCCTATGAAGGAGGAGGAAAAAGTAGAGGTGGTCGTGGTACCTTTATGGTCATGGAAATGGCAAAGACAGTGGAACTGGCAGAGGCAGACATGAATTTAATAAAGCACTAGTGGAGTGCTATAAATGCCATAAGCTAGGACATTTTTAATATGAGTGTCCTAGCTAGGAAAAAAGAGCTCATTATGTTGAAATCCATGAAGATGGAGAATTATTGTTAATGGTTTAAACAGAATTCAACACTGAAATACCTGCAGATGACAAGCTTCTGTTAATGGCTCAAACAAAATTTTACAGTTCAAAAGAAAGCATGTGGTTCCTTGACTCCGGCTGCAACAATCACATGACTGGTGATAAGCAATGGTTCTATCATCTAGATGAATCCTTTCGCCAAGTTTTAAAACTAGGCAATGACACCAACATGGCTGTATTAGGGAAAGAAAACATCAAGCTTTGAATTCATGGTACAAGTCAGATGATCACTGATGTGTTTTACTTACCAGAGCTCAAAAATAATCTCCTCAGTATTGGTCAGTTACAAGAACACAACCTAGCCATTCTCATATAACATGGAGAATGCAAAATTTATCATCATGAACGAGGATTGATTATGTATACTCAGATGTCTGCTAATTGAATGTTTATCCTTCTAGCTGAAAAAGAAACACAGATGCAAGCTCAAGTCTCTATCCCTATATGCTTCAAGACTACATTTGCATATACAACTGACTTGTGGCACTATAGATATGGGAATTTGCATTTCAAGTGCTTGAGTACCCTGTCTCGGAGGAAGATGGTGAAGGGCATGCCTCAGCTCAGCGAGTCTTCAGCTGCTTGCACAATATCTATGATGGGAAAGCAACATCGAGAGAACATTCCGAGAAAGAGTATGTGGAGGGCTACACAACAACTGTAACTCATCCATGCTGATATTTGTGGTGCCATTACACCTGAATCACACATCCATAAGAGGTACATACTTACATTTACAGATGATTATATCATAAAGTTATGGACCTATTTATTGAATCTTAAATTAGAAACGCTTGCGATCAAAAAATTCGAATGTCTCATAGAAAAAGAATCTGGCAGTGTTATATGTTGTCTTCGATCTGATTGAGGTAGGGAGTTTACCTCGTTTGATTTTAATGAGTATTGCAGCTCTAATGGTATTGTTAGACAACTCATAGCAGCTTATACCCCACAACAAAACGGGGTTGCTGAGAGAAAGAATAGAAACAATTATGAATTTGGTACTGTGTATGTTAACCAAAAAGCTTATACCAAAAGAATTTTGGCCAGAAGCTGTCAATTGGGCTATTGATTTGCTCAATCAATGTCCTGCTTTTGCTATACAAGACAAGACACCGGAGGAAACATGGTCTGGGTTTAAACCTTTAGTAGAACATTTCAAAGTATTTGGTTGCATTGGGTATGTTCACATTTCTGACATAGGCAGAAGCTTGATGATAAAAGTGTCAAATGTGTTTTATTGGGTCTGAGTCAAGAATCAAAAGCATATCGCATGTATGATCCAGTATCCAGCAAAATCACAATGAGCCGAGATGTGGTGTTTGAAGAAGATAAAAGGTGGGATTGGAGTGCTGAAGAAATTAGAAGTCAAAATCTTGAAAGGGGAGATGACGATAATTTACAACCAGAATTTACAAATGAAGAAGAGCGACAGCCAGATGAGAATAGTGATACAAAAGGAGCCTAACAGGTTGAACACGGAGCTCTTAACTCAGGTTCATCATCAAACAACAGCACAAAAGCAACACAGCAACATGATGACAGTACTAGTGGCTCAAGATCATCAGCATTGCAGGGTGACAGCAGTGCTACTGGTTCAACTAGTTTAATTCCATTATCAAGCAAAAACATCTCCAGTCCAGTTCTAGAAGAGTTTCAGCCTCCAGTTCTATGTAGAACATCTTTAGTTCAGTTCAGTAGAGAATTTCAGCCTCTAGTTCTGCTCAAGGGAGAGTTAGACGAAAACCAGCCTACTTACAAGATTATGCTTACTTGTATTATTATGGAAGTTGCGAAGATCTATCTGGTGTAGATGAAGATGCTAATATGATGTTTTTTAAAGTCTCCAATGAACCAATATCCTAGGAAGAAGCTGCCAAGAGTCAGAAATGGAGAGCAACAATGGAGTTAGAAATTCAATCCATCGAGAAGAATGGAATGTGGGAGTTAACAACACTGCCAAGTGGAGTCAAACCAATTGGAGTAAAATGGATTTTTAAGACCAAGCTAAATGAGAATGGGAAAGTGGACAAACTTAAAGCAAGGCTTGTCGTGAAAGGTTTGTCATAGAAATTTAGAATTGATTATACTGATGTCTTTGCACCTGTAGCTCGATGGGACACCATTCGGATGATTCAGCTCGATATGAAAAGTGTTTTCCTTTATAGGGAGCTGAACAAGGTAGTGTTTATTGAGAAACTATGAGGCTACAAAATAAAGAGAGCAGAAGACAAGGTCTATAGACTGAAGAAAGCTCTATACAGACTTAAGCAAGCTCCATGAGCATGGTACAACAAACTTGAATAATATTTCATTGAAGAAGGTTTTGAAAGATGTATAAGTGAACATACTTTGTTTGCAAAAACAGTGGAAGGAAAATGTCTTTTTATAAGTGTATATGTTGATGCACCATTCGGATGATTCAGCTCGATGTGAAAAGTGTTTTCCTGTATAGGGAGCTGAACGAGGTAGTGTTTACTGAGCAACCATGAGGCTACGAAATAAAGAGAGCAGAAGACAAGGTCTACAGACTCCATTATATTTCACAAATAACAATTAAACAACAATAAAAACTTAAATAAATACATAAATATAAAGAAAATTACATAAACTTCAAGAACACAGTGGCAGCAGTAGGGGGGACATTGGTGGCGCGTTAGCCACACGGCACCGTCACTGGCGGCACGTCAGCCCCTGGCCCGTTCTTCTTCTACTCTTCTCTTCTCTTTCTCTCCGGCAAGGGTGTTCATGGGGGCTGTAAACATAGAAAACACAAACAAACATAAACAAAGCAACTGGTTGCTCTTCTCCTCTCGATTTCAAATCTATTCTCTTCCTTCTTCAGATTCTTCTTCTTCTTCTTCTCGTTGGCTGAGATGTCCATGGTGAACATACTTTGTTTGCAAAAACATTGGAAGGAAAATGTCTTTTTATAAGTGTATATGTTGATGATCTTATTTTTACAAGAAATAATGTTGCAATGCTTGAGAAATTCAAGAGCTCTATGAAACAAGAGTTTGACATGTCAGATCTTGGAAGAATGAAGTATTTTCTAGGCGTAAAGGTTATGCAACATAGTTGTTTTTGGTCCCTTTTCTTGTGTCTTAACAACTCTATTTATAGAGTTTTCCATAGTACAAAATTCAACATCAACCCTCAGCTTGCGCGACTTTTCAATTTGGTCCTTAATTTCCAATTTATGCGATTTGACTCTGCATTGACTGTTAAATTCTCAATTTGTTCAATTTTGCCCTCGTACCAAGATATTTTTGGATTTTGTCTTTTTAATATTTTATTTGCCTTTTTTATATTTTTTTGTCTTTTTTTATATTTTTTGTCTTTTTTTCTAAAAATAAAAATAAAGGGTCAAAATTTGGGTAGTAACAATAGTGAAGGGATCTTCATTAATCAAAGGAAATATGCTAATGAGGTGCTTGAAAGATTTGGCATGAGCAACTGCAATCCTATCAAAAATCCAGTTATACCAGGTGTCAAACTTGTAAGAGATGATGAAGGGGTAAGTGTGGATGCAACATCATATAAACAACTGGTGGGGAGTCTCATGTACTTGACTGCCACCAAACCAGACTTAGCTTTTGTGGTAAGCTTGATCAACAAATTCATGGAAAGGCCAACTAAGTTACATCAACAAGCTGTAAAGAGAGTTCTCCATTACATAAAAGGGATAACTGAATTAGGAATCTTTTATAAAAGAGATGTTGAAGAGAAATTGGTAGCCTATTCTAATAGCAACTATGCAGGAGATACTGAAGATAAAAAAAGAACATCAGGTTATGTATTTTTGCTTAGTTTAGGTGCGATAGCATGGTCTTCAAAGAAACAACGAACTCTTTCCACTACTGAAGCTGAATTCATAGCTGCTACCGCTTACGCATGTCAAAGTATATGGATGTGTAGGATTCTTGAAAAGCTTGGCCTTGAACAGAGTAAATGCACTAATATATTATGTGATGATAACTCTACTATTAAGCTATCGAAAAATCCTGTTATGCACAGAAGAAGCAAGCACATTAATGTTAGATTTCATTTTCTTCGCAATCTAACAATGGATGGAATTGTTAAGTTAGAGTACTGTGGTTCCAAAGATCAGCTATAAGACATTATGACTAAGCCTTTAACACTGGAGGTTTTCACAAGACTGAGAGAACAACTTGGAGTTTGCATGGTGCCAAATATAAACTAACTGGAAAATAAAAGTCAGTTTAAGAGAGAGCTTGTTGGGATTTTACATTGACTAAGTCTAGTTTGATTTAGTCTTTTAGTTGTTGTCGTAACCCAATTTTGGGTCATTCCCCAAAACTACCCGAAAATAACAAAAAAATAAAATAAAGGGGTCCAGTGTTAGTAGGAAAATCGAGGTGAAATTTTGGATGATTTTGAGAGCTCGATCGTATTTCTTTTGTACCCGAAAATAAAGGAAATCGCAGATTCAAGGTCAAAATAATTTATTATCAGATAAATCTGCGTAAAAACTAAAGTCGAAAGATACAATTATATATTTTATGGGCCAATTTGATATAATCGTTGGTTAATTTAAAATTGTAATTATGTTTGAAAATTTATTTAGGGTCCAATTCCGAATTGAATAAATTGAGAGTTTAATGGTCGATTAAGGGTTAAATCGCAAAAATCAGGAACCAAGGACCAGAATAAAAAGATCGCGCAAAGCTAAGGATGAGATTGAATTTTTGATGGGATATAATTGCATAAAATCACAAGTTTGAATCCAATTGGGTGCAATTAAAGTAATTATAAATTGAGGGACCAAATCATACTTTTACCTTTGAAAGATTGCACTGCATGATTTCACCTTTAAAGAGTTGCATTGCATGTGCCAGCTGCATGATTTTTTTTCCTTTTAAAACTTTGAAAATTACACTGATTATGCCTTTAAAGATTTGCATTGCATGATTTTGGAAATTTGCATTGATGCATATTCCAGCGAACTCGACCTTAAATGTCTCCGGCGTATCCCAGCCTTAAATGCTAGGCGCGCCCTGCATTCAAAGTCAAGCGTCAATGACTTTGGCTTTGCTATAAAAGGGCTGCATGGGAGAAAGGAAGAGGGGGAGATTTTTCGTGAGAAATACGGGTGAAAAACACAGAAAACAAAAGGGAAAAAAAAACATAAGAAAAATATATAAAAAAATTTTTTTTTTTAGAAAAATACTTTTTAAAAAAAAATGTATTATTTTCTTGCATACGGCCAATACACTAGCATATTTTAAAAATTATTTTTTTCAAAAAAATATACATTATCTTGGGTTTTGAAGAAAAATGAGTTTTAGCATGGATTTCGCAGAGAAAAAATCATTTCTTGCATTTTGAGATTTTACAACATGTTTGTAAAATCCAAAGGGTATTAGCCAATATTTCAAAAAATATAAAATCTTATTTTTTGGGTAATTTATTATTCACCGTCGGTATTTGGATAAATAAATCCTAAAGAGGTTAATATCCAAAATATTCGACGGGAATGATATGCTATTATTCACTGTTGGTATTTCGGTAAATAAATCCTAAGGGGTTAATATCCAAAATATTCGGCGGGAATAATATGATATTATTCACTATCGGTGTTTGGATAATTAAATCCTAAGGGGTTAATATCTAAAATATTCGGCGGAGTAATATCCCATTTACCATTTAATTAACATATGTTTTGAGTCATAACAAATCATAAGCAAACCAAACGTCAAGCAACTTATCTTAGGTAGGGCATACTAGGGGTGCTAAAACCTTCCCTTCACGCAACCATTGAATTCCCCGCGCACTGAGGAAAGTCGTCACGACACCGCAAACCAAATCATTTTTGGGGTGCGACAGTTGTTATTGTTTCTAGTTAATAATGTCTTGTTGTCTAGGACTCCAATTTAGATTTGATTCTCTTTTAACAAATTGACCACTTTTGTAGTGACATTGCTATTTTCTTGCTTTTCTATTATGTAAAAGCTGTTATAAAGCCTGAGTTCTTCAACTAGAATAAAGTGTGCTTTTTCCTGGCTTTTAACATTTAGTGCAGTTAAAGAGTTTTTATGGAATCAACATATCTTTCGTTAATGATGTGTCTACAACCCACCATTTTTTTAATCCAACGCCAATCCGTCAACTTTTAGTGCCTGTTTGGCACTGCGGCTAAACCGGCGTTTAGCTGAAATTCAAAAGTTTTTTTTATTTTAAATGATTTTTTTTAGTGTTTTTAGATCATTTTGATGTGTTGATGTCAAAAATGATTTAAAAAAAAATCATTTTGATGTATTTCTAAACGAAAAGCACTTTGAAAAGCAACCAAAACCACACTCCCAAACTCCCCTTAATCCAGCGTCAAGTGCCGTGTCAAGTTAGGTGATAGATTCGGAAGGGAAAAAAAAGTAGTGTAAACATTACAAATTCATTTTTTATTTTTATTTTTAAGATGATTTTAAAATCCTACAAATAATTAGTTTAAAATAAATAAATTTGAATACATCCAACTTCAATACCATACAGGCACATCATTACATTGATTTTTTTTGTTCGGCTATATAGTCAACTCTTATTTAGACGGTGACAGTTTGTGTAGGGTTTTTGTTGACTCTTAATCTATTGCCAGGTGCCATTCAAGTTGGTTGAGAAATTCTTAAGAAAATAATAATTAAGTTGGTCTTTATAATCAACTCTAATTTAAACAGTGTCGAATGTTTTTTTTTCTATCTCTATCTTGACTTTATAAATACTTATGCTAATTAAGTAGTCATGGGATTTACACTTTAGTCCTCGAATATCTATACAATTTTCACTCCAGTTTTTCAAATCCTTTTCTGACGTGTTTCTAAAGCTTAATACACTATCAAATTTAATATTTTTACGGATGAGACTTTTTTGTTAGTATGTACACTCACAATATGTTAGTTTATATTATATAAATGAGAGATATTTATTAATGTTATTTATCGCGACAATGTTTTTTTCACGTTTCGTGCTTGCTATCTCCCAAGAGAGACGATGCATGATAAAATAAGAGTTTTATAGTCGTAAAGTTATGACTATAATTCTTTAGAGTCACCATCTAGTATTAAGGTTACTAGGAAATATAATGGTTCACAAGATTCTGGGCAAACAGACTTGTTGTGCAAAAATAAGACGTATCACCCCAAACACTCTACCTAAAACAAGCTACATTTTTATTTGATTATTTTTTTCTAAATCAATTTTTTATTCGTTGGTATTTTCTAAATCTTGAGATAGATGTCTCTATCTCATTAAAAGTAAAAAATCTAACTGCTCTATAGTTTGAAAATTGTTACACTGCAAAAAAAAGGTTTTTTTTTTATCATCTATAAATATTCATTACAATGTAATTTTACACTAGGGTTTTTTTGTTAACTCTTAATCTAGTGCCAAGTGCCGAATCAAGTTGGTTGATAAATTTATTAGAAAATAATAATTAAGTTGGTCTTTATAATCAACTCATACTTAAACAGTGTCGAATGTTTTTTCTACCACTCTCTTGCGTTGATACATACTTTATGCTAATTAAGTAGTCATGGGATTTGCACCTTTTTTTAATTTTTAAGATGATTTCAAAATTCTGGAGATAATTAATTTTAAATAAATAAATTTTAATAGATCCAGCTTCAATACCATACAGGTACATCACTACATTGGTTTTTTTTTTGTTCGGCTATATAGTCAACTCTTGTTTTAGTGACAGTTTTTGTAGGGTTTTCGTTGACTCTTAATCTACTGCCAAGTGCCAAATCAAGTTGGTTGAGAAAGTCATAAGAAAAAAGAAAGATTAAGATGGTCTTTATAATCAACTCTTATTCGAAAGTATTTGTTTTCTATCTCTATCTTGACTTGATAAATACTTTATGCTAATTAAGTAGTCACAAGATTTATATTTCGATACTTAGAGTTTTGATCTAATGTTTCAGAAGATTTTTTTTTAAATCTTTGCTTTAAACTGATAGTTTTTTTTTTATATTTTTAGATTATTTTGATATGATAATGTCAAAAATAAATTTACTTGTTATACTCGGGTTATGTGCTTAGTTGACCTGAAACCTAGGTGATTTGACCTAGTCTTCTCAAAGCCTAGACTATTCACCTAACCCTGGAAAATTCATTCAGTCAAACACCAATTACCTATGTATATGGAATCATTTTAAATTATACGTTGTACCTCTCATGAGAATATTAATTACCAATGAGCATATTCATCCACTTTACATGTATTAGCATCCCAACATGTTTTTTTCCAATCAACATTGAAAATTCTATTCAATATTTTAATAGACAACAATAACACTCCTTTGTTATCTCTAATGTCACACACACCATCTTTAAAGAATATTGAATAGCCAGGTTCAATTAGTTGCCCCACACTAGATTTTGATTTATCTGAGGTCCAATTACCTATGTATATGGAATCATTTTAAATTATACGTTGTACCTCTCATGAGAATATTAATTATTTTTTAAATGTTAGGCCATTCATGTGCCATCTGTATATTCATCATTCTTCTAAAGATAGCAAAATTAAAATGCATAAATCTTTTTTTTCCAATGAGCATATTCATCCACTTTACATGTATTAACATCCCAACATGTTTTTTTTCCAATCAACATTGAAAATTCTATTCAATATTTTAGTAGACAACAATAGCACTCCTTTGTCATCTCTAATGTCACACGCACCATCTTTAAAGAATATTGAATAGCTAGGTTCAATTAGCTGCCCCACACTAGATTTTGATTTATCTGAGGTACATACAATATATTTCTTAGCATTTTCATACCTACCATGGTTTCTACTGCTATTGCCCCTTTTCTTTCAACCATCATGTCGCTTAGCTTGGAAAAATTCAATTGGGTCTCCAAAAATTCTGATTTTCTCAATTAGGCCCGAATTAAATTCAAGAATTAAATTTTTCATCAATTTAGCCCTTAATAAAATTAATTTAACCAATTTAAAGCATAAGAACATAATAATATTTTGAATAAGCCTATGATTAAATCAAATTGGCTTATAAAAAATATAATTATGATTTTTGACTTAATTTTTGCCTTGAATTTGTATTTTCTCTCATTTTTTTGGCATAAAAGAGATTCGATTCGCCTCATAAAATTTCATACCTACCATGGTTTCTACTGCTATTGCCCCTTTTCTTTCAACCTTCATATAGTTTCCATTTGCAATTCTAACCTAGGAGATGTAATTTATATCTAATTTCTTAAATAACCTTAAGTCTATAGTCATATGATTAGTGCAACCAATATCAATAAATCATGATGAATCATTTACCTCAGTTGTGTTGCACATTTGTTCTATAGTGGCCATGAATAGTTGATCTTCTTTGTCTTCTAGGATTTCTATAGCATAACTTGTTTTGCTACTCCTAATTTGTTTGTGTAGAATTTTTGGATATGTCCAAATTGTTTGAAATTTCGACATTAGGCATTCTTGAGCCAACACTAGGCTTTAAGATGATAGGTTTTCTGACAATATCTGCAGGCAGGGAAGTGTTCCTTCTTTTTCTTTCCTCTAGTGATGAGATTGTTTTGGATATGTTGTTAGTTATTGATTTGCCAGTTCCTTCTTTTTTCTCTTCTTCCTTCATGACTACTTTTGTAGAAATTCTTAGGTTGAATTTGTTCTTTAAAATCTGCACAAAAGCCTCTTCATTTGTTTCTTCTTGCCTATAAGCTTACCTCTACTCCACTGCTTGGAAGACATTCACCATTTCTGAAAGACTCATCTTTGTAAAACTTTTGAATCTTCTAAAGAACAAATCTTATGTTCAAATTTTTCTGGTAGTCTTACAAGAACCTTCTCCACTACCCTTGAATCTAGAAATTCTTCTCCCAAAAGTCTCACTTGATTTACAAGTTTTGAGATTTGTGAAGAAAACTCTTTGATGGTATTTGTTTTCTTCATCTTCAATGCTTCAAATTGTCTTCTTAAATTCAAGATTTGAATTTTTCTTGATTTTTCATCCCCATGAAATTCTACCTTTAGCTTGTCCCAAGCTTTTTTGGCATATTTGCATTCCATGATCTTTGTGAAGATCTCCTCATTCACAACATTGTGATGACCGGTAAGTGCTTTGAATTTCTTTGTTCTTTCTTCATTGAAAAATTTTAGTTGTGCAATTGTTGTATTGTTTTTAAGTGGAGTTAATTGCTTGTCACTCTCCACTATCTTCCATAAATTAAAGGTTTTGAGATAGGTTTTCATCTTCACAACCCATACTCCATAATTTTGCCCTATAAAGAATTGAGTTTTTGCAGAAAAACTTGCAGCAATATCCACTAAAAAAAACTTCACTTTTTTATTTTGCTCACAAAACCCTTCAAAGAACTCAGCTTTGATTTTCCCTTTTAAAATCTCACTTTAATCTCTTGTGTTTCACACAATCCCTTCAAAGAACAAAACTACTCTGATATCAATTGTTGGTTTTTAGAGGTACCCATTATTTTAATTGAAACATTCCAGCTCTTAGCTAAAGAACAAAGAATAACAAAGAAGAAGAACAAAGAGCAAGTAATTGCAGAGTTCAAGGGGCAGAATACAATGTAAGATTATTGTCATCCATCTAATTATATTTATAAAAACAATCAAAACATTATAAGAAGAACCCTAATCAAACATAAATTTCTATACTAAACTTATCACAGATAAGATTTAAATTATAAATAGAAAAGAACAGTCAAAACACACCACTAAATATTGAAATTAAATGACTAACATTAATAAAAAATTTATTGCTAATTTTTTAGCAAAATTAGAACCAAATTCTTTAACAGAGCTAAATCCTATTAATAGAGTCTGTGCAAATGCAGGACAGGGCATAACTCCTCTTATAAAAATCTAGCTTAAGATAAAAAGTTTGGTAGCTTTATTGGAATAAAAAACAAGAAGATTACACGTATCAATAAATTATTCTGAGTCACATGAAGTAGAAAGAAAATAGTCTAAAATAAAATAAATCACAAAACATAGTTTCTTGTATTATAAACAAGGCAAATTCATATGGCACACGAATCATAAAATATATTAGTCGTCGTCACAGTCATCATTCTTGCAATCGACATCGTCAACAGCAAGGCCATCGGCACCATCGTCATCACTATCATCGGCACTGTCACCTTCAAGGTCATCAAAACTGTCATTGGCAGTGTCACCTTCAAGGTCATCGGCACTATCGGTAATCGTGTTGTAAATGAAATTGTCCAAATTCAACATGCGTCTCTTGATTATCCTTCTGACCACTGTTGAAGCAGCTTCTCCTGCTTTCTTTGCCGCAACTGCATCCCCATCCCCTATGAACGTCGCCGTTGCAACCCCTGCCGCTGTCATGCCACCTATTCCCAGCGCTATGCTTCTCACAGCCTTTGCCTTCATGGTATTGTAAACCTAATGATGAAAACACCATGTGAGTTACGTGATTATTCAGTACAATCTCCCAATATAAGAAAACTTAATTGATGCAATGTATATATATACATAATTTATTATTATAAATAAGATTCCATAATATTATTCTCAGAATACCCTTGCAGATAGGTTGGGAGAGAAGGAGAAGTGCATGGAGGCTTAAGTTGCTTATTCTCTCTTGTCCGGGTCTTTGAAAACCCTTGGATCAAGGAACGAGCTAACCCTAGCTACAAGGAAGACTGGTATGGGTTTTAATAAAAGGAAATTACCTCATAAAATTTGGTTTCCATTTCGTACTTGGTAAACTCAATCTCGGACAAAAGATTTTCCCTGGCTGCTGAAGCGTCCCATTCCTTGCTTATGGAGACAGCTGATATAGAGAAAGCCATTAATATATATATATATATATATATATATATATATATATATATATATATATATATATATATAGCAACTTGAGTAAAATGACATGCCTGTTAGAAATTAATTTTAACAATAAGGATGATTTACCAGGAAAACCTAGAGCAAGAATTAATATCATTTGAGTTCAAAATAAACTGCTATCCATAACAATGGATTACCTCTACTTTCTTTTTCAAATTTTTCCATGGTGTGCTGAACAATAGAATCAATAGAAGCATCAAATCCAGCACTAGTTGCTTTCTTCACCTTCTTTTTCATCCCGGTCATAAGAAATTTAAGTGCACGAGAACGCAGATGTCGCAGCATGGCAGCATAAGCTGGGTATAGAACCTGCATAATAGACCAAAAAACTTAATCACCGGGGACGTTGACTGTTTTCAGTCAACGGAGGAGAGAGGCCTTACTTGTAGAGCTCCTGTCTCCAACTCTTTCCGTTTGTCATCTCTAATACTCTCTTTAAAATAAATCGCCTCCATGTCATATCTATTGAAAAATCAAAATTACAAGCCCATAAGTAGCAACAGAGGTTCCAAATCAGGTTGACCAAGAAGTATACTTACTGGGAGAGAGTGTTTTCCAAAATAGATTTGATACTTTTCTTAAATTTGGGTGCTTTAAGAGCTTGAACATCGTTTATCAACGCCAACAAAGTCTGTATGAAATCAATTGTACAGCGAGTGATGTGATTTTTACATCAAGGTAGCGCAGTAACTTTCGCAAGAAGAAACAGAGAAAAGAAATGCCTTATCAGAGTTCAAACGACTGAGCGTCTCCTTGACAATCTGGTCACATCGAAATGTGGCAACCATCACCTGATAAACAAAATGGAGAAATACGATCACACAGCTGGGAAATCTAATGAAAAAGTTTGTATTTTCGCAGTATAATTCAGCATTTATATAAACCTCCATAGCAGGAAGATCCAGATCCTTGTTCTCCTTTATGGTTTTCCAAATCTGCTCTGCACGAAGGGCAAACCCTGAAGCAGGTTGAACATCCTTCCTATTACCAGCAAGACCTCCCGGAGAGATAGAATGGAAGAACTGCTGCCTCAGCCGATCAACCTGTAAAACACATCACGTAAGGGTTTGCAGTTATTATTATTATTATTATTTTACTTTATAACAAAATGTAATTGAGGCATGCAGTTAGTTAGCATATATAATTCAATCATAATCACTAAACATGTAATTACATCTAATAGCTATCTCTTTCAACTCTATCAGAACAAAAAATCATTTCCTCTAAGAAGTTATATTATTAAATGAGATTTATTTATATAATTCTTTAATACAGTCGTCATAAACCTTAATTTTATATAATATTATAATAATAAGAAGAAAAAACCCTTAACTTCAATTCTAGAAAAACATGTAACGAACACAATCCATCAGTTGAAAACAATTAATTTACCTTATCTTTAAACTTGTCCTCCTCGCGTTCATAACTGGGCAAAGCAGTGATCTCCACCTTCATTTATAGTTTTTTTTTTTTTTTTTTTTGTAACAATAGATATATTAGTAAGAAGAGCACAAAGACAACTATCATTAGCACCGGTGGAATAACAGTATCAATAAAATAAAGTTAAGTTCATAAATTAATTTAAAAATTATATATATATATATATATATATATATATATATATATATATATATATATATATGTATATAAGCGTACGTTAAGGGAGAAGAAATCTCAACCTAGCTACCTTGAAAAATTCACCCAGAGGAGTCCCTTTATAAGAATCGGGTTTAGGAATTTCAGCCCATATCTGTATAATTTACCAGAGGAAAAAACACGCATTATTATGAGAATTTTTTATGCAAAATTAATCACAGCAATTATTTCAAATATAATTAATGAGGACAACATACCTTCTCAATATCTTCCTTCAGACTAAGTTCTAGACGTTCAAATGGGGTCTACAATTAATAAAAGACAGATTTATCAAAATATTTATCACATGCGAGTTGTGATCTCGCAGGTTACGAAAAATAGTTTTTTTAGTCGGGTAAATCCCTCTATTTATAAAATAACAAGTCATTGGTCTGCGTTCCGCTGAGTTGAACGACTGTATGCGTTGACACAGCACTCCCTTGTGTGTGTGTGTGTATATATATTTAGGTGAAGGATTGTACATGATATACATATTACGTGGTACACTACACATGATCATAAGTATATATAAGATAAATACAAAATAAATATATAAGCATAATAACAGTCCATAATACGTTGTAACAACGAGTTTTTTTTTTTTTTTCTCGTTTCAATATATATAATATTTTATTTTGTATTTCAGTTCTTATTTTTTTATATTTTTATTTAATTTTGATCTTTTTATTTTTTAAGTCATTCTAAGATAATTCTTAATTATTTATATTCTTAGTTTTAACTTTTAATTTTTATTGTAATTTATCTTTAAATTAAATGCAATTTCTGTTAAAAAACAGGGCAAGTTCAACTTTGATGGCATGAAATGAGAGTGAAACTCTCTCTTATACATGTATAATAAATCTTCTATTTTAGTGATTTGTTATCATTGTTTTTCTTTCTATTTGTGTTTGTCTATGTGTAACTTAGTATATTTTTAGTTTAAAGTGACTTTTATTTAAAAAAGAAATGAAATTATTTTCTTAAAATTTATTCTTCATATTATTATAGTAAAACTATTTAGAACATTGAGATTAAATTAATTTGAGATTTAAAAAAAAATCTTAGTTCATTTATATATATATATATAGATATATATTAAGGCATTTATATTAAACAAATATTATAATATATAATTATTTTTAAGAGAAAAAGCTTTAAAATAATCGTTCTCATTATTTTAAATGCATTATCATTATTTTTTTTTTATATAAAATGAATGTATAAAAAAACTAAATAATTGAAAGTTTTATAGACAAATTATTTCACTCATATGTATAATATCATTAAAAAAATCTAGAACCATTATCATTTTCTTATATGTTAAAAGATTTGATTATGCCTGCAGCGAAACACATGATAAATGGCTCATATATTTTTTTATTATAGATATTTTGACCCAATTTTTTCACCTATTTTTTCAATGTGTATCTACATATATTTTTTATTTATGTGATATTAGATTTGAAATATCATACATAAAAAACTTGTAAATTATAATTTTAACAAAAGTAACATCAATTGATGAATTATTTCAATTATTATTCTCACTGTTATTATCATGATTGTTAAATTGTCATAATTATTATAATTGTTATTGTAAGTAATTAATATTGTAATTATTATTGACAATATTATTATTGTCACTATCATTATTATCGTTGTAAAAAGAAATTCAATTATTTTTTTATGTTTAAGATTCATTATTTATATTATTATATTTGAAGTATTTCAGAACACTAAGATTAAATTGCTTTGAGATTTTAAGAAAACAAAACTCGATTCATTTTCTTATATATAATTTAAGGTGTTAATATTAAAAAATATCAAAATATATAATTATTTTTAAGAGAAAAAACCTTTAAAATAATCCTTATCATTATTTTAAACGCATTTTCCATAATAAAATGAATTTATGAAAAACTAATATACAATAATTATTATTATGAATATTTTAAATAATTTTGCTACAGTAATAATCAAAATTTTGTAGAGTAATTATTTCGCTCAGATGTATAATATATATATAAAAAAAAATCTAAGATCATCAATATTTTTTTACACGTTAAAAAAATTGTATAATATAAAAAAAAAAAACATAAGGCAAGTGGCTTGTATATTTTTTCATTGTAAATAATTTGACCTAAGTTTTCCACTTATTTTGTCTACGTGTAACTTTGTATATTTTTTATTTACATGATATTAAATATGATATATCACATAAAAAAATCATATAATTTAATTTTTAACAAAAACAACATCAACTGATGAATTATTTTTTATTATTATTCTCATTGTTATTATTATGATTATTAAATTGTCACAATAATTATAGATGCCATTATAATCATTATTGTAAATAATTAATATTCTAATTATTGTTGATCATACTATCGCTAACACTATTATTATTGTTAGAAAAAAATATTTTTATTTTTTTAAGATTTATTCTTCAAATTATTATATTAAACGCATTTCAGAACATTGAGATTAAATTAATTTGAGTTTTTTCAAAACAATTTGTTCATATATATATATATATATATATATATATATATATATATATATATATATATTAAGGTGTTAATATTAAAAAAATATCAAAATATATAATTAGTTTCACATATTTATAAGAAAAAAAACCTTACAAATAATTATTATCATTATTTTAAATGCCTTATTTTTAATAAAAAAATATATAAAATACTAAATAATTAAAAATTTTATAGGTTGATTATTTCTCTATGATGTATAGTATCATAAAAAAGATCTAATAAAATTAACTCTTTTTTTATATGTTAAAAAATTTGTGTCTATTATTACAATAATTTTGCTACAGTATTTTAGTGATTTGTTTTGGCTTATAAAGTAATAGTTTTCTATATACTACGAACACAATATAACCATATAAAATATCATTATTTCATGGGAAAAAATAGGTTTAGCATTCTAGGAATGGAGCTCAAAACACTACCTTTGTCTGGTCACGTAAGACAAACAACAAGGTTGTTTTGCGGGCGCCAAATAGACGAATCATGGCCTGCATTATTTGAGAAATTATGAAAAATACAATTGATTTTAGTAATTATATATATATAAATATAAACTATACTCCTTATCGAGCAAAAACAAATGGGGTTAGAGAGTAACCTCAAAAACCGCTTTCAAAAGGGGCCTGTTGGCAGCATGTTCTCGACCAATGTCATGGCACCATCTGTATACAATAATTCAACAATCTCTTTTGATTCTTGCTAGTGGAAACGATAGTTAATAATTATATTGATCGATCCTGGTCGTGCTGATTGATTTAGTGACTGGTCAACGTCTAGGTTGACTACCTGGGTCAATCTACCTGGCCGTGACTTGTTAATCTAACCAAATTTAGTGCCCGATTGGCATTACTGCTACACCTTTGATTTGAAAAAAATTAGTTGAAAAAAATAGATGAATGTTTAATTATGTTAAAAATTAAAAAAAATATAGTGAGGTTCATGAAATAAAAATAAAAAAAATAAAGAAAATGAGTTTTGTGAAAAGCAGTATTTTACTGCTTTTCACATATTAGAAAAGCTGGGCGGAGGGGTAAGGGGGGACTGCTACACTTCTGGTTTCAAAAAAATTAGTTAAAAAAAAAGATAAATATTTAGTTATATTAAAAATTCAAAAAAATATAGTGTGTGTGTGCACTTGTGTTCTGTAATTTAACAAGTTAAAAGTAAAATAAAAAATTTATTAACCAAATACATAAAATAATTTTTTTTAACCTCAAACTCAACCACAGTTTTAACCAAACATTTCACTGTTTATTTTGAACAACAGTAAAAATATTTTTTTTGAAACTGTTTCTTTTCAACCTTAACCACAAAAGTAAAAGCAATTCCAAACAGACCCATCAACATAACTATTATCGATTCAATTTGATATTGATTTTTTGATATATATTTATTTAATTTGTTATTTTTAAATTTTTGCACAAACATTATCATTCAAGTTAACCGATTCCATTGCAAGGCTACTAACTGTATGCTAGTTTAGAAATGTGGTTGATATGAATTTTTAAAATGATTTTTTTTAAATTAGTTATTTATATTTTTATTTAAAATTATTTTTGATATCAACACATTAAAATAATATAAAAACACTAAAAAATATTAATTAGAAACAAAAAGAATATCAGATTTGTTCAAAAACACTTTCTCTCTCTCCCTGACACCCTCTATAAGGATCAAGCGTTTATAAAATGTCGATACAAATGAGATCATCCAATTAAAATCTAAAACAAAATTAAAATCAGACAAGATTCCCTTGTTCATGAACGAATCGAAGATGCATAAAAAGAATATACTCAGATATTAAAATGAATGTTGAACATAAACTAAATTAAAATGTCGATAAAATGAGCGTTTGTATCGACATTTTATACTAAGATTCCCTTGTTCATAAGCGTTTATAAAATGTCGATACAAATGAGATCATCCAATTAAAATCTAAAACAAAATTAAAATCAGACAAGATTCCCTTGTTCATGAACGAATCGAAGATGCATTAAAAGAATATACTCAGATATTAAAAGGAATGTTGAACATAAACTCACATGTTTATCATTACAATGTCAGCAATTGCCAAAGCAAAGACAGCACTTTGCTTTTCGAATGTTGCGCCTTCCTGAGAACATCATAAATTTTTCTTTTCTTTTTAAATCGCAGTGTTAGGTTTAATTATAATCTATGAAATTAATTTTACACTCATCATTAACTTCAAATAAATATAAACAGAAATTGAAGAATGATTTTAATTCAAACATTAATGATTACTATTAGAATACAACTGGATTGTTTTGTTATTTTTTATGTAACATAATTTGTTGTTGTATTTGTAGTTTACTACAACAGAATAGCTAGTACTAGTAGTTAGTTAAAATTGTTATTGTAATTTTCCTATAAATTCCTACTGTAACAAAGAAGATGTATGGAAAAGATGTACATTTAAATTTTGATATGGTATCAGAGCATATTTGAATTCCTTACATTGTATTGTTGTTCTCTCGTATGCTACAAGTTTTTTCCTGAAATTGCTACTATCAAACTTTCATGAATCGCTACAGTGTTATTGCTCAAAAACAGTTATTGTTCATCCACATTGAAATCTCTATAGTGTTTCTTTCCTTTCCTTCTACCTCCACTTTTACCCTTGCATGCAGTGTAATTTTTTGGGTTTTTTTTTTTTTGGTTTTTCAGGACATTCTAACTTGAAAGATTATTGGTTATAGTGTTAGACGAGATAATCTTTATTATTTGGGGTTAACAAAAAAAGGGGGTCAAAGTAAAGTAAAGATCAAAATCAAGCACTCGTATGGTTGTGGCATCGAAGGTTAGGATATCTCTCCTTTGGGTATCTTAAGAAGTTCCAACCACATTGTTTTCAGGTTTAAGTAATTTGGATTTTCATTGTGAAATTTGTGAACTGGTCAAAAGCCACATATTCCTTATTTACCAAGTTTGAATAAAAGTTTAGAACCTTTCGCAGTCATTCACTCGGATGTTTGAGGCCCTGCAAAAATTCTGTCATTTTCTAATGCTAGTTATTTTGTTATATTTATTGATGAATTTACTATAATGATCTAGATATCTCAACTGCAAAATAAAAGTGATGTCGGTACACCTTTTTAGGAATTTCATAAAATGGTGATGACTCAATACCAAAGGTAGATTCATACACTTTAATCTGACAATGGTAAAGAATTTATTAATCAACTTTTAGGTGTTTTCTTAAGCTGTCACGACTACGTTTTTTTCCCACTTCACGTTTCGCCATCCTTGGAGGGGAGACGAAGCACGGTAAAAAGGAGGGTTTAATAGTCATAAAATCATGACTATAAATCTTTAGGAGTCACCACCTAGTATTAAGGTCATTAGGAAACCTATTGGTCTGCGAGAGTCTGGATAAGGGGACTTATTATGCAAGGAGAAGATGCATCACCCCCTAAGGTAAGTTGCATTGTTGTTTGACTGTTTTTCAAAGTTTTATTTTTTTATTTTTCGGTCTTTCCTAAAGCTCGAGGTAGATCTCTCTTCATGAGAGTGAAAACAAAATTTTTACACAACATTTTGAAAACCTTGTTTTTTTAACTATTTGCGAGTGTACTTCACAATGTAGTTTTTACACGGCGATAGCTAAAAAAAATAATTGTTAAATTATTTTGATATTTTGGATAATTTCCAACGGATAATTGTAAACCGGGTATGATATCCAATTTTAATTTCAAAACATGAGAAAGTTGCAACATATTTTTTTAAAAAAAAAAATATGCTTGGAGAAACCTTGGAATTTGGTCGTATGCAAGAAAACAACCTATTTTTTATGCATGGTTTCCCCATGCTCTATTTATAGGCTAAGGAGGCAACCCTTCTACTGCACATGGCGTGAAGCGATGGGTTGTCTGCCTCCTCACCTGCAGTAATGTATCTGTACTGTTCAGGTGACTAAACAGTGTAGTCACATCTGTAGGTTTTTGAGTATTTAGGAGAAGGTGAAAATGTGATTTGGTCCCTCAGTTGTAATTATTTTAATTGCACCCCCAATTGCCTTTAAATTTTTAATTTTGTGCAATTATATCCCTATTAGAATTTCAACAACAACCTTAGCTTTTAACGTCTTTTTTAGTTTGATCCTTGGTTTCAGATTTAGACAATTTAACCCTCATTTAACCATTAAACTCACAATTGTCTTCAATTTGACCTTTGATTTCACACGATTGGCTGGGAAAAATTCAATTCGGTCTCCAAAAATTCCAATCATCTTCAATTGCACCGAAATTAAGCTCAAGAACTTGATTTTTCATTGATTAAACCCATAATAAAATTAATTTGACTAATTTAAAGTATAATTAAGTCATTGCATTAATTAAATCTTTCAATTGGATCCTAAATTAATTTCTAAACACTCAAATTGACCCATGATTAAATCAAATTGTCCTATAAAAAATTTTAATTATGCTTTTGGGCTTATTTTTTAAGCAGATTTATCTCATAATAAATTATTTTAGCCTTAAATTTTTTTTTCTTCATTTTTGGGTACAAAAAAGGCACGGTTGTGCTCTCAAAAACATCTAAATTTTTCACCTTGATTTTTCTACTGACATCAGCTCCTTTTATTTTACTTTTGTTTTTATATTTGTTTTAATTTGGGTAGATTTGGTGGAATAACCCATTTTTGGGTTATGACCATCATGGAATTCGATATCAAATCTCATGCACCTATACTCCATAACAAAATGAACTAGCAGAATGAAAAAATAGGTTGATTCTAGAAATCATTTGTGCCTCTCTTTTTAGTATGAATATGTTGAAGTTCTATTAGGGTGAGGTGATACAGTCAACTGTCTATTTAATCAATCGAACACCATTTAGTATGATGGGATTTCAAACTCCTCAATAGAAGATGAAATCTTTGCTTTCTGTTCCTCATCTATCAAATCTTGAACTATGAGTGTTTGGATCTATGGTATATGTTCATATACCTAAAGTCCTGCATAGTAAACTTGATCCATGTGCAAATTGGTGTGTTTTTATAGGTTACTTAGAGTTCTAGAAGAGGTACCGGTTTGGTTCAAACTTGGTCAAACTCATCAAACCTAGTTAATTGGGTAGAAAAATCGGTTTAGGTCAAACTCATACGCTCTAACTTCAGGAAAATTGGTTGATATACTTGCAAAGACAATTTCAGGAAAGGTGTTTTATGATGCAATTAGCAAGTTGGGCATAATATATATCTACTCTCCAACTTGATGGGGAGTGTTAAAATACAATTGGATGTGTTAAAATACAGATGGATAGTTTTGTTATTTTTTGTGTAACAGAATTTGTTATTTTATGTATTTGTAGTTTTTTATAATAGAATAGCTAGTACTAGTAGTTAGTTAAAATTGTTATTGTAATTTTCCTATAAATTCCTATCGTAACATAGAAGATATATCGAAAAAATATACATTCAAATTTCTTCAAATACAATTAAGACTCTACTTAAATTGACATCATAACGAGCTTATGATTCACAATAACATTATGTAATGATTAATAAACCTCGGTACCTACAAGTGAAAATTAGACAGAGATCTTTCTTAATTATTGAATTAAAGAGGTAATAGATCTATTTTAACACAAATTTTTAAGAGAAATAATTAATGCTCAAATATTAATGCAAAGCTCAGTTAGTTTATACTTGGCCTCTTTCCCTGCTGTCCGATCCCTCCACGTCTACGGCAATTGTGAAAGGCTCGATACCAATACTCTTCGCAATCCAAATGCCTTGCGTTGTTTGATTCCTGAAAATGTAAGCTAAATTATTTTTCCGCCACTTTGGGAAACTAGTAAATAAATAGACGAATCCTCCCCTCTAAAAAAAACACCTGACCTTCCATCATCTGCATTCATCATCCTGAAATCTGTCTGGAAGAGCTTATTCAAGAGGGTGCTCTTCCCTTTACACCAGAGAATGTGAGAAATTAAACACTTTGAACACACAGATCACCACAGCAACAACTATGTAAAAAGAATACATACCGCCACTTTGGGGCCCCATGATTGCAACGACAGCATAGGAGACACCGCGTTGGGAGAGGTTGGTGCTCCTCGAGAAGTTTTCGAGTCCTTCCCTGTTTAAAACACCGTCACCGCTAATCAGCTGGAAGCTGCAGCAATCTTCCGCCATTATTATAGCTCAGCTTGGACGTGCTTTTAGGTTAGTACTGTTTTGGACGTAAAGTATTTTTCTGGGAAACTCAAGTTTTGATTTTTATTTCTCAGGATTGTTTACACAGATGAAGTTTACACTAGTTTGTTTCAAACTATGTGAGCGAGGTGTGGTACTCGATAGAGACATAGATATACATGAAAGACAATAGCATTTTAGGGTTTTGTTAAGAAAAGAAGAAGAGGGTGGGCGTAGAGTTTTTCACAGAAGCTGATTATATAGACTCAACTAATAGTGTCTGGTTTCTCACAGGTAATAATTTAGTGCCAACTGAGGGTGGCGTTGTGCTCTGTTTATTAATTGCCACCTGTTCTTCATCTTTATCTTTCGTTAGAGATACGTCTACCACCCACCATTTTGTTTTATTCAAGACATGTCAACTCTTTTGTGTTTTTGGTATAAACCATCTCTCAAGCGCTAGCTCAAACTAATCCATTCTTGTATCGGGTCAGCTCATAAAGAGGTAAAATGCTCTTAGTGGCTCTATATACAAGAAAGAGTCGAACCTCAGACCTTACTTAAGAGATGAGAACGTCGAACCACTCATACCAATTATACTTGGGTTGTCAATTTTTTTGTTAACTCTTACTCTAGTGCCTAGTGCCGTATCAAGTTAATTGATAAATTCGTACGAAAAAAAAAAGTTTGTCTCTATATAATCAACTCTCAATTAAAAAAAATTTGAGTTTGAAATTTACATAAATTTATATTTTTTTGTACATGTTTTTCATCAAATAAAAAATTTATGAATATTTGATTGATAAGATTCTGATATCATATTAAATAATCATCTAATCTAAAAATTTAAATTATTAAATGAAATCTCAAAATATAATTTATATTATTCTCTAGCCATTCATATTCCATGAGACTGACATCCTGAGAGATAATACATTTCCTTCTTATCTGTGAAAAATTATGACGAAAGTGAATATTATTTTCATTATAATCAGCTCAGCATTGAGATTATTTGTGTAATCGAACAAAACTCATTTATTCCAGTGTCAGCAATTGCCAAAGCAAATAAAGAACTTTTCTTTTAGAATGTTGCGTCGTCATGTAAACATCACAAATTCATTTTTATTTTATTTTTAAGATTATTTCAAAATTCTAGAAATAATTAGTTTAAAATAAATAAATTTTAATACATGCAACTTCAATACCAGGCACATCATTACATTAGTTTTTTTTTGTTCTGCTATATAGTCAACTCTTATGTAGACAATGACAGTTTGTGTAGGGTTTTTTGTTGACTCTTAATCTATTGCCAAGTGCCAAATCAAGTTGGTTGATAAATTGACAAGAAAAAATAATAATTAAGTTGGTATTTATAATGAACTCTTATTTAGACAGTGTCCAATGGTTTTTCTTCTTCTTCTTCTTCTCTATATTGACTTGGTCAATACTTATTTAGCATGCACACTCACAATCTATCGGTTTGTATTTCACCAATCAGCTCATGATCTAATAGAACAGAAATAGAAAAATAATAAAAATAAAACAAGCAATATTTATTATAAATAAAAAAATAAACAAATTTAAAGGCAGCGCTAGATAATCAAACTAAAATCAAAACAAATGTAAAATCGAACAAAACTCACCTATTCATAAATTATGACAAAGTGAAAAACATTCAAGTATGATAATTATTGATGAATATAGCATGTTTATTATTACATTGTCAGCTATTGCCGAAGCAAATAGAGCACCTTGCTTTTGGAATGTTGCACCGTCCTGTTAACATCAAAAAATTCATTTTCTTATTTTTAAATATTAGCGGGGATAGTTCGTTATTATTCAATGTTAGTATTTGGATAAACAAATCTTGAAGTGGTTAATATCCGAAATATTAGCGGGGATAATGCATCGTATTCACCATAAATATTTGGATAAAGAAACTTTAAAATGATAAATATCCAAAATATATTTACAAAAATAATACACGATCATCATTTAACCAACATATTCTTTGAAAGATCAAAACTATAACAAATCATAAGTAAACCAAATCGTCAAGCAGCTTACCTTAGGTAGGGCGTACTAGGGATGCTAAAACCTTCCCTTTACGCAACGAGTCCTTTGCCTTAGAATCTCTGAAAGACCAGTTTTAGGTTTTCTAGTAACCATAATACTAGGTGGCGACTCCCTTTTCCACAATAATAAAAATAATATCCCAAAATGAATTCCCTCTCTTATGGGGAGGGTTACTGCGACGTCGCGCTCGCGCGGAGGGTGCTACAGAATGAAAGGAGTTCTTGTGCAAAAATTCATGGGTAAGAAGATGGCTGTGAAGATCAGCATATGACAATGGTTTTGCCTTGGTTATGAGACTCGTTACCAAGTCTTTGAACTCACCATGAAGGCCATGATACATATAGAGATTGAAGTCTTCAAGAGACATTGAGCGACCAACAGCAGCCAATTCATCAAATAATGATATTGCTTGCTGCATGTACATACTAACTGATGCGTCACCTTGCCGAAAGTCTTGAAAGGAGCCATGGAGTTGCATGATTCGAGAATTAAATGGAGAGGCAAGTACCTTCTCAAGAGTGCACCAAATACAATGCGAAGTAGAACAATCTACCACAAGATGCAACACATCCACATAGAGGGAGGAGAGTAGAGCACTCAAAATAAGCTGATCTTGTTGCTTCCAAGGAAGAAAAGAAGGGTTGATGGCAAAAGAAGAACCAACCGAAGCGTCAACCATATGGGCTAGAGGACACGACATGGAGCCATCAACAAAGTGAAAAAATGGTTTCATCTGCATTCTCCAATAGAAATGGTTTGTGTTCGTAAGTTTCAACAAAACAATTTGGTGGGTGTTTGATAGAGGAACCATAGTTGGAGTGTGTGTTCCCATGAGATGCAAAGGAACGATAGAGTCTTGAGAAAAAGAATCAGAAACATGTTATGCATGTGGAGGTTGCTCTCGACTAGTAGCATGGGGATGGCTGGTCGGCAATGCTGCATCATCCGTGGAGAGGGAGATGTCAGCGATGATAGCGAAAAGAGTTTTGACGGTCGAAGGCTTTGATACCAAGTTGAGAATATTTAGGAGGCTTAACCTAATACTTAACCAACCCTTTCTATCTATATAAGTAGGGCAATACACAATGGTAATGGTGGAGATTACCACACAAGAATATGACTATAATATTTCCTATATAATTACATTTTACAATAACTATAATGTAATTTTACACCGTATTTTTTTATAAAAACTTTTTTGCTATCTAGGGGTGTACTTTATAGTGTAATTTTACACCTCGATAGCAAAAACAAAATAATTGCTATTTTTATATATTTTGGACAAATTCCAATGGATAATCGTAAACTGGATACGATATCCAATTTTCAAAACATGAGAAATGTGTTATAGTTTTTTTATGAAAAATATGCTTAGTTTATAATTTGGTTGTATGCACGAAAACAATACAGTTTTTGTTTATAAAACCATTTTTTTTATTTTTTAAGAAAACAAATTATGCAGATTTTGTATTATTTTTTTTTTGGGTTGGCTAACCATCCTCTTAGGTTAGGCCTCCATCCAAGTGGGCTGGCACCCCACACCCCTCTTGGGTTGGTCCTTTAGCCCAAATAAGGGCGATAAACCCAATTATTTCTGGATAAGGCTTCCAATCAAAATGGGTCGATCAGCCTAGTAATTTTTGGTTTGGTGGGTCAATCGACCCATCCATTCATGGTGGTCAAGGTGGACACAAGGCCTAGCCCAGCCAACTCACTATTTTGCATGTGAAAGCAGGATGTAAGTCCCACTATTCACTTGCAGAACAGTGGGATGGGGATGTGAATTAATTCACCCCTTCATCCCATTGTTCATAATAAAAACGGTGAAATGATAGTTGGTGAAAGGTGATGATTGACACACTTGTCACTACTATCATGTAGAGGAGGTTGAGTGGTTCTTCCTATGGTGGTGGGCATAAGAAATGATGGTCTGTAGTGGTCGAGAGAGCAATTGGAAGTCGACTAGCTTACGTTGTTGTCATTGTTACTGCTTCTATTGTCTTGCCAAAGGCCATGATTGGCTTGCTGGTGTGAAGAAGAATTTGTTGATGATGACGGGGTGGGGTCAATTTTTTTATCCTCAAATCAACTCGTGCGGCAGCCCAGCCCCTTGCTAGACTCAGCCTTTCCTCACCAATTCCTCTCGTGTTTATCTCGTAACCAAATGTTTCCCCACTAAGAGGTTTTTCCCACTTTCCCAAGTTAGTAAACAACCGGAATACACAAGAAGAACAAGTTAATTAAGTGCATAACAAGAGCTTTACAAGAACCCTTTTCCAACCTTTATTAATCTCGTAAATAAAGGAACCAACAAATAAATGTGAGTGCTATGCACAAATGAAGTCTCTACACTTCTTTCTCTCCCTGCATACTACTTCGGTTTAAGCATTATATATACACAATTATAATGGAAATTACACAAGAAACTGTCTCTAGGCAGATCCACTAAAACAGGACACAGTAGTCTACTCCATCGCAACTGTCACGTAACTTCCCTTGGTCTGCCACCTCATAAACCAACTGCCCAAACTAATTTTCCCATATTGCCAGTCTTCACGTGCAACCCAGATAACCTTAGACAGCCCATCGTCCAAGCCTAGCACGCTGCGAAGGCTGAACTCGCTGTTCACACGCACCTGTCATGTTCATTGCCAAAAACTATCTCGCCCACGCATGTTGCACCTGCACCTGCGTGTTGCCAATGTTTGCATTGCCGAATATCTACGACAACCCAAATTCTCATCAGCCTACTCCCTAACAAATTTTCTTGCCTCGGTTGGATAGTCCATCGTCCAGCCTATGTTCGTCAACAATCTGCACTGTCGATTTTCCTTGACGAACCTATAGCCGCACAAATCTACGTTGCCAATTTTTCCCACTGCTGGCATGGCTGCTAGTACCCTTAGGCACTGTTTTAAACAGCTTGCTGAAGTGTGCACCCCGTACATATTTGATATTGTGACAAACCTCCCCCACCAAAAGAACCAGACGCCCTTGTCGGACAAATTTGAAGTAACCTTGCACCACATCTGTTCCTCGTCACAACCCCTATTTCTCCCTCTGAAACCTCTGGCCTTTGCCAACATTCAACAACAATTATATCCTCCGAATTTTGTTAACTTGTTTCAAAGCCAAGCTGTGACAATTCTGATTTTGGCTTTGTTAGTAATCCACCAACGTCAAAACTTACTCACAAACATGTTTTCATGAAATTTAGACACTATCCCCAAGTATCCATAAGGTGTCCATCCCTCTTTACGAAATACATTCACATGAATCCCATTTGAAGATTCACATGAGCTCCCATATGAACATCCAATTCTCCAACCATTCCGCATGCTGCAAGCATTATACACTCTACCTGCCAAATTCATCCCAGCCCATGCAAGGTTGTTGCTGTCCATCGCTACCGAATCCTAAGCAGTGTACTTTTGTTGGCGCATCCTCACGCCTAGAGTTCGAACATGACCTGCCCATCATACTGAACTCCTGTATTTTGCCTCCCCACCAAAGTAACATGTTAAACTAGGTCTGTTTAGTCGGACTCCTCCACCCAAATCTCTTCGCGACTTGGCTGCTGAATTCTTCACCCCTAAGCAGTCTCATCGTCAAGGTGTGTTGAATTCCCAATTCTGCCTTACCTAAAGGCAGTGTGGCCATGCCCACATCCTTCTCGACTAGGCTGGCCCCATTACTGTCTATTTACTCAGTGCCAAGCACACATATAATATTTACGTATGTTGTTTCTCCCTCATCCTTCTTCACGGAAATAACACTGAGTTATGCTCGTTTCGGGCAGTCCCTTGCAAAGCCTTGAACTTGATTTTAGAACTTTTTCCTTGTCCTTTGCTTCTGACTTCCCATTGTCATCAACTTGTTTCAATTCTCCCCCACCAAGTCCTTTTTTCTTCTTTTTCATCTCATGCCTATCCATCGGCTTTGACGAAATATAAGATGCACCAGCAATCTCGTCGCTAGCATTCGCTCTAAAATCTGCCAATCCATCGGCAGCAGCAATGGCCTAAGACAGATCTGAAACTTTCTGCCGACGCAACTCCATCTGTGCCCACGGCTGAAGTCCTGACAGAAAATTGAACATTCTATCCTCCTTAGACATATTATCAATATCCAGAATTAAAGAACTGAATTTCTTCATGTAATCCCTTACCGACCCATCTTGTCGTAACCTTTTCAAGTCTTCCCTTACAATCTAGGACGTGTTGTTGGGCAGAAATTGTTCTTTCAACTCATGTTTCAAAGTCTTCTATGTCTCCACTCTTGGCCTCCTAACATTCAAGTCCTGTTTGGCCCTTGTTCACCACAACAATTTCACATCTCCTGTCATCACCCAATTTTTGGGTGACTCCCCAAAATATACCAAAAAATAACAAAAATAAAATAAAAGGGGCTGGTGTCGGCAGAAAAATTAATGTTTTCGAAAGCCCGGTCGTACCTCTTTTTTACCCAAAAATGAAGGAAAATGCAGATTCGAGGCGAAGATAATTTATTATTAGATAAATCTGCGTAAAAATTAAGTCGAAAGACATAATTATAATTTTATGGGTCAATTTGATTTAATCGTTGGCCGATGTAAAGTGTAATTATGCTTCGGAATTAATTAAGAGCCCAATTCAAGGATTTAATTTAGCGCAAGAGCTTAATTATACTTTAAATGGGTCAAATTAATTTTATTAAGGTCTTAATTAGTGAGAAATTAAGTTTGGAAGCTGAATCTGGGTTCAATTGAGAAAATCAGAATTTTCGGTGACGAAACTCTTCGAAATTAATTGAAAGCCCAATTGAAGGATTTAATTTAGCGCAAGAGCTTAATTATACTTTAAATGGGTCAAATTAATTTTATTAAGGTCTTAATTAGTGAGAAATTAAGTTTGGAAGCCGAATCTGGGTTCAATTGAGAAAATCAGGATTTTCGGTGACGAAACTCTTCGGAATTAATTGAGAGCCCAATTGAAGGATTTAATTAAGCGCAAGGGCTTAATTATACTTAAAATGGGTTGAATTAACCTAATTAAGGGCTTGATTGCTGAAAAATTAAGTTTGAAAGCTTAATTTGGGTTAAAATTGAGACGATCGGAATTTTCTACGACGAAACTTTTTGGGTGAATTCGGAAGCCAAAATTAAAGATAAAAATATCTTTCTTCCTGGTTTTTCCCATCAAAAAATCTTTTTTGTCACAACTTATTTATTTCAAAATTTTCAAAAAAAAAAGAAAAAGAAAAAAGAAAAAAAAAAGAAGCATGCTTGGCCATACTCTCCCCCATACCATACCATTCCTAAACCCATACCTAGACACCCTCACCATGCCGCTTTGACTATAAAGGGGGGAAGAAACTTGAAGAAATTCTTCATCTTCTTCTTCGGCAACAGCACCGACCATCGTCGCCCCCCCAGCTGCTTTCCTCTGCCATCCACGACAACAACTCAGCTCCACCATGCTAGCCTCCACGGCATTCCAGTCCCCTTTAAAAAAAAAACTAAGAACCCGAGATTTGAAGGGGGAACAAACAGATCTGAGATCTGGAGCCATTGCTTGTGTGTTGTTGTGTTTGTGTTGCGTTTTTCTCTGCTGCAGGTCACTTTGAAGGCTGTTGCCGGCGAGAGAAGGAAAGGGAGAGGCTGATCTACCCCTTTTCATCTTGCTCCTCTTGTGGCGGCGCGTGGGACCACACGCCGCCAGTTGCGATTGCGCGTGGAACGACGCGCCACCAGTGCTCTGCCGACTTCAATTCTCAACAGTGTTGCTGAGATGGTGTTTTCATGATTTTGGATGTTGTATGTGTTTAAATTGTTGTTATGTTCATTTATTTTTGTAAATATTATGTAATATGTACAATGTAACAAAAAATAATGAAAAAAGAGAATGGGTGTGTGAGTTGTATTAAAAAAACAAAAACAAAAAAAAAAACAAAACAAAAAAAATACATTAAAAAAAATATGTTTTCATGCATACGGTCGGATCCCAAAGTTTTTCTCATTGTATTTTTCACAAAAAAAAAACATGTTGCATCTTATCCATGTTTTCAAAAATGAAAATTGGATATCGTAACCAGTTTACGATTATCCGTTGGTATTCGGCCAAAATGTCAAAAATAATTCAACAACTATTTTGTTTTATCTATTGCAATGTAAAATTACAATGTAAAGTACACTCCTTGATAGTGAAAATCATGGTTTTCTAAATGAATTTAAAATTTATTTGATGGTTTGTCCTTTTAACTTACAATGACGTAGAGATTCTCTCACGGAAAGAAATCTACGTCGAATTTTAGAAAGACCAATAAGAATCAAACTTAGAAAAAAACAATCAAACAACAATGCAGCTTACCTTAGGTAGGGTGCACTGGGGGTGACGCGTCTTCCCCTTGCACAACAAGTCCCCTTACCCAAGACTCTCGCAGACCATTAGGTTCCTAGTGACCTTAACACTAGGTGGCGACTCCCTTATAATTATAGTCGTAAATTTTACGGCTATAAAAACAACCCTCCATTTTTCACCGCGCGCCGTTGTCTCCCCAAATCACAGGGGGATGGCGGGGCGCGAAGCGCGAAAAAATCGTCGTCGCGACATCTCCCATGAGGTACATCACCGCGATGTTCACTTGCTCATCCAACACGACTTTGGCAGCACTGAAATAGTGTTCCATATCCCATAAAAAGTTTTCTAACTCTTTGGAACTTCTTGCGCCACTAAAAGGTTTGGGATCCTGTAGTTAGGCTTCGACACGCCACAACTTGTGGGGACTATCGCTACTGCCCTCTTTAACACCACAATCTCTTCCTCTAGAATCACAATTTTGCAACTGAACTCTGTTGCAAGATCAATGCACTACCTAGTAGCCCTCTCTGCCATCTCGATAGCATAAGCAAGTCTGTCTTGCACAGTCTGGCTTTCATTTTCGACAAAGGGACCCAGAACACTTTTGAGATGAGTGAGTCTCTCGCGAATCGTCTCCATGCCTGTTGGCATCCAGCGTCAACAGAACTTCCCCCAAACAGAACGAAATCAGTCGGTTGTTGGTTGAGGAATAGTAAAAAAATCATTTTGAAAACCAGAATATGTCCACAATCTGCTTGGTCAAAAACCGTTTTGAAGAACAAAATCGTGATAGCGGCAAAATCATTTTTTACTGCAAATTCTGAGCAATTTATCCAACCTTAAACCTATGATAAAAAAAAAAAAAAAAACATTGCTGGTTTTTGCAAAAAGGAACAAAACATAATCTTGTGCGGCAGTCAAGCACAAAAATTATTGTGACGTTATGTGAACCAACCCCCCTGTTTTTTCAATGAGACTAATTAACTTTCCTACATTTAAATTTGGTCTTTGATTATCTTGATTAATCCTCAAAAATTAAATTAAATCTCTCGAATAAGACCTGCAAAACTCAGGTCAAAATGATTCTTGCAATAGGATTCTCTACTTTTACACTAGACATTCAAGTGAGAATATCTTGACCTTCCGATATCAAAATCAAATGATTCAAAAATCCAAAGTTACCTATATGTATTAAAAGTTACCTACAACTTTAACGAGGGATTAAAAGTGAGAAAATTATTTTTGAAGAATAGAATCTACCCACAATTTGCTTGGTCAAAAACTATTTTGTAGAACATAATTGCGACAATGGAAAAATCATTTTTGATATATTTTTATACACTTTTCAATGGTTTTGATGTACCAATATTAAAAAATTTATTTTGATATTTTTTTAACTGAAAAATATTTTTTACAAACGTATCATGAACTAAATTACTAAAACACACTTACAGAGTAGAGTAGAAATAGCTTAAGGCATCGTTTTTTTCAAGTTACTGATAAAAAAAAGTTAGAAAAAAATTTCATTTTGACTCACACATACCTGGTATTCTGGCCCTGGTGGTCTTATTGGTGATTAAGAAATTGAAAATAAATAAATCCAGAGCATAAAACTCGTAATATCAAATATTTAATAATATCCACTATAGTTTGGAGCAAAAACAACAATATTCTCTCCCACATTCGGCGTTCAGATATATTTATCAATTAACCGTTTTGTCGACGTCGACAACGCCAGCGCTACTGCAGTAGCCGTTACTGGGTAACACCCTGCAGTCATCAGTGACGTCTCCACCCCTACCCCCACCAAGATCCCCGCACCGTCGGATACCTGTTTCTTAATTTTTTTTGTGCCTGAGCTCCTTTTGAGTTTTCAGAAGAAAACACCAAGCATGATTAACAAGTAGAATATTTCAATTCAACTTTAATTGAATCGTGACATATATATGTGTGTGTGTGTGAAAACATGAAATTACCTCACTTTGGACGTGTTTTTAGGTTTGTACTGTTTTAGACGTAAAGTATCTTTCTTGGAAACTCAAGTTTTGATTTTTATTTCTTAGGATTGTTTACACAGATGAAGTTTACACTAGTTTGTTTCAAACTAAGTTGTGGTACTCGATAGATAGATAGAGGTACTTCAATTTATAGATCGATATACATGGAAGACAATAGCATTTAGGGGGTGTTTGGGAAGCCACCCAAAAGCGCTTTTGGGTGCTTTTGGTTCTTTTTTTTTTTTTTTGAATTTTAAAAACAGACGGTTAGTGTTTTTAGATCATTTTGATGTGCTGATATCAAAAATGATTTTTAAAAAATAAAAAAAATATCATTTTAATGCATTTCGGCACGAAACACACTTTCAAAATCTACAGCAACAGCTCTCCCAAACACCCTCTTGGGGTTTTGTTAAAAAAGAAAAGAGGGTGGCTGGCGTAGAGCATTTCACAGAAGCTGGTTACATATATAGACTCAAAGTAGCTAGTGTCTGGTTTATCACTAGTAATAATTGTGTCAACTGAAATTGCGTTTCAATTTTCTGGCATATACCAACATGCTTTGTCCATTGATAATACTCTTCGTAGTAATTTAAAAAATATATACAATAGAAGTAGAAAAATAATAAAAATAAAATAAACATTATTTATTATAAATTTTAACATTTGTGCATTCAAATACAATAAATCAAAAATAAAGGCAACTCTTATTTTAGTGACAATTTGCGTACGTAGGGCTTTTTTTGTTAACTCTTAATCTAGTGCCAAGTGTCAAATGAAGTTAGTTGATAAATTTATTAGAAAATAATAATTAAGCTGGTCTTTACTTAAACGGCGTCGAATGTTTTTCTACCACTATCTTGCGTTGATACATATTTTATGCTAATTAAGTAGTCATGGGATTTGAACCCCTTTTTTTTAATTTTTAAGATGATTTCAAAATATTAGAGATAATTAATTTAAAATAAATAAATTTTAATATATCCAGCTTCAATACCATTCAGGCACATCACTACATTGGTTTTTTTTTTTTTTTTTTGTTCGGCTATATAGTCAACTCTTGTTTTAGTGACAGTTTGTGTAGGGTTTTCGTTGACTCTTAATCTAGTGCCAAGTGCCAAGTCAAGATGGTTGAGAAAGTCATAAGAAAAAAATTGATTAAGATGGTCTTTATAATCAATTCTTATTTAAACAATGTCGAATGTATTTTTTTTTTTCTATCTCTGTCTTGACTTGATAAATATTTTATGCTAATTAAGTAGTCACAAGATTTATATTTCGATACTCAAAGTTTTGTTATAATGTTTCAATAATATTTAAAAAAAAATATTTGCTTGAAACTGATAGCTTTTTTTTATATATTTTTAGATGATTTTAATGTTTTGATATTAAAATAAATTTACTTGGTCAAACTCAGGTTATGTGCTTGATTGACCCGAAACCTAGGTGATTTGACCTAGTCGTCTCAAAGCCTATACTATTCACCCAAATAAAACCGGGAAAATTCATTCAGTCATCCTCTCATGAGAATGCGATGTCGTCACTATAATTTTCTAGAGTGTTCAAGAGGTTTTTGGTTGTGTAGAAAATCTTCATCTAGTATTATATTTATTAGAAACCATAACCAGTCTTTTAGATATTATAGTCACGGACTGGATGCATGAACGAAAGATATTAGCACCTTTGATAAGCCTTCAACAATCATTTCATTATTTATTAGCACCTTTGATAAGCCTTCAACAATCATTTCATTATTTATTAGCACCTTTGATGCATGAACCTGCAACAATCTTCCGCCATTATTATAGCTCAGCTTGGACGTGTTTTTAGGTTAGTACTGTTTTGGACGTAAAGTATTTTTCTGGGAAACCCAAGTTTTGATTTTTATTTCTTAGGATTGTTTACGCGGATGAAGTTTACACTAGTTTGTTTCAAACTATGTGAGCGAGGTGTGGTACCCGATAGAGACATAGATATACATGAAAGACAATAGCATTTTAGGGTTTTGTTAAAAAAAGAAGAAGAAGAGGGTGGGCGTCTGGTTTCTCACAAGCATTGATTTAGTGCTGTCAACGAACCATCTCACCTACAAGTTTAAGCTTTTAGGTAAGATGGTTCCTTGACATGATATCAGAGCCTTGTTGACCCAACGGTCACGAGTTCGAATCTCACTACCCCCATTCTATTTGATAGAAAAAATCAAGCACACGGTAATATGGATCTGTACAAGTTTCAAGTCTAAAAGGCTTTCACTTGAGTGGTGTGTTAGAATATAATATAATCATATTCTATGACCTCACCTATCAGCTTAAATTTTTAGGTAAGATTGTTCCTTGACAAGTGCCAACTGAGGGTGGCGTTGTGCTCTGTTTATTATTTGGCACTTGTTCTTCATCTTTATCTTTTGTTAGAGATACGTCTACCACCCACCATTTTGTTTTAGTCAAGACACTAGGTGACTTGCCTTAATAACAGTGAAAATAATAAAAATTTGAAACAAAAACTAAGAGCATGTACATATAAACATGGAAAAAAATAGAAACCATCTATGAAAAATATATAAAAAATTAAAAAATTAAAATAAAATTCAAGATTAAAAGTATAAGGGCTGAAATGAAAAACACATATATAATAAATTAAATTTAAAGGAAAAAATTGAAACAAATCAAAACTTTGATAATGAAAAAAATTGAAGAATTTAAGACAAAACCAGAAATTAAAAAAAATGGACCAAAATGAAACTTAAATATATAATCAATTTGTATTGAAGGATATAATTGAAACAAATCAAAAGTCTGATACAGAAAATCTTAAGGATTTCAATCCAATTTGGGAATTAAAAGACTGAGGACCGAAATGAAACTATAATATATAATCAATTTCAATTGAAGGGTAAAATTGAAAAAAATCAAAACCTATATTAAAAGGCTGAATTTCAAAATATGTGAAATTCTCGTGGCACCTCTCCCGGACAGAGCTGATTTTTTTTCGAGGGATAGAAGCATTAATTTACTGTGCAAAGAAATATTAAAAAATAAATAAACCGGTCACCTGAACCGGATCAAACCGGGCTGAAATTGTGCAATTATCGTGGAACCCCTCCATCCAGTTGTCGTATGTTGTCTTTTTCGAGGGACAACATCATTATTTCACAATGCAAAAAAAAAAACATTAGACCGGTAAACCAAACGAACCAAATCAACCCAAAAAATGAGTTTTACTATTGCCATTCATAGTGATTTGTCTTACTGTGAGCAGCAACTAAACCATGTCCTGGTTTAGCTTTTAGATAATAACGTCAACTCTTTTGTTAACTCTTACTCTAGCGCCAAGTGCCGTATCAAGTTACTTGATAAATTCGTACGGTAAAAAAAGAAAAAAGTTTGTCTCTATATATTAACTCTTATTAAGGAACCATCTCATCTCAAATCTTAACTTATTAGGTGAGAGCCTAGAATATGATTTATATTATTTTTTAACACACACTATCAAGTGAAAGCTCTTTGAGCTTGAAACTTGCACAAGTTAATACTACCTTGTGCTTGTTTTTTCATCAAATAGAATGAGGGTGGTGAAATTCGAACTCATAACCGCTAGGTTAATAAAGTTCTGATACCATATTAAAGAACTATTTCATCTAAAAACTTAAACTATTAGATAAAATTCTAAAATATAATTTATATTATTTTTTAACAACTCTTATTCCTAGTAGACAGACATCCTGAGAGAGAATACATTTCCTTCGCATCTGTGAAAAAAATATGACGAAAGTGAATCTTATTTTCATTATAACTCTATATAATTCTCAATAATCAGCATTGAGATTATTTGTGGAATCGAACAAAACTCATTTATTACAGTGTCAGCAATTGCCAAAGCAAATAAAGAACTTTTCTTTTAGAATGTGGCATCGTCCTGTTAACATCAAAAAAATCAGTTTCTTATTTTTAAAGATGATTTAAAAATTCTAAAAATAATTAATTTAAAATAAATAAATAACAAAAACATAGATCCAACTTCAATACCTTCATTACAGGACATCAGTGCATTGTTTTTTTTTTTTGTTCGTTTATGTCATAACCCAATTTTGGGTTATTCCCCAAATCTACTCAAAAATAAGAAAATAAAAATAAAAAGGGTTGGTGTAGGCAAAAAAATCAAGGAGAAAATTTTGGACGTGTTCGAGATCCCGATCGTATCTCTTTTGTCCCCAGAAATGAAAGAAGACGCAGATTCGCGGCTAATGTAATTTATTATCGGATAAATCTGCGTAAAAATTAGGTTGAAATATATAATCATATTTTTATGGACCGATTCGATTTAATCGTTGGCAAATTTAAAAAGCATAATGATACGATCATACTTTTTATACCCGGAAATGAAAAGTGCGCAAGTTCGCAACTAACGTGATTTATTATTGGATAAATCTGCGTAGAAAAATTAAGTCGAAAGATATAATTATATTTTTTTTGGGTCAATTTGATTTAATCATTGGCCAGTTTAAAAGTGTAATTATGTTTGAGAATTAATTTTTGATCCAATTGAAGGATTTAATTAAACGCGTTGACTTAATTATACTTTAAATTGGTCAAATTAATTTTATTAAGGGTTTAGTCGATGAGTAATCAAGTTCTTGAATTTAATTCGGTTTTGATTGATGAGACTGAAATTTTCAGAGATTTGATTTGAATTTTTATGCGAAATCGAGAGTCAAATTGAATAAATTGAGAGTTTAACGATCGTTTGTGAGGTTAAATCGCGCACATCAGAAACCAAGGACCAGAATAAAAAGGTCACGCGAAGCTATGTTTAAGATTGAATATTTGGGGGGTATAATTGCATACAATCATAAGCTTAAATCCAATTAGGATTACAATTAGAGCAATTACAAATTGAGAGACCAAACCATACTTTTACCTTCTTTGAAAATTGCACCACATGTTCGCCTTTAAAGATTTTAAACGTTGCATTGCATGCGCTGGCTGTATGATTTTGGAAATTACACTGCTATATGCTCTGGCGAGCCCGGCCTTAATTTCAGCGTGCCTGCCTTCAATGATCAGCGGCGGCACCCTGCACTAAGCATTTTAGGCAGCCGAAGGGTTTGTGTGTTTTGCTATAAATAGCAACATGCAGGGACTGTAAAGGGGGGGACCAACGGGCAGAGAAAAAAATTTGAAGTAAAAAACAGGAGAAGAGGAGTTGTAGTAATGGGAAAGCAGAGAGAAACAGAGGGGAAAGAAGGGAAAAAATAGGAATTTACGAGGCAATTTTTTACGTAAAAAAAGCTCGGTGATCTTCTGCAACAGAGCCCTAGCATCACCATTTCCCTTTCCCTTCTTTTTTTCCTTCCCTTTCGATTGTTCAGCTGTTTCTCTCTCTAAAACAAGAGGCACCGATGTTTCTCTCTCACTCTCGGTCCAACCATTCCGGCCACCAGCTCCGACCACCACACACCGCGACGTCGACACTAGCCTCTCCTCCACCTCTCCAGTGATCCAAACACGATACCAAGCAACGATAGCAGAGGCAGAGCAGCTTGTGCAACGTTGACCCGTCGCTGTTCCGACGCCATTTCCGGCCACCACAGACCATTATTTTCGATACCACCACGTCCATAAGAACCACCTCAATGTCCTCTACCCAAAGGTATTAACCGGTAAGACATTCATCACACTAAAAAAATCACCATTTTACTGTTTATCTTCTTCTTCTGCATGCGGGGGGAGTGAATTATTTTCACTCCCCGCCGGTCAGCTGGGCCGGGTTTTAGTGCCCGGCCCAGTCTTAAAGCAGGCAGGGCTTCTAGTCTGACTAGGCTGGAAGCCCAGCCCAATGAGTGGGTTTAAACCCTACGGTTGAAGCCCAGCCTGTAAATAAAGGATCCAAAGCCCAGTCCGAGATCAAATGGGCTGAGAGCCCAACCATACATGTAGGCAGGTCAGCAACCCAGCCCATCCTAATAGGTGGGCTGGAACCCAGGCTAGCCTATATGGGCTGGGCAGCCACCCCCCCTAAATAGAAATAAATAAAAATAAATAAAATATAAATATAAATTTGCATAAAAAAATATAATTTTTTATGTTAAAAAACAAAAATATTTTGTTTTATGCATACGACCAATACACTAGCATATTTTAAAAAATATTCTTTTTGTTTCAAAAAACTATTATCTTGGAGTTTTGAAGAAAAATGTATTTTAGCATGGATTTCGCAAAGAAAAATAATTTCTCGCATTTTTGGATTCTACAGCACATTTGTAAAATTCAAAGGGTATTGGTCAATATTCCAAAAAATATTTAAATTTTTTTTGGTTTATTATTCACTATTGATGTTTGGATAAATAAATCCTAAAGGGGTTAATATCCAAAATATTTGGCGGGGATAATTTGTAATTATTCATTGTTGGTGTTTGGATAAATAAATCCTAAGGGGTTAATATCCAAAATATTCGGTGGGGATGATTTGCTATTATTCACTGTTGGTGTTTGGATAAATAAATCCTAAGGGGTCAATATCCAAAATATTCGACGGGGATAATTTGCTATTATTCACCATTGATGTTTGGATAAATAAATCCTAAGGGGTTAATATCCAAAATATTCGGCAAGGATAATACACCATCACCATTTAACTAACATATTTTTTGAAGGATCAAAACCATAACAAATCATAAACAAACCAAAACGTCAAGCAGCTTACCTTAGGTAGGGCGTATTAGGGGTGCTAAAACCTTCCCTTTACGCAACCAGTCCCTTGCCTTAGAATCTCTGAAAAACCATTTTTAGGTTTCCTAGTAACCATAATAATAGATGGCGACTCTCTTTATCACAAAAATAAAGATAAGACCCCCATATTGGTTTCCCCCGCTCACGGGGAAGGTCGCCACTACGCCGCGCTCATTTTTTGGGGTGCGACAGTTTATACAGTCAGCTCTTATTTTAGTGACAATTTGTGTCTTAATCTAGTGCCCAGTGCGAAATCAAGTTGGTTGATAAATTCTTGAGAAAATAATAATTAAGCTAGTCTTTATAGTCAGCTCCTTTTTAAACAGTGTCGAATGTTTTTTTTCCTATCTCTATCTTGACTTCATATATACTTTATGCTACATAAGTGGTCATGGGATTTACTCTTTAGTCCTCCAATATCTATACAATTTTTACTTCAGTTTTTCGACTCCTTTTAAGACGTGTTTCTAAAGCTTAATACACTATCAAAATTAATATTTATACGGATGAGACTTTTTTGTTAGTATGTACACTCACAATCTATGTTTGTTCATATTTTATCAATGAGAGATATTATTAATGTGATTTGTTGCAACGGTGTTTTTTTCATGCTTCATGTCCTGCTATTCTTGGAGGGAGATAATGCATGGTGAAAAGAAAGTTTTATGTCATAAAAATTTACGACTATAATTCTTGGGAGTTATCACTTAGTATTAAGGTTACGAAAAAACCTAATAGTCTGTGAGAGTTTGGGTAAGTGGACTTGTTGTGCAAAGGCAAAGACACACCACCCCCAGCCACCCTACCTAAGGCAAGATGCACTGTTGTTTGATTATTATTTTTTTCTAAATTAATTTTTTATTCGTTGGTCTTTCCTAAATCTTGAGGTAAATCTCTCTCTATGAGAGAGTCTTTATATCATTAGGAGTCGATAACTTGACCGTTCTAGAGTTTGAAAATTGTTACATCGAAAAAAGGCCTTTTTTATTATATACGGGTGTACATTGTAATGTAATTTACATCGTATTTTTTTATAAAAACTTTTTTATTATCTGTGGGTGTACTTTACAGTGTAATTTTACACCCCGGTATCAAAAACAAAATAATTGCTATTTTTTTATATTTTGACCAAATTCGAATGGATAATTGTAAACTGGATATGATATCCACTTTTTAAAACATGAGAAACGTGTTATAGTTTTTTATGAAAACTATGCTTGGAAAAATCTTGAAATTCAGTTGTATGCACGAAAACAACACAGTTTTGTTTATAAAACTATTTTTTTATTTTTTTAAGAAAATAAATTATGCAGATTTTGTATTTTCTTTTTATTTTTTAATTTTTTTTAGTTGGTTGACCAACCTCGTAGGTTAGGCCTCCAGCCAAGTGAGTTGGCACCCCACACCCCTTTTGGGTTAGGCCTCCAGCCCATATGGGGGCGGTAAACCCAATTATTTCTGGACAAGGCTTCCAATCAAAGTGGGTCAATCAGCCTTGTAATTTTTTGTCTAATGGGTCAATCGGCCCATTCATTCTTGGTGGTCGAGGCAGACACAAGGCGTAGCTTGGCTAGCTCACTATTCTGCATGTGAAAGTGGGATGTAAGTATTGTTCACATGCAAAACAGTGGGATGGGGATGTGAATTAATTCACTCCCCCTGCATAAGAACAGTGAAATGATAATTGGTGGAAGGTGACGACCGACACACCTATCACTACTACCGTGTAAAGGAGGTTGAGTGGTTATTCCTGTGGTGGTGGCATCAAAAATGATGGTTTGAAGTCTCACCAAAGGCCATGATTTGTTTATGTTGTTGTCATTGTTACTGCTTCTGTAGTCTCACCAAAGGCCATGATTGGCTTGCTATTGTGGAGAAAAAGTTGTCAGTGATGAGGGGGTGGTGTTAGGTGGTCGGTTGGCCGTTGGTTGAGGGGGGAGAGAGAGGGTTGCTAGCATGGCTGTAAGAGAAAGAGAGCTGCAACATAGGGAAGGCTATCGACGATGGCTCTATCGGCGCCAAGGAAGATGATGGTGGTTGCCACTAGTGGTTGTGTGTGTGTGTGTGTGTGTGTGTGTGTTTTCAACTTTTGCACTATGTGTCTTCATCTTCCTCATGTTTTTTTTTTGTAAATTTTCCCTTCTTTTCTCCCCAGATTGTGTGTAAATACCCCTTGTATAAACTAAATGTGTAGGTTATAGGGCATGAGAGTGATGTCCAAAAAATGGTGTGTTGCAGGAAATGGTTGGTTGCAGGGTCAAGGAAAGGTTTTAGAACCCCTAGTATGATCTACCTAAGGTAAGTCACTTGGTGTTTTGGTTTGTCTTATGATTGTTATGGTGTTATTGTTATCTAATCAATTTTATTAGTATAGGTTTATTATGATAAATATATTTTGTCCAAATAAATCATACCTTTAGTTATGTCTATATAGTGTCAAGGAGAATCGATGCAAATCTCGTGAAATATGTGTTTGATACATTTACAACCTATGAATTAAGAGACAGTTAGGATAAAAATCTAAAGAGATTCAATGAGCTTAAAAGTTTCTTTTTCCCTTTAGTATTCCAGGTCTTCGCTATTTGTAAATCACAAGGAAATTTAGAGCACTTTAAAAACCTTATTTTGTCTTAGAGTTTTAATAAATCCATGGTTTGTAACCCGTGGAGTCAAAAACCAAAATGTCTCCAATTATAATTGTCGTACCCTCCACGAGAGCGCGGCGTCACAGCAACCCTCCCTGTGAGAGGGGAAATTCAATGTCAGGATTTTATCTTTATTTCTGTGGAAAATGGAGTCGTCACCTAGTGTTATGATTACTAAGAAACCTAAAACTGGTCTTTCAAATATTCTAAGGCAAAGGATTGGTTGCGTAAAGGGAAAGTTTTAGCACCCCTAGTATGCCCTACCTAAGGTAAGCTGCTTAACGTTTTGGTTTGCTTATGATTTGCTATGGTTTTGATCTTTCAAAGAATATGCTAGTTAAATAATGATGGTGTATTATTCATTTAAAAGTATTTTGGATATTTATCACTTCAAGGTTTCTTTATCCAAATATTTATGGTGAATAACAATGAATTATCCCCCTTAATATTTTAGATAATAACCCCATTACGATTTCTTTACCCAAATATCAGCAGTGAATAATAATAACAAATTATCCCTATCAATATTTTGAATATTCATCCTTTCAGGATTTATTTATCCAAATATCAACAATGAATAATAACGAATTATCCCTGCCAATATTTTGGATATTAACCCCTTTTGAATTGATTTATCCCAATATCAAAAGTGAATAATAATGAATTATCCCCGTCAATATTTTAGATATTAACCCCTTTTGAATTTATTTATCCCAATATCAACAATGAATAATATGAATCACCAAAAATAAGATTTTGATATTTTTGGAATATTGGCCAATACCCTTTGGATTTTACAAATCTGTTATAAAATCCAAAAACACGAGAAATGATTTTTTGTTATAAAACATTTTTCTTTAATCCTCAAAATAATGTTTATTTTAAAAAAGAAATTTTCAAAAATATGTTAGCGTATTGGCCATATGTATAAAACCACATTTTAGTTCTAGATATTTTTCTAAAAAAAATATTTTTTTATTTTGCAATTTATATTTTTTTCTATGTTTTTCATTTATATAATGGTGGGCTTGTTGCCCGACCTTGATGGGCCAGGCTAGCAGCCCCCTCGCAAGGTTGGGATGCTAGCCCGTTCTCTAGGCGAGGCTGGGCTTTAGCCCAATAACACATTGGGCTAGGCTCTTAGCCTACCTAAACCAATTGGGCTTTAGGCCCATTTATTCTCAGACTAGGCTTCCAATCTAGAAGGGCCGGAAGCCGGTCTTTCTCTTGGGCTGGGGTTCTAACCCAAACGGGCTGTCCTTTAGTGGTCAAGTTGGGCCCTAAGCCCGACCCCATTTACTATTCACTGCATGTGAACAGTAAATCGAGGTTGCATGTGTGGGAGACGATGAACAGTAAAATGGAAGATTTTCGAGTGTGGTGAATGGCATACCTGTTAATACCGTTAGGTAGAGGTGTCGAGGTGGGTCTTCCAATCGTGGTGGCGTAGAAATGGTGGCCGAAGTGGGCGTCAAAAAGTGACCGGTCGCGTTGCAAGCAGCTACTGCTGCCTCTGTTGCCTTTGCTTGAGACGATGATTGGGTCGCAGGGTTGAGGTGGAGATGCTGGTGACGACGGGGTGGCTTTAGGTGGTCGGAGATGGTGGCATGAAGAGGAGAGAGATAGACACCAGAGTGTCTGGTTTTAATGAGAGAGTTGACTGAAACGAGAGAGAAGGGAGAGGAAAAGAGCTAACGATGTTGGGGTTGGTGAAGAAGATTACTTGCGTTTTTTACGTAAATTTTCACTCCTAATTCTCTGCTTTTTCTTTTTATTCAATCGTCCCCTACTTCCTCTCCACTATCTTTTTTTCTCTTTCTCTTCTCCATTTCCCCTCCTCTGGTTTTTTTTTTCTCCACTTTTCTACAGCTGCGACCGAGGGCTATTTATAGGGGAATGAGGCAAATCTTTGGCATGCACATTGCGTGAGATTGTTGCCCTATGAATTTTGCAGAGGGCTGAGAGGCATGCCCTATTGCAGAGTCGTTCCCATACTATTCAAGTGTCGAAACAGTGCAGGAACATGCAAATTTGATTTTAGGAGGGTGAAAGTACGATTTGGTCCTTAAATTTATAATTATTCTAATTGCATCCCCAATTAGCTTTAAACTTTTAATTTTGTGCAATTGTATCCCCGTCAAAATTTTGAGAGCATCGTTAGCTTTGCGCGTCTTTTTTATTTTGGTTCCTGATTTCTAATTTGCACGATTTAACCCTCAATCGACCATTGGACTCTCAATCCATTCAATTTGGCCCTTGATTTCGTATAATTGGGCTTGAAAAATTCATCTCGGTCTTCAAAAAATCCAATCTCATCGATTAAACCCGAATTAAATTCAAGAACTTGATTTCTCATTGCCTAAGCCTTTAATAAAATTAATTTGACAAATTTAAAAGTATAATTAAGTATTTGCACTTAATTAAATCCTTTAATTGGACCCTAAATTAATTTTTCAACACAATTACACTTTTATTATTGGTCAACGATTAAATCGAAATAGCCCATAAAAATATAATTATATCTTTCGACTTAAATTTTACGCAGATTTGTCCAATAATAAATTATTTTAGCCTTGAATCAGCATTTGCCTTCATTTCCAGGCCCAAAAGAGGTATGGTCGTATAATTATACTTTTAAATTGGTCAACGATTAATTTGCATTTTTAAATTAGCCAACGATTAAATCCAAATGGCCCATAAAAATACAATTATATCTTTTGACTTAATTTCTACGCAGATTTATCCGATAATAAATTATGTTCACCTTAATCTGCATTTTCCTTCATTTTTTGGGCACAAAAGAGGTACAATCGAGATCTCGAAAACATCCAAAATTTCCGCCTTGATTTTTTTGTCGACACCAACCCCTTTTATTTTATTTTTTTCTTATTTTTGGATAGATTTGGGGAATAACCAAAAATTAGGATATGATAATAATTAGGGCTTTTTTTGAAAATGTGTTGATTAAACAAATAGTAAAGATTTATTATTCCTAGAAAAGTATTTTTGATATTTACCACTTAGAGTTTCTTTATCCATATATTAACAATGAATAATAAAGAGCTATCCCCAATGATGTTTTGGATATTAACCTTTTATGATTTGTTTACCCAAATATTACCAATGAATAATATATGAATTCCCCAAAAAGAAGTTTTTTGAGTTTTATTGATCAACACCCTTTCCAGTCCACAAACATATAAAATCCAAAAGTACAATAAAATAATTTTTGTGTTTACAGAATCCAAGCTAAAACACATTTTCTTTTAAACTTTAAATATTTGTTTTTTTTTTTTTCAAAAACAATGTTCAAGATACGTTATAAGGGATTCTAAGAGGTTTATCCAACCTTAAACCTATGGTAAAAAAAACTGGCAACATTGGTTTTGCAAAACAAAAATAACATATAATCTTGCATGATAGTCAAGCAGTATAAATTATTGCGATGTTTTACTAAACCAGATCCCCCTGTTTTTTCAATTAGATTAATTAACTTTCTCAAATTTAAAATTGGTCTTTGATTTTATTGATAAATCCTCGAAGCATTGAAACATTAAATCGATTCTATCAAATAAAACCTCCAAACTCTAGTCAAAAACATTTTGCAATAGGATTTTCTACTTTTACATTTGAAATTCAAACAAGAATATTTTGAGATTCTGATATAAAAATTAGGATATTTAAAAACCCAAATTTATATATGCCTATAGGATTACAACTTTAATGAAAGATATGAAGCGAGAAAAATTATTTTGAAGACTAGAATCTACCTGCAATCTGCTTGGTCAAAAACCATTTTGAAAAACAGAATCGCAACAACGGCAAAATCATATTTTAGTACAAATTTTGAGGGATTTATCCAACCTCAAAAAAAAAAAAAAAAAGTGTTGTTGGTTTTGTGAAAATAAACAAAATATAATCTTGTGCAGCAATCAAACACAGAAATTATTGTGACGTGATGTAAACCAACCCCCCTATTTTTTCAATGAGACTAATTAACTTTTCTAAATTTAAATTTGGTCTTTGATTATCCTAATAAATCCTCGAAACATTAAATTGAGTCTCTCAAATAAGACCTATAAACTGGGGTCAAAATGATTCTCGCGACAGGATTCTCTACTTTTACACTAGACATTCAAATGAGAATATCTTGAGCTTCCGATATTAAAATCAAATAATTCAAAAATCCAAAGTTTAAAAATCCAAAGTCATCTATACATACAGGACTACAACTTCCATGAAGGATTAAAAGTAAGAAACAATCTTTTTGAAAAACAAAATATGTCCGCAATCTACTTGGTCGAAAATTGTTTTGAAGAACAGAGTTGCGAAAACAGCAAAATCATTTTTGATATATTTTTATACACTTTCCAATGGTTTTGATGTACAAATATTAAAAAATTTATTTTGATATTTTTTACAAACGTATCATGAACTACATTACTAAAACACACGTATAGAGTAGAGGAGAAATAGCTTAAGGCATCGTTTTTTCCAAGTTAATGATAAAAAAAAGTTAGAAAACAATTCATTTTGACTCTCACATACCTAGTATTCTGGCTCTGGTGGTCTTATTGGTGATTAAGAAATTGAAAATAAATAAATCCAGAGCATAAAACTCGTAATATCAAATATTTAATAATATCCACTATAGTTTGGAGCAAAAACAACAGTATTCTCTCCCACATTCGGTGTTCAGATATATTTATCAATTAACCGTTTTGTCGACGTCGACGCCGCCACCGCTACTGCAGTTGCCGTGACTGGGTCACACCCTACAGCCATCAGTGACGTCTCCACCCCTATCTCCATCAAGATCCCCGCACCCTCGGATACCCGTTTCTTAACTTTTTGTGCTTTGATGAGCTCCTTTTGAGTTTTCAGAAGAAAACACCAAACATGATTAACAAGTAGAATATTTCAATTCAACTTTAATTTATTTAATCGTAATATATATATATATATATATATATATATGAATAAACATGAAATTACCTCATATTCGGTTTTTTTTTTGGATTTAAGTGTCTCTATGTCCAGGCGAAGTCTTTAACCTGTCTTATGGTGGCATCTGATATAGAAATTAAAGTATTACAGTTATAAAAGGAAACTAAATAAATAGTAGTATTTAATATTGTTATCCTCCGTAAAGTTGAATCATCACCTTCACATCCTTGTTCAAATTTGAGCATTCTGGACTGACAGCAGGAATCAACAGCAGCTTCAAATCCATCTCTAGATGCCTCCTTCACCGTCCCTTCCAGGCTAGTCTGAAGACTTTTAAGAGCATTGGAACGTAGATGTCGCAGCATGTCTTCATAAGCTGGGCATACAACCTCCATAACAGCGGCTGTCTTCAGTCAAAATACAAAAATATTGCAGGAGGTAGCACCCAACAAACGAAAATGTTCACACATCAAGGCCTTACTTTTAGTGCTTTTGCTTCCAACTTTCTCCGAGTGTCATTTCTGATACTTTCTTCATAATTGATGGTCTCCATGTCATATCTATATATTGAATTATAAGCAATATTGCAGACTCAATGAGTAATATATATGAGAGATATATCCAGCTGAATTTGATACAACCTTCCTAACACAGTTAGTTAAACCGTCATCAGTTCTGATACTTTCTTCATAATTGATGGCCTCCATGTCAGTTAGTATTTTTTCTTCTAATGTTTAGCCCAGAGATTCCAAGTTATGTTGAGGAAGAAGTGTGCTGTGGTGTGGAAGAAAGCCCATGTAATGACATACAGCTTCAGTGCCTTCCAACATTTTTATCCGCTCATTATATTTAGTGCTTGATAGTGGTTATTTTCTTAAGTATTTTTTCAAATTTATTTTTGATTTTAACCCATTAAAATGATAAAAAAAAAAATATAGAAAAACACTTTTTTAAAAAAAGAAATGAAAATCTTTTTAGAAGCCTGGACCGCAAAAACAATGCAGCACAAATTGGTTTCTAAAATAGAGCAGGATGAACTTACTGACAGAGACAGTTTTCCAAAATACAACTGAGCTTCTCCCCAAACTCTGAAACTGGACCAGATTTAAGAGCTTCTCCCATGGCCAACCATGTCTGTATGAAATTTATTTAATATTGAGTGATTAAAATTTTACAGAAACGTAGCACAGAAACTTTTGAATGAAGAAACCATGAAAAAAGAAACACCTCATCCAATTTCAAGCGACTGAGCTTCTCCTTGGCAATCTCTTCGCATCGAAATGTGGCAACCATCACCTGGCAAACAGCATGGAGAAACATTTTCACTCAGGAAAATCTCATTGAAGTTTATATATATATTCATTTTTCTCAAAATTAAGAAGTCGGCATTTAAGTAAACCTGGGGAGGAGGAAGATCCAGATCCTTGTTCATCTTTACGGTTTTCCATATCTGTTGAGCACGAAGGGGGAGCCCAGAAGCAGGCTGGTCATCCTTCCTATCACCAGCAAGACCTCCCAGAGAGATGGGAAGGAAGAACCGCTGCCTCAGCCTAGCAACCTGTGAAGTACATCACAAAAAACATCAATTCAGGATTTTAATCATGCAACTTAGAGTCTGTCAGACAGTTATATAAATTATTCATAATTTTACCAGTTCATGTACAATACAGTCTATATCAGTTGGATCCAATTAATTTACCTGCTCTGTAAACTTCTTCTCGTCGAATTCATAGCTAGGCAAAGCAGTGATCTCCACCTTCATTTCATAGTAATAAACAAAATATTTATCAATAATAATAAAAAATAAGCTATATATAAAGGTCAAAGAATAGTACACTACCATGTCAAAGTCTCATATTAAATTAAAATTTTAAGTTGTTAGTTGATGTTCAAGAAAATGATTTTATATTAACCTCGGATTTAATTTGATCTCCACCTTAATTTCAACGCTAAATAAACTTAAAAATGAGGCAAAGGAAATGAAATCAACGTACATTAAAGAACTCATCCAAAGGAGTCCTTTTACGAGCATCAGCATGAGCAATTGCAGCCCATATCTGTATGATTAAGAAAAAATGTCGCAAAATTAATCACAGCAATTATTTCAGAACGATTAAGAAGAGCATATGCGCGCATAAACAACATACCTTCTCAATATCTTGCCTGAGAAGACGTTGCATCACTTCTAGTGGAGTCTAAATTTATCCTCGCAAACAAAAAATAAGAGGGCATAGCTTCAATAATTAGTATATAATTGTGTTTTCAAATAATCTATAATCCTTCTTCATCACACCATATAACTGAAAGCCAATTGTCAATGATTAAACTAGTGAATTAACTTGTTTTTCTATTAAAATATTGTATGAACGCATAGATAAAAGCCTGTAAATTTAATCGAAGTGAATATAAATTAATTCAGACATCTCAATTATAAAAAAGACTAGCTACAACCCCATTGCTCTAAATAAAATTAATAGATAATCAAATACTAGAATAAGTCTCTATTATTTTTTTTATAAACTACCAGAAAACTTATTTTTACAATCTATTCTAATGAAATATCATTATTGTAGGGGGCAAAATACTATACCTTTGTTTGGTCACGGAGGACAAACAGCAGGCTTGTTTTGCTGGAGCGAAATGAACGGGCCATGGCCTGCATGTAAAATAATATTATTTGAGAAACTAATTTATTAATTTTATTTTATGAAAAATATCTTTGATTTTAATAATTATATCAGCATAGGCTAAAAACTAGTGATTGACAAAAGGCAAATGACTTAGAGTACCTCAAAAACTGTTTTCAGAAGGGGTATATGGGCAGCATGCTCTCGACCAATGTCATGGCACCACCTGTATTTAAAATTGATTTTGTTAAATTCAAGTTATTTAAAAGATTAATCCATAATTTAAAGGATCAACTCGTGATTAAGCTCATCTGGTGGAAATTTAATGAGATTTTGTCGGATTAACTTAAAGGATTGTTTCTTAATATTTATTTACAATGGCATTTTTTTCACGAAATGAGATAAACAAATTAAAATCCAAAACAACAGTATAATCGAACAAAACTCAATTATTCATAAACTAATGTTGAACATACAAAACTCACATGTTTATGATTACAGTGTCAGCAATTGCCAAAGCAAAGAGAGCACTTTGCTTTTCGAATGTTGCGCCGTCCTGAGAACATCACAAATTCATTTTCTTTTCTTTTCAAATCGCAGTGTAATAAATGAAATTAATTTCCCACTTATCATTATTTTCTGATAATATAAACAGAAATTGAAGAATGAGAGTTTTAATTCAAACATTAATGATTACAATTAAAATGACTTAATTAAGAGCTTATGATTCACATTAACCTGATGTAATGATTAATAATATCGGTGAAAAGTAGACAGAGAATCATTAATTTCACTCTTTCGTTCCAAAACTACTTAAACACTCCATTTACTCCTTAGGATTAGGCAAAGAAATCATTAATGGCAGGCACAGCTAATTGAAAGAACTATTTTTTATAAGCACAATTAAGAGAACTAATTAATGCTCAGATATTAATGCAAAGCTTAGTTAGCTTATACTTGGCCTCTTTTCCCGCTGTCCGATCCCTCCACGTCTATGGCAATTGTGAAAGGCTCGATACCAATAGCCTTCGCAATCCAAATGCCTTGCGTTGTTTGATTCCTGAAAATAGAAAATAAATTATTTTTCATACCAGGGAGGGAAACTTGTAAATAAATAGACGAATCATCCTCTACAAAAAAATTAAAAAAAAACACCTGACCTTCCATCATCCTGAAATCTGTCTGGAAGAGCTTATTCAAGAGGGTGCTCTTCCCTTTTCACCAAATTAAATAAGACAAATTAAACAGTTTATATTCTCTCTGCATGCTAGCGTGTGATAAGCACACAGATCACCACAACAACAACTATGTAAAAAGAATACATACCGCTACTTTGGGGGCCCATGATTGCAACTACATCGTAGGAGACACCGCGTTGGGAGAGGTTGGTGGTCCTTGAGAAGTTTTCGAGTCCTTCCATGTTTAAAACACCGTCACCGCTAATCAGCTGGAAGCTGCAGCAATCCTCCGCCATTATTAATTATAGCTCACCTTTGGACGTGTTTATAGGTTAGTACTGTTTTAGATGTAAAGTATTTCTCTGGGAAACTCAGGTTTTGATTTTATTTATTAGGATTGTTTACACAGATGAAGTTTTCAGTTCGTTGTTTCAAACTGAGGTGGGGTACTCGATAGATAGATAGAGGTGCATGGAAGACAATAGCATTTTAGGGTTTTGTTAAAAAAGAAGAAGAGGGTGGCTGGCGTAGAGTTTTTCACAGAAGCCGATTATATATATAGACTCAACTAGATAGTGTCTGGTTTCTCACAAGTAATAATTTTGTGTCAGCTGAAATTGTCTTTCAATTTTCTGGCATATACCAACATGCTTTGTCCATTGATAATACGCTTCATAGTAATTTAAAAAATATATAGAATACAAGTAGAAAAATAATAAAAATAAAACAAACAATATTTATGATAAATTTAAAAAGGCTTTATATTCATAAATAATAATTAAGTTGGTCTTTATACTCAACTCTTATTTAAACAGTGTCGACTGTTTTTTCTACCACTATCTTGCGTTGATACATACTTTATGTTAATTAAGTTGTCATGGGATTTGCACTTTTTTTTAATTCTTAAGATGATTTAAAAATTCTAGAAATAATTAATTTAAAATAAATAAATTTTACTAGATCCAACTTCAATACCATACAGTCACATCACTACATTGTTTTGTTTTTGTTCGGCTATATAGTCAACTCTTGTTTTAGATACATTTTGTGTAGGGTTTTTGCTGACTCTTAATCTAGTGCCAACTGCCAAATCAAGTTGGATGATAAATTCATAAGAAAAAAAAAATGATTAAGATGGTCTTTATAATCAACTCTTATTTAATTAATGTCGAATGTTTTTTTTACTTGGTCAAACTCAGGTTATGTGCTTGGTTGACTTGACCTAGTCGTCTCAAAGCCTAGACTATTCACCCAAAAAAACCCTGGAAAAATCATTCAGTCAAACTCCCATTACCTCTCATGAGAATACGACGTCGTGACGATAATTTTTGAGAGCATTCAAGAGGTCTTTGGTTGTGTGGAAAATCTTCCTCTGGTATTTTAACCAGTCTTTTAGATATTTTAGTTTCTTTTTAAAGAAAACACAGACAATCGAATGATAGCATAGATAACCGCAACGGCAGTATCGTAATTCTCTGCCGAGTTATCTTCAGATATCATTGACCAGTCTCCTCTATAGCTGTCAATACCGTTCCGGTCACCGTTCTGATTTTTTGATTGAAATAGAACGTTCTGATTTCAGAGCATTCCAGCGTGCCGTTCCGATCGCTGTACTGTTCATATATAATTAATTATATATTAAAATAAAAAATAATTTTAAAAACATGCGGTACTGTAGCGTACACAGATGCTGCCATTACTCTACAAAATAAACATATAACTATTCACAGTATGACCAGAAACATCCAGAAAAAGATAATGAAAATTGATTTTTTTTATATAAATAATTAATGCAAAGTCAGTCATCCACACCTAACTATATAATTAATTAATTATATATATATATATATATATATATATATATAAATAAAAAATAATTTTAAAAACATGCGGTACTGTAGCCTACACAGATGCTGCTGCCATTACTCTACAAAATAAACATATTATTATTCACAGTATGACCAGAAACATCCAGAAAAAGATAATGAAAATTGATTTTTTTATATAAATAATTAATACAAAGTCAGTCATCCACACCTAACTACTAGTCCTGTAACTACAATTGAACTCTTCTCGAGTTTCATATTTATTTTGTCATTATCTTGTTGGGATGAGATCATGTCAAATTGTCAATCTCTTGAACTCTTTAGAGTTCCAGACTTCCTCTATCTGATCTCCCTTTCCTTAGTGACAGAGTTTTAGCAATTTCTATCGACCTTCTTCCAAATCCTCTCCCCTTCAAAACCTGCCCAAGATCTGGAAGAGAAACACAAGGAAGCTCTCTCCCGCTTGTCTTTTGAAACCCCAAATATCTTGTATGGATAGTCAGGACCCTTTATAGTTTGATTTTAATTACAAGATGTTGCAACTTCTCTTTACAGTGGCTTTCTCGGCAGTGCCTCTGACTCTGTACATCCCACCTGTGAGGAGCTTGAATCTCTTTGTGGAAACCATGGAAGATCTGCTGAGGGAGTCGAGAGTTTACACCACTAGACTCTATCCACGTGCGAGGCACGTGTGGTCCAAGGTCTTGGATATTTTGCTTTGCAATTCCAGGTTAGATTAGAAGAGGATGTTGTTCATGTACGTTCTCTCTTTGTCTGATTTACTTTGACAAATACATTCACGACGTCGTTTTGATTCTGATACCGGAACGGCACACCCGGAATAGAACCGGGGCGTTTCGGCCGAAATTTGACCGGAATTTTCGGAACAGACCGGAATGAAAACTGAGACGAAACCGACGTCGTTTCGTCCCGGTTTTCTCACTAACATGGCAAGTTCTGGCTGTTCTGGCCGGAACGGCACGGAATTGACAGCTATGGTCCCCTCCCTTGACTACTAGATAGAATAAATGATAGATGAAAGGGTTCTATCCCACTTTTCCATTTGCGGTGAGTGTAACACACGCTCCAATCGTGGAGGATAGCAAACTGGGTCCCACAAGAAGCCACGGCCCTCTTTGTACCTAACCTGTTTCTATTTACCTATGGCGCGTAGTATAAATATTTCTTGAGAGATTTTGTAAGGAAAATCCATATATCTTTCAAGAAATAATGATGTATGGGATTTAATGCATCTAATGGACATGTTGAAATAATTGTATAAATCATATAGATTGGAAGCTCATTTGGACCTACCACAAGTATATATATAATATTCAAGAATCATGAAGCTAATAAAAATTAAAAAATAATGATCAAATCCTAAATGTTTTATTTGTTTTGGTGAATTTTAATGTTTTCTCACATGCACTCTATCCACTCTATTACATAAAGAATTAATTATAATATTTTATTTTTCAACAAAAATTTAAATTTAGAAATTAATTAAATTTTATTGATATATTTTTAAAAAATGTTATATTGTGGTGCAATATGTTTTATATATCAAAAAAAGATTTATTTTGATATCAACACATCTAAATCATAAATAAATAAAAAATTACATCAATTTGATATTTTAAAAAAATATATTTTTAAAATTTTATTCATAACATAGTTTAGATATAACACTAAACAAACACAAAACTCTTTATATTTATAGTTATTATTTTGACGACGACGACGACAACAACAACAATAATAATAATAATAATAGCAGGAGAACTATACGAGTTTGGGATTAAGAGGTTTGTTCTCTTTGTGATATCAGGTTTGAATTTTATAATTGCTAATATGATGATCATTAAAGGTTTATAAGATTATTAATTTTAGAGTCAATTAAATTAGTCAAAATACACTTAAACTACCCTCGTACTCATGTTAATAGTGGTAATAGAAATAGTAATAGCAGGAGTATTATTATTTTGGACATGATGACTCGTTCTTATGAGAAGCTGGAGCAAGGATTGAGTTAGCAAGCTTGTTAATGGCATCAACTAAATCATTGATGCCTTGCCTGTTGATTTCTGTCTTGGATTCCTCGATCTTGAGTCTTCTTTCATGCAAACTCAAGAGATCTATGTGCCTTCTTTCTTCTCTCTCATCAAATGCCTGAATTGCTTCAGCAATGATAGAAGCACTTTTGGATATGGCGGTGCGCACTTCATGTGAGGTGCTTGCACTGGTAGTGCCACCGCTAGTTCCTCCACCGCCTCTTCTCCTTCTCTTTGCTGGTGAGTCTGAAATCTGAATACTCCCTTGCATCAGAATCTGAGCTATCACACATCTACATAACATGAAAATGTGGAACCAAACCAATCAATACTAACTGAATATATATAATTATAATTATATATTTATGCTATGCTATATAATCAAAACTATTCTCAATGTTGATGAGATCATTCAACAGTCATCTCTGTCCACACAATCAATCAACAAACTGTAATGGGTTCTTGCAGAAAGGGCAGTTTATGCTATATGCCAAAAAAAATTGATGTTCAAGTTCATTAATGCATAAGAATACAAATACATTACATCTCAGAATCTAATGTTTTAGAACTGCAATGACCACTCAAACTCTTGCCGAGTTTTAGCTAAGACAGCTGTATGAAGGAAATGCAATTTGATATGACAGAAGAGCCGGGTGTCTTCTTTGGTGCATGAATACACATGATGACAGAAAGAATGTGTGCCGACAAGAAGAAAAGGAAAGAATCAAGCTGTGGGATTTCATAGATGGAGATTCAATGAGAGGGAGAGAGTGTGTGTACGTGTGTACCTACTGTGGGAAATGGCTCGGGAAATTGGATTGGAGGAGGCGGCTGAGCTTGTGGTTGCTCTGATGGTGGTGGGGGAGGAGCAGATGAGACTTGAAGCTGCGAAAGAGGAGGCAGTACTGAAAGTTGCATGCACATCGGTCATCGGTCTTTCTACTAGATAGCTTGTTTTAGGATTAGAACCCGACCCGCCAGCACATGTTAGCATCCTCTGTTGACCACCAGCTCTCCTCTCCATAACCTCCACTAATTCCTCGTACATCTGAGGCAACATGTTACCAGGCAAGTTTTTCTCTTTCTATCATTCTTTCCAAGCTCCCAATAAGACCCTCCATTTCCTTCTCCTGTCTCAGCATTTTTCTTTCCATAATCTCTAACTTTCTAGCTTTTTTTTCACGAAATGAGATAATCAAATTAAAATCCAAAACAACAGTAAAATCGAACAAAACTCACTTATTCATAAACTATTGTTGACCATTCAAAACGCACATGTTTATGATTACAGTGTCAACATGTGAGTTTATGTAAAGTGAGAAAAGCCTGATTCACAAGTTCAAAAAATGTAAAGTGTGGTCTGTGTTCAACCGCATTGCCAAACATTGTCCACAAATACCTATCAATGGTATCATTGAACAATTTTGTTGCAGTCATACAAAGAAGTAATGGCCCACGAGTGCCTAACAAAATCAATTTACAGGGAAAAAAAAGGTTTTCAATACCGATTCAGTCGCCGTCTCAGTTTTTTTATTGGTACAGAATGTTTTGATCTTGAAGCATTTCAGCGTGTCATTTCGGAGGTTGAACTGTTCATATATAATTAATTATATATATAAAAAAAATTAAAACTTTAAATTATACAATACAAACACAAAGTCAAACAAACATAATCTCAAAATTAGAAAAAAAAATCACAAGTTAATCAAAATAAAAAAGATTTTAAGGCCGGAATGGCACACTCGGAACGGTACCGAGACATTCCCGTCGGAATTTGGCTGGAATTTCTGGAATGGACCGGAATTAAAAATGAGATGAAAACGATACTGTTTTGTCTCGGTTTTTTTAATGGAATGAAACGTTCCGCCTGATCCGATTGGAACAGAACGGTATTGACAACCCTGGAAAAAAGTACTTGACTATCTTAAGAACCTACCCCACCTATCAATAATAATTTATCACTACTTAATCAGGTATGGAAGGTCTGATTCATAAGGGTGCTTTTCCCTGCTCGAAATTAATTAAGTAAATAAAAAAGATGAATAGCTATTAAGAAAACATTAATAAATGAACAAGTTGAACACATGCTTACCGCTACTTTGTGAGCCAATGATGGCAATAGTAGTGTGATAACCCAATTCTGGGTTATTCTTCAAAATAAAACAAAAATAAAATAAAAGGGACTAGTGTAGGCAAAAAAAATCAAGGTGAAAATTTTAGACGATTTCGAGAGGTCGAGCGTACCTCTTTTGCCTAGAAATGATGGAAAATACAGATTTAAAGCTAAAGTAATTTATCATGTGATAAATCTGTGTAAAAATTAAGTCGAAAGACATAATTATATTTTTATGGGCCAATTTGATTTAATCGTCGGCCACTTTAAAGTGTAATTATGTTTAGAGATTAATTGAGAGCTCAATTAAAATATTTAATTAAACATAAGGACTTAATTATACTTTAAATGGGTCAAATTAATGTTATTAAAGGCTTAATTGATGAGAAATTAAGTTTAAAAGCCTAATTTAGGTAAATTGAAAATATCATAATTTTCGGAGACGAAACTTTTTTTGATGAAATCGGAAGCTAAAATTGAAGAAAAAAACATCATTCTTCCCACTAAAAAAATCTTTTTATAACAACTCATTTTTTTCAGTCTATTTTATAAAATTAAAAAAAATTGTCCAAACCTTGTCAGAAGTCATGTTACGCCCATGCAGACAACCATGACTTCCACCCACTCCTGCAACCTACCACTAAAACACCCCATCGCTAGACATCATTACAATGTTGTACATTGTCTATAAAAGGGGAGCGGATTTACAGATATAGGGGGAGGAAAAAATGGGGAAGAGACCATCTTTAACAAGGGAGCATTCTGAAAATACTGGAGAGACCATCGTTAAACTTGTAAAACACTAGAAAAAAAACAGAGGTTGCACACTAACACAAACATCAAAGCAAATGACCGATCATAGTCAATCAAAGAAAACAGACAACCACCATCCTCTTCTTTTGCACCGACACACCCCTACCGCTGTCCACGTCCCTCTCTTTCCCTTTTCATTGTCATCTCTCTCTCTCTCTCTCTCTCCCCCCTACAATTATTGGCGTCTCTCTCCTCCAGCACAGGCCAGCCCCCTCGACAGTGGGTGAGTTTTTGCGTTGACCACCACTTGGTTTTCCTCCTCAACGTTGGCAACAACAAGCCACACAACAGCTGGCCCTCTCTCTCTCTCCTTCCTTCGCAGTAGTTCTCTCTTATCTCCGTTGATAATTTGCAAAAGCCCCAACTAGCAATAGCCAGCCAGCCACCATATCCCTCTCTCTCTCTCTCTCCCCCCTACCTCAACCCAAGCAACCTCCACTGTAAACTCCAGCAGCGGTAGCCAGCTCCAACGCAGTAGTAACAACAACAGACCAGCCTCTTTTGGTGCTACAAGTAGCCACCACAGGCCACCATTTTTTACACCAACACAACAGGGAAAACCACCTTGACCTCCTCCAACCGATAGCAATAGCAGGTAAGCCTCTCGTAGTGGTTGGCCAAAAACCCTTGTTACTGTTCACTTGACACGTGAACAGCTCGACTTTCTTTTTTTCCTTTTTCCTTTCTTTTATTGTTTTAATTCCTTAGGTTGGACTGCTCTTGACCAATCCCAGTTGGCTGGGATAGGTCTAGCCTAAGTCCAGTAGACCCAATTAAGTTGGGTTGGACCATTTAGTTAGGTCAGCCCGAATCTTTTTTATTTTAAAAGAAAATACAAAAAAGATATGTTGTTTTCGTGCATACAGTCAAATTCTAAGGTTTTTCAAGCATATTTTTCATAAAAAAAATATATATTGCATCTTTCACATATTTTGAACGAAAATTAGATATCGTAACTAGTTTATGATTATCCATTGAAAGATGGCCAAAATATCAAAAAAATAAAAATTATTTTTGTTTTAGCTATTAGGGTGTAAAATTACATTGTAAAGTACACCCGTATATAAAAAAAAAAAGGATTTTAACTATGATGTAAAATTACATTGTAAAGTAAACCCGTGGAAAAAATAGTTTATGAAAATGGAGTGTATAAAAAATGACTTAGAAAAATCAATCAAACAATAATGCAGCTTGTCGCAACAATGACTTTTTTGCACTTTGTGCCCCGTCATCCCTAGATTAGGGAGACAACGGCGCACGATGAAAATAAAGTGTGTTTTATTATCGTAGACTTACGAATATAATTATCGGGAATTGCCACCTAGTATTAAGGTCACAGGAACCTAATGCTCTACAAGAGTCTTGGGTAAGGGAACTGGTTGTGAAAGCGAAAGACACATCACTCCAGTACACCCTACCTAAAGCAAGTTGCATTGTTGTTTGATTATTTTTTTCTAAATCATTTTTTTATTGGTCTTTTCCTAAGGTTCGACATAGATTTCTCTCCGTAAGAGAATATCTACCTCATTATGGGTTGAAAGACTAGCCAAAAAAATAAATGTTGCACTGCATTTTGAAAATCACATTTTTAACTATCTATTAGTGTACTTTGTAGGGTAATTTTACACCGCGATAGATAAAACAAAATAATTGTTAAATTATTTTTGACATTTTGGCCAAATACCAACGGATAATCAAAAACTGGCTACGATATCCAATTTTCATTCAAAATATGAGAAAGAAGCAACGTATATTTTTTTATGAAAAATATGCTTAAAAAATTTTGGAATTTGGTCATATGCAGGAAAATAATATTTTTTTAAAATGTATTTTTTTGTTTTTTTAAATAAAAAAATTAGGTCGGGCCTGGCTAAATAGGCCGGCTCCATTGAGGTGCCTAGCCAAGTAGGCCCAATGCCCAACTCTATTGGGCTGGGCTAGTCAAGAACAGCCTAGCCCAACAACCAATTCACGTGAAGTGAATTCATTCGATCAGTTCACTTCACATGAACAGTAACTTGGTTGGCTGACCACGACAAAAGGATTACAGGCAGCCCAGCCCAATAACCAATTCACGTGAGGTGAATTAATTTGATCAGTTCACTTCACGTGAACAGTAACTTGGTCGGCTGACCACGACAAGAGGATCACCTTTCACTTTCACCGGGTAGAGGAGGTCAAGGTGGTTGTCCCTGTGGTGGCGGCGTCAAAAATGGCAGCCTGGAGGAGAAACGGAAGGGCTGGTCTATTGCTGCAGAGGTAGCTATTGTGCATCATTACCAGTGTTAGAGGGAGAGCTGGACCTGCTAGGGGTCACGGTGGGCTTGCTAGAAGAGAGAGAGGGACTATGGTGATCTAATGCTGGAGCTGGCAAGGAGAGAGAGAGAGAGTACTGTAACTAGTTTTAGAGAGAGGGGGGTTGTCAAACCGGGAGAAAGAGCGAGTGAACTGTATGGGGAGCACTGCTACGTTTGCGATGGAGGTTGGCTATCAAAGACGAGGAAGATGAAGATGGCTGTCATTGATTGTGGCTGACGGGAGAGAGAAGGAGTGGCAAACAGTGATGGAGAGGGGCTGTTACAGATCTATTTTTTCATTGTTTATGCATGCCCCATCTATGTATTTTTATGTTCCTCCTATTCTTTTTTTTCTCTAGTTTTTTTCTCGTTCTCTCTACCTCTGCATAAAATGTATGTTCCCTTTTTTTTCCTTTTTTTTTCTCTGGTTCTTCCCCCCTCTGTCACGTAATTCTCTCCTCTTATGTGATTTCATTCCCACGGTCAAAATCCTCTCTTTTCCCCTAGTTTTTTTTCTCAGTTTTTCTCTCCTTTGCTTTGTTTTCTCCTGCCTATTTATAGGCAAACGAGGTAAGGTGCAGGCATGGGGTTGTTGTCCAGGGGATGGTGTTGCAAAGGGAGGAGGTTGTAGGGCATGGCCTGTAAAAATATAATTATGTTTTTCAACTTAACTTTTACACAGATTTATCTAATAATAAATTATTTTAGCCTTGAATCTGTATTTTCCTTTATTTCTGGACAAAAAAAGAGGTACAACTAGGCTTTCAAAAATGTCCAAAATTTCCAACTTGATTTTTCTGTCAACACCAGGCTCTATTATTTATTTATTTATTTATTTTTGTATATTTTTTGGAAATAATTTTTGGGTTATTTCCCAGTTTATAATTACATTTTCCTTATATTTATGGGTTATTTCCCAATTTATAATTACATTTGCCTTATATTTATATATAAAAAAAAATAACCTTTAACTAACTAATTCAGCAAAAAAAACCGAATTAATTAAAAATCTCAATATTTTATAAATTTGTCTCAGTATGGAAGTATTTAGCAGGTAAAAAAAAAATCAGGAAGCAATTGTTTTCAAAATTTAAGATAAAAGTTTGGTAGCTTTATTGAAAAATACAAAAGCTTCTTTAAAAAAGAAGGGATAACTCTATCATGAAATTACCTCTCACATAGCAAGCCCATACACAAAGCAAGCAAAGCCCATACACAAAACAAGCAAAGAGCAACTCAATCTCTACGACTAAGGCAACGAAGAAAAAAAGAAAGAAGAGATAAGAACAAACACGTGATAAAGCTGAAAAACCTCGAAATCATGTTTTCCATGTATATTTTTTAAAATATTTTTCAATTATTTCTCGATTATTTTCTCTCTTTTTTTAATTGAAAAAAAAAAATTGAGCCCAAATAACTCTAGACAATTTTGAGATTGACCAACATATTCTCTCCATGTTTTATCACTCTTAATTTTGTATGAAATAAGGGCATAAAAAGGTTAAATAAAAAATAATATTGAAACTAAAAATAAATTAATAAAAAGGTTGTTTTAATGTTCATATGAAAAATAAAGAAAATAGAAAAAAATCCAATTCTTTTAATATATTTATTTTAATGGTTCTCTATATTTTTATAAATCAATATAGTCCATAGACATAAACCTTGTGAATTGAATAATATATATCAATAAAAGAATTATTTAATAGTCTACGATATTATTATAACGATAAAAAATAATTTAGGTTTTTAATATGAATTTAAAAGCTAAGTAAAATTAATTAAATCATTTTTAATATATAATGTTAATATAAATTGCCCTGATGAAATTAATATAAAAATAAATTTAGCCTCTATTAATATATAAATTAATATTTCATTTAAAATGGGCTGGAAAGTAAATTCCACTATCCGCGGTCCACAACCCTTTCAAACTTCCAATCACTTTAAATCACTCGTAAGTCATGCTATATTACTCCTCTCGCTCTGCCACAAACTCTTTCGACGTCCTCTGTCTCTCTCTTACTTCTGCCATGTCCAAGATGGCGGCGGTAGCTGCAGCCTCCTCTACCTCCATTGCACCCATCTACAGAGCCCCCTCCTCTTCCAGAGCCCCACCACCCATTTCCACACTTACCCTCCCCTTAACCCTTAACCACAAAAATCTCCGCTCTCTCCACATCTCCAACTCCCTCTCCAAACCCACCTCTTCCACGGCAACAACTTCGGCCCCGACAACAGAGAAACTCTCGTTTTCCAGATTTGCCCCTGATGAGCCCCGAAAAGGCGCTGACATCCTCGTAGAAGCTCTAGAACGCGAAGGTGTAACTGATGTATTTGCTTACCCTGGGGGAGCCTCCTTGGAGATTCACCAAGCTCTCACGCGATCTAATAAAATCCGAAATGTCTTGCCGCGCCACGAGCAAGGTGGTGTCTTCGCTGCTGAAGGTTACGCGCGTTCTTCAGGCTTGCCTGGCGTTTGTATTGCAACGTCAGGTCCTGGCGCCACGAATCTTGTGAGTGGATTGGCTGACGCCCTGCTTGATAGCGTCCCAATAGTAGCCATTACAGGTCAGGTTCCGCGGCGAATGATAGGTACTGATGCGTTTCAAGAAACACCAATTGTTGAGGTAACAAGGTCCATTACCAAAAACAATTATTTGGTTCTTGATGTTGATGATATTCCTAGGATTGTCAGGGAAGCTTTCTTTTTGGCTACCTCGGGCAGGCCTGGCCCTGTTTTGATTGATGTTCCAAAGGATATACAGCAGCAAGTGGCAGTTCCTAATTGGGATGTGCCTATGAAGTTGCCTGGTTACTTGTCGAGGCTGCCAAAGAACCCGAATGAGTTGCATTTGGAGCAGATCGTGAGATTGATTTCGGAGAGTAAGAAGCCAGTTTTGTATGTGGGTGGAGGGTGTTTGAATTCGAGTGAGGAGCTGAAGAGGTTTGTTGAGTTGACGGGGATTCCTGTCGCGAGTACTTTGATGGGTCTAGGTGCATTCCCTGTAGGGGATGAGTTGTCCTTGCAAATGCTTGGTATGCATGGAACAGTGTATGCGAATTATGCTGTGGATAAGAGTGATATGCTGCTTGCTTTTGGTGTGAGGTTTGATGATCGTGTGACAGGAAAGCTTGAGGCTTTTGCAAGTAAGGCAAAGATTGTGCATATTGATATTGATCCGGCTGAGATTGGGAAGAATAAGCAGCCTCACGTGTCGGTTTGTGGGGATGTCAAGTTGGCTTTACAAGGGATTAACAAGATTTTGGAGAGCAGAGGTGCTAGAGGGAAAATGGACTTTAGGGCATGGAGAGAGGAGTTGAATGAGCAGAAAGTGAAGTATCCTATGGGTTTTAAGACTTTTGGAGAAGCTATTCCTCCTCAGTATGCGATTCAGGTTCTTGACGAGTTGACTGATGGAAATGCGATTATAAGTACTGGGGTTGGGCAGCATCAAATGTGGGCTGCTCAGTTTTACAAGTATAAGAGACCAAGGCAGTGGTTGACATCAGGGGGGTTGGGGGCGATGGGTTTTGGATTGCCAGCTGCTATTGGAGCTGCCGTTGCGAATCCTGATGCAATTGTTGTGGACATTGATGGTGATGGAAGCTTCATCATGAATGTTCAAGAGTTGGCCACTATTCGTGTGGAGAATCTCCCTGTCAAGATAATGCTTCTGAACAATCAGCATTTGGGCATGGTGGTCCAGTGGGAGGATCGATTCTACAAAGCTAACCGGGCTCACACATATTTGGGAAACCCATCAAACGAGTCTGAGATTTTCCCCAATATGTTGAAGTTTGCAGAAGCTTGTGGAATACCTGCTGCCCGCGTCACGAGAAAGGATGATCTTAGAGCAGCAATTCAAAAAATGTTGAACACTCCCGGGCCATACTTATTAGATGTGATTGTGCCTCACCAGGAACATGTCTTGCCCATGATCCCAAGTGGAGGGGCATTTAAAGATGTGATAACTGAGGGTGATGGGAGAAGGAAGTACTGATCTTCCTCTGCAACAGATACGTTTTTAAAAAAAATATATGTATGTTCGATGTTTTTCCACGCAGTATCTGTTATGTGGAACTATATTTGAATCTTGTATTGACATTTCAATCATTCAATAAAATGGCACTTTTCATGTCAGGGTGACAGGCTTTCTTGCTTATCAAGTGCATGAAGTATGAATCCTGTGTAGAAGTTCGTGAGCCAGAGGAAAAATAGTCTCTTCCTTTGCAGGGTATTTGATCTAATTTTATTGAATATATATCTATACAATTGAATGAAAACGGAAGGATAGGTGAATCTTGGTCCTTCGGACAATAAGCCTCTGCAAGCACTCATAAATTGACATGCAGATTTACTCCCAGCCATGTTTTACTGCTCATGGTATTCATCGTGTGGCACCAGTTTGTGTAAAACGGATAGGGTTTCGGAGGGCAATTGGATTTCTCTCGATTCTCCTGAATTGCTTGGTGGTGTAAATTGAGACCCCGATTGATTACTTAAAAAGTGGTTTTTTTTTTTTAAAGTGAATTCTTGAAAATTGAATTCCGATGTTTGATAGTGTTATGGAAAATGAACTGGAAAACACTTTCCAGTGTTTGTTTGTGTTATGGAAAATGAACTGGAAAATAATTTATTAATAAATTAATTTTTTTTTTCAAGTTTATTAAAATAATGAGGAACAAATCTTACAAATTAAAAAGTTGAATGAAAATGAAATTGAAAAAAAATATAATTTCATAAATTATCTCAAATAAAATAAATAATAATCAAAATAATAGAGATCAAATCTAAAAATTTTAAAAAAAATGAAAGATGAATAAATTAAAATAATAATAATAATTAACATTTCATAAATTATTTCAAATAAAATAAGTAACAATAAAAAAAATGAGGACCAAATTTGATAGATAAAAAATTTCAATAAAAAAATAATAAGAAAAAAGCAAATAGCAATTATAAAAATAAGAACCAAAATTAATATAAAAATTAAATTTTAAGAGATGGAATTGAAAAATAAATATTTAAAACAAATTATATATAGCAATCAAAAGTTTGAGGATCAAATTTGATATAATCAGCAAATAGTGACATTTCTAAATTTTTCACAACTTCCGAAAAGTGTTTTCCGCCCAAATTTTCCGGAAAACACTTTCCGGAAAACCAAGCCAAACTTTTCTTTGACTGGAAAGTGTTTTCCGTTGACCAACTTTCCGGAAAGCAAACAAACACAGGAAAATTTGGAAAGTGATTTCCCGGAAAGTGAATTCCTGGAAACAAACACAGCCTTAGTCTTGTTTTGATTCGTTCCTGGTTTTGGGCATGATTAATATATTTTTTAAAGTGTTTTTTTTATATAAGTATATTATTTTTTATATTAGTAAATTAAAATTATTTGAAAACATAAAAAAATAATCTGTAGTAAAAAATAAAAATAAATCTTTTTTTAATATTTTTAAAACAAATGTCAAGTAATAATTATTTGAGAATTGCTTCTGGAGTACGGTCCAATAAGCTGCCAAGCAGTGACAACATTCGTCTTCTTAGATACAGCAAATGAGTTCCCCCTTGATCAACTAAATATATTTATTTGACTAGATATTTCAGTGCGGAGCCTGCATTAAGCAGATGGATCATATTTTTAGGTAAAAAAATATATATATGCTACATTGGACGACAATAATTTTTAAGAAAATATTAAAAATAGTTCTTATTCAAATATATGTTATATTATGCGATATATTTTATCAAAAATCTTAAATTCATTTGTGCTAACTTGGAATAACCTGTGAAATTCACTATCTTGGATAACCTGTAATTCATGATTTGAGTGAGAATAATTTTATAAAAAATAAATTCTAATTAACAAAAAAATGAATGGTGAAAAAAAAATCAATTTAAAAAAGAATCTATTCAGCCTATATTATTATCTCAAACTTGCAACTTGACTCATGAGATGAAAAAATAAACTAAAAAAAATAAACAAAAGAACAAAAAACCCGAGTAGACTCGAGTTGACAGACAAAATAAAAAATTTATGCCATAATACCAAGATAACCTTATAATAATAATAATAATAATAATAATAAAATCTAATTCTCAAACAACTCAATGCTGAAAGATAAAATAAAAAAATTAAATCAATTAAAAAACAAGTCAACTTGAGTGAACTTCCCAAACCTAAGATCAACTTCATGATATTGAGATAAAGAAAAAATAGAAAGAAAACAAAAAAAAAGAAGCTACAAAACCTAATTTCTAGTCAACACAATATTGAAAGATGAAATTGAAAGAGAAAAAAAACCAAAAGATTAAGGACCAATGTTGACACCAAAAATGATAGACCATATTGTAATTTTCAAGAGTTAGGTGAGAAAATCAAGAGAAAGAAAGAGGAGAGGTGAACCAAAAAAGAAGGAAAGAAAGATCAAGTCGTCAAAGCCAAACTAGACATCCTCCATGTACATGCGTCGTTGAATGAAGAGGATACAAGACTAATCAAATGACATTTTGAAAGTTGTGATGTTAGTTATTTACTTTGTGCCATAGGTGGTGTGATGTTGGGTTATATACACGGTGTAATGGGTTATGAAATGGTATGGGAGTTACTAATTAAAATATTTTGTGTGTTTGATTTTATCATTCTTTGATATATTTATACCGGTAATCACTAAGCTGTTGAAACTTGTCATTTTTCAATTATTTTCTTTCAAGTTTATAGATTTAGAAGTTGGGAAAAATCACTTGATGACTATGAGTTATATGTTGGTTTGATGCTCGTTTGCTTTGTGTTTCTTGAAAACTTTCTTTTGTTTTTTATATTGTGAGTTACTCCCTTATTCTGCTATTGCTCCAGATGCCAGTCAGTTAAAGCCATACCCTGTGATCATAAATGGATTAAATGAATAACTGTTCTAGAAAATTGTAGGGTTATGGAGGCCCTTACACATGGTGCTGAAGAAACCAGCATGAAGGTTTGTTCCAATCCATGAAGGCCGCCCTTAGATGCCTGAAAAGACTTTTGTAGAGAAAGTCATTAGAAAAGCTTATTATAATTTGCAAACTGACCTTAAGATAACACATAGATGCATTTCCTCTAATTACATGATTATACTTAAAATTTGTGGGAAATGCTGTGTTTCCAGGCTAGCTGAGATGTGCTGCCATAAGCGCAGTCCCCCGTTTCAGTTGAGCCAACTACTTTGTTGAAGAATACCACTGAAGAAAAATCAAATATAAGAATACCCTCTTCATTCCATTTGACGCTCCATGCATATTTAATGAATCCTTAAGCAGTTGATCTTTCCAAGATTTTGAATTATTTAGAATGACTTTACTCTAAGTTTTTTTATACCATACAGTAAGATGTATTGATATTGATAAACACTGACAAGATTATAATGGACCTTAGGTGATCTTTAATTTTGATGCATGGTTTGAAAGAAACTAATTACATGTTACACAACTTATTATATTATGGTCTTGTGAAAACTAGTATGGATACACGCATCATGAAAATATGATAAGAAAAAAACTTCAAAAAATGTATCTGAATCATCGAAATAGCAGGGCTGGTGTTTCTGGTAAATTCTATGGCACTGAATTTAAGAACTAAAACTACCTTTGTCAGGTGAAAACTTTGTTATCTTCCTAAAAGAAACTCACACCATGTCAGTAGAATAAACTTGCTAGAAAAATTATCATACCCCTCTTCTAAAATACTAGAGTTGAAATTCAATTAACGACAGATCTATTTATTCATCAAAATCAACTAGAAATTCATCGGACATGTAGTACTGGCAGATCTAAATCCATTTCTTATGCTACTTAGGCAAGCATAATGATAAGAGATGACATGGGGGTCAAAGGATATATATATATATAAAAAAAATCTTCAGGTAAGAAATTTAAACATTTATAATTTATTTATTGAGTTTCAAGTGTCACTAAATAGATGGCCTGTATTTCCCTATGGGCCCGACTGGTTTTTTTATAACATAAAAAAAATAATAATAATAATAATTGTTAGCATGTTTTATTTAAAAAAAAAAATCGCCACCCGAGTCATAAATCTTACTATGTCCAATAATATGATAGTGAATGCAACAACACTAAATGGACTGAATTTTAAAAGATAATGTGTTCATGATGACAAGAAGAACAAAAAGAATGTCTATCAAAACAGGGGGGGGATTACAAAATTAAATTTCAAGTTAACCTTATGTTAAAGGACAAAATTTGAATACAAAATAACAAAATATAGTTTCCTAAGTTAACCGAGTTAACATGACAAACTCGCAACCCAGTTCATGAGACCAAAAAGGCAAATTGAAAAAACATAACGATGAACAGTTCTCAACAATCAAAATACTAAAAAATAAAGGAAATGAACTATGGTAATAAAATTAAAATTATAACCTATCACCTATAAATTGAAATATGTAGAGTACCAAAAAAGGAGAAGCAAAGGACCCGTTTCATCTGTCTCACTCAAATATTAAAAATAATATTTGATATGAAACTTGATATCAGGAGTTTTGAGGAAATAAATAGGTGAGGGGAATGCGATACCTTGCCATGAAATGTGATTATAGAAAGAGTTTTGAGGCAAGGATTAGGTGAGGGAAAAAATGCCCCAGAAGTACCTTTATTACCATTCTCTTTCTACTACTATTATGAAGTCTTCACCTCCAAGCTCACCTGTCACAATCCAATCTCCCCATGGACTGCAAATATTTAATCGGAAATAAGTGCATGGCAATTCCTGGAAAAAAACTTTCACCTGCTGTTATCTTCATTTTATCAAGCATCTCTGTCTTCTGACTTCTTAGAATTACAATCACTACCTCGTCTTCTGCCCCTCCATTGCCTGCTTTGCCTCCTACTCCTTCAGCCTGCTACAAGGTTGCATCTCACACACCTAGCAGTCAGACAGTAGAACAGAAAATCTCTGCTAATGCACATACTCTCACAAAAAAGGAACTTAAACTTTTATCTGATCTCATTAAACGTGAAGCCCCTGCAACCTCCTTATTTTTGGAGTGCAGCCCCAGTACATGAAACTGTCAGCCATCAACTCAGTTGGCATCACAATCTTTCTAGAGGATGATCCTGACAAAATAAATGCAGCCAGAGCAAAATCGAATACCACTCAAATCTAGAAGGTTGACTACCAGACACTGGCAAAGAAGGCTTGCTAGCTGCTCGAACATGCAAGGAAAAGCCCAGCTTGTGCACCACACGCAGAAATGCTCCAGAATTCATCATACAAACTTGCATTGAAAAACTTGCCACAGGAAGCTTTTGAGCTTAAATGGAATGGTCACTCACCAGAGGCAACGGGCAGAATGAGGGCAATCTGCACAGCTAGTACGATAGCAAGAGCTAGGACCGCAGCAGATGTGCTGGTACATGATTTTTATAGGACAATTGAGAAGTGTTTTCCTGGTAGCTTATGTATGATGAAAACATGATTGCTTCAAAGAGGAAAATTTGGAGTTCTAGGATCTCAGGTAAAATCAAATTCTTCAGGATTCTGCTCAGACCAACCAGGTGCAATAGAGTGATGGTTTTGATTCGCACAGTGAAAATATCTAGTCTGTACAGTTCATAATCATTCTTTCCATGTGCGGAGTGAAGCTTGTTTCAAATATCATGACATATATTATCCACATGCAAGCCAAGACCATGCCAATAAAAGGCCTAATATCTAAACATCATCCGGTCACTACCTTCTTGCAGCGAAGCAAATTCAAAGTACAAAGAGAGTAAATACAAGCACTTTTCCATCACTGTATTGTTTTAAAGTTGATTCATGATTAGGGTAGGATTACCAAGAATTGAATACCGTCCATGGGTTTTGCCAAATGAACAAATGTTGGAAAAGAACTATGTTTTGCTGCATCACTCATTGTCCACAGCTGTTTCTACATAATTAAAGAAAAGGGCTCTCTTATTAGAAGATTAAGTGACCTTATAGCCATATTTTAAAAAAAGAAAAAAATACATCAATGATTTTGGTTCCATAATTCATTTTTCTGATATTTGAACACAGGGAGGTAGTAGCGAGGTCAAAAATAGTAGAAAGAACACCAACTAAACTACCTATATGGGTGGCAGTGAAATTTGACATGAACAAAAAAGAATCTGATGTCTAACATGGGAGATCTGAGAAATGTAATTTAAGGTATGGGTGAGCAGTAAGAGTTGACATGAGCAAAAAAGAACATAATTTCTAACATGAGAGATCTCTGCAAAATGTAATTTAAGGTATACTAAAAGGGCATCAACAACCCCAACATCTAACATTACCATGATTACAAGACAGACTTAACAAGTGATTTACCATCTCTGGGTTCAAGCTTGTAAAGATTCTTTGTTTTGGCAAAATATATACATTCTGGTCCAAAATCTGAAGTTGAGGCAGGAATAGATGTGCCCTTCCATCATGATCGTCACCAGAAGAATTTTTTTTCTTGTGATGATCCTACAGCAGCCATCATTCACCTGCATCCTTCCTCTGTGTTGCAGAAAAAATATAGATGAGTTTGAAAAGAAACTAATTTTCCAAAAGCCCATCATAACATGCAAATATTAATGAAATCTATACTAGACTTAAATACAAAGCCGTCAACCCAATATGCAAAGAGGTTTTAGCAAGGCACAACACCTCAAACTAGCCTGGACTTCAACCTACAAAGCTGAACTGCTGGTACATGAGGAACAATCAATAGCTATGATAACTTGACCACCTGCAAATGCTTAGTTCCATTTTTTTTCTTCTATCAAATTATGTAGAGGCAGGCTGTTGTCCTATTAAAGAACTTCATAATAGATTGCCATCTAAGGGCTCATAAAAACTTGAGTAAAGTTTATATGTGAAGAGATGTCACTATCTACTAACATGGAAAATCATGTAACAAGAAAACAATGTATTGCAATGATGTTCAAAGCATGAAATGTATAATTCAATTGCCACCACAAAAGGAGTCAAGCCTTAAAATGGAAAAGATGGGACATATAATGAACTGTATAATACACACAAGAACTTGGAGCTTGTGATTACCATCCGTTTGCTGATATATGGCTGTATCATAATTGGCATCTCAGTATCAATCTCAACATTGGATAATTTTTGTTTCTCCTTCTCAAATTCTTTTCTAGACTCCTTTCGGCTCCCAGACTGCCAAACTCTACCAAAATTGGGAAGCCAATTAGCATTGTAATCACTCTTGACAGCCTCTCCTCGCTTCTCCATTTCCATCTCCATCTTTCTCCTTTCTGCCCAAGCAGCTCCTACCCGTTTCGGGTTCAATTTAGGTGATTTACCGGATTTATTTGAAATCGACATCGATTTATTAGAAATCATTAGTTGAAGATTTAACTGATTTGTATCAGTTCCTTCAAACCACGGAGGAGGAGCCCCAGTATGCACATTTCCTCCAGCCATTTGAGGGGTCAAGGCAGGCACTCGAGTGCCTCCAGTCAAATGTGGATCCATAGCAGGAACTTGAGGGATATTTTGAGAATCTAACAGAAAAATTACAAGATGAGGATTTGACATCTAATGAAACACCATGATAACAGTACCCTATTAACCATGCTATTCAAATTATACATGTACGGCCTATGATAACAGTAAATAATAATGGAAGTGAGATGTAAAAATTATTACCCTGTAAACTGCTCACTCCATGTCCTATTATCTCACTCTGATAAACCTGGCACAGCTATAACAAACAAATACAAGTTTACACATTTAACACCAAAAAGTAAATGCAGAAAGGAAAGTCCTCCCAAGAGCCCTTGACATCACTGAGCATCGAGCAAAACTAAAACCTTGACAGGATTTAGAAGTTGGATGGTACAGCAGGCATGCAATTAAATGAGGAAGAAGAAGATGATGCATAAAACAATATGGAAACTTGCACATCATAACACTAAATGGATAACGCCTACAAAGGGGAGGGGGCCTCTTAATACAGCTCTGTTATTATCAAAACCACCCAATAAACAACAGAAAAGATGGATAAGTGCAAGTAGTTTCATATCCAATCACCATGAACAATCAATTAACAAAAAGACATGCACACAAATGCTGCACACTCTCATACAACCTCCACAGATATTCAGCCTATCTAGTAAAACTAATAAATGCAGCACTTAAAAACAGGTATCAACATAAAAATTCAAATGCACCACCAGCAATGCACCATATCCCCCCCCCCCCCAGATTAATCCATGGAAGCCCAACAGTTAATCAACTAATGAATTGCATATGTGGTATAGGATAAAAATTCACTATAAAATTTCAGCCACAAGTAAAAGTTACAAAAGAAGAAAATAATCTGCAAGTTTTGGAGAAAATGAAATGAGCAATATAGAGAAAGAGTGTAACCAAACTCACCTCTCCATTTACAGGATCAGATGCGCAGTTTATACTGTTATAAGGGACAGAATGTTGGCTATTCCAATTACCTGCATATTTCAAGCGTGGGGGACAGGCAACATAACTAGCATCAATGTACCTCCATTCAGAGCTACCTCATTGAGGGGCGAGATATCAGATAAACAGCTTATTCTTACCCGTTGTATCGTTAGAATTGCATAAATTTGTAGCAGAACATGTGTCCACAAGCAACGTGGATACAGCACTATACATGGATGGCCCAACATTCCTGACCGCAGAGAATCCTGGATTGGATATCTGATACTCATTCGTATAATACTGTAAAGGCATAACAACATTTGAAATATTCAAATTAGCATTATCCAGACTATTATTCTCAAAGCTATTTATATTTTCATGGCTGAGTTCATCGCGGATATCATTTGAAGTTCCAACTTGCATCCTTCGTGATCCGTCACTATATGATGGCGCTTCATTCCCCAAAGCTTCGCACTTCTTCTCCCACTAACGTTTAAGACATAAAACATAAATTAGTCAAGTACCACAAAACTCTTAAACCAATGTTATCATATTCATACTAAAAAAACCCAATACCACAACCCTAATCTGCAATAGAACAACGAATTTGGCTGATACCTTAGCTACATCAGCTTCAGAAATCCGAAAAGTTTCGACACGATCCATTCCACCACCATATTTCCACATAAAGTGCTTCAATTTCTTCAAATGTTCCTCACTCGCCAAGTGACTAATCGCCTTAGCACTATTTGTTTTATATATATATAGAGAGAGAGAGAGAGTAACAGAAAAAGAAGAAGAAACACGTTAATTACACTATAAATGAAATAACAAACACCATAAGATTAAAATAAATATTGAAGATAATGAAATAAAAAACATTTGATCAATTGAATATTGTTTTTTTATATTTTACCATGCGAAGTAGCTGCCAGTTTCGTGGATATCGAGATCGCAGAAGACGCACCAGATGCGATTGCCAGAGGCGAGTTCAGGACGTAGAATGGTAGGGTTTCTGAGAAAGAAGCGAATGTCGGCGAGTTTGGTTTGGAAACGAGAGAGGAAATTAGAGAGTGATTTTTTGTGATTTGGAAAGTACTTGTGGTTTTGGCCTTGATCGTGATTCAAATTACATGCTTTGCAGAATTCGAACTCCGTATTCTTCTTCTTCATCTTCTTCTCATTGTTCGCCTTCATCTTCTGGTTCATGGTGGTGATTTCAGGGCTAGCTAGGGTTTTGTTGAATTAGCTCTGTAACTCAAATCTTGGAATTTTATTTTTCCGGGCAGTGGATGCCGATCTCACTAGATGACGCGTTGTTCTTTTCATTATGAGTATGTTTAGAATAGCCAATGCTGCTGTGGTTGAAGTTAAAAAAAAACAGTTTCATGAAAAATATTTGTAATTACAGCTTGTAATTGAAATTGAAGTGTTTGGTTAAAACTGTGGTTGAGATTAAGTTTAATAAAATACAGTTTTATGTGTGTTGGTTACCATGCTTTTTATATTGATGTTAACTTGTGAAATTACTTTAAAGGTTACACACACATATATTATTTTAAATATTGTAGATTAATAATCATAATAATAAAATATAATTAATAATTCAAGTAAATTAGATATTTGTTTCTATTCTTCCATTAAACTACTTGTAATTTCATCACGAACTACATCGATATGTTAATGCATCTGTGATCCCTTGCTACTTGATGGATGAACAACATCTAGCAACAATATCATTAGTATCAACATTTGCAATCTAATTATCGAGATGTAATCTAAGGTCAAATTTAGTTACGAGTTTCTGATTCATAATCAATCGAAAAACAACAGGATTGTGGAGTGAAATAAAATCACGAGCCTTTTCATTTCATCAGCACTAATTTCTATCTACATATTTTTTTAAATATATATATTTTTTAAAAAATATCAAATTGGGCTTTACCCAATAAATGGGTTGGCCCAGCTAAATTAGGCCGAAAAGTCCAACCTTGTCGAACTTAGGCTGGGCCAAGAGCAGCCCAGCTTAGCCCAAAAATTAAAAGTGAAAAAAATGCAGCAAAATGGTGCTCTTCATTCTTCGTGAATTATTTCACAAAGTTACTATTCACGTAACACGTGAACAATAACATGGTCGACTATGACGAGAAGGTCACTGGTCGGTACCAACGGGTAGAGGAGACTGAGGTGGTTCTTCCTATGATGGTGGCATCGAAAATGGTGCACTGTGGTGACCGAGAGAAGGGCCTGAAGTTTGCACCTGATGCTGCTGCCATGAATGTGGAGAGAGAATTGGAGTTACTGTGACTGTGGAGGGGAGAAAGGGAGGCAATGACTGTGGATAGAAAGGGATAGGGTCGTGACTGTGGAGGTAAGAGAGGGAGACAGTGTCCGTGGAGAGAGAGATAGGACTGTGACGATCAAGGAAGAGAGGGAGGCAGTGGCTACTCAATGCAGCGATGGATATGGCAGATATCAACTATTGGAATTGTTGCTTGGTCAAAGAGAGAGAGAGAGGGTCGTGACCGTCGATGATGAGAGGAAGGAACATCAACATGAGAGGAAGGCAATGGCTACTTAATGCAGCGATGGACATGGGAGATATCAACTATTGGAACAAGGCTTGGAATTGGTGCTTGATCTTGGGGTGATACCAGCTACTGGAACAACTTTGAATGGGATGGTATGATCAAATGATATGTCTACGTTCGTGTAATATCAACATGGTAGAATTATTGAACATGGATTTTTTGCAACTCGTGTTGCTCTGGTTTCATGTCTTACATGTGTCTGCGTTCGTTTTGAAAAGCATCAAAAATATGCTTTTCAAAACACGAGTGAAATTGCAGTATTTAGGCGGGACCCATAGAAAAAATTTGGGGTCCCGTTTGGTATTATTGTGTTTGGTCCCACAGTGCGCCTTAACTGCAAGCAACACCACGGCACCAAACACCTACTATGTGCCTGTTTGGTTTTGTGGTCACAACCACGTTCCAAAAAAAACCAGTCATTGAGTGTTTTGTAACGCACGGTTCATGCCCAAACCAACTGTACAATCATAGTGGCCCACCATTAAACGCGTTTCTACCCACGTTTTATGTGAAGCAGATTGAAGTTGCTTTCTCATTTCAGACACGGACAAAAAGCAAACTGAACAAATTGAAAGTTCTCATTTCGGGCACGGATAAACCCATCTTCTCCACCAACAAAAAAAATACCTAAATCCCTCAATGCCCTCTTCTCCCCTCATCTGCTTCACAGCTACTCCTTCACTTCTCCTCACTCGGTGTTGTCTCTTACCATTGCTGGCCAAGACTCATCTGCAAAGCCTACTGAAAAGCAAAAGGACCCAATCGATTTGTTCCCCTCTTCTCCTTCACATCTTTTCCCTGACTTCTAGCCTCACCCTCTGCTCCCCTTTCTCCCTCACATCTGCCCCGACCTGCCCTCACCGTAGTCCTCACCGACACTGCAACAAATCATGACTGCTCCGGTATCTCTTTCACTGCAAGAAGATCGGTGCACCACCCCACCAAAGTAAGCTCTTATTTCTGTCAATTTCTTTTTTTTCTCTCATTTGATGCCAGTATAACTTTGATGGGAATAACTTTGATGGGAACTTGCAAGAGGAAATTGGTTTCTTAGCGAATTTATCTGAGTTTTCGGGTAGTGAAAATAGGTTTAATGGATCATTGCCCGGGAGTATAGTGAATTTGAAGGAGCTTGGCAGTTTGGATCTTCACGAGAATGCCCTTTCGGGTGAGTTACCGGATGGGGTCAATTCGTGGAAGAAAATGAATGAGCTATATTTGGCAAACAATGCTTTTTCTAGGAATATTCCTGATGGAATTGCAGGAATGTATGTTCTTAATAATCTTGCTTTGTCTAATAATAGGTTTTCGGGAAAAATCCCAATTGGTTTCCAAAATTAGAGGTTAAATAAACTTAATTTGTCGAATAACAAGCTGTCAGGAGAGATTCCGCCATTGTTTGCCAAGGAGATGTACAAGAGTAGCTTTATTGGGAATCCTGGTTCGTGTGATGATATTGAGGGGTTATGTGATGGGAAGGGTGGTGGGGGAGGTATAGGTTATGCTTGGTTGATGAGGTCTATTTTCGCACTTGTTGTGTTTCTTCTTATTTTTGATGTGTTTTGGTTTTATTTCAAGAAATGACAATGTATCTTCAGTTTTAACATGGTAATGTTTTATTTAAGATAGAAAAACATGCAATTTGTAAGATTGAAAATCATGATTAATGAATGGTCTCTTGTATATCTCCATCTATAGCATAATGGTGAATTGTGCTGTTTACAATCTCGGTTTGGAGTTCTCGAGTGGCTTTTTAGGTATTTGTATTATGCACAGATTCTTTCTAGCAGCTACCTATTTACGAAATGCAGAGATAGCTAATGGAAAATCAGAATGGACAGGATTTTGGAGGCTCTATTTTGACAATTATTACCTTTCTTCTTATGAAAAACTGAGCTTCAGAAGGATAAGTCTTAAATTGACGATTCATGTTTTCAATTGTGTTCTTATGTAATGGATTACGTGAAAGTTTGTTTACTGAAATTTAATAAAAATGTGTTCACTGAATTTTCAGTTTTGTTCTTATGTAATGGATTGCCCGACTTGGAAAATGCAATTTAATTTTATTTTACAATATAAATCTTATGTTCCCCTTTTTAATTATCTAACTGGTCTTATATGATTAGCACCCAGTTTTGTTTAACATAGAAGAAAATGTGGTTTTAAAGAAAATATTGTTTTTTAAATAAATATAATTAAAATGACAATCTAACACTTACATTGAATAATTAATTTACACTTCACAACCAAATGGACGTGAAGAGGTGTTTAATCGTGCACATTCATCACTACGTAATGTGATAGAACGAACATTTGGAGTACGGAAGCAAAAGTGAAAAATTTTACAAAGCATACCACCTTATTAATACAAAACGTAAGTTCAAATTGTTGTTGTGTCGATGGCACTTCATAATTTTATTCGAAGCAGATCGCAACATGACGTTGATTCTGTTCAATATGATTGTAATCCTAGTTATATACCAAATGAATTTTTATCAAATATTGTAGCCCGAGACAATAGTCAGGGATTGCAAAGACCTTCACATATTGATATTGTTCCTGATAACATTGCAAATAGTTTGATGAACAAATAAAAAATAAGTGTCAATTTTACCTGACCTATTCCTTCCATTATAAAAATATAATTATTAATTCAAAATATATAGAGAGAGAGTTCTAAATGTGTGTGTGTGTGTGTGTGTGTGTGTGCGCCCTTTACAGTAATTTCATAAGTAAAAAGCTACATGCAAAGCTTGGTAACCAAACATACAGAAAAAAAAAAATTTAACCTCAGACTCAACCACAATTTTAACCAAACAATTTATTGTTTATTTTGAACCGCAATAAAACATTTTTTTTTAAACTATTTATTTTCAACTTCAACCACAACAGTAACCACAATACTAATCAGACCCCATATATGTCTATGAAACGCAGCATTTCTATTCTAAATTGATTCCCGCCAATATCCAACTCTGAGAAAGAAAAAATAAATAATTACAGTGAGGTTAGAAAAGGTAGGAGGGGAGGCATAAATATCATTGATTTCTTTATATATTATTTTTTGAGCAATATTCTGAAATTATAATCATGCATAAATATGTGTCGGGCAGTGATAACCGGTTTTTTATAGTTGTTTGAGATTGCATTAGCAGTTATTTTTTAAAATATATTTTTATTTTAAAATATATTGATTTTTTTTATTTTAAAAAATTATTTTAATATCAGTATATTAAAATAATTAAAAGATATATCAGAGTGATTTTAAATAAAAAAATATAAATTTTAAAAAACACGATTTCAAACACATTTTGAAATAAAGTGTTAGTTTATTCCTCAGCTCTAAATTGCTTTGCAATTCATATGAATTGGGTTCATTTTCTTATCTCTGTAGCAGAAGCTGGTGCGTGAAGCAGCACTCTCGCGCTGGGCGACCTTGTTAAGAGCTTGAACATCAGAAGATTCTTCAAAAGCCTGCTTGTAGTCTTCCCGTGGCTTGGATAAAGATGGTGTTTGCTAGTGGTGTGGTGGTGGTTTTTTTAAATTATTTTTTATTTAAAAATATATTAACATTTTTATTATTAGTAGTAGTATATCAAAATAATATAAAAAAATATTTTAAACAAAATAAAATAGTTTTATTTTAAAAGAACTTTTAAAATGTTTCACAAAACACCCCCAAAATTTTGTAAATTTATAGGGAATTGTGTAACTTAATATAAAAACACTAGAAATATCCGCACGTTTGAATCATTGTTCACACACAATTCATTATGATTTATAATAGATTTTTTTGTTCATTTTGATTATTGATTTTTTTTAAAAGAGGACTAGAGTGATAAAGTTAGGGGGAAGCTAGTGGTGTAAAAAATTAAGACAAAAGGTTGGTATTAAAAAAACATGGTTATTTTTTGGAATTTAAAAAAAAAATAATGAATATCTTAGAAAGTTTGCGATTCCATCGCATGTGTTTCTGTTCAATTTTGATTAATATCGGTTCGTATATTTACATTGTAGTATATAGACTTGGTTTAAAAAATTTATTTTTTTAAAAAAAAAAATATTTTCATGTATATTGTCAGATCCTAAAATTTCTATGAGCATATTTTCCAAAAAAGAAATTACATATTCTCTCATGTTTTGCAATGCAAAATGCGATATTATAATTTGTTTATAATCATCCATCAGGGTTCCACCAAAATATTAAAGATTTCTCATCAATCATTTTGTTTCTTTTATTTATTAAGATTTAGTTGCAGAATTTAATATCTAACTTTGTAAAACTAAGGGGGTGTTTGAGAGTGCGATTGAAAAATACTTTTGAAAAAAATTGATTTTTTTTATTATTTTAAATTTTAAAAAATTAGTGTTTTTAGATCATTTTGATGTGTTGATATAAAAAATAATTTAAAAAAATATTATTTTGATGCATTTCTAAATGGAAAAGTACATCCAAAAGTAACCTCAATTACACTCTTAAACAGACATTAAAACTAAATTGTAGAGCACACCCTCAGATATTAAAGATATAAAAAAATAAAATATGATGTTAAAATTAAGATTTCAGAACGATTAAGTTTTAATCCTATAAGATAGACTCCTGCATAAAAAGAGACATCTCTTGAATCTTAGAAAATACCAATAAATAGGTACCTAACATAGACAATCAAACATCAATGCAAATTCATCTCTGGTAGAGTGCATAAAGGGCTATATGTTTTTTCTTTGCACAACAAGTTTTTTTACTCAAAACTCTCGCAAATTATTAAGTTTTTTTAATAATCTTAATATTAAATAACGAACGCAAAAAATCATAATTATAATCTTATAACTATATATATAATCTTTTTTTTTCCCGTTTAGTGTCTACTTGACAATATAGTTGAAATTGCTTTTGAAAGTGTTTTTTTGTTCAAAAATATATAAAATTAATATTTTTTTATTTTTAAAAATTATTTTTAACATCAACATATGAAAATAATTTAATAATATAAAATAAATTAAATTTAAATTAAAATAAATATTTTTTTCAAAAATATTTTTGAAACAAAATATCAAATAGAACTTACTCTCACTCTAGGAGGCCCGTTGTGACCATGGTTATCAGAATCATGAGTTGACTCGTAAAATCATATAATTTTACGAGTCAACTAATCAAACCTTGTTAACTCGGATATAAAGATCGATTTGTATCAAACTCAGTTAAAATCGTACAGGATCGTAAAATCAGACAAGATCAATCCAATTTTACGATCCTGCTCAAAATTTCCAAATGTTCAAAGCCGCAAGGAGCTTTCCTATCTCTCTCTCTCTCTCTCTCTCTCTCTCTCTCTCTCTTTAATATTAACTTTAAAATTTATACTTAAAATTTTTGAAAAAAATAAAATTTTTATTTTTCACTTTAAATTAAAAAAATTTGATGCTTTTAAATCATTTTCATAAATTTATGTTAAAATAATTTGTTGGAGTTAGAACTAATACTACCAATATCAGTAATGGTACCAGTATTAATACTGATAATCCTTTCAATAGTAATTCTTTTAATGAATTTATTAAAAATAACAAGGAAAATAACGTTCATGAGACTGATTTTAATTTATATAGCACATTAGTAAAATATTTGTTTTAAATTTGTTGGTTTTTACCTTATGAAATTTTAAGGACATAATTGTTTTGTAATGTATTTTGAAGTTATTTTCAATCTGTATGAACTTTAACTAATAAAGTTTTATGTCTATAATTATAATGTATTGTATTTAGAAATATTTACTTATGATTTTATGATTTTTCTGCTTACACAATTTTAGTTATGATTTTATGATTTTTATATAAAAAAATTTGAATACGATCTTATAATCTTATGATCCAAATTTCAAAAACTCTTTTCGTATCATTTAAACTCATGATTTTGACCATCATGGTTGTGACAACCCTTAGATCATATCAAACTATAGATGCAAACAGCATGGCATCTTATATAGTTTGACAAAAAAATAATGGATGGGCCAGAGTACAAGCCTACCCTTACTTTCCGGCCCAAGAACCGATCCATTAGAGCTAGACTCCTTGCAGTTTTTTTTTTTTTAACAGTTGGAAAAAAATAATTTTACGGGTAAAATGAAAAGCCTTCGCAATTATTTTAAGGCTACGCTAGTCCATTCAAATACCAAGCTATCACATCAGCTTGGAATTGAAGAATACTTGTGTGATATGGGTTGAACATAGCGTAGACTCACCCATCCTTTTTCTGGTGTGAACTGCAAATGGAAACGTTGTACACCGTGCAGACTTGTCCATATCTTTCCTTTCAGCTTTTCATTATTGAAAAGGATAAAAAAGTTTCACCACCCATGCTGTTAGCCTCGTATAGTAATGCAATGATGTGATTGTTTGCAGTCCCACATGGTGTGGCTCCTGAGAGTTTTGAGTCCCACCATGATCTAAGCTTTCCCAACTTCTAAAGCTATCTGCCTTTTTTCCTTCTTGATTGGTTCAGACACGACGAATATAATGAAACATTTCATATTCTGCTCTTATTGCTGCCTTGAAAAAGATTGTTATTAGTCTGGTTATTTGTGGAAAATTTACCATCACTAGTGCCATTACAGTACCAGCAAAAGCTTTTCACTTAATGAATTCTCACAAGACAGAAATGAACTCCACCGGTTTTGTTTTCTCTTGATGCGAATAGTTCTTCCTCACCTCTGCCAAATTTTAAATGTTAATGATTGGTACTGTCCCTTAGATGACCTAGACCAGTAGATTCTTTACTGCTAATTGCAGTAACGTGCTGTTCAAGCTGTGGATTGCTTGGTGCAAAACTATGACTGGTCATAAATATTGATGTAATGGGCTACTTAGCGCCAATGGAGCCGATGAAGACTTATTTGTCAGTTTCAAGAACACGTAATTACAGAGGACCTGGTACTGGAGATGCTTGAGGACATTAATTTTTGCTGTTTGGTAATAGGATAATTAAGGGCCAGGCTTCTGAAGAATTCATTCAAGTGCTGGACGTAAGATCTACATCAGTTTGAAGTTGAGGTACGGTATCATTTCATCATAATATATGGACAATCTGAAAAGACAAATGTTAAGGTTTTGTCATGATGACAGTTTGATAGATCACCCCAAGTATGTCCTACTACTTTTATCCTGCTCATCAACTTTATCATGGAATCAATAGCTCTTGCATTTCTTTGATTGTATCCAAATAAAAAATAAAAGACAAGGAACCCATAATGCAAGTGGTCAGATGTCGGAGGAGTATGGTTGCTTGATTAGTATGATCATAATAGTAATTATGAAACTCAACTAGGATATTTTGCTGTGATAAACACTACAGGTTCTTAATTATACCCTTGTCAGAAGGAAGAGGCTGTATATTAATGATTCTGATATGGAAATTAAGAAGTGCATTGCTTAGTCCGGATTCGTTGTCCTTTTGAAGTTAATACTAGAACTGGTTGGTCCTAAAAGCATTAAAGCAAGACAGCAAATGTTAGAAAGTGAAAAGGGGAAGTTTGCTTTTGATCTTTAATCTGGTTGAACCCTTTACAAGATTCTGCAAAACCCTAATGCCAATTAATTAATTGATGGTGTCTGCCTCTATTCTTCTCCCCAATCTTTCCTGGCAGTGTTAGCAGATGTTCTTTTCAAGAGGACCAAATACTTGAAACTTCAAGATCCTCTGCCCCCACCAGATCATGTTTTGACCTTAGCAAAGAACCACTTCAGTGAATTATTGAAGCCACACATGAAGGTTAACTGTATTTGAGCAATATGTTTTGATTTCGCTGACAAATCAAGGTAGATTTCGTTCTTGCAACATCTCGAAAGGGGTGGCAGTGTCACTGCTCATTGCACCGAGTGATGCGTTCAAGTGAAAGGATCCATCCTATCCAAAAAACAAATGTTTCTTTTGTGTTGGATCCGAGACATAGATAGTGGGTGTTTGGTTTCTGATCAGCTAAAGTTAAGAAATTGAGTACAAGTGGATGCAGCTATACACATTCTGTCTTGATATAACTTGCCTTTTGTTCTGATTCATTTGCCATCCAATCAAAATCAAGCTTCTCAACCTCACTCTGGTTCCATCAGGTTTGACGCATTCAGCCTGTATCGTGATGTGTTAGAGCGAGCTTCTGTGGCATCCACTACACATCTGTTTCTGCTTGCAAGCACAGCAAATTGGTGTTTTTTGACTGTAGATCAGAGCTTGTCACTTGGAAATTGTAAATGTTGTTGTTTTCTTTCTGCCTGCCAGCCAATGCCCTCCATTCTTAGAGATCTTGAATCGATCTTGTTCTTGATAGTGGTGATATTCTGGCTGTGACGGCCAACAAATTTTAACTCGCTAAAATCTGGAATAAGAAAGCGGTTTAGATCATTTTTTTTTAGCATGAAAAAACAAAAACATGCGCTGCTAGCCTATGTTTTGGAAACAAAATAATAATAATAATAATAATAATAAATTAATAATTTATTATTATTATTATTATTATTATGTGGGTTTAGTATAATGTAATTTGATGCGCTTGGTGAGTTTATCAGTAATATGTATATTTGAAAAATATAACAATAAATAAATACTCAAAATTTTAAGCATCAACAAAATGATGGAATTTTTTTTATAAAAAAAAAAACTATTTGTTTTAGCGTTTCAAATTGCATTTCTAGAGTGTTTTTGACTAGAAAACAATATTAAATTAATATTTTTTGTAATTTTAATGTGCTAATATCAAAAAAAAAATACATTTTGAAATGAAAAATAATTTTAAAAAGCATTTTGCATTATAATATCAAACACACACTAAGACCATAATAACTATATAAAAATCAAATCATAAAAACTAATTTCAAATATATTATATATTGAAAAAAAAAACACCCAGAAAAACCCAAGTGCTCAAGCCTAGATGACCCAGCATGCCTTGAACTCAATAAAATTAAGCTTAACTCAATAAAATTAAGCTTAACTCACACGTCTAGGCTTTAATAATTTTTTTATTATTGATGAAAAACATGTCATTAGCTAATAAATAAAAAAATAGAATTACGTGCTCTGATTAGAATTCAATTACCAAAGACCGCTAAAAAGTGCCCGTTTAGTATTGCTGTGGCGCCAGAGGTTTGAGAAAAGTAGCCTTCATGTGGGTGTTTGGTTATTAGCAAAATGCAGGTAAAAAATATGGCCCCACATTTAGAGGGTGTTTGGGAGAGCTGTTGCTGTAGCTTTTGAAAGTGTGTTTCGTGCCGAAATACATTAAAATGATGTTTTTTTATTTTTTAAAAATTATTTTTGATATCAGCACATCAAAATGATCTAAAAACACTAATTAATTTATTTCAAAACGCCGGTGCAAGAAAAGCAGCAAATTACTGCTTTTTTTGCTGCAATTTAATTGGGGGTATATACAAACACACACACATAATCTAATAATTAATTAAAATATAAATAATATTTATATAATATATGTTTATTAATATACAAAATATATTTTTAATATTAAAATAATCTAAAAATTAATTAAAATATAAATAATTTTTAACATTAACCTCAACCACAATTTTAACCAAACACTTCACAACTTATTTTAAACCGCAGAAAAATCACTTTTTTTGAAATTGTTTTTTTTCAACCTCAACCATAACAGCAACCGCAATACTAAACATACCCAAAATCTTGTCATGGGTAGCGCACGCCCAGAAATTCATTTTTAAATATTTTTTTTAATTTAGAAACATAAAAAAATAATCTAAAAACCTATATAAACTCAGTTTTGCACTCAGAAAACCCCCCATACAACCCCAAATCCAAAAGCTTTCATGGCGTCAAATCTACTCTCATGCAATTTCAAGGTAAAATAACACCTCAGTGGAACTATTATTATTAATAATCTTTTGGGTATGGGGTCGTTTGAGAGAGTACTTTTCGAGAGTGTTTATAAAAAAAAATTATTTTTTATTTTAAATTATTTTTTTTTATATTTTTAGATCATTTTAATATGCTGATATAAAAAATAATTTTTAAAAATAATAATAAAAATATTATTTTAATACTTTTCTAAATTAAAAACACTTTTAAAAGTAACCGCAACTACATTTCCAAACATGCAGAAAATAAAACTAAACTATTTTAGTAGTTAGAATCGATATTAACCGATATTTTTTTGTATTATTAGAGTGACTTTCTTTCTCCCACCTCCATTGGCGACTAGAAAAATGAAAAAATGACTGGAAATAGGTTACTTGAAAAGTAAGAGAGTCAAAGTTAATGTTTTGGGTCAATTTTGAGACGGTCATTAAGTTTCTCTTTACTTTCCAGTTTGATCCCTAAACTTTTAATTTAGAAGCAATTAACGTTTAATTTTGTCAATTACGTAGCCCAGTTGAGAGAAAAAAATAATTACCAAGTTAATAATTAGAAAATATATAAAAAAAAAACTATCACTCCAATCTACGGTTAAAATGCGTGAGGATGTGCATAAAACGTGTACAGTAGAAGCATAATTTCTGGGCAAGCTGATTGGGTCAACTTCATAATTCTCTTAAAAATTAAATAGTTAAATGAGGTTTATCTGCTTGTTAATCTCAATCCTTTGGTGAGGACTGCTTCTAGCATTTGATTGTTTACCGGGAGAATACATAGCACTCATGGCTTCTGTCGGTTCAGCAGTCTGATTCTTGTTTGTCAATGGCGATGAAAGCCTATAGGCGCCATACATTTACAGATTTTTCATGCACCTTGACATTGGTTATTAAAATTATGATACGATATCCAATAAATGATTTAGTAGTAAGAATTTATAATTAAGAGATTTGTTTTCTTTATAATTTTATATTTGAGTTAATATGATAATTACTTCATATTTATATGATTGTTCATTTTAAGTTTCACAGTATTAGTTGAGATGTACGTAATTAACTTGATAACTATATTAATAAAAAAAAAATGATATGATATCAAGAGAACATTGATCTCAATTAAAAAATTTAGCAGCTAGTGAAGCCTCAGAAATGGGTTCATATGATCGGTTAATTCTCTGATCGCTGGTGTTTTTATCTCAGCATCAATGTCTTCCTATGAAGCTAGCTCACTGAAACTGCAATGGCGATCGCTGTGTGCTGTCTCGAGAAACATTATGTTTGAAGACAGTGCATGATTAGCAAGAGACAAAACCTGGCTTTTTTTAGAACAACAAGATCTTGATTATTTTCTCGGATTTGATTTCCGTTCTGATTTTCTAAAAGAAATGCAAATGTCATCATTGAACTGAGTTTTCCAGTTAATAATCCATCAACACACACATCACAAATGATAAAAAAACAAAAACAATGGGCATTATTATTGCAAATTTTTCAATCCTGCCACTTATGATGTCCTTTCACCAATGATTCAACCTTATCCCTTCTTCTACTGTTGAATGAAGAAATAGAAGGAATCTAATACCCAAATATCCAAACTCAATGACTTAACCTTTTCTTCATGATGAACAAGGGTTTAAAAGTTTCACTCAATCTCATAGCAGCATGATTTTATGATATCAATCAAGGTTTGAGCCTTTGCCTGCAAGACTGGCAAGTGATCTCCATGCACGTAGAATCTATCTTCCCTGTAGCTTTCTCTTTCATTCTCTCTGCCTTTTCCACCTCCTCTCTAGCCCTTTTCCACATATGCCTTGCCTTTGCAAACTCTGACTGCGCCAGCTCCATCTCCCTCCTTGTAAGCTCCCTCACTCGCTCTGCGTAAGCCTTTTCGATTGCTGCCAGTTTAATTTGCTCCGCCGCCTGCCATTTCAAGGCTTCAACGCAGCTCGTATCCGTTTTCGCATCGCTGAAATCACAAATGGGACTTGTTAACACACAGTTAGATGGTGCCTGGATTGTCCCAACACTTATCGATAGTTGCAGGTCTAGTGATGGCCCTCCAAACTGATGGTGTTGATGGTACTGATCAGACACCACTGGTTTGTACCTCAACGAAGAATCCATCGGCCGCGATGACATGAGAGAAGACGAGGAGGAAGAAGCAGCCATGGAAAGCTGTGAGGGGAGAAGCTGGAGCTCCTTTTGACCGCCCTCCTCCATGTTGAAAACAAAAACCAAACAGGTTCAAGCCACAAGGTGATGGCAATGAGGGTGATTGGTGGGGTTGCAGAGACGGCTGCCAATATATAGACGCGGCTACCTCGAACCCACTGTAATGACTAGACCACCCTTCAAATCTTACCCCTTTACCAGGTAAATCCAGGTAACATTGAAGGGTGTTTTGGTGAAATGAGTTAGGATCGAGAATTCCGTTATAGAAAGAGCCAAAAGTATGGGAAAGAAATAACGGATCACGTTATTGAGGCATGAGTGGCTTTTTATTGTTGTAGTGAAGTGTTTGTCGCTCTTTTTCACTTAAACTATCATTATTAAGTGAATTGTTTTATTGACTTTGTAATTTTTTATTTATTTTTTGTTATCTTTTTGGGATATGAGGATATGGAGGGTGTGGGTGTGTAATAATTAGACACGCACGTGCAATCAATTAGTGTGTTCTTCGGCTGTTTTTCCCTAAGGGGGTAATCTATTCAGAATAATTTTCAAACCATTAACATGGTTTCGATTTTATTGCAAACGTAAATTAATCAGTCAAATCCCATGTATAAATAGTCAATATTCTTTACGCGATACATAAGCAGCACTTTGTTTGACACCGTATTTCAAAAATATTTTAAAAAATAATTAATTTTTTATTTTAAATTAATTATTTTTTATGTTTTTAAATTATTTCACATGTCTATATCAAAAATAATTTTAAAAAATAAATCATTTTAATTCATTTATGAATAAAAAATATTTTAAAAATAACTTTGATTATATTCTCAAATAGTCAGAGTTATGTGATAGTATTATACGAAACGCACCGCATCACATTATTGTAAATTCAGTTTATTTTTTAATGTATGAATAAATTGTTTAAAAAATACGTGTGTTTTATACTAAATAATTGAAATTGTTTGATTCGGAAGAAGTGGATTCGTGAAAAAGTTTATATTTCGTGCTAAAATGCAAGGTGAAAAGAGGAATTATTTAATATAAGTTCGGGGAGGCATCGAGCTCTCATATGTAGCTATCTTTATGGTACGGCTAAAAGCTGTCGGGCCTCGGTACATAAAGCTCTCCACTTTGTAACTCAGCAGCGCACGCTCCACGCAGGGATTGGCACGTGGGATGGGCACACAAGATGAGACGGGCCATGATTGTGGGTACCGACCGACCCTTCCACTTCAACCATGTTAGGGGCATGCGGTGAAAGCTAGGCCTTTCTTCATCCTACAAGATCTTTTGGCAGTGGGCATGGAGATTTTATTTTATTTTATTTATTTATTTTTACAGATGCAAGAGGCTTGAATACCAGATGAGACCTCCAAGGGAAGGGGATTCTACTGCCACTAGAGCTTCTTAACCATGCAGCCTATATATTTTAAAAATATATTTTTTATTTTTTTATATTAAAAAAAATTAATTTCAAAAAATATATTTTATAGATTTAGATATACGTGTAAAATATCTGTTATTTTATATTTTTACATTGTATAATTATAAAATTAACAATAAAATCCAAACATATATGATATGCAAGTTACACCAAGAATAAAACTACTATAAAATAGCAAATCTTTAATTACACTCTGATTTATATTATTAATTTTTTATATTATAATAAAAAAATCATTTTCACCCCAATTAAACAACCTATAATTGTTACCTTGGTTTATTAGAGTTTCAATTATTATTTTTAATTGCATATCAAATCATAGATAGGATACCTAACTCCATTATTAAATATGAAAAATCTATCAAGAGATAAAATGGGAGATCCAAACGACTTCCCATCAAGAAAAAAAGAAAGCAAGATGTGATTGATTTCAATGCTGAAGCTTAGAAGTGATTTAGAATGGTGTTTTCGAACATAAAACCTGGATTCCCGGAATCTGCAATTCTTTAAAAGACTTTGCATATCCTTCTTTATGTAGCTGTAAAGGGATTGACATGGTCAAATTTATAGAGAAATAATAATAATAATAATAATAAAAATAATGTTTCAATACAAGTGCTTGATGAGTGAGCACAGGTTTGAGAATAATTTTTACTTATAAAAATATTAGAATAATAGTTTTTGAAGAAGAAAAAAATTCACATCGTATATCAAAATAATCTAAAAATATTAAAAAAATAATTTAAAATAAAAAACTAATTTCTTTTAAAATAATTTATCTTTTAGTATGTTTTGTTAAATTATTATTTAAAATACTTAAATTTAAAACCATTTATGCTAAATTCAAGGGTTTAATTTGATCGCGAGAGAAAATAAATGAAAAACAGAGAGAGAGAGACGCACAAACACCCATTTATCGAATTATTTATAAATTTTATTTTTTAAAATTAAAATTTAGAATTAGTATTAAAAAATATATAATAAATAATAATTCAGTTTAAAAAATACATGAGTTAGAACTAAAAACTGGATCATTGGCTGAAACATAGTTGAATGGTGATAAAATTTCTTACTTGTTAGCTTTATTTGGTTAGAACCTTTAAAATAAATAATATAATAATAAACTTATTATATAGTTTTTTTTAATTAATTTTTTTATTTCAACAATAATTCAGTGGTTGTTTTTTAGCGGATAAAAGTAAACAGGGCGGGAATAAATCTAGGAGGGGACGAGGGTTTTTAAAACAGGATGCATGTGAAAGGTTGATTATCTTGACTTCCATATGCTATCATGAAAAAGCTGCTTGCATTGGTAAAAGTTACTGTTTTTTTTTTTTTTTTTTAACTCATATCATAAGTTAGCCTTTCCAGCCATGAAAATTAAAAATCTTTGATTTATTTTAATATTTTTCTTTTGTGATTTTAAGAGTATAATTGATGTTGTTTTTTAATAACTACATCAAAATGATATAAAAATACTAAAAAAATTAATTTTTTTCATAAATATTTTTGAAACGCAGTGCCAAACAAAAACTTAGGAGCATGATAGTTGTTTTTTTTAAATTGTTTAAAAATATATTAAAATAATATTTTTTAATTTTTAAAAAAATATTTTTAACATCAAATATTAAAATCCCCTTAAAACACTTAAAAATAAAATAAAGTATAAGAAGATAAAAAATATAGCAAAAATTATTTAAAAAAAAAATGCTTTTAAACGCAAAATCAAATACTCTAAATTCTCATAACTTTTTTATTTATTTTAATTTTCCTTTTTTTTCCTTCTAAAAGTACAAGAGATCATTTATTCTTCTTAGACTAAGCCCTTTATATTATTTAATTTAGTTTAGTTTAAAGTTACTATCTTTTTTCCAAGACATTAAGTAAACAGTAATTGAAAAAAAAATATTAAGTGGAGAGTGGGATCTTGATTGAGTTTGAAGCTTAATGAAAAACAGTTTCGTGTGTGTTGGTTATTATATTTTTCATATTGCTCTCAATTTATAAAATTATTTTAAAGAACATAAACACACTGTGTTATATAATGTTTTACCATCACATTTTACTTATGTGACAAAAAAATAAGAAAACTAGAAGACACACCAGTTGAGATATATATCTATAATATACCTAAAATTCACTTTTAATAACCCCTTTAAATCAAAACTCATGTTTCTTAAGACATCAAATTCAAGTTTAGTTCTCAAGACAAGCACCACATCATGGACAAGAATATCATAAGCAAAGTTCTAATTCAACTCAATTAAGTAGCAGTACTTACTTTGTCTTCAATTTTCACGAAACTTGACTGGCTAGCTCAGGTGGAAAATAAATGGGTTGTTCATCATCATATTGCTCATTCCCTATTCAATAAACAATTGCAAAAATTAAAATATAGAATAAGAATTAAATATATGGTTAATTTGTGGGAGACAAGCAATGAAAAGCAACTAATAATTACTTTCCTCAACCAGCGGTGTTTTAATATATAACCAAATACCAATACAACAAAAAAAAATTTCAAACTCAGTTACAACAAAAAAATAAACACCCACTTCGTCCTAGACCAGCTAAGCCATCTCCAACATCCGTTTCGTCACAAAAATTTGCCATTACTTGTGTCATGTGGCAAGATTATTTTTCAACATAATATATTTCAAGTTCATGTAAATTTTATAAAAATTTAAAATAATTAGTGTTTTATTCATTTATTTGAGCTCGTAAATTATGCTTTATGGAGAGTGAGATTTTCTTGAAAAAAAGAAGAAGAAGAGCAAGTTATGTAATATATACGTGTAAATCATGTTTGATTAGTGTTTTAGAATATACAATATATATATATATATATATATATATATATATATATATATATATATATATATATATATATATATCTATAAAATAAGTAAAAAAATTATTTGATTAAAGAGAAGGAGAAATATATAATAGTTTTTGAGTAAATTTTTAAACTGATATATTATAAAATAGATTTAAAAAAAAAAAAACATGTTTTGTTCATCTTTTTGTCTCAACAAAATAACAAAACACTGAAGTTTATGTATTTTAAGCATAAAATTAACCTTGCTTACCAAGTCACCATGTTTTTCTTGCCTCAGGGAGTATGTGGTCATTTTACTATTCAATAAACAATAAAAATAATGATATTTTGCAGATGGAGATGCTTCTCTTAATTGAGGCCGACATTGAACAGAAGGAACAGGTGTTACGTTGTCACGAGGCTCTTAAAGTGGCATCTAAGCCTGGATATTCTTCTCAAAGAATGTCACAGCTTCCCTGCCCAGCAACATCAGCAAGAAGAGTGTTCCATTGCTTCATCAGCGGGTTACTGAACAAATCTACAGCTATCTTATTGATAATTTGCAGAAGAAGCTGGCTGGATCAAAGTCTAATAACTTATATATTCCTAGCTAGTAAAATTACACTGTGCAAATCAGAACTGTCCACAGCACCTCTTTTATACAGCCGGCCATGATCCCTAAAAGCATTTGCTGTGAAATAGAAAGAATCTGTAGACGATTTATCTGGGGTCAGAAGGATGGAAGAGATAAAATTCTTCAGCAGATTGGTTAGTGAATTATGGTTTAACAAGAAACCTGTTACACAAGAACTCTTGTATTCCTGATGTCCCATCGAAGAAGGGTGTTTTTAGTTTTTACCGTATTATAATCTGTCAACTGTTACTCGTTTAATTTAGCCAGTCGTTCCACCCTAATTTCTCGCGAAACAAACACAAGACAAGAAAAGAAATAGAAGCTTTCCTTCTCATTTTCTTAGATAAATCAAGCTCCAATGAATTCACGAGAGCTCCAAACAGTGAAGTTTCGAAGAAATGCTCTTGTCAGAGCCCCTTTGATCCTTCCAAATGCAAAGAGTTAGTGACATTTCAATTTAGTTTTTTTCTCTCCTTCATTTGTTAAAGATTGAAGCTTTCACTGTCTAGTCTTTACAATTCCAGTTGTTTTGGTTTCAGGTATTTATCATCGGATGATTATTTCATGGCAACTGCATTTTTATCAGCTGAAAGGCTCCAAAGATCCAGACAGGCTGGTCATAATATTTTTATCACTCAAGAGAATTTAGTGCAGAGACTTGGCCAGCTTCGTGAGACGCTCAGCACGCTACATTATAAAAAATAAATGGAAACTAAAACGTAGTAAGAACAACAAAGGAATAAATCAGGCTAGTAAATAAATAACTATTCGTAATTGATCCGAAGACTAGAGAGAAAAGGCAGATGCAATTGCATTTTACGATATGAATAGAAGAAGGGTCCGGCAAGAATTGCTTGAGAGAATCGAGACCGTTAAGAATCTCTTTCAACTCCGCCTCCATGGCGCTGCTGCTGATCGCTAAATGTGATGGAATCTGTTATTTTACTTCGTTTCCTCCTCCTCCTTGCGTCGTCGTCGTCGTCGTCGCTCGGCTCTGTCTGTGTGCTTTCTGTACTTGTGGGCTTTTAGATTGTGGCCCCAAATTTAGATAGAATGGGTTATGGTATTAGAGTTTCTTACAATTTTCTATTAAATTAAAACAAAAAACAAATAATAAGGAATTAATTTGTGATGTAATGGACTGGTGCTGATCCATGGACCTTGTTCATAGTAAGTTAAGCTTTGGACCGCCAAGTTGGTTCTCTATAGATAGATAATAAAGCAACCCGGCCTCACTCGGCGGGTTGACACATGGATCTGCCAGCCCAAATTCTAGTTTTTTTTTTTAATAGATTATCTAGTTAATTGGAGAAACTCGATTCCACTGAGATCTAGTATTTTTTTAAAATAATATTTTATTATTATTTTAAAAAATTAGAATTATTTAAGAGGTTATTATTTTGAATAATTTTTTTGATAAAATATTTAACATGCATGATCATCATCAACGGGTTGAGTTTACTCACTTAACTTGAATCTTGAATTAAGTCGAGTTTTAAAATATGAAAATAAATTAATTCATTTATCTCAAGTTTTTATTTTCTTTTCAAATGTTGATATATTGAATTTCTTTCTAATTTTTATTTATTCATATATATATGAAAACAAATTGAAATTAAAATAATTTGAAAAATTCTATAAAAAAAATGAGTTAGGATAAATTAAAATAATTCTGTAGTTACTGTGGAATTACCTTAAATATCAATATATGAGAGTTGGGTTTTTAGTATATACTATTACAGACTTTTCTGTCTTAAATCTCATATATTATGATAAGCATTAAGAATGGTAAAATCTCATCAATTTAAGATTTCTAGATCAAATTATTTATGTTTTAAATACTTATGCTAAGGCATCGTTCCGCGGTTCTTCGGTGTAAAAGGGGTTGTTTGAGAAGCACTCGTAATTATTTTAGTATTTTGGATTATTTTAATGTGTATATATATATATCTCAATTCATGTTCAATGTAATTTTAAAAGATCAAATTTAAAGAAAAAAAATCAATAAAAAATTATTTAAATCAATCTGGACTGACTTATCAAAAATAAATTAAAATACCGAGATAATTTCAGAAAAAAATAAATTGAAAAGGATTTATAAAGTATTTTTCTCAATCAATTTAATTTTAAAAAATAAACACATTCAATTTGTGAAATTTGTGATTATGAAATTATGATTATGAGATTATAATAATTTTGTATAAAAAATAAAAAAAAAATATATTGATAAATATAATATTTTATGGGGAAACAAATCTCATCATTAAAAAAAATCTTAATTAATCAATCGTGCCACACAATCGTCATGCTCACACTTGATCAGTAATTTTAGATAACACGTTGCGTAAGTTAGCATGTCATTCTCCCTCTAAAGATTGGGGCGTGGGATCACTACAGAAGAAGAAGTGCTCCACGATACTGCGCCCCCATTTGCTTGAGTTGCGAGGTCAACACGGCAACGTTTTGTGACCCCTTGTTTTTTGCATTGTTGACCGGATCATGGAGACAAATCAAGATCAAGATCAAGAAAAGCTTACTTACACACTCTTTCTACCAGGGCTTATGACCGACCAAGACTTATAATTTATACTATATTATTGCATATGCTATGCTGCATGTCAAATTATTTTTTTGATTTAAAAAATATAATTAATGTATTTTGCAGCAGAAGATATAAGATTATATTTAGAATTGATATGATAGGATCTAATTGACTTTGTAGGTTCAAAAACAACAAAAATAATTAATAAAAATATAATTCGGCTCAAATATGATATTATTTTAAATATTGAAACAACAAAATATTATATTGTTTTGGTTCAATCTAGGTTAACTTGCTAAATCTATTACCCAAGTTATAAGACTTTTATACCCCTGTAAAAAGCACATAATCATTTCTTATTATTATCAAAATCAATTTTAAATCAATATAGCATTGAAGAACAAGATAAAAAAAAATTAAATTCAATAAAAAAATTAAAATAAATTATGAAGCATAATTTCCAATCAACTTGATGTTTAAAGATAAAATTAAAAAGAACTCAAATTAAAACAAGACATAAAAACAACACAAGTCATTTGACTAAACCTATGATGTTGATCATGAGACCATAATAACTTAACATAACGCAAACCAATAGAGATCATAAAATTTAATTTTCAATTAACATAATATTTAAAGTGATATTAAAAATAATTCAACTAAAAAATGACAAGAAAAAACCCGACTCCATTAACCTAACCTGCGATCGAGGTCATAAGACCGTAATAATCTCATAAAAATATAATAATAAAGAAAGATTATTATTTCAATTCAAAATCAATTCAATTTAGAAATTAAATTAAAAAAATAATTCAAGTAAAACTGGCAAATATGTAAAACTTATGAGACTGATTATAATATTTTATAATCTCATAAAATAAATTTAAAAAATTGTTATGAATTCTTTTATTAATATAATATAGTTAAAATAAACTTTAAAAACTTTGAAATTTTAAGCACTAAAATAAAAGAGGAGCCTAGTTTTTCACGGTTGACGATTTTACAGGCAATTAATCCTGGGGAAAAGAAAAATAATTCGATGACGCAGGTAGTTTGCTTGTGATCTTGGCATTTTTATTCCACGGCTGTTCTATTGACAAAGCAAGAATTGCTGGCTTGTCGTTTGCACACCATGGTTAGTCATAATTAATGCTCCTCGTGTCAGGGTTAAATATCTGTCTTAAATTCTAATAATCAATTCCACAATGTTTTGTTTATCCATTTAAATATATTTTTTATTTATTAATATAGATATATTCGTATCTAGTCCGGTTAGTTTATGCTTATCTCAATTAATTATATAAAATTTAAAATTAATAATTATTATATGAATTTTTAATAATAATTATATTAACAGTTATAAAACTCGAATTTAAAATCATAACAAAAACAAATCTTTCAAGTTCAAGATTTTAGGTCCTTCTTTTCTTACTCTATATCAGGGTTCAAGTTCTACCATGCACGTCTGTTACTCTCGCGATATTTTATATGCTCACTAGGTTTGTAGGATATTCAGTAAGTCTGAAAATCAATTGTGGTGCACGTAAGCCGACCCGAATACCCTGATTATTAATAAATAAAAAAAACTTTTAATCACAAGCTATGATCACCGGCCCAAATACTTGATAGTTATTGAAATATATTTTTATCTTCTACGCAAGCGACAATATCATGATCAAATTAACTAGCAATTTGGCTATAAACTTATTTTTTTGTAGAGAAATTAGATCGTAGGATGAAAGCTGCCTCTGATTATTTTTGTTGTTTTAAAATATAAAAAAATGAAAATTACAAGGTTTAAGGAAGCACGCAATATATGTAGACATATAAATCGCCGAGCATGATGAGTTGCGATACTTTCTATATACATAGGCAATATCTTCCGGTCCCTTTTGTCAAACATGGCACTTGAGACGCCGATAAAATATTGTATTTACCGGGAAAATCAACACGATGACCAAATATCTTATCGTTGTCACCTCGAACAAGTTGAAGAATTTGACCTCCAGATATTTTCCTTCCTGGTTATTGAACAATTAATTGAATAATTAATTAATTAATTTAGGGTTATCAGTTAATTCCCCCAAAAAAAAACTTGGGGGAGTGCCCGAAATATTTAACCTGTGAAGTCCATGGAGCAGAATCAAGTCAGACCGTCAATCACTCTATCCAGATATTCAACCTATCTTTCTAAATCAATATTAACTTTATATAGATCGCGGTTAATTATTTTGTTTATGTGTTCCAATTGTTATTGTTTTCATCGTTTTTTTTATATATATTTATATTTTTATTGTTGAGGTGTGTGAGATTATGATGAAAAAATAAGTGTTTGTTTAATTAATAAATGTGACGAATCTGTTAGTTTTTATTTTTATAATGATGGGTTTCTATAATTTTTTGATGATATAAAACTCATTTCTTAAATTTCTCATTCAAACTATATATATATATATATATATATATATATATATATATAATTTGATACCAAAAATAGAAGATTTTGATTTTGATTTTTTAATATAATCCAGAATTATAGAATTACCAGTCAATTTTAGAAAAAAATATAAAAAATTGATCACCGATGGATGTTTTTCTTTTTAAAAACAACATATTTTATAACAACAATGTTTTTTAACGTAATTATTGATGTAATCTTTTGCTTTCCGACAAGGACTTTTTATGACGGGTCTTTTAATTAAAAAATCCATGAAAAATAATTTTATAATGAAGTTCCCGGTAAATGGATTTCGAGGTAGTATTTCAAGAAATTGTAAAAATAAATAAAAAATAGATTTCAGTTTAGATGCATGATGAAAGAACAACGTCAACGTAAATGGGAACTAATATGTGCGCGCAGCATTTGAAGATGAAACATCTCCAGCAACTTTCTCGTATTCTAGCGAGGAAGTGTGTCCTTTACTCCTCACAATCACATCATCCAAGCTTTTATTTTTGAAAAGCCCATCGATTTCTTCACAAACATGGAACTTTGAATATTATAAGAGAAAAACAAGCGACAGGTGCTCCAAAAGGTGGCGAGCTATGGATATGGAACGCGAGCAGCAGTGCATGCATCTCTTCTGCACCAAACCTAGGCGTTCATATATATCCATTTGGTGGCAGCGAAAGGGATTTGTGTTCTACCAACTACACCATCTCTAGACCTTATCCAAAACCTTCAGGATCCAATCCGAGAAGTGGGGAAACCATTTCTGTGTTGTTTCTGTTTTATTTTTTAATGACCCAGCACATAAATATCTCAGGCTAACTTGATTTGCAAAACTTGCTACCTTGCAAGTCCCAACTTGCGCTCCCCAACTTGCACGCTATGCGTAGAGATGTAAAAGTGTGCGCAGAACAGATTCAAGATGTAAATTTCCTGCCAAAATCCATCATCGTTACCTACCCTGTAACACCCTCGATCCAATTAACATGTGGTTTGTCCAAAGAAGCAGATAGTTTTGCTTGCCATTCTTCCACACAAGTGCAAATAGGAATTTTGTGAGGATGCTGTTATAGATTAAATAATAATAATAATAATAATAATAGCTTCTGTAAGGGTGGTATCCCACACATCCTTGATAAGCATTGGCGACAAAGAATTTAAAATTTATATAGCAAATTATAAGTTTGAATTAGAATATATTTTTTTTTTTTGTAACAATTTAAATTAACAGGAATTTTAATTATTCATCTAAACCCATAAAATATATTTTTATTTCCTCAAATAAAAAATAAAAGTATCTGAGACCGAATCTTACTCATATTATAAATTTTTTTAAAGAGATTCAAGAAAAGAATAAAAAATATCACCGATTGTGCGGCTGTGTGCAGCTAAAAACTCAAAGCTAACTTTCATTTGGTTTGTGGTTTTCTTTTTCTTTGAAAAATGAAGCTTTCTGCCCCCAATTATACGTTTACCCTTGAAACAAGCTTCAAGATGTTTATTTACATTTTTTAGGGCATATCATTTATTAAACATTTTATGTGATAGTTAAAGAAACATGGGTACGTTAAACATGTTATTGTTTATGAATTGGAAATTTATAAATGAATTATAGATGTGTTGTATTTTATTTTTTGCGATATTCAGCCTGGTACATCCAGGAAATATTTTGCATATTAACTTTTAAAATTTTAATTAAAAAAAAAAGGTCTAAGAACTTTGACGGTATATTTTTCAGTGATAATTCTTTGTTAAAGTAGGGATTTATATAGAAAATATATGATAACAATTTAACCTAATTAATAGTACTATCTATTCTGTTACAAAAAACAACAAACGAATTTGTTACATAAAATAAAAAAGGAACCCAATTGTATTTTAACTCCAGTTGTATTTTAACACCCCCCCTTAATTTAGAATTAGATATTTATCATGCCGAACTTGCTAATTGCATTATGAAACATCTTTCCTGAAACTATCTTTGTGAGTATATCAGTTAGCTAATCTTCGGACCAAACAAATGAAAAATATATAATTTTTCAATAAAGATTTTTCTTAATGAAATATCGATCAACTTCAACGTGTCTGGTATGATTATGTTGTGCCGGATTGTGTGTAATTTTGATAGCTACCTTATTATCATAGTGTAAACTCATAGATTTTTCATACTCAATTTTCAAATCTTGTAATACATGTTTTATCAATAACAATTCACACACACCATGTGTCATGCCTCAGTATTCTGCTTCTACACTTGATCTAGCATCCATTTTATGCTTATTGTTTCTCCAAGTAAAGAGGTTATCTTCTTTAATTTTGACCCCTCTTTTTCGATTACCTCTAAATAATATAGATTACCTCATCTAACACTATAACCAAGAATCTTTTGAGTTAGAATATCTTGAAAACATAAAAAAAAAAGTCTAAAAAGTTACAATACATACAAGGGTCAAAGTAATTTGACTAACCAAAAGGAGATTGTATTCAAGAGATGAAACAATAAGAACAATATCTGGAGTTAGGGAATCGATCAAGGTTATTGACCATTCCCCAATAATAGGAGAGGTATTATCATCAGCTATGCAAATAATTAAGACAAGGTCAAGACCATTGAGGAAGATGTGCACTCTCAGCCTCGCCATGGCCAAGTGGAGTTGGACAATGCCATCGACTGTTCTAGCTTGCGATAGTGTCCGGTGGTTAGTCTCCTGAAAAATGGCAATAAGCTCATTGTAGAAGGTTTGTAGTGGTTAACCGTTTTGTTTGGTGAAGAAGGATTTTTGATTGAGTTCAAAAATACATGTTTCATCCGACCTGTCGTAGAAGGTTCTTAACACTGGCTCCCAAATTTCCTTTGTCGTGGGAAGCCAGATGAACCGTTGCATCAACATCGAGCTCATTGAGTCAATCAACCAACTTTTGAGTTAGTGATTTTCAATTATCCATGTTTCTAGTCTTGGGTCAGCTGGGTAAGGTTTCTTTCTGCTCTAGTGAGGTACCCGGCCTTGTTTTAGGCATCAATTCTCAACTCCATAAGCTGGGACCAAAAGGAGGAATTTGTTTCATCCAGTTTGATTCCAATTAGGAGTGGGGAGTTGTCTTGATAGATAATGATTTGCGTCGCTAGAGTGGAGGTAGGTACGATTGCTAAGTTGATATTCATTGTTGCGGATGATGAACAATGATTTCAATCGTGTTTGGGTGTTGAATATCCGTATGTACTGTGTCTAGGTTTTTTGTGTTTAGATTTGTAGAGGTAGAAGAAAAAACACTGTAGCGATTTCAATGTTGATGAATACTAGCTGTTTTTGAACAGTAACACTGTAGCAATTCAGGAGAGTTGAACAGTAGCAATTTTGAAAGAAAAACACTCTAGCATATGAGAGAACAACAATACAGTTTAAAACATTCAGATATACTCTAATACCATGTAGAAACTTTGAATATATATTTTTCAGTGATAATTCTTTGTTACATTAGGGATTTATATAGGACACATACAATAACAATTTAACCTAATTACTAGTACTAGCTATCCTGTTGCAGAAAACAACAAATACATAAAACAATAAACTAATTTGTTGCATAAAATAACAAAAGGATTTAACTGTATTTTAATTCTAGCTATATTTTTACATAAATAAAACCTGAGAAATATATTTGATAAGGTAGTAATTTTTTTCCTGTCTTTTTGATAATTGAGAAAGTTATATAACAAGATGAGTCTCGTAGAATGCAAGATCTTAAAACACGTGGATTCAATAATAAATTGAATCTAATGTAAATGGAGTAGAGTGATATAACAAATCTAAAACAATACGGGCATAGTAAAAAGCTAAAATCCACAATATTTGAGTTCAGTAATTAATTGAAGTCAAAATGATACAAGTCTTGCATTATGTTAAACCCAAGACACTTAGGTTCAACAAATTTTCAAACCTAATGTAACTCAAGCATTGTAAGATGTCATACTCGATAAACTTGGGTTCAACCATTGTTGAACCAAGAAAAATTTGAGTCTGACAAGATATCAAATCTAGCATACTTGGGGGTTTAGCTATCAGTTAAACTTAAGGAAACATGATCGTAGCTAGATGTCAGATCTAACATGCATGGGTTTGGTTGTGGCTAAAGAGATGCGAGATGTAATAGACATTAATTTAGCCATTAGCTCTTAAAAATATAGGTTTGAAAAAATGTTAAACCCAATAAACTTGGGTTCAGTTGTTAAGTGAACTAAAGTCAATATATGAGGTTCTAGATAATCATGTAAATTAAAAAAAATTGGATCAAATAAATTATCATGCTTTTTTAAACTAGATTGATTTACACCTAAAGTCTAGGGTGTCGAGGAGTAAGGAATCCCGCCTCTAGAAGAATTACATGAATTATTTCTGTCAGATGCAATGATCTCTCTATACTTGTATATATGTTTGTACAAAAGATCTTTTAAAAGGCTTATGACATTTATAATCTCATTAATGATATGTAAAGAATATATATATATATATATATATATATATATATATATATATATATATATATATGTATATGTATCCCTCATTAATATCATAAAAATCAAAAGACTTTTAAATCCCTCTCTTTTCAAAAAATAACAAGATTCAAAATATATAAATATTTTCTAAATAATCCAGGTAATATTATCTAAATAACAAGGTTCTTTCAAGTTATTTATCGTATTTTTTTTTTAAAAAAAGATTGATTTTATCACAATTGGGATTGATTTTGCATGTATTTAGATTTTTTTTTACCATTAATATGGTGTTTCTCGAGCTAAAAAGAAACCAATATTATTTACTTTAACATCTTGATTAACCATTACCCATAAAGTGAATAAATTGCTACTAGGCTTTCCCGTCACTCATGGGAAACACAGGCGGCTTTGTTGAACAAATGCATGTTTATCATGTCGATGAGAGAGCCATCGGTGAATAGAAAATTTGACTTTTTTTACTATTTAATTATTATAATCTATTAATTTACTTGAGTTGTTTGTTCTTTAAGTTACAGCTACCGTAGCCCATTTTATATGACACCTACCCGACCCTGGTAAGGCGCAGCACGCAATTTTTTATTTTATTTTAAAATATTATAGCAATACTACGATTCATGTAATGAAATCATGATATATATATATATATATATATATATATATATATATATATATATATATATATATATATATATATATATATATATATATATTAATTTTTAATGAATTCAATATTAAATAATAGAATTATATATAAAAATTAATAAAAATAACCCATGTCATGTCGAGATGACATATTAAATCCAACAATTTAAAATAAAACTCAATTAGAAAAAGAAATCAAGCTCAATTAGAAAAAGAAATAAAGTTGACCCGAGTTAATCTATCAAACTTGAGTTATGAGATCAAAATGATTATATACAAACCAAACTGAAATAAATCTTGATACATAATTTTCAATCAATCTAATATTATAGGATAAAATTAAAAAAATAATTAAAACTTAGGGTATCTGAGATAACTCTAGACTTAGTTCATAAAATATAATTATCCATGAAACTCAAGGTGAAATTAAAAAGAATAATAATTAAAAAAAATATCCCAAGTCAACTTAGATAACTTGTTAAACCTAAATCATGATATTAGACAACTCCAAATAAGAAAATTTAAAGATGATTTTTTAATTGACTTAATGTTAAAAGATGAAATCTAAAAAAATAATAATTTTTTAAAAAAATTCTAGATTAACCTAATTAACTTATAAAATTCATGATCTGAATTATAAAATTATAATTAACCTCGAAGGATAAAAATAAAATAAAAAAGCACCCACTTTCACATGCATCAAAGGCTATTGTAACCATTGATGTATGTGAAAGTGGGCATGTGTATAAAAAAATAAATAGAAAGCAGAATTGGGTAGGATTTCACGAGTGAGAAGCTAATTTGGTGAAGAAGAACGTGTTTAGTTTTTAAAGAGCCGATGCCATTTGCTATATTTTATCAGCAAGAGTCCGGTACGAGGTAGATGATTCACCAAATCAGAAAATTAAATAAAATCACAGCCCAAGGAATTGCAAAACATGTTGGCCTGTTTATTTATATATTTCGTCTAAAAAACTAATAATTAATATATATATATATATATATATATATTTTATAATCCAAGAAAAAAAACAAAAAACAACAGTTCTCAAACGATGAAAATATTTTATAAAACCATCTATATTATTAAAATTGAATCGTTATTTTCAATTAGTTTTCATTATCATGTTAAAAAAATATTGTATATAGAATATTTCTTAGAAACAAATTATTTACATGAAACACATGAACTTAAAAGGTAAAATATTCTTAACATTTAACCTTATAGTAGGTGGTTCAGTAATAGAAACTTAGGGTTAAAAGATTTGTTTTCTTTGTGGCCCTAGGTTCAAATCATATAGTTTTTCTTTTTTATGACCGGAGTATACGAACCAGTTTATACACACCTCAACTAATCACTGAATTTATTGAATATCCTGCAAGACTACTGAATAAATAAGATATTATAAGGATGACAGACATTCATAAAAAGATATCTCGAACCCAAGAGTTTGAGAAAGGGACAATTTCTTTCCCTTAAGTCAAGTCTCAAAATGCATTCAAATAATATAATTATTAATATAATAGTTATTTATATAATTGTATATTAAAATTCATAAAATTAATTAAGATATACATAAACTTATAAGAAATGGACATTTATAAAAAAAAAATATTCTTTAACTATTAACTAAGTTGTTTGCATTAAGAAATACTTTAAAAAAATGGAGAAAATATTATTCCCCGTGCCAAAGTTTTACCACTGATCACTTGTCTTTCCCCAAACCCCATACCTGCCCTGGCTTTGGCCTCCCCCCGGGCAGCTTTGATCACTACTTAGAATATATATTTTTGTGCGTTTTAATTTTTTTTTTATTTTTTTTGTTTGTTTAAGATTATTTTGATGTGATGGGTTAATGGTAAAAATAATATTTTAATATATTTATAAACAAAAATAATTATGAAATGCAATACATTAGCGGACAACCTCTAGTCATGCACATCATCCATTGTTGACTTGAGTTTTTTAAAAGAGAATAGCCTGACGGGCTACTAGAAAATCTTATTATATTAATGCATTCATGATAACATCTGAAACATATCTTAGTAAATCAAGTGAATACTATTTATCACAACTTTATTTATATTCTTTATCAACAAAATTAGCTTTGCTAGCCTAGTATTTAAAAAATATATTTATTTTTTTTACTTTTTAAAACATACTAATATATATCTTTAAAAAAATATTCAATCTCAACCGATAAATGTAAATATTATTATTAAAAAACCAGATATCTGTTTACAATCGTGGTTATGGTTATTTTTAAGAGTTTTTTTTTTCAGAAATATATCAAAATAATTTATTTTTTTAATTTTTTTAAAATTATTTTTGTCATCAAATTATTAAAATAATATAAAATATTAAAAATTTAAAATTAAAATAAAAAAATAAAAATTTTAAAACACGTTAACAAGTACCCCGAAATCACTCTTCAAAATTTGCCCACAGCTACCGGTCAAACAGTATGGTGTACTAGCGTACCGCACATAATTAAGGAGAGCAGGTAAGAAACTGAGAATTTTTTTCAGAACAGGGGCATTGATTTATTTTACGGCAAGTGGGACCCACTTCGGAAACAGCTTTGTTTGCAAGTGCCTCCTTCTCTAAGCATGACGATGCCTTATATAAGACCCAACAAATGAAACGACTCGTGAATACCGTGATCAGGAGACAGTTTCGTTCCCAGCTTTCAAATTCTCAAGCTTCACCTGTACGGGCATGGCTCAAAGGAAAAGATTACGTACAATCACTGCGAAACCTGATCTGTTTGATCAATTACCAGAGGACCTGGTTCTGAATATTCTTTGCAAGCTTAGTTCTTCTGCGTCTTGCCCCTCCGATTTTATCAACATTCTTATCACGTACGTAAATTACTCTAGTTTTTGCAGATTTCTTCTAGCTGTGGTTGGTTCGTGGGTTTAAATTTTTTTGCATGTTTGCTGATGTATTGGCGATTTTGAATATGGAAACAATCAACAGATGTAAAACATTGAAGCGGTTGGCCACCAATCCTCTGGTTTTGTCGAAAGCTGGAGCTAAAACGTTTGCCATGAAAGCAGAAAGATGGTCAGATTCGGCTCACCAGTTTTTAAAACAGTGTGTTAAAGCAGGCAATAGAGAAGCCGCATACACGCTAGGAATGGTCAGTATATATTTACTTTCTCTATTTGAAAGAAGGCCGGTATATGTCAACAAATTAAGATTGAAAGTTTCAACTTTCTGGTGTTTTAATTTAGATCCGATTCTACTGCTTACAAAACCGAGGAAGTGGAGCGTCCTTGATGGCAAAAGCTGCTATCAAATCGCATGCTCTGGCCCTGTATTCTCTTGCTGTCATACAATTCAACGGCAGTGGAGGCTCAAAAACCGATAAAAATCTCCGAGCGGGGGTGGCTTTATGCGCTCGAGCTTCCATTTTAGGTCATGTCGACGCGCTTCGTGAGCTCGGCCATTGCCTTCAAGATGGTTACGGAGTCCCTCAAAATATCGTCGAGGGACGCCGTTTATTAATCCAGGCCAATGCAAAGGAGCTCGCATTATCCTTGCGCTCCATGCTGTCATGGAAACCCCAGCAGCAGCAACTGATACAGCAACAACAAAATCTCCATCATGCCTGCACGATGATGGATACTACTATCACGGGCTGTCCATTACTAAGTGATTTTGGATGTAACTTGCCGGCTCGAGAGGAGCACCCAGCGAACAATTTTTTAAGGGAGTGGTTCGAGACGAGGCCTGTACCGCTGGATGATGGTTTGAGGCTATGCTCGTATCGTGGATGTGGGAGGTCCGAGACAAGACCGCATGAGTTTCGCAGGTGCTCGGTTTGTGGTACGGTAAATTATTGCTCGAGAGGATGTCAAGCACTTGATTGGAAAGCGAGGCATAAAGTGGAATGTACACCGATGGATCAATGGCACGAAGTGTTGGAAGATGGTGGAGATAATGAGATTGGAGCAATGGTGGGAATGGAGGAAGCTGAATATGTGAATATTGTTGATCAGTGAAAGAGATTCGATGCAGATTTGGATAATCAAATGTTGCCTTTTGAAACTGGGAATTCTTGACAGTAACCCTTTCATCATCTTCTTTATGTATTTTATTTATGTACATATGCGAAAGGTTTTTGAGTATATATTCTATCACTTAACAAATCAAATATAAGAAATAAGATTTTCGGAGGAAATTTTCCCATTTCATTCTGCTGTTAAAAAGCATGTATACTGGCAATTTTATTTTTTATTTTTTTAAAAAAAACTAATTGATTAACAAATAAGAACCAAAACTAGAACTTAATTACTAGATGCATATTTTTTTTTTAAATTCAAGTAAACCACACTTCCATTTAAACACTCTTTCTGAGCTTGGTTAAGTGAATAAAACTCTAATTCAAACTCTTATAAAATGAATGTATTCTGATTTGAATTTGAGACTTGTAAAACAGAACACAAACCCTTTACAACCATTTGGGGAATATTAGAAGCAAAGTTGCCAATAACGTTCCGTTCTGATTGGAACATTCTGTGCCATTAAAAAACCGAGATAAAATTGCGTCGCTTTCGTCTTAGTTTTAATTCTGGCCGGTTCCGGAAATACTGGTTAAATTCTGGCCAAAACATCTTGATACCGTTCCAGCCTTAAAATCCTCCTTATTTTAATTAACTTGTGATTGTGTTTTTAATTTTGAGATAATGTTTGTTTGACTTTGTGTTTGTATTGTATAATTTAAAGTTAATTTATCTTAAATTTTAATTATGCTTGTTAAATTAATATTTTATTTTTTTAATATATAATTATACATGAACAGTACAACCTCGAAACGGCATATTGAAATGCTCCGAAACCAAAATGTTCTTAGCAATAGAAAAACCAGAATGACGACCAGAATGATATTGATAACCTTGATTAGATATGTTATCGAGAGAAGAAAAGCAGCATCCTAACATATTTTTGACAATTATATTAATATTTAATGTCTATTTGGGAGTGTAGTTGATGTTTTTTAAAATGTTTTTTATTTAAAAATATATTAAAAAAATATTTTTTATTTTTTAAAAATTAGTTTTGATATTAACATATAAAAATAATCTAAAAACTCAAAAATAACTTGTAAATCAGAACATAAACCCTTAACAGCCATTCGGGGACTATTAGATGTATTATACAACTAATAACTAATCAAAATATGATTTTCTCTGGTTGATTTTACAAAACACATGCATTCAAATGAGTGCATCAATAAAATATTTCTTTCTCATAAATTAAATAATAACATAAAGCCAAGCCGCCAAGTAAAAGAGAAACAATTCTTTCTATAAAAAACAGTGAATAATATAATTAATTCAATTAATTCTAGGACGCTACAAAAACAGCTTGCCGACACCCCCACTCGATTTGTCCGAATCAGGACACTTTCGTATAGTTAATTCGGAGAAAAAAATAATCAAGATGTTGGATTATTGCGAGGATATTTCTAAACTTCAAATCAATTAATCGAAGTGGAACCATCCACCATATCGTCTGAATTGTTTTGTAATTACTTTTGCCATCTAACTTCACAAGGATAGGATTAAATTGCAGTGAGACGTGACACCAAGAGGGCCCGAAGCTGTTTGAAAGCCACCGCCCGAAAGCACTGCAAGAGATTAGGCGTAAGAGACAACCATGGGATTTAATTAAGAGGTGATTAATTGGTAATCACTCAAGGTAAGACATTAGAGACCGTTCTTTCTAAGTGGGAAAATCAACTAGATAATTGCAAAAGCAGGCTCGGTTTTCTAAAAATAAAATTAAAAAAAAGATGGGAATTATTTAATTGATTGAAATGACACCAGTTCTTCTTCCAAGCCTTCAGAGTCAAGATAAGGGTTGATAAATTATTGTTTGAATTCATCCCAACAACATTTTCTTGGTGATTTGTGGCCATCAATTGAAAAACCCTCATTCAAATGCTTCAACTTTTATTGCATTTCTTTTTCTAAAAATATATTCTAATAATTAATTCAAACATAAATGATAGTCAAATAAGTGCCTTTTGTTTTGTTAATTTCATTCCTTTAATGTTGTTTTTTAAGTTTTCCAATAAGGCCATTAAAAAATGTAAGAAAATTATTTTTTTATATTTTAAATTAAATTTTATATACCATTTTGATATGACGATGTTAAAAATAATTTTTAAGAAATAAAAAATATATTTTAATATTTTTCTGAATGTCCAAAGCCCTAAATCCAAACATTAATTAAATGTGAGTTCAATGTATTTTTTGGGTAATTAATAAAAGGAATTTAAATGAGGAGCTTCTCGAATAAAGAAAGAAGTGTTTCCATAATTCAATTCGATGGAAAGGGGGGTCGGATTCTTTGGCCTTGGGGGTCATCATGACAGGAATTCCACCGGAGACTCGGAGTGGGTCTCGAGCATTGAATTGAATGCTTGCTTTTGAATTTGATGCCGGAAAGAACTTCTTTTGTCCTCCGAGTTTTCTTTTTCAAAAAGTTTTTCTATACAATTAAAAATAAAAAATAAAAAAATTCATTCTACCTTGGCCCCGGGACTGCGGTCAAAAGTCTTTTTGGCTGTTTTTGGTTTTTTTTTCTTTTTTTTTTTTTAATTTTAAAAACCAACTGTTAATATTTTTATATCATTTTGATGCGCTGATATTAAAAATAATTTTTAAAAAATAAAAAAAAAATTATTTTGATACATTTCAGCATGAAAAACACTTTCAAAAACTACTGTAACCGCCCTCCTAAACAGGCTACTTATATTACCGTTGACTATAATAGTAAAATGACATCTATAGTCTTGACAAAAATAGCACATTAATTATTATTAATTTGTTTGAGGGTATTTTTATGGTTTCATATTTTAATAAATAATAAAATATAAGAAATAAGAGTAAGATAAATCAATTGTTTCGGGTACAGATATTTACGTATTTTATAGTTTTTATATAATATAATATAATTTTAGGTTCAGATGATAGCAACGACTTAATTTTTCATTAATTAATAATTTTTTTAATCAGAAAAAATATTGTACGTACACGTTGAAGCCACCATGTGGATTGAATTTGAAGAAAGATATGGCTTATGAATATTTTATTTTGAATTTAGGCGGAAATAGTAAATACTATATAACCTATGATTTTAAATTGTAAATAAATACATTTATGATTGTTAACTAATTGATGAAAGAGCATTGAATTGAAAGAAAAACCTAATTATAATACGCATACCCTCACTTTAGACAAGAATTGGAATTCATAAACTGAATCTAAACAGTACTTTCGATGTTTTCTTTGCCAGGACGCTGCCGTTTCGATATTTCCTCAAGACACGTGTCGCCTCTTCATCAAGAGAGATCCAAGCCCTCCATTTCTTACTCCAATGATCTCAGCCGTTGCTTACTTGATAATCTATCTTCTTCGGCCACCTTGTCCGAAACACGGAAAAACTGTTTATTCTTGTACAGACGAAATCAGACCGTTGCTCACTCTACTGAAAGTGGTTGGAAGGAAGCCCCTCGTATGTAGTGTCCCGGCTGGTTTCCTGCAGCTGTTGCTCTCCGCGACAAGCTTCGCGTTATTTCAGATATCGGCTAGGTCTTTATCCAATCCACGATACGTGGCTTCCCATTTCTGAACTGCCTGATCATTGCGCTGGTCGTCTTACCTCGATAATCTCAGATATGTCTAATTCCCGGTTTCTAGTGTATTTTAGGAAGATCGAATCCTTATATGCTTCCTATATGGATACTCAAATGTGGGAACTCCTCATCAAGTGATTTGATACTACTTGGGAATGAAAACGATCTGTTGTCGTGGATAATCTGCTTTATCGTCACACTAAAGACCACGACTATGAAATGGATTTTCTTCTTGCATTTGATTTGTTTGAGAAAAAACTGGCTGAACACTCTCTGATCCAAGCCTTTTGATCTTATAATCGTGATCTATATTGGAACGTCCTTTCTTCATACGGGAAACAGAATATTGTTCGTGGACATCCATGCAGTGCTTTACAACCGCGGTTGTGGTTATAAAGTGCAATCTGTTGTTCAATGCACGAGGTTCAGAGTCCAAAAGACATCTGATGGGATGGTATCAATGGCTGAACTTTCTTCCCACCATATATCCTTTGGAGCTGTCCCAAGCCTCGCAGATGTCGCCGATTTCTTCACCATGTAGGTGAGGAACCGCTGTATACACCGTAGCTTTTACAGTTTTCATCCTGGTTTTGTATCAAATATTGCATTCAATTTGACACAGATAAGCAGCGATGACAGAATGTACTTGAGCTGATGCGTGTTTGTCTAAAGTAACAACATTAGGTAGGCAACCAAAATGTCAAAATGTCAGATCAAAATTTATCAAGGATTCATTTTGAATTTGAAATTTTGAATGAATAAGGAAGGGGAATATCCTTTAGAGTTGTTTGCAACGCTAAACTATAAGACTTCATTGATATGTTGGTCCTTTACGAAACAAGCAAATCGTACTATAAGATCCTCATAAAACTTAATTTAAAGATGAGAAAAAAAATCAACTTCTCATGCTTGATATGGCTGCTTGCTTTACACGTTTGTTTGGGAAGTTGGTTTCGCTTCCTGCAAAAGACTGATAGTTGTGATTGCCACAACCCCACCCTCCCCCCTTTTATTTGATCGGATTTGTGGTTTATTATCAGTATAAATGTGTTCTGGCTTGATTATAGCTTTCTCGCATTTGATAAGTTACTTCTCAGTGCTGATTTCTGTTTTTGTTAGGGTTTTGTGGCCTGGAAAGATTTGATATGACGATGAAAGGATGTGTCCGGCACTGCTAGCATGATATTATCGGAGCGAAATGAGCGCAACACTCCATTTATGAGTTCGCTAGTTTTCTACTTAAATGTGGCCCTGAACAGTGTGTGTGTGTGTATCAATTCTTCAGTTTCCATCCTTGTGGAGGTGGCCTAATCCAAACAGTTTATATTCTCAAATTAAGTCATTGTAGTTAATTTGAGCTGAAAAACGGTTCTCAAGAAAAACTTTTTGTATACATATCCGAGCCTGGAGGCATAATCTATATCTAAGCCTACAAATTTCACAAGCAGGGTAGAGCAGTGGACTGAAGGTGGCCCAGGGATTATTTTTGTCGCTGCTTCCCGGTGGTAATTCGTAGTTCATACTTGCAAAAACTTTACCCTCAAAACAGACTGTTTAGGCCGATGAGAAAGACGGCATCGTTTCAGCGATATCAGAATTCAGAAGGGAAGCTACACCGTAGTTTGAGGGTGGGAGGGAGTGGGGGACTTATCACATCAAGAACATAAATGCTGAATTCAATCGAACAAACCCTAGAAGTTGAAGATATCAACAGAGGAAGCGCTCAAACGAAGCCCTAACCAATCAGAAGAATGGGAAACGATGGCTTGACTTTGGTTCAGCGTTCCTGGAGTGAAAGCAGTGAGTAGGACCGAGGTGGAGTGATGGATCGGTTCAAATTACTCACCTTTACCTTCTGATTCCATGCCTCGTTTAGACCTCGTTGATCGCTTGCTTTCTATTCAAAATTACATGAGACTCCTCGATCAAGTCAGCAGGTACCTTACGCTTTCATCATCATCAAAGCACTATGAGCCAAGTAGTTGCCATTTTTTCCTGCACCAGGCACCGGAGACGAATCAGGTTGGTGCTCCACATGCTCGATTTCAACGCGCAGATCAATGACTGCCAGTTTATTCCTGGTTGGAATCTTTGGATAAAGATGAGGTAGTCAAGTCCGGAAATATTTTTGATTGGTTGGTTGAGAACCCAGAGATTAGAGAACAGTTGTGCTCTAGATATTCTAGATATCATTTGATGCACGGCATTAAAAACTGGGAAAAGGAGAGCCATGCATGATGAATCCTAGATTGCAAAAGGGTGGGCCTGATGGTTTGACCTCGACCCAATCGGCACCCTAAACCAACTCGTTTCTTTAGGCCCTTGCTGGGCCTAAAAGAGGGTCCGGGTGAATATTCGAAAATTAGGAGTCTTTAGAGATTAATAAATAAATAAACACCGCAATTATTTAAGTTATCGATAAATATTATCTCCTTTTATATCTTGCTGTATATTATAGTAAGAAAATTTTTAATTTTTTCAATTCTATCATTAATTATTTTATATATATATATATATATATATATATATATATATATATATATATATATATATATATCCAGATTAGAGCCCTTTACATCAATTGCAAAATAAAAGACTGAAATACAATACATGGGTGGGTAACATAGGTGACGCGTTTAAGAGTCCGTTTAGTAATGTGGTGCAAATTTTATTTCTAAAAAAACACAATTTACACATATTTGATTTAAGTATAAAAGAAATTGTTTTAACTATGAGGCCCACCTATTTTTATTGTCGAAACCACGTTTCACGGAAAGCAGCAAATTGTTGCTCTCTTTGTGTTGCAATTAGGGGCCTATATATATTCCGATAAAAAAAATATATTGTTAATATTAAAATAATCTAAAAATTAATTACAATAAATAATTACAATAAATAAATATATTAGAAGAATATCACAATATAATTTTTATCTCCCAATCCTAATTTTATTTTAGATGATATTTTACTATTGTTCCGGGATCGTTGAGACCTTCACGTATGGATTTAGTTCGTGATGAAATTACAAGTAGTTTGCTAGGAGAATAAAAACAAATGTCTAATTTACTTGAATTATTAAATATATTTTATTGTTATAATTAATAAATATTTTAAAAAACTATATATATGTGTGTGTGTGTTTTAAAGTAATTTCACAACTTGATAACAATACGAAAAAACATGATAATAAGACATATAAAACTGTTTTTTATTAATCTCAAACTGAACTACAGTTTTAACCAAATATTTCACTACTTATTTTGAACTGTAGTAAAATACTTTTTATAAAATTATTTTTTTCAACTTCAATCACAACAGACTACAATACCATACACGACCAAAATTTATTGGTAAAACACTTTTATCTTATGTTCTTTCACTGTTTACTTGTATTTTGGGTGCTGCATATTTTACATAAAATATCAAACATTATAAAACGCATCATGTGATGTGATGTTCAATATTTTATTCAGCCTCACGTTTCATCTAAAAACTGACAGCAATTCCAACCACATGCTCTCATGTGGTATATATACAGCTACAAGGTCAATTGATGTAACCATCAATGCAGTAGGGTAGAGGTTACTGAACCCTTTTTTAATGTTCTGCCTGTTAAACCCAGTGGGATAGTTACTTAGCTGGCTTGGGGTCCGGCTTTTTTCATCTCTGGCACGTAAAAAAACAGTTCAGGCAACATGGAAGAGACCGTTAATCACTTCCCAGTAAAAGTTCCGTCAAAAATCTCAGCAGTACTCATGTTTTGGTTGCTTTGTTCTGCAAACTTGACCTTTGTTCAAGCTGATATTCATGGAGCTGGAGAGCAAGCACTTGCCAAGATCGACATTTACAAAACCACTCTGGCGCTTGATGGCTCGGCTGTCATTACCGCCTACCCTCGCACTCTTGGCTCTCTGGTAATGACTCTGACCCTTTTGATTTTAATTATCTCTGCTTAGCCCCTGCACAGCTTTAGCCATGTTCCTTCCCAAGTATTCTCATGATTTTCTTCTCTTTAATTTCTTTCTAACCCATCATGGATGTCCTGCTATCGATTGGACTGGATATATATAGATTTAAAAGCTGCACTATTGTTTGTTTTAATCTACTTCTGCACCCATGCATTTGCTTTCTACTTTGGTTCGAATCCCATTCGTGTTTAAAAACAAATCATAATATAAGTCATGGGCTTTAATGCCAAGAAGTTGAAGAGATTGAAGTTCAACATAAGAGCTTTAATGCCATGCTTCCATAGCTTCAACTGATCATCATTTTAGCTCCTTTTTTGTTTCTGTAACTTGATTATGTAAACAAAAACACTTTATAATGATGGAATCTGTTCAAAGATGTTCTTGTCCAATAGGAATCGACTGCTGCTGGATTGTTTTTCGTATTAAAAGTTGGTATCAAAAACCGAAATACGCACCTTTATTAAATGCATCACCACTGATTATGAACTGTTGGTTGGTTGAGCATGGCATGAATGTAGATGAACAACACCTGTGCTTTAACTTTTAACAAAATATTAGATGGGGGTCTATGTTATGCTGGAGGTAAATTTAACTTAACATTCATCATATTTTATCAATATAATATTTTTTTCAGCAAGGATCTAGTTATTATACATACTGTAAGGAACACATTGTTTGAGAATATTTTTTAACAAGCGTTGCAGGTAATTGTTAGATGTTTTTTCCCTTTATTTATGTGATTGCAGGGTGAGGATTCTGAATGGATAACGGTGAATATTGTGAACGAAAAGCCATCTGCAGATGATTGGGTTGGAGTTTTCTCCCCCGCAAACTTCAAGTAATTCCCATCATATGAACTGCAAAGTCATTCTTTGTGCCTGTAATGATGTGATTTATAATTGCATTACATCAATTGACGCATAACCCATCAAGCTTTTTCTACAAATGCAGTTGATAGCTACAACGCATAGGAAATTTCATGCTCATTTGAGTATTTTACGAATTACAACGACTGTGTTTTGATATGACAGCGCATCCACATGTCCACCACAAGATGAACAATGGCAAGAAACTCCATATATCTGTACAGCCCCAATAAAGGTGTGTACGAAAGTGATTATAGACATTGAGTTAAGGTTGATAGTAGAATCTTACATGTCCAAGACATCTCTAACTTCATCTGTTACATTGGATGTCCTTGTTCCAGTACAAGTATGCGAACTATAGCAATCCAGAATACACAGAAACAGGAAAAAGTACTTTGAGATTTCTGTTGATAAATCAGCGAGCAGATTTTGCTTTCGTATTGTTTTCAGGCGGGTTATCAAATGTGAGTTTTCTTGCTCCTTTTGTTGCATTTGTACTGCATCATCATTTTAATCTTTCTGTCCGAATGATTTACTTTTGAGGAACGTTTATGATGTTGTAAAATGGCCTTGTTCTTGCTCAATTTCTTGCAGCCAAAACTGGTGTCTGTTTCAAACAAATTACAGTTTCTGAATCCACAAGCACCATTATACCCTCGGCTTGCTCACGGAAAATCTTGGGATGAAGTGAGTCTTCATTGACTATATTCTTACATATCTTTCAATGAAGTTTGTTTGATTTAACTATTAATTCCATAAACAAGTTAAGGGCATTCTAGTGCTGTATACTGATTCTTAAAGCATGTATTCTTGTTACAAAGTTCCATGCGAGTCCATGTATGAATTAAGTATGTGTGTATGTTAGAGAAAATAGAAGTTATATAACCCTGAAATATAGTTTCCTTTTTAACATCAAGATGATAACTATGGTCTTCTAACTTTCTAAAATCAACTCTCAATCACTGGCTTAAGCAAACATTTTAACATTGTCATTATTGAAATGTAACTGAATTTATATGTTTCACAGATGACTGTAACATGGACTAGTGGTTATAATATAGATGAAGCTGTCCCATTTGTTGAATGGGGCATGAAGGGTGAAACTCCAAAGCGCTCACCTGCTGGAACATTAACATTCAAGCAAAACAGCATGTGTGGTAGGATTCGGTGTGCCTGCACATGATTGGACCTTTATTTTTCTTATTAAACTACTCGTGCTCTTTATCACGTTCAATTGTGTCTGCTAGCAGGCATGCAATGATGAGCTTGTTTTCACTTCCTAGGTTCACCTGCACGAACAGTTGGCTGGCGTGATCCTGGATTCATACATACTAGTTTTCTGAAAGATTTATGGCCCAACACAGTGTACAGAGTTTGAAAACCTGTCTTTTTATCACTAAAAAAGTTTCAACAACTACTAATTGATCATGTTTTTTCAGGTATACATACCGAATGGGTCATATCTTATCCGATGGTTCATGTGTTCGGAGCAAGTTGTTTTCATTTAAATCATCTCCATATCCTGGACAAGACTCGTTACAGCGTGTCATAATATTTGGTGACATGGGGAAGGTATGTATGTTCTCTTTGACAATCTTAGCAACCTGTGCTCTTATATCAGCAATGAAGAAATCTATATTAATACCGGTATGCTCGTTACAAATTTAAATGCACAACCTGTACTTCTAGCCTTCTTTAATCTCGCATTCCAACAGAAGACTAGTAAATGGAAGAGCTTTTACAGGTCTATTCTCTATATTCTAGTTATTAATGTAAATCATTGCGCTTGATAAACACAAGATCGTCCTTTATGGATGAAAACATCCCACATGACTTGTGCATATGTCGAGATTTACAATTCTATCAAATGTCTTTCAGGCGGAGCGTGATGGTTCAAATGAGTACAGCGATTACCAGCCTGGATCACTCAACACTACAGACCAACTCATCAAGGACTTGGATAACATTGATGTAGTATTCCATATAGGAGATTTATCATATGCAAATGGGTATATTTCACAGTGGGACCAATTCACAGCACAGGTGCAGCCCATTACATCCACTGTTCCATACATGATTGCAAGGTCTGCACCCTTGCGCTTGAACAATTACAAATGTGTTGGACACGGACACACACAAAGGGTGGTTTATGATAAGCTTATTTGGAATGCTTTCTTCTCTGTAGCGGTAATCATGAACGCAACTGGCCAAATTCAGGCTCCTTTTATGACACTACAGATTCCGGTGGAGAATGTGGTGTGCCCGCAGAAACCATGTACTATGTTCCTGCTGAGAACAGAGCTAAGTTTTGGTAAGTTGCATAAACTTTACCTCAATTACCTCTCAGATTAAGGATCTTGTAAGAGAATTATAATAACAAAAATATAATAAATAGGAGGAAGTAAGATAACAAGCACTGGACCGTGACATTCGAGTCCTGAAATAGCAATATCCAGTCTAGTTTTGTGGTGAAATCAATTAAAACTCATAAATATACAGGTACTCAACCGATTATGGCATGTTTCACTTCTGTATAGCTGACTCCGAGCATGACTGGAGAGAGGGAACTGAACAATACAAGTTCATTGAAAAATGCCTTGCATCCGTTGATAGACAAAAGCAGCCATGGTTAATCTTCTCAGCACATCGTGTCCTTGGCTATTCGTCGAACTCTTGGTATGGCCTAGAGGGTGCGTTCGAAGAGCCAATGGGGAGGGAAAGCTTGCAGAAACTCTGGCAAAAATACAGGGTAGACATCGCATTTTTCGGACACGTCCACAACTATGAGAGGACATGTCCTATTTACCAGGTATGTTCATTTGCAGTTCATGTGTGATTTTATTCATTACAAAGAAGTGAATACATGTTGTCAATTCTGGCCCGGTTCCAACCCATCAGACCTTGAAAGCACTGTTAGGGGATGGAACCAGAATGTGGTAACATCTTTATAAGACAATTGCCTTTACTTAATATTATCTTTAATCTATGGTGAAATGTTAAATTATCAACTATAAAACTGCATTTTGAGATCTAATTTAGGTGGCCCGTTCCTGTTGGGGCAATTAATTTCATGATTATAAAAGGTTTGAAGGGTATTTAATGATCATCAAAAAGTGATAAATATCCTCTGCAGTTTGAAAAAAAAACATCTTGGCATTATGAAATTATTGTTGGTTAACGGTCTTATTTTTATATTTGCGTTGATGATGTAGAATCAATGCGTGAGCAAAGAAAAACATCATTATTCAGGCACAGTGAATGGAACTATTCATGTTGTTGTTGGTGGGGGAGGAAGCCATTTATCAGGATTTAGCAGCATGATCCCAAATTGGAGTATCTACAGAGATTACGACTTTGGATTTGTCAAATTGACAGCATCTGATCATTCATCTCTTCTCTTCGAGTACAAAAAAAGCAGCGATGGAAAGGTCTATGATTCATTCACCATTTCAAGGGACTATAGAGATGTCTTGGCCTGTGTGCATGATAGTTGTCCGGCAACAACTCTGGCAACTTGAATCGTCTGTAATAAAAACTCCCATGTCAAACGATAGAAGCTTTGTTCTTGGAATAACGTTGTAGTGCGTAACAGGGCTCTCTGATAATAAGGTTTTAATGGAATTTATCTTCCATGTTTATTCTGTATTTCTGCTACTCCATTATGATGAGCTCTGTCTTAACATGATGGAATATTTTGAGCCTAAAAGTTTTAGGATGCGAGGAAGATAGTTGATAATCTCTCTCTCTCTCTCTCTCTCTCTCTATATATATATATATATATATATATATATATATTCTAACGTCAAAAATAATTTTTAAAAATACAAATAATTATTTTAATATATTTTTAATTAAAAAAATAATATACTCGAGGTTTCTAAATGTAATATTAAAAAAATTATAATTGAAAAACATGATATCAATTAAATGTTGCATTTTATAACCGTGATAAACTCAAATTGTGTTATTCTATTGAAATTGGCGTTATTTGATCCAAAATTTTGATTTTTATGTTAATATTGCAAAATAGGAAAAAGAAAAGGAAAACAAAGAAGTCAAAACAATATTCACTATGCAGGCTTGGGTATTTTTTTCAGGGCCTTTTGGGCATAATGTGGGCCAAGGTGTACAACCTTGGGCTTTTTTCTAAGGTGGGCCACGACTCCGTACATAAATATCACGAGGTCATAAAAGAGGGGAATTTTTCCTGCAAAGTTTGTTTGTTTGTTCACACGTGCAGTGTAGTATGGGGATCTATTGCTTGCAGAGCAAGGGTTCACTGCGCCGGTCGCCGATTGGTTCTGGTTTTTTATTGCGTTGTTTTAAAAGTATTTTTTTTATAAAATATTGTTTTATTTTTTATTTTAAATTATATTTTTGTATTTTTATTTATTAATATTAAAAATATTTTTTTTAATAAATAAAAAAATTATTTTAATATATTTATAAATAAAAACAACTTTAAAAGACAACTAGTATAATCACAAATAAATATTAAGTGCCCGTTTAGCATTACGATTGACTATCCAGTTGGAGCAAGAAGTAGTTTCATTATATTTGGTAATGAAAAAACCAAATTAAATATCCACATAAAAATTAGCTAAAATTGTGGTTAACAGTTAGCAACAAAATGATGCTTTTGGGTGAGGTCCAGAGAGAGGGAGGAAGCAGAGAAGAGAAGTAGAGAGGTTGGGTTTAAAATAATATAATAGAAGCTGGGTTTCACATGGGGTTTAAAATACTATTAAAACAATTTAAAAATCTAAAAATTTGATTAAAATATAAATAAATATATCACAATATAATTTTTATTTTACAATCCTAATTTTATTTTAGATAATATTTTATGTTCCTTGATTAAATAGTCAGAGATCACAGAGGCCTTTATAAATGAATTTAGTTCGTAATGAAATTACAAATAGATTGATGGAAGAGTAAAAATAAATGTTCAATTTACTTAAATTATTTATTACACTATGAGATTATGATTATATATATACACACACGTGGATATATTTATATTCTTTAAAATAATTTCACAAGTTGAAAGCAATATGAAAAACTTGATAACTAAACACATGAAACTATTTTTCATTAAATTTAAACTCAATCATAATTTTAACCAAATATTTTAAAAATTATTTTAAATAACAGATAAAATATTTTTTATAAAATTATTTTCTTAAAACTTTAACTATAAAAATAAAAATAATACCAAGATACTCTAAACCGCACCTGACTTTGAACGAAACAATTATTTGAAGCCAACCTTTTTGAACGAAACAGTTGTCTGAAGCCACCCTTTTGTTTTTCTAGCTGCTCCACCTTCACCTTTCAGTGCATCTTCTCCAACAATTTTTTTCATTTACTTTAGCATGCCCACTTCTCTCACTAATCTTATTAAAAATAATCTTAAACAAAAAAAATAGTTCTTTTCTTCTTTTTTTTTTCATTTTTTTAATATTTTGATGTTAAAATATTTTTAATAATAATAAATATGTTATTTTAATATATTTCTATATAAAAAATACTTTAAAAAACAATTATTATCATGCTCTCATGCAATCGTTTTTTTTTTTAAAAAAAAATATCAAATTAATATATTTTATAAAATTATTAAATGTATTTTTTGCAATTAACAAACAGTCTTAAAAGCACTCTTGTATATAAAATATACATTTTAAGGTACAGTGAAGTTTAGTTATAATGTATCTTTTTAATGTAAATTTTAAGATAAAAATGATGTGGAACATGTAAGAAAACAATTGAAATTCTAAAAATCTATATTTTTAAAGTTTTTTTTCATTAAAAAATATAAAAATAATAATTTTTAGGTATATTTTGATGTTTCTAATGTGTTATTGTTTAAAATAATTTTTAGGTATATTTTGATGTTTCTAATGTGTTATTGTTTAAAATAAAAAACAAATTTTATAAAATTATTAAATGTATTTTTTGCAATTAACAAACAGTCCTAAAAGCACTCTTGTATATAAAATTACCAAACACACAATTCATTGCATATACATTTTAAGGTACAGTGAAGTTTAGTTATAATGTATCTTTTTAATGTAAATTTTAAGATAAAAATGATGTGGAACATGTAAGAAAACAATTGAAATTCTTTTGCTACTTATATATATAAGGTTAAGATTGCAATAAAATAAAACATTTAAGGTTTAATATGACAACTGTTAAACATTTCGTGCCAAATTGGAAAATCTATAAATTAAGGGACTATTTTTTTCTTATGTAAGAACAATTCTTAAATTGGTGAAGGCAATGAAACATTCAATACTATATTTACACAAAATTTACAATTAAGTGTCTTTATTTTTATATAAATGTCTTTACTTACTTTTATTTTTCCATTTAAATATTTGTGAGTATGTATTCTACAATAGATTAAATTATTAATTAACGTGCACGTCAAGCAAGCTGCAGTAGCAAAATCTGGCTGATCCGCCGATATAAGAACACGATAATTCAGAAGAGATTGTAAGAGTTTCTGCGCTCTCTCAACCAAAGCAGTTACTGTAAGCATTCCAATCTCTCTCTCTCTTTTCTTCTTCCTCTTTTTTGAATTTGGATTCGAATCAATTAAACGTAATAAAAATATATATTAAACTATTGACTACGTTTTGGCTTTCTTTAAATCGAGTTTTGGTTTCTAACTGTAACTGTTTCGTTTGATCGGGGTTTGATTTGGGAATTCAATAATGGCGCATCTAGGTGGTGGTGCTGAGGCACACGCTCGATTCAAGCAACATGAGTACAGAGCCAATTCCAGTCTGGTTCAGACTACTGATACTCGACAACGTGATATTCATGAGCCCACTGGTGAACCTGAGTCTCTCTGGGGCAGGATTGACCCAAGAAGTTTTGGTGACCGTGCTTACAGAGGGAGACCTTATGAGTTAGATGAGAAGAATAACAAGGCTAAGACGAAAAAGAAGGAGCGTGATGCTCTTTCTGAAGCTGTTCGTGGTTGTCAAGCTAAGAGGCGCCGCCTTAGAGAGGAGAGTGTCCTTACTTCTGCTGAGGAGGGCGTTTACCACCCCAAGACCAAGGAAACTCGAGCTGCCTATGAAGCTATGCTAAGTGTCATTCAGCATCAATTGGGTGGTCAGCCTCTTAATATTGTTAGTGCTGCCGCTGATGAGATTTTGGCTTTGCTCAAGAATAAGTCTTTTAGGAAGCAGGACAAGAGGAAGGAGATTGAGAAGTTGGTGAACCCTATTCCCAACAGTATGTTTGATCAGTTTGTTTCAATTGGTAAGCGTATCACTGATTACCAAGATGGGGGTGATGGTGCCGGGGTCTCCATTGCTAACGGTGATCATGATGTTCTTAATGATGATGTGGGTGTTGCTGTGGATTTTGATGAGGAAAATGAAGATGAGAAAAAAGAATGTGATCTGGATATGGTGCCAGAGGCGGAAGAAGAGGATGATGATGTGGCTGAAGCAGGCGTTTCTGGGGCTATGCAGATGGCTGGCGGAATCGATGGTTCTGAAATGTGGGAGGCAAATGAGGGAACTAACCTTAATGTTCAGGATATTGATGCTTATTGGCTTCAAAGGGAGATTTCACAAGCTTATGAACAGAAGATTGATCCGCAACAGTGCCAGAAGCTAGCAGAAGAAGTGCTGCAGTTACTTGCCGAGGGAGATGACAGGGAAGTTGAAACAAAGTTGCTGTTACATATCCAGTTTGACAAGTTCAGCTTTATTAAGTTCCTTTTGCGGAACAGGCTGAAGATTGTCTGGTGTACACGTTTAGTTAGGTCCAAAGACCAGGAGGAGAGGAAGAAGATAGAGGAGGAAATGACGGGTTCAGGTCCTGATTTGGCTGGGATTTTGGAGCAACTGCATGCCACTAGGGAAACTGCTAAAGAGAGGCAAAAGAACTTGGAGAAGAGTATAAGAGAAGAGGCTCGCCGGCTGAAGGATGAGACTGGCGGAGATGGGGATAGGGGTAGGAGAGGACTTATTGATAGAGATGCAGAAAGTAGCTGGTTAAAAGGTCAGCCCCATTTGCTTAACTTGGACAGCATTGCTTTTGAACAGGGTACTGGTCTTTTGATGGCAAACAAAAAGTGTGATCTTCCTGCTGGATCTTTTAAACATCAGAAAAAGGGTTATGAAGAAGTTCATGTACCAGCATTGAAGCCACGGGCAATAACTCCTCATGAGAGGTTTGTAAAGATATCAGAAATGCCAGACTGGGCTCAACCAGCTTTCGAAGGAATGCAACGGTTGAACAGGGTGCAGAGTAAAGTCTATGATACCGCCCTTTTCAAGGCAGATAATATACTCCTGTGTGCTCCAACTGGAGCAGGAAAAACCAATGTTGCAGTGCTCACTATACTTCAGCAAATTGCCTTGAACAGGAATCTGGACGGTTCATTTAACAATAGCAATTATAAGATAGTTTATGTGGCTCCAATGAAAGCCCTTGTGGCTGAAGTTGTGGTTAATTTGTCCAATCGTCTGCAGGAGTATGGTATCCAGGTGAGGGAACTAAGTGGAGATCAATCAATGACCCGCCAACAAATTGAGGAAACTCAGATAATTGTGACAACCCCTGAAAAGTGGGACATCATCACCAGAAAGTCTGGTGATCGCACCTATACTCGGCTTGTGAAACTCATTATTATCGATGAGATTCACCTTCTTCATGATAATAGAGGACCTGTGCTTGAGAGTATTGTTGCAAGAACTGTTAGGCAAATTGAAACAACCAAGGAAAATATCCGGTTGGTGGGGTTGTCAGCTACACTCCCTAATTTTGAGGACGTGGCTTTGTTTTTACGGGTTGATCTGGAAAAAGGGCTCTTCCATTTTGACAATAGCTACAGGCCAGTTCCTCTTTCTCAACAGTATATTGGAATCAATATAAACAAGCCACTGCAAAGGTTTCAGTTGATGAATGATATTTGTTACGAGAAGGTAATGAATGTAGCAGGAAAGCATCAAGTTCTTATCTTTGTCCACTCAAGGAAGGAAACAGCCAAAACGGCTCGAGCAATAAGGGACACTGCACTTGCTGATGGTACTCTAAGTAGATTCTTGAGAGAGGACGGTGCAAGTCGTGAGATACTCCAAACGGACTCAGAATTGGTGAAAAACAATGATCTCAAAGATCTTCTGCCCTTTGGTTTTGCTATTCATCATGCTGGGATGACAAGAGGTGATCGTCAACTTGTCGAGGAGCGCTTTAGTGATAGTCACGTACAAGTACTGGTTTCTACTGCAACTCTCGCTTGGGGTGTTAACTTGCCCGCTCACACTGTGATTATCAAAGGGACTCGGATTTACAATCCAGAAAAAGGAGCATGGACTGAACTAAGTCCACTGGATGTTATGCAGATGTTGGGTCGTGCAGGCAGGCCTCGGTATGATTCATATGGGGAAGGGATTGTCATCACAGGCCATAGTGAGCTGCAGTACTATCTTTCTTTGATGAATCAACAACTTCCCATTGAAAGTCAGTTTGTATCCAAGCTTGCTGATCAGTTGAATGCAGAAATTGTTCTAGGGTCAGTTCAAAATGCCAGGGAAGCTTGCCACTGGCTCGGGTATTCTTACTTGTATGTCCGGATGTTGCGAAACCCTACACTTTATGGCTTAGCACCAGATGTTCTTACTAGGGATATCACATTGGAGGAGAGGAGGATTGATCTGGTAGGCACCCTACTCTTTTATTTATATCTATATCTATATATAGATAGATATCACTAGGCTTTCTTTATTTGCTATTAGCTCCAGGCATGTGTTACATATGTTTATAACATTTGTTTATTTGTCCTTATTTGTGCTTTATGTCTCTGGGCAGTGGAGACAAAATTTGGTATACTTGTCCCATTTTCTTTAGTGGTTCTTTAGTTTGCCCAAACCACTGCTGTAGAAGTAAAAATGTTCCAGTACTCTGTTTTGTTAGATTTGGTTTTTGGTATCTGTGTTTTCATCTCCTGTAATGAGGTCATAAGTGTCCCATGCATATTTGTGCCTTATCACACGGATTTCTCAATGTGTTCGAAAAATCTTTTCACCGTGTCCCCCGTGTCTTCATCATCATTGCTTTATCCTCCCTTCATGGATTTGCTGATTACCAAATATCATTCAATCCTGCGTGATGATATATTAGGTGCTTGGATCGACTGACTGTTTAGCACACGACATCACTACTTGAGTGGGGGTGTATAATTAGGTTATCATGTATAATTAGTAAGTCAACTGTTTCTGAACTTGTGAAGATACATTTATGGAGAATATGCCTTTCTACAACATAAAAACTATTGACATATTGTCCTATTGGAAACCATATTGATACTTGAAACTCACTGTCATAAGTGTCAAGGGAATTAATTATGTACTAATTAGGAAACTAATTATAAGTTATAGATAGTAGTGTTTTAGTAGAACACTTATGCTTTCATACTTAGCCCTAATTTGTAGCTAGGTTTATTGTCTATTTAATAGACAGGACACTCAAGAAGAAGGGATGCAGTACCTATTCAATACAATTGACATGGTATCAGAGCCAAAATCCTAAACACAAAGGAAACCCTAATTTTTTTTTTTTGTTTAAGGGCGGCTCCATGTTATCTTTGATTTTTCTAAATACATCTACGCATGGTGTATTCTTTGGTTGTGTGGTTGTGTGTTTTTTGTGTGGCAGGACAATTTTTTTGGTGTGTTGGCACTGTCGGTGGTCATCGACTTCGTGGGTTTTTCTGTTTTGGTTGTTGTCGTGGTGGCTAAGTGGTGTTTATTGCCCTTAGCCGGATTGGTATTACTATTTAGTTGACAAATTGATGCTTTTTGATCGACTAGCATCAATTGTCAAGGGAATTAATTATGTACTAATTAGGAAACTAATTATAAGTTATAGATAGTAGTGTTTTAGTAGAACACTTATGCTTTCATACTTAGCCCTAATTTGTAGCTAGGTTTATTGTCTATTTAATAGACAGGACACTCAAGAAGAAGGGATGCAGTACCTATTCAATACAATTGACAATAAGATGATTCTTCTGAAATGAGTGGAAGAGGAAAGCATACATCACCAACAACTAAGCCTGCATTTATTACTTTTATGGACATGGGGAAAGTGCTTGGGTTTCAAGTATAGTGTGATTGTTTCAACTGCCCCCCTTATCTTAGTTCTTTCTTTCTTTCTTTAATCACTTGTTAGTGTGATATTGATGTGTTATCGTCCAATTTCCTTTCATCTGTCTAGTCTTCCAATGTAATTGCGATGTCATTTTTTCCACCCCTTATCTGTGGGAAATTTTCATTGCATGTATTGGAAGATGTCTATCCCTTTTAATTTAAATTAATTGTTGTGGCTGGTTTCATCTGCTAAAAGTAATGCTCCTAATTATTTTTCAAAAAGTCTAATTGTGTTTTAACGGGCTTTTGTTCTCTTCGCAGATACATTCTGCTGCTACTATCTTGGACAAAAATAATTTGGTCAAGTATGACAGGAAGAGTGGATATTTCCAGGTGACTGACTTGGGTCGTATTGCGAGCTACTACTATATTACTCATGGGACAATATCCACATATAATGAGCATTTGAAGCCAACAATGGGAGATATTGAGCTGTGTCATCTATTCTCACTAAGTGAAGAATTTAAATATGTTACAGTTAGACAAGATGAGAAGATGGAACTGGCAAAGCTATTGGACTGTGTTCCAATTCCCATCAAGGAAAGCCTAGAGGAGCCTTGTGCCAAAATTAATGTTTTGCTACAAGCATATATTTCTCAGCTAAAGCTCGAAGGGCTTTCATTGACATCTGACATGGTGTTCATAACTCAGGTTTGTGCTCTTCTATTTGGCATTGCATTTTCTGTCTTTCTTTTTTCCAGTTAGATTCTGGATCTGTATACAACTTTTATTCACTTGTTGCTGTTTTCTTTGAAGAGTGCTGGTCGTCTTATGCGAGCTCTCTTTGAGATTGTCTTGAAAAGAGGGTGGGCCCGGTTAGCTGAGAAGGCTTTGAACTTGTGTAAAATGATTAATAAGAGAATGTGGAGTGTCCAGACTCCCCTTCGACAATTCCATGGGATCCTTAATAAAATTCTGATGATGTTGGAGAAGAAAGATTTGTCATGGGAAAGGTACTGTGACCTTAAACCGCAGGAGATTGGTGAGCTCATCCGTTTTCCCAAGATGGGCAAAACACTGCACAAGCTCATCCACCAACTCCCAAAGTTAAACCTTGCAGCACATGTTCAGCCCATTACTCGCACCGTGTTGAGGGTTGAACTTACAATAACTGCAGACTTTCTATGGGACGAAAACATCCATGGATATGTGGAGCCATTTTGGGTTATCATGGAGGATAATGATGGTGATTCTATTCTTCATCACGAGTACTTTATGCTGAAAAGGCAGTCTGTTGATGAGGAACAAGTTGTGGACCACACACTGGATTTCACAGTGTTGATCTACAAGCCATTGCCACCTCAGTATTTCATTCGTGTTGTGTCAGATAAATGGCTTGGTTCACAAACTGTTTTGCCCATCTCTTTCAGGCATCTAATCTTGCCAGAAAAGTATCCACCTCCTACAGAGTTGTTGGACTTGCAGCCTCTGCCTGTGACTGCGTTGAGAAATCCATCATATGAAGCTCTTTATCAAGATTTTAAGCATTTTAATCCAGTTCAAACTCAGGTCTTTACTGTTCTTTATAATACAGATGATAATGTCTTGGTTGCTGCACCAACAGCGAGTGGGAAAACTACCTGTGCAGAGTTTGCCATATTGAGGAATCACCAAAAGGAACCAGAGTGTGGAATGCGTGCAGTGTATATTGCTCCTCTTGAAGCAATTGCAAAGGAACGCTATTGTGATTGGGAGAGAAAGTTTGGCCAAGGTCTTGGCATGCGGGTTGTTAAATTAACTGGGGAAACAGCTACAGACTTGAAGCTACTTGAAAGGGGTCAAATGATCATCAGCACTCCCGAGAGATGGGATGCTCTGTCTCGACAATGGAAACTGCGGAAGTATGTCCAGCAAGTTAGTCTTTTTATCATTGATGAGCTTCACTGGATTGGGGGTCAAGGTGGTCCTGTCTTGGAGGTGATTGTCTCTAGGATGCGATACATTGCTAGTAAGATAGAGAACAAGATACGGATTGTGGCTTTGTCTTCCTCTCTTGCAAATGCCAATGATCTTGGGGAATGGATAGGAGTTACATCTCATGGCCTTTTCAATTTTCCTCCTGGTGTGCGTCCTGTACCCCTGGAAATACACATTCAAGGTGTTGATATTGCCAATTTTGAGGCAAGGATGCAAGCTATGACGAAACCAACATATACTTATATTGTCCAGCATGCAAAGAATGGTAAGCCGGCTATTGTCTTTGTTCCCACAAGAAAGCATGTGCAACTCACTGCTGTAGATCTGATGACATACTCAAGTGTGGATGGTGTAGAGAAGCCCGCTTTTTTGTTAAGGTCTGAAGAATTGGAGCCTTTAATTGGAAAGATCCAGGAAGAAATGTTGAGAACCACTTTGTACCATGGAGTTGGGTACTTGCATGAGGGCTTGAGCAGCTTGGATCAAGAAGTTGTGTCCCATCTGTTCGTAGCTGGGTCGATTCAGGTTTGTGTCATGAGTAGTTCAATATGCTGGGGGTCGTCTTTGTCAGCACATTTAGTGGTGGTGATGGGAACTCAATACTATGATGGGCATGGAGATGCTCACACGGATTATCCTGTCATAGATCTCCTGCAGATGATGGGTCATGCTAGGCGTCCTCTTCTAGATAACTCTGGAAAGTGTGTCATCCTTTGCCACGCACCTCGGAAAGAATACTACAAGAAATTCTTACATGAAGCATTTCCTGTGGAAAGTCATTTGCACCATTTCTTACATGATAATTTTAATGCTGAAGTTGTTGCGGGAGTTATTGAGAACAAGCAGGATGCTGTAGATTATCTCACGTGGACATTCATGTACAGGAGGCTCACTCAGAATCCAAACTACTACAATCTCCAGGGAGTTGGTCACAGGCATCTTTCTGATCACCTGTCGGAGCTTGTTGAGAACGCATTGGCTGACCTAGAGAAGAGTAAATGTGTTGCTATCGAGGATGGCATGGACCTTTCTCCTTTGAACCTTGGCATGATAGCATCTTACTATTACATCAGTTATACTACTATTGAACGTTTTAGCTCCTCTCTGACTCCCAAAACAAAGATGAAGGGTCTTCTGGAAATCCTCTCTTCAGCCTCAGAGTATGTGCAACTGCCAATTCGACCTGGGGAGGAAGAGGTGCTTCGAAGATTAATCAATCACCAGAGGTTTTCGTTTGAAAATCCTAAATATGCTGATCCGCATGTGAAGGCTAATGTGTTGCTACAAGCCCATTTCTCTAGGCAATCTGTGGGTGGGAACCTAGCATTGGACCAGCGGGAGGTGCTTTTTAATGGCAGTAGATTGCTTCAAGCAATGATTTACGTCATTTCAAGCAATGGATGGTTGAACTGTGCTCTCCTTGCAATGGAAGTTAGCCAAATGGTGACACAAGGGATGTGGGAGCGTGATTCCATGCTTCTTCAGCTTCCACACTTAACAAAGGAGTTGGCTAAGAAATGCCAGGAGAACCTGGGAAGGAGCATTGAGACAGTGTTTGATCTGGCAGAGATGGAAGATGATGAGAGGCGTGAGCTTTTGCAGCTATCAGATTCTCAGTTGCTAGATATTGTGAGGTTTTGCAATCAATTTCCCAACATTGATATGTCTTACGAGGTGATGGGTGGTGATAATGTGAGGGCAGGAGAAGACATCACTTTGCTTGTCACTCTTGCAAGGGATCTAGAGGGGACAGAGGTGGGACCTGTTGATGCCCCAAGGTATCCTGAAGCCAAAAAAGAAGGGTGGTGGCTTGTTGTAGGTGATACCAAGAGCAACCTGTTGCTTGCCATCAAGAGGGTTTCCCTTCAGAGGAAGTCAAAGGTGAAGCTGGAGTTTGCTGCTCCTACAGATGCTGGAAGGAAGTCCTATACTCTTTATTTCATGTGTGATTCTTATCTTGGTTGTGACCAGGAATTCAACTTCTTTGTTGATGTCGGTGAAGCTGCAGGCCCAGATGAAGACAGTGAAAGAGAGTAAACTGCAGTTTGATAATTTTTTCCTTCTCATTTTTGTCTCTTCCAGTAGCAATATTGGAATCTACAAGAATAGCTGGCTAATCTTTCTGATCATACCTGGTGTATTTGCTTTTGTTTTAGGGGATGATCGTATATTTATAGTTCACGCTGTCGGTGAAAATGACTGCTATGAACATGTATGAGGTGGCAGTGCCTTGCTTTTGCAGACTTGGTAAAGTTGGTACCCAGATGAAATTTCTTTCGTGGTTCATTTCTTTTTTTTCTTTGTTGCTGAATTTGTCATTAACGTATATGATTTTCACAGCGCTTCTTGGTGTAGCATTTTTTTAGGTTAAAGTTGCATTATTATGATCAAGTGTTTATTGATTGAGTTGGGTAGACTGTATGGAGCAATCATCCTCGTAACCAAGAAGAAGAAGACAGAGATGTTATGATTTTTTTTACCTTCTTTCATCTCTAGATAGTTGATTGCAGGAATTGACGAGTGCAAAGGGATGATCTTCTCTTGCCGTGGCCTGAGTGAGTGCTTTGTATTATCGATGGACATGATTTCATATCAGAATCATATTTTTTTTTATCATATTTCTCACGGGCCTTTTGACTTGTTTTTATTAAATGAGAATCATACTTCCTATGGACTAAATTTGCTATTAAGTAGTCAATACCTATATATAAAAACAATATGTTAAATGAGGAAAATGAAACTAATCAACGAAAACTTATTGATTGAGTTGGGTAGACTGTATGGAGCAATCATCCTCGTAACCAAGAAGAAGAAGACAGAGATGTTATGATTTTTTTTACCTTCTTTCATCTCTAGATAGTTGATTGCAGGAATTGACGAGTGCAAAGGGATGATCTTCTCTTGCCGTGGCCTGAGTGAGTGCTTTGTATTATCGATGGACATGATTTCATATCAGAATCATATTTTTTTTTATCATATTTCTCACGGGCCTTTTGACTTGTTTTTATTAAATGAGAATCATACTTCCTATGGACTAAATTTGCTATTAAGTAGTCAATACCTATATATAAAAACAATATGTTAAATGAGGAAAATGAAACTAATCAACGAAAACTTATGGTAAATTATGAATGTTCACTGAATGGATTCAAGAGGCATTTCGTATGTGAACAATATGCGCGTGCTTTTAGGCATTCTGACTGCGTCAAGGATGATCTTGATTAGAATATGTGGATTCTTCACTCTCCGAATTTTAGTCTGTGCTTTGTGCTTACAGATTTTTGGTCATTGTTTATCAAGATAAAAATGGAACTTTTTTCCCCTTCATTCTGGAAACTGTATTGATGCAGAAGTCATTAACAATTTTCTCAATGCAAGTGAGGTTGGCAAAGTCGCATTCTGCGTACTAACTTGCATATGCTTTCCGTATCGACTCCACATCCAGGATAAAAAATGCAAACGACCTTTACAAACTTGTATGTCCAGGTAATTCTCCATCCGATTCTAATGATGCTGGTTTGATAGCTCAAGGACATAGAATTGTTATATTGTGTTTTGACATGGACTCTTACCACTCCCTTACAACTATGACTTATGTTCAACTTCTTAATTAGGTTGGATAATGACTTGTAGTCTCTCTAGTATCTTGACTTCAAGCCCCCTTCTTCAGCCTCAATTCCATTCATGTTAACTTTTTCAACCCCCGTCACCCTCATTTGCATTCAAGTTAACTTCCTTCACAAGGTCGTCTATATGCATGTCTTCTAACGTGGTTTCCCTATAGTTTCTACATGAAAAGCAAAGTTCTAAAAACTCCAAATCTGACTTGTTGACACTACATTACACATCTCCCATAACTCTATCCTACATGACGATTTCTTTGGTTTTCATTGATTGAAGCGTATCTCCGATCAGCAAGACAACCATGGCAAAATTGTCAAATAAGCAAGTCTGGCAGGAAAGGAGGAGGTATTTTCAGCTTAACATACCTTTATATGTCTTCTTTCTAGTTGTTGCAAGGACTATTTACTTATTACAATCGGGACAACCAACAACAACTATAACTTCATGAAATTGAAGATATATAGTTCAGATAAAATTCAAATGTGCTACCTTGGATGGAGGTGATGTTAAACGGATTTCCTGTGAAGTAAACACATCTTTCCATTTTTTATATCCGAAAATGTATCCGTAGCATCATAGGAGTGGTTTGCATTACATTGGTTCATCACATCCATCAGGGGAAAATATCAGCGAGCAATGATGATTCTATTGAGCCATGGAGATTTACTCGAAGCCAAAATTTGAGCCGAATTGAAACTGCATGCATGGATTGAAAATCCAACATTGATCAGAAAAGCTCAACTTTTGGAAAGGCATGACTGCCAATTTCAAAATTTTCTATTATAACATGATTTGACAGAAGATCTACTGGATATTATACAAATACTGTAAGAAGTTGTTCGGTCTCGTACTCATTTGCAGTGGTGCAATTACATCTAGAGTGCCAAACTAAGATTCAAGGAAAAATCCCAGATTGATGATAATCGCTAAAGGCTTCGAACAGTATCTGTACTGGCAGCTGATGGGCGGGAGAATGTCCTTGCATGGAACTGATGGAGCCCTTTTCAATTCTCAATAATGAAGCACGAAATGATAATTAGGCTCAGGGATGCAGGGAATGTATTTGAAAAATATTTTTGAAAAGTTTTTATTTTTATTTTAAATTAAAAAATTAGTGTTTTCATATTATTTTTATATGTTGATATTAAAAATAATTTTTAAAAAATAAAAAAAAAATATTATTTTAATATATTTTTAAATAAAAAATACTTTAAAAAATAACATTAATCAAATTTTCAGATAAGATCTCAATAGAGACATAAGTTTTCCCTGCAAGTCACAAGCTTAGATTCCCGGTACTAGAACAAATATATATTAACAATATACTAAATAGGGAAAGCACTATAGTTCACCACACATTTTATTATGAATTGTTATAGTGTTTTCTCTTGCACTGTTTTTTTACATATACATTTTATTTTTTATAATCGGGGTGTTTAAGACTTGACATTCATCAATTAATTCCTAATTTATATATATCTATATATATATATATATATATATATATATATATATATATATATATATATATTCTCTTGCTTTTTTTCCTACTAAAACATTTTATTTTTGATAACATAGTTGTCTTGATCAAACAATTAATCACCAACCCAAAATTGCTATAGTGCTTTCCAATTGGAAATGGTCAGATTAATTTACACGATATCACAACTAATCACCGAACCCATTTTTTTAAATTTCTATAGTGCTTTCCCACATGTTTTTTTTCTTTTATTTTTTTTATAACTAGGATGTTTGGGTTAGCTTATGCGCTCCATGACTAATCCCTAAATTCACTTTTTTAAAATATTTTTTCCCCCACTTATACATGTTTTTTTTGTTTTTTATAATTGGGTATGTCTAGATTAATTTACACGATATATATATATATATATATATATACTAGCCATATTGCCCGCGCGTTGCCGCGGGCATTTTTATGTATATAATTTAACATGATTAAATTTATGATAATAAATTAATATGATATCATAAAATAAAAATTATAGATTAGGCCATAAAATGTATAAATTTTTAAATAGAATTTATTACGCAAGCATAGATTACATCTTTTAGAATGTAGGCACTGCGTTATAAAATATCACAAAAATGAGACATTTAATATCCCTGCTAATTCTCTTATTTAAAAAAACATCATAAGCTATTAAATGAAATGAAAGAAAAAATTGATGTGAATCAATTGAAAATGTAGCTAATATTGAAGAAAAAAATTGGCGAGGATGATCCATGATGCGAATTGTAAATTTAGTCAAAATGATAAATTTATTTGAATATTTTTTTCCTAAAATATATGAATTTTAAATCATTATAAATTTATTTATTTCATAGTTTTTAACGAAATAACCAATATTAATTTATTATCATCATCAAGAAAGCATGAAGATTCGGATATTTGAATTATTAAATTTATTGCATTAAGATTAATTTATTTTATAATCTAATTTAAACCAAACAAAATATAAATGGTGAAAATAGTTGTAATAATCAAATAACAAAAATAAATAGTTAATTTTTTATGTACAAAAATTCAAAAACATAAATTGAAAATTTATCCACACGTTATTTTCATTATCATTGCTATAACAATTAAAATTATTATCAATATTATTATCAAAACAATTAAAATAAATAAAATCCCTGGAAACATATTAAAAAAATAAACAAAAGATTTTAATACAAAAACAATTAAAAAATGACAAAAATTATCATTATTAATTTTAAAATGACTACCAATATAAATAAGATTTTCAGGTCTGAACCAATTAAAAATAAAACTCCAACAAAAAAATAAAAATTAAAAGCATAGATGCATATAAACGTAAAGAATAAACATTATCAAAGTATTTTTTTTTAAAAAAAAAACTAAATGAATTAACACAAAATAAAAATTTACAATAATCAAATAACAAATATAAATAGTTATTTTTTTACCGATAAAAACATGAAAACATACATTGAAAATCTATTCTCACGTTATCGTTATTATCATTGTTATAGCAATTAAAATTATTATTAACATTATTGTCAAAACTATAAAAAAGATTAACAGAAGAGTAAGCAAGAAAAACAATTATTATTATTATTATTATATTTGGGCTAATAATGAAAGAAAAAAAATGAAAGACTAAAAAAAATCCTAAAAACTTTAACAAAGATTAAACAAAAAACATAAAAGAAAAATAAAAAGTATCATTATTATTACTGTCACAACAATAAAAATTCCGAAAGGAAAAAACCCTAAAAAATATTAACAAAAGAGGAATGAAGAAAAACAATTAAATTATTATTATTATTTTTATTTTTATTACTATTAACATCATCATCATTATTATTATGTTAATAATGGATAAAAAAAAATGAAAGAGTAAAAAAATCTTAAAAACTTTAATAAAAGATCAAACCAAAAAATAAAAATAAAAATAAAGGAACAAAGGGAGAGAAAAAATAGAAATATCAATTCTCAAATTATAATTAAAAAATAAAATTCAAGAGCTAATTTTTTTTAAAAATAAAAGCTAAGAGCAAACTTATATATACATGGACAAAAGTAAAGAATATTCTAGAAATAAAAATGAAATATCAAAGGATTAAATAGAAAATTAAAAGTTTAAGGGTTGAAATGAAAATTAAATATATTATCTATTTCAATCAAAGGACAAAATTAAACAAAATAAAAATCAAATTGCATTAAGTGTTTTAAACTACATCCAAATTAAAAGAAGGAGGATCTATATATATATATATATATATATATATCTTAACTAAAAAATTAAAGGAGAATAGAGTGTTGCTCAGTAAAATTCATTGTGCGTTTAGACAAAGATTATAATAGTGAAATTACTATTTTACCTCTTAATGAACAGTGATTTTAGTCATGAGTCTAGGGGTATTTTAGATTTTTAATGTTTTTAGGTACAGTAAAATAACCACGGTACCTTCTAATAAGACAAAAATCAACATTTAAATATGGGGTTATTAAGGATATTGCACATGTTTTTTTATAATATATAAATACAAAATAACTTTCGTAAACATGCATAAGAGAGAGTTTTACTCTTAATTTACACTACCAAAATTGAATTTACTATGTTTTTTTAACACAAGTTGCATTTAATACAAGTATAAATAAAAAAAAATCTAAATTGAGAGTAGAGGTGTATAGATACAAAAACAAATTAAGAACTATTTAAAATCAAGGTTATTTCATGTTATTATAAGGTGAGGGTATCTTAATTTAAATTCAAAATTTGTAAAATAGATCTTAATTTTTTTTATAAAATAATATATCATTAATTAAATTTATTTATTTTTTATTACCATTAAATAATTATAATGATTGTCAACAAAAAAAAGAAAGAAAAACTATCCAAATAATGAACAACTTGTTCCTAAAGACTATTTAAGAGTATGGTTAGAGTTATTTTTTAAAGTATTTTTTATTTACAAATGCATAAAAATAATTTTATTTATTTATTTTTTAAAAATTATTATTGATATCAGCACATGAAAATAATATAAAAACATAAAAAAAATCTAATTTAAAATAATAATGAAATATGTTTTTTAAAAATATTTTTGAAATACAATATCAAATACCTCAAGTATATAAAATATTTTCAGGTTTACACAATTAGAATTCTTAAAGATAATAACAATGAGTTAATTACTATGAACGAAGCAAAGGATCAAATTCATCCCATTTTTATTTAAGGCTTTCAACTTTAACTTGTGATAAGGCAAATAATTTCTTAATTCAGATTAAATTTTATTTTTTCTCTTTCAGGCAAATGATTATAAAACGAGTCTTTTGGGTGAGAAAATAAAGGGAGGATCCCATTTGGAAACAGGCAGGGAGGGGGAGTGAATTGAACCGATCAAGGTTATTAATTGTTGCTATTTTTTTAATTGAATTAATATGTTTTTTATTTTTGGATTCTTTTGGTTGTTATTTTTGTGGTTGTAATGTTTATATAGTGTGTGTTTGATTTAATAAATATATTTTCAATTCAAATTAAAAAAATAAATTAATTTGAAATTATACAATTTAAATTTTATACACGATTAATACCATCTCATGATGTCGCTTTGATCTCATCACAAACAGGGAAAGGGAGGGAGTTGATTGGTCAATCTAAAAAATTAAAAAAATATGTGAGATTTTGATATTGTTAAAAAAATATTTTATGTATGTATACCCTTTATATATAGTTATCTCATGAATAAAAATTAGAAAATAATTTATATGAATTATGACTATATTCTACTTCAAATATATATATATATATATATATATATATATATATATATATATATATATATATATATATAAAAAGCTAAAACATGTGGGTGTTTCACTATAAATATACACATAATTGATTATGGATTACTATGATAAAATTGTCATTTTACATTTTAGTGGAAAAAATATAAACCTCTGGTTTAAGAATTTTTCCGTTTTTTCTACTCTCATCAGTCATTTTTTAATACAATTTAAATAGTATTTTACCTCATAGTCAACACAATTTACAATTATTAACCAAGGAATGTGTTGACATTAGTCATTTTTAATACAATTTAAATAATATTTTACCTTATTGTCAACACAATTTATAATTATTAACCAAAGAGTGTGTTGATATTAGTCATTTTTTAATACAATTTAAATAGTATTTTACCTCATAGTCAACACAATTTACAATTATTAACCAAGAGTGTGTTGACTTCTTACAAGCTTCTTGACCATAAAAATATTTATGTCTAAAAAAATCAGAAAATCATTGGGCTTGTGGACAAGAGGGTTTCAAGTTTTTCCATTATCCATGTTTACATGAAAAAACATTTCTAACCTTGAAAAAACAAAAGATAAGTTTTGTTTTTAGTATTATTTTTATAGTCTCCCATGAGCATTTTATGTAATAATAATAATAATGATAATAGTGATTGTGATTGTGATTGTTATAACAATAGTTATAATTATAATAATAATTATGGTTATAAAAGTAACAATAATAATATTGGTTATAAGAATAAAAATAATGGTGACATTGATTATAGCAGTGATAATAATAATAATAATAATAAATAACAACAATAATAACGATGATGATAACAATTATACTAATATTGATCATGATAATAATACTTATAATAGTTATGATATTACTTGTTAATAATAATAATAATAATAATTATAATTATAATGATAGTGACAATAATAACAATGATAATAATAATCATAATAATTCATAATTTAATATTAGATTCGCTCGGAATTGAATTTTATTATTTTTTCATTCATGATATTTTCAATTTAATATCTGAATTACTGGTTTGAAAATTTTCGTGACTCAATATTATTTTTTATTTTTTACATTATTTTTTCTCCACTTCTATTTATTATTTAATATTATTTTAAAAAAAAATCATCTAGATTTTCTTTAAACTTATTAAATAAACAAATTAATATCGAGTTAGCTCTTATATATTTGATTGACAACTTGCGTTTGAAAAAAATTCAAGACAGATAATTTTAAGTTTTAAATTTATAACATTTAGTAACATTTTGTTCTTATATTTTTAAGAATATAATTCGACTCTCGACGAACTGCAGAAAATATAAAAGTTAAAACATTTAAAAAAAAAAAAACATATTATGAGGTTGCGTGTAAAAAAACAAATCGGTTTTACCGAGTTTCACCGGGCCAAATGCAACTTGGATTTTGATTATTTGAAACGTGGTCGGCTTCGGGTTGCCTGGTTCTGGTCAACCTGCCAGGCCGGTCGGGTTTTATATCTATGGTACCGTCGTCTTGGTGCCCAGAAATAGGGAGGAGGTTGAAGGCTGCTTAATTTAGGGCTTGGTGAAGAAATCCTCTTTCAAACATCAATTCGATATGCGTGTGTTGTTAAAAATTGTGTAATCAATTAAATATTAAAGAGTTGAAGAAAAAATGGAGCATAGTTTATGGAATCACTTGCCATTACTAGTAAGGGCAAACACTAAAGAATCGGTAGAGTACATTCTTCAAGCTCTCTGGCGAACTCGTCAAACCGGTCTCGATTCCGCCGACCGACTCGTCATTCGCGACATCCTCCAGCTCCCAAACGACACAGATCTCGACCCCGTAAGTAGCTAAATCCTTTTAGGGTTTCATTTTTTTTGTTGTTGAAAAATGATTTCATTTGTTTTAATCTGTCTCCGCAGTTACTGGTTTGTCTTCGAATGCTGATTCGAAGGTGTGTGTACGAGAATGTAAGCAAAGATGAGATTCGGAAGTGTTTTCCTGAAGAGGTTTTACCGGAATTGCAAAGGTTGTTGACGCTTTTACTGCAGAAATTTCAGACAGAGTGGCGAGCGGATGTGTTCAAGGATCAGGTAATGTTCTTAGGTTTTTATTTGTGTATGGTGACATACGAGGATGTTGAGTTTGAATTCTACTTTTTGTTGTTGGTTGAATGAATGACTTGTTTAGGTTGATTTTCCACGGTTGAAGGCAATGACATGGAATATGGCGAACCAGGATGCAGCGGAAGGGACTGACCCTGTCGCTGTTATCAGTTTGAAGGTATTGAATTCGCCGTTTGGGGCTTTGGTAGAATATTAACTTGTGCTTAATTTGGACCATATTTTTGTATGAGCTTTAAAAGTGTGCAAGTTATGATTGTGTTTGGCGCAGCTTCAAAATGATACACAGTCTCACTCAGAAGTGAAGTTCCAACTAGGCAAAGATACACTAGAAACAATGGTGAAGTCCATGTACTGCATAAGAGACCAATTGTCTGACTTGGTAAGTTTTGCGCTTGAAATTTATGTTGCTTTTCCTTCTGTATGTTTTATGAGGTGCAATTTTGTTTGTGATCTGAAGTTCGGTTTCGTTGTATTTAAATGTTATCTCCATTGTAGGGTGGGGCATCAAATAAGCAGTAATCACAGGGAACCGACATAGTCTAGGAAGTTAGTAATGCTTGCTTGCTGCAATGCCTGGAATGGAACGACATGGGCCATGTCGTGGACTTGGAAACTATTTGCTGCAAGATTTGACATGGTCTGTTGTCGTATTATTTAAACTATAGCAGACTATGCAGAGAGTGAAGATTTTATATCGTTTATTGCTGCAGGGAGCACAATATCTTAACTGTAATGGTCAATGCTTTGTTCACCATGGGAAGATGTCTCTGAAACAGTCACTCTAGACATTCTTTTTACTCATGCAGTGTCCATCCACTTGAAAGAGAAAAAACTTTTGTTGATCAAGAGCAAGATTCATTGGGCAACAAAGAACATTTAGACATGTAAATATGCTTAGCAGTTTATATTGCAGAGTCATTGATGATGTTATTGGTGACTGGTTTGTTGGTTATTTCATTCATGGCATGTAAACCATATGTTTAGCAGTTTGTGTTAGGAATGAATTGTTAGTTTTTGGAAAGAAAAAAAACTATTGAATTTTCTGACAAAATGCATCTCTGCTTACAAGTATCAGGTCACTAGTCTATGTATATGCATCATCACCTGGCTTCTAAAAGCAAAGAATTGAAGCACACTTATATGCATGCTCAAAATTGATAACCTAACTCCCATTCTAAGTCTGTTTTAGATCATGTAATCCATTCTCATCTTACAAGATGATTTGAACCAACACTTTACAACAGCAATAACTAGGGGGACAGGTAGTTTTGTGCTTAATGTTCAATACTTTGGTACCTGTTTCTTTGTTACTTACTTTTTACTAGGGGAAAGAAATAAATTTGATCGACATTTTTTGTTGAGAAAGTTTTGCACGTGGACAGCACTGTACAGTAGCTTTCTTCTATACCCAGAAGGTAATTGCATTGCACTTGAGATGCTAAGTAGTACTTGCTGGCTGCTGCAATGTCTTTATGCAGAATCTCTGACCTGAATGAGAGAAACTGGAAACCTTGGGTCGGTCCCTTGCGATTTCCATTTTTGTGGAAGCATGACTTCTGTTGTTTCTCCGACGTGTGAAACGTGCCAAACACTCTAGTTTCAGATCCTTGATGTCACGTTATTCATCAGTATTTGGGGCAAGATTCTTCCATTATGTATTTATATAGCATCACAGGTAAAATCAAGATGGAGCGTGACCAGACGTTTAAAAATTCGATATGATCGCAGTCGATGGATATGCAAATTAATCCTGTGCCTTCTTGGACCAAGTCTTGTCCGAGATTTATAGCAATCCTGCAGCTATCGTGTCTTCTTGGACCAAGTCTTGGCCGAGATTTATAGCAATCCTGCGGCTATCGTGTTACAAACTGATGTGAAGTGGAACCAACTTGTCATTGAATATCTTTTGAGCTCAGGTATCTGGAGTCATTCTATAACCCGTCTTGACTGGACCAGAAACTTGATCCATTCCTAGTCTCACGTCCGCGTATCGATCAATATCTTGTGATTTTTCAAGTCTTTGATTATGACAACGGAAGGTCGTGGTGGATTTATTCTGTGGTCATTATCAAGTAGTATTTACGCTGGCAGTAGAAGAAGAATGGGTCGGATTTGAGACTGCAATTTCTGAATGAAGACAAAAGAAGAAAGCAATGATAGCTTATGGAAATGCAAGTCTGTTTTCTCATCATATTATCCGTAGGAGGCGACTCTTGAAATACAAGGGAGAGACTTTGGTCTAAACCATAGCTGTGATTAGCAACAAATCAAGTATTAAAATATCCCAACTGGAGGAGGGAGGGAATAGTGAGGTTACAATTAATAAAGGGATTAGTTAAAACTATGTTTTATAATCCTGGGATTTTAGAGGGGGAAGGGGGACATTATTTTGATCGAATACTTGTGTTGGAACTTAGAAAATAATCAATCCAAACCCTTGATTTAAATACGTAATAGAAGATTTTGACAATTGCTTCTTCTTGTTTTTGGTCCAGATTGATTGGCTAAGACTCGTAAGAGATCAAGGGTTCTCAAATTTCTGAAACCTTGTACCGAATCCTTGCGACGTTCATGGTTTCAAACCATCCATTTGCAAATAAAATAAATCCCAAAACCATCGATCTATCTAAAAGTCAAAGGGAAAAAAATCCGAAGTCATCGAGAAGAGGGCTTATCAATCTGATAGATAAGGTGTGAAACGATATTACATCAGAACACATGAGGTGGCGAGATTGATTTGACAAACGAATCAGTGGTTGGATCACCGATGTTGAATGGAGGTTTTATATTCGTTTTATTAATATAGATATTCCGACTAATTTTATAAATTTTAAAATTAATAAATATATAATTTTTTTTAACAATTACTAAACTCAAATAAAAAATAAAATTCTTAATCTCAATATCTCACAGTATATTTATTTTTATTCTCCTAGGAAATGGTCAGCTTTTGTGGGGATAGAGAGTTGACAATGGCACATGTCGCACGGCATCGATTGATGAATGCAAACAAGCTGATGTTGACGTTGATAGATAGGGTTTTTGATTAGAGATACCACAACCTAACATCATTAAATGCGATTTGTCAAGGTTTTTGATATGGTGATTGGATTAAACAAGTTAAAAACGGCTTCACATTCTTTATTAGTGTTTTAAAATTATTTATAAAAATTATTTTTATTTTAAATATATTTTTATATTTTTAAATTATTTTAATGTGTTAATATATATATATATATATATATATATATATATATATATTAGCAAATGTGATGAGCAAATGAAACAAATTGATGATTTTTTATTAGTGAATTTGCCTTCATAGAGCATTAATCTGTATACCTTTTCAGCACAGCAAAGTAAAGTGGTGAATTTGATATTTGAAAACAATTAATTAATTTAGGTTTTATTTGTTATTGCATTTTAAAAATATTTTTTGAAAAAGACTGATTTTTATTTTTATTTTTATCTTAAATTAAATTTTTTATATTTTTAGATCATTCTCATGACATCAAAAATAATTTATTTAAAAAATATATATTTAATAAAAATATATATGTATACCTTTTAACATGATACAAAAGGATAAAAAAGTAATTTCAAATAAAATATCGTCTGGAATGTGTTCTCACTGCGTTCCAAACACCACCCTTTCCCAAAAAAAAAAAAATAGATGGAAGAATAGTCAGCTTCCTTCTAGAAGAGTGCTTATAAATGATGCACCCCTGCGGACGCCAAACTTGAATTCTTTTACTGTTCGTATCCTCTTCTCCCGCAGCCACCATGAGCGAATAACATTAATTGAGCCTGTTTGGCAACGCCGAGGGCTGCATTTTTTTTTAAAAAAAATAGATAAATGTTTTATATTATATTAATATTAAACTTTTTTTTTTCTTAAAAGTATGTATTATTTTAATATAGTTATAAATAAATAAAAACAATTTAAAAATAACCGGCTGACTGTACACCATCCAAACAAAAAGAAGCCAGGCCCGTTGCCATAAGCAGCAGCCCACGCCTGACTGGACACCACCCGCACAAACAGAGAAACAAGAGTAGACTATTATTTAGCTCCTAAATTTTGAATATTGTTTCAATTAGGTCCTTATAATATAGCTATACAATCGTGCAACACTCATATTTTTTATGGAAAAAAAAATATAATAGAGATTGGGAACTCGAAAGCCTCGTAACCCTAAACTGATGCTGTCAGTGTACGGATTTTGTAAACTTAAAGGGGTACGATTGAGAAAGTAAGGAATATAGTATCTTAGATGAAATATTATGATATATTTAGGGACTAGAATATAGTTTACCGAATCAACAAGTACGATAAGTCGAGCCTTCTGTAACTGGACTCGACACAAATTCTTCTGTTCTCTCTTGTTCATAACTAAAACCATAAAACTCTCTCAAAGTAAAATAAGGAAAAAGGAAATTCAGACCAGCCGGCCAACCAAACGCCGGCAACACCCGATTTCTTCGCTCACTAAAAAAGAAGTCACCAAAACAGTTTACTTCAATTCAATATCTATATTATCCCTTTTCACAAAATCCCAAAAATCAAATGGCCACAACCACCACGACAAGCGGTCTAACCAGAGAAGGAGGAGGAGGAGGAGGCGGAGAAGACGACCGCGTCATGGCAACAGCACAGAAGATCGTGAACAGTTTAAACACTACAAAAAATGTACGCGAAGACATGTTATTAATCCTTTCGAGTTTTGATAACCGTTTATCGAACTTATCCCACGTCATCAAGACCGGTTCGGAATCTCAGTCCTCCATTCTAGAAACCGCCGAGAAGATCATTCTCCGTTCAGACTCCGGCATGTCCTGGTATGACTCGGCGGGGGAAGCTGAAGATTATTTGGATGCTGTTGATAAGATTCTTGATTTGTTAGATAATTTATCGGTAGGGCCTGATCCGGAAGTTTTGGACCGGGCGGAGACCGTGCTTCAAGTGGCTATGTCGAGATTGGAAGAGGAGTTTGGGCATATTTTGATAAGGAATACTGTTCCGCTTGACGCGGAGAGGTTGTATGGATCTATTAGGAGGGTTTCGTTCTCATTTGCAGCGAATGAAGGGGAAATTGACGAGGCGTTTGCGAGTTTTGGAGAAGTGGAGTCTGAGAGTGTGTGTTTTCACGAGAGAGGAGGGAGTTTAGGAGATGATTTGTGTGTTGATTTGATTAATAGCGAGGCGGTTTTGTATTTGAAAGATATTGCTGATAGAATGATACGATCAGGGTATGAGAAAGAGTGTGTGCAGGTTTATAGTAGTGTGAGAAGGGATGCTTTGGATGAGTGTTTGGTTATTTTGGGTGTTGAGAAGTTGAGTATTGAGGAAGTGCAGAAGATAGATTGGAAGTCTTTGGATGAGAAGATGAAGAGGTGGGTTCGGGCTGTCAAGGTTGGTGATAGGGTTCTTCTAAGAGGAGAGAGAAGGCTTTGTGATGTGATATTTAGCGGTTCAGATTCGGCCAGGGAAGTTTGTTTTAATGAGACTGCAAAGGGGTTTTTGATGCAGTTGTTGAATTTTGCAGAGGCAGTGTCTATTGGAAGGAAGTCGCCGGAGAAGCTGTTTAGGATTCTGGATATGTACGATGCATTGTCTGGTGTTTTCCCAGATTTGGAAGCCATGGTTACGGATGAGTTTGTGTACAGTGAGGCGAAAGGAGTGTTGGCCGGATTGGGAATGGCGGCGAAAGGGACTTTTGTGGAGTTTGAGAATGCTGTGAAAAGTGAGACTTCCAGAAAGCCTATGTTAGGTGGAGTGATTCATCCACTTACACGGTATGTGATGAATTATGTGAAACTGCTTGTGGATTATAGCGATACGCTGAATTTACTTTTGGAGAACGACGACGACGACGAGTTAAATGGATTGCAAAATGATGATAGTGAGAGATTACAGTTAGAGAGCTTGAGTCCTATAGCTAGGAGATTGCTGGCCTTGTTATCGACTTTGGAGTCTAATCTCGAGGAGAAATCAACACTGTATGAGGATGATGCTATGCGGTATATATTTCGTATGAATAATATTCTGTACATGGTGCAAAAAGTCAAAGATTCAGAACTTATTAAGATCCTGGGAGATCAATGGGTCCGCAAACATCGTGGCCAAATTCGTCAATATGCCACAGCTTATCTGAGGGCTGCTTGGAGTAAGGCCTTGTCATGCTTGAAGGATGAAGGGATTGGTGGGAGTTCTAATAATGCCTCCTTCAAAGCGGCATTGAAGGAAAGATTCAAGAATTTCAATGCGTGCTTTGAGGAAATATATAGGATTCAGACTGGTTGGAAGGTCCCAGATCCTCAACTTCGCGAAGAGCTTCGAATATCCATATCTGAAAATATACTACCAGCTTATCGCTCATTTAAGGGGAGGTTTGGGAGTCAGATTGAGAGTGGAAGACATGCTGGGAAATACATTAAGTACACACCAGATGATTTGGAGAATTATTTAATTGATTTGTTTGAAGGCACCCCCCTTGTTCTTCACCATCTTAGAAGAAAGAATTCATAAGATTCACGATTCTTCTAACTGGTAAGAGCTTGTTCTTGTCAAGGATTAGAAAAAAAGAGAGTTTACCTTTTTGCTGTATACGGATCATATGCCTTTTCTTTTTTCTTGTTGTGTTTTCTAAGTGTAATGTTTTAAACACAGGCTTCTGGTTTCAACAGCTCTCCCGTTTATACAAAACTCTGTACATGTACTATAGACCATAGGTTTTTTTAATTGTGAATTCTTTCTTGTTCAGGTATTTCTAGTGGCACCAAGTCACCATTAAGGGTACTTTTCCGATTGGCATTTAATATTTGACAATGCAATATTTGGCGATTGACCAAGTAATGTGTGTGAGGAGAGTAATGGGATCGAAGCTCTGGAATGTTATCTTTCTGTTTTGACGTCAATATCACTTGGAAACTCCTAGTGATAGAGCAGTTTATTGTATTGTATTTGCAAAATATTTGATTGCGAATGATAGGAATGCATATCATGATGGAATGAGGGATCCTAAAAGCTGACATTTTTTAACTAGATTTTGCACTAGAAGATGAAGAAGTGTTAAAATGAAAGTGTGATCAAAGCTTTTCTCACTACCTTAAACTTTGGTTAGGGAGATCCCGAGGTAGAACCTGGAGTATTGCTCTGAAAGATTGATAGTGTTGAAAAACCTGAAAAGCCCCACAAGGGATTGTATAAAGTCTGCAATTTTGAACAAGTTTTTTTATATTGGAAAATGTTGAAGTGCCTAACAAATTGGAATGATTTCAGAGTTTCTTCGGATTCATTCATGAGTTTCTCATCACTTAAAGGTCCATGATTCTAACGTGGAAGGAATGCTAAGGTTCATATAATTTGATACCAGTGACAATTTGTATTTATAGTGTATCAAATCCATGCAGACACGAGTAGAGCTTGTCCCCGTGTATGTTTTTTGTACAGTGGTCTGCTCCGGCGAGTGCCTGTGCCTTCTTTTTAGTGTCCCGAGGTGAAACTTCCGAATCAATAATATGATTAGTCTGCGACTGGAAGTTTCCGGGAAGAAAAGGCCCCATTCAATAATGGTTTCGAGCAGGTGGTTCATGGTTGGCTTTTTGTCACTTATCTGAACTGAAACGTATGGGGGCACGAGGTTCCTGAGCTAATTAGCATAATACATGTGCCTAGTAAACATGCTGTCTCTTGCTTAAAACCAAGGGATAGGATTCAGAGGGCCAGATCATCATGTGCTTCTGTTTCCCTTTCAAAATTGTCGCCATGGCTCTCGTTATGTTTTACTCGATACAACTTCCCTGATCAGACAAGTTACATCATTCGTTTGCCTAGATGTGAATTACAACCACCCACATTAAGTGGACATATGAACCATTCTGTGGTAACATTGGAATGCCCGAGGATTTTTGTTGCTTCCCATTTGCAGCCAACAGGAAGGACCGATCTTGCATCGACGAGTGAAACTGTCTGTCTTTTCATTAAAATAGGTTTATCTGATGGCTTTAGCTGAAAATAATGTTATAGATGAGTTTGATTTGATTCTTTGCTCAAGGAGAGTGACTCTGCCTACGTATAAGACTTTCAGAGAAGCTCACTCCTTGCTTGACGAAGAATCCAGCAGTTTACTGTCAGAGTCCAGCGTGATTTTGCTCTATCAGAATCCACAATCCGCTAAACCAGCTGCTGAGCTAGAAATATTATTGGGCAACTTCCATGCAGAGCAAATTGGATTGCTCTTGACCCCCAAAAGAATCAAGAAGATACTGTATTGTTGAAAATATGATAAAAGATTGTATTTAAAAGCTCAAATAATTTTTTATTTTATTTTTAATATCAGCTTATCAAAACAGTTTTAAGATACCAAACAAACAATTTTTTTTACTAAGAAATCTGAATGTCTCATGTTTACATAATTCTCCCCTCGTGTCATTCAGAGTGGTCTCCTGGGCGGCTGGGCCAACTGACTAGCGCGGTGGAATTTTTCCAGGAAAGAAAATCTCAATTCTCAAGAAAATTAATTAAAGCATATCAGATGCTTGCTGCTTTATTGCGAAGCATCAAAAACTCGATCCAGAATAATAAATGACATGAAAAAAACAAGGGCACGAATCAGAAAATATATTCGGAGAGTTGTAAAAACCGTCAGTTAACTATTTGTTAGATGAAATTTTAGAATATAATTATTTTCTAATATAGTTCTTCAAGTTAAATTTTTTAAATTTAAAATTTATACAAACCTATATTATCTCATACTTGATTTTTTATCAAATAAAATGGGAATGATGAGATTCAAACTCATGACCGTTAAGTCAACAAGATTCTGATATCATTTCGAGTAACCATCTCACCTGAAAATTTAAATTGTTAGGCAAGTCACTAAAATATAATTTATATTATTTTTTAACAAATACTTGCAAATTTACAAGGTGAAAAACTCAAGCTTTCAGCTTAATGAGACCAGCAGGCTGCTTATTTGATTCTAGCACAAAGGAGTTCAAAATCGAGTTCTGTTGTACATCAAGATGAACAGAAAGTGAAACCATGTCCGAGTGGTGGAAAACTAATTACAAGGGAGCTCACCTAAGTTACAACCACCACATTTACCAGATGCAATGATCATCAGGAGATTAGCAGAAACATTAGAAAAACACCGTCAATTATTAGGAAATGACCAGATCATTATGATACCTCTTTAAACTCTACTGTCCGAAGGTAGTGGCAGCACTCCGTCGAAGAAATCACCGAAGTAGCCACGGGGCTCGTGTACAAGCCTTGATATTATATCTCTCAGTGTGATCACCCCTTCCAGATTTCCAGCATCATCCACAACATATACCCGATGGATTTTCTCAGAATCAAGCTTCATGATCAATTCTTTAATGGAGTAATTTTTTGTGCATATCACCATGCCACGCACAAAAGGTGAGACTTCTTGATGCGTCTTCAAGTAGCCTTCAACTGCAGTCGAGAAGTTCCTTGCTGTGATAGACCTGTCAAAAGTATATTAAATGAGTGTAGGGAGATGGAAAAGAAAGGCTGATCCTCAACTGAGATCTTACAAGGTTCAGTTTTACAAGAATTTTTAACTGATTTCATGACCCTGATATATTCATGGATTCATCAATATATGATATGCCTAAAAGAAAAAAAACAAATAAATTCGTTTTAGCTCTACTGCAAGCATGCAATGTAAAGAATTGTTCATCATCAAAGATTGCAATCCCGTCGGCTTCCAAATTGACTATATATACCAGCTTCTTAATATCAGCAAAACACTTTGTAAATTTGAGAACCAATATGGCCAGACATAGGCTCCCAAGAGCTCCAATTAACTACAAAACGCAAGATATTTTTATGACAATGAAGCTACAAACCTATAATCGTGGTAGATCTCTGGTGCAGTTAAAAGGAAATGGACATCTCTTATGCTTATGTTGCCTACTACCTTTCTACCGCTGCTATCAACAATAGGCACTCCGCCAATTCTTTTTTTCCTCATCAGCTTAAATGCCTGGAGCACTGGCTCTTCCTCATACACCTAAAACAGACAAGTAACCATTCAGCGAGTATCGTTAGCCTGTAAACTTTCAAAACAACCTATCATATATGCTTGAAATGGAGAGTGCTTGCTGGCAAGAAAAACCTGCTCTCAGTTGAGGACAAGGTTTCAAACGTGCCACTAAAATCTCAATTTATTTGCATGGCCAGATCAAAGACTTATTGGTCCCGTAGCCAACATAAATACACTCATACATCTCAATGATTCATTCCATGCATTGCTAAACACAATAAACTGATAAAAGCATCAGAAATAAGCATGAATGCAAGTCACCCTGAACCCAATTAAGGAATAATTTAAAGGGAAAGGTGAAACACCTTGACTATAAGATCAGGGGCCGTCAAGGGAAGACCAATTTCAGAAAGTTTCCTTGTTCCCCAACTTTCAAACCATTGAAGCCCAGCACATTCTGCTAGCATGTGAATAACAGAAGACTGGGTGATGATGTTGTCAATCTTCGCCTCACCCAGATCAACCACTGGAATGCTCTTCATCTTGTAACTCGAAAGCAACAGAAGCATGGTCAGAAAGGAGTTTGATTTCTGCAAAGCGAGAAATGGTGCCCAACGGAATGACCCTGCTATGTCTCGAACCTATATGATCTCATGTTAGCATGATGATCCAAAACAATATCAGCATTAACGAGCCTTGTATTATAATCAAAGAATGAACCATAACCTTTGTGTTCTTGTAGAATTCGGAAGAAGTCAGAGCCTCAAAAAAATTTCCAGAAGTTGCTGCAGCATCTTCAGGACCTAAAGTCCCGAGACTAGCCGCATTGGTCACTCTATTAACAGCCGCTTCAAGAGCTGTTCCCGAGTTTTGACTTCTGGGCGATGGAGGTTCCGACTGAAAAAAATATAAAAATATCCCATTTTCAATTACCATTCAGAAAAGATTTCCAGAGCACAAGAATAACGGACAAAGAACACCATACATCTCATTCTCATAGTTCAACAGAATAAAAGAATTTTCTTGGGGACAAGCATAGACAGGATCACAGGCAGCATCAATAAATTGAGAAAATCAAAAGGCAAACAGGATCACGAGCAACATCAATAAATAAAGAAAACTTTATTTTTCAGCCTAACTGTCTAAATCAGACACATTATAGCCTGATCTCTCTAAATCTGCTCGAGTATAAATCGTTTTGTCAACCATTACAAAACTGTAGACAGATCAAACAAACGAGCCAGCCTTCATTATTTTTCACATCCAATTTCTAGTACAAAATAAACATAACATATTCAACAACAACAAACAAAAAGGATACTGGAATCACTTTCAATAGACAAAACAAAAGAAAAGGGTTGGCTAGATAGCTTGCCAGCTAACTAACCTGATGTAAAATCCACACTATTATCCCAGCAAACTCAACCACCCCAATGTATCTGTCAATCCAACTAGCATCCTCAGGCGCATCAACATCCACCACAGGAGCGCTAAGAATCTTGTGTTCTGCAAGTATACGAACAGCCTCTGCTAGACTGGTGTCTGATTTTATCTCGGTGACTACAAAAAACAAATAAAAAGTAAATCTTTTTTCCTATATTAAGAACTCCATACAAAACGAAAAGGGCATCCAAAAAGCTCCACTCTTGATCATAAACAACACCAAAACAACCAAACCGATCACGATCACTCTAATCCACAACTTTAACATCCAAGTTACAGCTTTAACACGTGGGTATCTGTTATTTATTTACCTTGAGAAGAAGGAGCAGGAGGAAAGGCAGAGACAGGGATACCCTCGAAGCAAGCGTTGAGTTTCTCAGTTGGAGTTAACTGTGGTTCTTGAACATCCCATAGATCCTCTACTTTCATTCCCAGCCTTGCTTCTGGACTTTTTGGACTATCTTGCATAGCCTCATGAACAACAGCACTTTCCCTTCTCATAAGCTGTATGCTTGCCATTTTCACAATATTCACCAGTCTCTCTTCTCGGTATATGAAGGCCTGCTAGCTTCTCTCTTTCTCTCCAAGGCAGTCTTCCGTCTCTCTTTCTCTCTTTATTTTATTACAACACTGACAATGATAGCATCTCTCCTAATTAAATACAACGTAGCTTCCTTGATCCCCTGCCACCCATCTCTCACTTTGTTCTTATTGTTCCCACGCTAAATCACCGTTTAAAATTATGACTTTACTATTAAAAATTATTTTTATTATTTTTTCTTAACAAAAAGAGAAAAAATCGTTTTCCAAATTTTACTACCTTGAATCATTATTTCCTTGTATAGTAATTAAAATAAAATATTTTTTATTTATAAATTTTGTCTACAACTAAGAGCAAATGAATTTACTTTTTATATTATTATTTGGCATTTCGATTTTTTTAAATGTATTTTTGTAAATTAAAAAATATTTATTTTCCATTTTAAATAAACTATTTTTTAGATTCATTAATAATTTTAAATCAAATACATGGTGTTAGATAGAGCACAAAGAAGATTATTAAAAAAAACAAATTACTCGCACCACATAACTAGGGGGGAAGGGACACGTGGATAGTGGGGAAATGTGAAGGAGCATTGGTGGTGATGTAGAAGAGTGGTCAAAGTAGTTGACGAATTACAAGGATAAAGCTTATCCTTCGTCCTATAAAATTTGTTACTTATCCGCTTCTTCATGGCGGCCACTTTCGTGGCAATCTAGTGTGCGCCACAGCGTGCATGGCGCGCATGGCGCGCAAGTTTGACTCTATCTGGATGACTTGGACAATGACGTTGTTTTGATTTTGACATGTGGCTATCTCTAAGTAGCTGTTGATTTTTTAGCTGACACCACGTTTTGGCATTGACATTGCTGGATTTTTTATTTAAAAATATATAAAAAAATATTTTTAATATTAGTATATAAAAATATCAAAAAAATAAAAAAATAAAAAATAAAAAAAAATCAATTTAAAAAAAAAAACACTTTTAAAATATAATATTGGGCTTTGGGCTTTGGGCTATTGGGCTTAATCAAAAGGGTATTTGAGTGATTAGATTCAATTGGTCGATGGTGGATCGTCTACTCAGCTAGTCACCATGTGGTCGGGGTGACTTGTTGCTAATCTGCTGGAGCAGTAGGCAATTGATTTCTGTATATAAAGTAGTGTTTTGTTTCTAAAAAAAAAATATTAGACACTGATAAGGCAAGACCAAGAAAGACTCAGATTTGATTGTTCTCGGTAACATACATAAGATGGAAGGATTCTCTTTGTATCATGTTTTGTTATGATAGATAAAATATAATAAAATTATTTTATTTTTAGTATAACTTAAAAATATAATTAGATATTTTTTAGTTGATATAAATTGTTGAAATTAATAATATTATAATGATTTTAGTTATAAAATCATGACTAAATCGGGGTCTAAACTATTATGGTATAAGAAAATATTGGAATGATGGGCTCAATTTGATCTGGTAAAAAGATCAAGTTAACTATGAATAAAATACATGTCAAAAACCGTTGTTTTTTATAGAAAAAAAAAGAGTTTTGGGTTAGCCGAGTTGACCCTTGTGATATATGTCTTGAATCTTTTCTTAAGCCGACTCCTAGGTTAGGTTTAAAACCATAATAATAGCTACTGTTATTCAAAAATTAACTTAAATCAACTCGTGCTGATCCTACCGACCTTTAACTTGGACCTTGCTTTAATAGATCTGAGCTTTAAAACTATGATAATAAATTTTTTATTTTTATATTAATCCAAGTTGATTGTTTTGGTTTTTTTATCATGGTCTTGCCATGAGTTGACTCTTGAATCAAATTTTAAAATTATAACAATAATTATTTTTATTTTATATTGACTTATGTCAACTTGAGTTGATCTTTTAACAAATGAGTTGGATCCTAACCTTGAGTCGACCCTCGAGTCGAGTTTTATTTAAACAAAATTAAACATGTCATTTTTTTGCACAACCAAGGTTCCAATTGTGTTGGAGTTGGCTTTACGATACCATTTAACAAAGATAGACTAAATACAATCTAGTTGTCATTACCTTTTAATTTGGGTTTATAAAAACTTTGTGTGTTGTTATTTTAACTATTATATAATTTAACGAGACTCAATAATGAAATAATAAAACTCCAAAGGATAAAATAAAAAAATATTTTTTTATAAAATCAATCCAAATTAATTTGCTAAATTTATGATCTAAACATAATATAACCAAAATAAACTACCATGGTATGGAAATATATCTTTTCTTTCTAGTCGAACCTTTAATGGCCTCGTGTGAATGAAATTTTGGACTGATTTAAAGACATTAAAAAATCAGGATAAAATAAAAAATATATATTAAAAATTAGAGGAAAAAAATAATGGATGAAGAATCAAATTGAAAAAGAAAAAAAAAAACTTCAGCGCGTATGTTACGCGCCAGCAAGTGGGGGTAGCCCTGCCACATTCAAAAGCAAGACAAGGGGCTCCGTTCATGGCTTTTCTGGGTATTATTGGAATCTTCACAACGAGTGCTCTCTCCCATGCCACCATGTGTCATTGGCAAGTCGGCGTGGCTCCAGTTGTACTTGTTTATTTCAAATCCAATATAGATTTACGGGGTTCTGTAATCGCTATTTAAAAGTTTTTTTTTTTAAATTCTATTTTTATTTTATAATTTTTATATTAATATCAAAAATAATTATTAAAAATAAAAAATATTATTCTAATATAATTTTAAATAAAAAATATTTTCAAAAACAATTTTAACCACACTTTTAAATAATTTAATTATTTACACCAAAGAGAGATTTTCTTGGGAGTTTTTTTTTAAGACTAGCATTACTCTAGTTTCTATTATTCAATTACTAATTCAGCTTTTTTTTTTTTCAAAAATCAAAATATTTAATTATCGGATGCAACTCCAAATTCCAAGGGACATGAGTACTCATGTCAAGATTATGATTGGCCGGGGTTCAATTATTTTACAAGATTTTGTTTTGGATCATGATCAGACGAGATTTTTTAAACCTAAATAAACAAAAATAAAATTAATAGGCCTAGCATTTATTATTTTAAAGTATTATTTATTTATAAATATATCAAAATCATATATTTTTAATAAAATTATTTTTAATATTAGTATAATAAAATAATTCAAAAGGATGGGTTTGTAGTAAAAAGTAGTAGCAAGCATGGGTTTGCATATTGGTACCTCCTAAATTTTGTACTATTTTGTACGATGATTTTGTCAAAAAGATTTTGTTAGTTGATATAATTATTTTTATTTGTTATTTTAATAGGATTGAATGCACATTAAAGATGCATAGAACTTAAAAAAAAAGAAACATTTATTTGAGATGGTAGGTTATTTTTTTTGTTTTTTATATTGATAATATAATTATAGAAAATTTATATTTTAGACCCATCTAATTTATGGTAGTTTTTAATGTGATAGAATAGGAACTATGTTAGGATCATGTGCTTGTTTTTAATATAAATCCATTTTGATATATATTAAAAAACATATTTGGAAAAAATATTATATTTTATCTCAAAAACTTATATATTTATTTTAGTTCCTCTCTTCATAGCAATTAATTAGTTGTTGTTTTTTTTTATCTAGATGGCCTTGATATGTAATACATTATAAAGTTGAATATGACCATTTAGATCAACAAAGTTAGAGGATTCAACAAGCTTCGAGCTTGCATCTGCCTCGAAGTTATAAAATCCAACAAGATATTTTTTTAACAATATTCTTTTATTGACAATTACAATGAAATTACTGATGAAAATTTGCCTAAACACCAACAAAATATTATGTTGGTGCTCTTAAATTCTCTAGTTGTGAATATGTTTTTGGTCTAGTTAAGCTATTTACACTTATAGAGTTTAAATCCTCATGTCCACAATTTGAGATTAAAAAATATATATTATAAAACAAATCTAGAATTATACATAGAGTACGTAGTTGATATTGGGTTTTAAAAATATTTTTCTTTCAAAAAATGCATTAAAATAATATTTTTTATTTTAAAAAAATTATTTTTAATATCAGCACATTTAAATGATTTAAAAAAAATATTTTTTTTTTGAAACGTAGTGCCAAACACCCCAGTAGTGTTTAAACATGAAATTCGACTAAACATGATGTTGTGTTTAATCTCTATGTGTCCAATAATAAATGCTCTTACATTTATATTTTAAATGACCAAATTTTTGTTAGCTAATTGTTGTTTTTGTATGACATTATCACCACTAAAATTGTTTATCAAGGAACCCCCCATGGTGTGGTAAGACCAGATTCTAGCCCAAGACTAGCTAAATTAATAATAAAAAATATCTAGTTATAAGGCATGCATAAGAAAAATAGTGAATAAAACAAAATAAGAAAATAAAAATAAACAATCATCTCCTTGGACAAATGGTGATAGCAAAAAATAAAACTCTTGATTTTACCACTTTTTAATGCAAAACAAAGTGTTGGGTATAATGGAATGATATTGTTTTTAAAATATATTTTATTCATAAATATATTAAATCATATTTTTTTATTGTTTAAAAAATTATTTTTGATATTAGCACATCAAAATAATTTAAAAACATATAAAAATTAAAAAAAAACAAAAAAATGCTTTTCAAACATCGGGATTGGTATAATGAACCGCTAATGGATGAACTAGATAAAAGAAATATTTTATAATTAATTGATCAATACAAATCACTCCAAGTGAATCTTTTAAACATGAAAATCTTGAATAAAGATTGATAAGAGCATAAATTGTTCATGGGCGCACCTATTAGGTAACACAAATTTTGAAATCAATTAGTGAAAATAAATCGTTCACGAGCAGAACATGTAAGAAAATTACATATTTTGAGATTAATTGATCATATATAAATCACTCATGCGTGGACCGATTAAACATGATGTTTTTAAAAATTATAGTAAAAAAATAAACAATCATAAAATATAACTTTTTGAATTAATTGGTTAAAACATGTTGCTTGTAAATTAACTAATTAAACAAGAGGGGGGGGGGGGGCTTAGTCAAATGAATTGTTTATGAGTTTTTTTATGTGATAAAACTTCAATTTCAAGAAAGTATATTTTGTGGATTTAGATAATCAAGTAAAATCCTGATTGTCTTAGCCTCTTATAAGAAATATATATCCTGACTCAAATTCTAAAACTATTGTACATATCACAAGTTTTTTGTCATTACTTTATGTTTTTTAGGAATTGTTTATTAAAAATACACAAGCTTCAAAATTAAATAGTAAAAAAGGTAACTATTCTCGAGGGAACCAATTAAACACATGATTTTTTTTAAAAAAAAATTAAACAAACTACTAATGGTTGATCTAATTAAAAATACACAAATTTAAAAATTAGTTTGCCAAAAACAAACCACTAATAGGTAACTCGATTAAACATGAGATTCTTTAATAAATTAGATAATCCTCAAAATTCATCTTATTTTGATGATAAAACATAAAAAATTCAAGCAGTTCATATTTATCAAGTTATTTCATATCAAGAATTCATCATATGATCAATATTAATCATATTCATTGAGTCCTATTGTATATATATAAAAAATTAAGCCATGCCATAAAAATTCAAGGTTTTGGATTTAATTTGATAAATCACTTTGGTTATAAATTAAGAAATTATTTGATAATCACGTGATAACAATTAAGCAAATAATTATTTTTAGGGGATATGGTGTGATGGTAAAGAATTTACGATCTGCATAGAAAGTCTCGAGTTTAATTAGGTCGTGCATTCCTTGTAAGAGTTTGAAACAATCATAATTTCACTCGCTCGCTCGCTAACTTGAATCCACAAAATATATTTTCTAAAAGATATTATTTCACTGCATTAAAAAAAATTAAAAAATTAAACAAGTAATAACTCACGCAAACCAGTAACCAATCAATTATCAAAGCAATAATTCAACAAATACTTATCTTGGATAATCGTCAAAATCAAATCACAATCTCATGCTCCTAATTCCATCAGGGACATTGAAAGGTTAATCATCAAAAACTAAAGTTAATAAAAAGTTTTTTATTCTTGAAAATAAAATGATGGAACGATCAAAAATAAAAAAGGAGAGTGGTGGGAAGAGATTGCACTTTAAATTGGTTCTAATTGTAAGTTTATTTAAATTATTTTTTTGAGTGTCTTTAGGATTTTATTTTTTAAAAATTAATTTAGTTCTTCTTTTTATTCAATTTAATTCTCTATTTTTATTTTATTTTGTAGATTAATCTAATCCGTCCGTCTACATGATGTAATCGAAACCATTGATTTTTTTGAAATAAACATCATTAACAGTCCTCGTATACTATTAGTGACAGATCCGAATGAAGAGACCATGCATGATCAACAATGAAAAATACAAAGCCTTCAGTGACCAAAATGGAAGTGGAGGGGCTAAAATGACTAATTTTCAAAACTTAGGGGACCTTTAATTTTTTATTTATTTTTTATTTTCCCTATTAATAATGATGTAATTTCCTCCTCCGGTTTCACAGCAATCATAAAATAATCCCACTTCCCCGTATATATAGCGAAGTGTAGCCCATCACCCGCCCGCAAACAGTCACCAAAGCACAAGTCCAAGCCGTGTTCTCAATTTTTGACTGTCACATTCTTGCGGGTCTAACCCTTTCTCTCAATCCGTACTTGCCACCGAGGGTTTTCCTTCCTTTCAGTCTCCATGGAGACCTCCTCTTCTCTTCCCTCCGATTCCAATCCAAAAGCTTCCGGTGCTTCCAGGTTCCTCGCCAATCTTCCATCCCGCGGCTTCTTGTCCTCCGCTGTCTCCTCCTCCAATCCGGTCATTCTCTTCCCTCAGTAGATTTTTTCTTTACTTTTTATTCACAGAGTTGTTTAATTTAGTTATTTATTTTACTTTAAACAGCGTGTCTTTGTCTAAATTTTAAGTGAGGGATTTACTGACTAGAGGTCGGTATTTATAGAATTATTCATGTCTCTACAATGGGTAATTAACATTAGTGGGGTTTTAAAGACTGTGATTAGTGACAGTGAGGGAAAAGGATGTTGATTTTTTCGATTGAAGCTATAAGATTTTAATGGAGAGAATGTTGTTTGTGTAATTTAAAGCTATTAGGGTTGGCATGTTTTCTATTACTTTCTTATGTTTTGTCATCGTTTGCGATGTCTTGGTTTAATGCTTCATGTTAATGTTTATCCTCTTTCCTAGTTTGCTGAGAACTTGCTCGAATGATGGAAATTTTATGCAGGGTGGGATGCGGGTTTATATCTGCGAGCATGACACTGCACCCCCAGGTCTATTTATGTTTTTAACGTTCTGGGTTTTCTGAACTTTGATGTTTGGTGCAATTCGTAGCCCTGAATTTATGCAATATCCATTGCTGTACCTGGAAAGGACCAAGTTTTCGATTAGGTTTTGTTTTCAGTAAATGTAGCATGTCTGAGTTTTCATTCTTCGGATTCAAGTTCTCAGATATCGGTTTTGTGGTCTCACATAACCGGTTAAATTTCTTGTATTATAGAATCTGCTCCCGTTGTATCCTATGAAAGAGAAAGAGTACATTTTACTGTAGAATTGGAATGTAAAGCTCATGTTGTCCTCAGGCTTCCATGTGGATATTTTTTTTAACTTGGCGTCTAATCCTAGAGAGGCTTGGTATCTGCTAGTTTAGTTTTCATACATGGTAGATTTGTAGCATTATGAGTTGGCCTTCCTGGCTGAAAATCTAGGCATCATGAAACTCTTTATGAAGACCAGCTTGTTACTCTGATGGTATATCATTGAAGAAAGAATAAGCAGACTTTTTTATTCTTTTTTGAGCTTATAAAGCATCGGATTGCAGTTCCAAAATCTTGAAAGCACTTGCTATAGAAAATTTGTAACTAAATTCTCCTATGACTTTTCTGTCTTTTTCCCCTTCTTTTCTGATAGTTTTTTGTTTGTCTTTTTGGGAAAGGAGGGGGGCAGTATTTTGCCACATGCTACCTTTTACATTTTGCAATGACATGTGTCCTTGGATAAGAGTTGCTTCTGGCCTGGGGTAGGTATTTGAATTTGGAAACAGTGTCCTGAAATAGAAAAGTTAATCATGAAGTGAAATGAACTAATATCTCAAGCGGCTTTGGATTGAAAGATTTCATAACCTTTGATACTCTTGTAATTTACTTCTTTTGGGCCCTATGCCGGTCTACACACACCAAGGATTATTGATCTCTATCCCTAAAACCCCATATTCCCGGTGGAGTTGGAGTCATTCTCTAGTCCCTGGACTGAACTTCATTTGACTCTATATGCTAAGTTAGCTAGCAATATCAAAGTTTATTAGATCACCATTTCTATGTATTAAATTAAATTTCAAAGACTGGATTTTTTAAACTTATTCCGAGTTGATTATGATTTGTCTTTTTGTGAATTACAAATGCATAAACAATATTCAAGATGCTGATCCTCTCCATTTATACTGTTATGATGATATATCCATCATATTAATTTTTCTTTGTTGCTGTGAACAGTGTAGGAACCATGTCCATATTATTTTGTTTCAGTGTTGCTTTTTCTATCTTCTATATCATTTGATAAATTGAAGAAATGTGTGGGTTAATCTCGTGCAATCAAACTCCTGGAATTTCTAAACAATGCGAGTGCATAATTGGATACTGGGAAAACTGACTTCCTCTCGCTTTATACTCAGAGGGCCAACAAATAAGGACTAACCAGACAAACATTCTGATAAGATCACTCCAGCTTAATAAACAGAAGGGTGATTCCAGCTCAAAGGATGTGAAGGGGGTGGCTGCAAGTGAGGGTTCTAGAAAGAGGTACTGCTCCCATGGTTACTGGAAGAAGATGCTTCAATTCCTTGAAAGGATCTGCCTGCTTGTGTTTCCTTTAAGCATTATATGATTGTGTTGCAAACCAATTTTGTTTTGTTTCAATTTAGGGAGGCTTTCATGCTTCAGTTCCATCCCATCTGTTTAAAGTAACCAGCATGAGCATTTATTTTTATGCTTCTTCTTTGCTTGTTTGTTGGCTATTTTTCATTCTGCTGTGAAAATTCTATAATGGCAAAGCCTTTATTGATAGTTTATTCAGTCTCATCAATACTTGCTGCCACCAATTTTCAGGGGGGCAGAAAAAGCTTTGAATTCCAGGGCTTCAGCAAAGAGAGGCAATAATCAGATTGGTTCTCTACAAGGTGAGGTTGTTGGTTTTTGTTTAGCAGCAGCGTGTCTTAGATGTCAGCTATCTGTTATATCTAACTAAAGGTCTCTTCACTTGTATTTTGACTGAGACTTGAAATGGTTTTTGAGCAAACAGATGAATCTGATGGCCACACATCAGATAAGGAATATTACAGTTTGACAGTAGAGAGGCTCCGGGCTCTCCTGAAAGAGCGAGGTCTTTCACCCAAAGGAAAGAAGGCAAGTATATAGCTTATATCTATCTTGTCTGGACGTCTTTGCTATCTAGTCATATGGATGTTGGTTACTTAATACTTGCAGTATTTGTTACCTCTCATCGGTAGCTCAGATGGATTGATTCTAATTTGTATTGCACCTTTAGTCCAAGTAGTACATCTCCCTCCCCCTTCACAAGGTGGAGACCTTAGGTATGAATCAAAGAGAAGTGAACCCTCTGCCTCTGTGGTGGGGGGGATTAAGGGAGGAGAAGTATCGTCATCTACAAAACCAGCCAACGAACTTAAAGGACGAACTACATGTATTTCATCTGTTGGCATGATGATGTGGCCCTCAGACTGGCAACCCTCTTATTGACTATAAATGTTAGAATCATCCTTCTCATTCTGCATCTTCCATCACTCATTCGTGGCATTGCCTGTGCAGGATGAGCTTGTTGCAAGGTTGAGAGGTGTGTAAAAAAATAAGCGGTTGATTGCTCGGGTTCAAGTGCAGAGACGAGGCTAATCTCTGCGTATGTGCCGATCCAAGATAAGGATAGTAGATTATTTCTTGTCTTGTATATGTAACTTAGGAAATATCCAAAATATGCTAGTTGTAACAGAGGAGTGAATTAATAACTCGAGCACAAGAATGAGCCAACTGCAGTTCTTGAGAATTGCAATTTGTATGGTTTTTTGTCTTGGTGTTGCGATCCATAAATGTTTTTTAAAAAAATGATTTTTTTTTAATTTTTATTTTAAATTAAAATTTTAAATATTTTTATATTATTTTCATGATTGTTAAAAATAATTTTTTAAAAATAAAAAATTTATTATTTTGATATATATTTTTAAATGAAAAATAATTTCAAGGTCTTTCGGTACAGGGATATCTATACTTTCTATTTCGTGCTGCCACATGTGATCGTATCATTGGAAATAAGAAATAATATTTAATATAGAACCATAACTATAGACTTTCACGCAACCTCCCAATCTACAAGAAAACCAACCAAAGTAAAATGAAGAGAAAAAACTTCGAGAGAGAGCCGTGTTGTTTCTCTAATATTATCTCAGACACAGGCTTTGAAATTATTTATTCCATATAAAATGACAAATATAATTTCGTGCAATATGTTGGAATGCTACTTTCAAAGCTTATTTTGTTGTTTTTAAAGGGCAAGCTAGTAATTACACATTTACGATTGTAGCAACCATGAATATTGTTTTATGTTTTGTTTGATATACGATACGAAGAATAATTTAAATAAAAAAAATTATTATTAAATAATATTTTTTAAAAAAAATATATTTATTATAAAACCATTTGACCCGTGGTCTCTCCGTGGTCCGGGATCATTTGCAAACCATTCGATTTGCGGCGGAAGGATTCGCAATCTTTTCGATGGTCCAAAACCCATTAATTATTGCTTTAGGGGAATTGCAAGTGGGGCCCTTCAAGGAAAGTTCGATGGTCCTTTTTCAGTTGTTTGACATGACATATTATTGACCGAATTTTTTATTGGATCATATATAGCATTTAAAAAATGTGTCTTGTTTTTTAAAATAATTTTTATTAAAAAATATATTAAAATAATATTTATTTTTTAAAATTTTATTTTTAGTATTATTATATTAAAATAATTTAGAAATAAAAGTTAATTTGAATTAAAAAAATTAAAATTTTAATAAAAATATATTTTTTAAATCAATTTTTAACTCGATTTAACTCAGTAAATTGATATAAAATTTATCTGTTATAATATAAAAAATATTAATTTAAATATGATCTAATTGATCTGGTAAGTCTAATGATGATTAAATAAAACTTGTTAATATTTTTAATTAAAAAAGTCAAAGCACGTTAGGTTTTTTAAATAAGAGTTTTGCACTACGTCCTTTCCTAAGTGGAGTCTAATAAATATGTTCCGCGAATCGAATGGTAAGAATTAGATGCACATTTTTTCCATCTCAATTGTAAAGAGGCTCATAGAAATTTTAATTTGCCCCGTTAGGTTTACAGGGAGTTTCAATATTTATAATATTTAAAAAGTATTAAAAAATAACCTAAAACCAGCAAAAATTAAAGCATAAATCAGTCAGAAAAAAGACATTTTTAGTAGCAACAAAATCATTTTTTCTATGAATTAATTAAATTAATTTAAATAAAGCCAGATGAATATAAGTCACTCATTTGATTTTTCAATCAAAAGCTTCATAAATCTTATCCCTCATTCGAGTTTTCATGTCCCTCTATTTCTTATCCTTGTATTGTCAATAGATGGATAGTCATGTAGTGTTAATATTATAAAACTACCGTTTATTTTAAAAATTATTGTTTATATTATTTAAATTACAAAATTACCATAATTATAGAATTGTTAATTTTTTTGGACTTTCATCAAACATGTAGTGGATTATCCTATGTCCAAGGAGCATAACAAACCAAATTTTCCCCCCTCTCCACAAAGATCAACGCCCAGAATGTTCAAAATTGTTTAATCACTTTTATTGCTAATGACATGTATCTTAAACTAATCTATACGAGGATTCTATACAGAGATATCATGCATGTCGATATAAAAACTCATATAATGATTATGTGAGTGATCCTCGGACTAATATCTCGAGGGTTTTTTTATATAAAAAATGTTACGTGCTAATCATGACTATATGTTGTCTAATTAACGATAACAAACAAGCATGTATTGAGTATAATATAAACTATTTTAGTGATTAAGAGATGACTTATCATCCTAGTTGAATTAGAAAAAATATTTTATACGTTATCAGATAATAATGATTGTGAAAATCCTCATTGAATGTGGAATGAAATTTAAAAAAATTTCAAATATTATTCAAACAATCAATAATAATGATATTGAGAATAAACATGATATGATAGGAAAAACACATTTCATGCTATAATATTGAAATTGAATCATTATTAATGTAAGGATAATAATTATATCGAAAAACCTACCACTAAAAAGTTGAATATTTTTAAAAATAATTGATTCAGTGGGGTTTATCCTCTCAACCAATGACCTGGACATTGCTTGGACTTGAATTCTAAGTAAGATATTAAAACTATGATAATAATTATTTTTATTTATTCATTGAGCTGAGTTAAATCATGTTGACCTTCCTAACCCATAACCTGAGTCTTGCCCTACTCGACCCTTGATTTGAATTCAAAGTATATTAATAACATTTTTTATTTTTGCATTAAGCCTTTCATGTCAATTATGAACATAACTCACAACTCGAGTTTTGCCTTGAGTCAATCCCTAAATCAAATTTTAATACCATAACAATAATTATTTTTATTCTTATGATGAATCGAGTCAACTCAACATATGATCTGAGTCTTGCCTCTAATAAACTCTAAAGTCAGCGTTTAAAATCATTGTTATTTTTATTTGTATATGTATTCATCAAGTAATTTTAGAATTGGGAATTTTTTACAACGATATTTTAAAAACACAAAATACAAAACCTCACTGAAAAATTATAATGAACACAAGTTTATTTTTATTTCTCGATCGTCCATGAAACAAGCACGTTTTTATTTCCAGCGATTAGAGATGAGAATCGACACCTCACCAAGCCTGGATGTCCAATCAATTCGAAGCCGCAATTATTTCCCAAAGTGTATGAGTTGATTGTTCGAACTTCCACCGGAACGCATGATAATTATGTTTCTAGCATTGCTGTCGGAATATTTTTACATCATCGAGTGCAAAATTGTCATTACTCAGCTAGTGCTTTATTTTTTTAATAGAAACAGAATATTTCGGTTTTAGGATTTTTTGAAATACTGTTTTGGAGTTAGTATTGTTAATAAAAAAATATAATTATTTAAAATTATGTAATTTAATATAAAAAATATAATAAAATAATTTTTTCTAAATAAAATCATGAACATGTATAATATTACGAGAATGTTATCATCAATATCGCAAGACATTATATTCTCTGATTTCTTTAGAATTTTAACATAATATATATAAATATATTAAGAGATTTATCGTAAAATTTCATCTCAATTTAACGGTTAAATTAAAAAATATAATTTATATTATAAAATTATCTATTATTTAAAAAATTATTACTTAATCAAAATAAAATAAACAGCACGAGCCCAAAATATTTTCATCGATATTTAATGAAAAATTCAAAATAACCTGGAATTTAAACCGCAGCAAAACAATGCCGATTTTGCGACTGGTTGCGAATATAAGGCCGAAAGATAGCTAGCAAAGCAAAGTTGGATTCGACGGAAGATCCCAACGTCTGCTTGAAAACCCCCCCCAGAGGTCCAACTTTAGGGCCGAATGGGTCGGTGCTCTGTCCTCACGTTACCTTCTGTTCGGCTCGAAGAACGGGCTAAACTGTCCTTTACTTTGTCACTTCATCATTACTTCCACGTGAAAGCTATAGCCATTGACGGCGCCGTTTTTATGATTGACCGTCCGAAGATAAGAAGCCGCTGTTTATTACAATGCGTGCATCCGGATTGGAAGCTGGATCGCAGATAGGACGTTGCCATGGACTTTGATATTCCTTTCGGGATGTTCATTGTCAATAAAATGAATAAGCATCCTTAATTACCTAGTCAAATCCTTGAATTTATATATTAATCTATAAAAAAATATTTTTAAAACAGCTATAAACCATTCTACACTCGGGAGGGGGTTACCCTATCCATAGATTAGATAGTCAATGAACCACCCCGAGAAAGAAAACGAGTGCGTGCTAACTCAGCCCTAGCTACGGGGTCCCGTTTTAAGTGAAATTTATTTTGACATGAGCAATTTGTCAATCTGTGAAGAGCTGAGGAAGCCCCGCCAAGGCTCAGATAGGGGCAGCTAATAGCTCCAAGCAGCCTGTCTCTTTGAGCTAGCTACCCTTTTGTCGGTGGTGATGATAAATTTTGCTAACGGTTTAGTGTGGTTTGAGAAGAGGATGAAATTGTTTTTAAAAATATTTTTTATTTAGAAATATATTAAAATAATATTAATATATAAAATTAATTTAAAAATATTATTTTTTTATTTTAAAAAAATATTTTAGTCGTGTCGTGGCTGATTATAGGCCTATGCTCGTAGCAATTGGATTCATTCATAGAAGCAGTAATTACTCTCTCCCGAAAACAAAAACGTGCTTCAAGATTTTCACGTGCCTCCAAAATTTCGGCGCAAGGATAAGGTCAGTTCGGCAGACTTTAAGTGGCTTCGGAGGGGTATAATAACCCTTGGAAGTTCTCTCAACCTGAAATTATAAAAATATTAGAATATTTGGAAGATATACATGTGTATATACTATATGAAATGTGAAAAGTAATTTTCATAAATGAGCTGTATTCATCTTTGACACACAAAATAATCCCATAAATATTGAAAAATATATTAAATCAAGCCCACTGCCTATGTGTAAAATTAACGTGCTCTAGCAAAATTATCCCTCCATTGTGACCTTAAATCATTTAATTAGGCATTTTAAATCTTAAGTTTCATAGGATCCATTTCTGATTTAAAAAGCAAACTAGACCCCCCCAACATATTTTTAAAATCAAGACCCCCGAAATTAGTCAATGATAAAAGTAATAATAAAAATTTAAAAAAGAAAACAAATTTAATAGGGAGAGAAGATCCAAGTTGACTGTGGAGGTGAGAACAAAAGAAACTCACCCATGATGGTATTTAGGAACATATATTACAACGAGTATCATATAATTATTTAATCTCTTATTTTCAAATAGTAGTTTTAATTAGTCTTTAAACGATGTGACGTGATGGTACAGGATTTGTATTTTGTATAGCAGATTTTAAATTTGACTCAAGGTATATACCTATTATAAGAGTCTCGAATAATCGAGATTTTATTCGTTCATCTGGACTCATAAAATATATTTTTCAAAGGTTATCCAAAAAAAAGTAAACCCTATATGAGCTTTCCTTAACAAGCTGTTGAGTCATCACAAATTTCCTCTCAAATTTTTTCAATTTCACAGCAACTATTGAATAATATTATATCACGAAGAGCATAGGAAATTTTAGGGTGTGTACTTGACTATTTTAATAGCACATCCTCAACATTAACTTGATGCATTCATATAAATAAATTTTGGTTTGAAGCTCAAGAATCTCCTCCTTGACTATAAATATAATTAGGAAAATTATTACTATATATATGCGTGCGTGCGTGCGTGTACATTGGTTTAGTAGCACACTTACTAGTTACTACGAGTCCTCTCCCTGAAATTACGTCAAGCAATTGTTTGAGCATGAGTTTTATATGGTAAAGCAATTTCACATTTTAAAGAAACTTACATTCCATTAAAGTGTGTGTGGGGTACTCTCTCTCTCTCTCTCTCTCTATATATATATATATATATATATATTTCACATTTTAAAGAAACTTACATTCCATTAAAGTGTGTGTGGGGTACTCTCTCTCTCTCTCTCTCTCTCTCTCTCTATATATATATATATATATATATATATATATATATATATCCACGTTTTTATCAAGTAGGTAGTTGCTGGCTCCAGAAATAAATAAATAAATAACAAAAGCATCATTGTTTCTAAGAGCGAAGGGAATTAACTAAAAAATAAAAGAAGAAAGTGAATTTGATTGGGAGAGAAAACCCAAGTTGTCTTTGGAGACGAGGACAAGATGAGTGGAGATTCGAGGGGAAAATATCTAGAAGAATTTAAGTCCATGCGCATGGTTCTGGAGCTTGAAAGGGAGATGAGACGACGCAGGGTTAGAAGGTCTTTGGTTGGGTTAGGAATAAATTACTATTTAGTACATGTGTTTTTAGCAAAGTAACTAATTAGTCCCTCTAGGTTGAAAATGCTTATATTCCATCCCTATGTTGTTTCTTCATTTACAGCTTACCCTCTCCGTGAAGTGCCCGTTAAAAGGAAGGTATTAATTGAATGAAATAAATACATTTCTAATTCAAAGAAGGCTAGGAATAATTTCGTGATTTTTAAAGAATTGACCGTCATATATAGTCAATAAGCCTATAAAAGGCAAACAGCACACCTCAAGATAGATGGCCTAGGGATTAGGTTATGCTTTATGAAACTAGAAGGACTAGAATGTTATATCACAAACAAGATAAGCACTAAATTAATCTTTATTTTCACCATAATTTTCTCGTGACCATAAATGCATAATTAAATGAAGAGTTCTTTTCCATTCATCCACAAAACACAGGTTGGAGTTCTTCCTTTTTCTTTTTTCTCTGGCTTCATGGTCAGTGCAACGTTTGTTATTGACAATTACCTGAGTTTAAACTCTGTTATGCATGCTTATTATTCCGTAATATTTTATATACTCACTGGACTTATAGAATATTCAGTAGATTTAGGGATTAGTTGCGATGCGTGCAAGATAACCAGACATCTCAATTAAAAATAAAAACAGAATATTTTAAATAATTATCACTTTGTGCTTCAATTAGATACTATCATTGTGTCGTGGACAACATTTACTCTGTTTAAGAGCAAACACAAATGTATTAACAACAATGACAACATAAGAGGTGATATATTATTAAGAATTTAAAATTAAAAAATTTATTTTTTCTATAATCTCATATTTAAATTTTATATGACAATTATTAAAAATTTAAATAATCATTGACTCGGAATCTATTAAATTAATTGAGATAAACCCAATCTTTACACTTCATTAATAAAAAAACATTTGACGAAAGTAAGATGTCGGAACCTCGATCGATGGAAGCTTGGTGGACAAGAGAGGAGGAATATGTGTAGTACATAAGGATCTTTGCCACATGTATGTACTGTAGTAATTAGCTGCTATTGGATTGGATTTGCTTGTTTGCATGGCTGAGATCTCTTAACTACGACCATTTATGAAATCATTTTACTAGTTAATCTAAGGGATTGATTAATCAAAACTAAGTTAGGTGTGGTAATTTTGTTTTTGTTATATATGTGTTTAATTAAAGCTCAAAATCCTACTAATTTTCTAAGAAAAACAGTAGACCAACGAAGAGATAAATATTGCTCTCGATACCCTAATTGGCAGATTCTCTCCTTTCTAAAAGTGAGCAGCATGCATGATGCTGCTAATCCACCGCTCATTTTGGATTTATTCAGCATTTCAGTGATCTAAAAATAATTGGGTTAGAGGAAATATCTATCTATGAAAATAATTTTAGCATATACATTACTCCATATATATGAGAGAAAAACTAAGTCCTTGTCATTTTAATTAACTAATATATGCTAGAATTATTTTCATTTACATAATTTGGATTTAGATTTATAAATTGTTATAGATGCAAGGTGACCCTAGAACTGAAAACTACTTAATTTAGCTAGTGATGGTTTAGGCAAGTAATTAAAACTAGGATTAGATCTCAATTTCATCATGTTCTAATTCGACTTTTTCTATATTCATTATCAAATTGGATTTGAATTCATGATTTCTTTCTGTTTCTCCCTTTCCCCTTCTCTCTTAAAATATCAGCGGCTCTCTCTCGCTATCAAACACATGCCCATAAATTGTATCAGCTCATTAAATTGTGTTATGTGTGCGTGTATAAATAGCTCTTCTTCCCCCATATCCTTAGATCAACCCTACCTCAAACTATTCTAGTACAAGAGCAAGCAAAACTCTCTCGATAATCCTCACCAAAAATCAAGGAGAAAAACTTTTTCCAAAAAAGCTAGCCATGTTCATGTTTCTCATTATCCTTTTCACTATTGGGTCTTACCTTCTCTCTTTCTTCTTCTCATTCTTTCAAGAATTCTACGCCTGTCAAACAAAACTACCCGCCACTTATGGCCCTCCTTCTTATCCAATTATAGGCTGCTTAATCTCTTTCTACAGGAATCGCCGCTGCCTTTTAGATTGGTACACCGATCTTTTGTCGGTATCACCAACACAAACCATTGCGTTGCGGCGGTTAGGTGCCCGCCGCACTATCGTCACTGCCAATCCGGAGAATGTTGAGCACGTGCTCAAGACCAACTTCAGTAACTTCCCTAAGGGAAAACCCTTTACTGAAATCCTAGGGGATCTTCTAGGGTGCGGCATATTCAATGTTGATGGTGAATTATGGAGCACTCAACGTAAGTTGGCTAGCCATGAATTCAGCACCAAGTCTTTGAGAGAGTTCGTTGTTATGACACTACAAGAAGAAGTGGAGAATCGTCTGATACCGTTGTTAGAAGCCGCCGTTGAAGCCAAGAGCGTGTTGGACTTGCAAGATTTGTTGAGGAGATTCGCATTTGATATTGTCTGTCGAGTTTCTCTGGGGACTGATCCTTCTTGCTTGGATCTTTCACTGCCCATCCCGCCGCTTGTTAAAGCATTTGATGCTGCTTCAGAAATAAGCGCCATGCGTGCAATGGCGCCAGTTTATGGCATATGGAAGGCCAAGAAACTCTTCAATTTAGGGGCTGAGAGAAAACTGAAAGAAGCCATCAAGCTTGTTCACGATGCAGTCTCAGAAATTGTTAAAACCAAGAAGAGGGTTCTTGAAAATGATAGAGAAGGAAAACGGGAAAGTGATCTTTTGTCAAGATTATTACTAGCAGGGCACGGCGAGGAAGTCGTAAGAGATATGGTGATAAGCTTCATAATGGCGGGGAGAGATACAACATCAGCGGCCATGACTTGGCTATTTTGGCTGCTTTCAAAACATCAAAACTCTGAGGAAATGATTGTGAAAGAAGTGAAATCATTGCTTGACGACGGTGAAAAGGCAATTGATTTTGAAGTTTTGAAAGGCATGGATTTCTTGAAGGCGAGTTTATGCGAGTCCATGAGGCTGTACCCTCCAGTTCCATGGGACTCGAAGCATGCCATGTTTGATGATGTCTTGCCAGATGGAACTTCTGTCAGAAAGGGAGATAGAGTGACCTATTTTCCCTACGGGATGGGCAGAATGGAAAAATTGTGGGGTAAGGACCGGTTTGAGTTTAGACCAGACCGGTGGTTTCAAGAAACCGGCAATGATCAGACATTGAAATCGGTGAGTCCATATAAGTTTCCTGTCTTTCAAGCCGGTCCAAGGGTGTGCCTAGGCAAGGAGATGGCTATGATACAGATGAAATATGTGGTGGCTTCCATTTTGCGGCGGTTCGAGATCAAACCGGTTTTTGATAACGAACCGGCTTTTGCTCCTCTATTGACAGCTCATATGGTTGGCGGGTTGAAGGTTATGGTCAATAGAAGGGATGGTAATGGTGATATTTGATATAGGATAGCATGTTGCCTTTGTAATTATTTTGTGGCCACGTACGGTTGGTCTAATTTGTGTTAAGAGTTGCATGCCTGTTGAAAATGTTTTATTATATATGATATGCCCTTGATAAAGATATAAGCTAAGTGTTTTTTAAAATATATATTATTTTAATGTATTTTAAACAAATAATGAGTCATATAACACAACAATTTATAAATATATTTTTAATTATTATATTACCCTTTTCATGTTAGACTTGAGTTTAGAGCCTTAGGGAGTATTTAGATGTGTTCTTGAGTGAGAAAATAGTTAAATTCAAGTAAAATAAATAAAAAAATAATAATGAATTACATGTTTATATCTGGATTTAACATTTCATTGTTAATTTGAATGAGCAAACGACACGTCAAGGATGTTGCCTCAACATCAGGTCGTTTAATTGTCAGAATATATCACATGTCGTCTATTCTTCTTTTTATTTTTTCATATTTTTCATCTCTTGTGTATGTTATTCAAAATCTCACCAAAATAATATTAAATATTTATCATAAAAATAAATAATGATTTATGTATATTTTCTTAGTTAGTAATCTCATGTGAAATTTACTTAATTAATATATTATTAAAAAAAAATCATTGTCCTTTCAAGATTTTAAATGTTTTTTCTTGGAGAATTTTTGGTGATTGTAAATTGGTTTCCTAAATAATACGAAGATGTATGTATGTATGTATGTATGTATGTATGTATGTATGTATGTATGTATGTATGTATGTATGTATGTATGTATGTATGTATGTATGTATGTATGTATGTATGTATGTATGTATGTATGTATGTATGTATGTAAATTAATAAAAATATAATTTATTCACTTTCTAATTTAGTTTTAACCAGTATCCTTAAATTTCTTCCATCTCTACTAGATTCCATCTCTTTCACAATTAGTATAAGTATGATTTTGTTTAAATTAAATTACGTAAATCTAGTACAAGCTAGAACGTCATGAATTAGGAATAAATAAAAAGATTAAAAGAAAATAATTACTGTCTTTCCCCCTTAAAATCCTACTCGCCCTCTATAAAAAGGAAGGGTCCAATTAAAAATATTTTTAATGTAAAATGGTAAATATGAGAAGTATTTAATAAAGTATATTATATATATATACAGAAAGAACCTTTGTGTTAAAAAACTAATACGTGAGGGGGGAAATTGCAAATTAGAAAATAAAAACTACTCAAGTTTGTTTTCAAATAAATTATGTTACTCATTTTCATTCTATATTAATTATATTATTCAATTCAAATAACTAAATTTTATAAATAAATAAATCATATATTAATAAATTTTAATTCCCTAAATAGACCTTATCCATATGATTTGCAATTGTTTTTTTTAAACAAAAGTATTATAATATTATAAGTTGGCCATAGAAATTAAGAGTTATTATTCATAGCTTACCCATTTAAACTTTATATCAATTTGTTAAAGAAAAAAATTTAATTCTAAGATAAAAACAAAATACTGTAAATTATATATAAAAAAACATATTACAAATTTTTTGCTTTTGCTCTTATTTTCTATGGCTAAGCTATGGACAAAAAATTATATTTTTGAATTATAATAAAGAGAATATTTCACATTTCTATTTTATATTTTATTATTTTTATCATAATTATTAGTCAGTGCAATATTTTAAAAAAGTCTTGGAAAAAACAAGATACAAAAATGTGAGAATAAAGGTAATGTAATAAATAAGATCTTTTTTTATTTTCTTATCATTAAGAATTTAAAGTAAAAGGAAAAAATAAAAGATAAACCAGACTTGATTTAGAGATATTTAATAATGCTTTTAAGAATGTTTATTTCTAGAAAAAACATTTTAAAAAGTTAATTTACAAAATAAAAAGATATTCATTAAAAAATAAGGGACACGTGTGTTCTATTGTCTTCTTCCTTACAGCTTGCCGGAATTGGAAAGTTTTGTGGAATTCCGACAAATACTGCCGACGATTTCGAAATCCTGTTTTCCCCCTTCTTGTTCAAAACCTTATAAGCTCAAAATTAAACCTCAAAAATCATTTCTAAATAACTATTTTAGACGTAAAATCCAGCTGGATTTTACAATAAGTTTTTGTGGTGTTATAATCACTGATATTCTATTAGTTACTTATTTAACTAATATAAAAAAATAGATACAAATTTAAAGAAAAAAATAGATACAAATAAAAAAATTCCTAGATAGAGATATTTTTATTATTTTTGTGGGTCATAATTTTTTTTTTTTGTGCTGCTCCCTTTCTTTTTGATGGACACAAGAAGTAACTAATAATATACCGGTAATTACTCGTTGAACACCATGAAAATTTTCGAGATTTTGCTACCAACATTACCTAAAAAAATCAATTAATTCATATGTTTTGCCATTGATAATTTTGGCTGATAACATTACCACAAAAACATTATCTTCACAATTTCTATTGGTATTTATCGATAAATATTGTTATCAATAACTATCGGATGTAAACATTGAGGGAATTTTGGTGGGATTAAAAAATCTATGATATACAATGACATGACATTGTTTCAGATAAAAATATCAATGGCATTTCTAATAAAAATATACCATCAATAATTTTTTTGGTAATTACCAATAGGCTAGTGAGAATAATTACAATGGGATTTAAAAATCTATAAAATATGATAACATACTATTGTCATCAACAAAACTACCTATATATTTACCAACATGAATATTTCATCGATAAATCCGTTGGTGATTGTTTAATTTATGAACCGACCTAACCCTCCTCTTTCTCCTTTCTCCTTTTATATTTTTTCCTCTACAACCCTCAATCACTCTTCCTCTCACAACCATATCACTAAGTTTATGAATATTTGTGTTTTGATTCAATATGTTTTAGGATTCTCCGCTTTAAGTAAGCGAATCTACAATATTTTTTTGAAATTTAATTTTAATATGTTAATCTTTTTTTTTCATATTCTTTAAGTATATTAATTTTATTTTGGTGTTTGATGTTTTTTTTTATAGTTTTTTACTATATAAATTTATTGTATGGATTTTATGAAGTGTACTTGTTAGGATTTGTTTTAGATTGTGTAAAATTGCATTTGTTTAGTTAATGTGTTTAATTAATACATGATTATTGTATATAAATTTGATATAAATACTGGAGAATCGTTCATGGATGTATTGTGAATCAGCCTAAAAATTGTGTAAGATGAATTATTACAATTGGGTTTTGGATTTATTAATCATACATTATCTAATAGCCGATTAAAGGAGAAATATGAGAACGATCATTCGACCTATCTAGATTATGATCTAGATGTGTGGTTGGAGGCATAAATATTTGGTGGATCCAATAAAAATCGGATATATGGGCTCTCTAACACCATGTTGATAACTTGTGATCGGCTCATAGTGTTTTGACTGTTAGATCGTCCATCAAATCAGTTTCATTCACTCAAAGTCTAAAGTCTCAAACGATTATAGTAGAGAAAGTTTGTGATGAAATGATCACAATTAATGTTGAGATGATTGCATTGCAACTAATTATTATTTAGATGCAATCATCTTGGGGTGATCCATATGCTCCTCTTTTTATGTCCCGCAATCTCAACCATCATTCTCCTCTTCTAGCACCACTTCTATTTTAGATTTATTGTATCTGATTTTTGCATGTTAAAATTTTAATTATTTGACTTGTAAATTAATTTAATATAATTGGAAAAATAATTTTGATTGTTAATTTATTTTTTATATTACTTTTTTTCAATTTAAGTTTTTGAAAAAAAATAAAATAGTAATGATGAAATTACAAACAGAACATTCAGTTAGTATTTTTCAAAGAGTTTGACAGAAATCACTTAAGATACAACTATTATTGATGGCTATACTAATGGAAAATTCCATCAGTATTTTCAAGAAAGTTGAAAAAAATTATTTAAAATATCATTATTACTGATATATACTAATGAAATTACAGAAAAGCTTTGCTAGTAACATTTAAAAATGCGACTTATTTTTAAAACAATATTTTTAATAAATTTTAAAAAAATATTTTTAATCTAAAAATAATTGAAACAATCGTGCGTGATTGTGGCACAATAAATCGTTGTAACCAAAGAAGGCAAACAAAGATCTTGCTTTCAGAAACACATAAAAAGAGAGAAACAGGCAAAAAGAGATGCAGGATGGTCCTCTGATCAAATTCAAACTCGGAAACCCTAGCATGGACGCCCCTTTTGAGCAGGCAGGGAGGAATTGATAGGAAAGCTTGCACTCCCATGCCGGGTCTATAGATGAATAGACAGGGCTCCAGCATCCATGATGAACAGACATTGCTACAGGAGTTGTACCTTCATAGGGGGTAATGGAGCATGTGGATTTCGATGAGTTAACTCGCTCCAATGGACAGACACTGCTACATGAGTTGTACCTTCATAGGGGTAACATAGCATGTGGATGTTGATGTGGTAACTCGCGTCCTCCAGGTTCGATGTCGATTCTTTTTCTGTTCTGTTTTTTTTGGAATGATCGGTATATTTTGTTTAAATTTAAAAAAGTAATAAATTACAGTAAAATTTTCATTTTTAATTCTTTTGATTTTTTTATCCTTGTTTTGGTTTTTATTTTTGTTATTTTATTTTTTATTAGAATTTTATTTTTATTTGATTTAGTTCTTAAATTTTAGTTTATGTTGGTAATTATTTTAATTTTAATCTTGTTTTTTTTTTTCTCTTTGTTTTTTTTTTGTTTATTTTCTGTTATTTTTATCTGTTTTTGGGATCAGATAATTTTAGTTATTATTTTTTTATTGTTTTTTTGTAAAAATATTGTTTTTTTAATTCTTCAGGATAATTTAATGATTTTAACTATTTGGACAGTAATGTTGATAATAATTTTAACTTTTATAGTAATGATAATGACGATAACGTCGGGATGAATTTTCAATTCATATTTTTTTCTTTTTGGAGATAAAAAGTTAATTACTTTTTTTTATTTGATTATTGCAGGTGTTTTCATATTTTATATTTTATTTGCCGTGTTTAAATTAAAATGAATTATAAAATGAACTGATCTTAATACATTGAATTCAATAGTTTAAATATCTTAATCTTCTTATTTTTTTAATGATAATGATTATTTTATACTGATTATTTCACTGAAATCTACTAAACAGATAAATTTATATTCATTTAAAATTCATATATTTTATTGAAAACTTGCAATTCACAGGATTTCTTATTGCATGTGTTTTCATCATTTATATTTTATTTATTATATTTAATTTAAATTGAAAAATAAAATGAATCAATTTTAATACAGTGAATTCAATAGTTTAGATATCCATATTTTCTTGTTTTTTAATGATAATGATTATTTTATATTTGTTATTTCGTTGAAACCTACTAAACATATAAATTTATATCCTTTTAAAATTCATATATTTTATAGAAAATTTACACTTCACATGATCTTTGCACATTTATTATTTTACCTAAATTTATATTATAATAAAAAAATCTCACACAATTAATACTTTTTATATTGAAAAAAATATAGTATTGACCATGACGATGCGTGGGGGCAATAACTAGTATATATAAAAACATAAACAATACAATACTAAAATGAAGTGCCAAAATATTTTATAATTAAAATATTTCATTCTAATTAAAAAAGCAAAATCCCAACTAATTGAGATACTTGGTTTCAAGTTGCCTTTTTGGCCTCGTCACCATGCCCAGAATGGCAGTTAATTCCCGCGAGAGTGTATTCGAATAGTGATGTTTTATTGGTTAATGGTAGATAAAACATCATTGAGTACAAAAGGTATATTTTACTCTTAATATTTAAACATATATATATTTAAGAAGAAAATAAATATTATTTTTTGTTTATTTTAATTTATATTGAGTATCGAAATCAATAGTATTATAATAAATTTAGTTATAAAACTTGTATCTAACAAATGAAAATCAACAATAGTATATAATAACTTTAGTTATAAAATCAACAATAATATAATAACTTTAGTTATAAAACCTGAATAGATCTAGAACACGTTCAACTCAAGGCTTGGACTAGTCCAAGCTTAAAAAAACATAAAGGTATTTTTTGGCTTAGCTTAACTTAATAAAAAACCTAGGTGAACTCGTAACCAGGTTTTGGGTAAAAAAACATGTAAGATTTTTTTATAAAATAAATCATTAAAGCATCATTTAAAATTTTTTTTATAAAAAAAATAGATCAACCTAGATTGCCCCTACCAACCTATCACTTATCATTAGTTTTAATAATGTAATAATTATTATTTTTATAATTAATATCTTGGTTAGATAATTTTAGATTAAAAGTTTTTTACAATGATATTTTAAAATAAAAAATCATAAATATTGTCGCGACGGCGATTTTTCGCGCTTCGCGCCCCGCCGTCCCTCGCGGGTTTGGGGAGACAACGACGCGCGGTGAAAATTGAGGGTTTTTTATAGCCCTAAAATTTACGACTATAATTATAAGGAGTCGCCACCTAGTATTAAGGTCACTAGGAACCTAATGGTCTGCGAGAGTCTAGGTAAGGGGACTTGTTGTGCAAGGGGAAGACGCATCACCCCCAGTGCACCCTACCTATGGTAAGCTGCAATGTTGTTTGATTGTTTTTCTAAGTTAAAAAATTTACACTGCATTTTCAAAAAAAACATTTTTTTTTGTCTGCAGGTGTACTTTACAATGTAATTTTACACTGTAGTTACAAACCCTTTTTTTTTTTTTATCTACGGATGTACTTTACAATGTAAATTTACACAGTAGTAAAAATCTTTTTTATCTACGGATGTACTTTACAATATAAATTTACACCGTAGTTTAAAACCCCTTTCTTTCATCCATGGATGTACTTTACAATGTAAATTTACACCCTAATAGATAAAACAAAAATATTTAAAATTATTTTTGATATTTTGGCCAAATCCCAACGGATAATCATAAACTGGTTACAATATCCAATTTTCGTTTCAAAATATGAGAAAGATGCAACATAATTTTTACAAAAAATATGCATGGAAAAATCATGGAATTTGGCCGTATGCACAAAAAAAAAATACATTTTTTTTATTTTTTATTTTTGTAATAATAATAGTAAAAAAAACTTCTTTTTTTATTTTTTGTATTTTTTAACTTTTTTAATTTTTTTTTTCTGGGCTGGGCTGTCAGCCACAATGGGCTGACAGCCAGCCTTAGCGGGCTGGGCTTAAACTAGGTGGGCTGACAGCCCACCTCTCATGGACTGGGTCTCCAGTACAGCCCACCTCCTTAATTCATATGGATGCCCGGCCCAACTCAAACAGCGGGCCTGCATGCAGTGGGACGAAATTCGTCCCTGCATGCAGGCGAACGACGAGAGGTAGGAGACCATCAACAGTGATTTTTCGAGTGTGACGAGAGGTGTACCTGTTAGCACCGATGGGTAGAGGAGGTCGAGGTGGTTGTCCCAGTAGTGGCGTCGTCGTCAACGGTGGCCTGTGGTGGCCGGAGGAAGCTCTCAAAGTCGCCTGTGCTTGCGTTGCTGCTACTGCCACCTGGTCTGTTGAGTCGCCGGAGAGTGTTGATGAGTTTATGGCGTCGAGGGGAAGCTTACCGTGGTGATCAAATGTGGTTTTGAATGGTTGAATGTCCTTCCACGGCGGAGAGAGAGACGGCTGTTGGGGCTGTTTTAGAGAGAGAAATGGGCTGTGTAACAGGGGAGAGAGAGAGACGGCCGAGAAAGATGAAGATCAGGGTGTTGTTTTGTGAAATCTCTTTGTTTCGGCTTGTTGTTTTTGTCACAAAGTCTCTGCAAGAATCTCGTCTCTTTCCTCAGTTTTTCAGCGTTTTTGCTCTGTTTTTTTTCTTTGCCCCTTTGCCCGTTTTTTCTTCCCCTTTTCCTCTTCAATTTTCTCCCTATTTATAGGCTAACCTTGCAACTTGCAGGTATGGGATTGATGTCCACAACATGGTGTTTTCAGTGGGTAAGTTGCAGGGTAAGGTGGCTTGCAGGGCATGGCTGCCGGCATGCCACAAGCAGGTCTCTTTTTTTTTTTTTTTGTTTGTAAAGTACACTAAAAAAATGATTTATCACAAAAAGCATTTTTCGACGGGAAGAATGATGTTTTTACCTTCAATTTTAGCTTCCAATTCCAACCAAAAAGTTTCGTCGTCGAAAATTCCGATCGTCTCAATTTTAACCCAAATTAGGCTTCCAAAATTAATTTTTCAGTACTCAAGCCCTTAATAAAATTAATTCAACCCATTTAAGTATAATTAAGCCCTTGCGCTTAATTAAATCCTTCAATTGGGCTCTCAATTAATTCGGAAGAGTTTCGTCACCGAAAATCTTGATTTTCTCAATTGAACCCAGATTCGGCTTCGAAACTTAATTTCTCACTAATTAGGCCCTTCATAAAATTAATTTGACCCATTTAAAGTATAATTAAGCTCTTGCGCTAAATTAAATCCTTCAATTGGGCTCTCAATTAATTCGGAAGAGTTTCGCCACCGAAAATTCTGATTTTCTCAATTGAACCCAGATTCGGCTTCCAAACTTAATTTCTCACTAATTAGGCCCTTCATAAAATTAATTTGACCCATTTAAAGTATAATTAAGCTCTTGCGCTAAATTAAATCCTTCAATTGGGCTCTCAATTAATTCGGAAGCATAATTACACTTTACATCTGATTTTCTCAATTGAACCCAGATTCGGCTTCCAAACTTAATTTCTCACTAATTAAGACCTTAATAAAATTAATTTGACCCATTTAAAGTATAATTAAGCTCTTGCGCTAAATTAAATCCTTCAATTGGGCTTAATTAATTCCAAAACATAATTACACTTTACATCGGCCAACGATTAAATCAAATTGACCCATAAAAATATAATTATGTCTTCTGACTTAATTTTTACGCAGATTTATCTAATAATAAATTATCTTCGCCTCGAATCTGCATTTTCCTTCATTTTTTGGTAAAAAAGAGGTACGACCAGGCTTTCGAAAACATTCAAAATTTTCACATTAATTTTTCTGCCGACACCAGCCCCTTTTATTTTATTTTTGTTATTTTTTGGTATATTTTGAGGAGTCACCCAAAAATTGGGTGATGACAAATATTATCTTTAAAGACATGTTCTCTGTACTTCTTGTTTTGAAAGTATAAAAACTCACTCCAAAATGTATTAGAAACAAATTTATTTTTACATGTATCTGTAGTTTTAACAGAACATGTTTTTATCTCAATTATTTGTTCTTTTTTCTGGAACAGTTAGCCAAACACAACTTAAAAACAGAGAGTTCAGAATAGTGAAATTGTTTCTGGAAGGTTTCATGATAAACAGCTAGATAAATTGACATCCTGTTATTTATTTATTCATAGCATTTATGAATACTATGTAACAAGATATCATATATTTCTTCATGAAGCATAATAACCACTATGTGAACTACAGCCTGACAATGAATTCCCATCATAAGGCCTCTAAGAAATAGGATCTAAAACTCCTCTACCTAACTGCAGAAGCAAACTAAATCAATACAAGAGAGCAAAAAGGAACTGGAGACCTAAATCACAGCAATTGAACTCCATACTGCCTTTTTGGCAATCTGAGTATCATTTATTCAAGAGATTCCACTTCCCGTGGACTTGCGATTTAGGTATCGAATAACAGCATCTTCAACCCTGCACCAAACAAAAAAAAAAAACAAATTCCATTAATGAGTTCATTTCATCTTCCCTCCTTCAATTTGTTTGCAGGGCGATCTAAAATCTTTTTTGCATGCTTCAAAGAGTAAAAAGGTAAATCTGAAGACCCGTGTTAATAATAAATGACAAGATAAAATAAGATTAAAACTTAAAAATGTTTACCATGGCTGATTATAGAAACCAGATCGCTGCTCTTTTTCTGCATTGCGGCTAGCATCTCCAGCAACGAGCTTCAGATCTTTGCTCTGAGAAGCAATCAAAGCATTGATAAACTCTGCTGGAGACTGACTGAAACCAAGAAAGAAAGCCCGCCTCTGACGATGTTCACGTATCTTCAGTATAGAGTTACATATTAATTCATCACAAGCATCAATTTCTTTGATACTCTCTGTGCTGGTCAAACACGCAGCAAGGTCCTTTTGTAACGGTGAAGGAACATCAACTATGAAATCATAGCATGAAGTTCCAGCTGGGAAATTCCCTGAGAGCTTGATCTTATGTTCCAAATGAATAGGCTGTGGAGGAGTTAAATGCAGACTTATCTTCTGTGAAACCAGAGAAAATTTCATCTTCTCTTCCCCAAATAGTTTCTGAAGAGGGGGGTCACATGTGAAGAAGGAGGGATCATTTGGGTTCTGCAACTGCCTAGACTTCACATAATGCCAAATTGCCGCCAAAATTCTGGGGCGAGTCTCGATCTCAATTCCAAGGACTTCTGATAGAGCAGGTGAAAGCTTGAATTTCTCAGGCACATAATTCATTTCCAGCCTAATTCTTGCAGTAAATTCCTTATTTCCTTTTCTCTTAACCTCAAAGCCCTCGTGAAGAACAGGTGATCTTGTGCTCTCCCATAAAATTACATGGTTATCCGGATACAGGCTCTGGTCCAAGTAAATTGTAATTTTCTTGAAATAAGATGAAAATTTTGGATATGATTTCTGGATCATTCCGGTCAGCACAGGGTCTTTCCCATCTTCCAATATCCTCCCAATGATCTTTAATGACCAACAAGGAGGCGCAGCATTCTTCCTCTCATTAGCCCCTTGCACCTGATTTTCAAAAGTGTTAAATACATATACCCGAAGTGTTTTCTGAACACGGGGAGGGTTTTTAAGTGACTCTTGAATATCCGTCTTCTTTCTTGCCATAGCAGCATCCACTCTAGCCTCAAATTCAAGCAGTTGGGTATAAAGTGTGGACTCTGGCAAAAGAGCTGCCACTTTTTCAGGAATCTCCTTCTCATGAACCTTCCTTTTCTTTCTATGAGCAGCTGGAGTCAACTCCATGGTCTTAAACAGTGAACCCGTGTTGGCATTTGATGAACCACTAGAAGGCCTTGAAGGCGGTTTATGGGACTTTTTAGCACTAGTACTGCTAGGCGTGGCTACAGGAGGTGATTGTACACCAACATTACCAGAGTTGACATTTTGCAATTGAGCAATGGATTGGTTGGCCAATTGTATCTGAGATTGAAACTGAGCATGAGCTGCTTGTGCATACTGAGCATGTCCCAGGACCTGAGCTTGCGGCTCTGACAGCTGAAAGTGGCCCGGGTGCCCACCTTGTGTTTGAGGTAGTGACTGTGAGACCAACAGCGGTGCTTGGTGGTTCATGTGCATAGATTGTGCCTTTGCACCAGAATTCACAAATGAGGGTGGAACCCCAATACTTCTTCCAGGATTACTACCACTATTGTTCATTAGAATACCAATCTCATACAGCCACAATGCCTCTCAAAACTAAACAATTCTACATCCAACGACAAAACCCCAGACAACCTCTTACACCCTAATAACAAAAAAAATCAAATTCTGGATTTACAAACATAACACCAAATCTCACACCCTTAAAGTGTAAAAACTAAAAATTAAGCTTAAACAATGAAAGCAGCTTACTTCGAACCAAAACTTCAAACCCTAGTTCCACAATCAAACCCTGAACCAGCCCACAAGCTTTGAACTCGACATACACCAAGTAAACATCTAACTGAAAAATGATTTTATCATAGGCTATAACTTTTCTTCCTTGTGATTTTGATTTTCTTATCAAAAACTAGCTAGGCAATGCGTAAATCTCAATAATAAGATTATAGATATGAAAATGCCGTAATAAAAAAAGGAGGAGGAGGAAAAAAAATAGAAGCTTACAAGGAAACAGAGAGGCTTTGCAGATCAATGAAATGCTTTTAGATTTTTATTTTTTTTTCAAATTCTCTGTTTCTCGAAGACGAGCCAAGCTCTGGGTTTTATTTTCGGATTCCTCTCCAGTTGTGTGCTTATTTATTTTGTGATAACAAAGAGACGTAAATGCCCTTAATTTAAATTGTACTGTTGACTGGACAGGTAAAGAGCTTAGGCCCAAATGAAATGGGCCTGCTTCTTATTTGAAAGTGTTCGAAATAAGAGACCCTAGCTCCCTTTTATTAGGGTTTTTAGCTAAAACTCACTTATTATTGCGGTGTCTCTCTTTTGGTGGTCACAACAGTGTAGACAGAAGCTGCAGCAATGGTGGGTTTGCTTATCTCTGCGTTTTCTTAAAGTTTGGAAGTAGAAAGGAAGAATTTTTCTTTTAGAAGTGGTTAGAAAGCTTAGATCTTTGTAGGTTTGTTGTGTTCTGATTTTTGTGGACCAATACAAGAAAGATATTCTCTCTTAGAATTAGTGCAAAAAGTTAAATATTAGTGGTTGTTTCTTTCCTCTGATTTCTTATGAGATCGGTTTTGTTATAATTTTCAGGTGAAGTATTCAAGAGAACCAGATAACCCCACCAAGTGTAAGAAAATGAAATTTTAATCTTTTATTCTTCTATAAATTAGTGTTTTGTTGAGAACGTGAAATCTGATTTTAGTCTTATTGTTACTATTTCAGCCTGCAAAGCTAAGGGATGTGATCTCCGCGTCCACTTTAAGGTATGTTGAAAGTTCTGCACTGCTTCAATGTTTTGTCTGTGGAAATTGATGTGGTTTTGTTGATTTTGCTGTGTCTAATTGATGGTAGTTTTGCCACCAATGCTATGATATTTGATTATGCCTGTTGCCGCATTGAACACTTTACTTTGTGTCTTTGTATTGAATATAGTACGGAGTCATTTGATCTATATAGTATATTGGTTTAATGGCTTCCCGTTATTCATCTTTTCTGAACTTAAAACCGTTCTGCTAATTGCTTTTTGATGTTTTCCGTTAGTTTTTCATAAGCTTGCTGCTTCTCTACTATTTTTGTTGACACCGTATGAATTTGATGTCTCCAGTTCATATGTATGAATAGCCTTAAATGTATTGGTCAAAGTAGATGCTAGCTTTAGTCTGAAATAGTCAGTGTGCAATTTGTTGAAATTTTATGACATGCCAAAACTGTCTTCCTTCCATCATCTAAATGGTTGGTTCTGTTTTCTTTAGTAATTAATGAGAGTTTTCAGCTTCTTCAATGGAAATTTGTCTTTTATTCTCTCTTTTTTCACGCAAAATATTTTAGTGCTGCTCAATTCAGATTCCTGCATGGTGGATTTGGGTTTGGTAAAATATGCATATGAGATTACAATATTTTAACTCATAGAGAGGGTCTTGTAATTGAGTTGGCCATACAATGTAAGCCAACTTTTTATTGCTTCTTCTAGGTTTCAGTTTTGTTTCTTAGTCAGCATGGATGAGGATGACTGGGGTAATGGGGTGGGTTATAGAAATCTATGGAGTTCTGTGAATGAATGTCTCATGAACTTCAGTAGACTTGCATTCCTTGTTATATGATTTTGTTCTATTGAGGGCTTAATTGGACTAGTCAAATGCGCATTAGAGTGATATTGCCAATGGGTTGAGCTAGCACGAACAAGATGAGCATCAATCTTTGAAACATGTCTACAAATTAAGTTCTTTTTTTTTAATTTATCTTCTCTTTTTCTTGTGTGTATTGCAAGTGTGATCCTCTGTGCAATTGTGCTTTTGTGCTCAGGGTTTCCTTTTCCAGTGAGATTAAGAGCTGTTATTTACCCTGGTACATACATAAATTATTTTGTGACAAATATAGGACGACTTGTTATATGAGTGAGATATTTAATCTTTTTGAAACTTGATTGCATGAGTTTGGCTCATACGGCTGAAGTTGCTCTATGATTGCACATTCAGTTCTCCAACCTATATGAAGCCGCAGCAGCATGACGCTCACTCTGTTGAAATTACCTAAATGGCTTTGCTGACTCCAATGTTGCTATTGTCTATCTCAGAATACAAGAGAGACTGCTTTTTCAATCCGGAAATTGCCTTTGGACAAGGCTAAAAGGTACTTGGAGGATGTTTTGGCACACAAGCAAGCTATTCCATTCCGCCGCTTCTGTGGTGGTGTTGGGCGAACTGCTCAAGCTAAGAACCGCCATTCAAATGGACAAGGGCGGTGGCCTGCTAAATCTGCTAAATTTATCCTTGATTTGCTGAAGAATGCTGAAAGCAATGCTGAGGTAGCTACTTTTCCTGTTATGTGTGATCTTACTATTGTATTTGCTTCATGATCTCTGGATTTCCTATATAATGCTGTGTAAATTTTGTCTACTCATTGTTTAGGTCAAAGGCTTGGACGTTGATGCACTTTACATATCACATATCCAAGTCAATCAAGCCCAAAAACAGCGTCGTCGTACTTACCGTGCTCATGGAAGGATCAATCGTGAGTCCAATACTTTTAGCCACTAAGTGTTTTTTATCTGTTTGTCTTTTCTCTCTGAACACGTCCACTTAATAGTTATATATGATTACTTTGGCAGCTTACATGTCATCGCCTTGCCACATTGAATTAATTTTGTCAGAGAAGGAAGAGCCTGTCAAGAAAGAGGTAATACTCTGAAAATTATAGATTGTTGTGCCTGCTTCAGCAATGGTAATGGCGCGAAGGATAGAGCTGCTGGATTTTTGTTTTTGTGATGCGGTGTGGTTATGCATCTTAGATAGAATGGCCTTTTTCTTTTTTTCCAGGCTGACACTCAGATTGCCCCAAGGAAGCCTAAGGGTGCTCTTCGCAGTGGAGCTTCCTCCTGAAAAGCGTTGGGCTGGTCCAGGATGAACGCTCCATTAGAAAATTTTTGTTTTTCTTCTGTTTGAGCTGCCTTACGAACTATGAATTTATTTGGTAAGAATTTGGTTCTGTAGCTTATAAATGATTTTCTTAGAATTTTACCAACTTTATTCCCAATTGGGGTGGTGGTTTCACTGATCTATCATTTAACAGTTCGTGCTTTCTGCTTGGCTTTTTTGAGGAGCAACTTTTATTTTTTGTATCCTGTTTGCTTAGAACAGAAATCTCTAGGTCTAGAGAAGGTTGATGTTACTGCTGCTTCGATACCAGAGAGTATTCGAGTGGACATGATTTCCTTCAAACAATCTCTTGCGCGGGTAGAGGATCATTTCAATTGAAAGTTGGTATTTCAGTCAATGATGAGCCCTATCCCAAGTATTCGAGTTCAAACTACAAATTTTACATTTGAATTGATCACAGATAAATTAATCCAACACAAGCAAAAAAAAACAAATATATCATGCTTAATATTACTAGTTTTATTCCATTTAAGCTGGAAATCTACAAGAACTCAATATACAAAGAAGAAAATTAATTGTGTAGGCAGTATCAGAGTTCAGATGCACGATTTTCCATATAACAAGTTGATCTGCAAAAGATGTGCCATTGTACGAAGTTCACTGGGTCTCAAACAAAACTTCCATCAGACAGATTTTACAGATTAACTGAAGATGCAAGCACACATGCACGCGTGTAGCCCTCACCCCTAAGCTTATGAAAAATCAGAGCTTTTTTATTTTACTTGCAACAAACAGCTTAGATTTGTTATCCCATCCTCTTTGAAGAGTCATCTGGCTCAACCTCAGACCCAGCACCTGTGTGAAGGCAAATCATGTTAACCTTGGCACACCAAACCAAATTGATGATATAAGATCCCGTGCTTAATTTGACTGGTCTACTAATTTATAAAATAGGATTGTAATGGGCGAGCATACCTTGCCCATGAATTCCAGTAGTTCATCGTTAGCTTCTCCACGGGCAGCCGGTGCAGCTACAGTAACTCGAACATCATCAGAATTCACTCCTGGAAAGAAATATATCAACCAAAATGTTGATAAATAAAAAATAAATACATTACCATGACATGCAAAGTGCCAGATAAGAAAATTACGTTGTTCTTTTCATTCACCTTTCTGAAATTTCCTTCATGCAAATATTATAAGTCAAGCATCATTTCAATGCATTTCTATGAAATATTTGTGCGTTTGTCTGCAACATTTTGTATGCATTCAAGCATACCGTTGTTTGTGGGTATGAAACATAGGTGGTTTGTTACTTTCCAGAATCTACTGACATGAGTTCAAATCATGGAGCATAAACAAGTGGTGAGGGGTGTTGCATAGACACACGATGCAACAGAGCAAACACTATATTAATGCAATTGCGTATCTTATAACAAGCATATTTCGGTGTTTTTAATCACTTTTTAGTACAATTGTCTACGATGAAACAGTTGATTGGGACACAAATAATCAACGAAATAATTACTTGATTTCTCATGGAATTTTCATGGAATAAAGTGATTGAATGATAAGCAGAAAGGAAGGGAGAGGAACCAGTGATGAGGACGTGAGTGCCACAATGCTTGCAATAGTAGACGAAGAGATCCGAGTCTGGTCTTTCGGGAGATGCCTCCTCACTAGAGTACGTGGGCGATGTCCTCTTCGGCATCTCTTTCTCTCTCTGGAAATCTACGACTAGGATGAATCCTCCACTAATCAATCAAATTCAGAGCAAACAAAGAAGCTCGAGAGAGAGAGGGAGGGAGAAATTGGTAGAACCTCCATGCTTTCAGCCAAAGTTTTCGATACCATTTCAATTGGCGTTTTGTTCTTCTGGTGACGAGGAATGTTTTAGTTTTGAAGTATTTAAATATATATTAAAAAATAAAAAATATATATATAATTTTTATTTTTTATAAAATCAAAATTGACAAAACAATTTTAATTTTTTATAATATATATTCTTTTATTATTTTGATTTTGATTTATATTTTATTTTTAATAATATACATAGCATAACTGGTATAATAGTGGCGCATTTTAACCGGTATTTAACTGAAATATTCAGTACGAACCATAATTTAAACTGAGATAAAACTTATACTATTTTGTTTTATTTTTTTATTGGTACGAAAACAAAACGGAATTCACAAACATGTTTTAAACACCCATCAAAAATCCAAAACGACGCCGTAACAGACATAACACAGTTATAATTTTACCTCCATACTTTCACTCTAATGGAACTTTCTCATGGAAAAAAAATCCACTAACATCAAAAATAATCTTTTTGATGGTTGAAATTGGAGAGACGAGCAATTCTTTCTATAACTTGAATATGGTGATGGAAAAAAAATCCACTAACATCAAAACTATGATTTAAGTGTTATATTATGTAGTGTCTGGCAAAAATAATTATGAAAAGGGCTTTTACTATCAAAATCACTGAAAATAACAAGTGAAGAGAAGGTGTGCGTTTGTGACTTTTCTGCGTGACAAAGTAAAATTAAAAATAAAAATAAAATATAAAATCAAAAATATCTTTTGACATCAATATTAAAAGAGAAATTGAAATAGTAATTACATAATTACTATTTTTTCATTAAAAGAGAAGAAATGTTGTCATGAAGAACCTTTACTTCTGATTGTCACGTTTCTCGTGCGTTTGAGAAATATCACTTCGATCAGGAAGCTTTTTCTAATATATTTACGCATGTTACTAAACTTGCAACTACAATCTTGACTTGGCTTTTCTATGGATACGAGGGGCATCCATGCCAGAATCTTCCATCACTTTTTCCAGATACCAAATGTTCCTTCAATCACACAGCACAAGGATGAAGTTAATGGAAGGTTGAGATTGTCGCTTATACTAGAGCAAGAAATTTACAAGGGATGTCGTTTATTAAAAATAAAAGCTGGGGGTTAGTGGAGTTTAATGAGGCATGAATGTCTTCCATGATTTATCAACCACTTCTTTCATTTTAGGAAGAGTATTTAAGACAATTCTTATATATATATATATATATATATATATACACACACACACATATATATAGATAGACAGACAGACGTGTGTGTGTGTGTATAGACGATAGATAGATAGATATGTGTGTGTGTGTGTAGACGCATGAATGTTTATGCATGCATGCATGTATTTTTCTAATATCAGTATATTAAAAAATTATAAAAAATATATATATTTCAAATTTTAAGAATGCCTTTACGATTCTTGACTGTCATCCATCAGCAAAGCTTCCAAGTTCTACCTGTCAACGAACTAAAAAGATGGGCATTATAAAAATGATCGTCAATTTATAGGCATCCTCGTACCCACTCTCTCGAATCTTCTAGTCTTTAACAGGCATGGTGGAATTACATTGGAATATCAAAATCCCCTTATCCAAGAGAACACAGGTTTGGGTGGTGCACTAGGCTTGCTGTTAAGAAGTATATTTGCGTTTTTTAAAAATAGAACATAGAAATTCATTAAAATAAAAACATAAAAAAAAAACTACAAGAAAATTATTGTTTTACAAAAATATGGTTGTCAAACATGAACTAAATTTGCAAAATCCATTTCTACAGCAAACCAAACTGGAATAGAATTTCATTGCCCACCAACAAGGCTATATAGAAATTTGTTGCCATTAGGGATGAACACCCATTTACTAGGGCCACAAATAATTAAACAAGTTCTGAGCAGCAAAAGGAAAAGAAGATATATTATCATTGCTGAGCGAGAGTAGATAATATAACTTTTTCACAGCTAGAAACCTCTCCTGCGCCCATTGTTCATGACGATCCTCGGATTCTGCAGGACGAGAGAAAAAAGGTGAGCATGAATCATCAAGTTATCAGATGTGCAAACCCAGGACAATTCCAGTATGTTGCACATTAGAGGAACACATATATACCACCATTAAAGGCTCGTCTACACTTACAGATTTTGTTGAAGGCCACAATGTCACAGCTCTGGATATACTCGTTGATGGGTTCAGCTGTTAGACGTTCCTCAATAAGAGTGTCCACGGAGACCAGGTCATCAACAATTGTTAGCATAATTGTCAATTTCTTAATGCCATATCCCACAGGTACAAGCTTGGCTGTCATACCAAAACAGTATGAAAGCATCAGAGATACAAGTCAGGATCAAAATTTCTCCTTCTAAGGCGAACAGAAAACTACATAACACAACTTTACAGCCTTCCTACCAATAATACATCAATTTAAAGAAAACAGAGAAACCATACTAGTCCAATTCGATAAACATATATACTGTTCTGCACTAACAGACATAATGAATAGAGAGCAGCTTGTGCACATTTAACTTTCAAGGAAATGCCTAGAGAAGAACAAGCTATCCAGTTCCATCAAACAAGAATATCAATTGTTCCTTGTAGTTGGAAGGGGAACAGCTTATGCACATTAACTTTGAAGGGAAATGCCCAATAGAACACAAACAAAATGATGCGATCATTTAAAATTTGCCAATTCTGTATTAATTTCTTACAGTTACGGAAAACTGATGAACATGGCAAGGGCAATGATAGCACTTCATGCAAAACATGCATAGAAAATAGTTCTATTTGAATAAATGATTGACAGGAAAGTTGCATTTAGTAACTCTTTGAAGAACTTACATGCTCCCCAAAACAGGCCTTCCATCTCAACACTTCTAACTGCTTCCTCAAGCTTCTTCATGTCAGTCTCGTCGTCCCATGGCTTTACATCCAACAGAACAGATGACTTGCCAGCTGAGAACAGAAAAAAACAAAAAGCAATTGTCATAAATTCAAGTTTGTCACTGTAAAATAATAAATCAATGATTAAACCAATCAAATAGAGGGCCTAAATTAACATGAAATACAGAGAGGCCACCTGGATAAAAAACTTTAAAATAAATCTCCGAAACATTTCTTCCTTCTTAAAGAGAGAAACTTACACTCTTTCTTCTTTGAAGAAGCCTTAATAGCAGCTGCACGTTCTTCAGCAGCCTTCTTTTCCTCCTCAGTCTCTTCACCAAACAGATCCACATCATCATCATCATCATCCTCGTCAACAGCCGCCTAGGAACCACCATATAAATCCCAAAAATAAGTACAACCCATGAAGATTTTACAAAGCAGACTAAAATAACTCCATGTCTAGAACAAAGATTAAATATCCCACATTTATAAGACACCAAATCACGAGAAAAATAAAAACTTGCCTTTGTGTCAGCAGATGGAGGGGTGGCAATTGCCTCCTTTGTGATGGGAGCAGATCCCTCAATCACAACTCCACACCCTTCAGCTTCAACACCACTGCAACAGAACCCGATAGCATAACAATTTCACTACCATCTCCATATATATAATGACTCAAATACCCGAATTGCATCGATATTAAATTTACACAAGCAAAAGAATAAAGTTAGAGCTTACGAGATCCTCAGGAGCGCATTAATATGAGTGTACCACCGAGACACGTTCACGTATTCAGCTGCTGGTGCACTTGAAAATGCTGCAAAAACGGTGAGATCGTCCTTGGAAGCTTGGTATCTGAGAAACAAGAAAATAAAAATACGAAACCAGTTATCGATGAGAAATCATTTGTCCCCACATGGATAACCTGCTTTCGACCGGGCCGAGACCACGAAAAAGACATAGAGAGAGAAAGAGAGATCCCTGGTTGAAATAAAACGTACCCTGAGATGTAACTGCGGGAAAGGAGATAGTCATCGAGCTTCTTGAGGCCAGCGGCTGAGGTGAGATCGTAGAAAGCGACTGCCATTGCTTGCAAGCTGAAATGAGAAATGGAAATAGATTACTAGTTAGCTTCGAATCTTGAAAGAGGAATCGCGAAGATATGAATTTGAATATCTGTTGGGTTCGTTCGTACTTTGGTGGAGAGAGGTGGCACTTTGGTGGAGAGAGAGGCAAGGACGGAGAGAGTAAGGTCTAGGGTTATTTCTGGGGAGTTGAGACGAGAATTTATATAAGAGAGAGGTGATACGGTGTTTTGTGACCACGGGTCATTAGATCCTTTCTATAGTTAACAGTCCAGACCGGTCCAGCATTTATCGGAGTATGAATTAAACGACCCGAGTCATACTCTAAGTTAACTCTCATGTAAAAATTTATAAGCATGATAATGTTATTAAAGTTGTTTTTTAAAATATTTTTTATTTAAAAATATATTAAAATAATAATTTTTTTATTTTTTAAAATTTATTTTTTATATAAATTATCTAAAAATAAAACAATTTCTCAAACATCCGTACTGCCAAGTACATTTTACCTATTTCATGTTTATAATAACTCCTATCAAATCCAAAAGTGGGAATAAAATGAGATTATTTTTATATAAAATAAATGGGATATTTTCAAGATAAAAAGATTTTGTTTAGAGTAGGATGGTAATTTCTTTTTAAATTATTTTTTGTTTAAAAATATATTAAAATAATATATTATTTTATTTTAAAAAATATTTTTGACATTAAAATAATTTAAAAACACTAAAAAATTATTTTAAACAAAAACAAATATAAAAAAATCATTTTTAAAAAAGAGTCCATAAAACGCATAAACAAGTATGTTCATGGTAAAGATAAAACTAGTTTTTTATGGACAAGTAGATGGTGTTAAGTCCCATGTGGGCCTTTAATTTATGGTATTAATTAACTAAAGAGCTAAAACAGCTCGGCCAGCCACTGTACACGCACATTCATGTGCATTATGGACTGGTCATTTTCAGCCCTTGCTCCGCGTGCGTATGTGCACCTGTTTTTTTTTCTTTCACGGAGATGCTTTTTATATATTCTGTGGCGGAAATGACAAACGAAAGCCTGTGGTCGAGCGGCTAGCTGCGTGCCGCAAAATGCAGTACGTAGGGGTTCGAACCCCTCAGCCAGCAAATTTTATTTTGGTTGGTTGGTTTTTTTTTTTTCTGAAATACGTTTTTTTTAAAGCAACTGTAAAAAGCTTTATGCCCCCTCATAAAGCAATGATAATTGATATTGTCATAAGATTAATAATAATAATAATAATAATTTGATAATTTTGATAATTTTTATTATTTTAATAGTAAGAGTAATGATAATTTTAGATTTTTAAACTTTGATTTTGTTATTGTTATACTAGGGGGTGTTGAACTATTTTATTATATTAAATTTTGCATAAATAAAAATTATATTTTTATTTGGATCCAGCAAATCCTATAAAAATTGTTTACTCAGCCCGCAATGTAGAACATATATTTTTTTAAATTTTCAAATTAAATGATTTTTTCAGCTAATAAATTTTTTTTGTTTTATCATCTTTATTTTTTTTTTATGTGCTCTTTCTTTTATTTTTTTTATTGGTTTTATTGTTATTATTTTCAAGTTAAATGAAATTTTTTTTCCTGATAATTATGATTTGTTTTTTATTAAATTTATTATGATTTTTTTTTCTTTTATTTATTTATGCTCTTTATTCATCATTAACACAATAATAATAATAATAATAATAATAATGATAATAACAAGATTAATAATAATAATAATAATAATAATAATAATAATAATAATAATAATATATTCGTTTTCTTGCTTACTCTTTGTTAATGTTTTTTCTTTCGGGATAATTTGATAATTTTAATTGTTTTTGCAATAATAGCAATAGTCATTTTGTATATAATATTATTGGGGATAAAAGACAACTCAAGAACAAAAAATAGACAAATTTACCTAGGTTATCATATTATCATAAGATTAATAATAATAATAATAATTTGATAATTTTTATTATTTTAATAGTAAGAGCAATGATAATTTTAGATTTTCAAACTTTGATTTTGCTATTGTTATACTAGGGGGTGTTGAACTATTTTATTATATTAAATTTTGCATAAAGAAATATTATATTTTTATTTGGATCCAGCAAATCCTATAAAAATTATTGACTCGGCCCGCAACGTAGAACATATATTTTTTTAAATTTTTGAATTAAATGATTTTTTCAGTTAATAATTTTTTTTTTATCATCTATTATATTTTTTTATGTGCTCTTTCTTTTATTTTTTTATTGGTTTTATTATTATTATTTTCAAGTTAGATGAATTTTTTTTCCTGATAATTATGATTTTTTTTATTAAAGTTATTATGATTTTTTTTCTTTTATTTATTTCTGTTCTTTATTCATCATTAACACAATAATAATAATAATAATAATAATAATAATAATAATAATAATATATTTTTTTTCTTGCTTACTCTTTGTTAATGTTTTTGAGTGTTTTTTCTTTTAGGATAATTTGATAATTTTAATTGTTTTTGCAATAATAGCAATAGTCATTTTGTATCTAATATTACTGGGGATAAAAGACAACTCAAGAACAAAAAATAGACAAATTTACCTAGATTATCTACAATTAAAAAACGATACAAGTCACTTTTATCTCGATTACACTGTTCCTTTTAAACGGCAAACAAGTCATTACTATATGTTTTAATATTTATTGCATATTATCGCCTAAAAATATATAAAGAGATAAAAAAAATTACCTCGGATTTTTTGCAGGAAAAAAATTAATATCAGCATTCTTAAATACATTTAATATAATAATATGATAAATAAATCTTATAAAAAAAATGGCTTTGAATTTTAATTTTGTGCTCTTTTGTTCAAGTTTATTTCTTAAAAAAAATGAATTTTTAATATTTAATATCTAATATTACCCGAGAAAAAATACAACTCAAAAAAAACAAAAGGTCAACAAAATTTTTCTAGATTATCTACAATTAAAAAATATACAAGGCACTTTCCGTTTCGACTACATTGTTCTTTTTAGAAGGCAAATAAGTAATTATATCACTCAAAAATTTTATATTTCTTTTTATAAAAAAATTGCAATATTTTTATTTATAATGTGTTAGATCTAATATTACTAGGGGAAAAAGGCAACTCATATTTTTTTTTACAAGTTTACCTAGGTTATCTACAATTAAAAAAATATCAAAAACACTTATCATTTTGATCACACTATAAAGTATGTGAAACTAAGTATATGTGTTTAATATTTATTTAATATTATCGCCTAAAATTATATAAAGAGAGAAAATAAATGACCTACGATTTCTTTAAAAAAAAATAAATATCGGTATTTTTAAATATATTTAATATAATAATATGATGAATAAATCTTATAAAAAAAACTTTGGCTTTGAATTTAAATTTATATTTGAGACTCTTTTTTTTTCCTTTTAAGAAACGATGACCTTTTTTTTACATGTATTTTTTATTTTTTAGTGTCCAAGTGAGTTGTTCTTTTTTAATCGGGTTTCTTTTTTTGTTTTGTTTTTTTACCAGAGTATCCGTGACAAAAAATTTCTAATAAATCATTTCATCTTCTTACCAAATTTTCTAACAAATTTTCAATCACATTTTTTTTATTACTGGTTTTTTTTAAAAAAAAAAAGTTTTTTTTTAAATCTTTTTTTTTATTACTGCTTTTTTAAAAAAATGTTTATTTTAAAAAGATTTTTTTTAATTTTTTTAAAGTGGTTTCTTTTTTTAAAAAAAGTGTTTTTTCTTAATAACTGGTTGTTGTTGTTTTTTACAAATGTTATTTTCTGGTTGTTGTTTTTATTTTTCTACAATTTTTTTTATTTTTTGTTAAATTTTTTTTAATAACTGGTTGTTGTTTTTTTTTTTTTTACAAAAAACAATATTTTTTTTTAATAACGAAAGTATCCAGGGCAACTTACGTTGACCACGACTAATCTCCGGATCCACTTTTTTTATAATTTTTTTTTTATACAAGGACTCATTTTGTATTTTTTATGGTGGAAATGACATATCAGAAGCTTTGACCGGGCGGTTGTCCGCGTGCTGCCAACACAGGCGCGCGAGTTCAAACCACTCGGACACCAAAATGTGATTTTTTTTTAAGAATTGAAAGAAATTTTGTTTTTAAAATGGTTTATTTTAAAAAAAATATATTTTTTTTTATCTTTTTTTAAATGATTTCTTTTTGAAAAAAAGTGTTTTTTCTTAATAACTGGTTGTTGTTGTTTTTTACCAATGTTATTTTTTGGTTGTTGTTTTTATTTTTTTACAAAAAACAAGATTTTTTTTTAATAACTAAAGTATCCAGGGCAACTTACGTGAACCACGACTAATCTCCGGATCAACTTTTTTTTATAATTTTTTTTACACAAGGACACTTTTTGTATTTTTTATGGTGGAAATGACATAGCAGAAGCTTTGGCCGAGCGGTTGTGTGCGCGCTGCCAACACAGGCGAGCGCGAGTTCAAACCGCTCGGACACCAAAATGTGATTTTTTTTTAAGAATTGAAAGAATTTTTTTTTAAAAAAAATGGTTTATTTTTAAAAAATTTTTTAATAACTGGTTTTTGTTGTTTTTTTTACAAATCTGATTTGTTTTTTTTTAAAAAAACTATTTTTTTAAATGTTTTTTTGTTAAAAAAATGATTTTTTTAATAACTGGTTGTTGTTTTTATTTTTTTTCAAAAAACAAGATTTTTTTAAATAACTAAAGTGTCCACATCAGCTTACGTGCACCACGACTAATCTCTGGATCAACTTTTTTATATATTTTTTCCCTATTTTTTTTGCTAATTATACTTTTTTTTTCTTAACCGAGGTGTCCGGGTCAGCTTACACGCACCACAGTTCTTTTTTCCCAAGTATATTTTTTTTCCTAGCCAACTGAGCGCGCCGCGAATAATCCCTGAGCTCATTATTGTTTTCTTTTATTACCTAAAGAGTTAAAACAACTCGGTTTTCTACTGTAGCCCGTGACTCGTAGTCACTATTCATTGGCAATTTGCTCCGATGCATCGCGGCGCACGTCTACCTTTTTTTTTTTTCAACGGTGTCATACATTTAATATAATAATACAAAGAATAAATCTTTTTAAAAAAAAAACTCTTCAAATTTTAATTTTGTGCTCTGTTTTTGAAAGTTTATTTCTTAAAAAATATTTATAATATTTTGGTTTTTAATATTTAATATCTAATATTACTGGGCAAAAAATACAACTAAAAAAAATGACAAATTTAACTAGATTATCTACAATTAAAAAATATTCGAGTCACTTCCCGTTTCGATTGCACTATTTTTTTAGACAACAGATAAGTAATTATAGCACGCAAAAAACTTGAGGCTTATTTCTAAAAACAAATTACAATATTTTTATTTATAATGAGTCAGATCTAATATTACAAGAGGAAAAAGGCAACTCATAAAATTGTTTTGACAAATTTATCTTAATTATCTACAATTAAAAAATCTACGACCCACTTCCCATTTCGATTATACTATAAAATATGTAAGACTGATTATATGTTTTAATATTTATTGAATATTATCGCCTAAAAATATATAGAGAGAGGAAAAAATGACCTATGATTTCTTGAAAAAAAAATAATATCGGTATTCTTGAATACATTTAATATAATAATATGATTAATAAATCTTATAAATATAACTTTGTCTTTAGCTTTTAATTTAAATTTCTATTTTATACTCTTTTTTTTATTCTTTTAATAAACGATAACCTTTTTTTCACATTTGTTTTTTATTTTTTAATAACCGTCGTGTTCAAGTATTTTTTTTTAAACGGGTTTATTTTTTTTTGTTTTTTTTAACTAGAGTTTTCGTGACAACAAGTTTCTAACAAATCATTTCACCTTCTTAGTAAATTTTCTAACAAATTTTATCAAAAAAATTTTAGCAATAGCAATATTCAATCATTTTTTAGTTGAAAAAAAACCATTTTTAACATATTTTATCAATTAAAATTTTACCAATTAAATATTAAAATAACAAAATATAACATTTATAAAAATCAATCAATTTTCTAATATATAAAAAAGCCCAGCAGAGCGGGCAAATTCGCTTGTTCCTTGACTATTCAGGGTGGGACTTTTTAAAGTAATTTTCCTGTTTAGTTTTGTGGATTTAAGACTAGTTTTTTAATAATAAAAAAACTAATAAAAAAATAGTTTGAAAAAACTACAAAGCTATTATTATTTGTTAATTAACCAAAAACCTAAAAGGGAAGGGGTTCCTGCTACTATTTATTGTGGTATTTTCCCTTTTTTAAAAAGATTTGTTTTTAAATTAGTGTGTTTTTAATCATTATTTAATATTATATTTATTTTTTATTGAGTCTTCTTGGTTTTCAAACATGAATAGTGGGTTTGATGGATTAATTGATGTGATTTTTTTTTTATTTAATATCTAGTTAATTAGAAATCATATCTCATGATTTATCTTGTTTGACTCGTGTTAAATATTTATTGTTTTGTGATTCGATAATAATATTTAACAAATTAACTTAAATTAACTTGTCTTGTTTTTAATTGATTTTTCAATCTTGTCATTCAACATCGGGTCAATAAAAATTTGAGATTTATAAATTATTTTGATTTGATTTTTATAAGGAATTATGGTTTGGTGATCAAGGTTTTGAGTTTACCTAGCATGTTAAATTTGTAATATGGATTATAAGATCATGATAACTTTATAAAAAAATTATAACAATTCTAAAATTCAATTTTAAATCAATTAAAAGTTAAATGATAACATTAAAAAAAACTAAATAAAATTGAGTTAGTTTGCCAACTTGCAAACCATGTGATAAGTATCAGTATATTCCCATGAAAAACAAAACAAAATAAACACATGAAATTTATTTCTCACTGAATTTAATGTTAACGGATTAAATTAAAAAAAAAAAACTAACTCAATCCACTAAAACCATGGAACAAGACATGAAATTCGGATAATCTCATGCAACTAAAATATAAAAAACCAACATGATTCAACTATGGTTAACCGTCAATCCCCTGATTATGAAATTAAGATAAATCTATAAAAATCAAATCAAAATAAATTAGAAAGTTTAATCCTTGGTCAATCCTGCTACACCTAATATTGTTTGATGGAAATTGCAAGAAAAAAAAATCAAACATGACAATAAATGAGTCACGTTAACCTGTTAAATATTATTTTTAGGGAACGAAGACAAAATTGCTGAATAATAAGAAAATCAAAACAAACCATGAAGTCTGATTCCAAGTTAATAACAATATCAAATGATATAATCAATAAAAAATCAATTAACTAGGCTAGCTGACCAAACTTGTGTCTCAGTCATGACACAAAAAAGATCCAACACAAACAAATATAATATCGAGGACTCATAACTAAAATAATAAGATTGGGATAACCTCTTAAAAATAAATAAATAAAAATTGATTTAACTAAGTTAAAATGCTAAGCATTTTAAAACAGGACTGACAATTAATCGCTTTGCTACAAAAAAGCAAATAACTCATTTTTAGTGGATTTTATTAATTGTATTTTTATTATTTATCAATTGAATACCTAGCAAAACAATTAAAGCATGTTCAACAACCAATCAATTTGTTGCATAAAATAAATAACTCATCTTTAATTAATTTTATTAATTGTTTGCTTGTAAAATCTACGAGTATAATTGTTTTTATCTTTTTTATATAAAATTATATTACTTTTCACATTATCATCAAACATGAAAAATATTTTATAAATATTTTTTCAGCATTACTATTAAAAAAACTCACTCTTGACACTTGATATTATATTTTAAAAAAGTTGATTCTATAAGTACCTCGTTATACAAAACACTAAACTATGCGGGGAAATCACTGTTGCTCCCCACACATAACACTGTGGATAGCAACAATGATTTCCTTTTCTTTCTTTTTTTGTTTCATGCTTTTATTTTTTGCTTTTTTGTTTTTCTTATTACGTTTTATTTTTGTGTTTTTTCTAATTTTTTGTGTCTCTTACTCTTTTTTTTTGCTTCTTTGTCTAATTGCGTTTTTTTTCCATTTTTTCCCATGAAATAATTTTTTTGCTAGTTATAATTTTTTTCTTTTTCAACTTATATTGTTTATTTTTTTTATAATCGGGGTATCTGAGTTATATGCGCACCACGATTAATCATCGAATCCAATTCTTTTTATAGCTTTCTTTTTTGTTTTTTTCTTAATTATGTTTTTTTTTCTGGTTATATTTTTTTATCATTTTTTTCCATTAAATTTTTTTCTGGTTGCGCTTTTTTCTTCTTTTTTTTCCACTTATATTTTTTTTTCTTATGATCGGGGTGTCCGGGCTAGCTTAAGCGCACCATAATTAATCCCCGAATCTAATTTTTTTTATAACCAGGGTATCCAAACCAGCTTATACTTAAAACGACTAATTCTCGAAGCTATTTTTTTGCTAAAGTGTTTTCCCGTTGATACATTTTTTTCTTTTTTTCTTATACTTTTGTTTAGTTCACTTAAATGTTTTTTTTTTTTTATATAATCGGAGTCTACGAGTCAGCTTAAATACATCACGACTAATTCCTAGACCAAATTTGTTCTTAAAATAATATGGATTGCTACTGTACTTTCACGCTTATATATATTTTTTTTGTTATGTTTAAATTATACATTTTTTTTTATAACCATGCCCTCTAAATTAGCTTAAGCTTTTTCATTATTATTATTTTTTTACTTATATTTTTTTTTTATAACCAGGATCTTCGGCCCACCTTAAGCGCACTATAACTAATCTCCGGACCAAATTTGTTTTTGATAACGAGAGTGTCCAGGCCAGCTTGTGCTCACCATGACTAATCCTCAGACCAATTTATTATTTTTTTTTTAATTTTTTCCTTATGACTTTTTTGTTCACTTATATATTTTTTTTTACTTATCTTCGGACCAAATTTTTTTGATAACTAGGGTCTCTAGATCAGCTTAAGCACACCACGACTAATTCCCGGACTGGATTTTTTTTAAAATAATATGGATTGTAAATAGTGTGGGGAAAGCATTATAGCTCCCCATAAATGGCATTGTTGATTGCAACAATGCTTTCGCGCTGCAGTGTTTTTTTCCATGTTTTTTTCTTTTTCTTTTTTTTGCTTTTTTTTCCTTATTATGTTTTTTTTTTCATTTTTTTGCCTATTATTTCATTTTTTTTTCACTAATATATTTTATATATATATATAATTGGGGTGTACGAACTAGTTTAAGAGCAATACGATTCATCCCCAGATCTAATTTGTTTTTATAATCAGGGTGTCCAGGTCAACTTATGCGTACCGAGACAATCCTTGGACCCATTTTTTTCCTAAAGTGCTTTCCCGCTGGTACATTTTTTTTAATAATTTTATTTTGTTCACTTATATATTTTTTTTATAACCAAGGTCTTCAGACCATTTTAAGCATGCCATGACTAATTCTTGAGTCGAATTTTTTCAAAAACAATATGGATTGCTACATTGCTTTCATACTTATATTTTTTTTCTTTCACTTATATTTTTTTTAATAACCATGGTCTCTTGGCTAGCCTTTTTTTTTTTTTTTTGCTTATGTATTTTTTTTAATCAGGATCTCCGAGCTAGCTTAAACGCACTACCACTACTCCCCGGACCAAATTTTTTTTTGATAACCGGGGTGTACGAGCCAGTTTCGTCACACCACAACTAATCCTCGGATCAATTTATTATTATTTTTTCTTATAATTTTTTTTGTTCACTTATATATTTTTTTTATGACCAGCCAGTTTAAGCGCACCACCACCACTCTTTGGACCAAATTTGTTTTTCAACAATCGGGTGTCCGAGCCAGATTCGGCGCACCACGACTAATCCCCGGATCAATTTATTATTTTTTTCCTTATATTTTTTTTTGTTCACTTATACATTTTCTATGACCGGGTCTACGATCCAGCTTAAGCTCACCGCGACTAATTCCCGGACTGTTTTTTTTTTTAAAAAAAAAACGATATGGATTGCTACAGTGCTTTCATGCTTATACTTTTTTTTAATTTTTTTCACTTATATATTTTTTGTAAAATCGGTGTCTCCGGGCCAATTTAAGCTTTTGTTTGCTTGCTTGTTTGTTTTTTTTCACTTATATATATATAACTTAGGTTTTTAGGTGAGCTTAAGCACACAATGACTAATCTTCAGACCTTTTTATTTAATCGGGGTATCCGGGTCAGCTGATGCGCACAACGAGTTGTATAAGTACGTGTATAGCCCTTACAGGACAAAATCCAAGAGTTGGTTATATGGTAATTTATCAATTTTTAATTATAGTTTCTGTCACGGTGTTGTGGGCATGTTTTCGGGTGCGACGTCAATTTCAGAGCTCATACACATTTCGAATGACGTCTGCAGTGTTGTAGAACTTCTAAAAAATAACAACAAATTTTTATATATTCATTTTGTTATGTAAAATGTGTTTAAAATGATGTCATAGTATCAAAGGTATTTTCAATTTTTTTCATTTCTATGCATAGTACAATAATCATAATACCTTCAAATAAGATAAAAACCAAGAATTGTTAGTGGAGGTGTCCCAATAATTTTACTTTTTTAGTGCACAGTAAAATAACTTTTGTAACCTCAAATAAGACAAAACGGAAGAGTTGCATGCGGTGGTGTTTCAAATATTTCACATTTAACTATACTTGCATAAAAAAAAAAATTCACTCTCATTTTACACCGCCAAAGCTAAACTTATTATGCTTATTAACGCGAGTTGTATTTAATACAAATAAAACTAACAATAAAAATTAAAAATATAAACCAAGAGAAAAGGTGTGTAGTAGATACAAAAAAAAAATTTAAAACTATCTTAGAAGGACCGAAAAAATTAAAGGATCAAAACTAAACTAAAAAAATAAAAGAATATAAACCGAAATATAAAATAAAAATTATATGTGTTAAAAAAGACAACAAATTTTAATCTCTACGACGAAACACGGGTTTATGGCAAGTAATGACTATATAGCATTGCTCATTTTAATTTAACAACTTTGCCATATTTTTCTGACACCAATGTGTTATAATATTTCTATTCAATGAGAATTCTAACCTGACCCGCAACGGGGCACCTAAAAACCATGCCTAGTTTTAATACCTTGGTTTTAATAGTAACGCATGATCATCTGAAGCGGGCACACCTCCATCAATTTTGATAGATGCACCTGTTTCACTTGCCAAATCAGCACAACATGCCCCCTTTTTTTATTATTATTATAGTAATTAATTTTTAAAATATTTTTAATATAAAAATAATTAAAAAAAACATGACCATACTCTCACCTTAATAACATGACATAAAAACCTTTTCATTATATTTTAAAAATATTTTTGAAATAAAATATTTAATATTTTTAAATTATTTTTATAAATTGATAATAAAAAATTAAAAATATTTTTCAAACAAAAATTATTGTTAAAAATAAATCTCAACTAAAGTCTCAATATTCACCAACTATGAAAATGTATGATGCACCTTTCCCTGCTAAACTGCAATTTTCATCCACCTCGACAACAATTGTTGAGCAAAACTTACACAAATCAATTTGTTTTTTCAGGGTTTTAAAAAAAAAATATAACTGGCAAAAAGTTCTAGGGATTCTCAATGTTTTAAATTGAAAAAAAAAAAAAAGTTTTTCTTGGTAAGTTCAATTTACAGAAGGGGTGTTTGGTAATGTGATTGTTGTTGTTTTTAAAAGTTTTTTTCGTTTAGAAATACTTCAAAATGATATTTTTTTATTTTTTAAAAAATATTTTTGACATTAGCATATCAAAATGATCTAAAAACACACAAAAAAAAAATTCATTTAAAATGAATTTTTTTTTTGGCCAAACGCTGGTTTGACCACAGTGCCAAACAGACACAAAAATTTAGAGTTTATTTTACTTTGTATTTTAAAAATGTTTTTTTAATTAAATTTTATTTTTTATTTTTAATTAATTTTTTTATATTCTTAAATTATTTTGATATGTTGACGTTACAAATAATTTTTTAAAAATTAAAAAAATATTTTAATATATTTATAAATAAAAATCACTATAAAAAATAATTTCAACTGCATATTCAAACAAAATCTTAATGAATAAATAGTATTTAACAAGTTCAAAACGCACATGGTGTTAAATTATGATTTCTTAATTACAACAAAAACAATTTTTCAACCATCTCATATCTATTATTTTGCCTATATCTAAGAACTTGACTGGAATTATAATTAAAGTTGTTTTTAAAATATTTTTTTTTTATTTTTTATATAAACACTACAAAACCAAAATGATATAAAATCATAAAAAGAATAATTTTTAAGTGTGTGTGTGTATATATATATATATCTATTATTTTTAAAAATACATAACGACAATCATACACTATATAATTGTTTTTAGGATATTTTTGAAAAAAAAAAATTTTTTTATTTATTTTAAATTCAAAAAATTGATTTTTTAAATTATTTTTACGAAGTGATATTAAAATTATCTTTAAAAATAAAAAAAATATTATTTTAATACAAATTAAAATGATAAATATTTGTTTAAAGGAAAGAATTTTAGCAGCATGACCTCAACATCGCATCACAAGTGAAAAGCGAAACAAATCCAATAAATACAAACAATGATTTTTGTTTCTTTATGAGATTCTATGTTTGTGGCGAGGAAAGAAGAAATCTGTCACGTGAAAGAGAAAACGGAATGATACGCCGTTTAGTTTGTTTTTCCCCCCTGTACTGTTATATATAACGATAAATTCATCTTTCATTGATATTTAAATTTTATATTAACCCCGTCATGCAAGACTGTAATTTACAAGACTAGAGGGAAAGTGTTATCAAGTGTAAACCTTGGAAGAATCATAGTAATTTCGTACAAAAATATATCATAATAATTAAATTAGATAAGATATTTATTTAATTAATTTTTATTGTAATGTTTTTTACATTTCACATAAAAATTATCAATTCGTGATATTTTTATTTGAAATATTTTAAAATCACGATAAGTTTGAATTTTGACTAAAAAACATATTTTTAAATAATTTAATTAATTGTTTTAATTATCAATATTATTCTTACTACAACATAATTAAAAAGCTATTGACATTACCATGTCAAATATTTACATTTTTTTACATTTTATAATAATGTTGACTATAATCTTTATCTAACATCAACAATTTTAACCATATATTTTTCAGTATGTTTAGTAAAATTCAAAGATTATCTTCTAAATTATAAATATATATATTTTTATAATAATGAAAAACATATCCATAATATTAAATTTTATTTTTTTATATTATAAATTAACATTAGATCCTAAACATGACATTCAAAAATTTAAATAGCTAAAAAAAAGAATTATATCCTCGTACAGCCAACCATCGAACCTGTTTGAGAGTATGATTAATGTTGTTTTTGAAAGTATTTTTTGTTCATGAATATATCATAATAATATTTTTTTAAATATTTTTAATATAACATATGAAAATAATTTAAAAACACTATTTTTTTAATTTAAAATAAAAAATAATATACTTTTTTTTTTTAAAAAATATCTTTGAAAAACGGTGTCAACCATCCCAAAGCCATCACCTAGTAAAACCCACGGTTCATTGCCTTCTCCCGTAAACAAGACACCACCGAACTCGGACCAATCAGCAGCAAGGGAAAAGCTGCCCACCATCACAGTTGTAAACGGGTGGGTCACACTCCTTTTATCCAACCTTCTTGCCGCTCGTCCGATCGATATCGGACGGTGATAATTACACCCCACCAAAAGTCTATCTAAATCCTACCTTTCAAGGTATCAACGCCACCATTAGCTGTCAAAAACCAAGTCGCCGTCTCTGGCTTAACACGCGCACGTTAGCACACTCCCCTTCCCACGTCCATGCAGGAAACTACCACACATGCAAAAAAAAGCCACCCATCATAAATTTCATTCAAATCCAGTCAACAACTATTTAAACAACAAAATCGTAGTATAATTAAAGAGTTGACCTTTTTTGTTGACTACCAATAAAAAAATAATCGTAAACCCACCCAGCTCATCATCACCTTTTCGATTTTTTTCCCCTTGCATTTTAAATATCTTCCCAAAAACTAAAAATACTTGTTAGATCTTTATTGCTCCAAAAGCCTTGGTTAAACTTATTTTTTTAAATATATTTTTTTTATAGATATATTAAAATAAAATATTTTTTAAAAAATTATTTTTGATAGCATTATATTAAAATGATTTAAAAACACTAAAAAAAATTAATTTAAAATAAAAAAATTTATTTTTATATTTATTTCCAAAAATATTCTTAAAATACAATGCCAAATAGATACTAAATAATAATTATAATTTACTACTTATTAAAAAAATTGATAATTTATATAATTAAAATATTTATTTGATCACTTATAACTATGATATGTTGATGTGATTAAAACTCAGTTTATTTTAAATAATATATTTTTTTTAAAACTTAAAATGAAATCATTTTATCGATCCAAGTAGTCAAGAAAGCTTAGTTTTTTTTTTTTTTTTTACATTATTGTGTTTCAAACTATATTTTCTAAAAAAATGATTTTTTTGCCTTAGTTTTTATAAATTATTTTAATATATTAATGTTGAAGATAAATTTTAAAAAATAAAAAATATATATTATTTTAATATTTTTTTAAAAATAACTTCTAACATAATCTAGACACCTCGTTAAAATAATCTTGTTGCAATGCGTGTATAATTGGGAGTTGACCAATAATTCAAGAATTTGTTGGATCACCCACTATCAGCAGCAATAATTTGTGAAATACACCACGTTTTAAATAAATTCTCACTTTTTCCCCAGGTAAAATATAGTTTTGTACTAGCTAGGAACTGGAGTAAAACGACCACGAGAGTGCGAGTTTCAGTGAACTTAGAAGAAGGAAACTTGAACCAGGGGTCAGAGAGACTCAGAGACCATAACATACCAAAATCGTGCACGTCAACGGTTGAAATTGTCTTTTATTTAAAAATATATTAAAATATTATTTTATTTTTAAAATTATTTTTATATTAATGTATAATATAAAAATAATTTTAAAACTTGAAAAAAATTAATTTAAAAATAAAAAATCATTTTCTTAAGAAATATTTTTAAAACAAAATTTCAAACCTAACTTTACTTCTTCCTCGCGAAGGAGCTGACCATACCGTACATTACCAGTGTGTTAAGTTGCTGCTAACCTACACCGAAAACAAACACTTAACTATTTTACGCTGAGTAACCTCAAGCAGCCTCGGTGTACCCACCAAACACGAGAACAAAGAGGAGAGAAGTGAGTTCTTGGATCAAACTACAATCTAGTCCCTATAGATTCAATAATGATCACTCTGGCTCTTCAAGTTTTAAAGTCCTCGTTGTTAATTCAAGAAAGGATCGACTAGTCTCAAGTAAAAAGAAAAACTAAAGCTCCAATTAGAAAATAAAACTCAATGTTAATTAACAAACATGACCAAAGAAGTATTCATTGCTTAATTTTCTATTTTTTCTCCCATTTTTATGTAAATTTTTGGCATTATGATAACGATTGATTTTCAAAATGTTTTCCTATTGAAAATATATTAAAATAATATTTATTTTAAAAAAGTTATTTTTAGCATCAATAAAATAAAAACAATTTGAAAATATAAAAAAATAATCTAAATAATAAAAAAAGATTATATGTAAAAATGCTTTTGAAATCTAAAAACAAGTAGGGTCATAGTAATATCATGTGAAAATTAACTTTTATTAATGATTTTATGTAATTTCTTATTTTTTATTAGTTTATATTAAAATAAAATAATTTTTTTAGTAAAATATTTTTTAAAATTTATTTTTTGATATCAACTAATCAAAATGATATAAAAATACAAAGAAAATTTAATTTGAAGTAAATAAAAAAGTGTTTATTTTATTTAAAATCAATTTTGAAATCCAAAAACATGCAAGATGAAATTAGCTTTCATTAAGGATTTTATGGCAAAATTTTTAATTTTTTGAAAATGCAAACAGAAAGCACAAATTAAAGAGCCAAAATGAAATAAATACAAATTATCAGGGATTGAAATGACGTTTAGACTCAAGACTTTATTAATAATTGTTTTTCCTTTTTTATTGTCGTAGCAAATAAAATAAAATAAAGAAAAAAAATGTTATATATATATTTGAGCATAATAATTCAGCACAGAAAGTCTCTCTCAATTAGCTCAAACAAAGTGAGAGAAAAAGAAAATCAAGAACCAAGAAAAAAGAATGGTCTCAACAAGAAGAAGTGGATCTCTTTCTGCTAACAATAACAGCAAGAGATCTTCCTCTTCAGATGACAATAATAACAATAACAGCAAGAGATCTTCCTCAGAGGATAATAATAAGCCACCATCTCCTAAACGTCAAAAGGTAAATATAAATTAAATTAAATCACAGCGTGATTTTCTGGTGTCTCTTGGATTTTTTTTTTCAATTTCTTTTCGTGGGTTTCAGGGAGAGAATGGTGGAGTTACGGAGAAACCGATGCCGACGACAGATAACTCTAAGGAATTGAGCCCGCCGGAGGAGGAGGATCCCGACGACGGTGGACCTGGAGATGCTCCGACTACTGGTGGTGGTGGTAGAGGCGCTTTGATTTCGGGGAAAGGTCAAGAAACGGCGACGCAGGCGGTGGCTGTTGTGACGCCGATCGCTGAAGGTCGTTTACTTCATATATATATTTTTTAAAATCTTCATTTTTAAAACCTTGAACTAAATTTCGTTTTCTTTTTACACGTTTGAGAATTGAATTTTAAGTGTTGTTTGGTTATTTTTTTTGGATTTGATTAAAAGGCTCTACCCCGGTTGTACTAGAGAAACCGAGGAGTTCATTTTCGACATGGAGTTTATATCAAAAGCAGAATTCAAGTTTCGAAACGCCCTGGTGCAAGCTGCTGACACAGTCTGCTCAGGTAGTTCGATTTGCGATTATTGTTAAATATAATTTTATTTTCATGTTGAAAAATTGAGAATTGATGTTCAAAAAGGAAAGTTTTTGAGGTTTGACTAGAATGTTGTTTGTGTTTGGATTGCAGAATCAGAATATAGTAATCTGCTCGTCCAGTTATTTGATTGGCTCGACTAAACAATGCAATTTGGTGTTGAAGGATTCCACAATGGGCACGATCCAGTGCAAGATTAGACACGCACAGGTATTGGCTGTATGCTGAGTGTTTTTGTAGGTTGTTTTGGTAAACACAGTGTCCGTGTTTGTTATCTGGAGGGCTGTGAATTGGGTATTATTGTGGAGTTTTGTCTGTTTAATAGTTCTTGTGGAGGTGAACTCCTGAATATTTATATGCAGTTTGAGTACTCATTGTTTGTGGACATGATCAGCGCGAGGGAAGTGCCGTTGCTGAGCTAGAAAGCTCGGGGAGCAAAGGATCAGTGCAAGTAAATGGGACAGCTGTCAAAAAGGGTACTATATGTGTGCTTAATTCAGGAGATGAGGTGGCCTTTGGTGCGCTGGGGAACCATGCCTATGTATCCTCTACTTTAATTTAATGGTCCAACCTTTCTTGTTTGTCATTCTTCCAGTAACTTAACCTTCTTTCTCCTTTCATTTTTTTGTTTGCAACTGTGTAGAAAATAGATTTATTGTTTCATTGTCACATGATAGTTTCCTTAATTCATGTCAAAAATAGATTTTTCAGCAACTCCTGACTGAGGTTGCGGTTAAGAGTGCTGAAGTTCATAGTAGTCTGGGAAAACTTTTGCAACTCGAAAGGAGGTCAGGAGATCCATCGGCTGTTGCTGGGGCATCAATATTGGCATCTCTTTCAAGCCTCAGACCTGATTTATCACGCTGGAAGTCTCCAGGACAGACTGCCAGTAAAATACACAATGGGACTGAAGTGCCTGCTCAGTCAGGTGTCCATGATGGTGCGGAGGCTGAGCTTGATGGCATGGAAGGCAATTCAACTCCAAATTTAGGGAGTGCTAAAGCTGCAGAGGTTGGAGCAATCAACCAGAATCTTCCTCACGATAGCAGCCAGGACTCTGGCACAGAGGCAGGCAATGTAAACATCTCTGGGATGAATGATTTGATAGGGCCTTTCTTCAGGATGTTAGCTCGATCATCTAGTTGTAAACAAAAATTGAGCAAAAATATCTGTAAACAGGTATTGGAAGAAAGGAACGAGTGGCCAAAGGATTCACAGCTGGCATCGACCTCTGGCATGTCATTGCGGTGTGCAGTATTCAAAGACGATCTCCACGCTGGAATCCTCGATGGAAAAAACATAGAAGTTTCATTCGATAATTTCCCGTACTATTTAAGGTATGTCATTAGCTCTCAATTTCTTGTTATCAAGGCAAATTCCTGTTTCTTTTTTTAAGTTTCTCGTAGATTTTTGGTATGGCTTCATATCCTGTACTTTCTACTGGCATAGCACAACATATGAATATGATTATTGTTGCTAGATGTCAGAGAAAATGTTTGCGTGCCTGGCTGTTTTTGTGCATTTAAACTGTCTATTCTCTGAATGTGAAACTATGTTGTGATTTGAATGTTGAAAAATGAAAACAGCTGCAGTTTCAGCTCCACTGGGTGCTTTATTTGTTTCAGGCATGACTTTAATGCTCCTGTGTCAACTGCCTTCCTGATATTGGGAGCATTGCACTAGTATACTGGTGGAATATTCCTTATCCATACCCCTCTATTTGTTAATCTTATTTCACACCACCAGTTACAATGATTGTTGATTAGAGAAATGCATGGTAGAACTGAAAGGGTGAAATATAATTTCCTTGGTATAAAGTGGCTTAAAACCCAAGGTCTCATGGGTAGTTTGCCTTGTAAAATGATGGATCTATCCATGTAGTTGGGTAATTTGGGTGGATCAAGCTCATATGATACAAGTAGGATTGAAGATCTGAAATGTCTCATGATGAAAGGAAGGGGTGGTAGAAAAGGGAAGGAGAAGAACAGAGTAAATACGGGTAGACCCGTGGACATTTTGTGATCAGGATAGAAGCTCTGTACATGTTAACTTGAATGTCATGCCTTTTTGAATGGGGACCCCATGAGCTTGATAAGCCTGTTGAAAGTAAATAATCAATGAAGATAGATGAGAAATTGATGAACAGGTTGCACACCCATATACCACTTGAATATGCATCCATGTAAAACCTGGATACTGGATTTGGAAAAATCAAACACTTGGATTTGCATCTTGTTCAGACCGTAGCTGTCAGTTTCGCTTCGGTTGGCGTTTTGTTTTTTCTATTGATATGGAATGTTTCGGTTTTGAAACGTTTCAGCGCGCTGTTTTGGGGTTGTAATGATCATATATAATTAATTATATATATGAAAAAAATTAAAATATTAATTTAACAAACATAATTCAAATTCAAAATAAATTAACTTTAAACTATATAATACAAACACAAAGTCAAACAAACATAATATTAAAATTAGAAACATCTCTAAAAATTATATACTATTTAATCCATCACCATCACAACTGTAGGTAAGCACGAAAAATAATTATCTAAATTGTTGTTTTTAAATTGTTTTTTTATGAAGGTGCCGGGGTGTTTCAATTTATTTTTTGATGACAAAAAGCAAAAAAAAGCAAATAAAATTTTTATTATTTTATAATATATAATTTTTAAATTTTTATTGTTTTGATTTTGTTTTTCATATTTTTAATATATCTAAGTAAACAATATATATATAATGAGAAGGACTTGCAATGGTATAGTTGAAAAAAGCAAAAGCAATTCATTAAGAATTTCATTTGAAATTGATTTGATGGGCTGAGGGTGACCCATAAGCGGGAATGAATATTTTGTCTGGACCGAAACGGAACAGCCAGTATATTCTAGTGCGTTTCAGCCAGTATTTTCGGAACGGGCGTGAATAAAAACAGGGGTAAAAACGATGCCGTTTTGTTTTGTTTTGTTTTTTAACCGGTACGAAACATTTCGGCTGAAACGGATCGAAACGTACACCTATGGTTCAGACTGGTACAGAGGATACCTCACACAATAATCTCAGGATAGGATGTGCCAAACAAATGGGATGGTCTGATCAGATATGTTAGCCATCAAGATGTGGTGACAATGCATGGCAGTTTTGGAGGTAATTATACTCTTTTTTGTGTCACAAGTTGGTCATCCATTGAGGCATGGAACATTTGCTGGACTTGTAATGTTTGATCTGTTCATTGGAGTAATATTAACACAGCAACTTATTGGATGCATTACACAGATCTCCCTTCCCGTGGACATGGGACATGCGAAATGGTTGGTTTGAATTGCACAAAGCAAAAGTCCACATTTTCTGGTTGCTGAGAGCCAAATGGCTGTGACATATGATCCTAGTGATGTGGTGATTGATGTGGCCACACCTATCCTTCATTTCAGTGCTATGCAAAATTTGTTGTATAAAAAATAAATTATGCAATGCATTTGTGATTTTGATTCAGTGATGATTTTACCTTATGTAATTTTCATTAAATGGTTCTTTTTACTGTTGAGATTTGGCACCTCCAATAAATTCTGTTATCATAATCAAGTGGGAAGACACAAGATTCATTTGAACACAATTTTTTTAACCATGGATTGCAAATGGCATGATTATTTATTTGCATCTCAATCTCAAATTTGTCATCTTTCTTCTGCAGTGAGAATACAAAAAATGTGCTGATTGCAGCTTCATTTATACACCTGATGCACAAAAAATATGCAAAATATACCTCAGAACTAAATACAGTCAATCCACGTATTCTGCTTTCTGGCCCTGCAGGTCTGTGGGCTTTTTACTTGTGCTCTTATATTTTAGAGTTTCTAAAGGTTAACTTTTATGAGAAAACCTGACCTTTCCCCCCCTTTTGAATGCTGTTTGTAGGTTCTGAGATATACCAGGAGATGTTGGCAAAGGCACTTGCCAAGTACTTTGGTGCTAAATTGCTTGTGTTTGATAGTCATTCATTTTTGGGTGTAAGCTAAAAATGGTGTGCTTGGCTATTATAGCTTTCCATTTGTAGTTTATGAAGACCAACAATCTTCGGTTGTTAATTTGCAGGGTTTGTCTTCCAAGGAAGCTGAGCTTTTGAAGGATGGAACCAATGCAGAAAAATCCTGCACTTGCTCCAAACAAATTCCCGTGACAACAGACCCATCAAAGAGTGTGAATATATCAGCTGGTGAAACAGACACACCTAGCTCTTCAAATGCACCTGCTAGCCTGGAGTTGATGGAGATGGAGGACACCCTGCCTTCTTCCTCTGGTCCAGGGGCACCAAGGAATCACTTGTTTAAAATAGGTATATAAGCTAATGCTATAGAGGCCTTCTATTTGTTGTTCCACTTTTCTTCCACATTCTTGATCTTTTGATTTTTCTTGAGCTCTGGCATAGCAATATACTCCAAACAATAAAATGCAGGTGACAGAGTGAAATTTACAAACTCATCATCCAGTGGCTTATATCAAACAGCATCACCATCAAGGTAAAATCAGTGTGAACCAGTTTCTTCACCTTTTACTTCTCCCTTTCTTTGACCAATTTTTTTATGGTATCTTGAATGTGTGCTGTCCTGATGTTCAAACAGGTCCAGTACTTCTCTTGATCAATGTATACTTCTTCCTGAATTAAATATTTCTCTTATACCAAATTTGCAATAAATGATCTGCACTAAACTGCCCGTCTTCTTCTCGTTCAAGTGCCATTGAAACAAACCTATTTGATCAAATGATAGAAAATGTAGATAAAAAAGGACGGGTTGCGGATGGACATTTGTTAAATGCGGTGTCATAGATATCTTGGTCTTGGAAAAGAAAAATGTGGTGTAATGTACTTGATGTGGTTAGGGATGGAGAGAAATTCTAGAGGTATGCAGAAACCTTTTATATTTAAGTAGCTAATATGGCATAGAGTAGTTTTATTGGTGTCTTGGCTTTTGGGACTTTCTGATTTCTTAGCTGAAATTCTTTAGGGTTGGAAAAATCTTTGTTTAAGTGTTCTCCATTTGCCGTAGGCATTATTCCTTTTCTTTTCTTTTCCTTTTTTTATGTCTTCTTCTTGCAACAAGCATTTTCTTTTTCTTGTGACCTGTGTTCTTTCATAATATAATTTTTAGTCTTCCTGGAAAAAAATGATGTACTTTTGCCTAACTGAATAAACAACAAACCCCACATGCTTGGATAATAGAAGCAGCCCTGGTGGTGGCTTAATTAGGAGATGTGTTTGATTTAATTTGGATGTGCCAGGGAATTGTTTAGCAGGGCTCACTTCTGCTGTTTGAAGTAAATAATTCACTCTGCATGTTATGCCTACTTCATGGATGCCCAAAAAATGGCTCTGTGTCAAAATTGATGAGAAAAATGATCTTGAATGGATTTAGTTTTGATTGAGATAAGGAGTAATGTTTGGTTTGATTGCAGCATTAATGCAAATATTAATTAACCAGGAGTTGAAGTGTTAGGAAATAAAAGAGTGCAGATTTGAAAGAACAATAGAAGCACTTATTTGAGAGAGCTTTACAGTCCATTTGGTATTATGGTAGTGTTGTTTTTTGTTTGGAAATAGATTAAAATAATATTATTTTTTTCATTTTTTTTTTTGACATCAACACATTAAAACGATTTGAAAACACAAAAATAATTTGAAGCAACAATTTTTTTTTATTTTTTTCAAAAACACTTTTGAAGCGAAAAACAAACAGACTCTTAATGCTATTTCTGGAGCTGTAGCCTGTTAAGGTCTGGATTGTTGTAAATATTCACAATCATGAATGACTATCAACCTGTTATAAATGCAAGGCTAATGTATATACAAACACGGTTAAGTGGATCCAATTTTGGTAAAACTGAAGTTTAGTGTTCAGTGTTTAAGACATGCATTGTCTTCGGCATGCAGAAGAACCAGCATGTACCAAAACGAGAAAAAAGGAATTAAATAAAAAATAAAGAAAAAGAAAACTCATAAAAGAAAAGGAAAAGAGAGAAACAACACTATGGTTTATGAAGGAGGAAGGGAAATAAAGAAAATGAAAGGCATAACCCGATTCTAACATGCTGGCAGCTTAATTCTCTCTCCCTCTAATTGTGTTGTCTCCTTAATTGATTTCACTTCATTTTACTCATTCTTCTATAGTATTTCTCATTCCAATTCGTAGTTTTTTGCTGTCTTCTTTATGTTCTTAATTTTGGCATTGTTGATGCAGCATCATGTTTAACCTTTGATCCCCTGTTAACTCTAAATGCAGGGGCCCGCCATATGGGATTCGTGGGAAGGTTGTTTTACTTTTTGAGGACAATCCTTTGTCAAAAATTGGTGTGAGATTTGATAAACCAATACCTGATGGTGTTGATCTTGGAGATGTTTGTGAGAGAGGTCTTGGATATTTCTGTAATGGTATGTTGAACTGGATCATAAACATTATCATGTGCATATACTTGATAAAGGGTTCTATCTTTTCGTTCTTTTTTTAATCTCAAGTTATTTAAGTGTCTTTTACTTTCTCTCTAGCTACTGATCTTCGTTTGGAGAACACAGCTGTTGAAGATTTGGACAAATTACTCATTAACACATTGTTTGAGGTAGCAATAGTTTAGCTCTTAAGCAATTGTAATTCATTTTGTGCTGGCATTTTTTATTCCTTTTTGTCGTCTTGCAAATCTTATCAAGTCTTTCTATAGGCCGTACACAGTGAGAGCAGAAATTCTCCTTTCATTTTATATATGAAAGATGCAGAGAAATCTGTTGTAGGCAATTCGGACTCATATTCTACATTCAAAAGCAGACTCGAAAAGCTTCCTGATAATGTGGTGGTAATTGGTTCTCACACACAAAATGACAATCGGAAAGAGAAGGTAATTTTAATGCAGTTATTTATTAGTTTGTTTTAATTTTTTCACTCATGGAAATTTCTTCTATTCCATGATTAACAATCTAAATTTATTTTTGACAATCGGAAAGAGAAGGTACTTTGAAAGTAGGTATTTATTCGTTTGTTTTTATTTTTGCACGCATGAAATTTCTTCTATTCAAAGATTAACGGTGCTGGTCTAAATTTATTTTTGAAATTCTGGTGTGTTGCTTCGTTGAAGTTCAATGATGGAGATGGGGCTTCTCAGGCTTATGTTTCCTCAGTTGTTAAATAAAGCCAATGAACTCAATAACGTCTTAGGATTTAGAAAGTTCATTCCAGAGTATTTTTTTGTGTCTTCTGTATTTGTATTCTGTACAAGACACTTTTTTTCTGCTGTCATAGCTTTTATGACCATGTTGTACTTATTCATTTTACAAGTAATGGATTCAAAAGACAATGATAGTGCTGCTGCAGACTTTTAGATAAGAAGAAATTTCAGAGTGTGAATAAAGTGTATGAACATGTTGTACTTGTTCATTTTAGAAGTCATGGATTCAAAAGGCAATGATAGTGCTTTGCGGTGCCTTTTTTAACAGAAATGGGGCCCAATATAATTTATTGGGTGATGAAAGTGCCTTTAATCAATAACTATGATGAGCCAAACTGGTTAGTGAACATTCACAGGCTTGATGAGCATTGAGGGCATTGTGCATCACTGAATTATGTTTGGGAATTGTAGTGTTTGAGTTAATTCAACTCTACTAAGCCTTAGACCATCTTAGGCACATGAAACCCTTTGCAAAACAGTTCATCCAGTTTTAGGTGCTAACTAGGCAATGTGTGTAAATTCTATGAGTTTAGGTCCACATCATCACAAGTGGAGGAAGTGGCATGCTGCGTTGAATAATATAGACCTGTCTAGGAGCTATAGGTATCACACTTCACTCCTTAGTTAAGATCCTTCACTTTTCTTTTAAAAACAAACACTATATGTTTATTCAATTTTGTGGTGCAAGTCCTGGCCTTGAGGGGAGCCTTTTAAAATTGAGCCTGTATGTTGTGTGGAAAAGAATTTTCTCTCAACCTTGCACTGTATCATTTACTTATGCCAGTGTTTTTGCCCTTGCAGTCACATCCTGGTGGTCTTCTTTTCACAAAATTTGGCAGCAATCAAACTGCTCTTCTTGACTTGGCTTTTCCGGTGACTATCCCTCCCCTCCCTCCCTTTTTTTTTTTGTATTTTTTTTATGTCCTGTCATTCTCATTCTTTTATTGTATACATGGGTGTGTGCGGTTCTTTTACTCGTGTGAAAAGGGAAAGGTATCGATTTTCTTTGCACTTGAATGTAATACTGCTTCTTTTTGATGTTTCTGAGTGGTATATATTGAGACAAATGAATGGGTGCTTGCAGGTTTCTTCTTATCTGTGGATGATTGGCATTATCATAATTTCATTTTTTTTTTTGTTTGGCTTTGTTCTAGTTTGTTCAAAATAACAATCTTAACCATCATCGACATATTCTACTTCGCTTGCAAATAAATAAATAATACAAGTCTATGTCTTCTATTACCGAGAGATGTTACAAGAATAGTCTCATTGGATCAGTGCATCATGTGATCATTTTTTGTTACCTTTTACATTATTCTTAGCCAATACATTAAGTGAAAATAAATGACATGTTTGCTAAAAAGCTAGATGCCATGCAAATGGAGCAAACTTTTTTACACTTCCATCAGCCTTCCTGAGACATTTTTATACTGTGGGTATTGTGTCAGTTTGGAGGCCTTTTCATTTTAGTATTGCTTTTTAGATCTCTTGTTGAAAGGGAGAACCATTTGAATAATTTTTTCTGGGAAGTAAATGCATCGACTGCACAGCACTTTCTTTATTAAGCTGTCTTTGTTCCTCCCTTGCCTCCATCTCTCACACAGGCAAGCATGTAATTAGCCAATTGATAACTTTGTGTTACATCATGACTGATTTTGATTTTCTGATGACTGATTCCGATGCCTTCTGATCTTTTCAGGATAGTTTTGGAAGACTTGGTGACAGGGGGAAGGAAGTGCCAAAGGCAACAAAGCTTCTGACTAAGCTCTTTCCAAATAAAGTAGCAATTCATATGCCACAGGTGTGATGGATCAATGATCTGTCCTCTTTGATTTGAACAAAAAATCATGTGCAGTGTATCATTGAAGGCTGTTAATTGATGCAGGATGAAGCACTTCTAGCATCTTGGAAGCATCAATTGGATCGAGATGCTGAAACTCTTAAAATGAAGGGGAACCTAAATAACCTTTGCACTGTGAGATATTGATCCCATAATATAGTCTGCAGCTCCTTTTGTTTTGTTTATAGATTAACATTTTTAACTTCAGTGTCCGTGGCTGATTTTTTACTTGACTGAGCTTTTCATTTGACAAGGTAATTTAGGTGTTTTTAAATAAATAGTTCAGTCACTGATTCCATGCATGTGATAATGTTATCCACCCATGTTCCTATATAATTTACGGTTGCAAAAGGTGCTTGATTTTTCTGGTTGATCGAAACTTGTGGTGCGTCAGTCCCTAAATAACCATCAACCTTCAATAAATATGCAAGCCTAACCATCTGGGGGGGGGGGGGGAATCTAGAGCAATAGTCTTTATGTGCTTTTCATGTTGCTCTCGAGCAAACAGTTGAACAGAGCGTCTTCAACTGTTCATTACCTTTCAAGGTCAAATGTCTGAAGGCATTTTAGCTTTTGGATGTGAAGTTTGTTTGGAAGGGTGGAAAGCAGTTACATTCTTTGTGAGAAGAAGATAAGGTGAAGGCGAAGGGATGTTGGTCTGTAGTCCACTAAAAACTGAATTCTTGAAAGTGGAGATGTGTGTGAGGGAAAAGAATAGTTTTACTCATTGCCCCTCTCAAAAGCATTTCTCTTAAACAAAAGGATGGATTTCAATTTTTGTTTCTCTTCACTTCCATTCCTTCAAATTTCATGCCTCCAAACTGAAATTGTTTCCTCTCCACAACTCCCCTGCTCTTCAGTTTCTGTCTTGAAAAGATGGTGTGACAGATTACCTGTTTGGTGAGAGATGCCTATGTGGAGTGAAGGCAATTATTGATGCCATGGTAGTAGCAAATAAGGTTGTGGATACTCATACAAGTGAGTGGGCTGTGTGATGAGGTTCACATGGAAAATACTGTGTTCATGTTGAAGCATTCTTTTGTGAGTTTAAGAGAATAACCTCGATGATAGTTGAAGGAAATGGATATTATGTGCATTGCATACTACTCAAGTTGTTGTCAGGTTTTGTCTCAACTTCTGGTGGTCTCAGACAAAGGGCTCTGGTTAGTCCCTGTAGATGTGTATTACCCTTCTGGTGACCACACGTAATTAGTAGAACATTTTTCAAGGAAAATTAGTTGACAACTCTATGCTGTACTTGTTTCCCTTGATTTCAGTTATGTTCCATCTCATGTATACTATTCAGTATTTCTCTGATAGAGTTCTTATGCATCCACTGTTTTACTTGGAAGTCTTCTAGATAGTGTTGAAAAGATTTGTGATTACGTGTGTGAGTCTGCTTTCTCATATATTCAGAAAGATGGGCATTGAGTGGCCTTGTTTTATTGTGATTATGTGTGAGTCTACTTTCTCATATGCTCGTGCTTGCCCTTTTGCTCCCTGTCTTCTTATGTTTTTTCGTTCTATTTCTGTTTTCAAGACATGTCAGAAGGGTTACTATTGCACTCAATCTGGTCAGGGTAAAACAGTATTTGATGAAATCAAACTGTACCTTTTCTTTCACTATTTGATGAAATCAAACAGTACCTTTTCTTTCACAACCATCTAATTTCTGTGCATATAAAGCATTGTGATAGATATTGTAAATGGTTGTGCACGGTTAAAAATTAAGGCATCTAGAGATGGATCCTTTCTTATTGCATGCCATTTCATCTGTAGGTTTTGGGCCGGTGTGGGATGGAATGTGAAGGACTTGAGACATTATGCATCAAGGATCAAACAATCACAAATGAAAGTATGTTCTGTATTTAACATTGTAATGTTAATTATTTTCCGTGATCTTTCCAAAAATTCATGTTTTGGTGTGCAATGCAGGTGCAGAGAAGGTGGTTGGTTGGGCACTGAGTCATCATCTAATGCAGAATTCAGCTAATACTGATGCTGATGTGAAGCTTGTTTTGTCTAGTGAGAGGTAATTGATAGCTTTCTTGTATCATTTTCTTGACTCCTAGTATTGGTTACTGTGCTGATTACGCGTTTGTAATGCTGCTCTGCAATACTTGCAGCATCCAATATGGGATTGAAATCTTGCACGCCATCCAGAATGAATCTAAAAGCTTGAAGAAGTCACTCAAGGTGATTAATAGATTCTCACTTGAAGATACTGCTAAAATTTTATTCACATGCATAAATTTTTTTGAAGCATGGGGCTTTAAAGAGTTACCTAAATTCCTTTTTGGGAAGGTTTCATGTGCTGATCACCGTAGTGATTTTTTTGGACACGATCAGGATGTCATGACAGAAAATGAATTTGAGAAAAGGCTTTTAACTGATGTTATTCCACCTAATGACATTGGAGTTACATTTGATGATATTGGAGCTCTTGAGAATGTCAAGGACACATTGAAAGAGTTGGTGATGCTCCCTTTACAAAGGCCGGAACTCTTCTGCAAAGGGCAATTAACCAAGGTCTCTACATATCTCTCTACAGTCAGTGACACAAGTTATTTCATTTAAAGGAACTTCGGTATTTTTTTTCAAGCAATAGGATTAGGCTGTGATGTGTATATGAAGAAAGGTATATACTCACGGTGGTCATATGAGTGCAGCCTTGCAAGGGCATACTTTTATTTGGACCTCCTGGAACTGGAAAGACTATGCTAGCCAAGGCTGTGGCAACTGAAGCTGGTGCTAATTTCATCAACATTTCAATGTCCAGCATCACGTCTAAGGTTAAGATTATAGTATGCTTTCTTCAATTTATACATGGATTTTATTTTCTGATCAAAAATTGTTCTAATTTTGCATGCTACAGTGGTTTGGTGAGGGTGAAAAGTATGTCAAAGCTGTATTCTCACTAGCCAGTAAAATTGCCCCTAGTGTTGTCTTTGTCGACGAGGTATGCTTCTTTATACTCTTCCAGTATTTTGCACCCACCCACACACATTGAATATAAACTCAATTATTTTTCTGTGGTTTTGCTGTGTTGCATAGGTTGACAGCATGTTGGGCAGGAGGGAAAATCCGGGAGAGCATGAGGCCATGCGAAAGATGAAAAATGAATTTATGGTGAATTGGGATGGTCTACGAACAAAAGATACAGAACGTGTTCTTGTACTTGCAGCTACTAATAGGCCTTTTGACCTTGATGAGGCTGTCATTAGAAGGCTGCCACGAAGGTAATATTGTATTTCACAACAGGCTAAGTTACTTAGATTTTTTGGGCACTTGTATCTTATGCATGCGAGTACTTTTGGAATATGTAAATTTTGTTTATACAAACCTGTGCTCTTTTAATGCATTTCATTTTGATTTACTTTCACAGACTGATGGTAAATCTGCCTGATGCTCCAAATAGAGCAAAGATACTCAAAGTCATTTTGGCAAAAGAAGATTTGTCTCCTGATATTGATTTTGATGCAATTGCCGGTATGACTGATGGATATTCTGGAAGTGACCTTAAGGTTGTAGCTCTCGTTCTTTCCCTTGATATATTTTTTTTTTTTTTCAAACTTGCTGATTGTCTTACATTTAAACATGTTACATGGCAGAACCTATGTGTAGCTGCTGCTCACCGACCAATAAAAGAGATATTGGAAAAGGAAAAGAAGGTTTGTCTATGTTCTTTTTTTCTTCAACATCAAAGAAAGAAAATAGTGTGCAGTGTATTGTATAACTAGATTTGCTCATAAAATGCCCACACAAATACACTGCACTCAAATCAAGTTATCACGAGACAAGTATTTAGCCTTGTTTTGTTTTATTTTACAGGCAGAATTAGATTATCATAGGATTACTTCTAATATCACCAAGCTTGCACAATTTATTACAGGAACAGGCTGCAGCTCTAGCAGAAGGTAAACCTGCCCCAGCTTTAAGTGGGAGTGCTGATATCCGGCCCCTAAACATGGTCGACTTTAAAGATGCTCATGAACGGGTAAAAATGATGACCAAATTTTATTGACTCGTGCTATCTGCTTGATCTTGTTATGATATATTTGCCCTGCATTTAAATAGGTATGTGCAAGTGTTTCATCTGAGTCAGTAAACATGACCGAACTCTTGCAATGGAATGAACTGTATGGAGAAGGTGGTTCTAGAAGAAAGAAGGCTCTTAGCTACTTTATGTAAATTTTCGTTTTTTGCACCAGCAACCTATTTTCTTACAAATCTTCTGTCCTCCCAAAGTCCGTTCCTAAGTAATTTTGCCGGTCTCAGTTAGGGCTCTGTCGAGTAGCCATTTTGTCTGTAAGGTGAAATATTATAGGTTTTTCTAAATCATGTTTTTTTCTTCTTATCCCAACTTCGGGGGTGGTTGGTGTAAAGGGGGCGTGAAGAGAGAGGAGTATTATAGGTTTCATCAACTTTTGTTTTGTTCTCTTTCCCCCTTGTATTGCACTAACATTTGTTGTTGATTTTAAGTTATTAACACATCTGAAATAGAGAATAGAGTAGAAAAACTGAAGATGAATAGTTGATTATGACACCAGATTCTTGCCCTTCATATTGAATCACAAGAAACACGGCTCCAAACACACACTTGCATGAATGAGCATTTTTCATATAATAAAAAAAATATAGCTTCACATATCAAGTATCAAGCATAAAGCTAAAATACATGTGTAAAACAATGTTTTTCACAATGTGTATTGCAATATTAATCTCAGTGTTTTTTCTTTCAAAAGAAAACCAGCCCTTATATGATGTGATGTGTTTATTGAGATATTGAATATATACTTTGTTTTAATCTGTTTTTTATATGGTTATTGTGGTATTAAAAAAATTCTCAATAACATGTTGATAGGGCATGGTCTATTTTTTTTATATAAAAAAGGTTTTGTTAATTAAAAAAATAATCTAAAAAAACTATGTTATTAAATTATATGGAGTTAACTACCAAGTTTGATGAGTTAATTCTAATTGTCTCGATTAGATTACATGATCATCTATTATTTTTATTATATAGTTATAAAAATGGTTTTTAAAAATAATGTGTAATTAATCCTTAGAAAATCCATGAGCTTGATCGTGGGACTGGTGTTATGTTTTATATGGTTTGACGGTTTGACGCATTATTTAATAATTGTCAATTTTTGTTATTATATAGCTAAATAAATAATATTTAAAAAAAAACAACTTACTAATTTCAATGAAATCTGTTATCCAATTTGATGTATTGACCTAGGTTATCTAATTTACAGGTTTGATAAGTTTACTTCTCAAATTTATATATTTTTTACCTTTTTGGACCTTTATTTTTTATTTCACTCTTCTTCAATATTAGAACAATTGAAAAATAAAATTCATGATTTATTTTTATCTATTATCTATAGGATCATCATGATCTTAAATAAATATTTTTTAAAGTTGATGTTCAATTTTGTAAGCATTTATTTGTATATAAAGATTAAATAAAAATAATTGTAGAGAACAACAAAATTATTAAACTCATTGAAATCCATGGTATAAATTGCAAGTAGCTTAGGTCAATTAAATATGATATTGTTTTAATATTTAAAAATTTGCTGTCTTAAAGGTTTTTTTTTAATATATATGATATGTTTTTACTAATCATTTAATATATATGATATGTTTTTACTAATCATCAAAATTATTTTTTGGCTCCACTAAATTGAATTAATTGATTCTCTGAGTTAACTTCTACATGGTCTAATTAGAAATTTCTTACCCTCTCCCGCTGTGAATTAAAATTTTAAGTTTTGGGAGCACGTTGAAAATATCAAAACGTTGGAGGACTAACTAAAAAATAAGTTTTCCCAATATAAAACTGATCCCTCCTCTCTCCAGAGTCCAGACTATAAATAACCAAAACACACCGTATCTCACAACTTCACCTCCTTTGTTAATCCAAAATGGCAGTGGATCCGATCCAAACACCACCACGATCCGCTACCGATTTTTTTTCGGACCCTCTCGATTTCCACCCGTTATGGTTTAAACCGGACCTTTTCCTCTCTCCGGATTTCGACTCCGACTCTTATATCTCGGAGCTTCGAACTTTTGTCCCCTTCGACACTCTCCGATCGGAACTTCAGGCACACTTAACTTCCCTAAATCACGAACTAATCGATTTAATCAACCGTGATTACACAGATTTTGTTAATTTAAGTACCAAACTGGTCGATGTGGATTCCGCTGTCGTTCGGATGCGGGCTCCGTTATTGGAGCTCCGAGAGAAGATTGAAGGGTTTAGAGGGAGTGTGGACTCTTCTCTTGTGGCTCTGAAGAATGGATTGGAGCAGAGATCGGAAGCGGCGGCGACTAGAGAGGTTTTGGAGTTGTTGTTGGATACGTTTCATGTTATTTCTAAGGTATAAGGTCGTTTTGTTTGACTGGATTCTGTCGTTTTGGTGATGTAGTAAGATTTACTGGATCTAGCTACAATTTGTGTAGATTGGAGTGTCGTTTTATTGACTGGGAGATGTTTTGGGATGAGTGTGTCTTGTAGAGTGAAAAGGTGCTAGATCTTAGAAGCCTGTAGAATTGGAATTCATAATGAAAGGGCTTGTTTCTCTAATTAGGTTTTCGAATATGCTGAATTCTTTATCCTTTTGTTTTCTTTTATAATAATTTTTCGTTATATAAATTTTGATGAGTGCAGGTTGAGAAACTGATAAAGGAGCTACCGAGTGTGCCTGCTGATTGGTCTAATGGTGATGTGAATTCAACGGAGAAGAATGCTACAAGCAACGGAAGCATTGAGAATGGGACAAGTGTAAGAGAGACTCAAAGCATGCTTTTGGAGAGAATTGCCAGCGAGATGAATCGACTTAAGTTCTATATTGCTCATGCACAGGTCTGTGTTTGCTCATACCTACTAATTTTTTATATATGCGTAGGGACAATTTTTTGTCGGATTCTAATTCAAGGGCTGTTGAAAATGCATGAGCATATAAAATGTAGTAAAGTCAGTGATTTTTCCACAGAAGGCCATACAGTTTGTGCTCATGTCTATTCTCTGTTATTGCCAGTACAGAACCTCCCTTTCATCCAGAACATGGAGAAGAGGATTCAAAGTGCGAGCCTGTTGTTGGATGCAAGTTTAGGACATTGTTTTGTAGATGGACTTGAGCATCGGGATGAAAATGCAATCTATAACTGTTTACGTGCTTATGCTGCTATTGATAATACCAGCAGTGCAGAAGAAATTTTTCGCATGACTATTGTCGCTCCTTTAATACAGAAAATTATTCCACGTGGACTGTCAGGAGAGGTTGTTGGGGCATCGGGAGATGGACTTGAAAATGACTATCAAGAAATCAAGAAATGCATCGAGAAGGACTGTAAATTCCTTTTGGAGATATCTTCTGCTGGTACTTTCATTTATTGATTTATCACTTTTACCCTCGCAACTCAGCAAAGCCTCATTTTATTTTTTTGGCTAATAGGCTTGTATGAAATAGATCAGTGTCTGTAGCTTTTTTTTGGCCTGGAGTTGATCTATTGATTCTTGCAACATCTTTCTCCTGAGTTGTCTCTGGCAGCATTACTGCTTAACAGTCATTGATGTCAATTGCAGGGTGGGGGGTTTGTCTCTCTTTATTTCATTTTTCTGGTGTCACTGCTTAACTTTTTAACTTGCATGTTGGGTTCAAGCTTCGAGTACTTTCTATTCTAACATTATAATCCCTGAATCGCATTTTTGTTATCACAATCATTGGGTAAATGTTGTTTTATATAAAGCATTGGGATGGAATTGTTGTGCCCTGTTGAACAATCTTCTATATACTTGCAAGTTATCCTGCTGTTATTTTAGTGTAAATGCATTTTTCAGAACTTGTATCCCTTTCATCATGAAGTCATGCCATGAATAAACTAGCTCTGTTCCTCTTTCTTTGAATGCAACTTATTGTTTCCTTTTTGTTTTTTCCCCAGAAAATTCAGGGTTACATGTATTTGATTTCTTGGCTAATTCAATTCTGAAAGAGGTTCTCTCTGCAATTAAAAAGGGAAAGCCAGGTGCTTTTTCCCCTGGAAGACCTACTGAATTCTTGATAAATTACAAATCAAGCCTAGATTTCTTGGGTCATCTTGAAGGTAGCATGTGACACCTTTTGAAAACTTATTTCTGCTTTACATTACTCCCTCAGGATTAAGAAGGTTTGCAAGCTGATATGATTACTCTGTAAGATTACATGAAAATGTATCATGTTCATTGTAGTTATAATGTCCAATTGTCATGCAAGGCTATTGTCCATCCAGATCTGCTGTCACTAAGTTTCGAGCTGAAGCCATCTGCATCGAGTTCATGAAGCAATGGAATGTTGGGGTTTATTTCTCTTTGAGGTATGCATCACAACCTTTTTTTTTCTAAGTTTATTTTGAATTGACATGGCTGGTGGTCTGATTTTATTTAAAGCATTGGTACATTCTGTCATGAGGCTGATCATGTTATCTGCTAAAGACAGGTTCCAGGAAATAGCTGGTGCTCTGGATTCTGCACTTGCAGCAGCCAGTCTTATTCCAGTTCATAATTCACCTTCCGGTATTGGAAATTCTCGAGAGTTAACATTAAAACAAAGCACAATTCTTTTGGAGAGCCTGAGATCTTGCTGGAGAGAAGATGTTCTCATCCTCTCCTTGTCCGACAAGTTTCTTCGCTTAACATTGCAGCTTCTTTCAAGGTCAGTTTGATTGATAATGGACAAGTCCATCGAGAATCAATAACTGACTACTATTATTTGTTTGATTGGATTTTTTTTAATATAATTTTTAATAAAGAATATCTAAAATCATTTTGCTGATTAACAAACTTTTAACAGATTTTCGAATTGGTTGTCATCTGGGCTGGCTGCTCGCAAGACGGGTAATACTGCTTCCAACTCCGGATATGAATGGGCAGCTTCAGCAGCTCCTAATGATTTCCTCTATGTATGTGTTGTGTCATGATTCTATTATGTCTTTTGTGTGGCACAAATATAAACCTTGAAATCTTGATCAAAAGAATGCCTTAGGCTAATGGTCTTGATATCTCATTGTGCTATACACCCCCACTCTGGACCATTTTGCAGTCTAGTGTGGCTAATGCAAACCATTCCTTGAACATGTACTCATACTATCCTTGGTCTTGATCAATTGAGACAGATACTTTGCATCAAGTGAGACATGAACTCGGAACTTGCTCTATGTGAGCCATCATCCCACCACTTACAGTACTTTCTTACAGTACTTGAGTGATGATGCTAAAGATAACGACTTCCTTGCTTAATTTATTTTACCAGCTAATGAAGCAACTCACACCACATTCTATGATAACTATTTAATGTAATTGTAGCAAGTCTGTACGGAATATGCTAATTGTCTTGTTACTGTGATTTATAATGCTCCTATATATAGGTGCCACTTTAATTTACTGTAAATAAGTATTAATGCTGTATGCATGAGTAACAATGATTGTGCTTAACCAGCATTTTGATAGAGCTTCTTTGATTTGCAGATTATCCATGACATAAAATGTTTGGCCACAGAGGTTTGTGGAGATTACCTTGAGCATGTGCTTCAGCTTCTATCTTCGGTTTCCGCCGATGTGCTTGATCTAGTTAAACAGAGCATTTTACAAGGTGGGAAGTCATTAAATGATTTAACACCTTCAGCTATCAATGCAATCACTGATGCACTAGTTGATGAGGCTGTTAAGGTGAGCTGTATTTGGGATTGACTTTGTTTAAGAATGCTTGGCTTCTGCCTTGGACCTTTTCTAGATGTAATGTTGCCTGAAAAAGCCCTTTATCACTGGATAGTTTGACATATCGAAACATTATTCTTTATCACTGGATAGTTTGACATATCGAAACATTATTCCTGCCTCTGTTAAAGTATTGTTTTGAATATTTGGTAACAAAGATTGTTGCACAGGGCTTGAAAGATGTGAAGGCAATTGCTACGACTTTCAGGATGACTAATAAGCCTATTCCTAGCAGACATTCACTCTATGTATCCGGGTTGTTAAGTCCCTTAAAGAAGGTACATGTAGTCTTCTTTGCTTGTAACATTTTTTTCCCCCTCTTGTTCCAGCCTTCCAGAGATGTAACCTGTCCTTTATTGTGATGAGCCTTAAACATACGGACACTGTTGTGAATTAGTTTTATATTGAATTTTGCATTGACCCCATGACTTTGCTTCTAGGATTTTCTGGATACGGAAAAACATAACCCTTATTTGACTAAGGAGACTATTAAGGAGTTACGGCATGGTGCTGCAACTGAGATAACTGTTCGTTATTATGACATGGTTGTTGAAATCGTCAGCGTGGTTAGTGTCCAAATTATATATATATATATTTTAATCTGATTGGACCTTTATTTTGAAATTATTGACTTTAATATGTTTATTATTCATCATGCTCAGGCTAGGAAGACAGAGTCTTCACTCCAGAGATTAAAGAAGGGAGCCCAAAGACGAGCTGGAGTGAGCTCAGATGTATCAGATCCCACTGTATCTGATACTGACAAACTATGTATGCAATATTTCCTTGATATTAAGGTGAGGATTGCCCTTCATCTCATTATCTTTCACCCATTGTTGTGCACCCCTAAGCACAAGAATGCCTACAACCATAGTCACTTCCACCCACGTAGTTGGACTTACATTTATGCAATTTATCAGGAGTATGGACGTCACCTCTCTACCCTCGGGGTTGATGCAAAAGAAATTCCTGCATATCGATCCCTGTGGCAATGTGTCGCTCCTCCAGATAGACAAAACTTGATTGATTTGTGAGAGTTGTCTATGTTTGCCAGCCAGTTGCTAATCTATTTTCATTTGTCAATTCTCTACACATATTTGGTGTAAATTGAAGTCAAGTGACTTTACACACACACACACACACACACACACACACACACGAGAAGAAAGAATTTTGTACTCGCAACCTCGATTTTTTTAGTGTTTAATAACCAAGTAACTTGTAATATTGCGGCTAATTCTCTTTATCAACCCCAATACCATCTCATCTACAGTGTCGTTTACCTCTTGATTGGAGAGGGGTGTTTCCATTCACAAATGACAAAAAAAAAAAAAGAGTGAAATAAATACATGGGTAAGAAACATTGGCTTTGGTGGAGACGGCTTGGTTTACACAAGTCAAGTAATCTCCACCGCACCATGATACAAAGCAATATCTACCTATATACTGTGCGGGTGTGCCTTTTCTTCTCTATGGGAGCCACGGATTGGGCTCCAACTTGGAAAGCAGCAGTAAGTAGCTCTGGCTGTATTTTCCGGCTTAAGATCGCCGCTAACATATCTAGTTCTACTGTGGGGAGTTCTTCGGTATTCTCTAGTAACAGTTGAAATTCCATCCCTTGGATGTAAATGTTTTGCTTCTACGTCTGAGTTCAATTTGCCATCACCTATAGTACCAGGAAAACGTGTTGCCCGAGTGGATGCAATTTCTTGACTCCAGTGGCTATCCTGAAAGAACTCCACAAGTTTTGTCTCCTTCAAGATAGGTGTGCTGCTAATGTGATCATTGGCGTGGTCACTCCACGATGGATCTCGTAAGAGCTCGGCAAGTTTCATGTTTTCATCTATTGGAGTAGCTTCTTGTTTGAACTTTCTCAGTTTTGTCTCCTGGATGGGAGGTGGCATGCTGTTACGATCACAGAAGAGATCAGCAAAATTCTTCCCTCCCTTTGTTGGATATGGCTCCCGTTTGGAATCGCTTATTTCATCAAGTTGGGGTGACCCCTTCATGCTGCTTTGGCGGCTCGAAGCATTGCTATATTCTGGATATTAAAAACAACAAATCAAAGGATCGTCAAAACCCAGAAAATTTTTTAAATCCTGCAATTCTTTAGGGTGATTGATGTGTTTTCTGGCTGTAGCCTCTTTTGTGTCATAACGGAGAGAACCGCAAGGAACAGACAAAACATAGGATCATAAAATCTCATCCTTATGGAGCTCGTGCAGTGTGCTGTTTTAGTTCATTGAACTTGAAATTCTTGATGCAGACCTGAACTCATTTGCACAAGACAAGAAAGAAATGTGAAGAATTTAAGGCAGAGGAAATGTATCTTACCACCTTTGACACTGAAGAAATCATCATCAGAGTCTGATCCTAGCCAGGTTTGGCAATCATAAAAGTTCTCTTCGCTCACTGCATATAAAATGAAACCATGATTTACCCTTCAAGTATATATAAACAGCTTGCAAAACTGGAACTGTGAAATGGAACATGAAATTGTCAACAATGTCAAGAGCTTAGGAAACACAAGGTAGTCAACATCTATAGCTTTCAGTTCCAGTTCCCGGAGGTCTTTTTTAATAGACTTTTTTACATGTTCACAAAACTATGATCTTATCTGAACATCTTACTTCATAATTCTGATAAATGACTTGGGAAACTGTGCATGAATACTTGATGCAAGGAGCAGAAGAAATTAACCAATCATACCTATGTTTTGGGATTCTGTCATTGGTGGTGCTGTGGAAGACTGATCAGAATCCATACTATTTTTTGCAATTGGATTATCTGCACTGACCGTGGAATAAGATGGATTAAAAACCTTGTCTGTTTCATTGCTTGATGAGCTCAGTGTTTCACTGACTGAAACACCGATGCCTTGGGACTTCCTCTCAGGAAGGACAATGAAAAACTGATCAGAATCCAAGCTGTTTTCAACCAATCGATTATCTGCAATGACCAAACTTTCTTCAGAAGAAGATGGCATAGGTAGTTTGGCTGTTCCATTACTCATGGCTGAATTTGGTGTTTCATTGACTGAAACACTGATTTCTTGGGAATTTGTTGAAGCTGGTGCTAACAAAGACTGATCAGACTCAGAACTATTCTCGGTGATATGATTATCTGTATCGGCAGGACTTCCTGAAGAAGATACCATACAAACCTTGTCCTTTTCATTACTCGAAGCTGCACTCGGTGTTTCACTGATTGGAACACTTGTGACCTGAGAATTTGTCACTAGCGGCTCCATTGAAGGCTGATCAGAATCCAAGCTGTTTTCAACCAATCGATCATCTGCGATGACCTGACTTTCCTCAAAAGAAGACGGCATAGACTGTTTCTCCATTCCATCACCCATGGCTGAATTCAGCGTTTCATCAATTGAAAAAATGATGTATTGGGAAGCTGTTGAAGGTGGTGCTAACAAAGACTGATCAGACTCCAAACTGTTTTTGTCGATTGGATTATCTGTTTTGACAGGACTTCCCCTAGAAGAAGATGGCATACAAACCTTGACCATTTCATTGCTTGAAGATGAATTCAGTGTTTCAATGAATGAATTGGTGCGTTGGGAATTGGTCATTAACGGTTCCATGGAAGACAGATCAGAATCCAAGGTGTTTATGGTAGGCTTATCTGATTTGGAAAGAGTTTCCTGAGAAAAAGATAGAATAGAAACCTTGTCTATTTCATTTGTCATGGATGAATTCAATGTTTCATTGACTGGAACACCAGTATACTGTGAATTGGTTACAGGCAAAACTGGGGTAGACAGATCAGAATCCAAACTGCTTGTGGAAATTGCGTTACCTACAATGACAGGAATATCGTCAGAAGAAGGTGGACTAGAAATGTTGTTCGTTTCATTGTTCATAGTCGTAGATGAATTTAGCGCTTCCTTGACTGAAACGCTGATGTCTTTTGAATTTACCACTGGTGACACCATGAAAGACTGAGTGGAATCCAACCAGCTACTGATACGATTATCTGCAATTGCAGGACTTTCCTTTGAAGATGGCAAGGAAATCTTTTCTGTTTCGATTTTCGTTGATGAGTTTGGAGATTTGCTGACTGAAACACCGCAATCCATTATAGATAAGGCCCTTTCTTCACTATGTTTCAATCAATTTTTTTTTTATTCTAATATCTCACAAGAGGAGGAGAAAAGGAAGAAGAGGAAATATAAGTTGGCTTTTCTGTTGATTTGGAAGAAAGAATATACCTCAAAAAAATAAGGAGTGAAGAACAGAACAAAAGGTGGTAGAAGTAGCAAGTGCATTGGTAATGCCGATTGCCGAACAACAGTTGGCATTTTGGCTTGCGTTTCTCTTACAATATTGTCCTAAATCTAGATATAGACATCATGAATACATCGAAACTACAGGAAGTCTACACGTTTTTTTCCTACTGATCAGCCCAAAGTTTACATCGAAACAGAGGAAAGGGCTCAGCCCAGAGGCTTCAGAGCATAGCAGAGGATTTGCCATCTCCAACTAATCATGGACATCAAGGTGAGTTATATAGGAAGAACAGAGTATTTTCTTCACAAGGAGGCATTATAACATTGAATTATGAAAAACAAATTCATGAAAAATATGAACAATAAGAGTTAAACAATAGAAGAAACTGGCATTATGTTCACGGCATACAAGTTGTAAAGCATCCAGGAATCCCATAAGAAACTATATGCTAGAGTACTGCAACACACAAGAATATCATTTCATCATAATTACAAATTCTTCAAAGCTAGGAACACCATCCCAATTAAGGGAAAACTTGTTTTTACATTCATCAACTGATTTTTGACTTACCACGTCCTTGGTTGTGATAAACCTACACTTATCAATATCATACAAGCAAAGATTCTCTTTCAAAACATGCAACTTCTCTCCTCCTCCTGCTTCCATTAGTCCAACAAGATCCTCCAATGCCAACAAAACCCATCTCCGTCCGAGTCCAATGACTCCTCAGCAAGTTTTGCCTCTTTCAAGATCATCTCTCCTCCTATTAAACCTAGACGACAACCTAGCTCAGATGGTGAAACCTACCTGTCACCATTTTCATCAAGGTGGCGAAAAACAACTTCAGACTTCCAGTCTTAACCGTGTTAGAATAATTAAGATGAATATGAGTACCAAAAGGAGAAATTAACTTGTGCTGTAAGAAAATGACAGGTATGCAATCACTTTGATTATAATACAGAATGTAGGATTAAACATTCCTATTTATAAATTTGAAGGCTGTGTTTGGCTTACAAGTTCTTCGGAATGGCCATTTCCATCAACAGAGGAGGAAGTAGTTTGTGGAATACATAAGCAGGAAACACATGCAACTCTTCCAAAAGAGAAAATAAATGTATAAATAGACAGTGACTTGAATTTAATATTTTGTGAGGCTAGCATGAAAAGAACCAATCAATTTTCTTCTTGTCTTAATTTTTTTCAAGGCTGAATTATAAAAACAACCTTCCTTGCGAAATATCACATACGCCTACACGTATTTTAAACTTCCAGACCTTTAGCCTATTGAAAACAACTTGAGTTTTTTTTTTCCAGAACTATAAAAAAATAAATAGTAATTTAATAATCAAATACGTGTTCTCAAAATACAGGGCAAAATCAATCTTTTCCAGAGACAACTCTACTTTTTTTCTTCTTTCTTCCCTTCGTGTTTACTAGCATTTAATATATGATAGTGAAGCACTGGCTAGAATATAAACAAGAAATGGATCCCGCACATATAAATATATAATGGATCTGGATCTTGATTTGACATTAATCATTTGTGGTTGTTACTCACGAAATGACTATCTCAGATCATCAAGTTTGAGAAACTAGAGGAAAACACACACATGCACCACATTTTCATCTTAGAATCAAGTATGGCTTCAAAGTGCAACCCAGGATTTCAAGTATTGAAGAAGAGAAATAAAATTTCATTTCTGAGTCTCCGACAAAAGATTTTCCCTACCCTAGATTTCATTTTATTCTCTCCTGTTACAACTTGAAACCCTCTGTAGAATTCACAATTGTCTTCTTATAACCTCCACAGGCTAATACTTTTCATGTCAAGTCCTGAATGCTTGGATAAGGGATCATATAGATTTATGGGTATCTAGCTTAGAAGAAGTAACTAGCGACAGCGGCAGCACCAACAATGGCAGAGAACTTGAGGGTAGCGGAACCATCTTTTTCAGAAGGACCCCCGGCCAATGTAGTACTACTACCCATTGGTCCTGGAACAACCGCGCTACCATCAGCAGAAGGTGCACCGGCCGCATCACCATCATCAGTACCGATAAAATCATCGCTTAAAGGCGCCTCAGCTGCTGGCTGGTCGGTTGTGGAAGGAGCAGGTTCTGCTGCTGCAGCCAACCCGACAATGGCAACAAAGACGAGAGCAAGAACAATGAGTTTGCGTGCCATTTTCGCTAATACAGAGAGTTTTTGCAGATGTTCTCTCTAGGACAGATGGATAGAGAACCACTGCAGGACAAAACAAAGATGAAGAGAGATTTGGGAGGAGGCTTGTCATATAAACCTGAAACGGGGTAGGGTTTTGAGGAGAGGGAGGAAACCACGGAAGTTGTAAGCTATTTCAGGTGAGTAAACTCCTAATAATTTCCTTGGAATGCTTCCTTGAAACTTGGGATACTAATTGATGGTTTATAATCTTGCTTCGTATTTGCCCCTTTCCTGCGAAAGGGATGGTACTTTTCGGGGTGTTTTGTGGAGGCAATACATACATACATACATACAGACATATATATACATACATATACATACATATATATATATATATGTATGTATATGTATATATATATATGTCTGTATGTATGTATGTATGTATTGCCTCCACAAAACACCCCGAAAAGTACCATCCCTTTCGCAGGAAAGGGGCAAATATATATATAAAAACTTCGAAAACCATTCATTCGAGTTGAGGGATGTTTTATTTAAAAAAAAAATGGCACGGAACCAAACATCACCCATGATCTTCAACCTCTTAGGCTTGCCATTTTTGCATCTTTACATTGATGCTTAAACTTTCAAAAGGGTAAATTCAAGAAAAGGAAAAGGAAAAAAAAAAAAGAGGAAGTAGACGAAGCTAAATCCTGTCGATTGAATACGAGCAACTGACAAAAAGACAACAGAAATTCAGAAAGAACAGTTCTGGGAATTTAAACCTGAGCAAACTTGGCCAGAAGGCAAATTAACTGTAGAGTTACAGCAATGCTTGCAAATGCTAAGCGTCCTCCAAGCCAAAAATATCACAATCCCTATCTCTAGTATACATGCTGACTAATTTTGGAGGAGCTTGTGGCTACAAAACCATTTCATTTCTCTTGTCATTGCAGGTCTCTTACATCAAATCGTTTGTGCATTGATCGTCTTCAAAAAGTCTGCTTTCCTGTTTGTGATTTAACTCCAAGTTCCTGGCAGTGATTATTCTAGTAGACCAATGCAGCTTCAATTAAACAAAGAGGCCTGGGACAGTCTTCCAAAAAACTCAAAGCACTGTTTCCCCCTTCTTCCTATCAATTTGCTGCCACTGTCTCGGAATCAGATAAAATATTATCCATGTCTTCAAAGTAGGGCCAAGCTTTTTGCCCTTTCTTCCCATTCTTGCTTTCCTGTTCAGTTTATCAATGGTTGTTACAAAGCAACAGTTTATAAGATAGGATGGACTGGCAACAGATGACTTCACTAAAGACTCAGATAGCACCCCTACAGTGATCTGGATTTCAATGTTTATTTGCCATCGGAGTAAGAATTGTACAAGAATGTCCAGGAAAAAAATTAACTTGCAGCAAAAACTATAGTAGTACACAGTAGTATTCACATGCAATTATACAAGCTTCACTTCATAATAAGAAACAGAAATCAAAATACAATACCAAATTTTAATTGTAAGAAGTGGAAGAACAGACCTCATATTTCTGAACCAGAGATGTCCATAAAGATTTGCACTGTCCTGGACTACGATTGATCCCATCAGCCATTAAGTTAGTTGATATCTCTTCCCACAGAGCCATTCTACCTCTTACAGCTTGAAATCTACTATGTAATTCCCCGCGCATTTTTATAAGACCCTTGACCTCCTCAGGTTTCCATTTGTTTCGTTTAACAGATTTGGAACGCTTCGGACTAGAATTTTGATTTTCTAACAAGTCATCATCACTACTGTCTGCACCATCTTCCTTGAGCTTATTCATCTGTTCTCCTGCTGGAACCAAACTTTCATCACTTTTTACTAATTCACTGACTTGGGAAGATGATGGAACAAATGATTTCTGGAAATCATCTTGATCCTCGGAGTCAGAGGAATGACCTTCAGCTAAGTTAGGACTTGAAGACATGCCCTCTTCCTCAGGTAGCTGCTCTCTTTCAAATTCAATACCATCAACTGCCAGATTAAAAGGTGGAGAAAAAAAAATATTGAGTATACTGGTTTAAAAAACCCAAGCTTTAGAAAGGTACTTCTGCTTTCAAGAATCAACATTAAGCAAAGGTCAAAAAAACAATTTCTATGCATGCTGAGTTGCTAGCACAAGGCCTTTCCGATTGAAACTCCTGCAATATTGTTTATTTTTTTTAAAATCAGTCATTTACTGATGATTGGCATGAGACAAAAGCAAAAATCAGCTAACCTAAAGATGTGAGTTTAGTGTGGCATAGGTTTTTTCTCATGTCTCATTCACAGGCAGTCAGAAAATGGCTACCACCCACCAACCTGACCACACACAAGCGCACACACAAAAACAAACTCATTTAAAACAGAGAGGCAGATATATGTGGACCTTCCAAATTTTGAGGTAATGTTTTCTCTAAATGTGCATAGCCATTTCCATCAGGTTGCTTCCTATCAACCTGATTTCCTTTTGGATGCCCATCGACAATTTTTCTCAATGCTGATGTACCAAAGCCAACATGAGAATTGCCAGATAACCTTGCATTGAGTTCATCAGAAAGAACTGCTGCTGGGTTTTCCACAGCAATGGCAATGACTTCAGGTCTTTTACCACTATACTTCCTTACCATCTTCCTCAACATCTCAGATACCGTTCTTTCCATGTGAGTTAAAGGACAGTTCACCGGACAGCTTGAAAGTGCAGCATGAGCAGCTTTGTGAAGTGCATCTAAAAGCTTTCCTTTGTCAAGCCACAGACAGCGTGTTGTGATTTTTATTTTTCCTTTTAAGCTTTTTTGAACTAGACCATCTAAATTTTGAGGACGTAAAATCTCCATACTGTAACACAGAAATGTCAAGCAATCATTATAGTAACAAGTGTCACAAAGAAAATTCAACAAGTTCAGAATCTGCTAGATCTACCTGACCACTACAATACCATCTGTTGCAATTTTTAGTCTCTCATCAATGCAAAGCTCTGTTGATGTGCCAAAAGCTTTATCGCCATCATTATACATCAACTGCAATATCAGACCAGATTTTATGGAAAATGTACCTCAATTAAGTTCCCTTAATAAAACAATCAGAATTACCAACCTGCAAATTTTCCTTCCCAAGGGAGACAAAACCATTGGATAGAACTCTTCTGTTCCTCAAGTGAGAAACCCCAAGCATCTCTCCATTCTTTATAACCTGACAGAATTGTAGACCACTTGTAACTTTTACCATGCCATAACATTATATGCAACTCAAAGAATTTGAAAGAAAACATAACAAGAATGCATCTAATGTCATGTACACAATACATCCATATGCACATCATTAACCAATGCAATTTGACAAAGGAGTCTTTTTTCTAGATAAACCATGCAATACCGCAACTGAAAAGGCACCCCTTTTTCAGTGGACTCGGGCATTATGGACAGTACATCCTAAGAATTGATCATTCTCATTTACATGGAAATCAGCTGGATTCATATGATTAATAGAGATGAAACGAGAATCGGATGTCCATATACATAGAGGCAGGAGGGCCTTATTGTTCTATTCTGAAAGATTCTACGCTTTCACTAAATGCATCAAATTGTGGCAAAAGTAACAAACTTCAAGATCACCTTGTGCATACTGATCACCATAAGAATGTAAAGACTAACTCACAGTAGTGTGGTGAATGCCAGTTGATTTCCCAAGCAATTCATGTTCTTTCAAAAACAGAAGCTCTCCATGTATGGGAAGAAAATGTTGCGGCTTCACAATTTTAAGCACCTCCTCCTGTAGAAATGGAATCAATGTTAGATGAATTTTCCTGAAAGTTGACAGAAATAACAACAATTTTAAGCACCTCCTCCAGTTCTAGATGTTTCTCCATATAAAAATGACACAATAAAAAAGGTAGTGGAATAACAAGGAATATCCTTCATACAATGAGTCAATATGTGAAGATGCTTCTCTTTCCACTATGGACACAAAACGCATAACATGGAGGAGTACGGGATATAAAAACATCATAGCTAAGTAATATAACGAAGTGAGATCTGGAGGAGTGGCATATGAGATCTCACCAGTTCTCCTCGATACCCATGGCCAGATGTGTGAAGCATCTCATTTTTACCCATTACGATAGTTGATCCAATCTCTGATATGCGGTTCATCATTTTCATTACCCTAGATTCATTGCCAGGGATTACCTGAAAAATGAAATATAAACTGATAACATATCTACTAATCATCAGGATTATGACCATATACCTAAGCGTCAGACATTAATAAACCTGTGGCAGTAATATTAGAAAATATAGGACTAGCATATATAGATGAGCATAAATCAAACATCTACCTAATTTGAATAGTTCAAATTCACTATACACACATGACCACTCAAATGCAATCATCATTTCTTAAAAAAGAGATGAAGAAGAGAGATATGAGAACAAAATGGAGCTCCATTGCTGGCCATCTTCTATCATATAACAATTCTCTTGCAATATCTCCATTAGGTTATGCAACCTTTTTGGTACTCCCTAACATAAAAATAACATGCACAGTAATAGATAACAAGAAAACCTTAAATTGAATACAGAGGGAGTGGGTAAGGGAAATCCTGGGCTTGCTGGTGCAGGAGGATTGCTATGAGATTGGATGATATGATAGTTAGCCCCATTCACATACAAGGTGGGTTTTTGCAATTTTGTAACAGCAGAGCTCTGGGGAGTTAAGTTTGGCCTTAACCTATGGAAGGACATCGAAAGTTGTCCTGGAAGTTGATTCAACAGTCCTTCAACATTTAATTCTTTAAGATCAGTCCAGAGACTATCCTAGCTCTATACTCTTGGCACAAACAGAAGAGATTTTGAATAGAAATTGGAATGTGAAAAAAAGCATACATAAGAGTGAGTGATATAGGATGATTGGTTAGCAAATGTAGGAGTTTGTGGGGAACTACGACTCGGCCTTTTGAGTGTTTCTCCTCGAGAGATAGTAGATTTGCTTTGGGCTGATTATTGTGGTTCAGCCACTCTTAGAATGTGTCCTAGTTAGTCCCTTAGTCTTGTTCTTGGGCTCTTAAGCATTTTTTTGCACCGAAAGAAAGGAAGAAAGGAAGTTTGAGTGCTATAAGATGGACTCATTAACTACACATTTGGGCTCTACAAGATTGACTCATTAACAAAACATCTTGGTTTATTCTACACCTTTTAGAAAAACATAAATTGGATCCAACTACATGATCTTACCATACTGAGTTACTGGAGGGGAGTTTGAAATAAGAAAAACAAAAAAGACTAATAAGAATGAATGCCTAGATCATTAACCAAAAGTCAGATATTGACTTGTGAGTTCATTTTGGTTAAAAGAAGAATCCAAGCATATTATATCATAATACCTTAGCTGAATAAAGAATAACATCTTCCTTGTTCAGTTTGAAGGCATGACTACTTCCATAAGATGCAAGATTGAGAGCTGCACGCGGCTCTGCCTGACACAGCAGCATGCACAGTCACACACCAGCTAATTGATGCAACAGAAATGGAATCAGGCAGCTGGATCAACTTACTTGGGATCCAGTTGTGACAATTAGCAGATCCTTTGGGGCATAAGAATCAATATCTTCCACTTTAACCTGTATAATTTTGGAATTGTTAAGAGGAAGTTGTCATGAGGTCTACATGAGAAAGATGGAAGATATCACTAGAAACCTAGAACTCTCAGAAAACACATCAGATGATTAACTTATGCAAAAAAATTACCAGAGTGGATGGATCAATTGGTGCCTTTCCATCCTTCCATGCTGCATCCAAATATGTCCTCAATGACATGCCAACAAAGACCTGATACAATGATTTAACAAATCAAAACTGTGAGTCAAATTCCGTTGGAAGACCAAGGTGATAGTTCTAAGAGGAAATGAGAAATTAGAAAATCATACCAGCTTTCTACCAGTCAAATCAGCAGCTGCTTTCACACTTCCTAGGCGGTGTATGTTTGATGCAAATTGAGTAGTGATAATCCTTCCTTTAGCAGCTGAAATACGTCTCAATAATGCATCAGCTACCACACTTTCACTAGTTGTCCTTCCAGGTGACAGCACATTTGTTGAGTCACTCATCATCTGAAAAGAGGCATGCATCATTAAAACCTCAAGTTGCTCTGCCCTTTAAGGGAAGCTTTAATAAAGAAATTAATTCACAACACATTAATGAAGGAATCAAAGGTAAAATCATCATCATAGACAATACAAATCAAAATTAAAAAAAAAAAGAGATAATAACACAATAAACTCAAATGAACACCAAAATAATAAATATCTTACACAAATGGTCAGCCTCATAACTGTAGTTACAAAAAGAATTTGTACAAAACAAATAATACAGTGTCTGAGCTTAAATAAAATGGCTACAGGAACTGATCTACTAACATGTCGCAGTGATTTTGCTCAAATTTTTGTTCAGCATAAAATATGTGCTCATCATCAAGTGATAACTTTTTCCACATTAACCTATTTTCCTCAATTCTACCTAACAAACTCCTTTATCCACATCTCCAGGAGCACGTATTAGGACATAAAATGTCAAACATGAAATCGTAATGCACATCATCTCCATAAAGTCTTAAACATTGACCTTTTCTGAAGAAGCCACTCTTCAAGAGAAGCATATTACTAAAGCATTCCAAAACAAAGGACAAAACTGTCATAGCATTATATCATGAAAGACATGACACAATTCACAACACAGCTTCTCTTAATTCCCACACAGTCACATACACTTGGAAGGCATATTTTCATTTGCAGGTCCCACGAAAACCATTATCTCTTCCACAAACTGAAACCGATTAAGTTCCCATGTAAAAACTATGTCAATATGGTAACAAATTACATAATCTTGGAGACTTACCAATGTAACTCCTTCTTTGGAGAGTTCCTCTAAAGTTTCACGATCAAAAACTTTTCCATCCAATGGTGATTCATCAATCTGTACAATATAAACCTCTTCTGAAGCTTACAAAATCATAGAGAGGGGGGGAAAACATATATAGACAAGCTTACCTTCCAGTCCCCAGTGTGAAGGATTGTACCATCAGCACAGCGAAGGACCAGTCCACAACAATCAGGAATAGAATGGGTCACCCTGATAGGCTCTATTTCAAAAGGCCCAGCTGTGAATTTCCTCTTTGTTTTAAACACCTTAAGTCTAGATGGAACAAAGATCCCATTCTCCTTCAAACGTTTCTTGATGAGCTGTCATAAAATTAGTTTAGAAGCACTCGGAGAACAAAATTGGAAAACATGACTTGCCATCACATAAAACACAAGAAGATGGTCTAGAGAACTGCCATGCAAGTGTGCAAAATTTTGCAAGGCCACTTGAAATTGACAAAATTTCACTGTGGTTAGTATCAATCTATTGAAAAATAAAAGGACAACATTTATATATTATGAGCTATTTTATTAGTCCCCATAAGCAATAGTAGGATATGCCAGTTCTGGAAACATGCAATCTAGTACATGTTTGTGCACATATATATTTATGCAAGTATTCTTAAGTAAACCAAATTTAGTTTATTTTCAGCACATATAGATGGATAAGTATGACCCAGAACAAAGTACCTCCATCGTGAAGGACGATGCATATATAGGAGTGTGATGATCTAAAGCTGGAATAACCTGCTTAGACAGTAAGAGAATTATTTAGAGTGAAAAAGACACAAGCAAAATGCTTAAATCAAAACAAGATTAATTATTTACAGCAATTAAGCAATGAACCAAATAATACAGCTTGGATAGGTGCACCTTTGCAATAAATATTAAATCAGCAAACACCCCTTAATGTTAAAGCCTTAAACCAAGTTAGATTCACGTTTCCTACACACATCCCTTATGCTTTCAATAAATCATCCAAGTAAGATTTCCAAAGTTGCAATGGCTCAGTTTTTTAACTGAGCTTGTTAAAGCCAAAAATAACACTTGATTTGCTTCAACTAGCAAGACATCACCCTCAAATATACAACATAGTGGTCACAGGGAATGTACTCAATTGATAAACACATTCATCTAATTGCACAGTAATGTCGACATATACCATAGATTTACTTCAACTAGCATTGATATAGTACAAAGACAATCCTAGAGCCCATTTGTTTTTGCATCTCAAAAGCACTTTTGAGAAGAAAAAAATTATTTTTTTATTTTTTCTTCTTTGCTTCAAATTATTTTTTTTATGTTTTCAGATAATTTTGATATGCTGATGTCAAAAATAACTTTAAAAAAAAATACATTATTTCAATGCATTTACAAGTGAAAAACACTGAAAAACAAGCACTGCCACAACACCAAACAGGCTCTTAGTCAGGCTACAACAAGGGTTCATGCTGTAAATATTGTGTCAAATGCTAAGTATCAAAGATCCTCGGCACAAGCAATTTGAAGCCTTAACCAAGATCATCAGAAAGGATGAAGCATAATGGTCAACCCTCTTCCCTTGGAAAACAGTGATAGAAATTCATGTTATTCCACATTTCAAAATAAGAATAGTTGTCACGAGGTACAGTTCATGTTTCAACAACCCTCCCATCTCATGTTGTTTTTCATCTAACTATCTTGGCAATCACACAGGCAAGCTTTGCAGCCTTTAGCCAATCGCCATATCAACGAAGCTGTAATTAGTGTCTCAGCCCACCCTTAGTTCATCAACAGAAAAATCTAGTTATCTATGCAACTAAAACCGTATCAAGAACTACAACACAGATGTCAACAGCACAAAAGGTGATGCAGTTAAAAAGGCCACATAAATAGTAATTTAATCTGGACGTGCTAGGTCAACATGATGCTTTCAAGAAGTGAAAGAAACTTTACCCAAGGCAACGCACCAATGTGATCTTCATGACCATGTGTTATAATAACTGCTTCAATTTTGTGCTTCCATCTTCTGATAAATGTGGTATCAGGTATGATCTTTTGCACTCCAAGCTCATCATAACTGGAGCATGTTGTCACACAAACAAAACAAAGTCGACATATCAGAAAGCAAGATTTTCTGCCACGTGTTTAACCTGATGCATTCAAAAGGAAAAAAGAAAGCAACTTTCACTTCCTCTCACGGTAACATTTCCTAATTTGATTTATTCAAACTCCTATGTAGCTAAGATTTTGTCATATATAGTCCCTAAATCAATTACCATTCAAGAAAAAAGCACAAATGAAAGCACTTATCCTCCCGAATTCGGCTGAATACTTACTCGGGAAACATAACACCGGCATCAATTAAAATATATCGATCATAATTCCCAACAAGCATGCAATTCATCCCAATCTCACCCAAGCCACCAATTGGAACTATACGCAGCGGCGGACCATCAGACCCTTCATAAAACTGCTCCATTTTTCTTTTAACCGAATCTTCCATACTTTTCCCTGTCCCTTCCGTTCTTCCCGTCCTTTTACGCGGCGGCGCTTTCGTTCCTCTACTTCCTAAATGAATTTTAACAAAAAAATAATTATAAGGAATTAAAAGAAGTGAGTATTACGCATTTAATCTAAGAAAATAAAATAAGAAAGGAAATGGAGTTAAAGAAAGCAGACCTATAGTAGTTGTTGTAGGGGAGCCAACAGAGCAGGAAACGCAAAACTTGGTAGAGCTAGGGCGGAAGAAGAAGGTGTACGGACAAAAGGAGAGAGCACTGAAAGCGGCAGCCATGTTTGGTGATGTTGTTTTGAGAGGTTTACGAGAAGAAGTGCAGTAGAGAGAGAAACCTCCCGAAAACCCTAACTGCATGTGCTTCAGCGGATTTTAGAGCTGAAACCCGAGATTTTGTAGAGAGAGCGGTTGAGTTGAGGTTCTTCAAGGAGCGGGAAATTGAGCTGCTGATAAGAGGGAGGGAGCTGGGCAGCAGATAGTTTTCTATTTTTTTTTGTAAGGTTGAGAAATAATAAATATCTTCCTTTCCTTATCATTTTAATTTTGTTTTTTATTTATTTTTTAAATTTTGGATTCAAGGTAAACACTCGCACGTGCCTTCCTGCACGCCCACACGCTTGTATAAATTTAGTGAATCATGCTGATTTAGTCCCTCCATTTTTAGTACAGTTATAACTTGGTTTCTCATGCTTGAAAACCTATTTGTTAGTCCCTTCAACAAGTGTTGTTGTTGACTTGTGTTGTCTTTTCGAGTAATCAACTCATGTATGCTGGTTTTTCTCTAAGAATTTTAACTTTTTAAATGGTGTATTTTGGATTAAAAAAATATTAATGGGCGTTTCAATGAGATATCGATCAACAAGAGCTGAGAGACTAATTTGTAGATTTTTAATTTTGAAGGACTAAGTTGATCGTGTTGAAAGAATACAATTACTAAAGAATAATCCATTCCTTGTCTTACAGACAATTAAGAAATACTCTTTAAGCTCAAATTAATAGCTCCAATGTTTTTTTTTAATTACATTCTTATAAACTCAAATTAAAAGTTAATTAAAACTTATTTATTATGGGAGGACAAGATTCAAAGATAGGGAGCTAAGAAGAAAAAAACAGCAAAATTATATGGTTTGTCGTATAAAGAAATCATCTCAGCTAAAAGGAATCATCTCAGCTAAAAGTTTAAGTTGTTAGGTGAGATCTTAAAATGTGATTTATATTATTTTTTAACATACCCCCTTCAATGAAAACTTTTTGTGTTTAAATTTGCACACAAGACCATATTATCTTGTACTTGATTTTTATCAAATAGAATAAGAGTAGTGAGATTAGAACTCGTAACCGTTAGGTTAACAAAGCTCTGATATCATATTAAATGAACTATTTCATATAAAAACTTAAATCATTAAATGAGATCGTAAAATATAAGTTATATTATTATTTAACATATCTAAACAGCTGTAGATATTTGATCTATTGCACTGACAATTTAAACGCGGTGTCATTCTGCTATATTATCGTGTTATATTTAGATGTGATGCGATTCTTGATCGATTGTACTGATGTCATTCTGCTGAAAAAAAATATTATGCAGTTCTTGCTGATAGGATCAGTACAGTTGCTGCATAGTTTCTAGGTAAGCAGAAGGTGGGAGTTTTTTTTTTATCATAAATTCTTCATTTTTTCTCCTCTGAGCAAGCCATTGGAAGATTATTATCGGAAACGGAAAAGGCTTCTTGACTTTCAATTGGGCAGCGCACCCGCAGAGAATTGGCAAGGGTTGTTCGCTTCACTACATCTACAACACATAAATACTGTATATTCTTCAAAGAAACTGACTGTAAGATCTAGCTTGCTCTAAAATTCTTATCAACCATTTTTGGTCCAGGTATCAACTTTATTGTTATCACAAGTGCTGTGAATAGCGTAACTAGGAGATTTTTCCATAGCGAATGATTTTTCTTTCTGCAGTTTTGTGATTCAAATCTGTAAATATGTAGTTTTTCACTGTTAAATATGAAAAGATCAATATATTCTTGTTGAATCACGGATATGTGCAGTACATTACTGGTTTGGTTTTCAACTTTCCATGGTGCTCCAAACTCCAAAGTGTACTACAGAAAAGGCCTTTCCCGCCTCCACAAAAGAGTGTAACCCAGGGAAATTTGTCCACGTTAAACTCACCATCGGTATATTTAGCAGGGTCAAAGCTCATTGCTGTTAAGCCATTATATTAAATTTTAAGCATCATGGGATTGCCTTGCTTGCTATAAAAACCTGTTAGATCTCTAGTAAAACTAGACCCTTTTTATTTGCTAGAAAATGATTTCCTTTTGAAAAGTGAATTATGGGGAAAGTGAATTCCTGAAAAGTGAATTCTGATGTTTGACAGTGTTATGGAAAATGAACTGGAAAACACTTTCCAGTGTTTGTTTGTGTTATGGAAAATGAACCGGAAAATAATTTATTAATAAATTAAATTTTTTTTCAAGTTTATTAAAATAATGAGGAACAAATCTTATAAATTAAAAAGTTGAATGAGAATGAAATTGAAAAAAAATATAATTTCATAAATTATCTCAAATAAAATAAATAATAATCAAAATAATAGAGATCAAATCTAAAAATTTAAAAAAAAAATGAAAGTGAGTAAATTAAAATAATAATAATTAACATTTCATAAATTATTTCAAATAAAATAAGTAACAATAAAAAAAATGAAGACCAAATCTGATAGATAAAAAATTTCAATAAAAAAATGATAAGAAAAAAGCAAATAGTAATTATAAAAATAAAGACCAAAATTAATATAAAAATTAAATTTTAAGAGATGGAATTGAAAAATAAATATTCAAAACAAATTATATATAGCAATCAAAAGTTTGAGGATCAAATTTGATATAATCAACAAATAATGACATTTCTAAATTTTTCACAACTTCCGAAAAGTGTTTTCCGCCTAAATTTTCCGGAAAACACTTTCCTGAAAACCAAGCCAAATTTTTCTTTGACTGGAAAGTGTTTTCCGTTGACCAACTTTCCGAAAAGCAAACAAATACATGAAAGTTTGGAAAGTGATTTCTCGAAAAGTGAATTCCAAGAAACAAACACAGCCCTAGACTACATTGGAAACTTATGTTGTTTTCACAGCATTGTAGTCATATCGAAATAATTCATTGAGATTCTTGGCACCGAATCCGCATATACAGTGCTGTGACCATCTAGGATAACTACTATTTTCGTTGATGTTTTCCCTGTCAAAAATAGTAGTGTTTTGCAAATAATTTCTCCTATAGAAGATATCGCTTTTCGGCATTCATGCTCCAATCTAGTTTTGTTTGTTAGGGTTCAAGGAAAGTTATATCTGGTGAAAAAACAAACCTTTCAGCCTAACCAATCTTTCAGCCTATCTACGCGAAATATGGTGGTGGTACTAATACAAGACTTCCTAAAACATTGATATATGTTGCAGATTTTACCACCAATGGTAAGTTACCAAAAATGAGTCATAATCTCCATCTCAATGGTAAATTTCTTCCTTACTAATTGATCTTCGGTTAGTCTCTACAAAGTACATAAACTAATATGCTACAATTCTTGAAGTGGGAAAAAGTGATGATAACATTTCGACTATAGATGATCTAATTGAGATAAGCTGCTTCAAACTTTTGCTATAACAGTTACCACCTCAATGAAAAACAAACTTTTCAAGGATGCTAAAGACTGGAAGGCAATATCTCGGAGCAACTGATATACAACTCATCGAAACTGTTCACCATCTGCTGTTGCCTGGACCTGAACTGCATACTGCAAGTTACAAAGAATGTCCTCAAATGATGGTCGACTCCATGATTCAGAACAAATGCATTTGTTGGTTATCGTAATCACAACTGACAAAGATTCTTGTGAGCTTGTGGCCAGAACAATTGGGTTTACAGATTTTTGACGGCCCTCTTGGCTGTTGCAAGATACCTGGAAAATGAAATATTGGAGTCAATGTCTAATATGTTTTCATCAACCTCAAACCATCAAGAATTTATTAAAGGTGTGGAAAATAGCTAAGAGGATATAAATACAGCTCATAAATAATCCTCAATCAATATTATCAGTGTCTGTTAATGCACATTGCAAATATGATATGGTTTAATTCAGAGGTTCTGCACCTACCAATTCATCAGGTACAAGCTTGTCTCTTCTGGCAGATACTGAAGGACCAACGAGTGATTCAAGTAATATGAAGCCAAAGCTACTAACATCGTCCTCCAATATTTCCATTTGCCTGAGAAAAAATGGATTACATTTAGACAATTATCTATCTATGCATGAGTATAACTACATCAAGGTTAATGGCTTTCGTAAAATTACTCATTTATGGGGTTTCACATCAGCTGCATTGAATGAATTTGTGATTTTTTTATGGTCAAGTTAGTTCAAACCACTTCATGACTTCTGAAACATAATCAATTGAAACAGGATCGTAGTGGATCATATTGTGATGGAAGGAAATTCTTACCGTGATTTAGGGCCTTCTCCATTTTCCTTCAGAGCATAAAACCCAAGTCACACACTTACAAACCACTCGATCAAGAATTTATTGCAAGGTTAGCCATTTGATAAATAATTAAGGAGCTTACCCCACAATTTCCAGCTGCTTCAGAGATGATGGAAAGCCCATAGTCACTCAACTTTGCTATCCCATACTCATTGAGCAGTATATTATTTGATTTCAATCGGTTGTTAAAGAAACCAGGAATAACTCCAGTATGCAAAAACTGAATAGCCTTTGCGACACTAATTAGCACTGCCAGTCTCTCTGACCAATTTAGAATCTTTCCAGGACTGTGCTCTACACATATAGCAGGGCCAACTTAGAATATACAATTTTATACTAATCGCAACATATAAACTGCAGTAAGCCTGGATCTTGCGACTGTCAATGATTTTAAGTCATATATAAGAGTAACTTTGGAGGATGGTTTGCTGTGAAAGTCAAAATGGGGTGCCATGAAAGTCGAGCTTCCTCTATGTTTGCATAATGTGCATGGATATCAAGCTTTTAAAACGTTTAGTTTCAATCACTTCTAAGATGATTGCTTCAAAATTTTATCCAAAAATTACCAGAGAGGTGAGCTCTGAAGTTGCCGTTGGAAACATATTCGTATACGAGGAAGACGTTTTTCACTCTGTAATCATCTTGTCCCCCACCATCAATGCAGTGCCCTAAGAGGCAAACCAGGTGCGGGTGGCGAAGCTTTGCAAGCAAATCCATCCTGAGTTTAAGATTTCGCATTGAATATTTCTTTGATGAAGGTACGCACCTTATAGCAACCCGGGTTCCATTCTCTAATATTCCTTTGTAAAGCTGATAAAAAAAAGGAGGAGAAATCATAAAAAATACAAATAAAAAAGATCTGGAACGATTAAAAGTTTTGGTTATCAATAGATACGAACTTGTTTGATTTCATTACCAAAATATACCCGAATATCCATGATATATAGATTTATATACTGTATATGCAGATCTACTATGGAATATTTGCCTTTAGCTTCACAGCTCGAGTGCTACAAGTAGCATGCACAGCATTAGCAGCTGCACATGTCAAAACTAATGCATTGAAACTGGCGAGCAGCCACAAGCCCACAGAAATGAGGTTTGTGGAATGAAAAAACACTTATTTTGTGTGATCATCAGAAATTGAAGCATCTCACTTGGAGCATATCTTACAGGAAATTAATACACTCAGCTGCTGGATTGAACAACAGAAATGTTAAAACAAGAACCTGAGGTCAATATGAGAACTCAGTTAAGCATTTGTATGAAATTGGATCACGAAAGGTAGCTATTGGTTCTCTACTTCATTCTTCCTATACTTCCTTTATTAATCCTGGTAAGCCTATGATAATCACACCATTAATGTTACAGCATAATGATCTATAGCTTCATAATACCTAAGGAAATCACACTGTGATTTTTGCTGAGAACATTATAAAAATGTACTATTGAAAGTTTTAGACATTATACCTTCCCGTAAGAACCATCGCCCAAAATGGCTGAGTTATTAAAGTTGTCCGTTGCTTCCTTTAACTCTTCTAGTGTAAATGACCGGCATGCTGGGAGACCTTGTATACCCAATTTTGCAGCTTCGGAAATGAACCCTGAAGAGCAAAGTATAAAATGATACGGTGAACTTTAAGAAATTCTTTAGAAATCAATCAGCAGACTCTGAAAAGCGTGTTAGACTAAATTCTGCAAACTAAAGCCAAATTTCTCCAATGTCTGGTCAGAATACTTTTCGAAGATAACCTACTTGCACTAGAGAGGATCTCAGAATATTTTTAGAAGATAACCTACTTGCACTAGAGAGAATCTCAGCGGAGAATCCTGTCACTGATTTATCCTGCTCTACTTTGGGCAACAAATGCTGCTCCGGTGCCCCTCGAGAGCAAAATCTTTTGTGCACCATGACAAGGCCAAAAGACAAGAGAACTATGATGACAGATAAACCAGCAAGCACACCAGCTAGTACTCCTATATTTTTGCCTCCAGAATGTTTCCTTTTCACAGGAACATCTATACAAGATGATTCTGCATGCTGATGATGTAAATCAACAGATAAACAATTTCCACCAAACTTTACCACTCTATTTTCTGATTTATTTAAACAATAAGGCAATCCACCAGTCAACCTGTTATTAGATACATCAACAAACTGAAGTTTGCTGCCACAGGTCAGATAGTCTGGGAGTGAACCACTCAACATATTTGATGCCAAATTCAAGTAGGTAATGCTGGGCAGTGAGAGAAGGGAAGCGGGAATTTTTCCACTAAGTTCATTGAATGACATATCAAAATGCTGAAGCTGACTCAGCTGGCTATATTGCCTTGGGATCTCACCTGACAAGGAGTTGTTGCTAAGGAAAGCCATGACCAACCCTTTAGGCATTGAAGGTAGATCAGAATCTAAACTGTTTTCGCTCAAATCTAGCATATTCAGTTTACTTAACCTGTCAAGATTTGGTAACTTCCCGGATATATCATTGCCAGACAAAATAAGATCAGTGAGAGACGTTACTCGCTGTATTGAAGATGGAAATGGACCTTTCAATTGGTTGTTCCTTAAGCTTAGAATTGTCAGATTTGACAACGAATCAAACCAATCAGGGATCGTATCATTGAAGAAATTGTCATCCAGGTTAAGAGTTTGAAGCTTCACCATCGTAGAAATCTTTGGAGGAATGGAACCGAAGAGATAATTTGAACTCAAATCCAAATATTCAAGCGTGGACAGCCTATGAATTTTGTCCGGAAGTGGACCCCAAATGCCCAAAGACACAAGACTAAGAACTCTCAAGCTAGTCAACCTTGCAAGAGTGGTCACAAAAGAATCCATAGAGAAGTTCCCTGATAAAGTTTGACTTGTAATTGCAAATCCCACAAAGCTGTTGACCTTGGCCGGCTTGTCTCCCACCATTCTAAGCTCAGTGACAACATTGTCCTGGCATGTCATATTTACTTGTGTGGATGGAGATGAATAGCATAAATCCATTCCATGATTATTCCAAATTTCTAGTTGATTTGGGTACTCTAAATGCTTCCTTAGCTGAAGAAGCACTTGTGTTTGTGAGGATTGTAATTGATGAGTATCAGTAATGAGAAGGCTCCACAGGAAACATAACAGAAGAAACCAGCTACAGTACCCCATGGAAGAACTCTCTTGTTACTACGCACACTTTATTAAGCTTTTAAGCATCCGAAAGCAACAAATAAGAAATACTGATTACCAAGAGAACCTGCCATCGAATGCTATCTAGTCAGTACTAATAAGGAGAAACAGATTTGAAGCATAGAGTGACCTGCGAAGGATCAGAATAGGTTCGCACAAGTTCAGGATGAAATATTGGATTCTTTTTATGGTTTCTTAAAAACTACACATGAAACAGTTACAAACTTACAATCACTGGAAACTTTACCTCAGAAGCTCTAGATAGGGATTTGAAAATGCTGAGCTTCGGAACAAGTTCAAAACCACCCATTGAGCAGAAACAGAGAAAACACAGAGTTGAATAATAAACTGGTCTTTAGAGATAAGAAGAAAGGTCAAAAAGTATTTTGCTTGACCCTTTTAGAAGAAGCAATATAGGACATGAAAAGTCTAGTGAACAAGCTATTGAAAAGCATGGAAGTTTTTCCTTTCCAATGAAACATCAGCTACAACTAGTGAACGATATCATAGTAAAAATTCTGCTTTTTTGGCTGCAAAGCATAGGATTTGGTATGGTGGGGTGCCTGGAATTGATGCATTTACTGCTTCCGCATGGTGTTCTTCCTCAAAGATTGTGAGCTTTTGTTAACATTAATGGCAAGATATTTCGGTCACAGAACAGGTGGAAGTTGACAGGCTATTATCTCTAGTAATGGATACAGCTAGCTTTGAAAATGCTTTAACAGTAAAGCTAACAGGAGAAAAAAACTCTCTATTGAAGGAATTTTCTATTTTTCTTGATTCCTTAAGTGTAAGATACATTTGTCATGTATCATCTGGTCTTGAACGCAGAGATATATGATTTTATTAGGAAAATCTTACACCGACAGAATCGTAGAACAGAAATGCTGTTCATTGCCCATGTACACAAGTTGACAAGGAAAGCTTTAGGGAAAAAAACTATGGCTAATGTAGCTGTCACCCAGTTAGACAAAAACTTAATCCGCTGGGATTTTTATTGTAGCCATAGATATAGGTTATTGTATAAAACTAGATTGAAATTATTTTATTTATCTTTAAATAGGCAAAAAATAGGCATTGAGGTGGGTTATTTGATTTTTTTCACTAGCTTATTGGTTATTAAAAATTATTCAATGTTGTGTGTGTATTTTTTTTATTTTTTAAATACATTATAAATATATTTTTTTGTCTCTAGAAAAAAAATAGTATTGCTGATAAAGAATTTTATTGACTTTTAATAATATTTTTTAACGGTAAAAATACTTTTTTACCTCCGAGATAAAAAATATATATATATATTAGATTGTTGGATAAGGAATAAGCATGATTTTAACTTTGGATGGTAAAAGTAGTTTTGCATTTGAGAGTATTTTAGTGAGAGTGAGAATTTTATCTTTTTTGGTTTCTTAAAAGATTGAAAACTAATTGTCGAGGTTCAATTGATTTCATGATGTCAATTTATATTTCTTATTTGCGAGTTGTTAATTGTTGAGTGAGGGTTTGAATTTAATAATATTAATGGCTAAATACAAGTTATATTTATTTCATACTCTTATTAAATCTGATTTACTTGACTTTCTAGAATTTGAATAGTTTGCGTGTGGGTTGCTTGACCGTGTAATTAAAAAGTTTGCATAATTTATTTTATTTAAATAACTCCCTGGGAAAGTTTGGTATTACCTCTAACGTTATGTGTCTTTTACAAAATGTTCCTTGGTTTCTGAATTTTTTGATTTGTCCCGTAATCAACTTTCAAACTTCAAATGTCACGGGACTTTTACGGAAATGTTAATATTTGAATTTTTCAATTTGACCTTTGATTAGCCCTAAAACTTCAAATTCCTTGCAAATAAACCCATGATTGCACCAATATGATCTTTCTAATTGCCTGTTTGGCACACCGGTGCAACTGGCGTTTTGTCAAATTTAAAAAAAATGTATTTTAAATTAAAAAAAATTGGTGTTTTTAGATCATTTTGATGTAATGATCTAAAAAATAATTTTTAAAAAATAAAAAAAATCATTTTGATGTATTTCGGCATGAAAAGCACTTTGAAAAGCAACAACAACCACACTCCCAAACACCCCATAAAACTTTAAATATATCATTGATCTTATAATTTTACAATTTAATACGAGTTAAGCCTCCAAATTTATTTTTTTTCTTTGATTGAGCCTTAAATTAAATCCAAAATATCCCTTAGTAGTTTAATTAAGTTTTTAAACTTAAGTAATCTCTCTAATGTCTTGCCCGATTTAACCTCAAACTTAATCTTTACTCTAGTTAATGTCAGATTTGGATCAAGAAAAACTCTGGTTTTGATTACCTCTCCCCAATTTTTGTTCTTTCATATATATAACCTCCATACATTAATTACAGCATAATCTATATATGGTAATCTTAGATCTAGGAGGCTATTTTATGGTAATACAATTTCCTATTTACTCTTTTAATTTACATCTTGTACTAACTAAATCTTTTCATGATTTCCTATTTAACTGCCTTGCATTGCACTGTTGTAACTTCTTTTTCTACTGATTACACTGCTGTAACTTCTTTTTCTACTGATTGCACTGCTGTAACCTCCTTTCTACTGACAGTTAATTCCTTAAACAAGTCAAATATGCATTTTATAGGTTTAATCAAGCCCTTACACTTAATTAATTCTTTCAAAATTGATCAAGTTTGGATTTCAACCTCAATTTTCTTTCTTTGCATATTTGGTTTTTTTATATGTGCGTGTATAATTTGTTCTTATTTTCTGTATTTTTTTTAAAAAATTACATCAACATCAGCTTAATAAAAAAAGATAATGTTTTTTAAATGAACGCATTAAAAATTAAATGCATTAAAAGTAAATTTAAGAGTTTTAAATTTTTCTAAAAAATGTGGAAAACAACACACACACACACACACACACACACACACACACACACACACACACACACACACATATATATATATATATATATATATATATATATATATATTCTATGGATTTTAACCAGACAAATAAAAGAAAAGGAGGGTAAAGACTATCTTATGACAATGATTATTTATTTTGTTTAATTTTATGCCTGTACAGACTTATTGACTTATTCTCTTAACTTTTTTATGTAAGAAATCATATTAAAATAGCTTGTATTTTTGTATTTTTTTTTTAAATACATCTCGCAGTATAATGAATTTAAGTGCTAAATAGCATTCCTAAAAGACATGATATGATAATAAAAAATTTATGATCCATGTTATATGTTTTAAATTTGAGTCAAGATATATATTTTTTATAAAAATATAAAATAATTAAAAATTTATTTACTTATCTGAACTTATAAAATATACCTTTTAGAAATAAATTTACTTGCATCCTAAAAAAAAAAAATAGTGATATATAGCAATAGTCATGCAAGTCCTTGAAACTTGTGATCAAAGACAGGATGTAGTTGCTGCTGGAATATAAAACGTTCCAATACCCATTTGCCCAAGCAATTTTGATTTAGATTTACTTTTTTTGTTTTTGCATATAAAAAATGTTTTTAAATAATTTATATATATATATATTTTTTTTTCTTTATTTTATATTTTTTTTGTTTGTATATTGTTTTGATATGATAATATAAAAAATCATTTCAATTTGTTTCCAATAAATAAACATTTTAAAAAAACATAAGTACATTGCAAATATTTTTTTTTTTACTATTTCTTTAGATTTCAACAAAAAAAACGAAGGAAAAGTTAAAAATCAGGATATGATAATGGTTTTAATTTATTTAATTAAATGCTTATATAAGTTTTTAATTTATACATTTTATTTTTTACGCAAAAATCCACATCAAAACAACATGCATACCTGATTTTTTAAAATAAAAATAAAATTACAACCCACAACATCTAATAGCTAGTTTTTGTGCCAAGATTCATATCCATGCATATATCTCTAGAGGGTTGAAATTGTTTTTTATTTGAAAATATATTAAAATAATATTTTTTATGTGTAAAAATTATTTATGATATTGATACATAAAAATATTTTAACAAAAATAAAATAAAAATTATTTAAAAAACAAACACTTTTAAACAAATAGGGAATAATAGCTTAATAAGCAGTTCTCCAAGAGCATTCATACTTTTGAATCTTATCGTTGTAATTCTATATATTTTTTTTTTTAAATTTTGCTGTATAAATATTAAAATATATATATTTTTTAATGCTATAATTTTCTCTGATAACTTTAAGATTCTAGCTCGAAGAAAGATGGCTTGAAAAGTATCTTCGAGGATACCCCACACGTGTAAAATCTGCAGGCCATGCCATGAGAGTTCAGTGAAAGCAGCAGCAGCAATGACTGGACTGAGGACCTGCCCCATCACATCTGTAATAAATAAGCTGTTAATGACAGACCCCACTCTTATTTACAGCCCAGTTTTGATTGCACTGCGTTTCACAATGAAATGAGATTTTACAAAAAAAAGACTTTATGTTTTATTTTTAATTAATTTTTTTATAATAATATCAATAATATTTTTAAAAATAACTTTAATTATACTCAGTCATGTAAAATATGTTTAAAATGTTGTTAAAATTATTTTTTAAAATATTTTTTATTTAAAAATATATTAAAATAATATTTTTTATCTTTCAAAAATTATTTTTAATATTAGTGTATCAAAATAATTTAAAAACACATAAAAAAATTAAAAATTTCAAAAATATTTTTTAAATTCAATGTAAACATCACTAGCGAGATGCATATTAATTAAAGAGAAATCAAGGGTGCATGGGTTTTGAAACACTGACTGAGCGTGAATGTGATTAAAAATATATTAAAATAATATTTTTTTTATTTTTTTAAATTATTTTTTATATTAGTATATTAAAATAATTTAAAAATATTATTTTTTAATTTAAAATAAAATAAAATTTTTCTCAAGTGTTTTTGAGATAATGTGCCAAATCATATGATAGTTTTTATTTTAGGTATTTTTAAAAAATATATTAAAAAAAACTCAAACCACAAAAGACACCTGAAATCACAGCCAAGCGGGCCTACCATTTCATGTTTCACGTAGTAGTATCATGCCGTGTCTTAATCAAATAATACAGGGCGAAGGCAGATGATGTGTCTTAATCAAATAATACAGGGCAAAGGCAAATGAATCATATAATGTTGCTATGTGAATTGTTGTATGGGAGTCTAATTATTTTTTAAAATGTATTAAAATAATATTATATTATTTTTTTAAAAATTATTTTTAATATCAATATGTAAAAATGATATAAATACATTAAAAAAATTAATTTAAAATAAAAAAAATTTAAAATGCGATGGAAAAAGGATGTACGAGTGAAGCTCAGTTGCCCTATCTTTTAATGATTTAAGAATAAATAAAATAAATCCAGCAATCGGATCATAGGTTGAAAAGTCGTAACTTGGTGGACCAGTCTCCCCGCTTTGCATGATTAACACTAATTAGGATAATGATTTATATCAGTATAATATTTCAAACTCTAGAAAATAGCACAGAAATTCATGCATAAAACTTTTGTACGTAGACATGAACAGTCATGGAACAATTAAAGATTCTAATCTTTTTCCTAGTTATAATGATAATCTGTTGACATGTTTTAAAAATATTTTTAAAATAATTATTTTTATTTTAAATTTAAAAATTTAATTATTTTCATGTATTGATATTAAAAATAATTTTTAAAATAATAATAATATTATTATTTTAATATATTTTTAAATAAAAAATATTTTATAAAAAATCTTAACCGCACTTCTAAATAGTTATAAAATATGAACTTGCATGATATTGTATTGTAAACGTTTCTTTTTTAAGTGTTTTCTTTTTTGTTTATAAATTATTTGAAATATATTTTATTTTTTTAAAATATTTTTGATGATAATATATCGAAACAATCTATAAAACTTTGAGGATGGCTTCATCTACTATAGAATGCATTCCGGTCACCGGACCTCCCAGAAACCTCGTAGGAGTCCCTGTAAATTGTCAGGGTGACGGTGCAAATATAAATCCAGACAATAGAGGTCTCTTCACTTTCTATTTCTTCAAGTAAAACCTGAAAGCTATAAAAGAATCTAAATATAAATTTGAGAAAAATGCCCCCCAAAACACCCAGAGACAGGATATACATAGCACCGAGGGGGGAAAAATAGTGAAAACCTTTATCAGGAGAAACCTAAACTGAAACCAATCCGAATTTTTAGGTGGGCAAACACCTACAGATTGCTAACTACAGTAAAAAAAATATATATCTTGAACTTAAAGATTTATTTTTGTTAGAGAATAATATAAATTATATTGTTTAGTCTCACCTGTTAGTTTAAGTTTTTAGATGAAATGGTTCTTTAGCATGATATCAAAGCCTTGTTACCTCTAGCGGTCGTGAATTTGAATCTCATTACCCCTATTCTATTTGATAAAAAAATCAAGCATAAAGTAATATGAGTTTGTGCAAGTTTTAAACCCAAAAGACTTTCACTTGAGAGTATATGTGTTAGAGAATAATATAAATCATATTCTGAAACTTCATCTATTAACTTAAATTTTTAAATGGGATAGTTACGTGATAGTTTTATCAACTATCACAGCATCCTCCTTTTCCTTTCTTCTTTTGTCCCCCATCACCTAAGTTTTCATGAACCAAGCATCACTATCTCCATAAAGCTGGATAATAACTCAGCAGTGGCATGCTTGCGATTCCTTGATCAATGCAGAATGTTGGCAAATCCCTGCCTCTCATTTACTCAATTATATCATAAAAAGGAATATTTTTTTAAAAAAAGCCCAAGTGCGTGGGTTGGCCTAGGTGGCCCAGTAAGCTTAAGCCCTTAAAAAGGCCCATGCATAATGAGCCTCCCAACTTTTTTAAAGGTTGGACAACTATTGTTGCTGAAAAATAGCAAGAAATATATCGTTTGTTGCCTTAGATTTTGACCATTTGGAAAGGATAGGGTCATGGTTTTTTATCCTAAAAATATATTTTTTAATTTATTTTCATCTAAAAACACCTAGTAAGATATCATTATAATATTAACAAACTAATTCACAAGCCAAAAAATCAAAAATCAAATGGGTTGAGTTTTTTTCCCTCTCTTACCCAATCTACTTTTTCCATGAAAGATTAGTGATTTTTTTAGGAGTGTTGTTGTTTTTTAAGGTATTTTTTATTTAGAATTACATCAAAATAATATTTTTTTTAAAAAAAATATTTTTGACATCAGCACATTAAAATGATATAAAAAAACTATTATTTATTTATTTATTTAAGGTTAAAAATAAAAATATTTTTTTTAAAATATTTTTATAAGTATTTTTTATAGCACTCCTAAACACCCTTTTAAGGTTCACAACAATCTCCATGGAAAACCCCATCCTCTCAATGAATCAAATTTGTTGATATCAAAATTGATTTTTTATTTTTTATTATTATTATTATATGAATATCATAGTCAAACAAAGATTATCTCTCTTTTATTGTAATGCAATCGTTATCTTTGCCCTCTTGTATCTAATGACTGAAATATAAAAAAAATAAATTTTTAAAATTATAAAATAAAAGGGACTAAAAATAACAAAAAATAAAATAAAAGTATAAGCATAAAAGAACTTCCCCTAGTATATCAAGGAGAATAAAAAGACTTTATTTCTCAAAAAAAATATGTTTAAGTATTATGTGTCTGATATGAGTGAACTTCCCCCGGTATATCAAGGAGAATAAAAAGATTTTATTTCTCAAAAAAAAAATATTTAAGTATCATGTGTCTGATATGAGCATGCATGTTTAAAATCTAAAAAACTTATATTTAAAGATAAAATTTGTATTAAATTGAAATAAAAAAAACAACATGATAAGTTGCTACATTATTTTAGTATTTTTGGTAATATGTTAATCTTGCATTCCGACATGGATGTGTCTTTGTGTGTGTGTGTGTATTTCAATTTAGCTTTATATTTAAAATTATATTTTGTATAAATTAAATTAGATTGTTGATGCAATTTTGGGTTTAAAAATCTTTGTTTCATTAGAAATTTTCTTTTTGCCAATAACAACCATCTTTAAATCATCTCCTTTCACTTTTGAAATTATAAAAAAAGAAATGGAAAAGAAATGTATATTTTTAATTTTTTATATTTATAAAAAAATTAAAAAGATATAATATCCTGCAAAAAAAAATCCACCCTCCTAAAGGTAACCTATTTTTCATGAGGCCCGATCCATCACCACCATCAAGGCATCAACCCTAATTCGCATTTATAAAATGTCTCCCTCTACTCCTTCTCTCTCCTCCTCTCTAACACCTGTATGTATCCCGCTAAACCATGCCCGGCCATAAACCCTAAAACATCTAAAACCCTACATTAACCACAAAGCCACCTCCACCTCGACAACAACTTACTCTCTCCACAATGGCTTTGTATTTGTTGTACGAGACATCATCTGGATACAGTCTTTTCCTCGCAAATGGTCTTGATGAAATTGGACAAAACACTGAGGCTGTTAGGAACTCGGTTACGGATCTTAACCGGTTTGGTAAGGTAGCGCAGCTCACTGCTTTTCTACCGTTCGAGTCTGCTTTGGATGCTCTCAATCAGTGTAACTCTGTTTCTGAAGGTATATATATTTTTTTTTCAAAGACCATACTGTTCATATATGTTTTTCTGTGTCAATTAGTTTTTTGGAAGGGATTAATATTTGAAGTTTGTTTGATTTTTCGTTGGCTGTTTGAAGGCGGTTGAAAACAATGGAGAAAAGTTTCAAGTCTTTGATTGCTTGCAAGTAGTAATAAGCTTGGCCATGCATGTCTCTGTTTGTGGAGGGACTTCATTATTCTTGTGTTAGCTGTCATTCTGGTTGCTTTAGTGGTCAGTTAACGCCTTACGAGTTGTGGAATTTCAATGTTTTCTGTTAGTTGTGCTTGCTTTGCTTTTTAGTTCGTTATGGCTTTATAGTGTGCGAAACATCTGCAAAGGTCCCTTCTGTCCTGGTTAAGGGGGGTGGGGCTGGCGAGACTGTCAAAGAAAGAAATCAATGCATGTTGTAGAAAATAACCTATTCGGCAATCATTTGTAAGTTTGTTAACTTTGCTGCTGTTGTGCTGGATGAATTGCTTGTTTTATGTTATCCAAGATATAAAGCGGAAGATATTAGAGATGCGATTAGCTCTATCAGGTTCTCTCACTAAATATTTGCTGCTAGTTCATGCCTGGTTTGTTGTTGTTTTTTTGTATGCAGGGATCATGACTGATGAACTGAGGAACTTTTTGGAGCTTAATCTCCCAAAAGTCAAGGGAGGAAAGAAGGTGAAGTTTAGTTTGGGAGTTGCTGAGCCTAAGATTGGGTCACATATCTTTGAGGTGACTAAAATTCCTTGTCAAAGTAACGAGTTCGTACATGAGCTTCTTCGTGGTGTAAGGTTACATTTTGAAAGGTTCATCAAGGACTTAAAGGTTTGCTTTTCTTCTGATGCATGCTTTTCTTCTTCTTTTTAAGTTTCCCTGCTGTTTGTTTCCATGAGGTATGTTTCTCACAATTTTATTCTCTCTCTCTCATTCCTTTCTACAGTCTGGTGACTTGGAGAAAGCACAACTTGGTCTGGGACACAGTTACAGCAGAGCAAAAGTGAAGTTCAATGTCAACCGAGTTGACAATATGGTTATTCAAGCAATCTTCCTTCTAGATACTCTTGATAAGGATGTCAATTCATTCGCAATGAGAGTCAGGTTTGTGATTGGTTTTTATGTTACATGTTGCCTGCATTACTTGGAATTTGCATCTATCTAGCTGCAGCTCCTTTAATACTTAACTTACTGCAGAGAATGGTATTCTTGGCATTTCCCTGAACTAGCGAAGATTGTCAATGACAACTATCTCTATGCTAAACTTGCCAAGTTCATTGATGACAAGTCCAAGTTGTCTGAAGACAAAATCCCTGAACTAACTGATATACTCGGAGATGAAGATAAAGCAAAGGAGGTTGTAGAAGCTGCCAAAGCTTCAATGGGTATATAATTTCTATTTGTATTTCTTATGTTTACCAAATTTAATCTTGTCTTCATCTTCCACTCAATTTTTTCACTTCTTTTTGCAGGTCAAGATTTGTCTCCTATTGACTTGATTAATGTCCAGCAATTTGCTCAGAGAGTAATGGATCTCTCTGAGTACAGGAAAAAGCTCCATGAATATCTAGTTACTAAAATGAATGATATTGCACCTAATTTGGCTTCCTTGATTGGTGAAATTGTTGGTGCTCGTCTGATATCTCATGCTGGCAGTCTCACAAATCTGGCCAAGTGCCCTTCTTCCACCCTTCAGATCCTTGGTGCTGAAAAGGCACTATTCAGGTGTGTTTCCATTGCTGATGTTCTCAGAATATGGCATAACTGCATCATATTATTCTGAGAATACTTGGCTTTTTTTACTGCCCTGCATAACTCCAAATAGAATTTATAGACTGTTTCCCTCTGGTACTCATGTCTTATGGAGTATCTCATCAAGAAGATCTTTATTCTACCTGTTTTGTTAAAGTTTTTGCCCTAATAGATTCTTCCATATATATCACAAGTTCCAAACCTTCACCTTTTTGGTTTGTTCTTTAGGGCACTGAAAACCCGAGGAAACACACCAAAATATGGTTTGATTTTCCATTCATCTTTTATTGGTCGAGCATCTGCTCGCAACAAGGGACGCATGGCTCGCTATCTTGCAAATAAGTGTTCTATTGCTTCTCGCATTGATTGTTTTTCTGGTAAATTTCAAAATTCTTTATGAATTGTTTAGTTATTTTCAACGCTCAACTCTTTCATTAACTTTTTGTGCATCTTGTTGTGTCACAGAGAGTGGTACAACTGTTTTTGGGGAGAAACTTCGAGAACAAGTTGAAGAGAGATTGGATTTCTATGACAAGGGTGTTGCACCAAGAAAAAACATTGATGTGATGAAAGCTGCAATTGGAAGTGCTGAAAATAAAGGTTTGCGCCTGAGTGAAATGATGCTGTTTCTTAATTTTTTATAAATTCAAAAAATTTTAGTGTTTTGTTGGAAGTTTTATTGTAGCATCTTCAGTTGCTTTGTTAAGATGCAAACATTATTTGATAAGGAACCCTTTTGTCTTTCTGCGTGGTGATTTTCATAAAATTGTTGGTTCAACTCGCTGATGTTCTTGCATGTTCTTGCTTTTACTGTTTTCAGTTCTTGATGCCCATGTTTTAATTTATGTTTTTAATTAGTTGTCTTGGATTCTCTAGATACTGCTATGGAAACTGAAGAGGCTCCTGCTGTTACTTCAGCGAAGAAAAGCAAGAAAAAGAAATCAAAATCAGATACTGATGAGAATGGTGAGGCTGAGGACAAACCAGCAGTAAATGGAGCAGAGGATGCTAAATCAGAGAAGAAAAAGAAAAAGGAGAAGAGAAAATTGGAACAGGAGCAGGCTGTCGAGAAGTCAAATGGTACGAATGGGGTTGATGCTGATGAGCAGGGTGGTACTGCCAAGAAGAAGAAAACGAAGAGCAAAGACCAAGATAGAAAAGAGTTGCTAGATGCTGGTGACATGAAAAAGAAAAGGAAGAAGTCAAAAAGTGAAGAGTAGTGAGCTTGCTGACTGTTCATGATAAGTTGCTGTTAATTGTCTAGACGTGGCCCATTTTTCACAATGATCTCTCCACAAATTATGCTAAGATTAAGTCTTGAATTTAAAGAAATGTGGAATTTCAGCCCTGGTTTTGGTTGTGTTTACTAATCCGGATCGTATTGTTTTTTTGTCCTCTGATCTCTATTGTCAACACGGAAGGTTGCTTGAAAGTTTATAGGCAAGCCGTCTCAGCTATCATAAGCAACATCTTTTTCTCAGTTTTGCACGAAATTATTAAAACCACAGCGTAGAAATCGAAAAATGTTAAGAGTTCGATTTGGTGTTTGCGTTTTGGTGCCTAGCCTTGATATAGCTGCTTGCGAGCATGTAGCTGCTGTCATTGCTGGTTTTAGCAGTTTGCTTCTAAGACGGTCATTTGCAACTGGCATTTTTTAAGAAAGTTGTAGGCAAATTGTCGGGGGTGTCGGCATGCTTGAAATGTAACGGTTAAGGATGCTTTTCGCCGCTTCTTTATATATGTTTTTCAATTACAAGATTTTTATTTAGTTTGCAATTAATAATTTAATATCATCATTTTTTTTTACAATTTAGTTTAACTATTTTTTTGGTTAAATTTAAGATGAATAATTTATATTTTCCCTATTTAATTATATAATAAAATGGTAACTATAAGTGCTTATGAACCATAGTAAGACTCCAAGATAAATAAAACAAAAATACATAAAATTAAACTTTTTTTGCTAGAAAAATTAACTTTCCATGTAACTTTTAATTGGAATTTATTTTGTTTCTGGTTCATCAATTAATAATTCATTGAATTAAACATAAATATCACATTTTCATTTATTAGTTGAAAAACTTAATAATACAAAAAAAAAAAAAACATATAGATTTTGTTTGGCAATATATTTTTAAAAAAAATTGAAAAAAAATTATTTTTATTTTTTACTTTAAATCAAAATTTTTGATATTTTTAAATTATTTTTATGTATATTTCAATACATTTTAAAACAAAAAATATTTTTAAAAATAACATCTATTGTATTCCCAAATGATACTTATACAATTCAAGAGGGACTGCTTAATATAGAGAGAGGCGATAATTTCATGTGAAGTTATTTCTTCAATAAGAAATATTATTGATTGCAAAATTTGGGAGACGATTTTGATTATAAGAATAATAGAAAATGATTTAGGAGGGAGGGAGAGATTTTAGGAAATTGATTTAATAAACAAATTATGATATTCTATAAATTATTTAAATGTATTAATTTTATAAAAAAAGAAAATAATATTAAATGAATATATTCTTATCACTTTTTATAGACCATAGATTTAATTCTCTTTTATTTGTGTCGGTCGCTTTTCATAATTAAATCTATGATATTCCAGTTGTAACTAAGTACACCTTATAAATTATATAATAATGTATTAACTTTATAGAAGAGAGAAATATTAGGTAAAATAATATCTTAAAATAGATCCAAACCTCAGCATTGGAGTTTGGAATTCCATCTGTGCTCGTTAGTCATTTGATGGTCGTAGTTGAATGAATGATCATCGACGTCGACTTGTTCATTGAGATTTTGAAATAATATTGTGAAATTAAACGAAAAATAAAATGAAGTATTATTGTCACTTGAAAGTTTGCGAGAAGATAATTTTTAAAATTTATATATATATATATATATAATTAAAACATTTTAAGAGTTGATTTAATAAGTATAAATATAGTTTGGTCAAAAAAAAATTTAAGATTTATTTATAAAAAATATTAACATCGTAATATATTAGATTGATCTAGAACAATCTAAGTTAACATGTCAGATGTACAAATCATGTTACAAGACATCGACGATTTCATGCAAAATCAAATCAAAATAAATTGTAAAATTTAATTTTCAAGCAATCTCATATTATGATATATATTTTTTTTTATCATAATTAACTTTTATTAGCTTGTTAAACTCATGATCTAATTTATGAGATTATAAAAACTGTATAAAAATAAAATATATATTATTTTTTTAAAAAAAATCCTAGCCAACCCCTCATACAATGAAAACCTCATAAAAATTAATTAAAATAAATAATAAAGTTCAATCTCCAATCATTTTTTTTTCAAATAATAAATTTGAAAAAAAAACATGAGCCATAAAATAAAATAAAATAAAATAACTATATCTAAAGCTAATTAACTAGACAATTAAGACATTTCACTATTTTAGAGTAAAAAAAATAATGCATGATTTAACAAAAGAGGGTCACATAATTATTTTAAGAATATATTACTAGAACTTGCATGTAAACATAATTACTCGTTTACAATCATGTCCTTCTGCTAATCTTTTACTAAAATTATTTTCTCTTTAAAATGTACTTACCTTTATTTTTTAATTTAAGCAACCCCAAAAAGAACGATGATTGCAAAGAGGATTTAAAATCCCAATGAAATCATGATCACATCAATCTCGTTACCAAACACAGCATCATCATTTTACAAATCAACCCAAATGAATTTAAATACCAAGTTAATGATTTACAGTACGTTTTAAATTGTTTTTAAAAATATTTTATTTTATTTTATTTTTTATTTAAATAATATTTTAGTAGTGTTTTTAGATTATTTTTATGTTGATATTAAAATTAATTTTTTTCAGTACATTTTAAACAAAAAATACATTAAAAAATAATCGCAAATACATTTCTAAACATAAAATAAATACTTTGTCAGAAACACTTATTTGTATTTTTTTAATTGATATAATTTTAATGTAGTTGATGAAAAACTTTTAAAATTATTAAGGTTTGTTATAATTCAATTACTTAAAAAATTAATATGCTCATTATAAAATAAAAAAAATACCATAAATATAGAGATATATTTATTTTTTATTTATTCCCGTCTTGCTTGCCACAAAAATTATCACAGCTCTTGATATAAAGAATTAGAAAACCATAATTATGGTAAATATAAAAAATAAAAAGTGATGATATTGAATAAAAATGCAAAAAGAAAAATCATTCTTGTAAATCCCTAAACTAAATAAGAGAAATCAAGGTAACAAATAAAAATATTTATTTTTATAAAAAACTGGAAGAATCCTCTTTTTAAACACAAAATGTATTTATTTTTTTTTAAAAAAAAAACCCATCATGATATTAAAAAGAAAAAGGGAAAAACCTCACTTCAACCCTTAATAATTTATTTTTCTTACATATTTAATGTGTGAAAATAAGACTCAATCTACCTTATATATATATATATTTTTTTTTTTTTAAAAATCAAAATAATTTTCCTCCCTTGTCTTCTTTTATGTAATTCAATGAATTAAAATGATATATATCATGGTGACATATTTGTTTTTTTTTTTTTTTAATAAAACGGGTCAAGTTATGGATTTGATATATTATCCAAGACGACACAAATTAATATTTTTTATTTTATTTTTTGTTTTTTTATTAAACATTTAGTTGTTATAATCACTTTTTTTACACAAAAATTTAGTTGATTTACTATTTTTTATTATATAATTAAATGGAAATAATTTATTGAATACAATCAATCATAATTTTTTTAAAGAACTTGCTAACGATATTTAAATATTTTTAAAACTAAAAAATATTTTTAACCTAGCCGACGATGAAACACATAAATAGTATTGTTTAATATTAATTAGGCATTATTAATAAAATCAAAATGCTTGAAACTCATGAGGTAATATGTTAAGGACTAAATTGAGGGTTTTAAAACAACAAGGAGTAGAAGAGTAAATAAGCTCAGACAGGAACTGCTTCGATTTGAAGCATTGGAAGGTCCGAACGGTCACCTACCTTTCACGCTTCCACACCCGTCTGGCTAATAAAGCCTTCTCGCCCAGTTCTCCCCCCTTGCTGTTTCATTAAAATTAAAAGCCAAAACAGAACAAAAAACAAAACCCTGCTTTTCCCCGCTAGATAAAGAAGATAATGGCAAGCAGTGCAGGTGTGAACTTGGAAGATGTGCCATCAGTGAATCTCATGACTGAGCTCCTCCGTCGAATGAAGTGCTCCTCCAAACCCGACAAGCGTCTCATTCTCATCGGTTTGTATCGTTTTCTACTCTTCTCTTCGCCCCCCCTCTCTACACAATACTGTGTTTTGTCTATGTGGCATGAGTTGCAATGCCTAAAGTTTTGGTCTTTTTTGGTTTTTAATTTCAGGGGGCATTCAGATCCGGGAATTCTTTTTATTTTTTTGGTTAAGAAGTTTCAATTTTTATGATTGTATTTTTTGCTTGGTTGTTGTGGTAATTGACGAAAAAGAAATGAAGAAAAAGAGCTTTTGTTTCTGTGGCTTGAGTTGAGAAGCGGGTTTTGGTTTTTGCTTGTTTATAGTGCTGGGAATTTGAGAAGAAAGTAAAGGAAATCTACTTCATGATGGCAATTTTAGACATGGGATTGATTGTTGAGGCTTTTCAGCTTTTTTTTATATGGAGATGCGGTGTTTGGAGAATGCACAACTAGAAATTAGTTTTATTAAATCACTTTCTGCTCGTTTTGTTCTTCAAGCAGGTTTTGGCAATCTTTTGACTATTGTTTTCAAATTTGAATTCAAGGCCGATAAAGTTACATGATAGGAAGCGGCGTTTAGGGCCATTTGTGTTGTAAACTGTTCATGCTCTGAGACCCACTAGATGGAATTTGATATTTCTTGTTAAAAGGGAGTCGTTTCTAAAAAAGTATATCGAAATATTTCTTTTTAGATTTACAGAGTTCACCAATGCAAAACTCACCGAGCACAAATATATATGTATTCGTTGTATTACCTAACTGTTTACCTTGTAATCAGGTAAAGGAATGATTTCTTGGCTGGGATATTTGATTTTTGAGTTCAGTATGTACGATGGTTTTCACTTTTTATTTTTCGTTTCAGCCCCTTTAATATGCTATCTCTGCTGTTGCGGTTAAGCTAGAATTAAATATTTTACCTCGATTTTATGGCTAGACCGATAACTTCATATCCAAGATGTGTTTTTAGGAGAATACTGTCCGTACTGCATAATACCCCTGTAATTGACCACCTCAATACGTTCTCATTTAGTAACAAATGCATGTTTGCTTATTCATATTATTTGGTGAAAACTTTCTACTGATTTCAGTATTATTTTTAGCAACCAATCAGTCATCTAAACCATAACTTCTGTCAGAAAAGCTTCCATCACAGCAAGTAATCTTTTAGTTTTGTGATTGGCAGGGCCTCCTGGATCAGGAAAAGGTACTCAATCACCAATCATTAAGGATGAGTACTGTCTATGCCACTTGGCTACTGGTGACATGTTGCGAGCTGCTGTTGCTGCAAAAACACCTCTTGGGATTAAGGCTAAGGAGGCAATGGAAAAGGTTAAGATTTCAACTATTTTTATATTCCCTGGTTCATCTTTGGTGTTCTTTCTTTTTCGTAGTTTCTACTGGATTCAGCTAATAGGGTGTTTCATATGGTTTTCTCAGGGAGAACTTGTTACCGATGACTTGGTTGTTGGGATCATAGATGAAGCAATGAAGAAACCTTCATGTCAGAAAGGCTTCATTCTAGATGGATTTCCTAGGACTGTAACCCAAGCAGAGAAGGTACCAGACTGTCAATATCTAATTGTGAGCATGTATCAATGTGAATATATATATTCATCAACTATGTATGTGTTTATATGTTTTTAGCATTGGATATTTTCAACTGATTTTTTTGTAAATGCTTCTAACCATGAATTGCTTACTTTTTGTGTGCAGCTTGATGAAATGCTTCAAAAGCAGGGAGCTAAAATTGACAAGGTGCTTAATTTTGCAATTGATGATGCGATTTTGGAGGAGAGGATCACTGGCCGCTGGATCCATCCTTCCAGTGGCAGAACCTACCATACAAAATTTGCTCCTCCCAAGGTTCCTGGCACTGATGATGTAAGGAAACATGAATGATACTTCTTTTTCATATTTTTGTGATCACATTTTATTTAATTGAATTTTGTAGTGCATATATTGATGCCGGGAGAATGTAGTGACAAAGCAACCGGTTAATTTTAGTATAGATTTGGATATTTTCCAAATATGCTAGTCTGTGATATCAATTGTGAACAGTACTTGGTAATTGTGATCTCCTGCACTTGTGGACTGCCATTGGACAGGTTATTCAAAAAAAAAAATATTTAAACAACAGAATATTTGAAACTGTTAATTGTCATTCTAAGTTTGATAAGGAGTTGACCATGTTAAGAGAAGGTAATCTAGCCATTGGTTATCCATCTTGACCAAAGTTGTGTGATTAGGTACTTTGAGAGCCAATTGAAAATTGTTTGCAGGGAAGCTAGGCACCCTATATTTGGAATGTGCTGTTTTCATGGATAGATTATTAATCTACAAACTGTGTTAGCTGCATCATTGCTGAGGCAATATTTTAACGGACTTGCTTCTTTCTTTTTATTTCTTGAAGGTGACTGGAGAACCTTTGATTCAACGCAAAGATGATACTGCCGCTGTTCTTAAGTCAAGGCTAGAGGCATTTCACAAGCAAACTGAACCGGTATGCCTTTTGCTTTCTATCCATGTGAAAATGATGCATTTCTTGCTAAAGAAGTCCCAGCTATGGGTAAGGAAAGAATGACTTGTGGAGTTGTAGAGTTTTAAGTAAAACAATAGGTTCCTAGCTGATTACAAGAAGCCTGGTACAAAAAGGAATCTATTCCTAACTAGTAGGCTTTATCTCATTACCTTTGGTGACACCACGGTGCTGTATTCAATTATCTACCCGCCCATGGAAAAATGGACCAGGATCCAACTCCTGTCATTAAATTGAGGTGGAGGCACATATTGGTAGGGGGCAATAGAAAAATGCATGTTAAGCCACGGATGGGAGAGTACTAGAACTAGGGTTTACTTCACCCTACTTAGGACAACTATCTTCATGTGTTTACTTCACATAAAGGTCTTCTTCGCTGGCCTGTTCACAAGCTATCTTTTATGAACAAGAAAAAAAAGGTTATCACTCAATTCTATCAAGTGTTAAATCTCCAGCATCACATGGTAATATGCCGTTGTGTTTTTTACTGCAACTTGTGCTTGTGGCCATCAATTCAAGGGCCTCCTCTTAACACAAGCCCTGCTGGATTTCAATTAGGTAGTATGCTTGCTTTTATCGAGTCATCGAGCAATGATGATTATCAAGTCTCTTGATGGTTATGGAGCGACTTGAATCACCTCTCTGGTTTTAGCATCTAGATTTCATCTCCACTGTCAATCCTCTGCCCGTGTCTTTCACCGTATATTATCGTTCTAGTAGTCAGTTCCCTACTGGAATCTGATGGTGTTCTGGATGCTTGGAATGCAGGTTATAGATTATTATAAGAAGAAGGGTGCTGTTGCAGAGCTTCATGCAGAGAAATCACCTAAGGAGGTTACAACTGAGGTTCAGAAAGTTCTTTCCTCGTGAAATCGGGGCCCTTCGGACTCGTACCATATTATTTCCCTCGGCACTTCAGCGGATTTTGTTTTCTCACATATCAAACTTGTTCACATATGCTGATCATTTTGCTTTTTTTTTTTTTTTTTTTTTATTATTAAATTTGCGAGTTGCCGGCTGCCTTTTGTCACTGAGGGAATAACTGGGTACACATACAAAATAAAAGATGCCACAGGGCTGGCTTTTTTTTCTTCTGCTTGATCAGCGTTGGTTTTATCAGTGGAGATGCGTTTATGCAGCTGGGTTTTTTATAGCATCAAAACAGTGGATTCATCCCTGTCAACTGTGGCCGCCTCTTTGGTTGTCTCCCGTTCTCTGAAAACGTTGCAACTGGCCACTAGCCTGCTTCCAATCTTTTTGGCCATATACAAGTGACTGTTTGGAATATTTGAAATTATTTTTTATTTATAAATATATTAAAATAATATTCTTTTAAAAATTATTTTTTATATTAGTAAAATCTAAAAATACTAAAAAGAAATATTTAATTTAAAAAAAAAACAATTTTAAAATACAATATGTTCAAGCTCTTGTACTCGCCCTTGCCGAAATGGCTAATAAATACAGAAAACCTCAAGTGAAATCCCAAAGTAGTTATTTAGCGAGTTAAAGCCAAATGGTTTTGCTCAGCCTGAAAGTGCTCTAAAGCTTCTGCACCATACTTTTCATCTGTTTGTCCCTGATTTTTAGAAGTATTTTTTTTGTAAAAAAAAATTAGTTTTAGTTTTAGTGTTCACTTTAACTTAAAAATATTTCTTGTTTTTAGGTTATTTTTATCACAAATGATTTAAAAAAAAATTGTTTTAATATATTTCTAAACAAAAATTACTTTCAAAGCCATACTACCTAACATCCATACTCCCAGTCACTTAAATACAACATGCAGAAGCATACTCTTTCAAATTCTAATCCTGTATCACGACACAACGAGTAGATAGTCCAATCGTAGCTGAAAATACGACACCCTGTCAATGTTTTGAACAAAAACGGGATAAAAAAAGGCAAATCCAATCCAGCAATTCATTTATCATCTATTGCACCTGGATCATTTGGGCATAAAGGGCTACGTGAGCTGTTATTTTATGAGTTTAAAGATGGTAAAGGTCAGCAAAGATGAGGTACAGTGACCTATATATCAACTGTAATCTTAGCATCCAGATTTGAGAAATCTAGGAAAAATGCCTTGAAATGCTCATAGGAGTGCTTCACATCATCAACTGCACACATTTCTCTTATACTGTGCATCGATAGTTGTGGAGCACCCACATCAACGGTACGAATCCCAACACCGCTTGCTAGGATTGGACCAATAGTTGAACCGCAGGCCATGTCATTGCGGACCACAAAATCCTGCATTTACAGTGGTTTCAGGATAATCAATTCATCTACCACGTACTGCACTGCCACTAGCTAGGCTGCAGCATATAATCACCATTCCACTGACTATATGTTTTGTGCCAACGGTGACGAACAGTAGAAGATTCAAAATGCCAAGAGAATGATAGCTCAAGTCAAAGCTGTCATATATTGTATTTTGATTTGTAACAGTTGTATTTCATTTCCCCGGGTTCCCAAATATTCAGGACAGTATTATTTGTACTAAAGAATCAGAGTGGAATGTATCTGGTGCCAAATTAATAATCATAATATTCAAGTCGGGAGAGAGCTAACCTGGGTGGGAATATTATGCTTTGAAGCTATCTCCCTAAATAAAAAGGACGTGACTGCATTTGTTGCGTAGCGCTGATTCGCATTGTGTTTGATTACAAGCCCACCATGCAACTTGGGCTGATGATTCTCTTCATGTTTGTCCTAGAAACGACGACATATCCCATATGAGAACAGTCTGAGAATAAACCACCTCAATTAACAATAAGGCAGTGTACCATATAATTAGGGTGGAGAGCATGTGCCATGTCTGCAGATACAAGGTAACTCAATTGGATCGCCTTTGGAAGCAGCTGAAAAGAAATCAAAGAAAAAAACAATTATGTTTATGAATGAAACTATGATTTAATTTCAAGACTATTATCCCACTCCCTTAGACCAAGCACTTCCAGTTTTTGTTCCTCCACATACCAATGCGGGTCAAACCCATAAGCCTGACTGATGTAATACCCTTCCCTATGGGAATGGACTAACATCATCGTAACTCACAAATGTTAGGTGAGAAATTTACAATTATCATTTTACTATTGCAAACTTATCTAAATTTATCAGGCAAGTGAAACATGGAATTAACACTAATATGCTGGTGATCATGCTTAACTTTGTGTCTTAAACTCCCAATTAAGATACATGAATAAAACAACTTCCAACAAAATGGAAACTAAAGCTATTTCTTATAAACCTATAGCATTTAGAAATAAACTCAGGATCATAACATGACCAAAATTGAAACTATAACTAATTCTTTCCTGAAGCAGAAAAAAGTGTACCTTGGAATCTGAATCAAAGGAGCTTGTGATTCGTGATAGAGCATCTAACATGACAGGAGACCCGGCTCCCTGTGCTGAATTAGATCCTACCTCTTCATGGTCAAACAGCGCCACCATCCTAACACCACTTTCATCCTTAAGGTCACTTTCAGAAGATGTTGCATCTATCAGTGCCTGTAATTAAATTGAAATACTAGAGATGACAATAAGTTTCTGTTGGAGTGTCAAGACCAGTTTTTCTCTTATGCAAAAGTGAAAATAACATAAATGAAGTGCCTGGGATAATAGCAGTTATTTTGCTGCTGGATAACATGAAACTGAAGTAGGCTGTCAAAATGACTTGTAAATGATCCAAAAGGTTCATACAATTTCCAGTTCTGATTTTAAGCAAAATTTTACCTCATTATCTCGCCCACCCCAGGAAAGAAAATGGTAGTGGAAAAAATTAATTCCACCAATATAAATACTAACACTTACACTCAAAGAACATTGAACATCACGTTCAAACTTAATCAAAATATCATTAACTTCCAGAATAGAAAAGTAGCTTAAACTCAAATGAGACAAACCTAATTTCCAAACTTCAAATGAAAAATGAAACTCCATACAATCACTTGGTCAGCAATAAATTCAACCAATGCCTAATGCTCAGCACAAATGAGGATCATCAAAATGAGAACTTTGAATTTGATTCACTCAAGACACGAGAGAACACCATATGTTGTGTGTTTAGTAGAAGAGATGGCATCAGAAAAATTTATAGTCAGAAGATAGAAAATCTGGGGCTTGGGACATGATATTACGTAAACCAACATGTTATCTTATATCTGACATGAGATGGCATTGTGTGTTCAATAGAGCAACAGTATACCTTGTAGTCAGGTAACAGAAAGACAATGCGGTAATTATAGGACTGGTGTACAGGACCTGGTATCATACAAGCCAACAAGATTTCAGATCTAAGAAAGCCTTAACAAGTAATACCTTCAGAGAGCAGAATGAGCTGCAGAGGTTATCGAGCCTTCCAGAGAAAATAAATTCCTTTGCAGCTCCAGCTATTACACTTGGTTGAGTATCACATACTTGTAATTCAAAGTCACATATATCATCTACTTTGCACCCAATCTGATTAGCAATCATCTAGAGGACAAGAAAGGAAATAACAGAACAACCATCTGGATACAGATTAAAATTGCCGAAATAAAAATATATAAAACACAAAAATAAAAGAAAAGATGAAGGAGAATATTTTCTTGCACCAGAATACTAACCTCAAGTACAAGTGAGTGATGCTTTGAGTTAATCATTACTTTATCAGATTTCTTCCCATCAGCTAGAGTTTCTTCACTCTTAACTGGATCACTTTCAGCAATTGCTTTGTTGAGCTCTGTCTGTGAAAAGAAGTTTGTTAATAGACAATGAATACATTGGAACAATATCGAGACTTCATCCCATACACCAGTATTCTAGACGAATATCTACTTTCTCACAAGCTTGGAAACTGAAAACTGAGCACACGGATAGCTTCTGTTTGTAAATCAGAAATAGCTGTCAAAGCAATAATCTTTGTACACAAAAAGCAAATGAAGTTTCTCTTAGTGTCAAATCTTTATTTGCATATGTGGCTTCAAGTCTCAGATAATTCTGTATAATATAGATCTGGTCCATATTAGAAAGACACGAAGACATATTCTAGATTGCCTTAGAAATCTTTAGTTCTTCAAAGACACGAAGAAATAATTGGTTGAAAGTAATTGATTTCTAGCCACTAACTTAAGCAAAAAACATCCTTTGTAGTGTAGGATACAATTTATTTTTAAGGCTGATGCTAAGATTCTTTATGATAAGTTGCAGCCCATCTTTTCTAAGATTTGATAAGTCCAAAGGATTCTGCAAGATCATGGTCAACACCTATATTATAGAATCATTATGCTTAGAACTAAGAAATTTGTTTCATCCTTATTTTTCGTTACAGCGAGAAACATAGCAGAAAAGGCAATCATAGCAACTGGAATAAACCCATAAATACAAGTACGCAAACAGCCAAATGATATAAAGTGTGTGATATTCAAAGATCACCTTAATTGATGTTGCCAAGATAGGAAGAAGTTGAGTCTCTGTGTTCACCTTAAACCCATCACTATTAACATTCCTGTTCAGCACATAGCAAACATTAAATGTCGTAACACCAAGCACAGAAAAAATGAGACTACCAGATCCAAAAACTATGAGAACCTAATGCATTAATAGCATCGATAAAACAACAAGAAACAAGTAAACAAAACAATTTGTCACGCAACAAAACCTGTCCAAGTGAATTGCGATGGTAGGGACACGCATAATGGGTTCCACAATTCTAACTAGCCGATGGGAGTAGGAAACTGAACCATCCTTTTCTTCTTTTATAATCACCCTTCCTGCTACTGTCAAGTCACGATCGAACCATGTGTGCCACAAACCACTTCCATATGTTTGGACTCCAACCTTCAAATACCCACCTTTCGTAACCTGACCAGTTCATCCATTCCCACGAAACTTAAACAAAAGTTTTACACAAAAACTGATATTTCTTTCCCGACACTTGAACAAATTAAAAAAAAAGGAAAGCAAAAACAATTCAGTAAAAATATCACCTTGGAAACTGGCTTCAACTTGAGACAAGGACTATCTGTATGGGCACCAACTATATAAAATCCATTCCCAGCTTCAAATCTAACAAACATAAATCCAAAATATCAGTAATATTGAAACTCTAAACAACCAAATGAAGTTGCAGCTGCTGCAAAACGGTTAAATTTACTATGATTAAAAACCGTTGATGAAGGCATACTTGTTACCAATAGCGAAAGCAACAATAGTAGAGTGATTCCGAGTGAAGAAATAACGCTTTCCAGCCTCCAAATTCCAATCTTGCCTCTCTGAAACTTGCTCGTATCCCGCATTTCTCAGTCTCTTCTTTGCCTCCTCTATCAATATCCATCGATCGATCGATCATATATATAAGTATATATAAGAAAAAGTAGAATGGTAGTGTTAGTTATTACCGACGGCGTGAAATGCGGTTGGAGAAGCGTTTAAGAAGTTGATGAGCTCAGAAGCCACGGTGTTCTCTTGCATTTTCTGCATTTCAAAACTCGCTTTGCGTTTTCTTATTGTCAGTGTATATATAGTAGTGATATGGGCTTGTGAGTGGCCCAATACAGAATATTTTTACACGGAATCAACGGCCCAAGCGTCATGAATGAATGACGTGGATGAATGAACGAAGGTCTGCGAAAGGACAATTTGGAGATAAGAATAACCTGGGAGGAAAGGAATATATTATATGCCCACTCCACACTCGCCTACCTATAACAAGTATTTAGAATTCTTGGCTTTAACCAAAGATTATTCGCTTAGGAATAAAATAATTCTCCGTGTCTCAATTTAAGGTAGAGAAAAATAATAATAATAATAATAATAATAATAATAATAATAATAATAATAATAATAATAATAATAATAATAATAATAATAATAGGCTTGACTAAAATATGTTTTTAGTAGAAAATCTTCTAAGCCATAATATGATATGACCTAATGATTTGGCGGGCTCCCATATAGTTTGGACAAATTGTAAAACTATAATTTGATTGGAAAAAATTCAAAATGATAATTTTAAAAAAAAAATATTGAGATGGTAGCATATAAGATCGATTTGGTTTAACTTATTAAATTCATGATTAGGGTTATGAGATGATAATAATCCTATAAAATTAAATTTAAATAAATAATAAAACTCGATTCTCAATCAATCCAAATTAAATGTTGAAATTAAAAAGAAAAAATATTTTAAAAAAATAAAAATAACCCAAGTCAACTCGAGCTAACTTGTCAAACCTGCAATTAAAGTCATGAGATTGAGATAACACTATACAAAGAAAATTGAAATAAATTATAGATCCTTTTTTTCAATAAACTTAATATTAGAGAATGAGATTGAAAGCAAAAAAATATATTAAAAAAGAAGAAGAAAAGAATCGGGTTAACTTGGATTAACATGTCAAACCCCGCAACCTGGGTCATAAGAGTAGAATAACTCCATAAAAAACAAATGTTTTTTTTTATAAAGCTTGGTTTCCAATCAGCTCAATATTAAGGATAAAATCTAGAAAAAAATCATTAAAAAAATAAAAAAAATCTCAATTTAAGTCAATCAATGTTAATCCATTAAGCTTATAGTTTAAATTATGAAATCAAGATAACCTCAAAATAAACTATGAAGTCCAATTATAAATCAACTCAATATTGAAAAGTGAAACTAAAATCAATCCAATCGAAAAATGATAAAAAAAACCAAGTCAAACAAGGTCAACTTGCTAAACCTATGACCGAAGTCGTGAGATAAAATTAAACTTATATAAAATAAATTATAAAATTGAATCCTCAATAATTTTAAAACTAAAAAATAAAATTATATATAAAAAAAATATTACTCTAGTAAACAATGTTTCTTGACAAGGATGTAAATAGTGATTTTTTCTGCGGGTAAAATTGTTTATAACATAACTGTTTTTTTTAATTTTTATAATAGTAAAATTATTGTATTACCCTTAAAAGTTCAAAATATATTAAGGATTTTATATAACTTTCTTTCAACTATAAGGAATGTAATGACTTGGTTGCCTTAACAATCAAAACTTTTTAGGGGCTGTTTGGAATTGCGATCGGAAAGTGCTTACAAAAAAATTACAAAAAAAGATGTTTTTATTTTTTATTTTAAATTAAAAAAAATTAGTATTTTTTATCATTTTGATGTGATAATTTCAAAAATATTTTAAAAAAAAACATTTTGATGCATTTTTAAACGAAAAACACTTTCAAAAGCAACCGCAACCATACTCCCAAAGAGATACTTAACCTAACTTCGAGGTCTTATAAGTAATTTTCTTTTTATTATTATCATTTAATCTTAGCATATTAGTTTGCTTTCACCTCGCTGTCTGTTTCCTATTTTCTCATTAAATATATTAGTTTAGCTATTAATGAAATAATCAGGCATGCTAATCGACACTCAAAATTAATACATTGTTTGATATTGCATTTCAAAAATATTTTTAGAAAAAATTAAAAAAAATTAAAATATTTTTTTACTTTAAATTAATCTTTTTAATGTTTTTAGATTATTTTGATATGTTTATATAAAACATGATTGTCTAACACCATTTATCTATCTTATAAGGGGTTTTTTGGAATTCTACTTTTCATAGCATAATGAAATTACTATGTCACCCTAAGATTTAAATTTTTTAAAATAGGACTCACAATGTTTTTTTTTTTTTTGTACTTTTACATTGTTTTTTTAATTATCAGAAAAGCTTACATACAATTTGATATTTTAAATCCACTTGACTCAATGACCAACAACTCAATTTTTTACTATATACAATTAAACAAGTTTTTATTAATGGTAAAAAGAAAGTTTTAAATATGAAAGAAAGAAAAGATATGTAATCTATCTTTTAAAATTTAATGTGACACTAAAAAAATATTTTTATAATAAATATAATTCTAATAAAAAATATAGTAAAAATGTTTAATTTTATAAGAAAAAAAATAGAGAATGAAAAGATTTGTTGACAATGCAAAATGGCTTGATTTGTGAGTTATACCAAGACTTTGGCAACGAATAAATTATTTTAAACTCTTGTTAAATAGAAATAAAGGTAGAATAACTTGGTGAGATAATGGTTAAATTGTATTTTTGAATTTTATTTTTTAATTTTTGAACTATTTTAATGTTTAAAATAAATTTAAAAAAACAATATTATCTTAGATATAATTTTAAACAAAAAGGTATATTAAGAAAACAACTTTTAAGCTAACTATACTTATAAACGCGTAGAGTACACCCCTACCCATGAATTCTTCTCTAATTTATAAGCATGCCATGTCATCTTGTTAAAGAAATAGCTAATCCGAGTGGGATAAATACTATAGTAATAAACACACATTATTGTAAATTATAATAAAGTATAATTACCATTTTATCTCTCAGCATGTTAAAAATAAATCTTGATTTCTAGGGTATTTTTGATTTTTTTTCATGAAAACAATTGACATTCTTTGATTGTTCTGGGTATCTATATATTTTCATGATATTTTTGCATAGAAAAACTATGAGTTTACTCCTAACAACATACAACAAACAGTTAACAACTTAGGGGTATTTTTAATTTTTTATATTATTGTAAATAATAAATTACTATGTTACCCTCGAATAAGATAAAAATCAATAATAACTGGTGGGGTGATTATGATATTTCAAATATTTCTAAGCAATGGAACTATGTCTATACCCTTTTGAAAGATTAAATTTAGGCATTGGCTACATGGGTGTTTAGGTAATTACAGGGTTTTTTTTTATTTTTTTTTCTTGCAGAAAACTATAGACCCATCTGTTGAACGCGCTAACAGTTTCCTTCCTTACGTGCATTTCAGGTGACGTGTGTGATGTCTTTTAGTGGTTAAAAATGTTCATCTAGCGTCTCCCTAGATGTGCTGTCATTTTCTCTTCCACATGGTGATGCGCATGTCATCCATGATAGTTGAACAAGTGACAGTGGTCGGTTTAATCATTTGTGTGTCTTGTTCTCTCTTTTCTACAACTGCAAAATATAGCCTGGTCATCTTTATTTATGGTGGTTTCATTTCAATCCTTGGTCTTTTTATTGCTTTATTTATTTATGATTTCTATTATAAAAGTTTTGGTTTGTTTCAATTTTATCATTCAATTAAAATTAATCAGAAATGTTATGTTTTATTTTGGTTTTTATTCTTTTGATTTGTTTTGTTTTTCATTCCTGTTATTTTTTTCGGTATTGAGGTTTTAATTGTTTTTATTTTGTTCTTCAATTAAAATTGGTTATATATTGCGTTATTCATTTTGGCCCTTATTCTTTTTTTTTTTAATTCTTTCATTTATTTAGTTTTGTAATATTAATTTATTATGGATAAGGTGTTGAAAATAATGATAGTGATTACTTTTATAGTATTCTTTCCTAAAAAATATGTTAGGCTAATTATATATTTTGATATTTGTTTCATATGAACGCAATAAAATTATATACAGAACAAAAAAAAATCCTTATAAACTCTATTTAAAACTCCACAAACATGAGTAATTAAAAAAATAGGTTGTTATGTTTTATTTTGACCCTTATTCTTCTGATTTTTTTTTCATTCATGTTAATTTTTCAATTTTAAGGGTTAAATTATTTCAATTTTATCCTTCAATTGAAATTATTTATATATTGTGCTGTTCATTTTGACCCTTATTCTTTTATTTTTTTATTCTATATATTTTTTAGTCTTTATATATATATATTATGGATAAGGTGTCATGATAACAATTATTTTTACAATAGTTTTTATATTATTATAAGTGTTTAATATTAACATATTAAAATAATATAAAAGACTAGAAAAAATATTTCTAAACATTATTTAAACTCCAAAAACACCGCAATAAATTAAAAAAATATTTTTTTATAGTACAATGTTGATACAGGCAACACTAGTAAAAAAAACTAAGTTAAGAGTTTTGTTTTTGTTTTTTTTATCCCACATTAATTTAATTTCAATGTTTTCAAGTCACACATGAACAAAATATGTATAAATAATATAAGAATAGAAAATTAGTGACAACAAAACATTTATTATACATACATAAAAGAGAGTTTCGATCTCCTTTCACACCGCTAGAGCTAATTTACTGTGGTTTTTGACACAGACTGTTATTAATGCAAATATAATAACAATAAAAATAAAAATAAAAAACAAAAACTAAGAGTATAAATATATAAATACAAACAAAAAATAGGAACTATCTTAGAAGAACTGAAAAAATTAGAAGCATCAAAACTAAACTAAAAATTAAAAGAATAAAGGCTATAATGCAAAGCAAAAAATAAATAAGACAACTGTTTTTGTTTGATGCTAATGTTAAGTAATACAATTTTAAAGAGATAATATAAACAATTAAAGACAATATTAACCCATAGAATTTTTTCTAGATCATTAATATGAGATATTGGACTTGAAACATTATACATAGAGAAATTGCAAAACTTAATTATTAATAAATACAACATCAAATAATAAATTCCTTGAATTGTTATTTTTATTGTTGTTATTATGATTGAAGATAAAATAAAAATAAATATTAGTAGCGTTAAAAAATATTATTTAGTATGAAAAATATATGAAAATAATTAAATGACAAAAGCAAAATTAATATTATTATCGCTATGAATATAATTATTCTAACTGTTTGGATTATAATATAATTTGTTATTATTGATATTCTAAATATTATTTAATTAGTTATTGTTACCATTAGCGCGATAAACATAAGCATAATGGCCATACTAAATTTTATTATTTTATGAGTTACTATTATTGATATTCTTAATATTATTTTATTAATTGTTGTTACTTTTAGGATCATAACTATAATTATTAATATTTTAAGCACTACAATCATTATAATAAACTTTATTTTTTTCATTTTATTTTTTCTTAAGGTTTTGTTTTTATTCAGTTTAATCTTGAAATTTGAATTTAGGTTGAGTGGTCATTTTAAAATTAATATTTCTTCTTTTTTCACTTTTTTATTTTTCTTTGGTATTTTTTGTTTGTATTTTGTTTTTCATATAATATAAGTTATTTTTTTCTTATAATATTTTTTTTGTTTTTGTTTGCTTTTTTATTAAAATTGATATTTTTTTTTCATTGTAACTTTTTTCTCTCCTTTTGTTCCTATTTTTATTTATTCTTTAAATGAAATGATTTTTTAAATGCTAATAATATTTATTTTTTTCATTTATTTTGGTTGTTTTTATGTGCTCTTTTGTTAGATGTTTTTTTGTTCTTCATTATAATTTTATGATTTGAATTGCTTACATGATGATAATAATCTCAATACTTGTTTTTTTACTAACATTTTTTTATTTGCTTTTCTGTTACAGTTTTTTTGTTATGCTTCATGACTATTTAATAATTTTATTTTAAATCAAATTATTATAATAATTATATTCATAATAATAATATTAATTTTTGTTTTGTCCTTTAATTACTTTTATTTATTCTTTGAATTGAATAGTATTTTTTTACTCTGCTAATATTTTTTTTAAAAATTTTTGAATTCAATTATAATAATAACATTAAGAAATTTGGATTTTGAAATTTATAACAACCAAATAGTTTGCTAGAAAATTTTTTCAATTGCACTTTTATTATCAGCCAATTAAATATTTAGTCAAACAATCAATCAGTTTGTTGTAGAAAATAAATAGTTTATATTTAATGGATTTTATCATTTATCTTCTCATAAATTTGTTGATGGAATTGTTGTTAAGTTTTTATCTTATTTTTTAAAAATTATTTTACTTCACAATTATTTTTTATCTCATAAATTATTTTACTGCAATTGAAAATTTTTTCAATTGCAGTTTTATTATCAGTCAATTAAATATTTAGTCAAACAATCAATCAATTTGTTGTAGAAAATAAATAGTTTATATTTAATGGATTTTATCATTTATCTTCTCATAAATTTGTTGATGGAATTGTTGTTAAGTTTTTATCTTATTTTTTAAAAATTATTATTATTAAACACGAAAAATTGTTTGATAAAATTTTGTTTTAGCATTTTAGTTGCAATCTTGGTATGTGCCTATAGAAAATCACACAGTTCCCTCTTCATTTCTTCTTGTTTTGCAAACTGACAAGCCTACTGTTCTACTGGGCCCTGGTCCCGCTTGCTCCACGACCTGGGATGGTTGACCAGGAGCTAGCCCGGTTTCCCTTTGCTGCAGCTGACCCTTGTTAGGTGTCGAAGATGAGACTTCGGGATTGAGTCATTTCTCAATCCACGAGCCACTCCATGTGTATGAGGTTGAAGGTTCGTGGGCCTCCTCCCTTACGAGGGTCTGGTCTGTGGATGGTTCGGGGGTGGAATCTCCTTCCTTCGGGGATGGCAAGTTTAGATATTGCCGTCAATTTCCCGACTAGATGGAGGATGTAACTTCTTTGTCGCCCCCCCTCGCCCGAAAGAGCCATATATGCAACAAAGGGTGTGGCCTCAACGAAGACTTGCAAAAGATATGGCCAAGGCTCGACCCCCACATAGAGAGGGCACGGGCCCCCGTGGAGATGAAAGCCTTCGAAAGTAAGGCATGAAAGAAATCCGTTCTTACCATAATGGAAAACAAAGAAGAGCACAGAGTGAGAACGGTCAACAGGATGAGGAATGCATAGAAGAAGTGAAGGAAAGACTTTTTTTTTTCCCAAATGCCTCATCTGGAGAAAGTCATTTATTTCACACCATTCTTTTGGTTATGTCTTTTCGTCTATTGCCTTTCCCGGGCTTTCCATTTTTTTTCGTTTCATCTGGAAAGTCGGGTCTTTTTTTTTTACTATAAAAAATTGGAAAAGGTTTCTGTCAATTCTCCAGTGGACCCTCGTTATATTTGTCTGTTTAAAGACAAGCATTAGAATGTGTTTGGTATTGTGGTTACTGTTGTAGTTGAGGTTGAAAAAAAATAGTTTCATAAAAAACGCTATTATTGTGGTTCAAAATAAGCAGTGAAGTGTTTGGTTAAAACTGTGGTTGAGTTTGAGGTTGAAAAAAAAACAGTTTTGTGTGTTTGGTTATTATGCTTTTCATATTGCTATCAACTTGTGAAATTACTTTAAAGAACACAAACACATATATTTTGTTTTTTTAAATATTTAATAATATAATGTAATTAATAATTCAAGTAAATTGGACACTTGTTTTTATTATTCCATCAAGTTATTTGTAATTTCATTACGAACTAAATATATACGTGAAGGCCTCTGCGATCCCGGAACAATAGTAAAATATCTTCTAAAATAAAATTAGGATTGTGAGATAAAAATTATATTGTGATATTTTTTTAATAAATTTATTTATTGTAATTATATATATAACTATATATAAAGATGGGTTTGAGCAGGGGAGAAGTTAAAAAAAAAAAATTGTGGTTGGCTTTTTGTCAATGGAATGAAATGGTGGAATAAAAAAGCTATTTGAAGCTGCTTCTTTCAAAACCAGGGGTTGGAACACCTTCATGTGAGCCCTAGGAACTAAAACCATGGGTTTGGTTCCGTTTCTTGCATTACCAAACACTCATATACGATCAATAATAATTTTTTTTAAAACGTCATGTGAGCCCTAGGAACTAAAACCATGGGTTTGATTCCGTTTCTTACATTACCAAACACTCATATACGATCAATAATAATTTTTTTTAAAACATCTTCCAAAACAAAAAATCTAAACGGTCAAATTATTTTAGCCAAATATATAGTATTAAATATATATATAAAAACACTGTTACCATTTATTTTTTATATTTAAAAAATTGGTTCTCCCTCCTACAAAACACAGGGCCAATGACTCTTTTGAAATACTGATTTACAGCATGTCGTCAACCAATCTATTCTCAACTCAAAAGACACGTCAGCTGCAATGTTATCAGTGACTGACCCTCCTCGACGAACGACAAGTCGTTCAACCCCTCACTTAATTCCTAATTAGTCTCGTCTCCCCTCTTCAACTCCCACTCCCAAACCCCTCCCTCTTTCTCGGATTTTTTTCTCCGTTCATCTCCAGCTTCTTTGGAGATCGTCTATCTGGTACGCTTTGTAGTGATCACTCTTATAATTTAAAATACATCTATAAGATTTATTTATCAATTAATTAACAATTAATCTCCAAATTGTCGGCGAATGATGTTGTTTGTTATTTATGTCGTTTTATGATGTTTCTTAATTATGGATTGTTGTCTGATTTATGCCAAATTATTATTTTGATATTGAGATTAAAAAATGCAATCTGATTTAAGGTATTAAAGTGGAACTCATGAATTAGCCCTAATAGAATTTTCAGTTAAACAGTTTTTTTATATGTATGTAATTTTGATGACATTTTTAACTTTAATTAGGGGAGTATGATTTGGGTTTTTTATCTGTTTGATTTTGACTTGACATGTGTAATTATTTCCGGTTCTGGGTTCGTTTTATGCTGGATTTTTGCAAGTATTGCAGAGGTATTCAAGAGGATTCAGTTGCTGGCAATGGCGGCTACCTTCAGAGCATTTTTGAACAGTCCTGTTGGTCCGAAGACAACTCATTTCTGGGGACCTGTTGCCAACTGGGGGTTCGTTGCTGCTGTATGTGCTACTAATTTCTTTTTTAAATGTTGTGTTGCTGCATGATCTTAATTTTTATGCCCTGTGACTTATTGTGATCGAATCTGATCTACTGAACAGGGGTTAGCGGATATGAAAAAACCCCCAGAAATGATTTCTGGAAATATGACTGGAGGTAAAAGAATTTCGGTGTTGATTTTGTTTGATTTCTAGTGCTGATGGTTGAGATTCTGATTTTTGTTATTGTTGCTTCAGCTATGTGTGTTTATTCAGCATTGTTCATGAGGTTTGCATGGATGGTACAGCCTCGTAACTATCTACTTCTAGCATGCCATGTTTCAAACGAGACTGTGCAGCTTTATCAACTCTCTCGTTGGGCAAGGGGTCAGGGGTGAGTAACTTCACTTGTGATATGTGTTTAATTAATTTGTTTTTAATTTCAATATATATTCTTTTGTTCTGGCTGCTTGGAATAATGTTAGGGAAAAAAAAAAACTATTCTATCATTATGGTCTGGCGGAAGCAGGTTTGGGAAACTTGGGAAAGATTTATTTTTTTGTTCTTCTTTCTTTCTTCTGGCCTTACCATTTTTTTTTTCAAGAAGTGGATTCAAAATCTGTGTCCAAGTCTAATAATTAGCCAATAGATTTGCTATTCCATCAGGTATTGTAATGCCAACTAAGCTGTGAACAAGAATGGTGACTTGTAGACAAAGAAACACAAATTATAAGATGGGGGAATTGATGACAGAAAGAAGAAAATCTGGATTTTTTTTATTGCAGTAAACAAGGATTACAAAGAATAAGAAACAAGTAGCCTCACACCACTCAAGGGAATCACTCCCATATCAGAATCACACCAATCACAAAGAGATTTTCATTATCACATATCCTACTAGAACTACGAGTGCCCAACATATATAGTCTTGCAGTTGGCACTTACTAGATGACTAGACTTCTAACTGCTATGACTAATAAATAAGGACATCAGTTATTATTGCCACTTGGATGAAATCAAATAAGATTAACATCAATTATTGGACATCAATTGCTCTCCCATTTCAACGTAAATGGCCGGAACTTGAGCCTGCACAAAATACCTCTTTCCATTGCAATTTGAATCAACAAAATCCATAGCTTTATCACCCTTGTTCACGTTTTTAGAACCAACCATTTCCTCGTGATTATTTCTACTTCAAGTGCTGCTGTTTTGATCACCAGAATTTGCTTAAATAATTGACGGTATTGTTTAAATAAAAGATTTTCATGTATTAACACCAGATGATGCAACGGGATTGACTTTGAATATTCTACTACTAGTGATTAGTTGATATGCTTAGTGAAGTTTCTTTATTCCTTTTCTTAGGTACTTGTCACCGGAGAAAAAAGAGGAAGCTAAATCTCAGTAACTTGATGCAAGTGCATTTGCTGCCCCCGTTCCAGTTGTTTTTGTTGTGATTTCTGCAGAAAATTATTGTGATTTCTTTTTTGCAATCCCGTTGGATCAAGTTGCATTTGAGCTCAACACTCGTATAATAACGCAGCAGCTTGTTACACAAGCCGTGGTGCAGATTTGTTCTGTTGTCTTTAATGCACTGGCTGAGAGAGAATAAAATCACGGTCATAAATCATTTACAAGTGCTAAACCGTTAATTAGCAAGGTTATCTCACAATGGAACCAGTCGTGATCGATTCCTGCTGATGAAGCACTCTGCTGAAGACATTACTATTTACCACCACTGAAATGTCTTTTTTTTTTAAAAAAAAAAGATCATACAAATTACAATGGTTGGAAATAAAATCACGTAAAAAACTAAATAATCATAACGAATCTTCTACAATAAAGAATAATGGGTGAGAATTCATACTATGAAAGTCTTTAGCAAAGATTACAGGGGCTTTGTTTTGCCATTTCACTCATCAGAAGCCATGCAGCCTGCCATATGCTGTTGCGTAGTTCTCTAAACACGATCCCGGCTCTTTATGCAAATCTCAGGAGTCATCACCAATCTCTCTTTTGTGCTTCCGGCTCTTTTTCTTGGATTTTAAAACGATGGTTTCTTCACTTTCTCCAGATCTCTTCTTTTTCTCCCTTGTTTCTTTAGATGCCTTCTTTCTTTTTATAGGCAATGTTCCCATCTCATCTTCGGTTTGGACCTCAGTAGTTTGTATCTCATTTACATTCTGTGCCGCAACTTCTGCAAAGCATTATTGGGATGGCGATAATCAATAGAAAATCGACGCTAGAAAAATCATTGATACAGGCATAGCTCTAACCTGATGTTAGCATTTTGCAATAAAGAAAAACATTTCATAGCGCTATTAGAAAGACAGATCTAGCATGATGTTGGGGTCAATCTAGTTTAAAAGGCATACTCGTTTCATTTATCCATCCAAGGGAGAACTGTGATCTATTAGCACCAATGGTCCCAAATGATAGATTAAAAATAGTTCTTGACATTCAAGCACTAAGGGGTGGCATAAAAAAGCCCTGCCCGATGCTGTGCAAATAAAGGGAAAACGAACCTTTGTCAACAATATTTGAATCAAAAACAACATTTGTAAGGTGCTGCTTCAAGAAAACCTGCACCATAGAGTTATAGCTTGATTAAATGACTGGAATATACACAATAAATATTTTCATAGTTCCCATAAACTCATTCAAAAACAAACCTCCATCATCCAGATACCAAAACTTATGATTTTTGAACTCAATCTTACACTGGCAGGATTGATTTTTGAACCAAATACCCCAAAGCATCATTTCAGCTCTGTATACATGGGAGTTTTGACTTTCATCTCATGAAACTCACTTTATAGAACATTCAATCAACTAACAGTGCTTGTGATGACATCATGTCAGTTGATAAAATGTTAAAAACATGGAAAACTGACAAGTCAATTCCAATCAGAGTATTCATGTATTATAAGTTATTAGGTCGAAAGATTGTATAACCTGATTCCCAGTGAGGTATTGAAAAAGATAACATTTCATAACTACAGCAATTTCATCAGTAATAAATCAAGCATAACAAATTAAGCTGCATGCAACACTCTTATGCTCAGTGTCATTGGAATATTTAACTTCTATAGTTTCACCATTAAGGACACTGATATAAGGAATTGGAAAAAACCAACATTAAGTATAATATAATGCCATTCCAAGTTGAAAAAAGGAAAATAAATAAAAAAATAAAGTATAAAGTAACAGAAATGAAGTCTAAGAAAATACCGCTGAAAGAAGCTGGCGGGTCTTTATATCCCACAACCGCAAATAACTATCCAAACCTAAGAAAAAGAAAGCGATAAGTTAAGATAACATTTTGGCCTCAATACTAGGAAGCTGCTTATTTAATGGCACAGAGAACCAAGTAAAATATATGTCTGTGACAAAGATAAAGCAAAATTGTGCTCTATGCTCACCGCATGATGCTATCACAGGGAGCTCTGGGTGCCTGGCAATGGATCTAATACTTCCAGAACACTTCCCTATAAAACATCCTAACAGCTTTCCTGGAAGAAAAAGATAGATCCAATGTTAACAGAATTATAGGGAAGAAGGGAACATTCAAAAGATAGAATAATCAAGGGCAGGAGCAGCAGTTAGGCACTGATAAAATTTAAAACAATTCACAACTACAAAATAGTTAACATCGTATCCAGATGCATCAAAACAGAGAATATGATGATCTGAAATGGCTCAAGACTGCTTGATTTGATTATGATTCATCGGGGAACCATTTGAAGGTGCTGAGCATACTGGTCTAAGATAGAATTCCACTGATGCTTTCAGATTATACAAAGAATAATTATATAAAAGAACCATATTATGGGATTCATTCAGAGGTTCCTCATTTTTTAAAATAAATAAATATCTGTACAAAATCATCAACTATAGATCTAAGCATGATTATGTATCCTCCTTATATGTGATTGTTGGTGCTAGCAACCATGGTAAAGACCGCTGTAAAACCTCCAAACAAAAAGATGGAACCAACACATAAGAATTTTAAACATTAACCTAACAGGAAATTCTCTTGCTATATGCAGCAGAGACTTGATTTAAATCGTCAGTTTGTATGAACTACACTTTCTGGAGTCAGATTTCCACATTCCATGAAGAAATGCCAGGTTATGTACGAGTTCAAAATATAAAATATTCCCAGCTAACATATCACTAAAAAATAACTCCTTAAAACACTGTAATTTTTACACTGCTCAGTTCAAAAATAATTTCCACTATGCTTAAGGACCGATCAAATTCTAAATCTTAACTTTTATACCTATCCTCTGACCATTTGATCCATGTGTTCCATGGAATTAAAAAGGATGGGACAAGGCAAAAATGGTCCATTGCAAATTTATCTCATAAAGCCCACTTCAGGCCAGTGACTCCAACACAGACACATTGCAAAGCTTAAAGTCGGGCAAACATAGTCAATTGCAAAGGCCTTACCCACTTTGTTGCTAAGTCAGATCAAATTATTTGACTCACAGCCCTTATTGAAGTGCCAACTTCCTATTTAGATCCTCGATTTACAAACTCAAGAACTGAACTACACCAAAAAATAATTGCCACAGTAAACAAAATACATATTTAATCTGAACAAAAATTTGGTCCATTCACGAGAGACTATAGGATAATCTTAAGAGAGTTAATACCTAGTCAAGTTGATATTTTTATATTGCAATCACATGCAGAATGCAGCACAAAATTAACAGCAATTAGAGTGTAAAGTATTTATTGCATATTCAAGTCAAAATAGATGCATGTACCAGTTCGCATGTCGAATGAAGCAAGGTCACCAGATCCATTTCCTATATATATAGTATGGCCATCTTGATCTTCGGTAGCGGCCTTAATTGCAGTCTCTCTGAAATCAAATGATAGAACAGGTCTGCGCTGCGCAGAAATATCATACAAATGGACCTGTTAGGTAAACAACAATTATCAAGTTGAATAAATTGAGGCCATTTGGAAACATCTTCAGCTGTTAGCAAATGCCTGTGATTATGTGCAGCTGCAATTTCACATCATATGATTCTGGAAAAACAGAAACTATCAATTCATGAAAGAGTTTCTCTAAACCCCTCCATTTCTAACTATATCACCGTTTTTTGCAGTAATCACAACCAACAACCAATATTGGTTCCACATAAGCATGCAAAGTTGCAAACTAAAGAAAGGATGCGTATTATTTCAGAAGCACACATTTTCCTGGAGCAGCTACTAGGTGTGCATTGTGGATATCTAAATAAATACTCAACTCCAAACTCTTCCATGTTGAAATAATCTTTCCCATGAGAGTATTTTCAATGGAAGGATTACCTGATGACTATTGGTGCCCGCCACAAATTTACGGTGATCATCATTACTCTGGAATGTTGTGCATGTAAACCAAGTTGGGGTAAATATCCCAAGGCTATTTTTAGGAGGCTGCACAAAGCAAAAATAATTAAATTGACCTAAGGCCAAGTACAAAATTACTTGTAAGTAGAAAAATATTTTTTTCATCTTGATTTAGAATAGTTAACTAGTAATATGACTCACAGGTTTGGCAGTCCAGATTTTAGTAGAATCCTCAAGGTCCCATAGATTAACTTCAACACCTTTCCTGCTTTGGAAAACAAAAAAGTCATCATGGCACTAATGAACATAATCTTCCAAGTATAAATCCTGTGTGGTATAGTCACACAGATGGGTTTACTCACCCTCCAAACACCACATAGTTTTCACTTCCATCCACTTTAGAGCATAAGACATTACCAGAACCACAAACTTTCCATGTCTTTGTGACACTAATACTGGCACTATCAGAAGTCGATTTTTCAACCTGAATAGACCTCATGCTTGCATTTCCTTTTGATGTACATGTAAGCAAAGTACATGACCTACACATAATCAACACAACGAAGCTTGGTAACTGCTAGTAGTCAAAATAACCATAAATTTCCCCTAGTTCTGAAAAAAAGAAACTGTAGAGCTTACCCAGATGGCCTCTCTCTCCTGAATAAATGCAAACCAGAAAAAGCATCATCTTCAGGTTGAACACCATCCTCACCAACATTAGAAAACACAGCATGAATTTCCCCATTAAGCGGGTTGACAGCTTCAACCTGTATTACATTAACTATAGCATAACTAAGCAACGCAAGGTGACACCAGAAGTACCATCAAGAACCAAAAGCGAAACTGCACTCCCTCGACAATATTCAGAATGTAATACAATTAACTCACCTCTCCATTTTTTCTTGCAACAGCCAATAACTGCAATAAACAAAATTACACCCTAGTAAGACATTTTTTATGCCACGATTAGTAAATGCATGCAACATCAGTATGTCCACCACACATGTTTTACAAGCACAGCTATGAGTCTATGACACATTAACTCCGCAAAAAAGAAAAGGAAAACCCAGAAATCAAAACATCGAAAATGGCATAGATGTCCAAGTTTCAGCTCAAAAAAGTAATAGAAAAGGAAAGAAAGAGCAACACATACAGGGTCTTTTTTACGGTCATCAATGGAAGCAGCAAGCACGCATTTGGAGGAATCAGGATCACCCCATCTCTCTACAACCTGAGGAATTCCTCTTTCACCACGAGACTCAATCACTAAAATCAAAACCAAAAGTCAAAACAATAAGAAACGCAAAAAGGCGATTTGCTTCATTGGGTTGTTAAAAGAATTGATAATGAATTTACCTTTGATAAGACCTAGAGAATCAAAAGTTAGAGCTCGAAGTGGAGGGCAACCTGGGCACACTAGTGTTGTAGTTCGCGGCATTGTTACACAATATTCAGTTCCACTTGTCAATACAAACAGAGACAGGGAGAGAGGGAGATACAGAGGACACAAAACCCTAAACCTCTAGTTCTTGTTTGTCTGAATATTTTGGTTTTAGTACCCCCTTTACTTTCCTTAACTTTCAAATCAGTCCGTTAATTTTCATGTTGTATTGCTGCCCATGGATTTCTTTCGTAATGCGTTTCAAAAACAAAATTTAAATGATTTTTATTTGATTTTATATTTCAAATTAATTTCTTTTTATGTTTTAACTTTTTATATATATTAATGTTAAAAATAATTTTTATTTCAAAATATATGAACAAAAAACACCTTAAAAATAATATAAACTAGATATTGGCTTTTGTGTCCACAACCTCCAATACAAAATACTTATGATGTGTTTGGTATTGTTTTTACTTTTGTGGTTAAGATTTTAAAAAAATAGTTTCATGAAAAATATTTTTAACTGTGATTCAAAATAAGTAGTAAAGAGTTTGGTTAAAATTGTGGTTGAGTTTGAAGTTAAAAAAAATAGTTTTGTGTGTTTGGTTATCATACTTTTCATATTGATGTCAACTTGTGAAATTATTTTAAAAGACACACACACACATATATATTGATTTTAAATTTTTTTTAGATTAATAACTATAATAATAAAATATAATTAATAATTCATGAAAAAAACATATATTTATTTTTATTCTCTCATTAAACTACTTGCAATTTCATCACGAATTAAATTGATACGTAAATGCCTCTGCGGTCCCTTACTATTTAATCGAGGAACAACTTATGATAACAATATTATTAGTAACAACATCCGTGATCCAATTGTAGAAATATAATTCCAATGTCAAATCCAGTTGCAAGTTTCTAATTCATAATCCATCGAAAAACAACAGGTGTGTGAGTACAACAAAGTCATGCACTTTTTCTTTTCACCAGGTCTGATCTCTATCCACATATATTTTTTTAAAATTTTAAAATATTTTTTTAAAAAACTCGAACTAGGTCTCGCCCAACTAAATGGGTTGGGCCAACTAAGTTGGGCCAAAAGGCCCAAGTCCAACTCTAAAACACAAAAGAGTGAAAAATGGTGTGTTGCACTGTTCACGTTTTCTTCACGTGAACAACGCAATACTATTGTTCACGTGTGAGACCGACCACAATGAGAGCTTCAACGAGTGATGCCGAGGGGTAGAGGAGACCGAGATGGCTCTTTCTTGTGGTAGTGACATCGAAGATGATGGCTTGTGGTGGCCGAGAGGAGCATTGAAAGCTACCGCTGTGGAGAGAGAGAGGCCGTTAGTGGTGTGCCTGCCATCGGTTTTCTCTCTCTGAGAGAGACCGTCGTCGTCTTCATCCTCGCCTATTGTGTGATGTTCTCAGTGCAACAAAGTCACTGCATGTTTAATTTATGTTTTTCTCCTACTATGTGTTCAACGCTTGTTATAAAGTGATTCCATAATCAGTATATCCAATACAACGCTATTGTTTGAAACACAGGCAACAAGGCAAAATCCATGAAACGCAAGAAAGTTCAATCATAGTAAAAGCCTTATTTTGCTTCTTCCTGTGAACCACGACTTTGATGGTTTTTTTGGTGGGCCCCACATGCATTAATTTGTGTTTTTTCCATTACCGAACACTACAAACATATTTATTATTTGAAATGTCGTTCGGATCACGTTACCAAACGCCTTCTTAGTATGTGTCATTAAATGTCTGCTTAAAAAATATTTTTTGAAATGATTCTTTTTTATTTTAAATTATGTTTTTAGTATTTTAAGATTATTTTAATATATTGATATCAAAAATAATTTTTTAAAAATATTATTGTAATATATTTTAAAATAAAAATTAATTTGAAAAACAGTTGCAACCTTCCTAAACACCCCTAAAAACCACATATATTCACATTCTAAAGAACTCTAACATAAAAATTAATAAACATCCTCCGATAAACCATAGTTTTTTTATATCTAGTGTAGGATTGAGCCAAAATAAATATTAAATTACGAGTTTAATAGATTAATCTCATTTTATTTGAATGATTTCTTTATAAAAATATTAAAATGATATTAACTAGATCAAACAAATAAATTCTCTCTTTCTCTCTCTCTTTTTTGTCAACTCATAGGTTAGGTTTTAAACTACCACGATAATTTTATAAATCATATTTACGATTAAAAATTTAAATTCACGCGTAAAAAATATATTTAAAATATAATAGTATCGATCCCATCATGTTAAGTTCCGAAAAAACAAATTAAAATATTAGCTATATGTTGAAAATATTAATCAAAGAATGGATACGTGGATTTAATAGTATTAATAGTATTAGCAATTGTACAATGTATAAACACCACAACACGATAAAAAAAACCCAAAATTCTTATTTTGCAAAGTTATATATATATATATATATATTAGAGTAATATATATTTTTTAATTATTTTTGAAATCATAACATCAAGATTATAAAAACATCAAAATATTTAATTTAAAATAAAAAATCATATCTTTTAAAAAAGTATTGAAAGCATTTCTTTAGTAGAAAAGAAATATATTGTCATTGTTGTTGGTGAGAAATAAGTAATTGTTTGGGAGTGTTGGTTTAAATTGCTTTTCAAAATAATTTTTATTTGAAAAAATATCAGAATATTTTTTTATTTTTTAAAAATTATTTTTAATATTAAAATAATTTAAAAAACAAAAAATTAGGAGCAAGATGATCTCATACTTACAATTAATTTTTATGATTTGAAAAGTAAAATGATAATTATATTATTAAAATCCATGAAAATTTTATGGTTGTGTAGAAGTGTAGTTAAAGTTGCTTTTGAGAGTGATTTTTATTTAAAAATATATTAAAATAATATTTTATTAATCTATAAAAAAATAAGGAACAAATCTTACAAATTAAAAAGTTGAATGAGAATGAAATTAAAAAAAATATAATTTCATAAATTATCTCAAATAAAATAAATAATAATCAAAATAATGAGATCAAATCTAAAAATTAAAAAAAATGAATAAATTAAAATAATAATAATTTTTAATTATTTAAATAAATAATAAATAAAAAAATGATAAGAAAAAAGCAAATAGCAATTATAAAAATAAAGACCAAAATTAATATAAAAATTAAATTTTAAGAGATGGAATTGAAAAATAAATATTCAAAACAAATTATTAATAGCAATTAAAAGTTTGAGGATCAAATTTGATATAATCAGCAAATAATGATATTTCTAAATTTTTCACAACAAAACACAAAAAAATTTAAAAAATAATTTCACAAAAAATGAATTCCAGGGTAAAAAAACACAGACTTGACTGTCAATGAAGTGCGCGTCTTATATTTTGTTAAATATATATATTACAATGTTGACTGTTGTTATACACTGTGGCAGGCCTCGATCTTATCCGTGTAAAGTCAAAACAGTAGCTGTTTTTAAAATAAAAGGTTGTGTAGGGTTACTCTGTTTTTCAACTTATAATCTAATTTTTTCTTTCTATAATAATAAAATTGTTGAAATATGTTAATCACCTACCACAATGCTCTCCCGTGGTTGATCATCTCCACAATTCCGTTCACCCCCACCTCTCACCATCCCCTTCCTTCCCTCTCGTTGCCACCGTCTTCATCCAATTATGGCCACAGAGTCGGTGCCAGCTCGAGAAACCACCACGGCCACCCATGCAATCAATATTACAAAAGGTGGCTTCTGCTTGGAAAGCAAAACCTTTCATAGTCTGAGACCACCTGCTACTCCACCACCACCACCCCATCAGCCTCTCTCCATCACCCATTTCGTCCTCTCTCTCCTCCACTCCTCCACCGTCCCCACCACCACCTACCTCTACATCCCCTCCACAGGCCAGTCTCTAACCTACTCTCAAGCCATCGACCATATTTACTCTCTGTCTTCATCTCTCAAGAGAATATACAATTTAAACAAGAACGATGTCGCTTTTATCCTCTGCCCGCCCTCTCTCCACGTCCCCATTCTTTATTTCTCTCTTCTTTACCTCGGTGTCACCATCTCTCCTGCCAATCCATTAAGTTCGACCTCCGAGCTGACTCACCAAATCCAACTCAGCAAACCAAAGATCGCATTTGCCACTTCCCAGACTGCCCACAAGCTCCCCTCTTTTCCCCTTGGCACAATCCTCATTGACTCCCCCGAGTTCATCTCCTTGTTGACTCAAATCTCCAAACGAGACACTTCTACCTGCCCCGTTGAAGTGAGTCAATCCGACATGGCAGCGATCCTGTATTCTTCGGGAACAACTGGGAGAGTCAAAGGCGTGTCATTGACTCACAGGAACGTCATAGCTCCCATCGCAGGTTATCAAGAGAGCCCTGCAGAACTTGACCCAAATGCGGTTACGTTGCTTACGATGCCTTTGTTTCATGTTTTTGGCTTCTTTATGTTGATAAATGCATTTCGGTGTGGGAAGACGTTGGTTTTGATGGAGAGGTTTGATTTTGAGCAAATGTTGAAGGTTGTAGAGAGGTATAGAGTGAGTGACGTGCCGGCGTCTCCAACCATGATTCTGTTATTACTGAAATCGGATTTGACTGACAAGTATGATTTGAGTTCCTTACGGGGGTTTCTTTGCGGTGGCGCGCCATTGAGTAAAGAGGTTGTAGAGAAATTCAAAAGGAAATTTCCACAGGTTGAAATAATGCAGGCAAGCCTTCTTTATCCTTCCTTTTATGAATCCAGGATTTTCATTTTTCACAAAGTTAACGTTGTCAAGTAATTAATAATGGTGTCTTATACTTGAAATTTAGGGGTATGGATTAACGGAGGCTGGAGCTGTATCCAGGATGATAGGACCTGAAGAATGTAACCAGCATCCTTCTGTTGGTCGGCTGAATGCAAATATGGAAGCCAAAATTGTTGATCCTCTAACTGGAGAGGCCATTGGTCCTGGAAAGAGAGGGGAGCTTTGGTTGCGAGGGCCATCTATCATGAAAGGTAGTGGCATTGACTGGTTGGCTGTAAACTTTCTTCTTTAATGTGTTTCGAGGTGTTCTTCTTTTGGCTTGGAAAACAAAAGAGCTGCAATGTATATAATACTGGATTGCACTCCAACAGTACAGCGTTATGCTGTGGTTTTATACTACAAAGAGCAAAATCAGGGTAAATTTGTCCCTTGCTGATATATTTTGAATCTGCCTCAGTTAATAAGAATATGGATCCTGTACCATTTGATTTTGTGATTGGAACTTCGCATGAATTCATATAATCTTTCTCAGCTTTTCTTTAGCCACCTGCCATGTATACATGTATGCAATTGCTTTGACATTGTTGGGATGGACCAGAGATACCTTCTTCTAAAGCCGCAATGCATATGTGCATCAGGGTATCGATACTGAAATATGCTGGTTGTTTGAAAACAGGGGAATGTTCCATGAATATAAAATCAATGGTCTATATTGTGGGAAATTTTAGTTTGGGACCTTTCCCTTTACACTTTGTTTGGCTTAGGCTGCGAAAATACCTCGGCATCTTCTTCCTCGGAAACTTACAGTAGAATTCTCTGATATTCTGGTGTTTTCAATGGAGGGCTGTTCTTTATGATAAAAATGACGGTGTTGTTACAGGTTATGTAGGAGATGAGGAGGCAACAGCCGAATGCTTGGATTCAGAAGGATGGTTAAAGACCGGGGATCTTTGTTTCTTTGACTCAGATGGCTTCCTCTACATTGTTGATAGGCTAAAGGAATTGATAAAATACAAGGCATATCAGGTGATTGAATTATCCTATGCCCTTTCCAGTATAATTTTGACTTAAATATATAAATGTTAGGACTGTAAATCTGATTCTAATATTAGAAATACTGTTGTCTTATCATATCTTTGGTAACTTCTAGGTGCCCCCTTTTGAATTGGAACAGCTGCTTCTGTCTAATCCTGAAATTGCGGATGCTGCTGTAATTCCGTAAGTTGTCTGATTGTTTCTTCTGCTCCTCATGGTGAGAATATCTTGGTGGTATAGTAAGCATGCGAGAAAAAATTTCATGGTGAACTCAGTAAAATTAGATAGAGTTTACGAGTTTATTAAATTTGACTTTTGAAATTAACTTTAACTCAATACTTGCAAAACAATAAAAAAAATATATTATTATGGTTAATGCAATGAATAGCAGCAATTATTTAATGGCATGGTTAATGCAATGAATAGCCTGCCTGCCTTCACAATTTCGTTTATTGCATTATAATTGGTTGAAGATAGAGATCCACTCGTTTCACTGGCTTTGGTATCTTCGAGCAGGTATCCTGATGAAGTGGCAGGGCAAATTCCCATGGCCTATGTGGTGAGAAAACCAGGAAGCAATATTACTGAGGCTCAAGTTATGGATTCCATTGCAAAACTGGCAAGCTTCTTCTACCTTTAAGTTTCATTATTTCCCCCTTTTTCAGATTAAGATGCATGCACTTGAAGCCAGATCTATGGATCAAGTCCACACAAAATCTTGCCCTCGTTGCATAATATGATAGAAACAAAAATTTAGCTTCATTTTAACTTAAGAAGCAAGACTTGTAGGCAATATACGGATCGCTGTCATAATGCGTACCTCGTAATCTCATGGTCAATCTCATGATCGTATAAATAAAATTGATAACAAATCTTAAAAAGCTGCAAACTTAACAGACAGGTAAAGCATTACAGGGTGACAGATGTTTATAAAGAAAATCAAACCTACAAACAAACAGAGGAAATGAATAAGTCCCTTCCTCGCAGGTTACGACCTCAAGAGCTCTCACCTTACAAATATTAATCAAAGAAGAAGTAGTATAAAAAAACATTACAAAATCAATTAATCTTTGACATGTAAATTTAGTTTATTAGAGAATCAAAGAGCGCGATAAACTCTCTGTCATAAGATGAATGGATTTGGTAGCAACAGTATTATAAAGTCCTTGTATTTTATTCTTACAAAGAATATTTATACTCTTAAAAATAAACCATGAACACTAATGTCTTTATATTGTAAAACATTAGCAATAGTTGTTTTGTCTAATCAGGTGCATATTAATAACTTAATTCCACAGGTTGCACCGTACAAGAAGATACGACGAGTGGCTTTCATTGATGCGATCCCCAAAACTCCTGCCGGGAAGATCCTGAGACGGGAGCTCATCGATCATGCTCTCCCCACTGCTCTGTCTGAAGTATAATAATGTATTTGCTGAGAAATTGCGAGGGCCGAGCAGAGGAATGCTCGTCAGTCACCTGACATTGGGAGTTGCAAATAATATAATTACCGTGACATGCTGCTAGAATAAAAGGGTGAGTTTCTCTTGGGGTGCTTGGGAGTCCGTTTGTGAATTATTTTTGAAAAAAAAATGATTTTTTTTTTCAAAATAAAAAATTTAATATCTTCAGATTATTTTTGGATATCAAAAATGATTTTTAAAAAATAAAAAAAATATCATTTTAATGTATTTTTAAGTAAAATATATTTTAAAAAACAACTTCAATCATACTCTTGGACTCTAAATAAATAAATAATGACTAAATATAGTAAAACAAAATGAGTGAATTTTAAATTTCATTTATTATAAAATATAAACTATTTGCTAGACTTTAAGATTAAGCTGATGAACTAAGAAGGGAAAATAATTATTACACCAATAACATCAATTCACAATATTTGCTAAATTATAATAATGTTTTTGTTTATAAGTTATTAATCAAGTATTTATTGAAAGAGAAAAGAGGGCTCATAATTTGTGATTTTGAATGCTTATATATTTTAATTTTTGAATTGTGTTATTGATTTCTCAAAGCACCCTATTTTCTATAAGAAATAAGTTCAAGCCCAGCAAAAATTTGACCGCTTCATTAACTAGTAGGGTCGATGATTATATCGTAAATCTACATAATGATTATAAAAAAAAAAAAAACATATAATATAAAAGTTACTGACCATGCTTAACCAATAAAGACAATAAAGTAGCCATCCTCCCTTGATATAACTCATTTCATGCAAAATTATATCACACTTCTTGACAAGGAAGGGATGTGAGTTTCGTTTTATTTTTGTCGAAATATTTTGTATTAATTAAAAAAATAAGATAAAATAATATTGTTTTTATTTTAGTTTAAATTCTAGTTTTTTTTGGATTTTCGGTCAAATATCGGTCAAAACATACCGGTATCATTTCACCTATGTCATTTCAGTCAAATAATATATTTTTTTAATAATAAATAATTTTACAACATCAATCATATCTCTTAATTTAGATTGAGGTGAAATTTTACGAGAAGTTTATTTATATATTTATATATATTATGTTAAAATTTTAGAGCAATTAGAGAATGTAATGACCTTGCAAGATTGATGATGATATTCTTGTAATATTATATATGTTCATAATTTTATTCATAAAAATCATTTTATTGTGTTTTTTAAATTAAATTGCACAATTCTAAATAAGTTTATTTTTGGATTTGAACTAATTTTTTTAATTAATACACATACATAAACAATAATGTTTTGAAACTGAAACAAAATTGACAATCTTATTCTCGATAGATAATCTCATGATTACTTTATTTTAAGTTTCACATTATATGAACATGACTATTTTCATAATCTGATTTTGGATTTCCACATATTCTGATAATGAGCGGGCTGCACCGTATTTTCCTACAAGAAGAGAGAGAAAAGGGAGGGAAATCGTCCACCAACGATTACATGGTCATATTTGAAGCACACGTGTTACATGTCGAGTCAGGGGACATGGCAGCGAACTAGATGACATGGCAGATGCCAAGTTTTCACTGACCAAGAACACTGCATGAGCCGCTTAAAAGATGCGTGTGGGCGGAACATTGTTGGTGTGTCCGTACGACGTGACTGTAGTGTTCTAGGAAAAGAAATAATAAAAAAATTATCAATTACCCATACACCCCTGGACCTTAGTGATATCTACAGAAAAACCGGGGGTGAAAGTACTACACTATCCTTGTTCCAAGTGACAAGTATTGTCGTTTAAGAGGGATAATTCCGTCATTTTACTGTGCAACAAATTTAAAAATACCATCTATATTCCATGAAAAAAATCTGAAATACCCTTGGTCTTGGGGTTAAAAATTTTCGCTCATGGAGGCAAAATGGTCATTTCATTGTAGTAATTCACAATAAACCGTGTCTAGATAAACAGTGGAATTTTCCACGGTAAAACACCGTCGAGATTTATATTTTAGTTAATACTTAGTGTGTGTCGTTAAATGTGGAAAATATTTAAAAAATGATTTTTGAAATGATTTTTTTGTTTTAAATGATTTTTTTAGTAATTTTAGATTATTTTAAAACATACATGGTGCTTGCGCTTGTGAAATCGATGTAATATTCCTTCTGTCGTCCAAACATTGATTGTTATTAGTGTGATATGATGCGTGTTGTCAGATTGCTAGTTAAAGCTATGAGAAATAAGCGTCGTGAGTTCGTACTTTTTTTTTTGTCGTGATTAATCAATTGTTTGTCTTGAGATAAAAGAGGATTTCCTCTCTTTTTTTCTCAATCATTTTTTACCCTTTTTTTCTTTTCTGAACTTGTTTCCTGCCTTCTCCCCCTGCACTGCACTGAGGATCATTATGAATAGCACCTGCAGCCACCATATTTCTACCTGTCTGCTTAAATTTTGGGCTGGGATGAGAGGAATGCGTCGGTTTTTTCTGTTCAAAGCTCAAGCTAAATCACCCCCATCATTAATCCCATGTTTATTTTCTTCTGGATGGTTAGGCAATCTGCCCTGCGTATTGTTGTCTTCGTAAGTAGAGGTGTGAAGGGCTTCAGTTTAATGGCTGTGGAGCAAGCCACAAATAATCTCTAATTCGCAGTAGCCTCCTTGTGGTGGTGGATATCCCAAACGTCGGTGAGCTTCCCATTGCCGATAGAGTAATCAACAGTGTCCCACATTTCAGCATCTTTCTCCAGTTCTAGTTGCAGTCATTTGGGGCGTTTAAGCTCCATAAACTCCTATTCTTAATTAAACATTCCCAGCCCGTAATAAAAACAACAACAAAAAGACAAAATCAAAATAAATATGCTTATGATCATTTTGAGCACATGAAAAATAATTTAAAATAAAAATAAAAAAATCATTTTTTTTAAAATGTTTTTGAAATGCATACAGATATCAACTGTCCAGTGAAGTGCGCGTTTTATACTTTGTTAAATATATGTTGCCATGTTGACTGTTGTTATACACTGTTGCCGGCCTCTATATCTGTGTAAAGTAAATAGCAATAATTGAAGAGGTAACAGTCGCTGTTTTCAAAATAAAATATGTGTAGGGTGACTCTGTTTTCCAACTTCTAATCTAATTTTTTCTTTCTATAATAATAAAATTGTTGATACATGTTAATCACCAACAACAATGCTCTCCCGTCGTTGATCATCTCCACAATTCCGTTCACCCCCAACTCTCATCATCCCCTTCCTTCCCTCTCGTTGCCACCGTCTTCATCCAATTATGGCCACAAAATCAGTGCCAGCTCGAGAAACCACCATGGCCACCCATGCAATCAAAATTACAAAAGGTGGTTACTGCTCGGAAAGTAAAACCTTTCATAGTCCTAGACCGCCTGCAACTCCACCACCCGCGCATCACCCTCTCTCCATCACCCATTTCGTCCTCTCTCTCGTCAACTCCTCCACCATTCCCGCCACCACCTACCTCTACATCCCCTCCACAGGCCAGTCTCTAACCTACTCTCAAGCCATCGACCATATTTACTCTCTGTCTTCATCTCTCAAGAGCCTCTACAATTTAAACAAGAACGATGTCGCTTTTATCCTCTGCCCGCCCTCTCTCCACGTCCCCATTCTTTATTTCTCTCTTCTTTACCTCGGTGTCACCATCTCTCCTGCCAATCCATTAAGTTCGAGCTCCGAGCTGACTCACCAAATCCAACTCAGCAAACCCAAGATCGCATTTGCCACTTCCCAGACTGCCCGCAAGCTCCCCTCTTTTCCCCTCGGCACAATCCTCATTGACTCCCCCGAGTTCATCTCCTTGTTGACTCAAATCTCCAAACGAGACACTTCTACCTACCCCGTTGAAGTGAGTCAATCCGACATGGCAGCGATCCTGTATTCTTCGGGAACAACTGGGAGAGTCAAAGGCGTGTCATTGACTCACAGGAACGTCATAGCTCCCATCGCAGGTTTTCAAGAGAGCCCTGCAGAACTTGACCCACGTGCGGTTACGTTGCTTACGATGCCTTTGTTTCATGTTTTTGGCTTCTTTCTGTTGATAAATGCATTTCGGTGTGGGAAGACGTTGGTTTTGATGGACAGGTTTGATTTTGAGCAAATGTTGAAGGTTGTAGAGCGGTATAGAGTGAGTGACGTGCCGGCGTCTCCAACCATGATTCTGTTATTACTGAAATCGGATTTGACTGACAAGTATGATTTGAGTTCCTTACGGAGGTTTCTTTGCGGTGGCGCGCCATTGAGTAAAGAGGTTGCAGAGCAATTCAAAAGGAAATTTCCACAGGTTGAAATAACGCAGGCAAGCCTTCTTTATACTTCCTTTTATGAATCCAGGATTTTCATTTTTCACAAAGTTAATGTTGTCAAGTAATTATTAATCGTGTCTTATACTTGAAATTTAGGGGTATGGATTAACGGAGGCTGGAGCTGTATCCAGGATGATAGGACCTGAAGAATCTGACCAGCATCCTTCTGTTGGTCGGCTGAATGCAAATATGGAAGCCAAAATTGTTGATCCTCTAACTGGAGAGGCCACTGGTCCTGGAAAGAGAGGGGAGCTTTGGTTGCGAGGGCCATCTATCATGAAAGGTAGTGGCATTGACTGGTTGGCTGTAAACTTTCTTCTTTAATGTGTTTCGAGGTGTTTTTCTTTTGGCTTGGAAAACAAAAGAGCTGCAATGTATATAATACTGGATTGCACCCCGACAGTACAGCGTTTTGCTGTGGTTTTATACTACAAAGAGCAAGATCAGGGTAAATTTGTCCCTTGCTGATATATTTTGAATCTGCCGCAGTTAATAAGAATATGGATCCTGTACCATTTGATTTTGTGATTGGAACTTGGCATGAATTCATATAATCTTTCTCAGCTTTTCTTTAGCCACCTGCCATGTATACATGTTTGCAATTGCTTTGACATTGTTGGGATGGACCAGAGATACCTTCTTGTAAAGCCGCAATGCATATTTGCATCAGGGTATCGATACTGAGATATGCTGGTTATTTGAAAAAAGGGAAGAATGTTCCCTGAATATAAAATCAATGGTCTATATTGTGAGAAATTTTAGTTTGGGACCTTTCCCTTGACACTTTGTTTGGCCTAGGCCGCATATATACCTCGGCATCTTCTTCCTCGGAACTTACAGTAGAATTCTCTGATATTCTGGTGTTTTCAATGGAGGGCAGTTCCTTATGATAAAAATGACGGTGTTGTTACAGGTTATGTAGGAGATGAGAAGGCAACTGCCGAATGCTTGGATTCAGAAGGATGGTTAAAGACCGGGGATCTATCTTTCTTTGACTCAGATGGCTTCCTCTACATTGTTGATAGGCTAAAGGAATTGATAAAATACAAGGCATACCAGGTGATTGAATTATCCCTTGACCTTTCCATTGTAATTATGACTTCAATATTTGTAAATCTGATTCTAATATTAGAAATACTGTTGTCTTATCGTATCTTTGATAACTTGTAGGTGCCCCCTTTTGAATTGGAACAGCTGCTTCTGTCTAATCCTGAAATTGCCGATGCTGCTGTGATTCCGTAAGTTGTCTGATTGTTTCTTCTGCTCCTCATGGTGAGAATTTCATGGTGGTGTAGTAAGCATGCGAGAAAAAAAATCATGTTGAAATCAGTAAAATTAGATAGAGTTTACGAGTTTATTAAATTTGACTTTTGAAATTAACTTTAACTCAATACTTGCAAAACAATAAAAAAATATATTGCTATTTTTTACAATAATTATAAAAGACCCATTTAAACAAAACAATTTATATTATTGCCTATATTATATGATTCAACATATAGTTTTAATTCTAAAATAAAAATATTTTTAAATTGAATCTTAGTATTTTTTTAATGAAACATTTACCTATAGTCTTATCTTATATTCGACATCATTAGATTATATTTTATTTTGTTCGAGAAACTCCTATTAAAGTAAATCGATGTCAAGAGATAACATGAAATTTTTATGTGTCTTTATTTATATTTTTCTCATATTTATTAAAAAGAAACTCTTTAATATTTGTCACATATTTATTCAAAAGACATTATAATATTATAATTCATATCATGTAGACAAACATCAAACTAGATATGAGAAATGTTTGAAGAGATGAGAAAATTTTTTGAGCTTTACAGGGGTTACATTGTGTGATTCCTTCAAGAATTTGAGTTTTATTTAACCTGATTAAAACTTGTTGCGATGGAAACAACCAAGTTGTCATCAGATTCGCGTATACACTTCCAATTATTTAGTGATTTTCTCGAAAGTTTTGGTCCAGATTTCCAGATTTTCTTTTCTTGAATGATATGGAGATAGCAGCAATTATTTAATGGCATGGTTAATGCAATGAATAGCCTGCCTGCCTTCACAGTTTCGTTTATTGCATTATAATTGTTGAAGATAGAGATCCACTCGTTTCATTGGCTTTGGTATCTTCGAGCAGGTATCCTGATGAAGAGGCAGGGCAAATTCCCATGGCATATGTGGTGAGAAAACCAGGAAGCAATATTACCGAGGCTCAAGTTATGGATTCCATTGCAAAACTGGCAAGCTTCTTCTACCTTTAAGTTTCACTATTTCCCCCTTTTTCAGATTAAGATGCATGCACTTGAAGCCAGATCCATGAATCAAGTCCACACAAAATCTTGCCCTCGTTGCATAATATGATAGAAACAAAAATTTAGCCCCGTTCCAACTTAAGAAGCAAGACATGTAGGCAATATACGGATCGATGTTTGTCATAATGCATACCTCGCAATCTCATGTTCGCACAAATAAAATTGATAACAAATCCTAAGATATTAATGTTTGATAAGAGTGAGATATATTAAAAATATTTTCCAATGTTCTAGCTCTATTAGAATAAGAATTCTCACCTCATATATATATATATATATATTAGTGTCCAGATCAACTTATATGTTTACAACTAATCTCTGGATCCACTGAATACTTTACAAGACTAATGAGCAATTAAGACACTATAAAATGACCGGCATGCACAGATGAAATCGAACCTGCCCATAGAAAAAGAAAACAAGTCTCTTCCCTGGCTACGAACTTAAATGCTCTCACCTTACAAATATTAATCAAGTCTCTTCCCTGGCTACGAACTTAAATGCTCTCACCTTACAAATATTAATTAGTGAAGAAGTAGTAAAACAAAAATACTAAAAAAAAAAACTTTATGAAATCAATTAATCTTTGACATGTAAATTTAGTTTATTAGAGAATCAAATAGAGCAATAATATTTCTGTCATAAGATGAATAGATTTGGTAGCCACAGTACTATGTAGTCCTTGTATTTTATTCTTACAAAGAATATTTATACTGTTGAAAATAAAACATGAACACTAATGTCTTTATACTGCAAAACATTAGCAATAGTTGTTTTGTCTGATCAGGTGCAAATTAATAACTTAATTCCACAGGTTGCGCCGTACAAGAAGATACGACGAGTGGCTTTCATTGATGCGATCCCCAGATCTCCCGCCGGGAAGATCCTGAGGCGGGAGCTCATCGATCATGCTCTCTCCGCTGCTCTGTCTAAATTGTAATAATGTATTTGCTGAGAATCTGCGAGGGCCGAGCAGAGGAATGCTCGTCAGTCTCCTGACATTGGGAGTTGGAGATAATATAATTGTGACATGCCGCTAAAATAAAATGGTGGGTTTCTCTTTAAGCGGTAATCGTGTTTGGAAAAATTAGAATTTTTTTAATTTTTTTTAATTTAATTTAAATTTTTTAGTATTTTTAGATTATTTTCATATGATAATATCAAAAATTATTTTTAAAAAATAAAAAAATATTATTTTAATGTATTTATAAATAAAAATTACTTTAAAAAACATCGTCAATCATATTCTCGGATACTAAATAAATAAATAATTACTAAATATAGTAAAACAAAATGAGTGAATTTTACATTTCATTTATTATAAAATATAAAATATTTGCTGGACTTTAAGATTTCATCATTATAAATAAAATTTACTTTTAAAAAATAACATCAATTATATTCTCAGACACTAAATAAATAAATAATTACTAAATATAGTAAAACAAAATGAGTGAATTTTACATTTCATTTATTATAAAATATAAAATATTTGCTGGACTTTAAGATTATATTGATGAACTAAGAAGGGAAAATAATTATTACACCAATAACATCAAATCACAATATTTACTAAATTATAATATTGTTTTTTGTTTATAAGTTATTAATCAAGTATTTATTGAAATAGAAAAGAGGACTCATAATTTGTGATTTTGAATGCTTATATATTTTAATTTTTGAATTGTGTTAATTGATTTCTCAAAGCACCCTATTTTCTATAAGAAATAAGTTCAAGCCCAGCAAAAATATGACCGATTCATTAACTAGTAGTGTCGATGATTATATCGTAAGTCCACATAATAATTATAAAAAAAACATATAATATAAAAGTTACTGACCATGCTTAACCAATAAAGACAATAAAGTAGCCATCCTCCCTTGATAGAACTCATTTCATGCAAAATTATATCAGACTTCTTGAAAAGGATGGTGGGTTTTGTTTTGTTTCTATTGAAATTAATTAAAAAAATAAAATAAAATGATGTTATTTTTATTTTGGTTTAAATCCTGGTTTATTTTGGATTTTTAGTAAAATACAAATTGAAATATACTAGTATCATTTCATCTATGTCATTTCAGCTAAATAGTATTTTTTTAATAATAAATAATTTTACAATATCAATCATATCTCTTAATTCTATTGTCAGATTGGGGTGAAATTTTATGAGGAGTCTCTTGATATATTTATATATATTATATTAAAATTTCAGAACAATCAGATAATGTAATGATCTTGCAAGATTAACGATGACATTATTGTAATAATATATATTTGTAATTTTATTCATAAAAATCATTTTATTGTTTCTTTTTTATATTAAATTGCACAATTCTAAATAATCTAATTTTTGAATTTGAATTAAGTTTTTTGAATTAATACACACACACGTAAATAGTAATGCTTCGAAATTAAAATATTACATTCCAATTAAAAAAACAAAACGTCAACCAAACGGAATTGACAACTTTATTCTTGTTCTTGATAGATAATCTCATGATTACTTTATTTTAAGTTACAATTACATGAACATGATTTTTTTTGTAACCTAATTTTGGATTTCCTCTAAAATTAACGATTTATTTTGTAAATTAAAAATGAAAAACAACAACAACAATAATAAAAAGACTAGTAAATTAGATAAGATAGTCCGAGAAGATTTCAAATGCATGGAAACACCAAAACTTTGAACAAAATCAGAAACTATCACTACCTCATTTTACTCGCTATTGAAAAACATTCCAATTCAAATTTAATTTAAATAATTATAGGATGAATTTACATAAAAAATTAAATATAAGGATTTAATAAGATTTTTAATGAGTTAATTCAACTGTATTGGGTACTTAATTGGTAAAAAAAGAATTTTTATCTCCAATCAAATTTGGTTTTTATTGTTTTAATAAAAGAGAAAAAAAGTAATTTTCAACTTATTTTTTATAGTATAGCCAAATATAGTAAAATATTATTATAATTTATTTAAAAATTATTTATTTTTCATAAATTTACTTTTTTATAAAAACTTATTTCTAGAAAATACCAATACTTTGCACACAGACAGATTATTAAATAACCATTATACTAATATCCATGAACATAAATATTTTTTTCCCCTTCCTTGAAAGGCCGCCACCATAAATATTAATTAAAAAATAAATAATTTTAATAGCAATCAACTTGTTAGTCAAAGTCAAACAAATACAACAGAAAACGACAAATCTGCTCCCAAATATATCTCTCACAATTTCCATCTACCTCCTTCAGTTAAGACCGCACGCGCAAACTGAAACAGAAACAGAGACACCGGCATTGAAACTCTTCTTCCTCGTCCAGTTTGCCTGTCTTCCATAACAAGATGGAAATGGAATCAATCAACCCAAGAACAGGTTTCTGCCAACAAACTAAAACCTTTCACAGTCTCAGACCACGTACTCCATTTCCACCACCCCATCAGCCTCTCTCCATCACCCATTTCGTCCTCTCTCTCCTTCAATCCTCCACCGTCCCCACCACCACCACCACCTACCTCAACATCCCCTCCACAGGCCAATCTCTAACTTACTCTCAAGCCATCGACTATATTCACTCTCTTTCTTCATCTCTCAAGAACCAATACTCTTTAAACAACAAGGACGTTGCTTTTATCCTCTGTCCGCCATCCCTCCACGTCCCCGTTCTTTATTTATCTCTCATGTACCTCGGTGTCACCATCTCTCCCGCCAATCCGCTGAGTTCAGACTCCGAATTGACCCACCAAATCCAACTCTGTAAACCCAAGATCGCCTTTGCCACCTCCGAAACTGCCCACAAGCTTCCTTCCCTCGCTCTTGGCACCATCCTCATTGACTCCCCCGAGTTCACCTCCCTGTTGTCTCAGCCCAAACCACAAGCCAGCCAACCCCGAGTTGAAGTGAGTCAGTCTGACGTTGCGGCTATTCTTTACTCCTCAGGCACAACAGGGCGAGTCAAGGGAGTGGGACTGACTCACCGGAACTTAATCGCTTTAATCTCCGGTTTCCATCACAACAGGGAAGAACCCGACCCGAATCAACCTGAGCAACCTCCAGTTTCTCTGTTTATATTGCCTTTGTTTCATGTTTTTGGCTTCTTTATGTCGATAAATGTGTTCTCGAGAGGGGAGACTTTGGTCTTGATGGAGAGATTTGATTTCGTACAAATGTTGAAATATGTAGAAAAATATAGAGTTACCTACATGCCGGTGTCGCCACCGCTTATTGTGGCGTTAGTGAAATCGGATTTGACTAAGAAGTATGATTTGAGTTCGCTAAGATCACTTGGCTGCGGTGGCGCACCACTAGGGAAGGAGGTTGCTGATAAGTTTAAAGAGAAGTTTCCACACGTTGAAATCGCACAGGTGATCCCTTTCTGAGACTTCAATCAATTTATTTTGCTGATAACATGTCGGTGGAAAAAAACAATTGATGACTTTACTTAAATGCAAATGCTTTTGTATATTAAAAAGTTAACTTTTAAGTACTTTCTATTTGAAAATAAATTTAAATAATATTTATTTATTTATTAAAATATATTTTTCATATCATAATATTAAAATGATTTAAAAATATTTAATTTAAAAAAAAAGATATATATTTAAAAAAAAAAAACACTCTTTCAAAACAAAACAAAAAAAACAACTAGACAATTTTCACTTTGAATTTTTCAATGACACCAACTGGTCAGAGATGTTTATGATTTTATGCTTTTCTAATATTGATGGTGGATTTGGTCAATTTCAACATCTTGTTAATTTATTGATTCATTGAAGTTTGAGGCTAGTTTGAATTGTAAGCCAAGTGGAGCAGTTGCTGAAAATGCTGTGTTTTCTAGATAAGCTGTTGCGTTTTGACTAGGTTTTTGAATAAAAGTGTGATTAATTTAGTGTTTGAAGATTATTGCATTTTGAAAATTTTGTTGAACAAGGACTGGAATTTCAGGGATATGGGTTGACTGAAACCGGAGGAGGGGCAACAAGGACTCTAGGACCTGAAGAGACTAGTCAGCTTGCTTCTGTTGGTCGCCTGTCTGAAAATATGGAAGCTAAAATTGTTGATCCTGAAACTGGAGAGGCCCTGGGTCCTGGCCAGAGAGGGGAGCTTTGGTTGCGAGGGCCAACTGTCATGAAAGGTAGTGATCATGGACATGTGGGCTGCCAATTTTTAATGCATGTCAACCAGTCCATGTTAGTCTGTGTTTTTTTATTATCCCACCTGACACAGAAAAATGCATGTCACCTGACAAGAATAAATGTGGAATTTTCGGACACAGAGTTAAAATATTCAACCTCTTATGTGGTATTCACCAAAATATGTTTCTTAGTTTAATTATATGTTTGATTTGAATTCAATTGATAAATAAATTGATTTTTTAGAATTTAATTCATTTTGTTTTTTATATTATTTAAAAAATAAATAAATTAGACGGGCATTTCGATGAAGTTTTAATATATATTTCTTGTCTTTGAAATTGCAATTCATAGTGGTTGATCTTTTATTTATTTTTATAGTATTTTACGATATTAATACTTAAAAAGTGTTACAACATGAGATATCATTAAAACCTTTGATATGAATTCAATTTGTATGTTCCAGACATGTTAAAGTCAGTCTGGTAGAAAAAAATAGTTTGACACTTTTCTTAAGACTCTATTTGACATTGTGGTCTAATTGTCTTTTTTTAATTTTTTATATCTTTAAATTAATTTGTTTTTGGTGTTTTTTTTTATCGTTTTAATATAATAATGTTAAAAATAAATTTTAAAAAATAAAAAAAATTATTTTGATATACTTTCAAATAAAAAAACACTTTAAAAAGCAGTCTCTATCACACTTTTAAATAGACTGTTAATACATTTTTTTGGCAACACAGATGCCTTGACTTGACATCCTCTTCTTGGGGACTTTTGATGTCTTCTTCAAACCAATCCACTCAAACATTCTTTCAGATCAAATAAGATTGTTCTTTAATGAGCAGAGCAATGGTGTTAGTGCAGGTTATGTAGGAGATGAGAAGGCAACTGCAGAATCCTTACATCCAGATGGTTGGTTAAAGACTGGGGATCTTTGTTATTTTGACTCGGAAGGGTTCCTTTACATTGTTGATAGGCTGAAGGAGTTGATAAAATACAAGGCATATCAGGTGATTGGATTATATTAGCATAGTCTTGACTGCAATGGACATTAGGATTGTAAAATCTAATTTGAACTGTCAGGAATGTTGTTATCTCACCATTTGTTTGATTATTTTCAGGTGCCCCCAGCTGAGTTGGAAAAGTTACTCCAGTCTAATCATGAAATTGCTGATGCTGCCGTGATTCCGTAAGTTATCTAGCTGTTTCATCCGCTGCTCATGCCGGTATATATATATGCTTGTGCATGCAGGGCGTTGCTCTTGTTTCATCGTTTTTGCATCAATTTCTAACAGCAAACAGCTGGCTATTTCACAGACATGAGTCTGAAGTTCCTTCTGATTCATTCCGGAAACATGTTGGATGCAAGCTATTTTTCTATTTCTTAAAATTTGATCCATTATAGTACTTTCGTTCTTGCTTTGGATTCTTTTTGCTGGTTCTGTAAGTTTATCTCAGCATATTTATTGAGGAAGCAAAAGAGATTCTTCTGCTGAGAATGACAATCAGAAAGATTTTACAAGTTGATAACTTGCTGCATGGATCAGATAAAATATCTCAATTCATGAAAACTGTGAATTTCCTCTTCTTGTGCTTTATTCCTGGGGAAAATCCAAATTTCTTCTTACAGATACTGCTAAAATGTACAAGGTGAAATTTTTTGTAACAGTTGTGTTGAATCGATCTGGTGGAAAAGTATTTAGCATCAGATTCTTCAAGTGAATTTCTTGCTTTCAGAATTTACTCTCTCTCTCTCTCTTTTTAATTTATTTATGTTTGGCTCTACTGAAGATCCCAGTCCACTGAGCGTTTGGATTATTTCGGAGCAGGTATCCTGATGAAGAGGCCGGGCAAATACCTATGGCCTACGTGGTGAGGAAACCAGGAAGCAATATCACTGAGGCTGAAATTATAGACTCCATTGCCAACCAGGTAAGCTTCTGGATAAACCATTGATGATTTGGCATCTCTTAATTTAATAACAGATACTTGCACGCATCTATGGATCCCTACCGTGTTAAATATTGCCCTGCTGTTGCATAATATGACAAATTGGTTAGGTGGTGTTTCATATCATATGCCTTGTGGGATCACTTATTTTTGTATTTACCATGTGAAAGGGGAATATCCCCATTAAAATATTGAGATCCTTTGGAGATGGGGCTTTCTGCATCTAGAATTCAGAGCAAGTGGTTGATTTCCTTATGAAAACTTACAGAGTTCTGAGTTCTGAGTTTGACTCGAGATGCCATGCTCTCATTTTCTCCTCCCTGTGGCGTGGGATATTGTCCTTTTCACTTTATTTTTTAGTTGTCTGACGATTCCCTATTTCAAATCAGGTTACCTGATAGAAGTAAACTAGCCTGCCTTTCTGCCACGTGCTAGATATATATTTGTAAATGAAAAAATTTAAGTGTAAATTGAGAATTTTATGTATACCTATAATCAAATAAATTTAAGGATTATATATGTTAGTAAGAAAAATATATTAACGATAATTAAAAATAAAACTGGAAATATCAAAAGACAAGTGTTAATTAAGATATTTAATATTGCAAGAAAAAATATTTATCTTGTTATGCTTACTAGATTTGTTAATTAAATTTATTCAATCAAATAATATTAAAAACATACAAATGTATTAAATTGATTAAATAAAATAAAAGTGAAAAAAATATACGAGCCATCCACAAATCATCTAAAATAAGGTGGCATAGCAGCAAGGCAGACAACTAGTCATCTGCAAACCAAGATTTGAGCCACCATAATGGTGATCTGAGAATTAGTTAGCTAATCTTTTGGCTATAATACTTGGTTTTTATGCTATTTCAAACTTAAAAAGTTCATCAATATCAATATCAATATCCTTGTAAATGATCCAAATACCTAAAAAATGATCTAAAAACTCGAATTCAAACTAGTTTAGTTTTGGTTTTCTCAGCTCAAATATGATTTATGATTTTTCATGCAACATTGATGAGGCTTTCTGAACAACCATCATGAAGCCTCTCTCATCTCATGGAATCTGTGTGCACCAAGATAACTCATTTTGGTGGTTGAAATGGAATGAAAGATGATTTATTTTTTTCCTTTCCAATCAGAGACTGAAAAATAATACAAATAACTAAAAATTTCTTCTATCAGGTTGCACCGTATAAGAAGATAAGACGAGTGGCCTTCATCAGTGCCATTCCAAAATCTCCTGCAGGAAAGATCCTGAGGCGGGATCTGGTCAATCATGCTCTCTCTGGTGCTTCCTCTAAATTATGATCCATAAGTTGAAAACGATATCATTGCACTGAGAGAAATGCAGGTCAAAATTCTAATCATCTACCCAAAGCTCGGATCAATCATCATCAGACGAGATTTCAGGCAGAGGCTGCTGATCTATTGTTGAAAATCATATTGTCCGAACCCCCCTCAGGTCCCATGAGATTCTCCAGGCATGTAAAATAACAGATCCACCCCTGGTGGTGTTTTTTATTCAGACACCATGCTGCTAAGTGAGACATCTGACAATAACGTTGATGTTTATTGTTTATGAACCTGTGGCATACTGTGTTTCATTCTGGATAATAACTTCCAGACAGGAGTCACATGTATAAGACATGGATGCTGCCTGGATACGTTAGATCTTTGTTATAAATGGTTAGTGTGATCGCGTGATTTAATTCTTTGATGATTAAAATAGATTCTAAACAAAAGATAATAATATAAGTTTTGAAAAAAAAATGTTTTTTTAATGAAAATCCTCTTTTTTTATTATTTTAATAAAACATTTCTTTTTTATTGGTAACATGGTTTATTGAATGGAATTAAAAATGATTAAATTAAATATTTATAAAACTTCCAATAATTCATGTATTTTATTTTTGTTTTAACAAAATAAAGTTATATTAAAATTATTGTATTGAAAAAAAAATCATGAATTAGAGAAGGGATTTTTAATTAAAAAGAATCACGAGTAGATTATTAATTTCAAGTGAATGTATAAAAAAATCAACAATAAAATATGCCGGGGGTTGTGAGCATGCTTGAAGGACGAATAGCTGTTCCTGAAACAGTTCCATACTTTCATACACCGATAATTTGAGATTCAAAGGCATGAGAGAACTCCGTCAGCATGAGCAAAGTCATAGTTTCAGTGGGACCGTACACAAAGGTCAGAACACTTTTCAAATTTTTAGCACTTTTTTTATACATGAGAACACCAGTTGTGAGATGGCTCAGAACCAAAACTCTAATCATGTCCCAGAGCATTGTCTGGGCACAAAGGGGTGTACGGGCTCTGTCACTATTGTGATGGACCAACTAAATTGAGAAGGGTGGACCAAAACTCTAATCATATCCCATTTCTTAACAGCTCGGATGTACGGGCTCTGTCACTATTGTGATGATGAGTTTCAGCTATTTATTTGAAATATAACTCGCTGGGACTGCATCGTTCAGCATAAAATCCGGTGAGGAACTCATTGATACGATGCAATATATATATATATATATTACAAGATTTTAACTTTCAACAGAACAGATGGGATATATCTGTCAGAGAAAGTAACTCAAGTTTTGCTGCCTTGATGGTTCCAAATGTTGGTGATTGAAGTAATGAATAGCAGTGAGATTGCCACCATTGACTGTTAATTAGCAGAGGAAAAATTTGATGGGACTTGAAAAATAAAACGAAAGATTTAGGATGTCCAATGCCACCTTGCTTGCCGAAGTACAGGACCTTTCATTGAATTGGCGTTTGCTGCTGGTGTTTTTCAACGGCTTGAATTTATAGTATAATTAAATAACATGTACGACGAAAGTTTGGCAGAGAGCTTCTGTAGCACAGTGGTAGTGCATTTGCCTTTTAAGCAAGAAGTCGTGAGTTCGAACCTCACCAGGGGCAATTTAATTTTTATTATATTTTCTTATGCCGGTCCCTAATTCTTCACTAGATTTTTGAGTGCTAAGTGGAGGATGGATTAAAAATACGTAAAAAATATGTGTTTAAGCAATTATTAACTTCTAGTTGTAAAAAAATTAAATTACATGAGAGTAAAAATAAAATTCAAAATTATTTAAAAAATATTAATATGAAAATATATTATATTTATGTAAGTCTATATAGGTTAATCTATTAATTTCATGACTTGAATAATGAGATCATAATAATTTTATATAAAATAAATTAAAAAAGAGAAAATTGAAAGTTTAATTGTGAGTTTGAATGATAGAATTAAATAAAGAAAAATATCTCAAGTAAATTTGAATTAATCTATCAAATCCACAATCTAGATTATAAAATCCAAATAACCTCGTAAAAAGTAAATTCAAATAAAATATTAAAATTAATTTTATATAAACTTAATATTAAAAATAAAATTTTAAAAATAATTAATTTTAAAAAACACACGAAAAAACAACTCAAAAAAAATCTGTTTAACTCATAATTGGATGATACAATTGAAAAAAAATCAATTTACAAAAAAAATGATAAAATCATCATGTTAACCTCATGACCTTAATCATGATATTGGAAAAACTTCATAGAAAATAAAACAAAACAAATAATAAAATATAATTTCTAATAAACCTAAATATTAAAGAATAAAATTAAAAAAATATCAATAAATAAAAAAGAACTCTAGTCAATTAGAAAAATTCATCGATACCGGTCATAAGTTTTCAATAACCACGCAAAAAAAAACATCACAATAAATTTTAAAGTTTATTCTTCAATAACCAAATGGATGAAATTAAAGAAAAAAAAATTAAAAAGTGTCAAAAAATATTATCTTGTAAGTTGGTGGGCAGTAAAACCTTCACTGCATAATTAAAATAAATAAATTAGTCAGTCAGATTAACCTCGTAACATAGGTTATGAGATCAAAATAATTAAATAAAATTAAAATTATAATAAATCTCTAACTACAATGAACTAAATATTAGGATATATATATATTGAGATGATGCGCAAAGCCACAAACAATTTATTAGAGTTAAAAGCCGTCAAAGTCGATCAAAATCTATCCACGAAGGTCCAAGATTTCCACATCAATTCATCATTTTTTTACTATAACATTTTAATAGAGTTAAAAACAATTAAATCACCAATCCCATCCTTCTTATTCTCCACGAGGAAAATTATTCTTGTTCTCTCTAATTGAATTAAAAATCAAATATTGATGCATTGCGTTTCAATACTTTTTCTGAAAAAATTTAATTTAATTTTTATTTTTATTCTTTACTTTAAATTAAATTTTTATATATATATTTTAGATTATTTTTATATATTAATATCAATTTTTTTAAAAAATATTTTACTATAGATTTTAATAAATAAATAAATAAAAACCTTTAACCAATTATATATATTAAAAAAATAAAACGAATTGCAGTTTTATTATGTCCCATATATAGATAATTGTGGATTTTAATATTAAAATTATTATTTTATTACTCTGAATGAAAAAATTCGACCCTCAACGCGGGGTATTTTAAATATTTCAAGAAAATTTATGTGGTATTTTCAAATTCTTTCAAGTTTTTCTAATATTTTTTGTTTTGATTTGCATAATAAACTTATCAATTTACCCTTAAAAAATAACAAATAGACGAGGGTTTTTTTTTATTTTTGACACATTTATATACAATTTTCTAATATTTTTCGTTTTAATTTCCACAATAAAACTGTCGATTTACCCTGAAAACTGATATAAAAAAAAACGATGGTCAGATGGAGATCTTTTCGGATTTTTATTTATCCGGGCAACACCTGGTTTCAGGTTTGGTCCACTTCCCAATGAACAGTCCACAGTCCCACTTTGTGGCGTCATCGGCTTTTGTTCTTTTCAAGCTGTCTTGTCTCCATAAATAGAACTCGGAGAAATTATATAGAATTTGCTTTTAAATGCTTCCCATCCCTCCTTTCCATGTCTCCGAATCTACAAAGCCTTCAATCAGGAAAAAGAAACGATAGTTTCCTCCACCTGAAAGCAACCGAAAGCGGGATGCAAGGTTGCCTTTTTACCTGGTTTTTTTCAGAAGAAAACGATAGAATTTGGAGTTTATTTTCAGACAGGTAAATAATAATAAATTATTTAAAGTTATTAATCTAAAAAATCTTGGAGAGTGTTTTTTGTTCCAATCTAAAAACTAACGCATCCATGAAATCAAGTCTCCGACGATACTGTAGAGATGCACACAGACAGACACCTTTCAGATTCGGACAGATGCCCCGTCTCTTTCCCCCGAAAATCCACTTGTTTAGTTTAAGCACATTTAAGGTTTGTTGCTTTCCTCTGTTCTTATCAGAAAACCCACCAAGAGAAACCTCACTTTCACTTTCTAAAAATGTCAGTTCCTTGCTCGCAAACAGAGAACTTACTATCAACTACACAAATCCCTCTCGCATATGAAGAACAAGAAGATGAAGCCCATCTCTCCAAATCTCTAAACCATTTGGAAACCATTTTAAGGGTCTTTGGCTTCTGTCAGCACTCCTTTTTTAGCCTCACCCTCTCATGGCTCTCTTTCTTGCTTCTTGGTATTACTCTTCCTGTTGTCATGACCCACTTTTTCTCTCACTGTACTGCTGACTGTAAGAAGTACCAAATTCATAGCTTTGAGATTCAGGTTTTGGTGTTTCAGTGTCTGGTTGCTGCCATTTCTCTTGTTTGTATTTCATATAGCTTGAGGAAGTATGGGTTCAGGAAGTTTCTTTTTGTGGACCGCTCTCATGGACATGTGGCGCAGTTTCGTGATGAATATGTGAAGAAGATCAATGTAAGGAAAACCTTCTCTTTTTTTTCAATGTCTAAATCTATTGTGTTTTTTAAGTGGTCAAAGCTAAGATCTTCTTTTTGTTAATTTTTGGTAATTGATTACGAAAATATTGAAGAAACCATCCTTTGTTAGAATATTGAAGTTATAATCATTAAGTTTTTGTATAGTTGTGATTGTAATATATGTTATTCATAGATGCCAAGCCATTGATTTGAAACTCTATAAATTCAGGGTTTCTTCCGCATGTTGGCAGTATGGGTGATACCATTCCTCTTCTTGAAGATTGTTCTTGAGGCTGTTCGCATGATATATGTGCCACACCATTCTTGGAGGCAATCTGTTGTGATACTGATAGCTTGGATTGTCTCATGGACCTATTCAACTACTCTCTATTTATCAGGCTGTGCTTTATTCAATTTAGTATGCAATTTTCAAGTGATTCACTTTGAAAATTACGGGAAGCTTTTAGAGAGGGATTTAGATATTTCACAGTACATTGAGGAACACATTCGTCTAACATATTATCTATCCAAGATAAGCCATAGGTTCCGGCTTTTTGTCGTTCTTGAGCTCTTGGCTGTGACAGCTAGTCAGGTCGTGGCTTTATTTCAAACTACATGGAATCGTGAAATTATCAATTTCATCAATGGTGGTGATTTTGTGGTAAGTGCAGAAAAATATGGTGTTGCTTTTTCCCTCTTAATTTACCATAGATTTGATAAGGAGCAACTTGTTCAATTCTAAACCCAACCACCACGTGAAGAAAGTTGTGTTATGCTTAATTGTGTCTTTATCTTTTACCTTTAAATTGAAGCATTATATGTAGATAGCATCCCCCATTACAAAATCATCACCCTTTAGCAATATCTCATGAAATTAGTTACAAAAGAATCACAAGACTTGGGATGGAAAAGGAAAGGTAGACCTTCTAATTCAAAATTTTAAACCATTCAACTCACAGCTTTCAAAGTTAGCTGAAAATATCTGTACAATACACCAGCATCTCCACGTGTTTGTATAGTGATTCTAGACTTGAGTGTCTTTCTTAGATTTCAATTTTGTGATGGTTGCAGATCTCTTCTATAGTTGAGCTTGTTGGTTTAATAATTTGCCTGCATGCTGCTGCAAAAATCACACATAGAGCACAAGGCACTGGATCAGTTGCTGCTAAATGGCATTCTTTAGTTACATGTGCCTCTGATGACACTTGTCAAGGGGAAATAAATAGGAATGGTGGAAGCTCGGAGGCTGCCAATACAGGCTTGTTGTGCATAAATTATTCAGAGAGTGATTTGGAGGCAGTTGACTATGTGCCAGTGCCAACTACTACCCAGTTAGCTTCATACATGTCCGCATACCACAAGCGGCAAGCTTTTGGTATGTATCGAAATCAACAATCAGTTTTGTGCACTCAAATTGTCGTCTCTTTTTCACTGTAGCTGCAAATGAAAATACATTTCATATTAGTAACTAATCAGTTTGTCCTAATCCTAATTGGTGTGGGTTTGCTCATCCTAGGCTTGCAGCTTGTAGCTTGTAGACTTATCACACTAAATGACTTCATTGCATGTAAGAGTAAAGAATCTCTTGCCATGTGAGATATAGGTTAAACACCAACCAAGCCAAGTTTGTCATACCTTGCAGTAAACCAAGATTAGTAGTAATTAATTTTTATCAGCCGCACAAAACCCTTTTTGACACCCTGTTCTCTAAAACCCCTATCAAATTTCTGACTTTCCCTGAGGTCAACCGTTTTTTCCCCCACAACACTCTAAACCATGTCATTATATGGTGCATATTTTCACATCAACATCTTGCCCGCACAACACCAAAGGATGCCATGACCTTTACTTTTGGATAATACTTGAACTGGTAGCAAACAGGAATAGTGGGGATAGCACTCAATTATGCAGTTAAATATATAGGTGCAGATATGGTGGCAAACCTTTGTTTTTCCTAATAGGGTCAAGAGACAACCCTTTTAAGCTAATCATTATTTTGATGCTTGTGCAACTATTTATATAGCTCTAACAGATTCATTCTTCTAACAAACATTTCTGGTAACTACCAAAAAAAGAGAAGTTTAGCTCGGTAACTACCAAGATCTGGCATATCGAAAGCAGATAAATGAATATCAATCTAATAAAACTATGAATCATTCAATTTCTGTTGCTCGTTTCATTTCTTCCTAAGAATAACCGTGAAGTTAAGTGAAGCTCCCCTTTTCTTTTGCAGTGAGCTATTTGCAGTCCAATCCCGGTGGGTTTACTGTTTTTGGTTGGGCAATTGACCGGACACTCATTGTCACTATCTTCTTTGTGGAGATGTCGCTAGTTCTTTTTGTGCTTGGGAAGACCATAACCATCTATCATACTTAAATTCATATAGCATACCACATAGCACTCGCATGTTCTACCTGAATTATTGTGGAAGTCGATAGGAAGCATATTTAGTGCTTTCTAGAATCTGATACGTTCTGTGTAATTGTTTTAGATGTATTTCTATGTTAGCAACCTTGTTTTAGCATCAGGTTGCTTACTAAAGTTGTCAAATGAGACTGAATGTTGATTTATAAGCTTCAATTTTCTTTGTTCCGAACACCTTTTTTTCCCCCTCCAAAAGAATTCTTTATGATATCAGTCCGCATAAATCCCAGTCCAACTCCTCATTTGTGGCTCCAGTTGAACAGGATTATCACAAATGATACATTGTAATATCATAGCCAGTTTTTTCATGCCTGATTTACACTGCACTTCCAATTTACTTTTGATCCATCAGTGCAGCTCAGCAAGGTGTTTGTCATGATTATTGTACAGTTGTGATTGGAGAATTATTGCTCTTGTATGCTGTCTCCGCAGGAAATATATAGAATACCCTATAAATTGATGATGAATGGGATTGCTCTTCTAGATGATGTTAACTGGATTTTGTTAAAAGCAAAACCCGGTTCCAAGTGTCAAGTGATGTAACATAGCCATGTGTTTCAGTCATTTGTATGAAGCATGAATCCTGAGAAAAATAGTTGTCTGGACAGATATCAGTAATTCTGAACGAATCATAGGCACATAAAATTATTTTCGGTAGAAACAGAGTTGAGGACATTGAACTTGAACTTTCAGGCTTAACGATTACGTTTACACGTTGCTTGCTCAGTCGGCAATAAAAGCATCCTGCCCCCCGAGTTTATTTCATATATAGCGTGCTGATATTCATCCACTCTGCTGTAAGTTAAACAGGAACTGAGAATAACAGCAATCAAAGAATTGGGCCAGCTCGGCAATTATAAGTGCAATTCATGTTCGTGTTCGCAGCCCTTTTTTCTCCCAAGGAAACCCCAAGAGTAGCAGAAAACGATGCATGAAGAAATTACATGCAAGCAAGAAAGACATCGTGGAACTGAACAGGCTAACAAGCAGAGGATGGGAATGTTAATTAAAAAAAATCTGTGGTTTGCCCCCACCACGCTCTGGATTGAATGCTCATTCTAATGCATATAGATAACCTTTCTCTGATTCGTTCTTCTATCAAGACATCTACGGTAACTACAAAATGTTCAAAATTTATCTAGTTTCCTCCACCACAATCGAAGATGACAGATCAGAAAATGAACCATTGGACTCTTGAACCAATTCTTCCTCACCCACACTTTCTTCGTTTTAGAGATGAAGTCTCTTGTTCTTTTTGTAAGACTAGAGCCATTTGATTTAAAAAGAGGGTCAGATCTTGAAACTTGGATATAATTTGATGTTTGGGCTGGATGCATTTCCATGGTAGCTGTCATGTGTAAAAACTAGGTCGTTTGCTGAAGTTGACGAACATCCTGATGCCTGGTTACTAGTGTAAAATTTCCTCATATCGACAAATCTCTCATATCGATCACATGTTAGCTCGTCAATTTTTGGCCCCATTTCTCAACACAAAATGATAAGACCGAGCCAATATCATGTAAGGTTTTTTATGCATAACTTCAGTACATGTAAATGGCTGGTTTACATGAACATCTATTTTACAACTCTCATCCATTCATAAAGCATAAAAGGTGATTCCCATGATCAACGAACATTTAGGATTGGAGAAATATTGCTCCCCTACATGCTGCCTCCTCAGGGGTAACGAGCTCAAGAAGAGTCTTGTATAAATTGAGCATTCAGGATTATCGCTCCTCTACTTGCTGGCTCTGCGAACAAGAATACTCAAATGACGCTCGACGCTACAGCACTTCTGTGATGTTAGTTCTGTCGAAAGCAAAACCATGCCCCAGGTCGTGTGTTGAAGTGAAGCAAAAATAAGCGCGTGTTTCGAAGTCAAGACGAAGCAAATGTTTCTGGAGATAAATACCTGTCTTAATAAATGTCACAGTATTTCTGAGCTGTTTCACAACGATCAGAACATTATTCCTGGTAAAGAAACCGAGGAGAAGATTGCACTGACGTCCAAATGAACAATTGCCTTCACATATTGCTTACTTCCACAAACATTAGGCTACGACACGTTTGGCAGTCTTCGATATTAAACGCTGCTGCTGTAACTCAAAAGCACAAAGAATCGAGAGAAGAATCCAAGAATTTGTGAAGTGGAGTGGGAAAGCAGGACACATAGAGGCAATTGCACGTGCAATTCTTTTTATATTCTGCAACATTAAAACCCTTCAACTCCCACGCACGTGAACAGGTGGGTATGGAGAGAGCTAGGGGGTTGGGGATATTCCTCCAAACCTGCACAGGATCACATTTTTGCAAAGATGATGCGTGTACAAATTGATCTCGGATCAAGAAAGACAAGACCAGTCAGAACAGACTAGCATGCGAAAATGTTGTAGAAATAAGAGCAAGAGGAACCTTTCCACAAATTCTATTCTGGCAGAGAAAACACCATCTGAACATCCAACCAAAAGAACTTGAGAAACACGGTAGCTGAGTAGTTGCAAGTTCTATAGAAGCCATCGGTTAAGGAAGCTGGTAACTAGGAAATTTCCAGGGATCAGAATCAAAAGAAACTGGTAGACGAGAACATGTATAAATGAACGATGAAAAATCTTTACACGTGTTGACAGAGGTCCAAACGAACTTGTGGACAAATGAAAAACAAACAGAAGCTAATGAAACATCTGCGAGGCAGAGATTTAGATGTAAGGTATGCATCATTTGTTGGCAAATATACATTAGTAATATCTCAAAAGGTGCACCTGATTTAACACTATAAGGAGCACTTTCCAAGCAAACTTCACAGGTTATCAGATTTTTTTCCATTGAATAATGAGAGCCTTGCAAAATGCTATAGCAACTTAACATTACTTTTCTTCTTCTTGCACTTGATAGAAAATGCTCTGAGAATCTGAACCACAAAAACATTATAAAAAAGAACAAGTTTTCATGTGCTGAATTTAAAAGGCAGAAACCTGGCTATGAACAGTAATTGACGGCAACAATATCAAATACATTCTTGGCTTTCGTGAGCATAAAAAGGGTCAACGAGACAGTAGAATCAATCGCATGTCAGTGGATGTTTTCATCTGGATACAAGCAAAAATATAAAACCAGATTACACAATCATCATACAAATCAGAGGTTTAAGTACCTTACAGGTGAACAGGAATATCAGTGCCCCCATCCATTGCCTTACATCAGGTATCTCTAGCAAGCAAAGTTTGAATATACAAGAAAATAGATTGAAAAAAATTTCAGCACTAAATGAAAAGATATGTAAAAATAGATCTAATCATTTAACTGAGAAGAGAATATTTACACTTATTCTGAACTCAAGCTGATTGAAAGAGAAGAGAAACAATGGAAGACAGAAAAAAGTCAGTACTCAGGACCTTGCAGGTCAAGGACTGCAGGATCGTTACAAAAAAAAGAAAGCAAATCCGAAAGGATAAATATGTGCCAGATAACACCTGGTACTGCCTTCCTTCACCGCTGCTCCTGGAATCTAGACACTTCATTGTTCTTTGATTAGGCCTAAGAGTAAGAGTACAAGTTGAGAAAACGGCACACAACAAGAAGCCCTATTCTGGGAAATAGTGAAGAAAAGGTAAGAGGTTCATGAAATTTTTCTCAGTTGTGTACTGCTTCCAGTCATCCGGTCTATCAGCTACCTATTCTTTGCATACTGAGGAGGGAAAGTAGGCATGAATTCTTTTGATTTTGATAGTGGGACCTCATTAAACCAAGGATGATTAAGCGCATCATCTGCTGTTATTCGCTGCATTAGCAAAAGCAAGACCAATTAGTATTATAATCATAAATTTTAAAAACCATGGGGCAGTAACAAAAAAATAGCCTGGAACATGTGCACTACAATTACCTTCTCTGGGTCAAAAGTTAGGAGTCTGTTTAGCAAGTCAAATCCTGAGTCAGAGAGAACTGGAGATCCTGTGAAAGGTGTTAAAGGAAACTTCTTTCGTAACTGATTATACCTGAAAAAGAAAGTAGTATCTTTAAGTTCTGTAAGCCAATAGCATTCAGATATTTTTATGTGGAGGAAATACAACAGACAGGATTATAGACCAAACAGATACTTACGGTTGCTTAACAAAATTTGCTTTTGCCCCTGGCAATTTTGATAACCCAGGCCAAATCGTCTCGTTTGGTGTGCCAAGAGTTTTGAATATCTGCAATCATTTTTATTTTTAAATCAGAAAAGAACTAGGAAAAATAAATATTTAAGAAAAACAAAATCAAATGAGTACCAGAGCAGAAGTTGATAAGTACCTTGTCAAGCTGATCAATTTCACCTTTCCCTGTGAATAGGGGTTCCTTGGTCAACATTTCAGCCATTATGCAACCCACTGACCACATGTCAACTGCTGTAGAGTATTTCTTTGCTCCAAGAAGAAGTTCTGGTGCCCTGCAATGTAAACGTAACACTAGATAAGCTTAAGTTATCTCGGCCCAGAAAATTAAAGACATAATTTCAAAACACAAAATTAATTAAGCATGTCAAGGCAACTAACCTGTACCACAAAGTAACCACCAGAGAGGTATACGGCTTCAAAGGGCTACCATACTGGCGTGACATCCCAAAATCACATACTTTCAACTCTCCCTGGTTATTGAAAAGAAGGTTTGATGTCTTCAAATCCCTGTGAAGCACCCAGTTATCATGAAGATACTTGACACCTTCCAAAAGCTGTAGCATTAAGCATTTGACTTCACTTGTACTGAAAGGCTGCTTCATCGCTTGCATCAGCCCCTTGAGATCATGTTCCATGTACTCCATCACCATGAATACACTATCAAGGTCCCCCATCACAACTTCTTTAACTTTCACGATTGAAGGATGATCAAAAGACATAAGAATGTTAATTTCCCTCAAAGATGTCAAGGGAAAACCATAATCTTCCAAGTATTTGTCTCTTCCGACATTCATCTTCACTTTCTTCAATGCCACGAATTCTCCAGTCTTCTTATCCCTGGCTTTGTACACTTTACCATAGGTTCCTTCATTGATTTCATTGAGTCTTTCATACTCAAACACACTTCTACAACCCTCTAGCATATTAAACCCCCTTTGGTTAGTAGCTGCGGGCTCTTCACCATCGGTTTGCTCCACCTCATTACCACTGTCATTTTCATCCCTAAAATCATCAATGTCCATGGCATCATTTTGCAATTCATATTCAGAAGCAGAGCTGCAACTGTAACCTCTTTCATCCGAAGCAGATGAACTTGATCCATCTCTATCTGAGACTTCTCTATGGAACCCTTCTCTATTAATCGATTTTTTCCTGCACAACATTTCTCCATCTATTCCTTTATCATCAATCAAAGTGGTATCCCTTGGAGAATCATCATCAGAAGCCCACCGGGACATGGCTACAGTCCGTGCTTCAGGGAGCTCTTCCTCCTCCACTTGTCCCTGCTCTTGGTCTTGACCCCCATCTTTCTTTGGATGCAATGAAGGCGTCAGAGGGGCTGGATATTCAGATCCAATACCATCAGCTGTTCCTCCATCCACCACAAGCTCCAGTCCTCCATTGACAGGATTTTTCAGAGCATCCTTGTCTGAAACAACATTTAAATCCCGAGTAGTACTCCTCTGAACAACTCTATTCTTCGAAGAAATCTTCACTTTTTTCTCCTCGACATCCCATACAACAGGAGAAAACTTCCTTTTCTTCTCCGGAGGCATTTGAGCCTCATCTTCATTCGGTGGTATCTCACCTTCCTCATACTTCGAGGAACCGAAAGCATTAAATTGCCACAGCTCCCCTGACTGTCGTTCTTCATCTCTACAACTAAACCCAGTTCGTCTAAAATCAAAACCAGACACGGTTGTCGAACTATGGTACGCATTTTTCCGTACCAAACTACGATCACCACCCCGCTTCACCTCATCAAAATAACCACCAGCACCACCACTTCTCCTAGACACATCGAGCCGCCCTGCCGCCATATTATCAACAACCACAACACGCAACTCTTCTCAATCAAGATATTCACAAGGAAACAAACAAAACAACCTTTTTCCAGATACCCAAACACAAACCCTAATTCAATTGAATTTCTTGTTTTTCTTTTAAAAACAAAACCCGTTATGTCAAGTCTATCAAGCAATCAAAAAAATATATGGAAAAAACCGTATAAGATAAATTTTTAAAAAAGAATTTGATTGGGGTGAAAAATCGAAACCCCAGATAGTGATTATTTTTCTTTTATTTTTTGGTTTTGGCGGTGGCTCTCGTTGAGAAAACACGGGTAATCAAAGATCTTACCGGAGATAAAGAGAGACGGAGACAAAAGCAGCGTTGATCGGAATCGGAAAAACGAGAGGAGATAATGGAAAGCGCGTTTACGCGTTTTTGATCGGTGTTTGGTTTGACCTCCACCTGTAATTGGAATTATTTATATAGAGAGTTTTGAGTCGGCTGCTACTCGTTTTTTACTGGGCGGTGGAGATTCTTGTCTCTTTCCTTTTTTTGATATATGTTTTAGACCCTTGAAATCTTTTATATTTACATATCTAATGCCCGTCCTTTTGCCATTTTATTATTGTGACCCAATAGAGGTGATAAGGTAAGGGCAAGTCCAATGATAAAAGCTATTTTAGAGAGTCAAATATATAAAATGGCTCTTAGAATAGTATATATATAGATTTTTTGTTGATGCGTATTCTAATGGTAAAAGTCATTTTGGATAGCTATTTATTTTTATATTATTTTACATATAATATAATTTTTTTATATGTAGTTTAATTATACAATTAATAAGAGGAAGTTATACAATTAAATAATTACTTTTAATAAATCCTCCAACAATATAATTATTAAGAATAATCATCTTTATTTTATTTCATTAAAGTTTATCATGTATCATTTTAATTTTTATGATATTTTTAATCAATGTTATTTATTATCGCTGAGTGTTAGAAGAACTTTAAAAAACAAATTGAATTGAAATTAATTTTATAATACGATAAAATATATTTAAAGCTAATTAAAAATAATTAATTTTTTTTATAGTTAATATAAATAATTCATGTAATTAAATAATTGCTTTTAAAAATTCACATTATAATTATTAATTTTTTAATTATATTTAAATAAAAAATAAAATTTAAAATAAAAATAAAAATACTAATATAAATAACATACCAGCTCTTGCTCTTGTCTGTCGCTCAAATGAAATAAAAAATTAATTTATAATTTATGGCTTTTGATACAAAGAAGGCTAGAAAAAGCTCTTAAAACACGGAGCAGTCATTTTAAAAGTTAAAATGGTGCTCCGTTGGAGTTAAATTTTTTCAATAAAAGTAGCCAAATGACAGAATTTTAGCTTTTGCCTCCTCATATTATCTACGGTTGGACTTGCCCTAACGTTAGATGTGAAAGATATTATTTTTAAAATATTTTTTATTTGTAATATATTAAAAATATATTTTTTATTTGTAAAATAAAAATATTTTAAAAATAAAATAAAAATAAATCATTTTTTTATAAAATGATAGTTGCACCGTTATCCCAAAAAGACACTAAAAATATGGACTAGAACCAAATATAATAGTTAAGAGTCTGAATGGAAATGAAAATATGGTTGAGATTATTTTTTAAAATATTTTTTATTCAGAAATATATTAAAATATTTTTTTATTTTAAAAAAATTATTTTTGATATCAACATATAAAAATAATTTAAAATCATTAAATTTTTTGATTTAATGTAAATAAAATCAAAAATATTTTTGAAATACAAAAGAACAAGCCTAAGGCAAACATAGCATAAATAAAAATCTATCGTGGAACTTAATTTCAATTCTCTTGTTAAGAAAGTTAAAACATGATTCTTCATATGAGTGTGCTTAATATTATTTTTGCTTTTATAGCTGAGATTTTTAAAAAACTGTTTTATGAAAAGTATTTTAGCTGAGGTTCAAGATAATTTTTAAAGTATTTGATTAAAATTGTAGTTGAGTTTGAAGTTAATGAAAAACAGTTTCAAATGTTTGGTTACCAAGCTTTTCATATTATTTTCAATTTGTTTAATTATATTAAAGTGAGTGTGTGTGTGTGTGTGTGTGTTTTAAATATTTAATTATTATAATAATAAAATGTAATTAATAATTCAAGTAAATTAGACACTTGTTTTTATTTTCTCATCAAACTACTTGTAAGTTCATCACGAACTATAAATCCATACGTGAAGGCATTTGCGATCCTGAAACAGCATATAATAAAATATCATATGAAACAAAATTAGGATTATGGGATAAAAATTATATTGTGATCTTGTTCTAATATATCTATTTATTGTAATTAATTTTTAGATTATTTTGATATTAAAAATATATTTTATATAAGAAAATATAATAAATATTAATATATGAAATATATTTTTTATATTCCTCCAACCCACCTCACAGCCCCAGCCTTCATTGCAACTCACGAAAAGCAGCAAATTGTTGCTTTTCATGAAACACTGATTTAATAGTAAATTAGGTAGGTCCTAAAGCTAAATTTCAGCTTCTCACACTTAGAAGGTGTTTGGTGGTGTGGATGGAATGGTAATTTGAAAAAAATTGAGTGTTTTGGTGTTTGATTAGGATTTTAAAATAAAAAATTGATGTGAACCCCACATTATAAAATGGAGAAACTGTTGTTTCAAGATAAGTAGCTATTAGCTGTTTTTCTTGTGTCTCGCCTGCTTTTTACATCCAAACCTTCTCCTTACCGGTAGTATTAATCCATCGTCACCTCTTTATAGGTGCAGTTTGTACATTAATAACACCAGCAACCACAGGTTCTTTTCCATTCCTGCTGGAGTTTCCATTCACAATGCTTTCAATGGATGATGCTTCCAATTGGGCTTGTTATTGGTTCAGGATGATGTCCTTGTGGCACTTGGAGCACATGTTTATAGTAGCAGCACTTCCAGAGCTGTAATTGTCAATACAAAGGATAGGGAACTCTGGAGCTTGGCATCCAGTCTCATCATGAGACTCCATTTTTTTAAAAGTCCTGCAAGGAAAATCATCTCATGATATATAACCAAAGAACATAAGCAAACACCACAACCCATTCACTGCCATACATGTGTTAATTTTCACAGGACATAAGCTCAATCCTTTACACACACACACACACACTGAGTACATGCATCCTCTGGTTCAAGCATACGAATAGGATGTTGAATTGTCTAATTATAAACAGAAAAAAGATAAGGAGAAAACGAAAAACATAATTATGTAAAATGAGAACTAATTTATTGAAAGAGATGAAGGTATGTCTTGGAAGATCGGAGAGGAAATTAAAAGAAAAGAGAGGGTCAGGAGATGGTTGGGAAGCGGAATGAGAGTTGGATTTCGGGTGTGTGGAGTGTGTGGAATGGTTATGTCGGTGGAGAATAATTATAATTATTTTATTTTATTTTTTAAAAATTTTATTAAAATAATTTATTTTTTATATTAAAATAATAATAAATCGAAAGTATTAATAAATAAATAAAATGCTAACTATTTTTTTAGTTTAGAGATTTTATTATTTTTATTTTTCATATTATATTTTTAATTTCTTATTTAAAGGGATTTTTTTTGTTCTATATTAAACTTCAAACTCAATTACATTTTTAACCAAACATTTCAAAATTTATTTTGAACCGCTGCTAAAATACTTTTTATGAAATTGTTTTTTTAAAACCTCGACTACAAAAGCTAAAGCAATATCAACCAAACACTCAAACCCATAATTTTTTTGCAACCTTTGGTTGCACCACACTCCCAAACATCTCTATATCGTGATGTATTTTTTAATTTATCATAGAAACATTTTTAAAAAGTATATATTTTTAATATTATAAGATAAAAATAACTCAAAATTAAAAAAAATATATTTTTTTATATAAAATAATAGCTATATTGTTATCCCAAACACAAAATAAAAATATGAACTAGAACCAAATATATCAGCTATCAGCTAAGTGTCTGTTTGTAAGTTTGATTTAGATTATTTTTAAACTATTTTTCATTCAAAAATATATTGGAATAAAAAAATATTTTTGATACTAGTATATGAAGATGATCTAAAAACATTAACAAAAAAATAATTTAATGTGAAAAAATTAAAATAAATAAATTATTTTTTTCAAAAATATTTTTAAAATACAAAGCATTCTAGAATAAAGTTTTTTTTATTTTTAAAAATTATTTTTGATATTAGCATATGAATTTAATCTAAAAACATTAAAAAATTAATTTAATATGAAAAAAAACTATTTTTTTCAAAATTATTTTTAAAATGCAGAGCCAAATATTAACTAAGACAAGCATAGCATGAATTTTTTTTACCGTAGAACTTAATTTAAATTGTCTTGTTGAGAAAGTTAAAACATTATTTTTTATATATCATATAGTATTTTTGAATTTATCATAGAGACATTCTTATGATTTTCAAAAATTAATTAAAGGAGTAGTGTATTTGAATAAATTTTAAATAAGAAATCTATTGTTCATTTTTATAGATAAAAGAAATTTAATGTTGTCGTAACTCATTCTTTCTGTAATGTGATTAATTAATAAATATTCACCTTAATCACTGAAGTTTGTAAATGTGATTTTAAACTTATGATTAATTTATAGGTTAAATGGATCTCACCTCCCTTGAATTATAAATCATTTAGGCTATCTTTGTTTTTTGGAATTCACTTTCCGGGAAACCACTTTCCAAACTTTCCTGTGTTTGTTTACCTTTCGAAAAGCTGGTCAACGGAAAACACTTTCCAGTCAAAGAAAAATTTGGCTTGGTTTTCAGGAAAGTGTTTTCCGGACAATTTGGGCTGAAAACACTTTCCGGAAGTTGTGAAAAATTTAGAAATGTCATTATTTGCTGATTATATCAAATTTGATCCTCAAACTTTTGATTGCTATATATAATTTGTTTTGAATATTTATTTTTCAATTCCATCTCTTAAAATTTAATTTTTATATTAATTTTGGTACTTATTTTTATAATTGTTATTTGCTTTTTTCTTATTATTTTTTTATTGAAATTTTTTATCTATCAAATTTGGTCCTCATTTTTTTTATTGTTACTTATTTTATTTGAAATAATTTATGAAATGTTAATTATTATTATTTTAATTTATTCACCTTTGATTTTTTTTTTAAATTTTTAGATTTGATCTCTATTATTTTGATTATTATTTATTTTATTTGGGATAATTTATGAAATTATATTTTTTTTCAATTTCATTCTCATTCAACTTTTTAATTTGTAAGATTTGTTCCTCATTATTTTAATAAACTTGAAAAAAAAATTAATTTATTAATAAATTATTTTTCAGTTCATTTTACATAACACAAACAAACACTGGAAAATGTTTTCCAGTTCATTTTCCATAACACTGCCATATATCGGAATTCACTTTTCAGGAATTCATTTTCTCTAGAATTCACTTTCCAAAAGGAAACCATTTTCCAGCAAACAAACGGGGCCTTAATTATTCCATGAGATTGGAGAATAATACATGATTGTGAGCATTGTTTTACGCTTTGTTTCAGTATATTATTGTTAAGAAACCGTTAAAAAAACTTGTATACTGAATCCGTTTTACATTGTTTTTTAAAAATGTATTTGAAAATATTTTATTTTATTTTATTTATATATTTTTATATTATTTTCATGTGTTGATATTAAAAATAATTTTTAAAAATATTTTTAATTCATTTTAGAACAAAATTTATTTTAAAAAACAACATCAGCCAAATTCCTGAACAGACTTGGACTTAGACAAAGTATTTTTTTTTGTTTTTTATAATTTAATTATCACACAGTAATTTTATTCAAGATCAGTCTTCATGGTTTATTTCATACCTTGATATTGGTTTCTTGTATGTGTGTATATACATAAAGTGATATTAGGTTATCAATAAGTGCATTCATCACAAAATTAATTCATAATCATGGTCCAATTATCTTGAATTTCAAATTATTTTTTTCATAACACAATTTTAATAATATCAATTAACTCGTAAACATAAGATCATGTCTAAAAATAAATATTAATTGATACTATTTTCAAAATAATTTAAACTCATTTTCATTCAAAAATCCCACGTTTTAACATTTTTATTTATTTTTATTACTTCACGTAACCTTGTCTACCCTAGACTCGAGAATAAATTACTTTATATGTTTAATTATTCACATATATACCTTAATATTTTCCCTATTCAATAGTTTTTAATTTAATTTATTATTTCATAGTTTATGCTCTCTCTCTCTCTAAATTAATTTAAGCCTTAGATAAAATCACATAAATCAACCACATACGAGAAAGCTAATCAACGTGGCCATTCAAGGGGTATTATTCCCTTTTCATATTTGAAAATTTCATTTTTACTTACATTTTAGTCCAAGTATTTTTTAAATGTATATATGCGAGCATGATTGTTTTTAAAAGCATTTTTTATTTGAAATATATCAAAATAATATTTTTTTTATTTTTAAAAAATTATTTTTGACACCAGCATGTCAAAACGATCTAAACATTTCAAAAAAAATCATTGGAAATAAAAAATAAAAATAAAAAAAATATATTTTTTCATAAATACTTTTAATAAGCACTCCCAAATACCCCTAAATCTCGCATGATCCAATTAATTTCTTCCTTTATTCGCACTAAAATGTCCTAACTTCTTCACTTTTCAATCTCATCATCACTTGTCCATTTTAATAATATCACCATTAATTGACATTGTATATTTTTAACATTTAGCAAAGAGTTCAACAAGTTTATAATTAGAGATTTAACACTAATTTAAAAAAATCAAAATAATATAATTATGGTCAGAGTCTTACATAACACCCTTGAACAACACCTTATTTTTTATTTGGTTTCATCGGTTCTGATATCGGTTAACTATACAAGAAGTTTACCAAGAAAACCCTTCTAGGCAAATTAATCATGGCTATATATAAATTGATCATATACCGGCTATTCTCTTGATGGAACGATTCGTTTTAAAAATATTTTTAAAAAACATTAATTTTTTAAATTAATTTCATGCATTAATATTAAAAATAATTTATTTTAAAAAAAATATTATAAAATTAATTTCATGCATTAATATCAAAAATAATTTATTTAAAAAAAAATATTATAAAATATTTGTTTCTAAATAAAAAATGCTTTAAAAAACACTGTTACACCTTTAATAATATCTCTAATAATATCACTTGGAAATACACAAAACATGCCACAGCCCAATCTCTTAAAAACTCAAGAAACTGCTGATAATGTGAAAGACTTTGGCCATTTGATCCTTGCAAATACTTTCCACTTTCCACTCACATCCACTTCTTCTTCTAAGCACAAGCCTTCTTCCCGGTAGCAGCTCGAAACAATCACTTCTGCAACGTGTAAAGACTAAAGCTGTATTGAATTTATTTTTTGATAAATCACTTTTTAAATTTTTTTATGTTTGTTTGTATTCTGAAAAATTGGTCAACAGAAAATACTTTCCAGTCAAAGAAAAATTTGGCTTGGTTTTTAGGAAAGTATTTTCCAGAAAATTTGGGCAGAAAACACTTTCTGGAAGTTGTGAAAAATTTAGAAATATCATTATTTTTTGATTATATCAAATTTGATCCTCAAACTTTTGATTGTTATATATAATTTGTTTTGAATATTTATTTTTCAATTCCATCTCTTAAAATTTAATTTTTATATTAATTTTTATCCTTATTTTTATAATTGTTATTTGTTTTTTTCTTATCATTTTTTTATTGAAATTTTTTATCTATCAAATTTGATCCTCATTTTTTTTTATTATTTATTTTATTTAAAATAATTTATGTAATGTTTATTATTATTATTTTAATTTATTCACCTTTTATTTTTTTTAAATTTTTAGATTTGATCTCTATTATTTTGATTATTATTTATTTTATTTGAGATAATTTATGAAATTATATTTTTTTTCAATTTCAGTCACATTCAATTTTTTAATTTGTAAGATTTATTCTTCATTATTTTAATAAACTTGAAAAAAAAATTAATTTATAATAAATTATTTTCCAGTTCATTTTCCATAACACAAACAAACTCTGAAAAGTATTTTTCAATTCATTTTTCATAATACTGTCAAACATCAGAATTCACTTTTTATAAATTTACTTTTCAGAAATTTACTTTCTCCAAAATTTATTTAAAAAAAAAAAATTACTTTCCAACAAACAAGCAAGTTCAAGGATGTTTGAAAACCTATCAGCCAACTAAACTCAAGGAATCAGGCCAAAGGATAGAATAACAAAGAAACCGACTGAAAAACCATAAAAATCACTAGGCACGGTTCGATTTCAGAGAGATGAAACCAGTTGAGTCGAACCAAACTGGACCGGTTAAACTTAATTTAGATAGTCTAAAAAGCACGATCACCTTTTCCTTTTCTCCTGTTCAGCAACCCCCCCTCTCATTCTCTCTTTAACAGCCAAGTGCTCTTAAACCCGATCATCTCCTGTGTATCTTCTTCTGCTGTTTAAACAGATACATGTTTAGTGGGGCCGGTTCGTGGAAAAAGATGGTTTAGGGCTGTCGGTAGCGCTGCTGTGGTGGTTGGCTCACGACTTTGAGGAGGTGATAGGTCGGGGAAAGTAACCTGCATGTCGTCGGAGAAAACAATAAGAGGCTTAAAGGGTGCTCGTTCAATTGAGAAAGCCAGACTGAACCGGACCAGTGACACCGTGGTATAAAGAAACCATCACCTCAAGCTAATCACCTTTATAACGGTCATTTATACTTTCAAGCTTTTATTTTTTATCCGCTTGTTGAAGATGCTCTCATGTCATGCGTGGCGATTCTTATGGTCGTGATATCACTAAGGGTTAAATAACCACATTTCTAAAAGTTTAAGTGGTTATTGAAAGCTTGGAATATAATTTAAATGATTTTCTAGAATATTTTTTTATATGAAAGTTTTTTTAGATTAGAATTTATACATGACTATATTATCTTGTATTTAATTTTTTATCAAATAAAATAGAGGTGATAAGATTCGAACTCGTGATCACTGGGTTAATAAAATTTTAATATCATGTTAAAGAATCATCTCATTTAAAACCTTAAACTATTATATGAGATTCCAAAATATAATTTATATTATTCTCTAATACTAATCATGCAAACTAAAATTCAATTCTTTACCGTATAATTATTGGGTGACCTTTTGACTGAGTTGGTTTAAAAATAAAGGCACAGTTTCAGCATCAACTAAGTATAATAATTATTAAAAATATAATTTAAATTATTTTTTCGTATATTTTTTTCAAATGAAAGTTTTTTGGACTTAAAGCTTATACAGGTCTACATTATATTTTACTTGATTTTTTTATTAAATAAAATGGAGGTGGTGAGATTCGAACTCGTGATTGCTGGGTCAATAAAATTCTAATATTATATTAAAAAATCATCTCATCTAAAATTTTAAATTATTAAATAAAACTCAATATAAAATGGAAGCTAAAATTCAATTCTTTACCATACTATTATTTGGGTGACTTTTTGACTGAGTCGGGTTTAAAAATAAAGGCATAGTATCAGCATGAACTAGGTATAATAATTACTAAAAAAATATATAATTATTTATTTCAATACTCATATGATTAATTAAATTTCATCTAGATATTTACATTAGTATTTATATATATATATATATATATATATGATTAATTAAATTTCATCTAGATATTTACATTAATATTTATATATATATATATATATATATATATATATATATATAAAAAAAAAAAAACATTAGTGGACGGATGGAGTCGTGCTGATATTGGCCTGCAGTCCTCTATTTATGTGACAGTGGACACACGGATCATTTTTCATTACTCGAAACGTAGCAACCGTACCAATAATGCAATTGGGTCAGACTTGAAGACACTGGTTCAGGATATGCCACCCCGAGTTGTGCCATCAGCCACTACATTTCTTTTCACGAATCTAGACCGCGTGATCTGGTGATGTCAGTTAATGCAGGGCTGATAGCTGGAGACTCTTGCTGCCTGGATGCCACCCGTTTCTTTTCACTTATCACACCGAGACCAAATTAATAGTATTTAAAAAAAAAAAACAATGATGAGCTGGTTTTTTAAAATAAAAAATCTATTTTTGATTGAATATATTTTAAAATAAAAAATTATTTGATCGAATATATAAAGTCATGTAAAAAACTTTATATATAAAGTTAAAAATATGTATGTATTTTATACAATAAAACTACTGATATGTCCTTTTAGTTCAATTTATTAAGGGTGGGTTTTAGAGATTGAATTTTATTTTATCGGAGGATACAGTAGGTATTATGAAAAAAGGAAAGGGTTAGATGGTATTTTTATATTTGTTTTTTACAATGTGATTGCTTGGTTGTAGTTGAAATAAAAGAAAATAACTGGTCAATAAAGTTTTTTACTATATTTTCAAACAAGTAAATTACTCTGCTGGTACAGTGTTTTAAAAGTATTTATAGAAAAAATATATATTATTTTTTATTTAATTTTTTTAGATATTTTTATTGTTGATATTAAAAATAATTTTAAAAAAATAAAAAATATTTTAATATAAATTTGAACAAAAAAATATTTTTAAAAACAACCAAAAACACAATCGAATTCATGCAATTATAATTAGTTACTTGATAGTTATTGGATATGATTGTCGAAATAGGGTAATTTTATAAATTAAAAAATTCAAAACAAGTGAATAGTTATTGTTGCCTTCGTATGACACGTGCGGTGTCGATTGAAATGCCCTGACATCCTTGCATAAGGGCAACTGCAGCGGCAGTGCCATATACAAAGGCATAAATAAAATATTATTTTTTTAGTATGTGTGTGGGTGATATATGCACTCCAATAAGAGTGTTATTTGCCGAGCTAAAAATAGCTCTTTGTATGACTTGCTATTTGTAACAACTCATGCAGGAGAGTTATTCTTGGCACATATATGTATACACGCACGAAGAAGAATTTTATTCTTCTTCCTGCGTGTGTGATATACATACATACATATATATATATATACATACATACATACATACATACATATATATATATATATATATATATATATATATTAGAAAACAATGCAATTATATCAAATATATTTGTTTTTTATTTAAAAATACCTTAACAAGAAAGTAAAAAAATTATATATAAAATTAATAATTATATTGTTGGAGGGTTTTTTAAAAGCATTTATTTAATTATATAACTTACTCTTATTAATTGCATAGTTAAACTACATACAAAATAATTGCATTATATTTAAAATAATATAAAAAATAGTTATTCAAAATGATTTTTATTATTAGAGCATACATCAGTAAAAAAGCTACATATACACTATTCAATGAGCCATTTTAAAGATTTTACTCTCTAAAATAATTTTTACCATTAAAGTTGCTCTAAATCAGAAATGCAAGTGTGGATGTATTAAAGGTTTATTTCAGTTTCATACCTGGTAGATTTTTTCAAATTTGATTCTTATTTTTTTCATTTAAGGTGATTTTTTAATTATTACTTTTTTAATTTAACTCTTATGTTTTTTTTTCCTATCATATATAATAGTTTTATTTGTTATTATTGCAATAGTTTACCTTGCGAGATCTTTTAGATTTTTTTTTTTAAATCATCCTACAATATATAATTGGTTGAGTGTTTGCTTCTTAGTTTGACCTGGGTCTAAAATCTTATTGCTTGCATGTTTAAGAGATTAACTTAGGTTCACGAAGTTCACTTGGCCTTCCAATTTTTTTCTAAGCTCTTTGTTTTTTTTGTTTCAACCGATAATATTTTATTTTTTATTACACTTTTTATGAAAATTCTCAATCATTATAAAAATAATATGGATTGTCTCGAATATATTTTTTTTTTTGCCTTTGTTAAATTTAGTTATTTTAAGGGAATTTTGTCTTTAAATCAGGGTTATTGATACCATTATATTTCAGTGTATATATATATAGGCGAATATATATATATTATAAAAAAAAAAAAATTCAAGACAACCCATATTATTTTTATATATATATATGGACGGGGTGAGGAATATATATATATATATATATATATATATATATATATATATATATATATATATATTCGGTTCACAATATATATTATATATATCCTATTGTTTATAAGATGTATTGAAAAGATAAATATAAAAACAATAAAAAAATATATTATAAAAAAATAAAAATGTATCAACTTTAATTCTATAAAAAATAAAAATTATATATTTTTTTGTTTTTGAAGTTTTTTCACATATATAATTAATTAACTATATATGAATAGCACAATTCCGAAATAGTACACTAAAACGCTCCGAAACGAAACATTTCATACCAATAATAAAAATAAAACAGCAACCAAAATAGTGATGGCAACCTTGTTTTAAACTAAACTAAATTAAATTAGTTAATTACACACTCCAACATTTAAATCTTCAAGTGATAGCTTTTTGATTGAGCTCGAATCAAGAATTTAGTGGTTTGTAGATTTATAACTTAACTTGGGTTCACAGGTTTGATTGGACTTACTTAGTATTTTTTTTATATTTTTGTTTATTTTATATGGGATTTATTTGTCGTTCTAACATAGTTGTCTCATGTTTTGTTCTTAATTTAATTTTTTATTTTTAATATTTCTTTTAATCAAATTAAATTTATTGATTTCATACACTAACATTTAATTGAATTAGTGTTCAATTTCTTAGTTGAGCTGAAGTCTATAATTTGATGAATTATGAGTTTAAATAATTAACTTGGATCTATAAGGTCCAACCATGCTTGCTTGAATTTATTTTTTTATCAAAAGTTTTTATGGTTTCATCCATTAATATCTTGGTAAAAAAATATTTTAAATTAAATAAGTTGGGTGCTCTGGTGTTTTGTTTTGTTTATTTTCCGAGTCACTGTTCTATTTATCTTATTTATCAAATCCTTATATTTCTATTAATTATTTTTAAAAAAAAACAATCGTGGCTTCATGGTATTTTTTTAATCGGTAAAAACCAGTCCCGCTCGCAGCGTATCACGTTCCATCTGTCAGATGTAGGGGTCCACAGGAAACTTGCGGTGCCGAGATTATTGAATAAACTAGTGTCTGTCTCCTGGAGCCTTCCATTTTCAAAATGTCGTCAGGCAAGCAGGCAGCCAGGGAAGGTCCAAGTTCTTTTCAAGTTTCGAGGAGATCAGGCGCTTGCATGACACGTGGAGCTCGAGTAGAAAATTGCTTTATATTTTACATTTTCTGGGAACGGGGAAGAGCACTGATTGACATGACCTGGGCGCATGCTATTGGTGGATTTTGTCTTATGAAAGGAATATTTACGGTCCTGCTTTTCTGTTTGGCTAGCAAGAAAATCCAGCTCTGTGATCCAAACGTACTGATATGACGTTGCAGGCGGCCGGGTAGCCAGCCTGGTCTCACACTCGCATCAAGGGAAGGTGAAGAACACTCCTGGATCATGGGATACGTGAGATGGAATTGAAAATGGTTACGTGGCACTGATAGATTACTTATGATGTTTTTGTATTTGACTTCAGTGGGGCCGGACTTAGATATTAAAGGTGGTCGTTGATTTTACACGTGATTTGAAATCTGTAAATTTTAAAATATATTCAAATAATATTTTTATATTAAAAATATTTTTAAAATATAGTGCTTAACAGTCCAATCACTTTAGTTCAGAGGCTATTGGAATGCCTTTTCGCCATCCTCTTGTCTCGGATTCTCATTTGTAGGATGGTGTTGTGGGCTAGATTCTTTGACAACAATTGAAGGGATGACGTGGTTGCTGATCGTGTAAAATTTAGATATTATGAAACGGCGACGCAAGGTGTTGCCTCACTGTGGTCATCTAATATCCTATGAGTTTCATAAATCAATAAGAAAAATTGTTTACAAAAAAATAACAAATTATTATTATTATAAAAAGTGATGGTAGCAACCGTGATCAATGTATATTGTTTGATAATGTTGTAGTAAAACACATTTTCTTATAAAAAAAATAAGATAAAATTGATTAAAATATATTTTTCATCCGATTTTCTTTAGTGTTTGATTTATATCAAATAATGGAAGAAAACAATTTTGAAATAAATCGATATTGTGGCGGAGTGTAATTGGAAAAAAATTAAATTGATTTTTTTGTTTAAAAATATATTAAAATAATATTTTTTATTTTTAAAATTATTTTAAAATCAACAAATCTAAATAATATAAAAAAATCATTTTTTTCAAAAATATTTTTTTATTTCCCTAACACCCCATTAAATTTTATGGTTTTGTTTTTTCCCGTGCGAAACCTCTTAAGTTATGCGGCCCTCCCAGCAAGAGCATCACCAATATATGTACTATCTAAAGAGATAAAGAGAAAAAATATATATATTTTTAGCATTTTCATTTAATTTTTTTCTTTCTAACAAAAAATTTATTTTAATAGCAAAAATAATTTTCTCCAGATGAGCTGCTATTTATAGCAACTCAACTAGAAAATTCATAATATTGTTCAAACACTAGGGGGATAGGGGAAGAAAAAAAAGAGAAAAGAGAGCAACTACCGCAAGTCAGATGATTTTTAGTCTATAGTACATACACTCCTTTTCTGCTTTCTTTGAAGGGTTTTTTATTTTATTTTATTTTATTTAAATATAATTAAAAAATTAATAATAATATTTTTGAAGGGTTTTTTTAAAAGCACTTATTTAATTATATAGCTTACTCCTATCAATTATATAATTAATTGTATAGTTAAATTATATACAAAATAATTACACTATATTTAAAATGATATATATAAAAATAGCTATTCTAGATAATTTTTACCATTAAAATAAATATAGATAAAAAATATATATTTATATAATTTAAAAAATTATTTTAAAGATTTAATTCTCTGTAATTGTTTTTACCGCTGTAAATGCTCCGAGGACTTTCTTTAAGAACTTTCAATCCCACATGAGTACTGCTTCTAAAGATAAAATAGCTGTTTGAAATCATATTTCGAAAATGTTTTAAAAAATTATTTTTCTATTTGAAATTAAAAGTTTCCAGTGTTTTTATATTTTTTTAAATATACTGATATCAAAAAATAAATTTGAAATATATATATATATATATATATATATATATATATATATATATAATTTTAATATATTTTTTAAAAAATATATAAACACTTGATGATTGATGAAGTGGAAACTTTAAATTGTACTGATACAAGGGAGCATCGCTCTATTGGTTGAAACAAGTCATTTCCCCAAGCATTTTAATTTGGATATACAAACGCGTCAGGCAAAGATTTGGTTGTCGTGGTGTAGTGATTGGTGAAGTGGAAACTTTAAATTGAATTAACGTTTTATGGTTGATTGATGGTTGATTGGTGAATTAATGAGCTGGATCACATGATATCCTGTAAAAATAAGTGCTAATGAAATGTAGGGTGGGAATATCATAAAATAAAAAACATGGGAGGGTGTATTTGTGAACTTTGTGTATTTTGTGAACATTTTGAATAAATTCATGTTTTTAAAGGGAGTTCTTTAATAAATATATTTATTTGGTAATCCAGATATTTATAGATTTCATTTTTTTTCTTGTTATAGAAAGATAAAACCAACATATTAGGATTTATAAAAATTATAATTTGCTAGCATACTCGTTGTTTTCTTGTTAAGTTGACTTTGACAATTGCATGGTTTGGGTTTTGAATTAAATTATAATAGAGTTTGTTTGATGCAACATGCTTGATATTGCAAGATTAATCACGACTTGATTGCCAAATAAAATACCTATTTTGAATAAAACAATTTCGAAGTTATGAATATTTATTTTTTATTATTCCTCAACAAAGATGTTTTGGATTAATACAAGTTAATCTGATGAACCAATCACATAAGTCATGGACAAGGTTGGGTTTACTAATTTCTTGCGATTAATTTTTATATTTAAATTCATGATAATAAGAATAGGCTTGCTAACAAAGATAATTAGATAATTATAAGAAGAAAAAATAAAAATTATTAAAAATAAATTAAAACCGAAGCATACTTTATTAAATAATTTCATAAATACATTTTTAATCAATTTATTTAAATGAATTAAAATAAAAAAAACTCCAAGAAAAAAATATATGTTAAAGAGGAAGTCAACCACAATCAATCTTTTCAACAAGATAAACAACAAAAATACCCAAACGAAACTTGTTACACTAAGCCTCCGTTTGACATTGTGGTACACTGAAAATTTGAATTTTATTTGCATTTTAAATGAAAATTTTCAATATTTTTAGATTATTTTGATGTGTTGATGTCAAAAATAATTTTTAAAAAATAAAAAAAATATTATTTTTATGTATTTCTAAATAAAAAATACTTTTAAAAGCAACCAAACCGCATTCCCAAACACCCCCTAAAAATGACTAGTTTATCTTTCATTCAACTTTCTCTCTCCTTCAATTTTTTGGAAATTTATCTATTTTTTCTTAAATCTATAGACTAAAAAATTAGTAAAATAAAATTCTAGGCCAGAAAAAAAAAATTTTGTGTTTAATTTTTATAAAATAAAATAAAAATAATAAAATTTAAATTTATAATTATTTGATTAATAAAACTATAATATAATAACAAAAACAACAATTAAATTCCAAAACTTTAATTGTTAAATGAGATTATAGATTTATAAATTTGATCACGAGATATTATTTACCGACTATCCGGACACCAACAACAAGGAAGCCCTCGTTTGTAAATACGAAGCATATCGCAAGTGCATTTATGCAACCAAAAAAGCAAAAACCTGTGAAGAAAGCGGGCATTGTCCATTTCACCAGCTAGAGACAAGAGCTAAAATCACCTCCCTCTCTCTGTCTAACACGACACATAGCTGACGTCATTGCATCCCACAAACTCAAACTGAGCAAGATACTGGTCAACATCCGCCGTGCACCTGGCAAGATCTTCCCCTACTATTTATAGAAACCTGTCTCCCTCGACTGCTCTTTCATTTCTATCGAAACTCCATTGGCCCACGACCTCTCCATCTCCAACTAAAAAAACTATTACTCCTAAAATGACTTTATTAAGGTCACAGAATTTGACCCTGCCCTTCCATGCACAAGACCCGATAGGCTTACGTGTCCCTGTTTCAGCTCTTGAACATGAAACTTCTCGCATTCTGATCAGATAACAAGCTGGGCCCAACCTTCTTTCAATTCAGTGGGGGCCAAATAAACCCACTACAAATGCCACGTGGTTAATCTCAACCAATCCCCTTCCTTCGTTGCTATACTCACTGTTCTCACACGTGTCTTCCTCCTTCATGCGTGTCGTCCCCATAGTCCCTATAAAACACCCCCACGACACCACCTTGCATTTAGTGCCTCCATTTAAGATAAACAAACTCGCAGGGAGGAGAGGGAGAGAGAGAAATGGATGGTAGAGCAGGGTGTTGTCATGCAAGATATGCAGGAGATGGAGGAGGATACGACATGTCAAAGGTGGACCAAATCATGTTAAGGTTCAGGCCAATAGCGCCTAAACCAGCCACCGCCACCGCTGGCTCATCTGTTTCAGGTTGCGGGTCATCGCTAGAAATGAGTGGCGTCAGCCCTAGGTCTGGTAGAGGCAAGAGAAAGTACTGCAATACCAGTAACGGCACGAATAGCAAGAAGTGTAATAGTGGCGGTAATAGAAAAAGAAAGGTTTTAGGTGAAGAGAATAGGGCGGTGGTTGATTCCGTCGTGACTCTTCCTCTTTTGCCGGAAACACCTGATCGGAGAGATCTCGAGACGAAAGAACTCAAGAATGGGGTGGGTCCGTGTTCCGTTTCGCCGAGGCTAGTTAAAAGCATTCCTGAATGGCGTAGTTTTGATTGCAAAGTGAGAGATCAAGCTGGCCATCCGGATCAGACGGCGAGCTTTGGTGTGTCGACGGATCAGACGGTTGTGTCGCCACGAGCGGCGAGTATAGTGGGATCATGTGTGACAGTTGAATGCGTAACTGACACGTGTGTGGATGTGGATGGTTTAGGGCGTACAGATGATGAGAAGAAGATTAATATGGAGAAGGACACGTGCCCAGGGTTTATATCTGACGATCATGGGAGGGTGACGTGGACGAACGAGGCTTATAGGAAGATGGTGGGCCAAGGGGAGGGAGGAGACCGTCAGGTGTTTGTGTGGTTGGCAATGAAGGAGAAAGTGTCAATGGCGGTCACAATAGCAGGTCACAAGGCTTTCACATGCAGGGCGAGGGTGCAGTACCAGAAGTACGACACGTGTAGGGTTAATGTGAAGGAGAAGATTTCAATCGTTACGGTGCCGTGTGATGTGTGGAGGATGGACAGTGGTTGTTTTGCATGGAGATTGGACGTGAAGGCTGCTCTCTGTTTGGGCCGGTAAAGAGAAAATCAAAGAAACTCAGCTGGCAATCATGTGATAATGGTTGGATTGTGCAGGTGTTTAGATTATCATTATCCTATGACCTATTTAAGTAGATGTATTAGTGTCGTTAATTACCTTAAACCAAGGCTTTAACATGCACGGACATGGTGATTAAAACCTTAAAACAGTGAATATTTTTGGCTGGTCAAGCTTATCTGATGTTTGCTTTTTTATAACTTTTCACTGTTCCCCCCATGTTCCTATCATATCATATCTCCCTTTATTTTCTTTGGGTGTTCTGTGTTCGCTGTTCAGGTTTAATTTGTCGGGAAGACAGTTTTTGAAAGCAAAGCTCCATGTAATTAGACTAATTTAAATCACCTGTTTTATTCTTCATCTGACCCGTTGTATATTTCCCAGAGGGAGAATTGATGTTCAACATAAATTTTAGAAAATATAAAATATTATTTTAATATTTATTCAACAGGTTCAAGTAAGCTAGCGTTTTAGGTGCTTGCACGGCTGGTGGTTGGGTTTCCCGCACGTTTGTTTAACATGCGAGTGCAGGATAGACTTTGGACCTGAAAAGTTAAGGAAGAGACACAGAGGTCATGTTATTTTAGTTTGAAACACAATTATATTATATTATACTGTATATTACAAAGAGTTCATGATTCAGTTATTGTAAATTGCGAAACAATTTATTGTTTTTTCGGGTAGGATCAGTTTATTTGATTTATCGGTTTATTGATATTTTTATTTTTTTCATAGTAAACAATCATTTTGTCCCTCAAAAAGACAAAGCAGGTACTGTCTAAAAGGGTTTCGTGGTAACTATATATTTTAGGTCCGGTTTGGTTCGGTTCCGGTCACCAGTTTATTGATTTTTTATATTTCTTTACATAGTAAAATACTTATTTTATCCCTTGAAAAAGATAAAAATCAACTCTGACCGGAGGGGTGCCATGAAATATTTTTTTTTTAAAAAAAAATAGCTAAATACAGATATACTCTTAATAAGATAAAATTGAAGAGTTGATTGTAGAGATAGCCCGGTAATTAACTATATTTTTTTATTATTTTTCACGGATTACTGTAGGCACGTGTGACACACGCGGGTGACGGTAGTCAGTATCATGCCCTTTTTTGGAGACGCGTGTGGTCTATTACAGTGATGTAAAATGTCATTCAGGTGTCTTAGTCGACGAATCGCCGTGTCCTCTTTCTCATGGAATGACGTGTATCCTAACACGGTGGTAGGGATGAGCCGATGGGTTATTGAATTATACCCTTTTCATTTCAATCCTTATTCTTTTGATTGTATTGTGTGGTATGAATTTCAATTGTATCATTTGATTGAAATTGATATATATATATATATATATATATATATATATATATATATATATATATATATATTACATTTTCATTTCATTTCTTGTTCTTTTAATTTCTGAATTGTTTTTAAATCCCTTAATATTTTCAGTACAAAAGATTTTATATTTTCAATTTTGTCTTTGAATTTAAATTAATAATATATTTGGTTTTCATTTCAGTCTTTGTACTTTTAACCAATCATTTATTTTTTTATATTTCTTAAATAATCTTTATTTTTGTCCATGTTTATATATATATGCTCTTAATTTTTATTTTTAATTTTTATTATTTTTTCTTTTGTTGAGATAGCATTGTTTTTCAAAAAATATGTTATTAAATTTTAGTTTGTGTTTATGATCATATGAAATATGATGTTTCTTTTTTTCTTTCTTTTGGTTTTTTATTAGTTTTTTTTTTTTATTTTGACATTAAATGATTTTTTTAGCTAATATTTTTTTATTCTTTGTTTGCACTTTTGTTAAAGTTTTTGGACTTTTTTTTAATTCTTTTATTGAATTTATTTTCCTATTGTTCACATAACAATAATGATAATAAAAATGATTTTTTTTCTTGCTTCTTTTTTTGTTAATATTTTTGAGTTTTTTTCTGTCGAGATAATTTAATAATTTTTATTATTTTAGTAGTAATAGTAATAATATTTGTAGATGTTAAGCCTTCAATGTTGTTCTTGTTATAACAGGGTGTGTGGGTGTATTTTATTGTATCAAATTTTACATGTATAAATATTATATTTTATTTTTAAACTAGTAAAATTTATTAATTATTTCAATTCCAAAAATTATTTACTCGGACCATAAAATAGTACTAACAATTTAACTAGTGTTATTCTAATACAAAACACACCAGATATTTGGCAATCCATGGTAAAAGATAGTTTAAAATAGTTTTTTATTTTAAAAATAAAGACTATCACATTACTAGATTATAAAAAATAAAAAATATATGAGAAAACTATTATGGCAATCCATGGTAAAAGATATCGACTTGCCCTTCTCAAAATTAACTAGATAAATTGTTTGAGCAATTCTAATGCTATAACTAACAGAAGAGGATAAGGTAAAGAAGTATTTTATTAGCATTTTTGTTTAAGTTTTCCATCTATAATGGAATAACTAAAATATTTTGATGCATTTCTAAAAACATCATTTTTATATATTTTTAAATAAAAAATATTTTAAAAAGCAATTTCAATCATACTCCTAAATAAACTAATAAAAAACAGTTGCTTGGACATATAATTTGTTTTCTCAACTATGTTGTTCGTCCTAATGTTTTTTTATATAAAAAACTCAAATGACATGCCATTTAACCTTGGCTAGATTTTAGCTATCATGATATCTAGAAAATTAGAGCTAAAAACACCCTAAAATTCTTGTTAAAAAAAATCATTGGCTAAAAATTCCAAAAAGAAAACAACCCATAAACTAAAATTAACCCAAAATAAAAAGAAAAATATGAGCTCAAAAATGTTATTTTAGGCACTTTTAAAATAAATAAAAAATACTTAAGGTTTTCATCTCATCATACAAAATTATATGACACAAAATTCAATTGATTCGACAATATTTTTATATTAATAAAGTAACAACGCTTTCTAGATTTCCTGCATATATATGTGTATATGTGTGTGTGTATAAACACATGAACCAATCTAATCTAAACAACATAGTCACTCGATGGCTCTTTATAAGAATTTAAGTGTTCATAATTACTAACATTTAATAAGCATACAATAAAACTAATTTTTCTACTAACACGTCAAGACGATATCAAATTTCAACCTAACACATTTAATTTTATATTATCATCATTTCACCAGCACATTTAATTTATATCATGAGTTTTATTTCACTTGCACCCTTTATATAAATACTTTATTTTGTTCCTCCAATAATTTTCCCTCGTTCCATTAATTTATTCACAAATACTTATAACTTATATTGTATCCCATTTCACAGCACATTATGTGTTGTTTTCTTTATTTTTCTCCATATATGTTTGTTTTCTTCCACTTAAAACCAGGGGTTAGCAAAAAACTGAAAAATCAGTTAAATTGAGAAAATCATAAAAAAAATAATTGAGATAAACCAAATTGTAAAAATCCCCGATGAAACCGATTAGATTTTCTTAAAAAAAATCCAATTTGGTTCAGTTTTCAGTTTTTGAAGTAAAAAACGATAAACCAAAACCGAATCGAACCAGTTCAAATAAAATAAAAATATGATATTTTTTTTATCCTTATGATTTCATTCAAATTTTTTTGCTTTGCTTTTATTTTGGTTAAATGATAAGGTAAAAACATGGTCAAAGTTAAAAAAAGAAAAAAAATTGATTTGTTTTTGGTTTTTTTGTTAAAAAATCAAACCAAATTGAAACTTCTCAGTTTAAACCATGTTTGGTTCGTGCTTTTTTTCAGTTTGGTTGTTTATATTGATAAAAATTGAACCGAACTGAAAATGTTCATCCATGCTTTATACCATGATTTTAAAACCTTGATTTATACTTTATTTTAATTTTCTTGTTTCCAGATAAGTAATTCCTCTATCTTAATAAAAATTATGCAGAATTTCCTCTTAACTTGTTACATTTCCTGGTTCTTTTTTTACTTACTTATAGCACTAATAATATAAATTAATAACCTAACAATTAAAAAATTATTTTTAAATAAATAAATAAAAAATCAAGGGAGAGACGATCTCTGACCTTAAATAAATAAACAAATAATTATTTTTAAATAAATAAATAAATAATTAAGAGAGAGACAATCTCTGACCTCAACTCCTGCTATCCAAGTTCCCAGAACATTAGGTCCCATGTTTTCTACATCTCTCAATTAACAATCTTTGGTGTTTGTGCCCACTAATTTAAATTATTTTCCTTACTCAATTTGATTTTTAACATAAACCCCCTATCACTTCCATAATTTTAACCCAATACTCAACACCCACTTGTATCCATTCATACATCCAAAATAGTTTTACTTAATTAACTCAATTAATCCATTGTCTTCCCATGATTATATTTTTCAATTCTTTCCATGATTTGGACCAATAAAAAATCATTATATTTTTATTAATCAAAATTAAAAACAACATTGATCTTCCTAGGGCACAATCAAATATCTACCCCATAAAAAAAACCCTAATATCATCTCTTCATAATATATTTCATGTGTTATAAGTATTTGATTTTAATTCCATAATTTATCAACAGTGTTAAAGAAAGCCAATCACACATGTATTTCTAAACTACTCATGATAGAAGGATTTGTCTTCGACTTTCCTTATTGGGATGAAATATATGGCTTTAATATATTAAGTGTTCCTTTCACATTTCCTAAATTTTACAAGTCTTTTTTTTTATCACGACTTGGTAACTGTTTAAGAGTTTATTTAGAGTTATTTTTTAAAATATTTTTGTATCTTAAAATACATCAAAATAATATTTTTATTTTTTAAAAATTATTTTAACATCAACACATGAAAATGATTTAAGACCATTAATTTTTTTTAACTTAAAATAAAATTTTTAAATTTTTCAGAAACACTTTTTAAATGCAATGCTAAAAATGATATTTATCTAAAATCCTCTAATATTTTTTCCATACAATAATTCACCCATTCAATTCATTTCGCATATGATAAATCATTTGTATTATTGATTTAAAGACCTACTCTTCCAAAAACACACATAACATGGAATCCATATATCTAAATAAATATTACCCGCACATAGTTTCTTGTACTAATTCTTTTAGTATATATCGATCACACACACAATACATAAAATCATATTGCATTCAATTTATTTCAAATCCCCACATCAATATGCCTATAAATTCAACATTTTCTATCACAACAACTAAATTCATTTAATTTATCTCATTAACATTACCACATTGGTTAGATTAAGAGATATGATGAATAGTGTAAAACTAGATATATTTGTGATCTTGACACTAAAATCTGAGTTTGCATACTATTTATCTACTCAAATTATCAATATTTTCAAACTAATATATTAGGTTTCACATCCTTATTTTTAATACAAGTTCTCTTCAATTTTATCCCTTTTTAGTTTTAAAAAAACCATATAATTTTAGTATTTAATATTTGATTGATTGAGAATTGATTTTCATGACTTTTCTAGATTTGTACTTTAATAACTAAGGTCACATGTTTGGAAAATTAGCATTTGTCGACATCACTTTTTAAAATCCATTACCTATTTTCTTTTATACTTTCATCATTTGACATTAGATTTTTTAATAAGAATTGTGATTTTTCAGTTTTTTTTCATCGAGCTATCTAATCTTATTATTTAGGTCGTGAGTTTGTGAAATAACCCAAGTTGATCTAGCCTTGATTATTAGGATTATAAGTTTCTTTAGCCTACTCCAATTGATATGTACCAATTTTTTAAGTTATTTTTATCAAATATCATTTTTTTATTTAATATGTTGAGAATTAAGTTATATTGTTTTTTTTTAATTTTTTAATTAAAATAAAAACTACATTATTTCATTAAGTGAGTCTAGGACTGAAATCACTCTTTTTTATATATATATTAACTAAAATATAATTGTCATGCCTATTTTCTTGTAATTTTTTTCACTATACACACAAACATATTATCGTGGATTGCAACAATAAAATTATAATTTTAACCCTAGAGATGAAAAAATTTAACCTTGGAACTGAGATCATTTTCGATATTTTCAGGGAACATGAATGATATTTCAGATTTCCTTGCATAATAAAGCTACTATTTTACTATCAAGTGCTGACAAAAAGACTCAGAACAATGGGGTGATTTTGTATTTTTTTTCACAAATTCATGCACAATAAAACTCCTAAAATAACCCTCAGATAGACAAAAAAGAAGCCTCGCAGCCTAGGGTGTTGTTGTACTTCCACCCCTATTTTTCTTGATTATCGATTAGTCCAGGAGTATATAGATAATTTACTATTTTTTAATTATTTCTTTTTCCAAAATACTTCAAGTGGGTCGTGCGGACGCGACAACAGTGTTATATGCGCGTGCACCATTTAGGTGGTGTGTGAGGAGTCTCTTGAAGGTGGAAACCGCCTTTCTACCGTGTCACTTGGTGCGCCGTCATATCCTCTAATTCCCGGTGTGGCGTGTGTCAATGAAAGGTGGTTGAGGAATTGTCAATTAATAGTTTTTGTTTTTTTTGCTTCTTTTCTCTTTCCTGTCGTCCGACATTACAGGACGTCCTTCGTGTTTCTCATGGAAATTTTGGTTTTTTTAATTGTGCCCTTCACTTGATACTGATTATATATGTTAGTTTTCATTTCAATCCTTATTTTTTTTATTTCTTTAATTTATTCAGAACACCTATTTTAATTTGTTTTAATTTTGTCTTTCAATTAAAATTGATAATGTATGCTATTTTTCATTTTGGTCTTTATTTTTTTATTTTTTTAACAAAATTTCATTGCCTTTATTTGTTTCGATCCAAAAGTTTTTATTTGTTTCAATTTTGTCATTCAATTAGAAATAATTATATATTTTATTTTTCATTTCGGCCCTTATTCTTTGAATTGTGTTAATTCCATTTGTTTTTTTTGGTATTTCTTTGACAATGTTTATTTTTTACTCATATTTAGATGCCTATGCTTTTAGTTTTTGTTTTTAAGTTTTATTTTTTACTGGTGTTTTATTTTTATCTGGTTCAGTCTTGATATTTTAATTTATATTAGTGATCATTTTAAAATTAATATTTCTCTTTTTTTCACTTTTTTTTGTGTTTCATGTTATTTTTATTTGTTATTCGGGTCCAATAATTTTATGATTTCATTGTTTACACAATAATAATGATAATTTTAATGATATTTGTTTTTTGGCAATCTAATGATTTTAATTATTATGGAAAAATATTGATAATAATTGTAATTGTCATAGTTATGATAATGACGATAACGTAGGGATGAATTTTCAATGATTTTTTTTGTAGATAGAAAATTAATTATTTATTTTTGTTATTTGATTATTGCAGATGTTTTTATATTTTATATTTTGCTTGCTGTGTTTAATTTAAATTGAATTATAAAATGAATTAATTCTAATATACTTAATTCAATAATTCAAATATTCGAATCTTCTTGTTTTTTCAATAATTCAAGTTTTCTATATTTATAGAAAACTTGCACTTAACAGGAATTCTGAACAGATTTATTATTTTATCTAAAATTTATGCTATAATAAAAAATCTCACACAATTAATATTTTTTATATTAAAAAAATATAACTGACGAGATACTTGTAAATGTATACACACACACACACACACAGATATATATATATAATAATCTAAAAGACGACGGGAATTCACTATAGACTGTGTCTAAAATCACTATGCATTTCAATAGTGTATTTTTGGTTCGGTTTGGTTTTCGGTTCGTTCAATTCGGTTGGTTTTCTGGTTTTCTGATTTTTTTTATCATTATATGCACAGTGAAATCACACTTTTAGCCCTCGAAAAAGACAAAAAACCGGTTACGGGTGGAGAGGCTCCGCGGTAATTGCACAATTTCGGACCGGACCGTTCCGGTCCGTTCCGTTCCGCCTACCTATTTAATATTTTATAGTTTTTTTGAAAATGGCTAATTACAGGTTTAGCCCATAATAAGACAAAATGGATGACTTAGGCACAGGGGTGTACCGGCAATTGACCATTATTTTTTCTTTTTTTTCTTTTTAACGGTCGGCGCGTGTGGAACACGCGTCCGACGGTATGCAGCCCCACGCCCTCTTTGTGTGGCGCGTGCGGTGGGATACGGTGGCCGGAGACGAGCTACCGGCATCTCTCTCGATGCGCAGCCGTGTGGTTGTCCTCCCGGTGTGGCGCGTGTGGTCCCCAGGTGCCCGTGGACTCGGCGTTGGCCGGTTAAAGCCGATGCCGCCGTTTTTCTCTCTCCTGCACGTAAAAATGCAGGAAAGTCCCTCCGGTTTTAGATAGTTTCAGTTCGGCCCCTGAACTTTTTATTTTATTTATGGTCCTTATTTTGTTTATATAAGTTTTGATGTAGTTCGATTGGGTCCTTCGATTGAAATTGATTGAATGTTAATGTTTCACTTCGGTCCTCCTTCTTTTAATTTCCGGATTGAGTTTAAAAAGGTTAATTTATTCGGTACTGGAGTTTCAATTTGTTCAATTTTATCCTTTGATTGAAATCGATAATATATTTGATTTTCATTTCGGCCCTTATACTTTTAATTATTTGTTTTAATCCCCTTATATTTAATTTTCATTTAAGCACTTATACTTTTAATTTTTTTTATTTTAATCATTTTATTTAATTATTATTAATTCATATTATGATTTATTATTATTACTATTATTACTAGTATTATTATTATTATTATTATTATTATTATTATTATTATTATTATTAGTATTATTATTATTATTATTTTTCTTGCTTACTCTTTTGTTAATGTTTTTTAGGCTTTTTTTTCTCGAGATAATTTGATAATTTTTATTGCTTTAACTGTAATAATAATGATAATTTTTATTTTTCTTTTATTTTTTTGTTTGAACTTTTGTTTAAGTTTTTAGTATTTTTTTAGTCTTTCATTTTTTTTCTTTCATTATTAACACACTAACAATAATAACAACAACAATATTATTATTATTATTATTATTTTTCTTATTTACTCTTTTGTTAATGTTTTTTAGGTTTTTTTTCTCGGGATAATTTGATAATTTTAATTGTTTTAATAATAAGAGCAATGATAATTTTAGATTTTAAAACTTTGATTTTGCTATTGTTATAATAGGGTGTGTTGAGCTATTTTATTATATTAAATTTCACATATATAAATATTATATTTTAATTTTGATTCAGCAAATACTATAAAAATTGTTTGCTTAGGCTGTGTTTGTTTCTCGGAATTCACTTTCCGGGAAACCACTTTCCAAACTTTCCTATGTTTGTTTGCTTTCTGGAAAGTTGGTTAACGAAAAACACTTTACAGTCAAAGAAAAATTTGGCGTGATTTTCAGGAAAGTGTTTTCCGGAAAATGTGGGCGGAAAACACTTTCCGGAAGTTGTGAAAAATTTAGAAATGTCATTATTTGCTGATTATATCAAATTTGATCCTCAAACTTTTGATTACTATATATAATTTGTTTTGAATATTTATTTTTCAATTGCATCTCTTAAAATTTAATTTTTATATTAATTTTGGTCCTTATTTTTATAATTGCTATTTGCTTTTTTCTTATCATTTTTTTATTGAAATTTTTTATCTATCAAATTTGGTACTCATTTTTTTTATTGTTACTTATTTTATTTGAAATAATTTATGAAATGTTAATTATTATTATTTTAATTTATTCACCTTTCATTTTTTTTTTAAATTTTTAGATTTGATCTCTATTATTTTGATCATTATTTATTTTATTTGACATAATTTATGAAATTATATATTTTATTTCAATTTCATTCTCATTCAACTTTTTAATTTGTAAGATTTGTACCTCATTATTTTAATAAACTTGAAAAAAAAATTAATTTATTAATAAATTATTTTCCAGTTCATTTTCCATAACACAAACAAACACTGGAAAGTGTTTTCCAGTTCATTTTCGATAATACTGTCAAATATCAGAATTTACTTTTCAGGAATTTACTTTCCAGGAATTCACTTTCCCCGAATTCACTTTCCAAAAATAAACCACTTTCCAACAAACAAACGGGGCCTTAGCCTGCAATGTAGAATAAATATTTTTTAAAATTTTAAAATTAAATGATTTTTTTCATCTAATAATTTTTATTTTTGTTTAATCATCTATTATATTTTTTTATTTGCTCTTTCTTTTAGGTTTTTATTGTTTTTTTTTTTTATATTTTCAAGTTAGATTATTTTTTTTGCCTGATAATTTTGATTTTATTTTTTTATCTGGTCTTTTGTTATAGTTATTAGGATTTTTTTTGTCTTTCAGTTATTTCTGGTTTTTTATTCATTATCAACAAAATAATAATAATAATAATAATAATAATAATAATAATAATAAATTTAATTATTTTTCTTGCTTAGTCTTTTGTCAATATTTTTGAGTGTTTTTTCTCTCAGAATAATTTGATAATTCTAATTGTTTTTGCAGTAATAGCAATGATAATTTTAGATGTTAAAACTTTGATTTTGCTATTTTTATAATAGGACGTGGTAATTTGTTTTATTATATTATATATATATATATATATATATATATATATATATATATATATATATATATATATATATATATATATATTTTGTGTGTGTGTGTGTGTGTGTGTGTGTGTATTATTTTAATTTTAGACCAACAAATCCTATTAATTTCTTTAATTCCAACAATCATAAAAATTGTTTGCTCAACCCGCAACGTAGTGCGGTCAATTTTTTTATTTTTCAATTGAAATGATTTTTTTCAAGTAATAATTTTTATTTCTGTTTTATCATTTTTTTTATTTTTTTATTTGCTATTTTCTTAATGTTTTTAGACTTCTTTTAATCTTTGATTTTTTTTTGTTATTAATGCAATAATAATATTAATATTAAGAATAATAATAATAATTTGAGTTTTTATTTTACTTGCTTTTTTTCCTCTCGAGGTAGTTTAATAATTGTTATTGTTTTGATAATAAAAGTGATGATAATTTTAGAAGTTAACACTTCGATGTTACTATTGTTATAATGGGATATTTTGATTTGTTTCATTATATCAAACTTTACATATAGTAATATTATATTTTAATATGAATAATTGTAAATTTTTTTTGCTCCTCCCGCAACGAAGTGCGGGCCATCAAACTAGCATATATATATATATATATTTATATGTATAGACACAAACACTCTTTCTTTTTAAAACTTGTTTGTACATACATACATACATACATACACACACACATATATATATACGTGTGTGTGTGTATGTATGTATGTATGTATGTACAGACACACACTCTTTCTTTTTAAAACTTGTTTGTAAGGGGGAGACACCATCTTTTATTAAAAAAATAGTCTGCCTTCAACGAGGAGTAAGCGAGGTGGAGCCGGAAGTCAACTCCCACCAGGTTTTCAGAATTGGATATGGGCGGGAAAGTTTATTGACAATTGCTACATAACATACACACACTAGCTGGCAAAGATATATAAGAAAACAAATCCACAACAGTAACTTAGTGAAGGTCACGTGGGCGAAGCGTATAGCTCACACCTGCCGCGTCACCTGGCGGTAAAATGTCAATAAAAATACGTGGTCACCAACCCCTATTGATTTTTCTCTCTTCCACCACATCAGCCACCCTCCTTACCTCAAAATGACCTACACGCTCCCACCAAAAGCTTACACGTGGCTGTTTCTTAGCAAACTTACACGTATTAGCGCTATAATAATGCGGGTATAACATTGCTTCACGCGGAGCGCGTGCTCTGTTATTAATCGTGATAAAGTAGAGTCTAGAAGCTCTATTACATGTTAAGAAATTCCAACACGATCTACGCAGAATGGCAGAAAGTAAATCAAAGCCGTTAATCACGACCTTGTCTGTGGTATAAGAAACCATTAGTTTCTAGCCGTTAGATCTCATCAAGTGGATAACTAAACGGTGAGGATTGTTTTAACAGCGGCTGCCAATTAAGCCTGAACCGGGCCTTTAAAAAGAGGACCAACTAGCCCATGAAATCCCACACTTATCCAAGCTATCTCTCCTCCCTCTCTCTCTTCCTCTCTTATTCGCGAAGAGAGTTTTCTCTCTCTAGGGTTTGTTGGAATCAAAGGCGAAGGCGGGAGATCCAGGTTTTTAGTTGGTCTGATCAACAAGCCTTGATTACTCTCTCTCTCTCTCTCTAGGGCTTATGTTTTGTATTCAGTCGCATTGTGTTCGTGTCGGCTGGTTTATTTCTAGCTTCGATTTCGATCTATCTAGGTTTCCCGATTTCTTGAGGGTTGTTTTTAGCTCAAAGGAGGTTATTAGGGTTTCTTTGAGTACGTATTTTGTTTTGTTGATTAAATAAAGTTTTTAATTTCTTAAAATTCTCTTTTTGTTTGAATTTCGGAGCGATAAGGAGAGAGAGAGAGGGAGAGAGGGGTGGGGGAGTAATAGGATTGGGGTTTGAATTTTTTTTCCTATTGATAAATCAGATCAGTGTTGGTTTAGTGCACTTCAATTCAAGATTTGCTTCGATGAATTTGGGTTTAGAGATGTGCAATTGGTATATAATCTTATGATGATATGGTATTGCTGCTCGCTGATAAAGGAGGACTATCGTGGTGGAAGTTGTGAAAATTTTGCGAGAAAAGGACATTAACAAGAGTAAATATTATTAATTTATTTATTAAACTGGATTAGTTGAAGTTTAAAGAATTTGAATAAATGTGTATGGTAAAACTGGAGAGGGAAAATAAGAAGTTAAATAGTTGATGTTGATGATATGTGCAGTTTTTGGAAGTTAATCTTATGGCACCGACTGTTCCTATAGAGTTTATTGGACAGAAGGAACTGAAAACGTGCTGGCCTTCACAACCAATGGGGAAATCAAGGAAGTTCTCTAAAGGGCACTCAGCTGGATTTGTTCCAGATATCTGGCATGCAGTTGAGACTATGGCTGAATCAGAAGGGTTTGGGAGCTCTGGACGTGTTGACATGACAGCATCAGAAGATTCCTTTGCTCCCAAGAGGAAGTGCTTTAGTTTGAATGTGGATGGGTATGATACTTTTGGTGTACCATCACAAATCTTGTCTTTGTCTAAGATGTCAATACCAGAGAGGAAGGATTTGGAATCTAGGTTGAAAAATGAACTTGAACAAGTCAGAATCCTCCAGAGGAAAGTGGCTTTTGTGAGTTCAAATACTGTTCTGCTATCGCCTTCTAGTGATACTCGGAGTTGCAGTGATGTCCTGAAGAGGCTTCCACTAGAAGGTGTCCACAGGTCTCCACAAAGTAAGAAACGGGTTCCTCCAGGTCGTAATGGGGCTCGCTCAAAAAAGGGTACTTCAGGGCGTTTTGATCCAGTGAAGCCAGCTGCACCATTGGGTATAACTAATGCTATGCTACTGAAACAGTGTCGGACATTACTAAATCGCTTGATGGCACATCAATTTGGTTGGGCTTTCAGTACTCCTGTTGATGTGGTGAAAATGAATATACCGGACTATTTCACTATCATTAAACACCCAATGGATTTGGGTACAGTGAAGAGCAGGATTATTTCTGGTGAATATTCAAGTCCATTGGGATTTGCTGCAGATGTGCGACTCTCTTTTGCAAACGCAATGAAGTATAACCCCCCTGGAAATGATTTTCATTCCATGGCCGAGACCCTCAGTAAATACTTTGAAGTTCGATGGAAAGTTATTGAAAAGAAGATTCCTGTTACCGCTGATATAGAACCAGTGCCATCAAGAGCTGATGTGCGAATGGAAATGGAACCAACTGCTCATATAGAAAAGGAAACATCTACTGATACTCCGCCTTTGAAAAAGAAAAAAATTACACCGAGTGACAATAAGATCAAACAAGAGCTTGTCAGGCGAGTCATGACCAATGAGGAGAAGCAGAAGCTGAGCATGGAGTTGGAGGCATTGCTTGGAGAATTGCCTGAAAACATTATTGAATTCCTAAAAGAGCATAGTGGAAATGCTGGCCATACTGGCGAGGATGAGATTGAGATTGATATTGATGCTCTGGGTGATGATATATTGTTCAACTTACGAAAACTCATAGATAACTATTTACTGGAGAAACAGAAAAACCAATCAAAAACTGAACCATGTGAAATGGAGGTACCCCAATTTCTCTCATATTTGTTTGCATATTGTGATGTGTTTTTTTTTTTAACTAGAAAAATGGAATAAAAGTCTGATGAGAAGTGGCTTTTATCGATTCAGATCATAAACGAGCCAGGGATTAGCAATTCATCTTTGCCATGCAAAGGTACACTCTTGTACTCTAATTTTGTGCATCTTCATTGCATTATGCATGGTAATTTTCTTGCTAGTTGAGTACTTATACATCATGTTTTTTAGGCAATGATACTGCAGAAGAAGATATAGATATTGTTGGTGGGAATGATCCTCCTATTTCAAGTTATCCTCCAATAAAGATAGGAAAAGAGGCAGCTCTTAAGAACAGTAAATGTAGTAGTCGTAGTAGCTCCAATAATGAATCAAGCTCATCTTCAAGTGGTAAGTGTTTTGCAAACCTTTTCATCGCCAGTTCTTTTTTCTTTGGGAATTTGTTTATATATATTTTTTTTCAATATTTGGAGTGCTCAAAAAAGCAACATTTCTGTTTCTGCATGCATGATTTCTTGATTTATGCGAAGAAATTAATTATATACATTAGTCTTACAACTTGATCTGTTAAAAATTAGGAACACATTAATATATTTTTCCATGCGCTGAATGTAAAGAACTGGTGTAACTTTAAGACACAAACCTTTGTGAACTTTGATGGAGTTCTGTTTGAATGTCATGTTGCCATTGCACCTTGTTTGATACGAAAGTGGATTCCTGGTGTAATTTTAAAACAAACACCTTTGTGAAATTTGATGGAGTTCTGTTTGAATGTCGTCCTACCATTGCACCTTGTTTGATACTTTAGCTCCACTTTGATTTTTTTCTTATGGCATGATTTGATTGTGGTTCTTTTCTGTTAGCCAAACCACTCAAGAGTTGTATTGCATATTTGGTAACTCATCAAGATACAACAGATGCCTCACAGTAAATTCCAGGATAGTGAAATATTGGAAGGCAGCTCTAAGATTTCATTTCACCTTGTGTCCTGTCAATAGCTTCTTAGGATATCATGCCAGTTAAAACTCTGGTATTACTTCCACTTGCTTTTTGGTGGATGCAAAGATGCTGTGGAGAATGATTTTCTTCCCTGTTTTCAGCCAAGATCTGCGTCCAGCTGCTTAGAGTAAATTTCTTATAGAAGGCTTGCTTTTACTGTTGGTATTGAGTAATATATTTCTGCCACGAACTTCATCTAGGAGGACACTTGTATATTTGACCCTCAATGACCCTTGAGTTCAATCCAGCCATGTCATCAGGTATACTTTTTCATTGTTTCTCAGAAAGTAGATGCAAGTCTGATCTGGACCACACTTCGGCATGGCTATTGAGTGGAGCATAGTATTTAAACACAATGAATATTTGAATCTAGCAAGTGCTGTTCTTTTTTGATGTGATTAAAGAGTGGAAAAAGTTTTCCACTTTGTAGTAGTGCATCAAAACATATAAAGGTGCTGTTTTTCCCAATTCATTATCATTTTTATCAGCCAAATTTATTCACCTTGAGGATACAACATCATAGGTGCACGCATGCTGGCATTCACACCTAACCCATTGCCCCCCTATTTTCCAATATAGGTTGCTGGGCAGTTGCACTGTTAAGAAACATTGTTCATACAGTTCAAGGCAATGGGTTAGGTGCAGGCTTATGATTTGTAGCTGGTAAATCACCACACAATGTTTTGCTTAAAACAGACAATATTAATAGTAGAAGTGAAGAAAATCCACATCGGGAAATAAGACAAGCATGCATGACAAAGAATACAAAATAGATCAGGATTGTCAAATCTTCTTAAAATTCACACCAAGGAAGTAAACGACAAAAAAGTGAAGGAACGAAGTCTATCCCACAATATTTGCTTGGATAGAAATGGATTGTTGAGAAAGTTTTACTCCTGCAATCTTAGCATCAAAATACTGCAAAATATCACTTCCATGTTTCTATCCGCTCTCAAATTCACCGGATGGAAATGACCTTTCAGTATCTGCATTCATAATTTTATACTTGCCTAATTACTCTAGTTCGTTATAACTTTATAACTTGAGGATCAGAACAACTCAGTTTTTCCCTGTATTCCAGTTTCAACCTTGGGGATCAGTATGATGTGAACTTTCCATTTACGAAGATTTCCTGCCTTAACATGTAGGTTTTAAATCCGTTTGATTGAGTGAAAAACGCCAGGAGCGGTAATCCGGCTAATACTAGTTGGCTGTAAAAAGTTTTAAGCTTATTGGCAATTTCAGTGACATGGAGGTTCATAGAACCATAATATCTGGTCAAGTGCCTCTAAGCCTGTGAGATTTAGAATTTGATGCCTATTCCAAACATATTTGGGAAGAAGGTGCCAGACTTGGATATTTAGCTTCCATAAAGAAGTGTGGGCTCGTTGGACTTTTCTTACAGTCTAGTGCTCAGTTATCCTGATGGATTATTATTTTCCTGAATTTATGATCAGGAAAGGGCCATTGCAGGTTTCTTTGTCATCAAGAGATGGAGATGAATGCAATGGGCGTCCTTTAGCATAGAACTGGTCTGGGTTATACATCAAGTAATTGGAATAATTATATTATCACCCGATTGTTGTCCTGGGATGAGTAGCATCTGACAACATTAATCATTGTTTAAATGACATGTGAATTTCATAACATGATGGGTTTTTTGACCCAATGAATCAGAAGTTGGGCAAAGAAACCTTTTTCTCATGATGTTATATTTTCATATTCATTTTCTAAGATTTTACCATTTTGGGCTTATCCTGCATTTGTTTTTCATGCGTCGAATAGCTAATTGATATGAGAGATGAGAGAGGGACTTGTGCCCCACATAGTTTCTTCTCATAATTATTCAACACAAGTCAGGTTTTGCCCCATGGCTGGAATAGGAAATTGGAAGTTCTCTGTTTGGTTTGTGCTCTGTTTTGGCTTTTGCATTAGTGTGTTGCATTGTTGATGTTATTTATTTACAGAATTTGTGTATAATAACCATAAGAATATTTGGTTTAACTAACTTTGCCCCCTATTAATTGCTAATTTTGTGGTGGTTAATTTCCTTCTCTCTCTTTGTTTTTTAAATTCTATGTCTGCCTCCCTTTTTTCCTTTTAAATTCTATAGCTGCAAAGGTTATATATGTAAATTGAGTTGTGAAAGCCGTCATAGTTAATTTAATGATCGCTTTTTACTCTCTGTGATTCTTTTTTCAGATTCAGATTCTTGCAGTGAATCTGATGCAGTTAAAGCTTCTGGTCCCATTAATGCTACTGAGGTATTAGTTGCATAAATTGATTGGTCAAGTCAAAAAATTGTTTGAATTTAGGTACTGTGCCTTTTCTTTTAGATGTAACATTGATTTTTCTCTTTATGTTTCTTCTAATCACAGGAAAAAATGGAACCTAGAGAAATTGTAGTCCAAAAGAGAAGTGATCGTGGTAATCCAGCTGTCAGAAATCGTGAGCTTTTAGGTTTTGTTTCATATTATGCATGTTATAGGGTTCTTAGAATTTATTGTGACCAAATTTAATCTGAAACCCTGCTTTCCATGCTTTGTTCAGAATCTGTTGATGGGTTAGCCCAAGTTGAGCTGGATACTGAGGGTAAGCCAGTTGCACCCGATGCAGATGGCCACCAAGAGGGTAAGCATACTATTTAAGAAGATTGCTGTTACATGTGGGACTTCATCTCACTCATCAAGCTGTAATATTATAGGGGAGAGTGCTCCACCTGAGAGGCAAGTCTCTCCGGATAAGCTCTATCGTGCAGCTTTGTTGAAGAACCGTTTTGCCGACACCATACTTAAAGCTCGAGAAAAGGCGCTTGAAAAGGTTGGCCTATATGAACTTTCATGCTATTAATTGCTATAATTGGACATGCTTCTGTGTTTGTGCCTGCTTTTTTTTGTTTTTTTGTTTATGGGCGTGTACCATTAACTTGGTGATATGGGATTCAGGGTGAAAAGAGTGATCCTGAGAAATTGCGGAAGGAGAAGGAGGAATTTGAAAGAAGGCAAAAGGAAGGTTTGGAATCGCATCCGCACAAAAATAAATTAAGTCATGAGATGTTGTTTTCTAGGAGCAGTGATTTTATCTTTTAATCTGTGATATCAGAAAAAGCTCGGTTGCAGGCAGAAGCTATGGCTGCTGAAGAGGCTTGCAGGAAAGCTGAAGCTAAAGCTGCTGCTGAAGCCAAAAGGCAGAGGGAACTGGAAAGGGAAGCTGCACGTCAGGCATTGATACAGGTAATGTTAATACATCCATGCAAAACCAGCTCCGATGCTTGTTTGGAATCCGACCAAACATTTTCTTCTTCTCTGCAGATGGAAAAGACTGTTGATATCAATGAGAACAGTCAGTTTATGGAAGACCTAGAAATGCTTAGGACTGCCCCTGATGAACAGTCAGTTTATGAAAGACTTCCAAGTTTCATAGAGGAAACAAGCCCTGATCATTCTCAAAATGGGCTGGGTAGTTTCAAGCTTCAGGGGAGTAACCCACTGGAGCAACTAGGATTATACATGAAGGAAGAAGACTACGATGAAGAGGAAGTAGTTGAACCACCCTCAAGTATTCCAGATCTAACAGAAGATGTTGAGGAGGGGGAAATTGATTGATCAGGTTCTTGCTTTGATTACTGTGCCAGTCAAGAATCTTACAAAATTGTGATCCTAAGAACTATGGGCATGCATAATCGTCTGTCCCCTCCTGCAATATAGCAGACAAGAACAGACCTCTGACGGATCGAGTCTCAACTCTCCATTGGTGGTAAACCAACTGAAAAGGACAGGCCTCGGACTATAAGGGGAGGCATTAGCAATTGGTAATCGGGTTTTTGTTTCCTGGCCTTGTTCTCATTCCTGGTCAGGAGCGCGGCTTGAAAGAAATGGTGGTGAACGCCAGTTTGTTGTCGCCAGAATATGGGTGAGTGGTTGCCTATGAAAGAGGTGTTTGGGCTCGGGGGTCTTGTTTGTTATAGTTTTGTTTTGTAAAGAAGGGAAATTATAGTGTGTAAGGTTTAGCGAGGAGGGAAGGTAACGTAGGAGTTGTAATATAGTTAAAAAGAAAGTTGAGGTTCTTGGAAATAACCTTCATTCCATGCCAGAGACTGGAATTTATCAGTTTCTGCAGCATTCTATACGCAACTTCACTTCGTATCCTTGAGGAGAATTGTGGAATGATTTGGACTTTGTAAATTGCATTGTTGCTTGCGTTCTTCGACCATTTCTTTTCCTGCATGGAGGCCCACCAGACCACAATGGAAATTTTAGTTTTGGACTTCGTGTCGGTAGAATTGTGATGAGAATAGTTGTTGGCATGATAAAGTGTGTTTTATATTTACAATCAAATTAAAAATAGTACTTTTAAAATTAAAACCGAGAACAACAATCAAGAAGCTCAATTTTAATTCTTGCTTTTTTTTTTTTTTCATTTGCATAGTTCAAAGGGTGTGAAAATCTTCAAATTGGTCCTTTTAAGCTGTAAATATTGCATATTTGGTTCGTGTTCTCTTAGGTTTACTTTTTTTTTCTTCAAATCTTTGGATATTGAGAGAATCGAGAGAAATATAATAAAAAGGTTAGATGAAAGAGAGAATGATTGTTCTTTAACTCTTTGTTTTTAGGTTTTAGAATTACTAAAGAATTAATTGATTGGTGTTGAAAATGCTCGTATTGAGGTCCCTAAGATGTTTTTTGGGATGTTTTCAAGTGAATCTTCAAGATAAATAAAGAATATATTATTACAGTGCATATGTTACTGTTGAAGAAAGATGAAGGGAAGAGAAGGACACCTAGGCTTGGGCTTTGTTGGTTGTGCACCATGGTAGAGGCTCACACATTATGAGGAGAAAATGATGGTCACAGTGGCACAAAGTTGGATGTGGCCAAAGAAAAAATAAGAAGTGGGGCTCTAAAAGGAAGATGAAAATTAAGAGGGGAAAGACTGATTTATTTTTCCAAACTTAAGATATATATATATATTTTTAATCTAAGTATGGAATCATCCTCAATTTATTGGTGATTGAATAGGGTAAATAATCTAAGTATGGAATCAACCTCTATTTATTGGTGATTGAATAGGGTAATTTTTATTTATAAGGTAAAATCTCAATTTTTAATTCAATCCGGAAGTATTCTGATAATTGACTCAAAGTTCTTATTATAAGTTGTCAAATTTGATAGTTAAAGGCTACCCGAATTGGCCACTCTACATTGTGGTGTCGATCGACGAGAATAAATCATACGAGATTGTAGTTAAATGTGAGACCATCATTTTGGCATATGGTTTGTTATCTTTGGTAAGGAAATGAAACATTAAATGTTTCTGAAAAATAGTCATACGAGTAGCTTTTTTAGGCAAAAAAGAGGGGGAAGAAGATGAATAGTAGATCAAATGATGTATTGTTTGTTTTCTATAGTGGACTAGACAACGTTTGTGTGATCTTTTTTCTTCTTCAAAACGTGGTTTTGAGTTAAGATTTTGATAGAAGTTCAATTTGGTCATTCATTGTATAATTGCTCTAATTACATCTTTTTATTTTTATCTCTAATTACATCTTTATTTCTTTTATATTTGTATTCTCTTATATTTTATATAAATTATTTATATTTGTATGGTGTTTTTATAAAAATAAAAATCAATGCTACATGAAAACATATCTATAATGTAATTATTACATTTGAAACGCCAAACAGAAAAGTTGAAGTTTGATAATTGATAGAAAACATTCTCACACAAACAGCAATAACAAAAACCAGTCAAAGAGGCAAGCACTAAAAAATGATCCAAGCTTGTAATTTTAAATGTCTTGAGTGATTGCCTTCCAGAGGCCATTCCAATGATCATCTCATGATCTGAAAGTTTAGAGAAACTCAAATTTATATATCACTGCGTTTAAACCTCAAGAGAAAATTCCCAACATGAGGTTCTGATAGGCAGTGAATTTTAAACAAAAAGAAATGCTTGAAATTCAGCATACTCTTGTATGGTTTTTAAAATATGAACCCCCAGGAGCTACATGAAGCATGAACAAGCTTGTGCAAACATCATATTTACATGTTTTAATTAAAAAACCCATGAGATTTTAAAAACATACTCACAATCCTTTATTATATTCAAAATCAACATGGAATTCTACTTGCGAAATTCGCCGACAGGTGAAAAAACAAGTTGTTGACTATACTCGATGGTAACATGAATGAATACTCGAATAAATTAACTATCTGCAGGGCGTCGACTGATCAAGAGTATATTGAGGGGATGACCTAAAAAACAAGAGTGTTTCCTTCAGCAACTCAAATTTGATGAACCAAAATGGTGCACATAGGAAACAAGGGCATACTAAGACTGGTTGCGCAGCAGCACTTGCCCAGAAGCATAGGACATTGTAACAAGGATTGATGAGGAAAAGATGAAGGTCAACAGCTACCTTGAGAAGATTTGTAGATCTAAATGTCTATACAAAGAGATCGATGTGGTTTAGAGTTGGCGAAAACAAACTTCAGGAATAAATTGAAGATCACAACTAGAAAAACATTTGGTTACAAAGCAGGAGACCACCTGAATGAATTCTCTGTTGCTGCTTCCATCTTTCATAGAGTGAGTCCTCATCACTTGGACGCTTCAGATACTCATCGACATCAAACTGTGCCCTTGTTCTCGTGGAGAATATTTGGCTTTTGTAGCTTTCAAGTTCTCCAAATTTAATCCCTTTAAGTTCATTAATATTTGCTGAATGGCCATCTGCAAGTCCTGGGCTCCAGCTTCCTCGGCTACTGATGGACTGCATGCTTAAATCTTGAGCAGGGGTTGTTTCCTGAGTGGGAATTGACATGCGATTCATTTACCCACGCAGAGAGAAACAAAAAAACTCATGATAGATTCATGTAATGCGTGTCAGATGAAAAGGTACAAGAAACATGGTGTGAATTTGCTAAGCAAGATAAACCAGAGACGGGTAAGCTAATTCTTCCAATGTTTTAGATCTGATTGAAAGAAAAAATGGGCATTAGATTACCTGAACTGCATCCCATAAATTACTTTTTGGAGTTGAAGTTAGCTCCTTATTTTTGATGGATAGAGGAGAAACATCATTAGAAGTTTCCCATTGTAACCAGGGCAGAGCAACCCCATCCATTTCTACAGGTCGAGACGGGGGTATCACCGGGCTTCTAAAAGTTTCTGGCTTTGTTATTCCTCCTAAGGTTGAGCTTGTATCACTCCTCTCCCCATCCAAAGATGAAATATCTGTATCTTCAACATTTGAAATGAAGTCCTCAAAGTATTTATTTGCCTCTTCATTCAATCGTTTAGACATCCTACTTCTGTCATTACTCCTCTGAGAACCACAAATTGAAATCTTTATAAACAAATTTACAAAGTAATAATATGCACATCTCAAACTGTGTAAGAACACGAAAGAGAGGACCAAGTACCTTCCGGGCTCGTGATGGTTTTTCTACAAGATTGTTCTTCGGATCAGAAAGCAGTTCTTTCACAATCTTCGAGATATCTCTACCACGTTGCTCCTCCAATAGTAGTTTTGCTAATAAGTCTTGTTTACGCTTCTCAGACTGTTAAAACAACATCCATATATGAACAGGTCATCTTGAAACTCCAGTTGAAATAGCAACTTAACCAGTTCCCTAACTAGTCTTTCTAACACGAGTCAAAAAGGTAACTTAGAAGTAATCAAGGTTCCATTCCTCAATCAATAAAAAGTTCCAAGAAAGCCAAAAGAAAAAAGACAGGTGAGAAAAACTCTCTTTTGCTTGTTGGCAATACTAGCAATCAAATTAAGAATATTATGCCATGAATTAAACTGACAAAAACAGAAAGATTGTAATTAGTTATTCTTACCTGTTCCGATTTTGTTGCATGATTCCTTCTGATAGTAGAACCAGCCTGAAAAACATCAGAGTTTCCAGATTGCAAGTAGTCTGCATTTGTTTCCCCCCTAGACTGCATCCATTTAAAGGAACCAGACAAGTATCAGACAAACCAAAACAAGGATGCACATGTACTATATAATATAGATATTAAATCAAGTTCACGAGATACACAATTACAGACGTGTTCAAGCTCCATCTTGATCTCTTCTACTGCATGCCTAAGTTCTTTTCTCATTGCTTCATACAGCCCGCTATTCATATCCTCACCGGTGGGATGCTCTGCCTAAAAGTTGAAAAGAATGGCCATAAGTGACTGTTCTGAAGAGAAGAGAACACCTACTCTTACAGAAAAACACACAGAGAGAGATAGAGAGGGAGGGGCACTGAAACAGCACCCAATGCACGGTTATCATTTCCAAAAATCATATCCAACCTTCTTCTGTGCATAAACTGTCCTTATTGTTCTCTCGATCCCATTTTTACTGGAAGAAGCATCCTTTCCTTCATCATCAGTTAGGCTTGATGAATGGCTCTGAAAGGACAAAGTTTAATCCAGTCTTGAAACAGCTCAATATGAAAACGTTTTGAATGAATATTAAAACAGCAGCATATATGTATATGTGCAAGTGAGTGTGCAGACCAGGCAATGTACCAGATTGTCAGCCTATGAGATATAAAACAAGATTAAACTACATACAGAAGAAACTACTAACAAAGATTGCATGGATATAAGGCTTACCGAGTAGCCATCATGACACTTTAAATCTTTCTGGCTAAGAGACCTTCTCAGTCCAGGTCTATGATTTGAAGCCAGTATCTTATTTGGTAAAGGGACCTGGTTATTTCCATTACTGTGACGCCTCAAATTAGCATTGTTTCTTGAATCCTGAGAGTGATCTAGATCACTCTGACATTGCCAAGAAAATAATGTAGAGCCATTAGAAAAGAAAGGCATTGACTAATTTGTGCCTCGATCATTTTCAAGTATAGAAGCTGACATAAATAAATTATGTCCAATATATAACATAAACATACATTTCAAGCACATATATTCACTAATTTGTGCATCAATCTCAGAAGAATTACATTTTCTCACGCTTTGAACATATAATACTCCGATTAAGGGCATTAATTAACTCTTATACGTGGAGTTTGGTAATCCACCATAGATAATCAACGTAAATTAAGAAGTCCTAAACCGTAAAAGAAAAGGCATGGATAAAATTTATTCAACTCTTAACCGGTTTCCCGACACAACTTAACTCAACAAATTACCCCTCTATAGAAGCCTATCTACGTAACAATAGAACTATAAATACCCAAAATCATCCATCTAAAATAACATTTAAAATTACAAAATGTTAGAGATATCTCATCATGGGCTCCACTGCAGAAACTTTGCAAGTGAGAAAGTACAAAAGTGATCGTGAATGCTATTTCCCATCCATATTTAGCAACTCACTGCTTTCTTGTCATGATTATTAAACATCAAGGGTAAATCCCACATCCACCCCCACATTCAAAAAGCTACTAATCTTTTCACTAAAAAGGAACGATCACTATTGAGAAATTATTAATAATAATAATTGAAAAGGATCTTTTTTTTTTTTTACCTCGGAATCACTAATTTGATATCTAACCACAGAAACAGACCGTCTTCTCCTCGAATTATTACCGTTCGGATTCACCTTCGCACCGCCACCGTAACTCTTGCTGTTACAGTTACTTTCACTGCCTTGCCTCGACACAGACCTCCCTCTTCTTTGGGACCTACTAACAACTCTCTCCCCATCACTAACATCGCAGCTTCGAAGACCCGAAGAACTCCCTCGATCACCTGAACTGAACAGCTGAATAGCGAGATCGTCAAGACTCATATCCGGAACTCCCGATCCTCTCTCCGTGTTCACGAACCTCCCTCTCGACGGCACCGGAGCATCTTCAGATAAGTCGGGCGGAATCGGTCGCGAGAACCGGCTGAGACTCCTTGACCTCCTGTGAGCAGAGGCAGACGACCTGTCTTTCTTGTCGTTGCCGATTGGTGTTCTCTTTGTCGTGGATTTGAACGCCGAGGTTGCCATTTTTGTAATCCAACGGAGAAAGTTAATAAAAAAACTACTTGAAGTTTAATCAGAAAAAAATACCATGTTTGGCATTTCGGAGAGAATAATGTGAGCAGAACCACAAGGAAGGGATGACGGCAGAGGACGGAGCTGTAGAGAGAGGGGGGGGGAGGGAGAGAGTGAGGGGTTTAGTTGGTGGTGTTGGCGGAGAGATCGAAAATTTGAAGAAATTTGAAAATTTCCGAATGTTAAAAACTATTTAAGGGTATCAATGGTAATGAAGCTGGTAGGGTGGTAATTAATTAATTAATAGTTATCATAATATAAAATAGTCTAATATAATGTTTTAAACATGGAATTTGACTCATAAATTTGCTGGTATATATAAGGTTTTTTTTTTAAAAAAAATTATTTTCCTCTCGGTATTGTTTGACACTATATTTCGTAAAAATATTTTTATTTTTTATTTTAAATTAAAAAATGATATTTATAAATTATTTTCAATAAAAAATAATTTTTAAAAATAAAAAAAAATTATTTTAATAAATTTCTAAATAAAAATCATTTTAAAACAACCTCAATTACACTTCCAAATAGTTACATAGTAATTGCAGTTCTCTCTTCTTCTTTTTTTATGGCTTTGAAATATGAAAAGTTTTATGTTAGTTATTATTATTGGATATTTATAATATAGAAAATATATGAATTTTAAAAAAGAAATCAGAGAGTTTTAAAAAAATAATTGTTATGATTCTCTTTTTTTTTTGTATATAAAGTAATTATATTATAGTTCTAGGAACTTATCAAATTATATTATATTTCTTGAAAATATAAATATATAAATGGATAATAAAATTTTGATTTATTTACCATTGTCTGTATTATGATTAAGAATAAAAGCTTCTAAAATTTAATTTACAAAAAGCTTCGAAGTATTTATTGGTAAAAATGAATAATTTATACTTTTTAAATTTTATTCTTTCAAATTATAATAATAAAAACTATCAAAATATTAATCATATATAAATTGTTGAACAAAAATGATATGCTAACACGTGTGTGACATACACGAACCATGATCTTCGCCGATTAAAATGTCTGATCAGTGGGTTTAATGACGATTATTTATCTTGACTTTCCAAATTTAATGACACGAGGCCGTTTTGGAGCAACGTCATGGTATTCGTCATTAATATATTTTTTAATTATGATCCGTTCACTATAATAAATGTTTTTTTCCCCCGTCATGGATGTCTCATGACAAGCTCCCCCATCCCCCCGCATGACAAACGCTCTGCCACTTCCAGCTCCAGTTAATGCACTGGCCAACACTCACCCTGCCTGAAGCGGTCGTTTCTTCTTTCCATGGCCACATCCCATATGACACAATCTCCCGCCACCATTCACTTCAAAATAAACACATCCAAGGTCTCCGAGAATTATTGCAGCCACCAGCTGATTTTCATATCAAATCCGATCAATACCGCTTAGTGCTGGATTGGAAACCGGATCGATTCCTGATTAGATTATTTTTTTAATTGTTTTTTATTAAAAAATCATCGAAATAACATATATTTTTTAAAATAATCTAAAAGCACCAATTTTATTAAATTTTTTTTAAAAAATATTTTTTTTAATTTTTCAAATCCAACAAATAATCTAAAACCTCCCAAATTTTTTTTAATTTTAAATAAAAAAATTCCAAATTTTATTAAAAACAGTGCAGAACACCGCTTAGTGTTGAAATGTTGTCATCGCCAATCTTACCAGGCACGATACTTGCGGCAATGATGGTGATTTATCGTGCCAGAAGGCCGGATTTTAGATCTGGATTGCAAATTTTAACCGATAAGAGATTGGGGAGGGTGGCAGAAGCACCTGAATCGCAATACTGGCTAGCAAGGCAAAAATATTCAAAATCCGGTTGCGATGAATTTAAAGGTCCTCAGGATACAACGGCTCCTCAGGATACAATGGCGGGGGCGCCAAACCTTAAAATCTTGCTGACATTACAAAGCTCATAACATCGCCTCATAACATTTGCCGTCTTGAAAAACTTTTATTCTGATTCAGCCCCCGTACTCTTATGCATGGACACAAAACCGACACCACCTCCAGGCAGGGATTTGGAAGGAAGCATGCTGCAACTCCACCATGTTTGACTTTAAGCGGAAACAGATGCGATGTAGGTAATCAAGTCGACCACGCGAGTGCTGCGGGATTATCAAGAGATACATGTGTGAAATAGCAGTTATTGATGCTCGATTCAAGCAAAGAAAAGCAAAACTCAAGCTGGTAAGCCACCCTCTCATGTCGAAGGAATGGACATCCAGTAACTTCATAGCTAGGTAGTGAAAGAAAATAATATGGAAATTACCTGTAGCCCCACTCGTTGTCGTACCATGCGACAAGCTTCACATAGTTATCATTCAAAGCAATTCCAGCTTTGGCATCAAAGATACTTGACCTGTAAACATCAAACCGACATCATTCGGTCAAATTCAACAAGCAATACGAACATATCAACTGCATCATAGTAAAGAAAGAAAAGGTCTAAATGTCTAGGATTAACATCTATTCTTACCGATTGTCACCAATGAAGTCAGTTGAAACCAAATCTTCATCAGTGTAGCCTAAGATTCCCTTCATCTTTCCCTCAGACTCCTCCCTGTTGAAAAGATGAACGAAGTTTAGGTCTGGAAAAAGATGTTCATCCAAGACTAAATTAAGAATTAATAATTCAAAAGTTTGAACAGTTTGATTTAACACCATACATCCCCAATGCTTGTGTAGGCACAGGATTAACCTACCATACATTACAAAATAGTTTCCCCTATATATTCTGGACTACAACTCAATAGAACTCACTTGATAGCAGCTTTAATATCATCATATTTAGCTGCCTTCTCAAGTCTCACTGTGAGGTCCACAACAGAGACATCAACAGTAGGAACACGGAAAGCCATTCCTGTCAGCTTGCCATTCAAAGCTGGTAGCACCTTCCCCACAGCCTGAAATGAGGGGGAAAATTGTTAGCAGTTATCACAAAGGAAAGTGAAGCCTTCAGAGTCAGCAGCTGAACCACAAAATTGTGTAGAACTCCATATAGTCGTTACCTTTGCAGCTCCAGTGCTGCTAGGAATGATGTTGAATGATGCAGCTCTTCCACCTCTCCAATCCTTTGCAGAGGGCCCGTCAACAGTTTTCTGGGTAGCTACATCAGTATCGGAAGTAGAATTGTAAGAATAATGCACATACTTCCACTATCCATTGGATGATTCTTCTTCTCTCTTTTTACCAAAAAAAGAATACAGGGGAAGAACCATACCAGTTATCGAGTGAACAGTGGTCATAAGTCCTTCAATGATGCCAAATCTGTCATGAATGACCTGCAATTTTATCGAGTCAGTATAAGGCTACCATAATTTATTACAAAACATATGCTATGACCAGTAGGAAACAGCCCGACCTTAGCAAGGGGAGCAAGGCAGTTGGTAGTGCAACTGGCATTGGATACAATGTTAAGATCTGGTGTGTAACTCTTCTCATTAACACCCATAACAAACATAGGAGCATCCTTGCTTGGGGCTGAGATGATTACTTTCTTGGCTCCACCCTGTTAAACAAAAGTAACCCATTGAACATCACTGCACGGTTTAGAGGGTGTTTGGGAGTGTAGTTGTTTTTGCTTTTCAAAGTGCTTTTCGTGCCGAAATGCATCAAAATGATGTTTTTTTATTTTTTTAAAATTATTTTTGACATCAGCACATCAAAATGATCTAAACATTAAACCGCCGGTTTTAAAAATGAAAAAAAAAAAAAAACATCGAAAAGCAGCAAAAAGCAGATTGGATCGCAATGCCAAACGGGGCCTTAATCTACCATAGATTATATTGTGAAGCCACCATGCAACCGAAAACTCCAGAAATAACTAGCACAGTTACCCAGCTAATTAGCACAACATCAACCAACTTCAATAAGACAATCCAACAAGCACATAGCACATGGAGGCATTTTAGAACCAATGCAGACTCGATTTTTTTTTAAAAAAAAAACTTCAATCAGTGACTCCAGCCTTGACAAGTACAAAAGGCACAAAAGTGCATGATTAACAAAATGGCGGTTTCTTACACTCATCTTCATCTAAACCACCTAAAAATGGCACTTCAAAGCTTATTTTGTAAGATATTCATATGCATCAAATGTAAGAGCCACAAGACTGATACGCCAACACCAACTTGAATCCAAAACACAAACACTAATCAAGGTAAACTCATGATAAACCAGAACACAGAAACCATAAAAATGCATCCCATCAAGTATAAACAAAAATAAAATAACAAGGAAAGATATATACCTTCAAGTGAGCAGCAGCCTTATCCTTGTCAGTGAAAACCCCAGTTGACTCCACAATATAATCAGCTCCGGTCTCACCCCATGGGATCTCCTCTGGGTTCCTGCAAATTCAAAAAATACCATATCAGCTTTGCCAGTCAAAATTATTGACCACAAAATAAACAGGAAAAGGTAGGGAGAAGAAGAAGACTATCATGCCTGACACCAAAAACAGCAACAGACTTCTCTCCAAAGAGAAGTGTCTTTGAATCCTTAACCTTAAGCTCATGATGTTTCCACTGACCATGAACTGTATCATACTTAAACATATATGTCTACAAAAACCAAGAATACATCAGATCCAGAAATGCGATCAGACAAAATCAACTACGAGAAGAAAAACAGAGTAATACCATGTAATCGGTGGTAATGAAGGGATCGTTAACAGCAACAAGCTCAACATCATCTCTCTGTAAAGCTACTCTAGCTACCAACCTTCCAATTCTTCCAAATCCTGAGGTTTCGATTTAATCAGATCTGATCAAAACATAATCTAGTCAAATCAAATTAAGAACAGATTTATTACCGTTGATTCCAATCTTGATCTTTCCTGAGCATCAACAAAAAGAAAACAAAAGGAATATCAGATCTGACGGTCATAGTAGAAAAAGGTGGCAAGTGTAAGAGCACAACGATGGAACGGCAGAAACACCGGATCACTCACCCATGATGATTCTATAGAAACCGAGACACGCCGAGAAAACAGTAGGAGAGTTGAAGCGAGTAGCGGAGATAACAAGAGACGTCTTTGAAGGAAAGAGCCAGAACTTATTGCAAGCATAAAAAGGGAGCCGACCGGAAGTAACCGGTGACTATGGACTAAATCAAGTATGATCTCTCAAGTATTGGGATTTAGTCAAGTCAATATCAATGTTTGGTTTTGCCAAATTAGGTCCTCCGGGGAGAATCAGGCACCTTTTACATTCCAAGTGCACAAGAAGAAAATCAAAAAAAATTTACGATTTTTTTTTTATCTAATCCAACCTTACCAATAAAATATGATGGTATTAAGTCTGATTTATTCAGATTTGATGTAGTTTTGTTGATAAATAAATTTTTACGTATTTATTTTATGTAAGTGTATGTGCAATGTATCATATTATTTTGATTATAAAATCATATAGAAATAAATAATGAAAGCTAAAATTTATATTTTTAGGGTTTTTTTTATCAAATTAATTATTTTAGGGAGTGTTAGATTATTATTTCACGTTGTAGGTTGATTTTTTTAACTAAAAAAACATTTACACACTATAAGTGTTTTTTTAGTAGAATAAAAATTTTAAACTATATAGAACTAGATCTAATATGTTTTGATTAACTTAATGAGTTTAAAGATAACTCAAATGATTGATAAAAAAATAATTTGACTAAAAATAAATATTTAATATGATGTATTTTTATATAAACATTGAAACAATAATATATATGATTAATTCAGATTAGCTTAAGTCAATCTGTCATTCAACATGTTGAGTCATAAGATTATGATAACTTAAAAAACCAATAAAAATAAATATGAAACTCAACTTTCAATAAACTGAATGTTGAAAAATGAAGTTGAAAAACAATATATTAAAAAAAGATAAAAAATAATATAATTAAATTCAAGTTAACTTATCAAACCCATAATTAGGATCATAAAAAAAAATTAATATAGTAAAAAAAAATTATGATGCTCTGTCTTTAGTAAACATGATGTTGATAATTGTAATTAAAAATGAAAAAAAAAGATTAAAATGACATAAAAAAAACAATTCAAATTAACTTGGATTAACTTGTCAAACTCATGATTTGAGTCATAGGAAGATGATGATCTTATATAAAGTAAATAAAAAAGTCAATAAGTCTAATTCTCAATCAATTCAATATTAAAAAAACAAAAAAAAAACTCGAGTAATCTAAGTTAATCAATCAAACCCGTGGTCTAAGTGATAAGACTATGATAAACTCATAGAAAAAAAAATTTCTAACAAATATAACGTTAAAGTATAAAATTGAAATTGAAAAAAAAAACAATATTCAAATGAACAATGATCTGCAATAAGAGGTACATTAAAATTCCATTTTCTTGTAGTTTTCTATTAATTAAAAAAATATTTTTTAGCAATTAAAGTAAACTCTGGATAATATGCTAAACTAATACCCCGAGTCATAAGATTAGAATACTCTTATAAAAAACAAGTTGAAACAAATAATAAAATTTCATTTTCAACCAACTCAATGCTGGACAATGAAATTGAAAAAACAATTAACAGGAAAAAGGAAAAAAGAACTTGAATCAATTAAGTTAACTAATTAAACTCATGATCCGAGTTATAAAACTATAATAACATCATAAAAAAATAAATTGTAAAAAATAACACAAAACCTAACTTCCAATAAACTTAATAGTAAAATATAAAATTAAAATTTAGAAAATAGAGTAGAGAAAAAAAACTCAGAAAAAAAACACTATCCAAGATAATAGTAGTTTATAAGAAGAGGGCACTAAATTAATTTTTTAATATTAAATAAAAAAATTAAAAAAAAACAATTCAAACCATAAGATCTAAAATAGCTAATAATAAAAACAGTAATGGAACTATTAAAAAAAATTGAAGCGTGTAGGTTTAAGGTAGGCCCGGAAGCTGGGTTGTTTTTCTTATAAAATTACCTTTTTTTTAAAAAAAAGAAAACATAAACCTTAACCATTGACTAAATAATTAAAATAATATACTAACCTTAACCGTTGAACTGAACCCATGACTTTTGGTCGTTTTGGTAACTAGCTTAGCTAGAAGAATTTAATTTAATTTAATTTAATTTAAATTCAAAGCTAAAGGTTCAAATTGAAAAACAAATAAAGTATGTTGACTTATTTGACCAAGTTTTAAAATGGGAGGATGATTTCGTCTAACTTTTACGAGATCGATGTCTTCAATGGGTCATGCTGATCTTGTTTTATATTGGCTGTTGCCGATATCGAGAAGTCAAGGGTTTGGCAGTGGCGGTAATCTCGAGGGAACGACTTTTGTTCATGTCCACTAAGAAAAAGTTGAGGGGGTGATTGGTGGACACGTCACCATTTATGTACTATTTCACGGGCCACGTCAATTTCTGACGGGCACGGGAATCTGGGTAGTGGAGTACAGGTGTACCGCCTGATCTCTTTCAGTTCTGCACTCGACAACAATGTACGGTGAAGGCCCATAAGTCCATGGACCTACTCCGACTTGGGCTCGATCCATGGCCAGGTGAGGCAGTGTGATCTACAAGGGCGTGCGCATTTTGAAGAGAAAATGTATACTACAATTTTTTTTTTTGAAACTTTTTATTATTTTTTAAATTATTTTGATATCATAATTATAAAAAAATTAAAAAACTAATTTTTATTTTTATTTTAATTCATTTCTAAACAAAAAAAAAAAACTTTAAAAATCAATCTCAACTACAATACAAATAAACTCAAACTAGCAAACTAAAATTATGTGAATTTAATGTGTTAACATGGTAATAGTAAAGTATATTTTAACTATAGTACAAGAAAAATATCTTCAAAATAAAGATTATAGAGGAGATCGGGGGTTTAGGTTTCTGGAATCTTTAGGATGACAATAATATTTATAAATCTGGTTTTTACTATTTTATAATTTATTTTATATCTATTAAATAAAAAATCTAGATATTTAAATTGTATTTATTAAATTTTGAATATTCATTTGACGTGTATGATTTACAATCAATTTAAAATAAAAGATATATATTTATATATAAGGGATGCATATGTATATTAGATAATAAAATTATAAATGTGATGCATATATCTGCGTGTCTTATATTAATACTAGAGTATACATATACTACAATGTATTTAGAAAATATAATGGTTCTACAATCATACACATATATGAAATACTATTGTATATGTTCCAACCAAATTTAAATTGTGTTTTTGTCGAGTTTAACAATATTCATATTTTATTTATTACTCAACAACTATATATATAATTTTTTTTTAATATAATCGGAATGTCTGGGTCAGTTTGCATGTTTCACGACTAATTCCTATGACTACTGGACATTCTATAAGCTTAATGATCATATAAGGTACCGCCGAGGTGACAAGCATGCCTGGCAAAGTTTGAACCTGGGATGAGAGGAAGGGGAAACTCTTTTTGACCACCAGACCAAGACCTTGCTGACGATAAATTTACTTATTTGGGTTCGTTAGAGTTGATTTTCTTTGAATTTGAGCTAAATCATTATCCTTGCTCTCATCAAATATGATTACTAGGAATATTTAGTGAAAATAAAATATTTATTTTGTTTTTTTTTTATTAACTTTTCAAATGATTTTTTTAAGTTAATCATATATATTTTTTTTAAGTTTTTTATATACTTGAGTTAAAAAAACACATAATTTATAATTCTGAGCAACCAAATAATAAATATATTAAATCCAATTAGATTTATGATTTGATATCACACAGAGATTATAATTTAAGTGAGTCACTAGAATCAATTAAAATAAAAATAACATTATTTTATATTTTTTCATAAAAAATCCAAACCAAATAAACTTCTAGTTGATTTTTTTTAACTCGACTCGAATCAAGGCTAAATCAACCAATTTCTAGACCAACCCAATGAGCCAGATTGGATTTTAATAATTTAAGTGAGTTTTTAAAATATAATATATATTATTTTTTTAATATATCATTTTAAATAAAAAAATAATCTTTAAAAATTTGTATAAAATGACATATTTTATATCAAATATAATATAAGTATCATTTTAATTTGATTAATAAAACGTTGATATCATATAAAAAATCAATTTAATTCAGAAACTTAAATTGATAGCGATAGAAACATGTGAACCAAGCAAAACAAACAGGGTACATGCCAGCAAGAACCAGTCTTCCTAGCCCTTTTGATTTTGGTTGGTGTTTGGTTAGACTTTGCTGTTGTCACAGCCAGCAAAAACAAAATATGCTCTCCAAGATAATAATTTTCCGTAGCATGGTGGCTCATCTCGCCTAGACGTCCCTTTAGAGAGAGAGAAAAAAGTGACCGTGGGCTGGCTAGACGCAACAACTAATAGCCAGACAATGTGCTCGGGTTCTCCATTTTGTTTTTTTTACTCGATTTTTTTTATTAATATGAATTTTTGATATCTTAAATGCATCTTGAATAATTTAATGAGCTATAAAATTAATAATTATATAAATTTTTAATGATTATCATATTAATATTTAATGAGTTATAAAATTAATAATTATATAATTTTTTAATAATTATCATATTAATAATTATAATTTTTAGCTGGAATTCTTATTATAAGAAGGTGAGTACTTGTTAAATTCTTCAATGTTAACAAAATACCTTCCGCTGTTTGATTGTTATTTACGACACACACGTGCATATATATATATATATACACACACATGCATCTATCTTAGCTAAATTCTCATATTTTTGTATCATATTAACGTAAATTTATTACACAAGAGCAAGTTAATATTGGAAATTACCATTTATGTCTCCCATAATATACCATGTTCTTGATCATGCAAACCCATGATCATGAAGATAGATCATGGGGTTTGATAATGGGGATCAATTGTCTAATTATCTCTTTGATGGAAGAAAAAAATTGAAAAATAAATTAATAAGAGTGGTCCCTGATCCACCTATAAATATTAGCTTGTGTACATCATCTATGACGTAGATATAAACCACAAGATCCCTCTTGTAAAACTTTTATCATTTTGAAGTTGTATTGTTATTGATGCTTTGCAAAAAACGTGTTGCTACTGCTGCAATTGAGAATTTATTTTCAGTACTTGAATAACAATAACTAGAGATATTTATAATATAATTTTTCATTGCTAGATGGATTTAATATTTGATTATAAATAAAGTATATATAACAGTTAAGTCATAAATTTTTTTAGTATTCGTGAAATTCAAATAAACTTGCCATCCCTGCACATCACACTTGGACAAAAACACAACCAAAGACTTAGATTGGGCATGCCAATTGGATGATATATGATTTTTAAGAGTTATCTGTGTGGGGGAATACAAGCTATTAAAAGAACTAGACCATGTTCTACAAAGATCTTGAAAAAGTTTATTTGGAAATGCTTTTCTAAAAAAATCAATTAAAACTTTTTATTTTTTATTTTAAATGAATTATTTTAGTGATTTTAATCATTTTCATATATCGATGTCAAAACTGATTTTTAAAAAATAAAAAAAATATTATTTGATATATTTATGAGTAAAAAATATTTTAAAAAACAACTATCAACTTGAGGTGCTGTAACATTTACAGAGAATGTTTGGTATTATATTTTAAAAATATCTTTAAAAAAATTATATTTTTTTTAAATTTTATTATTTTTTTTTAAATTTTATATTTTTTTAATGATGATATTAAAAAAAAATTAAAATAAAAAATATTTTAAAAAATAACCACTTTAAAATTCTAAACAAAACAGCAGATGTCAGGTCTGGCCCAGCACGTGGGCGAATAGTAATTGATTCAAAACTATGCGCCACGTTGTCAGGAAACTGAGCATTCCTATTTCAAGGTCAACCAGTAAAAAAGCAAGTGAGCAAGCTTCTCTGCCATTTTATGCACGGCAATGCATCCCATCGAAAGTCCAGAATGGCTACCCCAACATTTGTTCAGAGCAACTTCTATGGCAATAGCTATTTTTAAGAATCAAATTATAGAAATGACTCTTTAAATAGTATATAATTAATTTTTAAGTTGATGTGGTATCCAATAATAAGAGCTATTTTTAAGAGTCATTTTATTTTATTTAATTTTAAATAAAATTCAATTATTTTGTATATAGTGTAATTATATAATTTATTATATAATTAATATGAGTAAGTTCTATAATTAAATAATTATTTTTGAGAAACCCGTCAACAATAAAATTATTTTTTTAAATAAAAAATAAAAAAATAAATTTAATTATAATTAAAAGATCTAGAATATTTGAAATTCGTAAAGTAATTGATTCACAAATTTGTAATTTATCAATTTCACATAATTTTTTTTTACTACATATTATTATTAATGACCTCCTTTTATTTTCTTAAATATTATTATTAATTTCGTAATTAATCTAAAATATTATTTTTGTAACTAAATATTATTATTAATTACCCATTTTTTCCCTAAATATTATTAATATACCCTCCCCACACACGCGCGCTGAAACCCTACATATCCTTTTATTTTAGGCGCCGCACGCACCCTTCTTCTCAATTGTTCGCCTCCAGTCTCCCATGGCGATCGTCCCTCAATTCAATGATTTGGTCCATCAACAACCATTTCCAAATCTTTCCCCACGATTCTCTTATCTTTCCACTGTCTCTCCCTTCCCTGCTCATCTCCCTTCCCTGCTCATCTCCCAAGTCAAAATGGAAAATAAACTAGTAAACTCAGCAACCCGATCACTAGCAACTCAACTTCTCTTCCTCATTTCAAGCATTCTCTACACGTGCACTTTGCCCGCTTCCCAAGAGCTTCTCATTGGCTTTAAGGCCAGCCCGAGTTCATCAGTCTCGCTTTTTCAATCCCTCTTAAATGACTCAACAAGCACCTTTTCTCTAGGTTTTCTCCGGGCCAATCAAACCCAGCTCGCTCTCACAGTCGTTCACCTCCCTTCCCTACAATGGCAACGGTAATATTTTTATCGAATATTTTTGTTTTGCCTCTGCCACAAAAATCTGTACGAATAGCTCCTGAAAAAGAAAGAGGCATTTTGCCTCTTCATTTAACTCTCCCCGTTGGAGAGATAAATTTAACAAAAACAGCTATTTTTTTTAAAATATGCCTTTGCCTGCTCTAATGGCTAGTCCCGTTGGACTTCCCTTAGAGCCCCATCCCAAACTCGACAAGCAAACGGGAAAATAAGATCAAGAACAGATTGATCACGTTCATAAATGCATGCATCACTCCGTGATTTGTAAAGTATATATATTTTCAAAAAATAATATATATTTTTTTGTTTCTTAAAATTTATTTTTAACATCAAAACAAAATAAAAACATAAAATATTTAAAACAAAGATTTATTTTTTCTTTTCAAAAACATAAAAACACACAATCACAACCACAAAAAAAAAACTTGCATTATCCATTAAACAAATCATACAACGAGCTAGCACATAGATGCATGCCATTTTAATACACGCACATATTTAGTCAAACCTAAAGCCAACATGCAGTTAATCTAAGCTTATTTTCTTGTTTGAATCCTAGGTATGAACATAGGACGACAAAAATCCAGTTTGCATCGTATAGTGTCCAAGTTGCCAAGTGTATCTGGGTGTCCTCCATAATATGAGGTTAGGGACCTAGAACATAAATATCAGTATACATGCATGGGATCTGAATGAATCAAGAAAAAGATAAGGTGAATGGAGCCCTCCATTGCTGGTCAAACCATAAGAAATGACTTGTTCTCAGAAAGGCCACCATCCCATTTTCTAAACCATGGCCCCTACCATGTATACAATTTTGTGCTCTTTGCTTCACCACCCCTTTCAAGGTAGGTGATGATGCTGAGAGATTAAAATTCGTTTTCTAGTTTAAAAAATTTAAATATTTATGTTTTTTGTTTTGAGGTTTGAGGAGTAAAAAATTAGTTGTGATTAGAGAAGTAATTAACACTCATGACATACCTTACTAAAGAATTATTTCAACTAAAAGTTTAAACTATTAGGTCAGGTTTCAAAATATGATTTATATTATTCTTTAACATATCCCCTCAAGTGAGAACTCTTTAGGCTTGAAACCTGCACACATGTCCACTCTATTTTGTACTTGATTTTTATCAAATAGAATGGGGATGAAGATATTTCAACTCGTGACCGCTAGGTCAACAAGACTCTGATACCATATTAAGGAACCATCTCACCTAAAAGTTTAAGCTATTAAGTGAGGTCTTAAAATATGATATATATTATTCTTTAACATACATTACTTGAATAAACAGTTTTGTGTGTTTTCAATATGGTTTGAAGATTTAATGATTTTCTAACAAGTATTTTGGTTTACGTTTTATTCATATGAAAAAAAAATGATTTTTTTTTAAATTTATCATGGGTTTATATACTCAAATAAATTTTTATATAAGAAAAACTCATCACAGAATTCATGTATATTGGATAATAACTTTTTCTAGTGTACCATGATGTGAAATACTTTTAATCAGTGAATATTTACAATTAATTCTGATAATTTTAGAATAAATATTGATATTTCAAATACTGGTCTGCCTTTCCAATACTTATATCAAAATATTTACTACTAATAATCATGAATTAAGAAAAACAATAAAATATTGATCAAATTACCGAGAATCTAATAAACTTGTTATTAAAATCAAGGTAAGTGCAAAAACCTAAATTATGGGGTAAAAGATAGTTAGCAAGAATAACTAAACTTATTTAACTAAGAAATAACTTACACTAATTAGTAATTAGAAAGCTGGCCAGTATACATGGGAAATTAATTGAACACCCGCTCTTGATTAACACATCAACTTAATTTTACGTGCTTTGAGATGATCTTTATCGAAACAAATTAACAAAAAGAACTGTCTTGGTGGAATGTCGTTTTCTTGGATGCCAGGGGTTGAGTTAATAATGCTGAGACATGCACTGTGGAGCTGCAACATATCGCTGATTCCATTCCATCACTTTAGCCACTCGACAGATTACAAGAACAGTTCATGCATGCACCGATCGATGTCAAAAACTGGGTGAACCTAGCTAGATGTTTGCGATCCAAAAGTCAATCTGCGCCACTTGTTTAGCTCTGTTAAGAGCCAATGAGCAAACATTACTGTAATTGTATAGTCCATGAACAATCAGTGAGCAGAAGGGAAGGGAGAAAGAAGAACCTAGCTAGATGTTTGCGATCGAAAAGTCGATTTGCGCCACTTGTTTAGCTCTGTTACGAGCCAATGAGCAAATATTACTGTAATCATATAGTCCATGAACAATAAGTGAGCAGAAGGGAAGGGAGAAAGAAGAACCTAGCTAGATTTTTGCGATCGAAAAGTCGATGTGCGCCACTTGTTTAGCTCTGTTAAGAGCCAATGAGCAAATATTACTGTAATTATATAAACCATGAACAATAAGTGAGCAGAAGGGAAGGAAGAAAAAGACCTCTCTGGCCCCCGTGGAGAAGACAAGAACATCAACACATGATCACATGGCTATGCACATGATGACTTCTTTCTGTCAAGAGCAACGACAAACTGCATGGTCTAACTCCAATGGTCGCGGACTTGGGGCTTGCAGTTTTTCTAATGCAAAACCCAGACCAAGAACTCTACCTTTTCGTCGTATACACTTGATTAATGCCGTTCTCTTTTAGCACGCAAATCCAGTCCTTGAATCAGACATGTCTTTTTAATATTTTTATTGCATGTTCTTCGAGCCAACTTCTAATCCATGCCCTAGCTAATTCTTTAAATTTTATAACAGCTAAGGAAAATCATTGACATACTAACCCTATTGTTGATGATGATTGGACATTCAAATGCGCCAAAAATGCTATCACTTCCAGCTGGAATGATCATGACACGAGTTTGTCTTACATTGGCAATATATATATATATATTATAAATACTCTACAGTAATAGTATGGTAATTTGATGTGCCGATTTCTTCTTGGATTTTAGCTTAAAAGTAATTTAATAAATCTTAAAATTGTTTTACATGAAATACATGCCGGTTAAATCACGTTATGAACAGTAGAAACTTCTTAAATCTTGGATGTCTTTTTGATTCAATGAACTCATTTATCAAAATCAATCTTTGATCTCAAATATTACTAACCGGATATCCTCTCACTTATTCGAGTTTTTTTTTATTAGAAAATAATATAAATTATATATTAAGATATTATCTAACAATAAGTTTTATGAAAATAGTTCCTTAATATGATATTAAAGTTTTATTAACTTAATAGTCACGAGTTCGAATCTCATAATTTTATTTTATTTGATAAAAATCATTCATAAAATAATGTGAGTTTGTGTACAAATTTCAAGTTCAAAGAGCTTTCACTTGAGGGGATGCGCTAAAAAATAATATAAATTATATCTTTGAACTTCACTTGACAGCTTAAATTTTTAGATGAAATGATTCCTTAATAATTTTGCATCCTTTTATCTTCATTCTTATTTTCAATTGGATATTTCAAGGAACTCACGGTATGACTAGATTTTTTTTTCCCTTCAACAATGGATCGTTTCTAATTATAAAAAAGCCTAACAGGCAAAGATAGAACACCATGGACCAAGATTCATTGTACTGTAGATCAATACAATATAGTAATTCTTTTGCCCTCCGTAATAAAAGTCCAGGAAATGCAAATGGCCGGGTCTTCCCATGAGTTTCATTTGATATATATTGTCACAGTAATTTGGGTTAAATAGTATAGAGTAACCTTGTTTCATAGATTATGAATTTCAAAAATCAGCAGGATTTAACTTCTTTGTTATTTAGTTTTGCAAATAAACTAACTTTCAACTAGAGAGGATAGCGAATAGGCAAGGCATGTAGAGAAAAAACAAAACATAAAGGAACTGTCCCACCATGTAATTCATCTCTGCACGCAGAAAACACATGTGAAGTGTAAAAATTCTGACCTAGAAACATGTGGTTTGGCAGGACACTTGGAGATCGATCCAAGCTCCCCAGGTCCCACAGTGTCTCCTCTAAGGTGAATATGGATAGAATTCAAGGGCATCTTGGTATAAATATGAGCTATAAAACCAGACCATGTACGCCAGTTCCCCCTGCATCGCCGCCTCTCCTCTGATCTTCTACCACGTGTTAGCTAGTCGCCGCAGTGACTGTCGAGTTTCCTCTATAAAGGAGAAGAAGAGCCTGGATAAAGAAATTAATTCAGCCATGAAGAAGAGGCAGCAACAAACGCAGCAAGAACAGCACAAGGGCAGGGAGAATTGCAACTATCAACAATACAATCACTACCAGCTGCATATGCAGAAGCAAATTCAATGTAACAAAGGAAAAACTTGCAAGTTCAAGAGAAGCAGTTCCATTCTCGAAGAAGATGGCGCTTCCTCGGCTATTCTCTTGCTTGCTTGCATTGCCTGCACTCCCTCGTATTGAGTGCTGATCAAGAGAATTAGCTAGGTGCATTCATGTTCAAATAATAGATAGCTAGACTGGATAAGCTCTATTTATTCACTCTCTAGTTTCAAAATCATCTTCACTGATCCCTCACTCTTCTTGTTGCTTGATTTCCTTCGAATTTAAGTATTTTCTAGATCGTGCATGCATGGTAATCTATGTACTTCCCTGTAAGTTTATGGTGTTTTTTCCCTAATAATCTGTCAGCCACACTATTTTATTGCCCCATTTTCATTTCAACTTTGGTTTTAAGATGTGGGGTTTCTTCTATAAAGAAAGAAAATAATAAACCAGGGGGGGAGATGAAAAATAGACGGTGACAAATAAGTAGCCGTCATGTTTGGAAGGTCAGGATTAAACCAGATATTTTTTTTAGAAGTATTTTTATGCTAAATTGCTTTAACTTGCGAGCAAAAACCAAGAAAATATAGCAATTTCTTTGTTGAAAACTTTTATGAGTGTACCCAAAAGATTGGATTATGCGTGCCTTGATCCAATTATTATGGCATATTCTAACCTACTTTTGTGTACAAGAGGTTATTTACCTCCGTGCTGCTGTGCTAAGTTTTTTTCATGTAAAAATCTAATTGATTTTGTGCATATTATAATTAATTATTTTAATATTTAATTAGTAAAATTATAATATATTACATATGTTAGAAATAAGTTTTTTTCGTTTAAAAGAATATTGTAATCGAAATGCAAGGAAAATAATTTGTATATTTTTTTCATTGTTGATAGCTTAGGCAATTTTGTCTATCCATTTTGTTTATATGTTGCCCCGTATTTTTTTTTTTTTTGTTTATGTAATATTAGATTTGAAATATTATACATAAAAATATTATAAAAATAATTTTTTAACCAAAATAACCTAAAATCTAAGAATTTATTTTTTCTAAGAAATAAAACCTAAACAAAAGAGCAAATAATTAGATTTAAAAACGAAAATTAAGAGTGTATATATATAAACATGGATAAAAATAGAGATTATTTAGAAATATATCTAAAAAATAAAGGAATTAAAATAAAGAATTAAAAATATATAGTTCAAAATGAAAACAAAATATGTAAATAATTTAAACGGAAGGATTATATAAAAAATTAAAAGTTTTGTACGGAAAAAATAAATAATTCTTTTATTTCTTGATTTAGTTTTGATCCCTTTATTTTTTCAGTGATTTTAGTATAATTCTAAATAATTTTTTTTTGTATTTATGTATTTATAATCTTAGTTTTGAATTTTTATTTTTATTAAAATTTATCTTTGTATTAAATTTAGCTTTAGTTAAAAAACAGAGTAAGTTCACTTTTTGTTGTGTGAAATGAAAGTAGAACCCTCTTTTATGTATGTATAGTTAATATCCAGTTGTTAGTTATTTGTTATATTTTTTAACACGTTAATATTAAACAAATATCAAAATATATTATTATTTTTAAGAGAAAAAACCTTTAAAATAATTTTTTTCATTAGTTAAATGCATTATTTATAATAAAATGAATATATTAAAATACTTAATAATTGAAAGTCTTGTAGATTGATTGTTTTGCTCTAATGTATAACATTATTAAAAAAAAAAAAATCAAGAACCATTAATATTTTTTGACATGTTATAAAATTTGGTTTTATCTGCGGTGAAGTGCAGACAAGTAACTCATATATTTTGTATTTTTAGATAATTTAACAAAAAAATCCACTTGTTTTGTCTATGTGGAGCTTTGTATATTTTTTATTCATATAATATTAGATCTGAAATATCATATATAAAAAAATTACAGAAGTAATTTTTTCCACAAAAACAACATCAATTATCTTGATTATTATTCTTATTCTTATTATAATGATGGTTAAATTGTCATAATTATTATAGCTATTATTGCATCAATTATTGTAAATAATTAATATTCTAATCATTACTGACAGTATTATCGTTGCCATTATCGTTATCATTATATATTTTTTTTATTTTCCAAGAGTTATTCTTTATATTATTATATTTGAAGTATTCCAGAATACTTAGATTAAATTACTTTGAGAATTTAAAAAAAAACTTCATTTATATATATATATATATATATATATTTAAGAGAAAAAATATTAAAAATAATAATCATCATTATTTTAAACATATTTTGTATAATAAAATGAATATATAAAATTCTAATATACAATAATAATAATAATTATTATTTTAAATAATTTTGTTATAGTAAGAACCAAAAGTTTAGTAGGCTTTGCTCAAATTTATAGCATTATAAAAAAAATCTAAGACCATTAATATTTTTTTACATGTTAAAAAAATTGCTTATAACTACGGCGAAGTGAAGGATAATTGGCTCGTGTATTTTTTTATTAGAGATAAATTATCTTAATTTTTTTCACCTGTTTCATCTGTTGTCACCTCTTATATTTTTTGTTTATATGATATTAGATATGAATAATACATAAAAAAGCCGTACAAATCAACCTCTAAGGAGAATAACATCAACTAATGAATTATTTCAATTTTTATTGTCATTATTATTATTATGATTGTTAAATTATCACAATTATTGTAGCTATCATTATCAATATCATTATAAATAATTTATATTCTAGTTATTATTGTTCATACTATCGATGACACCATAATTATTGTTAGAAAAATAGATTAAATTATTTTTTTATTTTATAAAATTTATTCCTTATATTATTATATTAAAAGTATTTCAAAATACTGACATTAATTTATTTTAAGAAAAAACCTATATATATATATATATATTAAAGTGTTAATATTAAATAAATATCAAAATATATAATTAGTCTAACATATTTATAAGAAAAAAACTTACAAATAACCATTATCATTATTTTGAATGCCTTATCTATAATAATTATAATTTAACACCTAATAATATTAACAAAAAAACAATTAAAAATGAAAAAAATGAAAAAAATAAATAAATATTATTAGATTTTAAAAAATTATTTGACTTGAAGAATATATAAAAATAAAATAAAAATAAACAAAGAAAAAAAATAAATATCAATTTTCAAATGATCACCAACACAAATTTAAATTTAAACATTACATAAAAAAAATCTTAATAACAATGGAAAATAATAATAAAAAAAAACAAAAACTGATAGTATGTATATATAAATATAAACAAAAATAGGAACAATTTAAGAAATATATATAAAAAAATAAAGGGATTAAAATAAAATCCAAGATTAAAAGTAGAAGTACCAAAATGAAAAATACATATATAATAAATGTCATTTAAAGGATAAAATTTAGCTTGTAGTTCAATTTGACCTTTACCTTCCACCTTCACCACATGCCATGCGTGTTTGGTAGTATGATTAAAGTTGATTTTAAAAGTGCTTTTCATTTAGGAATGCATCAAAATGATATTTTTTTAATTTTTAAAAAATTAATTTTGAAACCAGTACATTAAAATCATCTAAAAACACCTATTTTTTAATTTAAAATTCAAAATAAAATAAAATAAAAAATCTCATTTTTTTTTAAAAGTGCTTCCCAAACACCCCAGCTATCTCCAATCAAAACCACAATTCAATTCACTTTTTTAAATAGTAATGAACACTAAAGTCATTGTTCATTATTGTTTGCAATAATAAAAAAATTTCAAATTTTTTCAAAAACACTTTCCAAACGCATTCCCAAACACCCGTATCATCTCCCACCAAAACCACAATTCAATGACCTTTTCAAACAATAATAAACAATGATTTTTCACTGTTTATTACTGTTTGAAATTGTGATATCATTTAGCTATCCTATAATAATAATAATAATAATAATAATAGTCGTGGTGCGCTTAAACTAGTTCGAACACCCCGGTTAAAAAAAATATAAGTGGGGGAAAATAGAATAAAAATATAAAACAGGATTATTCATGGCGCACGTAAGCTGGTCCGGACACCCCGGTTATAAAAAAAATATATAAGTGAAAAAAAAACAGAATAAAAATGTAAAAAAAAGTAGGTTTGGGAATTATTCGTGCCACGAGTAAGCTTGCCTGGACACTTTGGTTATCAAAAAACAATGTTTGAGTGGAAAAAAATCACGGTGCGCATAGGCTGGTCCAGACACCTATGTTATAAAAAAAGAAGGAAGCCCGATTAAAAATTATAAAATAAAAAAAAAACAAGGAAAGAACCTTTTTCAAACAATAATTAACATCGATTCACTTATAAGATAATATATAAAACACATTAATAATGTTACAAAAATACTTCAGAGATTCAAACTCTCACAGGTACCTTAGCAGAGCGCGCCTTAACCACTCAGCTAAAGCCACTTCATTGTTTAGTCCTAGTTGAAATAATAATTATATTGTTATATAAATTTACTATTCTAATTCGCAATACATTTGAGTCTAGATGAACAATGCAAAACATTGTTTAAACGGACGATCTCCTTTAGCTATATACTAATCATAACCTATTATCAATGAACTATTCTATTTAAAAGTTTAAGTTTATATTGAGACTTTTGAATATGATTTATTTGATTCTCTTACATATCTTCTCAAGTGAAAGATTTTTGAACTTGAAATTTGCATACATGTTCATATTATTTTGTATTTAATTTTTATCAAATAAAATGAAGGCGGTAAAATTGAAACTTATGACTATTGAGTACACAAGATTTTAATACCATATCATTTAAAGCTTAAGCTTTATAAATGAGATTATTGAATATGATTTATATTAGTTTTTAATACCGAGGCCAAAGAAATTCATTGTTAGGACTTAAAAAAGTTAATCACGTTCTACATCTTGTGGGAATGGATTGGTGATCAAATATCTATCCTTTCCTTGTTTTGATTAAACAATACAATCGCCTTCTAACTTTGCAAACAAAACTTGCTTCTCAAAGTCCATTTCCAATATTAATTGCCAATTTGTTTCATTTTATATGTTCTTGGAAGTTAGCATAATCAAAGGCCGCATGCATCAAACAAAATAATGCCCCTTTCAATATTACCCTAGAAACGAAGATGAGAAGATTAGCTGAGTATCTCTATGACTGAAGCATTCCACGAAGCTTTTATTCTTCGTGAAACCATATCACAAGGTTCATATTCTAATGCACGAAAGAGATATCTGTGTTGGTTCAAGTTCAAATGGAATTATTTTTTCACAAAAGTTAATAAGAATTATAACGTGTGTGTGTGTGTGGGTGGGTCGGTGTAGTGTGAAAAGTATGTTGAGTTATATTAATGGTATATATAGTTTTCTCCATCCCTAAATCCCAACGAGTTTTTCGAACCCTAACTGTTGTACAGCAATAACAGCTCATTAATTGCATATGCATGCAAGAACTGAAGTCGTAGCTTAGTAGGAAGATGCACATAAGCACACAGAAATATATGTCTATAAGCAAAAAGCCACACGGTGTGAAGTATGATCAGTGCTTAGCTTTGAAACAACTTCAGAGACCTTGTTACCATTATATCAAAATATTTTTCCAAAGAATACTGTAAAAGAATAAGCTCGAATTTAATACCGGGTGAACTACAGTTCATGAACTCTATCTACACTGATATTTCTTTAATTTCCAAAGAATATTGTCAAGTATCTTTCCCTGCATTCTCCCTCTCTGTTTATATATATATATATTATTAATTCGATTAAAAGGGCACCCAAATCTTTTTCCAATCCTCAAGGTATTGACAGAAAATTGCGTGTAAAGGGTAAAAATAAGATGGCCTAAACATGGAATAGTTTGCAGCTTATAGCTATGAGCATCGAGCTTGAAATTGGTGTCTAATCCACGCAGCTGTAACATGCTTTAAAGAGCTACATATGATTCCTCCATCCCGTCCAAGGCAAAGGGAATTATTCATTTATTTTTTGATATATTGAACTGGTTATACCCACTGTCATGTATTTCCCAGCAGTGCATGCGGCTACAAAACAAAACCATTACATAAAAACAAAAAAACTTGTAGTCTTCCTGGATGGATGTTCGAAGTAGAATGAAATGAAGCATACGAGATTTACGATCCAAGAAGCAACCTCGCCGTCCGATGAAGGGTCATGACGTAGACAATGACATTAACATACCCAAGGAGACAATGACATACATATATCTATATTAAGTGAATTATTAAAACCTTGATTATCTTATAATTTTATAAGAGATATATATAACTTGTATTCGAGACCTGTTGTATATATCATAAATTTTTTATCATTACATAAAGCATATCTATGCATTTGTTTAATATTAATCTCTTGTTACTATGATATTGTTGAACCTTAGAACATGTTAAGCCGGCAGTATCGAAAATGAGTCTTGTAAGTTTGAACAATCCAGGCACAATGATTAAAATTACATATTTCTATTTTATATGTATATGTTTGTTGTGTATTTCTTAGTCCTGTAAGAGATCAACTCGATGTATGCTCACAATAATTTTTGTTGTATTTTCTGGATGTTCTCGTATAAGCCGGCAAATCATTCCATGTCGAAGTTATTTTTAGCATGATCAAAATGCATGGTTCAAAAATGAAATTAATTTCCTCATGAGCGTTGTATATAGGCTTATGATATTTTTCAAGTACTATACATCTATATCTATATATATATATATATATATAAACCTACACCCATCTCCACAAATCTAGCCATCCGGCCACCACAACCCGCCGATGCTAATGCAAAGTTCTTACAAGACTTGAGCTTCCCTGTCTTGGTTCATTTTCTTTTCAAGCTTCACTTTACCAAAGAAACAAACCCACCTATTTATGTGCTTACCGTTTATGTTTTAAGTTAATCTATTGAAATCTATTTATAGTATTTGAAACTTGCTTGTATATTTAAGTATTTTACTTGTTTCATAATGATAATTTCATTTTATTAATGTAGGATTGCTCGAGATTCGGGTAAAATGGATTTATGTTTTTACTTGATGAAATTGAGTGTGATTTTATAATTTAAGTGTGCTAGAATTGAAAAAAAAAAATAATGGCTACTAATTATTTTTTGGCAGTTTTATGGTTAAGTTGAGAGTTTAGTGTTTCAGCCAATCAACTATGGAAGGAAAAAAAATAAATAAATTAAGCTAACTTGAGTGAGCATGCCAAATATGCAAACAAGATCTTAGACAAGCCATTATAAAGCAAATAAAAAAACTTAAATTGCATGCACATAGAGAACCATATATTTCTTATAAAATCATAATAGAAAAGATAGTTGGATTAATAGATGGTTTGTGAGCATAAATATAAATAGTTATAGGAGTATTGTGATGAATGCAATAAGAATGAATCAAGATTATTCAAGTTAATGTTCACATCAAATCTCTTTAAATGAATAATCAAATATAAACGAAATAGAGTTATTAAATTTTTAAAAGATTATGATGAACCATTATGGGATGGGTGCATAACTCAAATAAAATTATTGGATATAACATAAGTGTTTACCAATCAATTTGATGGTACAATGAATATTTTATCAATGAATATATCTTTAATATAAAGTAATATAGTGAGGGTAAAAAACTTATAATAATAGGGTTTTTGTAAAGGGTTCGAGTTTCAATGAGTTTGAAGTTGATTATTATGGCAAGTTAGAAGAGGTGAATTACAATATCATAGGTTATAAGACACAATGTTTATCTTCTTCAAATGCTATTGGTATCATACCAATATAGGAATCCAAGTCAATCCTCATCATGATTTGAAAAATAAAATAAAATAAAATAAAAATAATAAACTTCACAACATCACCAATTCTTTTTATTTTTGTCAAATAATGCCACCAAGTGTATTATACATGGATACATACACTCTTTTATTTTTTTTTAAAAATCATAATAAAATTGATTCATTATCCATTTGCAAAACAAAACCTACGAGTTAGGCTCAAATAGTTAAAGACAATAACGTTGAAGTAATTGAGAAGATATGTTTTAAAAATAGATCAGTTAACTAATCCATATTGAATAGCTTCATATAACAAGTTGAAAAAAACCTAAATCTTCATATATTTGAGAAAACTTATGTCGAGGTTGATAAGTTAAATGTAATATTAAGTAATAATGCACATAGATAGAGTTTTAGATTATAGATAAACCATGAAATAATAGAGGAGATGTTGTTGGACAAGACAATGACAAAAATAAAAAGGAGAATTCTGATTAAAAGTTGATTAATTGATTTAGATGTCTCTCACTGTGTAACAATATAGGAAATGTGCAAATGTTGGTGCTTTATAATGCATTATATATGTTTATATTTATTGGATAATTTTATTGTTTATTTTTTAATATTTGTGTATGAAATTTTGTCTATCTCATTGGTGTGCACTGCTATTTATATGATGTTTTACCGTTTTAAGATTTTTTAATTGTTAGGATAAAGAATAAAAGAAGTGGCCAACTGCGGTGGAGTGTCTCCGAGACAGGAAATCCAAAAAGCTTGGAGAGAGATGGCAATGGGGATAACATTCATTGCTCTATGCATTTTTGCTTGTCTATGCCACAAATTAGGCAGACATCTAATTTGAACAGTAGCGCATTGTCTTACTTTCATATGGAAGTTTGCATTGGCCTAGTTGTTTACGAACAAGAATACCGCAGCCGCTCGCTAATATATTTTTCCCTCGTTCTGTGAAGGTTCTTAATTACAGAGCTTCACTGATATATATATATATAGAGAGAGAGAGAAGTGAGTACCCGCGCGCGCGAGTGTGTGAGTGAGGGAGAGGGAGAAGGAGAAAGAGAGATGGCTCGAAGTTTCTTGTCGAGGGAGTTCAATGAGGAAATCGTAGGTGAAACGAGTGGTCTTGATCTCAGTCTTTCAGCTATGGCTTGCTATCCGCACCCTTATTTTCCCATATTTGAGAGCAATGTTGTTTCCTGGATGCTTCCTTTTTCGGATGAAACTAGAGATGTTAAGAGGATCAAACGGTCCTCAAGCATGGTTGAATCCTTAAGCAGTACTCTTTATAGTGGTGGAAGCAGCATTTGCCGCAGTAGGAGCACTAATAGCTTAAACAACAGTCCAAAGCTTCATTTCAGAGATCATATATGGATTTATACGCAAAGATATCTGGCAGCTGAGGCTGTTGAAGAGGCAGCAGTAGCCGTGATCAATGCTGGGGAAGGTGGAAATGAAGAAGAAGGGAATATTGCTGATGGGATGAGGTTGGTTCAGCTTCTAATTGCTTGTGCTGAAGCCGTGGCTTGTCGTGACAACTCACATGCCTCAGCCTTATTATCTGAGCTCCGATCCAATGCTTTGGTCTTTGGCTCTGCTTTCCAACGTGTGGCATCTTGCTTCGTGCAAGGACTGATCGGCAGGCTTTCTCTGGCTCAACCCCCGGGGGCGGTCGGTTTTGTTGCACCCACCATGAACATAATGGACATTGCTTCAGACAAGAAGGAAGAAGAAGCTTTACGGCTTGTTTACGAAATTTGCCCACATATTCGGTTTGGTCATTTTGTTGCGAATAATGCTATTTTGGAAGCGTTTGAGGGAGAGAGTTCAGTTCATGTTGTGGACCTAGGAATGACACTTGGATTAACACACGGTCACCAATGGCGTCTGCTTATCCAAAGCCTCGCCGAACGTGCTGGAAAGCCACCTAGTCGCCTTCGAATAACCGGTGTTGGCCTGTGCGTTGACAGATTCCGAATCATCGGTGATGAACTCGAGGAATATGCAAAAGATATGGGCATCAATCTGGAGTTCTCAGTGGTGAAAACCAACTTGGAAAACTTGAGGCCTGAAGACATCGAAACCAGTGAAGGTGAAGTTCTTGTTGTCAACAGCATTCTTCAACTTCATTGCGTGGTTAAAGAAAGCAGGGGAGCTCTGAATTCTGTCTTGCAGATTATCCACGAGCTCTCACCGAAGGTTCTTGTTCTAGTTGAACAAGATTCAAGCCACAATGGTCCATTCTTTCTAGGAAGATTCATGGAGGCATTGCATTACTATTCCGCAATCTTTGACTCCTTGGATGCTATGCTGCCCAAATACGATACTAGGCGTGCCAAGATGGAGCAGTTTTATTTTGCAGAAGAGATAAAGAACATTGTGAGCTGTGAGGGGCCAGCAAGAGTTGAACGGCATGAGAGGGTGGACCAGTGGCGCAGGAGGATGAGCCGTGCAGGATTTCAGGTTGCCCCCATTAAGATGATGGCCCAGGCTAAGCGATGGCTGGTGAAGAATCAGGTTTGTGATGGCTACACAGTTATTGAAGAGAAGGGGTGCTTGGTGCTTGGCTGGAAATCGAAGCCTATAATTGCAGCTTCTTGCTGGAAATGCTAAATAAATGCCACCCCATAAATTAATTTTCATTTCTTGAATAAAATTGGTCCTGTTTCATGAAGCCATTGGTTGCTGGGTAAATGCTACCTTAACTTAAAACAATTAAAGTTATCAATATCGTTTTGATTGTTATTTTATTTTTTTCTATTAAAATATGATATTTTAGTTTTGAAATGTTTCGACATGCTATTTTGGGTTGTATTATTTAAGTATATATATATATATATATATATAAGTATATTAATTAAAAAAATAGTTTAAATCCAAAAATAAAATTAATTAGAATTGTGTATTTTAATTTAAAAAAACACAATAAAATAACTTTTCTGAATAAAATTATAAACATGTATAATATTATGAGAATACCATTATAAATATTGTAAGATCATTATATTTTCTGATTACTCTGAAATTTTAACATAATATATATAAATATATTAAGAGATTTCTTATAAAATTTCATCTTAATATAATGATCATATTAAGAAATATGATTAATTTTGTAAAATTATTCATTATTTAAAAAAAAATATTATTTGGACTAAACAGTACGGGTGGAACGAAACCGATATATTTTGACTGAAAAATCCAGAATGAGATAAAATTTAAATCGAGATATAATCAACACCATTTTATTTTATTTTTAATTAGTATAAAATATTTCGACCAAAACAAAACAAAATTTACAACTATGAAATCAACTAAAATCTTGTAACCCATGATATGTTCCGCCAAAATTAAACTGTTTTTTTCATGATTTCTTACTATTTTTATTTTAAACTATCTATATCATCTAGAAAATCAAATCTGATTTTAATTTAAAATTATTTTTAAATATAATAGAATGCATTATCAAATAGGCTGATTAGAAGAAGTTTCAGTTTGATCAATGCAATATATGATCATGAACTGAAAAAATTTATTGAGGCAGTATAATTGCTTTTAAAATATTTTTAATTAAAAAATATATTAAAATAATTTTTATTTTATTTTTTAAAATCAATACATAAAAGATAAAAAAAACTAAATTCGTAAAAAATATTTTTAATTCGCAAAAATAAAATCTTACTTTGCGCCATACCTTTCCTGATCTGGAAATTATTGAAAACAAACCAAAAACAGAACAAGGGCAATTGAGTAAAACCATGTCCAAGACAAAATCCAACTGTGGTTTAGTTCACTCGTGGGGAGACTAGAGCGGCTATAGAGAGAAAGGGGTTTGGCTTTAGCTTTAGCTTTAGCAGGACAGAGAAAATGGAGAGCGTAGCCGTGTTTGGTGGAGCCAAACCTTGTATCTCTTCTTTATCAACTTACAACACCAGCACCAAAGCCTTATCCTTCACTTCCTGCAATAACCTTAGCCTACGAACAACCCAACTATCTGCATTCCATTCAAAATCCCATCTTTTTTCTTTCAACAACTCCCCTTCTCATCCTCATGCTACTAAAACTCGCAACTCTAGAAAGCCCCGCATCTTTCTTCCTCATTTGGTGGCTTCCATGGTATTTATTTTTATTTCTTGATCCAAATAATTTTCTGTAGAATTGTTTTAGTATCTGTTTTTTCTAGCTGAAGTGAGGGAAAGGACAAGAATTGTTAGTGTTTTTGAATAATTATGGAAATTAGTGAGAGCCCCGGTCAGTGTTTGATATTTTTAGCAGTTATTCACGTGTTGTTTCGAAACCCCATTTGGAGTATTTGACATTTTTTTGTGTCCAGGAACAAGTTGACGAGACTTACATTATGGTCAAGCCTGATGGTGTTCAACGTGGCCTTGTAAGCGCTTTTTTTTTATTTGAACAGTAATTATTGTTAAATTTATGCAGTGATTGCTGGGGAATTTTGAGTAATGTTGAGATATTAGAGATTGGAACCTTCTGTTTTCATTGTTTAGGATAGATGAAAGTAGTTTTTATTGGATTGAGCCAAATGCGAAGTATTTTGCGTAAACCTGAGTATATATATTGGCAATTTAATAGTTGAAATGATACTATGTTTTGATTTTGGGATTCTAAATTTATTTTATGTGGATTGGGTTGCTTTAGGTTGGAGAAATAATCTCGAGGTTTGAGAAGAAAGGATTTAAACTGACTGCTTTGAAGCTTTTCCAATGCCCTAAAGAATTGGCAGAGGTTTGTAGTCCTGCAATGTTGATATTCACTCAATTTTTTTATATGGCGAAACCTTTATCCAATATCTTGCAAATTTTAGAGTTGTTTTGTATCCTTTTATAATGCTTTACTTGAAGCAAACTATTAAGGTTTATGATTATGTGATTGTAAAGCAAGTTTTTCTGTTGTTTGCTGAAAATGATGACAGAAACGATGAAAAAAGAAAAGGAAAAGAAAAAGAAAAAGAAATCTTGAAATCTTACAGCACAGTTGTCTTAAGTTACAGTAAAATTCCAAGCTTTCTGCTATTGTTTTGTATGATTATTGATAATCAATCACAGAAGAACTGTATTTTATCTTCCTGTTGATAACTTCCTTTCTCAATGGCCTAGTATAGAGTCTAAGCTTTCTACTAATCTTTCCTATGTTTTTTTTTTTTTTTTTATAATCAACCAGGAAAAAAGTTTGCTTTATCAATTTCTTGTCTCAGTTCAGTAACCGTGTTTTAGATGTCTATTTATTGTTACTGGAGTGTTACTGGAGTGTGGTCTTTTCATATCCTCAAATCACTGCATGTCTTACCGTTCTTTTATCTGCTATTCTGCATGATTAGGAGCACTATAAGGATCTCAAGGCCAAGCCTTTCTTCCCTGGTCTAATCGACTACATCACTTCTGGTCCAGTTGTGTGTATGGTATGAAGTTCATGAATCTGAGATTTCTATAGGTTTTGAGTTCTTTCTAGAATACTGACTATAATGTTATTTCACCAGGCATGGGAAGGTGTCGGGGTTGTAGCATCAGCACGTAAGCTGATAGGGTCCACGAATCCTCTTAATGCCGAACCAGGCACAATAAGAGGAGATCTTGCTGTTCAAACAGGAAGGTTAGGCCCTTCATACTATCCTGATAGGTTGCTTTATGTGCTCATTTTCACTTAATTGGGTTGCAATTTTTTTCATCCTACGGTGAACTTTCTGCAGGAATGTGGTTCATGGCAGTGACAGCCCAGAAAATGGAAAGCGTGAAATAGGTGGGACTGCTTATGCCCTGTGTTTAGTTATGTAAATCAAGCACAAATGATTCATTTGCTAATGATCTTTTGAGTACAGCTATATTCTTGTTTTCTGAATAGACAATGCAATGTTTGATGAAAATGAAGTCCATTCCTCAAATAGCCTTTCTCTTGTGTGTACAATATACTGTTTGCATGAGCCGAAAAAGCTTTCCTTCCATCTATGCTAGAAATTGTGCTAAGCTTCGAATTCAGTTGAGCTTTCAGACCTTTTGAAATGGTGAGTGAAAAGTCCCTAGTTGAGTTTTTCACAATTGATCAAGTCAATTAAAGAAAATTACAGGATTCATAAAATAAAGCATGAAAATAGTACGTAGCAAGCTTTTTACAAGGACCATGTGCTATAACATCAGGAGAATCACACACATAACCCAGAATAGGTGTTTAGATGGAAAATTCACTCTGAATGACGTAGACACTTGCTTTGGTCTTTCACTCTGTTTGGCACAAACTCAGTCTCACTGCTCACCCTTTTGTTTGTCACAACTGCAAGGCTGTAATTTGGTACAAATAAGCAGTAGACTTATTTCTTACTTGATTCCAATCTTCATTGAATCGTGGTTTCCCTGCACGTTTGTGCTGTACCATAATGAACACAAGACACTTGAAATTGTTACACCAAACTTTCGAGCCCCTTATCTCCAATGGAACCAGGAGTTGGCAGCAAAAAGATGTTGATTTTGCTCCAAATCGTGACAGTATTTTCTATTATAATACTTCAAGTGACAAATTAAAGCTTTTATGTCATAACACTTCTGTTCATTCTTCACAATTATCCCGGCCCCATTCTCCCCCCAAAAATTAACCACTTGCTTTCCCACAGGTCTCTGGTTTAAAGAAGGTGAAATATGTCAGTGGACACCAGCTATAGCACCTTGGCTAAGGGAGTGATTCTTGAAGTGAATTTGATTAAAGAGGCTTGCAGTTTTGAGGTGTTTATCATCTGAGCAGCTGTATTTATTTCAAACCTCATTGTTTTCAGGATTCTGAATGTTTTCATGTCAGTCATCAGAATCAAAATGTGAAACCTTCTGTAAGAAAACTCATGGAAACTGTTCTGTTTCTGCTCGTTTCTCAATAGCGCATAAAACTAATACAAAGAGTAATTTTCAATGAAGTAATTAATCATCCTACCAAATATCTCAAATTTCTTGTCTTCCAATTTGGAATTACTTTTAGTAAATGTAATAGCGATAATGGAATTTCTGAAATTTTATGCTCGTTGTATACTCAACCTAATCTAGGATTACCAATAACAAGATCATTCTATATTCTTAGAAAGTCTTTCAGTAGCTGGGCTTCTTTAGAAAGATACTGTTACTGAACTTGGATTCCAGTCACTCGTAGCTATGACCATTATTCCAAGCACAAGTGAGATTCACATCAATTAAGCTGGTTTCTAAGTTTATAAAAATATAATTTATATTATTTAAAGCTTTTCAAATACTAAGATTTGGATTAATGTTGTTGAAATGATTTCATTTCTACACAAATATAAGTATTCAAACAACCAATAAATGTTAGGTATTGCTATTATTGTGATAATCATTAGCTTAAGCGCACCAATTCAGATGACAGCACCAATATAAGATTAACATGCAATGAAAATAAAATTCCTGCCGTTGCTATAAACACCTTTTCTTCGGTTCAGTGTTTGGCCTATTTGGATTTTATGTGTAATCTTGGACAACTCAACGAACGCCATTCTGGATTCCACGGCTTTGTGAGAATTTAAACCCGAGTATCCGAATAGAAATCCCAAGGTTTTTTAGGCAAGTTAGTCGCATCAAAATGCCGTATGGAAGGATGTATTCCAGAAATTCTGGAAGGGGAAGAGAGAATTCGGAAACATAATTCACTTTCAAGCCAATATTTATTGGATAAGAAGAACATGGTAATACTGTGCTGTCCAGGTCTAACTAAATAATTCTGCAATAGGAGAGGGAGCCTAATGAGTCTTAACCATGCCTCAGATAGAAGGATGTATAGTTAACCCTGGAACATCTTGCTGGTCAGTTTGACCATCTATGATGTTTAGCCACCGAGTTTTGCACCTAAAAGATGTGCAATTTGATATCCATCCTGTTGAAGTGTAGAAGAGAGCTGTTTTGAGCTGCCATTCATTAAAGAACAGATTTGAAATTAAGTTATTATAAAATTTCTATGCATTGTACATGGTGTCGCAAGTGCCATATAAGGACTTGTGGATGACAACTACAAATTTCTATGCATATGTTACTATTTTGCTAAACATCAATTCCACTTCTATATTGATCGATTGTAGTAACTTGTAGTAACTGACAAGTGAATCAGAAAACCTGACCATCCATAGTAAACTAAGAAAGATGGATGCAGATGCTTACTTCATCAATACCAAGTCACCCCCTTCAAAGTAATCTCTTGAAGAAACTTTGCCTGCCATGCTTAGTCTTGAGATCTGTATCTGAAATGATAAAAATTGAGAAAGTTTGGCATCTATACAGTTTCTGAACGAATGAATACAACACAACTCCTATGCTAATCTAAAAAGAGATAAGAATATGCTGTGTGAGAAATTTAAAAGGATCCATTCAAAACGCCACTTAAATCACGATTGAATAAACACTGTTATATGGCGCTCACTCATTCAGCTAGGATTTAGAAAGCCACCTTTTAATCTGCCAGCAAGATGCAATGCTTCTTCAGCAATGGGTCTCCATTGTTCTGCACATGAGTAGTTGATACCAAGACCCACGCTGAGACCTCTCAAAAGATGCACGGTGCGAAGAACAGAATATAGTTCCTCCGGGAAAGTCTACACATGCAAAACACAGTATGAAAAATCTTATAATGGATAAAAATAGCGGCAGCAAGATTGCCATCTATTTTCTCGATTCAGCTACTCATTTCCCAAGCAAGATTTTCAAACCCGATCCTTAATTTCCCAAGATGGGTTATCAAATACAGATAAGACATCCAATAATGAAGCAGAATCACCGATTTCACCAATTCAAGTTTTCAGCTGGTTTGCAGCCTAATTCCTTTCTTAGAAAGTCTAATATGACACTGAACCACCCAAGGGGCCATGTGACTGGTTAACCAGTCATACCAAGCCAGCAAACTGTATTAACTACAGTTCTTCCAAGTTCAATTGCACTCTTCAGTCATGTTCTTCAAGTTCAAGACCCTCATTAAAACACTTTATGTTGTTCATTGCTGGAACAAACAATGATAACAGCACTGGACATGTTAAAAATCTATTGACAATCAAACAGAACAAAAGGCCTACAGCAACTACAAGGAAATGAAACTGTGATAGTTTTTTCTTCTGCGCCTCAGTGAAAATTTTTGGATTCCATCCAACTACCAACATGGTAACACATAGATTAATGGTTTCACCTTTTATTATATACTGCTTACCTCAACAGAGATCTTTTTAATGGAAGAATCCTCTGAAAAAGGCTGCAACATTGCTACTCCAGGTGGGAGTTTGGTGTCAAACATTGTTTGTGCCAACGTAAACAATTCCTGAAGTTCATTCTTGCATTTACTTAAGGTATCTATGCCTAGTTCCCTATAGCAGGATAAACAACAAAATATGAATATATTACACATAGCAGTACTAGGATTTGTATGGTTTATTAAATAAATAAAATGGCAATTGCTGAACTTTAACTGTATCCTAGATCATGTGAACCGACATAATCACAAATGAACCACTAAACTATATCCAGCAATTGACACATGAATATAGAATACAACGAGGCAAGCATTAGAATCATCAAATAAGATCTCCTGTTCATCATCAATCCATTAGGACCCATTACTAATCCACGCACCTATATGCACTCAGTTACACATAAATTTTGACCTTGGTTTCTCCTTTTGTCATGACAAACAATTGATAATAATAATTAAAATGAATGGTAATTACGGGCATTACCTATAGCTTTCTGCTGCTCTAATAGGGTTACCATCAGCAATAGCAAGTACCAAATTAGCATACCCAAGCCTCAACTTATCTGGGAGATCCTTCACCTGCCCGTAGTCTAACAAGGCAACCTGACTTGAGGTGAAAAGGGGGTACCGATAAGGTTAGTAGCTGAACATATACTTTACATCGTGTTTAGATCCTTTCATAATCATCTTTAGGTAACTACTGGATGAGAACTACGAGAATCATCGCAATCAGTCAAGAGCATATAGCATAAAAACACACACGTCAAAATCAAGAAATTCAGAGCAGATCACATAGAAATAAGAACTAGTAGCATACTTGCCTTAGAACCTTTACAGATCAATATATTTCCAGGATGAGGATCTGCGTGGAACAAACCACTCTTCAGTATCATTTGTCCATATGCTAGTGTCAAACTTTTAAGTATGTTCCTGCAACAAAAAATTTAAAAGGTGGATCACGCTTTTGTCAAGTAAAATGAGAAATTTTGCACCAATATAATGATTTCAAGAAAGCTAAAGCAATAATTTCATGAGAGAAGCCCCTTGAAAAGAAAACTCTAGAAACAAATAAAAAAAAAGTGCAAAAGGACTTCATACTCTCTGGGATGATCAAGGGGCTTACTGCTTTGTTGCTGCTGCAATCTTACCACCAGGATTTATTCCTCTTTTCGCTATTTCATCACCAAGATTCAAAATCGGGATCCCTTCCATGTACTCCATCACAAAGGCCCTCCTACATAAACAGAGAGGCATTTATCACCAAAAGGCTCCTGCCTGATGTTACAGGGAAAATGAATCAGAGCGAAAATGTCACAAACAAAGACCACAAGATAAGCACCCTATTGATTGTGTTTAGGACGAAAGAGGAGGTGCAACATTCAATGAAGACACCATAAGTTCAGGCCCATGCATGAACCATCAGGATCAATATATTAGTGGAGTTGCTAATTGGGGTTTTAAAATATCTATAAGAAAATTGTTAGCCAATCAGTAACAACGTAATCTCACTAATTTCTTGTCATCAACATGAACCAATCTAACAACTAATAGAAAAGCGGTATCTAACTTTGACACATAAGTTCATTCTGCCTTTTCATTCTGTTCAATTTATTCTCTTCTCCAATCACAGCACAGAAGTTTTTCTATGCTCTTACTCAGTATCTCCAGCCTATCAGAATTACGTTCAGCTTGGCATCATTTGGCCTAAACAGCCACCAGTTCTATCTCTTAAATGAAAAAAATAAGCAGGGGGGAGTTCAGAAAGTGCTATTTGAAGACCAAAAAAATGATTTCACGTGTCCAAAATATGAACTGTTCATAAAAGTAGCCACAATAAATAAAATAGAAAGAAGCATCTCAATGCTTTGATATTCTTTATGCAAAATGAAGCAAAGCACGTAATAAATTTGGCAGGACACACATACCTGCTGACCATATCCTTCAGAACTCGTGGCACTAAAACTGGACTTGTTTTATTATTCTCGTACAGAAATTGTCGGATTCTTTCCATGGTATCAGCCTCCCTTGTGAAGTCAAATTCATATCCAATCTTGAATAAAACAGGTGTAACAAATCATTTAAGCGCTTCATATTTTCAGGTGTAAATTCCATCAGCACAAAGTTTACATTTTTTATAGCAACAGTAGCATTCACAAATCTTGATATACGAAGTCAAACAAACAAATTAAGAACAGCTTCTAACTTAAAAATATCGAGCAGAATAAAACAACTGCCCGTTGCTTAAAATGCAAACCCACAATTCAGGAAATAAAAATGATAAATAATTTTATTCAAACTTTCCAAGTAATCAGATTGAATTTAGAGGTAAAATTATCCTGTCACTAAATCTTCAAAGCAAGAAAACATTTTGCAAATTCCTTATGACTGTAATTTTAGGCCCTGGAAAGGAGAAGGCCACTCTTGATTTTATGAGAAAGAAACCTAAATATTTGTGCCCATCTTTCTGTTGATTATTTATCGAAAAGGATCCATCAGCTGTCATCCAATGTTTCAAAACAAGTGTCATGAGATATCTAATTTGATGCTATGGATAAAAATCATGTCAGTTTAGCGAGATTACAAATCATGGCTTAGTCCTATCTACATGCATGAATGAAGTTCTGTCATACTGTTTGAATAAAATCGTTGATGCAAGGCTCACAAGAATATAGAAAAACAATATATCAGAAAAATCATACTTCTCTGAAGTTGTCCCGACCAGGAGAGGAAACAACCACATAATTAACTAAAAATTAAAGGTAATTAAAGGTTTGTTAGCCATAAAACCTTTAAATATCATTTCAACAAGCTGTCAGGAACAGTGAAGATGATTTATCAACCAAGTTGAAGAGAACATAGCTAAAGAACGAGTATATTTTGATATGGACTAGGAAGACTTGCGATTTTTTGTTTTGGTGAATGTAAATGGTAAACAATTAGTAAAAAAGACACAAAATATGAATTCAAGAAACTACATTTTCTGATAAACGACAAAATATAAATTTAATAAACTATATGTCCATGAACATAATAATCTAATATGAATTGCTTAGTGGTTGAACACATTTCACTCTAATTTTGCTAGATACTTTTTCTATTATACAGTATGTTCGATTAGAACGTTGGAGGTGATGAGCATTTTTCCTCGTGCTACTATTTCTATTCCAGAATCTCTTACTTCGAACCCTTAACTTTCGATTTAACCAACTGGAACAGGAAATAACTACAACACACAGAGGAAACAAGTGCTACCATAATCTACAAGGATAATAATACAAGAATAACGTGCACCTGTTTCTCCATTTCTTTTGTCACAGAGAACAGATCAAATTTGATATCTGTCTTTTGCATGTATAAAGCAAATGCTTGAAGGTTATGTATGTCTGTCATCATCAGAGCCTGAACTCTAGGATGTTGGACCTATAATGCAGTTGAAGTTAAAAATTTGCTGGCATTACCGAAGCTGTCAGTTTCACTCTGGTGTTTTGTTTTTATAATTGGAACGAAATGTTTCAGTTTCGAAGTGTTTCGACGAGCGGTTTCGAGATTGTACTGTTCATATATAATTAATTAATTATATATGTGAAAAAAATTAAAAAAGCAAAAAATTTAAATATAATTTTTATTTTTTATAAAATCAAAGTTGACGCAATAATTTTTTTTACAATATATATATATATATATATATATATATATATATATATATATATAAAATCAAGTGTTAAAAAATCAATTTGATGCTCCATGGAAAAAAAAAAACAGGAAAGTCAGGTCACATCAATAACCCACAACAATTTATCCAGGCAGGATGGGCAGTGCAGGAAATAATTTTTTTTCTGTAGCCGAAACAACATAGTCAAAGCAATACTGGCATGTTTCGGCTGATATTTGGTCGAAAAATCAAGAACAGATCGAAATTTAAATCAAGGTTAAAATAATTTTATTATTTTATAATATATATTTTTTAATTTTTATTGTTTTGATTTTGGTTCTCACATTTTCAATACATCTCATATATATATATATATATATATATAGAGAGAGAGAGAGAGAGAGAGAGAGAGAGTATTATAAAATCAATTTGATATTACATGGAAGAAAACAGGAAAGTCAGGTATTTTTGTGGGTCACGATGGGCGGTGCAGGAAATGATTTTTTTTTTTATAGTCGAAACGGCATAGATGAAATAATACCAGCATGAAATTTAACTAAAAAATCCGGAATGGATGAAATTTAAACAGGAGTAAAAACAACACTTTTTTATTTTGTTTTTTTAACTGGTATAAAATATTTTGACAGAAACAAAACGAAACTGATAACTATGAGCATTACAGAGCTTAAGAGGTTGCATCCAAGAATTCATACCTTGACAACAACATCACTCTTGTCACCTTTCAATCTCGCCCGATGAACCTAATTAGGCAGGGAAAACATGTCAGATAAACATGATACAGTACACTGTCATCTGTTGATCAATAGCAACTTATGTTCCAATGTTTACCACCAGCAAATTTCAAGATTCCAGATAATTCCATCATGAATAAAATCGTGTATAGCATGAAACATCTATCCTTCTAGCCAGGCAGATATTTTAAATTAAATGCAGTACCTGTGCAATTGAGGCAGAACCAAGAGGTTCCACATCAAATCTTTCAAAAATGTCCTCAATGCTTCGACCTAACTCTTTCTCCAGCACAAGCTTAACAGCATCAAATGGAGTTGCTGGAGCTCTATCGTACAAAGTAACAAGCCTTCTTACCCATGCTGCTGGAGCCAGGTCAGGCTTCCCAATGATTTGGGCAACCTAATTTAAATCCAGTAAAATGAATTACAGAAAGTGTAAAGGTCAAAACTCAATAGAATTAGACTTCTTTCCGTATATATTGTTCAACTTCACAAAAATCTCAAGGTCAAAGAACCATACACAGTAACGATATAAGAACGAGAATTACCTTGAGAAAGAACCCACCAAGATCAGAACACATAGCATAAATCTTTTCAGCAGCCAACTCATGCTGTCCTTCCCACAATGCCTCCCGCTTTTCCACATCCTTCACCAAACTCACCCTGAGTTGAAAAACCTACACAAAACCCATTAACCAAATCATGTTACACACGCAAATTAAGTCACATATATTCAAATGCAATCATATTCACGCATATCAATACAAAGAAAATAAAGAAAAGAGAAAAGATGAGAGAGCCTTACCTTATATCCAGTGTAGATATCAGCAGCACGAACCCAGAACTGAAAAGAACGCTGCCATGGTCTAAACTGAGTATAGAGCTTTTCTTGAATGTCTTTAAAATCAAGAAGACGAGGCATGGAGTAATTACAACGTCTTTTAAATGTGCTGTTTGCTTCTTCTTTTTTCCTGGATAAGTAGTTACAGTTACAAAAGGTGGATTTGATACTAAGAATAATACTGTATTGAACAGAGAATGTGTTTAAGGTTGTGGCTGAGGAACCTTAAAAATGAGAGGAGGAGGTGTGATTCCAAGGAAAGAGGAAGGAGATCTTTTTATATATCTGTTTACTATGCTTGGCTTCTAATTAAGACTTTGTGCACTGTCATGTGTCTGGAAAAGAAAGCAGGCTACTGCTTCTGCGGCTGTTCGAAAGTATTGTATAGTTTTTTTTAAAAAAAAAAATATTTTATTTTATTTTTTAAAAGCTATTTTATCAAAATCACATGAAAGAAAAAACAATAACTCAACAGCAGAATTATTATAATAGGTGGATGTGATACACGTTCAGGCAAGCATGCAAGAGTTGCTAAAACAAATCATCCTCGACCATGACTGAACATGAGCTGGGAATCATAAGCAGATGCCTCGACCTGCCAGAACTTTTTCATGCATGAATGATTTGACAGGCGACCTATCCAACACAGAGGAGCAAATTATGAACCAGATTGACCAAGACGGACGATATTTGCTCTCTCTTTCATGTAAGATACGTAAAGAATAGTTGATACCCAGGGAAAGTACGGTATCGTAGAGAACACCAAGTATTGGATCTGAGCAGAAAACATCATGGCAGAATACAGAATCCATCAGTACATCCTAATTTTGTGAAATACAGAATCCCATTAGCATATATCTCAGCACAGACCCGCTTCCCATCGGTGTGTTTCCAGCAAAAACCTCTTTAAGAAATGACACATACAAAAGACACTTCTTCACAAACCTCGCTAGTTCTCTAGTTAATATGCAGCGAAGGGGATACCTTTCAGGTACTTCGATGGAGGAAGTAATAATTGCACCTGTCTACTTTACATATTGACTTGCAATTGGGCTTGTATCGAAGTAGAATGACGAGTATTTCAGTTCAGATCGGTTTTTATTAATAAAAACAATTAAATTAAAATAAAAAATTAAAAAAAATTAAACTGAACCAGACTTTAAACCGACCAGTTTTAGTTTGATTTTTTAACTAAAAAACCATAAAAATAGTTTTTTTTTTTAGTTTTTGTTTTACTTTAAACAAGTTTTCTCTTCTCTCATTTAACTAAAATGGGAGCAAATAAAAAAAAAATTGAACTGAACAGGAAAAAAAAAATATAGCATTTTTTTTTTAATTTGAACCGGTTAGGTGTCGGTTTACTAGTTTTTTACTTAAAAAACTAAAAATCAAACTGGACCAAAAGTTTTTTAAAAAATTCTAATCAATTTATTGAGTTTTTTTCTCAATTTGGTTTTTCTCTATTATTTTTTTTTGTTTTCTCGATTTAATTAATTTTTCAATTTTTTTCACACCGGAAATAGGATTTGACTATATCAATGACTCCGTAGTCCTAACACTATTAAATGAGATGCATATCCTGACTCAAACTCGAGACTTGTTATTTAAATTTTTACAACCATACCACACCACTTGGAGACGAGACTAAAAGATATAAAGAAGGTAAAGATAGTAACTTTCTCAAATGACCAATAGAATTCAATAATCTTCAATTGCTTTGTGATCTCGATGAGCAATGTTATGATGGCTCATTATCATGGAGGGTTGCACTTGGAGGTTAGGAATGTTATAAAACTAAAGCCATATTGGACTTGTAACGATGTGGTAAGTTGGCATTGAAGATGGAGAAACAAATCAAGGAAAGGATGGCAATGGCTCAGAGTTTTGGCCAAGAATATGAGAGCAAGCCTTGTAGAATTGTTTCTGCCCCCAACACAAATTCAACAAGCACTACAAGGCCTTCTTAACTATTAGATAATTATATAAATTATATTTTAGGATTTCACCTAATAGTTTGAGTTTTTAGATAAAATAATTTCTTAACATAATATCAAAACCTTGTTGACGTAACGGTCACAAATTCGAATCTCACAACACTCATTTTATTTGATAAAAGAATCAAGTACAAGGTAGTATAGACCTGTGTGCAAGTTTGAAGCCCAAAGAGTTTTTACTTGAGAGGATGTGTTAAAGAATCATATAAATCATATTATGGAGCTCATCTAATAATTTGAACTTTTAAGTGAGATGATTTCTTAACATTAACAAGAAAGATTGTTAATATCAATTGATCTACTGTTATTCGAGTGTTTTAAATGTCAAAGTAAAGGGAGGCAGGCCATATTGCATCTCGTGGAACAAAAGGCAAATATTAAAAGGTTGTTGAAAAAGATGTTCCAATTGATCTTTGAATGAAGAAGATAACATGGCCATCTAAAGAAGCCTAAATGCAGATCACATGGAGGGAGACCATTAGCTCCGAAACAATATTTTCCATATAGAATTCACGTCTCTTGAAAAGGTGTTAATAAATGTGGTAGTTGTTAAAATGGTGGATAATTCAATTTAATAATTATAAAGATTAAATGTGTTTAATATTAAGATGTATGGTGATTTTTATTTAAAAATACATCTAAATAATCTCTTTTTTTAGATTTTTTTTATTTTATTATTTTTGATATCATATCATTACATCAAAATAATTGGAAATCATTCAAAAATCAAAGGAATTGTTTTTTTCAAATCAAATGTACTTTTAAAACATATAAACGCAAAAATAAATAATGTTTTACTTATTACTTGGTAGACCCTCATGGGATAATGATAGAATAGATGTGCATGATGAATTCCAAAATGTTAAACCCAACGGGAGTGCTGAATTTTAATGAGAAATCTGGCACTTTAAGGGGCCAGGACCTCCAATTTCTTTGTTTGATTTGAATGAAAAGTGATCTCATTTACTTCATTCGTTAGCCTTAAATAGGCAAATTAATTACATCCATAACCACAACACTACTTAATTAACTCCCCATTCTTCCCACTATCCCACACTTAGTTAACTGCAGACTATTAATTAATTAATTCAAATACTAAAAGGAATATTTACATAACAGATCCCCCATTCCTACAAATTACTTCTAGACCCGAAGAAATCCTTGAATTAAACATAAATTGCATCTTGGTCCCTTGCTTTAAATACCCTATGTTGACTGGCTTCTAACATAAAACTCCTAATATTTTTAAGAAAGGTGTGAAAATTATCCTGGATCCCAACAAGATAGAGATCATTCCAAATCTTAAAAAAGAGAAGCAAATAACCTGTTAATTTAGGGGTGTAATTTGGGAGTATAATTAATGTTATTTTTAAAAATATTTTTAATATTACTTTTAAAAATATTTTTCATTTAAAAAGACATCAAATTAATTTTTTTTAAAATTATTTTTGACATCAAAAATAATTTAAAAAATATCTAAATTTTTTAATTTAAAATAAAATAAAATAAAACTTTCTATTTTTTTAAAAAATACTCTTAAAACAATGCCACACATGACCCTAAGTTGGACTTACTTGGGTGAGCACGGAAAGGAATTGATGGTTACCGGCCCCAACTGCATGAAAGTAGCTAGATTGTGACCCTCTCAATGCAAGTCACTTTACATGACAACATTATAGTGCAAGCAAAAACCTAGTGAATTCAACTGTCTTCATCGATGGCATCATGTTTCTATGAAAATGACCATCGACTTTCAATAACACAAGTAAAATGGCTTTGCAACTCAGTGCTGTATTTTACGCGAGAGAACCTCAACAGCATAGCGATAACATAAATGTCAAAGTAATAGGGCCTAGTTGAGGTAGTTTTTCACCAGAGCTCATTATCAAAAGAGGCAAATGTCAAAGTAATAGGGCCTAGTTGAGGTAGTTTTTCACTGGAGTTCATTATCAAAGGAGGCAGCTCAGGCTTGCATGGATCCCATCTGTCAAAATAAGCACAATAAAATAGAATTCAGTTCAGAAACTAAAAACTACTAACACACACGATCAGCATGCTCAGATTCTTAATAATACTTGGGCAAAGAAACCAATGAAGCGCCTTTCAACTAGTATCACAATGATCAAATGGGAAACATCCATCATAAAATCCCTATGCTCCATCTTTCTTTGGGATTCTCGAATTTTAGTCATTTCTGAATCACAACAAATGCCTACCTACTTCAAAGATCAATTACACGTGACAGCTTCTGGATCCGGTTTAATAAGAAGTCCCCTTGCTTGATAGTTGCTTGGTAGAGAGCGTTCTTTGCATCAGGGCGGTTGGTTTCAAGAACACCTGCAACCTTATCAATCTTGCAGTGAAGCTTCCCTGCTGCAATAAAACGGGATAGTTCCCTGCAGGCACAGAAAAGTTTGATTAAATGCCAGCTTTCATGTTGTATAACTCAAAAGTTCTGGTGAGAAAGGAGCATGAAATTCAGCCACTCACAGATCAATGAACTCCAATGTCACCCCAAAAGCCTTGGCCATTGCTTCAATGGTAACACTCTTATAGGATTCCAAGAACTGGGAATAGACAACGGTTCTGACCTCCCTCATGTAATATCGGAAGTGTGGATGCAAATAGCGGTCCAGTTTAATTTGCTCGGTCAGGCCAGCTGAAAATAAAATCAAACAAAAATGAACATGGTTCCAGCAGCGATAAATGTATATAATAGATTTATAAAGGATGTCATGTGTATCATATCTCTACTTACCAAATGCTGAGAAAAATGATTTATATTGACAGTCATACAGAGAGTTCAAAAACTCTGAAAGGTGTGGGATTTTCCCGATCACTGTCAAGATCTCAGGAGCATCCACCACCTGCCGAATTCAATTATAATTAGAAACAATGAAGCATAATCAACTGGAGAATTACATGACAGGAGCAAATCATAACCCTCAATACCTTTTGCTTGAGGGAAACTCTATCCAATGATATGATGCTCGTAAGGACAGTATAAAATATGAAGGTGTCATATGGGAAAAGTTCATATGTAGTGAAGGTTGAAATAGAATCTAAAAATAAGTCGGCTGCCTTCTTGAAATTTCTAGTGGACATGCAATACAAGCCTTCATAAACCTTTAAACGGTTCTTCCTTTCCCAGTCACCTCCCTCTTCAAACAAGCTGTCATAAAGACAAAAACACTTGTAATGAAAAAAATACAACTTCTATGATTTTGACAAGGCAGAATCAAAGAGAAAATGCAATTAAAGAATTTATGTCTTTACTTGTTTGCCTTGTCAATGCTCTTGGAAATGAGATCAAAATCCATGTAGAAAAAGCCAAGCTGTAAAGTATAGAACACCAAATCCATCCTTTGCCCAACTGCAACTGTTTTGCCTTCTGTCACCTTGAGTTGTTCCAATGCTTTATCCTGGTTCAAAAGGGGATGGGAGTGTGAGTAAGATATTCACTAAAAAGAAAATAATTGAAACAAACAACAGTTACAAAAAAAGTACGAAGTCATTGTTAATCACCTTGTCACCAATCCGAATGTAGAACAAGGACTTGGCTAAATGAGCTTCTCGAACTTCACTTTCACCTAAGTTTTCTTCAGCATCAGCAATCCTATAAAACAGCCAGAACTGAACCATATCAGAAGAGTAACCAAACACTATACAGTTTTTGAATCTGAATAGCATGCATGATGCAGAATACAGTGCTAGTAGTTCAATATGACCAACTGAACCATGAGAGTGTCCCCATCTTTGATACTCTATTGATCAGATTCTACAGAAAAGATCCCAAACCTTCTATGATAAGACCCATCAACAACACTTAAGCTGTTATTCATCTATTTGCAATAATATCCACAATCCATGAAAGAAAAAAGGTGGAGAATCAAGTTCACAAAAAGTCATTTGTTGAAAGGTAGTAAAGATCTTGTTTTTTATTAAAATAAAAAATATGCATGAAGAGACTACTCTCATGATAACCATCATGGCCAAGACAGAGATTACGACACTCAAACAATACTTCTTTGTTGTATAGTTACATACACATCCTCAATACAATTTAATTAAAATTTCAAACAATCTATGATAGACACTAATTAAATTTCTTGTCCCGCATCTTAACCACAATATATTTACTTCTTGCAAATGCAAGCATGTGCCATCACCATTGAGGTTGACACATTTAGGTGATAAAACTTACTCCCATTTGATCATTTCCAATAATTACAAACAGAAATATCCATGCACGATCAAGCTAGTGAACCTCATAAAGCATTCCTCAATGGCTGCAGGATCTCTCAAATTAACCATTCCTTGAAAGCATCTTCAAAATCTAAAAATCAAGTTTATTTTCACCCTTCTTTGGTTTCTAGACACATCTTACTTCAGCATACAGACAAGCAAATTATCCACAACTAAATCTAGTGACTGTTTCCTAAAAAGGTTCAAATCCAAATTGAATTACACAAATACATATATTCAAATACACAAGCAGCCAACTAATCCCATTATATCATCAGGTTGCAATCATTTCTTCAGTTTCACCAAATGGATTTTCATCCCTCAGCAGAATTGCATACTGCAGACTTCAAATCCTTTTAAGCTTCTATATCCACCCTCCTCACTTTCATAAACCCATCCATCATCAGTCACCAACCCATTTCAAACCATGCTTTTAAAAACAATATAATTACATCCCAGATGAACCCGATAAATTTAGACTCGGTAACTCTTCTTAAGCTCACCAAGTTATAAGTAGCATTAATGTTCTCCTCAAATGTGAGCGCGTGCTTAGTTAAGAGCAAACTGTAGCAGGTGATAGATGCTGTATGAAAGACAAATTATACATACATAATATAAAGACGGTTAATTATGAGAAATACATTACAATTTTTATATTATAAGTTCTCCCATCTGCATTTTTGCTCATATTCATCCTCTTCAGACAAGAACATGCTTCATTTTAACCTCCACACCCATTAACAGTCTAGTTAGGGACTAAAATCTAAATTAGCTGGCACAAAAAAGAAAGATTATATAAACAGTAATGACAAAAAAACAACTTCAAGTCTTCATTCAATTGCAACTACGTTTTTCTAATTAATAAAAAAAATCCACCAATATCAAGCCCAGTCTATTGAGGTCAGAATTAAAGTTGAATTTGTCATCCCTAGGCTAGCATCTTAACCATAACACGGTCATTCCTTGCATATGCTAATTTGTTCCTCACATATACTAACATGTATTCTGCTGCCAAACCAGTTAGATAAAAGAGAGAGCATTGTGTTTGAAAACTTGCTTCCAGTTTGAGCACTTATGAAAGCAAAACATTAGTACATTTATTTAGACACCCCAGGTCAAGGGTAGAATAGAAGATAAACTCTTGCAAAATCAGCATTTATATGATTTGGCATTGTTTGACTTAATCATCTAGGAGTAACATGTAGTAATGCCTCCCTCAAAATGAAATTATAGATCCCAAAATCAAGACTGTTAAATTTTATTTATTATTATGCTTGATCATTTCATTCTTTATTTAATTATTTTTGCACAACCAGGTACTCGCTATAAATGTCTAAATCCAAGTCAAACCCTTAAAATAAAAGGCATACCTTAATGGCTGAAGGATCTCTCATAATCATCATATGGATCCCTTTAAAGCATCTTCTAAATCTCAAAATCAAGTTCATTTCACTTTGTTCAGTATAAACCATCTAATCCCAAACTGAGATGTACAGTGTAAATACTAGAATAAAACTATGAGAAGACTTTGAGCCAACAAGTTCCAGATGTCTACAAGAGGTTGTTTAACCTCTAAATTTTTTATCCCACACCCACCAGAACTCCTACTGAATGCCCCGAGTCTTTTATGCCACCATTTTCGCATCTCTATCAGAAGCTCATTCTTGACAAGCCAGCCAATCCACTCTAACCAACCTCTTGAAAAAAATTATTTCGTCGCAAACACACCCAAAAACCTAAAACCAATTATTTTTCTTAGGCTAACAGCTTCCAGCAACATCACATACTCCTCAATTATGCATGTATCCTAAACCTACAATGCTAGCGAGTGATATAAGTATTTGGATAAGCCCCAAAAAGTATATAGCAAAAAATAAAGAAAAAAAAATTAAAACAAAGGAGCAGAATTATAGAACACTCATTTCAAGTTCCTTGTTTTCCTACACTCATTTTTTATTCATTTTCAACAGCACCACACAAAAATATACCTCACCTCAATCTTCACATCAGGAAACAACCCAGTTAAAGAATACATTTAAATAATTGACACTAATTGATAAATAAACAATAGTTCAGCACTACCCTGTTACTTCTATCTAATAATGAGCTCCAGTGATTTTACCCTAATCCCGATAATTAAAAAAGCGCAGAGTAAATTACTAAATATAAAGTTCAAAATTATAATTTAGTAAAATATCTAACAAACATGTCCAACTTGAAAACAAAAAATAAAATAAAATAACTCAAAACTCACTTCTCATCGAGCTTTTTAAGCTCGTCTTCATTCTTAGCTCGCATCGAATCCAAAAGACTCTGATCTTTCTCTAGCAATGACTCCGCCATTAGGGTTTCATACAAAGGAACCATATCTACACAAGAAAAAAGAAATTAAACGACTTAAGTAATTGATCACTGAGTTGCAACTCAGCAAGTATTTACCGTCAGTTTTGATAGCCGTCAAAACCTCCTCTTTCAAGTGGACCTTCTCGATATCTTGGACGTCATTGTGAGTCAACAGGAACAGCTTGTTTGCGAGGACGAGATGCGGTTGCTGAGTACCCTCTTGGTTTTCCATTGTGGATTGTATCGGTGGTGATTCGGCGAGTTGGGTTTCTGGAGTTTCTTTTCGAAAGGAGAGGGGTTTGCTTGAGCAAGGAGTCAGCGAGAGATAGTAGGAAGCGATGAAATAGAGAATTTTGGTGTTATAAAGGGGACGGATGTGATTCGGTGAGCAACGTTAGCCCGTGCTATGTTATGAGTAGTGTTGTATTTCAATTTAATTTTTTTTATTTTAGTTAAAATTATATATATTTACCAAGTTTAAAAAATTACAGTTTATATTCTTAATTAATATATTTTAAATAAATAAATAAATTATTATCATATGTATAATATATAGATTCTCACACAAAACCAGTCAAAAAAAAATCTTTTCCAAATATAATTTCTCTCTCTTTAAATATCATTTTCTTATTCTTTTCATGACTACCTAATCTCAAATAAAAATCTAGTGTTTTTAATTGATCTTTTAATCTTTGTCAATTTGTTGGCAAAAGAAAATTGATTCCAAGCAAATATCATAATTATTCATTTTTCAATAAAATTCATTTTGATCTCGTATCTTGAATCGTATGTTAATCGAGTTCACTCAAATTAACTCAATATTTATTTATTTTATTTTATTTTATTCAGTTTCATTTTTTATCATTTAGTTTTCTTGGGAGTTGATTTCCATTTATTCAAAAAACAATTATGTGAACTTGCAATTGTAGATTCAATTTTATGTGTTATGTAGTCATCGATTACTTGTTACAACCTAATTATATAGGAAACTCTATCAAAACTTTGATAGATTCATGAATAATGAACTTGCATGATCCTTATAATAAATGAGTAGCTATACACACAAAAAAAATATTGTTTTGCAACTATCATGAAGGAAATCAAGTGAAATTTGTATCCAAATATTGAGATTATTATAAGTTTTAAATTTTAGGTTAATCTAATATGTTGTTGTTTTAATATTAATAAAAACATATATCATCTTGAAATTTCTTAAATTCAAATCATGGTTTTACTAGATTGTGTTTCTCTTAGACTCATTAAGTTAACTAAATCATGTAAAGGCAATTCGCTTCTAAGTTAATTTTAAACCCGAGTTAGGCAAAAAGATGGGTTTGATTTGTTTGGTTGCGTTATATAACAATAAACAATTATTTTTTATATAAAAAAAAATCCCATCTTCTAATTTTTTTTTTAATTTCATAATTCAATAAATGAAGTTATCATAATTTCAAATTAATAATTTGTAACTAAGGTATTAAAAATACGCAAAAGAAAATGTGTTGGCATTGTGGATTTTTTTTCTGGATATAATGAATTGTTTTCAATGACTAATTAAAAATATGATACATATATCAAATAAAATTATATTAAAAATATTCAAAAACAAATAATTATATATAAAAAAAGGGTAACACTACTTAAATACTGAAGCAAAAAATTGTTTTTCTTTGTTAAACTAAAAAAGAAATATACATGTAAATATTAATCTCTGACTATGAAAAATTACTCAAAACTCTTTTATATCTAATCATATGATAATCAAAATGAATATTTATAAGAAAGTTAATAATTTAAACTCTAAAAAAAAATGTTTTTTCTCCAAGATTTTAAAGTTAATAATTAAAATAGTTTAAAGTTAAGAAAAATGAGTTTTAAAGTTAAACTCATGTATATTCATGTAGACTCGACATGAATTTGAATTGGGGTTGGGCCTGAGTTTGGGATTAGGCCTTGGTTTATTTTAGAATAATATAATAATATTTTAGACCACAAAAACATTATTTTGAGCCAACTAAAATTTGAACTTGAACCTAATTCATGAAAAAAATATATTTTAATCTATTGTTTCATCTAGTATTAGTTCATTGTTTCGTCTAGTATAACTCATATGTATATTTGTGTCGGCTCGACCTGAAGTTACGTGTTACCCAGAAACAATTCAAACATATGCCAAAACATTAAGGTTTAATTCATGATTTATAGTAGTTAACAAAAAATTGATAATGGTGATAATAAATTTTAATAATTATCAATATTAATTGTTTTACTTTTTAGCTTCTACACATAAGGGTGAAGGAAGAGTTTAAAACAAGTTTGTATTGTATTTTTACACACTCTCACTTACCCTATTCTTAGTGTTTTTCATGCTTTGATATTCCTCTATAATCTAAAGTTTAGGTTCATTTTGTTGAGAGATTATTGAGTTTTTTTTTTACTTTAATTTAGAAAATAATGTTTATAAATGTGTCTAACTGAGGAGGTGTTGTTGGAATCTTATAATTTTAATTTTGATTATATATAATTTTATATACATAGTATGCATTTTGATATTTTATTATTATATTTGTATATAAAACATATTTATTTTAAAATATATATTATAAATTAATTTGTATTTTTATATATAATTTGTATTTTGTATGTCTATAGATTAAAACCGGAATAAATACTAGTATTTTTCTTATACAACTTCTTTTAACATATCAACGTATCGTTGCTATAATAAACTAAATAATTTATGTTTTTTTAATCACTAGTCTAGTGATTATACACACACACACACACACACACACACAATTTAAGCTTTTCATTATGTCATGGGTGACTAAAAAAACCAAAAAATCGATTAAATCAAAAAAATTAATTAAGAAAAAAGCTAATTAGAATTTTTTAAAAATTTCCAGTCCGATTCATTTTTTTTTAAATAATAAATCAAAATCGAACCAATCCGGCTCCAATTAAAAAAAATATATGCTATATTTTTTTTATTCTTTCAGTTCTGCTCAACTTTTTAGATATACTTTTATTTTGATTAAATGGTAAATGGTAAAATTTGATTAAAGTAAAAAAAAAACCCCTAAAAAATAAGGTCCAATTCATTTTTTTTTTAATTTAATTGTTTTTATTGATAAAAAAGAAACCGAACCAAAAATATTTACTCCTCAATCAAGCCACCACGAGAGATTCTGCGCATTAATTGTTACAAACCTTTAATTTCCTTTGCTTGGAGCACTTTTCTTTATCACTCTTGCTGAGCACTATAATCAGCCGGGGAACCGTTGGAGAATTCATATTCTTATTTAATGCTCAACTAATATTGAGTCCATTTAATGCTAAAATATTTTAATTATCAACCTCTAATTCACACCGTTTAGATTGGAGTGATGGGTAAATTGTTAGAATATAAATAAATATATTTTATAAAAAAATAAAAATATATTCTAGAATATACATAATGATAATATATAGTATTTGAAATATATATATAAAACTGCTAAACACTCGGCATGAATATGTAAAAAGATTGTAAGAGTAAATAAATTCAAAAATTCATTATCCCTTTTGTTTTTTCTCTTCTCCCTCTTCCGGTCTCTAAACTCCATTTTTTTTCTTAATTTCTTTAATTATCTAAAATCTCTCTCAATCCTAATATAAATGTGTTTTGATACATGATTCAATACTATATATGGAACTTATATTGGTTTACTAAATGTTAAAAGAAGAAACAAAGTTGAAAAGGATGATAATTACATGGAAAATTTAGGGTTGTTGCAAATAGTGATATTAATAATTAATCATTCAGTATTAAATTTATTAGGGATTGAATTTCATTTTTTTTTCATGTATAATATTTCCATACTAATGACTTGAGTTATGAGTTGGAAGATAAGATATAATTTTTTTTTTCAATTTTATCATTCTACATTATTTTTCTTTTAATATAAAAAGCTTTGTGATTTTTTTTTATTTTTTTTTATTAGGTCAATCCAATATTATAATCTAGTCCACGAGTTTTAGAGGTTAATATTAGCTAATTTGCATCTTATTACCCAACTCACATATATATCATGCTATCTCAAATTGACTCAATCTTGATTCATTTTTTTCTTTTAATATAAAAAGCTTTGTGATTTTTTTTTAATTTTTTTTATCAGGTCAATCTAATATTATAATCTAGTCCACGAGTTTTAGAGGTTAATATTAGTTGACCTGCATCTTATTACCCAACTCACATATATATATATATATATATATATATATATATATATATATATATATATATATATATATATATATATATATCATGTTATCTCAAATTGACTCGATCTTGATTCATTTTTTTCTTTTTTAATTAATTACGCACTTCCAAAGATTTTTCTCTCTCTATGTTATCATGATTTTCTTTATTTATTATTATTATTATTATTTTAGTTTTGAACTTTTACTATTGTTGTCAATTCTTTTTTATCATCTAATTAAAATAAAACTAACCTGATAAGTATAGTCAGAGATATAATTCGAGTGTTTAATTTATTTATTTTTATTTAAACAAGAAGAGAAAAAGCTCATGCATTTGCAAAACGCAGACATGATTGAAGGCGCAAAGGACAAAACTGCCAATCACAAAAAGATTACAAATATATAAGCTGCACTTATCATATCCCTGGTAAAAGCTGCGAAGTGATCAGCCTACGAACCTTGAGAAAATGGTTTCTCCTTCCACATATTTTTCTTCCCAAATCACACTAATTGCCATTTTCTTTTTCTGCTCTGAGAATTTTGCTTTTACTACTGCAGCCCATACCTTTGGTGGTTCCTTCAAGAAAATATATGCCTTCGGTGATTCCTTTACAGACACCGGCAACACCAGGTCGGCGTCAGGTCCGAATGGTTTTCGCCATGTCTCAAACCCTCCATACGGCAGCACCTTCTTTCATCACCCCACCAACAGATACTCTGATGGGCGACTTGTGATTGACTTTGTGGCTGAAACGCTGTCCTTGCCATACTTGCCACCTTACCTAGGCCACAGGGACAACGCACCTCATGGGATCAACTTTGCTGTTGCTGGCTCCACAGCAATAAATCATGCTTTCTTTGTCACGAACAACCTTTGGTTTGACATGACTCCTCAATCTATTCAAACTCAAATGATTTGGTTCAACAAGTTCTTGGAGAGTCAGGGATGCAAAGGGACAGTGTCATCGAGCCCTGAGTGCAAGGCAGTACTTGATGGTGCGTTGATCTGGGTTGGTGAAATCGGAGTCAATGATTATGCATACACTGTTGGATCTTTCGTGTCAAGTGACACAATTAGGAAGCTTGCAATAGTCAGCGTCACCGGATTCCTACAGGTAATAACTGAGCTCTCATGCTTCTAAATGGCGATAATTCCATTTTAATTAACAAGCAAGATCAATATTGCTGTGGATATCGTTCATTGTACTTGACTTTATGAAATTACAGACATTGCTGAGGAAAGGTGTGAAAAATGTTGTTGTTCAAGGTCTGCCTCCTACAGGATGCTTACCACTGGCCCTGGCCCTGGCCCGTGTAGACGACAGAGATGATTTAGGCTGCGTGAAGAGTGTAAACAATCAATCCTACACCCATACTGTTGTTTACCAAAAGACAGTACAAGATCTCAGAAAACAGTTCCCTGCTGCTGTCATTACTTATCTTGACTACTGGAATGCGTACGCCATGGTTATGAAGAATCCGGAGAAGTACGGATTCAAAGAGCCATTCATGGCATGCTGCGGATCAGGAGGTCCGCCCTACAATTTTGAAGTGCTTTCAACATGTGGCTCGGCTGAGGCAAATGCCTGCCCAAACCCTTCTCAGTACATTAACTGGGATGGGGTTCATCTCACTGAAGCCATGTATAAAGTGCTCAGTCGCATGTTTCTGAGTGGAAAATTCAGTCATCCTCCATTCGTTTCCTTGATGGGTAGGAAACAGCACGACTGAATTGTTCCTGATCGAACAAGCTTCAGTAGCTTCAGTAATGGTGTTTATGGTCAATGAGATCTAGCTATATGGTCGGGTACTTGAGTTAGCAGTTCAAGACATGTATGTAGAAGTCACCAAATATATACTTTGTATGAGAGATTCTTTCTTGAGTCTTTCACATTTCTTTCCATAATTTAATAGAGTTGAACTCGAGTTGCATATATTATTGACGCATAGGAAAACACAAAGAATATGATCTATGTAAATATTCTGTAAATCATTCTAGAGTTAACTAGAAACGAGAGAAACTCTCAAAAAAATTTAAAAATTTATTGAATGAATATCCATGTTAATATTTTGTAAAGCATTATGGAGTCTACTAGAAACGAGAGAAATTCTTAAGAAAATTTAAAATTTTATTGAATAATTGAATGATCTCGTCCAAAGGGCTTATAAGCATATTTAAAATAATAACCTAACTCTAATTATTGTTGGACAAGAGAAGCGGAGCTAATTAATAAAAATTATCAAAAATAACAAAATTAAAATAATTATGAAAATTAAAACTGTTATAAATCCTGAGCAAATCAAAATTGATGGAAATCCATTCGGTTTTGAAAAACAAAAATTATGACTAAAACAAAACTTTTCTAAAATAACAAAAAAGATGATTTCAGAGATTAAATAATGGAATTCGACTAAAAAATGATATGCATCAACAAAAAAAACTTTAATTATTAACAATCATGTCAAAACACATCAACTATGTGAATTACATTTCATTTTGACTTCTACTCCTGATTTACTGAAATTCAATTACCTTTAAATTTAAAATATTTCTTTTCAACATGTACGCATCCACTATTTACTCTACTTCAATTATCGTGCAAGTTTTCTTAGATTTTCACTAGGTTACAACGAGTACTTAACTTGATGAAGATAAGGAAATAGAGGGAGGGTGCAAGGGCTCATTACTCTGCTTCCAAAAATGACAGGCAGCTAGATCCTGAAGGAGATTTTATGTAGCTCACAAAGCATTCTCCTTCAAATAAAGACTCATAACTACATGATTTTATGTGACGTAAAACTCCCAACTACTTCCTGGAAGGGTTGACTCTTGGGTTTAAAGATCATGTAGGATGCGCCACGCATTCTAGCTCAACCACTATTTCTGTTTTTTCCTTTGAATACGACAAAACGGGTCCTCTCAGCAATGCAGTGAAATGTCAGCCAGAATTCTGACTTTTCTCTTTACCTTGGAATCCTGTGCCCTCTTCTCTAATCCTGCTATCCTCCCCTTCTATAGTTTTCGTCTAAGAACATGTTAAGATTTTATTGGGATTAGCAGCAGCACAGGTAGACTCTAGTTTAGCAGAGCATATTTTCTTGCCTCTATTAGATTCTCGACACCCTTATCCGCGTCAACTTCTATGACAGGGAAATCAATGTGAATAACATGAATGGTTGATTGCGCGGGAATAAACATTTCCTCTGCTTCCAGCTAGAGACTTAAATCTTCAGATAAATGCTGCCAAGGAGAAACATAATGGCTTCAACATTTTGACAGCGAAAAAATTATATATGGTGTTTACAGAGCAGGTTCTTAAACGGTGTATAAAAAGAGACACAAAGGGTTTGCTCTTTAGTCTTAGGTTTAATATGATGATAATTAAAAATTTATATAGTTATTAATTCATTATCCGTGAAATTGAAAATTTATATCATTATTAATTTCAGGACAATCATGTAAATAAAAAAAAAAAAAATAGAGTGAGATAAACAAAAGAGAGTGCCTTTCAGAATCAGTGCAACAATTCTACTCATTTACTTGGCATATCATAATTATGTTTCTTCTGTTCTGATCAGTAAAGCAAGAAATCATATCATGTTACTTTCTCCACAAACTTTTGACCTTTTCTTCCTATAGATTGTGTAGTGACATAAAGTGAAATTTCAAGTATGCAGTTGATTTATACTGTTGAGAATCCAAACCTTAATCTTAGTTACCATATATACATTATTTGATCCTTGATTAAAGACTATTCACTGTACACATTTATTTCTGATTTACTTTCGTAGCTGATATTATTTGATTTGTTATCAATTCTTTTATTCTGCAATTAATTTTTTTTACTCTGTAAATGGTTATAGATAAGAATTACTCACCATCCTTTGAACTGTGGTGATTTGAACATGTATTCTCATATACTATCGCAATAAAAAAGGCTAGAATAGAATAGCAAATTTGTTCATCCATGTATTGTGAAGATGTGGAATATAGTAGCTCCAAACTACTAATTCATGATTTCAGCCACATGCAATACGCAAGAAACCAAAGTATCCCACTGATCATCTTGTTCGTGTATCATTTGCATGGAGGATTTTGCAAATCCAAGCTTGACATGGACAACACGAGAGAATACTACACATAATCATGAACTCACTATTGGAGCACAGAAACAAGTTTCTAATGTTTCATCCTTCAACTGAAATGTGATTATGGAATCCCTTCTAAAAGCAGGCAAAAGAAAAATGCGTGAACAAGCATATAATTTACCCTTATACTGAAGAAAACTTGCTAGTTATGTTTACAGTTAAGAAGGTCAGCATATTTAGAATTAAAGCATCCAAATTGTTCGAAAGATAAAGATCTAAAGATTTCAATGCCACAGCAAAAATGCATGACTGGCTTTCATTCCTCAGCATATCATTCCCGTAAATCAGTTCAACAATCAATGAAATCAAAATGATCTAAAAACACCAAAAAAATTTCATTTAAAAAAAAAAAAAAATGAATTGGCACCCAAGAGGCGGTTGTCACAGTTTGAAGTATTTCCACTTCCCTTTCTCTTTCCTTGCACATTCCTAAAAAGAAAGATAAATAAATAAACTGTGCTGGAAAATTTCTGGATTTGATACAATAACCAGGGTTTCTTCCATTGATCATCTACATAATTCTGAACAGTTAATAAATTATGAATGGAATTTAAATATGGAAACCTCACCAAACTTTATGTCCAAGTGATGGCCTGCTATTTTTTATCCAAATTTGATTGTCATTCTTCCAAGTCTGTCAGATTAGATTAGGTGCTCATAATACATCAGGAATATATCATCCGGGATATCTTTTGGCAAGTCGTTTATAAAAAGATAGAACCTCAAGATATCTTCCTCTAATATGGTTTTAGTGTCAACCACATCACCAATGCAAGTGAGAACCCAGAGATCTTCTGAATTTACTCTCTTCAAACTTCCTCGACAAAATGGGCATGATTCTGACCTTGTGTTCCTGCAAAGAATGGGTGTCAAATGTTAAACCTATGGGCCTTTTCCACTATTACACGTAATGGCGGACAGTATCAGAAATGAAAGAGATAACAGTAAGCTTAACAAATTACATACCATTCATGGTAGCAGTTGATACACATTGCATGGCAGCAGCTTGGCGCAACCATTTTTGTGCAAGGTTCCAAGCAGATCCCACATTCGTCTTCCCTCAGCAGATCTACATCTGAAAGTTTCCTCCTATCTTCTATTCTGTTCTTGACAATCATCTCCGAGCAGTGGCCTTCTTCCTGAGTTGCATCTGGCTCCACTGTATCACCATGAAGACGCTGAAGTGATGGTAATATAACAGCTGCAATTTTGAGTCGGTCAGACTTCAATGGATATATCTAAGCGCAAGAATCAAAAAAACTGCCAATCACAGTATGTCAAGATATTATATCCTATTGAGGATTTATTTATCACCATGAAGTCTTGCAAACACAATTCTTAACAGCATCATAGTTTTCAAGAATGAATGCCCGTGTAAAGTTCTCAATGTAACTAATCACTTATGAAACATAGAAAACCAGAAATATGCTGAATGTTCTGTAAAGCAATATATGCCACCATTCCCATCTTTCCATCCATCTACCACTTTCTGTATATGTTATCAACAGTCATTCTTTAGATATGAAAACTATGGAGGGAATACATTTTTTTACACACCATAGAATTGCCTAATAGTTGCTTTCCGTCCGCATGAAGAAATCTTCGGCTTCCTGTCTGAGCATACCTAAAAACAGAAGTACCTATTCAGATCACCAAATTTAAAGAGCTGTAGTTCGATTCTTGAAAAGGAAAAAACAAACTAATTAGTTTGAAAGAGTAGAGCATAATAAGCAAGTAAACAGCTGACCGACCTTATAAACAACAATGTGGAAAAGGTTAAAATAAGTTGAAAGTAGACATGTACATGAGCAATCCATCCACTGGAACAAAAACAGAAAAACGGGTGCCAAGTGATTATAAACCAGTTTCATTTGAAGACAGGAACCACTTTTGGCTCTTGGAATAGAAGCTGCCCTGCAAATGTCAACCCTCGAGTAAATCCACACACGAATGAACCTCAAAGAAGTAGTGTTGTAGTCTTAGCAGTTCAGAATTCAGTCATGCTTTACAATGCTCCAAAATCCAAACAAAACATAGAAACTAAAATGGTAGCATAAATGAGGCTAACTCTGCAAATTATAGTGCGCACAGCACAGCAGAAACGCCATATTTTCTAGAACGAAGGCTTGCTCTTCAAAATGCCAAATTGCTATAAACAGAAGCAGTTGCATCATTTCTGGTGTGCCAAGTTTATTTTTATTTTTATTATTATTATTAATATTATTACAGGCTATAGCTATAAATTCAATTCATCAACAAGAACTGAGCGTGGACTGTTAACAAACCAAAATTGCCCAGATGAGTGTTTTGTCAGAGAAAGCCTTGAATTGCACATGTAATGATGAAAATTAAACCATCAAAACCCAAGGTTAAACTGAACATAAAAGAAAGGAACTTCTATAAAACCCACATTAATCATGGAATTTTTCTGGTTCTCCATAGCATAAAAACACTACAGGAAAAAAAAAATTACAGTTTACAAATGATACACAACACACAGGCCAAAAACTTCCCGAATTTCAACAGTAGCAGAATATCAAGCAACTAAACGAATATAAACAGCAAAGAAAACAATATCCCCCCCTCCCAAAAATAAAAATAAAATAGAAATAGAAACACTCAGAGAGAACACTCACAACAAATTAGCATGCTGAATATCGGCCTCAATAACCTTAAGGGAGTCTTTATACGATGACATTGCAGCAAGCTCATGATAGTCCATCATCTCTCTTACTTGGCTATGGCATAAATTTACAAGAACAGAAGAACAAATATACCGAGAAAGAAATGATCATAAAAGGAAAGTGGAAGTTTTTCTTACTTGTTGAACACAAATCAAAGAAATAAAAGGAACAGTTCGTTCTTTGGAGACCAAAGCCTAAAAGGGGTGAGAAAGTAAGTGTACGAGGCAACTTGGTCATGAAACTCACAACCCATCACATCCTTAACATGGGATTTCCTTTTAAAAAATATAAAAATTTCGGTTCTTTTGTTTACAAAGGGACAGTTTTTTTTTTTTTTTGGTGCAGAAACATTTTTGAAAAAAAAAATCTTTTTTCTCTTTAATTTAAATGAATTTAAAAAATAAAAAATAGTTATTTTAATAAATTTTAAAATAAAAATACTTTTGAAAAAACAGTTACTAAATTGCTAAAAAATTTCAAATGATTTTAGTTTGGTAAACGGTTAGGATTCATGGTTTGACTTAGTTCTTGGTGCTGGACAGTCAGCCTTTTGGTGGTGCCGTTACGAGTAGGTGCTTACTCAAGAATTAATCTCTTTTTTTTCGAAATAAAAAAGATTTCAGAAAAAAAATACTGTATTTAATTCCTAATTTATTCATTTTTCTCTAGATTAAAACATAAAAAATTAATAATAAAATATATATATATATATATATATATATATAATAATTAAAAAATTTGAATAAGAGTCAATCTTCAAATGGACCACAATATATCTATCGAAAATCTTGAGATGATACATTACACGGTGGCGTATTCTATCCTCTTTTTTTTCTAGAGAGAGAGAGAGAGAGAGAGATGGAGACTTTGACTAGTAAACGGATGGACAACACTTAACTACTTTAATTATGAGGGAAGCATTTACATTTATAAGGGCAAGTCCAATGCGAAGAGGTATTTTGGAGAGCTAAATTTTTAAAATGGATTTTTGAATAGTGTATATATGGCTTTTTTGTTGATGTGTACTCCAATGGTAAAAGTCATTTTGGAGAGCCATTTTTTTAATCTTATTTTAAATAAATTATAATTATTTTATATATAGTTTAATTATGCAATTCATTATACAGTTAATAGGAGTAAATTTTTTAATTAAATAATTGTTTTTTTAAAAAAACCTCCAACAATAATTTTTTATATATATTTAAATTTAAAAAATAAATGTAAATATAATTAAAATACCCGCAATATTTGAAATTTAAAATTTAAGTCCATTTGCATAAAAAATAAATTGTGTGATTTTCCCAAGTGATATTTTATCTAACTCAAATTCTATTAAAATTACAGTAGTAATAAGCTTATAAAAATATCTATTTACAAATAAATGCTCAGCAGCTCTAAACATAAAGTTTAAATAATTTATAAATCTAACAGTAAATTTAAAACATATAATTGAACTAATTGATCAAGAAATTTCTAATTTATCAATTTTGCATAATCATTTTTTTTATTCTAATTATTATTATTAATTATCCCCAAAAAAATTATAATAAATATTATTATTATTAACCCCCTTATTTATTTATTTTTATTAAATATTATTATTAATTAACTTCCCCCACACACCCCCACACAGCCACACCCGAAACCCTATATCTTCTCCTTATCACTTGCGCCGCCTCCTCTCACTTAGCTCTCCTTGAAGAATGCCACCCTACTCGCTTTGAAGATTTCTTTTCTACTCTGGAACCATGGATTCATTGGAATCCACTCGAATACTTCACAAAATTAAAGATCCAAGCCAAAAACCGAAGTTTATATTACCTTTGATTACGGTAATCTTGCTACTCGTATATGCCCATTTACTATTCTCTAGCCCTCCAATTTAAAACTCACAAAACCCACATTATTTGGCTCAAACATGCACCCCCCTGAAAATTAGTCGCCAAATGAGATCTCTCTACCTGCATCAATCTCTCAACATAAAGGCTTGGAAAACAGACCAATCAAATTGATCCAACAATTGAAGTCCCAAACTAAATCTATCAACCCTCTCACTGTCTTTGAACAAAAGAGGTACGCAAATAAATCCTTCTCCATCTTTGTTTATATTATCTTTGTTTCATGTTTTTGGGTTCTTTGGGTTCTATCAAAGCTGTGGGCACACGATTTTGATGAAGGTATTTGTTGTGGTTTATCTTGCTCTGACTGGAAAATATTGCTCTTTACTGTGATTTTTTAGTTGTTTCAATTCATTATTCGTCTTTCTGTTGTGTTTTAACTTGGAGAATTCAACAGTGCAATTCCAACGGTAATATTTTATTTTTGGCTTTGCAGGAAAATTCTGTAGGAATAGCTCTGCTGGTTTAAAATAGCCATTTTGGATGTTGATTTGGCTCTCCTGTTGGAGTTCAAAACAGAATGAAAACATCCATAAATTTAAAAATATAGCTTTGGCTTCAGGGATGGCTCTTCCCTTGGACTTGCCCTAAGGATAGTTGAGAGTCAGTTTTAAGCGTGTTCGACTAAGGGTGTTTGACTGTGTTTTAAAAATGATTTTAAAAAATCTTCATTTTTTTAATTTTAAATTAAAAATATTAATATTTATAGATTATTTTGATTTGATAATGTAAAAATTTTTTTAAAAAAATTAAAAAATTATTTTAATGTATTTATAAATAAAAAATATTTTTAAAGGTAATTTCACTCACGCTCTCAAACAAGCAATCAATTTATGTCTGAAATGTGGTTGATGTTGCTTTTAAAAATAATTTTTGTTCGGAAATATATCAAAATAATAATATTTTTTTATTTTTTTTAAATTATTTTTTATATTAGTATATGAAAATGATCTAAAAATATAAAAAAAATTAATTGAAAGTAAAAAATAAAAATAAAAATTATTTTAAAAAAATATTTTTGAAATGCAATGCAAAGATATAAAAATATTTTTGATTTATATTAAAAATATTTGTTAGAAAAATATTTCGGAACAAATTACAAAATAAGCTAAAGGAGATCGGTAAATCACTTTTGCAGTCACTGTTCATTTACACTCATTATCAATTATCACTGTAGACTGGACATTTGATTTGCTACATCGAACCTACATGAGATCGCTCATCAATTGTTCACCCACACTCTCATATATTACTGTGGACTGGATGAACGATCTCCTGCTTCGCGCTACACCCACAACTACTGTCTCAAAATTCAACATTTCACGTTGCGGATTTCAATTCAGCATAACACACGCACTGCTGGCTTCTAAAAATTCAAAATTGCACTTGAATGAAAAATTTAAAACAAATCTGATGCATTGTGGCCTTGCATTTGCCTGATTTAAAAACCAAAAAAAAAGTTTAAAAATTCAAAAGTGCACACGAATAAAAAGTTTAAAAGAAAGTTGGTTACACCTCAAATTAATCATGTTTATGCAATAAGAAAACCATTACAAATTTAAATATACCCATGAATATTTGGATTTACAAAGTGGTATTTCAAAATATGTCAAAAAAAATTTGTTGAAGCTGCTGAAACCTAAGGACAGTGCAGGGACAATGCCAGTGTGTGGATTCAAGCACCATCGCCAATGGAAGGGGCCGTGAAGTCAATCGATGAAGAAAGGAAACAACTGCGAGGAGAAGGGAATTGATGGAAGAGGAAGGTTAGGGCTGGACCAGTCAAAGTGAAGAGGCTGTGAGATGAATGGGTGGTTGGCCGTCTATGGGATGGTGGCTGGCAGCTGAGAAGGGAGTGTAGCCTGTTTGGGTGAGGCAATGTGGTGAGGAGAGGGAAGATGAGTCTGTGTGTGGAGAGGGAAGGTGACGATGGAAAAGGGGAGAGGAACTAACATGAGGGGTTGTGGGATGACAGTGAAGGTGGAGTCAATTATTGTACTGGTCTGATGATAATTGTCAGTGAAAAATGAGAGAGAGAGAGAGATTGCTTGGTTGGAAATGAATAAATTATAGAGATATTTAATTACTTGTATCTTTTGTCTTTGGATTTTTTTTTTATCCTAACCATGCCTTTGACAAGGTCTTCTCGAATTAAATCCCTATGATGGGATTAGTCATAGTAGCAAAGCCAAGGGCTGGAGAGGCTGTCCCCCTCCTAAAAGATTATTTTTTCTATAATACATGAAGTAATAAATACCCCTCTTAATACATATATTATTATTATTATTATTATTATTATTATTATTATTATTATTATATAGCTAATATTTTTGTTTTTTTAGAGCACGGTATCTGTGACGGTTTACACGCACCACGACTAATCTCTGAATCTATTTTTTTAACATTTTTTTTCCTAATTTTTTTTCAATTATATATTTTTTTTGTTTTTTTCATGTCTGAGGTGTCCAGGTTAGTTTATGGACATCACGATTTTTTTCTCATTACTGTTTAAAAAAGCATTTTCCTCTTGTATTTTTTTTATAACCAAGCTTTTTTTTATTTCTTTTAAACCGGGGTATCCGTGGTAGCTCATGCATACCACGACTAATCTCGGGATCCACTTTTTGTAACATTATTTTCCCTGTTTTTTTCATCTTATACATTTTTTTTTATCTCGGACCCATTTTTTTTATATATTTTTTTCCTGTTTTTTTTTCCCACTTATACATTTTGTTTTAGTTTTTTTTTATAACCGTGGTGTTCGAGCCAGCTTACGCGCACCATAATTTTTTTCCAACGTATATATTTTTTTTATAACAGGGGTATTCAAGACAACTTATGCTCGCCATGAATAATCCCTGGAATTATTTTTTTTAATATTTTTTTTTCTATTTCTTTTCCCCACTTATAATTTTTTTCTTTTATAACTAGGGTGTCCGGGTCAGCTTGAGTACACCATGACTATTATTTTATAAAATAGTTAAAGGAGATCGTATTTTCAAATAGTAATGAACAGTTATTTCAACTGGTTTTCACTTTTCACTACTATTTGAAAAAAAATCTTTTTTTATATATTTCTTATTTTTGTCAATGTTATATGTATATGATTTTATTTTTTATTTCTATGTTTTTTTATTTCACTGTTATTAAGATTTTTTTTAATATTTAAATTTTAATTTGTGTTGGTAATCATTTAAAAAATAATGTTTGTTATTATTTCTTTTTTTTATTCTTCAAGTTAAATAATTTTTTAAAATATTAAAATATTTATTTTTTGTTAATATTATTAGGTATTGAATTTTTTAATTATTATAGATAAAACATTCAAAAAAATGATAATGATTATTTGTAAGTTTTATTTTCTTTTAAATATATCACACTAATTAATATTAGATCCTTAGTATATATAAATGACCTAAGTTTTTTTGAAAAAAAAAATAATATCATTGTTCTAAAATACTTTTAATATAATAATATGAAAATAAAAAAAATTATGGATTTTTTTTCTCTAGCAATAATTATGGTCTCACCAATTTTTATTATTTCCACTGTTATTAAATTTATTTTTTTAATGTTTCATTTTAATTTTTGTTGGTGGTCATTTCAAAAATGATATTGTTTTATCTCTTTTTTTATTCTTCGGTTCAAGTAATGTTTGAAAATCTAATAATATTTATTTTTATTTTGTCATTTATTTAGTTTTTTAATTGTTTTTTTGTTTATATTGTTAGGTGTTAAAATTTCTTATTATTATAGATAAAACATTCAAAATAATGATAATGATTATTTATAATATTTTTTCCTTATCAATATATGAGACTAATTATATATTTTGATATTTATTTAATATCAGCACCTTAACACACACACACACACACACACTACTTATTATTATTCTAAAATATTTTTAATATAATAATATGAGTAATAAATTTTACAATCAGTTTTCTACATAAAAAAAATCATTTCTGACAGATTTTATCAAAAGAGTTTTAGCAGTAGCAACATTCAATCGCTTTTTGGTTGGAAAAAAAACTCATTTTTAACAGATTTTATCAATTATAATTTTATTAATTAAATATTAAAATAACAAAATATAATATACATAAAATCAATTAATTTTTTATATAAATAAAAAAACCCTGCACAACAGGCAGGAAAATTCACTCGATTTATTTAAATTAGAAGGGAAGCATCACTGTATTTAACGTGATAGAATTCGGGAATTCCAAGGTGGGGGAAAAGGAACACCAGTAGTTAGCAGACAAGTTTGTCTTTCCCTTTGTATTAAAATCTAAGTTTATGCTCCAAGAAAACATTTATATAATTTAGATTTATTTTTACGATAGATCATCTAACAGATGGGCTCGTTTGGTTTGCCTCTTGAGGCCTGCATTCTGATTCGGCCCATCATCTGACAAAGTCTTTGAAAGCTGAATTTTGATTTTTACAATGTAGTCCTTAAACCTTTGTTTCTCTCCAGTTGCATCCTTTTATGCTTAAATTCAATTTATCAAGAATTGTTTAGGAGAGACACAAATTAAAAGGAGGGGACCAAAGTGTAATAAAAGAGAAAAATATAAGCCTTTTTACAATGTAGTTCTTAAGCCTTTTTTCTTGCCCGTTGTTTTTTTTCTCTTTAATACTGGATTTTTATTTCCTTTTTATTTATTCAACACATTTTCAATAATTTTTATGGTGTCTTTTTTAATGCAATGCAATTTAATTCTTACTTAGTTTATGGATAAGATTTCAATTTTTATGATATTATGAGACTTTTTTTTTTTTTATGTAGACCTACTTATTTTTCTTCTCTTATTTTACTAAATCGCTTTTGTAAACATGTTTTTTTATTCAGTAAAACACTAGTTTCAAGAAATTAAGGAGGTGTTTGGGAATGCTTCTAGAAAGTATTTATGAAAAAATTTAAAAAAATATTATTTTTTATTTTAAATTAATTTTTTTGGTGTTTTTAGATCATTTTGATATGCTGATGTCAAAAATAATTTTAAAAAATAAAAAATATATTATTTTGATGCATTTCTAAAAGAAAAGTATTTTTAAAAACAACCGCAAACACACTTCCAAACAGGCATTAAGTATTTACTTGTGTTGCGATATTAATTTTCTTGATCTATATTTATCTCTTGATTTTTTTTAATATAGTCTTTACTTATTACGAACAATTTTTTTCATGTATTAGCACATATGATTATTGATTTGTTTAATTAAATACACACATTAATTTTTTAATTTACAATTAGCATTTTTCATATCAAAAAACACATTGAAAAAATATGTATACTTATTTTTTATGTTGATTGTTTTTTTTATATAAAATCTAATTGAAACCGGGTAACTTGGTGCCCTTTTGATTCGGGGTTAGGCTAGAGCCTCTTTGATGGAAAATACAAGTCTTTTTTCTTATCAAAATAACACCATTTTGAATTAATTTTTTTAGAAATAAAATATTTAAAAAAACTAGTAAGATATTAGGTTAGTGAAATCAACCTGAATTAATCATATTATACACTAGTCAAAGTTTTGAATTGGTTTAATCCTAGCTCAAATCAATTCTCATAATTAAAACATTTTTTCTTCTATTTTTGTTACTCAATAGTATAATATGAATATAATCCAATTTTTTACCCTTTACCCCATATTTCCTTTACCTAAAACACTAATAAAAAGTATAATTAACTAGCTAAAATTAATTATAATGAAAAAATTTACCCTTAAAAGGTGCTTGACACTATATTTAAATTTTTTTTTTTGAAAAAATTAAAATATTTTTATATTTCACTTTAAATTAAAAAAATAGTGTTTTTAGATCATTTTCATGTACTAATATCAAAATATTTTTTTTAAATATTTTTTTAATATATTTTTAAATAAAAAATAATAATTTCAACCATCCTCGTAAACTGATAAGAAAGATTTCAGAAAAGTCAGAACCCATGAATCAACCCATAAATTAGGGATTTTTTTAGTATCGCATAAACAAATTACAATTAATGACTCTAGTCATCAATTCTCAAATTTCTTCTTTAAAAAATTGTTAACTGAATTGATTACCATAAATCAGATAACTCGGCTTTTCAAAACTTTGGTCGACAAGGCTCCTGTCGAGAGAAACCCTGAAAGAAACGGTGTCGTACAAGTGATAGTAATACTAGGTTAGGAAAGGACGAAGCAGAACACGTGAACGGAAGAAGCAGCAGTAGAGTAGAACACATTCTCATGGAAAGGAAAACTAGTTGTGCAAAAAATATATAAGGGCAAGTCCAACGGGAGCAATCAGGGGAGGCAAGGCTATAATTTTTAAAAATTTAGTTATTTTTATTAATTTTGTGTCTCCAATGTAGAGAGCTAATTGAAGAGCCAAAAAGACTTCTCTATACTTGAGAGGCATTCCCACAGGTTTCAATCGCAGAGGCAAAAAAAAGTTGACCGTTATAATATTACCGTTGCATTGTCTAAATAGAAACACACAGCAATACAATGAATGAATTCACAATGGAAACAATTGAAAAAACACAGTATATTTTCCAGCCAATCCAAACAAGAAAAAACATAGAAAATTATCATAAAAAATACTGAGTAAAAACAAACCCATTGTTCACCGCACCAATTGCTCCTCTCATTACAAGCTCTTGCATCGCCATCTTCTTCCTCTTTTATTGTGATTTTGAAGAACACATACTGAGCAATTAAAGGAAGATAGAGTGGAGTAATGGAAGGAAGGATGAGGAGTAATTTTGGACTAACAGATGGATGGAAAGAGTGGTTATTGAGAAAAAATGATGTGGGTGAGGGAGGGTGGCTGTCGGCGCAAAATTGAGAAAGGGAAAGTGAAGATACAGGTTAGGGTAAGGGGAACGGGGTGAGGGGGGTGGGTTTTATAATAATAATAATTATTATTATTATTATTATAATTATGAAGGGAACGGGTGGGGGGGTTTATATTAACTATTATTATTATTATTATTATTATTATTATTATTATAATTATGAAAGGGAACGGGTGGGGTGGGTGGGTTTTATATTAATTATTATTATTATTATTATTATGAAGGGGAACGGGTGGGGGTGGGTTTTATATTAATATTAATAATAATTATTATAATAATAATAATAATAATTATTATTATTATTAATTATAATTATAATTATAATAATTAGTATAAAAAATAAAGGTATTAATTTGTAATTAATTTGATTGAATTATTTGTAATGGAATGTATTTTAATTAATTATGTTTGAACTAATATATTTTAATGTATTCATTTTGATTTTTTAAGTTTTTCTAGCATTCAAAAACAATAAGTAACATTAATTAATTTCAAATACAACAACCATAAAAATATATATATAATTACTTGAAAAACAAACAAGAAGTAGCTTAAATTTCAAATTTCAAATATTATGGATTTTTTTAATTATATTTAAAATTATTTTTTAAAATTTAAATATAATTAAAAATAATAATTTTATTATTTGAGAGTTTTTCAAAAGAAATTATTTAATTATATAATTTACTCTTATTAATTAATTAGTTGTATAATTAAACTACATAAAAAATAATTGCACTATATTTAAATAATATAAAAAAATAGCTCTCTAAAATGGCTTTTACTATTGGAGCACATATTAATAAAAAAATCATATACACATTATTCAAAGAGTCATTTTAAAAATTTAGCTCTTAAAAATAGCTCTTGGTATTTTACTTAGAGCAACTTTAATGGTAGAAGGTATTTTGAAGAGCCAAATCTTTAAAATAGCTCTTTGAATAGTATATATATAGCTTTTTTGTTGATGTGTGCTTTAATGGTAAAAGCCATTTTAGAGAGCCATTTTTTTTTAATATTATTTTAAATATAGTATAATTATTTTATATGTAGTTTAATTATGCAATTAATTATATAATTAATAGAAATAGATTATATAATTAAATAATTATTTTTAAAAAACCCTCAAACAATATAATTATTAATTTTGTATATAATTTTTTACATATATATATATATATATATATATGCTGATGTGGCCGTTTTACCTTTCCACATGAACTACTACAAATAGCAGCTCATGTAGGAGAAGGTATTTTTACCTTCAGTTTTAACACTCCCGTTAAAGTGCTTACAGTTATGCAAAACAAGTTAAAAAATTCTTTTTATATTTTTAGCTATTGTAATGCCTGTGCCGCTGCAGTTGCCCTTACCCTATTAGTTTGAAACAGGCTCCTCATAGATTCTACTCTCATAGATTCTACCGACTCAAAACTGTAAAGGGTTTCCACCGTCTTTCTCATCACAGCCAGAGCAAGAGCCGCCACTTTGTAAGTTGTCTCCTCCATTCTTTCTCTCCTTTTCTTCCTTTTGGTCTCTTGATCGCTTTGGAATCTTTCTCAATTTTGGGGTTTCGTGGTTTTTTAATGCTTTTAACTCTCTCTTTTATCTCTCTTCGATGGACTAGGGAGATGTTCTGTTTATAAAAAAAGGTAGTGCATGGTTGGAATTTGGGAACCACATCCACATTAATAGATTAGAGAGCCAGCTAGCAATCTTTTTCGTTTCTTTTTTGAACTTTCATGGGTTGTTTCTCATACAGTGAACCTGCCCCACCCTGTTTCCTTAAAGGAATCATGGGTCCGTTTTGCTGAATGCCAAGATAGTAAGTTGAGCTTAGGTTATCTAAAATCTTATGTTGTCTCCATTACTTTACTTTTATAATGTATGCATCATTATTTTTTTGTTATATAGATAGTTTGTTTTCTCCTTCAATATCATTATGGCGTCAGTGCTTTTTAATGCCTTGTTATGGACATTATTTTGCCCTAGAGTTTCCCAATTTACTGCAATCTGAAACTATGATCTGTGATTATTGAACAAAGCAAACACTGGGCTTTGTAAGATTTGTTTTAAAATCCATCACTTAGTTGCCTCTTTCGAAGTTTGCACTGCTAAAATTTACTTTGTATTTCACAATGCGATTGAAATTATATTTTTAAAGTGATTTATTTATATATAATTTTAACGTCTCATATCAAAATTATTTAAAAACTCTTAAAAAATATTAATTTGGTGCTTTTCAGATAACAATTACTTGTAAAAGCATCCAAACCACAATAACAATCGATGCCTTGCTATAATAAGTTCCAGGGATAAGAGTAGATGCTAGATTTGCCTAAATGTTTAACAAAATTTATACAAAGGACGCGTGGAAAATCATGATCCTGTTCCCATTTTTGTCAAACACATGGGCATCACATGTGCTATTAGTTTGTTTTGGAAGCAATTTGTAGATGTTTTTCTTTTGCATAAATTAATTCCAATATGAGTTCTTGGTTATGATTTGGGGCATTTTGAATATACAGATGCTCATTTTAACTTGACAGGTCAAGTTAAGTAGTTTATGACTTTCGTTTTCCAATTACTTGATATCAGTCAGGAATTTGCAACCCTTGGAGTTTTTAACAAGATAGGAAAATGCAGATGGACATTCCTAGACCTGTAAATTTAGTGGTTTGACTTCTAGCTCATTAGGGTGTTCACTTGGTGTCCATACCCTTTTGAGAATTTGTTTTCTTCTCCATTATTATCTAAATAGCTCTCCTCTCAGTGCTTTTTTTTTTTTTCCTTTCCTTTTGTTTCTTACCATGAAGCCCTTTTTCTTACAATCTTTCTAATGTGAAAGAGAGTTCAGCTGAAGGGAATAGAGATGTCTAGCAAGGGGGAAGCTTGTCCAATGTGCACACAGAACTGCTTAATGACTCACGGGAACAAGACAAACTCAAGGACACTTGTTTCCTCTTTCTTCAAAGTCTTGATTGGTGATATGTTTTCTACAATTTTGGTATGATTTCAATCCCTCCTCCCCTTTAAGGTTACTCCGGTTTTTGGATTTTTTCCCTTCTCTTTATGCCATCTGAGCACTGCTGCGATCTTCTTTGTATGATCATCCTGTGGACCTTATGAAATACAAGTTGTCTTAAAAAGTTGCTATTAATATCAGATGTCTGCCAAAAAGTGGAATTTATTTCCCTATTAGTGGCATCATTTCCTTTGTTTCAAGTATGATCACAGTGTGTGTTCTGCTTGAATTTCTTGAGTAGTACCTCGCAAATGTAACTGCAAGCTTATTTACTTCTGCATATGAGCAATATGTTTATCTCTTCTAATATCATGATACCATCGCAGTACTTTCCACCCAAATTCGCTCCAACAGTGTCATCACTGAATGGCCAAGAAACATTCCTTGAGGATTCAAGCGGGCAACGATGGAAAGTAAAGGTATCCGTTCTGAAAGATTCCTTTGTTTTACAAGAGGGCTGGAGTGCATTTGCGTCAGACCATGGGCTAGAACTTGGAGATTTCATAATCTTCAATTACATTATGGGATCGCACTTTGAAGTCCATATCTATGATAAGAGTGCATGTGAAAGGCTAGATTTTTCCGAGAGAAGAAATCAGACAACCCCTAACCTCGCTGGTGAGGAGATTTGTCGAGGCCAGAGCAAGTTGAAGAATTATGTGTTAAAAGGCAAAAAATACTTCAACTAATAAAAATGAGACTGGAGCTGAGAAGATTATTTCTAAAGCATAATTCGTTGAAGAATCAAATGAAATGATCAGAAGAGAATTAGGGAAGAAACGGGAAGATTACCGAGGAACTTTAGTTGACTTGTCCAAATGGGGATTGTCGAAAACCAACTTGGGCAATGAAGAAAGCAAAAAAATCAGAGCTGGTACTAAGAAATTCGCATCATGCTGGTGCCTCCTTTAAATCCCAAAAAGAAGCTGGCCTGGCTGGTAAAAGAGTCATTAGATAAAGGGTTAGAAAGTACACGAGAGTTTAGGAATGATGATTTTGATACCAGGAGCCAGTTGGTAGATGTTTCTGATAAAAATTCTAGTGAGAAACATTGAACTTGTATTCTGCTTGACAGCGAGCAGTGATGGACCTTATCTTGTATGTTTTTCTTTAGCCTGACGAGCTCTCCAAATCTGATTTTGCACTACAAATTATTACCATCGCGGTGTTATTGCTGTTTAATATCTTGTCTTTTTCTCCCCTTCCGAACCCTGGTACCCTGCCTAAGCTACCATAGGGTTCTTATATTTGTTATCGGCATTGAACTTGTCATTTTGTGGGTGGTATACCTCCTCATGAATGCTGCTACGCTGCCACTGCTGGTTTGTCGATGCTTCTGTTATGCTGCCACTGCTGGTTTGTCCAGTTGTGGCTACTTTATAAAATGAAAAGTAGATTTTAATGTAGTGGTAGCTAAAATGTGATATCACTTGTTCCTTGAAAAACTTTTGTAATTGCTCTCTCTTATTTTTTCTCTTACCTTGCATTTTCTAGAGCAGGCCTTGAACCCATCTTTTCTCCTCTGCTTTCGCAGGATGACAACCACTAAGCTTAACTTATGTGATATATTGATTAATTTTTATTTTATAAATAACTTAACAAGTCGAATAAACATGGTAACACCGGTATAATATAATTTAATATATTATAGCATTAGAGTCTTGTCATGATTATCTTTAAATTTTGATTAGCTACATACCAAAAAAATCAAGCTTAAACTTCAATCCCAAGATCTACATCTGCTGAAGCAGACACTTGGTCTCGTTCTTTCACCACCATTCTGCTCATCTTCATCAACCACACTGCATAATCATACAAGCCAAGAGCAATGTACAGTCCAACGCCTCCTATAACCCCATTTGCTATAGAGTAAGTGAGTGGCATAAGAAGCATGGTGATAAAAGCCGGCGCTGCTTCCCTGATGTTCTCCCAGTTGATGTTCTTCACCACCGTCATCATCATAACTCCGATTATCACCAGCGGTGGTCCGATAGCCCAAGGAGGTACACTGGTTAACAGCGGAGTAAAAAACAATGAGACCAGAAAACATAAACCGACAGTCACAGCAGTCAATCCCGTTCTGCCCCCTTCTCTGATCCCAGCTGATGACTCAGCATACGTTGCAGCTGTTGTAACTCCTAATGTAGACCCCACAATGGTAGACCCAGAATCTACAATGAACGCCATGTACTGCCCTTCAAAGCTTCCCTCTTCGTTCACAAACCCTCCAATTTCTGCCATCGTGTACAGTATGCCAGTGGTGCCAAGCATATCTACGTAGAATAGGGTTACTAAGGCCAACCAGACATCACTTGTGTTGACATTAGCGAAGCTGATAGCCCCAGCAGTGGATTGGATTTTATGAAAACCAACCACTTTCTTGAAGTACTTGTAATTATTGTCGCCAACTGGGTTGTGTGGAAAGTATGTCACACCAGTTCCTCGAATCCATGATATTAATGTGACAAATATAATACCATATATCATGCTGCCTTTGATTTTCTTCATTAACCCGTAGCATGTGATTAGTAAACCGACCGAACCAAGCCAAAATGTCGGGCTCCGCATTTTGCCGGAAATGCACTCTCCGGTCACCAGGTTTGTGCTCGAGCAGGCGGTCAACGTCACCAGAGTGGACTGATCAGGGCCAACAAGGCCCACACCTTGATGAACTTGCAAGCCTACAAAAGCAATAAAGAGACCGATTCCGGCTGCGCAAGCAAGCCGGACCGGTTTCGGTATGATCCTAGCGAACTTTTCTCTGAGCCCCAGAGCTGAAACTACAAAAAAGGCACAGCCTTCAACCAAGACTATTGCCATTGCAGTCTTGTATGAAATAGGTCCAGAGCCATGAAACCCTACCAGGTTATAAGCCACAAAAGCATTAGGACCCATGCCTGGGGCCAGACCCAGAGGCAAATTTGCTAAAATTCCCATAGCAAATGACCCTATCATGGCTGATAAAAGAGTAGCTACAATAAGGTCACTCTTGGTTTTATCAAGGCAGCTTTGGTACCCTTCATTGGGTTTAAGCATGCAGTCTGGATCAGCCGTTTGGTTCGCTGGAGAAGAGCAGTCGGAAACGGAGCACGTACCGCCGGAGTAGGCAAGGATAGTAGCATTAACAGTGATGATATATGCCATGGTGAGGAAAGTGGCAGTGCCAGCACGTAATTCTTTAGTGAAAGAGCTCTTTCTTTCATCTAGCTTGAAGTATTTGCCAACTTTGCTCTCTAAAACTGCATCATTCACACCCTTCTCCATATTCTTCCACGAACTTGACAATCTTATGCACAAGCCAGTCCTGTCCATTCCTGGACATATATAGCACCCCCCTCCTACACACACACACACACACCCTGATCTCTAGCTCTGTTCTATATGATCAGAACTGTATGTGTGGGTTGGTACCGTGTGGGATGGGATAATGATGAAGCGAATCCCTGTAATATATTAGAGTACAAAGTATGGGGAAGCGGCCATGAAAGGGATGATGATGTGCATGATTTAGGGGATAAGCGTTACGAGAAAGAAATAGTGGTTTTAGGTCTTTGCCAAAATGTGAATGACTGTCACGTTGAAGTCCTGCTTTACTTTAGTTAATTACTTTAGGCTACCGTTTTTTTAAAAAAATTAATTTTTTATATATATATTTATATCATTTTTCCAGATTTTAAAAAGAACTTTTAAAAAAATATATAAAAAAATTTTATTTTAATATATTTCTGAATAAAAATATTTTAAAAAATAATATAACTGAATTTATAAAAAATAAATTTACAATGAATTTATCTTACGTTCCCTTATTTATTGAGATTTTGGTAGTGGGGAAGAACCATTTGTATGCTAACAAGGCTCCTTTTTGACTGATAATTTTTCCTTTTTTTTTTCTTTCATATATAAAAATACGACATTTGAATAATTTTGATGCTTTGTTTTTAAAAATTTGTTTTTTTTTTATTTATTATTATATATATTAAAAAAAACTGAACGAGATTTTTTTTTACTGTACACCAAGATGATAGAATGCATTATTGTTTGGAACAATAGAATAATCATTTTGCTATTCCCAACAAAAATCATTCACGGGCTAATATGATTTTCTTATAAAATTTATTATTTATTATACCTGGGATGACTTGATATTTTCATATTTTTAAGGTGTATATATATAATTTATTATTTATTATACCTGGGATGACTTGATATTTTCATATTTTTAAGGTATATATATATATATATATATAAATGAAACTAGAGCCTTATTTTTGAATTTTTCATCTTTTAAAACATAGTAAAATAACTAAATTATTCCTAGAAAGAAAAAAAAAATCTTGAACTCATGTCTATGTTTTTTTTTCTATTATGACTTTTTATTTATTTATAATTAAGTTGACTCAGAGATAATTTAATATTTTAATAAATATAAACTATTATTTAAGAATTAAAAGTGACAAGCGCATGTAATGCATACGTCAACTTGTAAAAAGTATTTGTGCTTTTAAAGTGATGCATGAGACATTCCCTATTGACTAAATATTGGTATTCATCTAGTGGTAAAGAAAGGTTTTTTTTTTTTTTTTTTTTCTTATTCTGAGTTCAAGTCTTGTTAGATATGTTTGTTATTTTTGTAATATTTTAATTGTTTATTGGGCTTACTGTTCAATGAACTCGAAAATTAATTATGTTACACACAAACTGATCTAGATACCCTAATTATAAAAAAACATATTATCTTTCAAAATAACATCGAAAGTTTTGATATCCTCTTTCTAGTAATCAAGCTTATGTACATTGCAACTCAATAATGGGCTCTATGGTAAAGCATTGTGGCCTACCTCACTCTCTAATGCTTGCATTGCATGGGCTAAAAAAAACCCTACTTTTTAACTACATTTTCTAATTTTTTTGATCATGATCAAATTTGGTCTTTGAAGCCCTAATTATTCTAAATCAACATAATCCAAATATTTTTTTTTTGTCCCTACAAAGATCAAATTAAAAAAAAAATAAAAAAGAGGAAAATATTTGCCATTACCATGCAAACTAGTCCCTAATGGTACAAAATTTAAAGGACTCTATATTTTCAAAGTTTAAAATTCGATCCTCAAAACTTTGAATGCTATACACTAATAAAATTGAATTTTATTTTTCAAAACTAAACATCAACCGAGCAATGAAATATCTCATTTGACAGCTCATGATCTCCAATCATAAGCAGAGTAAAATCAAAATCCATGTAATTGCAATGTGAGAGGTCCAAATTAAGAGGAAAAAAAATTGAAGGATGAAATTTAAAATGAAAGAAAAAGTAAAAGAAAAGAAACTGATGCCAAGGTAATCTATGCGGATTACTTCTCTTTCATGTATTTTCTAATAATTTAAAAGTAAATTGCGTAGGTAATGGAAAGTTCCCCCCTATATAATAATAATAATAATAATAATAATAATAATATTACTACTTCGATAAATAGATCTCAATATACATTAATCAAACACTAGTTTTGTGTCCGTCATACCAATCAACATGAGCGCAAGTGGGGTTTTGATCTAGTGGTTAAAGAAATTTATTTTTTTATTCTGTATTGGGATTTAAATTTTATTATGCATATTTATCATCTCGTAATGTTTTATTTACTTTATAGGCTTGCAAGATATTTAATGAATTTATAAATTAATTATAATATATGTAAATTAATTTGGATACGACGGAGCTCAATAGCCAAAGCACATAACAACACAGTAATTTCAAATAAACTCCAAGTGTTCAAAATTGAGTCTAAAAAATGAAATTACAATTAACAAGAAAAAATTAAATAACATTATTTTATTTTATTTTATTTTATCTGTAGTTTTCTGATGGTATTATTTCCTTCCACTTTTTCTTGCGTCATTATTTATCATAGAGACCAAAATAATCTTACTTAATGTATTTCTTTTGTTTTATGAAAAATTTAAAAGTGATTAATTTTAAATTGTAATTTTTTATATTTATTAAAAAATAATATTATAAAAATATAGCACATATTACGCCTCATTATTTATCACTTTATTCTAAAAGAAAGGTTTTATTAGTTATTTTTTCTTCAACTTAGTAGTTGTTGTAAATTTTATAAATAAGCCATTCGGTAAATAATGAACCTGAATTTTTTGAGTATTAAATATGATATATTATAATTCATAAATGATCACTAAGTTTTAATATTTTTATATTATGTAATGAATGAGAAACTAAAAAAATATATTAATTATAGATATTAATCTATTTTTTATTTATATTTATCAATATATATTATTCAAGAAATTATCTATAGTTAAGTAAAAAAAAATATTCAAAATAAATATAGTTTTTTCGTTATTTTTATTATTATGAAATAAACATTAAAATAAAATTTATGAGTTAAGAGATTAAAGATTATTAAAACACGTTTTTAATAAGGCTATTTATATTTTACAAAAAATAATGAGTGTGTATATATATATTAACAAAAACACTAAAAGAGAATGGTGTTTTACTGTTGATTCACTGTTCATTGTGACTCATTGGCATTGTTCACTTGCAATTTGATCCGGTGTGTCACGCAAGTTCGTCCACCTTCTTTTTTTTTTGTTTTTTTTTTTCGATTTTCAACATTGTTTTAACGATTTTAACCCTTGAAAACGACAAAAAACACAGCAAAAAACAGGGGCTCCATCGTCATTACACACACAGGCCTGGACCGGTTCGGTCTGACCAGCAGATCTTCTGCTTATTTTATTATTTTTCGAAATTGGGTAAATACCATTTTGTCCTCCAATAAGACAAAAACGATAACTTGGGTGCAGGGGCATAAAGGTAATTGACCATATATTTTTTTTTATTATTTGTACTCGTTTCTGCTAGAGCGTGCGGAGCACGTGCCCCATGATTTTTTGACCCACGTCCTCTTTAGGTGGCGTGTACGATGTCCCACCGTTGCTAGAGACGAGCTTCAAGGGTCTCTAATGATGCGCCTCCGCCTGGTCTTCCTCCCGCGGCGGTGCGTTTTATCATCCAATGTACGGGGACGCGGGTTGTCCAAATCATCTTCTTTTTTTATCATCTTTTTTTTTATGTTTTTTTTAACTAGGGTATCCGTAGTAGCAAATTTGTAATAAATCATGGCATCTTCTTTGCAAATTTTCTAACAAATTTTATCAAAAATATTTTAACGATAGCAACATTCAATCACTTTTTGATGGAAAAAAAAACGTATTTAATATATTTTAGCAATTATAATTTTACTATTTAAATATTAAATTAATCAAATACAACAAATATAAAATCAATCAATTTTCTACATAGATAAAAAAGCCCAGCGCATCGCGTGGGCAATACCTCTTGTATATATATAGTGCACAGTGAATTAACAAAAAAACCCCTCGAAAATGATAAAATAGTGCACAGGAACCAGAAACTTTACCGGTTTTTTCATTTTATTTGCACAGTGAATCAACGAAAAAAGCCCCATAAAAAGACAAAATAGCGCATAGTAAACGGGGCAGCTATGTACTTTCCCTAACGGTTTTTTCATAAATTTCAGTATGGTCAGGGGGCACTTGGTAATTATCTCATATTTTATTATTTTTTTTGGATTAACTGTCGGCGCGTCATACAGACGCGCACGCAGCTTTCCCCTCTCACGCTCCTGTTAGGCGGCGCGTGCGGTTTTGTTCCTGCAGTTAAAAATGAATATCCGCCATACCAGAAGAGGCGCTGGAAGGTCCTTTCTCTTTCGTTGCGGCGCGTCCTCGTCATAGATGTCCCTGTAAGCGGCGGCAGATAGTTTTTTTATCGGCTGTCACTTTTCTCTCTCCTGCCGCCGCAAAGTCAGCTTCGGTCCATGCTGTTTGTAGTAAATTCATTTTGGTCCCTGAGGTTTTGATTTCGTTTTTATTACTGATTTATTTAAGTTAAAGTTTTATTATTTTCAATTGTGCCCTTCAATTAAAACTGATTATATAAGAAGTTTCTATTTCAGTCATTATACTTTTGATTTTTGATTTATTTTTTATTCCTTCAATTTTTCCGGTACGGATGTTTTGATTTCTATAATTTGGTCCTCCAATTGAAATTGATAATATATACAAAGTTTGATTCCAGTCCCTTTTCTTCTGATATTTTATAAAATGACAGCAACTATCATTATTTATTTTTTGTCCTTAAATTATTTTTTGTTTTAATTTTATCATTAATTTGGAATTAAATTTATATATATTATTTTTCATTTTGGTCCTTATTCTTTTAATTTTTTATTTGATATTAATTCAATTTTTCCGGTACGGATGTTTTGATTTCTATAATTTGATCCTCCAATTGAAATTGATAATATATACAAAGTTTGATTTCAGTCCCTTTTCTTATGATATTTTATGAAATGACAGAAACTATCATTATTTATTTTTTGTCCTCAAATTGTTTTTTGTTTTAATTTTATCATTAAATTGGAATTAAATTTATATATATTATTTTTCATTTCGGTCCTTATTCTTTTAATTTTTTATTTGATATTAATTCATTTGTGTTTTTTTGGATAATGTTTATTTTTTATTTGATATTAATTTATTTTTTATTGATATTTGATATGAATTCATTTGTTATTTTTTTTAATTGTTTTTTATACAAATCTTTTGATTTTTTGTAATGATTTTCCATGGAAATTTAATTATTTGAATTGTTTTGGCAGTAATATTCATAATAATTTTAACTATTATAATAATTATTTTACTAATATATACAAAATAATTTTGATTTTATTTTTTTATTTGATCTTTTATTAAAATTTTTAAGATTTTTTTAGTCTTTCATTTATTTATTTTTTCATAATAATAATAATAATAATAATTTAATTGTTTTTCTTTCTTACTCTTTTGTTACTGTTTTTTAGGTTTTTTTTTCTCTTAGAATAATTTGTTAATTTTTATTGTTGTGGCAGTAATAATAATAATAATTTTTATTTTTCTTTTATTTATTTTTTTGATCTTTTGTTCAAAATTTTGGGATTTTTTTAATCTTTCATTTTTTTCTTTCATTATTATCACAAATATAATAATAATAATAATAATAGTAATAATAGTAGTAGTGGTAGTAGTAGTAGTAATAATAATAATAATAATTTAATTGTTTTTCTTACTTACTTTTTTGTTAATATTTTTTAGGTTTTTATTCTCTCAAAATAATTTGATAATTTTTATTGTTGTAGCGGTAATAATAATAATAATTTTTATTTTTATTTCATTTTTTTTCCTTTCATTATTAGCACAAATATAATAATAATAATAATAATAATAATAATAATAATAATAATAATTTAATTTTTTTTCTCACTTACTCTTTTGTTAATGTTTTTTAGATTTTTTTTCTCGGGATAATTTGACAATTTTTATTGTTTTGACAGTAATAACAATTATAATTTTTATTTTTATTTGATTTTTTTGTTTGATCTTCTATTAACATTTTTAAGATTTTTTTAGTCTTTTATTTATTTATTTGTTCTTTGATAATAATGATGATGATGATAATAGTAATAATTTAATTGTTTTTCCTATTTACTATTTTATTGATGTTTTTTTTTCTCATAATAATTTAATAATTTTTATTGTTTTAATAGTAATAACAATGATAATTTTAGATGATATGACTCTGATATTGCTATTGTTATAATAAAGTGTGTTGATATATTTGATTATATTAAAGTTTGCATATATAAATATTATATTTTGATTTTGATCCAGCAAATCTTATAAAAATTATTTGTTCAGCCCGCAATGTTGAGCGGATAATTTTTTTTATTTTCAAGTTAAATGATAATAGTCAGCTAATAATTTTTAATTTATTTTATCATCTATTATATTTTTGATTTGCTCATTTATTAAATTTTTTATGCTTTTTTAAGTCTTTGATTTAATTTTTCTTTTTTTCATTATCAGCGCAATAATAATATCAATAATAATAATAATAATTTTAATTTTTTTTCTTATTTACTTTTTGTTAAATTTTTTTATATTTTTTCCTTGAGGTAATTTATTAATTTCATTTTTTTAATGGTTATAACAATGATAATTTTAGATGTTAAGACTTCAATATTTTTTTATTGTTATTTTGCTTTACTCTTTGGATTAAATGATTTTTACGATTTTACTATCTACACAATAATAACAATAATTTTAGTGATTAATTTTTTATATTTTTTTATTATAAAATTATTTTGCTTTTTTTAAATTATTGTTCAAGTCAATTGAATTATTTTGATTATTTTAACAATAATGTTAATAATAAGCTAAACAAATAAATTTATAGAGATTTAAAATTCATATATTTTATGAAAAACTTGCGTTTCACTGGATTTCTACACAAATTTATTATTTTTGCTAAATTTACAATTCAAACCATATATCATCCTCACCAATCTTTTTTTAGATATTTGCTACATTTTCAATGATTCATATCAATTTTTATTCATTTTATTTAATTAGTAGAGAGATTAAATGTCTCATTTTGAATAAAGATTTTGACTTCATTCTTCATGTCAATATGCCTTTTTTTTTAAATAATCCACAAATTATGTAGTTTGCACTCTTTTGTTTTCTTTTATAACCTAGTACCTACATTATAAAAGATATAATTTATATTTACACAACAAACTCTACTTAAAAATTTATATATTTTATCTCATAATTTATAATTTTTATTTAATTATATCATATAAATTTATATATATAAAAATAACCATGACAACGCGCGATCAATATAGCTAGTATATATATATATAAATTCAGCTCAAAAAATGGGATGCGCTTTATCCATTTCAGGATTTGGAAAGTAGCGATCGACATGTCATTCAGAATCGAAGCCCCAGCCTCCGACAACTTATTTATTTATTTTTGCCAGCTTCGATTCAATTTGTGATTTTTTTTTTTTTTTAAAACCTAAATTGTTGCAGTAGAAAAAAATCGAGATAGCAGTAGCAGTAACCTGAAAGGAACTGAGAAAGGAGGAGAAGTGATTTAATCGAATTAAACAAAAAGAAGACAGGCGTAGAAGATGAAGACGACGAAAGGAGGCAAAGTTATGAACCCTACGGATGCTTATCGAAAGGAACTCCGCAAGAAGGAATTAAAACGGGTAATTAATTATTTCACTTCCAATTCTATTATATTTATTGCTTTTTTTTTTTTATATATATATATGATTTTAGGTTATAATTTAATTCCTTTCGGCACCGTTAATCGTAAACTTTGCATCAATTCCTTTGCTTTTCCACTGAAATTTGCTTCTTTTTTTGTCCTTGTTAAATATGATGATTTGTTTTTTGATTGGATTGGACTTGATTTGTTTACTATGATATGGTAAGTTAAAAAAGTATACATTACAGAATTTCTGTCAGTTTAGGTTGCAATTCTTAAAAAAATTTGCGATTGTGTTTGGCACTAACAGAACAAGAAGGAAAGAAAGAAGGTCAGAGAGGTGGGAATTTTGAAGAAGGATCCTGTGGTGATAAAGGATCAGATAGAGAAGTTGGAATTGATGAGTAAGCTTTTCTTAACTTCTAATTACTTGAATTTTTATTTCTCATTTTATTACCTGCTGTAGTGTAATTTTTTAGTCATTTCGAATCATTTTCTGTGTTATTTGTTTTTCGAAAATGACCTTAGTAATGTATATTTTGTTATTTTTAGTTAATATGGGTTTTTAATTATGGGCTTTATTACACGAAATAAAATATTACCAAAGAACATAGGCCGTGTATAAAAGTTGCCGCAAAGATTTTTTAATGAAAATTTAATGGAACAGTCTAGAGAGAAGATGATACCTTAATTTTATTCTTGAACGTAGAATGTTAAACTCCATCTAAGCTGTGCTTTGATCTTATATCACGTTAAAATACAGCATTGCTTCTTGCGTAACCATTTGATTTTTTCTCCATCATATTGTTCCCTCTAACACTCCAAAGACTCAAGTATTGTTTCTGGGCTGCTTGGCATGAGCTGCATGTCCATTGCAATGGTAAGCACTGTGTGGTTTGTTAGACTTTTGAAAGTTAATGACTGCACTGCATAATATGGTTGTCAATTCTGAGATAGTGACCCAAATAGGCTGGTTCTCTTAATTAACAAGGTACCGAGTACAAATTTAGAGGAGGGAGTGGCTACAGGTGCAAGAAGAGGAGAGGGAGGGGGCACAATCATTTATGCTTGTGTGCACATATGTGTATGGCCATAGACATCAAATGTAAAATATCTATCTGTTATGAATTCTCTTGTTCATGAAAGATAAATTTTCAGGTTATTATGAACCCCTGGATTTTCTAGTATGTCATTTACTAAAAGTGAGTACAAAAGAGAAGATTCTTACAGTATATAGTTCTGAGCCACTATGGTTGTTGCATAGCTTCTCTTTGCTATGCATCAGTTTTCAATGACTGCTCTTCATTTTATTGCGTAGCTGGTGTGCTCTAGACTATGCTTTTGCTAAATCTAATTTTCAAATGAATCTTGGTTTGGCAGCCTTTCCATTTGAACTCATTTGTATGCTACATTGGTGCAGAGGCTGATGGTGCTTTAGACAAAGCAAGAAAACACAAGAAAAGACAACTTGAGGATACTCTTAGCCTTGTTTTGAAGAAGAGAAGGGTAATGGTTATAATGCCATATTTTCTGCTGCTCCATTTAATTTTATCTGTTTGTGTATCAAAAAATTAAAACAGTGGTCTGGTAATTCAAGAATCTGGAAAATAGCCAACATTTGATGCCTGAGCTGCATGCACAATCATTGCACCATTCAATTTAGGTCCATGAATTGTTAGGAGTTTTAACATTTCTATTTATATATATATAAGTAGCATCAGTTATATTGTGATAACCATTTTCTGGACTCTCATGGACAGGAATATGAAGATAAGATGAAGGAGAAGGGTGAAACCCCTGTGATGTTCAGGTGAAGTATCCTCACTTTTCTTATCCATGTCTGCTTTTGTCCATGAACCATTAGGTTTTACACACCTTTCTTCTATTGACAAACTGCATTTTTGTCTTCTGCTGCAGTCATTTGGGCCCTCTTCGAAGGACATCTGCAGAAGAAGAAGAACGAGCCAAGCATCCAAAGCCTGAAGTATGCCTGGCTGGCTTTAGTTTTACTTTTGTGAATTAGTGCTATTTGGCTCCATAATTATTTACCAAACACTTGTTGTTTCAGGACTCTGTATACTATCACCCTACTCTGAATCCTACTGGGGCCCCACCACCTGGAAAGCCTCCCATGTATAAATCAACTATAGGTCTTTACCCCTCATATTTTTCAGGTTTAAGATATGCTGTTGGAATTATGTGGTGTTTCTAACTTTGCTTATAACTTTGACATGCAGGGCCCCGAATACCATTATCTGGTGCTTCATCCTCTGCAACTGAATCAGAGGATGTTGCTTTAACAATACCCCCTCCTTTGCCAGAGAGCGGTGAATTAGGCCCTGGGGATAGCTCAGCTATACCTGCTTCATTGCCCCTACCTCCTCCACCTCCGATGCCACCAAAGCCTGCAGCTTCAAGCTTGGGCATGTCATTGCCTCCGCCCCCTTTACCTCTCCCTCCTCCAGGTCCTCCACCAAAAGACCAAGTATTGAGTCACACACCTCTTCCTCCGCCTCCACCCCTCCAACAGTCTGCCCAGCCACCACCACCTGGCACAAATGAAAGTGGGAGGGAGACCAACATATCAGCATTGTTAGATGAACCATCATCCAATGATACTGTTCAGGTGAATTCTTTACCTTATTTATGCACTGCTGAAAGCTGGATAGAACTGCTAGAGACACTTTATGTTAATTGACAGAAACAATGATTTGTCTTGGTGGATGGGAAAAGCATTGCATGTGCTTGATAGTCTAGCATCAAGAAAAGGTGCATTCTCAAAAAATTGGTACATTCAGCTCAAATCCATCTAAATTTATGAAATTAATGTTCTTGTACACTGTGAAATCAACTAGTCTAGTTGTGAGCTATTTACAAACATAATTTTTAAATTTGCCTCACTGCTCTAAACTGAACCAGTCTCTGATTTCTCAAATATCTTTCTAGAAGTTTTCCATTCTAATCTTTTAGGTAGAGAAATTGCTGTAAAATATAATTATGAAAGATAATTGTGGTTAATGTGACATTGACATCTTATTTCTCTCATATAGGTATCTGCTTCACTCCCTCCACCTCCTCCAATTGCAATGCCACTGAAGTCATCTATTAATCAGACTGAGGGCGCTTCATTTGAAGGTGATGCCAATACCACAGCAACTACAGATAACCCTAAAATGGTTCCCCCACCACCTCCGTCTAGGCAACAGCCTCTAGCACCTGGACCAGCCTTGATGCCAACTTTACAGCCTGATGTATTACCCCCAGGAATAACACGTTTCCCCCCACCTCCACCTCCACCTCCACTAAATATGCAGCCACCATTATCAACCCCTGGAATTCCCAGCCAAATGGCTCCTCCAGGGTTGACGGTCCCATTCATTCCCAGACCTCCTTATGGTCCTCCACCTGGACCTCCTCCAATGATGAGACCACCCCTTCCACCTGGGCCTCCTCCTTTTCAAGAAGATGTTGCAAGTAGGCCATCTATTCCTCAGAAACCATCATATATAAAATCTGCTGCATCCACTGTTGTTAAAAGGCCGCTAGCACAGCACACTCCGGAACTCACAGCTATGGTGAGTTTGGCCTTTTCCCATCAGTCCTTTTCTTTTTACTTCCGAATTGAAAACCACGCAGTTCTACCTTCTCAGTTTACTACATTATAGAAGAAAGAATTATATGGTTGCAATTTCTCTCTCTCTCTCTCTCTCTCTCTTTTATAGCTTTTATGTGCAAAAGTGCAACCACAGTGCAACGCGCTCCAGAATATACAGCTATAACAAGTTTGATTCTCCATTGCTGGTCTACTGTTAGAGCATCAATAGTTATTAGGTTTTTACTCTGACAACTACCTGTTGTGATTACTGACCAATGACTATGATATGTGGATGCTGAACACGCGTCCCTACAATCCACAGGGGTAACTTTGATCTGACTTAGGATTGCTGTGCTAGTATAACTTGACAAAAAGCCAGTAAATGGATTGAGAGAGGACATATCTTGAAGAAAAAAAAGCCAACACCAATCAGTCATTATTGGATAGTCCAATGAATGTTAATTGCTCTAACTTGGGATTTTATGAAGGGGTGCATGCACCCTACCTGTGTTAGCTTTTAGCAGCTAGTTACAATTAGCTAGAATATTGCCACATGATCGCCTGGTTTATCTAACTGCATTGAAACAATTTTATATTTTCTCTGAAAGAGTAAACCTTCTCGCTTGTTACAATTCCAGTTTCTTTAAATTTTCGTAAAGTCAAGCCTAAGTTTTGGTCTTCTTTCAGATTCCTGCCTCTGTTCGAGTGAGGAGAGAGGCTGCCATCCCTAAACCAAAACCAAAAGCTGGAACCTCAACCACAGCAGTAGCTACCAGGCCAACAGCTCCAACCACCGTGAAGCCAGAGTCTACCAACTCATCATCAGCCCCGAAGTCTAGGAGTATTGATGACTCATATATGGCCTTTTTAGAGGACATGAAAACCCTTGGTGCTCTCGATGGTTAATATCATTATAACCGGTGACGGTGGCAAAAACAAGGCACCCGTGCATGAAATCAAAGGGAACAAATGTGTACAGGCTACCGTGGTGGATCCAGGGACTGACAAAAGTGTTAGGTATTGCCAATGTCCTCGGTTCCATCTTCACTGTTCTGTCTGGACCATCTCACTACATCATCAATGCTCAGTTTAATAATTTCAAAAAATATAAAAACATCTCAATTATCGAGGCAGGGGCAAGTATGGTCATTGTATCTTGAGCGATAGTGGATATGTTGACTTGGAGCAAGCTGGAAACTGTAGAAGATTGAAGATTAGTATTTCCCTTCTCATCTCATTTGTAGCTTAGTGACTTTCATCTGTAAGAGATGTTTTTAAATTATACAACACCTTTCCATCGATAAATAAGTTGCAGAGACCTCGGCGCTGCCTGTTCTGCTTGTTTTGTGCTCTTCATGTCCCAGGTTACTCGCAAAGATATCGCCAAAACTGGACAGTTGATGCTTTCACTCTCTAAAATTTGAATGGTAATGGATTCCCATTCCATTTCTTATGACGTAATGTAATCTGGTTTGCTAACAAGACAACTCCAGTTTCGCTGATATAAGAGTGTTGTAAGAGATATCTCCTTGGGTACTTGAGAGGATGAATTATTTTTTTCAACATTTTTTAATGCAAGTTGTAAACCTATTAAATCAGTGATCTATAATAACTTCACTAGAACTTAATTCTTGACTAATTTAATATTAAAAATATTTAATTAAAAAAAAACAAAATATTTAACTTGAATTAACTTATTAAACTTGTAGCTTTAATTATAAAATTGAGATAATTTTTTATAAAATAAATAAAAAAAATATAATCTGAATTAACCTGTATTAACAATTATTTCTGTAACATGTTTTTTAATGTAAATTTTATTCAAAACTGGAATTTAAATTCCTTGTCCTATTTTCTTGCTATTCGCTGTCCTTGCAAATCAAATGTAAACTTCATGGATAACAGGATGTATTTTTTTTTTTTTTTGTTAAATTCTGTTCTTCCTCCATAATCATGAGGAGTGAAGGGCTAATAAAGTGTCAACTGTGGGTCTGATCCTCAGAGGACTCTCGCATGCTATCCTTGTACTGAATCTTCCCATCCAGACAGGTTTGATGCCATGACAAACGAGATGCAAGCTGAAATTAGAAGTCTTGATGTCTCTTGACAACTCGGAAATACACACATAGTACAGTTGTTATATGCTATTATCCATCAGAGGACTAAGATCATCCTACATTCATGCTAACTCGCCGGTATCTACTCTTAAAATTACCCTGTAAATTATCTTTTGGATGCCAGAGGATGAAGTTTTTCATGCTTAGCTTTTACTTTCATCATCTTTATATCTGTGAAGAAGAAAACAAGCGTATTCTACCTGGCTATGATGATGGTCCCCATTTTCTATCTTACTGTTTATTTGCATCGAAGGCACGACTCTCAGTTGAATTTTTTCTCACTATTTATTAACTTTATGCAACATTCTCACAAACATGTTATCCATTTTAAGTTAAAATAGGAAGGGAACCCAAGAGCTAAGGAGGATCTCAAAAGTTGGACGGAAGCCGCAGCCGTTGTAGTTTGTGGTGATTTGTTTTTTCAATTAGAATTTCCTGTGTTTGTTTTATGGTTTACGTATCCATAGTTAAATCATGATTAAGATAATGATATCTTTGCTGTCAAGCAGTGTATCAAGCATCTACTATGAAGTTGTAATTCATAGGGTTATGCTATATTTGAAAACTCTCACTGCATTTGACTGCATATTTACATTCGTGCTGCTGTTTTCCCTTTTTTTTATTGGACATGGCACTGCTCAGTGTTTCTGTTACGATGCTAGCTTGATTTTCCGATATAATTTCTGCCATCCTTCACTTAATAAGCATCTGAATGCTCTGCCAACCCTTTGTTACTCGAGACTGTTGAACTTGGACTCTTGCATCTTATATTAATTTTTATGATGATTCTAGATGTACATTTAGTACTGTCATTAAGTGTAGTAGCCATGTTTAAGCATCCAGTGGTGACTGTATTTTCTCTCTCTCTCAATAGCAGGTTAGGCTCATAGAATCACAACCAGCTGAAGAAATGGAGGGTGAGGAGAATAGGAAGGTGAATTATTTTAAAGATTATTGACTCCCATTGGAGAAATGAATTGCATAACAATACCGCTAAAACTCATGAATTTCTGTCAAAATTCTTGGTGTGGTATCTATTATCCATGATAGAGGCATCTGTTGACCAAAACATGAAGTGTATACAACTTGCTGCTCAAATTTATCAAACCATATGATGGCCTTTTTCATCATTTTCAAATTGCATTCAACACAGAATACCAGTGATATGAACATGCTTTGTATCATTTACCTCCCCTAATAATTTATGTGCTATAGTTTAGACGCTCTTCAATCCACGGTTAAGAAATTCCATGGCATGTTTTGCAATTTTATTAGTTGCTTAAAGAAACGACAGGTCATGCCGTGTTTCACAACGATCAAACCCTGCCCTTTGAGTTGTAGGAGTGTCCCCGGAGCAAGTAATCAGCTTTAAAAATGACTACACCACTCTGTCAAGCTTTTAATCTCTTCTATAAACACTGGGTAAATCCTTAATTATTGACTGGGAAATTAAATTTATCAGTTCGCATATAAACTGATGAGTTAGAACAGTGTGGGTTGATGCAAACGCTAAGTTCAATTGCAAAACTATCTAAATTCCTGTTTATTTTACACACTTGATCATCTCTGTTCTGCACAACTATTAGCAGCGCATGTGAAACCATCTCGATAGATGTATTCAAATGCTCATCCCAATTGCGAAGCCTGCTGTATCAGAGTTTTAGCGTGTCTTGAACTATTTTCTTGCACCACACCTAACAATTTGCTTTTCTGGTGTTTCGAGGAAATAACGAGATCATGAATATCTAATTGTTCTTTTCGCTGTTGAGAAGATACTCCCCTGAGGCCTGCTTCTATCTCACCACCATGTTATACCTACTTTTGGGATATACAGAAGTTGAGGCATCTTTCTCAATAACAAATGTGTACCAGAAACTCAAAGCAACATGCCATATCCCACGTTTTGTACCTCATTTGCCTTTTATTGCCCGCTACACAAGAGTGCCATGAAAGAATGAAGAACTACTTGTGGTGAAAAATGCCGTTCAGCTAAGGCCATCTTCAATGGATCCACTATCAATAAGTTCCAGGCTCTGCAAGGAGATGCAATTCTAGGGATCTATGACCCTAAATGCAAGGGATATCAATTCATTTGATAACAGAAAACCATCTGGATCACTGAGCCGGATATAAGATAGCCCCTTCACAATCTCATCTTCATTCAAAAACAAGATGTTGAATTCATTTGCAGTCATGGCTCTTCGCTCCTCATCCAAGCAAACCACATGCCCACTCTCTATGTAGGGTTGATAGACCTTGCAAAGAGAATGAACAAGAGAGCCACCAAATGCTTCTGCAAAAGACCTCAAATCAAGGCCTCTTGCAGTTCTAAGTGAGAGCATCACAGTATCCACAGCCAAGTCTTTGGCATCAACATGATTATTCCCACAATAATTTACTACTCCGTTCTCCAAATTCTCCACATAACCCATGTACTCTTTCATCTTCCTTGGCCTAGAAAACCTCATTCCATTGAGATAACTAGCAGAACCAAGGCCAAAAGCATAGAAAGGTTTGTTCTTCCAGTATGTATAATTGTGCTTGCATTCATACCCGTCTTCACAATAACTGCTAATTTCATAATGTCTGTAACCCACATCAGTAAGCATCCTCGAAGCCATTCTATAAAACTCAGCAGATTGTGTTTCGCATGGCAAAGGAAACTCCCCTGGCGTGTACCTAACAATATACTTAAAAGATCAATCTCAGAGCTTAAAAGAAAGGGAAAAAAAAGAAGCAAAAATTACTGTTTCCCACCATGAATTCTATTACTTACAATACTCCAAATTTCGTGCCTTGTTCAACCTGCAGATCATAAACGGAAACGTGCTTAGGCCTCGCTTCGATGGTGAGCCTCAAGCTCTCCTCCCACATTTGTGGAGTCTGGTGAGGCAGTGAAGAGATAAGATCAACACTCCAATTCTCCACCCCACATGACCCCAAAATCTCAATTGCCTCATAAACCTCCTTAACTCCATGTGCCCTCCCACAAGATTTTAGCAACTCCTCCTGAAAAGCCTGAACTCCTAATGACACTCTATTCACACCCATCCCCATCAAGTCCTTAACTTTCCTACAATCAAAGGTCCCAGGATCCATTTCCATAGATATCTCAGCACCCTCACAAACTCCAAATTTCACCTTCAACGTATCCAATATCGACAAAACCATCCTTGGGGACACCAAAGAAGGAGTCCCGCCACCAAAAAACACAGTTTCAAGAGGCGGAATGGTATCAAAATCCGACCTTGTTGAGACAATTTCACGTTGAAGTAATTCAATGTAGTTAGAGATTCGGGGGTCGTTGTCGGTTGGGTTCGTGGAACCAAGAGCAACAATCGGAAAGTCGCAGTAGTGGCAGCGTTTGCGGCAGAAAGGGAGGTGAATGTAAGCTGAAGTTGGAGGGTGGTGGTGTTGATGAAGAGGTGCTGGTGTGGTGTGCGAGGCATTTTGGTGAACAGGTTGCGGGCTTTGTGTGTAAGTGTTGGTGATGATAGCCTGCCATGGAAGTTTTGTAGGGAGCATTTTGGGCTTGGTTGGAAATGTTGAGAGAATTGGAACGAGGGTTGATTTTAGCATGGTTGGATTGGGCTCTGATCAACGGTGCTGGCCGGTGCTGGCCGGCGAGAGAAAATCAGAGACTTGGAAAATGGTTTTTTAAGTTTTATTTTTATAAGCTACCGTTATTTCTGTTGCGATGGGAAGACTTTAGTTTAGTCGTTTCTGGCCGTTGAAACTATGTCCGGTGAAGATGCCTTCGTTGTAAAAGTCAGTCTCGCGGATCTCATACATATACATATGAGATCATTTTCTTTTTGTTAAATTTGGTCCCATATTTTAATTTCTATTTTCAATTATAAATAAATAAAAAATATTCGCAAAATTGATATTTAATTCATCCCCAATATATTTCTTCACACTTTATATATTAGAAAAAGTAAAAATAAATATCAATGTAGATTACTATTAATTGGACATTTGCTCTGCTGCTTGGCGTTTACGTGAGCTCAGGTTTTTTTTTTAAAGAACAAAATAAAAATAACTGGTACATATACATATGAGATCATTTTCTTTTTGTTAAATTTGGTCCCATTTTTTAATTTTTATTTTCAATTATAAATCAAAAAATTTATTCACAAAATTGATATTTAATTCATCCCCAATATATTTCTTTACAATTCATTAATGAGAAAAAGTAAAAGTAAAAATAAATATCAATGTATAAAAACATGCTATTATAATTTTAAATGATGGATTATAACTAAAAAGGGTTAATAACCAAAGTGAAAGAAAATTTTATAAACTAAATAGGTGATTCATGCTATGTTACGGGCTGATTTAAATTTTTTCACCATTAAATGTTTTTTAAGGTGACATAATCATTCATAAAAAGAAAAAAAAAAGACTTTGGATTATTAACGTGATTGATTTTAATAAAAATTTCTTAATTTTAAAAATACAAATAGAAAACAAGCAATGACAATTAAGAAATTTATAAAAAATAAAATAAAAAATAAAAACCTCAACCCGTCCAAGATAGCATGTCAAATCTATGACCTTATAAATATATGAAAACCTTCTTAAAAATAAATTGAATAAAATAATAAAGCTCAAATAGCAAATTGATTTATTCTTCTTTTAAATTTAGTCATTTAATATTGAATTTATTAAAAATTAAGTTTAGTGGTTTATTTTGTTTGATTTCTATGAAATTGTTTTTGTTTCATGAGTAGTCACGGGTTGAGTAAATCAACTTTCATCGACTTAGGTTGTGTTTTTATTTTTTATTTTTTTAATTTATTTTTAATTTTATCATTTAGCATTGGATTAATTAAAATTTTAACTTAGAATTTATTTAATTTGCTTCCTACTTAGCTAGTAGAATTTTATTATCTAAATCACAAATTTAGCAAGTTAATATAAATTAACTTGAGTTATTTGTTGTTTTTAAATTATTATTTTTTAATTTTATCACTCAATATTGAATTTATTAAAAATTAGTTTGATACTTTGTTTTAACTTAGGATGCAAATTGATAAGCAAGTTCAATTATTAAATTATCTTAGTCTCGTTACCTAGACTATGAATTTAGCATGTTTAAAAAAATTAACTTAGATTATTGTTTTGTTTTATATATATATATATATATATATAGTTTTATTATTTAATATTAAACTGATTAAAAATTAAATATCACAATTTATTTTAATATAGCATGCAAAATATTTTTTTAATTTTTTCTTTAAATACTAGATTAATCAATAATCTAGCTTCTTAATTTTTACAATTTGCTTTCAATATTTTTTTTTTAAATCATCTCAATATTAAAAAAAGAACATTATATTGATTATTTATTTTGAATCAAATTATATATTTATTAATCGTTTGAATTATTTTTAGACCTACCAAGTAAATCAAATTAATCCGCAAAAATTTTATAAAAATTCCCTGCTAGAAAAAAAAAAAAAGATTAGCAATGCTGCAATATTTTTTTTATGTTAAAAAAAGTATATCTAGCAACGAAGCAAAGTTATTTCCTGCACTTTCTGAAAACTACTGTCTTCCGTTTTCAAGAATATGGCCTATTAAACAGAGAGCACAAACCGCAAAAACTCATGCATAAACTTTTTTTTTTTCTTAGGATATGTAGCAACAGAAACAAATGATAAAAGTGACGAGTTTCTATACCAATACCTAGAATAGCATTACAAAATTTTAATACATCACACGTTTAGGTTGTCAAGAAAGAAGTTTCACCATATATGGCCCTTCAAGCTCATAGCCCAATTTTCTGTAATAATGGCGGGTTCCTACACCTGAAATGACAGCTATTTTGGTTGATCTATGCTCCTTGCGAGCAATGTGTTCTGCCTCTTCCATTAAAAGTGTACCATAACCCTGTTGAGAGAACAGGAAAGTAAAAAAGAGGTAAATAATCCTGTAAGCATCTATTTTCCATGCTGAAGCCTTCAAGTACAAAGTTTAACAGGTAGCCTAAGGGCAAGTCCAACGGGAGATGCATCCCGAGAGTCAAAAACAAAATTTTTAAATTTTAGCTGTTTATGTTATATTTTGCGTCTCCAAGGGAAGAGGCAGCCCGAGAGGTAAAATACATTTTTTGCAACAGAGAAGGCATTCCTACAGATCGAAGATGCAAAGCCAAAATGAAAAAGAGCCGTTGGAATTATACTGTTGCATATCAACAACAATGAAACGCACAACAGCAACAACAACAAAGGGAGATGGAGGGGGGGCAACGAAGACACGATAAAACAGATAAGTGAACAGAGCTTCACAGAGTTTAAACAAAATCAATAATGGCAATGACAACAACTTGCACTTCTACAACAATCTACAGAGAGTTCAGTCAAAATAATTAGTAATAAGAAGTAGGAAAATGAAAAGCAACATTTAACACTTGTTCTTGATTTTGCAAAAATTGATAAGAAGAAAAAGAAAGGAATCTTAATGGCATCCTTAAAAGAAAAAGGAGTCTTTAAAAATTACCTGCTCCTTTAATAGCAATTGATTTGGTATGAGTAAGGTCAACCAACAAAGCATTATTGAGATTATAAGCTTTAGATTCAGGGGAAAAGGAAAGAGGAAAGGTGTTGATGAAAAATTTGGGACGAGTGTGGGGGCGATGGTTGGAGGAAAGTAGATGAACAGGCGGGCGGCGCAAGCAAAAAGATGGAGAAAAAATGTAGGGTTTTTGAAATAAATGGACGGGTGAGGTGGGGGGTTGGTTTTATGCTAATTATATTTTAATTATTATTATTATTATTATTATTATATAATTATTATTATTAATTATAATAATAATAGTTAACATAAAAAAATAGAAGTATTAATTTGTAATTAATTTGATTGAATTATTTGTAATGGAATGTATTTTAATTAATTATGTTTGAATTTATTGGTTATTTGTTTAATGTGTTCATTTTTATAATTTACTCATATAATGAAAGAATTACCGCCAATAATTTAAAAAATTATTGGCGGTAATTCTTTCATTATTTGAAATTTTAAAATTTCAGAACTTGACGGGTTTTTTTTAAAATGAAATTTTGGAAAAAAATTTCAACATTTTAAAATTTCAAATTTCATATATTCTGGATCTTTTAATTATAATTAAATTCATTTTTTATTTTATTATTAAAAAAATAATTTTATTGTTAGCGGGTTTTTCAAAAATAATTATTTAATTATATAATGTACTCATATTAATTGTATAATAAATTGTATAATTACACTATATACAAAATAAATGAATTTGATTTAAAATAAAATTAAAAAAAATAGCTTTTAAAAATGGCTCTTTATCGTTGGAGACCACATCACCTCAAGAGCCATTTATACACTATTCAAAGAGCCATTTCTATAATTTGGCTTTTAAAAATGGCTCTTGCCATTGGACTTGCCCTAACATATTGACCCAACAATCGTTGTTTTATTCGTAGTCAGTATAATGGAATTTCTACGTTACCTGGTGTTGCAGCTTCTCCACATCACGCCCATGAACAGGAACTGCAGTTCCATAAACATGGAGTTCACGAACAATAGAGCACTTCCCCCTAAGCTCTGGGCAAGTAACATTGCGGCCACATTTTCGTAACCGCAGTAACCCAACAAGAATATCCTGTGAGCAAAAGAATCATTTGAAACTTCAAATTATGCTCGGCAATCAAATCTTCACCAGTAATCTAAATTAAGAAGCAACTAACACCAAAACAATAAAATTAGATGGCTCTCTCAATCACCACAAAAGCTCCTCGAGACATTCCAACAAAATACTGATATCCTAAAAGGATTCAAAGACTTCATTTTCCTCTCAATTAATGACAGGAAAACCACTCTTTAACATTCCAATCAACATTGCAGCCTTCAAGGGATTGAATGACTGTTGATAAAAAAAAAGAGAACCATTTTTTGCAAATCCCATCAAATTTTCATCAACAAGTAGACATGAGCATTGGGTGTGCTACACACACCAAAGCTGACCAACCCCACCCCATCCCCCCCAAGACAGCAATCATGCATGGATAAGATGTCCCAAAATACCTGGCGTGTATCTTCATAGGAAAGAAATGTTTCCCAGCCTTCATTGGCGGTATAATCACGGCGAACTAGCTGAACTTCTTCTGGCTTAATTTTGTTATGAATGTCCTATGGGCATAACAGAGACAGTTGTTAGAATCTCAAATTATCATAGCCAGGCACAAGTCCTGATTTGATGGTAATAGCTTCTTCATTTACCTGGATTCCAGCCTCACGTGTACGGACATCACGGCATTTCAGTCCCAAATCATCCATCCTAGCTAAGGCTAACTCCCTGAGATTTCCTTTCTCAACTCCAGATGTTACTAAAGGCATAGGAATATCTCGTTGAACTCTATATACACGTGTCCAAGGGGGTACCATAGCTAGGATCCTTGCTACAATATCTACAAGTTGCTCGGGTGGGTAATTTCTATACCTACAAAATTGAATCAACAATAATTAGTCCTTCTGCATGAAACACACACGCATGCACACACAAAGAACAATGACACTATACCTGCCAGTTTTCCATAATTCATAAAGCCCAGTTCCACGAATTACAAGAGTAGGATAAATTTTGAGCCCATCAGCTCTAAAAGAAGGACTCTCAAAGAACTCTCGAAAACTTTCCAAGTCTCTCTCAACCCCAACATTAGGTAGATCAGGCATCATATGAGCCACAACCTACAGGAAAGAAATATAATGGAGACAAATAAGCAAAGGAAAAACGTACCTAGATCACTAATCAAAAAAGAAAAAAAGGGATCAAACACCACCACCTTAAGAAAACAACATGAAATAACAGCAACTCAATGTTATTTAAAAAGTAGTATGTTTCTAAGTGAGAACATGATTAATTTTCAAATCAGTCATCAAACTTAAAGAGAAACTAATCATAGATGCATGAAACAGACATCAGGTTACATGCCACCACAAGATTCACTGAGATTATGAGTGTTATATTACAGGGGACTGCACAGCTCACACCTTAAAACCAGCATCCTTTGCCAAGCAAAAACAATCAGCAACAGCAGCTACAGTGTGTCCTCTGTTAGTGTCTCGAGCAACATCCTCATACGTGCTTTGAACTCCAATCTCCAATCGTGTGCACCCATATAAAAGCATTTGGCGTAGATGAGGACCAAGACAATAATCTGGCCTCCTGACAAATTAACAAAATAAACAACTTATTTCACACAAGATAAAATATAATTCTACTAGCTTCAAAACTAATGCCAAAATATATATGCACAGTAAACCATCAATACCCAGTAGAATTTCTTTGTGAACAGATAGATTAAAGTGTATGCTCAATTGTATAACATCTCAATTAATCAACTTCAATTACCACCCTTAATTCTCTAACATGTCCTGTACAGCAGGATAACGAGACACCAAATAATATAGCCCAAACCTAGAAATACCCCAGGCCCTCACACACCCGAGGAATCAGCATGTAATTATAAGAGATATTGTCGCTTCAAAACTTAAAGGGAGAAGAAAACAACTTCAAAAGAAATAATCTTAGATAAATGTGATTCAGAATATTAATAAGAAGATTTATGAAGGGCCCAAATTCACTTCCAACAATGTTCACTTGGGAATGAGATTCTCCATCTAAAGATGTTCAGATGATAACTCACGTCTCAATTGTCATGCCAATGCACTTTGTTGCACCATGCTCGGAGTAGGCAACTGCCTCCTCAACATTTGCAGAAGTATGCCCTGACAAAGCATCATGAAGATTCCTTATAAAGTAATCACGGTAATCTGCTGGCAACGACATGAAAGTGCCACCCATTAATATGAACTCCACCTGAAAACATAAAACATTAATTAGAAGTTATTAACAGATCCAACCACTTAAAACAACAGAGCCAAACACTACATGTAAAAGCAGAGAACAATCAAACCTTATCTACACTATGACCCAGTCTCTTAAGCTGATCAATCCTGCTTCTAGCCTGGACATATGGGTTATATCTGAAACCAAAATAAAGCATGTAAATAAAGGCTTTAATCATCATAAGAAAAGTTAACTACCAGATATCATGATAATCATTAAACCTTTATAATTGATGGAAACAGAAATCAGTGAGTTAATGGACCAGACAATCTGAGAAGTCAATGCTTCTAACCATTCACCCTCACATGCATAAAACAGACACATAAATTTCTCATCTTCAAGTATCCAACTTTAAGAATAAAAATACTCATATACTACTTTCTTGATTTTGAACAGAACAAAAAAAAGAGGCACAAAACCTTTGACATCTCACACTCCTCTGATAGCTATTACCTGTAACCTCAACTTAGCATATAAAGACCAGCTAAGTATAAGAAATGGCAAGGAGGCAAATCTCATTGCCTTTCACATCCACTGTTTTGGATAGATTGTTGAAATCAGGCCCTCATACCTCAAAGTTATGCATCAAACAGAGCAGAAATGTTGACAACGCAAGTTCAATTTCAACACACACTACCATGCTAACCTCATTCTCTATTATCACAAACAATTGATTAAGCTAAAATCTCGGTTCTTGGTACAAATTGCACTAATGAGGAAAACAAAATAAATGGCCAAAAGGCAACGCTTCAACTAATATGGTCAAACCTAAAGCAACCTCTACGGATAAACAGATAAAGACACACAACGAGATGGATACTGAAGCAAAAATCTCAATTTGGGTCGAGCTCTATTTATTACACTATTTCATGTCAAGTTCAAAATCAGCACAGAGGCATTTACTGCCCAGAACAAAAATTGAAAGCATTAACAATTTGACCGCACAAAAACAAATAAGATATCAGTGTACTAATACTATATTTGCCTCAGGTAATCGAAAATGAACTCCAAAATAAATCAACTATCTTCTTCAACTAATTTACTGTTATGACACTAAGAATTATTAAAAAAAAGGGGCTTTTAAAAAAAACTCAAACTATAAATGATTGACAATCCTGCAGCTGAAACCCTACCTAGCACGAATCGCACGCATACTAGTAGGTTCATAACCAGTATACGATTGAGTACTGTACTCGAAATCAGAGTCCGGCCCACCAGGACAGTACACACAGATATTCCCCGTCGTCGCGATATGTGGACACCGGTGCGGCTTCGACATGACAGCAACAACTGCAATTCCTGATGCTGTGCGTACCGGTTTCGCCCGGAGTTTCGGTAGCAGTGACTCGCGATCGGACTCCGGCAATGCTGCTATCATCTCGACTAGTTTTGGAGCACGAGCAAGCCCGTACTTGCGACAGGCGGCAGATTTTAGGGCGTTGAGATCGACGGTTTGTTTTTTTCTCGAAAGGTCTACCATGGAATTGACGATTTCAGCTATGGCTCGAACCCTAGCTTCTTCTTCGGTTAGTCCGTGAGGTTGGTACCCACCGCGACCCGGCCGCGGGAGTTTTTTGGTATCGGTAATCACTTCAGTTGCCATTGGAGAGAGAGGAGAGGAAAGGGAAAGCTGAAAATACGTAGGGAAAGCTGAAAACACTCGGCAAGAAGCCCCCGTTTATGTTAAGTCTAGAGAGCCTGTTTGGTTATGGGAATGAGTTATCCCGTGTTCGGTATACCAGTAATTAAATGGGAATTAGTTGTTTTCTTTTCCAAGATAAGGTAAGGTTGAGGATACGTTTGTACTTTGCTTTTGTTTTGCAGATAATAATATAATATAATACGAGGCAGTTCCGGTGACAGCAGAGGAAAAGGTTTTCTTAAAAGTTTGTTTTTATCCATGTTTTTTAATAATTAAATATAATTATAGTATTAAATTTATATATTTAAAAGAGATAGACTTTTAATTCATTTTTATGTAATTTTTAGAGATTGGACTCAATTGTTGACACTTACATATTTTCAAATATAAAATTTTATTAAAACTATTAAATTAAATTAAATTAAATTCATATATCTCTGTGTACATATGTACATAATATAAAATAAGAGAAAGAACCACATGCATATATGATTAAGTCACACGTAGTGTTACACTGCATCATCCATATGTCTCTTTGTACATTTAATAAAGCTTTTTTTTCTTGGTGTGGTACCATTTTATATGTATACGAGCTATTTATCGTGCGCTTTGTTATATAGATTTTTTTTTTGTTTTAATATATACAATTTGTTGTTTTATATTTTAATATTAAAAAATAATATAAATTATATGCTGGAGTCTTACTTATAAACTTAAGTTTTTGGATGATATGATTCCTTAATATAGTATTAGAGTTTTGTTGACCTAACAGTCACGAGTTCAAATCTCATTACTTTCATATTCTTTTATAAAAATCAAACACATGGTAATATAAGTTTATTTAAATTTTTAATCAAATGTACTTTTACTTGAGAGTGTATATTAAATCTTGCCAGGATAGACAACACAAAATAAAGATTTTTCAATGGTAAAGATGATTTAATGGACAAAAATAACTTTTAAAAGTTCTCGAAGCAATTGTTGTTAATGAATCATAAATTTTTATTATTATCATTAATCATCTAATTATATTATATAATTAAAGTTGGTTTTTAACATGTTTTTTATTTACAAATATATTAAAATAATATATTAAAATTATTTTAATATGAATAAGTTAAAAGATTTAAAATCATCAAACTAACAGAAATATTTTTAGAACACGTTGCGGAACCCTAGCAGTTCTGTCGGGAAACGTTAGAAAAAAGAGTCGGTGCTTTAAGGCGCGTAAACAACGTGGGTGCCTCTAATCAATAACCTAACAAAGAGAAAATACAGTTATAACGAACAAAATGTTTTCTCATTTCCATTTTCCATCGTCCACTCTCTTTCTCTGCCTTATAAATCGCTCTTTCTTGTCTTTTTTTTCCAGCTCTATAAAAATCTGATGCATCACAACTAGGTCTCCTCGTCTCTCTCACCCTAGCTATAATTGAAAACTCTTCTGTCCTTAATTTCATGGCTTCTGTAAGTTTTTTCTTCCCTTTTACTCTTTTCTTTTTAGTTTTGCCTGCTTTAATTTGTCTCTTTTAAGATTTCTGTTTCTTTAACCCTTAATTTACGTTTTATCTTTGATTCTAAATAATTTTATATATTCCTTTAGTTTCATCAGGAATAGGTTAATTCGTGCACATTATATGATCATGTTATCCGTGTTCTTGTTTAATTAAGCAGCTTTAATATGGGAGAACTAGATGATCAAGATAGTCTTTATGATGTTTTGAGGAGGATAGGGCTTTATACATTTCGAAATCTGAATATCATTTAGATATCTTAAATTGATCAATGGCTTTGTCATTGATAGTTTTTTGTATTGTTGTTTCAAATTTTGTTGGACCCTGTTTCATCATGTGTCTGATGTATGGTTTTTTTTATTTTTTTTGGTGTTAGAGCAAAGTTTTGGATGAGCTGGGGAAGTTTGCTTTAGGCCCTGATATATGGCATTATGAACCTTGTGATTTGTTGAAGTTTCTATGCTGAGTGATTGTTTTCTGAAACTAGCTAGGCATGGACGGAAGAATGGATGGTTTAGGGTTTGATTACTAATTAATTGCATTTTTTGTCTGTTTGACCCTCTCTACTTTGCCTTTCATTAGTTATTTCATCCCATTGCAGTCCGAAATCAATATATAGCAAATGGATAAGACTCGAACAATCTCTACAACCAGTTATAATTCTTTGGAAATGTATCTGTATATGACTTTATTTTTATGCTCGGTTTTCTACAGGCTGCTGTCTTTTGCCATTTATCAAGATCTTTGATCCATTAGTAGTTTCTTTAGAATGAAATGATTTATCTTTTTCCTAATGTAGCTTCTTGGTAACGATTCCATGTCCAAAACGAGTTGAATGTGTCTTGAAAAGCTTTTTAACATTGAAGTAGGAACTGTCCCGAGAAGGTTGACTAATCTATTCGAAATGATGATTTTTCTCTTTCAGCAAGGTCGGCCTTTGCCCAAGTTTGGTGAGTGGGATGTAAGCAACCCTGCCTCTGCAGAAGGATTCACAGTCATATTTAACAAGGCTAGAGACGAGAAGAAGACCAAAAATAGTCCTGCAAAAGTTGTTTCTCCACGGAGAACTGAACCTGTGCACACCAAAAATGCCAAAAATGAGAATTATAAGCATCCTCCGAAGGTGCATGCATGTTTTAAATGAGCAATTTGCAAGTCCTCTTTCCTTTTCATTGATTTGTGTATTTGCGAATTCAAGGTTTCTTATAGCTCAATTAATTTCTCATACAGAGGAGGTGGCTTTGCTGTGTTGAACTCATAATGCACTAAGTCCCTTGATGAAATGACCAGCCGGCGGTGAAAATAATCATGTCCGGGGTGCATGGGGATTCTCTTGCTAGTCAATGCGTGGGCCTTCTGATGGTGCAGTACTGTATGGTTTTTGACCATACTTATCTTTGTTTTCCCCCCCACTCCTATACCCTTTTCACTCATTTGCTGCCTTGGACTCCTTTTCATTAATGTTTCTTATGCTTCTCATGTAATGGTACAAGAGTGCCAGAAAAAAAGTTGAGATTTTTTGTTTTTACGTAAGAAGTTTCACTTAATGGCTCTGAGAAACAACATTTATTATTATCTTTTCTGCTGGCAAGTATTCACTTAATTTGAAATCTCTTTCAGTGGCAGACTTGATGTCAAAAAGTTTTGCTTTTCCTTCTTGCATGGAGAAATTATCATTTGATGCCATAGAAATCAGCCTGATTCCTACTGATAAACAAAATATTCAGGGGTTTAAGATTCTCAGATTTGGGCTTTAAATTGAGTGTTGAACTTAACCCTGTAGCTGTGTTAAGGATCAACATGTCATCCTTACATTGATTCTTGTAAGCTAAACGCAATGTCCACTCTCTTTCTTTTATTACTAATTGAAACGTGCCTAGTTGTTCTAAATACATGCAAATAACTCTCTTGTGCCTAGAACTCAACAGCTCCTGATCATTCTATTTAAGAAACAATAATGGAAACGAAAAATTGTCACTCCTTTCCAAATCCGTAGCTAAAAGTTTTGTTCTGCTAAACCTGCCATTCTTAAGGTCGGTAAAATGGGAGATCATGACTCGAACGATTTGATGATTGCTTATATATAGTCTAAAAGTACTGCTTTAATCAATTACCTCATATCCAGAACGACGTACAGCTCCACTAGCTTCACTCCTAGGCAACTATAATAGCAGTTGGTTGCTTTCATGAGCAGCTGGTTGCTTTCATGACCGAGTTTTAAAACTAGCATTCCCTGTCGGCGAATAATATGCAAAGACAACATGCGCCTAAATTACCCGCGGTTTTTTGGCAAGTTACTAGTTGAAACCTGCATAGAAGCTCCAAATCTCATGGATTACTATCTTTCCTTTCTGATTTATGATGAATGAGAATGAACCAAAAATCCCATGAATCCAATATGACCGAGTTGATGAGGAAAACAGGCCAGCTAGCTAGCCAATTCAATAGTCTCACGTACGTTGCATTTACTAGTTTACACACATTGCAAATTGAAATGCATAAAGAAAAAAAATAACCCAGAAATAATAAAGAACACACACAGACACACACACACACACACACATATTCTGTTGGCCCTCCTTGTGTTCCTGTGGAGTTCCAACAAACATATAATGGAAGGAGTAATTATGATTTGCTCGAGCAAATGTATGCATCTTGTCATTTTCACCCCCAAACACATGCAATAATTTCTACAATCTTGAGATTCTTGGGGAGACTTTTATCACCCTTCTCAATTCTCCTTTTTTACTTCGGCACACGACCAACTTACTGAAAGATAAAATTAATTAATTAATTCAGTCCAAACCACACTTAGGATTTGCTTGTGTCAAACCAGTACAACTCAAAAGGCCAAAAGAATATAAATGCTTGAAACTTTCACGGGTTATTTCATGTTATGAATTAATTTTCATTAAAAAAAAAAATGAAAGTGATATATTTAAACTCATAATTATTAGTCATTAAATCCATCATATCTTATTAAAAAAACACCCCAACCCAAAATTTAAATTAATATATAAAATTTATATTATTTCATAACGGTTTAGAATTTCCTCTGAAAACATCCTTGCACATCGCATGTAAAAACAATTCAAGAATAAAACAAGCTTCTTAGGATCATCTCTAGCAAATGTTTTTATACAAATGGACAAATTCATTGGACAGACTCTTGTATGTAATTCATGAGTGTAATAATTTTGGTGTAAATTCATCGAAACTATACTAGTGAAGGAATACAATACTCAAGATTGCATTGATACTTGACGTGTAGATATAAGTTTATCAAACTACGTTATAAAATAATTTTGCATAATCTCTCTTACCTATTTATTTTAAATACTTTAGTTATATTAATAGTTATTGTATTTAATTGAATTATAGTATTTGTTAATATTAGAGTAACATCTAATTTACCATATAGATATTATCGTTGTCTTGATCATAGAACAACACATGCATGCCAAGGTCATGAGATTTGAAACCCGTTAGGGCAAGTCCAATGGGAGGAGCTATCCCGGGAGCCAAAGCTAAAAATTTAAAAATATGGTTGTTTTTATCAATTTCTGCTCTCCAATGGGAGAGCCATCGCAGAAGCAATTTTGCCTCTTCTTCTCTTCCGTAGGCATTCCTACATATATTCATCCAGGAGCAAAAACAAGAAAATAGCCGTTAAACTAGCCGTTGGAATGTTTGCATAATTTAACGTTGCATAAATCTACAAATCACAGTAGTAATTCACAGCAAATTCACAGCAAAATCACAGCAATTAACAAAATTTATGCTACCCAGATAATCGAAAATCACAATCCAGCCAACACAGCAGCAGCATCTGCACTTCAATCAACATACGTTCAAGGTTTGTTCTCCAAACTTATTTTACTTTTTCAACAACACAATAGAGGGAGGGGAGGGGAGTAAACGGGGGGATCATAGACAATGGTTTTGCCCCTGGTTAGTTTTAAGAGTGGAACATATTCCTTCAAAAGAGTTATTTTGAGGTGGTTGTTGGTTATAAAAGAGATGAATATATGCTTTTTTAATGGCTATCTATTTCATAATTCACAATTATATGTTCCAAAATGCTTATTCGTAAGCTATATCTCATGGGGGCCATGTCAGAGTTTACTTGTTCTTGGCCTGCCTCCAAGTATTGGTGTTGATGTTTAACGGTGTGTTTAAAAAATATTTTTTAAAAATAAAATTATGAAGTGAAGTGGCTTGATTTTTTAAGTGGTGTATATATCAACGGTCTAAAAGTACCCTTATCAATGCTGGTTCGTACACTCTTTTACCCATGTGTGCTCAGTTGGATGATTTTTATGTTAGATTTGCCTCATACCCAGTTTTTTTATTTTTAATATCATCACGTCTAAATTATCAATATATCAATATATATATATATATATATATTATATTTTTCAAGAAAAAAAAGAATAGCGAGTTAAAAATACATAACCAACTAAACTTTAATACAAAAATCCCTAAAGACTACTTGAGACAGTTTTGATAGTGTTCCCCAGCTTACATAAACAAAAGATTTATAATGTTTCCTTGTTAAAACAATACTTAGTTTACATAAACAATATTTTTTAAATAGCGTTTGATAATCAGAAGCAATGCAAAGCCACGGAAAAAGCCACCAAGACAAGAATAATCCGACGACTACGATAAACAAAACTGGTATTGGGCGTTGAAAGGAGTGTTTGAACATCCTGATTTCACTTTCGCTAGTGGTAACGCACAGCAAGATAAATATATGATGCCATCGTTTGAAAAGCTTGTGGCAGCTTTCAAAAAAAATATGAAAAGAAAAGCTAGACATCCATGTTTCGAAGAGAGTTTTTGGTGGTCGGTTTTGTTGATCCTAGAACACTAGAAAGCTTGATGCAAAACTTTTACACAGGCTGCTCAACCGCAGTATCACTTCCATTTCCACTTTCAGCCATTCTAGCCGCTTCCTGGGTCACAGCGTTGCCAAAAGCTGTGTTCTGATCATCACTAGAACCTATTGAAGAAGCTGGTTGTATCGAATGGTCAAATTTACAGGCAGGCCCAAACTTGCAAATACCATAGCGGCTGTAGTGAGAGCAGATATTTTGATCCTGGATTTGAAAGACAGTCATTATGAGAGGTGCAAATATTTAAAATCTCATCAGTTCTAATAGCAAGAGTAAGAGAGTTAGTCATTTCAATGGGATGTGCTGTTGTGAGAACATAGTTTATCGGACTGGTTCACAAACATATAAAATGTTTTATTAGCTTATTTAGAAAAGCTATGATGTGCTTGGAGTTATTTCCACGCGTCTTCTACTTCAACAAAATCCAGATCGAGCCAATGGGAACTAAAAATCAAAAGATACTGCACCTATTGCCCGCCAAAGGAAAACTTCCTCATATAATTATAGTAAATGTAAAGTGCAGAAAAACATTACCAGGAGAAGAAAAGGAATGGGAAGACAAAAAATTACCACATTGATTTACTATGTTTATAGATCCTTCATCAGATTTAATCTAAAAATAATAATGAACTTACAGGTCTCAGTGGCAGGCCCTTGTCATTTAGAGTTAATGGGGGTGATTGTGATATCCGATTCTTTGGATGATGAAATTTGCAATTGGATTTGAACTTACAGTCCCCAAATCTCATGTAGAAACTGCACTGCGGTTGACCAGGTCGTTCTGGGAATTCATCAACTACTATTTGCTGTTGCTGAGGTGCATAGACATTGCTTTCAGTTGCAAGGTTGATTAAGGCATATGACAGAGGTGGATGCAGACTTCTTTCTGGAGGGTATAGAGGAGCCTAGGCAAGTCAGAAAAGGGTATTAGATCTTATCTATGATAAACCTTAAAAGCATAAAATAAACCATTAACATCTTCAATAATCAGTTGCTTAAAGCAACTGTTTAGTCAACTCAATAAGCACACCTCCACCCTTAAAAATATGAAACATAAATTGACAGTTAAAAATCTGAAAAATAAGCTCTGTCAAGTCACAAAGAAAAGCATTCATGCGAATCATCAATTGAAATGTCAACTTTACTAGAATGAAAAGGGGAAAGGTTAAGAGAAAATGGAAATGTTAGTCATCAAGTGATCTGACCTGTGAGGCATGGGATATGCTAAAATAAAAAAAAAAAAAAATCCAACTTCTTTCAATGCAAGAGATAATTGTATCTTTGTCGGTAACTCTTCCATTATTCTCCGTGCTCTGCGGACACCTGTTTGGCAATGCATTTTAAAAGCTCTTTTGAAAAAAATTAAAAAAATATATATTTTCATTTTTTTACTTTATATTAAGATTAAAAAAAAAATATTCTGATAATTTTCTAGTACAAATTTTTTTTTGAAAAGCAATCTCAACAACACTCCCAAACAGGCCTTTCAAAAACCAGAAAATAGTGTTCGTGACTGAATACAGTAAATGGGCTCGCCAGCCTGCGTGGGAGCATTTCAAGGACAGGTGTGAGCTAAGGTAATTTATACAATTTCAGCATCAAATAAGTCATGGCAGGGTATATCATAATAAAAGCTTGATTGGTCATATAGAAAATACTTCGATAGTCAAAGCAAAGTAGACCTTCCACGTAATTCTTCATTTTGGGATATCCTGTACAGTCATATCATCAATTACTTACATTCACCACAATATGTCAGCCTCTTTCAGGTCTAATGGTCAATTACATGGAATAAATCAGAGAAAAACTTGAACTTGGACGACCATCTAAATTTAAGAACACTTGGAAAACCATCTAAAATTAAATCTTGGAAAATCATGTAAAGAAATGTCCTAGAAGCTCACGAAAGAATATAAATCAAAAGGCAACATGAGGACCATGTGTAGTGTCAGAATGCACCCACCAAGGAAACTGTAAACTCACAAACTGTCATATATTGCAAGGTTAAAATTGATAAAACTTAAAACAGCTAAGTATTATGTAAATACCTGATATCCATTCCAATCTGGACTTTGAGGAGGAACTCCTTGATTTGGTGAAAACACAATTGGGATAAAGGATGAAGGATCGTTTAATGCCCTTGGTGAAGACCAAGAACCTACACTAGATGGTGATGGAGCTGGTAGAGAAGCAGATCCACCATTAAGAAATGTTGGAGGATGATCACTTCCTCCCACAGCTGTAGGATCTGGATGATTATACTTGCAGTTAGCTCCAAACTTGCAAGAGCCATTACGCATGTAAAACTCACACTCTTTCTCTCCCTGTAATTGATAGTGTCTGTGTTAGAATTTTCCCGGCAGAGCCTCTTAAATACAACAACCCTCAGCGTTTGGAAAACATTTATCAAAAGTTTCAAAGTATCCATGGAAGAGATACCAGTCGGATAGGAAGACCCAGAAAGTTCAGCTCAAAAGCTGGTGATATTGGGATTTTCAATGGGGCCACTGAATTTTTTGCTCTCGAGTGGTTGAACCTACAAGCTTTTCCATACTTGCAGCCTCCTGTCTTCAAGTAGTACTGCAGCATGCTCAGGAAATTATTATAATGCAGGAAAAAAATGTCATTATTTAGCCAAAGATGTTACATACAACTCAAAAAAAAAAAAAAAATGTCATCATCACTAAAACTAACCCTTGCATAAGGAGAAAAGAAAGTAGGCATGAACACAAAATGTCTAAGCAACTGTTAAATGAGTCCTTCACTTTGACCAGAATTAACAGAAAACTATTTTGTAATGATTGCAAGCATACACCATTTAGATATTTTCTATTACTAAAATCAATGGAAAGAGGAGAGTGTAGATGATCAAGTAAAACAATTAGACATATGACCTTGCAAGAAAAGAATAATGGGAAAATGTCAATCAAAAAGCATGCACAAGTTTCACTAGTTAAATCCTCAAAACCTTGCAGCCATAGAGCATAAAGAAGCAAGAATTTTATCCTATCCCACATGTGTGCAAATTAAGCCAACATCAAATAAGGAAATTATAATAAGACTACACAAAACCAAGATTGCGATTTCGACGTAGCCTTCAATTCCATTTATGGGAAAAAAACCACCTTTCGTGACATTTTCTTTTCCAGCTTGAGAAGGCAGGCTTCATTCCATCTCCTAAGGCCTGGTTCTATTGTTTGAGTAGGAGTCTTTCTTTTGGCCGTTGAGAGTTCAGCCATCAGAATCACCTGAAAGGCAAGAGAGTGGACTATACTCTCTGGTAAGGATGACGAGCACCACTTGATAGATGAGAATGCCCCTCAGGTAGTGTTCCCTTATCTTCCTAACCATTCAGGATCAGAAGCAGGCTATATAACAAGTGTAGCTAAATGCTTCAAGTGGAAGGAAGGTTTTATCACTTCCTTCCAGCATATTGGTTGGGCCAAACATAATAGTCTTAAGTTAGAGGAAGTTTTGTGAAAAGGGTGCAAAGGCCTGGCGGAATGCTAGACAGCATCAGAAGCATCCTGGAATGCTTGCGCATGGTGAACATGGCATGCAAAGGATAGACAAAAAATAAAAAGAGTAAGCATAACCTCAACTTCTTAGCAATACACAACAATAATAACCTTGCATTCAGTCAGGCTGGGCTTCTCCGTTGCTTCTTCCCTTTCCTTCACCTTGTCCTTGACAGTCTTGTAATCAACCAAATTTCAAAAGATAAAAAAGACAATTAGTTAACAATGCCCAGTCACATGAACCCAACTGATAGGTCTTATAGCAGTAAAATACCCAAATTTTCCATCAGCTGACTTAAGCAACAAAAGAAGAAAAATCAAGTCCCTTGATTCATTATGCCACCAATTTTCACATGGACAAGAAAATCAAAACATGAATCACTTTCAAAAACCATTTCCCATCAAAATAAACAGCTACAACATACAAAAATACTACAATCATCCACATTTGTCATTTTCGACAAACACCAAAATCCCTCCTTTATACCCAAATCCCTCAATTACAACACCAGCAAAATTTATCCATAAAAAATACTCCCAACCGCCAAAACACACGCTACAAACACACTCAACATAAGCAATTACATCCCCTTCAGCCAAAGATATTAAATTTGGGCCAACGACAGTGAAACCCAATAAACTTAAAAATACACAGAAAATAACCACTGTACAAAACCACAGTCCTCCTTGTCTAAAAACACTACGTTTACACCAGTAGCAAAAAAGCCACAAAATATACACACATAAAATCACAAATCAGATAATAATTCAAGAGAAAGAACAAGTTGTACCTGATTTCTCCTTCTGAGAGGATGGTTAAACTTGCAATTAGCTTCGAATTTGCAAGTCCCAGTCTTCATATAAAAGGCGCAATCATCTGCTTCAGGTCTCACAGGATACTGATGAGACCTACTACTATTATTATTCTCATAGTCGTTACTTCTCTCATTCGTGTTCTCTAAATCATCACCATCATTACCTGCCTTCTCAATGCTCTCGGCCTCATGAAAAACTCTACTCTTTTTATCACTCTTGAGTTCCTCCTCCTCCTCCTCCTCTTCTTCTTCATGAGAATCATTCGAATTCGGAAACTCCTCTTTCAAATCAAGCTGGTTTTGTAGCTCTTGATGAAGATGGTTATCGTCATCATGGGCCTTTTGATCAGGATCCGATGACGAAGAGGGATCTCGGGGGGAGGAAGAGATAAATTGAAACCCTAACTGAGGGGTTTCGTTATGAATTATTGGGCTGGGTGCATCAATTTGTTGGTCCATTTTGCCTCCACATTTCAATTTTTCAAACCCTAAATATGGTGAAAGAGGAAAAAGGTGTTGGAGAGGACAAAGTAGTAAAACGACAAAGTGGTGTGTTGCCTTTAATGACCTTCTAGGCTAGGCTACTACGGCTGCTAAGCTACTTGTTTTGTTAAGTTAAAATTAAAATAAATAATGTTGAAATTAATTGAAACTGCGCCGCCACCTGCTGGTGCCTCCTAATTTCGGACCATGACATGCGACCTCCAAATTACAGTGGGCTTGTTTTACAGTGTGCTTGTGTTTTTAAAATTATTTTTTAATTGAAACTTTATTAAATTAATAAAATATATTTTTAAAAATCAATTTAATGTTTTTAAATAAAAAATATTTTAAAAAACTATTTATAGCACAAAAATAAATATTCATTCACGATTAGTTTAACAAAATTATCTCAAGCCTCTTCCTTGCTCGGTTATGATATTTTTGTTTTTAAATTTTTAACTCTGTAATGAGAACCTTTTTATTTTACAAGGATGAGAGTCTTGGATTCATTTTAAAAATGTATCTAAAATATTTTTATTTTTATTTTTATTTTTATTTTTATTTTTATTTTTATTTTTAACCCTTTAATCAGATATATTTTTTATCTATTTTGTTTTTTTATGGGACACTAATCAAATATAATTTATTTCATGATTATTGATGTAAGAGCTCAAATTTTATCCTCGTTTTCAATTATTTTTTTAAAATTTATAAAAAAAAAACAAAAAAAATACAAAACTTTCCAATGTGATTTGTCTAAACTTAAATAACTTGTCAGATTGTAAAATTTATAAAAGGATCTAAAACTATATGATATACAAGTTATTCCAAGTATAAAAATACATTAAAATCATCAATCACTAATCATACTCTTATCATTTAAACTTTTATATTGTAGCACAACAATGATTAATTTTATTATCACTACACTTAAACACCTTCAAATCTTTTAAATGTTATCTTGTGAGATATAAAAATATTATAACTTTAAATTATATTATTTATTTTATTAAGAAAGTTATTTGCGATGATAAAAATCACACTTGTAAATCTTTGATAGTGAGTTATAAACTCTTGGTATTGGTCAAGAAATTTCACAAAAAAAAAAAAAAAAAATCTTCAAGAGGACATATATTCAAGTGAGAAAAATCTTGGAGTAGATTTATTAAGTGGAGAAAAATCTTAAAAATGAAATGTCTTTAAGTGGTGCAAAAATTTTGGTATAAATTTATTAAATATTAATTATATTATTTAACTTGGATTCTTGAAAGAATATAATCCTCATGACCGATTTGATGCTTAAAGTGTAGATGTATGCTTGTTGAACAGCATTAAGAACGTAATTTATAATATCTCTCCAATACCTTTTTATTTTAAGCAATTTAGTTATACTAATGATTATTGTGTTTAATATATTTTATTGGGTTAAATTGTATTATTTGTTGATACTAGTGGAATACCTAATTCACCCGTCTTAAGGTGTTATTATTATCTTAATCTTATAACAATAAAGACACCTCACAACTTCAGTTATGTTTTGGCACATGCTTGTAAGTTTTGTCATCTTTCAAGTAAGGTTGTTAATTTTATTTTGTTATGTCTAGAATGATTGATATATTTCAATTCAATTCAAAAAATAGAATTGATATATTTCATTTCAATTCAAAAAATAGAACAAGCTAGAGCAAATCTCATCTCACTTAGAATATTACCCTGTCCTAGAAATTTTGCCCGGAATATTTTGATTTTTTTCTAGCCATTTTATTTACCTAAATAGTTTTTCTTTAAAAAAAAAATCTATGTTTTTTCCCCTCTAGTTTTATATCTTAACACTTGATTTATTGGAAATTGAATTTCATAATTTATTATATTTTTTTTATGCTTATCTTAATCTCATGATTCATATTACGGATTTAACAAGTTAATCTATTTGACTCGAGTGCTTTAGATTTTTTTTCTCAATTTTATCATAAACATTTTCAATATTTGGTTTATTATGAATTTGAATGTTATTTGTTTTGATTAGTATTCTTTAAAACTATTTTAATCTCATAACTTGGGCTAGTTTTGCGAGTTAACTCAAGTTGACTTAGATCATTATATGGTCTATTGATTGAGATCGATTCAATTTATTATCATCTCAAAAAAAAAATTAAAAAGATTTCTTGAATTTGTTTTAGTCAAAATATATTTTTAGTAATCATCCAAATTGTCTCTTAACTTGCCAAGTTGATTAAATCAAATCAACTCAACTATAATATTTTTGTTTGTGTTTGAAATTTGAATTATATAATTTTAAATTAATTTATCTTCATATTTTAAATGAAATTATTTTTGTCCAACTAATATTTTGAATTATATATATATGAACTGTAAAACCTGGAAATACTTCGAAACTCAAACTTAGAATTCCAACTCAAACTTAGAATTCCAATTTAAAAAATAGAATGTCAACCAAAATATAATTAACAATCTAGATTTCATCCATTTGGTGGCCCCTCATAGGTTATTCCAACAACTCTAGAAGATCAATTTCAAACTTCAAACAAATTCTCAATATTTTGTTGATTTTTTATTCTCAATATGTGTTGTTTTGGATGATTTTGCATGTGTTAAATTTGTATGTGTACGCTATTGATTATGTGTGTCAATGCAATTTATATGTGGATGTTTGAATTTCTAGTGTATTTAATTTTTTAGTATGATGTGTTTTGTATATGAAAATGTATCATAAATGTCTATTTAAAAAAAAAAAAAATGCGGTAGGTGTGTTTTCATATAAAACAAGAAAGAACATAAAAAATGTATAAAATAAATTTTTTTTTTACCCATTTTAAATCGATTGATTTCATGGATCCAATAATAACTTAAATTACACATGAAAACATGACTTAATTTAAAAAAACTTCAAGATGACAATTTAAGAAAAATATTGAGATAACAATAGACGGGATCAGTCACGGTCCTATCATGACTCAAGTTATGAACTCTATTGGTTTTAAAAACTTTTATTATTTTTTTGAATTTATATAATTAAAATAGATGCTCGCAAAATTGAATTTCAATTCTAAAATAGATATTTATTTGAAATTATGATAACTTTATAGAAAATAAATAGAAACAAATATTGCATTCTACTTCTTAATCATTCTAATATTTTAAGGATAAAGTAATAAAATAATAATAATTATAAAATATAAAAGACAAAAAAAAACATATTCAATTGGGTTGGTGTACCTATTAAACATATGATTTGAGTAACTGGATTAACATTTAAAATTATTATTTTTAAAATCATGATTAGACTTATATAATTTTACAAGTTAAAATAATAAAATTGATAAAATTAAATAAAAAATAAAAATAAAAATCATAAAAATTAATTCGAGTAGTAAAATCAGAACGATACCTGTACCATAGAACTGTCCCCCACTGTCTCTGTCCTCTCTTCCTATCCAATGAATGATGCAATTCGTGAACGACTTGGGATCCTAATTAATCAGTCGTTGAAAATTATTGGCCTTCAACATGATTAGAATCTCTAAATCCATGGTGGCCTCATTTGTTTAGTATTATTTTCTTAAATTAAAAGTGTGACATGGATAAATTGACACGTCATCCACGTAAGATCCAATAGTAGTTGTAGGATGTCATTACGTGCATTTATTACTTCTCCAATAGTATAATTCGTTGTTATAGTTTGAAAATTAAATTTTTTAAATGCACACATAGACTATTTTTTAGAGAATAAAAATTTCATGATTCTCATGTATTAATTTAAACATTAGTTTTAAATTTTATATTTAAAATTTTTGAAAAAATATATTTTTATTTTTTATTTTAAATTAAGTTTTTAGTATTTTTATATTATTTTCATGTGCTGTCGAAATAATTTGTTGGAGTTCAAGCTAGTACTAACAATATCGGTTTTGATACTAGATGTAGTACTAATAATCTTTCTATCCTTAACTAATGAAGTTTTATGGTCATAATTATGTTGTATTGTATTCAAAAATATTTTACTTATAATTTTTCTATTCACACAATTTTAACTGTGATTTTATGATTTTTATACGAAAATATTTCAGATATGATTTTATGATCCGAGTTCAAAAATGAATTATGAGTCGAGTCAAAATTATGATTTTGAAAACCTTGTTTCAAACTTGTGATCCAGGTTATGATCTCCATTAGGGTTATAGTTTTTTTTTAAACTATTTTATTTAGCTATATGGTAAGAAAAATAAATAGTCATAAAATAAAAAATCAACCCAATACCAAGATATTTTTTTAAGACTGTTATAATCTTATAAGAAGTTAAGTGAAACCAATTATAAAGTTAATTTTTCAATTAACCTAATATCTATAGATAAAATTGAAAAAAAAGTTAATCTAACCAAACTTGTGAATGGGTTCATTAACTTTATAAAATTTAATAACATGATTTTCTTTAAAAATAATATATAATATATAATATATAACAATAATATAATAATAAAAGTTAAATAAAAAAACAAAAAAAATACCTTATAAAACCTGTAAATTAGGACAACTTGAGTTATTATAGTAAACCTGTAAACTACTTTAACCCTATAAAAAGTTAAATAAAAAAATTAAATTACAAAATTTAATATTAAAAAATAAAGAAAAGAAAAAAGTTGATTCCTTTTATTTTGTCCTTCGGTTTTGTACATTTGGTTCCTCAATTTTTTTTTATTTATTTAATCCTTTAGTGCTGTGGTTTTCTCGGGATTAAATTAAACTATGTTTTACTTGCTCTACCTTGGACGGTGGATCTCTTAGTGTTGAGAAATAAAAAATAATTTCTCATTGATGCTTGATCTATCAAAATTAAATTAAGTTTTATTAATTGAAAATAATTAAAGTTACGAAGATCGAATCAGAATAATCTAAAAATATTTGGCTCATTTTTATTGTCAGTATTAAAGGCTGAAATACACAAGCAGAGCTTCTTTTTTTTATCCCTCAATTTATTTATTTATTATCTTTTTAATTTTACCTATTTAAATTAACTTAATGCAAGATGTAGTAAACTTATAACAAGATTGTCAAATTCACTTTTTTTGACACAACTTAAAAATAAAATATAAATTCAATTAGTAAAATAAAATATTTTCTATCGTTTATATATGAAAATTTCAATCAAATATTAAATAAGAATATAACACATTTATAATACAAGTGAAATAAATATTAGAAAAAAAGAATCAAACAACTTAAAGAGTTTATACATGATTTAAATAACTTCAAAATATAATACAATTACTTATAATATAAATGATGTGGGAAAAGCACTATAGTTGTCTTCACAAAACAATGTGAATTGCTACGGTGTTTTCTCACAATTAATTTCTTCTTTGTATTCATCTTTCTTTTTGCAATTGTTACACAAACCATAGCCACTTTTCCATCCAAAAAATTTAACCCTTGATATAAAAAGTATTTTGGATATTTTCAAGAAACAAGTATATTATTTTCAAATTGTTTAGGATTTTTTAGTATTTTCCGTTTTAATTTGCACAATGAAATTATCAATTTACATATGGGAGCTAACAAAAAGAAAAGGGTCAATTGAGGGTATTTTTGTTTTTTCATATATTTGTGTATAATGAAATTATGCAAATACTCTAAGAAAAGACAAAAACAAATGTATGGTGCTTGGGGCATTGTTGTAGTTTCATGTCTAGTTTTTTGTGATTATCTTTGGGTTCAAGGGCATATAAGTAATTCTATATTTTTATATTTTTTAATTTGCTATAAACACGTTGTGCGGACGCTCCATCATTTTTTCACACGCACGTGTCTGTAAAGTAGAGTGTGTGGTGTCTATATCTAGTGTAAAATATTTGGTTATAATGTTACCAAATCCACCACTATGTCATCTTTCTCCCAGTGCGACACGTGTCATATAAAAATTGTTTCGATGAACAATTTTTATTTACTCCATTTTCTCTATCATGCAACTGGAAAATACATGATAGCCCTTCATGTTTTTAGTAGTTTTATTTCAATCCCTGTTATTTTATTTTTTTTATTATTTCTGATTTCTTCAATGGATATTTTAATTGTTTTCAATGGTAATTTTTATTTCAATCTTTCTTCTTTTGATTTTTGGTTTGTTTTCAATTCCTTTAATTTTTTCAGTCAGCAAGTTTTAATTTATTTTAATTTTATTCTCTAATTGAAATTGATCATATATACTACTTTTTATTTCAGTCTTTATTCTTTTAATTTTTTAACAAAATTACACTACAATTTTTTTTAAAATCCTTTTATTTGTTTATAAAATATAAACAAATAATATATCTATTTCAATTTTATCTTTGGATTGAAATTAATTATATATTTTATTTTCTATTTTGACCTTATTCCTTGATTTTTTTTTATTTTATATTAATTCCTTTGGTTATTTCAATTTTTCTTGAATAATATTTATTTTTATCCATATTTATGTATCTATGCTTTTCATTTTAGTTTTTAATTTTTATTATTTTATTTTGTGTTGGAATTTTATTTTTATTTAGTTCAATTCTAAATTTTTAATTTATATTGGTAATCATTTTAAAATCAATATATTTTTTTTGTTATTTTATATATTTTTTAAATTAAATAATTTTTTTACATATAAAAAAATAATTTCGGTCACGAAAAAACACAGGTAAATAGCTAGTTATGTATATAAACTTTGTTAGTGCTTCAAGCCCTTCAAGAACTGCCATCGAACATCTCAAAAACAGAACTTGTTCTAATTTTGTACCAGTTTTAAGGCCCAATTCAGCAATTTCTCCATTGCCTATATCTCTTCCTTGCCTTCCCCACCTTCAGATAATCATCGAAAGAGAAGCTCTCAAGTGGGCGAGTAACTCTCTTCCTTGCCTTCCCCACCTTCAAATAATCATCGAAAGAGAAGCTCTCAAGTGGGCGAGTAACTCGCCAGTAATCAACCACCGCTTTGTCTTCTCCGTTTAAAGCTCGGAGGATCGAACGGGATCCCGACTGAAATGACACCAATTCCTTAGAATTGATTTGCAAAAGCACGATCACAGAAAGAATCACGCATGCTTCTGACAAGGACATGGTATAATTATCGTAAGACAATGAACAGAAATGAAGAAGAACTGAAGAAGCACTAGAAATGAACAGCTCTGCAAGCCGAATGCCTTCTGCAATACAAGGGAAGAAGACCCATGAAAATCAGATAGATCCTGTAAAAATAGATATAGAAAAGCTACATGTCATCGACGATCGACACCCACACCACACCCACGATTAATCAATGTATAGATCAAAGTGTTACCAAGTGAAGAAGAGAAGAAAAACTGGAACGAGAAAACCAGAGAAGTGCAAGAATGAAGAAGAGTTAGAACTCAGAAAACTAAGCTTTAAATTAACAGAGAACAGTACAGCAGTAGATCCTTATGTTTGTGAGATGCTAAATTGCTAACTGCTCGTGCTAGGAGGAGGGTCGGGAGAAAGGGAAAGGGGGATGAGCCGATGACGACAAACTTGAAGGGTTCACACTTCACATGTAATTGATTATCATTTTTAAGAAATTTTAAAATTAGGACGAGTTTATTAATTTTACAATTTTGCTAGATTTTACCGAGTTAACTCACTGATTTCGAGTTTTTAACTCATTTTTTAAAATTTATTATTATTATTATTATTATTATTATTATTATTTGTTTTTAATTAGATTATTTTATCTTTATTATCTAGGTTACAAGTTTATCTGGATCAATTTATTTATTATTATTTTACTTAATTGTATCATTTTATATTTAGTTGATTGAGTATTAAAAAAACAAAATTTATCTAGGTTATCATTATCGTTTAAATAAATTATCTCTTTGGTATCGTTGTTATTTTTCATCGCTAAATAAAAATAAATTAATTTTATTAACTCTATTAAGTATCTCTAGGTTTTTGACTCGATTAAACATCACTGAATTTTTGTATGTTTTTACATTTAGAAATCACGAGCGAATTTGCCCGCGCGATATGCTGGGCTTTTTCATCTATGTAGAAAACTGATTGATTTTATACGTGTTATATTTTATTATATTAATATTTAATTAGTAAAATTGTAATTGATAAAATCTGTTAAAATAGTTTTTTTCCATCAAAAAGCGATTGAATGTTTCTATTGCTAATTTTTTTTTGATAAAATTTGCTAAGAAGATGATTTATTAGAAATTTGTTGTCACGGATACCCTAGTTAAAAAAAACATAAAAAAAAAACTCGGTTAAAAAAAAAAACTGACTTAGACGCCCCGATTATAAAAAAGTTAAAAAAATATGAAAATTTTTTTTGTTTATTAAAAGAACAGAAAAAAGGAAGCCAATCATAAAAAAAATTGCAAGGGGAAAGCACCTTTTTAAACAGTAATGAGAAAAAATTATAGTGCGCGTAAACTAACCGGGACATCCCGGTCATGGAAAAAAATGTGTAAGTGGGAAAACAAACAGGGAAGAAAAATGTTAAAAAAAAGTGGATCTGGAGATTAGTCGTGGTGTGCATAAATTGCTATGGATACCTCGGTTAAAAAAACAAATAAAAAGCCGGGTTAAAAGAAAAAAACATAAAACACCTTTTCAAACAGTGAAAATTACTGTTAAAAAACAAAAAAAGGAAGTCTGGTTATAAAAAAAAGTGCAAGAGGAAAGTATCTTTTTAAACAGTAATGAGAAGAAAAATCGTGGTGTGTGTAAACTAACCCGGGCACTTCGGCTATGAAAAAAATATATAAATGGAAAAAAATGGGAAAAAATGGTTAAAAAAATAAATTTGAAGATTAGTCATGGTGCGCGTAAGCTGACACGGATACCCTGTTTTAAAAAAACAAAAGAGAAGTCTGAAAAAGAAAAGAAAAGAACAAACGGAAAGGACCTTTCTAAACAGTAATGAACAGTGAATAAAAAAACAAACGGAAAGGACCTTTCTAAACAGTAATGAACAGTGAATCACTGTTCATTACTGTTTAGAAAATATTTGCAGCTGGAGAGATTTAAACTCTCACTCCCATGATTTGGCGCCCACACTTAACCACTCAGCCAAAGGATTTTGTTTTTCATCCTAGCATTCAAATAATACTTATCTTAGTATATAGTGTTTACTATTCCAATTCATATTGTATATAAGTCTGGGTTAACAGTGCAATGAACAGTGAAAAATACCCATTTTGTTTTAGCTTATAGCGAGCGAACTTGCTCGCATGTTGCGCTAAGCTTCTATCTATGTGGAAAACTTATTGATTTTATGCGTGTTATATTTTGTTATTTATTTCATATTAGCGTCTTAATATATATATATATATATATATATATATATATATATATATATATATATATATATATATTCAGCACTTTTTGGAATTGCAATCTCCTTTAGGTATTCTATAAAATAATAATAGTTATGGTGCGTGTAAGTTGATCCAGACACCCTGATTATATAAAAAAAATGTATAAGGGGGAAAAACATAGAAAAAATATTAAAAAAAGTTAGTCCAGATATTATTTGTGACACACCAAGTTGGCCCAGAACAAAAAAAATATATACTTGGGAAGAAAAAATCATGGTGCGTGTAAGCTGACCCGGACACCTCGGTTATAAAAGAAACACAAAAAAAAAATGTATAAGTGAAAAAAAAAGGGAAAAAAATATAAAAAAAAGTGAATTTTGAGATTAGTCGTGGTGCGCGTAACTTAGCTCGTACACCTCAGTTATTAAAAAAACGTTTTCTTTTGTAAAAAAACAACAACAATCAATTATTGAAAAAAAAACCATTTTTTTTTAAAATCCATTTTTTTTAAGAACCTGATTTTTAGAAAAGAAAAAAAAACAAAATCAGTTTTGTTGGCTAAGTGGTTCGAACTCCTACGCGCAACATTTTTCAACGAGCAAAGAACCACTCGTCCACAACCATTCATTTGACATTTCTACTCTACAAATCCAAGAAAAGCAGTCTTGTATAAAAAAAAAGAAGACCACCGAGCTCATTTAGGCGCGAAACAGTGGATCAAATATCCAATACATAGTATTTTGTGTGTGTGTGAACAGTGTTTCTACAATAAAAGAGTGAGCTGTTTTAGCTTATGCTGTAATTAGACATTAAACTTTGATTATTGAATTAGAGGTCATTAGACATCAAACTTTGATTATTGTATTAAGAAATATATATATATATATATATATATATATATATATATCATTGGAAGTCTAATTGATAAATTAAGCTCATCTTTGATAATTTCTTATTGTATTTAAAAAGTGAGTTCTATAATTTTTCTTACAAGTAGAAAACAAAAAAGGAAAGTATTTTCTATTTTATTTTTATATCATCGTGTGTATTAGAATATAGAAGAAAAATAGGAAATTAGTTTCTTATATTTTATTCTATAATATACCCTTAAGAGTCTAATTATTATTCTCAATAAGAGTCTAATTATTATTCTCAATTTATTCTTGAATATTGGCTCATTCTTACAGGGATGAATTGAAAGAGACGAGGCCCTGTTGATATAGATTGGAGGGCTGAAATTTAATAATTTTCTGGCGTTGACTTTTCAACTTTCAGTCCAGTTCAAATAACTTTCTCCATAGCCATGCAGCTGTAACGTTGTTGCATGAATTAAAGGAAAAAATAGTCGAAAAACACAAGAAAAATTCCTACCCAGCCATTCCCAGAACTTCAAGACAAGCTTTAAGGTAACCTTAGGGAGGTTGGAATATTCAGCATCTGCTCACGGAAAAGGGAGAAAAAACATGAGAGAGCAGTGATAGATGAAAGGAAGCAGTTATTGTGTAAATACTATTTGAACATTTAGTGTGTGGGAGATTGTAGTTTATAATTTATTATATTTTATTTTTATATATTGTTATCTTGATCTTGTAGCTCGTGTAATAAGTTTAACATGGTAACTTAATTTTTTCTGATAATTTTATCTTTTAATATTTGATTGATTGTGAATTAGATTTTATGATTTATTTTGGTTTGATTTTTTGAAAACTTATTTCAATCTCATTATAGATTGATTTTTCTTCTTCTCAATTTCAACATTCAACAATGAGTTTATTGAAAACCAAGTTTTATAATTTGTTTTTATTTTGTTTAATAAAGTTATCATAGTCTTATAATCTATATCACAGATTTAGCAAGTTAATTTAAGTTGACGTGGATCATTTTTTTCTTATTTTGTATTAAATTATCTTGATACGATGATTTAAAAACATAAGTTTAACGTGCTTATTATTTATTTATTCAATTTCATTTTTTAATTGAGAATTAAACTTCATAATTTATTTTGATTTATTTTATATAAAATTATCATTATCCGATTTATCAAGTTATCTTAAATGGATTCGAATCAATATTTTTCTATTTCAATAATATTTTTTAAATAAAAAAATCTTGATTTTTTATGAATTAAACTGTTTTTTTTACCAATAATCTTAGTTAATTTTTTTTATTAGAAAAATATTATCAATATTTGGATTATGTTTTTACAAGTTTTAAAAAATTAATCTAACAGCAACTAATCAATGGCTAACTATCAAAGTATATATACTACAGCAACATCCTCAAACTCCCAGCTTGAAACAAGAACCAACATGTGGCAGTCAATGGAGATTAATTTGTTTCGAGATCCAAGCAACTGATCAGGTAGCCGTTAAATGGGAAGGGCCAATTTAACCCCTACTGAGGAGAAATAATTGCTAATCTGAATGAAAACAATAGGGAAACTCTAATCTCTATCGAAAAAGCCTAAAGCACCCTACCCTGTCACTTGAACAACTTCATCAGCAATGTTAAATCACATCTGTTCTTTATATTACCCCCTACCTTTCTTTGCCAAATGACCAGTCTTCCGCTTGTGACGACTGAAATCTGATACAAATCTGAATGTCTGACCACAGCCTTCCTCAGCACATACATATGGACGAGCACCTGTGTGAACCCTGATGTGTTCGGTACGCGCCCATGCCCACTTGAATGTCATCTTGCATCCCTTCCAAGGGCACTTGAGAGGGCGCTCATCTATATGAACTCGGCGATGCTGCACTAGATATTTGTGTGAGAAAAACTTCTTTCCACACCCCTTGACAGGACAAATGTTTTTTTTGTGCATTGCAAGGTCCTGTTTCGATCCAAAACTCATTGTGCACCCGTCAATGTCACACTGATATTCTGCCTCGTCTTTCATTTTAACATTCTTTCGCCCAGCTGGGGCCTTCACTCCTGTAGCATCCTTCACTTTTTTCTTAACGATCTGCTTCTCTTTCAGCTTTTTTACCAGCTGTTTTGGAGCCTTTGAGAGTCTTTTCCTGAGGCGCATGCTAGGTCCACCTTCTCGCTCCTCTTCAGCACGTGAATCAAACTGTCTAGCATTCATGTAACTTTTACCAAACCGAGGCCGAGGAGTTTCTGCCTTTATTTGCCTCTCTTGTTTCATTAATTGCGGGGTCTGTTTTTTTATCATCTTTGGGGCACCCTGTTTCAGTTGCCCATGAGTCCCTTGTTTCATTGAATATTTCTTCTGCTTGCTTCGAAGTATACTCCTGTCCTGCTTATCAGAATAATTCTCCAGCGAGTAATCGGAAACAGCATCTTCCCTCTCAACTATACGGGGTTGCTTGCCTCTAGGAACCTTCCTAAGGTGACGATGAGTATTATTCTCCCACAGATTATCAGAAATCATATCTCCACTCTCAATAGAGATGGCCTTTTTGCCTTTTGAAATTCTTCTGAGATGCTGATGACCATGATCCTCCTGCAAATCATCTGAGGCTGCATCTTCACTCTCAACAAACTTGGCCATCTTGCTTCTAGGAATTCTTCTGTGCTGCCATTGAGTATTACCCTCAAGAGAATCATCTGAAATTGCATCTTCCCTTGCGACAAATTTGGATTGCTTGCTTCTAAGAATCCTTCCATGCTGCTGATGGGTATTTTCCTCCAACGAACCATCTGAAATTGCATCCTCCCTCTCAATTAATTTGGCTAGCTTGCTCCTAGAAAACCTCGGGAGCTGCTGAAATGCACTTTCATCCAATGAATCATCAGAAACTGCATCATCCCTTTTACTGACCTGGGCTCGCTTGCCTCTTGATTTTCTCTTGTTGTGCTGATTAGAGCCATTCTCCATTGAATCATCTGAAATTGCACCTTCATTTTTTATATATTTCAAATGTTTGCTCCTAGAAACTCTCCCATGTTGCCAACGAGACTCTGGTGAATCATCTGAATTTGCATCTTCAATCTCAGCATATTTTGCTAGTGTGCTTCTTGGAGCTCTCTCATGCCAATGATCACTGTTATCATCCAGTGAGTCATCAGAAGCTACACATTGTCTCGCAGAACATTTGGCTTGGTCGCTTCTATGAACTCTCCTAAGCTGTTTTTGAAACTTGTTCTCCACTGAAACATAAGAAACTGTATTTTCCCTCTTGATAGATTTGGCTTGCTTGATTCTACGCATTCTCCTATACTGCTGACGAACATGTTCAGCTAATGGATCATCTGAAACTGCATCATCACTCTCAACAGATTTGGCCCATTTGCGTCTGTAGCTCCCATGCTGCTGATTGCTATCCTCTACTAGATCATGTGATATATCCCTCTCAATGTCTTCACTGTTTTTCCTATTGTGAATCCTCATATGCTGCCTATGGGAATTAGCCCCCACTGAGCCTTCTGAATCTGCTTCTTCTGCTTCCAGACACTTTACTTTCTTAATGGTCCCACTCTCTGTTGTTGTTTTCCTCTTCCTCCAAGATTTTCTACTGGCTTCATTTTTGTGGACAGTAAGTGGTTTTTTCTCAAGCTTTTCATCAGGTGTTGCCAAAGCATGGAAGCTTCTTTCTTGTTCTTGTTTTTCATGTTGATATACAAAATCCCTTTTCACTAGAAAGGGATGAACTTGATTTGACATCCAAACTTTTCCACACCATTTCCCTGCCACAACTTTTTTTGGCTTCCCGGATCTCCTTCCATAAACCTTAAATTTTGGGGGTGAACTAACTGGAGAAGCACGACCAAAGGCATTGTATATAACAGAATTGTATGGCATCTGCTTACTATAAAGAGGAGATCGGCTGAGGTTGGCACTGTAAAAAAGATTGATCCCCAACTTTACAGCCCAGTCCCCATTCCCTGGCATGGCTTCCTCAGTATCCAAAGCTGACTGGATCCTCTCCTCATCCTCTTTAGCAGCATCCCTGAAAGTAATGTCATTCCATAGATGATCAATTCCCAATTCTTTTGACACTGACTTTGCTTCTGCTTCAATCCTGGGATACTCTGTAAATGTTGCACAAAATCCATGAATTCAAGCAAACAGATAAATAACAAGTAACTTCTTGCTACAATAGTTGATATAATTTAAAGAGATGGACTTGAACATAAATATATCAATCTGATGAAAAGCTTTGGTGGGTAGAGTTGCCATATTAATCAATGCCACACAGTTACACATTTACTAAAACTTTCTTGCTTAAGTGACAGTTTTCACAATTAAAGTGAAGGCTTGTAGAGTGTTGATATGTGTAATATAGAGGACAATAATGAAATTTTCTTACTGCATCAGTGATAGGGACAAAATAATAGTATGAAGCAGCACCTCCCATTTCATCCATGATACATTTTTCCTTCTCTTAAAAATTACAATCCCTATGACCACATTCTCTTCAGAAACGAGGATCTTGTTGCGTAGCAACCAGGATGATTGAAAAGGAGGATAGGGCTTCAGGGGGTATGAAGTGCACACAGATGAAAGGAAACATCTTGTCTTAATAACCTTTTTTTAGCATGTGGGAAGTGCTATATCATAAAGTGATTATAAGATCCACTTATGGTTCTGATTTAGGAAACAATATTTTGTTTATTTTTTCCTAAATTAAGGATTTTGTAGATTCCTTATCTTGTAAATAGTATTGCACCTCTTGGTGCTCTTTTTTTTTAAAAAAATATTTGCTTATAATGGAGATAACAGTTCACGTAGTGTTAATCACGATCAATTGCAGTGGATTAAAATGGTATATGAGACTCTAAATTCTAAATCATTATAAATTGGAAAGAAGTACGGATTCACTTAAAAAAGAAATGCAAAACAAAACAGGTGCACATTCCCCATTCTGGGGTCATTCTTGCCACTTGAATGTTGCAAGCCAGCCTACTGCAAGTGTTCTGGTATGACCGCACTCAATTATCTCATGATCTCTACATTCATACTTTATCATGCATAATAATAATAAGAAGAGGAAGAGGAAGAGGAAGAGGATGAGGAAGAGGAAGAAAAAGTTCATCAAATTTGATTTTGAAACAAGAACAAACATAAAAAAAGAAGAGGGTAGGCAGAAAGAGAAGGTAGTGCTGATTCCATGAATGAAGAAATTCTACGGCCTCAACTACACAAAAATAGAAAAAGAAGGACACACCTGGATGACAGAGAAGGAATATATGTACTCCACCCATTTGACGAAGTTGTTGTTCTATCTCTACAGCATGCTCAAGACAGAACACGTGCATGCACGAAGAGTCTTTATCAGATCTTTGGGTAAATGGCATATCTGGATTCTCTATTGGTACAGTAGGCCTGTTAAACTTTGTTTTTTCAGTATCGTGGACAGTTGGGGAACAATTTAAAGACATGTGTGGCATTGACATTGGATCTCTGTATCTACCATCTAAACCATTTGATTCAAAGCAATCAGGGTTATCAGCTGGGAAGCCAAAAGAACATCCAAGTGTATCATCACTTCTAGCCTTGAAATTATCTGGCCTATCTCCATGTTCTGGATACATATAAATAGCTTTGAAAGTAGTATCACCCTGCTGATCATGTTTTGATGGAGATAGAGGGTGAACACCAGTTTCAGCATCATAGCACTTCTGCTTGTAAGAAGGGAAAGCAGAACTCTGACCCTGATATTTGCTTTCTAATGAACTGTTTGCCAGGTTAGTTTCATCCTGGCAAGATAGACCTGCTTCAACCTGATCATCCTCAGAGTCAGACGAATTCCCATAATTCAAAGCTAAGAGGCCAAGAGCAGAGGACTCCATCTGTTTTGCAGAATTGGAAGCCACTTCAACACTTTGATCTGCCATCTGAATTTGATGACTAAGAGATTGAACAGGGACATCATATAAACCAGCCACAGGATTCTTTCTCACCCATCCTGTTTTAAAGAAAAAGGTATCCATATTGAAAACTGACATCCATAAGAAGGAAATCAGGCCAGAAAAGAAAACACAAACAAAAACATACAATATGCAGGTTAAATATAATATGTAGCTGGTTTAAGAATTGTGTTGATGTAGAATGATTTTTGGCAGCAGCACATGCAGTTTGATCTAAAATAGGTCCAGCACACCAATATTTCCCCTGAGAACATTATTATAGCATGCAGAAGATTTTTATTTTCATTGACTCATCATCATCTGACTAATCCAAAGATCTTTCATTGTTCATTTCAAGTTGGAAAAATATAATCCAGGAAAAGTATTGTATAAATGGAATCGCCATCTATTCCAGATAACTTGTGAGCACAACCACTTTTTTTCTGAAAAAATCAAACAAAAACATGAAAAGGAACTTTCCATATTAACGCACTGCAACTGCTCTGTAATGTATTGGCCCCCAGATTTTCATAGTTATTTCCCTCCAAAAAATTAATATGTTTTTTTCCCAGTGATCCCTTTCCTAATCTCTTTGAATGTAAGAAAATACCATTGCATCAAAAAAAGCAATTCTGACTACCAACTGATATGCCCACAGAAAAAGATTTGCATGGGGATTGGAGGTATATGGAATTTAAATCAGCCTGCATAATCCTCGCTCCTCCTAAGTTCAGGTCTTAGCTAAACGCTTCAACATTGGTATACTGATGCTAAGGGTCTATATCAGGCAATCCAAACAATGCATCATCATGCAATTAACACGTGGTTAGGACTTGACTTTGACTACTACATTATTGTGTAATAGAAGAAAGTAACATAGGAGGTAGAGTTTCCATTAAACATACTCATTGAGGAATTCTTTTCAGGAATATTTGCAGTCCCACCAGCAACAGTAAGAGCATCCCTAGTTACTCCAGAACCAACAACCCAATCATTAAAGAAACTACAATCAGCTGACATGAGGTATCTAGAAGCTGCCTCTTTTGGTTGAATGATGGCAAGACAATCAAAGCTCAAGATTCCACATGTGACGCATGAAAACAGTCTCTGATCTGACAGCTTATCACCATGACTGGAACTAACTCTTTCAGTGCTGTTCATACTCTGTGTGCATTCATTTCCGTTTAATGTGGAAAACCTATTCCTTTCACACAAAGAAGCAAACTTTGCTTTCACTGAAAAGAAGCCTTTCACTTGATTAATTTCCTGGTTCTCATCCAGTAAGATGTCATCAGAACCTGAGCTTTTTGAGGATTTCATTAAATCCTTCAGGCTGCTTAATCCAAGGGTGGGGTTATCTCTTAACTGGGATCCAACTCGTAAATTTGAACAAACAGAAATGTCCGAAGAACTTCGTGGAAGAAGCACCACTGAAGATCCTTTACCAAGAATATGAAGCAGGTCATTATTGTGCATCACATTCTTCACAAATTGCTCTTTAACCAGTGTTTCTCCTTCACCCTTTTGCTTATCTTTCAGTCTTGAACTCCGTGGTTTAGCACTGATGTTCACAGGTATTCTGGAAGGAATAAAATAATAAATATGAGTATTCTATAATCATAATGAATATTTCATGTGGAATAAACTGGAGCATCCTGAAGTCAAAAGACCAGTTTGTATGCAAGAGAAACTCACCTCGGAATAAAACTACATAATAGAGTTGGATGAACTTAAATTATGAATTACCAAATAATGAGGTGACAACATGAAAATTTTTCTTGAAGTAAAATTCAAGTTAGATTTCCTATGAACTTCCCAGCAGAGTGTGATCTTGAAGACCTCAAATAAGTTTCAAGAACAATAGATATTGAATAATGAAATGAATCTATGTTATGGATGCAGCACAGATTTATTCAAAAACTACAGAAAGTCTTGAGTTTGAGATAATCCAATTTAAGAAGGCACAATGGCTTCAAATAATCCACAGGCAAGGTAATGATGAGAATTGTACTCTAAGTAAAGCAACCAAAAGGGAATGTTGCAGTTGTTCAATCAGGATACCTTGTACAAAATTCGAGAGCAAGATCATAAAGTAACTGGAAATGAGACACCATAGGAGGGTAATTTATTGAAGCTCTTCGAATAGCAGCATCTTTAGCAACTGTCAACCATTCAGGTGTAGCAATATTGGCTGCCTCCCCACAATTGAATCCTGGATGTCAAAAATAACAGATGAAGCAAGTGCTTGCAAAAATCAACAAAAGTAACAGCATAATCACTGTCCCAAAAAAGATACTAAGGTGAAATACAAAGGAAAATTACCATGACTGAAACCTGAATGATAGGCTCTCGGGAAAGTGACTACAAACTCCCCAGCATTTTGAACTAACCTGATTTGGAGCAAGCAGTTGCATTACAAATACAGAGATAAAAATTATGCCACATGCAAAACATTAAAGGCTCTATGCAAGTACTATGGCTTGTTCTTTAGGCAGTGAAGAGAAAAGTTGAGATGAAATCCCAGGCCCCTAAGAGATAAGTGATTCTCTTTCACAGCACTCAACTCAATTGTTAATCATACTGAACTACTGAATAATCAATTACATTTAACAAAGTCTAAGAAATATCATCATAAATTTGAAGTTAATGAGTAAATGGGTGACCCATATAATGAATTTTAAGCAAGTTATTAGAAAGCTTAAGAAGAATGCCTTGGAGTGGAACAGGGCAAGGATTCAGAGGGTACCTGCAGCACGGCACACCTGCACTGACAAATACTTCAGGTGACATTACTGTCGTCTTCTCACCGAGAACAGCAAATGTAACTGATAGGAGGGTGAAAGTGAAGTTCAGTACGAATGAATCCTCAAAAAAAAAAAAAAAAACAACACTTAAGTACCAATGAATCCTAAAATATAAAGACATTCAGTACTAATGAATCCTTACAGCAGCAGTCAATAAACCATAGCAACAGTTTCTAAAAGAAAAAAGGATAATCATAGATGCAGACAGAAATAGTCTCATCGATTAATATGTATCCCAAATAAAGTGCCTTTTCATCAAACATGAATCCAACAACTTCTAAGTGATGCATGAAAGTAGTGCTGGGAAGTCACAAAAGCAACCATTCTCATAAGGAAGAAATATGTGCTCCATTTTCTATCTTAATACACCATCAAACCTGAGAGCTCTTGAAGCAGGTTGGATGCACAAATTAAAATCAACCCGGACCGATCAATCACTGTCATTAATGCAAAGTGTTTAGCTCCATTGTCTATCTTAATAACTTGCTTCAATTGATCAAACATTCCCAGTTCTCACGATTGTCAAAACATATTGTCGGATATAAATAAGCATAACAGCTAATCCTTGCTACATACCTACAATATTCTTCCGTCTAACTAGATTCTACGAAAACTCACATAGGTAGACTTATTACTAATAGCTCCAACATTGAATGTACAATGCAATTAAAGCAATGAAATAAACATTGAATGTACTATTAAACACAAAACTAAACAATGCAATTAAAGCAATGAAATAAAAATCCCCAAAACAGGGTAGACTTATTACTAATAGCTCCAACATTGAATGTACTATTAAGAAAAAGAAATGAACTAACCAAGAGGATTATTCTCTCCACAATACCCATGAACCCTAACAACTTCCTCAAATGCAACAGCAGCCTCTCTAGGCACACCATACCAAGTCTTCCCAGCACCCATATGCATATAATTCAAGCTATGCAAATCATGATCCTCAACATGCCAAGCAAACCAACTGAATATCATCCCAATATAAACCATAGGCGAAGTAACCCCAGGTATTTCCTCCTTCATAAACCTCAACAAGGACCCTTTAGCCCTTGAAACACTCCTCATATTCCACTCAGTTTCCCCCAAACTCATTCCCTCCCCAACAACCCCTCCCTGTCCCTCCTTTTTCCTCGGCGAAAACGCAGAACCAGGCATATCATTCGCATATTCTACAGAAAAAGGCTTATCTAAAGTAGCTTTCCAATAAAGGTTTTCAATTTCTAAAGCAGAAAGACCTCCCTTCTTAGAGAACTTCTTCAAATAATTCTTCTCAAAGCTTTTAGCCTTGGTTTCAAATTCTTGAAATGTGTAGGTCTCACCGCTCTGCCACACTGGTTTTTGAACAGGGCGGGGTTTCCTGGGGCAGAACCCGATCTGCTGCTGCCGTGTGGTGAATGTGGGGGCAGATAAGTCACCGTTACGGGAGGAGAGAGAGCGGTTGAGGTTGGAAAGAGTGGTTTTTTTAGCACAGGGCAAGACAGGAGGGATAATTTTGCAGATTCCATATTGAGAAGCTTCTTTTTCAATTTTGAAAATGTAAGCAATTGGATCTTGGAATTCAGATAGTGTTGGACGGTATTCGGGTGCTAAAGGTAAGTTCTTTAGCCATTGACATACTTCTGTACTTGTTGGTGGTTGTGGTGGTTCTGAACTTAACCCACTTGGAGCCGCCATTAAAAGACAAAATGAGAGGAAAAAGTAGTTTGTGGGTTTTTCTTGGCTTCTCAAATGAAGTCCATTGTGGTTTGGACTTGGAAGAGAAAGAGAAGGAGTTTGTTAGATTCTCAGCCTGTACTTCATCTTTGTTTTAGTGGTGTTTTATGTTTTTTATTGTGTCTTTGGTACGGGTTTTTACTTCCTTTATTTCTTGTTCTTGTTTCTGTCCTTTTTGGTTTTTTACGGGTTTTGCTCTGTTTTTGTTACCAAGTAGTTTAATACAGAGAGTGGGAGAAGGAGTTGACAATGGAGGGGCAGAGGAGAGGGGGTGGCGGTGGCCGTGGCGGTGCAAAAGAGTGAAAGGGAGAGAAGAGGAGGCATGCGAGTGGGGATTTATTCCGCTTTTGGGAACGGGGCGAGTGCGTGTGAACGCTACTGACTGCCTTTTGGTCTCTTATTTACCGTTTGAGTGACCTCTGTTTCTTGACAGAACACTGGAAAGTGGAAACTAGTTTAGCATGAACTACATTTTAATCCCGTGATTTTATCCAATGTTTCACTCCCATCCCTAAAGCTTTCTTAACAGGCTGAACGGTTTGATTCATTGCCACCGGAATACGGTGGATTTAGATGTTAGATAGCCAGAATAGAATAAACGAGAATTCTAGCTGTAGTCATCTGGACAGTTGCTTGGAACTCTTGCTCCGATAAAGGACCGCATGCATTAAAAAACCAACAACATGGAATTGGGTTACCTTTTAATGGTTAAAATAAAAGAAAAAACAATTGGTGATTTTGTTTTCAATTTCAATTGTGTTCAACTAACGTAATTTCGTGTTTTCAAGGATCTCTACTCATAAATCTTTTGCCAATTTTATAATATATGTTGTCTTGTCTACATTCTCAAATAAATTGTGGATTTTATCATTTATTTCAGTTGGGATTTGTTTTGTGATGATTGTTCTAGTGAATTATGATAAATTATAATCTATAATTTTCTCTATGTCATCATAAGATCATGGATTATGAAATTATATAATATTGTTTTGATGGGTCTGATTTAAACAAAAAAAAGAATCCAATGGTGGAGATTTGAGTTTTCTAAAGGAATGGTACAACTCTATATACCATGTTGGTGATGAAAGACCTTCTTGAATTAGCCATTTACTATGCTTTGAATTAATATCTTTTTTTTTATCTTCCTATTATTTATAAAATAATCATCATTGTTAAATGAAAATTGATTTACTTTTTATCATCAAGTTTATATAAGGGACTCCTTTACAATATATAATTTTGAATCCTTGTTAGATTTAAAATTATAAAAAGATCGATAGCCTTTTAAAATGTATCATTTTTTAAATCAACATAAATTATACAAAGAGGTGTGATGAGAGAGACCAAGAGAGGGAGAGAGAAGATGATTTTTTTTCCCATTCATTTTAATACCTAAATTCCACTTTATATAAGATAAAGATTCACTATGTTTCATTCCAAACCCATTTTTCAGAATAAAGATAAAATTGGATAAAAAAATAAATAAAATAAAATACCGAAGGATAAAGTTGAAAATAAAAAATCAACTTAAAAAATATTAGAACATAAAAATAACAATAAAAAAAAAAACAAGAACTTAAATTGATCCAAACACAAATTCACATGACAAGTTTGATATTTTAGAAGGTTTGGTGTGAAATTCAACTATCACTCCTTAGAACACACACACATCTGATCACTAGTAAGAGGATGATACAATGCTTTTGATGCTATCACTAAATACGGTGTTTAACTAACTAAACACACCATCTAAATAGTGTCCACCAAACATTTTTATTTATTTATTTATTTTAATTTTATTTATATATGTTAAAAGAACTAATTTGTCTCGTATTTAAATTGATTATAATAAACCATTTTAAAAAAAATACAAAATTCTTTTAGATATCAATTTTATTTTTCTTTATTTCAAAGGTAATTTAGTTATTACAATTTGCAATCAAATAATAAAAAACAAAAAGTCCATAAACCCAACTTTATTTTTTATATTTTAAAAAGGTATTTAAATCATTTCATGGTGTATCTAAAATGAAAAAAAAAATATCAATCTATCCTTGATCAATACATTACTATTAAATGGATCATATAAAAAAATATCATTTTCCCTCTAAGAACAAATTCATTATCCTTCATTTTTCAGGGGTATAGCCATCACTTTACTATTGTAATTCATAATAAAACTACTTCCAATCTATGGAGAAGCCCTTAATTTTTTTTTTAACAATCATTAGGGCTATAATTTGTCACTAGTAATATTGACTCCATTGTTACCACTTTTCAAATTAAAAAGAAAATATGTTGTAATTGGAAAATTATGATTTTGTCCAACTGTTCCATTTTTTAATTGTTTGAAATAATATATTAACATAAGAATAAAATGTGCAGGCTAAATATTATAGAAAACAAACACTTGCAACTATTCATTGTGATAGTTAAATTATAATTTTGTTATTTGATTTTTTTTTATGAGATGTCTTGGTTTTTAGAGTGGTTTGGGCTTTTCAAATAGTAATTGATCATTAAAGAATTATCAAAGGTTATTTTTATATTTTTAAATATTTTTTATAATTAAATTGCTTATTTAAACTAAAATTAAAAAAAATTATTAAGTAGTTAGGCAGGGTCATTCCTATCTTTCTTTTACAAAATAATAAAATATTTTTTCTACCCTTATAATTGAAGACAAAATAAGGTAAGTAGTAATAGGGTGATTTCATTCTCTCACATGGTTTCTTTTTGTTAATTTTAGAGTTATGAATGGTATTTTAGTCCTTTTACATTTAATAAATAACTTTTAAATTAAAAGAATTCAAGAGCGTGACCTCATGCTTTTACTTGTGGGAGTAGCTCGCACTTTTTAGGTGTGTCTGTGCGACGCTTTCTGGTGATTAAATCTACTGTTTCATTATTACCTTACCTTCATCCAAATGTGATGCATGATGAAAAATGATGAGTGATTTGTCGCCAATTTTTTTTTTTACTTTTCTGCTCTCTTCTAAAGAAAGCAAATGCCTACCCTCTTTTTTTCTTTGTTTTTTTTTCAAGTTGAATCCTTATTTTTTTTTCTTGATTATTTTCATCATAGACCTTTTAAGAAAAGTTTTTTTTGTTTTCAATTTAGTTTATAAATTATAATTTATCATATATTATTTTCTCCAATTTGCTCCTTATTCTTTTGATTTCTGATTTTTTTTCCTTGGTTATTTTGTTAAAATTTTATTGGTTTTCAATTTTATCTTTCAATAAAAGCTATTATTGTGTTTTTTTTTAATTCAGTCCTCATTCTTTTTATTTATTTTTCCTTTTGCTAAATTATTTTTCTTTTTGATTTAATCCCCAATTTATTGTGTTTTTATCTTTATTCTTTAAAACAAAGCTATTTTTACCTTTATTCTTTTTATTATAGTTTTTGTGTAATTTTTTTTTCATCCATCGACACCTAATTTGCTCGGGATTGGGCTTTTTAATTTTTTTATTTGTCGTGTTTTTTGTTTAGTAACGAGAGTTTTAGTAGTTAATAGAGTTAGGGATCCTTTTTGTTCTTATTTTCTCTTATGATTTTATCATTATACATTATTACTTTTATAAATAAATGGGTTTTGTAGTTATCTTCAATTTGTTTTCTATTAGCTTATCTCAGTTTCATGACCTAAATTGCAAGCTTACAATTTTTTTTGGATAAAGGTTTTTTTAAGAATTATTTTTATTTTATACAAATAAGATTTATTTTATATAAAAAAATACTTATGTTGAAATAATATTTCGAACTTCTTCGACCTTAGATAATATTATTATTTTTTATTTTATGTACTCAGTTTCATATTTGTGTTTTATTTCTTATTTATTTTAATAAATAAATTTAATAAACACAAACATGTAAATATCTTATTTTGCAAGATCAAACATCTTAATATACCATCATCTCTTAATTTTTCTATTTATTATTACCATTTTTTAATTTGTATAAATAATGATCAATTTATTTAATTAAATACCAAGATATAGTTTTTGATTTACATATTAAAGATTATTATTTATTTTTTTTATAAATAAAAACATGGTAACTGCGTCGGAGTGCGGGGACGAGTACAAAGCATGCAAAGACACAACCTTTTCTTTTGGCCTTTTTAACAAATCGATTAACCTTTACAGATTTGAAGTTGTACTCTACTTTTCAGCAGAGATTAGGTCAAACCCTGCCCACCAAATTAAACACCATTTACTTACTAATTTATTTATTTATTTATTCATTCTCTGTTGGCCAATGCGCCATAAATTTTATAAAACTAGCTAGTTGCATGAAATGCATGCTCGGCTACGATTGAGAAGAGAGTGATTACAGAGAAGCAGATTCAATAATCATGAGATTCCACCACAGCTGCAGTTCCTCAATCATGAATAGCGTGCCCTTCTCTTTTCCTCCACCAACTAGAATCTCAACATAAATAAATAACAATCGTATCGTGAGAGAATGGAAATGTATAGCAAGTTTTGCCATGGTAAGTACCTGATCAGCTGTCGTTGGAATCAGGACGGCTGGAGAAAGCTCAAGAGAAGCTGGACAGTATTGGTCCCAAGCTTCCATACAAACCTGTTAACAATCCATGATGCGTGGAAAAAATATATGAATTTATGCACCAGAAACTGGAACCGAGGAAATCGGCAAGAACTGTGGCAAGTAATCACGATTGTTTGAATGCTTGTAGTAAGGCTATAGAAGTTGATCAAGAGAGATATATCGGCTGTTGATTTTAAACGCATTTGGGAAGCGAAAAATGTCAACATGGTACTGGAGTCCAGTTTGAATCCAGAAGATTTTATCGATTTCAATTACAAAGACCAGACATGCAATAGCACTACCATCATATTACACTTGCCGAAGATCTCGTATCGGAAACAAAGTGCAAAGGATACGAGTAAATAGAGATCTCTGCACTGCATCATCTTCTGTCCAGTGATGAACTCAATGTGTTGCCAAATGAAGGGATATATAGAGCAGCGAACCCTATGGTTTCTATTTTCAACTTGTTAAATGGACAGCAGGAGAGATTTTCTAACTCAATTTTCTAGCCTTCAGCACTTGCATCGGATGAAGATAAAGATAATAAAAATAAATAAAAATCAGCCTGCAATTAATTCAATTCCCTGCCCATGCATCTCGCATTTAATAACCCTATCTCTCTGAGTTTCTCAGAAACGATGAAGTAATCAATTCTCATCCTTTCCCCTCGGTTTCTGCATGAAAAACAGTACCCACCAGGAAATACAAGTTATCCCCCACTACAGTGAAATGCATATGAAAGGTACAGTTTTTCACAATCCAGCCATGGCTCATATTTCAACAGTGCTATTTACAGCGCATTTTTTCCTATGCATGCACGCTGAGTTACTGATCCACATGATGCTTGTTTCTTACTTTCCAATGGGGGTGTCCAGACCATGAGAAGCCCTCTCTTCGTCCAGAAATCTGTACGCATCTGTCAGCTTTCCCCTAAAGCACATTGAAGAAAGCACAAAACTATATTAGCTAGGAAAATAGGAAAAGAGAATCTTTCTGTTATGTTTTGTCTAATTTTATTAAATCTTGTTGGTTTTCTGAATGTGTTTGTATAAACAAAACTTAGGAAAATAAACCTGGAATTTCGAGGATTCCAGTAACCTCCAATGCTCACGGCAATACTTGGGAATAACATTCTTTTATTCTTTCATTTCATCTGAAGGTAATTTAAATACAAGTTAAGAAGGTAACTGTTTCACGTTCTGGTCATGGTTTTCTCTTTTAACTTCCCCTTAATTTAATGACATAAATATGAATTGAAATACATAACTAATTAAAATGCATAACTGGAAGCTAATTGATAAAGTAAATACGGTAGGAAAAGTAACTATGGTTGCAACGTGGCATCCATCCCGTGGTTTCCCCTTTTCACATAACTATCCATGTGTCTTTCATCCAGCTGCTGACACATTCCCCCGTGATGGCCACGTGTCTGTCATCGTGCTGTCAAGTGTCGCTCATCGGCCCGTAACAAATGCTCCCCCTTCAAAAGAACTCATCCTCGAGTTCTGGCCATTTTTTTTCACAGCTCCCCCACATCAATCCACATAGCATCTTCTTCATTTGTCCCTTCCCATTACACCAAGAGTTCTGTTCCAGCGTGATTCCCCCTTTTCTTCATCCTCCTGTCTAGTACCCTCTGTAGCTTAGGAGCTAAAGTTCCATCTGTCATCATCGTGGGTAGATTAGGGCTTGGAAGAAATCGAGCTCCGATTTTCTTCTTAAGGTTTGAAATATGGAAGATCGGGTAGATCTTTTAGTGTTTAGGCAAGTCAAGCTTGTAAGATACCTTCCCCACCCTCTGCGTTATTTGAAAAGGGCCATAATATTTGGTCGAGAGTTTCAGGTTCTTCCGAACTAATACTGACATTTGACGATAGGGTCTCAACCGCAGGTACACCCAATCTCCTACCATGTACTCTCTATCTGTTCTATTTTTGTCCGTAAAATGCTTCATACAAGTTTGTGCTTCTTGCAGGTTCTCCTGAACTAGTTTGACGATGAAATCTCTGCTTTTCATCTCCTCCTTTATGGCTTGGTTAGCTGTAGATCCTGGTTCAAAGGGCAGCTTCCCATAAACTACTTCAAAAGGGCTGAGACCTGTGGAAGAATGAACAGATGTGTTATAAGACCACTCGGCTAGGGCTAACCATTTGGCCCAATCTTTGGGTCGGTCCTCAGTAAAACACCTTAGGTAACCTTCTAACCACTTGTTCATTGCTTTGGTCTGACCGTCTGTCTGTGGGTGATAGGCTGTACTCATTAGTAATTGTGTGCCACTTAACCGAAAAATTTCCTTCCAAAATGACTAGTGAACACTGCATCTCTATCACTTACTATGCTCTATGGGATACCATGTAGCTTAAATATACATTCCATGAACTGTTATGCTACATTGATTGCTGTATATGGGTGTGAAAGAGGGATGAAATGGCTATATTTGTTGAACTTGTCAATAATTACCATGATCACACTGTATCCCTTTGACGTAGGCAATCCATTTATAAAATCCATACTGATGTCCACCCAAGCTTCCTTTGGCACTAGTAAGGGTTGCAGCAACCCTGCGGGCTTTAAATTCTCTGACTTGTTGCGTTGGCATACATCATACTCCTTTATATATGTCTTGACAGCTGTACGCATCCCATTCCAGTAAAACTCCTTTTTTATTCGGCCGTAGGTCTTGTGTATACCTGCATGTCCTCCCACAGGACTCTCATGATAGTGCTGCAATATTAAATCCTGATAATATGTTAGAGTCCCCAAATGTAATCTCCCTTTATAAAATAGTAAGCTTCCCTGAATTTTATATTTGTTGGGGTCAAGATCCTCCTACTGGTTACGGCTAATGAGCTGTTGTAATTGAGAATCCTGTGTGTATGCTTGTAGTAAACCCTCCCACCAATTAGACTGGACCACACTAAGGGCCTGTAAATTCCCTTCAGTTGTGGTTAAATCCTGAATCCTTGCATTAGATTCCTCAAGAAGTCGTCTAGTAAAGCATCTGCTGCTCGGTTCTCCTTCCCACACCTGTATTCGACCGTGAAGTCAAACCCTAGTAGTTTAGCAACCCATTTTTGTTGAAAAGGTGTACCCATCCTCTGTTCCAACAAGTACTTTAATGCTTGCTGATCAGTTCGCACTTTAAATTGGTTTCCCAATAAGTAATGCCTCCATTTTTGAATAGCTAGGACTAGTGCTAAGAACTCCTTTTCGTACGTTGATAACAGTAAATTCTTCCCTTTTAGAGGTTGACTTAAATAAGCCAGAGGTCTCCCTTCCTGCATCAAAATAGCACCAATCCCCCCTCCCGAAGCATCACATTCAATTATAAAAGGTTTAGTAAAATTGGGCAACCCTAAAACAGGAGGTGTACTCATTGCTACCTTAAGTGCCTCAAAAGCCTAAGTCGCTTCCCTAGACCATGAGAAAGAGTTTTTCTTTAGTAATGCTATCAAAGGGGTTGCAATACCCCCATACCCTTTTACGAATTTTCTGTAGTACCTTGTGAGGCCGAGAAATCCTCTCAAAGCCTTAGGATTGTTAGGAGTGGGCCAGTGAACCATTGCTGCTATTTTTCTGGGGTCAGCTTTGACTCCATTTTTAGAAATCACATACCCTAAGTATTCCACTTCCGAATACCCAAAAACACACTTCAAATTTTTTGCATATAACTGATGCTATCTAAGAATCTCTAAAACAGTGTGTAAATGTAATACATGATCCTTTAATGACTTACTATAGATTAGTATGTCATCAAAAAATACTAACACAAACTTTCGAAGATAAGCTCTAAATATCTCATTCATTAATAATTGAAAAGTAGAAGGTGCATTAGTTAGCCCAAAGGGCATGACTAGGAACTCATAGTGTCCTTCATGTGTTCTAAAGGCAGTTTTTGACACATCATCAGGATTCATCCTGATTGGTGATAGCCTGACCTCAAATCAAGCTTAGAAAACAATTCATCCCCATGCAACTCATCTAACAATTCGTCTATGTTAGGTATAGGAAACTTATCTTTAACTATATCCTTGTTGAGAGCCCGATAATCCACACATATGCGCCAGCTCCCATCTGCCTTTCTCACCAACAAAATGGGTGATGAATAAGGGCTTTGGCTGGGTTGGATGATCCCAGCATGCAACATTTCCTTTACAAGCTTCTCAATCTTCTCTTTTTGATAATAAGGATACCGGTATGGCCTGACACAAGTAGGAGTGGTTGTCTTATGTAGCTGAATTTTATGATCATTTGCCGTGAAGGGTGGTAAACCCTTCGGCTCATCAAAGATAATTTAGAAACCCCCCAAGACCTGCTGTATAGCCATATCTGGAACTTTAGGATCCTCTGCCTCCATGAGCTGTAACCAAACCCCTCGGCCTTCCACCAATGTGGTCTTATTTAGTTTTGGTTCCTCTTCTAGATACTGACTTGGAGGCCTTAAGCCTTGCAGAGTTATTGGGTTCCTTTTGATTGAGAATTTCATGCTTAAGTCGGTAAAATTCCACTGAATTGTGCCCAAGCTCCTCAGCCAATCTACTCCCAAAACCACATCACATCCTTCTAAGATCAGTAGATATAAATTCACCACTGCATCACACCCCTGCATTTGAAGCAACACTGTCTTACAACAACCTTGGCAAGGGAATGTTGTTCCATCAGCAACTTGTACTGCCAAGTGGCTCTCTTCCACTGGTAGTTTCAATTTCCTTGCTACATTTTCATCCAAAAAACTGTGAGTGCTGCCCGTGTCAATGAGGATAATAACCGAATGCTTCCCCACTGTCCCCTCTAACCTCATGGTCTTAGGAGAAGGTACTCCTGCTAGTGCATGTGTAGAAATAACCAGTAATTCTGCAGTTGGGGTCAGCTGATCCCTTTCCATAGATTCTTCTTCTGGCTCCTCTTGTCCCTCTCCAATTTCCACTCCTTCTAGCAAGTACAATTTTGGCCGATTGCATTTGTGTCCAATGTGATACTTTCATCACAGTTGTAACATAATCCTTTGTCTCTCCTTTCCTGTATTTGGCTGGTAGTAAGTCTTTTGATAGGTAAGGGATATTTTTTTAGGAAATTTTGGTTGTATGTGGCTATGTTTTGAGGGGTTGGTAATTTCTGAAATGGATTTGGTGCTGGTAATTTAAGTGGGGTTTGTTTGGGGAAGGATGGTAGGTAGTTGGTTATTGTGTTGTTGGTGTGGTTTGTGTTTGCTTGTCGAACAGGGTGGTGTCTCCTGCCAACTTCTTCTTCCTGCAGTCTGGCCAATCCAAAGGCAGCCGAGAGTGTGCTTAGTCTGAACATGGTAACTATTATCCTCAACTCATCTTGCAATCCACTCAGAAATGTACTAATTCTGAATTCTTCACTTAGGCCTGTAATCTTGTTTGACAGGATTTCGAAGGCTGTTTGGTATTCTTCTACACTCCCTGTCTGTCTCAATTTGGTGAATGTTCCCACCGGGTCTTCATAGGTCGAAGGACCAAATGAGGTCCGCAGGGCCACCACGAACTCCTCCCAATTTGCTGCTGGGCTAGAATTCATCAGCCAATAATACCATGATAACGCCCTTCCTTCCATATGGTAAGATGCAATTGAAGTTTTTGATTTTCCGATGTCTGATAATATGCAAAAAATTGTTGAGCCTTCAATATCCAGTCATTTAGGTCACCTCCATCAAAGTGGGGAAAATCCAATCGAAGAGGCCTTGCTTGGATTCCAGCAGGTCCTTCCATTATTGCATTAGTGTTCCCACTTGCATTGTTTGAAGTACCTTCGCCTGTATTTTGATGCTGTCTTGTTGTTGTATTGATCAGGTTATCATAGCTTGATGCTAGATGGTGTAGCTGCTGGAGCACTTGCTCCATAAGAGCTCCTTGCCTTCCAATCTCTTCTCACAGGGAATTGGTCTCCCCCCTAATGGAGGTGATAGCCTCAGCTACTTGAGCTGAATGGGTCCCCTCAACCATCCCAGGAACACCTGCTTTGATACCACTTGTTATGTTTTGTCTAATTTTACTAAATCTTGTTGGTTTTCTGAATGTGTTTGTATAAACAAAACTTAAGAAAATAAACCTGGAATTTTGAGGATTCCAGTAACCTCCAATGCTCACGGCAATACTTGGGAATAACACTCTTCTATTCTTTCATTCCATCTGAAGGTAATTTAAATACAAGTTAAGAAGGTAATTGTTTCACCACGTTCTAGTCATGGTTTTCTCTTTTAACTTCCCCTTAATTTAATGACATAAATATGAATTGAAATACATAACCGAAATGCTTAATTAAAATGCATAACTGGAAGCTAATTGATAAAGTAACTACAGTAGAAAAAGTAACTATGGTTGCAACGTGGCATCCATCCCGTGGCTTCCCCTTTTCACAGAACTGTCCATGTGTCTTTCATCCAGCTGCTGACACATTCCCCCGTGATGGCCACGTGTCTGTCATCGTGCTGTCAAGTGTCGCTCATCGACCCGTAACACTTTCACTCGAAGAACAAGAACAAAACCATGACCAGTGAACCCAGTTTCAGCGATAGTAAGAGATTATTAAGAGAGAAATAAAATATCAAATATACCTGGCTGTTCAAGAGAGAAGGAAAAGAAACTATCAGTATAGATTGCCATTAATTACTCACTTTCAAGTAACTTCAATCCACACCAAAAAAAAAAATGCCTATACTCTTTCAATTTCAATAGGAAGTTATGAACAAATTCCAACGATTGGTTAATTATTTCCTGAAGAGTCAAGCACTAACGGTTATCAACAGACTTAAGAATTTTATTTTTCTATTATTTCTGTTATCACACAAGTTTGTTGCAGTAGAAGATAACAACTTATTAGAGTTGGTTACATTAAAGGCTATATAAGCCGAGAGTTATCATTCAACAAGATTGAACTGAATAATACAAACTTTTTGCATTCGAAATCCTTCATTCCTCTCTCTCAGTTTACAATAATCATCTATTCCTTTAACAATCTGGTATCAGAGCTTGAGAATCAGTCTTAGCACACAGAAGGAGAAGAAAGATGGATTCAAGCAATTTTGCGCAACCCAGCATTCCCAAGTTTGATGGAAACTATGAACATTGGAGTATGTTGATGGAAAATCTGCTACGTTCAAAGGAGTACTGGAATGTCATTGAGATAGGTTATGGAGAACCAGCATCAGGGGAAGCTCTCTTGGCTGGACAAAAGAAAAACTTGGAGGAGATGAAATTGAAGGATTTGAAGACCAAAAACTATTTGTTCCAGTCAATTGACAAATCCATCTTGAAAATAATTGCTCAGAAGGACACAGCAAAACAGCTATGGGACTCCATGAAGATCAAGTATCAAGGAAATGCTAGAGTGAAACGTGCTCAACTTCAAATTCTGCGAAGAAATTTTGAACTGTTGGAAATGAAGCTTGGGGAGTCTGTGACAGGGTATTTCACTAGAGTATTGTTGATAGCAAACAATATGAGGAATTTTGGAGAAGATGTATTTGAGGTAAAAATTGTTGAAAAAAATATTGCACACACTGACTGAGAAGTTCAATTATATTGTTTGTTCAATAGAGAAATCGAAAGACATAAGTCAATTGACAGTAGATGAACTACAAAGTTCATTATTGGTACATGAACAAAAATTTCGAAAAACCAAAGAAGATGATCAAGCACTGAGGGTTTATGATAAAAGAATAAGGAGCAAAAGTAGGGGATGATAAACTTCAGGGGAAGAGGCCGTGGAAGAGGAGCACAGATATACAACAAAGCCATAGTTGAGTGTTTCAAATGCCATGGACTTGGACATTTTCAATATGAGTGTCCTAACTTGAACAAGGAGGTGCACTATGCAGAGCTGAATCAAGAAGATGAGATGTTGCTGATGTCTTATGTTGAATTACATAAGAGAAGACGAGATGATGCATGGTTCTTGGATTTAGGATGTTCAAACCACATATGTGAAGAACAAGGTATGTTCACAGATCTTGATGAAAACTTTCAACACTCGGTTAAGCTTGGAAATAATAGCAGGATGAGTGTGACTGGAAAGGGGAGTGTGAAATTGATTTTTAATGGAAAAATTCATATTGTCAATGAAGTGTATCTTGCTCCTGAACTTAAGAACAATCTCTTCAGTGTTAGACAACTTCAAGAAAATGGCTTGGCTATATTGTTTAAAGGTAGAACCTACAAGATTTATCATCCGGAGAGGGGATTGGTTGTTGAAAGTAAGATGAGTATAAATAGAATGTTTATTCTACTGACTGAAACTCAGACTGTCTCCAGTGTTCAAAGATGTTTTCATACAAACTCTCAAGACCTCTGTCATCTTTGGCATAGACGTTATGGACATTTGAACTACATAAGTTTGCAGACACTGCAGCATAAGAAATTGGTTCGTGGATTGCCTCAGTTCAAGGTCACAGATGAAGTTTATGCAGGGTGCAGCATGGGTAAGCATAAAAGGGATGCTACTCCAAAAAGGAGCATTAGGAGGGCAACTCAACCATTGGAACTAATTCACGCAGACATTTGTGGACCTATTACCTATGTCTAATGGTGGAAAGAGGTATATTATATGCTTTATTGATGATTATAATAAAAAATCATGGGCATACCTGCTAGCAAAAAAGAGTGAAGCATTCCAACACTTTAAAGTCTTTCAAAAGATTGTCGAAAAGGAGAAGGGATTATATGTTAAATGCTTAAGAACAGACAGAGGAGGAGAATTTAATTTAAAGGAGTTCAATGATTTTTGCAAGCAAAGTGGAATTAAGAGGCAAATGACTGCTGCATATACACCACAACAAAATGGCGTGGATGAGAGGAAGAACCAAACTGTGATGAATATGGTGAGGTGCATGATGTTTGAGAAGAAAATTCTGAAGAGCTTCTGGCCTGAGGCAGTGATATGGACTTTTTATGTTTTAAATAGATGTCCAACAGCAGCTTTGAAAGACATGACACCACAAGAAGCTTGGAGTGGGTTGAAGCCAACTGTTGAACACTTTTGTGTTTTTGGGTGCCTTACTTATGTGCATGTTCCACAAGAAAACAGAAAGAAATTAGATGACAGAAGCATCTGTTGTGTATTGCTGGGAGTGAGTGAGGAAACAAAAGGGTATCGACTATATGACCCTATAGCAAAAAGAGTGGTGGTGAGTAGAGATGTGGTGTTTGAAGAAGAAAAGGAATGGAATTGGGGTGAAAGTCATCAGAAACAGATTCTAATAGACTTGGAATGGGATGATCAACGTGCAGACAATGCTGCAGATGAGAGTGAGATGGGAAGAGATGAAGAAGGAAATGGTGTGAATGATGTAATGAATGAAGTTTTTGAAAGATCAGTAGAGAGCGAAGAGAATGCAAATGAAAATATAGTGGCAGAAGTAGAGAGTGAAGGGAATGTAGATGAAGATACAACAGCAGAAAATGCAGGGGAAAATACAGAAAGAACTCATGATGAAGAAAATCAAGTTGAAGGGAGAGTGTGTCATGCACCAGTATGAATAAGATTATGTTTATGGTGAAGGCTTGAGTGAAGATGAAGCATATATGGCAGTGACAGTTGCTGAAGAAGATCCATTTTTCTTTGAAGATGCAATGAAAGAAAGGAAGTGGAGACATGCAATGGATGATGAAATAATGTCCATCGAAAAGAACAAAACATGGACTTTAGTAGAACTGCCAACAAATGCTACTAGAATTGGTGTTAAATGGGTGTACAAAACTAAGTACAATGAGAATAGAGAGATTGACAAATATAAGGCATGACTGGTGGAAAAGGGATACTCGCAAAAACATGGAATAGATTACATAGAAGTGTTTGCGCCAGTAGCAAGAATGGATACTGTAAGGATGATCATAGCCATGACTGCTCAGAAGGGTTTGAAAATTGGACAGTTGGACGTAAAATAAGCTTTTCTTCATGGAGAGTTGAGTGAGAATGTTTACGTTGAACAACCAAAAGGGTATGTGAAGAAAGGAAAAGAACATTTGGTTTACAAACTACACAAGACTTTGTATGGGTTGAAACAAGTTCCACGAGCTTGGTTTAATAGGATCGAAACATATTTTCTGAAGGAAGGGTTTCAGAGGTGTGAGTGTGAACAAACATTGTTCACAAAAAGGAGCAATGATGGAAAGATTATAATCGTAAGTATTTACATTGATAATCTAATCTTCAAGGGTGATGATGATGATATGTTTATAGAATTTTAAAATTCTATGCTAAAAGAGTTCGACATGTCTGACTTGGGGAGCATGCGCTTCTTTCTGGGAATTGAAGTTTTACAAAGAAAAGATGGTATCTTCATATGTCAATGGAAGTATGCTTTATAAATTCTGAGGAGATTTGGAATGTTGGAAAGCAATGAGGTGAACAGTCCAATTATTCAAGGTTTCAAAATCAGCAAGGATGAAGGTGGAACTTTCGTAGATGAGACACATCTTAAGCAATTGGTGGGAAGACTGATGTATCTTACGGCTACAAGACCCAGACTACAAGTCTTATAAGTAGGTATATGGGGAGGCCTACGAATCTTCATTTACAGGCTGCAAAAAGGGCTCTCCAATACTTGAAAGGAACTGTGAATTATGGTATTCACTATAAAAGGGGAGGAAATGGAAAATTGCTTGCCTTTACAGGCAGTGATTACACAGGCGATATAGAAGATAGAAAAAGTACAAGTGGATATGTTTTCTTGCTGAATTCAAGTGCAGTATCATGGTGTTCTAAAAAATAACCAATCGTCACTTTGTCAACAACGGAAGCTGAATTTGTGGCAGCGGCAGTGTGTGCATGCTAGACCATATGGATGAAAAGAGTGTTGAAGGAGTTAAAATACAGTGATGAAGATTGTACTAATATCTGGTGTGATAACAGTTCCACCATTAAACTCTCAAAAAATCCTATATTGCATGAACACAGCAAACACATCGACGTGAGGTATCATTTTCTAAGAAATCTTGCGAAGACAGGGTCGATTGATTTGGTTCATTGTGGAAGTAAAGATCAATTAGCGGATGTAATGACCAAGCCACTAAAGGTTGATGATTTTCAAAGACTTCGAGGATTGCTCGGAGTATGTGATATTGCCAAGTTAAGCTAAGTGCTTTACAGCAACTTGCTTAAGGGAGAGATTGAAGAGTCAAGCACTAACGGTTCTCAACAAACTTAAGAATTTTATTTTTCTGTTATTTCTGTTATCACACAAGTTTGTTGCAGTAGAAGATAACAACTTATCAGAGTTGGTTACACTAGAGGCTATATAAGCCGAGAGTTATCATTCAACAGGATTGAACTGAATAATACAAACTTCTTGCATTCGAAGTCCTTCATTCCTCTCTCTCAGTTTACAATAATCATCTATTCCTTTAACATTTCCATCTCTTGAAGGTGTGATGCTTTCGTTGTGAGAACCAATGCCTTTTCGCCTTGATTTTGTTCTATCTATATTCAATTCAGAAGCCCTAAGCGCACAAAATTATATAACTCAAACCTAAACAATATATAAAAAAAAACCCCTCAACTTTCTTCAAACTTATTCTCCATCCTTTTCTGATGCAATAAATACTTAATTTGGATATTATTCAAGCTTAATTTGTTTTGTGATTTTAAAATAAAACATGAACTACTATTTTATTTTATATATACATATACTTTGTCATTCAACTTTAAAATTTCATGTTTATTCTTATATTCTTGACAGGTTTACATTTCTTTGCATTACAAATGACGAATGAAAATGATCTTGTTCTAGCATGCGCCATTCTAGAAAGAAAGATTCAAAGGCTACATGCAGGTGCAACACTGACAACCTTAGGTCACACGACAATATTTAGGTCAGTACATCCATCAAGATCAGTAAGTCCAATAGTAACAATATTAACCGATGAGTTATAATTCTAGATCAGAAAGCAAGCTAATTATTCATCACAGATTCAACGTTAACTTTTGTTTGATTCCATCAGATGTAACAACACTTTCAGAATATAACCAACCAATATATAACTGAGACGTTGTGGGCATGTTAACACAGAATTGAGTGTTCGTCTAAGCTTGAAAACTTCAGAAATGGCATGAAGTGATAGCCATGGCCCATTTCACTAAAAACAAGAAAAGTACAAGAAGATAAAACCATGAAGTTTTTGGGATATGAACTACTGGCACAAGACGATGCTCAATAGAGATTCCATCTCTTTGGCATGAGTAGTACCCCCACATCATGGTATGATGAGCCATTATAACACTTCAAGTCATCTCTACGGAGCACCAAGCTTGAAAATGATCAGCTAATCAAATAAGTCTCAAGGATAACATTGAGACCGAAAAATAAAACAAATTTATGCCAACATAATTGTCTGTTCATAAACACAAAATTGTCTCATTGCATATTATAAACACAGGATACCTGTTTTTCCTCACGGGAAGAGCTTGTATCATATTTCATCTCTCCAGGTTTTTTAGAGCACCTTTTGATCCAGCAGCAGGCATCCTTGCTTCCACCAAAAAAATTCAGTTAGATTGCTTACTATTCACATATCAGAAGTTCATTCAACCTAGGATTAGCATGTCCCTAAAACAGATTGATGTACCATAAATGATATTTAAACTATCAAACGAAAGAGGCCCAACAGAGAAGAAGATCACTAAATAAATATGAAAATGTAACTCCTCCTCATTGATTCAATTGGAAGAGAAAACATATTTGTCCATCAGTTGTTTTATTTTTCTTTATTTTTAATGTCACTAATGTTCTCAAGGACTTAACCTTATGTGTCACTATTATTTATAAAAATACGAAGCTGAACTTCTTTATCCTCAAACAAACATATGCACACACAACCTCCTTGAATATCTTTAGATACTAACCGATGGTGTTGTATTCTTATACTTGGAGGTTGTGCAAAGCACTAACGAAATCATGTATGTCTCCTTCAAGACAAGTTGTGCAATCAAAACAATTGACATGTTCCAAAGCAAATGTGAAATCACACCAAAGAGACTTCATTTATCTTGTCCTTGAAATGTTGCGTGGTGATTGCCCTAGGGAGATGATCTCAATCCTCTTTGCTAATAGCATAGTGATTCCTAAACTTGGAGGAGCATTAAAAAGATCATTTATCCCTCCTTCAAGGTAAATTGTACAATCGCACCAAGAAGACAATTAATCTCTTTCAGTAAAATATGAAATTGCACTTGGGAGACGTGGTCTATCTTGTTCTTAGCAAGTTGTGAAGCAATTTTCCTAGGGAGATGGACTTAATTCCTTTTGCTGATGACGTTATCATTCCTATCCTTGTAGGTTGTGTAGAAGTACTAGGGAGATTATGTCTATCTCTTTTAAGGTAAATTGTGCAAACACATTAGGAAGATAATTAATCCTTTCCAAGATACCATGCGGTTGTGTCATGAAGACTTGATCTATTCTGACAATGGAAGGTTGGGGGTGATTGCCATGAGAAGATGGTCTCAATCCCCTTTACTAATAGAATTGTCATTTTCATCTTCAGAGGCTATGTAAGAGCATTAAAGAGATCATGTTTATCCTCTCCAAGATAAGTATTGCAATCACACTAGGGGACAATCAATTTATTCTAAGGAAAATATACAATCTCACTTGAGAGACTTGGTCTATCATGTTCTTGAAAGGTTATAGAATGTTTTTTTTAGGGAGATGCCTTAGTCCTCTTTGTTAATGATGTTGTCATTCCTATCCTAAAAGGTTATGCAAGAGCGCTACGAAGATCGCGACTATCATTTTTAAGGTAAGTTGTGCAATTATATTAGAAAAATAACCGATCATTTCAAGGCAAATATATAATCACATTAGAGAGTAAATTGATCTCATCTTTGGATGGTTTAAAGGGCTTACACACTAGAAATATCATATCCATCCCTGTTGATGATACAATATTCATCCTATTCTTGGAGAAAGGTATGATCATATTAGAAAGAGTATATCAATCTCATATAAGGTAAAACATGTCATAACAGTAGGGATACATTCATTACTTCTAAAATAAATGTGCCATCACAATAGAAAGAGTAAATTCATTCTATAATTAGAAGATTTTAGAGGTTTATATTTTGAACAAATTATATTCATCTTTATTTTCAATGTAGTGTCTATCCCATCATAGGAGAAAGTTGTAATCATACTAGGAAGAACATGTTAATCCTTTTCAAGATAAAATATTTAGTTTCACTAAGGTTACATTCATTACTTTTAAAGTAAATATGTCATCGCAGTAAAGAGAGTAAATCTATCATATTCTTAGAAGATTTGAAAGACCTATGTCTTAGAAAGAATTAGAGATTAGAAAGTATTTGTTATATTTTGAATAATATAATTCATATGTAAAAAATTAAATTTATAGTCATTTGCCATAATACATTTCTATCCTATTTTAGGGTGTAGTTAATCAACTTGTTTTTTTTTTATTTTGTTATGATTATAGCCTTATTCTCATATGAGAGGGAATTCCAATTCTTATAAAGGTTTTTTTAAATAGTTTTCAAAAAAACCTTACAAGATAATACAGTTTCTTCTATTATTGTAAAAATATGATTAAAGAAAAATAAGGTAACCCCCATACTCGAGGATCATCTACTTTATTTGAAAGTTTGGTTGGAGTTCTTGGTTAGTAATAACTCTTAAAGTTACATGATTTGAATCAACATCATGTTGGTAAACTTTAAAATCTTTTCAAAACCTTAAGGCTCAAACTCTAATAGTATTTGAGGATATTAATGGCAATACATTCCATAGTTTGCAATAACTCTTGTAGTTACACGATTTGAACCAACATTCTACCAGTACTTTACTGAAAACCTTCCAAAACTTTGATTCTAAAAATATAATTATAATTATGAATGATAATTGCTTGACTTTTAAATGAGATGTCAATGGCTTTTTTATTAGTTTCTTACATATATCACCACTAATGAAGTCTATTTTTATCCTATGGGTTTGAAGGTAAAGTTAAGTCTTGAGATACAATTATTAATATTTTAGTTCTAGTGATCATTGGTAGAGTGATAAATAGATCATCTTTGCTACATGCAAAGGGTCAGACTTTTTGATGACTAATTTAGTAAGCTCTTGAGAGAAAATGCAAGAATATTACAAACTATATTTTAGGAATAAATATGTAGTATGAATAATGATTCTAAATATGATATTTAAAGGATTCATGCTCTATTTATAACCCATGAGATCCATCCTTTCGCTCAAGAGGAAAGGGTTGACATATTTGAAAAATATCTCTCTTCTGTAAAGATAAAATCTCTTATATATCAAGAAAAAAAATATTCATGTCTTATTAGGTTAGAAATATTTTTAACTCATGAAAATAAAATATCTTTAACTTGTCAAGATAAAATATTCATCTCATCAGGATAAATATATATCTAAAAACTACAAAGTTCTTGTTTTGCCTGATATAAAAATATGATATAAAATGAGATAAGAGAGAAGAAATGTGACAAAACATTAGCCATAAAGATCCTAAATTTTAGGTTGGTGATAATTAAACTTAGGTTGCTGAGATGGGCATATAAAATTTAAAAGTCTTATAATCATTTATTTGCTGTTAAATTGTTCAAAATTAGGATTCCATTCTAAATCCCAATCCCTCTAGTTTTGTAAGAAGAAGCAGTATCAAATACTGACTATTAGGTGCACAATAATTTGAAGGACAGAAAAATTTATCAACTCGTTTTATCAAGGCAATTCAAATAATTGTTGGGCTGCTGTATTTCTCTTGCTTTGATTCTGCATTAAAAAAAAAAAATCAATTTGCTCATCAATATTAAGATTCTTTCAAAGGATAGTCCATTGGAATTGACTTTTCTGCATTAGTTAATGTCTTGTCAGAAACCTAACCCTACGTCTGCCACTGGTTTGGTGGCCATCAGAATTATTTCATGGTGATGAAGGAGAAGGCTCATGCTTATTTCTGGTACCGCAACAACATTTAATATATCAATATTCAACTATGAAGCAAGAACAATATGATAATGAAAAGTCTTGGTCAATAACAACTTAAAAACAATTATGGACTAACCTTCCCAGCAGATAAACAGGTAGACATCGTACAGGAATTCGGATTGGTGAAGATAAAATAAATGCTTGAGTCATCGTTCAGAAATTAGATAGATTAAAAGGAAATGAGGATAGAGATCATTATACAGTTTCCTGCAATTTAAAAGAGCGAGGGTTTATGGTTTTTATTTTTTGTTGTAGGATTTAAAAATTAATGGAAAGTTGGTTGGCAAGTTGTGTAGTAATTAAATATTAGTACATGTTAATCCTCAGGGAAAAAACAAGAGTATTACAAAGGACTTGTTCCTGACAGATATAAGACAGTGGATCTGAAGTTCCATTGCCCAGCTTTACTTGATTTCATAAACAAAATGTATCCTCCAGTAAATGACCAGCCAAGATATTCAGTAGATGTCCATCAAGATCCAATCCTTGTTTCAGGACTTCCTACCCCCAATCATGTATACAATTATGCTCCACATATGGCCATGAGGCATGCTCCTGGTGTAGCAGGGAAGTGGTCTACTGGTCTTTGCCATTGCTGTGATGATCCTGCAAATTGTGAGAATATGAAAACTTAACAATAACATTTTCTAGCTAAGACGATCAATTAATTTGTCTCGTAGTTTTTTATTTAGTTAATAACTAGCATTTTATTTTATTTTATTAGGTCTTATCACTTGCCTTTGTCCATGCATCACATTTGGACAGATTGCTGAAATAGTGAATAGAGGATCTACAAGTAAGCCAAGAAAGTCAGTCAGCTGATTTAATTCTCCAAATATTTTCATTTCCCCTCTTCCCTTCTGTTGCAATATCATTCATCTCTTAAACTACATGTTTGCTGGGTGCAGCATGTTTCATGAGCGGAGCAGTATATGCTCTATTGATGGGCTTTGGATGCTTTTACTCCTGTTGCTATCGCTCAAAATTGAGGGGCCAGTTTGACTTGGACGAGGCCCCTTGTGTGGATTGCCTGGTGCACTTCTGCTGTGAGACTTGTGCGTTGAGTCAAGAGTATAGAGAGCTCAAGAATCGTGGATTTGATATGGGGATAGGTACCATGTTCACACCTGTTCACATATTTACAAGCTTTCTGTTTTCAAAAACCAGAAGCATATAAACTTGACAAGATTAATCTTTTCCTAATTATCCCTTCCTTCCATCCTGGCCATAGGCAAGAAATATTGAATCCCAGGTCCCATTGGAATATTCTGACCTTTTAGTTCATGATAGGCTAGACCTACCAGTTGTTCATATTGGATAGCAAGATGTTAAATACCTGAAATGATAATTTAGCTTATGAGAAACTTGGTCTACATTTACTGGTGTCTGTATCCCTTAACTTAACCAGTCAAGTTTGTCGAGAGAATTATACAGATTAAGTTCTCGTTTAGGTATCATGAAAAGCATGGATGAACATATCTGCAATTTTTTACTCATTCGCTTTCTGGTTTTGTTTCCTTAAAATCTGATCTTGAGTTTCTTTTTTGGATGGAAATTATGGGACCAAAATAAAGGCTGGGAAGCCAATATGGTTAGATTCCAACAGCGTGGAATTACAGCGGCTCCATTTGCGCCACCAGGCATGACAAGATGACAGAGACCCTTCAGTTCTGGTTTTTTCTCCGACAGCAACAACTGATACCACTGCTGCTGCCTATTTTCTTCTGCTGTTGCGTTTGTTCTTCCACCTAATTATGTCTTGTATATCGGTTTGCTTATATGGACTCTGGGGTGTTTACTAGCGTATGTCAATTTCACATCGGCTACGAGAATTGTGAAAGTTATGTCAAATGATAATACAATGAATTTTTTACAGATTATTAAATGTCTATACCTTCAATTTAGCAAATGATATTTAGATTGTGAATACTTTTACATTTTAAAGCACAATCATAATTATGAAATGAGATAAGTAATAATACATCAATTATAAAATGATATACACGGTTAGTTTAATATATCTTGTTGTCATTCGGTTGGTTACACGTAGTACTATTATATTTATATAAATACATAGTTATAATTAAAATTATCTTAAATTATCTTTAATATTCATATAATATTTAATTTATGAATTTAGAATAAAGAGAAAGTATATTAGATAAAAAAAATATTTTGCAAAGAAAAATAATAAAGTTATAATTATGAGATTTTATTGTATTAAACCATTATTCCTAAAAAATTTATAGTCGATACTCTCTTAAATACTGTATATTTACTAAAACCGTAAAAACTTATGCATATTGATGGTTCATGTAGATTGTCACAACGACTATTTTTTTCTGCTTTGCGCGTTATCATCCCTGAAGACGGGAGGCGGTGCGTGAAAAAAGGTTTTTTTAAAACCATAAAATTATGATTATAATTTTTATGAGTTGCCACCTAGTATTAAGGTTATAAGAAACCTAATGGTCTGCGAGAGTCTAGATAAAGTGACTTGTTGTTTAAGAAGAAGACGCATCACCCCTAGTTCACCCTATCTAAGGTAAGTTGCATTATTGTTTGATTGTTGTTCTATGTCAGATTTTTTTATTTGTTGGTCTATTCTAATGCTTGAAATAGATCTCTTTTCATGAAAGAGTCTGTAACTCACTAGGTCGAAAATCTATCTTTTCTAAGGTCCGAATTTTATCACTGTATTTATTGTACTTTAATATCTATGGGTGTACTTTACAATGCAATTTTACACCCCGATAATTAAAGTTTACAACTAAAAAAGAAAAAAATGATTGTTGAAATATTTCTGATATTTTTGTGAACTTTAACAGATAATCATAAATTGGTTACGATATCCCATTTTCATTTTAAAACATGAGAAAATATGCAATTTTTTTGTGCAAAACATGTTTGGAAAATTTCTAGATTTGTCCATATACATGAAAACAAAATATTTTTTTAAAAAATAATTCATTTTAATTTTGTTTTTTATGATTTTTTTTTATTTTTTGGGCTTATAACCTAACCCAGATGAGTTGAAACGACCTAATATTTTGGGGCTACCTAACCTAGGTGGCCTAAAATAGCCCACCATTTTCAATGACTAGGCTGGACACTGCATCCAACCCGGGCATTGCCCACATGCATGTGAAAAGTACAAGGAACGACTGACTTGTTATTATCGCCGTGTAAAGGAGGCGTGCTGGTTCCGTAGGTGGCACTGACGCAAAGAATGGTGGTGGATGGTGGTTGCATAAAGAGAAGGAAGGATGCTGCAATGGAGGGTAAAACGACATTATTAGTGCTTATGTTATCGAAGAGGAGGAAACTGTAGTCGCTATTACTGAAGGATATAAAAGAGTTATATTTAATGTCAAGGAGTTGCTGCTGGTTGGCTGTCAGATGGAAGCACAGCTGTTGTTTGGGAAAAAGGAAGAACTAGACTACTACTAACAGTGGAGAAGGCTAGGATTGAGGTTGCCGATTTTTGGGAAGAAGAAGGCACGACTTGCCGACATTGAGGAAGAAGAAGTTACTGACCTGCCCGAGATAGGGAAGAAGAAGGTTGGGATAGTGGCTTGGGATGGTTTGCAGGTTGCTCGCAGTTTTTTTTTTTTTTTGGTATCCCTTCCTCCTCCTATATGTTTTTATATTTATTTGCTTCTGTGTTTTTTTTTCATTTTTTCCTTTTTCTATGCTTTTTTCTATTACTCCCCCCTTTTTTTTGTATCGCACTTGTAGGTATTTATAGGAAGAAGAATAACCTATCAAATGCTCCTTGCATGTAGACATGAGTGACCTATTCAACTTTTATGATGATGAAGATGACAGTGGTATGTTTGTACTGTTCAGACCACAGAACAACGCAGTCACATCTGCAAATCTTGATGAATGACATGAGTATAGTTTGATCCTTTCATTTATAATTATTTTTATTACGCTCTTAATTAACTTAAAATTTTTAATTTTATACAATTTTATCCCTGTCAAAATTTAATAGCAACTTTAAATTTACGTGTCTTTTTTACTTTAATCCTCAGTCTTGGATTGATGCAATTTGACCCTCAATCGATCAATTTTCTTCAATTTCATCTGTCATCTCATCCAATTGACTTGACAAAATTCAATTTAGTCTCTGAAAAATCCAATTTTCTCAATTAAATCTGAATTAAGCTCTGAACTTATTTTTTTACCAATTAATCCCTTAATAATATTAATTTGACCATTTTAATAATTAAGTCATTGCACTTACTTAAATCCTTCAATTAGACCCTGAATTAATCCTTAAACACAATTAAACTCTAATTTGGCTCATGATTAAATCAAATTGACTTATTAAAATGTAATTATGCCTTTCGGCTATTTTTTTATGCAAATTTATCTGATTATCATTTATTTTAACCTTGAATATGAATTTTTCCTACATCTTTGGGCACAATAAAAGTACGATCAATCTCTTGAATTCGTTGAAAATTCTCAACTTGATTGTGTTTCAAAGGTCAACCTTTTTTATTTTATTTTTGTTATTTTTTTATTTTTTTAGAGAATAAACCATAAATGAATTATGACATAGATTAATATTAAAGACAAGAAATATGAACGACTTGTAGTTTACGATAACCCAACTTTTAAGCAAATATTTAAAATGGATAAAAAAAATATTTGATTTCCAGGCAATCTTTATATAAAGCCTAAAAACTTTAAATTTGTCTAATAGGATTCTTATAATTCCCCCCAAAAAAAAACATTTATTGTTTCTGTTATGTGTATATATTTTGAGAAACCCAACATAAATATCCACTTACCTATTGATAAAGAATATAAATTTTTGCAAGCTTATCTTTCCAAGCTTCCCTTGTTGTAGAGAATTTATTTTTTTATAACCAGGGTATCCGGGTCAGCTTGCGCGCATCACGACTATTCTCCGGATCTATTAAATATCCTACAAGCCCAAAGAATAAGTAAAATATTATGTGGATAATAAACATTCCTGACAGGATTTGAACCCGGATAACTAGAAGGAACAAGCACTTCACCTATCGCTAAGCCAAGACACTGCTGGCATTTCAGAGCATCTTTACTAACATTAAAAGAGAAAACCGAGTATCCAATTGTTACAACCTCTTATCTGTAAACCATATTGTCTAACTATGTGTCCTTCCATACTTAAAACCAGCTTATGTAATCAACAATACTCACAAGTATATTGTCATTATTATTAAAAATAAAATCCATATTCTTTTTTTAAATTAAGGACTTTAAAATATTCAGCCCTTCCACCCTACATTTTATTTTATTTTATTCTGGGCATGGTGATAAGAATAAAATAATCCAGCACTCACAAGTATATTGTCATTTTTTATTAATTGTTTATTTTAATATATTAATATAAAAGATAATATCATTGTAATAACAACGAGCGCCTGTAGCTCAGTGGATAGAGCGTCTGTTTCCTAAGCAGAAAGTCATAGGTTCGACCCCTATCTGGCGCGTTCTTTCTTTTTATCACTGACTTCTGTCTCTTCCCCTGTCCGGCGTGTAAGACTTTTATTTTTTCTTGACTTCTTGCTTTGTAAAAGTAGTTTTTATCTTAAACTATATTAAAATAATATATTTTTTTATTTTTCAGCTTCAGATCCCATGAAAGGAACTTATCTTCGTCCCTGCTGGGCACAAGCATACGTGTCAGTAACAAGACAGCAAGAACAGAAGCAGTGAGCAAGAGAAGCACTTCAAATGGGATGACTTACTTGGCTTCATCTTCTGTTCTACGATCAGCTCTTCGATTGCGATGGTGTGCTTGTTGATACTGAGAAAGATGCACAGGATTTCTTTCAATGATACTTCTCCTTGATTATCCTTTCAATGAAGAGAGAAAGGAATTCATAGCTTCACTTCATAAGAGAAAGACGGAGTTGTTCATGGCCCTTATTGAGAAGAAATTGTTACCTCTTCGACCAGGCGTTGCAAAGTAAGTGCCTTCAGTTCGCTAATTTATTCACATCTACTACTTTGTGACTGTGTTTGAGTGGCTATGCATCTTTTACTTGTATTTCAAACTTAACATGAGTTAAGTCCTAGCTTGCGAATTATCAGTTTTCTTATTCTTTTTTCAGGAATGTCACAGCGACAGTTTCCACCAAAATAAATGCTGATCGATCAGGCTTTGGTAAAAGGAGTCAAAGTTGCTGTCTAAAGCACTTCCAATGAGAAGGCGGTATGCACAACCATGTTCCTACAACTGTATTGCTCGAAAAGTAGTTCCATGCAACCTAGGTTTTGCAGTTGATATTAAGAGGAAGTTTTGGATTATGGTGGCAGGAAATGCATCAAAATTATTTTTTATATCAAAACGATTCGAAAACATAAAAAAAAAAAAAATGAATTTTGACCAACCAAACAGACCCTAAATCTGCATCTCTGCCATTCAAAACTGGGTCTGAGTTTCATTTCCTTAAGAAACCTAACTCTTGAGTGATGTGTTGTGGTATGCAAGCACATTCATTTCTGTTAGCTTTAGTATATTCATTAAATTTCTTGTGTTTGAACTTCCAGGTTCGGATGAACTTTTAAATCTCGCTTCTGTGGTTATAAAATTTCCTTGGAAAATTACATGGTACTAATTCTAAGATGCTTTGCAAATTTTTCGATGGCCAAACTAAAAATCCTTATTTCAGGTCTCCGCGATATTTCTTTTCTGCTGGGGGCGGAACGAGCAGAGCAGATCAATATATTTGCAGGAGATGTTGTTCCCCGGAAAAAGCCTGATCCGGTACACATCAGGGTTTGGTTTTATGCAATTGAAACCACAAATTCATCACCATGTCCCCCATTGATATAAAGACTTTCGATATAGAAATGGAATAAGAAGTTGCAACTTTTGAAATCTCATCTTTACTAGTTCCTCACTTGATGTAATCTAAAATGTTTCCTGCTCGAGGAAAACAGTGGATTTGATGCACTGCTGCTTACTAAATTGTCTCTCTTCTACCTCACATGCCATTTATACATTAGCAGCCAACACCCTGGGAGTTCATAATGCCTTCTTCAAGCTTTCTCTTTTTATGTTCCGCTTCTTAAATTGACAGAGAAACTTATGCCTGTTCTTGTCATATGCCTAGTTTCCTAAAGCTTGCACTCATTAAGCAAGTTAGAAGGCTATCATCTCTTAAGAAAATGCTTTAATTTTCATCTCTGCAGCTGTGTAGTGGTGGAGGACAGTGCAAGAGGTCTTGCAGCAGCCAAAGCTGCTGGAACGAAGCGTGTAGTAACGAAGAGAGGGTAAGTTCCTTTTTATGTATCTCTATCCCTAATTCTAAGCTCATCTTTTCATGCTTATTGTTATTTAAAAACATACTCTTACTTTTTAAAAAGCTAGAGATAGAAAAATGAAAAAATTATATTCAAATATAATGTTTCTTCATCTAATAGACTTCAAAACTAGTTCTCAAATGAACAATATAGTATTCTTTCTTCTAAATATAAGAACTTTTTAGCAATATAAAATATTAAGATTTTATATTTTTCATATATATTTAGTTAGCGTCGCAAATTTAATTTTTTATAATTAATCTCATACAAAGATGCTTGTTTTGAGTTAACAGTGTAATTCTTTATGATAACTTTTAATTCAATTCAAGTATTATTTTTGTGTTGTTTGCGACAACTCATGGTTTTGATTTGTGAAAATAGTTAAAGATTAGAAAAAGCTTTGGAGTCTTAGCTCTCGCATACGTATACGTATACATAATGATGTTTCAAAAATCCTGAAACAGAAAAAAAAACAAAACAAAACAAACAAACCTGGAACTGTCGGGCTCCCACAGGAACTGCCAGGCAAATCTGCTTGTTCCCTGCTGTTGGAAATTAATCGGAGGATTTGGATTGCTTAAGAAGACACGCGTGTCAATGAAGAACAGGAATGCAAACAGACAGGCGTGGTGATCACTCGTTGACAAATGGAGGTGTATGAGACCAAATTGGATTATTATAGAGACACGTGTACAAGCATCCAACATAATTTCTTGAATTACATTTCTGTCCTTGCTTAGCTACTAATCCTGACTGCACTTGATCTAGATACAGACTCTGCTTTTATCATGTTAGACTTGGCAGCATCCAGTAACGAGTCTGCCTCGAGGGCTTTGCTGAAGCAGTACTTGGCCTCCTCCCACCGACCCTCAGCTACAAATACCAGACCAAGATTGTTGAAGGCAGGAGCATAGCCAGGCTGGAGTTCAAGAGCCTTTGTAAACATAGCCTTAGCACGGTCGTATTTCTTTTGCTGCCGGTAGAGATTTCCGAGGTTGGAGAACACTGTGTGTGCTTGTTCAGGTGTTGCCCGTGCCAACGCTTGCTTGTAGACATCTTCCGCTTGTGAGGGTTCTTCTGATAGTTGTAGTGAGATACCTAATGACCATTTAATTGTAAGTCCATCGAATGATTCCAAAAGAAAGAATTATAGAAATAAATGATCATAAATCTGCTTGTACCAAGATTTGACCACATGTAGCAGCATTCTCTAGAGCGGGAAGCGGCAACCTTGAGATACTTCTCTGCTGCTTTAAATTGTCTGGAACAGAGATAATGCAGACCGAGTTGGTGCCACTGCACCCCATCATCAGGATCCTCAGCAATTGCCTAATTAAAATAACAGTGAGTAGTTGAGAATTTTTATTTTAGATAAGAATTAAAAGGTGTACTTTATGTACAAGGTTGTCAGGAAAGATAAATATCCATTTTTTTTAGTCCAGACACGTTCGATCCTGCATGAAACCTACAAAGTTTATTCTCACTCCACTGCTACAAAGTTTTTTCAGGTTGTTCATTATTTTATTTTCGTTTATGAATCATAAAATATTTTTTTCACCAATGGATAATTGTAATCAGAAAAGGTGATACAAATGAACAGAATGCAATCATAAATGATTTTGCAAGTATTCACTATAACTAAAAGGCAAGATTAGGATGAGGCATCCTTCTTTCTTTCTTTTTAATACAACTTGTTCTGCTCTATAATTCATCAGTTCAGATAGCATGGACCACGCAACTTTACCAAGATTAATAAGAATTCAAGTCATCATATACAAGCAAATATAAAATCATGAGCTTCAGGAAAGATCAAAATGTGCATAAATTTTGTGTTCCACGTAGAAGTTTTGAATTGTAGTGAGTTACCATAATTATTTGATAGTTTCCAAATGTAGTTTAAATTAATTATGCAATAGGAAAAAAACAAGAACCTGCTTCAAGCTGTAGAGAGCACACTCTTCCACCTCCATCAACTCATTTGATTCTGTATCAAATGCTGCAGCAATCTCATGTTGGGCTTTGTGAACCATGCCAAGTCCAGCCCATGCAATGGGAAGATCAATTGGAACAGAATCTCCCTCTCTTAATATTGAAGCCATTTCATTTCCTGCCAAGGAAAGTTGTTCGCTAGGATCTTGAGACCTTTCTGCATCCTTTATTCGGTGAACTGCCACAGCATATCGAGTAGACATACAGTTGGGCTCCAGTTTTGCTGCCTGGAAAGCAACAAGGATATCAACAATATAATAACTTCAGCTCCACAATTTTAACACAAAAATTGAGGAAAAGAAATGTTGACATATGAAAGCATCAGCAACCAGAAGAGTAGCTAATTATCTCATTTAGAAGATATTAAAAATGGAAGAAGCTTTCCGATTGTTCATGATCAGAACTTTTTTATCTTCTTTTTTCCCCTGGTTTATCATTATATCAAGGAAACCAATGAACAACCTCAACAATGAAGCAATAAATGACAGTAGCAATGAGCCACTAGCACCTTCTCCAAGCACTTGCTGGCACTTCTGTGGTCACCAATCATGAAATATGCATTAGCAAGATTAACCCAAATATGTGCTGCTTTTGGTTCCAGTTTAAGTGCAGCTAGTAAACACTCCTTTGCAACAATGATAGCTTCGGCCTGATCTACAGAAGCACCTTCACCAGCATTAGCCCCAGCACCTGAGAAGTTAGGAAGAGGGAGCTGTAGTCATGTGAGTTACATCAAACATAAATGAATAGCAAATGAAGTAAAAGTCGATTGAACTATATTCACTACATCTTAATATTCAAAGCAAGAAATTATCGTAAAAAGTCAACAAAGGTCAAGATACATGAAGCTAAAACTCGAATGAAATATACCTGCAACAACTGAACCATATTTAGAGAGAAGAATGGCAGCATAGTTCACAAGGGACGAAGGATGGTTTTGATCTTTGAGGATCAAATCTTGAAAACATTTTGCGGATAGCTCCAAATTTCCACTGCAAGCATATCAACGAATGAGAAAGATCTAGGGAGAATATATTACCGAAACCATAACCATAGTATAGGTGTTCAATTGCACATCTCAATAAATCAAGTGATGATATTAGAGCAACCAGAACGCGCACTCAATGAGTGATCCCAACAGTACCCAAGCAAATTAATTTATTTTAACACCATTGTAAAGCAAGTAAAGATAACTGAAACTAAGATGAGAATTTTAAGATGCCTGGTTCATCATCATCGCTCAAATATGAGATCAATGTAGAAGTTTCAAAAAAAAATTCAACCATCCTTTGCAGAAAGCAACTTAGTGATAGCTATACTAACTGAGGTAAAATTGAAAAAAATGCTGTGCTGAAAGCACATTTCAGAACCTTCAAAAAGCTTTCAAAAGAAATAAGAATGTGCTTTGAATCCTCTCAACAAAGCTGTGATAAAGTGGTCAAGAGTGCATGGAAATGATCATAAATAGTAGATATTAAACTCACAGCTAAAGATACCTTGTTGGATGAGATTCATCTAATTTATAATTATGGTCTATTAGATCCAAATACCTATGATTTCTAGTCCCAGATTTTTCAAATTATTGTGACATATACTCAAAATATTCCTTGTTTCTTGGCTTCATTATTGAAGCAATGCTGCAATTTATCTATAATCAGTAACCAATGTTAAGACAAACGAGGTTGAGTGGATAACCAAAGAGCATAAACAGCAATTTCTTACTTTTGCAGGAATGCAATCCCCAAGTTTGCAAGGCAATCGTAGTTGTTAGGATCAACAGCCATCAGCGCGGACAAAACCGAAACAGCACTCTGAAAAGACATGATGCAGCATCCCAAGATCACGAAACATCAACTCTCATCATAAACAACAAAAGGATCATTAGTGATTATACCTGCACACGGCCAGATTTTAGAAGTATCAAACCTAGGGTGTTCCAAACAGCTACTTGTCTAATATCCGACTGCATCGACTCCTTCAATTTAAAGAGAATGTCCTCAAGCTCTTGCCCTTCAAGTTCCTTCTCCAAGCTATTATCGCCACCAGTTTCCAGCAAAATACACTACAGTACAAACATTCAATAACACGCATCACAAACTTCATCGAAATAGAAAATAAACAAAAACCTCGCGTGGTGAATTTGAGCTAACGAAAGCAGTTTCACACAACAAGATAAAACGAAATGCACAGCAATAAATAACCAAACCTGGGCGTGGTGAATTTGAACTAAGGAAAGCAAATCCGGCCGAGCTACCTCAGCCTCGCAACGAAGCAATATCTCTTCAGCCTTCTCGTAAGCCAGAATCGCCTAAAATCAAAACAAAGTTAACTAACATGACACAAATCGAATCAATCAAAGAACAAAACAAATTAACTGTGCTCCGAAAACTAACCTTTTGAGGTTGGCTTAATCTTTGGTACATTAATCCAAGTATAAAATGCGCATGTGCATTCTTCGGCATCTTCTTCGCAACATGTAACAAGCCCTAAAAAAACCCAAAAAAAAAATAAATTAATCACTTAACCAGAATGTTATCAATTCATTAATTACAAAAAAAATACAAAAAAAAAAAACGAAACTCACCGTTTTGAGGCTGCTAACTCTCTCCTCACGAGAGGAAGAAGGACCTTGGCTAGGCTGGTCGTTATCATTATCAGGTCCGTAATCTAGAGAGTTGTCTAATTTACTGTTACGTGAACGTGATTTACCTAATTTACTGCTTGATTTTTTACCTTCAGTAACTTCTACGGTGGCGTTGCTATCTGCTTCTTTGGATGTTAAGTTAGGTTTGCTATCCTGTGCCTCATCGTTGAATTTCGTGAGGTCAGCTGGTGAGAAATGGAGGGAGTCGGTGGTGTCGGATTCCGGGGGGTTGGCATTGAGGTCGGCTAAAATGGCGAGTTTGTGAGGAGGTTGTGGGATATATGAGGTGGTTTCTGTGGAGTTGGCGTCTAGGGTTACGAGTTCTGGTTTAATTGAATGCTGAAGGACCCGCGCCCGTGGTTGCTGTTGCGACATTTGCGTCGGAGGTTGGTGCGGGGGAGGAAGATGGAGGGTCTATTTTAGGTTAGAGGGAAATATATGGGTAGTTTGGATACTGATATATACGTATGCAATTGGGTGTGTCCACTAGGCTGCGCTGGGCCTCACTTTGACTTTCAATTTGAAGATATTCATTGGTTTTTAAATTAAAGGTAACGTGAATAGATGGTATTTATAAAAATAAATAACTAAAAAATCTGAGCTAAAAGACAACGGATTGTTACTATTTATTTATTGTTTATTATGACTCATTATTATTATGGATTAACAATTTGATCTGATGGTGTTCGTGAGTTTGTCTATTTTTTTTTTTAGCCCATGAATAGTACAATGACAGTATCATCCCTCGAAAAGGACAAAAAAGGGCACTGCTCTGAGGGGCTAAACGGTGATTGCGCGTTTTTAATCCGGTTTGTCAGGCCAATTTATTTTTTTAATATTTTTTTGAACTGTGCAATCACCATTTTCGCCCTCGAAAAGGACAAAATAACGCCCAGGGTGGGAGGGGCGATACGGTAATTAGCCAATTTCTTTTTCTTTTTCATGCCGGATTACTGTTTGCGCGTCTCATCACGCGTCGTCCATTTTCGACTCACGCGTATTTCGGACGGCGCGTACGTCAGCATACAGCGTTCGAAAATACCCAATCGGCGTCTAGAATGATGTTTCGCCATGCTCTCTTCCACATGGGACGGCACGTGTAGCCATATGGTGTCTGGATACGTGTCAATGGTCATTTGAATTTCCCCCCTCATTTTTCTCTCCTCCTGCGCAAGCTGACATCAACGAAGCAGTATTTTTGGAAAAGTTCATTTCAGTCCCTAAACGTCCAAATTCGTTTTTCTGGCACTTATTGCAATTATATAAGTTTTGATTTGTTTCAATTGCGTCCTTCAATTCAAAGTAAGTATAATACATAGTTTTAGTTCGGTCCCTGTGCTTGTAATTTTGCATTTTGGCTTCAAATACTTAATATTTTTTGTATCAAAGTTTTGATTTATTTTAATTTTATCCTTCCAAGCAAATTAATCATAAATCCTTAATAATTTTGGTGTCAACGTTTAATTTCTTTCAATTTTATCCTTCCATGCAGATAAATTACGTATTTGAGTTTCATTTCGGTCCCACTTATTTTAATTTCTGGTTTTATTTTAGATTATGGAATTTTCATATTAGGATTTATTTCAGTTTTGTCCTTTAAATTAGATTGATTACAAATATTTTTTTTATTTTATCTCTTATACTTTTAATGCTATACTTTTAATGCTTATTTTTGTCCATGTTTATATATACATGCTTTTAGTTATTGTTTCCAATCTTTTTTCCACTATTATTAAGATTTTTTTTTCAATGTTTAAATTTTAATTTGTATTGGTAATCATTTCAAAAATAATATTTATTATTATTTCTTTTTTTTATTCTTCAAGTTAAACAATTTCTGTAAATATAATAATATTTATTTTTTGTTGATATTGTTAGGTATTGAATTTTCTAATTATTATAGATAAAATATTCAAAATAATAATAATGATTATTTGTAAGTTCTATTTTCTTTTAAATATGTCAGCCTAATTATATATTTTGATATTTATTTAATATATATATATATATATATATGGCCCAAGTTTTTTTGAAAAAAAATTAATATCATTGTTCTAAAATACTTTTAATATCATAATATGAAAATAAAAAATTATCGAATTTTTTTCTCCTCAATTTTATTATTTCCACTGTTATTAAGTTTAGTATTCTAAAATATTTTTAATATAATAATATGAGCAATAAATTTTACAATCAGTTTTATACATAGAAAATAAATATTTCTAATAAATTTTATCAAGAGTTTTATCAGTAGCAATATTCAATCGTTTTTTAGTGGAAAAAAAAACTCTGTTTCTAATAGATTTGATGACTTATAATTTTACTGATGAAATATTAAAATAAAAAATTACAACAAATAAAAAATCAATCAGTTTTCTATAAAGATAAAAAAAATCCCGCGCATCACTTGGACAAATTCACTCGTACTTTCTAACTTGAGAGGAGGTTAAAGTTATTTTTATTTTAAAATATATTAAAATAATATTTTTTATTTTTAAAAAATTATTTTTTATATTATTATATAAAAATGATTAAAATAACAAATAAAAATAAATTAAAAATTTTTTTTTTTTCAAACAAACTTCTGAGACTTGATGATAAACACGGGACCATTTACCGTTTACTTTAGTTTCTAACTACCGATGGGCTCGTGCTAGTTGCATTCAAAAGTTTTTCTTTTCATCTAAGAGCTCATTTCAAGTAATTAGAAGATTTTTTAGTCGCTATTAGGATAATATTGAAATTTATTTAGCTGTTTTATTGATTATATTTAATCAAATCAAATTATATATCATAAAGTAAGCATGCTTAAAATTAATCAACTAACATAATTTAACTAAAAAATATCTTCAAAATATTTGACTAAAAGACAACCGGATTATTTTTAAAGTCAACGAGAATCTTATTAGAAAAGAAAAGAAAGACTTACAAAGATAAATCCTGATAGATAAATACATGAATTGCCGTGTTAAATAACTCATACAATCCTAGATTCAGGTTATTAAATTGCAGCAGTAATTTATCAAACAGCTTTACTTTTAAATTGCCGTCCATGCTGCCGCTCGGATCGGACAGCCGACGAGAGTGCTAGGCGATGTAAACCCTAACATTTCCAGCAAGCAGAGTGTTTCGTGACTGGAAAATTAACCATCAGCAAAACCATCCTAAAATAAGAATTGGGTACATAATAATTATTGTGATTTAGGGAAAACGGAGGGGAAAGGAAATGAGACAGGGAAATCCTAACATACTCTTTTGGACGCCTAAAACTATAGGTCACTGACACAGAGAAATAACCCAATTTATACAGTGGCTGGGATCCCAGGAATCTCCATCTGATAAACGCAAAAAAAGAGATGACGGGATCTAAACAAGTCCTATATCTACCTTTCAACGGTACAGAGAGATGGGAGGCGGCAGCACCAGCATACATGAGAAGAGTTGGCAAAAAGGAAATACGATTTCTTCTCAAGTAGCTGCCGCCATGGAGTTTGAGGAAGCATCCCCGACGGATAATCCCAAGGGTGCGAGCAGCCAGCCCTTTTTCTGGGCACTCTCTGCATAGAAGCTAAATTTCTCCTCTGCGTTTGGAATGTCAAGAGCCAGATCATCCATTCCATCCTTGATACGGTTGAAGCCTTTGGTCATCTGATTGATAGTGATCAGGCCTTCATTGAAACACACTTGAAGCAGATCCAGCATCCTGTCATTCTTCTTCTCCATTGCCATGACCAATGCCTTCTTCACCACCTCATGGTTAAAGAAAGGCATGTCGAGATCACGAATACATTGGCAAGCCTCGCCAATGACACCCCCACTTTCATACTCCTCCAGCAGCTTTAATATCTTGTCCTTAGCATCTTCCACAGCCCAGCCAGTTCCACCCCCCCAACACCTCAAGAGCCTCTCCCCGGAATGGCGGGCGGCAATAAGGGATCGAGCCATGCGCACCGTCTCACTTCCACTGCAGTTTGGTAGCAACTTGCTGCCTATCTCCTCTAGATTCAAAGGAGCCAACACATCATCAATTACAGCCCTAGCTAGAAACAGAGCAAGTTCATTAGAAGCATCCAAGATGTCCAGTGCAGTATCTTCTGCAGATTCCAGAAGCATAACGAAACCGTTAACTATATCATCAGTTGAAAATATCTCAATGTGAAGAGCTGACAGTAGCACAGACGCCATTTCCTTCTCCCTATTCTTCCTGTCCATGGCAAGGGTGATGAGCCTTTTCAGGAAAACTGGATTATACTCGGGCATTCCAAGATCTTCAAGACTTCGAATCAATTCAGGGATGTCATCTGAGAGAAAATACTCATGAATTATTGTCACAACCTCCTCCTTAAACCGCTTTACCTTTTCATCTTCAGCTTGTATTGTTCCATCTTCACCTGAAGATTTCATGAATGAAGCATCAAGCCATCCTTCAACAACAGCTTTTGGGACAAGGGATTGAAACAAGGATTTGGCAGATGGAATGTCAAGAGCAAGGTCATCAAGGCTCTCTGCCAATCGAGCAAAGCCCTTTGCCATTTGACTGGAACTTATCAGGCCTTCTTCAGAAGCTTCTTTCAACAGCTTCAATATAAGTGGCTCTGCAGTTCTGATCTCCATAGCAAGCACCAAAGCCCTCTTAACAACCTCATGATGAAAGAATGAAACTCCCAACTCCCTTATGCACCGGCAGGCTTCAACAGCATCTCCACTCTCCACATATTCCCTCAACAGATCTGCAATTTTTTTCTTCACTTCCTCAACAGTGATGTGGGTGCTTCCACCCCACTTCCTCTCCACAAGTTCTGCATGATGTGGAGCTGAAAGATAGCTCTTTTCAGCAGTTTGGAGAACTTGAAATCCTTTCGAGGATTCAGGCAAGGTTTTCTTTGCTCTGGTGAGGAAAGCGGGAGGGAGGATATCATCAACCACAGCACGAGCTATGAATAAAGCAAGGATGTCCACTGCATCCAGTATGTCCACTGCAAGATCATCAGCAGACTCTAGAAGTATGACAAACCCATCTCTGATTTGGGATGGGCTGATGACATCAGCATACAGTGCAGAAAGCAAAACTGAAGCCATTTCCTTCTCCTTATCATGTCTGTCCATGGCCATGGAAACAAGTCGCTTGATAAAGTAAAGGTGATATTCGCTAGACCCAAGTTCTCTGAGGTCAGATGCAGCCACTTCCACATCACCAGTGCTAAAGTACTCCTCTATTATCGAAACAACAGCCTTCTTGTAGTCATCTAAGGGATCTGAGATGGTTGCCCCAACAAGCTGATACGGCTCCTGTTCAACAGTAGGACAGAAGAGAGCAATTTATAAGTCACGACAGGAGAATTGACCCAGATTGTTCAGAGGTCAAGCAAACAAGAAAAAGAAATACAGTTTCCCTATTAAACTTAGCTGCAGGCATATTCATTTACCCAAAAGCCTTGACAAACCCAAGATGATTCAAAACAAGTATGGATGGATAAATCACATTGCAAGTAGAAACGTACCTCTCCACTGTCATAATTAGGATCACTTCGATCAGTATGGGATTCACCATCAGTGTCCAGCAGTTTTCCCCATGTGCCCTTACCACCACCACCATCTTAAATCATCAAAAAGAAGACAAACACTAATTAGCATGAAGATGTCCTGAAACTCTTCTATAAAACAATGTGTCCAAGTCAAACAAACACATTCTTTATCTATTGGCCATACTTGCAGGATTGCGTCAACAAACTAATCTAAAATGCACTAATAGGTTCTCTTCATTATGTTGGTTATTCGATGTAAATTAAAGATTAGTATGCATTATCCAAATGGTTAGGCCTTGCTGTTCAAGAGAGTTTTACACTAGTGCACCAAATTGCAACACATGAATGCATTGAGCAGCTTTTCTGGGTTCTGAATCCCAGAGGAGTCATTGTCCCTCTATTATTCAGTGTGAAGATACTTATATATCATCAAATATCTAGTGTTTAGTTATCTTCAATTCCTTCAATCAGCATCATCAACGTATAAACAAATATTAGATTACTCTAGAATTAATGCCCCCTTTAGAATTACCACTTTTTAGCTTTCAATTTGCCTCTGACCATCAAATGAAATGTTACCAATGAAACAAGTATCATGACCATTAACTAGCCTTGTGAAACTATATCCAGGTCACTTGCTCTGTGAAGGTTATTCGAGTAGGCGATGAAAGCAAATTAATTAATGTATCAGCACTTTCTAACTCAGATCTTATAAGAAACCCTACACTAAGAAGAAAGCAAGACATCTACTTGGCCAGAAATTATGGTTATTATTGTCCATAATATCAAAAAAGTACAGAAATTAGATGCAAAAATAAAATTACCACAGATATAAAGATAATTTATCTTCTAAATGCAGATAAAATGCTTCCAAGTCACGTATGCAAAAAGCTAAATTATAAAGGGAAAATCCACAACAAACATTCTCATCATCTAATGAAGATTCCCACTTCGGAAAAGTGTCAAAGACCAACAGGCTTAATCTATGCGATAATGATTATTAAATTCAAAAAAGTACACTGCCGTAAGTCGTTTTTGCAGGTATTCAATCAATTTTCATATTATCTCTCATTCATTCCATTTCACGACTATTTGATCTTTTTTTATATCTAAGCATTCATTTTCTGGAATCTAGAAAGCTAATTAAGCGATATTCTAATCTCCATCCAACATATCCCCTTCCAATCCTTCAAATACATTTATAATAAACTATAATAACCTCATCCCAAAATAACATAGTATGATTACACTGGATCATCAGAAATGACCATATACAAGTATCGTATAAAGCTACATCCAGTTCTAGATTAATACTCATAACAAAGGAAACTACACCGCCATTAATAAATAATATACAATTCATAATACAACAACAACAATCACACAAAACAAGCATTCAATTTCCAACCCACCTTTCTTAACACGCACAAACTTCCCCGAGTGCGATCTCCTGACATGCCGCACAGCAATCCCAGCAGTGGTTGCTTTCCCCGCAGCAGGAACTTTCAAGTGATGCTCAGAAAACAATTGTGATGGGGATTTAGGCGACGAAGACAAGCCCTTGGGAGACGATGATAAATTCTCCGCATTTTGGCTGGCTATTTTCAGCATTTTCCTCTGCTCACCCGTCAGAAATCCCTCATTCGTCGCCATTTACACTTGTTCAATTCTATACAATCCTCAAATCTAAACTGCAAATCAACAAAAATAAATGAACAGTGAGTAAATCTGGTTATCAATCTTAACTTCTTCTAAATGATTTTAAAAAATCAGTTAATAAAAAAATGCAGCTTTTTATGTTTTATTAATATAAAGTTAGATGATAACCAATAAAATCAAACACCACTCAAAGAAACAAGAACTGACAAAATCAGAGAGAGAGAGATTGAACCTTTGTACACTTGAAGGGAGAGAAGATAAAATCTAAGAACCCAAGTCCGAAACCGAACTCGATACTTCTGTACTTGGCCCGGATCTCGAGCCAAGACAGAGGAGAAGCAATCGGATCTCCAAACCGGACAACCTCCGATTCAAAGAATCAAAAAGAGGAAGAGCAACAATACAATTGAACTGAAAAATAAAACCCTAGATGAAACGAAAAAGAGCTCCGAAACGAGTGGATCCTGGATTCGATCAGTAAGAGTAACGCATGTCTCAATCTGAAAGAGAGACAAGATGGATATGGATGAGAAAGAAGGAAATAGAAGCGGGCAAGTGTCTGTTATTTATAGGGTGGCTACGGTTAAGGTTACACGTCACCGGGCTTTTTGGGTATATTATCGCTTTGAGCATCCACGTGGCATTATGTCTACAGGCTGTTCTATCCACTCGGCAGAGTTGGAACCTCTCTAGGGTTTTTTCAACCACTCCATTACTAAAATACCCTTATAGGGATCTACATAGACCGTAGTCCATCCATAGTTTTTATTTTATTTTATTTTTTGGTGTTAATGGAAATTGGAATATATAAATGCATCTCGCATGACAAGACAAATTGGAAGGCATAATTGGCAAAGTTGTATTTTTGAAAAGTATAATTACTTTTCCTTTTCTTTTCTTGCAAGGAAATGGGTTTGAAAATGATGGGATAATATAACAAATAATATATATATATATATATATATATATATATATATATATATATAATATCAAATTAATTATTTTATTTTGGGTTTCTATGGTACAAATTATTATATATAATTGGCAAAGTTGTGTTTTTGAAAAGTATAATTACTTTTCCTTTTCTTTTCTTGCAAGGAAATGGGTTTGAAAATGATGGGATAATATCAAAAATGATAATTTTATTTTGGGTTTCTATGGTACAAATTATTATATATAATTGGCAAAGTTGTGTTTTTGAAAAGTATAATTACTTTTCCTTTTCTTTTCTTGCAAGGAAATGGGTTTGAAAATGATGGGATAATATCAAAAATGATATATATATATATATATATATATATATATATATATATATATATATATATATATCCACACACACACACTAATCAATACCTTCGCGTCTTGTCCAGAGCGTTACTTTATTTTTTTTCAACACAAAAAATATTAATTGTGTGATATTTTTTTTATTATAATATAGATTTAGATAAGATAATAAATCTGTATAGAATTCATGTTAAGTGCAAATTTTCTATAAAATATATGAATTTTAAACCGATATAAATTTATTTGTTTAGTAGGTTTCAACAAAATAACCACTATAAATTTATCAGTATCATTAAAAAAACAAGAAGATTCGGATATCTGAACTATTAAATTTACTGTATCAAGATCAATTCATTTCATAATTCAATTTAAATTCAACATAAAGCCAAAATACAAATTATGAAAACACCTGCAATAATCCAATAATAAAAATAAGTAGTTAATTTCTATCTATAAAAAATAATATAAATTGAAAATTCGTCCATACATTACCATCATTATCATTATTGTCCAAACAATTAATATCATTAAATTGCCGAAAAAAAAGAAAAATATTTTAAAAAAAACTAATCACTAAAATTATCATTATTATGACGCAAACAATAAAATTATCTTATTCGAAGAACAAATAAAAATAGCAGAAAACACAAAAATAACAAGGGGAAAAAGAGAGCAATATTAGTTTTAAAATGATCACCAGCATAAATTAAAATTTCAGGACTAAATCGAGTAAAAATACATCCCCAATAAAAAAACAAAACGATAAAAATTAAAAATTAAAAGCATAGATGTATAAATACGGATAAAAAATAAACATTATCCAAGAATGATAGAAAAAAACAAAAACATTAATATCAAATAAAAAATTCAAAGAATACAAATCGAAATGAAAAATAAAATATATAATTAATTCTAATCAAAGAAAAAAATTAAAATAAATAAAAACATTGAGACCGAAATAAATAAAGATATTTTAAAAAATAATTGCAATGTAATTTTATTAAAAAAATAAAAGAATAAGGATTGAAATGAAAAGTACTAGGTATGATTAATTTCAATTGTAGGAAATAATCAAAACAATTTAAAACAAACTATATAATTAATTCCAATCAAATGACAAAATTGAAATAAATAAAACCTTGGGACCGAAATAAATAAAGACATTTAAAATAAAAATTATTGTGTGATGTTTTTAAGAAATTAAAAGAATAAGATCCGAAATTAAAGATATAATATATGACAAATTTCATTTGGATGACCTAATTAGAAACAATTAAAACCTGCATACCGAAATAATTAAAGGAACCAAAAGCAAACCAAAAATCAAAAGATAAGGACTAAATTGAAACTCAACATATATAATTAGTTTCAATTAAAGGGCATAATTGCAACAAATCTAATTTTACATTGAAAAAAACAGTGATAAAAGTGAAAGCAAAAGACTAGGGACTACAATAAAACACGCACAAACCATAATGATAGAAATGTGTTTCCGTGCGGTAAGAGAGAGAAAAGGGAGAAAAAAAATAAAATTCATTCATCGGAGCTTCACCGGCCACCATGCTCAGACACGCACCGTTTTAATTGCGCCTGCGCTTGAAACACTGGGGGCATGTCCGTACAAGTGTTTCTGAAAAAAACAATAAAATAATAGTCAATTACCTATATGCCCCTAGACCCAACAATAACTACAAAAAAAATTACCGTGGAAAATACTTCAATACCCTCGGTTCCAGGGCTTATGTTTTGTTTTTTTCGAGAGCTAATTTCTTTTAGTATTTTTACTATGCAAAGAATTCAAAAATATCATCTATGTCCCCTGAAAATTACAAAAATACCCCTGGTTCTAGGGTTTATGTTTTGTCATTTTTGGGGACTAATTTAGTAGTTCTACTCTACAAAAAAATTGCAAATATAATCCATGTTCCCTGGAAATGCCTAAAATAGCCCTGGTCCCAGGGTTGAAATTTTTTTGTTTTAAGGGTAAAATAATAATTATACTATTTGAATTTACAATGAACTATGTATGTGAACAATGCAAAAAAATTGAACAATGCAAAAAAATTGTGCATTTTGGCTACAACAATTACATTATATATATATATATATATATATATATATATATATATCATGCTCTTTGTTTATTTTATTTTAGTTGGAATTTTGATTGCTCTTAAATTTCATGTTCAATATCTTCTGCTTTTAATTTTTGGGAGGAAGAGCAATTAAAGATAACCTATATTGTTCAACCAACCATATCTTTATTGATTAAATATCACCTTTCATGTTTTTTTTTTTTATCAAATAACTCTTTTTAATTATCTCATAATTCATTTATCACACGTAACCCTTTAATCATGCATTTATACACAAGAACAAATCTCTCCCCATACATGAAACACAATCTTTATTTACTTTTTTTTTTATTCACTTTTTTTTTTATTCATAAAGATTATTATAAGATTTTTTTTAAAGCCATTTAATATTTTATTTTTTTTATTATCCTAAAAAAAATTATACCTTTGAAAAACTCATATTATATCCCCTTCTGCTACTATCTCCAATCCTCATAATATTTTATTTACTATCATTCCTTTAAAGAGGAATGTTTCCTTCTATGTCGGTAATCTCTCTTCTTTCTTGTTCTATTTTCAAAAAACAAACTCAAATGTTTTATTGTTTTGAGTTTTATTGTATTATTTAAATGTTTTTAAAACATTAGTGGTATAATAATAAAAATAATTTTTAAATCAAAATTTTCTTATATGGTTCTTAAATTTTTTTTGCTTAAAAAATAAATATTTTGATAAAAAAAATGTAAAAACAAAATTCCATGTTAATATAATGAAGATGTTTTAATTAAAAAAATAATCCATATTTCAAATCGTTTATAGTCTTTTTGATATTTCTTTTTATCGCTGTTTGTTTTTATAAAATGAAGTACATTTCTATAAAAAAAAAAACTATATTTTTTTTAATAAAAAAAGATTGATAAGAAAAAAAGTTTAGACTTGCAAATTATTTGTTTATATAATTAAAATTATTAATTTTATTATGAAAAACTATTGATGCATAATTAAATAAAAGAATTTAAATATTTTCCCGTGACATTAGAGCAAATATATTTATCCGCATTTATATCTAACTTTCCGATTTAATCTTCAATCTAGATCAACATCTTATGTTAATATTTATTTATGTACAAAATTCTTGATTTTTTTAATTAAAAATACAGATTTATAGCAAGAATTGCTTTAATACAATTATAACTTATAATACCAGTTTGCAATATAGAAGTAGTTATATGAATTAAACAAAAAAGTTATAATCTTTATAGTTAAATAAGAGAGACGCTTATGGAGATTAAGATGGAGAGGCAAGGTCAAGATAATATTTGATATTGTAATAATAATATTGTTTTAAAAATATTATCTGTTTATTTTTAAATTTAATTTATCAAAATATTTTTTATTTAAATTATTTTTTTATATTTTTAGATATTTTGATGTGCTAATATCACAAATAATTTCTTAAAAAATATATAATTTTGATGTATTTTTGAACATAAATCACTTTAAAAAATAATTTCAACTACACTCCCAAAAATACTAAGTTAATATTTGAGAATGTAGTTGAGGTTTTTTTTTAAATTGTTTTTCATTTAGAAATACATCAAAAAAAAAAATTCATTTACAAACGTCATATGCAAAACAAGATAATACAAAGCCACACATAGAAAAATTAGATGAAAAAATTAGGTCAAATTATCTACCATGAACAAATAAACAAGTCACTTGCTCTGTATTTGGCCGTTACCAAAACCAAAATGTTTAACATGTAAAAAAATATTAATAATCCTAGATTGTTTTTATAATACTATACATTTGAGCAAAATAATCAACATACAAAAATTTCAATTATTTAGTTTTTTATATATTCATTTTATTATGCATAAAGTGTTTAAATTAATGATAACAATTATTTTAAAGGTATTTTTTTAAAAACAATATGTTAGACTAATTATATATTTTGATATTTATTTAATATTAATACTTTAAAATATATAAAAAAATTGTACGATTCTTTTTTAAAAAATGACAAGTTAATTTATTTTTAATATTCTGAAATACTTTTAATATAATAATATGAAAAATAAATCTTAAAAAATAAAAATAAAAAATTTAATTGGCGTAAAATATAATAATGGTCAAATAATTTATCTATTTTGATACTACCCATTATAAAAATTATTTGTGAAGCACGCAATATATATGGCGGATAATCTAACTATTAAATTTCAAAGATATAACGATAAACATTCAATTCTCATTTGATAATTTTCATGTGCATCCGATAAACAAAAGAAAGAAATTAAGCCGACGATGTCACATCAATTACATTCATAACACACCTCACATGAACACAAGGGCTTAGACAAGCTGAAGAATATGGTGAAGAAGATAATCAATAATCAATCTTAGATGATATGTTTTGTATTCCATAATTGTTTTTATTTCAAAATATATTAAATATATTTTTTTAGTTTTTTTAAAAGATATTTTAATATAGTACATCAAAATAATCTAATAATAAAAAAAATTAATTCAATATTATCAAAAATATTTTTTAAAAGGATTCTCAAACACAACACCTTACAAGTTTTCTTAGTATTTTTAAATTGTTTTGATATATATATATATATATATATATATATATATATATATATATATATATATATATATATATTATGCTTTAAAAATAGATTTATTTTTTAAAAAATTATTAGACAGGATATCTTCAAATATCTCTAAATATCAAAATCAAGTTCCTTTCAGATTATAATTAAAGTAGGCCATTCACATTCCAAAATCATTGCACTTGACAATAAATTAGTCCCACGCAACATTTCTTCAAATTCAAGTAATGAATAATAATGTTTAAAGAGAATTCAGATTTAAGTTAATTATCAAGATAAGGCAGTTAACATTGGGCGATTTAATTGAATCCCTTGCTTTGAGCACATGTTTTGTTTTTGTAAATATCAAACATAATATCTTGCAAATTAAACCATTATTGAATGTAAATTAAAAAAAAAAAAAAAACAATAGGTTATTGAAGTCTCGAAAGGGACATAGTGTGACGATAAAAAACTTTAGATCTGTATTACAAGTTTCTAGCTCGAATCAAGTTGTATTTATTCTATAAAAATCTGGGATAATTGAGATTTTACTCGTTTAATCTGAACAGTAAAAAATGCGTAAAAAAAGTTGGTCTCCTCAAATGAAATAATAAAAAAAAGAAGTCATTGCAAGGGTGATTTCTAAAAGAGATACAGACCAAATTAAGATTAGAATGATTATTAATAAGCACGAGCTTGCATATTACTAATATAAAATCAGCCACACTATTCTAAGAAAAAAAACGAGAGGAAATTGTCTCTTCTTCAATCACAATCTCATTACACGATATAAAAGCAAAACAGAAGCATTCACGATCGGGTTTGAGTGTTTCCTGTTTCGATTGCTGGGATGCTCATGCTTCCATGTTGGATGTTCCCAGGGGCGTCAAGGTGGTGCTTCTGTCGAGCCTGGCTACTGGGAAGAAGGCATGCAGTTGATAAAATTAAGGCGTTTTCTTTCCTCGTCATTAGAAGGAGCAGGTCCAGATTCCCAGGAGGTTTCTAAATAATCTGGAGAACCAGGTATCGTCAGGAGTTTCAGAGAATGTTTAAGGTAGTTGCTGTCAGGTTCCTTGGCATGCCGGTAAGGAAAGGGTTTCAACCATGAATAATAATAATGGTTGTCAGGAAATTAGTTGCCGATGTGAAAAACATATGCAAGATATAAAGTTTGATTTGATCTTTCTTTCTTTCTTTGAAACCCTAAAATCCTCATTAGCCAAGCCTGAAAAGTCATGTTCGTGATCCCACAGAGGAGACATTAATGGCCGTTCGTGGTGCTGGTGTGAATACGGAATGGTCCCTGTCAATGTGCAAAACCATAGTTTAGCTTCAGATGCATTGCCTCGAGCGTGTTACATGTGAGTGACGTTGCAGATATTTCTAGATGTATTCCTGTAACATTTCTAGTAAACCCTAAAAGCATTTAAATTTCAATAAAAACATGTCATCTTGATACATGAAAGCATTACAAAAATCACTTAAAATTGATAGATGAACATCATAAACATGCAAATGACAAGCATCACATCATAAGAATCCACAAACATTTCATCCTTGACAGTGTAAAGTATCCACAAACAGTTCATCCTTGACATTATAAAGTATCAACGAACATTTCATCCTTGACAGTATAAAGAATCCACAAACATTTCATCCTTGACAGTATAAAGCATCAACGAATCATAAATTTCAAAATACAACCTTTGCTAATCGCAATGGAAATTCCAATGCTAATAGATTCCTTTATAAACAGTAACGAATTGATCCGTTGTTGTTGACCCTCTTATTTTGGTAGTGATAGTCTTCATCTATATTCCTCAAGGAATGCAATTAGCTAGATGGGGTTAATTATTCTAGAAAATGCAATATACACTTCTCATAAAATTCAAAAGGGAAATTTGATTATCTTATCATGAATCCATGATGAGATTGGGGGTTCAAAATTTTGTATAATTATCGATGATCAAGCTAGAGATAAAGCAAAAAAGGAACAAATAGCAATCATTTTCTGGGCAGCTGATCCCATTCCTATGAAGTCCTTCTCCAATCTCACAAGAACTGTTATATGACAATGGCGGAAGAGATTCTTCAAACATCAGAGACTATAAATATTTGCTCATATTCCATGTTTCTACAGCTTCAATGAGATGAAATATTATCAATTCAGTGCCTGGTCACGCAGGCCCTTCTCCAGGCAGCTCAAGTTCTGCACTATATATGACAGCACAGGTTTCTTCATTCCATTTCCTCTGCTCACACTCCCTTCACATTTGTGTTTTCACCTTATTACTCTCTATCTCTCTATCTAAATTACTTGAAAAAATTAGTCTTCTTGACAAGTTTTTCTTTCTCTGTCATTGCATGTATGAAGAGTTTCAAGCATCGTTCATCAAGCACTTGAAACATTGTCAAGAAAAAGACAATAAATGGACGGTTAGAATGTCGAGGACTTGCTTTAATCATTTTCTGAATTGAACTGAAGTCTTTCCCTATTCGAGCTTTAAAATACTCAAAAAGTTTTTGAATTGAAGTCTTATATATATAAAGCTTTAATTATCAGCTAATTATTCTGTTTTTTTAGTAAAAAAACTGAACTTTTTTAGATTAAATTTAAAATTTTTAGTGTTTTCATATCATTTTCATGTAATGATATCAACAATTATTTAAAAAAAAATATCATTTTAATATATTTTTTTAATAAAAAAACACTTACAAAAACATCTTTAACCACACTCTTCAAACATGTATATTTGAGTTTATATTTTGAAAGTGTTTTTAGATTATTTTTATGTGATAATATTAACAATAATTTTTAAAAAAATAATAAAAATATATTTTGATAATTTCTAAAAAAAAATATTTTCAAAAACAATTTTAAATAAACTCCCAAATAATCACTTCACCGTCTAAGAATCAATTTCATGGACTAAATGATGATATTATACGAGAGATCAAGAAGGAATCACTTATCCTCTTCATATTCTAAATTCTAGCTCATATTCTTTCATTCCAGCTGCCCAAGATTCAATTCCATGTTCGGACAAGAAATAAAAGTTTGGAGGATAAGACTGAACATGAAGAACCTCATCGGTTTAGTTTAATGTGTGTTTTTTTTTTAATATTTTTTTATCTAATTATATAATAATAAAAATAAACATATAGAGAAAAGTAATTAAAAAAACATCATGAAAAGTAATAGAAAAACAACACTTGTTAATATAACAATAATAAAAAAAAGGCTATGCTATCAGTAAGGAAAAAAATAAAAACTAAATAGTATTTAATGGAAGTTTAGAACAGATATCTGCGACCATCAGAATTTTCAAATCTCTCTGGTAGAAGAATTTGACTTTGTCGCTGCTCAGCGCTTAGGGTTGCCTCATCTCCATCCCCCCATGTTTGACTTTGCTATTAAGCACACGAAGAGTGTTAAAATGCGGAATCAGTAATATGAGCCATCGGTTGAGTTTAACGTTTTACCAAGACATTGTGAATTGAAATAGTTGATTTTTCGAATTATTCATTGCTAATTTCCGAGAATATTTGGACAATTCTGGTGCACTTGTACATTGTTTCTCTTTCTTTTATGCAGTGTACAGGTGAGTGATTATGAAATGGAAGCTGCGGCTGAGCCCCTCAAACTGAGCAACGTGCAACCTCTTGTTTCATGCAGTTCTTGTCTTGCTGTGTTTTTCTTCCATATCCCATCTACAATGAAACTACTTGCAGTCTCCATAAAGGCAGGAACTGATCCAGACTTAAAATATCCATTGAAAAAGAAATTAATCTACCATCTTACTGAAGATACAGGAGGCGACATAGAAGCATGAACACTACGTCAGGAGGAACCTAACGTCATGATCGTTACCATGTTGTGGATATATACAGAACGAGTTGCAAAAAACTAGGTCATTTTGTTTTTTGAAGGACGATTTTTACTTCAAAGTAACATTTACTGATATTAAAAGTAAGCAAAATACAATATAACAATACATGGGAACACCAGCATCAGAAATTCACGAATTCTCTTTGGAGCTAGTGAACGTTTTTGTGCAGGGTATTATGGTGAAAAATGAAAGAAAAAAACACTCAAGTAGCCATAAAAGCATGGAGAGCGAATTACCAGAATCAGCATCTGGGACTTGACAACGTCCATTAATGATGTTTCATGAACGATTATATGACTCCTGGTGATGATTATGTTCATGGTGATCTTTGTTATGGCAATTCTTTTTTTCTGCAGATAGGACTAAATATTGATCCAACAAAAATACACATTAAATATTTGAAATCCCAACTCTTTTGGAGGAAAGCCTGTAATTACGATAAATTGAAGATATATATATCATCTCTACAAAAAGACCAAGGTGGGTCAACTTAGTCATTATTTATCATGGTAAACATTAGGAGCCCTCACATGCTTTTTCTTGTTCTTCCAGAACTCATCTTTCTTCCTTTTCTTCTTAACTTTCAACATACCCATCTGGCTATTAATTATACCAAGTATAGCACTCTTGTCCCTCCTGTTCTTTATTGCAGCTTTTACATCCAATATTGCCCTCAGCTTGTGGTAGGACTTGGCATCTGGTACCTTACCACTTTTCACCATCATCTTGTGATAAAAGAATGCCCTCCTAAAATCACGAACTCGGACATATGCATAGATCATGGTCATATAAGTGATGGAATCGGGTTCTAGATTGAGAGTGGCCATTTCTTTCAATAGTTGAGGCAACTTTGAGTCTTGACCTCCCCGTGCATATGCATTCATCAGCATGTTATATGTCATCACTGTTGGATGCAAGCCAAACTTCTTGAATTCATTCATCACATCCCTTGCTTCCACATAGTGACCTTGTTTGGCAAACCCATCAAGAAGAATGTTGAATGTCACCCGCGTCCCCTCAACTTTTTCCCTCATCATCAATTTCCAAATGTCCATTAATGTTTTTGTATCACCAGCACGCCTGAACGCATCCAGAAGGGTTGTGTAAGTTTCAATTGATGGTTTGATTCCTTCTCTTTGCATATTTTCAAACGTGGTATAAGCCTTTTCATGCCAGCCACCAACTGAATAAGCATGGATAAGAGCAGTATAAGAATATGAAGTAGGTTTTATCCCGGCTTTCTTCATTCTCAAGAATGCATCTGCTGCCATGTCACTCTTTTTCTTCTGCCTTCCATATGCACTAATTAGGCATGTATAGGATTTAGCATTAGGTGCTAATCCTGCATCCTGCATTTCCAGCAGCAGTTTCTCGATTATATCAGGCTGCATTCTTCTGCTGTATGCATCCATGAGAATATTAAAGGTAGCGGATGTGGGCTTCAGGCCTTTTGCCAACATCTCAGAATAAAGACCTTCAGCTTCTTCAATGTGGTTGGATTTGCTGTAGGAGTCCATCAATGTGTTGTAGATGATAGCATTTGAAGAAATACCTCTTCTCTCCATTTCTGTCTGGATAATGAGGGCTTCATTCTTCAGTCCCTCATCACAGAACGATTTTATTAGAGCCCCTAGAACTTCTGGACTCCATTTGACTCCTTTCCTGGTCATTCTCTCAAAGAATTCCCACGCCTCTTTTGCAGTACAACCCTTTTTCCTCATGACTGTAATCATTATACAACATGTCACGTGATCTGGAACAACATTATATGCTTCCATGGCCTCATACACCTCATATGCGTCATTATACCTGATATAAGAAGGTAGACATTAAAAATGAAGCTCTTAAAGCAAAATATAATCAAATTTCTGTTTTAAGATGGAAAACTGAACCAGATGCAGAGTTGCATTGGCAACAGTTAAGCCTGGATATTAATGAGCTTTGGGCACAACGAGATTGATGAAATAATTCCATAGCTACATGCAACGAAAAGCATGGTCTGAAAAACAAACTACTCAAGCTGACCGCCAATACTCAAGGCAGCTTATGATTGGTCATTCGGCTATAAGTAAGCAAACATTAAAGACTTAACAAAACCTAGAAGGCACTACATAAAAATAATACTCACTTTCAGAAAAGCAGACACTAACAAGATATCATCTCGGTTATTTTCTACACATGCGCAGCAGGGGGTGGAGCATGGGTGTGCAACATGTAAAAACTACATATCCCAAACACCAATCAAAACAAAAGGGTCTTTGTATTTGGCAACAGACACAAGACATCTGGGACTTTCGGTTGTGAAATCAATAAATATTAACCACATTACTCACTTACACAAACAACAGTTCATTATCAACACCCTAAATTAGCATCTGCAAAAGCACATAAACGAGACTAAAAACCAATGCAACAAACACAAGAGAACCAAACTTTACATACCTTCCACAGCAGAGAAGACCAGAGATAGAGGAATTATAAACATGAACATCTAGAAACTCCTTCTGTTGAGGCAAATTCCTTAGTAAAATCACCAACTGATCACCCATTCCAGCTCTGCCCAGTATCGGAAACAAAATAGTACAAGCACGAGCAGTAACTAAAGACGGTTCTTGCAACCCCATCCACTCATAAAAATACAAACAACCCATTAACAAACCCTCCTCTCCCATCAACCTCAATATTTCCACACACTCTTTAGCGCTAACCCTCCCTTCATAACCACCCAATATCTCTCCCAAAGTCACATTCTTTGGTAACTCCCTTGCAAGTATCAATATTTCTCCTACAACTCCATCAGGTAATGGCTTGGAAACAGAATTTGAAGTAACTATTTGTGGGCTTTCTTCATTTAGAATGTCTGAATCAAACTGAGGAGCTAGGCGCCATGAGGAGCGTCTGTTTTTCTTGAGAGAGAGTTTTCCCTGTCGAGGAGGGTCTTGTGTTGTTGAAGTTTGGGACTTGAAGAATCTTAAAATTGGGTCAACAGGGTCCTCCTCATCGTTGTCCTCTTCATCATCATCATCATCTTGTTGTGTTTGTGTTGTGTTTAGGTGTTCAACTTCTTGTTTTTCTTGTTCAAGAAAAGGAAGGAAAATGTCAGGTGAAGAGTGAGGAGTTGCTGAGAGAGAAAATGATAGTCTTGAGGTTTTTGAAAGAATGGAAAGATGAGATTTTGAGTGGTTTGGATTAGGGAGAGGATTGTTAAACAAGTAAGGGGACGAAAGGGAGGTTTGATTTGTGAGAGCAGCAGCGGCCATGGCATGGCCTTTTCTTTTTGGTTGGATTAGGCAAGCTGCTGCTTCAGCCTTCCGTCTCCCCATTATACACAAGCTGCAAGTGGTTCCTTTCAGGCGGCCAAACGACAGCAACACGTGTTTTTTTTCCTTCTCTTTCCCCTCCTATAACAGACATGTCGTTTGAGTTTTACAAAAAATGAACGATTGTTCATCATTTGGAACTTCATTATTCACTCATTTTTTCATATTTAAGCCAGTTTCAGGAATGGGGTAGAAATAGTTTTCTTTAAAAAAATATATTAAAATTATTTTTTATTTTTTAAAAATTATTTTTAATATCAATATATATATTTTTATATTTAAAAAAAGCTCCCTAATAATTGTAAATTGAAATCAAATTAAATATTTGTAAAAAATTTAATGATTTCAATTAAATAGAAAAATGTGTCTATTTAATCAAAACTCGTTTTTCTTATTCATGTACTATTTTTGTTTTGATAAACAATTATAAGAAATATTATTTTAAAATAAGGACTTATCATGATTTGAAAAGGCAAGTTTTCATAAAAGAAATATTATGACCTAATAATTTTTATACTATTATAAGAAAACATAAAAAATAATTAATCTAAAGAAATTATGTAAATATTTACAGCAAAGATTAGATATTTATTCTCATGAGCAATGTTTTATAAATATTTTGCATATAATATTACAAAAAGAAAAACTATGGACAATTAGATAATTTTTTAAATTAATTTTAATAATTTTATTTATAGAGGATTTAATTATAAATTAAAAAATAGGTCGGAAGGGCAATTTAAAAAAGTTGAAGATCCAAAAAAAAAAACTTAAGAATATGTGCATGGCTTTCTTCCTTTTTTTAACAAAGGATGAGTGACATGTCTCCGTAATTAGCCTGAAATATAATGTATGGTGCATTTTTTAGCAACCTCGCAAAAAAAAATGGTCTTTAGACTTTGAAAAATAAAATTTCAACATGGTTATTAGAATATGCAAATAATCCTTTATTTATGGCATATATATCTTTGGGATATACTCTCCTTGTTTAGATTAGCCAACACTGACAAATTTGTAGCCGAATGACTCTATTTTCTTGTATATATAAGCTAGAAAATCAATGAGAAAGCAAGCAAATTATTTTCTTTTATGGTATCAGAGCATATCAATATTATCTCCTTCATCTAACCCTAGTAGCCGTATCATCTTCTCTATCTGTCTCTTGCCATATTTTTTATCTCTAATCTCCCTATTGCTTCACCAAAACCACCATGACAGACCAAACAACTGACCCAGCAGCCTCCCCCTCTCATTCCTCCTAAAATTCATTCCTCTCATCCCAGTCTTGCGGTATCAAACATTAACACCTTTGTCAAAGTCACATTAGACATTGAAAATGGTCAATATGTTATGTGGTCAGAGCTATTTAAAATCCATGTTAGGACTTATCAAGTTCTTGATCACATCATTCCTCCCTCCACAAAAAAGATGAAGTAGGACTCATCTAGTCTAACCACAGATCCTGAACTCTGACCCCGAGTTGATGACAACACCATCATCACCAGCAAAATACAGCATGGCAGCAGATGCCCACATCGCAGCAGACTTTGACTCTTCCACCTTGGACTGGGCCATGGCAACCTTGGGCCACACCTTTATGCCCATAACCAATGACAACCCACTTGCAGAACCAGCTCACTTCTCAACGCCAACCAAGTCTACTTGGGCCCAAGCCTTAGCAGGTCCACATGGCAGCAGCAACACCGCGGACCCAATCATCTTATGCTCTGATCCATATTTAAGCAGCTATGCATACACTCTCAATGGTTCCTCTTGACGATCAATGGTACATGGATATCAGAGCCATATCTCACATGACCGTAAACGGAGGTAATTTTACGTCTTATTTCAATATGAGCAATAATCGTAATATTAATGTTGGTAGTGGTCATACTATTCCAATTATTGGTTATGGAAACATATTATTACCTAATCACAACTCTCCCCTCGCTTTAAATAATGTCTTGCATGCCCCGAACTTAATTAAAAATCTTGTTTCCGTGAGAAAATTCACCATTGACAATAATGCTTTTGTTGAATTTGATCCTTTTGGTTTTTCTGTGAAGGATTTTCCAACGAGAATGCCTTTATTGAGATGTAACAGCTCCAGTAACCTACATCCAATTACCACAAGACCACCTATTGGATTTTCAACACCATCTGCCTTTACCATTTTATCTCCCGAATTATGGCATAACTGTTTAGGACATCCAGGAGCTCCTGTTTTAAGCTCTTTTCGTCAAGACAATTTAATTGTTTGCAACAAATTTCAGGATAATTTTTTTTGTCATTCATGTCCTCTTGGGAAGCAAGTTAAATTATCATTTTGTGACTCTCTCTCATGCACCTCTTTGCCTTTTGATATTGTGCATAGAGATCTTTGGACATCACCCACTCTTAGTTCAGGTGGTAATCATTATTATGTTTTATTTCTTAATGATTTCATGAATTTTCTATGGATTTCTCCAATTGCCATTAAATCTCAAGTGCATTCTATTTTCCTATCATTTCATACTCATATCCAAACACAATTTGAAAGGGAAATTAAATGTTTCCAATGTGACAATGGCAAAGAATATGATAGTGGACCATTTCACAAATTTTGTCAAGAAAATAGAATAGAATGACATTTCAATTCTCTTGCCCTCATACATCTTCTCAAAATAGAAAAGCCGAGAGAAAAATTTGTACCATCAATAATATCATTCGAACTCTCCTCGTTCATGCCTCTCTACCACCCTTCTTTTAGCATCATGCACCTCAAATGGCTACTTATCTCCTTAACATACTCCCCAACAAAAAGCTTGCCCTCCAAACACCCACCAAAATTCTATATCAAAAAGACTCGTCCTACTCTCACCTTTGAGTTTTTAGGTTTTTATGAATTCTCTTCTTCCACCTACTTCTAAAAACAAATTGCAATCTCGGTCGACACCGTGTTTTTTTTTTTGGGGGGGGTATCCATCCAATCATAGGGGTTATAAGTGCTATGACTTATTGAGTCGTAAAATACTTGTTTCAAGGCATGCAATTTTTGATGAACGTACATTCTCCTTTTCTAAATTACATGCTCTTACATCTCTTACTTATGATTTTTTGGATACAAGCCTTACACCACTCACTTGCTCCACCCAATCCTCCTAAAGCCCAAATCCAAACTCCCCATCATGTGCAGGCCATTCTGACTTCCTTCAGTCCTCCTTCTCCAGTTCGGCCACCCTCACCGTACCCATTAGCTTCCCCTAACCAAGCGCTACTTGGATCTCCCATTTCCTCACCATTGCCAATCTCTCCTTCCTCCACCGACCAACCCATTCCTCACATTCCACCTTCACCAATGGAAACAACCCAAGCCCTTTCCCTTACCCATCCACCTCACTCTTCGCAAATGACAACGAGATCCTAACATGATATCTTTAAGCCCCGCAAGTTCCTTATTCTTCATACTTCGGCCAAAAAATCCATTTCTCCTTTGCCCATTAATCCCTTTAATGTATTATATGATCATAATTGGAAAATGGCCATGAAAGACAAATACGATGTTCTTAATGAAAATAAGACGTGGGACTTAGTACCCCATCCGGTTAATGCTAATATCATTCGTAGTTTGTGGATTTTCAGGCACAAGAAGAAATCTGATGGTTCTTTTGAGCAATATAAAGCACAACTTGTAGGTGATGATGCAAGTCAGTAAACAGGTATAGATTGTGGTGAGACTTTTAGTCTGGTGGTCAAATCAGCCACTATTCGAACAGTACTAAGTATTGTTTTATCTAAATCTTGGTGTCTTCATCAGTTAGATGTAAAGAATGTCTTTTTGCATGGGAATCTCTATGAAACAATCTATATGCATTATTTTCTGGGCATCTCTATTACCAGATATTCAGGAGGTATTTTTCTTTCACAAAAGAAAAATGCAGAGGAAATCATTGAACGGGTCGGTATGTCCTCCTCTAAACCATCTCCTACACTAGTGGACACTAAAGCCAAACTCAGTATGTCTTCAGGCAATCCCTATCATGATCCCACTTAGAATTGTAGTCTTACTGGAGCCCTGCAATATTTGACTTTTACTAGATCGGATATTTGCCATGCAGTTCAGCAAATTTGTTTGTTTATGCATGACCCCCGAACTCAACACATGTCTGCCTTGAAGCGTATCATTTGCTACATTAAGGGTATTATTGATTTAGTCTCCATCTTTATCCCTCTTCAGTTCATAATCTCATTTCCTACACTAACGCAGATTGGGGTGGATGTCCAGACACGAGACGATCGACTTCTGGATATTGTGTATATTTTGGGGATAACTTAATCTTTTGGTATACAAAAGACAGCCCACCTTGTCAAGGTCTAGTGCTGAGGCCGAGTACCGAGGGGTGGCTTATGTTGTTTTTAAATCATGTTAGATTCGAAACTTACTTTTGGAGCTACACTGGCGTGTTTTGAAAGCCACTTTGGTATATTTTGACAATGTTTGTGTAGTGTATTTATCCGACAACCCAGTTGAAAATCAACGCACTAAGTATATTGAAATGGACATACATTTTGTGCGAGAGAAAGTCGCTCATGGTCAAGTCTGTGTTCTACATGTCCCTTCGCGATCAGATTGTTGACATCTTCACAAAGGGACTTCCGCTGCAACTTTTTGATGATTTTCGAGATAGTCTCAACATGCAACAACCTCCAATTTCGACTACGGGGATGTATTAGAATATGTAAATAATTCTTTATTTATGGCTTATGTATCTTTAGGATATACTCTCCTTATTTAGATTAGCCAAAACTGCCAAATTTGTAGGACTCTATCTTCTTGTATATATCAGCTGGAAAATCAATGAGAAGGCAAGAAAATTATTTTCTTTCAATGGTTTTATCTATAAATACATGGTTTGAAGAGCCAGAGGAGGTAGGGTCATTCAGGGCCATTCAAAGAAATGGAAGGCCATGGAACATGTTCCCAAGCTTCCACAATTCCAGCCATACCTAGTAACCTTAAGGAACTCTGTGATCAACCAAGAATAGATTGCTACTTGTGCTTCTCATAGTTGACCTTTAAATTTGAAATTAACAACATGCTTAAAATTGAAAGAACTATGATATACTTCACTGCAGAATTCATAACTTTGAGCATATGTATGTAGCTCGTTCATTTAACGGGGAGCACTGATATGCACAACATTCTGCAACATATATGTATGCGTACAAAAAATTACAATGCACAAAGCATATTTGAAGCTCCTTGCAGTGAGCAAAAGTACTGACACCTTCCCTGAATAGCAGATCAACTTGGCGGCGGCACAGAGAAGAACCCGGCAAACCAAAGATGATTTTTGTTTCCGATGAGAGCTCCCAAAACCTGCAACATTGACACACCTCTTTACTCGCTGAGTGAACATTCAAACCAACGTAGAATATGGTGTGCCAGCAATTTTTCGGGCAACGCAGTCATGTTTCCAATGGATTTTCACAGTGATTCATGGCAAGCAAATTCATGATAACTAAATACTAAGAACAAGACAAATCGAAGCAGATGATAAAAGAGCATCCAATTACCAACACTTGAAAACTACTCACTGCATGGCTCACAACTTGGGCTTATTTTGTTTCAAGGATGCAATAAGAAGATATTGCCGTTTAGGAAATGGATCTTCCGGAGCATGTTTGGAATAAAACTTCCATTATTTAAGAAATGGATAATCACGTGCCAGTTCCCCAAATTTACTTTGCTTGGCCTTAAATACTCTTCCACGCGTTGCATTCAATAGCTAACAACTGTAAAGTCCATATGTGATTGGATGCTAGATGAGCTCTTACCCATTCTCAATTGTGGAGTTGTAGTTGTTGCACTTCATAGATATGAATCACTGGCAATTGTGCATGTTTTCTGTAGATTCCTTCCCAGGGATAGACAATGCCAGCTTGTTTTCTTGATGGTTATCAATACGAACCAGTTTAGTAGCATCTGAAGAACGTGACTTCTTTGGCAGCCTGAGCCTTTTGGGAAAACACTTCGGCTGATCCTCGGCCTCTTGACTAGAGAAAATTGTATCCTGGCGATTGCCTTCTCCAGCCTTTGAAGAAGGAAATCCATGCCCAGGTGTTTTAGAAGCATCATCAGGTAGTGATCTGTGAGATGAGGTTGGCCCTATGCTCAGCATATTACCTTCACTATTTCTTAAAGCCCTCCCTACTTCCACTCTATGATAACAGTTGTGTGGCACTTGGGATCCACAATCAGAGGGACAGGCTGAAATAGCTTTCTCCCTTATCATAGGCTTTTCAGAGATGTGATCAGAGTAGTCGGAGTCACTTCCACCTTCCACGGGTGGATGTGATTTGTAATGTGTTCTCCGAGAACAACCAAACAAACTAAAAGATAGCATCCTTAGTTTGGCACACTTCGATACAGGAGCACAAAGTACAAGATTGATCCGAATTTCAACGTTACAACCCAGAACTGTTTGCAGTGAACTTGCAATAAACTTCCATGACTTTTCAGCCTTAGATGCATAGTTTGGATGATGGAATTCCAATTCAGCTACTGCCAGACCTAAAGTGCAAATAGCTCAGTCATCAATTGCAAGAAAGATAGAGAAACATACTCCATACTTTCAAACAAGTTTACAAGCAAGCTTCTAAAAGAACACTATAAGCAAAAATGAGGCATTCTACCGTCATCTACAGGGTTGGAGGAAGAAAGCAATCAACATGGTAAGACTTTGTGATGCCATTGAAACTTTTAAAACTTCTCAATATAAGCAATTGGAGCCCTAAAGCAAGGTTCATGAAATTTTTTGCAATAGCCAATGTTCTGAAACCCGCCCAGGGTCGATAGGTCCTGGTCATCCCAGAGACCCATTTCCTTTTGGATCGGGCATGCAATTACCAGGGGAAACCAATCAAACCAGTGGGTCAACATTTAACCTAAGTGAGACCCTGTCAACTTTTTGAAAAAAACATTATTCAATTTTTTTATGGACAAAACAACATTATTTTGGACAAAATTAAAAAAAAAATGACACATTCAACTCGCTACCAAGGCCATGGCCATGTCATGGGCAAAGGCAGGTTTCAGGACTTCGGTAATAGCAAGTCCATTTACCTGTTTATTTAATAGCTAGAGATCATTTGGATAATCGTCCCCTTCCTTCCTATGGTATAATCTACAATTTTATATGGTTCTGACATTAAGGTTGCATATGAATCCATTGTTTGAAAAACGACTAGTGATAGCAAATCACATGGAAGGATATTCCTTCATTTTCAATATGATGAAAGTATGGTTAGGGTGGATACGGATGCTTGAAAAAGAAAAACCACATGCATGTACCTTTATCAAAATGAAGAGAAGATAGTTTCCCTTGTTTCCTAAGAAAACTCCTGAGTGAATTTGATTTGCATGATTCACTAGCTCTCTTCCATATGGAATCCAATGTCACTTTACAATCCCCTTGTACTTGCAATCTTTCCATCCTACTGTCTTCACATGAACGCGGGGCAAGATGCTTCAAGCTCTCCCCAGTGGATGGTGTGCTCGAAAAGTCTCCATCTGTATAAACAAGAACGAATTAAATGAAAATTTATTTCAATAAACAGTCGGGACATTCTCAACCATGAGAGAGTCTGGGAGAATACACTTTGATGAACAGAATGCTAAAAAAAAGTTTGTGGTAAACATCTGACCTCTGTCATGTCCATTTCTCATTGAAGACTTTGAATCATTCACATCCATGGGAGAGGATTCCAGCGAGCTCAACTGCAGAAGAGCTACTGTTAGCCATGTACTTTGGCTTTTTGACATCCTTAGTTGCTTCTCACTTTCAGATAATATTTTCAATGCATAACTCAATCTCTGCACGTCCCCTTCAGCTGTGAGGAGAAAGCTTCAACTTTCAGCATATAGTATGGATATGCAAATGCATATAGTGACAAAATAACTAAGATGATACAGCTAACAAAAAAAGGAGAATATGTTCATCTTGAAGTTGAAAACAACACACTTTAAACAGGAATCATATGCTAGATAATCAAGCAGTAATATGCTAATCATCTTCATATGGGCGAAAAATAGCATGCCACTAGCCCATGTATGTACATAGTCACTAGTCACTGATGAGTAAACCGGTGCTAAGAAGTTACGCGGGACACTTGATCGAACTACTAAACTATCATTAGCCCAATTCAACATGCCATACCCCGTGGCTTTTGCCAACAAAGACAATTTGCAAAGTCAGAAAGAACGCAAAACCAAATGAGGTAAGAACAACAGTTTGCTAAGCATTCAAGTCGATGTTACTAACAATTATACTTTTCTCTACAGCAAGACAGCAATCATTTTTGAACTCCACAAAACTTACAAGCATGCTTCCTTGAAAACTTTCTTCTGACTTCAGAACTATTATCTTGGCATTTTCCAGCAAGAACATCCATTATGAGATTTGCCAGCTGTGATACAAGTCGCATAGGATCAATCCTGGACCCCATCAATTCCCTGGCTCTTATAACAGTGCTTGACGTGTCAGATGACAAAGCCAGATCAAGCAAATCAAACAATTCATCGTCAGAAACCACTCCAATCTGTACAATAACAATGATCACTTTTATTAATCCAATGAGAAGAAAGTGCAGTGAATATTCACAAGAAAAGAGAACACTCACAAGCTCATGGGCCAAGGACAATGTAATTCGTTTACCAAGCAAACTCAACTGATCAAGCATAATTTCAGCATCCCTAAGGGAACCACTTGACTTAGCAGCAATGAAGTCTAAAGCAACCTGATCGAAGTCAAGATCTTCTTCAACACAGATATTTCTCAATCTGCCGGCTATATCAGCATCTTTTATCTTTGTAAAATGATATTTTTGACACCGAGTGACTGCACTTCTTGGTAGCATATCAAGTTCAGGAGTGACCATCACAAAGACAACATTTTGCGACAGGTTCTCTAGGCTATTCAAAACAGTTCCCCATGTCTCTTCATTCAACAAATGACACTCGTCAACAATGAAAACTTTGAAACGTGATGAAAATGGTGGCATTGATGCATTCTTTACAAGAGATCCAATCCTTTTGGCCCGATTAATTCTCATGGAGTCAACTTCTTTCACATCCCGGCTCCTCCCAGAAAAGAACGCAATACATTCTCGGCAGACACCACATGGTTTGTACTCATGTGAGAGGCAATTCAGGGCAGCAGCAAATATCCTCGAGGCAGAGGTCTTGCCTGTGCCACGAGGACCATGGAAAAGATATAAAGAGGTTATCCTTCCTTTAGAAATGGCACCCAAAAGAGATCTTACCACTACATTTTGTCCCACCAATTCATCAAAAGATTTTGGCCTAAATTTCTGACTCAAACTCCTAGGAGTTTCGTTTGTAATGTGCTTCCAGCTCCTCTTTCCAGCTACATGCCTGGACAATAATGGATTGCCTTCTGCATCGGAATATGGATTTGAATCTCTGAGTCTTGGGGTTTTTTTCCAGCAGCAGCTTATCCCACATCCACGGTCATTTTGAACCATGAAATCAGCCTCTTCATTAGCAAGCAATGATGTGCTATGGCTAGACAAGGCATCACTGACAGATAAGCATGGGCTACCTGCACGACTCAAAATGTCACCCACCCCACTGTATGACTTGACTTGATTTTTGGATCGATGTTTTTGTCTTGGAACAGATTGGTCAATACTTTCTCCCAGTGGAGATCCTGTGATGGGTCCATTAGTTGAATCCCGGTCCACCAGCTGATTGCTCAACGGTGTGGTGCATACCAAATCCAACACTTTGTTCCTCCGACCACCACAATATTCTTCACTCAACAACGTAGTTCCATTAGTCTCTCTCTCACAATCATCCCCTTCAACATTTTCGGTCCTAAGAGGAGCATCCAAACTTTTCACTTCACCCAAACTCTCACGGAAAATTAACTCGGACTTTCCCATATCATATTGCGAATCAAAATTATCAACTTGTTCCTCGCTGTGTTCATCAAGGCATAAATTTTTCCATCCTGAAAGACCATTATGATTTAAGCGACCTTCTTTGGAAACTTTGGCAAACTGTATAGATATTTCTTTGGTGGAATTAGTTTCCCAGGTGGCATTTTCCAGCAAAGCAGGGAATTTGCTCATAGAATTGGTTGATGGATCCCTTAGTGACCTCACTCTCCTGAGCGCTATAAGGGTTCTTGTTATGGGAAGATCGACTGAATGTCGCCTCCCGTCAGCCATTTTCCAGGATCAAAGAGTATGAATAGGAAATAAATTCCTTTGACACGCTCCAGAATCAAATTTCAGGATCCAACGCCATTGAGAGTTGTATTCCAATCCTGAAAGAACAAAAATCCAGGATTAAAAACACACCTTCATATCTTATCTCTATCCAAAACCCATATCATATGGACATGATGAAGCCTATATTAGTTTTTATAAATTAAAAAAAAGTGGGGGTGACTGTAGAGGCCGTGAGGGAGGGGGGACCTCAAAATATTTCAAAGACCAAACACGACAATCATGCCCTTTATCTCCTGTTCACTCTATAAACCCATAGTCATATAGACCGGGAAAATGCAGAAAGTCAAAAGATGCTGTAAATAAATTTAATTATCATCAATAAGAATCAGCATTAACAAATGTGAGAAAAGGAAAGGAGAAAACAGGTTTGAGTCACAAACTCGTCACATTCTATCCACAAACCACGTCAAAAAGAAGAAGAAAGAAGGGTACCTTTAGCGTCCAAAAAGAAGCGCAGCAGAGAAGAGAACCAAGATGAAGAAGAAAGCCAGGAGAGCATGCACAAATTTTAAATCAATCCCATTGCTCTAAACAGAGAGAGAAACTGGACTTGAAGCTAGAAGACGAACCTTAATTTTTTTAGAGAGAGAGAGAATCCAAGAACACTGAGAGCACTCAAACAAAGAAGAAATAAAATAGAGAACAAGCAAGGAACACGACAAAGTTTGAGGGAACCAAAACCAACCTGTAGATTATAAATTAAATGGAAACGTAACACATGCTACTACTACGTCCATAGAAATTATTCAAACATCGAAGTTAGCAAATGCTTGAATAACAGCGTAAAAGGCGGAATACCAGAGAGCCCCCAGCAAAACAAAACAAAACAGGTCGTCTTGGTTTTGACAGGCGATGTCTTTGAAGAAGATATAACGTAGCAGTTCAACTGTTGAAGACTCCTGTTGATTTTGCTGAAGGAGTAGATGGCATTGATGACAGATGTTGATGCGGTGACGGCAAGTAGTAAGAAGTGGCAAGTGTAATTAATGAGATTACTGGGGTTGATATTGATATCCGACAGCGAAATAAATAAGGTTTCTTTTCTTTTTCCTTTTCTTTTCCATTCTTTTTATATAATTTTTCAAGCTCTACTCCACAGCTATGATATTATTTCCCACTCTCTCAACTCTGTATGTCTCGAGAAGAGAGCTTGTCTGGACTTCGGAGGGTGATTGCAGCCATTTCACTCGAAAGGATTTGGTGTCCGTTTCAGTTAGTTTTGGTGGTTGGTGCCAAAAAGGCTGCAGCTTTGGTCCGGATGTCAGTGTGAGGTGAAATGGGAGTTTTCCGGTATTAGAAAATTGGACAAACTTTTTCCGAATATTAAAAAAGTAATTCTTAAAATAGTCGGGCTAGAATTACATGTGTAATCATTAAAATACTATTTCTCAACACTTCCAGTCCTTTTCCGAGCAAAAACACGGTGAAGAGATAGAGAGAGATAACCGTGTTTAGTGTTCCAAGAGTACGACTAAGATGTTTGTTATTTGTGTGATTTTAGGTTTGATTATTTTGATGGTTAATATAATATATAATTGTTAATATTAGGATTTATCGCATTAATTGAGGTGTTTATAAATTAAATCTAATATTTATATTTAAAAAAAAAACATAATGAATAAATGGAGTCTTGACCTAGCGGTTGAAGGAATTTGTTCTCTTTCTTTGTACCAGGATTCAAGTCTTGCTATGTATATTTGACACTCCCATGATGCCTTGCTTGTTTACTGGACTTACAAGATATTCAGTGGATCCGGGAATTAATCGTGATAAACATAAACTGATTCAGATATCCAGGTTATCAAAAAAACAAAATGAAGAAATTGAGAGGAGATAAACATGTTTCACTAGTACGTTCTTGAGACTAAATATTTGTTTTGCACTATATTTAAAAAAAAATATATTTTATTTTAAATTAAGTTTTGCTAGTATTTTTTGATCTTCTCATATTAAAAATAATTTTTAAAAAATAAAAACACATCATTCTAATTTTTTTTTTGAACGGAAAACACTTTAAAAAACAACATCAACCAAACTCTCAAACAAACTCTAAGGGATTTGCTCTCTATGTGTTATATGATTTGAGTTTCATAGTTATTAATATGATGGTTACTAGAAGTTTATATTGTTATTAATTTCAGGACCCGTGAAATTATTCAAAGTATATACAAGCTGATTCAGGAATCTTTTTAATAAAAAAACACAGTGAAGAGATAAAGGCATGTCTTTTATGGTGAATAGATAGATCAACTAACCTATAGTTTGCACATTTACTATGTGTGTGACCACCATTTATAAGTCACGATTATAGTACATGCCCGACCTATGGATGTGCATGTAGCAAATGAATGTCTCTATAGGTCGGTCACATGTGTACTGACTCTTATTTATATGCTATGATCGGAAATTATTTTTCTCAATTGTACTAATTTAGAAATTATTTTTCTTTATTGCACTAGTTTATAAAATAAGTTTGCCAACTATGCTAATGTGGGGAAAAACTCGAGCAAAATGAATGAGCTTCTCTCTTGGTCCGGTCTCTTACTTGGAAGCCATGTTTCAAACATAATGTGAGACCTAACTCATATCATTTTACTTGGTGTACATTACTTCTTTTTTTCCTTCTTATTAAACTCCTTTCTCTAGATTTATTAACTCGGTGGGTGAGCATGTTTGATCTGAGTTATTGAACTTGGCTTGATTTATGACTCAGTTTGAAAATTTTTTTTTTTTAAAAAAAAGAAATAAAAAAAATCAAATTGAATTTAGCTAGATTAATTGAGTTAATTCTTACTCAATTTAATTCAAAACGAGGCTTATACGAGAGATATAATCATTGAATTACCAAATTGAACCACCAAACAATAAATTTATCATGTTGAAAAATAAATTATTATCCATTGTTGTAAAATCCGTTCCGGTTTTTTGTTTGGAACGGAACGTTCCGGTTTCGGTGCATTTATATATAACCCCCATAGAGAGTATTATTATTATTATTATTATTATTAATTTATATAACATAACCCCCCGTAACTAGAAGTCTAGAAACCTACCTTCTTCTTCTTCTTCTTCTTCTTTTTTATTATTATTATTATTATTATAATAAGTAAGTATAAAAGGCAAAGCCCCAACATAACCCTAAAGGCTACTAAATCCCCATCTCCTTCTCCCAGCCGCCGCCCACCCTCATCTCCTCTTCTCCATTTATTTTTCTTCCTCCTCATCCTCTTCTCCATTTATTTTTCTTCCTCCTCATCCTCTTCTCCTTTACTCTCTTCCTCCTCATCTCCTTTACTCTCTTCCTCATCTCCTCATCCTCTTCTCCATTGTTTTTTCTTGGCTCCGTTTTGAAGTTTGAACCGGCGGCAGAATGTAATTGTCCTTTAAAAAATAATATTTTTTTACTTTAAATTGTTTTTTGATTTTTTTATTAGTTTAATGTATCTATGTAAAAAAATAAATTTCAAAAAAGTTTGTGATTGAAATGATGAATAAACAAACAAGGAGGCATGTGAAGGGTGTAGGTATTAGCAATCTAACTAATTATTGTATGAGTATTGTAACGATAAAGAACTTGCAATCTACATAACAAATCTCGAGTTTGAGTCAGGATGTAAATCTCTTGTAAAAACCTGAAATAGCAGAAGTTTTACTCACTCATTTGAACACATAAAATATAATTTTCGAGAGATGGGATTTTATCGCATCTAAAAAGAAGTATATGATATTATTTAATTAAAAATATATATCAAAATAATATTTTAATTTTTATTAGGAGAAATTGATTCGTGAACTTAATCTAATCAAACCCCTCAAATCTATATTAGTAACTTCCACGCACAATTAATGGTATATGTTATGCATGTCTTCTACTTTAAATACTTTGTAAATGACAAAAAAAAAAGGAAGAAGATAGTTTGCAAATTAACAAAAATTGAAAGGGTTTCATTGCAACTATCCTCATAAATATTATTCACTATAATAATTTTTTTTTCTTTGGGTTTTTTTTACAATATATGTTTGTTTTTCCCTTTTTAAATTCAATTTCAATATTTAATGTTTATCGAGGACTAGATTTTTTATTTATTTTTTTATGAGCTACTTTTTTTATAATCTAATTGATTTTTTTTTCTATTTTTTTTATAATTAAGAATTATATTTCATGACATTTCAATTTGCATTTTATGAGATTATCTTTATCTTTTGATTGAGACCAAAGGTTTATAAGTTTACTAGAGTTGACTCGAGTTATTTTTTGTTATTTTTAATTGACTTTTTAATTTTATTTCTATTTTTTAATATTAAATTTACAAGGTTATTCTACTCTTATGATTTAAACCGTAGGTTTGATAAGTTAATGATGTTAACTTTAATTGATTCTTGTTTTTTTAATTTTTTTTTAATTTTATTATTTAATATTAAATTGATTCAGTCGTCCTTTAATATTAAGAATAAAATTTCAGATTATTCAGGTTATTTTTTAAGTGTCAAGACGATTATATTTACATAGTTTTAATTTTTTTTAATAGAAAAAATATTTTTTTTGTAATTAAAATAAATAAGTTTACCTAGCACAGTCGGTGACAATAATTAAGTACCTGCTATTCTTCTATATATCTTGGTGATTTACAGTGCTCATAAAGCTGTTTAGCAGCTATGTATTTTTAGCGAGGAGCTAGAGCGAGAGGAAGAACAGCGGTGTCTTGGTGGAGGAGCAGTCCTTTTTCAGAAAAGCTGTCAAAAAATCTAACACTTTTTTTATTTGACAAACGAATCCCCTGACTTGATGTACTTAGATCAATTATTTTTAATTAAAATAATATTATTTAAATTCTATTCATTTTAATTAAAATAATATTATTTTATTTCTATTCCATTAAAATTTGATGAAGAGGTGTTTGAGAGTATGGTTGCGGTTGTTTTTTAAAATATTTTTCATACCAAATATATCAAAATAATTTTTTTTTATTTTTTAAAAATTATTTTTGACATCAGCATATCAAAATGATATAAACACACCAAAAAAATTTCATTTAAAATACAAAAAAAAATATTAAAATTTGAAATTAATGAACTCACGGTTCAATTTATCATATCAGTCAAAATGACATTGAATTGATATATTTTTTAATTTAAATAAAAACGTAGTAAAATTAAACTTCAAATCACGAAATTTTAAAATTAAGTTATAAAAAGTTTAATAAAAGCTTATTTAGTAATAATTATTTTTAAATTATATTTTTTATTTATGAATATATTTTTAACATTAACAAATCAAAATAAAACAATCTGAATAAATAAATGAATTAATTAAGACAAAAAACTATTTAAAAAAACTTTTAAATACAATAATAAATATACATAAAGTATTTCATTCATGTGTATATATATTGGTCCCGTAGATACTGTGCACATGTACTTTCACTTTACTCTAGCTATTGGTATAGTGAATCTAAAATATTTTAATAATATTAATAATTATTTTCTTATTTTTTATATAAAAAAAATCTTAGCCTCTGCATAGTAGTATCTGTATTTTTTTTCATCTCATATATATATTAGATTAATTTGATGTACTAATAAAAAATAAATTTTAAAAAAAAAATTATTTTAAATAAAAATATTTATAAAAACAACTCTACCAAACACTATATCCTAGTTTAAGAGTGTAGTTAGAGTTGATATTAAAAATATTTTTTATTCAGAAATATATCAAAATAATATTTTTAAAAATTATTTTTGACATCAACATATCAAAATAATCTAAAACTCCAAAAAAAATTAATTCTTTATAAATTTTTTTTTTAAAATTCTGTTAAAACACAACAACAAACACCCGTGCATATACTTAAAAAGGTGGTATCCAAAAGTGCTAATTAAAAGTAGATATGGTTGGATTTTTTTAAGAAAAACCTGTAACATTTAGGCTATGTTTGTTATTTTATTTTATAAGTGTTTTTGATTTATTTTATTTTAAATTAAATATTTTTGGTATTTTATATTATTTTTTATTTATTAATGCCAAAAAATAATTTTTTTAAAAAATAAAAATATCATTTTAATATATTTCTGAATAAAAAAAATTAAAAAATCAATTCAACTAAACTATCAAACAGAACCTTAATTAATTATCTGTTTTTTTTTGCAACTTTGTTGTTTATTTAATTATTTATATCAAAAGACACCTATACGACGAGGTTAATAAGATAGTCTTGAAAGACCTTCTTTTTATGCAAATTACTTTTTTTTTATTAACTAGTTAACAACTTTTAATTATTTGTATATGTGGTTTGATGTACAACGGGGTTATTGCTAATCGAAGACTCATCATTTTAAATTAACAAAGCGACCATTATTAAATTTAATCTCAAGGAATGGTACAAGAACACTTTCTCCTTTCATTTTATGATTTTAAATATTAAAATAAGCACTAAAACCAAGGCAATCAATTTCAATTAGAATTAAATATTTTGATTTTAAAATATTTTGGCACATTGACATGGAGTTGTCCTATATATATATATTAATTTATTTTTTTAGTTCAAATTCAAAAATAAAATTATTTAGAATTGTACAATTTAATCTAAAAAAGAGAATAAAATGATTTTTAAAAAATATAATTATGAATATATATAATATTACAAGAATACAATCATCAATCTCACAATGTTATTATATTATCTTATTGTTTTAAAATCTTAACATAATATATATAGATATATTAGGAGATTACTTGTATAATTTCATCTCAATCTAACAGTCGGATTAAGATATACTAGTGATATTATAAAATTATTTATTATTTAAAAAAAATAATATTCGGCCAAAAAATATAGGAGAAATGATTCTAGCGCATTTTAGCTAAAAAATCTGAAATGAATCAGAATTTAACTTTAGGTCCCGTTTGTTTGCTGGAAAGACAAGTGATATTATAAAATTATTTATTATTTAAAAAAAATAATATTCGGCAGAAAAATATAGGCGAAATGATTCTGGCATGTTTTGACTAAAAAATCTGGAATGAATCAGAATTTAACTTTAGATAAAAATGATATTATTTTATTTTATTTTTTAACTGATACAAACATATATGGAAATGAAAAAAGATTGAAATCCCTGAACAAGACACAAATAAATACTAACTTTTAAAATAAATTTCACAATGAGAAAATAAAACAACGATTATCAAACCATTCAATTGCCGTTGTAGCTGATGGAAATAAGTGTTTATTAAGCTAGTGAATTGATAGCGCATTTAATATCGAGACAGTGACTGTTTTTTACTTTTTAATTCTTAATATAAATATATTAAAACAATATAAAACACAAAAAAATAATTTAAAACAAAAAAATTCATTTAAAAAAACGCAAAAAAAAACATTGAAATTGCCGAGATGTTAGGTAATAGCTATTTTTTGAAATACTTTTTTACTTGAAATATATATTAAAATAATATATTTTTTCAAATTTATTTTTAACATAAACAAATTAAAATAACAATAAAAATATTATTTAAAAAAAAAGAACACGAAATTTCGAGAACCCAGGCAGGCAGATTCCAAACGGTTAAAGCTCCTCGGTAAACACACAAGCAAATACTGTAAGAGAAAAAGGTGTTGAAAAAAACAAAGGCTAGAGAGCTAGAAAGGCTAGAGGGCTAGAATTAGAATATCATTTGACGAAGAAATGGTGACTCTTTTTCTATGAGGTGAGACTTGAGAGGGGTTGTTTACGACAAGAAAGTAGTCTTTGTAGATAACATTGTTGTCAGAGCCATTTACAACGATGCAGGAAATAGGGAATCCTCGACAAAAACTTTGCCGGAGAGCCACGGAAAGGACGGAGGATCGAAGCAAATTATGGGACTCTGTGTGTGTGTGTGAGTTTATAGCCTGTGACCCGCCGTTCACCTATGCCTTCGATGGCGACTTTTCCGTGACCTGACTTCGTTTCTTCCAGTATCTTTTGCTTTACTTTACATGGCAGAGGGAGCCCCGAGAAATTCGTGCTGTTTCCCTTTTTCTGGTTTATTAATTACAATAATAAAGCACAGATCACCTAATCCGATCGAGCCCACTGATCCTCGCCGGAGGTGTCTCTGTAATTTCAGTTTGCTGACGAGCTACGCATCCCATGCCATCATAATGTATTAATCTTTCTTCGAGCAATCAACTCTTCTCCTTGATACTGAAGCCTATAATTTAAACCTCAACTTGTTTTTTTAACTAGGTTCGACTTGGTTTTTTTCTTTCAACGACAGATAATTAGCTCCAAGGTTGAAGAAGAAGAAGAAGAATTGCAAAGGAGGCTCGCGAGCCCCGCATAAACTTGCATGGATAGATAGGCATATGAGAGAAAACATTTAGGGTTTTTATTTTCGAAAGCATCCTAAGATCCTAAGAGCTGGAGATCTACCTAATAGATCTCGAGTTCGAGTTATAACATGTATTTCTTATAAAAATATAAAATAATTAATATTTTACTTACTCGTCTAAATTCACAAAATATATTTTAAAAAAAATGAGATTCCCATTTTAAAAAAAGTTTTTATTTTCTAAAATAAAAAAGTTGGGTCTGTCAACTGTTTCTAGGTGCATAAGTGTCTGTTTATTAATGTTTGATTAAAAAATTATTTATATTTTTTTTTGTTATTAGATTATTTTGATATTATTATATAAAAAATAATTGTAAAAAAATTATTTTTTTCAAAAATAATTTTGAAAACCAAATTACTAAACAAACCCAAAAAATCAAAATTCTATCCTACAAAGCTCTGGGTTAGCAAACTCGATGGGCCTTGCCTCGGGTCTCGTGTGAAGGTTTAGTGATTAGATGGGGGCAAATCCCGGATCCGATCACGAGCCCCATCCCGTGCACAACTCTTCATCCATTATTGATGTGATTGATCTGGGTTTTATAAGTATTCAAGTTAAAATAAATAAAACCTTTTTTTTTCTCTACATAAATACCTTCTTTTACATTTTTTTTACATCATTTAGACATCTCTAAAAAAAAAAATATCATTTTTAAAAACAATATCAACAATATTTCCTACCAGACACTTAATGCTTGTTTAGAAGTGCATTTAAAATTGTTTGTGAAAATATTTTTTATACATATATTAAAAAAATTAATCTAAAATGAGTCCACTGCCCTTTTATGAGCAGTTGAATTTCGAGGGTGAGCAGTTTTGTCATAATAATGCTGCCCCTCACCTCCTCAAAACACGCATATTTTTAAGAGGCACAATGAGATCTCGTCGCTCCGAAATGGAAATGAGATGTCTTTTCATGGATACCTGTTCGTCTGCTTCTGCTGTAAATCTCACCCGCGAAATGAACGAGAATAAGTGACTGTTTGGGATGTTCAGTGTGTTTTAAAAGTGCTTTTCATGCACACCTGTTCATCTGCTGTAAATCTCACCTGCGAAATGAACGAGAGCAAGGGACTGTTTGGGATGTTCAGAGTGTTTTAAAAGTGCTTTACATGCACACCTGTTCATCTGCTGTAAATCTCACCTGCGAAATGAACGAGAGCAAGGGACTGTTTGGGATGTTCAGAGTGTTTTAAAAGTGCTTTTCATGAACACCTGTTTATCTGCTGTAAATCTTACCTGCGAAATGAACGAGAATAAGTGACTGTTTGGGATGTTCGGAGTGTCATTGCAGTTGTTTTTAAAAATAATTTTCATGCAGATTTGTTTATCCGCTGTAGATCTCACTTGCGAAATGAACGAGAGTAAATGACTGCTTGGGATATTCAAAAATATTGTTGGGGTTATTTTTAAAAATATTTTTTATATATATTTGTATTTTTTTGAAATATTAAAGAGTATGGTTATAATTATTTTTAAAAATATTTTTGATATACACCTGTTTATCTGCTGTAAATCTCACCTGCGAGAGTAAATTATTGCCATGAGGGGAAAAAAAAAGGTTTTTTCTCTCCAAAATCACGAAAAAATAATGCAAATTGTTGTGTCAGCATAATGATTTTGCCTCGAATTACAGGGGACAGGACCTGTTAGTGGCTCAATGCCATGTTATAGTGATCGAAAACGACAGTGGATCAGTTACATCAACGCATTGAGGTGGGATGTGTGTGTTAGCAATATCATCATCATCAATTTTATCAACACAAAAAGTAGAACATCAAAGAATGCATACTTCTAGCTAATCCTAATCAAGGGTTTAAATTCCAAATGCATACTTCTAGCTATCGTAATCAAGAGTTTAAATTCTGTTTTTGCTGGTTTTTTTTATTTTATTATTATTAAAACGAAATATTTTCATTTTAAGGTATTTTGACGCGTTGTTTTGAGGTTGTACTGTTTATATATAATTAAATTTTTTAATTTAATTTTTTTATAGTTTAAATCCAAAAATAAAATTATTTAGAGTTGTGCAATTTGATTTAGAAAAAAGCACAATAAAATAATTTTTCTCAATAAAATTATGATCATGTATAATATTATGAGAATACCATCGTCAATCTCGCAAGATCATTATATTCTCTTATTGCTCTAAAATGTTAACATAATATATATAAATATGTTAAAAGACTCATTGTAAAATTTCATCTCAATCTAATGGTTGGATCAAAAGATATGATTGATATTGTAAAATTATTCATTATTTAAAAAAAAAAACACTATTTAGCATAAACGAAACAGGGGCAACGAAACCAAGACGTTCCAGCTAAAATTTGGGTGGAATTTCCTAAACATATACAAATTTTAAACGAGGTAAAAATTACGTCAATTTATCTCTTTTTTTAACTGTTACGAAACATTTCGACCAAAATAAAATGAAATTAACAACACTGATTGTAATTTGATTTTAGTAAAGCATAAATATCAAACTTTCAAAAGAAAAGAATTTTTTTTTGGATGTGATTAAACCCTATCTCCCCAGAAAACATGCTTTGTTGACCTAATTGAACGAATAAAACTTTACTTGTCATGGGCTCTTATAAGCGATGCATATCTTGATTTGAACTTGAGATCTGTTATGCAGATCACAAGGTTTTGCCATCATATCATGCTTCTTAAATACAAAAAAAAAAAAGAAATTGATAAATCTATAATCCACATACTTGATTGAGATTATGAACTTTCTTGTTAAACTAGAGATTTTTCTTTTCCTCTAAAAAATTTCAATTATATTATTTAGAATACCTATAAAAATAAATTGAATTATCAATTTGGACTATTTTGTCCTTAATTTTAATTATTTTATTATGAAAATTATTTATTTTTTGTTACAAGGACTCTTATTTTTTTTAAAAAAAATAAAACAGAATATAGGCAATTTGAAGAATATATAAATAGACACATCTCATATTAATTATTTATTAAACCTTTTTTCTTATATATATATAAATTTTAAAAATTCGATCAAAATATTCTCAATGGAATGTTGAGCAAAAAAATTCTAAAAATATTTAAATAGAAACTCTTGAGTTTTGTCTTAAATTAAACTTAAATAAAATAAATATTAAATCAACAAATCATATTATTAAATAGAAAAGTAAAATAAAATTATAATCAAAGTAATCATAATCTATTTTTGAAATCCGTCTTGGTGATTATGTTTTCAGTTGATCCTAGGGCTACACAATTTAAGCCAAAAAGATATCTCCATTTTTCAAACACAAGGTTGATGTGTAATTTCTTTTTAGTGCATGAGAGAATTTTTCTCCAACAAGAGTCTTGTTTGATAATTCACTAATTTAATTTAATGGCATGCATAATTCTCTAATAAGTCATATTATTTATTTTTGTTTAAAATGTTAAGAATATATTAAAAGTATGAAGTTTTTTTTCTTCTTATAGTGTCATTTAGTATCTATTTGGGAGGACGGTTGCGGTAGTTTTTTAAAGTGCTTTTCGTGCCGAAATGTATCAAAATGATATTTTTTTTATTTTTTTAAAAATTATTTTTGACATCTGCACATCAAAATGATCTTAAATACCAAACCGCCAGTTTTTAAAATGAAAAAAAAGAAGAGAAAATGGCCAAAACACCGGTTTGACCGCGTGCCAAACGGGCACTTAAACTGACCAAATAGATGAATATTAAAACCTCACATTTGAATTCTTTGTCAACTCAAGTTTCTAATTAAACTATACAAAAGTTGACCTGATTTAAATTGATTAATTTTATAGATCCAAAGTTAATTGGGTGACAGGTAAAAATATGACTTAACTTTTTAAAAAACTTCAAGATGATTTTTTTTTTAAATATCAAGACAACAACAAATTGGATCAAACTCAATCCTCTAGTGGCTGGATCATGGATTCTATAGGGTTTTATAACTTTTTATTTATTTTCTAACCAATTTAATATCTAAAGACCAAATAAAAAAAAAAGATACTAATTCAAAAAAATAAAGAAAAAAAATCAAGTAAAGGGGTAAACCTTGTGAATAAGATAACTCGGGCTAGCATGTCAAATTCATGAATTGATTGTGGCTTCCATTGAAATTATATTTTTATAAAACTATTTTTTATTTAATTATATGATAACAAAAAATAAATGATTATAAAATCAAATACCATATTAAGATATTTTTTTTAAGATTTCAATAACCTTATAAAAAATAAAATAAAACCAATTATAAAACTAACTTCTTAATTAACCAATAGATGAAATAAAAAGAAAATTAAACTCGCTGGACTTTCAAAGCATGCAAACCAACCAAATATATGAACAAGTTTATTGGAAGAAAATTCGAGAAAGTACACGAAGCTATGCTATGTGCTTGCAGCTTCAGAAACCAGCAATTAGAGATGGTGGCGGACCGCACGCTCAAACTGAGACATGTTCCGGTAGCTCAGTACCTAATGATGTGGCGGCGCTTCCACAGCTCATGCATAACCAAGTGGAACTCGTCATACTTGTCAGGAGGAGAATGCCATTTGAAGTACTTTCTAACCTGAAAACCAGAAGAAACCTAAATTAATCCGTCCATAGTTCATGCTAATTAAGGCCACAGTAGAATCTAGGGAATGAAAAAAATCAATCCCAAATAAAGATAAAGTTCTAATCTACCTTAAGAACATTTTGATGCATTTTCTCGTACTTTCCTTCTGGTATGGATTTAAGAATTTTCTCCAGTTCGAGAACATCGTCTTCTTTGATGATTACAGAGAATTCATCCCAGTCAAGAATGTCATTGAATGGCAAGTCATAGTAGTCGGACATGATGACTGCAGAGAGACACACATGAACAGAGAATTTTAATATATGCCTGGGTAAATTCACAGCCCCTTTCTTTGATTTTATTATCTATGCGTCATTTAAGAATGTTCTTGCTTGATATCATCAGAATTACTAAATACATTTCAAAATGTTGTCTTGGATGAACATTTTTGAAGTGTTCAACAAAAAGAAAAAGCTTTGTGAGAAACATTCTTACCAGGTACACATCCAAACGCCATCGATTCTGATAAGCAAACACCACCAACTTGAGTTTCCCCACGAGGACAGATGCAAAACTTACTCCCATATATTTCCTTTTCAAAATTGTATAGTACAGTGGCCCTTTTTACTTTCTCGACGAAATGGAACTCAAATTCTTGAAAATCTTTTTGAAATGCTACAAGTTTCTTCCTTACATCTGAGTTGGGAGAACCAGCCCAGAAACCAAGTTTATTCCTGCAATATTTCCACAGAAGTTTAGCCAAAACATCGACGATTCTGTCGATGTGTTATGAACTACATACTTTCAACGAGAAGGTTGAAATATGAAAGCACACATCGAATTCAAGATGTATAACAAAGAATTAATCACTGCAGCCTACTTGAAGGATGCTCAAGAATGCGAGTACTCCCAAGTTATAATCATTATCAAGAGAAAAAATCCTGCCCAAAGGCGTGTGATACTCGCAGGGAACTCTAATGTCAGAGTTTACTATTGTTCAGCTGAGCAAAAATCATTCAGAAAAGCTAAGTTTGGTGAATATTTCACTACCTGGGAGTATTTATCATCTCTTGGGACAGCAGGAGAGGGCGAGACTCCACAGTTGACCTGGCAAGAATTGCATCATGTCCATCAGGTGGTAGAGAGAGCTCCAGTATTTGTGGGAGGGCAACATCCTTATGTGGAATATAGTTGGAATCATAACTTGGTGAACACACAAGTCGAATTGCGTTCTTCAGGAGAAACGGGATTTCTTCAGTAGCCATGTTGCCAATGTTATGGCAACTGACAAAAAAATGATCAGCTCCTAAAGTCCTATTCCAGTAAGGGTATGTAGAAATTAAGCCCTCGACATATCTCTTGATAGCCTTCTCCTTATAATCAGGTAAAGGTTCCTCCATTGAGAAAAATCGTTGCTTCAGATGCATACCAGAAAGAGTGAGATGGGATGTTAATGGAGGATGGTGCTTGACATATCAAACAACTAAAACAAAACAGTTCTTAAATCCAGATTATTTATCACATGATGAGAAAGAAAACACACACAAAAACAGAACAACAAACATATGGAGATATCTACAAGAGAAGAAATTCTTTCCCTGCATAAAGATAATCAAATGCTAGACTCACTGCTTATATTCAACAACGAAGATCAAATTAAATCATTTCTTGTAATTTAAGCACATACCTCGTCACTGAATGGTTGACAAGAAATGGGAATAAAGAAGAGATGAGCCTCTAGAGGATTTTTAGTAAAAAACGGACTATCTATCAGATTCATGAAGAAGTAATGTTCACTTGCATAATTGCTCTTGAGCGTGTTATTTGTTGAGTGATAACATGTTCCTGGGTTTCCACCTGGGTACACGAAGACCTTAAAATCCTTTTCCATTGCTTCATGATTCAGCAAGAAAAATGCTCTTGAGTGATGGATGTCACCACTAGAATCGTGAACTGTATATTGAATGAGATCGCCCTTCAAAAAGACACAGGAACAAGCGTTGAAAGGGGGCAAGAAGACGAGAGAAAGCAAAAGATAGATGAAGCAGGGAACAAAAATCGATTAAAAACAAGAACTGAAATCGGCATTTAAAACCCACGAACTGCACCAAAAACGAAGAGAGAAAGAACTGCATGCAAGAAAGCATAAACAAAGAATCTTGAACAAGAATGTTAATGCATAAAAGTAATCCAAGAAAGAGAAGTACATGAGAAGTGAGTGGTAACCAATAGCTGTACTGGCTGAACTGGCACACTATAGAGACGACGCCCAAAACGATGATCAAGAGCGCAAATTCTTTGAGAGTACTCATTTTCTTGAGAACGAGAGAGAGTGAGGGGTCGCTGGGAAAATTCTGTGTTGATGGGAGGTCAAATTAAAGAAAGAATGAAATGGAATTGCCTGTGCTGTTAAATTCTGTTAGTCTAGTTATGTCTGTTACTCCCTCTCTTGTCATGTCACTACCGCCCCAATTCATATTACTGCATGGCTTGTGGGATGGGCGCTTGGCGCGCTCGCTCGCACTCACACACTTAAAATTGTGAGTTTTCATTCATTTTTTGGTCGAGTTAGAATAGAATTTTAGTTTATATGAAACAATCCTGCATGAACAGAAGAGACATGATCCATTACAAAAGGATTATGCCAGATCTTGTCGAATATTTTCCCCAAATTCATTTCTATTTGATGGGTTTCTTAATTCATTTTCACTGAATAAGATATTCTAACCTAGTTTATATGCAGGAAGAAGATCAATTACAATGATATTCTGATGCTAATATTCAAGAGTACTCGATGATTGTATGTCGGCATGCTTCTAATTCCATTGTTTTAAGTCTCTGATGTTGATGTTCTTACGTGCAGGGAAGATCCAATGATGAAACGGCTGTTGCTGTCCAGGATTTTGTCATCTTCATATTCTATTATTTCTATACTTTACACAACCTTTCAAAAATTATCTAAAATACTCTATTTTTCTCTTGCTCGAATATCCATTTGTAATACTTAAAAAAAATGAGAATTATTATAAATAACAATAATTTAATATTTCTTTAAAATAAAAAAAAAACATTGAATTTAATTGCTTTTACGTATTATGATGTATTTTTACTTGTAAAATGCTAAAAAACACATCAAAATTGAAATTTCATTTTATGATATTCAGTTAGATACATGGGTCGAGAGGAGGACTGCCCTAATAAACTAAGGATAATATATATTGTAAAAACTATTTTTTATTTTTTATAAAGTATATATGTATTTTGTTTCTGTTCTTATTTTGCTGGATCTTACTGAAGAATGAGCAATTGATAGGATGGGCCTTTGTTTTCTTTGGGCCGAGTGATGGGCTTCGAATTTTGATATGGTTATTGCTATCAGTTCTCACTTTCTTGTTCAAGGTATAGGTATGTTTTATGACTGCCCAAAGGCCCAATAGCAACAGTGTAAAGCCATCGCCTGATTGTGAATTGTATTGATTTTCTTATTGTAGCCTACTGCAGTGGTGGTCAAACCATAATTTTCAGGCTATATTTTTTAGAAAACAATTTTTTTTTTCAATATATTTTTTAAAAGCAAAATTATATTTTATACTTCTTACACTTTCAAAGTGTATTATTTATCACTCTATACTTGACCTATTTATACCATTCCTTTTATTCTTATATTTATTATTTATTTGTTTTTATAATTTCTTTTCATAATATTTTTTTTAAATATTATACAAAGACTGAGAAATTGCAATACTGTTTCATTCTTCTACTATGTTAAAAATTATCTTATGATCTTTACTATATTTTATGATATGTATGCATCAATTTTTTGATTCAAGATTATATTTTTTTATTTGATGTTAAAAAAGGGGCTAAAAAACTCGTCAACACCTTGTTTTATGTATTTATTGGCACCGATAATTCTTGATGTATTTAATTAAATACAAGCATATGCCTTTTGATTTATAATTTTTTTTAATACATGATAAAAAAAATCGATTTATGACGAAACCGGGGGGGGGGGGGGTTAAATAACTAGTTAAATTTAAAAATTACTCAAACAAATGATGAAAATATAATCACTGATTATTATTATTATTATTAATACTGTTGGATGTCTTAACGCTGTGTTACAGATGCTGGCATGATTATTATTAATGCTATGCTTCAACTCATTCCCTATATATATTCACTCAATCATTCGCTTTCTGCTAATTACTTCACCACACACTTGCAATAACTATGTCTTTTCCATGAGCTTGCTTTGCTAAATTCACCTAACATCTCGCATTCTCACGTTCTATGTGTTCTTTGTGGTGAGATTAATCATCTCTCCGGTAAGAAGAACTCACATCGTGGACATCCTTAAAGATCTGGGGTCAATTTTTTGGTCTTAACAGGTTGATGAAACAACTTTTTGTGTCTTAAAGAAGGTTGAATATGCCTGGTTTGGTGAATGTAATGATCTTTTTTTATATCTGTCCTCAGTAAATAGATGGAATTAACATCTTTGTAAGTCCCGTCGTCCTTGAATTTTTACTATATTATCACCTTGGCTCGGCGTTAGTTTTTGTCAAGAAATCATTATACTTAAAAATTTAAATTACTAAACGAGTTCCGAAATATAATTTATATTATTCTGTAACACATCTTTTTAAATAAAAACCTTTTAGATTTGAAACTTACACATAAATTCATAATATTTCTGTTTAATTTTTTATAAAATAGAATAAAGATGGTAAAATTTGGATTCATGACCAATTTTATCCAAGTTAATCTCTCCATTTGGTGGTAATCATGTAGCAGGCTGGTTTGACCTCAACCTGCACCAGACATGTCCCAAGCACACCCAATTAAAGTCTCAGATCTGCAGTTAAAAAATGGAATGGGATGGCTAAGTGTGAAAATGATTAGGTCCAGGCGTGATTCACATGAAAAGGAGTTTCCCTCGATTGAAACTTACAGCTAGGGCACATGAATGCCAATGATTATGCAATATATTATCTATCTTGGTGTCACTGTAACACCAAGCTACGTACGCATGGCGTATAGTAGCACGATGGCTTCAAGTGTTTCCTATACTTTCAACTGCTGGGAGGTAATGTAGCAGCTTCAAGAAAGTTTAATGAAGGAGATGACATGCATGGACCGACCATCCTCAATCTGCTGCTATGTGTGGCTCGAAATTTGATAGGCGACAACTTTTGTCACATCTACGAGTCGTTCATGTGTTTCCAATTTCCACTACTGAATAGTAGCTAGGGTTAGTTCAGTTTTCTGATTGGTGGACGTTGGGCCTCCCTCCTTCCCTACGCTACATATTCTTCACCTCGTTGTCTCCCTTGATGCTATTTGTTTCGAATATTTCCATGTTCACGTTGCCATCGCACCTCACGAGCCATATAGTAATTTGTCATTCCTAATATCATGCCATTATTTATGGTGGGAGTCTTGTATTTTACGATATATTATATATATTGTAATTATAAATTAACGATAGCTCTCACTTGGAGTTAATTTCCTTGCAACATTACTGTTGCTGTTTCTCAAATATAAATCCAAACCTAATCCTATTTGTTGGTTCTACTGTTCCACTTTCTATTTTTGGACTCTATAATATCAGAATTCACATCATAGAAAATCCCAAATTATTTCATTTAAAAAAGTTTTATTTTTTAATATTCTGAAGTGCCATCAAGTTGTGATCATATCAATAGCAATATCTCTTACCCGAATCCTGTTCTTCTTGGTGATGATGGATAGCAATCTGTAGCATATACTACTTGACAGCACAAATTGACTATGTGGTTATTTCTTGGATCCACGCTATGATGAGCTCTTAAACACATCATTCGTCCTGATATTTCCATGTATACCTACGACACCTTGACTGATATTGAGCAGTTTCTTTTTTTATTAAAGTGCTATTTAGATCGGTTTACGTGTATTTTAATTAATTCTATTAGTGTTAAAGTTAACGATTATATAAGTCTCTATTAATTATTATATTAAAAATCATAAAACTTGATCATTGGACAACAAGGGAAGCAAAACTGTTAGTTCAAAGCTTGTACCACCTATTACTTCCAAGTTTGTATCACTAGATCGTCTACTAGACGACTATATAAGTACTAAATATATAAAGGCTTCCAAAGCCTCCAGTTGTTCCTTGATTATATGAGTGCTATGCATATAGAATTACAATTTGACTTTTATAGGACAATAAAAAACACCAAGACCATGTCGGTTTATTTGTAATATGTTAAATCTGTATCTGATTTCTTACAAGGTATTGGTCATCCTATGATAGAAAGGGAGATGATTTTGCAAAATCTAGATGGTTTGCCTGATGAATATTTTGATTTTGTTTTTCTCATGTCTGCTTGTAAACCAGTAATTAATACCATCTTATTTGGAGTTGAGGTATTTTCTTCATGCTCATGAATCAAGAATTCAAAAGCACAAATCTTCTTCATCTACTTCTAAGCCTGCTAACACTAACTATCACTCATCAACGTGCACCAAATTCTCGTTGGAATCATGATCAATTCCATGATGGAAGAGGCTTCTTCCATTTTGTTATCAAGAACAAAACATCAGAGGAGGATAAGGCTTTTTTTCCTATCAAAACCAGGATGTTAATCTCGTTTCGTTTTGGCCGAAACAACTGAAATATTTTATACCAGTTAAAACAAAGACAAAACAATATTGTTTTTATCTTGGATTAAATTTTGGTCCATTCCAGATGTTTTGGCCAAATTCCTTTCAAAGTATTGTGTGATAATATTTATACCATGTTCATGCTCAAATTGTTGGGTGGATAATAAGCAATAATATTTTAGAACACGCAATATCTTATAATGAGAATAAAATCATTGACTAATTGTATAATAATTAATTGACACACATACATACACAGAGATAGCTCTCACATTAAGCTCATCTCCTTCCAAAAGTACACACACACACTCATACATACACAGAGATAGCTCCTCACATCAAGCTCATCTCCTTCCAAAAGTCTTTTAATATTCCTGTTGCACAACTTTAACTCTTTATATTTGATATCAACACGCTCACCTCCAGTTGATAGCACTATTTGAGCTCTCAAAATATATATATCTATATCTATATATATATATATATATATATATATATCACTAATACTACATATGGCCATCATAATACGGGACTAGCTAGCTAACTAAATTCGAGCTTGGATTTTTCCCATGGAAAATAAAATATAATTAATTGGTTTGATTTGCGAAATTGTCAAACACAATCTTACATTGATTTGCAATTTTTTCTAATTTGGAAGAAACCACGTGAGAAATCACTTGTACCACTCCCAGCTGCTTACTTTTAATCCATGAAAACAAGTATGTTGATGTGAAAATTGATAGATTATTATTTGGGTTGGACACTGTATTTCAAAAATATTTTTGATTTTAAATAAATAAAATTAATATTTTTAGAGTATCTTCATATATTGATATAAAAAATAATTTTTTAAAAATAAAATAAAAATTATTATAACATATTTATAAATAAAAAAAATATTTTATAGAATACAATTCCTTCATGCAATGCTGGTGGCTACCTAAACAGTGTTGTGGACAACAAAAGGCGTAAAAACCTGAGAGAAATAAAATGGAAAATTTGACTTTTCTTCGCAAAATCGGCGAGTAACAAGAAAAATTGATTTTGATGTGAAATAACAAAGATCGGTTGCATGTGCAAATGTATTGCTTCAAGGAAGAGAAAGCGAATGCCACGTGTGATTGGATGGATGAGAGGAGTTGCCAAGTAGCTTTCAATCCTGACCATCCGAAAATCATCTCCGAGAGCACACTGAACCTACCACCATGGCTGCCCCTTTTATTTTATCGTCCTCCCCTCCCCTCCCTTCTTAACAAAAAAAAAAAAAAAAACCTTTAAATTTTATATTTATTTCATATAATAATATAAATTATATCTTGAAATTTCATCTCATAGTTTATAATTTTAGATAAAATAATTTATTGACCCCATAATTATGAGTTTAAATCTCACAACCCTCGTTCTATTTGATAAAAAACTAAGATAATGTGGATTAATATATAAGATAAAATAGTTTCTTGACATGATATTAAATATTTATTGACTCAACGGTTACGAGTTTAAATCTCACAATCCTCGTTCTATTTGATAAAAACTAAGCATGAAGTAGTGGGGATGAATGTGTAATTTTTAAACCCAAAAACTTTTCACTTGAGAAAACATATTAGAGAATAATATAAATTATACTTTCGAGTTTCATTTAGTAATTCAAGTTTTTAGATAAAATAGTTTCTTGATATAGTATCAAAACTTTATTGACTTTACGATCAGAAGTTTAAATCTCATCATCCTTGTTTTATTAGATAAAAACTAAGATAGTGTGGATCGAGGTATAAGATTTAGGTTTAAAGAACTTTTATTTTAAAAAATATATTAACGCATAATATAAATTATATAGTTTGAATTTATTTTATAACTTAAACTTGTAGGTAGGTGAGATATTTACTTGATTTTATTTTTGCACTCCAAATCCATAATCAAAGGCCCGGATTGTGCCATGTAGACAGGGAATCATAAGATAGATAGCCAGAGATCTGTCCATGTGAGGAGTCAAGAAATACACGGATACTACGGCCTCTCTTACGGGGTCCAAGTGGACAGCCTAAGAGCTCACTATTCTTCCACGTCAGAGCCGGGGACGCTGTGTTTGTTTCCATGTGTGAATCACAGGCGAGGTTCGCGGCCAATAATTTCTTTTTTGTTGGTTATGGGGCAATAAATTAATTAAATAATTAAGAAGAACATAAGTGGGCCCACAAGCAGCTAGTGAGATTTGATTTCGAGGGCAAAAGCATGTGCAGCTGCTGTCATTGAGAATTTCCTGGTCCATCAATCAAATCAAATTATTTTTTTTATTTTTATTTTCTTGAATGACAAAATTCAATGTTGCGTTCTTGGCAGGACATGATTCGTGGGGCATGGAACGAGTGCACCGATTGTTTATGTTTTGATGCACGTAGTAGAAAACCCTTCCAGATTTTTACTGGTTGTGCTGAGGAGGTGGGTACTTTTTTTTATCCTGTAAAAAGAAAAAAAAAAAAAACATGTTTGTAGCCGCAAACACGTTTTAAAAAAGAAAATAAATATATGATTTGAATCATAAATTAAAATTAGTTAAATAAATTTATTTTAGTTTAGTTTGATGGAACCACGACAAAAAATTAAATTAAATTAATAATGATAACTTGTAAATAAAAACCTTTTTTTTTTAAAAAAAAAACAATGTAACTCAATTCTTAGTCTATTAAATATTAATGGATTAGATTGGATAAAAAAGAACAATTTATTTATTGGCCCAATTCAACCCAAATTTACATTATAAACCAGTAACTCGAGTAATAAGGGTCCAGCTAATCCTAATTAACTCACTAAACTCGCAATCCAAGATATGGAATCAAGATAACTTTATAATAAAAAACAAATAAAACCACAAAGTCCACTTTTATTTTTATTTGTTTTAATTTAAAATGTTGAATAATGATATATATATATATATATATATATATATATATATATATATATATATATATATATATATATGTGAACTCACGTTAACTTTTCAAACTTATAAACTATGTTATTAAACTTCAAACACCCTATACCAAAAAACCATAAATTCTAATTACCAACTAATCAAATGTTAAAGGTTGAAATTAGAAAAAAAAAAAATTTGAATTATACAAAAGGATGAAAAAAGAAAATTAAAAGAGTGGGGATCAAAATTGAAATAAAAAAAAACAAAATTTTAATTAAAGGGTAAAATTGAAACAAAAAAATTAATTTAACAAAATAATAGAAAAAATTAAAACAATCAAAAGAATAAGGACTAAATTAAAAACCAATTAAAATTTCAAATAAGGACAAGACAAAAACTAGAAATAAAAAGAATAAAGATCAAATTTAACATCTGAAAAAATGAGAGGAAACATTTAAAATTTTGCATTGTGGGTGTGATTTTTTAGAGGAGGAGAAAAAAAAGACCACAGTCATCCTATCGTCACCCTAACCCTGCAACAGGCTATCATAAAAGGAAAAGATGCATGTCGCTTCTAATGATATGATAAAAGCTGGTGTTAGGTTTTCGAGAAGCACCACACACATCAATTATTTTTTAATAATATTTTATATTTTTTAAAATAAAAAAATGCCCTTTAATAGTATTTTTTTTTGTTTTACTATGATTTTAAAGTGCAAAAACATCTATTTCTCCTTGATCAATTTTATAATAACTAATGAACCTTATTAGTTGACTATATTGTTAGTTTAATATGATATGTAGTCAATTGACTTGTTGCACACAACATTGTTATATTAATATAAATACATATCAATTATTAATATAGACTTAGTTTGTTTTTAAAATTCATATAATATTAATGAAACTAATATTTGATTTATAAAACTAGAATAAAGATAAAGTTCACGTGACAAAAATATTTTGGAGAGAAAATTATAATGTTCTTAGAGTTATGAGATTCGTATTGCATTAAAATATTGTTTGTAAAATATTTATGGTCCATGTTGTCTAATATATATATATATATATGAAAAGAAGTGACTATTCTAATAAGTTAAGGTATAAAGATATCTAGAATTAATATGACGTGCTTGTCAAATGATATTTTATTGAACTAACCGGCATGAAAATTTTATATGAAGATATCATTTGTATTTATAAAAAGGCTCACATGATGACTGTATAAATAATTCTTATACTTGATATCACTTAATTATCTTATATTGGAAGTGTTATATTTTCATCATGTTACATATTAGTGAGAATATTCCACATGTTTCCAAATAGAATTGATTTTTAAATTTTTGCACTAGGTGGAATGAGATTTAAAAAGTTTAAATTTTATTTAAAGATCAATGACAATAATATTGCAAACAAATATAATTTAACATGACAGACACGATCCATACTAAAATATCTAAATCAAAACATCATTGATGAAGATATAATAATCACACTAATAGATTAGTTACTAAAAAGTTAAGGCAAATTGGTTACTAAAAGGTCAAGTCAAACTGATCACTAAAAGGTCAATAATACACATGTTCTTAAATAAAATTAATTTTTAAATCCTTAAGCTAGGTATAAGGAGATTTAAAAAAAGTTTTATATCTTATTTAAAGGATCAATGACTATACTATTGTGAACAAATATAATTTAACATGACAGACATAATCCATGCTAAAATATCTAGATCAAAACATTATTGATAAAAGGATAATAATTATACTAATAAATCAATTACTAAAATGTTAAGTCAAATAGCATATTATTTTTTAATATTTGAGAGATCATGATACATTATTAGACAATACGTGAATCTTCAAATATAAACTAATCAATTATTGAATTGACAGTAAATTAATTTTTTGATTTATTTAATTCTATTTATTTAGAATTATAATTTATATTTGAACCAACATATTAGGAATCTAATGAGTCACATATATTAATAAATATTAGTTAGAAACTAAACTACAATAATTAATCAAGTGTGACTTGATTGAAAATAATTTAGAAATTAAACACTACAGTGCATTTAATTTAAGATATATAATTCTAGTACTAGAATATTCATGTGGGAACCTAAATGATTAAATTAATAAAATTATTCTTAAAAAAATATAAAGATATTATTTAAGGGGCATATAATTTTTTTTTATATATTTTTATAGTTTTTAGGATTTCATATAAATATAAAATTCTGCTTCATATCTTTTAAGATGTTGTTTGTAGATAGAAAAACTAAGTGATAGAGTAGAGACCTAACACTCTAGGCATAACAATCTCCTTCTAAATAAAGGTTTAAGATATTTGTCACTAATAGTTTATGTGGATTATCATTGAGGGCCAAACAATTGAATAACTTGTGATTTGCAATAATCTAGTTTTTTAAAAATTATTCAAATATGAAAAAAAAGAAGATATTTAGTTAATAAATTATTAAACAATTCTAAATGGTCTTCAATTTCAACGTTATCCTTGGCTTTGCGCGCCTTTTTCATTTTAGTCCCTCACTTCTGATTCACGCAATTTGGCCCTCAATTGATAATTAAACTTTCAATTGTCTTCAATTTAATCCCTAATTATGCCAAATTAGCTTGGAAAAATTCAATTGGGTCTCCAAAATTAGACTCAAATTAAATTCAAGAATTAAATTTTTCATCAATTAAGCCCTTAATAAAATTAATTTAAAATTTAAAGCATAATTAAGTCCTTGCATAATTAAATTCTTCCTAAATTATTACGGTTCGCCTCCAAAAAATTTCCAAAGTTTCCACCGTGATTTTTCTACCGACACCAAACCCCTTTTATTTTATTATTTTTATTTTTATTTTATTTTGGGGAGTAACCCAAAAATTAGGTTACGATAATTTCAATGCTACTGAATATGGGTGATCAATGTTTTAGATTTTTGTTAATTCTAATTTTAATATTGAATTGTACTATTTTATGTTATATATAATATACTATTGGAATATACTTTTAGAAGGGTATTTTGTCCAGGTTTAGATCTTAGAAAACAAACTAATCTCCATTGATCTCCATTAGTAATCCTGCATTTACAACTTTGTTCAAGCAAGAGTTTTTTATTACTCAGATTATCATAATACAAATAATCTTACCAAGTCAGAAAGCTCCTCTGTGTGTGTGTGTGTGTGTGTGTAGTTTTTACCTTTGGCAAATAAGACAGCACGTTTAAGGGCCCATGAAATCGAAAAGCTTATTCTGCTCCCTAAAATTAACTAAATAAAAAATAACAACACCACCACAAATCTTAGATGTCTATGTTGTAGCTTTTGCTTTTTTCCACCGTAGCTGGTGCCTGTAAATCAATTGATCCCGTAAGTGACAGGCTCCTAGCTCATACAAGGAAACTAACGTATTGCACATCAAACACCAGCTCACTCTTGACTAGATCTTGTACGGCTCAAGCACTATAGACGAGCGAAACAGCCATCACAAACAAACCTAGTGCTTTCGACGTCTATATTCCGATGTCAATGTCGGTTTCTTGTAATAATAGGTTTGTTGTTTGATTTTACCTAAAGGCATCTCCAATGGTGGAGTTACATGAAATTGAACATGAAATTATTTCTAATTAACCAGATGGTCCAAGATAAACCAGAAGATAGCATTTGTAATGCCTTCTTCTGAAACCTTCACCCTCTAATCATCATTGGCCATTGATGCAACAGCTCATCTAGTGTGTTTGGGACAAACCCTAAAAAGAATTTGGTCTATAATTTCCATGGAAAGTGGTAGTGAATCAACACAAGATCTCAAGTGTCGATTACTGTTGTATAGAATGGACAAAAGGGCTGATTCATTGGTAAAAGAAGGCGCTTGCGTACATAAGAGAAATCTTGCACACAATTTATTTTAGTTGGCTAACCAAATAAGAGTTTGAATCTTTGAAGGAGCCATGGATTTCCAAACCTATGTTTGAAAGGAGCTAGCATGGTCTGCTACACTTAATGCACTTAATTAAAGTGCTACAAGATTGCACTGTAAATTTCCCGTTTGTTCATAAATTCCATACCTTCACATCTGGTTTAGAATGATGAAGCTTTACTTCTTGAAGAACCCGATGCAAAAACATTTACAGCTCGTTTTCAGATATTCTTAGGGTTCTCGTCTAATTGACATTCTACACCCAATTAACATTCTCTCGTGATCCCATGTCTTGAATTGCTGTTGTTGGTGCCCTTGAGATGTTATATAATTTTGGAAGCAGAAATTTCAGTGAACCTTCACCCAACCATCTATCACTCCAAAAATAGAATATTCAACTCATTACCCACCACAAATTTAGTACAACCATGCAGAGTTTCAGAAGTTATTAATTTCGTTATGTTTTGTATGTAATGATTAGTATATTTTGTTTTAATTAAAAAAATATAACAAATTGGAACAAGTTTTATCTCGCTCATAATCTCGGTTTATTCAAGAAATTCCACCCAAATTCCTCTCGGAATGTTTCAGTTTTGTTTCGCTCATTTCATTCCAGCTACGTTCCCCTCGTCCCGTTCTGGCTAAATGGTGTTGCTTTAAATAATAAATAGTTTTACATTATCAATCATATATTTTAATTTGACCATTAGATTAAGAGAAATTTTATGAGGAGTGTCTTGATGTATTTATATATATTATATTAAAATTTTAGAGCAATTAGAGAATGTAAAGATCTTGTGAGATTGATGATGACATTCTCATAATATTATATAGGTCTATAATTTTGTTCAGAAAAATATTTTTATCTTGTATATTTTTAGATTAATTTTTTCTCAATTTCATTATTAAGCAACAAGTTTATTACAAATTGAACTTTATAATTTGCTTTGATTTGTTTTATTTAAGATTATTATGGTCTTATAACGCATATCACACATTTGAAAGGTTAACCTAGGTTGACTATAATTGATCCAATTTATCGTTGTTTCAATTTTTTTTAAAATATCAACTTGATTTTTTTAGTTAAACTATATTTTTATCAACTTTCCATGTTATTCTTGAACTCATTAAGTCTATCGAGTTATGTCAGGTCAACTTTCATTTTTTTTTTCCTTATATTTGAAATTTAAATTACACAATTCTAAATATTTTTATTTTTAGGTTTTAATTAAATTTTTTTAGTTATATATATATAACTACAAAATAAAACACTGAAACACTTCAAAACTGAAATATTTTATTTTAATTAAAAAAAATAAAATATCAAATAAAACAAAATTGATAATCTTAGTTTTTAGTGCGCCGAAAGAGAGAAATGCTCATTTTCAAAGACCGGTCTATATTTTTTGCACGACCTCTTTTGATATTGAGCTTAGCCCTCACAACCTCTTGGAAAGTAAGCTTTGTAATTTCCCAAAAAAGAGCCTATTTCCAATCCTCCCCTCTCCTCCTCTTTTAAACCACTTAAAATGTGCCTGGCAGGCAGCATACTAGCCTTTTCATAATCTTTTCCCTTCTATCACCTGGAATAAATTCTAATTTAGGCATCCATTTTCATTACACTACCATGTAGTTTCACGAAATAATTTTCCGCAAAAATGATCACGACAGTGTCATTAGTCATACTTCTAGCTAGGAAATTGTAATCTTGGAAAACATATTTTGACGATTTAGATGAACGAGTAAAACCTCAATTGTCCTAAGCTCTTATAAGAGATATATATCCTAACCCGAACTAGGAATTTACTGTATAAATAGCAAGCTTTCTGCCATCACTTTACTCCCCATGATTCCAAGTATAGAGCATATCAGTAAGTTTATGGTGATAAATTTACAGCTGTGGTTATTGACAAATCACATGCTGGGTTATGGTTAATTATGTCAATGTCCACTGTAGACGGTACGGTAGCATTTCAAAACATGAGAGCACAATTAACCTTCAGTTTTTTCTTGAGCAGGTAAATATTAGTGACTGTGTGTGCCAATAGCAGCGCTAGATTGAATTCAGCAACAGCCCCTCACGGCTGTCTCATTGAAAAAAAATAGAAGAAGGAACTTTCCATTGAAATCCTGGTGTCTTATTGACTGTATTTTTCTACCTTTTTATCCAGGCCCTGTTCAACAGCAAGAACTACGCTCCGTAGGAATCCCGTAAATCAAGAAATCATGAAGCACACCTTGGACCCCACGAGTTTAGATTAATCACGCCCATTTAGCCCGGCTTTAATTTCTTTATATATTCCCCTTTCTTCTTTCATAGCTCTCACACTCTTCCCTCTCTCTGCTTGAGCAGGCTTGAAAAAGAACAAACAATGGCAAACCCTTCTCTCTCTCTCCTCTTCCTACTCTCTCTCATAACCCCAGCCCTCATTTCCTCTTCCCCGGTTCAGGACCCAGAACTTGTAGTACAAGAAGTACATAGGTAAGTGGCTCCACGATTGCTTGAATCTTGTCGGTCCGATATTGTACGTCCCATATGTGTAGTAGCTGATACATTTTTTTGTTTATGTATAGGAGTTGATAAAAATGTGTCACGTTTTGTTTTTGTGGACAGGGCCATCAATGCCTCGAGGAGGAAGCTGGGGTATCTCTCTTGTGGAACCGGCAACCCCATTGATGATTGCTGGAGATGTGATCCCAACTGGGAGAAGAACCGGCAAAGGCTAGCTGATTGTGCAATTGGGTTTGGTAAGAGCGCGATTGGTGGAAGAGATGGTAAAATTTATGTGGTCACAGACTCTGGTAATGATGATCCCGTGAACCCTAAGCCCGGGACTCTCAGGCATGCTGTCATTCAAGAAGAACCATTGTGGATCATTTTTGCTCGCGACATGACAATTCAATTGAAGGAGGAGCTGATCATGAACTCGTTCAAGACTATCGACGGCAGAGGTGCAAGTGTTCATATTGCTGGGGGTCCATGCATTACTATACAATTTGTGACCAACATTATCATACATGGACTGAACATACACGATTGCAAGCAAGGAGGGAATGCTATGGTGAGGGACTCCCCTAGCCACTTTGGATGGAGGACTAAATCAGACGGTGATGCCGTGTCCATCTTTGGTGGTTCTCACATATGGGTGGACCATAATTCGTTGTCAAATTGTAACGATGGACTCGTTGATGCCATTCATGGATCCTCAGCTATCACCATTTCAAACAATTACATGACCCACCATGATAAAGTCATGCTTCTGGGACATAGTGATTCCTACACTCAAGACAAGAACATGCAAGTCACCATAGCCTTTAATCACTTTGGAGAAGGCCTTGTCCAGAGAATGCCTAGGTAAAAGATTTAAAAATTTTAATCACAAAAGTGCTGATTAGTGTAGATTATCAGTCAAACACCGAAACTAATTAGTGTTTCTTCAATTTTCAGATGTAGGCATGGGTATTTCCATGTGGTCAACAACGACTACACGCATTGGGAAATGTATGCCATTGGAGGGAGTGCTAACCCAACCATCAACAGCCAAGGCAATAGATTTGTTGCTCCTGACATCAAGTTCAGCAAAGAGGTGAGGACCGAGACCCCATTTATTGCCCAACTGAAATAACTAACTTCCTGTGAAACTCGACACTCGAAAAGGATTCGCTTTTATAAACCTTAAATAGTACAAACCCTAACTCATGTTTGATCTTCTTAATGAAGGTAACAAAACATGAAGATGCACCGCAAAGTGAATGGAAGAATTGGAATTGGAGGTCTGAAGGAGATCTACTATTGAATGGTGCATTTTTCGTAGCATCTGGTGCCGGCGCTTCTTCGAGCTACGCTAGGGCGTCAAGCTTGGGTGCAAGACCATCTTCACTTGTCGGTCCAATCACGATGGGGGCAGGTGCACTTAGTTGCAAGAAAGGGGCTCGTTGCTAGCTGATGGTGAAAGATTGAAGAAACAGTATTTTGTAACGAGTAATTTGGACTATAATTAATTAGCTGATTAGGGAAGTAATTAAGCAGAAGGGAATTAAAAAATGAGGAGGGTGAAGAAAAGTCCACGCATGCACTAGTTTCGCCTGGCCTTTTCTCCCCTCCAAATTTTTATTCATTTTACCCCCGCATTGCTATCTGAAAATTACAACCTCGATCTGCTTGTTACTCTTCGAACCTATGGCATTCTCTTTGAGAATTCTTGGTGGGATTAGAGAAAACAAGTGCTCTATTAAGTGTTGATATAGTATAAATCAATTATCTATTCATGCTGAACGTCTTTTCTCCATCTCTCTCAAACATGGACGAAGCCAAGGACAAAGTGAAACATTCACAGCAAGTGAAGACAGGAAAAAAGCTTTTCAACCTTTAACAATTGAATTGATGCAAGTGATTAGGAAAGTGCAACCACCACCAAAAGTCCAGAATTATTACAATTGGGTGCCCGATTTTCTCACAAATAAAGGCTGGCTGAGAAAATAAAAATCAAGCTAGCCACACAGAGAATTATAGGTACATCAATCTATCACACTAGTTTCCTTCCATAATTAGATATACAAAAAATGCTATCCACACAGCTACTACCCTCTCCTTTTTAGTTAACGAATTAAGAGCATGCAATGCCAAAAAAAAGCTCCTTTCACCAATCCTTTTGAGGAGCAATGATCGAAGGGAATCACCTTACCTTCTTCAGCTCATTTTTTAACATTTTCTAACTACAAATTTCACCAATGAGTTTTAAATCAAAAAAGAAATTTACCACTAGCTAACTACCAAAAAAGGGTCCCCTGGTGATCAGTGCTAAGCAATATTCGGACCTACATAAGATTTGAGAATGGATTGGGAGGGAGAACACAAGGAGAAAAGCACATGCATGCCATGGATCTTCTGTTGATGGATTGGACTCTTCTTTGTTCCTAAATCTAGTTTCAACGCAATCCCTTTCTTTATTGAAGGCTACGCATATTATAATTTAGCAGTAGTAGAGCACACGCAAATCAGGAGGAGTTTTTTTGACGATCCCATCATGTGGGTGTATCAAGCTCCCTGCTTTCCAGGTATATATGGAGAAACGTGAACTATATACGCGGTGTTTTTCTCCCTGAAGTAATAATTCACGGGCTTTGTCATGTGCACTTCATCTGATCAGATGATAGCCGCCGACGCTTGTCCCGGAATTTATTTTATAATAGCAACCACCAGGTCATGATGAGCCGAGGTTCTCATTCTATCCAAAAGGAATTTATTAAAAAACGTAGAGTCAGAGAACAATTATCAATAGCATCGATCGTATCTCCCCAAAGCCTTAAAAAACCTCAAAAAGTCCTGTGCCCAAGATATCAGCTAGGGCCGCTGTGGTGGGTTGAGTTCTGCATTGCAATAGAATGTTTTGTTTGCCTGATGAGCTTTGGAAGAAGACAAGGAATCATGCGTGTAAGCCCTGATAATAATAATAATAAATAATATTATTTTTTTAAAGAGTAACTCTACATAGTAATAATAATAATAATAATAATAATAATAATAATAATAAAAATATATATAAAAATTGGATCAGAGGGATTTATAAGTGAATTCTGATCAATTAATAAATATCATCTAACTACATTTATCCATATATTATTGAATAATAAATAAATTATAGCAATAAAACATTTCTTCTTTCCTTCCCGGGGTATATTCGTTTACCCAATCAAACTGACACCTCATAAACTTTGTTCTGATATATTCTAAAATTCAATAATTCTTTTAAAAATATGTGAATATAACAAACCAATCTATTATGTGAAAAAACAAATAATAAAAATTAGAAAAAATCCAAAAATAATAAGAAAAATATAAAATAGCATCTTCGTAGACAAACTTAACTATATTCTTGGACTTAGCTAGCTCCAAAGAGCTAACCTCTAAATGGAACTTGACCCCTCCCACAATTTCTGACAAAACCTTAGATCGATCCAAAAATCAAATATAATATTACACAGAAAATCAATTTCAATGAAGATATTTTCACAGAAAATTTTGAACCTAAGCAAAACTTAGGATAACTTCTTGTGCCATCTCCATAATCTCTTTGTTCGACAGTTTGCACTCGTCATTTGTTATAAAAAAAATCTTTTGTTCTTCAGTTTAGTAGTTTTATCCTCAGCAAATACATTTAGAATACCATTGGCATCGATGGAAAAATAAACATTATGAAAGAAGAACGAGGAATGCCATATAACTCAAACTTGCCCAGCAAATTGCTGCCATGCATCCTAGCTCGCTCACCCTCGTAGACCTGAATCAACAAGCAGAGTAGGTGGAGAAAAACTGCTCTTTCTTGGAAGAGATGGTAGTGTTCCTTGGAATCTATAGTTTCAAATAATCATTTCATCTAAAAATTAAAGTTTTAGGTAAAATCTTAGAATATAATATATATTATTCTTTAACATAATTTATTAAGTAAGTTTTTTTTTTATTTTGAAACTTATATAAATCCATACTAAATTATACTTAATTATTTATAAAACGAGGATGATAAAATTTGAACCATTAACTATTAAATCAATAAAATTCTAATATCATTTTAAAAAATTATCACATTAAAAAATTTACACTATTAAATAAACTTTAAAATATAATTTATATTATTTTTTCTATTTAGTCTCACTAAGGACAGAAGGGTTACATCGAGCAACAAAAGGTCATGAACCTTCTCATTACATTTACTGCAAAGAATCGTGGCCTGAACAACAACATCATAAGCTAGCCTCAGCTACATATTGAAGAAGCTACGCAACAGCTACTATGAGTATATCTCTTCTGTTTGCTTCTCCAGTTCCAAATATTTCTTCTTTTATCATTCTGGGTGTCCTTGTTTGCTTCTACTATAGAGGCTCTCCATTTAAAATTGTATTTTATTATTAGAAAATAATATAAATTATATTATAAAATCTTACCTAACAATTTAATTTTTTAGATGAGATAATTTTTTTACATGTTATCAGAGTTTTGTTAATCTAGTGATTATAAGTTGAATTTCACCACCCTCATTTTATTTAATAAAAATCAAGTATAGAATAATATGAGTCTATACAAGTTTCAAGTGCAAAAATCTTATATTTGAAAGGATACATTAAATAATAATATAAATTATTTTTTAGAACTTTACCTAATATTTTAAGCTTTTAGATGAAATGATTTCGTTATCTTTTCCCTCATTTTCTATCTTTTCAATTATGGATTTCACCACAACCAGACCTTTCTCATTGAAGAACCGAGAGCAACTCTATGATTTTTCTCCAACTCCTTCATATATATCTTGCTCATCCTATATGTTTTTCATCAATAATTTTAGTTTTATCGCTAATGCCACCACTATTTTCGCATTCATTCTCAAAGCAAACTCACTTGAGTTGTTTCAAGATTGTCCAAGTTGTTCACTAACACATCAGGGGTTTGATTCGAGCTTCTTATAGAAGAGTAATGTTCCTTGTCATCCAACTTTGGTGTTGGGCACAATATTTTAAAAATATTTTTTTAAATCAAATATTTTGGGTATTTTTAAAACATTTTTATATGTTAATATCAAAAATAATTTTAAAAAATTTAATATATTTTTAAATTAAAAATATTTTAAAAAACAACTTCAACCACAATTCAAAAAAGATATGACGTATTGTCTCATTAAGAAAGTTAGAAGAATAGGTGAGTAATAACAATTTAATTATTTATATATTTAAATATAAAATCTCTTTTTTTAAACCATTTTATGCAAATTCTAAACTTAAAATTAATGATTTTTATGTAATTTTCCATCATGGAAACATGAATTCCATCTTTTACAACATTGTACCACCAACTTTTAGGAGGTGTTTGGGAGTATGAATGCGATTGTTTTAAAAAGTGTTTTTTGTTTATAAATACATCAAAATCATATTTTTTTTATTTTTTTAAAATTATTTTTGACATCAGCACATCAAAATGATCTAAAAACATAAAAAAAATTCATTTAAAATAATTTTTTTTTTTCAAATTTTGGCTAAATAACGGTACAGCCGCTTAACCAAACAGGTAGCATCATAGTAAGTATGCTCGTTACAAATTCAACATTTTTTTAATTGAAAGTGAATTTCCAAATCTAATAACTATCAAATATTTTTTTTAAATAACCCACATTAAATAAAGGAATTTTATTGAATTTAGAAACTTGTCTATAAAAATAGTAGCTACAAACTATGTTCTTAGTGCACAATCCATTGTAAACACGACATGTCCATGGCACCTATACAGGGTTTGTAAGAATAGGTATAGGGTTTGGTCGATCCCTAAGCATGTGGCAGACAATTAGTGAAATCTGACATAATTATGGATTGCGACTTAATACCAGCAGAATTTGAGGCCATCATCCAAAAAGTAAAGCCTCGACATGTGCATTAATTAGATTGCCATAGCAACATGGTCTTCAGGTGATTAAGTGCATTAATTATTAATAAGGGAAAAACATATCTTATCTTCTTTAAACCTCTCATAAATAAATACTTCATTTTTCCTACTCTTCTAAAGCAAGAATTATCATATTCTCTAGCCGTGATGAGTGTATATATATATATATATATATATATTAGCCAGTCTACTTGCTTTCGAATATATTTTCACTTTCTTTTGTATAACAATTATTAAGTTCTTACAACTATATTATACGATGATTAGCTTCTTAGATTTCTCTACATCAAATTTAAAAAAATATTGGACAAAGATTTTGTTAAAGATCTATGGAATTATGCATTATTTTGTTATTTTCTTTCTTGCTTTCATTTACGCTTCCACAAAGATAAATTTCATGGAATGAACTGTTAAAGGGTTTGATATGTGCTTTGCAGATTTTAAGTTTTAATCAGGATATGTTGACTTTGTAAAAACTTGTGATAGCCGGGAGTTTACTCATTCAGTCTAGACCTGTAAAAAAATGACTAAAGAAAGATGGGGTTTCTTCAAATATAAAAAAATAAAAAAAGTTAAAATTTTAATGTTTTATTCAATTATTTTAACGCCTTATACTTAGTATGTTTTTACTTTATTATATTGATGAACTATTAAAGGGTTTGATATCTACCTTGCAGATTTTAAATTTGAGTCAAGATATGTCGACTTTGTAAAAGCTTATGATAGCTAAGAGTTTACTCACTCAGTTCAGACCCATAAAAAAATGACTAAAAAGAGATAGGGTTTCCTCAAATAAATAAATATTAAAATTTGAATGTTTTATTCAATTATATTAATGCCTTATACTTGGTATGTTTTTAATGTATTATATCGAGTTAATTATCATATCTGAATTTATAAGATGACAATTAATTAAGCACGTTTGAGTAAATATTTTATGATTGAATGTTTGTTAAGATAAAAATTCTCAAACCCTTACAAATACAAAGCCTCGCTAAACAAACAAAAAAAAAAAACTGCAAGTAAAAACTGAAGATTGAACACCTAGTCAGTTATGCATAATATATATATATATTTTAGAATACTTCATTTATAGTTTTGTTCAAGAACTTCATTCACCTTAGCCATTCTAAACTCATAGCTTGGCCCAATTTCGTTTCGAACATGATAGATTAAGATTAGGGTTAGTGCATGCTGACCACACTAAAATATAACCCCAACTTAAAACAAATTGAACCTAGGATTATTCAATTCAAACCCACTTAAAACAAATTGAACCTGCCCAATTCCCAGATATGGACTAACATTTAATTAATCTCGTAATCTCTTTCTGGCATGCCCCGAAGGCCAATGGTGATCGAAGAGAAATGTTTCTAAATTCAAGGCCTGCCCATTTTTGATGGTTTGAACTTTGAATTCTAGATATTATTCCTTCAAAACCTCAATCATGGGCCTTAAGAATCTACAGGTACTTTTTTTCCATTGAAGGTCTCCAAATATTTTCTACGTTTAATTAATTAAGCACAAAGGAAGAGTAACTGATGCATGAATAATAATTAATACACCTTTAATTAGTCAATTGAAATAGGGGAGGTAACAAGTAGCTCAAGAAATTCCATCGAGAAAGTGTGAAATAGTCAATTGACTCCATCCAGCTATGCTATTTTCCACCAGCATCGCCAGAAAATGTTGAACGTTTGTTTATTTAATATGATTTAAATAAATTATGGATAGATAAATAAGATTTAAAAAACTCTAGGGTTTTCTGCTTAAAGAACCATTGACTTTTCTAGATTTAATTATTTATTCATGGTGGTTAATCAAATATTGATAATGATAAGGATTCATTATTATTAATTCCTTAACTTCTTAGCTTCTAATAATAATAACTCAATTTTTTTTTATTATTATTACAAACTCTTCCTCACCTTATATTTGTTTTTTTTTCCTCGCTTAATTTTTTCTTTAAAATCTAGAGTTTAAATTCATATTATTGGAAGATATTCGAGTTTTATATTTTTTGGTTCAAAGACATTTTAAAATCTAGAGTTTAAAATCAAGGTGCTCTTGTTGTGATCCTAGGAGATATATTCTAGTTGCAAAGGTGAGAAGAAATAAAGCCTCAAAGATAAAAAAAATAATAATCCATAGTTGATAGTAACATATGTCTCATTACTTTAAAATGTTTCAACAAGAAACTATCCTTTTTTTCTATTTTAATTTAAGTATTTTTATTTTTATTTTTATTTTGAATTAATATCAATTGTAAATTTGGCTAGATGCTTAGTAAGCATGCTAATATTATATTAATATAATTGTGATGAAAACTTGTTTGTCATGATTACTTAATTTAATTAAATTTGTATAAAGTTTGGCTTTTCTTGAAAACATTCTTATGCTTAGCATGCCTTGTTATGATTAATTAAACATCAATCCTCACTATCTAATACATAATAAAACATATTTTGACTACAATCTTAAGGCTTTATTATCCATCTAAACAATGTTAACTGTACAGATTAATCTATACATCTATAGATATATATTATTTAGTTTATTATGTGTAAATTATTGTAATTTTATAGATTAATATCTAAGGAGGGTTTTAGTATCTTTAAAATTTATGTTAGCAAGAACAATAATTAAATCGAGCAAGAAGAGACTACTACTCTGGATCGTGGAAAGTTGTTCCTATGATTATGTCCCAGAAAGGCATCACGATTCACTATTAGTCTTGTCTCAGCATTGACTGGTTTCGTGCTCAAAAGAAGATGAAGATTGTGGCCTGGTTACCAAACAAACCTTAATTACCGGAGTTCAATGAAAGCTTCATTAATGAGCGGGATCGCGAAGATTATGAACTCAGTAAATGATGTATGTGTATGTATGTATGTATATATATATAGCCATTGTTATTAAATTCCGAGCAAGTTTGTGGCAGGTGAGAAGGTTTACAATTTATGTCTGCATGTCCCTAAGAAAAATGAAGTAAAATTATTAGGGCTCACTTTCACAAGTGAGTAAGAAGAGGGTTATACAGGAAGGCTTAGAGACTCATTCCAAGGATGAGGGACAGGAAGTTGAACCACTAGTTTAAATATATCTCCGAAGCATAAAAAAATGAAAAAGATAAAAGGGTGTGTGTAATTTTCAAAAATATATCTCCTCCTATATGATGCAATTATTTCTTCTTTCTTTTTTTTTCTTGTGTATTTTTTTTTTATAATCAAGGTGTTTGGGTCATCTTGCATGCACCATAATTAATTCTCTAATTTACTGAATATCTTGTAAACCTAATGAATATATATAACACTACTGGAATGATAGGCGTGCATGGTAGAGTTTAAACTCGAATAGCTGACAAAAATAAGGGTCTGTTTGGGAGAGCTGTTGCAGTAGCTTTTTAAAGTGCTTTTCGTGCCGAAAATACCACTGGAATAACAGGCATGCATGATAAAACTTAAATTCGAATAGCCGACAAAAACAAATGTTGTGCTCCCAAGTCCCTACTTGCATTATTTCTTCTCTTTAAACTAGGAAGCTCAACCACCTTAGTCAAACCATCCCATTTTCATTAAACTTGACTACTCTCGAACAGATTCATTCATGTCCTTGTGCGTCAATCCAGATCTTGAATCCTATTTGGGTTTAGGAAAAGATCAACTGATTTTGAGGTTATGATATCAATGATGCAAATGTGTGATGGTGAATAATAACCAGTGTACGAGGTTGCTGTTGAGGCATTAATCTTGATGGCGCATGATAGTTCAAGAATTATTATCAAAGATGGTTGTGATCTACAAAATAAATGGAGATCTTAAATGATTTGAGTGTGTTTTCTAGATCTCCAGTCAAACAATCAGCCAGTACAATTAGTGTAGATAATAGATAATAAAAACACAAGAGAGATTAAAAGAAATATATATTTTTTTATTTTTTATTAATATAAGTATCTGGTCAGCTTGTGTATATCTTGACTAATCCTATAAATACTAAAATTAATAATTATATAAATATTTAATGATTATTATATTTTAAATAATAGGTAATATTGTTTTTTTTTTTTTTTTATTATTAATAGACATTGATACAAAACTCCAGTTAAAAACTAGACTATCTAATTTAATTTATTTTGTATTTTATTCTCTTTTCCTCCGTGTTTTATTTTACTTTTGTCTTCTTCTCTCTATTTTCACTCTCATTCTCTTTGTCTTCGGGGTGTTTGGAAGTATAATTATAGTTGTTTTTTAAAGTGTTTTTTTATTTAAAAATATATTAAAATAATATTTTTTTTATTTTTAAAAAATTATTTTTGATATCAGCATATCAAAATAATCTAAATTTTTTTAATTTAAAATATAAAAAAAAAATTAAATTTAGTCAAAACACTGGTTTGACCACATGCACTCCATCTCCACCCTCAACGCTGGACACAATCTCCATCCATCATGCCTCTATGCTAGGTAAGTCTCTTTTTTTTTTTTTTTTTTGCTTTTTTTTTTTGCTATTATTTGTTGAGGGACCATTTTATTTTAAATTAATTCATTTATCTCCATCATCAACTATACAAATGTTCTTTTTGAAGTGGTGCCATTGACAAATCCAACCAACCAAATCACATGGTCACTTTTTCTCTATTTAAGATTTTTCTCAATTGGAACGGTCCACGAAACAACTATATGATCTAAACAAAATAATCCAAAAGTATATATTAACAATATTAATAAAGAATGGTGGTAATGAGGCTTTCTTTTCTCTGGCAACCGCGGCGTCCCACGGTGGACCTTATTAAACCTGAGCCTGTCCCGACAAAATTCTTAATTGAACCCTAGTTGTGTTTTGCCCTGAGTGTGCCTGCCGGCCAGCAACAATTGCCATTTAAGATCAACTTTATAATTGTCGTAATAAATAATGTCAGCATTATGATGTTTCCGGCCTTGACTCTTTCTTGCAAGTTTGTTCATCCATCCCAGTTCAGATTTTGATTTTCTTTTTCTTTCCTTTGACTTTCTGAGTTAGGTGATTTTCAGACATTTTATATGGGATAAGTAAACAGAAAATAAGAAAAAGTACTAGTAAAAAATAATCTTAAATGCATATTATTTCGTTAAGAAATGCTGCACTACGACATTTTATTTGGTTCGGAAATACAACAATACGATATTTTATATTTTTTTAAATTATTTTTGATATTAACACATGAAAATGATATGAAATTATTAAATTTTTTAATTTAAAATAAAAATAAAAAATAATTTTTTAAAATAATTTTTAAAAACATGTTTGAAATGCATTGTAAAACCATCGTAAGATATATATATATATTTTTTTTCATAAAAATCTTCTTTCTTTTTATTCTATATACAAAATTTCATCTCATCATAGCATTAACTAACCACACATTTTTTTAACCACAACTTTAAAAAGTAATACAATGTCAAACACATGCTAAATAAAATAATGATTACAACCTTATGCTTAGCAAAGATGTAAGTTGTGGCCTCGTATGGATAACATTTTTTATGTCTTCGGTGCATCCTAACATAATTTTCACAACTATTTAATCAAGTATATGTTTTTTATAAAAATATATATTTTTTTAACCATATTTGTAAAAATTAACACAATGTTAAGCAAAATGTCAACATAAATTCAGCTTATGCTTAGAAATGGTGTGAGTTGCGCGCACGTATAAGGATAACATTTTCAGTCTTTATTAAATTAAATTAAATTAAAAAAGTCATTTGACGTCTAAGATCTCATATATATATTATTGCAGTTTCTATCAAAATATATGCAGAAGAAATTCCTAAGCATGCACTAAATTAATTTACGAAATGCCTTTTAGGGCATAAATTAATTTTTTTTTTTTTTTAGAATGATTACAGAGAATCAAGTTTTTTTTTTTTTTTCTCCAACATAATTGGTCTTACAATTCTTGGATATCTAGAACTCCACGTATAGGCCAGAAATGAAGACAATGTCTGGCCGCCGGGATTCTTGGACGGATTCAGACTAAATATTTCAAATTATTTTTTGGGCTTTAAAATAAAACAATCAGGTTCTTTTTTCTCTTCATCTGAATTGTATATCCAACGGCCGGAAATAAATAAAAGTTGACGGCTTATTATTAATATATTATGCACTAAAAAAAACATGTCACCTGTTTGATATTATTACATTAAAATAATCTTAAAACACTAATTTTTTAATTAAAATAATAACAATAAAAAATTTCTAGTCTACGCTTGTTGGCATTCAAGGGAAACCTTAAAAAAAACAAAAGATATACCTTGAACATGTACGCATCGTTTTGATATTGATGAAGAGGAAATACTGATTTTTTCAGGGGAGCAATCATGTGTGTCTTTCGTAGGTGAACTCAGTGGGTGCGTGCATGTGAACAGTAATATTGATTTCATATGTCATGATGTAATTAAATTCCCTATACAAATTATAATAAAAATACAATAACTATAGGCTAAATTTTCTAGAAGATTATCATGCGTTGAACTGGTTTTTGTTTTCCGACTTAACTTGTTCGTATGTTTGATGATGTTTGTTGAGTGTGTACTTGGTATTTAGGTAGCTTATGTGATTGGTTTTTTTTATTATTAGGTTTTAGGAAAATACTAAAAAAATCGATTTAAATATACATATTTGGTTAATCTAGTTATGAGATGAATTTTTATATGTGAAATTAATTAATTAATTTAATTTGGGTAAAACTGAAATTTTAAACTTAATTACATATGAATTCTTCACAGGAAATATAAACTATATTTTTCTAAATGGTTCAGGAAAAAATATATATCATCGATATACAAAACAATATATAAGAGCTTGTTTCAAATTGTACTTCAATCATTTAAAAAATATATTTTAATTTTTTATATATATTTGAAAATTTTCTTTATATATTAATATTAAAAATAAATTTTAAAACTAAAAAAATATAATTTTAATACATATATAAAAAAAAACACTTTGACCAAAACAAACCTTTTTCTTAACTTGTGACCAAAGGCACAAACCCTTGACTGACTGGATTTTATTTCTCAAATTAAATAATTAAGGGAGAAAAAGTATTTTAGTAGTAAACCCAACTGGAAAAGAAATTGGGGACTCTCATTACTATTTTTCATTCACCAAACAAAAAATAAACAGGGGACTCTCTCCTGACCTGTCTATAAAACCAGAGACAGCCTACCCCTTCTACCTCATTCATTACACAACACATAAGAAACAACTTGTGTATCAGATGGAGGAAACTCATGACACCGCACCCGCTGCCACCCCCACCATCTCCGGCGACCTCATGAGCAGTCAATTTCAATTCTCCGATAAGAATTCATTGCCTAAACCCGACGTCCAAATCCTCACTTCCAATGGCCTCCGCATCCCGGCTCACACTGGCATTCTCGTACGTCCCTTTTCTCTCTCTCTTTTAGTTTTTAGCTTTCCCTTATCTTGATTGATTCTCAAATCGAGTTTTTAGCTTCTTCTTTTTTGTTTGTTTAATGATATGATGAGTTTTATATTTTGTTATTTTTGTTGGCAGGCATCAGTGTCACCGGTGCTGGAAAATATCATAGACAGGCCGCATAAACACCATAGCTCCGAGAAGATCATTCCTATCCTCGGCGTTCCATGCGACGCCGTTTCCTCTTTCATTCAATTCCTCTACTCCTCAAGGTTTACCCAGCTTTTCATTATTATTATTATTATTATTATTATTATTATTCAAGGGTATTTATTTAATTTAATTTTAGACGTTTTTTGTTGTGGCCTCATGAATCGACAAGCTTATCTCAGCCGATCATTCTTTGAAATCCTGGTCAATATCCAACGGCCGGAAATAAATAAAAGCTGACGTCTTATTATTAATATTTTTACTTTTTTGACTTTTCTATTTTTTCCGTCCAGTTTAATGTAAAACCTGACTACAGTAATTCCAAATGTTATTAGCTTGAAGTTTAATTAACTGCTCTCAGTTTCTGGTAAATGACGAGAGATAGCGCCCCTGGTGCAGGTGTAGCGAGGAGGAGTTGGAGAAGTATGGAATCCATCTACTGGCGTTGTCACACGTGTACCTGGTCCCACAGTTGAAGCACATATGTTCAAAATCTGTTGGTCAACGTTTGACCATTGAGAATGTGGTGGATGTACTCCAACTGGCTAGGCTCTGTGACTCGCCGGATCTTTATGTCAAGTGTATGAAGATGCTGTCTAATAATTTCAATGCCGTAGAGAAAACAGAAGGGTGGAAGTTCATGCAGGAGAATGACCCTTTTCTTGAGCTCGAGATTCTCAAATTCATCGACGAAGCTGAATCGGTGAGTTCTGATCGTTAGATTATATGAAAAACACAATTGAAGAATAAAATTGAAGGCAAACACGATCGACGCGGTTGAAATTGAAATTGTGAGATATTGATTTGCAGAGGAAGATGAGAACAAGGAGGCGTAGGGAGGAGCAGAGACTGTTTCTGGAGCTAAGCGAAGCAATGGAGTGCTTAGAACACATATGCACAGAAGGGTGCACAGATGTTGGTCCATCTGACATGGATCCTAGCAATAAACGGGGTCCGTGCAACAAGTTCTCCACATGCGAAGGTCTCCAGTTTCTGATCAAGCACTTCGCCACGTGTAAGAATCGGGTTAGTGGAAAATGCTCAAGGTGTAAGCGGATGGGTCAGCTCTTAAGACTCCACTCGTCAATCTGTGACCGAACTGATTCTTGCAGGGTTCCACTTTGCAGGTATCGGATTTAAATCCCTTTATTTTGTTTCTCCATCGTTTAGTTTAACTAGTTGTGGATCATACTTAGTTATGAGTTATGATGGTGCATTATTATTATTATTATTATTATTATTATTATTAGTAATTGGCTTTGCAAGTTTCTGAGGCCATTAGTTGGCCAAGGAAAGGATAGATTTTTAATGGGATTTGGCATTTATTTATTTATTTTAAGGAAATGGGAGATTTTTTAGAGAGTGATAGTGGAGTTTCATTCATAATCCCCACCACAGAAACGAAGCCCTTTTAAGAATCTTAGGTTGACGACTCTTACATCATGGCTTCCAAATGTAATGGTACAAAATGTTTTGGTTTTTTTCTTCTTTAATATCATGGATGCATTCACACAATTCACAAGTGGACGGTCACTTTTATTTATATATCGGCCAGAAAATATAAGGTTTATTTTTTTCCCATTTAAAACTACTTGCGAAGTGTATTTCGCCACGTTATACATGAACATCGATAATATTAAAAAATAATATAAATTATAGTTTGGAGTTTTTTAGATAAAATAATTTTTTAATACAATATTAGAGTTTTGTTGACCCAACGATCATAAATTTGAATCTCATCTTTATTTTATTTGATAAAAATCAAGTATAGAGTAATGCGAGTCTATGCAATTTTCAAGCTCAAATAACTTTTATTTGAGAGAGTTTATTAAAAAATAATATAAATTATATTTAATAATTTAAATTTTTAGATAAAATAATATATTTTGATTGTTTTTTAACACAAGGAACCACTTTTTAGTAGCTAACTTTAGCTAGTGGATTGCTTTTGATTTATATATATATTGGCACTTGGAAGAGTAAAACTGGTCGTTGCGTGGTCACAATTGGCTAGCCTTTTCCGGCGAAGCTTCAAGTTTTTACCCGATTTTGTGTGGTTATATACTCTTTTGTTCTGGATTCTGCATAAAAATCTAAGAGAAGAGTCATTTCTGTCCATCCATTAATTCCAATGAAATGATGGCTGCTTTAATCAGTTTCTGATAGAGAAGGAAGTGCATTGCACTAAGCTAATAAGTCCAAGCGAGGGCTCCCTCAATGTGACACATAAATATGATATTTTCAACAGATTTTTTTTTCTCATCATGTTTTTTTCCATCCAAATCTTTTGGGTCGCCCAACTTGACTGAGGAAGAAATGGAGCCGCTAATGGTGGACCACCTCTCCCAGCTTCCAAATACAAATATCTTTGATTACAAGACAACCAACAATTCAGTCGCCAACTAGGAATTATTGAAGGGTTCCTGTTCCTGTTATGAATGCTTCGATAACATGGCTGTACCTGGTCCTAATTTACTGCAAGACTGTTCGTGTCCAAAACCTAACATTGCTTTTCACCTGTGACAGGCAATTCAAACTGAAAATTCAGCGAGAGAAAAAAGGAGATGAAACCCTGTGGAGCTTATTGGTGAAGAAGGTTGCGTCTGCTAGGGTGATGTCTTCTCTATCTCTCCCCAAGAGGAAAAGAGAGGAACCGAGGGAAACAATACACGATCATGGTATTAGAAACTTCAGAATATAGTCGAACAGCTTGTAATTTTAAGTTCTTTTTGTTGACAGTGGAGCTTGGGTTCAGGTTTCTGTAAAAAAAAATAAAATAGTTATGTTCTCTGATAGTTTAGAGGTTGCTGCAAGCAAGTCTTTCTTTAGTAGGTCGGCTAATTGTAACCCTACAGCTTTCATCGATCATTTCTCTGTTGTGGCTGTAAAATTTATATAAGAAAGAGTATCTGATATATATTATAGTTGCAGAATTTTCAAGATTCAACGCCAGAAAAAAATGCCCACAATAAACTCTTAATGCCATCGATCGCATTCTCCCGATCATCCAATTCAACTCTCGAGGACTCGAATCTATGTTCCACCAAGATACATGTAGTTTGAGTTAGGGAAAGATGGAGTACTGATAGGATGAAGGGCAAAGGACTTCCAATTAGCAATTATGTAGGGAAAAGGATTATCCTAATCTCGTAACATTATCTTTTCCCCCTCAACTTTTTCCTGTTGTTATCCCTACTTGGACGCTTACAATTAATCACATGAAATGTTTTGTCAATGAAATCTCCACCAGTACTAAAAATAAATAATCATATAATAGGTATATAATAGGTGAACTAGTAGTATATAATAACTGGATCGGTAGTGTTGTTTTCATGATCTCAGGTTTGAAAACTGTGATTATTAATATGACGATTATTAAAAATTAGTTTTGGATAATTAATTGAAGGGAAAAGTGGCCTGAATACAGGAACGTTTTTCCAAGGTGAAGCTGAGATGTTCAGCTTATACGAGCACTGTTAAAGAGAGCTCGTGCAAACAAGGAATCCGATCATGGCCGACCAGGATCATCATCAGGATCGACGCCTGCAGCTTTAGTGCGACTTCCTGGTTCAAGCGGCTGCGAAATAACTCATGATAAGGTTTTGTAAGCAGAAAATGCTTTCTTTTTGTTGGAAAAAAGAGAAAAAGTGTAACCACTGGTGGAAAAGAACTGCAGTTATTGTCGACGACAGCTTTATAAATTATGACACAAATTTGTAAATGGCCGGCCTGCTCCATCGAAGCTGGTTGGACTCCAAGAGACCTCCACACATGGGAAATTACAGTAGATCGGGATGAACTTCAATTAGCAATGCTTTTCTTTTTTGAATGATGTTCTCTGCTAAATTCTTGTTTAAAATAACATTATTCCATTAAAAAAATCAAAACAGTATTATTTTAAAATGAACAACAGATGTGATCCAGCAGACTTACAGCACAGACAGGGTTTAAGAAGTGTAATCTTTAGAGTACTAGCAGGCAGGAAGTGGGGCATCAGGCCCACTCCGTCGTCCACGCCTGAAAAGCTCCGAGCAACATGCTTCCTGGAATGAACAAGCCCGGCAATATCTTCCACATGTAGTTATTTTAACGGTGAAATTCATGAGTGTGTTCTTCCCCTTCCAATTTTCTATATTGGTATCCCTAGGACTCGATCCTGACAGTTACTATCATTAAAGTCTTCTCGTGTGCTGAAAGCTAGAACAGGCCCCCATTTCCAATTTAAAAATTCTGCTAACTTAAACACTTTGATGCACGCCAGCTTGTAAAAACTATAGTTTATTAAGTGTTTAGGTCATGATATGACACGACTAGATAAAACTTTAATCTAAATAGAATATGTAAGGGTCTAATACATGCTTGTTAATTCCAAAATTTTCTAATTTCCTTGTTAATTCCAAAATTTTCTAATTGTTTCTAGTCTATTTATAAAGCATATAAATATTTAAACATTGAGACTTTTTTATTTTTTATTATTTTTTTAATAAATATAAGGTTGATATCAATAACTTTTTTTATTATTAAGATTGATATGTTTTGGTGTTGTTAGTCTATTTTTAAATTTTAAGTACATCAATTGTTTTTAATTTTTTATGGGTTCAAATACAAAAATCTAAAAATTTAATTGAAATACAAGTTAACCTGAATATTCCAATTACAAATAGAAATAATAAATAAAATCCTTTCAATAATTAACAAGTGATTGAGTATTTGTTTGAGAGTGTGGTTGTAGTTATTTTTTAAAGTGTTTTCTATTCAAAAAACATTAAAATGATGATTTTTTTTTAATTTTAAAAAAATATTTTTGACATCAGCACATGAAAATAATCTAAAAACACCAAAAAAATTTAATTTAAAGTAGAAAATAAAAAACATATTTTTTTTTCAAAAATATTTTTGAAACACTGTGACAAATAAAAATTAAAATAGAATAAATTCAAAGACTGAAATTTATGGTTATGTAAGCATTACTGTCTTTAACATTTTTTTTTCTTTTTTTTTTAGAATGAATATTGTTTTCATTGGTTCATGGGATGCTTTTTTTTTTTTCTTCTAAATAATTAATAAAAAACTATTAGTCTCAAATTAGACCTCAATCAATACACCAATTCTCAGTTTTGTCCCTAGTGTATCAAAGTTTATCAATTAGGCCTACCTATGCTATTTAGTTAGTATGAGCCATAAGGGCAAGTCCAATGATGACATATTTGAAGAGGCAAAAGCAAAAAATTATCTATTTAGCTCTTGTGAATCATTTTATGTCACTCCAATATGAGCAACCATTTTAGCTCTTAAAATGGCTGCTCTCTATGTCCGGAGATATTTGTGGCAACTTTTAAATGAAAAGCCATAAATTATAAGTTAATTTTTTATTTCAAATGAGAGAGGGAGAGGCGGGGGTGCTGGGTGCAGGGTGCTGGGTCCAGGGTGATTTTAAGGTTAGTTTTTTTTTTTTATTATTATTTTAAATCTTATTTGTTTATTTAAATATAATTAAAATTAATAATTATAAAATGGGTTTTTTACAAGTAGTTATTTAATTATATAAATTACTTATATTAATTATAAAAAAATTAATTATTTTTAATTAGCTTTAAATATATTTTTTTGGATTATAAAATTGATTTCAATTCAATTTGTTTTTTTATAGTTCTTCTAACACTCAATGATAATAAATAGCATTGATTAAATGTATCATAAAAATTAAAATGATTCATGATGAACTTTAATGGAATAAAATAAAGATGGTTATTCTTAATAATTATATTGTTGGAGGGTTTATTAAAAGCAATTATTTAATTGTATAACTTATTCCCTTTTAATTGTATAATTAATTGCATAATTAAACTACATATAAAATAATTGTATTATATTTAAAATAATATAAAAAAATAACTCTCCAAAATAGCTTTTACCATTAGAGCACACATCAACAAAAAAACTATATACATACTATACAAAGAGCCATTTTAGAGAATTGACTCTACAAAATAGCTCTTACCATTGGACTTGTCCTAAACCTGCGCTCTGCCGTAGGAATTAATTTTTTTTTTCTAGATTTAACTCATAATTTTTTTTTTTTTTTTTTTAGTTTTTATTCTTTTATTTTTTAGTTTAATTTCGATCACTTGATTTTTTCAGTCCTACTAAGATAGTTTTAAATTTGTTGTTTATATCTATATATTTTTGCTCTTTGTTTAGATTTTTAATTTTAATTTTTATTTGTATTAAATGCAATTCACATTAAAAAAAATAGTAAGTTTAGTTTTAGTGGTGTAAAATGAGAGTAAAACTCTTTCCTATACATGTATAATTAAATATGAAATGTTTGAAACACCACCGCAGGTAACTCTTCCGTTTTGTCTTATTTGATATCACAAAATTTATGTTACTGTGCATTAAAAAAGTAAAATTATCGAGACACCCCCACTGACAATTCTTGGTTTTTATCTTATTTGAAGGTATTATGATTGTTGTACTATGCACAAAAAAGAAAAAAAATTAAAAATACCTCTGATACCATGAAATTATTTTAAACACATTTTACATAATAAAATGAATATATATTTTTAGAAGTTCTTTGACTCCGCACGTGCCATCTAAAATGTGTATGATATCTGAAATTAACGTCATGCCCAAAGACGCACCTACAACACTGTGTTAGAAAATATAATAAAAAATGATAAATTATCAATAAACCCCTATAGTCAACTCTTAGCTTTTATCTTATAGGGGTATATATGTACTTATAGAACTCGTGGCTCGCATCAGCTAACCCGGACACCGGATTATAAAAAAAGAGTTTGAGGATTAGTTATGGTACGCTTAAGCTAATCCAGATATCCTGACTATAAAAAAAATATATAAGTGAAAAAAAAAAGTATAAGCATGAAAGCACTGTAGTAATCCATATTGTTTTTTTTTTAAATCAGTTCGGGAATTAGTCGTGGTGAACTAAGCTGGATAAAAAAACTGGTCATAAGAAAATATATAAGTGAACAAAAAAAATATAAGGAAAAAAAAATAATAAATTGATCTGAGGATTAGTCGTGGTGCGTCCAAGTTAACCTGGATATCCCGATTATCAAAAAACAAATTTGATCCAAGAAGTGGTGGTGGTGCGCATAAGTTGGTCGAGAGATCCTGGTTATATAAAAAAATATATAAATAAAAAAATAGAAAAAAAAATTAAGTTGGCTAAGAGACCATGGTTATAAAAAAAAAGTATAAGTAAAAGCAAAAAGAAAAAAGTATAAGCGTGAAAGCAGTGTAGCAATCCATATTGGTTTTTAAAAAATTGGTTTAGGAATTAATCGTAGTGTGCTTAAGTTGATCCAGAGATTCCTGTTTTAAAAAAAAATGTATAAGTGAACAAAACAAAAGTATAATAAAATAAAATGTACCAGCGGGAAAACACTTTAGAAAAAAAAATAGGTCCGGGGATTGTCATGGTACACAATATTGAGAAAACTAACCCACAACATTTCTATATATACTGAGAAAAAATATAATCAGAAAAAAAACAAAAAAAAAGCTATAAAAAAATTAAATCCGATGATTAATCGTGTTGTGCTTAAGCTAGCCCGGACACCTTGATCATAAAAAAAGAAAAAATATATATGAGTGGAAAACGAAAAAAAAAATATAACCAGAAAAAAATATTTCATGGAAAAAAATTAAAAAAATATATAATCAGGAAAAAAAAAGCTATAAAAAAAATTGGATCCGAGTAAAAAAAATATTTCATGGGAAAAAATGAAAAAATTAATTAGAAAAAAACATAATAAAAAAACAAAAAAATAAAGAAAAAAGTAGAAAAAAACAAATTAGAAAAAAAAAGTAATAAAAAAAAGGTTAGAAACAAAAAAAAATGAAAATAAAAAAGTAATTAGGAAATAAAAAAAAAAAAAAAAAACAAACAAAAAAAGAAGAGGAATGCACTGTTGTCATCCATAGTAAAATGTGTGGGGAGCTACAGTACTTTCCCCACAGAGATTAGTGTATTGTTAACTAGTTTTTTAACTCGTGTTTCATCCTCATGTTGTATAATTGTATTTGATATAAAAAAGGGTCAAACTTCTCAAATGTGTTTTTTTTTAAAGAAAAAAACTAATTCTAACTTAAGAACCTATGCATGCATTTTATTAAATAAATTAAGAACTATATGTCAATAAATATATAAAAAAATATTAACATGTCTATTTAAATCGCCTAGTTACATGTTGAATAGTTTTTTTTTCTAATGCAAAGTAATTGATGTCGAGTAGTTATTAACATGTTTTCTTAATGTTGAGTAAAAAATATAACTATAAATCGAAATTGATGCTTACAAATAATAAAATATAATAAAAATGATATTAGTTAATAAAAACATATAAAATCTTAAATTAAATTTTAAAATAATATAAAACTAAAATAATATTGTCATTATTACAGTGAAACTCATTTCCTTAGTTTTTGTATAATTAAAGTTTCAAAAAAAAGTATAAAGAAAAGAAATTAAAACACAAATCACAAAATGGTATATTTTTTATTCCAAAAAAAATACAAAGAAAGAAAAGAAGAAAAACTAAAAAATCATGCAAAAAATGAAAATAAGAAAAAATAGTAATAAATAAGCTAGGTATAAAATAATAAAAATATCAAGTATAAAAATAAAATAAATAAATAAAAACTTGTTATCCAAAAAAAATTAAAGACCACTCACTGTGAAAGGGGGTATTTTCATCCATAAATATGTTTTATTTATTTTTCGCAAAAACAAAATTAAAATTTCTTCGAACGTAAACCCTACAATAAGAAATGTGGTGATCGTTGAACAAGGAGTGCAAAGCTTTGCACGTGTCCGTCAAAAAGACTAGATTCATTGGTGGCCCTGTCGCTGTCCCATCATCCCAACGTAATCCATGGCTTCATCTCTCCCTCACAACTAGCTGCAGAATCCTTCAATATACAACCGCTGAATATAGAGTCAGTCAACGATACCAAAAGCAAGACCAGAAATGGCAACCCCCACCTCCAATCCTGCTCTGGATCCGGATCTAGACCAACCAGACAACCCCAATCACGAGTTCGCTCAATTCGGAGCTGGATGTTTCTGGGGTGTCGAGCTTGCCTTTCAGAGATTGCCTGGTGTGGTCAAAACTGAAGTAGGCTACTCTCAGGGTCACGTCCCTGATCCAACTTACAAACTTGTATGCACCAACACCACCAACCACGTTGAAGTTGTCCGGGTCCAATTTGACCCTGAAGTTTGCCCATATAGCAACCTCCTCTCTCTTTTCTGGTCTCGCCATGATCCCACCACCCTCAATCGTCAGGTATTGACTTGCTTGACTTCCTGACAAATGGGTTTTAAAATCCCAATCCATTGACGGTTTTGTTTTGTTTTTTCAGGGTGGCGATGTGGGTACACAGTATAGATCAGGGATATACCACTACAATGATGCTCAAGCTAAGTTAGCCCAGGAATCGAAGGAAGCTAAACAGTTGGAATTGAAGGATAACGAGGTTGTGACAGAAATCCTGCCAGCAAAGAGATTCTATAGAGCTGAGGAGTACCATCAGCAGTATCTGGAAAAAGGTGGAGGTCGAGGCGTTCAACAATCTGCTGAAAAAGGTTGCAATGACCCTATTAGATGCTATGGTTAAAAGTTCAAATATAACATCATTTGATGAATAATAGAGGAATTATACTATTGGGTCCAGTTTGAATGTGAAAAATTCATTTTGTTTCAGAATGGATTCCACACTTTAAACTGGTCATAACAGTTTGATTCCACTTTACTACGCTGTCCTGTCCACTTATATCAAGTATCAATAAGCTGATTGTGTAATGCTGTGTAGTGGCTAATGAATATTCTAAGGGCATCCTGGTGTCAGTGAAACTCCTGTCTTGTTTCATGTGTTATGTTTGATTTATGCAGACAATATATTTCTGAAAGATTTATTCATCCTGATCAGTAAATAGATTGGAATCATTTGCAAATGTTTGTATTTATTCAAGAGACCAGATAGCTCCAAACTTTGATACAGTAAAAAAAGAACAGAAAAAAGGATCTGATAGCAAATCTGAAGTCAAAGGTATGCGTGCAGTCTAACTTGTGGGTCCTTTAGGATCAGATGAGGAGCTCTTGATGGGGGTAAGAAGCCTCTATTGCGAAACCACATAGTCCCGCTTCGTCAGAGATGTTAGGCTGCATCTTGTTATAACCTTTTTCTCCCCATTCAGGTGCCCAAGAAATACTTTAGTTCCATCTTCAATTGCAACTCCATGACCCAGCTCATTTCCATACTTTCCAGTATTACACCCTGCATTTCTGCAAGTGTTCTATCACAAATGGCTTAGCATTTCAGAATTTAGAATCGTCTTCGCTTGTGGCAATTATGTCTTTCAATTCACTAGTTATCAGGAACTTTTTAAAAGTTATAGCATTTGGAAACAAATCTAAGGCAAGTCAGCACAATAGAGATTTTTTCAGACCAAGAAGTGTTTGTTTGAGATCATATAATGCTTTCTTGAACTTGCATACATACCTAGAATTATATAAAGCACTTAGAGAGGAAGCCATATAAACATTTTCTTAAAGATCTTCATTTAAAAAGATATTTTTAACATCAAATTAAGAGATATGTCATTCGTAAACTGAAACGACTACAATAAAAATATGAATAATAGTCATTTTATCTACTAGAGTATGTTATTTATGTAAATCTCTTAAAGTTCTTGTGAATGCTAAAACTCTCAAACAAGAAAATGAAACATGTCCTAGACAATAATATCATAAATAGAAACTAGAAGAGAAAGGACTAAATCTAAAATAAGACAAATCAACACTAGTAGTAACAATAACAACAACGACAATAATTGACACTTTCAACTAATCCAAAATATAGTCTTTTCTCACTATAACTTTTCTCAATTAGCTTATGAGATTGTATATCCTCCACAAAAGAAAAAAAGAAAACATGATTAAGTAATCACGAGAATCACGAATTTAATAAAAAAAATTCAATATGAGATTTGAAATGAGATATGAAAGATAGTTACGTGAGATGTGATAACAGAACCAACATTTTCAAATAGCATAAAAGTGTCATCAATAGTCATGATATGAATAGAGAACAAAAAAAGACATTGACACAAAAGATGAAAAATCTATAGACATATGATGCGAAGAACCAGAATCCAATATTTATTTAGAATATGACATACTTGAATAACTATGAGGCAACTAACCTATAAAAGAAAAAAAAAACATAACTTGTGGTTACAAGGAGAGAAACTTTTGAAACTACTAAGCTAGAGTATAAGAATCAATTAGAGAACCAAATGAGACAATTGTTGCATTATTATGGTGTGGTGGTTTGTAATCCTTAGGTGGTGTATAAGCATTAGATTGTTACTGACTGTCAAGTTTTCAAGCTTGATTTTGTTGTCTCACCTTAGGACAATAAGTCTTCCAATGACCCTTGTACTTATAAAAATTGCACTTGTTGAGCACAACCCTAGTGTAAGGCTTATTTTGATTACTGGAGAATGGTTTAGAAGATGTTGTTAGCACTAAAAGATTAGAGAGAATGCTCTTTTCATAAGAAGAATAAAGACATATTTTTCGCCAATAACTCATTAACAACTAAATCAATAAAGGAAAGTGAAGAACAATGCATAATTAAACCTACAAGTCCTTTAAAATAACTATAAAGTGTCATTAAAAATTATATTAATCATTATTGCTCTCTATCATTAATATATGCACCACATCTCTTTTAATTCTACTAATTCTGAAAGGGATAATTGGTCCCAAAGATTTGTCATGGCAGAATAAACTCATGAATAATTATATTCTTCTGGTTATGAGCTTGTATGTCATTCTCCAATTTATACAACTTTGCAAATTTTGATTAAGTGAATAATTTTTGCAAATAATCTCACACTTCTTTTACTATCTCATACTTTGACATTTGTATGCATATGAAATGCTTAACAGAATTGACATTGTCAATCTAAGTAACAATTTTTGCATGATTTGCTTCTCAGGTATCTATCAAAGCAGCATAACTCACATATTTTCATCTTTTAAAAAATTTATCATCACATAACTTATGTATAAATAACTCTGTATATCCAACCTTATACTTATAGACGGAAATGAATCATCTCTTTCAATTATTATAATGAGAAAATCAAAGAAAAAGACAAAGTGCATGGAACAAAAAATAAAATATCAGATTGCGGAAATTGAAGGGAAAACGAAATACTATATTGCAAAATTGAGGAGAGCATAAAATACTAGATTGCAGAAATCAAATAAATTATATGATCACTCCAAAAAAAATCAGTTTCTTTGATGAATATTTCAATTCTTAACTAATTGTTTAACCTAAATATAGAGAGACTATTTATAATTTAAAATAAAAAGACTATTCTTCCCATGATAAATAATAAAACAAAATAACTTCAATATCTTAACATAATCAGATGCATCAGCTGACTGATGCCTTAGGTTCTGTAAAGACAAAGCAAAAAAGTGTCCTGACATTTCCATAGATGTTTAGGACTTCATTGCCCTGCTTTCCTTGTTTTCTTTCATGTTTCTTAAGTTCTGTGAAATTTTTGAAAAACTTATTCATCTTCGATTATGTAGTATAAGATTTTAAGCAATTGCAACATTGATCAAATGGATGGCATAATATTTTTAGAGGCCATTCTGATACAGTAGGAAAAGAACTGAAATTGAAAGCAAATATGAAACCAAATTTTATTGAATGTTTAGCTCAGAATTCATCCTTGGGGGGTCATCTGGTTCCTGAAGGATTAGTTGAGGAGTCCTTGATAGGATATCGCAAGTTTAGTTTAGAGTTCATCCTTGGGGGAAGTTCTGGTTCCTGAAGGATTCGTTGAGGACTTCTTGGTGGGATATGAAGCGTCCATTGCAATACCACAGAGTCCCTCTTTGTCAGAGATGCCGCGCTGCATCCTGATGTAACCTTTCTCTCCCCATTCAGGTCCCCAGGAGTTTCTCACGACCCAGTACTTCGTTCCATCAAGAGTTGTTCCATAGCCCACAATTGCCACTCCATGATCCAGCTCAGTTCCACATTTTCCAGTAAAAACACCCTGCATTTCACGTTAAGCTTGTAAATATATTGATTCATCTAAAATAAGCTTGTAAATATTTTGTTTGAAATGCTAGTCGTTTTGCCGACTGTACAAAAGAATATGCCAATTTATCATCTTCGCAAATTGGGAATGCTTGGATGGAATTGAAAATAACAAAGTATCCCAGTAACTTTCTAAAATTTACCTCCGAGTAGAACTGGAAATCTGAACCCCCAGCATCTATGGCTACCGATATTGGTTGGTTTGCAGCAGCCTTCAGTAATGCATCCTCGTCATTTTTAGGAACTTTCTCATACCCATCAATAGACACCACCGGCTTGGTTGCCTGTGAAAACAAGAGTTTTACTTTTTTGTTGTGCCGATTATAATATAGTTCAATGTGACTGTAATATGAAACAAAACCTTTGCAACATCACAAGTCCCATCTTCAGCTTGATAAGGATAAGTTGACTCTGCTGTTACACCTCCCTTTTTCTTAATGAACTCAAAAGCATATTCCATCAGCCCTCCATTACATCCTTGATTTTCTGTAGTGTCACAATCCACCAACTCTTGTTCAGACAGAGATATTAGCTTATTTGTCTTAATATAATTGATACCCTCAACTGCAACGATGGTCGAAAATGCCCAGCAACTTCCTGTACCACATTGAAAAGGATTTAAGGATTAAACAGCAAGCAAGAAAGGATCAAAATAAGCATTACTGCTTTAGATGCTCTATGCTCAAATGTAGCCTTTCTTTCTGCTTAATCAAATGTATTTTTTGTTCCTATGTACATTGGTGCTGGATGCGTGAACGGATTATAAAACAGAAACAAATAAGGTGAACCTTCACTATAAGAAATAGAAAGTGAACCTTACCACACTGACCCTGGTCCTTAACTGCAGTCACAGCACCCTTCTTTCGCCAGTCAACAGACGCTGGGACTTTGTCAACCTTCTCATACATGAAGCTTTCATTTCCTCGAGGTGCCCCACAAAACATCCTATGATGTTTGACCTTTGAGCCAGCATAAACAGACCTAAATTCATGGTTAGTCATGTCTGCAAACTTGTTCAATTTCAACTTATAGGGCTTATCCATCTTGTTAGTTTTGTGAACATGTATGACATTTTCCTTGAAAACATTGAAACGCTTGTGTTTCTCATCAAGACTTGTAGAAACAGTGTGGTGACTCCTCCACCTCTCATATAGATCCCACAAACTTTCCTCAGATTCCAAATCCTTTCCATGAAAATCCAAACTCTCAGAGATCCCTAAAACCAAAGCTAAAGAAAGAGCAACAACTAAGAGATTCTTCATTTCCATTTGCTAGACTAGAACTCAACACAACATGGGGTATAAGGAACTACTTCTGATTGATTTATATAGAGAAATGGCACAATAGTGGAAGATATTTAGATCAAATTGTAGAATAGAATAAAGGATAATAAATAAAGAAGTTGCAAGTTTCTTATGGGCATCAACTATGTATGCATTTAATGGAGGACATGGTGATAGTGTTTGATAAAAATGGAGAACAAACTACGTGTACATTTGGAGTGGTTTCATCTATACAAGCAAGTCCATATATAAGCAAGTTTAAACAATTCCCATGTAGGAAAAGGGAAGGATACAAGTTGTGCAGTTACATAGAAAACTTCTGAACATAGGGCATTTTACAGGATGATCCTTGCATGCAAAACACGCTACTGCACAATATTAATTACGATATAATTAAGAGGGTGGAGAAAGATATATAGGGGGTGACGACTAATTAATAAAAGTGGTTGCGTCCATAGAAGCTTTTGATTGAGCCACGATAGTTTTTCAAGTTGGAATAAAGTTGCTTGCAACTGCTTTGGCTTGAACTGAATCTACTCATAAAACTCTATGAAATTAATTGTTTTGTTTTAGAGGAGAAAGAGACTGCAAAAACTCTAAAGGCATTGAGTGAATTCTACAAGTAATTCTATTTTCAGACCATGAAACATGAGAATTCTCCAGATTATGGTATGGAGCCACGTTCTTTGCATGTGTGTGTGCCCACAGGCCACTGCCAAACTTTCTCATAATTTGAGCTTAAAAGAGTGTTGAATGAAATGTTGATTTATCACCACCTTCTCCACCATGCAATATTACACTTTAATCTTTTCCATTTCTTTTTTCTACTTTTTTTCTGGGATTGTTTGAAGAACAAATTATCCCCAGGTAGGTTGCTGATATGTAGTGGCGAGACATAATGAATGACAAAGTCCATATTCTATAAAATGAAATTAACTACATTTGTGGGCAAGGTATTGCTTGTATGACTATTCTAGCGTAGTGTGCAGGGGACTTATATCCCTTCCACGGTTACACACAAAATAGAGGGGGAGAGTTATCACTTACATGGTTACAGAACATCCATGAAAGAGAGCGAGTCCAGCTTAGCTGTACAATTTTCAGAGTTTTTCCAAAAAACTAGCGATCCCTTCCTGAAAGATATTTGATGTACTAGTATTACTTACGAGCTACAGGACTGTCATGATTTTCTGCTTGAATTAAAGGGATTATGTGCCTTGAGATCGTCTTCAAACAAATTATTGTAGGCATAAACTGTAGCTCATATTAAAACTTCATTCGATAACAAGAAGATCTAGCGTTAACCTACATGGTGGGCAAGAGAAATATACTATCAAGATCAGTGGTTTCGTTACCACATCCAGTTAATAGAATATAGAACAACGAGACTACAAATTATCAACCATCTAATATGACGGAAGATCTATAAGGTAGCTACATGGTTAAGAGCGGAGATGCAGCGGTTCACTGAATCAATTGACACAGCAGAATCATCTTAATGCATTGATCATGCTGTTTCTAGCATACCATATAATTGCAGTTATTGCTTCAATAGACAATAAACAATTTTGATATTGTTGGCACGACCATACTAATTTGCCAATTTCTTTGTTTTCAGTGACACTGTTATGTAAAGACACGGATACTGAAATTTGACCATGCAAGTAACTCCTCCAAGAGCATCCTCTTTTGCTATTGATAGAGCCACCGTGCTCTATTTTACAAAAGCCCAAGAGAAAACACCACCTCCAAAATTAAAAGCATAGCCAGAGATGCTCTTGTTATCAGCCTTACTGCCCTCCCAATTAACATCACAATAACCGATTAGAATAGCTGATCTATCCTTTGTATACTCAATCCCATAGTCTAGGGTACCTTGAACATATCTCAATACCCTTTTAGCAATTCTCATATGTTTCTTTATAGGACAACTCATGAACCTTGATGGTAAGCTTGCTGAATACATCAAGCCAGGCGTTGTTGATGTCAAATACAACAGGCTTCCCACTATCCTTCTATATAAACCTTTATCTGTAGGTTCGTTGCCATCCATCTTCTTCAACTTTTCACCCGCGGTTAGAGAAATTGCAACTGGATTGTAGTCCTCAAGCCCAAACTTTGTAAGTAGGGACTTGGCATACTTACTTTGTGAATAAAAATTCCTTGACTGGTCTGCAACACACCAATCCCTAGAAAATAATGGAAAAGCCCTAGGTATGACATTTCATACCTCTGCATCATCTCCTTTTTAAACTCGGTCATCATTCTTTCACTACTGCCAGTATACGCTACTTTATCATCAACATATACTGATATAATGATCTAACCTCCTTCACTGTTATTTCTAGTATACAAGGTTGCTTCACTTGCACTTCTCTTAAACTGGTAGCTTGTAAGGTAGGCATCAATTTCACTATACCAGGCTCTAGGGGCTAGTTTAAGTTCATATAGAGCCTTGTATAGTTTATAAACCTTGTGGCTGGACCCTTTCACTTCAAACCCTTCGAGTTGTTCCACATATACCTCCTCATCAAGCATTCTATTTAAGAATATTGATTTAACATCTAGTTGGAATAACTTCCAACCTTTTTGAGCTGGCAATGCAATGAGTGTCCTGGTGGTATCCAACCTTGCTACTGGAGCAAAGGTTTCATTATAATCAACCCCTAGTTTTTGAGCATATCCCTTGGCTATAAGTCTAGCCTTATGCTTGTGTATTATCCCATCAAGATCAAGCTTAGTCTTCATCACCCATTTCACACCTATAACTGGCTTATCGACAAGTCTCTCAATCAACTCTCAGGTATGATTCTTCTTTATCATTTCCAATTCTTCCTTCATTGCTTCCTGCCAAGCTTTAACCTTTGCAACCTCTTGATAAGTTTCAGGTTCAATGATGCTCATATGACACTTGTTATAAATGTCTTCAATGCTCCTTAACTTCACTAGAGTTGAACTAGGTGTTAATTTTTGGCTGCTATTTCCAGTTGTCTCTGTCACTGAAACACTAGATGGTAAGTTTGACTGAGGATTTCCATCATAATTCTGTGCAATATTTGCATCATTTCCTCCTTTGTTGCATTCAAAACTTAGTTGTTGTGTGACTGATTTCAAATGATTTTCAGCCCAATTCCAGAACTTATTTTCATAAAAAAACAACACTTCTTGACAGCACTATCTTTTTGGAATCTAGGATATACACCCTATATCATTTCTCAGAACTTCTATAGCCCATAAACATCCCCTTTTCAACCTTACTGTTAAGCTTTTGTCTCAAGATGATGGAACATGGGAGTGGCATATGCACCTGAACACTCTCTTGTGTTTGATTTCAAGTTTACTTCCTGTAAAGGCTTTAAATGGTGTCTTTCCTTCCACAACTAATGTAGGGCATCTATTCTGGAGATAATGGTAGTATTTACTGCCTCTCCCCAGAATTCAACAGGTATTTCTTTCTCGATCATCATAAACCTTACCATATTACCCATGCTTCTGTTTCTTCTCTCACCCACCCTATTCTGCTAAGGGGAATAAGCTACTGTAAGTTGCCTCTCCATTCCCTAGCTTACCCAATAACTCTGGAATTCAATGCTTTTAATGAATGTCCACTTTGTGTTTCAGCAAGTAATTTAAACTTCTTGAATATATTTAATGTGTCAGATTTATTTTGGAAGAAATATACCCAGCACATTCTTGAGTAGTCATCAATAAAGGTGAAAAAAAATACCTATTTCCTCCAATTGATTGTGCTTGTATTGTCCATAAAGGTCAGTATGAACAAGTTCTAGTGGATACTTGGCTCTCCATGATTCCCCTTGATCAAATATCTCTAGGTGATGTTTCCCTTTTACATAACCTTCACATGCATCCTTTGATTCTGCTATCAAAGGTAAGCCATACACCAACTCCTTCTTTCATCTTCTTTATGCTTGCAAAATTTAAATGGCCAAGCCTTCTATGCCATGTCCATGAGTCTTTATCTACTGATGCTTTCATGGTTGCAGGAACTAAAGATTCCAGTGCAAGAGGAAAACATCTATTCCCTTTCATTATTACCTTTACTAAGGCATTTTCTAATTTTTCATCATCAAATATGACTGCCTTGTTGCCCCTAAACAAGATGTAGTAGCCATACTCCATCATTTGTCCTACACTTGGTAGGTTCTCATCTAGTCCTGGGACTAGCAACACATCATTTATAAATCTTCTTCCTTTTCTAGTTTCGACAACTAGTGTGCCTTTTCCAATTGCTTGTACAAGATCACCAAAACCCATCTTCACTTTGTAGATAATACTTCTATCAATATCAATAAAGTTTGCCTCTTGTAAAGTCATATGGTTGTTGCATGCACTATCCACAAACGACACATTTTCATCCTTCAAACCAGCAGCATGCCAAGCATAAAATATAGTGCTTGTACACACATCTTTTTCCTTTCTATAATTTGCTAGCTGCTTATTGCCATCACAGTTTTTGGAATTGTGTCCAAAACAACTACATTTACCACACTTAGGCTTTCCCTTGTATCGTTTTTTTTTAACAAAATGGTGTACATTAAGAAAAACAGGATGTATAGAGGTGGCTGAGAACAGCCAAAAGAGAGGAAAAACATGTTTTCCCATAAACTCTTAAAAAAACTTAATCCCTAAATAATTAGGACTAGAGGCTTAAAGCAAAACAACCCAAAATAACTACAACCAACCTGCCCCAATAGAGGGCCAACCTGGAAGAAGAAAAGGAACTGGTTTGGGTCCTAACAAGAACCCTAAGAGAAGCACCTAGCCCTTAGTGATATACCAAGCTCCTATAGCTTGGCTAATATTCCAAATGGTCTGGATCTACTCCGAAATGGCAAGCCCCCCATGGGTCATTAAGAGGTCCCTGATCTGCTGAAAAATGTCATCCATCACATTGGACATTTGCTTTGCGTGGCTTTGGAAGGTTCTTCTATTACGTTATTGCCAAACATGGTAGACAGAGGCTACAAAAATAAATGAACCTATCAGGTCATTAACTATCTTAGCAGCCTTGTAACTGCGGGAAGTCCATTCTAGGAGGTCATTCCACGGGAGCGAAGGCCACTGCTTGTGGGTTCTATCCTGAATAAGATGCCAAACTTGGGAGGAAAACTTGCACCTGAAGAAAAGATGATCATGAGATTCGGGAAGGTTATTACACAGCTTGCAAATCTGATAATCTATGGTAGCGTTTTGCAATTTGTTAGAGGTCCTCAGCCTTCCCTAGGTCGCAAGCCACAATATAAAAGAGTGCCTAGGGATGTTAAGAGGGTGCCATAAGACCCTGTGAAGAATATTGACAAGCCTTTTGGTTTGAAGGAAGTTCCAAGTCAAGTCAATGGTGAACCGACTAGAGCTACTACCATACCAAATAACAGTATTAGGTACTGAGGCCTGGGGTTAGAAGTTGACCCTAAACCATAGGGACTGAGATAAACGAGCCTCATAAGGGAAAGTCCACCTTTTGTTGCCAATATTATCTACCACCTTTGTTATCCAAGGCAGGGATGAGGAGGAAAGGATCCTTTGAAGGAGGAGGTTGATCGGGAGAATGCCATGGGAGAGCTAATAGTCCCTTATATCTTTATATGCCAAAGTGAAACTTTTGACATACAAGACATTGTGGTTTTGTGTTTGTTTGATTACCTCTATTTTTGTGATGTGAATTGTAACCACTACTACTGCCTCCATTTCTGTTATTCCAGTTGGAATTTTGACTGGAATTGTAATGATTGCTCATATTTTTTCCTTGAAACCAGCCTATATGTCTTTACTCATGTCCCTGCAACCTTGAACTAGGTCTCCCCTGCATAAACTTGTTTGCAACTTGACCTTGATTGTAGCCAATTTTAAGCAAGGTTATTAATGTCGTTCCGTTTCGGCTAAAATGACCGAAACATTTCATACCACTAGAAAAACCGAGACAAAACAAGATCAATTTCATCTCATTTTAAATTTCAGCCCATCTCGATAATTTCAGCCCAATACCAGCCGAAACATTCCAGATTTATTTCATATGTTCCGTTTCGGCTATAATAAAAAATTATTTTACTTTCATCTCTTAAACCAGCACACATCTTAAATACATTGGATGTCACCGACTTCAAATTCGTCCATGTAAGCCAGTTCTCCTTGGCTTCTTGATTTATTTTTATAGACATCATTCTTTGACTGCACATCTACTTACTCGATGTGGGATAATCTTTCAATATTTAAAGCTACAGAGTGTAAGTTTCTTTGATGATTTAAACGATGTAGGATAGTGTTTGTCCAGCCTATTGTTTTTCCAGCTAGACAAACTTAATTGATTTGTCCGCAGTAATTAAGTTTGTCCAGCTGGCAAACTTAATTTATTTGTCCAGCTGCAGACAAATCAATGGGATTTGTCCAGCTGGACAAATATATATATATATATATATATATATATTAAAAATAAAAAAAAATCTTAAATCAACTTTGATTTTATAAAAAATAAAAATTATATTTAATTTTTATTTTTTTTATGTTTTTTATATATAATTAATTATGAACAGTACAACCCCGAAACGACACACCGAAACACTCCGAAACCGAAACGTTTCATACCAATAGAAAAAACAAAACGCCAACCAAAACAGTATTGACAACCTTGATTTTAAGACTATTGAATGCTTTTTCAGTTCTCGTAATTTTATCTTGTTCATCATGTAGGTTTTCCCTCTTGTCAAACACTTTGAGAGAAGCTATAACCTTTTCCACCCTCAGCACATCAAGGTCCCTTGTCTCTTCAATGATAGAGACTGTGGACTTGTATCTCCTATTCAAACTCATTAGGAGTTTTTGCACAATCCTTATCTCAGGTACATCTTCTCCTATAGATTTCAGACTGTTTATAGATTCAAAAAACTTAGATAAGTAGTGTTCTAAGTCTTCTCCTTCTAACATTCTCATATATTCAAATTTTTCCCTTACTGCTTGCAATTTTACAGCCCTCACTTTCTTATCTCCTCTATACTCTCTCTCTAACACATTCCATGCTCCTTGTGCAGTCGTCTCATTCCTAATTCATGGAAAGAGTTTATCAGTCAAAGTTCCTTGGATGAGGCTTAATGCCTTGACATTTTTTATTCTATTCTCTCTAGAAACAGTTTTTTCAGGAATGCTCTCAGTTTCATCTTCTTTGCTCTCGATTTCATCTTCTTCTGTCAAAACTGAGTTTGATTTTATGTCAAACTCAACTACAACCCATAGATCAAATGCTATGAGGATTGTTTCCATCTTTACTGTTTAAAAGTCATAGTTCACACCATTGAACTGTGGTGCTCGTAAATCTCCACTAGACACCATCTTTTTTTCTAGAATTTTGATTTTTCAGTCCCTTGTTGATCATGTTACTACTTTGATACCATGTTGAAGTTTTGATTTTATATTTGATTGTGTTTATTTGATGATTTGCAGGTTGCTTGTTGATTTGGGAGAGAAAAAAGGAAGGGATTTTGTACTTTGAGAGTAGAGGATTTCAGAAGAGAAAAATTACAGCAGCAGGTAAGTGTTCTTGTATTTCTTGCATTTCATTTGTTTGGTATAATCCTCCTTTTATAGTCTTAGGAAGAATACATATTATGCATGTTTACAACTGTCATGTTAACAAATTCAATTTTGTTTTCTCTTCTTTACTTCTACAATTTAACATAAACTGTAACTAACTATTACAAACTCTATATTAACAATCAACTGCCTTATTGCTTCTTCTTCTTTACTATCAATGCATTTTCAACTCTTATGCATTTGTCTTATTGATAATCCAGTTTAGCAGCTTAACTTTCAACAAGCTCACACTACCTTGTTCATGAATTTTGAAAAAATTATAAATTCAATCTAGGGTACTTGAATCATAATTTAGGATTTTATAAAGAATTGAGGTTGAATTGCGGGTAGAAGTTCAGTGCAGTTTTGAATTTATGATAATTTAATTCTCTAGTTTGACAAAATTACAATTTGACTCCTAAAAAACTATGAATTTTCCAAAATGATCCCTAGTTGAAATTTTAGTTTTTCATATTGTTGTTAAGAATAATTAAGGTTGATTTGGTAAATTATCATCAAGTTTTATGATTCATTTTCTTTTAAATTAGATTTTGGGAAAACCTTTTAATTTTTGGATTTCTAGGAAAAGTGATCAGTTTGGTTCATAAACATACAGAGTTGTAAGTTGGACTTTTAATTAATTTTATTAAAAAAATTACTTTATTGTTGAGTTGTTTTTATTGTCTCCTTTTTTATTTAGATAATCTTAATATTCTATTTACGGGATATCATTAGGATTTCTTTTGTATTTGCTTCAATGTTATTTTTTATTTTTTTTAGTCGGGTGGGTGGATGATTATTATATTCTTGAGAAATAGTTTAAATACTTGAATTGTTAGTACATATTGGATTATACTTCTTAATAATATATATGTTGATTTATCATCTTTTATTATAATAAAACATGATCAATTGTTGCATCTAATATTTTGATATAAGCTAATGTATATATTTGAATTGACTTCTAAAATGATAACTCTGCATTTGATTGATACCATGAGTTTAGGCTTAAGATATGAATCTATTTGTTTGATTATGATATGAACCTTTGGTATATCAATTAGAATACCCATGTTAATAGGGTAGTATCAATCTTTGTGCACATCATATTTGAAACTCTAGTTGATTGGAGGAGTCACCAACATTTGTGAACTGATCATCCTACAATATGAAGTCTCGTGCTCATTGTATTTTTTTTACAAGCCTAAACTTATAATGTTCTTGTTTTGAATTATTTGAGAAATTTTCTTGTAAGAACTTAAAGTTATACGCGTGTGTGTTCTATATTGTTGTATTACCTCGTGTGTGTGTGTGTGTGTGTGTGTGTAGAATATTATTTACTCATTAAGTTGTTGAACTTACTATCTTATTATTTATTTTTTTTCAAGCTTATAACTTATTCTGAAGTCATTTTTTTTAACCTTCAAAGTCTGTTTTTGTTTGTTATAATTGATATTTTTCCCTTATTTCTACATAGCACTTTATAAATATAGAAATTTGTATTTAATTATTGTAGTAAAACAATCAAATTATATTATGAAGATAGTTTTTTTTTTTGCATGAAACTCTAGTTGAGTTATTTAAAAGATAAGTTCGTATGTGAGTTTCGGTTCACATAGGTATAGAACCTTGAAAGAGAACCTTGCCTATGTATCAATCATGAATTCAAGAATCAAGTCATGACAAAATAGTTTTCTCACTTGGATGGGGAGGAGAGCACTCATGTCTTCCTTATAATATCCCTCCACTATAAAAAGATGGAGAATTATGAACATAAAATCAAAGCATAGAACTTCTACTCATATATTAGGTGTACATCAACTCATCTTGACTTACACAAGACAAAAAATATTTTAAGATGAAGTAATAAACTATGAAGAGGGAGAAGTAAAAGCTAAGAAGAAGAAAATGTTGGAGAAGAGAAGGAATAGGGTTGAAAAATAATGCAACTTTTATTCAATTCATAAAAAATTGTCTAACATTTAGAAAAGTATGATATAAATATTAAAACCCTAACTAAAACAAGTAATTAGATTTATACCCCACTAAATAAAATACTCAACAACAATTAAATAAGCCCAACAAATAAAACCTAATTAATAAATCTCAACTAAAAGCTCATATAAATTAAATCAAAATATAAGCTAAAATCCAATATTTTAATGATTTGGGATAGCCTTCATCGTTTATTATCATATTAGCATGTAAAACATATATCATGTCTAGTTTCCCCACCAACTCTTCTAAGGTTGGATAAACTTAACTTCATCGAGTGTAGTTTAAACGGCTTCATTAATGCTCTCAAAAATTATGATCTAGTTGTTATGATTTTTCTTTGATAATTTACGTATAGTTTAAATATTATCTTGTAACTCATATACTTAGATTCACTACAGTTCAACATCCCTAATAAAAACAATTTAAACATCAAAAGTAGCATTGATATGTCCTTTTTATGTCAAAGATAAGGATCATGGATAATAGTTTTCAAAAGGATCATCAAAGATAGATTGTTTTATTTTATAAAGAACAAGGTCCTTCATGTCAAAAGTAAGATTAATATCAAGATTTACTAGCAGTTTAATGACATCATCATTTGAATTAATTATTGGTAACATTTTAAGTGGTTTAGCACTACTCACTTGCAATTTATAATTGGTTTTCAAATAACATTGTCCAAGTTTAATGTATATCATGAAATATTCTTCAACATTAAATGTATCATAATACTTATGTAAATCAACTCAAAATTTGGTTTAGTGGCCTAGAGAAGATGAAAACAACTTATTATATTTAAATACAAGCACTAATTGATCAATTAATTATAAGATCAAATAAAAACCTGAGTCTAAAAGTGATGTGAGACAAAAAAGAATTAAAAATAAAAGAATAAGCTAAGAAGAGAGAAAACAAGAAATTGAGAAGAAGATGTCAAGTACAGAGAAGAGAAGAAATGGCTGAAGAAGAGAAGGAATAGGGTTGGAAAAATTGGCAAAATTTCAATTTTTATTCATTTCATTAACAATATTTAACATTCAAAAAATATGATATAAATATTAAAACTCTAATTAGAAGAAAAAAATTAGTATTGTAACCACTAAATAAAATATTCAACAATAATTAAATCAAGCTTAACTTATAAACTCAATTAATAAATCTTAACTAAAAATTTAAATAAATTAAACCAAAACACAATCTAAAATGTATTATTTCAATAATTTGAGTTACCCTTGGTCCACTATCATCATTCTTTGGTTTTTATTATATATTTTGGTCTTCTAAAAACCAAATGTTGGAAATGTTATCAAATTTGTCTATGTGTGACGCAGCGGAAAACAAAAAAGAATACAATCAACGTCAATATTCTGTATAATATTTTAGGATCCCCAAGAAACGAGAGAAACTCTCAAAAAAGTTTTAAATTTTATTAAATAATTTATTGATCGACCAGAAGGCTTATAATTATATTTAAAATGAAAACCCTAGCCCTAGTCCTTATTAGACAAAAAAACATGACTAATTATTAAAAATTATCAAAAATAGAAAAACTGAGATAATTGTTGAAATTAAAAATACTAGAAATCCTGAGCAAAACGGAATTGATGAAAGTCGATTTGGACCTGAAAATAAAAAATTACGGTTAAAACGAAAATTTCATAAAATAGCAAAAACAACAATTTTGAGGCCTAAACAACATAATTCAGATGAAAAAAAAAAGGTATGCATTAATAGAAAAGCTATTTATTATTGTCAAATTCATTGAAATGCATTAACTAGATGAGTTTCGTGTTATTTCAACTTCAACGTCCGAACTGCTAAAAAATTTAATTGCTCTTGAATTTAGAATGTTCCTTTTTCAACATATATTCCTCTGTCACTTGTTCTACATCAATTATTTTTACTTTCGAAAATGGGAAATTAAAGGAAGCTTTCAAGTAGTTTTTTTTTTTTTGTCATACCAAAAAAAAGAAAAAAAATATATAGATTGTATAATAATTTGGAAAATGACACTATGACAACCCCGCATCACCGGAGTGACTGGCTCCCTCTATATTAGTGAGGGCATGATTGGTTGTTCTGGATGCAATCATTCAACATCATCATGCGTGATGTATTCTTGAGGTTTTTCTTTCACGAATTTCAATTTCAACATGCAATGATGAAAACATTTGACATCATCTAGAGCTTTATTGAACAAGCTCTGTCGTGCTCCTTCTGCAATTGATTCAGCCAGGCTGCTTATTTTCTGGAAGAATAACTGATTAACTGTGTCTCTACAGAAGAAGAATAGATGTCACTTTGCTAACTTTGGGGTCCATTGATCGAGTTGATGATGGCTCAGTGTTGGAAGAACTTGTATAAATGATTCCATTCCTTTCAGCAGAGGCTAGAGGTTTGCCAAGGCCACTCCATGAGCAACAAAGGACAGGAGCAGAGATTTCCTTCAGAGTGCTCACTGTATCACCTTTAGATATTGACCAAATATGTAAAGATCCATCAGCTGAGCAAGCAAGCAACATAGTTGTCATCAGGTCTGATGCAGGAGCGACTCCACTTGGAAACCACTGATCTGTTTCCAGTTGCTCTTGATGTGCCACAAACTTCCAAAGATCGCATATCAAATAAGTTGTCTCTCCCACTTGTCAGTACAACAATTCCATTTTGAGAAAGGGAGATAGATGTAACAGCGACAGAATGCGCAGCAACTTCACTGCGTAACTTTCCTGTATGAATAGCCAACTAACGAAGATTCCCATCAACATGGCCAGAACAAATAGTCTGTCCATCCATGCTGAAACAAAGAGAATTGCAGCTGCTGTAGAAAATGATTGTGTTAGTGCAGAAACCCTTTCGCAGTCCCACACTTTTATGGTACGATCATAAGCAGAACTGACAACATGACGACTTGAAATTTTGCGGATATCAACGGCACAAACCTTGTCAGTGTGACCTGTGAGAGTGTGACGTACATGCCCAGTGGTAACATCCCATACAAACAAGTTGTTTGAACTGTTAGCTGCAATGATGGATCTATTGTCATGGGTAATGGAGAGATCAAGAGCAGGGCCAATACAACCATAAAGAGTTCGACTTAATGATCCGGTATTTGTATCCCACATCTTGATTGACCGGTCTAGCCCCCCATTGAACAGTTATCGAGAATTGTACTCCAACAATATAAAAGCACAGCTACCCTCATGAGCAGTGATCTTGTGCTTGCTTGTAGAGGGAAGAACAGTTGATTCAACAAAGTACTCAGCACCATCTTCATTTCGCTGAACTATTCCATCCACGTGCTGCCAAGCAAGGCTCTCTACACCACTTGCCTTGACCTGATCAATCATTTCTTCATACACCGGCAATAAAGCAGGAAGAAAACAATCCCTACACCATCTTTTCGGAAATTCGTGCTCTGAATCACTCAACGTACAAAAGACCACAACATCTCATGTTCATCTTTCTCTACCATGCTAATACACTTGCATGTGAAAACTTGTTTTAGACTTTTATAAAACATTATAGATAATCAAACTAGACTACAATTTTTCCTGGCAGTTCAGCAAGAAAAAGGAGCCAGCAACCTTTTCTGTACTTGAACTCAGTAACAGAACAAATCACATAAAGATAAATATTGGCCAAAATCTCTTACCCATCTATGGGATTTTCTTCCTTTGTTTTTCAAAATTAAAATACTCTTTAGCTTATGAGCTAAAAAAGCAATAAACTCTTAAATCAACTCGAACGAAAAAATAAACATCATGAACTTTTGAGTAAAAATAAATTCAATCACAAATTTGGAGTAAACTTTAACCATGAATTTTCTCATTGTTTTAATTTAGAGCTCAAATTCATATAGTAAAAAAATACAATTGAAAAATAAATCCACATCTGAATTTTCTCATTGTTTTAATTTAGAGCTCAAATTCATATAGTAAAAAAATACAATTGAAAAATAAATCCACATCTTGTGCACTCCAGCATCAAGATGCTGTACATAAAACTACTAATTTACTACAACTGTGACTAAAAGAACTCCATTTTCCATTCAACCAAAGGAAAACAAATAGAGGAAGGAAAACAAATAGAGGTTAGTATAACAAACTCTACCATTCCATGACACAATTTTGTAACAAGCAAGGCACACACTGAAAACCATGAATTAAACCAACAACAAGAACAGAAAAAAATGCCCAAATAATTTCCCCATCCTTTTCTTCTTTCCTTTCTACTTACTTATCCCCTCCCCTACAACATATTTAAACAGCCAATTTTACAAATGATTTTGTATAGTTATCGAATTCTCTCCAACCAGTCAACACTCTTCCGTGCTTTATCTACCTGTACGTCGACGCTTTTTCTAGATTTATCATAATATTCCACGCTTCTCCGTGATCTCTCCATGTGCTCAAAGGAGACCTTTAACTTCTCTAGCTTGTCTGTGTGCGTAAACTTGAATTCATGAAATTTCATTTTTTCAGGCCTATCAGTGCTCTTTCTCGGTTTCTCCCTCCGATCAGTACTCTTCCTCGGACCCTCAAAACAATCAGTACTTCGTCTGGCCTGTTCAAACCCATCTACACTTCTCCTACCGGAACTTCTTCCAGACGGGGATTTCTCCACTGTTGTTATAAACTTCTTTAGATGCCTAAGATACTCTGGATACAACTCCAAATTACAGTGATTACCTCCTTTGAGCCATAGAGGTTCATATTTCTCTTGGCACAGCTCCCAAAGTTGCTTGCCATGAGAGCAGTCAACCACTTCATCAGCAGTTCCCTACAAGAAGACAGTCGTAAGGATTGATGCTTGAAATTTCTTAGTAGGGTCCAACAAGAATACCGCAAAGGATTACATCACTCAAAACAAAGTTCATTTGCATTCTCAGAATTTACATTGATGTGCACCCTAAGTTCTAGAAAAAGATAATATCAACGGCTGACACACAAGAAACAGCTTAAGAGCTCAACATTGCAACTACCCCCCACCCCAGCAATAAGCCATGGGAAGAATGTCACCTCTCAATAACTAATACCACAAACCAGACCAGCAAAACATTTCAACCCCTAACAGGAAAGTCTTGTCAAATATGACGATAATGAAAATACAGATCATTATATGACAGACTCTGCTCCTAAGTTGAAATATTTATTTTATTTTATTTTCCTACATAATTTTATAACTTCTAAATATCAGCACTTTCTAATTGTTGTTGGAAATATAATGTGACTGTTAGGGCATGTATAATAAATTAGTGTCTGCATAACTTGAGTCGTTTTCTGGAAACAGCAAGATACGAGAAGCAAAATTTTGGACTGAGTTATCCAACCTCTGATGCATGAGGTTATTGTTCTGTATAGAACAAAGAAGCACCTATTGGATGTGGTGGCATAATTTGGATTATGTTATTTAAAATTCCTCACCGCAACAGATGATCCAATATCATCATGATAAAAACTACTGGTTTCTGCTTATGAAGACATACTAATATATGATTTTGGGCTTTTGGACTACAAAAATTTACAAGGTATGATTACAGATATGTTATAAGAAAGAAAACATGCCAGAGTCCTGGAATGGAGGCAGCTGCAAGGCACATGCATAAGATGGTCTTTAATCGCCGTTTATCATCAGTGAAAATAAAAATGACAAGGAAAACAAGACATAGTCTAACCAAGGAACTAGAGAAAAGGTACAGTTTGTCTAATCTTTGAATAATTATTAGCAGTCAATTTTCAGATTATTATTATTGTTATTACTACTACTACTACTACTACTACAACAACAACTTTAACATATGTGTTAGCCTAAGCTCCACACAAAAACATTCTACACATCTTTTCACAATTTATTGTATCCAGCTCAAACAAAGCCTCTGCTAATAACCCCTTCACTTAGTACCTGAAATTTCAATGAATTTATGCAGTTTGTTTCAATTGCCAAAAAGTACCATGTCTAACTTCTCATTAACAAATTTCATATTATATATTTTACTCCAAGGCCACTCGTTTCAACCAGCCTTGTAGGTCACAAGAACCACGCATTTAATACATCTAGTTTCTAATAACTGTATCTTCATGCCCTACATTATCTAAATATTGTGCATTAAAAACTAACTGAAGGATTCGCTGAAAGGTTTTGGCTACCCCCAACAGTTGTTTGCTTGGAGAATTTTAATTGCATGATATTACATTAGTAGTTAACCAAAGACCAATTAGAAAATGGAGAAAAACAAAAATAAGGTGTAATTTTAAAACAATGGATATAGAATTCTAATACTTACATGGATTACCAGCACAGGACACTTCACCAGTGGAATTTTGTCTATATTCTGGAAAAAAAATTAAGCAAACCATGTTCAGACACATGGTAGATGCATAAATGTTCTTCAAAACACAATACATAACATTTAAGAAGATCAAGAAACCAAATATTAACCTTGTAGATGTCAAACCAATATGAGCGCTTCACAGAATACATCACTCTTAACCCTGATAGTATAGGACTATGCAATACCACAGCTTTTAGTCGAGGTAAACGCGCAGCAAGATCCACAGTGGGGCCACTTCCAACAGATTGGCCATATAGGATGATATTTTCCTGCTTGGCACCATAGCTCTCTTCAAGACACTTGTAAGCAGCTTCAATATCTGCATATGTATTTTGTTCACTGGGCTGCAGAAAGACATTGCATGAGCTTCAGAGGGTCTGTTTGCCACAAAAGTTTAGATACATAAAATTGAAGAAGATTCTACATAGCTTACCTTTCCTGATGACTGTCCATAGCCAGAGTAGTCATACCTGGAAAATTGAAGGGGGGAAAAAACAGAGCTTAGATTCCTTTGTATATCTGATGCTTGAGTGTTGGATTAACTACATAGAGAACTTAAACAAGCACAGATTGAGCTCTACTCTGTAAAGATAACCACCAATATATATATCCATTCCAGATAAGATTCAGATTGGGCACTTGCAAGTCTAGAATCATGCCAGTGAGGCAGATCCATGCACTTTTTTTAATTAGCTGCCACGCACATGGAGTTCTGTCAAAATCTAGACAGAAAGCCAGCAAACAAAAGTATGCTTCTGGATTTCTGAAACACCCCTCATGAATAAATGCTTGTTCTTCTTATTTTTCTGGCCTATATTTTTGCTTGCCAACTTTTTATCCATTAAGTCACCCCAAACACAGATTCAACTTCAACTTTCTTGATAAAATTGCAGATCGGATAGAAAACACTAGTCTAGTGTTAACAACTCGCAAGACATGAAGAAGATGGAAAACATGAGTGTTTATAGAATACCAGAAAGTTCTACGCAGCGAAGTTACTCTCAATTCCCTTAACCAACTTTTCTCCTTGAAGCACCTAATCGATCCAGCAATAAATGCTTAGATCAAACCTCAAAGGAGATCCCATAACTCACTATCAAAATGTCATAATTCTTGGCATTACCAAGAATCTTAACCAATCTAAGAAAAGCATCATAAAATAATGATATCATAAAGGAGGGATCTACAATAAAAAAAACAACTTTGCTTAGTTAATATGTGAGTCAGTCACAAACCAATCACTTGATCTCGCGTTCTTCCACCCCCTTTAACCAAATAAACAAAGAAACTTTATAAGAAGATTCATAATTCCACAAAAAAAAAAATCACACTTTTCACCCAGTTCTAACCTTTTCCAGTAACCCACAAAAAACCCTTTCCTTCTACCCAAAGCAAACTAAAATTTACTCAAAAATCTCAATTGGGTATCACTAATTCTCATAATTTTAACAAAAAAAAAACTGCCTCCACATGCACACTCTTATAAACCATAAAAAAACACACAAATCTTCAAAATTAAGCAAAAGGGTAAATGAAAAAACAGTGAGAAAAATTACCCCATGAGATTAACCCGCAAATGAGTACTCAATTCGATGAAGAGCTCATACATCTGACCAATATCAGCTGCATTTCCATGAGAGTATAGCAAAGTAGAAGTTGCCATTGGATACCTAACATGAACAGCAACAATCTCAGTCCCTCGCCGAGTTGGTAGACGCAAAATATCAACGTTTTCCCGGTGAGGGAAGTGATCTAGAAGTAAAAGACCAGTAGCATAGTCTGTAACTAGCTTGTATGATGGTGGGTTTGGAGGAAAAAATGCTAATTTTGCAGCCATTGATGAAGTCACCCCTCCCATCTCTCCTCCCCCTCTCTCAACTTTTTTATTTAAAAAAAAAAAAACTCTTCCTTTTTCTTCTCTTTTATAGCAACAACAATAACAGCAGCAGTGGAGGAGGAGGAGGAGGAGGTAGAAGAAGAGCGTTCCCTTTCTTTCTTTTCTCGCTTTTCTTGTGGCCTTTGAAGTGATGAGTGTTTTTCAACGAAGCAAAGTTGCTTAGAGGGCAATGATATGATTACAGGTTGGCTCATGCAAATGTGTATGATGCCTCCCGACACACGTGTGAGACTGCTGTCCTTATTTTTTATTATTTATTATTTTTTTTATTTTTTTGCCTACAACTTTTATTTATTTTAGGTTTCAAAAGAGAAGAGAAATATGTGGCCACCAATTAGGTCATGTCTCGATCATTAGCTACTTTCTTTTTTTTTGGCTCTTTTGGATAGCTCATCCAGTAGAGAACTTTCTTCAATTTGGAATCCGAACACCTTGGATCCATGTACCGGTCAAACCATTATGATGACTTTTGTTTTTTTATTTATTTTTTTAATTACTTTTCTTTTCGATTATCTCTTTTAATAATTTAAATAAAGTAAATTTTATTTTCACGGGGACCCTTTTTTGTGTCTGCCACGTGGGATTATGTATTAAAATTATTAAATTGTTTTTTAATTGAAAAAGAGCATAGGGATTATTCACACTTGTGGGTTTTGCGTAATGGTAAGAAAAAAAGCAATAAATAAAAATACAAGGACATCGCCGCGTGATGTCCTTTTTTTCCCCTGTTAACTCAGAAGGGCATCCAGCTGTCCCAGTTTATTACACGTGTCTCAACTATTCCCAACCGGCAACAACATTCTGCAGCGTTTAGAATCTTCAATGTTCGTGATGGTTGGTTGGATATTCATGTTTTGAAGGCTAATTAAAGGCTAATTAAGGATGTTTTTAAAAATATATTTTATTGATAAATATATTAAAATAATATTTTTTTTATTTTTAATAGCAGCGTTTGTTTGTAGTGTTATATTCGAGAATATCACTAAATTTTTAATTTAGCTAATAAGTATTTTACACTGCAATTTAATGGATTTTATAGTTATTTTTATAGGCAAGGAAAATTATTAAACTATGAATTTAATTTTATAATATACTAAATATATACAATTAAATATTATTCTCACTCTACCAAACCTTAAACTCCTGTAATTTTGGTGAAAGCTATTGTTGCATGGACTAATAATAATATCCAATACCCTTCTTTACTCAATCCTTTTTTTTTTTATCTTATATTTCTTTAAAGTTTAATTCAAATATATATGAACTATTAAAATATTACAATAAGAAAGTAGAGTACACATTTGTATATTGGGAAATCATGCAGCATGCACAAATATAAAGGGAATATGACCACCATTGTTTTTAATTAGAAAGTGCAAATTAAGTGTCAAAATATGGACCAAATGGAGACTTTCTTCATTGCGGGTCAAAAGAATTTTTAAATTGTAAAAAATATATCTAAGCACAAAAGGTTTTTTTAGCATTGTCATTAAAACATAAGTGGTGTGGCATGATGACAGAGGGTTTATGATTTGCACATCAGGTTTTAAGTTCGAGTCAGAACGTGCACTCTTTGTGAAAGTATTGTACATGTGGGGTTTTATTCTTTCACCTAGACTCACAACGTGTGTTCCCTGGGAGTGGAGTTTCCTCGCATCCAAAATAAATTAAGCTTTGTTTGATAGGTCCACTGTGACAACTCCTTATTTGACTTCTTACGACTAGGTTTCAAAATAAACAGTATAAGAATTATCTCAATGAGACCCGATCAATTTGGCAGGTTTAAAGATAACTCAGACAATTATTGGTAACATGTGTTGATTTTAAAATAAAATTCAAAATAATATATATTTTTTAAAAATAAATAAATAAATATTGAGATTGCAACATAACTGATTGCCTCGGCTTCATTACTTATTTAGCCAAAGATATGGTTCGGGTAGTTTTGATAGGCCTAATAATTCTATTTTTTTTAGATAATTTTCTACTTATTTATATGATATAAAAATAGACTTGCGAAATTGAGCATCAATCACATGTTGTGACATTTGTTTAATAATTTTATCTTCTAAAAAAAATATTTTTTATTTAGTTATACAATAATAAAATCACCTACTAATCACATAGCATGATGATTTTTTGAGATTGTTATAACTTCTTAAAAAAATATGAATACTAATTTAGAATTTATTAAATATTAAAAAAAAACTAGAAGGGGAAAAACTAAGAAATAAAAAACAGAGTGGAAAAAAACTAAAATATATATAAAAATACTAATTTAGAATTTATTTAGTTTTTTAATTAATTTATGCATATTATTATTATTATTTAAATATATTCCCTTATTTTTATGTTCAGGGTTTTACAATATATCAAGTGTTTGAACTAGTATTTTCTTCAGAAATTATTAAAAAAATAAAAACATTAATAGCATTAGAACAAACATAGTTACTCCCCCACTAGGCACCCAGATGATCTAGTTTAAATTATTCACCTATATAACAAAATCAATGCCTAACAACACGCACATATACATACCCCATTCATAAATGATTAAGAAACAAACAAACAAACAAAATGTAACTCCGACGGGTAGCTCAAGTGTTGAAGGTCTTAAATTTGTTCTTCAAGTTTGAATTTTCTTTGAATTATTGGAGATTTATATTATTATTAATTTTAAAATTCTAAAATTATTAAAGATATAAATAAATTAATCCAAATATTCATGTTAATTATTAAAAAAAAAAAAGCAGCCCCGAAATTTTGAGTATGCGGTGGTGAACGCATTTAGAAGTCACTCATGACAAAGACATCATATTTGATCACCAACCATATCTTGCTCAGATCCCATAGTGATTAAAGCAGCTGCAGGTCTGAAAATAACCAGATCAACAGTTCTAGGTCCCATTTTCATAAACATGGCAGGTTCCTAAAAAGCAATCCCCACTTGATTTTTATCCCCCATGGCGTGTCATAATGATAGATATATGGTTGGTGATTTGTATAATATATTTTTAATTTAAATTAATATTTTTTGTAAGAATTTTGAATAATTATGAATATAGTGATTTGCATATATATGTGTGTTGCATCATAAATACAATATAGTGACCGTGGCACATACACGAGACCAGCCTTGTAATGTTGATAAACAAGTTTGGTGTGTTTTTTTTTTTTATTGGAGAAAATTTTATATCTAGAACATATATTTTGCGTATAAGTAAAATCCTTATTATTTTAAATTTTTATAAGAGATATATGTCCAAACTCGAACTCCATATTAATTGTGCAAATCTTAAATCCTTTGTCATTATATCACATCTCTTGGGAACTTCATGCATGATCATGGAGAAAATAAAAATAATTTTATTTAGATACATTGGTCCACAAATCTTTGATACAACGTGGCCGAAACAATTGACTTAACCTCCCTCTAATTGATAACCTTTTTTTTTAAAAAAAAAAAAAAACCAGTGACCCACATTATAGGTTAATTCTAATTTTTTTTTATGTGAAAAAATATTTAGATATTATTAATATTTTCTAGTAAAAATAATCTAATTACATGGAAATTACTTGAATTTGACTTGATCCCCTTGATACATTTAAAGATAATCCGGATAACTTATAGAAATATAATTTGGATCAAAATAAATATTTAATGTAGGATTTTTTTTATAAACATTTCGACAACATTATATTAAATTGACTTGAGTCAACTCATATTAATTTTTCAATACGCATACCAAGTCATACAGTCATGATAATTCTTTAGAAAGCAAATCCAAAAAAAATTTAATTTAATTTTCAATAAACCAAATATTGAGGGATGAAACTGAAAAATACTAAAAAATAATAACACGAGTTAATCTGGGTTAAATTGTCTAATTCGTGATCTAGATCATAAGACTATGATAACCCACTAAATCAAAATAAATCACAAAACTTAATTCTCAAGCAATTCAGTCCTTAAAGATAAAGTTAAAAATATAATTAAAAAAAACAAAAAAAAAACATTTTACATGAGTCATGAAAATGGGATAACCTTATAGAAAACATAGAAAAAAAATCATTGAGTCTAATTCTCATCCATAATGTTGAATGACCTCGTGTATAAATTAGGGGTGAGAATCGGTTCAAATGATTTTGTTTTTTTTTTAAAAAAAAAAAAAATTTAAAAGTGAACCAAACTAGTTTTTTAAGAAGATTTTTAATAAAAAAATATATAATTTTTTTTTTATAAAATCATTCAATATTGTTAATTTTAAATCATTTTTTAAGTGTATTTTAGTTAATTCACTCACCCTAGTATAAGTAAGGGTGGGAACTTACGTTTTTAAATAAAGAACTTTCTTGAATTCTGTATTTTCTTTGTTTTCATTTGCTATTTGTACTTTAACTCTAACTCTAACTTCTATTTTTGTAGAAAGATATTTGCAAAAAAAAGATTAATCCAATAATCCTAATAAAAATGTTAAAATTGAGTACACTATATATATAATTCCATAACTTGTACTCATCACTAGTTAAATTAATTAATAAATTACTATATTTATTATGGTGATTACATGTAATTGGTATATAATTTCAAAATCTCTCTCTCTCTCTCTCTCTCTCTCTCTCTATATATATATATATATATATATAGAAAGAGTGTTTATTAGTAAATCAAAATTATTAAAATCAACTTGACACGTGACCTAGGTTATGAGTGGCCATGTTGATTCAAGTTAGTTTGAAATTCAATTGTTTCAAGATTATTATTTAAAAAAAAACACAAGTTAAACCAATATCATTTTGACATTTTTAAAAAGCCAAATTAAGTTTTGAGTAAGTGTATCAAAGTCATAAGTTAATTGTATCATATCAAAACAACTTCCACCTAAGAAAATAATTCAAAATAAGCTTTGATCAAGTTGACAAAATTGTAGGTCGACTTTTTATCGACTAAATCATATTAATTCAACTTTCTCCTGGTTTAACTTGAAATTTGAAATATAAAGAGTTAAACCAGATGGCTCATGGGTTAACATGATCAATAAAACTAGATAAAATTATTATTATTATTATTATTATTATTATTATTATTGAAAAAATCTTATTTTAAATTAATTTTTTTGACGTATCGTCAATTAAATCCATGTGTTTGTTTAACAAATCATAAAACACAGCGATAACACTAATAAGTCTATATAGATCACTAAACTAGCAAAAACAAGAAAAGAAATCATAGAACTGATCATGAAAAAACAATTGGGACAATAAAAATAGATTTATTAATAAGAATTCATGTTTGTCTTTCTTATTCGAGAATGAAGATGGGAACATGAGAGGGCAGGTTGTATGAAGTTGTACCCACAGTCCTATAAAGGAGTGGAACTACAGTATTATTTCATTGCCCTTTTCTAGGAAAGTGCGGGATGTAGAATCCCAGGGAGTAAGACATCTGCAGAATCCTTAGAGTAGACCACCACAAATATTCTTGTCCCCTCACCTTTTCATATATTAAAAATATATAATGTGTTTTAAAAATATTTATGAAAAAAATTATTTTTATTAAAAATATTTTAATATTTTTAAATTATTTTGATGTATTAATATCAAATATAATTTTTAAAAAATATATAAAATATTTTAAAAAACAATATCAACTGATAAAAATATACTGAGCATGTTTGTAATGCACATGACAATATATATATATTTTTTCCTGGTCTAAATACTAATTCTATTTTGGATTGCTTAGAGACTGCAGGCTCAATGCCTTTATATATATATATATTGAAAAAATGATAACTGTTGTTGTCTACAAGATTTCTATTACCTGCTCAACTTAAAAAGCTAATGGGTTTTATATGAACAATGAAGGAGCTTCTTTATTTATTTTTTCCGTTCATTTTTTCTTCTTCTTTTGATTGAATTTATAATAATAATTCTTTAAAATTATTAGTTTAATAATAATTTATTTCATAATTTATTTCTAAAATATTATCTTATTATTAAATAAACATTCTAATATTTTAGTTGAAGCATAACTTTATAAAAATCTATTTTCTATTATATTATTAAATAAAATATTATAAAATAAAATTATTAAATCCAAAAAAATTTATGATTTGAATAATAAGTTTGACAAATTAATTCTTGAAACTTTAGTTAATCCATTATGTATTATCATCTCAATATTAATAAAAAATAAGTTAAATTTTAAAAAATTAAACTATGTTTTTTTTGCCGATTATCTAAGCTATCTTTAAACCCACCAAGTCAACTTTATTACGTTGGAGCAACTATTACATATATCAATTTTAAATCCAGGGTACACAAGAAGTTATATTAAGAGGTTTTAAGGTTAATTTGTTAGGTTAGAGTCTCTCTCTCTCTCTCTCTTTTTAATTTCCTTCCTCCATTTTTTTTCTCTTTTGATTGAGTCTTTTATGGATTTTTTTTAAATTTTATCATTTAAAATTTGATTAATTTTAAATTGATTTTCAAAACTCAGTCTAGTTGTCTTGAAAGAGCATTTAGGAATGATGCATTGTTTTTTAAGGTGTTTTTTTACTTAAAAATACATTAAAATAATATATATATATTTAAAATATTAACATATCAAAATAATTTAAAAACATCATTTTTTTCATTTAAAGATAAAAATAAAATAAAATAAAATAAAATATATTTTTTTAAAAATACTTTTAAAATACTTCCCAAACAAGTTTTATTCCATAGCTAAATAGTAATGGCACACCCAACTCTAATCCCAACCACTATCATGAAAAGGATGTCATATTTATGTGATCCAAAATACAAATTTCCACATCAATAAACTTCCATGACAATGATTATCAACATTTCAAATAAATACAGAGACGAATTACCCTTTATTTCAAATGTCATAAAAAAAACTGAGTACCACAGCAATGATCAACAACATTTCAAATTATTCAATTCCATTTTGTTAAATAAGCACAGTAAACCACTACAAGATTTAGTACTCCCAGGGCCTACCAAAATAGTCACCAGGTCATAAATCATATTACAGACAGAAGAACCTGAATTTTTCTAGACCAGAATCAGAAACTGTAAGCTAATGTAGCTGAAGTCGTTTGCAGAAACAAGAATACCAGATCTTCTCTCCATTGGATAGTTTAAACCTCAAACAGCATCCTTTCTGATTTTATGCTTTGCTTTATGCAATTAAAAAATATGAATCCCTCATTAGCACACTGATTAGAGTCAGTTCCCATTAACTATGTCTGTAAACTCAACTAGCTGTCTGCCTCTATGATGTTGTCATATTGCACTAAACACTCACCACAAATGTGGTCACCTCAATCAATACACAGGGCATGGCTTGCCAATATTTAGGAAAAACTAAACCTACTGAACTATAACATGAAATAGTCAAACTTAGAAAAAAAGAACATAGTTTACATTAGATTTAGAGATGAAAAATGAAAGGGAAATGAGCAAATTTACATGCTATAGAAAGTAAAATCCACTGGCAATTAATGAAGGACATGGAGGAAAGTTTCACAAAGCATTAATGTTGAGAACTTTCAAAAGTAAAAATTTGTTGGTTATCAAAATAATATATTTTCAAGCAGCAGCATCATGCAGGCATTTCTAAGGTTGTTAATAACATGAAAACTCATCTTGCCGCTAAAACAGCCAATTTGCATCCACTACAAAAGGTCTTTTACTCATTAGCTCAAGTATTAATTGATCATTCCCCAATCTGGACTTCTTACAACATTGCTTTTATATTCAACCACGGCAAATAGACCCATGCCTAATCTCAAAACTTTAAGGCCTAACAAAATCAAATGCAAGAACTAAAAAAAACAAGGAGAGAGAAGGAGGGAGGGAGAGAGAGAGAGGAAAAAAACATGAACTTTAACTAACTTTAAAAAACCATCCTCAACTCTAAGATTCAGCTAACATTCTGTCCTGTACAATAGTCAGCCACCAAGGAACCAGTATATTGACAGTCAAATACCAGTAACAGGAAAATGTGCCCCATCTATTACATCATAGAATCCATTTATTATTCCATACAAGGTTCTTGTTTCTGATCTGATCTAATCCCTAAAAAAATACCCCAGCAAGAACTTTTTAGAAAACCCACTATGTTAGATATTATTCAAACTCGCTGATCAATTTGTACTATAGGTGTCAAGATAAAGGCAAAGACAGTGTTCAAAACCCTGTCTGGTTTTGTCATCTGTTTACGACAATGCACAGAGACAGAGAGGGAACCAAAGATAAAGGTGAAGCTTCATTAATACCAGCACCCAAAAAATTTCAGAGAATTATTAGACCCCTCTGTTGTCCCAATAACAAGCACCACGCCTCCTTGTTTCACAAAGTAAGCAACATATTCAGACAGGAGGTTCAAATAACTATATTAAACTACATGTTCCTAGCAAAAGCAGGTTTATAGTTTGGCTCACTGGTATGAAACTTGTCTTAAACATGTCAGATTCCATAGCAAAACAGGATAGTACACCTCAACTCTTATCCCCACCACTAGCCTGAGAAGGTAGCAGATTTATGTGACCCTAAATTACATATTTCTACGCAAATGAACTCCCACATCATTTCTCATCAACATTTCAAACTATTCGCTTCCAATTCATTAAGTAACACAGAAACGAATAATCCTTTATTTCAAATGTCACTACAAAAATTTTGTTCTCCTATTCTTCTTCTTCAAAAATAAAAAAGAATGTATAAGCGCGACTGAGTTCTCCTCTCTTCTAATCCCTTTCGTTTAAATAATACAACTACGCTTCTAAAAACCAAATACCTCTATGAAACCCAAAGCACGAAATTCAACAGCAATGATCAACAACATTTCAAATTATTCAATTCCATTAGGTTAACTAAGCACGGTAACAGCTACAAAATTTAAAACTCCCAAGCAACAAAATGAAATTATTTTGCTATCCAAACTCTGTAAGCCAGTACCAAAGCAGCCACCAAGACACAAACTTTTTTACCGATAGAAACACCTAAGAGGACTTTCTCCTGAGACGCTTCCTAAGCTTCTGGTACTTATGCTTGTTCATTTTCCTCTTCCTCTTCTTCTTCACACTATCAGCCCAGAAAGTCCTTGAATCATCAACATCCTCCTCCTCCATAGCCTTCAATTGATCGAGCCCAGCTGCGGAAATAGGATTTAAGTTAAACCCAAAAGGGAAATTTGGGTAATAAAACTGCAAGGGTTTAACATCCTGTGTGGGTATAGGGTTTAAGAGAGGAACTGGGTTGTTTGAGAAATCTGATTTTGTTGTGGTGGGAAGGAGTAAGGTGTTTGCTGCTGCTGTTAGGTAGTCGAGGTCAGAGACTTGTGGAGTTCTGTTGGTTGAGGTTATGATTCTTAAAGAAGGTATTGTTGGGGTTGTTTTTGAGAATAGTTTGTGGATTATTTTGGCCATTTTCTTTATCTTTCTTACGAGAAATGTGACTTCTGCCAAAGGAGAGAAGATCTGAGAGCATGGACAGCGTCTGGTTTTGAGGTTTGCTCTTCAAATCTTGCGGCTGCGAAGATCAATGAGTTAAACATGGTAAAGGAAAACCCCAGAAAGGAGTTTGTACCCGAAGAGGACACGTCGTCGTTTCGAATGCTGTAAAAAGGAATTGTAAAAACAGTGCCCCCACGCAGGATCGAACTACGGACCTTCAGTTTACAAGACTGACGCTCTACCACTGAGCTATAGGGGCTTCCGATTACTCCGCCAATTTGAGTAATAATTAAATTATAAAACAACTTAACGACATTTACAGTGGTTCGCAGCGAGTGGAAAGGAGAAAATCACACAAATGGAGGGAAGAACTTTGAAGTTGCGAATGGAGGAAGTCACTTTCGATCCAGTATGCTTCTCTCTCTTGAATAAGGAAATTGTTCATATCTATGATGTTTGTGTTAATTTGTTGTGTCGTTGACATAATTGTTTAGGCTTTGATTCGAGCTATTTTCAAGCACATCTGGACCCGGAGAGCCCTAGGTTTGCATTTCTTTACGGTTTTATTTCTTCTTATGTTTGGATTTTAATAAGGATAACAATAATAATAATAATAATAATTGATGAACAATCATGGCTATTTCAGAGCGAGAGAAAAACGAGGGCAATGACGGTACGGACTGCGAGGTAATTAACTCTGATGATTTCTTTTTCCTATTTTGTTTCAAATTCGGATGTTTATATTATTATTATTCATGTAGCAGGTTGGAGCTGGAACATCGAAGAGGACTCGAACCACTTCTGGTATTTCATTATTCATATGATTCTTTTTTTTTTTTGTTCTTAGTGTGTGATTGTGTGAAAAATGTCATTGGTGTTCTTTCTCCTGATGCAGCTAATTCCAATGCCCTAAAACTGAGTTGCGAACTTCTCCGGATTTTTATTACAGGTTTCGAGCTTGATGATCGTAAAATTCTGGTTTCTTGTTTTGTTCCTTTACTGTAAAGCATTTCTGTTGTACTGCTGGTATCATGGTATGGAATGTATGTGCAGAGGCAGTGCAGCGTTCCGCTATGATTGCAGAAGCAGAGGGAGCTGGTAAGATAGAAGGGACTCACTTGGAGAGGATTCTTCCACAGTTGCTTCTGGATTTTTAAGATATTTACAAGGCATACATAAAGTACGGTTTCTTTTCTTCTTTTCTTTACTCTAATTCAAACTGTTTAATTTGTGTACATGAGGATTTAGATGGCAATGCTTTTTTTTTTTTTTTAAAAAAAATATTGTTAGATAGAATTATTGACACGAAGATCATTTGATGATCTATAATTGTCTTTCTGAAATGCGATGAAATTTCTTTGTGTTTCTCTTTCTTATTTGGTTGTGTGTGTGTCATTGGAGTTCACAATTTGGCGCTCTTGGTTTTTGCTAATTTTCCCAACTTGCTGCGGCAAAATCAAGATGTTGAATGTGACCCGGGATTGTTTTTCATATGGTAGACATGTTCTTGATCAACTGTTTATAGATGATTTCTTTTATGTGACTTTCTTTTAAGAGAAATGAATTGTTCTTTGCCAGTAATTCGATTTATTTGTAATAGAAATTAAGCAATTAGAGATTGGATGGTATCATTTACCGTGTTCAAGTTCAAACACACTTTTTGTTCCATAGAGCTATGTTGGAAGAAGGGTGAGAAATTGTTCCATGTTTCTTCCATTTTGTTCTTTAAGTTAGGCTGATGTATCGAGTGCTTGTTTATTAGTTTGTAGAACTGTAATGTGGAAGACGAGCTACAGCCCTAGGTATTCCCTTGTCTGATGTGTCTCTCTCTCCTGATATCTGAGACAACTTATGTTGTTCTGAATATTGATCCCTAACAGAGATTGCTTGCAGAATGTTATTTTACATCTTTTAGGTCTGGCAATTAAACCCATGTAGAATTCCATTCTTAGGAATTTAAATAGTTTTCCACGGGCTTCATGTTTAGCAAGCTGAAAACCATTGAAAAAGTGAACCCCTGATCCATTTCTAGCACTTGCTTGGCGTGGAAAAAGATTGGTAGAACTTTTCACATGTTGAGGGACAATAATCACGCTGTCATGGAAATGTTAAGTTGCATGTTTCTTCCTGTTTGACTTTTGATGAAAAGACGAAATGATTTCAATTAGAAAGAAATTATAGACTTGATTGGTTGCATTGGTGGAAGGCAATGTCAAGGAACTTGCATTCTTGAATTCTATTGGCTTGTTCTTGTTGCAAAAACCCTACCTTTTCAAAGTTCTTCAAGAAAAATATTCCATGGTATGGTTGCACGTTGAAAAAACATGGCATAACCACCGCGCAGTTCAACCATCCAAGGGTTCTGCATGCTCTCGATTTTCTGCAATGCTTGTGTCGCATAATGGTTGCATTTCTTGCAGATGTTTCCTTCATGTCAACCCAAAATATTTTAGCTGCTTTCGAGCAAGATGATATCTTACAGTAGCAGCTTTTACCAGACTGATTTTTATATTTTGGATGATTTATAGCCCCGGATCTAAGATTACTCCCTGCCTGCTTCGCTTTGATTTCAATTCCTCGTATGAAAGCATGACTGGGTTAGTAATTGATTTGCGTGGATATCACTTCTGTTTTGACTCAGATGAAGAAATGAGTTCCTTATCAAGTGTGAATCCATAACGCTTCTTCAAGCAGCTCTCTTTCCTGGAATGAGCAGAGGGGAGAGAGATTCGTGTTCCAGTTGTCGTTGCTACCTTCAGAGTCAACGACAATCTTGTCCCTTTTTTCTTTCCCTGACATTTAATTTCATGACAAGGGCTTCCACTTTCTTTCCTTTGCTTTTGCCAAGCATTTTTCTAGGTGTAGTAAAGTAGTAGCCTCCTTGTTAACACTTCAAATCAAGTTTGTCAATTCTATTCTATTTTGATTGATGATTTATTTTTTTGAATGGAATAGAATATTTATGTGTGTATAATTAAATATATTAATTAAAAAAATAGTTTAAATTTAAAAATAAAATCATTTACAATTATGCAATTCAATCTGAAAAAACATAATAAAATGATTTTTTTTAATAAAATTATAAACACGTAAAATATTACGAGAATATTACTATCAATCTCACAAGATTATTATATTATTTTATTGCTATGAAATATTAACATCATATATATATATATATATATATATATATATATATTAAGAGATTTTTTGTAAAATTTTATATTAATCTAACAGTCGGATTAAGAGATATGATTGATATTACAAAATTATTTATTATAAAGAAAAACTATTTGGCCAAAAAGGAATGGGTGGAATAAAATCGGAACGTTTTGACTGATATTTGATAAAAAAAAAATTCTAACAACCTTGCTCCACATAAAAATAAGTTGAAACAAATTTTTTTTCCATAAAAAACTGAAAATGTTATAATTATAAGTACATAAACCTATATGCATATGAATGTTAGAAGATATATACATTGAACAAACTTGCAAGAGAATTCTATATGGAAATATCAATTATATCTAAGGAAAGATTCACATGATGGATATCTAAGTGATCTTTTGATTTGATATTCCTAATTTATGTTATATTAGGAGTTATATGTTTTGATTTGATCACATGTTATAATTAAGAGTAATAAACGAGCAAATATTAGATATAATATAAATTATATTAATGTATTTGAGTAATTAAAAGAAAATTTATCATCTTAAATGAATTATAAAAAATATTTTATTTGTTTTTAAGTATTATTGATTGTGAAATCCTTAGGTAAGAAAAAATGAGATTTGAAAAAAACAATCAAATTTTATTCAAATAATCAATGAATATAATGTTGATGTGAACCTCTTGATTGAAAATTTTATGGTGCTCATAAAATCCAATAAAAAATCTTATCATTTAGGAGATAAATTTTTTAGATCATAAGACCTTGATTAGAATTTTATGGTGCTTGGTGAAATATTGAAAAACTCACCTAGTGATGAAATGAGTTGTAAACCCCTACATAAACATAGGATTACATAGGATTGAAAGTAATAAGATCCTCATGGGATGAAAACTCAAGATGAAATGAAGAATAAATAAATGTGATATATAATGGAGGGATGACCTCCATAAATAAATTTAAATATGTTGTAAAAGTTAAAATGATGATTATAAATTTGCGTTTAAATTTCATAGCGTCGACAAAACCAATAACTAGTTTTGATAGATAGAAGAATTTAGAAATTTTTAAATGTAAATATATCTTAAGAATCAGAAAATAATTCTAATGATTTGTAATGTAAATGAGGATACAAAGAAATGTATTAAAAGATGTTGGTATAAACCCTCATAAAAAGTGGTAACATTTCCATGATATCAAAATAAGTTCATAAAATTAAATCAAAATAAATATATTCTGAAATAAAAAAAATGGTTTCAAGGATTTAGTACAGAAATTGATAGTTTCTATGCAAGGATAGAACAAGAAAATTAGATTTTTAGAGTAAAATAACAATCAATTTTATATTATTAAGCATAGTGTTTGATCTTACGATTGGATCAAACTAAAAATTTAGGTGGAATAACTTGACATATCATTCTATCTTATTTTAAATTAATGTGTAAAAGTATTATGGATATTTATTTAGAATTGATATTTAATAATTAAAAATTTATTATTTTTACTGCTCGAATACATTTCAGGCATCAAAAACAACTTAATATATGATTTGTGATTTAAAAAAACCAGATCGAACACTTATATTATGTATTTCGGACAAATAATAAGAAAAACATTTTACAGCCCTTTCTTAGAAATGACCTTAATTGTAACAGTTAATACAAATTCGAAAGATATAATGATGACGAAGCAACCCTTTCCATGCTTCGTTATTCTTGGTTTCTCGCACATCATTGCCTTCCATGCTTGAACTAGTGTTTGATTTGTGACAGCATGCACCGGACATCCTTGCTGTTAGGCCTCTGTTTCGGGTCATCCATGGTGCAGAAGCAGGCAATTTTAAGAACTAGCAACATTTGGTCCTCTAGCCCATTGCCTAGCAGCTTTGGATCAATAGCTTCACTTGGATTTTCTGATGTCATAATATTTCTCATCCACTTAACTAAACTCATTTCACGAGTGGTTTGAAAGAACTCATCAGATGGAAGCTTTCCCATCACCAAAACCCCAAGAACCACACCAAAACTGTAGACGTCACACTTGTCTGTGAATTTGAGTGTTTGATGATACTCTGGTGCGATGTATCCCACTGTTCCAGCAACATTAGAAGTTGTGACGTGTGTTTTAGCATCCGGCATTGCTTTAGCAAGTCCAAAATCGGCAATTCTAGCTTCCATGTCGTCGTCAAGAAGTATATTTGCGGGCTTGAGATCTCTATGAATGATCCGTGGACTGTGACTCAAGTGAAGGTACTCAAGTCCAGATGCTACTCCGACTGCAATTTTGTGGCGAGCTAACCAGTCCAATTCTCTTCTCCCTTCAGTAACCTGGTTCAAAATATCTTGTAGACTACCATTTTTCATGAATTCGTAGACAAGATAGTGACAATCAGGACGAGACACGTGAGCTAGAAGAGGAAGAAGGTTTCGATGCCGAATGTGGCCGACGGTATTGATCTCTGATTGAATTTGTCTCATTTTCTTGTTTAAAACCTTGCTATCTTCTTCGGTTAACTCGGCGGCATCTTTTGGAGGTTGAATTATCTTTTTTACAGCAATCATTTTCCCATTACTTCCTGGCAATTCAGCTTTGAATACTTCTCCACATCCACCTCTTCCGATGACTTCCAAGTTTGCAAGCCCATCATCTTTTTCCAAGAAATCTAAATCCTCTGCTTTCTTGATCAGTGGACTGAAGATTGAAGGGCCTACATCTCTCCCTCCACCTCTTAATGCTGCCAATACTATCTTAAAAAATACTGAGAACACGAACCCAGATAAACTCCCAGCTACTGAGCCGGCAAGAAATCCAAGGAGCCACCCGGCAAGCTTCCTTCTGCTTTTCTTGTGCTTGTGTGGTGCTGATGATAAAGGTGCGGGAGCTGGAGCAAGTCCAGGCTTTTGGTTTGCACGTGAATCATTCTTTGAATTTGTACTTGTTGTATTCTCCTTCAATATGTAACGTTTTGGGTACTGGGACCTTGAGGATTCACCTCTGCTAATCACTGGCACAGGTCCTTCAAGAAAACTGTTTCCTGCGAAGTCGAAGAATTGGAGATTGCGAAATGAACGTATAGACTTTGGAACCTTTCCAGTGAAGAGATTATTTGCAAGAGAAAGACGTTCCAGGTTGGGGAAATGCCTTAAGAAACTCAAATTCCCAGAAAGTTCATTGTTAGAGAGATCAAGAACTCGAAGACGAACAAGTGATGATAATTCAGAGGGAATTTCACCGGAAAACTGGTTGTTTGCAAGGTCGAGAATCTCTAGTTTCTTGCAGTTCACTATTTGGGCAGGAACCTGGTCAACGAGCTGGTTGTTGGCTAGTGAAAGCTCCTTGAGCTCAGACAGCCGTCCAATTGCCGGAGACAAGAACCCTGTCAGCCGTCGAGACTTGATGACGAGTCTTGTGATTTTGAGCACATAGGTGCCGTTGGGAGAGATCCTCCTCTCACAAAACACCCCAGGTGTGCTACATGGTGTAGAGGAGGAGCTGCGTTTACTGTCGATGCCCAAGTCTTTTTGGACGGTGGAGAAGGCTCTGAGATCCGCACGGTCAAGATTCAATCTTGCATCGGCGAGGAGGAGGAGAGATAGGAGAACGAAGATGGAGAGGTGGTGTCCGTGGTGAAGGACGGCCATTTTTGGTGGTGGTTATTTTGCCTTGCAGTTTGCTTGATTTTATAAGCTAGCTCACCGTGTGGAAAAACAAGACCAATAGGGTCAAGTACATCTGTTCTGACTAGAAATTTATTAAACATTATATCATATTATATTATAAATTCACATGAATCTATACTAATTTATTCTCAAAGAAAATAATAGTTTAATTAGTGTGGTGGCGTTAAAATAGTGCCACTTGCAAAATCCACAATCATAATAGAAATTATTATTGGTATCTCAAAGTTAGAATTATCTAATAATAAAAAAAAAAGACCCAAATCATTGATTTTCTAAATGATTAGGAGAAAACCAGCTCACACTTGTTTTCTGTGTGTTTTAAAATTATATTTTTAAAATTTTTTATTTTATTTTAAATTATTTTTTATATATACTTTTAGATCAAAAATAATTTTTCAAAAATTAAAAAATATATTATTTTAATATATTTCTAAAAATAATAATTAAAAAATAAAGCCAAATAGTTCTTTCAGTCAACATTAATCAAACGAGGAGCTTCCTGGAAATCTTCAACAGAAGAGGGCTGGCTTCTTTCGGCAGGTCAAGTAAGCAAAAGCAGTGCGAAAAGTCTTTAGGCTATTAATTTTAGGGTTTGTATATATTCACCAAGGGAATAGACACTATTTATACTCGATTATATTTCATTTAATTCTATAATTATGATTAATTAGGCAATCACCTGTTGATTTATGGATAATTACTATATCCCAATTATAAATTATCTTTTTTAATCATAATTTTAATCTTTCTCGAAATTTAAATTCCCAAAAATAATGTGATATTTTATTGGCTTGCTTGGCTATAAATCAAAGAAAGAAAAGGCACCCGTTAGTCTCTTCCCTTGAAATTTCTGAGAGCATTTGGCAAATAATGAGGGGACCGTTTAAAGTGAAAGCTGTCTCCATTGGGGACAAAATCATTGGAAAATTCTCACTACAATCTCTACCCAATTACCAAGTTGGTTCTAATTTTAAAATTATGTGTCGACCGACTCCATTAGAGGACCCTTGGAAGATTCTCCTTGAAGTGCTATCAAGATGAAAGTTCTTGTTCTTGAGAGGAAGGCAATTTCCAAAGGAAAAATCAAATATAAGCTCGCACACACACTAGTTATGATACTCGTGTTTTGTTATGGGTGGAACGATATTTTTTTTAATATAAAAAAATATTAATTATGTGTGATTTTTTTATTATAATATAAATTTAGATAAAATAATAAATTTGTATAGAAATTTTGTGACGTGCAAGTTTTATATAAAAATATATGAATTTTAAATGGATATAAATTTATCTGTTTAGTCGGTTTCAATGAAATAACCAGTATAAAATAAGTAGTTAATTTTCTATCCATAAAAAAATTAAAATATAAATTATAAATCTATCCTTATGTTATTGTCATTATCATTACTATAACAGTTGGAATTATTATCGACATTACTGTCAAAATAATTAAAATAATTAAATTGCCCTGAAAAATCATTAAAAAAAACAAAAGATTTATAAAAAAACAATAAAAAATAATAATTATTATTGCGTAAATAGTAAAATCATAAAAATCATTTAATCCAAAGAACAAATGAAAATAACAGAAAACAAAAAAAATAAAGGGAAAAAGAAAGTAATATTAATTTTAAAATGATTGCCAATATAAATTCAAATTTCAGGATTGAACCGATTAAAAAAAAAATCCCAATAAAAAAAACTAAAAGCATGCATGTATAAATACAAATAAAAAATAAACATTATCTAAGAATTAAAAAAAACTAAATGAATTAATATAAAAAAATCCTCCAATAATCAAATAATAAAAATAAGTAGTTAATTTTTTATTCATAAAAAGACAAAAATATAAATTATAAATCTATCCTTATGTTATTGTCATTATCATTACTATAACAGTTAAAATTATTATCAACATTATTGTCAAAATAATTAAAATAATTAAATTGCCCTGAAAAATTATAAAAAAAAAACAGCAAAAGATTTTTATAAAAAATCACAATTAAAAAATAATCACTAAAATTATCATTATCGTTGCGCATAAAAATCATCTAATCCAGAGAACAAATAAAAATAACAGAAAACACACACAAAAAAAAAAGGAATAAAGGGAAAAAATATGCAGTATTGACATAAAATGATTACCAACATAAATTAAAATTTCATTACTAAACCGATTAAAAATAAAACCTGAATTAAAAAAAGACAAAAACCAAAAGCATAGATGCATAAATATGAATAAAAAATAAACATTATTCAATAATTAAAAAAAACAAATGAATTAATATAAAATAAAAAATTAAAAGAATAAGGACCAAAATAAACAAAATATAATTAATTCCAATTGAAGGATAAAATTGAAAAAAAATCTTGGGACCAAAATAAATAAAGAAATAAATAATGATAATTATTGTGTAATATATCAAAAAATTAGAAGAAGAGGGACTGAAATGAAAAGTTTTAAAAATTTTAATAAAATAATAAATCTGTATAGAATTTTTGTGAAGTGTAAGTTTTCTATAAAAATATATGAATTTTAAATGTATATAATTTTTTTTTTATGTTTAGTAGGTTTCAATGAAATAACCATTATAAAATAAGTAGTTAATTTTCTATTCACAGAAAGAAGAAAATATAAATTGTAAATCTATCCTTATGTTATTGTCATTATCATTACTATAACAATTAAAATTATTATCTACATTACTGTTAAAATAATTAAATTTTCCTGAAAAATCATTAAAAAAAATTATTTATATAAAAAAATTAATAAAAAACCAATCACTAAAATTATCAATATTATTGAATAAATAGTAAAATCATAAAAATCATTTAATCTAAAGAGCAAATAAAAATAACAGAAAAAAAAAAGAATAAATGGAAAAAGGAAGCAATATTAATTTTAAAATGATTACCAATATAAATTTCAATTTCAGGATTGAACCGATTAAAAAAAATCTCAATAAAAAAATTAAAAGTATAGATGTATAAATACGAATAAAAAATAAACATTGTCTAAGAATTAAAAAAAACTAAATAAATTAATATAAAAAAAATCTCAAATAATCAAATAACAAAAATAAGTAGTTAATTTTCTATTCATAAAAAGACAAAAATATAAATTGTAAATCTATCCTTATGTTATTGTCATTATCATTACTATAACAGTCAAAATTATTATCAATATTATTTTCAAAACAATTAAAATAATTAAATTGTCCTGAAAAATCATAACAAAAGAAAAAGATTTTTATAAAAAAAACACTATTAAAAAATAATCACTAAAATTATCATTATCATTGTGCAAATAGTAAAATCATAAAAATCATCTAATCCAGAGAACAAATAAAAATAACAGAAAACACACACAAAAAAAAAAGAATAAAGGGAAAAAATATGCAATATTAATTTTAAAATGATTACTAACATAAATTAAAATTTCAGGATTGAACCGATTAAAAACAAAACTTGAATAAAAAAAAAGACAAAAACTAAAAGCATAGATGCATAAATATGAATAAAAAATAAACATTATCCAATAATTAAAAAAAACCAAATGAATTAATATAAAATAAAAAAAATTAAAAGAATAAGGACTGATATAAAAAATAAAATATATAATTAATTCCAATTGAAGGATAAAATTGAAACAAAAAAAATCTTGAGACTATAATAAATAAAGAAATAAATTATGATAATTGCTATATAATATATAAAAAAATTAGAAGAAGAGGGACTGAAATGAAAAGTTGTAAAAATGATCAATTTTAATTGGAGGACCCAAAATTAAAAGAACCAAAAACAAATAAAAAATAAAAAAAATAAGGACTGAAATGAAAAATTCTTTATATAATCAACTTTAACTGAAGGACAGAATTGAAAATAATTAAATTTTCAATTAAAAAAATTAATAATAAAAGCAAAATTTAAATATCAGGAACCAAAATAAACTTCCTCCAAACATCAGGGATCAGATTCAAATTTGTGGAAAAAAAAAGAAAGAAAAAGAAACAACTGACCGAAAACCATCATCCGCCACTTACTGGAACTCCTATGATCAGAACGTGTTGCGACGGCAGATAAAATACATGGTGGCGCAGCGTCTGACATGGCGGTGGTTAATTTTTGACTATATGGATGACACTCACGAGCCGCCTCAAGAGTACATTTGCCTGGAACACTGCTGGCGGGCGTCCGGATGACATGTTATTAACTAATTAACTACCGCCATAAATATTAACTAATTAACTATGTAACTCTAAAATTATTGATATTCATAAAAAAACTGAAGTGAAAAATACATCCCTGAACCCGTTTACTATACGCAATCAAACTGGAATGGCTTCGAGGATGTCGTCACGCATAGTTCCTCCTCCCCCGTCACTAATCCCTTGCTAAATTTAGTGGCAACTGGCCCACCATGATTTCTTGTGTCTGAAAATTCTTCTGCTCGAAGACTCTGATCTGCTCGAAGACTCTGATTGAGGGGGGAAAGGGAAAAAGAAAAATCGAAGCTTATGATTGTTTAACGGAAGCTTGTACTTATTAACAGAGTGCAACCCCTCTCTCTCTCTCTCTCTCTCTCTATATATATATATGTGCCAGTACATGTAAACCAGGCAATAAAGTTATAACATAATTACCATTTACAAGCAAAGAATAACTAAGCTGGAAGACAGATTTTCGAAGCATGAGATAAATTAGAAAAAGCACAGAGAATTCAAAGCTAATCCTCCTCGACAAGGCTATATATATATAGGAGGCATATAAACACACATACATACTAAACCCTATATCACCTAAACTACTCAAGTCCAGCTGCCTCCATTTCTATATTGCCTTATTTAGAGTTACCAAATGGCCTCAAACAGCATGCGCACTCCTGCAATGAACCAAGTGATTCCTAATGAAATCTGGGTCTCCTTGGAATCTGAAGATAGCACAACGATGAAGGCTGTTCGGGCAAGCCATGCTCCTGATGGTCGCAAAGTTGACGTCAAGCCCATGCTCCGTATCATCGACAACATTTTGCTTAGGGCTGCTCCTGGCATCGTAGAGTTTCATATTATCTTAATTCATGCTGATAAGCTTTCTTTCATGCATGTATCACAAACGAAAAGAAAACCTGCGAATTTGAACGTGCCTAATTAATGATATTCCAATTGCTTCTTTGTAGGGGACATATGAAGATAAAGGTTCTCTGAAGGATCACATAATCAGTCGGTCTGATGTGGATGTCAAGCTTAAAACTCTAGCTTCTATTATCAAAAAAGTCTCTTCTGAGGTTGGTGATGACGATACACAAACTCACAAGCAATTACATTAAATCCAATGTCTTTGCGCTGCTCATAAAACTATAAACTTCCATGTATATGAGAATATATACTTTATCGGAATCATTAGATTTTTAACACATTTTTTCTTTTCTTTTCTTGAAACAGCTCTTTTCCTACAACAACTTGGTCCTGTCAGGAACATTCAAGGCGAACAGCAATGTCAATCAGACCATTATTCCCTATGGAGCTACGGTGATTACTTATGATGACCCATCAAAACCTCCTTCTAATCACTGATTTTTCTTTAAATTTTCTATTCATTACGCATCTGTTTTTGCAGATGGATTGCAAGTGTTCGTGCTCGGGTGGCAGAGATGTGAATGCAACGGTTATGATGATTCTTGACACCCTCTCAAGTTATTCGTGGGATGCCAAAGTAGTGCTAACTGTAGCTGCGTTTATAGTAAACTACGGCCACGAATTCCTTCTATTCACTTCATCTGAAGCTAACAATTCAGCACTTGCTCAATCAATAGCATTCCTGAAGCAGCTCCGAGACATCACTGACCATGCTAAGTTTTCAAAAGCTAAAATCGATGCAATTATTGAACTTATCAAGGTTATCATGGCTGTAACCAGGTACATTGTCGAACTGCATAATCTACCCCTTGAGTCCATTGCAACTGACGAGACACCAATGTCAAATGCCAAAGCCTTCATCCCCAAAGCTGCTTACTGGACAATGCTTAGTGTTGTGATCTGTGCCTCGTATATTGCTAGTCTCAGCGGGTATGTGCACCTCTTAAATATTGACAGAACACATGTTTAATGAATCCATTTTAAATACATTAATCACAGGTAGATATATTATACTAATGTGATTTTCAGGCATGAGGAATCAACCACGGAATTATTGGATCTCGCAAGACTGGGTAGTGAAGGCAGCAAAATACTGGTGATCCTGAGGAGCTACAAAACGATTTACAAAGAGTACGAAGGTAACCCCTGGATACTCTTACCGTAGAATTTTCACACTTTTTTTTCTTTAATTCTTGAAACACAGTCGACGATGACGACATAAAGCCAAGTATCAGAAAAATTCGATCCTTTCGTCAAAGCGAGCATTAATAAACTAGGGCAACATTGATGATGAAGACCGTTCTTTTTCGGGAAGTTTGTGCATGATTTTACAGCTAATCATTGGTCCAATGATCAAATCAAAAAAGGAAAAGAGCATAGAATCCTATGTCCAATCGAAGTTTTTTAAACTAAATTAAAGGGTTGTTGCCATGCATATTTACCTGTGTTGTGTTCAAATTCAGTAGTCTAATTGTGATATTTAAAAGATAGACATTTTAATTGAATCCCCCCTCCCCCCTTCTCTCTCTCTCTCTCTCTCTCTCTCTCTCTCTCTCTCTGAGATGCAGATGAGAAATCTAAACCAGCTTACTGGGATCTCGTAAAAACTGTCACCTCAACTCACTCCGACAACGTGACGATTCTCAAAACCTTGCTTTTAGTCAATGATGGTAAGCAACACCTCGTGGGTCACACCAATAAGGTATGTTCTTGAATTCCTTTCATTTTTGGCACTTGTTTTTATAGAAATCATCAAATAATTCATTTCCTTGCACAGTTGCTTCCTTACTAATTGTATAAATCGAATCTATTAGTAAGATACAATTTTTATGTGAGCACGAGTAAAGAAGCAACGCATCAGAAGTATCTTAATCAAAGAAAACAACAATGTTCTAAATTAAATTATTCTGTCAATTTTATACGCAGAGAATTCACATTGAGGAATTAAGGGAAAAGAACGTGTTCCTGCTCGTATCTGGCCTCGATCTCTCAAAAGAAGAGATTGATGTCCTTGGTAAGCTGTACCAAGAGGCTAAAACCAAGGGCGAGATTCAATATGAAGTAGTGTGGATCCCAGTTATGGAAACAATCGCTTGGGACCAAGAGAAACAGCAAAAATTCGAGGAGTTGCTAGCCCTGATGCCCTGGTATGCTGTGCCTGCACCTTCAAAGATCAAAGCAGAGGTCATCAAGTACATAAAAACTGAGTGGAAATTTGAGAGAAAGATGATTTTTGTGCCGCTAGATAGACAAGGAAAGTTCGGGTCCTTGAATGCCATTGACATGTATCTGATACATGGAAATAAGGCTCTCTCATCCATCTTTAGTGAAAAAGAGGAATCATTATGGGAGACTCAGAAGACTTGGACGCTTGAGCTACTTCTAGGAGGCATTGATAATAATTTCTCCCACGTACTTGACTGGGTAATTAATTTCACCATCTCTAAATTATATCTACATCATGAAAGCGATCGAAAAATGATGTACAACATGAGCTCACAAAAATTGTTAACCACTTCATTTGTGGAACTACAAATCAAGTCGTGGGTGTTTCTTTCGGCCACACATTCCAAACAATATAACTAGTTTGTCTTAAAATATATGATTTCCTTGGGAAATCAAAATATACTTTAACCCTGATCACAGTAAGTTAGATTAGATAGATAGCAAGTTTGTTAACCTTGTGATTAATTGATTATATTTTCTGGGCCAGACGAAACAAGGTACGATGGTGTGTTTATATGGAGGGGATGATATTGAGTGGATCAGGGAGTTTACGAAAGCAACAAAAGATGCTGTGAAGAACATCAGTTCTGCCACCCGCTTGGAGCTAGTGTATGTGGGCAAGAAAAGTGCAATCAAGGAAGTGGGAAACATCAATACCAGCATTGAAAACGAGAATCTTAGTCGAATTTGGTCCGACTTAACTTCGATTTGGCTCTTTTGGACCCGACTGGAGAGCATGCTCTACTTGAAAATGCAGCAATGCAAGAATTCAAGAAATGACCTGATAATGCAAGAGCTAACAACTTTGCTGAGCTATGATGACAGTGACAGGGGATGGGCTCTATTCTGCAAAGGGTCTTCTGAGATGGCCTTGGCCAAGGGAGATGTTGCTCTGAAGAGCATGGAAGAGTTCAGTGAGTGGAGAGACGCTGCCGATCAGAATGGTCTTTTCCCGGCACTGAGCAGCTACATCAAGAAATCACAAAAGAAACAGCACTGCAGCCGCATTATCCTTTCAGGGGACAGGCAGGAAATCCCGAGCAAGAAGCTAAGTTCGGACGGATGTGAGTGCTCCATGGAGAAGTGCTTCGTGTATCGTTGCTGTGCTGATTAAGTAGTCTTCGGCCAAGCTTCTCCCGTCCCCTGAAACATCGACCTCCCAGTTTCGTACCGGATCACGACAATAATAATAATAATAATGTGTGTGCTTTGTTGCTTTTTTTTTATTTTTATAGTCTATTTACTATGGCGAATTTGCTCTTTCTTGATATTTATAATCAGCTGGGTGTGTGTAGGGCCTGCCTCCACTCAACAAGTGTGCTTTGTACGTACTTCTAAATAAATTTGAAGAATATATTAATTTAAGCCTCTTCCTGAGAATCCCTTTTAGTTTCTAACTTGGTTTTTGTAAGAGTTCAAAATTTAGAGCACTCCTTTCTCTTACCTCTTGTTCTTTTAGCATATTCTCTGGTTTTTTTTTTTGCTTACAATGTTTTCAAAACTAATTCAATGTTATTTAAATATAGATTATAATTTTCTTACTTGTCATTAAAAGTAAATATTATCTGATTAATGATCTAGGTTTATATATTAGGGCAAAGTCATAGGACGATATTGTATTTACAGAATATGATCACAATCCCAATTTTATTCTTACATAGTTTTTATCGTTATTTTTCCATGTTCTCAAAGCCAAGGCAACCAGAAACCTTATTGAATCGATTATGTCTGCGATGGATTATCAAATATTTTAATCGTGTAATTGTAGAACAACAATAATGTAACATTCTTATCTCTTTATATGAAAAAATAAATGCACCAAATTGAAAATCCATACATTTTTTTTGGTAGTTTTATTACCAAAAGCACTTACAAAACCTACATAATCAAATACATATAAATTGTTTTTTTGGACGACAATAATTTCAATTATAATTTTAAATGAAATATATATTTTATAACATCAAACCAAAACAAAACGTATTCCATCAACTATTTAAAAAACTAATTTTAGTTTTCATGGTTCGTCTTAGAAAATGAAGTTTAATATGGATGGTTTTGTTCTTGGATTTAATTTTTGGTTTGATTTTAGATTCTACACCTTATATAGATAAGTTGTATTTGCATGATATATTTATAAGAACAAAAACTATGTATATATAGTGATCAAAATTAAATTAAAAGAAAAAAAATATAAATAAAAAAAGTTCAATTGAAAAGCAAAATGGAGTTTAGGGGGTACATTCAGTTTAAATTGCAGCAATTTAGAAACTAAGGACTAAATAAAATGAGGTTAAATTTAAAAAATCAATTTAGGTATTAAATTGAATGAAAATTGAAAATCCAAAAGTCTAGGACTGCAAAGAAAATAAAAATATAATAAAGAGTCTAATTGAGTTTTTATTGGACTTGGTTTCAGTCTAGTATTTCTCAACTTTATCAAATTTGTCCAATTGAATTAGGCAATGAACCCTAAAATCTCATCAATTAAATCTAGATTGTAATCTCGCAATTACAAGCTCCTCAATCCCAAAAATCCCAACCTAAATCATTCAACATTTAAAAATTTTGATACAAAAAATATTAAGGATTCCAAACCAATTTGAAAATTCAAAGTCGATGGACCTAAATGAAAGTACAATATATAATCAATTTCAATTGAAAGATGAAATTGCTCAAAACCTATATAATAGCAATAAGGACCATAACAAACAATCGAAAGTGTAGGGAAAATGAAATATTATAAAAAACAGTTGTGCTAACGTTTGATTGCGCAAGCAGGTGAGAGAAAAGTGATGGGGGAATTCAAACGATCATTGACACATCTCTAGCTATCCTATACTCACACGCGCCACACCTGGGGGAAGAGAGCATAGCTGGAAATCATTCTAGACACCTGTTGGGTATTTTTAGACACTAGAATATGCCATACGTGTCATCCGAATAATATGTGAGCGCGGACACGGACGGCACATCCAATCGGCAGAAAAAGAATAAAATAATGGTAAATTATCGGGACACGCCTCCTTACCAGACCTTTATTGTCTTTTTCGAGGGACAAAATGGTTATTTCAATGTGCAAAGAAATATTAAAAAATTAATAAACTTAGTTAGACGAACCGGACCGAGAATTTGCAATTATCATGGAACCCCTCAATGCAGTGGCCATTTTTTTTATCTTTTTCGAGGGGCAAATTTGTTATTTTACTGTGACAAAAAGAAAAAAATCAGCAGACTGAACGGACCAAATGAACCAACCAAACCTAACCGAATTGACCTGAAAATTGAGCACTACTATTGTTGTCCACAATGTTTTGTCTCTTGGTGAACAATGATCAAACCAGGAGCAATTTTAGCTTTTAAGATAATGCATGGTAATATTTAGGTTTTGTCTATACACATGAAAATGGAAGTTATATATATATTGACGTGAAGAATTTTCTTTTTTTTTCATTTGAAATTTTCAAAGAAAAATCAAATATTTTTAATATCAGGTTCAAATCTTATATTGTAAGTATACAATCCAATATTAAGTAAAGGTGTTGAAAACCATGCAAGAGACCCACAAATATTTTAAATTGATCTTTAGAACCTTTTACAAATTTCCATAACTTATTTAGGACCTATTTGGAAAAAATAAATTTTATTAAGAAAAAAAAAGTGTCAAAATAAGCTAAAAACATGTTTGTCAAACAACATTTTTAACCAAAACCCTTTAACAAAAAAATTAGCAAACCAAACAGGCCTTTATTAAATTTTAAATTTGTATGTCAAATGGTTTATGATTATTATTTCATGAAAATTCATTGGTATGTAAAGCCCTTAGGGATTTGTTCTTGTTTATGTTAGGATAATATTGGAAATCATAGAGACACATACACATATACATACACACACATTAACTAAAAAATAAACGGCGTGGGCATTTTACTATGCAAGCTTCTATTGTTCACCCTGACATAGATCACTATTCATTGCGGCAGTAAAATGACCCTTTTACCCCTAGTTTCGAAAAATTTTAGCCCTCGGGATTAGGGGCATTTTAGAATTTTTCAATGGACACGGGCGGTATTTCCAGATTTGTTACACAGTGAAACGACTCAAATAGCCCCTGAAAATGAGCACCAGCGACGTTCCAGGTGAATACGCCCTTGAGGCGACGCGTGAGTGTCCTATAGGCGGTCAAAAATTCACTACCGCCGTGTCAGATGGTGCACCGCCATGTTTTGTGTCAGTTTTCGTTTTTCTTGATCATATAAGCTAACATTTTCCCAAACATTTACTTGATCATGAGATAATAAACAAGGAGGGAGAAAATCATAAAAAATAGAAAATATTGCATCAACTATATAAAAAACTAATTTTAGTTTTCACGGTTCGTCTTAGAAAATGAAGCTCAATATGGATTGTTTTGTTCCTGGATTTTTTGGTTTGATTTTAGATTCTTCATCTTATATAGATAGGTTGTATTTGCATGATACATTTATAAGAACAAAAACTATGTATATATAGTGGTCAAAATTAAATTAAAAGAAAAAAAATATCAATAAAAAGAGTTCAATTGAAAAGCAAAATGGAGTTTAGGGGGTGCATTCAATTTAAATTGCAACAATTTAGAAACTAAGGACTAAATAAAATGAGGTTAAATTTAAAAAATCAATTTAGGTATTAAATATTATTTTATTCTCTTAATAAAATTTATTTTTTCCAAATAGGTCCTAAATAAGTTATGGAAATTTGTAAAAGGTTCTAAAGATCAATTTAAAATATTTGTGGGTCTCTTGCATGGTTTTCAACACCTTTACTTAATATTGGATTGTATACTTATAATATAAGATTTGAACCCGATATTAAAAATATTTTATTTTTATTTGAAAATTTCAAATGAAAAAAAATCAAAAAAATAGTTTCTTCACTTCCATTTTTATGTGTATAGAAAAAACCTAAATATTATCATGCATCATCTTAAAAGTTAAAATTGCTCCTGGATTGATCATTGTTCACCAAGAGACAAAACACTGGGGACAACAATAGTAGCGCTCAATTTTCAGGTCGATTCGGTTAGGTTTGGTTGGTTCATTCGGTTCATTTAGTCTGCTCATTTTTTTCTTTTTGGCACAGTAAAATAACGAATTTGTCTCTCGAAAAAGATAAAAAAAAAAAAGGTCATTGGATTGAGGGGTTTCATGATAATTGCACATTCTCGGTTTGGTTCGTCTAGCTAAGTTTATTAATTTTTTAATATTTCTTTGCACATTGAAATAACCATTTTTTCCCTCAAAAAAGACAAAACCAAGGTCTAGCAGGGAGGGGTGTCCTGATAATTTACCATTCTTTTATTCTTTTTCTGCCGATTGGACGCGTCTTCCGTGTCCACGCTAACACATTATTCGGATGGCACGTTTGGCGTATTCTAGTGTTTAAAAATACCCAACTGGCATCTACAATGATTTTCAACTATGTTCTCTTCCCCCTAACGTGGTGTTTGTGAGTATAGGATAGCCGGAAATGTGTCATTGATCGTTTGAATTCCCCCCTCACTTTTCTCTCTCATGCTTACGCAATCAAACATCAGCACAACTGTTTTTTTTTATGATATTTCATTTTAGTCCCTTGCACTTTCGATTGTTTGTTATGGTCCTTATTGCTATTATATAGGTTTTGAGCAATTTCATCTTTCAATTGAAATTGATTATATATTGTACTTTTATTTAAGTCCACAGACTTTGAATTTTTGAATTGATTTGGAATCCTTAATATTTTCGGTATCAAAGTTTTGATTTATTTCCTTTTTATCGTTCTATTCAAATTTGTTATAAATCCTTAATATTTTCGGTATCAAAGTTTATTTTTTTTCAACTTTATCCTTCAATGTAATTTCATTATAGATTTCAATTTTATTTTGGTCCTAATTCTTTTAATTTCCGGCTTTGTTTTAAATTATTTAATTTTATTGGTATCAATGTTTAGGTTTATTTCGATTTTTCCTTCAAATTAAATTTATGATATATGTTTTTTTCATTTTATCCCTCATACTTTAATCTTGGATTTTATTTTATTTCTTTTATTTTTTATATATATTTATTACATAGTTTCTATTTTTGTTCATGTTTATATGTACATGCTCTTAGTTTTTATTTCTAATTTTTCTTTATTTCCAATGTTATTAAGTTGTTTTATTTAGTGTTCAAATTTTAATATGTGCTGGTGATCATTTGAAAATAAATAATTATTATGATTTCTCTTTTTTTTTTTTGCCTTCAAGTCAAATAATCTTTTAAAGTCTAATACTATTTATTTTTATTTTGTCATTTATTTTGTTTTTTGATTTCTTTTTTGTTAATATTATTAGATCTTGAATTTTCTAATTATTAAAGATAAGAGATTCAAAATAATGATAATGATAATTTTTTAGTTTTGTTTTCTTTTAAATATATCAGATTAATTATATTTCTTTATATTTATTGAATATCAACACTTTAAAATATAGATATATAACCTAGGTTTTTTTTTGGGAAAATATTACTATCATTGCTGTGAAATACTTTTAATATAATAATATGACTAATAAATCTTATAAAATAAAAAATTTATGGAAATTTTTTTTTAACAATAAATATGATCTCACCAATTTTTATTATTTCAACTGTTATTAAGGTTTTTTTTAATGTTTACATTTTAATTTATGTTGATGATCATTTTAAAATTAATATTTATTATTTTTTCTCTTTTTTATTTTTAAATTCCTAATTATATATTTTAATATTTGTTTAATATTAGCACTTGAATACACACACACACACACACATATAAAATGACCTAGGATTTTTAAAGTAAAAAAAATAGTAATATCAGTGCTGTTAAATACTTTTAATATAGTAATATGAGAAATAAATATGATAAAATAAACAAAATGATTTTGGCTTTACTTCTAATTTTGTCCTCTTTTATTTAAGTTTATCTCTTAGAAAAATATGATTCTTGGATTTTAGGTTGTTTTTGTAAAAAAATGAAATAAAAATATTTTTATGTATAATATTTCAGAACTAATATTACTGGGAAAAAAATAAAACTTACAAACAAAATAGATAGACAAATTAACCCAAGTTATCTACAATTAAAAAATATACGAACCACTTCTCCAGCATTTTGATTACACTATTCTTTTAGGCGGAAAAAAAAAGTCATTTCGAATAGATTTGATCTATTATAATTTCATTAATTACAACACGTAAAACAATCAATTAGTTTTCTACATAGAAAAAATCTCAGCGCAACGCGCGGACAAATCACCTCATATTTTCTAAAAGATAAAAATTGCATTTTAATCATGTTTAAAAAAATACAAAATATATATCATAATCAATTTATGATCATCTATTAGAGCATAACTAAAATCTCAAAAACAAAATACCATAATATTAATTTGTTTCATTAATGTTTAGTTTCAATTACAAACTTTAATATTTAGGGATATAAAATTACACTATAAAATATATTACCAAGTAAAAATAAAAAATAAATACAATTTTAAAATTTAAACTTTAGAACGATTAGATTTTAACTCAGTAAGATAAAGATTTTTTTTTTTTATAAAGGGAGATCTCCTTTAAAACTTAGATGAGATTAACAAACAAAAACATGTCTTATATCGATGACAATCAATCAATAATACAACTTATCATAGGTAAGGTGTCTTGAGAGTGATACTTTTTTTCCTTGTACATCTAGTACTCTTATCTAAATATAGACCATTCGGTTTTCTAATAAGTATAATACTATATGACGACTCTTGAATTTTATGATTAAAACCCAAACTTTTTTTTAAAACAAGGAGACAAATTTGTCTTTCAGTGTTGTGCACACCACGACAAGATTAATATTATAACTCATAGTAAAATTCAACTGGTTTATCAAACAACTAAATGTTTCCAATACGTTTTTGCATGATTTTCTTGATGAAGAAATTTACATGGAATAAGCCTAAACTAGATTTCTTCCACAGGTTGCTGCACAAGTCAACATATGGACTGTGTTTAGAAGACTTTCTAATCATCTCCTCGACATTGGATTTCAAGAATCAACTCACTATTTCAAACTTGAATTCAAATTGCATTCGTAATAATAACTCATAAGTAATTAGCTATTAGATATGCCTATATAAACTTCGGTTCTACAATTGATCTTTTTTTTAATCTTTCATTTCATTGTCTCTCTCTTGTTTAGACAAGATGAGAGTGAAAGAAACATGAAAGAGGAAGGTTGTAGTGGCGTGTTTTTTTCTCGTTTGAGGAAAAATCTTTTGCCCCTCTCCCCGTGGGGAGATGACCAACCACTTCTTTCACAAGAGAGGGGTTGATTTAGGAGGCTGAAAGTTTTTAAATTTGAATGATTTAGGTTGGGATTTTTGGGATTGAGGAGCTTGTAATTGCGAGATTACAATCTAGATTTAATTGATGGGATTTTAGGGTTCATTGCCTCATTCAATTGGACAAATTTGATAAAGTTCAGAAATACTAGACTGAAACCAAGTCCAATAAAAACTCAATTAGACTCTTTATTATATTTTTATTTTCTTTGCAGTCCTAGACTTTTGGATTTTCAATTTTCATTCAATTTAATACCTAAATTGATTTTTTAAATTTAACCTCATTTTATTTAGTCCTTAGTTTCTAAATTGCTGCAATTTAAACTGAATGTACCCCCTAAACTCCATTTTGCTTTTCAATTGAACTTTTTTATTTATATTTTTTTTTCTTTTAATTTAATTTTGATCACTATATATACATAGTTTTTGTTCTTATAAATATATCATGCAAATACAACTTATCTATATAAGGTGTAGAATCTAAAATCAAACCAAAAATTAAATCCAAGAACAAAACCATCCATATTAAACTTCATTTTCTAAGACGAACCATGAAAACTAAAATTAGTTTTTTAAATAATTGATGGAATACGTTTTGTTTTGGTTTGATGTTATAAAATATATATTTCATTTAAAATTATAATTGAAATTATTGTCGTCCAAAAAAACAGTTTATATGTATTTGATTATGTAGGTTTTGTAAGTGCTTTTGGTAATAAAACTACCAAAAAAAATGTATGGATTTTCAATTTGGTGCATTTATTTTTTCATATAAAGAGATAAGAATGTTACATTATTGTTGTTCTACAATTACACGATTAAAATATTTGATAATCCATCGCAGACATAATCGATTCAGTAAGGTTTCTGGTTGCCTTGGCTTTGAGAACATGGAAAAATAACGATAAAAACTATGTAAGAATAAAATTGGGATTGTGATCATATTCTGTAAATACAATATCGTCCTATGACTTTGCCATAATATATAAACCTAGAGCATTAATCAGATAATATTTACTTTTAATGACAAGTAAGAAAATTATAATCTATATTTAAATAACATTGAATTAGTTTTGAAAACATTGTAAGCAAAAAAAAACCAGAGAATATGCTAAAAGAACAAGAGGTAAGAGAAAGGAGTGCTCTAAATTTTGAAATCTTACAAAAACCAAGTTAGAGAAACTAAAAGGGATTCTCAGGAAGAGGCTTAAATTAATATATTCTTCAAATTTATTTAGAAGTACGTACAAAGCACACTTGTTGAGTGGAGGCAGGCCCTACACACACCCATCTGATTATAAATATCAAGAAAGAGCAAATTCGCCATAGTAAATAGACTATAAAAATAAAAAAAAAGCAACAAAGCACACACATTATTATTATTATTATTATTATTATTGTCATGATCCGGTACGAAATTGGCAGGTTGATGTTTCAGGGGACGGGAGAAGCTTGGCCGAAGACTATTTATGGGGTTTTTGGGAGTACTGTTGCTGTTGCTTTTCAAAATACTTTTCGTGCCGAAATATATCAAAATGATATTTTTTATTTTTTAAAAATTATTTTTGACATCAGCATTTCAAAATAATCTAAAACATCAAACTGCCAGTTTTTAAAATGAAAAAAAAAAGATAAACCATAACAAATCGCAGGTGCAAACACACTGCCAAACATGCTTTTAATCAGCACAACAACGATACATGAAGCACTTCTCCATGGAGCACTCGCATCCGTCTGAACTTAGCTTCCCAAACAGCATGGTTGATTGCAACAGTGCTTTTTTATTACATTATTTTTTTTCTTGTTTTTAGCTTATTCTTATTCTTCTTCTTCTTTCTTTTTTCCTTGTTGTGTTGTTTTTTTTCTTCTTATTATTAGTTTTTTTCCCTAAAATATTTTTTTTTCCTATTATAATTTTTTATATATTTTTTCTTTTTCCACTTATATATATATATATATATATATATATATATATATATATATATATATATATATAATTGGGGGGTCCAAGCTAGCTTAAGCTCACCACGATTAATCCTCATATTCATTTTTTTTATATAACCAGGGTGTCTAGACCAACTTATACATACCACAACAATCGTCAGACCCATATTTTTTTTTTAAAGTGTTTTCCCGCTGATATATTTTTTTCCTATACTTTTGTTTTGTTTGCTTATATAACTGGGATCTTCGAGTCAACTTAAGCATACCAAGACTAATTCCTATATTGAAATTATTTTAAAACAATATGGATTGTTACAGTACTTTCTTGCTTATAATTTTTTATTTGTTTTCTTTCACTTATATGTTTTTTTTTATATAACCATGGTATCTAAGCCAGCTTAACCTTTTATTAATTTATTTATTTTTTCACTTATATTTTTTTTTATAACTAGGATCTCCAAGTCAGTTTAAGCATACCACCATTATGCCCCGGACCAGATTTATTTTTTGATAACTAGGGCGTCCAAGCCAGCTTGGGTGCACTACGACTAATCCTTGTATCAATTTATTATTTGTTTTCCTTATATTTTTTTTATTCACTTATATATTTTTTTTATGACCGAGGTCTTCGATCCAGTTTAAGAGCACCACGACTAATTCCTAGACTGGTTTTTTTAAAACAATATAGATCGCTACAATATTTTCATGCTTATACTTTTTTATATTTTTTTCACTTATATATTTTTTTATAACTGGTGTCTCCAGACCAACTTAAACTTTTATTTTTTGTTTGTTTTTTTTCCACTTATTTTTTTTTTTATAATCAAGGTCTCTGTGTTAGTTTAAATGCACCATGATTAATCCTCAAATCTTTTTTTTTTTATAATCTGGGTGTCTGGGTCACCGTGAGTTGTGTTAAGTATGTATATATCCCTAAAAGACAAAATCCAAGAGTTAGATATAAGGGTGTATTGATAATTTACTAATTTTTAATTATATTTTCTGTCACAGTATTGTAGGCACATCTTCGGCCACAACGTCCATTTCAGTCATGCATATTTTAGATGGCATGTACGGCTTCGTAGAACTTTTAAAAATATATATTAGTTTTTTATATTTTTATTTTATTATGTAAGATGTGTTTAAAATAATGTCATGGTATCAAAGGTATTTTCAATTTTTTTTTATTTATGTGCATAGTACAATAATCATAATACCCTCAAATAAGACAAAAATCAAGAATTGTCAGTGGAGGTATCCCAATAATTTTACTTTTTTAGTTCACGGTAAAACAATTTTTGTAGCATCAAATAAGACAAAACAGGACAGTTATTTGCGGTGGTGTTTCAAACATTTGATGTTTAACTATACATGCATAAAAAAGAATTTCACTCTCAGTTTACACCATCAAAGCTAAACTTACTATATTTTTTAATGTCAGTTGCATTTAATACAAATAAAAATAACAATAAAAATTAAAAATCTAAACTAAGAGCAAAAATGTATAGATACAAAAAAATAATAATTAAAACTATCTTAAAAGGATTGAAAAAGAATCAATGGATAGAAACTGAACTAAAAAATAAAAGAATAAAAACAAAAATAAAAAATAATATGTGTTAAAATTATATAGAAAAAATTTAATCACTACGGCAGAGCGCGAGTTTATGTCTCGTGTTAACTAGACCCAAATCCTTTTATAACAAAGGAAATGATATAATAAAACACCCATCAAGTTTATCAAGAATACACAAATAAAGAAAAATAAAACATTTTTATTTTCATTTTTTTTTATTTGAAAACACTTTCATCATAATATTTGTAATATTTGACAACACGATATATATATATATATATATATATATATATATATATATATATATATATATATATATATATATATATATATATACACACATCACAAATACATCACTCACACACATTGTAATTCACAATTTGTTTTTTGTTTTATGTTTTTAAATAAACTCATATGAATTCACAATCTTATGACAATATTAACAAACAAATATCTACAAATAAGAAAATCAAATTGAAACTAAACCATTATTACTCTGATAAATCTTTTCTAATCTTAATCCTCTCAACTTTTGTGGGCATTGATTTCCAACATTATCCCAACATATAAAAAAATTAAAAAATCCCCAAGGCCTTTATACAACTGAGGGTTTTCATGAAATAATAATCATAAACTAGCCTGTTTGGTTTGCTAATGTTTTGGTAAAGGGTTTTTGGTTGTTTGACAAACATATTTTTAGCTTATTTTGATACATTTTTTTTTTAATAAAATTTAGTTTTTTTCCAAATAGGTCCTAAATAAGTTCTAAAAATTTGTAAAAGGTTCTAAAGATTTAATTGGGATTTTTGGGATTGAGGAGGTTGTAATTGGGAGATTAAAATCTAGATTTAATTGATGGGATTTTAGGGTTCATTGCCTGATTCAATTGGACAAATTTGATAAAATTGAGGAATACTGGACTGAAAACAAGTACAATAGAAACTCATTTAGGCCCTTTATTATATTTTTATTTTCTTTACAATCCTAGACTTTTGGATTTTCAATGTTCATTCAATTTTCTTTCAATTTAATACCTAAATTGATTTTTTAAATTTAACCTCATTTTATTTAGTCCTTAGTTTCTAAATAGCTGCAATTTAAACTGAATGTACCCCATAAACTCCATTTTGCATTTCAATTGAGTTCTTTTTATTTATATTTTTTTCTTTTAATTTAATTTTGATCTCTATATATACATAATTTTTGTTCTTATAAATGTATCATGCAAATACAACATATCCATATAAGATGAAGAATCTAAAATCAAACCAAAAAATCCAGGAACAAAACCATCCATATTGAGCTTCATTTTCTAAGATGAACCGTGAAAACTAAAATTAGCTTTTTATATAGTTGATGGAATAATTTATATTTTTTTTATTATTTTCTCCCTCCTTGTTTAATATCTCATGATCAAGGAAATGTTTGAGAAAGGTTAGCTTATATGATTATGGTTGGTAAAAAGTAGATTTGATAAAATACATTTTGTTTTGGTTTGATGTTATAAAATATATATTTAATTTAAAATTATAATTGAAATTATTGTCGTCCAAAAAACAGTTTATATGTATTTGATTATGTAGGTTTTGTAAGTGCTTTTGGTAATAAAACTACAAAAAAAAACAAAAAAACATGTATTTATTTTTTCATGTAAAGAGATAAGAATGTTACATTATTGTTGCTCTACAATTACACCATTAAAATATCTGATAATCCATCACGGACATTATCTATTCATTAAGGTTTTTGGTTGCCTTAATTGGCTTTGAGAACATGGAAAAATAACGATAAAAAACTCTGTAGGAATAAAATTGGGATTATGATCATATTTTGTAAATACAATATCATCCTATGACTTTGTCCTCGTATATAAACCTAGAGCATTAATCAAATAATATTTACTTTTAATGACAAGTAAGAAAATTATAATCTATATTTAGATAACATTGAATTAGTTTTGAAAACATTGTAAAATAACAAAGGAAGCAAAAAAGAAGAAGAGAATATGCTAAAAAAAACAAGGGGTCAGAAAAAGGAGTAGTCTAAATTTTGAACTCTTACAAAAACCAAGTTAGAAACTAAAAGGGATTATCAGGAAGAGGCTTAAATTAATATATTCTTCAAATTTATTTATCCTTCTTAGAAGCAAGTACAAAGCACACTTGTTGAGTGGAGGCAGGCCCTACAGACACCCAGCTAATTATAAATATCAAGAAAGAGCAAATTCACCATAGTTAATAGACTATAAAAATATAAAAAGCAACAAAGCACACACACTATTATTATTATTATTGTCGTGATCGAGTACGAAACTGGGAGGTCGATGTTTCAGAGAACGGGAGAAGCTTGGCCGAAGACTACTTAATCAACACAGCAACGATACACGAAGCACTTCTCCATGGAGCACTCACATCCGTCCGAACTTAGCTTCTTGCTCGAGATTTCCTGCCTGTCCCCTGAAAGGATGATGCGGCTGCAGTACTGTTTCTTTTGTGATTTCTTGATGTAGCTGCTCAGTGCTGGGAAAAGACCATTCTGATAGGCAACGTCTCTCCACTCACTGAACTCTTCCATGCACTTCAGAGCAACATCTCCCTTGGCCAAGGCCATCTCAGAAGACCCTTTGCAGAATAGAGCCCATCCCCTGTCACTGTCATCATAGCTCAGCAAAGTTGTTAGCTCTTGCATTATCAGGTCATTTCTTGAATTCTTGCATTGCTGCATTTTCAAGTAGAGCATGCTCTCCAGTCGGGTCCAAAAGAACCAAATCGAAGTTAAGTCGGACCAAATTCGACTAAGATTCTCGTTTTCAATGACGGTGTTGATGTTTCCCACTTCCTTGATTGCACTTTTCTTGCCCACATACACCAGCTCCAAGCGGGTGGCAGAACTGATGTTCTTCACAGCATCTTTTGTTGCTTTCGTAAACTTCCTGATCCACTCAATATCATCTCCTCCATATAAGCACACCATCGTACCTTGTTTTGTCTGGCCCAGAAAATATAATCAATTTAATCACAAGGTTAACAAACTTGCTATCTATCTAATCTATCTAACTTACTGTGATCAGGGTTAAAGTATATTTTGATTTCCCAAGGAAATCATATATTTTAAGACAAACTAGTTATATTGTTTGGAATGTATGGCGGAAAGAAACACCCACGACTTGATTTGTAGTTCCACAAATGAAGTGGTGAACAATTATTGTGAGCTCATGTTGTAAATCATTTTTCGATCGCTTTCATGATGTAGATATAATTTAGAGATGGTGAAATTACCCAGTCAAGTACGTGGGAGAAATTATTATCAATGCCTCCTAGAAGTAGCTCAAGCGTCCAAATCTTCTGAGACTCCCATAATGATTCCTTTCTCTCACTAAAGATGGATAAGACAGCCTTATTTCCACCTATCAGAAGCATGTCAAGGGCATTCAAGGACCCAAACTTTCCTTGTCTATCTAGCGGCACCAAAATCATCTTTTCCTCAAATTTCCATTCAGTTTTCATGTACTTGATGACCTCTGTTTTGATCTTTGAAGGTGCAGGCACAGCATACCAAGGCACCAGGGCTAGCAACTCCTCGAATTTTTGCTGTTTCTCCTGTTCCCAAGTGATTGTTTCCGTAACTGGGATCCACACTACTTCATATTGAACCTCGCCCTTGATTTTAGCCTCTTGGTACAGCTTAACAATGACATCAATCCCTTCTTTTGAGAGATCGAGGCCAGATACGAGCAGGAACACGTTCTTTTCCCTTAATTCCTCAATGTGAATTCTCTGCGTATAAAATTGACAGAATAATTTAATGTAGAACATTGTTGTTTTCTTTGATTAAGATGCTTCTGATGCGTTGCTTCCTTACTCGTGCTCACATAAAAATTGTATCTTACTAATAGATTCGATTTATACAATTAGTAAGGAAGCAACTGTGCAAGGAAATGAATTATTTAATGATTTCTATAAAAACAAGTGCCAAAAATGAAAGGAATTCAAGAACATACCTTATTGGTGTGACCCACGAGGTGTTGCTTACCATCATTGACTAAAAGCAAGGTTTTGAGAATCGTCACGTTGTCGGAGTGAGTTGAGGTGACAGTTTTTACGAGATCCCAGTAAGCTGGTTTAGATTTCTCATCTGCATCTCATAGAGAGAGAGAGAGAGAGAGAGAGAGAGAAGGGGGGAGGGGGGATTCAATTAAAATGTGTATCTTTAAATATCAACATTAGACTACTGAATTTGAACACAGCACAGGTAAATATGCATGGCAACAACCCTTTAATTTAGTTTAAAAAACTTCGATTGGACATAGGATTCTATGTTCTTTTCCTTTTTTGATTTCATCATTGGACCAATTATTAGCTGTAAAATCATGCACAAACTTCCCCAAAAAGAACGGTCTTCATCATTAATATGTTGCCCTAGTTTATTAATGCTCGCTTTGACGAAAGGATCGAATTTTTCTGAGACTTGGCTTTATCTCGTCATCGTCAACTGTGTTTCAAGAATTAAAGAAAAAAAAACTGTGAAAATTCTACGGTTAGAGTATCCAGGGGTTACCTTCGTACTCTTTGTAAATCGTTTTGTAGCTCCTCAGGATCACCAGTATTTTGCTGCCTTCACTACCCAGTCTTGCGAGATCCAATAATTCCGTGGTTGATTCGTCATGCCTGAAATCACATTAGTATAATATATCTACCTGTGATTAATGTATTTAAAATGGATTCATTAAACATATGTTCTGTCATATTTAAGAGCTGCACATACCCGCTGAGACTAGCAATATACGAGGCACAGATCACAACACTAAGCATTGTCCAGTAAGCAGCTTTTGAGATGAAGGCTATGGCATTTGACATTGGTGACTCGTCAGTTGCAACGGACTCAAGGGGTAGATTATGCAGTTCGACAATGTACCTGGTTACATCCATGATGACCTTGATAAGTTTAATAATTGCATCGATTTTAGCTTTTGAAAACTTCACATGGTCAGTGATGTCTCGGAGCTGCTTCAGGAATGCTATAGATTGAGCAAGTGCTGAATTGTTAGCTTCAGATGAAGTGAATAGAAGGAATTCGTGGCCGTAGTTTACTATAAACGCAGCTACAGTTAGCACTACTTTGACATCCCACGAATAACTTGAGAGGGTGTCAAGAATCATCATAACCGTTGCATGCACATCTCTGCCACCCGAGCACGAACACTTGCAATCCATCTGCAAAAACAGATGCGTAATAAATATAAAATTTAAAGAAAAAGCAGTGATTAGAAGGAGGTTTTGATGGGTCATCATAAGTAATCACCGTAGCTCCATAGGGAATAATGGTCTGATTGACATTGCTGTTCGCCTTGAATGTTCCTGACAGGACCAAGTTGTTGTAGGAAAAGAGCTGTTTCAGGAAAAGAAAAGAAAAAATGTGTTAAAAATCTAATGATTCCGATAAAGTATATTTTCTCATATACATGGAAGTTTATAGTTTTATGAACAGCGCAAAGACATTGGACTTCATGTAATTGTTTGTGAGTGTGTGTATCGTCATCACCAACCTCAGAAGAGACTTTTTTGACAATAGAAGCTAGAGTTTTAAGCTTGACATCCACATCAGACCGACTGATTATGTCCTCCTTCAGAGAACCTTTATCTTCATATGTCCCCTACAGTGAAGCAATTGGAATATCATTAATTAGGCACGTTCAAATTCGCAGGTTTTCTTTTTGTTTGTAAGGCATGCATGAATTAAGATAATATGAACCTCTACGATGGCAGGAGCAGCCCTAAGCAAAATGTTGTCGATGATACGGAGCATGGGCTTGACGTCAACTTTGCGACCATCAGGAGCATGGCTTGCCCGAACAGCCTTCATCGTTGTGCTATCTTCAGATTCCAAGGAGACCCAAATTTCATTAGGAATCACTTGGTTCATTGCAGGAGCGCGCATGCTGTTTGAGGCCATTTGGTAACTCTGAATAAGGCAATAGAAATGGAGGCAGCTGGACTTGAGTAGTTTAGGAGATATAGGGTTTAGTATGTATGTGTGTTTATATGCCTCCTTTATATATATATATATATATATATATATATATATATAGCCTTGTCGAGGAGGATTGGCTTTGAATATATATATATATATAGCCTTGTCGAGGAGGATTGGCTTTGAATTCTCTGTGCTTTTTCTAATTTATCTCATGCTTCGGAAAATCTGTCTGCCAGCTTAGTTATTCTTTGCTTGCAAATGGTAATTATGTTATAACTTTATTGCCTTGTTTACATGTACTGGCATATATATATATATAAGCTTAAACAATCATAAGCTTCGATTTTTCTTTTTCCTTTTCCCCCCTCAATCGGAGTCTTCTAGCAGAAGAATTTTCAGACACAAGAAATCATGGTGGGCCAGTTGCCACTAAATTTAGCAAGGGATTAGTGACGGGGAAGGAGGAACTATGCATGACGGCATCCTGGAAGCCATTCCAGATTGTTGAGGTTTTTTGTGATTAATATATGTGAATTTACTATGATTACTTAAACCCCACTAAAAGTTCTATTCATTCTAAGGGTCTAGTTGGTTTTTATCGTTCCTTTTAGTTCGATGAGTCGACAACAAACAAGAAGAATATTAAGTTAATGGAACATAGCCCAAATCTAAAGAAATATCAATGGAAACATCCTTAATATCTAAAACTTGTGTTAGTGAATATTAAACTAGAAATAATATTCTCAATTCTAGTGTTAGTGAATATTAACAAAAAAAACTTAATATTCATAACTTTGATGTCAATGAATATTAAATTAAAAATTTTACTATTTAAAAAAAAAAAGTGTTTATCCCACTACAGGTTGGACGAGTTAAATTGGTTAACTAAAAATCTTTTTTCCCCTTTTTCTTAGTTTATATATATTTTTTTTCATCCTTAAATATCGGTTGGTTAAAAAATAAGTTTCATGATTAACTCAAGTTATTTTATTATATTCTTTTTTATGTTGATTTTTTTCTTTCAATTTTATCCTTCATTAATATGTTGATTGAAAGTTGAGATTCATAATTTATTTTGATATGTATTCTTTGAAATTATTTTAGAAACCCGAGTTGACTTGGTTTATTTATTTATTTATGAGGGTTTTTTCTTTCTCATATATGAGGTCATGAGTTTTGGTGGTTAGCATGAGTTGTCTCCTATCATTTTCTGTTCGTTTAGCTAATTTGTTTTCAATTTTGTCTATTAACATTGAGTTAAATGAGAATTATATATCATAATTTATTTTGATTACTTTTTATCAACTTATTTTGACCTTTATGATTTAGATCGTGTTCGCAACTTAATATGTATTGACTCATGTTTTTTTATATGTATTAATTATTTTTTATTTTATGATTCAATATCGGGTTGATTGGAAATTAAAATTTAAAATTTGTTCAATTTGCTTTCATGAGGATATTATGACTTTATTACTTGAGTTGACTAACATCTATCTAATATGTTGTCATCTCGGTATTTGAGAAGAAGAAAAATATTATTTTTAATTTTTTTTTAGTCAAATTATATTTTTACTAATAGATTAAATTATATTTAAACTTGTCAAGTTAATCTAATTAAATAGGATCAACCTTTACATAATTTAAATTTATACATTTATTTTAAAAATTTAAAAATATAACCCATGGTATATCGTGGAACAACCATCTTGTCACATCCTAAATAAAAAAGATTATATACTCATAAGCAACAATCATGACTTCTCAACATGGAAAGACAGTAGAGAGGACTACATACAAATTGCCTTTAACTTTTGGTCAAAAGAAGCAAGACGTTGATGCGTGTACAAGGCCCCTTGAAACTACATAAAATGCGTGAGTCACGTTGTGATTTCATAAAAGAATTGTTCAAATAATTCAAGGAATTTATTAAAATAAATTCATAAATAAATATGTGCTTATATAATGGGATGAAGTTCACTTGTACCAATCTATTATTTGCTAGTTTATTGACCTAAATGAGTTTCCCGGCAAGGTATCTCTTGTTTCCCAATCTTTACATGCTCTTTTTTTCAAAATTTTTTTTATTAAATATTAGAGAATAATATAAATTATTTTTTAGGACCCCACCTAATAGTTTAAATTTTTAGATGAAATATTTTTTTTAATATAGTATTAGAGTTTTATTGATCTAGTGGTCATAAGTTCGAATCTTATCATCCCCATTCTATTTGATATAGTGTAAATCTATATAAATTTCAAACCCAAAAAGTTTTCACTTAAGAGAGTGTGTTACATAATAATATAAATTATATTGTAAAACCTCACATAATATTTTAAGTTTAGAATAATATAAATTATATTCTTGGACCCCACCTAATAATTTAAATTTTTAGATAAAATAATTTTTTAACATGATATCAGAGTTTTATTGATGTAGTGGTCACTAGTTCGAATTTCATCACCCTCATTCTATTTGATATAGTGTGGATCAGTACGAGTTTCAAGTTAAAAAAAACTTTTCACTTGAAAAAATATGTTAGAGAATAATATAAATTATACTATGAACTTCACCTAGTAATTAAATTTTTAAGTGAAATAATTTTTTAACATTAAATATGTAAAATATACTTAGCACTCTAGACTACGAATAAATATAAAAAAGTTATTAAATAAATTATTTCCCTCTCTATAAATTTCTGAGTACAAATTATACAATAACCTAAAACTATATAAAATATCACTATGTAGAAAGAGGTTTTTTTGTATTCTTTCAATCGAAATTTCACTCTTTACAAGAGGTTTGTTTGGAAATTTCCCTGTTGTTAAGGATTTTGAAGTAATTTTACAATGTCCTTCGATTTTTTCCATTTATTTTGGTCTTCATATCTCATTTTCAAATCCTAAATAAAGTTGAAATTCCAAAGGAGTGAAGCCATAAAAAAAAAATCATTATGAAACTTGGAAGGGTTTTTTCAATTCTTAAACCACTGTAATTATATTTTAAAAATATTTTAAAAAAAATAAAAATAGTTTATTTTTATTTTTTATTTTAAATTAGTGTTTTTTAATCATTTTCATGTATTATTGTTAAAAATAATTTTTTAAAAATAATAATAAAAATATTATTTTGATATATTTTATAAATAAAAAATATTTTTTAAAAATAGGATTAATCACACTCTTAAATAGATAATAGCGGGTGATGGGCTACTTTGTAAATTAATATAAAATAAAGAAAAATATAAAAATAACACCTCAGCTAAAAAAGATTCTGTTGATTAGTTTTATCAATAAAAAAATATATTTTATTTTCTTGTAAATAATCGTTTAAATTTTTAATAATTATTTTTTAATTAATACACTCAACAAAAACCTGCAATTCCCAATACTGCTATTTGTGTTTCTATTTTGAGTAATAAATGATTGTTCACTTAGCCCTATATATAGCGGGCCTAGCACACCTAGGGGCCCGTTATGTAACGGGCCGGAGGTCCAAGCCCTAATAGATTTTGTATGTTCGTTTCGAAAAATGATTATTCATTTGTTACCACTAATGGCCCACCAAGACATATGTAGGCCACAGCACACACCAGCCCAGAGATAACCTCAGTAAACAAACCCACATATTTCCGTTCCTGTCGGCAAAGAAGCAATCGTGTCATCCAAATTACCTGACGAACTGACAAGTGTTTTATTTTTATTTTTATTTTTATTTTCGAAAAAAGAAAAAATAGAGAGAGAGAGAGAGAGAGAGAGGTCCATGCTTCTTATGCTTATGCCTATGTCTCTATCCCTCCCAGCGGGAGTAATATCGTATGGTTACCGCAATTGTTCGCCTCCTCTTAAGCGTCTTTTAGCCCACTGCAACACCACCAACCTTAAGCATTGCCATCATCTTCGCCGTCGTAACAATACTTTTCCATCTCAACTTAACACACTCTTCTCTTTTATTTTTTTCCCAAGGAACCTAACTTGTGTTCTCACGGGTAATTCTCTATTTTTCAGGATGGAGGTAAAACACTAAAACAATTTTCTCCTATTTTCTTTCCCTTATTTGTTTTGACTGTTCATAAATGACGTGCCATCTGCTAAAGTAAAGAAATGGTTGTTTTTGTGGCTGTATTACAAGTAGTGAGCTTTATTCTTTTTAGCTATGTTGTTGAATTTGATATTTTGTATGTTCTTATGTTTTGGGAATCTGTGTTTTTGGGATGATATTAGATTTTCTTTTTTGTTGGTGAAGTATAGAAATGAGCTTTTTGTGTTTGTATCAGGAGAAATCCATGAAATTGTTTTTTATGTGCTTCGAGATGCGCACACATATTTAAAAAAGATAGTGTTCTTTTTTCTTGTTGATCAATACTTTCAGTCAATTGGTTGAGGTGTATTTTCTTTCTTTTCCCATAAAATCTGACTATTTTCTTTACTGAATTGATGGATTGCTATGTTCACATTTGATTTATCTAGCGACGAATTTATCTTGTTATAGAATTCATATGATCTGGAGCTGTAATTCCGGGGCATTGTTCTTTAAAATTTGCTATCGAATGGTTTGACAGTCAAAATTTGTTGGCAGGGCGAACTAAATTCATTCGCCGTATGCGATTAATAAGGTATCCTAGATCGCTCTTTTTAGAATGCAAGTAGAACTGCAACGCAATGGCTATGGGCATGTTTAGGCAGCACTTTTAAGTTAACGTTTAACAGTTCTGAACAGAAAGATAAAAGCATCCCTCATGCAGGCTGATCTCAGCTATGGCTGCTTGACTCATCACCGAATACATTTTTAGGTGCTTTGAAACAATAGAACCGAAGGGCTTTGAGTTTTTTACTTGAAGTATCTTTAAAAAATTGTCCTTTATAAAGATGTAGGAAATAGGATTTGATGGGTTTACTTATGTACAAAAGTATGGTGATTTCAGGTGGTTGTGTCGTGAAAGAACTTGTGGAGATGAGTTCTCAATAATGCCAATACTTTTTGGGATGTTTGAGGCACATAATTTCAGGGAAATCTATTTCAAGTTCGGTGGACATACTATGTCCTAATAGCTTTTGTTATTGTGGCTCATTACTTTTTTACTGGTGGTTCATAATTTAGCACTTCTTTGGACCTGAAAAGTCAGCCCATAGCCATCTATGATGTGGAGGTCAATCATGAAAAAATATATTTTCTTCGAAGATATCAGCTCCAAGCTATCTACCTGAGGCTAATGCATTCTTGTGTCTTTGTGCTGTAAATAGTGGTGTTTATCACCATGCTTACTGGTTGCAGCGCTGCTGATATTAGCTACTAGCATCTATAAATGAATTATTAAGTTTTTATGTGCTTTTCCCCCTCTGTGCTTAATATGATATTTGTGCATCCTGTTAGACACTATTTTTATCATATTTTTGTTGAATAATATGCTTTTAATATTCCTTTTCGCAATTTCCAGCGATTCGGGTCTGGAAGTAGCATCGATAAAAATAAAGCCTTGGTGGAGCATTTGCAGAATTATAAGATAATTAGTTCTAAAAGGGTCTATGAAGCAATGGAAACAATCGACAGGGCTTTGTTTGTGCCAGATGGTACCCCTGCGTATGTTGACAGCCCCATGGCAATAGGTTACAATGCCACCATTTCTGCTCCTCATATGCATGCAACTTGCCTGCAGTTGTTGGAGGAGAATTTGAAGTCTGGCATGCATGTCCTAGATGTTGGATCAGGTTCTTTTCTTTTGCATCCATTATTTTTCGCACCTACAAAAAATCTTTCAAACTAAATGATATAGTACTTTCAGCAACTGTATTCTCAGGGCTGGGTGTTTAGGACTCCTGAAGAGTTAGTGTTAGCCCACAGACAGTATGATTTTAGCTGTGTGAAATAACTAGGCATTAAGCATATAAAAATATTGGATAATGCTTTAGTTTGTGATGATGAACAAGTTTAGGATCTTAATTTGTGTGACCAGATATTCCTAGTTTGATTTAAGCAGGGTTTTGAAACAGTAAGAGAGTTTTGATTTACAAATTCTGATTCTTCAAGAATGTGAGACTAGAACTAGTAAATTCTTAAGAACCACAACAAGCAAAGCAACTTTAGAAATTTGTTTTAATTTGCTGATTTCCTCAAAATTGCTTTGATAGCTTTTTACTACAGTCCATTGAACTCAATGGTCATGATTATTGTCTCTAGCTGTGCATGGTAATGGGTGACCGCAGGCATTACTACCTTGTAAACTTGTTCCACAACTGAACTTGCTTAGCATGGTTGTAATGAAGTAGATTCTTTAAGAGAAATGTGAGTCATATGCATCTGTCATTCTTTATAGTTTCTCTCCGTGTGCAATCTAATCCTGTGTTTCTCACTTTGCTTACTTTTGAAGGGACTGGGTACTTGACAGCATGCTTTGCTCTGATGGTTGGACCACAAGGTCGTGCTGTTGGTGTGGAACATATTCCAGAGCTGGCTGATTCTTCTATAAAGAATATCAAGAAAAGCGCAGCAGCTCCATTATTGGAAGAAGGTTCCCTCTCAATTCATGTTGGTGGTATGTTTTGAACCTTGCAAATAATAATTTGTTTTCCTGCAACATATTAAAAGCTCCTTTGTTGGCTAATCTATTTGCAGTAACAGAACAATAACTTGAGATTTTCTCATGCCACTTATTAAGGTGAAGATTATTGGGAAAAATGACTAATAGGAATTCATATGGAAGTCCTCCTGTTTAATTTTTGTTAGTGTTCTATCTCTTGCAAGTAAAGCTCATCAAGAATGGATTTCCCTGACAGTTTTTATTGGTTTAACTTGATGTGCTCGCTGAAACAAGCTGAATTCTCCACTGATAATTTTTGTCAAAAGAAACCAAGCTTCAACAATGTGAGTAACCAAGCTTTGATCTTAATGTTGCTATCTGTAGATGGAAGACAAGGTTGGCCAGAGTTTGCTCCATATGATGCCATTCATGTTGGGGCAGCGGCACCAGAAATTCCACAGCCACTCCTTGATCAGTTGAAACCTGGTGGCAGGATGGTGATTCCAGTTGGTAAAATGTACCAGGATTTGAAGGTGATTGACAAGAGTGAGGATGGTTCCATTAGTGTTCGGAGTGAAACCTCTGTCCGTTATGTTCCGTTAACAAGTAGAGGTGCCCAATTGCGGGGTTATTAGGTGGCCAATTGCGTTGCGGGGTTATTAGGTGGCCAGTTGCCCGTGTCAGGTTGGAGGTGAAGTGCTGGTGTCATCGGTGTTGTTTTGGATTTATGCTTATGCACTAGATTCTATCAGGTATGGAGTTGACAAACCCTCCTGAGCTCCATCATTGATGGAGTTGTAAATTAAGTATGGAATTGACAAACCCTCCTGAGCTACTGCATTGATGAAGTTGTAAATAATAAATGCTGTTCATCTTATGTTCATGTCAAGACCTTCAGCTGATCTGAGCGGCACATTAGGCATGATTTTACTCGGAGAAGCGCTGGCTTAGCACTCAAAAACAATAGTTTAGATCATTTGCCTGCCCTTTCTTCATGGTTGTCCGAGTTCATACTGCCAGTAGAATCCATATTTCAATTGGAATCAGTCAACTGATATGGTGGTCAGGTCTTCCGAATAATATGTGTGCCTAAAATAATAATCATTTATTTTTCACATAAGAAAAGGAACTCATATTTGATCTTCCCCAATAAAGCAAAATTTTCTCAAACACATCATAAACCATACAAGGGTTAATTTCTCACTCATAATTTTGCTCAAAATGCGAGATTTCTATAGTAACATTTCATAAAATACTATTAAATATTCGATGAAAAAAATATTTATAATTAAATTCACAACTGTTTTTATTTTGCACGTACGCAATGAAACTAACAAAGCTAGACCAAAGGGCATAAGTCTTAAACAAAAGTGGTTCTTTAAAGATGAATCCATAAATTTGCCTATAGAGAAGTCAAACGCACACTTTAAGAAGACAAACGTATGGTCAAAAGGCTGCATAACAACAGATACGAACAATGTCACCAGCTAGCCCAGAGTACAGCCACCAGCCTATGAACCAAGTTTTTAGGTCAAACGTCCTCGCAGAAGTGCTGGGCGCATCAAATTCAGTACCCAGTTACTAGTTTCATTTTCGGCTTGTCCCAGACTTGCTGTTGTTCCAGCAAATTAAATATTTATCTCATAGAGCCCAATGTACTCGAATTTGAGCAATAATTTTTAAGGAAAACGTGAAGACAGTTTTAAGTACAAAACTCCTAATGAGCTTTCCATGCAACTTGGCTAAAAAAATTAATACCACAAAACTGAAGAAAAAACAGCAAAAAAAAAGGGGGTGACGGCCAGCAAGACATCTATTTAATTCACATCACTTCAAAAGGAGTTGCGCCTTGGTCTTTCTTCAGCAACATTTACTCTGATTGGTCTTCCGTCCAGATTCTGCAAAACCGGAAGCTCATGTATTATGGAACAGAAACTTTAAGGGCATTTATAGAATAGACAAATAACTGATCAACTATTTCATCCATTTGTTCTCTAAGCTGTAAATTCATGATATTGACAAAAGACTGATGGCAATCTTCTCAACATAATCTGAATAACTCCAAATCATCAGCCATCTTTCTTTCATTCTTTGTTTTACTTGCTGGAATCAATCATGCTTATAGTGCGATTAGTTCCTTTCCACATACAAAAATTTAGAATCTCAAAAATTCACCATTGTGTTTCCACAATAGTAAGCACTCATCTCATACCTGTCCATCAAGTGCAGCTATGGCATCATTCAACTCGCTCTCTGTGGACATAGTTACAAAGCCAAAACCACGTGATCGGCCAGTCTCCCTGTCAAAAACCACCCGAGCACTCACTACTTTACCATGCTCGCTAAAAATTTGCTCCAAGCGACCATTATCCACATCCCATGGTAGGTTTCCCACATAGATTCTATAACCAGGTTCAGACACACGAGGAGGGCGCTCAGGCCTTGATCCTCTAGGAGCAGCCTTATTTACAGTCAAAAGCCTTCCATCTAAATCCTGTTCAATATAGAATCAAACAGAAAACAGATTGGTTAATGGGAAAAAAGGTCATGGTAAGATTTGAAGAACTGCAAATCAGTTATGACATGATTAACAACCAGAACATCTATCACCAATGTTAATCTTAAGAATCAGCTCTAACGAGTAATGGCAAGGCTTGACCCACTGTACCAAGTATGATCAGCAATTCTCAGGCAAAGAGAAAGTATCTTTCTCAATAAATAATAGGGTGTCTGACTATTGATGCAATTGTAATTTTATTCTCTTCAAACAATCCCAAAAATCAAGGATACTTTCTCAATAAATAACAGGCTTGTTTTACAAGATAAGCAAGCTCTCAACCTTATCAGTAGTATTACAGAGTTGAACAGCATTTTGTGCAAAAATCACATGAAACTGAATGATCACAACATAACTTTATGAAAACAACAAGCTCCAACTAACAGTGGAACAACTCAAAAAAAGAAAAAGTTTGTCCCCAACAATATTCTTCTTTTACTCCTGTAATCTCTAATTAGCATTATCATGTCCTGTCTCCTCACCAATTGGTCATTATTTGCAATGTACACCACCCTTAATTGCAAATTATTCAAATGATCTAACACCCCACTCTCAACTCTCTTCACTGTTGCTACTTTCACTTCTAAACCCTCCTGCCAGCATGTCACGTGCTGCAATTGAACTGTCTCTCTTAAAAAAACAGATAGATTTTATTTTTGTTGCCTTACTCAAGCAACCACAGTTCTTGTTCCCACCTCAGCAACCAGTAACAAGTCTTTCTACCCTGTGAGGAACATCCAGTCATCCTTACTCTCCAACATGATCAAAGGCTATATGATTTCCAATTTCTATCGCAGAAAAACTGAATGCCACTATTCTCCTGAAGGTAATGTAACAATTTCATCTCCTATAATTAACATATTTAGTTGAACTCCATATGAATCTTATCTTCAAAATGAAAATGAAAAAAAAGAAGTAATATTACTCAACCAAAAAAGAGAATTTCTCTTCCCATATTATACAAAATATCCAGCTATCCGAACCTAACAGGTGGCTCAATTAGTTAGAGCAAGGAAACTTCCATAAATCCAGCATCTTTCTTCTTCTAGCCAATATAGGAACAGAAACGGCATCTTCCACTCTACCTCCTCCCTTTCACTCATTTCTAGCAGCTATCATAAGTTTATATATAGTTTTAAATCGTTCCAAGACACACATAACCAAGAGTTTCAACAAAAACATATGGGAAGAAACTTACATGACGATGAAGCATTTCCACAGCCTTTTCGGATTCTTCAACAGTACTCATCGTCACAAACCCAAACCCACGACTAGTATCAGTTTCCCTGTTGTAAATAACCTACAACCCCACAAAACAAAATCTCCATAAAACCCTTGAACACTCTAAAACAGAAAAAAGCAAGTGCATTTATTTACCTCAGCAATCTCAACAGTTCCAGCTTGCTCAAACAACATAGCCAACCTCTCACTGTCAACATCATAAGGCAAGTTCCCTACAAAAATCTTAGCTTCCTCTGGTGGCTCTACAAATCCCTCCTCGTCACCACTCTCTCCTTCGCCTGTAGTAGCTTCCGTAGCAGCTGCATCCCCTTCAGCTTCCCAACCAGGTACTCTACCTTCAAAATCATTACTTTCTTCATTTACCCAATTGGATTCTCCTTTTTCTTCTTGCTCCGATTCAGTTAAAGTGATAGTGGTGTTGTCCTCTTCTTCTTGTTGAGTCCAATCCGAGGTCTGGGATACAGAAGGGATTGTTAGAGAGAAATGGGTTTTGTTTTTTAGAGAGAAAGGTGATAGAGAGTGGGAGTATGAGAGTTGGAGCTTGCTGGGTCTTTGTGAGATTGGGAGAGATTTAAGTGGGGGTTTCGAAGTGAAAATCGAAGGGAATGAACAGAGGCATGTTTCTGCCATTAAGAGGGACTTGAAAGTGGAAGCAGATGCAGCAGCCATGTTGAAGAGAGAAGTAGAGAAAGGAGGGGAGGGAGGGCTGGAAGAGGAGAGGAGTGGAGGGGGTTCGGAGAGGTTGAGGATAAGAGGCAGACTGGGAAGAGGAGAGTGTTTTTAAGAGGAGGCAACTTTTTTCCTTTTTTTTTCTCTTAATTTTTTTTATGGACTGAAATATTGGGCCTCTTGGATCAGGTAATGGGCTTTCTCAAGATATTTTATGGGATTGGAGGGCTGTCTTTTTTAACAGACGACTTGTCATTTAAGTTGAAGACCAGCAGATTAGCAATATGACAATTGACATGGTAGAGCATGTCCTGCGGTGCACAGAATCATTATAAACATGCATGTATGAAAGACTTTGATCATAAAAAATTAGAGAGAAAATACTTAATTTATTGTTATGCTCGCATGAAAATGTAATCGAAAACAAATGGTAAAAATAATACTTTTTATATTTATATCTTCTAATTTAATTTCTAATGTTATAATTTATATTTTGATTTTTGATATCAATAATATTAAGGAATCAAATTGCAATGTTCTTAATGTGCTTCTTGATTGAGATAGTGTGCAAAGTAAAGATATATTTTTTCTTGCTTGTAGTTTTTTTATGAAATGTCATTTGTAGTTTTTTTTAAGTCTTGAAGGCAATGCTTTGTAGTTTGATATGTTGTATTTAAACTCTTGTAACTCATGCTCAATACTATTAGGAAGGCAAACAACTTAATAAACACAATATTAATAAGAAAATTAAACAATTATAACATTAATTAAAAGTCATTTAAAAGCCCGTCAAAAAGCCCATAAAAACCTAAAGATAATATATGTTTTTTTATTTTTAAACATAAAAAACCAAATTAAATCGAAACTGATTGGTTTAAACAAGTTTTGATTCGATTTCAGTTTTTTTAATAAAAACCGAACGAAATAAAAAATAATCACCCTCAACTACAATTAACCAAGTGAACAATTAACCCCTAAAAACCCTATGAAGAACCTCAAGGAACCAAACCAAGAGACAGCACCCACGGAACGATCGCATAACAGGTAATAACCACAAGGAACCATAAATGATAATTATGGTTTCTAACAAGTCTATCACTACCATTTCGATTCTGGTTTTTATAACATTTAGGGGTTTTAATTTGATATTGTGTTGTTTATATATAATTAATTAATTATATATGTGAAAAATTTAAAAGTAAATAAATTAAATATATTTTTTATTTTTTTGTAAAATACAAGTTGACAACATTTTATTTTTTATAATATATATTTTTTAATTTTATTAATTTTATTTTTCCATTTTCAATTTATCTCATAAACATTAGTATATATGTAATATATTTTATATATATTATAATAGTGGGCGGGATAATATATATATATATATATATATAGTGTGTGTGTGTATTAACTAACAAATAAAAGGCGTGCTGTTTTCACTGTTGGTTACTGTTTACACAGACACATTGCACTGTAGATTGGATATTTTATTTTTACACATAGAAATTAAATAAAAATGATAATATAAAATCCTTCAAATTAACTAAATTTATTATAAAAAAACATATTTTTTAGTTTTTCTTCAAATATAAACAAAAATAGGAGTAAAACATTAGGTTACAAGATACTTCATTAGAAAGTATACGAACCAAAAGAATATTTAATTCAAAGTCTCATAGGTTAAAAGAAAAACATACAAAGCAAAAGGAAATGCTATATAAGCTATAGAGGAGAAGATAAATGAGCTACTACAAAACATCTCCTTTTCAATTCCTTTTTAAACTACAATCATATTAAAAATAAAATTGATTAGATGATCCAAGGTCATTGTTCATTCATAGAGTAAATATAATATATAGGTTGGTAAAAAATAATTCTTTATGGGTTGAAGAATTATTTCAAAATAAGCTTAAATCCAATCCTAAAATAAGGTGATAAAAGATACTTTTATAGGAAACCTAAGTTAGAGTCAATGACTAGACCCTAATCTCGAGCCTTAGGACATGAGTGTGTGTGCCTAGGTTCCATCCCTTATAATATTTATTTATTTTGTTGCATGTTTATTTTTAACTCTTTAACTTTATATTATATAAATTATATGAAAACATCTTATTTTTTAAATGGAGAATAGAGGGTTTTAAGTCTTACAAAAGCATATTAAGTAATGATTTTTTAGACTAATTTCTTTAATTTAACTTTGTTTGTATTTCATGTTAAAAATATTTTGTTGAAAAATAATTTATAAGAAAGTTTTAACTTCAAAATGATTTGATCTTACTTTTAATTTGATATTATAAGTGACTCTCTTTCCTAATGTTTGTCTATCACTATATTTTATCATCCATCATCAGCAATCATAAACTTCGACGAATAATTCTGTTCTACTAAGTTTTATAAGGATGATTTAAAATCATGGAATAATTTTTTTTTTTGCATTTACATATATATTTTCTAAATTCTAAGACCATGTTTTATTCCTTGTATACATGTAAAATGTTCCATTCCAACCAATCTAGTTGTGCAAGAATTTGTTAATAGAAACAACATTTATGAAATATATTTTTGGTAGATAATTTTGACAAGAACTTAGCACTATTATTATTTAATGACCATTTTCTTTTTCAATGTGCCTAAAAAAACCTTTACTTCTCCAATATTTTTTTTTATTAACATAAATGTCCGGATCAGTTTGTGCACACCTCGATTAATCCCATGGGCCCTGAAATTTATGACCATGGAAGCCTCAAATGACCATCATATTAGCAACAACAAGACTCGAACCTGAGATTACAAGAGAAAACAAACTCCTGAGTCCCAAGATTGTAACACGGGACACTACTAAATGGTTACTTCTCCAATATCTTGATACAATACATAGTTGTACCAAAATGAGCCATAAGTTCTTTGTACATTCTATTGATTATTTATAAGTTTATAGAATAGACGTTCTTGACAAAAAAAATTCATGACCGTAAAAGAGATTTTCCCTGAATTTATATAAAAAAAAAACTATTTATAACACTTGCAAAGTTTGAACTTCAAGATCTCCTATGGCAATTATAAATAAACATAATAACCCAAATCCAATAAGAACCAGAAAGTAAATCTATAGGTGATATATGAGCTTTTCAGGGAAAATAATTCTTCAATTATTTTTATTTATTCTTATTTACTTTAAAAATTTTATTTTTTCTTATTCAGTATTATTAGGCTTTTCTAGTTATCTTATTTTTAAAAAGTTTTAAATTTTATTTTACTATTCAATGTTATTAGGGTATTTAGTTTTTTTTTCTACATAAAAAGTTATAATAATTTTGAGCAAGGAAACTTAGTTGAATAAAAAATAAATATTTTAGGTGTCTTTGTAGAATTATGATATTCTTAGCTTTTTAGTGTTTTGGCTCGAAACAAAATCTATTATTTTTGAACTTTATTAATTAGTATTAGGGTCTAACTTTTTAGATTTATTTTTGTTGTACTATCAATCAACCATGGCTAGAAGTCATAGAGTATGACAAGGTCATGGTGGAACGGATCATTTTATGGATGAAAAGACTTTACAAAAAAAATCATTCACAAACTAATGGTTTAAGATTTTCAAAGATGAGTCATGAAATTGACCCATCATTTAGCAAATTAGGATCTAGAGAGATTATGAAATGAGTGATCATGACTCTATATCTAATTTCAAAATCGACATCACGAGCACTAGTAAAGATTTAAGAAGGTAGCCTCATGTTTGAGATAATTACCCCTAAAGACTTTTTCATGTGAAACTCTCAAAGTTTGCAAGCAACTTATAAATTGGGAGATTTATTTATTGGTTTTATGAGGTTGAATATTTCTTGAGTATAAGGAGGTCCTCCAACAGATGAAGATGAAATTGATTACTAAGATATTGAGCTTGTATGTGTGAAAAGTAATTGAAGAAAAATCATAAATGGTAAGACAAACCCAATATATGCAACTAGGAAGAAAAATATGAAGGGTCATTTTTTTCTTTTTAGGTAAACTCAAACCTTTTATAAATAGCTCCATATATTGAGACAAGAGACATGATTTGTTAATGAGTACATCAAGAAGTTCCACCAACTAAAAATTCACCAGTTAAAAATAGATGAGCAATTAGTAATGTGCATCTAGGTGAGATATAAAATTCTCTATGAAATGTCCTTTGTCTTTAGTTATTATGGACAATATCATAGACACACTAATAAGCTTTGACTATGGAGAAATGGCAAGCTCAAGGTGTCAATGGAGTCACAAAGGTAGTTTATAATACCTTAAATGCACACCTCAATGACCAATAATCTACCAGTTCACCTAAACATACTCCTCCATAAGCCTCAAACCAAGGTTCCGAGTTTGAAATTCAATGTTATAGGTGTAAAAAGCATGGGCATCATCCTATTGAAATTTATAAGTCAACATGTTTCTTAAGCAAGAATCTATTAATAAAATATAAGCCCAAAAAGAAACTAAAGTCACTAAAGTTCTTATTTATGATATAACAATGATGAAGGGATTTTATGATGTGATGAAAATGTTACTTTAGTCATCCAAAAGAGTTTAGAAACTCTCAAGCATAAATTATATACAAATTGGATATTTATTACTACTAGCCATTTACTCACCCTTGTCGAGGCCGGAATCATTTTTTTTCCAACACAAAAAATATTAATTGCGTGAGATTTTTTTTATTATAAAATAAATTTGGACAAAATAATAAATTCACGCAGAATTCTTGTGGAGTGATAGTTTTCTATAAAATATATATATAAATTTTAAATCCATAAAAAAATATTTATTTAATAGATTTCAATGAAATCACCATCATTAAATTATCACCATCATCATTTAAAAAGCAAAAAGATTCGGATACTTGAATTACCGAATTCATTGTATTAGGTTTAATTCAATCTATAATACAATTTAAATTAAACACAAAACAAAATTGTGAAAACACTTGCAAATAACAATAACTAAATAACAAAAATAAGTAATTCATTTTCTATCTACAAAAAGATAAAAAAAAAAAACATCATTAAAAATCCATCCCTACATTATCATCATGATTATGACTATAACAATTAAAATTATCATCAACATTAATGCTCAAAGAATTAAAATTATCATCAACATTAATGCTCAAACAGTTAAGATTATTAAATTGCCCTAAAAAATAAAAAATATTTTTACAAAAAATAAAATAAAGAATAATCACTAAATTTATTATTATTATTGTGCAAATAATGAAACCCTCAAATCATCCTATCCCTAAAATGAATAAAAATAACAGAAAACACCAGAAAAAAAGAACAAATAGGAAAAGGGAGAAATATTATTTTTATAATTATCATCAATATAAAACAAAAAAAAAATTAAAAGCATATATGCATAAATACGGGTAAAAAATAAATAGTGTTCAAGAAAAACTGAAAAAACCAAAGGAATTAATACCAAATACAAAATTTAAAAAATAAGAGCCGAAATAAAAAATAAAATATATATTAATTTCAATCAAAAAATAAAATTAAAACATATTAAAATCTTCTAACCGAAACAAATAAAATATTTTTTTAATTTAAAATTACAATGTATTCGTGTATGGGAGAGAAGCTCAGTAGTCGTAACTCATAACCATAAAGGCATGGGGAAGGAGAGGGACACAGAGGACACCATAGTTGAGTTTTTGCATGCTTCTTGGTTCATTATTTAAAAGCTGAAACCATAATAAATAAGCAATTTATCCATGATAATTTATTTTTAATAATAAATAATGCTATGTCATCATCAAGCACTATCAATGCAGCATGATTTGCCCATATACATATGTTATGTACATATATGATGTGATACAACATGTGGGATGTGAACATATATATATTGACAGATTAGTGGATGGTTAATGTAACGTTAGGGTGTGATGGATAGGGTGTTATTGGCGCAGTTTCAAAATAAATTTAAAAACCAAAAACATCCCCAACTAACAACCAACACAGCCGGGGTTATTAAAGCTAAAATGGTCTATGCATTGTTGAAATCTACGGTAAATTATCTCATAATCTACAGTGAACCACACAGTAAAACACCCACACCTTTTATATTTTAGTTAATATTACATAGGAGCTGTTTAAATAAATAGTAAGTGTGTAACCTGATCATCAATACAGGTAAATATGAGAATGTGGTGTCGATAAAAGTGGTTAAGAAATTGCAACTCAACATAGACATTCATTTCATAATATGATTAAAATGCTAAAATGGGGTAATTAAGATAAATGATGTCAGATTTTTTTTTTAAAAATATTATAATAATGCTTAGTATGATGTGGTGTCCATGAATGTATTTATATATTGTTAAGTAAGCTTTGGTAGCATAATAGACATGTAACACATACACCTTTAGTATTAAAAGGAATTGTGTAGTGTTGGTGCCTAGGAGAAACATGATGATTTTGGACATAAAAAATAGTTTGTTGTTGGTTTATATTTGTTTTAGCAAGGTAGAGATAAAAAAGAGTGGTTTTTGTTTTTGTTGGATTTAATGGCGCTATAAAGCATAACTTGGAATCTATATAAAAAAAAATAGTATATGATTGCATTCACTAAACTTGATGTTGTAAAATAATAATTAAGATAAATTCATTAGGAGCATGATGGATCCATAAAAAAAAAAATATATTATTTTGACTTTTCAATCTTTAATTTACATATTCCAAAAAAAGTGCTAAGCAAATTGGTAGTCCAAACCTATTTTATCACAAATCCAATAATTTAAGGGTAAAATATTTCATTAAACCATTCGTAATTCACAAGCTACAAAGTAACATGTAATTAACTTGGACATGAAATTTATTGGAAAAGAACATTTGGACATGAAATTGACAAAAGGACCAAATTGTAAAACAAATTTAAAAATTGAGAGAAATTATGTAGTTTCTGAAACTAGGAAACTAATTAACTAGTTTTGTTAAACTATATGGTCTAAGTTATAAATTACTGTTGTTCTTATCAATCTTACGAATAACATAAAAAGATTTGCTTATATCTGGTCTCCAAGTGGACCCTGAATAAGCAAAGGAATGGAAACAGAATGTTTTGGTGAAACCTTAAAAATGAGGAGACTCAAACAACAGCACTGCAGCAATCATATTATTGAATCAAACTACATATGCAACTAGTAATCGTGGCTGTCGGCCATGGAACCAGGCTGATCAAACTATACAGAAGCTATGCAACTATTAATCATGGCTGTCGGCCATGGAGCCAGGCTGATCAAACTATACAGAAGCTAATGGCAATGAAGATCTGATTTATTTACAAGGAAAAAGATCTTGTGAAAACTCATTCAATCTGACCTATCTTGTGAAAACTCCTTCAATCTGACCTCTTATGCACATCCATAGACATAACTGGAATGAACTCGGAGTTGCAATTACGACAATAGAGAGATAATGTCTTGGGACAAGTACTCTTCATTTCTTTCGAAGAATGCCAGTAGATTCCATTTAATAGAGCTTTATTCTTGTGTGGATAGTGCTTCGACAGGAGGGGCATAGCAGGAGATCTTGACCACAGTCACAGCATGTCTGCAATTACAGTTTAACATAAGATGCATCCTGTCTATATGCTAGAGAGATTTGGAGAAAGAAATATATTTACCTGATGTCCACAACCGAAGGCCATATCCTTAGGGTTGGTGAGGCAAATGGGACAAAGCTGCTCATGTCAAGAAGTTCAAATTCATTACTCTCACTTCGGGTATAACATTGTAATCTTGCTCCAAGAGAAAAGGCACTAGCAAGACTATAATCGGGAAGCTAGCACAAAGTGAAACAAAACAAGTCTTTAAAATTTTGATACAGCAACAGAAGGGTATGAATCTGTGAGTACATGATTATCAGAAGCAGAACTTGCAGGAAGTGCTGCGCCAACCACATCATGTCTGCTGGAAGAAGGTGCGCATGGATGAGTGCTGCTCGATTGGGCAGGTTTTGGGTTTCTGAATGAAGTTGCACCAGCACCATACTGGGGAGGGGGAAGAGGAACCCTATCTATAGCCTTCCCTTTAGTAGCACTGATAAAGCAATGAAATAAAATACAATTTGCGTTCAGCATTTCAAGGGCAGTATAAACCTTCTGCGAAGTGTGGAGAATTTGAAAGCTACCCCAAAATATTAAGCTCTAGTGTTGCTTTATACTGAGAAGGTATTTCCATCAAAGCAGCTAGAGAAAACTCTGCTTCTTTTCTGGATCGGTCCATGTTCTTTGACATTATTTCTGTAAAATTCACAAACTACAAAAGGTAGCATCTTCCCAGTTTAGCACCGACCAAGAACAAATTAAGGAACTACAAAACTTGCAAATAAAAGTGAAGATAAAAACTTCTTGCCTGGAAATTGTCAAATGCCCGAGCAGGGATGTTATCATCAAATTCCTTCATCATGTCCCATGGTCCATCTCCAACCCCAACTAATATAATGGACAAGGGGTACTCACTGGAAACTAACAAGCACATTAAAACAGGTTTTGGCAAAGAAAAAATCACTTACGTAGCAAGGCTAAACATTTTACCTTGCTTTCACAATTGCTTCAACCGTTCTCTTTTCCTGCGGGCTTAGATGGCCATGCTCAGTGTCAACACTTCTTGTCACCTGTGGCAAACCATAGATTATATCCATGTCAAATAGATGAAATAAAACTGACCATAAGTGAAATTTGGATAAATTTTGATGTTGAAAATAATAGATATTGAGTCTGGAAGAAATTTTAGTCAGTGTTGCTACAATTCTAGTTTTTTGAGGTCCAAACACTAAACCTAGTAATAATAGGAGATCTCACTTGCTATCTGATTTTCAGGAAACTCATCTGAGTTACTTATTCATGAGAATGTTCGGTAAGACCAGCTATAAAACCTGAGTTTCTGCCTGATGCGCTAAGCAGGTAAAGTCAACAATCAAGGAATTAAATAAACAAGAAACTCTGGCATTACCATTAAAACATTGGTCCAGTGATTAAGGATTTAAAAGCTGAGACTTAATGGTTAGAGTTCCATTTCAAATCAACCCCACTGGAAAATATTCAAAAGAAAAAAGAAAACAAACAAAAAGAAAATCTTACAACTCTTCTAATATATTCCACTAACACCAAGAATGCTCAGTTACAAAAACATGAGAGACTGGAAATGCAGCTTTCTCGCCTGAAACTACATCTTTAATGGAAGTTCAAGCCCAGCAATCAAACTTACAATTACACTAGAACAAAGTAGTATCTTTTTCTGATTATTTCAAATGCAATGCAGTTGAAACAAATTCTACAAAAGGTTTGAAAATGTCACATATTCAAATGGGATTAAAGGGTGAAAAAATCATATCAGTTGCATGCTTATGCCGTCGACTCGTCACATATTATAAAACATCAAACAAAACCAATCACCTGCCCATCAGCTATTATAACCAAAACATGATACTGGCCACGACTTTGCTCAACTATAGTAATAGCCATTTCAATGACAGGGGCAAAAGATGTTGGTCCTATCACAACAAAAAAAAGAGAGAAAAATCAGTAAGCAGAAATTTAACTGAGAAAGAAGCTAAAGAAAGGGATTAAATTTGCAACCTGCAAGATGTAGATGGGGGACCAATTCTCTATATCGTCTTAAAACTTCTTCAAATCCATTACAAAACCTTTCATCCGGATAAAAACTGAAAACTTCTTGGTCAAGTGTTGATGCTGATATTTCATAGAATTACATTTATAAGTTAACATGAGGAATAGAACTTTTAACTGTCAATGCACACTTGTTCTGAGAAATACCATCTCCAAATCCAAAACAGGGTATTAAGTTATCCTCATCAAAGGAAGATAGTGTTTTTCCTATGATATATATTGCTTTTTCATAAGGATTTTGATCATCCCCAATGTGATGCAAGCTTCTTCGGCTGAATGACCTGGCACCTAATATTTAAGCAGGCTAACAGATTAATGCAAGTTGGAAAAAGAAAAAAATATCGTGCTTGAATCTGAGCATTCGAGCTCAAACCTGTCCAGTCATTGCTTTTTGTGAAATCAATACCCACAATGAGATTTGAAGATTCTAAGCCAGCATGTGCCAGGGCTTCAGTAACCTGTGAACAGATTGATTGTAGCACAAGATCACACTCTTTGTAGCAACAAAATGTTATCATAATTAACATAACCAAGTTGATATTTAGTTATTTTCATAAAAGATTAATGTCTTGTCTTTGATAGAGTGATTCACCCTGTAACTAACTGGTAATGGTCAAGAACATTAAAAAAAAAACTTCAAGCAATTTTTCTTCCAAGTGAAGCAAATCTAAAACACATTCTCAATGATATCATCTTCCATAGTTTCCAACAACTATTTAGTTAGGTCCTCCACAACTATTGAAAGGACATGCTGATATGCAGAGAAATATTAAATAATATCTCACCTGCACCAGGCTATTGTAATTATCATCTATCTTTGAATACTTTCTCTCCAACCTCTTCCTAGAATTTGGTGCTCGATCACCATAGCTCCGAGGTGGAGATGCATGGTGCTGGTATGACATAAATTCTTGGCTTGGTCGAGCATATGGTGACTGAGGATAGCTGTGGTGGCTCCATGAATGTGAACTAGAAGGGTGGCGAGAGCTTGAACGTCTGGAGAGTATCCCACCCATTAAGGCTACAAACTATCAATTATCTGCAATTCCAATGGATGCAAAAACAATTCACTCCCCAAATTGAAGTAAAAGGAAACAAAATCGTCATAATGGGAACTGAGTAGAACAAGTCTTTCAGATACTTTCTGTTATCAAACTTTCTTCATATTAATAAAATACTTTTCTATTCATTTAAAAGTCTTAAAGTCTATGATAAAGACAAACACAAATTCCAAGCAACAACTAGAGAGAAAATATAATAGAAAGCCAATTGAAATCCTGATTATACGAATAATTTCCCTTTTAGACCCTCGACTACATTATTTAAAGAAAAAATAGTCTCAGGAACAAAATGTTTTCAATAGCCATAAGCAAGAATGTTCGAGGAAAGCAGTGCTAGTTCATAATTTCAGGGGCTGAAATTCAACAAAACGAAATTGAATACGAGAACATCCATGCATGCCAAACATACCAGGTCAATGTCTTATCATTTCCCAGTTTTCTATCTGTAAATGACGTGGACCTGTAAAAGCAACTGCAAATATTTTTTCCGGATGTAGAACTATTTAGTCAGGACAAGACATTCTATGGCTCAAGGGGATCATCCTAATTCTTAATAAATAAATTATTATTTAAACTTGTTTTGCATTATTGAAGCACTATTTTTTGCCACAGAAAATCTAATATCAAAGACTTTTCTCATCACCGACAAGCCAAGAAAAACAGTTCCAAAATTCTTGCCTGAAATTTCAGCATGGCTTTTTAGCACTCCGTAATTCACACCAGTTATCATACAGGTTTCCAGTTACAATTTACATTAAATATTCAAGAAAATATTATGCTTTCCGAATTTCCAGATTGACCCATTTTAGAATTCAGTAAATCCAGTTCAAGGAAAAAAACAAGATTTTTAAACTAGAAGTTACCTTAACAAGAGTTGAGCTTCCACAGCATCAATTGTTGGGTGTAGATTGATAGGAAAAAAAGGCTGGGAGTGATATCAGTGGCGGCGAAGTTCATGAGAGATAGATAGAAGCTGGAAATTGTTGTGGGGCTCAAGTTGAAATGACAAAAGAAAGCGAAGTGGGTATGTCGTTGTTTCCCGCTTTGCAAGATGATTGGTTCCTGGAATTTTCCTTGCAGAAACAGCTCCTAGTTATCGTGGCATGGGGACACCCCAGCTCTCGCTTGTTCATTTCTCTCTACGTGTTCCCACACAATCTCTTGACTTCTCTTTCCAAACACACTGTCCGCCAAGTGTTCGTCAGAAAGACTTTAGGTCAACTCATCGTCCCCATCAGTAAATATCACTGCTATTTTTTTCCATTGATAATAGGCCTGTAAATCTCATGGCCATTATTGCACGAGCATGAAGAAGAGGATTGGCCCATCCCCAACCCCTACTTCTCTTAATTTTTTGTTACTAAGCGTAGGCTAGCAAGGGGAGGGCACAGCTTTTTCTCTTCAAAAGCGTGGGCTTCCATGTCCATCCAAAGACTTTATACTGTCTGCTTCATGCAATGAAAAATTGTTTTGGAACATTTCAAATAATCACAGCTAACCACACTTCCAAGTATGCTCTCCCATGTTTCTTGTTCTTTTAGACATTGTTATCCTTCAATATTCTATTAACTTAAACAAGAGCGTATCCCATGTTTCAACATAAAAGTCTTTTTTTTATTAATAAGCTTGCTGGCCATGCCCAACAACTCCATCAACCCAAGTTTTCATAACTTCATTAGTGATGTAATCTATGAGAAAATAAATAAAAGTTAGTTCATTCTCTTTTACTCCTCACATATTCTTTCTATGGACAAAACTTCAAGACAATAAAAAGTAATTAATTTTCCCATTACAAAGAACTCTAATTACCCCTCTAGATCTCTATTAACTAACTCATTAAATACAAGTGCTCTACAATATTATTCTTGATTTACAAAAATAAATTCATATATTATCATTCCATCAACAAGAAACATAAAACGTAGTTCCATTACTAATATTAGGTGCACAAAGACAACTTTAATTTCATAAAAAAAAATGAAAAAATAATGTGCAAAATTAACATAACACTCTAATTTTATGAAAAAATACTATCACCATGTAGAGAATTTTTCAATGATTTCTAGTCATGAATGCAACTATTTTCATCATTCTTTTTCTAAGTCTCACTTCTTATGTTTTTCATCATAAAAAATCTTAAATACGAGACTACACTAGCTCCTAAGAATAAGAATAAAATCATTCCTACCAGAAAAAATGCATTATACTTTTATCATAAATTGTTACAACAATTTTCTCTTTAAAAATTATGTCATTATGAAGGTTGACTTGGATAACTATGATGACTTTATAAATCCTAAATAGCTAAAAGAAATCTATAACTTTTCATGGATCTGCTAGGGTATGGTACTATAACATTAAATTTGGTTCCATTCTTGGCCCTCATGATCTTTGTGTCAAGCTTATTTTTTTATCTTAGCGCTAGTATTTTTGCTAAAAAAACATAACTAAGCTTTTTTATATCACTTAATAAAAAGACAATAACATTAAACATATCTTTAGAGATTCAATGAGAAAATGCCAAACATGGAAGATATACTCGAACCTATTAATACTAATCCCTTGTTCAGTGGATTTTATAATTACTCTTTATTGGAGCCCCTATGCATTCCCCCCATTACTACTAAAGCCTTAATTAGTGGATTCCATAATTACTCTTGCAACTACTCGAATATGATTTTTCATTACCTAAAACTTTAACTAGTGTAATATATAATTACTTTTTTTAGAGCCCCTATACACTCAATGTGAAAATAGGTAATGCAGAATCATATTCGAGTGAAAAATGAAAGAATCATCAACATGTACATTTTTATTTTAAAAGAATTGGGTCTTAATGACTTCATTAATATCCTATTATGGAATCTAAGAGAAACATTCAAGGATCAGTTTGTCATCACTTTATATTCTCTAAGCTCTTGACCAAACCATTTACCACTACATATTTTGAGGTGTTTTCCGCCATTCAGGGAAATGAGTTCATATAATATCCACCTTTTATAAATAATGGCATGAACAAAAAAAAACATAAACAAGTTTTTTTTATTTGCATCATAGCCATTTTCATGACACTTAGGAATGTCATGCCTTGAAAAAAAAAACATTGATTTTAAAGGGATATCTTCAAATAATTTATAAACAAGGAGATGTAACTTGAACAAACTAAGAGAAGTCCTTATGATGGACTACCCAAGATCAAATCATTTTTAAAAATTATATTTTTATTATATTTTGAATAAAAAAATAAATTTTAGTTATATCTACAATGTCTCTAACAAAAATCTTTAGAGTAGGATATTTATGTCTCTAAAATATATATTTAACAAGAAAACCTCTATCACAAGATCTTTATATCTCCATTAAAATCTTCATATCTTTTAATAAATTCTTTACGTTTCCAAATATATCTTCAATATCTCTACAAAAAATTCCAAACATGATCTCTAGTAAAATCTATATCGTTTTCATGCAATATCTCTATACACAATATTTTTATGCCGCTTTCACATGAGGTATATTTTATTTTTCACATAATAATATTTTTTTTATTTGAGGAAACTCAACCCCTAGAAAGTGCACTTTATGGATCCAGATAAGCGAGTAAAACTCTTGTTGTTTCATGCTTTTACAAGTGATACATGTCTTGACTTGAACTCAAGACCTGTTATACAGATCACAAGTCTTTTATCATGACATCACGCTTTTTGAGTACAATTGTCATGACGTCACGTTTTTTGAATACAATAATGCTCTTTGCTAAAGAGATATATAAAACTGGCCAAATTCTCCACTCTCTTGCAAATGACATAGAATCAAGAGAAGAACTCTCATATACGTGTATTAACAAAAATAAGTAATATCACCAAAATTTAGGTGTTTTTTTATGGTGAAATCTTATAAACATGCTTGTTAAAAAAACTTTCATGGAAAATTATGGTGTGGTAAATTTGTTAGATAAATAGCCTGTTTTGGCTAGCAACCCACTAGAGTCTGTGTCCTGTCTATTTGGTAACCCAAAGGGTTCTTGTCTCATTTGTTGTTCCAAACAATGCATTTGATGAAGGAAATGTTTTTTTTTTAATTATTATTATTATTATTAATTTGACATAAGGAAACGAGTAATTTGCAGAGACAAGCATTTTGTCCTTGCAGTTTTATGATTGATTGAAGCTCAAATGTGATAAGCAGGAATCTAGTCGTACCCAAGTTCTGCATTCTTTTCACAAGCAGACCAGAAGCGCAGCTTTTATTACAGATTCAAGTTGACAGAGTAATAAAATCCCGACACTTCTTGCGTCAATCGAAGTGTGGTTTTGCAACGACGTGCAGGGGAACTGTCCTGTGCATCGAGATGCCAAAAGCTTCTGTATTGTCTATATCCTTGGCTTCGAGGCCAGGAGGAAGCTTCCAGTCAAAGCTGTGGAGGAGCTGAGCTAAAGCAATTTCAATGGCTGCTATACCAAATGTGATAGCTGGGCAGCTTCTTCTACCTGCTCCAAATGGTATCAGCTCAAAATCTTGCCCCTTGAAATCTATACCGCTGCCGATAAATCGTTCTGGTTCAAATGTTTCAGGATTTTCCCACAGTTCTGGGTCCCTCCCCATTCCCCAGACATTGACATAAATCCGAGTTTTAGCTGGAATGTTGTAGCCATCAATTATAACATCTTCTAAAGATTCTCTTGGGACTAAAACTGGAGCGGGAGGATGTAACCGGAAGATCTCTTTGATAACAGCTTTCATGTAGCTCAGCCGGGGCAGATCACACTCTTGCACCACTTTTCTGTCTCCGACTACTCTTCGTACCTCAGCTTGTGCTTTCTCCATGGCATTGGGATTCATGATAAGCTCTGTCATTGCCCAATCGAGGGTTATGAAGGTTGTATCTGTTCCTGCAGCAAACATGTCCTGCAACATTGAAGCAATAATTATACCCTTTAGTTGTGAATTGTGTGCAAATGAACTCATCTACAAGTAATTTGATGCTTGGAACGCTGGAGTTGAAGCATGGAACGTATATATAGCTAGACCAATAAAATCTTCACTGACCAAGATGACAGCTTTAATGTTATCCATGGTGAGAGGAATTTCAGAAGATCTATCCTTCTGAATATCAAGTAGAATGTCAACAAGGTCCTTCTTGTCCTCTTGTTTTCCCTTAGAATTGCGGTGCTCAGTTATCACCTCATCGAAGAACTGATCAAACCGTTTGAAGGTGTACTGGAGTTTCGATTTCATTCCGGTTAGACTGTGCACAAACTCCATCGAAGGAAAATAGTCTCCAAGACTGAAGCCTCCAAGCAATGCTTGATAATCGTCAAGCATCTTTTGGAACCCGTGCCGATCGTACTCTCCTCCTCCAGAGAAATCCCTTCCGAGCGCAACCCGACAAAGAATATCATTGGCATATAGTCCAATCATCTTGCTTAGATTGGTGGTGCCAGGATAAGATTCTGCAATCCGACGAGTCAAGCGAGCAACTTCTTCTTCTCTAACAAAGCTGTACCAGTGGACACGCTTGGCACTGAGTAGCTCAAGTATGCAAACTTTCCTTATATTCCTCCAGTAGGCGCCAGTAGGCGCCATAAGGAGCAAAAGCAATATCAGTGCAGCCATAGAACAAGTGTTTGGCTGAAAAGAGCTGAGGACGGCTACAGAGTACAAGATCATGAGTTTTCAGGACTTCTTTTGCCAATTCAACTGATGAAATCACTACAGTCGGGATCTCCCCAAGCTGTAAGAAAATGATGGGACCATACTTCTTGGCAAGCCCTCGGAGAGAGATGTGAGGCATATTACCGAGCTGGTGAAGGTTACCAATGACTGGAAATTTTGCGGGGCCTGGTGGGAGATTTAGCTTCCTCTTTTTCAGCTTCTCCTGCATGAGAAACTTAAGCACTACAGCTAGAAAAATAGTTACAACGAGCAAGGTAGGTTTCGAGCATTCTTTCAGCCATTGTAGTGAAGCCATTGATGGATCTTTTCCCTTGACAAAGCAAGTGGTTTGAGGGGGTTTGTATTGCTGATACCACAAATTAAACAGAGACAGACCCCTGTGAAGGAAGTGATTGTCTAGAAAGTTCAGAAACATGTCAAGAAACTCTTCTCAATAAATAACATAAATACATCACCACCAAATTCGATTTTTTCTCTTTCATGAAAATGGCAAGTTCGTCGTTTTCTCTCTCCTCCACTATTCTCTCACAGCTATCTCGTGGCATCCTTGCTTGATGTCGTGGCTGCTTGGAAAATATGATTTATGGTTGGAAAATGCTGGGGCATATGATAAAAGTGGTGTCGTTATCTACGAATTCGAGTGGTCTGGAAATTCCAAAATTAAACATTATTGTTTATTGACTATTTTTTAAAAATAATTTTTGTATATATGAAAACAATATTTTTAATACCAGCTAAAACCAATAAAAAATAATAATTTAAAGTAAATAAAAAAACACTTTTTATTTTTTAAAAAAATATTTTTGAAACATAACTTTAGATAAATATGATATGAAGAAAATATTAAGCACCTCTACTAAAATATACCCTATAAAATAAGTTTACACTCGAATTATTTTTGCAATTTGAGTTACAGACACACTTTTGAATAAAATAAGTCTGTAAATATATTTTACTAGCCAATATCACCGGGTCTCATCGCGGGCAGCACCATATTATTTTAACATAAAAATATTAAATATATAATATTTTTTATTATAATATAATTTTTTGTGAAATAATACTTTGTGCAGAATTTTGTTAAGATAAAAAAACAAAACATTTTGACAAAATAAAAAAAAATAATTACTGAAATTATCATTATTATGGCACAAATAATAAAATCATCTTATCCGAAGAATAGATAAAAATAACAGAAAAAGTAAAAAAAAAAAAAAAAAGAGCAAAGGAAAAAAGGGAGCAATATTAATTTGAAAATGATCACCAACATAAATTAAAATTTCAGGACTGAATCAAATAAAAATAAATCCCTAATAAAAATAAAATAATAAAAATTAAAAAAAAAAAAGCATAGATGCATAAATATGGATAAAAAATAAGCGTTGTCCAAGAGTGATAGAAAAAACCAATAAAATTAATAGAAAATTAAAAATTCAAATAATAAGGACCGAAATTCAAAATAAAATATATAATTAATTCTAATCGAACAACAAAATTGAAACAAATAAAAATATTAGGACCAAAACGAATAGATATATTTTTTTAAAAAATATTGCAGTGTAATTTTGTTAAAAAAATTAAAAGAATAGGGATTGAAATAAAAAGTAACATACATGACTAAGTTCAATTGGAGGACACAATAAAAAAAAACCATATAATTGATTTCAATTAAAGGACAAAATTGAAATAAATCAAACCTGGTGACCGAAATAAATAAAAACATTTTAAAAATACTGTAATGTTCATACATAATTAAAAGAATAAGGACCGAAATGAAAGATAAAATATATGATGAAGTTCAATTGGAGGACCCAGTCAGAAACAATTAAAATATGCATATTGAAATAATTAAAATAACCAAAAGTAAATCGAAAATCAAAAGAAAAATGACTAAATTGAAATCCAATATATATAATCAGTTTCAATTGAATGACACAATTGCAACCATCAAAAACTATATTAAAAAAACAATAATACACGCGAAATCAGAAGCTAAGAGACCCAAATAAACATTTTGCAAACATCAAGGACCGACACATATTCCCGGGCGCAAGGAGAGAGAAATGTAAGGAAAAACTTTAACTTGTCCATCAGAGTTTCATTGGACACCGTAAGACCACACGTAGCTCATCGGGAGAAAGAGAACATTCAAGGGCACCATGGGAGACGTGCGGAAGCAATTTTTTTATGACTGTAATGAGGCGCACTCGTTGCCTGAATGGCGCATGCACCGGATAAACTGTATGCGGGTCGTACGGACGCGCCTGCAATATTTTTGAAAAGAAATATTAAAATAATGCATAATTACCTATATACCCTTGGACCCATCCAAAAACCACGAAAAAACCATCATGAAAAATACAACAATACCCATGGGTCTGGAGTTATTTTTTTGTCGTTTTTGAGGGCTAATTTCATAGTTATATTGTGTAACAAATTCAGAAATACCATCCTTATCCTCTAAAAATTGCAAGACTACCCTTGGGACCAGTTGCCTTATTTTATCGTTTAGGGGGCTATTTTAGTCGTTTTACTGTACAACAAACCTAGAAATACCATCCATGTCTCCTGGAAAATTGGAACCTACTTTTGTCCCCACATGTTAAAAATTTTGGACCTGTGGGCAAAATGATAATTTTACTGCTCAAATCCACAGTAATCTTTGTCTACATGAACAGTAAAAATCGCTACAATGAAACCGAGACGCTGTTTATATATATAGTAATAAGATATAAACTAAAGAATTTTCACAACTCATAGTTATTTTAACCCATTTTACCATAGATTATATACGATAAACAATTTTGAGATAATAATTTAAAATTAAAGTCATAATTTAAACGGACTCAAACTATAATAAACTAAAATTCATATTAATTAAGAAACCCTAAATTATGAAGGGCGTCATGTTAATCATAAAATTGTTTATCATATTTTGTGGTTGTTTGAGAGTGTAATTGATATTATTTTTAAAAATAATTTTTGTTTAAAAATATTAGCACACAAAAATGATCTGAAATATTAAATTTTTTTAATTTAAATTCAAAAATACTTTTTAAACACACTCCCAAACACCTTCTTCATCATGGTGATTCCTGATCTTGAAATTGTTAGAAAAAAGAGATTGAATCTTAAAATAAATATTTTTAATTTAATTTGGAGTTTCAATTTTTTTTATATATTTCTATTAATAAAAATGACTTTTATATTTGAAATTGGATTCTTAAGAGTTTGATGAATGGTCCTGGAGTGTGTTGTGGATCAAATGGTGAAAGAATTGAGTTTTGATAACAAAAAATGATGATTTCTTAATGTCACGTTTCAAATTATATTTAACTTAAAAGAAATTATCTTTATATATTTTTTACAGAGCACAATTTAAACATATATTGTATATGCACATTAGGCATTAAAACTAAGCTTGTCAATTCCATTTCAGTTGGTTCTTTATTTTTTTAATTGGAATAAAATTGTTTGATTTTGGATCTTTTTAGTGCAACATTTCAAGATTGTACTATTTATATGTATATATATAATTAAATATATTAATTCAAAAACAATTATTTCAAATTCAAAAATAAAATTATTTAAAATTGTGTACTTTAATCTAAAAAAGACACAATAAAATTATTTTTTTCACAACATTATGAACATGTATAATATTATGATAATGTCATCATCAATCTCGCAAAGTCATTATATTCTCTGATTACTCTGAAAAATTAACATAATATATATAAATAGGTCAAGAGACTCATAAAATTTCATTTCATTCTGAAGATCGGATTAAGAGATACAATTGATATTGTAAAATTATCTATTATTTTTTAAAAATACTATTTGACCGAAACAGCATAAGTGAAATAATTCTGATACATTTCGGCTAGAATTTGGCTGAAAAATCTGGAATGGTTAAAAATTTAATTCGATTTAAAAACGATGTCAATTTGTCTCGTTTTTTAACTGATTCGAAATGTTTTGGCCGAAACGGAATGAGATTGACACCCCTGATAGAAACATACACATAGGCTTGGTGCACTGAGCTTTTACACCTTAATGTTAAGTGACTGCTTGAAAATATAGTTGAGATTGTTTTTTAAAGTGTTTTTTGTTAAAAAAAATTAAACGATGATTATTTATTTTCTAAAAATTATTTTTAATATCAACATATGAAAATAATCTAAAAACACTAAAAAATAATTTTAAATAAAAAAAATTCAAAAACAATTTTGAAACACATTGCCAAACAAGGCCTAAGCCTTAATGCTACAAAGCCCACGTTCATTGTTTGATCTTATATATTCTTGTTTCTTTTTTTTTTGAATCCTCTAAAATCAAATCTTATTTTTTAATTTTAAAAATAATTTATATTCTTCATGAAATGTTTTATAGAAAAATAAAAAACAGAAAAAAATACATTTTTAATCCTTATAAAATTAAAAGTGTAGACTAAAACATCTTATTCAGACGCAATATTTCACCATACTAGTTGTTTTTTTAATTTATATTGAATTTGAAAAAGACATTTTAGATGTTTTTCACTGTTTTTCCATACAACTTTTTATTGTTTTTTCAATGAAGATAAAATATGAAGAATGCACGCGCGCACCCAAACACTTTTTAGCCATTTAAAAAATTGAGATCATTTATATTTTCTTATATTTACTTAGTGTTATAAACTTATTTAAATTTAAAAATTTAATATAAACCTTTTTAATATATATATATATATATATATATATATATATATATATATAAAATAAAAAGCATCCTGGTTTTACTGTGCATGTTAGTACTGTTCACACAGACTCAGATTACTATTCATTGTAAAAGTAATATTACCATTTTACCTAGAGCCGAAAATTTTTAACCCCCGTTACTGGGGGTATTTTTGAATTTTCCTTGGGATTTGATGGTATTTTCGGATTTAATGCACAGTGAAATGACACTTATAACCCCTGAAAACAACAAAATATTGACATAGGGGCCAAGGGTGGTTTCAGTTTTTCCAAAATATTTGCACATTAAAACGATTAAAACAACCCTCGAAAAGAAAAATTTGTGTACAGTAAATGAGAATAGGTTTGTATTTTCCTCTCAGTTTTTTTCATGAATATCGTAGGTACAAGGATGTGTAGGTAATTAACCAGTATTTTATTATATTTTTTCACAGACACTACAAGCGCGCCCTTGTGGCGGCACGTACGGCACTTTCAGGTGGTCAAGAATATGAAGAATGCACACATGCACCCAAACACTTTTTAGCAGTTTAAAAAAATGAGATAATTTATATTTACTTAGTGTTATAAACTAATTTAAATTTATAAATTGAATATAAACCTTTTTAATATATATATATATATATATATATATATATATATAAAGGCTTCCTAATTTTACTATGCATGTTGGTACTATTCACACAGACTCAAATTATTATTTATTGCGACAATAAAATTATTATTTTACCCCATAGCCGAAATTTTTTAACCCCTGGTACTGGGGGTATTTTCAAATTTTTCTTAAGACCTAAATGGTATTTTCGGATTTGTTGCACAATTAAACATTGTAAATAACCTCATAAATGACAAAATATTGACGCAGGGGTCAAGGGTTGTTTGGGTTTTTTCAAAATATTTGCATAGTAAAACAACTGAAATAACCCCCCAAAAAGGACAAATTAGGGTACAGTAAATGGGGTAGGTCCGTATTTTCCTCAGGTTTTTTCATGAATATCGTAGGTTGAAGGGTGAGTAGGTAATTAACCAATATTTTATTTTATTTTTCTCAGACATGCCAGTTGTGTTTCACGCAAACGCGCCCTTGCGGGGGCACGTGCAGCTCTTTCAGGTGGTCAAAAATTCCCTTCCACCATGTTAGGTGGTTCACCACCATGTCTTGTGTCTATCGTCGTGGCGCCTTCTGGTCATTAGTGTTCGGGTAAATGACGGTGAACAATTTTGGGTCGATTATTCGTTTTCTCTCTCCTGTCACCACAAATTCTGTACAAGTCTCTGATGTATGTAGGAAGTTTGTTTTAGTCCCTGATATTTTGATTTCGATTTCATTATTGATTTTTTTTAATTTAAAGTTTGATTATTTTCAATTATGCCCTTCAATTAAAATTGATTATATAAGAAAGTTTTTATTTCAGTCCTCATTCTTTTGATTTTTTATTTGTTTTTGGTTCCTTTAATTTTTTCGGCACGGAGTTTTTGATTTCTTTTAATTTTGTCCTCTACTTGAAATTGGTGATATATGCAACTTTTCATTTCAGTCCTCCTTTTTTTAAATTTTTGGTAAAATTATACAGCAATTATTATTATTATTATTCCATTATTTATTTTGGTCCCAAGGTTTTTATTTGTTTCAATTCTATCCTTCAATTGAAATTAATTATATATTTTATTTTTCATTTTGGCTCTTATTCCTTCAATTTTTTATTTGATATTAATTTTTTTTAATTCTTGGACAATGTTTATTTTTTATTCGTATTTATGCATCTATACTTTTAGTTTTTGTCTTTTTTATTGAGGTTTTATTTTTAATCGGTTCAATCCTGAAATTTTAATTTATATTTATAATATTTTAAAATTAATATTGCTCCATTTTTTACTCCTTTTTTTTCAGTTTTTATATGTTTTCTGTTATTTTTATTTGTTATTTCAATTAGATGATCTTTATGATTTTATTATTTGCACAATAATAATGATAATTTTAGTGATAATTTTTTTATTTTTTTATATAAAAAAGTTTTTTTTTAATGATTTTTTAGGGCAATTTAATTATTTTAATTATTTTAATAGGAATGTTGATAATAATTTTAGCTGTTATAGCAATGATAATGAAAATAATGTAAAGATGAATTTTCAATTTATGTTTTTATTTTTTTGTGGATAGAAAATCAAGTACTTATTTATGTTATTTGATTATTGCATGTTTTTATTTGATATCAATTCATTTAGTTTTTTTTTTAATTCTTGCACAATGTTTATTTTTTATTCGTATTTATACCTCTATGCTTTTAGTTTTTGTTTTTAGTTTTTTATTTTTTTTATTGGAGTTTTATTTTTAATTGATTCAATCCTGAAATTTTAAATTATGATTGTCGTAACCCAATTTTTGGGTTACTCCCCAAAACAAAATAAAAATAACAAAAATAAAATAAAAGGAGCCGGCGTGGGTAGAAAAATCAATGTGGAAATTTTGGCTGTTGTCGCGAGTCCAATCGTATCTCTTTGGTTCCAAAAATAGAGAAAAATACAGATTTAAGGCAAAAATAATTTATCGTTGGATGAATCTGTGTAAAAACTAAGTTAAACGATATAATTATATTTTTGTGAATTGATTCAATCGTCGACAAATTTAAAGTTTAATTATGATCGGGAATTAATTTAAGATCCAATTGAAGGATTTATTTAAGTGCAAGGACTTAATTATACTTTAAATTGGTCAAATTAATTTTATCAAAGGCTTAGTCAATGAGAAATCAAGCTCTTAAATTTAATTCGGGCTCAATCAATCAAAATGGAATTTTCAGAGACCGATTTCAATTTTTAAGTCAATAATGCAAAATCAAGGGCCAAATTGAACGAATTGAAAATTTAACAGTCAATTGAGGGTTAAATCGGTCAATTAAGGGTTAAATCGCGCAACCGAAAACCAGAGACCAAAATAAAAAAAGGCGCGCGCATTTAAGGTTGCTGTTGAAATTTTGATGAGGATACGGTTGCATAAAATTAGAAGTTTAAAATCAATTGAGGATGCAATTAGAACAATTGAAAATTAAAGGACCAAATCGCAACTTCCCAAAAAAAACCAAATTTGCATGTTCCTGCACCTGAACAGTGCAGGAACACGGTGCTGCATCCCTCTGCCTTCTGCAAATGCAGAGGCTGCAGCCCTCAGCCCTCTGCAAATGCAGAGGCAGAGGCTGCAACCCCATGCAAGGTGCGTGAGGAGCAACTCTTCCCCTATAAATTAAGAACAGAGGGGAACAAACGGAAGAGGAGAACGGGAGAGAGAGAGGGAGTAACGAGAGCAAAATTTTGACAGTGAGGAACTGCCACGGGAAAACAGAGGAGGAGAAAACAAACAAAAAAAATTGACACAGAGAGTGAGGGGGCAAGGAGAAGAAAACGGGGAGATTGGCAAAGAAAAAAAAACAGAGCAAAAACACTGAAAAACTGAGGAAAGAGACGAGATTCTTGCAGAGACTTTGTGACAAAAACAACAAGCCGAAACAAAGAGATTTCACAAAACAACACCCTGATCTTCATCTTTCTCGGCCGTCTCTCTCTCTCCCCTGTTACACAGCCCATTTCTCTCTCTAAAACAGCCCCAACAGCCGTCTCTCTCTCTGGGACTGCCGTGAAACAGCCACCGTCCCTGTTCCCCAGTCAACCACCCTCACACCACCGTAGCACCATCTTTAACCTCCCCTCGACGACAGAAACCCGTCCCCACTCTCCGGTGAAGCAAAGGACGTGGTAACAGCAGCTGCAACGTGAACTCCGGCAACTTTAGAAGCTTCCTCCGGCCACCACAGGCCACCTTTGACGACACCACAACCACCAGGACAACCACCTCGACCTCAGCTACCCGACCATACCAACAGGTGCGCCTTTCCCCACATTTGGAATTTCCACTGTTCATCGTCCCTTACCTCGCGTCCCTGCATGCAGTGGGACGTAATCGTCCCACTGTTCATGCAGGGCTGGATTTAAATGTGGTGGGCTGGGCTTTTGTGCCCGGCCCGTGCAAGAAGATGGGCTGAAATGATGGCCCAGACCCGAATAAGTTGGGCTTCCAGCCCACGATGTAAGCCCAGACCAGATCTATGTGGGCTTCCAGCCCGCGATGGCTGGAAGCCCAACCCCTTAAGACTGGGCTGTCAGCCCACTGTGGCTGACAGCCCAGCCACAGCCTGCTGGGCCTCCAGCCCGTGAGGGCTGGAAGCCCAGCTCCCCCTAAGGATGGGCTGTCAGCCCATTGTGGCTGACAGCCCAGCCTCCCCAAAAAAAATAAATAAAAATTGAAAAATACAAAAAATTATATTTCTTTTTACTACTATTATTATTGAAAAAAATTTTAAACAATATAAAAAATGTATTTGTTCTTGTGCATACGGCCAAATTCCATGATTTTTCCATACATATTTTTTGTAAAAATTATGTTGCATCTTTCTCATATTTTGAAACGAAAATTGGATATCGTAACCGGTTTATGATTATCCGTTGGAATTTGGCCAAAATATCAAAAATAATTATAAATATTTTTGTTTCATCTATTGGAGTGTAAATTTACATTGTAAAGTACACCCGCAGATAAATAAAAATTTTACTACGGTGTAAATTTACATTGTAAAGTACACTCGTAGATAATTTTTACTACGGTGTAAAATTACATTGTAAAGTACACCCGTGGATAAAAAAAAAATCTTGTAACTGCGGTGTAAAATTACGTTGTAAAGTACACTCGCAGACAAAAAAAATGTATTTTTGAAAATGCAGTGTAAAAATTTTAATTTAGAAAAATAATCAAACAACAATGCAGCTTACCTTAGGTAGGGTGCACTGGGGGTGATGCGTCTTCCCCTTGCACAACAAGTCCCCTTACCCAAGACTCTCGCAGACCAATAGGTTTCCTAGTGACCGTAATACTAGGTGGTGACTCCTTAGAATTATAGCCGTAAATTTTTTACGGCTATAAAACAAACCCCATTTTCACCACGCACCGTTGTCTCCCCCTAAATCCAAAGGGGTGATGACAGGGGGCGCAAAGTGCGCCAAAAATCACCGTCGCGACAATGATGGTAATCATTTTAGAATTAATATTGCTACATTTTTTCCTTTTTTCTGTTCTTTTTTGTGTTTTCTATTATTTTTATTTGTTCTTTTGGATTATATGATTTTTATGATTTTACTATTTGCGCAATAATAATGATAATTTTAGTGATTATTTTTTATTGTTTTTTTATAAAAATCTTGTGCTTTTTTTAATGATTTTGCAGGGCAATTTAATTATTTTAATTGTTTTAATAGTAATGTTAATAATAATTTTAATTGTTATAGAAATGATAATTAAAATAATATAATGATGGATGTTCAATTTATGCAGGTATTTTTTTAATTTATATTTTGTTTTTGTTTGATTTAAATTGAATTATAAAATAAACTAATATTAATGCAATGAATTTAATAATTCAGATATCCGAATCTTCTCCTGGGCAGGTCTCTTCCAATTGCCCAGGCATTGATCAGCACCATTGTTCCTACTGTAATATCATAGCCATTTATTTTGACATCTTGGCTTGCTTCACGTGGAATTAGCAGTGCAATTGGAGGATGTAGCCTAAGAGTCTCCTTGATCACTGCCTTCAAATAATGCATTTTCTCCAAGTCATTTTCTGTTATCTCAAGTTCGCCGGCGCCGGCGCTGGCAATTCCCCTGACCTCATTCCGCACTTGCTTCATGACACCGGGTTGCCTTAACAGCTCTGTCATTACCCATTCAAGAACTGTATGAGTGGTATCAGTTCCAGCTGCAAACATGTCCTGCAACGGATTCTAAGAACATCAGAAACCAAATGGACAAATACCAACGAGCTACCTGCTCATTTGAATGCTTAAAAAGTCCCAGTTTAAAGATCTGGTAGCTTGTCCAACAACACTGCTCTGTGTGTGTGGATCACGTATTGAATTCTATTAGTTATTTATCAGTAACAAAAATTATATTTTCATAAACTATCTATTAGGTTACGGTGTTATACATGATCTCATTGTCATAGTACAATATTTGACTTAATAAAATTACAAAATATTTCAAAGTTGGCTTGTTACTGTTTTGAATATTCCTATAATTTACTGCATTTCTTCATCGAGATGAATATATATATATATATATATATATATATATATATATATTACTGTTTCAGTCAAAGAATAAATATTCTTTTCTACAAAGAGTTTGAGTATTTCCTGAATTACTACGTATCATCTCCCAACTCATATTTAAGTGTGTGATTGATGGGAACCTCAAATTTGTGGGTTAATGTGTGTGTATAAAACCTACATGCATCACTACCACCACATTATGATGTTTTCGAGATCACGAAAGAACTTCTAAGACTGACTATCTTTTTAATATTGATTGTATTAAGAAATCATCTCACTTAGAAAGATTAAGTTTTGTTAGGTGAGGTACGAAGACTTTTCTCATCACCGACAAGCCAAGAAAAACAGTTCCAAAATTCTTGCCTGAAATTTCAGCATGGTTTTTTAGCACTCCGTAATTCACACCAGTTATCATACAGGTTTCCAGTTACAATTTACATTAAATATTCAAGAAAATATTATGCTTTCCGAATTTCCAGATTGACCCATTTTAGAATTCAGTAAATCCAGTTCAAGGAAAAAAACAAGATTTTTAGACTAGAAGTTACCTTAACAAGAGTTGAGCTTCCACAGCATCAATTGTTGGGTGTAGATTGATAGGAAAAAAGGCTGGGAGTGATGTCAGTGGCGGCGAAGTTCATGAGAGATAGATAGAAGCTGGAAATTGTTGTGGGGCTCAAGTTGAAATGACAAAAGAAAGCGAAGTGGGTATGTCGTTGTTTCCCGCTTTGCAAGATGATTGGTTCCTGGAATTTTCCTTGCAGAAACAGCTCCTAGTTATCGTGGCATGGGGACACCCCAGCTCTCGCTTGTTCATTTCTCTCTAGGTATTGTTGTTAAATTTAGGGAATGCAGGGAACCAAAACAAATATAAACTTCAGCGTATTGCGCACTGTATTTAAGAATATTTTCCCAGCAATAAATTACCTTCCACGATTCAACAAGCTTTTTTTTTAAATAAAAGAAGAACACAATAACAGCCAAGAAAAAAAAAAGAAAAGTCTAGCAATGGAAAAGAAGAAGAAGAGAAGTGTTTTTTTTTTTTTTTTCAGATTCTTTGTCTGGAAAATATCATATAGTATTTATAGGCTACTAAAATATAATAGCCATATTTATGAAATTAAAATGGGTGTTACAATAATTTAAAATTAAAGCTGTTATAATAATTTAAATTTAAATTTAAATTATAGCTTTTATGTTTACAATAACTCTGAAAATCAAAACCGAAAATGCTTTGAAATCTGTAGCTATTAGAAATAATTTTCAGGTTACAAATTTAATGTTTTAAGTTTAAGGGTCATTCAAAGATTTTAACAAAATAACAAAAAAAATTCAGAGAGTATAAGCGTTGCCTCGCGCGAGGGGGGGGTGATGAATCAGAGGTTTTCCTCTTATTCAACTCATCCTCATGTGCGTGAGTTCACTTCTACTTCCTTTAGTGGTTACTACCCCATCTCAAGTTTTAGTATATAAACACTTGATGAAAGTCTTCTTTCTCCAATGTGGGATAGTAGGTTCTATATATATTCTTTGCACTCAAGGGGTTTTTTGTATTTTACCAATGTGGGATAGTCTTTTGAAATATTTACTTTAATTTTTACAACATGTATTCCCACACAATCTCTTGACTTCTCTTTGTGGGTTTTGGCGTTGCGGTTCAACCTGCGATTATGTTGAACCGCAGGGCCATAAGCTATTTTACCAAACGGGGGCCCTAGTTTTTTACTGTGGCTCCCACCAAAAAATGCGGTCGAGCGCAGGTAACGAAAAGCATATGTGAAATGCTTTTCAAAAAAAGCAGCCTCACATGCATGGGGACTCACCTGCAAGTAATTCATGAAAAGAGCGTCTCTCTCTCTCTCTTCCTCAGCCCAGCCCAGCCTCACATTCACATGCTAGTGAAAGTTGCCATTACAGGCACCCGTTGAGAAGAAACAAGTCAAGCAAACAAGATTTCCAATCTAACAAAAAGACTGGGAAGAATGCATGCATGTCATCGTCAATCTCTGTCTCTCTCTTCCTCAACACAGCTGACGATCTCTCTCTCTACAGTCACCATCGCTACCCTCTCTCTCCATGGTCACCGCAGCTCTTAGCACCATCGTCATCCCCTCCTACACATCACAAGCTCTGCCATGACCTCCAGCAATAAAAAACGAGCCTCGTCGTAAGAGAGCACCAGTGGCAACAGCACTAGCTACAACCTTCCGAGGCTTATACCGATCACCACACAACACCATTTTCAATGCCACCACCATAGGGAGAACCACCTCGGCCTCCTCTACCCGTCGATACCGGCCGTTGACCCTCACGTTACAGTCGGCATGTTACTATTCACGTGAATAGTAACATGGCCGAATAATTCGAAATGAAAACGAAAGAAAAAACACACCTTCTTACCTTACCATTTTGTTGCTATTGGAACTCTTGGGCTGGGCTGGGCTGCTCTCGGCCCAGTCCATGTCCAGTAGAGTTGGCCCCTTTTGGGCCAACTGGGTTGGGCCGGCCCATTTAGTTTGGGATAAGTCTAGTCCGATTTTTTAAAAATATAAAAATTATATTTTAAAAAATAAAAATTGTGTAGATAGAGATCACCTAGGTGAAGCGTCTCGGCGTTTTTGGAATAAGTTAGTAGTGTTGCTACTGATGCATACCAGTTTTTGGCCAAATTTCATCGTTTAGGCCCCAAAATTGTCGTTTTTGCCATTTTAGAAAAGTTTTGTTTTAGTCATAACTCTTGATTCTCGAGTCTGAATTGTTTTCTGTCAATTCTGACTTGCTTAAGATTTATAGTGTTTTCAATTTCTGTATTTATCTCAAATTTTTTATTTTTAGTAATTTTATTAATTAGCGTCGTTTTCTTATCCAACATGGGTTAGGGCTAGGGTTTCTGCTTTAAATATTATTATAAGCCCCTGTTCGAATGATCATTGAATTATTGAATAAAATTTTGAACTTCTTTGATAGTTCCTCTCATCTTAGATTTCTTTACGGAATATCGACGTTGGTCGTATTCTTTGTGTTTTTCTGCTGCGTCATATCATATGAATATAGTTCGTGATAGAATTGCAAGTAATTTGATAGGAGAATAAAAACAATTGTGTAATTTACTTGAATTATTAATTACATTTTACTATGATGATAATTAAATCTACAATATTAAAAAATATATATGTGTGTGTCTTTTAAAAAAGAATTTCACAAGTTAACAACAATATGAAAAGTATGGTAACCAAACACTCGAAACTGTTTTTCAATAAACCTCAAACTCAATTATAGTTTAAACCAAACACTTCAATTTTAGTTTTGAAATGCAGGTAAAAATACTTTTCATAAAACTATTTTTTCTCAATATCAACCACAATAGTAATAGCTATGCCAAACATGCTCTTTATAATGCAATCAAGTGCATTAGCGTCTGAAAAATGTCAGAATTTATTTTAATGAGTTTGGTGGGTTTTTTTACTCATTTTTATTTGTTAAAAAAAAAACACTAATAAAATAACAGTACTATTATTTTCATTAGTTTCTTCTATATTAAATGACCGCTAATTACAATTGCAGCTGTTCACTGCACAGACGCCAAGTGAAAAATGGGAGATAGATGGGAATACGAGAGAGGCAGCATTGTCTGTGTCGAGGAGCTTGCGGGAGAACTTGAGAGAAAGAATGGAGACGATGTTGAAGCGAGAGAGCAAGGAAGGCAAGCATGGAGACGATGTTGAAGCGAGAGAGCAAGGAAGGCAAGCATGGAGACGATGTTGAAGCGAGAGAGCAAGGAAGGCAAGCATGGAGATATCTCGGAGCGAGCAAGCAAGACAAGACAGTTTCTTGACTTGGAATCCACACATTCCCATCTCTTGCAAACCAGAGAGCTTTCCAAGCACACAGTCCAAGCACTCGTCAGAAAACTCATCGTCCCCAACAGTATATATCACTGCTATTTTTTTCCATTGATAATAGGCCTGTAAATCTCATGGCCATTATTGCATGAGCTCGAAGAAGAGGATTGGCCCATCCTCGACCCCTGCTTCTCTTAATTTTTTGTTACCAAGCGTAGGCTAGGAAGGGGAGGGCACAGTTTTTTATCTTGAAAAGCGTGGGCTTCTGAATCACCATTTTATTAAAAATACAATTTAGAATAATAGTTTTTTTTTTTTAAATTATGTTATTTAAAAAAAAAATCAAACCCTTTCATTCCCCTAAACTTTCTTCTAACTTTGTCTTTTAAAAGAAATTAATTTTGATATAAAAATATTAAAAATATATATCTAATTAATAGGTGTGATTTTATCTTTGTTTTGACCTAACAAATTACTTATTCTCAATCTCGTAGTGCAAAAAAAAAAAACTTAGCAATTGACACGCATGTATTCTTTTCCATTAAAAAAATAAACAGATACCAAATTTTTTATATGGAGCAAAGATTATTTTTTTATAGTAAATAATCACTAATCACCAACCTTTTTCATCAACGACATGAAAATTACAACTACTAATGTGCACACTTTACTAAATATGTATTAAAAAATTAATAAATAATATGATATAATATAAGATAAATGATTTTAAAGATTCATTGTGATATTATTCACCACAAAGCATCTATAACTCAATTCTCAACTTAACAGAAGGTGTTGCAATATTATTTTTTATGAGATGGATACCAATATCTCCATGATAAAATTGTAACAAGTAGGACCAAAATTTATAAAAATCTATAGTCATTAGTTAAAAAGAAATACAATTCCATCTAACACTTTTATTAACTATAAGTAACCACCTAACACTTCAAAAAATCACAACTAACCATATTTTCAAATATGTTGTCCCATGTTTCTTATTTTCTTTTACATTGTTATCCTTTAATATTTTATTAACTTAAACAAGAGAGGATCCCATGTTTCAACATAATATATATATAAATATATATAAAAGTTTATGGACTAATGGTCATGCCCCAGCAACTCCATCAACAGTTAGCAATCTGAAAAGCCCAATCTATTCTAAAATTTTCATAACTTCATTAGTTATTTAATCAATGCAAAAATAAATAAAAGTTAGTTTATTCCCTTTTACTCCTCACATATTCTTCCTATGGTTGACAAAACTTTAGGACAATAAAGAGTAACTAATTTCCCCAGTACAAGAACTCTTACCACACCTCTAGTTCTCAATCAACTAACTCGTTAAATATAAATGCTTAACACTATTATTTTAGATTTACAAAAATAAGTTCATATGTTATCATTCCATCAACAAGAAACATAACACATAGGTCCACTATTTACATTAGGTGCATAAAGAAAATTTTAGTTTCATAAAGAAACATGAAAAAAGTAATGTGCAAAATAAACAAAACACTCTAACTCTAAGAAAGAGAGACTCTCACTATGAAGAGAATTTTTCAATGATTTATAGTCATGAATGCAACTATTGCCATCATTCTTTTTCTAGGTCTCACTTGCATGTTTTTCATAATAAAAAACTTAAATACAAGACTACACTAGCTCTTAAGAATAGGAAAAGGACTTTTTAGTTTATCATAAATTGTTATACTCATCTCTTTAAAAATTATATCATTATAAAGGCTGACTTGGATAACTATGATGACCTTATAAATCCTAAAGAGATCAAAAAAATTTATAACTTTTCATGGATCTGCTAAGGTGTGGTACTATAACATTAAATTTGGTTCCATTCTTATTCTTCATGATCTTTGTGTCAAGCTCATTTTTTATCTTAGTGCTAATATTCCTTCTAAAAAAACATAATTAAGCTCTTTTATGTCACTTAATAAGAAGATGATAACATCATACATATTTTTAGAGATTTAATAAGAAAATACCAAACATGGAAGATATACTCGAACCTATTACTATTAATCCCTTTATTAATGGATTCTATAATTACTCTTTATTGGAGCTCCTATACAGTCCCTTAATTACTTCTAAAGCCTTAATTAGTGGATTTTATAGTTACTCTTGCATCTTCTACTCGAATATGATTCTTCATTACCTAAAATTTTAACTAATGGATTATATAATTATTTTTTGTTAGAACCCCTATACACTCAATGTGAAATAGGTAATGTGGAATCATATTTAAGTAGAAGATGAAAGAATCATCAAACATGTACATCTTTATTTTGAAAGAATTAGGTCTTAAGGACCTCATTAATATCCTATTATGGAATCTATGAGAAACATTAAGAGATTGAATTGTCTTCATTAATATCCTATTATGGAATCTAAGAGAAACATGTACATCTATATTTTAAAAGAATTAGGTCTTAATGACCTCATTAATATCCTATTATGGAATCTAAGAGAAACATGTACATCTATATTTTAAAAGAATTAGGTTTTAACGACCTCATTAATATCCTATTAAGGAATCTATGAGAAACATTAAGAGATTGAATTGTCTTCATTAATACCCTATTATGGAATCTAAGAGAAACATGTACATCTATATTTTAAAAGAATTAGGTCTTAACGACCTCATTAATATCCTATTAAGGAATCTAAGATAAACATTATGGAATCTATAAGAAACACCTAAGAGAAAGAGTTAATGTGGAATCATATTCATGTAGAAGATGAAATAATCATCAAATATATACATCTTTATTTTAAAAGAATTAGGTCTTAACGACCTCATTAATATCCTATTATGGAATCTAAGAGAAACATTAAGGGATCAAATTATCTTCACTATATATTTTAAGTTATTGACCAAACCATTTACCACTACACATTTTAAGGTGTTTTTTGTCATTTAAGGAAATGAGTTCATACAATAACCACCTTTTATAAATAATGGCATGAACAAAGAAAGCATAAACAAGTTTTTTCATTTGCATCATAGCTATTTTCATAATGTTTAGGAATGTCATGCCTTGAAAAAAAGGATAAAAACATCGATTTTAAAGGGATATTCTTCAAATAATTTATAAATAAAGAGTGTAACCTGAACAAACTGATAAAAGTCCTTCTAATAGACTACCCAAGATCAAATTATTTTTTAAAAATAGACTTTTATTATCTTTTGAACAAAATTAAATAAATTTTAGTTATATCTGCAATGTCTCTAACAAAAATCTTTAGAGTGGGATATTCATGTCTCTAAAATATATCTTTGTATCTTTAACAAGAAAACCTCTATGACAAGATCTTTATATCTCCATTAAAATCTTGATATCTTTTAACAAGGTCCTTATATTTCCAAATATATCTTCAATATCTCTAACTAACAATTCCAAACATGATCTTTGGTAAAATTTATATCTTTTTCATGCAATTTCTCTATACACAATACTTTAATGTCACTTTCACATGAGGTATATTTTGTTTTTCAAATAATAAAGTTCTTCACTATATATGTATGTATGTATGTATATGTAACTGACCAAATTCTCCACTCTTGCAAAAGTAATGACATAAAGAATAAAGAGAACTCTCATGACCAAATTCTCCACTCTTGCAAAAGTAATGACATAAAGAATAAAGAGAACTCTCATATCGGTATCTTAACAAAAATACATAGTGGGTGTTTGGCTCCGCGTTTTTACCTGCGGTTTTACTAAACGCGGAGCCAAACGTAAATATTACCAAACACTTTAACTGATTTTTGCGGTGGGTCCCACCACTTTAAAATGAATTCTGCCGCAGATGCAAAAGCATCTAAGAGATGCTTTTGCATCTGCGTCCCACGTGAAGACGTGACAAAACGCACGTTGCCTCTCACTTTTCTCAAAACACTCTCTTGCCTGCCTCACCGACAGTCTCCCTCTCTCATTACAGACCTGCAACTCCTCTCTCTCTCAAAACACTCTCGCCTGCCTCACCAATAATCTCCCTCTCTTGCCTCACCGACAAAGCTTCCCCCTCACCTCCCTCTCTTGCCTCACCGAGAAGCCTTCCCCCTCACCTCCCTCTCTCAACCATCCCCTAGACCAGCCAATCCATCGTCCCATCCCCCTGCAAGAAGTCGATCATTCTCCCTCACACCACAAGGCAGCCACACCAGTGCCCTTCCCCCTTAGCCACATCTGCAAAAGTCGAACCTGAGCTCCAACCACGACACCCCATCGCTCCTCACCCTCAGCTCCACCGATAGAGCTACCCATAGACCCGTCTCTCTCACCCTTAACTCAACGTTGCAGATCAACAAGGCTCACCCTCAGCTGCACCAACCCGTCTCTCACTCTCAGATCATCGGTGACCATGAAGGGGAGGCACTGATTTTTGCAAATAGGTATGTGTATTTAACCCAAATTCCTTTCCATATTTCTGAACAATTGATCAACAATTTATGGATCTGATTTATGTGTATTTGTTATTGGTCTGCTATCTACGATCATTTGTTAATGAAGTTGTTGTGTATTTGAAATTGAGGACAGAGCATGGAAATTATTGAGATTGAACTAATTCGAAAAATGTTGAGTTCATTTTGTGATGATTTTGGAAATGGTATTATTTGTGATGATTGAACTGATTATTTGTGATGATTTAAGAACACAGTATTATGGTAGGGTTTTGCGTCTACACCTAATCAGATTTTGGCCACTTCATTTCAGTACTGGCTGACCTTAAAGTTTACTGCAGGCTAGTACTTGTAGCTTTCAAAAGATGATTTATAAAAAATTGATATCTTTTATGTTGCAATCCATGGTTGAACTTGTTTGTGTGCTTGAATTTTGGAAGACTGCAAAACAATGTGTTATTGTTGCTTCTACTGAAGGAGCTGAATTTATGGCATGTATTGAGGCTATAATTTAGGCAAATTGGTTGCGCGAGACTGTATTTCAAGACTTAGAGTGGTCAAATTGCTAGAAATTTATCTTCTGTAGTTAAGTCAAGTCAAATTGAGTTTGTTACATCAGTTCTGGTTTAGGGAATGTTTATCTTCTGTAGGAATTTAAAAAGGAGGTTAAAAAAAAAGAGTGTCGATTGAACACATTAACACCAATCGTATGATTATTAATCTTTTGACAGAAAAATTGTCACCCAAAACTTGTAGCAATTATGTAGAAAGAATGGGTATCATGAATATAATTGCTGATATTATATCAGTAATTTAGGATGATTATGTATTGACGTTATGAGCTCATATATAACGATGTTCATGGCATTTTTTTATTTTTCTTTGATATACATGATTGAATTTGAATGACAATAACAAGAGTTATCTTTGATAAAGACATTAATGTTGAACCAATTATGTATATCTTATTTACATATTATGTTATGTAAGGACTAATATTAAAGTATATAGAAGAAACTATATCAAATTGTTAATTGTTACGAAATAATTTAAATTATAGAATGGAAGGTCGTGACAATATGGATAAGGTTGTCTGGACAAAGGAAATGTTGCTTGTTTTTTGCGACATATGTATTAGAGCTATTGATTTGGGAATGCGACCTACAACGCATTTCGATAAGACGGGATGGAAATTTCTTATCGCGTCATTCAAAGAATAAACTGGTCATTCATTGACCAAAGCTCAATTAAAAAACAAGTGGGATGCTTGCAAAAAAGATTGGAAAATATGGGTGAAGCTCATTTCTTGTAATAATTGAATGCAATGTGATATTATTGTAATAATTGCTTGATAATTGATGTATACTTTTACATTGACAGATTTATTGCACGGATAGTTTTGGTAAAATTAGTCTGCAATCCGCGCATCGTTGAAGATGAGTTTCGCTGTTGTAGTATTACTCAGTATGTTATAATCATTGGTTACGATGAGTTTGCTTTAGTTGAAACTGTATTTGTATTTCATTTGTTATTTGAAAATTTGTATTTGAAATTTAATTCCCCCGTTACTAGTACGAGATACATACATCAGTTGAATTGTTGTATCAATGCATGAGTGGGATAATTTTTTATTCGATAATTTTTTTTCTAATGATGTTAAAAAATTTAATTGTGCTCTGAATATTTTAATTGTTGTATGCTCTTGTTTACTTACATGTTTTGCTTTAATAAAATTGTACAAATATGCAGAAAATTTGAATTAATATTGGGTAAATAACAAGAAAATAATGCATTTCAATGGATTCAACAATTATGACAAAATGGGACTATTTACTCACATGTTTTGCTTTAATGAAATTGTATAAATGTGCAGAAAATTTGAATTAATTTTGAAAAAATGACAAGAAAATAATGTATTTCAATGGATTATACAATTATGACAAAATGGGACTATTTACTGACATGTTTTGCTTTAATGAAAATGTATAAATGTGTAGAAAATTTGAAATAATATTGGGTAAATGACAAGGAAATAATGCATTTCAATGGATTCTACAATTATGATAAAATAGGACTATTTACTCACATGTTTTGCTTTAATGAAAATGTACAAATGTGCAGAAAATTTGAAATAATGTTGGGTAAATGACAAGGAAATAATGCATTTCAAAGCCAAAAATTTCATAACCACATGTTTTGAATAACATATTTCTTTAATCATTTTTTCTATATAAATGAGTCATTTCCATAACATTTGCACTCCTACATAAATACATTTACACAAACATCATTTGAAGAAAAATAATAAAAATAAGTGTTTAATTTACATCAATTATTTCTGATATTTTGTTATTATAATTATTAATAAATATATAAAATTATTCGAACAAAATATTTATATAAATGTGTGTGTGTGTGTGTATTTTTAATTAATTTCACAAGTTGACAGTAATATGAAAAGCATAGTAACCAAACACACAAAACTACTTTTCATTAAACACAACCTCAACCACAGTTTTAACCAAACACAAATTTCAGTTATGAACCGCAACTAAAATCGCTTTTTCTAAACCTTTTTTTTTTCAACCTCAACCATAACAGCAACAGCTATGCCAAACAGACCCGTAATATCACCAAAATAAAGGTGCTTTTTATGGTGAAATCTTATAAGCATGAGGAAAAGAGCAATATGTGGAGACAAGCATTTTGCCCTTGCAATTTTATGATTGATTGAAGCACAAATGTGAAAACTTGTTAGCTGATTCTAGTGTCTAAGTTCCAACAGCAAGGACCAAAGCAGGAGTCAAGCCGTACCCAACTTCTGCAATCTTTTTACAAGCAAACCACAAGTGGCAGCTTTTATTTGGAAAGAAAATTACAGATTCAAGTTGACAGAGTAATAAGATCCCGACACTTCTTGCGTCAATCGAAGTGTGGTTTTGCAACGACGTGCAGGGGAACTGTCCTGTGCATTGAGATGCCAAAAGCTTCTGTATTGTCTATATCCTTGGCTTCGAGGCCAGGAGGAAGCTTCCAATCAAAGCTATGGAGGAGTTGAGCTAAAGCAATTTCAATGGCTGCTATACCAAATGTGATAGCCGGGCAGCTTCTTCTACCTGCTCCAAATGGTATCAGCTCAAAATCTTGCCCCTTGAAATCTATACCGCTGCCGATAAATCGTTCTGGTTCAAATGTTTCAGGATTTTCCCACAGTTCTGGGTCCCTCCCCATTCCCCAGACATTGACATAAATCCGAGTTTTAGCTGGAATGTTGTAGCCATCAATTATAACATCTTCTAAAGATTCTCTTGGGACTAAAACTGGAACGGGAGGATGTAACCGGAAGATCTCTTTGATAACAGCTTTCATGTAGCTCAGCCGGGGCAGATCACTCTGTTGCACCACTTTTCTGTCTCCTACTACACTTCGTACTTCAGCTTGTGCTTTCTCCATGGCATTGGGATTCATGATAAGCTCTGTCATTGCCCAATCCAGGGTTATGAAGGTTGTATCTGTTCCTGCAGCAAACATGTCCTGCAACAATGAAGCAATAATTATGCCCTTTAGTTGTGAATTGTGTGCAAATGAACTCATCTACAAGTAATTTGATGCTTGGAACACTAGAGTTGAAGCATGGAACGTATATATAGCTAGACCAATAAAATCTTCACTGACCAAGATGACAGCTTTAATGTTATCCATGGTGAGAGGAATTTCAGAAGATCTATCCTTCTGAATATCAAGTAGAATGTCAACAAGGTCCTTCTTCTCCTCTTGTTTTCCCTTAGAATTGCGGTGCTCATTTATCACCTCATCGAAGAACTGATCAAACCGTTTGAAGGTGTACTGGAGTTTCGATTTCATTCCGGTTAGACTGTGCACAAACTCCATCGAAGGAAAATAGTCTCCAAGACTGAAGCCTCCAAGCAAAGCTTGATAATCGTCAAGCATCTTTTGGAACCCGTGCCGATCGTACTCTCCTCCTCCAGAGAAATCCCTTCCGAGCGCAACCCGACAAAGAATATCATTGGCATAGAGTCCAATCATCTTGCTTAGATTGGTGGTGCCAGGATAAGATTCTGCAATCCGACGAGTCAAGCGAACAACTTCTTCTTCTCTAACAAAGCTGTACCAGTGGACACGCTTGGCACTGAGTAGCTCAAGTATGCAAACTTTCCTTATATTCCTCCAGTAGGCGCCATAAGGAGCAAACGCAATATCAGTGCAGCCATAGAACAAGTGTTTGGCTGAAAAGAGCTGAGGACGGCTACAGAGTACAAGATCATGAGTTTTCAGGACTTCTTTTGCCAATTCAACTGATGAAATCACTACAGTCGGGATCTCCCCAAGCTGTAAGAAAATGATGGGACCATACTTCTTGGCAAGCCCTCTGAGAGAGATGTGAGGCATGTTACCGAGCTGGTGAAGGTTACCAATGAGTGGCAATTTTGCAGGGCCTGGTGGGAGACTGAGCTTCCTCCTTTTCAGCTTCTCCTGCATGAGAAACTTGAGCACTACAGCTAGAAAAATAGTTACAGCGAGCAAGGTAGGCTTGGAGCATTCTTTCAGCCATTGTAGTGAAGCCATTGATGGATCTTTTCCCTTGACAAATCAAGTGGTTTGAGTGGGTTTGTAGTGCTGATACCACAAATTTAACAGAGACTGACCCCTGTAGTGGAGGTGATTGTCAAGAAAGTTCAAAAACATGTTAAAAACACTCTTCTCAGTAACATAAATACATCACCACAAAATTCAATTTTTTTCTCTTTCATGAAAATGGCAAGTTCGTCGTTTTCTCTCTCCTCCGCTATTCCCTCGCGGGCATCTCTCTGAAAAAACCAAGAACAAAAATGCAAAAAAAAACAGAGAAGGTCTCATACTTGCCGTACAACTTGATGCCAAGCTGAAAAGCCACAGCAGGAAAAAAAGAATATAAGGGGAAAAAAAGAGTCGTGATGGAAATTAAAGCTAGAAATTTCCAGTTTTGTCTTATAGCTTCGTAATTCCATTATATCCACCGTCAGTGTTGAAATCAGCGATCGAACGACGAATCACAGCCTCTGGAAATTCTGCATTCTAAGGGAATGTTGCATCTTGCTTGATGTCGTGGCTGCTTGGAAAATATGATTTGTGGTTGGAAAATGCTGGGGGAGATGATAATATTGGTGTCGTTATCTACGAATTCCAGTGATCTGGAAATTCCAAGATTAAACAATATTGTTTAATCACTACTTTTTTAAAATAATATTTTTAATAGCAGCTAAAAACAATAAAAAATAATAATTTAATGTTAATCATAAAATTTTTTATCATATTTTATCATGGTAAGAGGTATTTAATGATGGTGATTCCTGATCTTGAAATTGACGGGGGAGAGAGATTGAATATGAATATATATATATATATATATATATATATATATATATATATATATATATATATATATATATATATATGTTAAACATACACACGGGCTAGGTGCACTGGGCTTCTACACCTTAACGCTGAGCCTTAGTGCTACGGAGCCCACGTTCATTGTTTGATCTTATTAATTTTTGTTTCTTTTAATTTTTTTTGTTTTGAATTCTCTAAAATCAAATCTTATTTTTAAATTTTATAAATATTTTATATTATTCATAAGAAATTATATAAAAATAATAAAAATTGAATAAAAAACAAAAAAAAAACATTTTTAATCCTTTTAAATTAAAATAGTTAATCTTATTTCAAATTTCAGCAATAAAAAAAATACTTCCTGAGCATTTTAGATGTTTTTCCATATTAGAGAATAATATAAATCATATTTTAGGACCTCACCTATAATCTTAAATTTTTAGTTAAGATGGTTTCTTAACATGGCATAAGAGGCTTGTTGATCTATCGGTTGCGAGTTTGAATCTCACTAGTCCTATTTCATCTGATAAAAATCAAACACAAGGTAGTGTAAGTCTGGGCAAGTTTCAAGTTCAAATGGCTTTCAATTGAGGGAAAATATTAGAGAATAATATAAATCATATTCTAGGACCTTACCTATAAGCTTAAGTTTTTAGGTGAAATGGATTTTTAACATTTCACAGTTTTTCAACCCAAGTTTTAATTGTTTTCTCAATGAAGATAAAATATGAATAATACACACATGCACCCCAAAACACATTTTAGCAGTTTAAAAAATTGAAATTATTTATATTTTTTTATATTTCCTTAGTGTTATAAACTTATTTAAAAATATAATATAAACTTTTTTAATTAACAATATTGATTTTTCATGATAATCTTTTAATTTAAATAAAAAAAACAAATATTCTAAAAATAGATTATCACAAATACTCATATCCTGCTTGGGACATCTTTTTCCAGTAAGAACATAGAGTTGCAACGGCATGAAGAGGAAATTTTCTGTGGATGGTAGTGCCACGATATTCATTCATGTCCAAATCATCCCCTTCTTGCTCCTCCGGGCAAGGCCCAGTCAAACCTGTTAACGAGATTTGCTAACACAAGCTCGTTAGCTGCCATGGCCAATGAAATTCCTGGGCAACCTCTCCTAACTGCTCCGAAAGGAATCAATTGAAAATCATGTCCTCTGAAGTCTACAGAGCTATTCAAGAACCTTTCAGGTTTGAACTCTTCAGGCTGATCCCATGTGGCAGGGTCTCTTCCAATTGCCCAGGCATTGATCATCACCATTGTTCGTGCTGCAATATCATAGCCATTTATTTTGACATCTTGGCTTGCTTCACGTGGAATTAGCAGTGGAATTGGAGGATGTTGTTGTGTGGTCCCGCACTATTTAAATTAAAAGGGGGGCTGCCACATCACTTAAATATGGCATTAGGGTTTTATACTTAATAAGAGACAAAAAGAGAAAAGTGAGGGAGAAAAGAAAAAGTGGTGGCTGCTGAACAATCCATCTTGTTTCTTTGATTTCCAGTTCGTTAATCGTTGGATCGAGCTGAGATTTGGACAGAGGCTTCTAGACACATTAATCTTCATTCAGAACGGTTGGATCGAAGATTGGAGTTGCGAAAGTTGGCTGTTTTGATAGAAAACGGGGCTGTCAGTATTGTGAGCCTTTTCTCAAACTTTGTTCTCTTTAATCTTGTTGCATTCCAAGAATAGGTTATTCTTGATGATATATTTGTAGCCCTTAGTTGAATCTAAGGAAGAACATTGTGAACCCATTATTATTTATAGTGGAAGTTTTAAGTGGTCTACGGTCCCGTGGTTTTTTTCCCGCATTGGGTTTTCCACGTAAAAATCTTGGTGTTGATGTGTTTGATTATTTGCATTATTGTTGATTGTTTGATCCCATAATTTGATTGCACAAAAAGGGAAAAAGGATTGGGACTTGATTGGTAATCCGCTAAATTGGTACCCTATTGTTTGAGTACTTTTCCCAACAAGTGGTATCAGAGCACGGTTGTGTAGATTGATTTTTTTGTGCAATTAAAATGGAAAAGGAAGATTCGGGCATGATAAAGCTCACTTCCTCAAATTATTTTCTATGGAAAACAATGATGGAGGATCACTTATATTGTAATGATTTGGCTTTACCGATTGAATGTAAAGGAGTAAAGCCTGATGATATGGATGATGCAAAATGGAAGGGGCTTAATAGAAAGGCTACAGCAAATGTTAGAAAATGGGTATCCTCTAAGTCTATTAATCATATCTCTCAAGAACATGACTGTTATAAAGTTTGGAAGATGTTGGAAGAAACATTTGCCAAAGAGAGTGCACAAAACAAGGTTTTTGTAATCAGAGACCTTGTGAATTTGAAGTATAAAGATGGTGAAGATGCTTCAGTGCACATAAATGAATTTCAAGGGTTTTTAAATCAACTGTCATTGATGAATCTTGAACTAGCCGATGAGATGCAAGCACTAATCCTATTGAGTTCATTGCCGGATAGTTGGGAGACTTTGGTGGTGTCACTTAGCAATTCTACTCCGAATGGAGAGATCACTTTAAAAACTGTGAAGGATTGTATCCTCAATGAAGAGAAGAGGAGGAAAGGGACAAGCACTTCTGAGTCTCATGCACTTGTTGCAGAGAGTCGAGGGAGAAGTCAAAATAGGTTCTCTCACGGCAAACAAGATAGAGAATCCAGCAATAGAAAAGGCAAATGGAAGCCAAGAGGAAGATCTCAGTCAAGGAAGGGATTTAAGTGCTATTATTGTGACAAGCCTGGGCATATTCAGAAAGACTGTAGAAAGTATAAGAGAGATCAAAAGGGAAAAGATGAAGACAGGAATGAAGAGAATGGTACAGCTGCAGTTGTATTTGATGGTGATGTTGCCATTGTTTGCGATGATGGTTATGTTAATCTTGCATGTCAGGATACCACCTGGATTGCAGATTCAGCAGCTTCTTGCCATGTTACTCCCCTGCGTGATTTTTACACATCCTACACTACTGGTGACTTTGGTCAAGTTAGGATGGGAAATCAAGGGATGACTAGTGTTGTGGGCATTGGAGACATTTGGTTGGAAACCAATACTGGGTGCAAGTTGATACTCAAAGATGTTAGACATGTACCCGACATGTGCCTACATTTGATCTCTACTGGTACTCTTGATGAAGAAGGCTATCATAGTCATTTTGGAGATGGTAAATGGAAGCTCTCCAAAAATTCTTTAATTGTTGCTAAAGGGAAGAAGATGGGTCTCTACATGTCACAAGCCAAGGTGATCAAAGGGGAGGTGAATGCAATTGAAGATTGCTCTTCTGATTTATGGCATAAACGGCTTGGACATTTAAGTGAGAAAGGTCTTGGCATCCTTGCCAAGAAGAACTACCTTCCTTTGAAAGGTATGAACTTGAACACATGTACTCATTGTTTAGTTGGTAAACAACATAGAGTTGCCTTTCAAAGATCACCTTCACATAGAAGATCACATGTTCTTGATTTAGTTCATACTGATGTTTGCTCTATGATTGATAAGTCTCTTGGAGGTGCATTGTACTTTGTTAGTTTTACTGATGATCACTCTAGGAAAATTTGGGCCACTTGTTTGAAATCCAAAGATCAGGTGCTTGATGTCTTTAAGGATTTCCATGCTAGAGTTGAAAGAGAAACTGGTAGAAAGCTTAAATGTATTCGAGCTGATAATGGTGGTGAATACAGAGGTCTTTTTGAGAAGTATTGCAGGGAACATGGTATCAAGTTGGAGAAGACAGTTCCTAAGACTCCACAGCAAAATGGAGTGGCTGAGAGAATGAACAGAACCATTGTTGAAAGAATTAGATGTATGCTCTCTCATGCAAAGCTGCCTAAGTCCTTTTGGGGTGAGGCAATGAAGACTGCAGTTGCCATGATCAACCTTTCTCCATCAGTTCCTCTTGAATTTAATGTTCCAAATATGGTTTGGAAAGGAAAGAATGTTTCTTATGCACACTTGAGAGTGTTTGGATGCAGAGATTTGTACATGTTCCTCGAGATGAAAGGTCTAAGCTTGATAGCAAGACAAAGCAGTGCATTTACTTGGGCTCTAAAGATGATGAGTTTGGCTATAGGTTGTGGGATCCAAAGGAGAAGAAAATTGTGAGAAGCAGAGATGTTATCTTCTTTGAAGATCAGACCATTGAAGACTTTGAACAGAAGGAGAAAACAGAGTCTACTTTTATTCCATCTAATTCAAATCCAACACTTACTCCACAGTTACCTTTAATGCCTACTAATCATGGGGGAGATCTGCAAAATGATGATAATGGTGGTTTTCTTATTGAGCCATTAGTTGGTGATTCTGAATCAACTAATGATAATATTGATATTATTCCTGAACATGATTTGCAAGAAGTTTCAGATGAGCCACAGTTGAGAAGGTCAGCTAGACCTCGCCAACCATCCACCAAATATTCTCCTCATGAGTATGTGCTGGTTACTGATGGGGGAGAGCCAGAATGCTTTGATGAAGCTATGTCACATGAGAAGAAAAATGAGTGGTTGAAAGCAATGCAAGAAGAGATGAAATCCTTGCATGAAAACCATACATTTGAGTTAATGAAGCTTCCTAAAGGTAAAAGAGCACTCAAGAACAAATGGGTGTTCAGGTTGAAAATTGATGAACATTGCTCACAACCGAGGTACAAGGCAAGATTGGTTGTGAAAGGTTTCGGTCAGAAGAAAGGTATTGATTTTGATGAAATTTTTTCACCAGTGGTCAAGACGTCTTCAATCCGAGTTGTGCTTGGTATAGTTGCTAGTTTGAATCTTGAAGTTGAACAACTTGATGTGAAAACTGTCTTTCTCCATGGTGATTTAGATGAAGAGATATACATGCAACAACCTGAAGGGTTTGAAGCAAAAGGCAAAGAGCAACTAGTATGCAAGTTGAAAAAGAGTCTATATGGGTTAAAGCAAGCTCTAAGACAGTGGTACAAGAAGTTTGATTCCTTCATGGTGGATCATGGTTTTGACAAGACTACTTCTGATCATTGCGTATTTATGAAGAGGTTTCCAGATGGAAACTTTATTATTCTACTGTTGTATGTGGATGATATGCTAATTGTTGGTCATGATGCTAAGAAGATTCAGGTTTTAAAGGAAGAGTTAAGTAAGTCTTTTGCAATGAAAGACTTAGGACCCGCAAAACAGATTCTTGGCATGAAGATCACACGTGACAGGAAGAAGGATAAACTTTGGCTATCTCAGGAGAGATATGTTCAAAAGGTACTTGAGAGATTCAACATGAGCAACTCCAAACCGGTTTGTTCTCACTTGCAAGCCACTTTAAACTAAGTTCTAATCAGTGTCCTTCAAGTGATGAAGAAAAAGATGAGATGAAAAAGGTTCCTTGTGCATCCGTAGTTGGTAGCTTGATGTATGCCATGGTTTGCACAAGGCCGGATATAGCTCATGCAGTTGGTGTGGTTAGTCGGTTCCTCTCCAATCCTGGTAAAGAACACTGGTCAGCAGTGAAATGGATACTCAGGTATCTCAAAGGCACTTCTAGCTTCAGTTTGTGTTTTGGCAATAACAAATCTGTGTTGGAAGGATACACAGATGCAGATATGGCTGGTGATGTTGATTCTAGAAAGTCCACATCAGGATACTTGATGAAGTTTGCAGGGGGAGCAGTGTCATGGCAATCAAGATTGCAAAAATGTGTTGCATTATCCACTACAGAGGCTGAATATATTGCTCTTACTGAAGGGGGCAAAGAGTTGTTATGGATGAAGAAGTTCTTGCATGAACTTGGTTTAGTTCAAGAGAACTTTGTGTTGCACTATGACAGTCAAAGTGCAATCCATCTCAGTAAGCATCCTACTTTTCACTCTCGATCAAAGCACATTGAAGTTAGATATCAATGGATTCGAGATGCTATGGAGATGAAGTCATTTGTTGTTGAGAAGATCCATACTGATAACAATGCATCAGATATGATGACCAAGCCTTTACCAAGAGAGAAGTTTGAGTTTTGCAGAGAGGAAGTAGGCTTGGTAGAGCCTCCTAAATTGAACTTTACAAGTTGATCGCCACTATGGCGAATTCCTCACATGGTGCGTGAGGGGGAGATTTGTTGTGTGGTCCCGCACCATTTAAATTAAAAGGGGGGCTGTCACATCACTTAAATATGGCATTAGGGTTTTATACTTAATAAGAGACAAAAAGAGAAAAGTGAGGGAGAAAATAAAAAGTGGTGGCTGCTGAACAATCCATCTTGTTTCTTTGATTTCCAGTTCGTTAACCGTTGGATCGAGCTGAGATTTGGACAGAGGCTTCTAGACACATTAATATTCATTCTGAACAGTTGGATCGAAGATTGGAGTTGTGAAAGTTAATTGTTTTGACAAAAAATGGGGTTGTCAGTATTGTGAGCCTTTTCTCAAACTTTGTTCTCTTTAATCTTGTTGCATTCCAAGAATAGGTTATTCTTGATGATATATTTGTAGCCCTTAGTTGAATCTAAGGAAGAACATTGTGAACCCATTATTATTTATAGTGGAAGTTTTAAGTGGTCTACGGTCCCGTGGTTTTTTTCCCGCATTGGGTTTTCCATGTAAAAATCTTGGTGTTGATGTGTTTGATTATTTGCATTATTGTTGATTATTTGATCCCATAATTTGATTGCACAAAAAGAGAAAAAGGATTGGGACTTGATTGGTAATCCGCTAAATTGGTACCCTATTGTTTGAGTACTTTTCCCAACAGATGTAGCCTAAGAGTCTCTTTGATCACTGCCTTCAAATAATGCATTTTCTCCAAGTCATTTTCTGTTATCTCAAGTTCGCCGGCGCCGGCAATTCCCCTGACCTCATTCTGCACTTGCTTCATGACACTGGGGTGCCTTAACAGCTCTGTCATTACCCGTTCGAGAACTGTATGAGTGGTATCAGTTCCAGCTGCAAACATGTCCTACAACGGATTCTAAGAACATCAGAAACCAAATGGCCAAATACCAACGAGCTACCTGCTCATATGAATCCTTAAAAAATCCCAGTTTAAAGATTTCGTAGCTTGTCCAGCAACACTGCTCTTATAGTTTCAGTCAAGAGTAAATATTCTTTTCTCCAAAGAGTTTGAGTATTTCCTGAATTACTACATATCATCTCCCAACTCATATCTAAAATTGTGTTAATGATGGGAACCTCAAATTTATGGGTTAATGTGTTTGTGTGTGTGTGTGTGTGTGTGTGTTTGTGTAAAAGCTACATGCATCAATACCACCAGATTATGATGTTTTCAAGATCAGGAAATATCTTCTAGGGTTGACTGTAAGCTCATGTTAAGGAGAATTTCTGTCCTAATCTTATCACCATGAGGAAACCACACGAATGCACCAAGGATTTGTCAAAATCCTATATACTGTCACACTATTCATAGTTAATGGTATGCGGTATATCATTCGTCGCACGCACTATGGTTTGTATTTCCTGACATTATGGCGTTGATATGATTTTCATGTTCTGCAAATAAAGGATTTATCTATAATCCAAAGCACAGCTAGCGTTGCAAAATTTCAGACCAAGGAGATGCACAGAGAGAATTTCATACCAAAATGAGAGCTTTGACGGTAACTCTGGCAATCGGAAAGCTGGTCAAGTTATCCTTTTGAAGATCCAACAAAACATCCACAAAATCCTGTTGATCTTCTCCATGAACACTTCCACCTGTTTTACTAGCCATATGCTCTTCGATCACTCCATCTAGAAACCTATCAAATTCCTTCGCAACTCTGTCCACTCTAGCATTAAAACCATTTACATGGTTTAGCCAGCCAAGCCATAGGATGAATTCCCCCACAGTCAGACCACCTAATAATACCATGAACTCTCCTAATAACTCGTTAAACCTCATCCCGCCCTTGCCTTCACTGTGTTTCCTTCCCAAAGCAACCCAACATATGATGTCATTTGTAAGAGATGCAAACATTTCACTTAGATTAACTGGCAATGACAGAGAAGAAGACTTTTTTATTTTGTTCATCAGGATGACTGTCTCTTCTGTTATTACATTTTGAAATGAATGCACCCTCTTGTTACTTAAAAGTTGAAGCACGCAAATACTTCTAATTTGCCTCCAATACTCACCATAAGGTGTTGTGGAGATGTCCTTCCCCTCATAGAGAAGCTTATCAGAGACGCTTAACTTTGGTCTGTTCGAGAAGATAAGATCATGGGTTTTCATGATCTCTTGTGCAGCATCAGCAGAGGAGACTATGAGAACGTGTTTGCTTCCAAAATGCAGCATCATTAGAGGGCCATAACATTTCGCTAGTGAATGAAGTTTGCGATGAGGATGCGAGCCTAGTTGGTGGAGGTTTCCTAAAATCGGAATCGTTTTTGGTGACGATGGCCAGATTTTGGATTTAGGCGGAGTATCTAGCAACCATTTCTTAACAAGTGACAACAAAAGGAAGGGAAGGACAGAAATGAAAAATCGACACATCATGGCTAGCTAGCTTGTTCGTCTTGTATGCTGCTCAAAATATGTTCATAATCTCTTGTATCTTCTCAAGCTCCTCAGCTGCATGTCTTCCTTCTTATAGGGAGTTGAGTTGGCCGGCTAATCCAACTACTAATTTGCAAGTCCTGAACTCTAGCAGGAAAAAAAATAATGGAAAATTGTCTTTGGGATGTTCAGATCAATTAATTTTATTTTAAAAACTCATTTTCATTCACCAAGAAATTCTTTATATATATATATATATATATATATATATATATATATATAGTGGGGAGTGATGAATTTATTGTTCTGTAAAAAAATTGATAAAATTTATTGCATTTTTATTTCTAAAAATGAAATAGTTGGTATTTTGTTTTTAAAATAAAATTATTTTTTTTTGTTTAAAATTAATTTTTATGTTTTTTTAAATTATTAAAATTTATTGTTTTTTTAAATATTATTTTAATTAAAAAACATTATAAAAAATAAGTTAATTTGTTCAGAAGTATTGTGATATTTTTTTAAAAGTATTTTTCATTTAGAAATACAGCAAAATAATAATAATATTATTATTATTTGAAAATAATTTTTGATAATAGCACATAAAAATTATTTAAAAATATTAAAATTTTCAATTTAAAATTAAAAGAAATCATTTTTGAAAAAAATAGTAACTAAAGATTCTTTTTTAAAGCACAGCTGTCTAAAATAATTCTGTCGGCGCGTTATTCTTTCCAACAAAACAAAAGCAACATGTTGAGAAAGCTAAAATAACGATTCGAAATAATTGTCATGGTCAACAAAAGCTATCTCAACTCAACCACGGTTAAATCCTAACTGTTGCCAACAAACCGTACCGGGGAATCAACAAACACATGGCAGACTCAAATCAACCCACGTTGTCGATAAGTTTTCTCCTAACTTCCTCCCACGTTATTTATTATTGACATCAAAATAAGGGTTAGCTAGAGTTCTCTCTGCGCACCAAAAATCGTGAAAATTTCTCTGGATTTCTCTTCGATCATGGAGTTCGAACACGTGACTTTCGTTCCCATATCGCACCTGGATCGACCAAGGAAGAGAGCGCGTTTTGGCTGGGACGTGCCTCAGGTATTATCAGCGTTAGACTGTTTCTATTTGTTCTTAAATTGATAGATCTGATAGGTTATGATAGTTTTTGGATTGAACAGATCTTGAATTTAGTCTCGGATCGTTTTCTTTTTAAAGATTGAATCTGACTTTGATTTTTGAACTGTTTCGATTTGTTTTTATTTGCTTGAGATTATAGCTTTGCAGATCTTTGTCAATTGAATTATTTTTGTAAATGGCTTATAATTCTTTATTATATTGTATTTAATTGTTAATAATTCTGTTTTTAGTATGATGAAAATTTCTGTAATTTTCTTTCAATAGAAACTCAGATCTTGTTAATTGAAGGTTGTGTTTATTTGCAACAAATTAGTCAGATTAGAAATGGGGTCAAGTGTTATGGATAATCAGTTTTGTAAGATTTGTTTTTTCAATCCAGATTTCTGTTTAATTATGCAAGAAATATGATATGATATGCATTTTTTTTATGATATGTTACACTCACAAATGAGTTTCTGGCAAATAGTGAAAGGGGATGCCGAGGGTGTATGAAGTTATCAGGTGAAAAGTTTTGATTTTAATATATTGAGTGGTACATAAATGGATGGCTGTGTGTAGGCCCAGGTAGGAATATTTTGTGGACAAGAGGTTGGAAATGTAGCAAGCTATGCATCTTCTGGAGCAATCTCAGACCATACTAGTTCTCTGTTTGTAAAAGGAGTGGCTCGAAATGGTTCTCCCCCGTGGAGGGAAGATGACAAGGATGGTCATTACATGTTTGCGCTTGGAGAAAATTTAACTTCCCGCTGTAATTACACTTAAACACCCGTACCTTATAAACAATGAATAGGCTTATTTATCAAGTCCTCAAGTTGCAAACCTTTTGCTACTGATGGGACTTTGAGGACATTTTTTTTTTAACCAATTATGGATATAATAGCATCAGTCTATTATTTAATTTGACTTTGATAACTTTGCTGTATTGAAGTCCAATCAAGGAATAGGTTCTTCTAATATATTGAGAACCTTGTATGATTCCAAGTTGTTGGAATTCTCATTCCATAGTTGCTAGCTAGGACTCTTGTCTTTGGATATATTAGAAGTGATTCTACTGAGATTTTATCTTAACATGTTACTTGTGATGGTCTCTAAACATGTTTTTTTTTGCTCTCTCTTGCTTCTACTGTTGCAGACAAGATACACAGCAAAATGGGAGAGGGTATGCCTTTAACCAATTCACATTCCTTGCTGTAGCTCTCCTTCATCAGATGTTGTGGCTTTATACTATCTTTTCCTTGTATAGGCACCTTTGGTCAGGTTTTGGAATGCTGGGACAGAGAAAGAAAGGAGATGGTTGCCATCAAAATTGTACGTGGCATCAAGAAATATAGGGAAGCTGCTATGATAGAAATCGAAGTTCTGCAACATCTTGGTAAACATGATAAAGGGAGCAACCGGTGAGTTTCCCTGACTTGTCCTAACTTGCTCTATTTCCATTGCTGTCCATGTGACTTGCGCTCTTATGCTTCTGTGTCAATTGTTAAATGGGTTTATTCCTTGCAGTTGTGTGCAAATAAGGGACTGGTTTGACTATCGTAACCATATCTGTATTGTAAGTATATACGATTAGTTTGTGATGGATTAATTTCCCCAATTCACAAATAACATGGGGGTTAAAACTTGTGGGTGAATCTAAATGGTTTTAACAGGTATTTGAGAAGCTTGGACCAAGCTTATACGATTTTCTTCGCAAAAACAATTATCGCTCATTTCCCATTGATCTTGTCCGTGAGATTGGAAGACAACTGTTGGAATGTGTAGCATGTGTGTAGTAATTACTTTAGCTAGTTTCTTTTTATGCATTGTTTTTCTTTTTTTCTTTCCTTTCTTTTTTCTGTCTTTTTTAAATATTAATGTTTAGTTCTTAACTTTGATGGAGATACATAAACTCACTAATATATTTGACTTATGCAGATTTTGGTTGTCATTTGTCTATCTTTAGAGTAGGAATTGTTAGGTTAAATTAAGTAAGGGTATTCATGGGACTCATTTACTTATGTTGGTTCTACATTTCAAAACTTGCAGTTATGCATGACCTGCGTATGATACATACTGATTTGAAGCCTGAGAATATACTCCTAGTTTCTTCTGACTATGTAAAAGTTCCTGATTACAAGGTAATGCTTAGCTTCTGTGCTTGTTAATTTATGTTTTGCTCTTGCTGTGCTGTAGTTTCCATGTGGCATATGCTTTGTTCTTCCCCAATTCTTTCTGGATGACTTGGATTATAAAAGGTCATTTACTTATGTTGCTTTTCACAGAACTCATCTCGATCACCAAAGGACGTTTCCTACTTTAAAAGAGTCCCAAAATCAAGTTCCATTAAGGTGATTGATTTTGGTAGCACAACTTATGAGCGACAAGATCAGAACTACATTGTATCAACTAGGCATTACCGTGCACCAGAAGTTATTCTTGGTAATTTTTGGTCTTATTTTCAATTTTTTTTTCCTGTTCTTTTTGTTTACTTGTTTCTATATATCAGCTTCCAAATATTATTATTGCAGGACTTGGATGGAGTTATCCTTGTGATATATGGAGTGTTGGTTGCATCTTGGTGGAGTTATGCACTGTATGTTTCTGTATCTCTTACTTAGTTTTTATTCTTTTCTACTGTGCACTACTATTGCTAAATGCAGATGATTTTGTTATAACTTTGCATATGTTGAACAGGGTGAGGCTTTATTTCAAACACATGAAAATTTGGAACATCTTGCAATGATGGAACGTGTGCTTGGTCCTATACCACAGCATATACTGAAGAGAGTAGAGTAAGTTACATTTTTATCTGTACAGTGATGTATGATCACATGTTATCACCTAAGCTTTCTGCTCTTAACCTTTTCTTCTGCTTTCATAGTCGACATGCAGGGAAGCATGTTAGAAGGGGTAGACTGGACTGGCCTGAGGGAGCTGCTTCAAGAGAGAGCATGAAAGCTGTTTTGAAGCTTCCCCGACTCCAGGTTTTTTTTTTTTTTTTTTGGTGTAATTGCCGAGAAAGCTGTTTTTTACTTTGCTCTATTCTTACCATCTCTTTCCTGCATTTTTTTTTTTTGCAGAATCTAATAATGCAACAAGTGGACCAGTCTGCTGGAGATCTTATACATCTCCTGCAAGGACTGCTTAGATATGATCCCTTGGACAGGTTAACAGCTCGAGCAGCTCTGAGACATCCCTTCTTTGCAAAAGTTCAGCTTAGGAGGTGAGGAATAGAATGGTCATGCCAAGAGATGAGGGCCCTGTATTGTTGCTTTAATGGGGCTGCGCTAATCCAGCTGACAACGGTGAAGTTCTTACGTTAATAATCTGCGTTGCCTGTTTTACCCCAACCATTGGAGAGGTTGGTCGCTGTAAATTATCTGTGGTCAAAATTTCAGGCAGCTCTGCTTAAATGTCAGGAACAGCTGCTGGGGCGACTTGCGAACTGTGCTTGCAGGGTATGAATGTATTGTTAGAAGTTGCTTACCCAATTCCAAGAGTATAAATATAAATGTTGATTTGGAAGCAGTCCGTCCAATTCTTTGACCTTTCCTTCTCGACTAAACAGTTCCATTCGATTTTTTTTTTCCTTTATAATGGTTGCCTTTAATACAGTTTTTTTCTGTAAATTCTGAACGATCAATTCCACAAATAAAATTGTGATCAAGAACAATAATTGCTCATTAATGAAGATGAAATCAATTACGTACCAGTGAAAAAGTGTAACCGATCAGAAATTATATATCAATCATGAATCGGGATGTGGGAAATCAACAATCTGGTGGATTGGATGGGTTGAAGTGGTTGAGATGGGCATTTATGAGGTTTTGAAATATAAAGGGAATGAGAAAGGGAGAAAACTACCATATTATTATTCATTTTAAATGTTTATGATATATAGAGTGGAACAAAGGCATAGGTGTTTGAAGTGAATTCTGAAGCAGTATAACATGAGTCTCCGTGATTGTCCTCCTGGATTGGTATTTTTCGAGTGTAGATGAAAAGAACAAGAATTATTAGTTAAAAAGGTTTGGAATCTTAATTACTAAAAAAGCCCAATAAATCTTCAAAGCTTAGATAAGATCATTAATTGTATATGAGGAAGACAATATTACCCTCAATGCATTTTATTTAAGATCATATCCATTTCTATACGTCCTATTACAAAGATATTATTGGGTTTAAAAAAAATCCCATCGGTCTTTCTATCAATTAAGAGTGAATTCACCTTCAAAGAGTTTACCATGAATTTATTGGTCAAGCTTAGCTATTTTGAAGTTAAAGCTTATTTTTTGTGTTTTATTTCTTTTAATATCAGTAGTGCATTTTAGGTATAAATTTATAATCCTAGATATTTAAATAAAGAAATTATTTTTTTAGTTTTTTTTCAAATGTAGGCTAATTTCTTATGGATCTAATAAATTTGGTAGTAAGTCCAAAAATCATGCAATGATGTATATATATAAACTAAAATTCTTGAATTTTGGTATTTAAGAGAATGCTAAATCATGCCATGTAATATTTTTTATTCTCTTATTATGCAAATATGATTTTTATTTGAGGAACTCGACAATATGCAATAAAAATACTTAATTGACCTTTTTGAAAGTAAAAGTTTGTTATTTTTGCACAAGGAAACTAGTTTATTTAATACTAGAAAAGCACCTTGCGTGTAGATTATATTTTTAAATATTAAATTATAAAACAAAATATGAGAGCCATAGAAAAATTATTGTAAATTGGAAGGCATAAAATTGAATTAATTAAAAAATCTTTTTTGGCAAAAACTAAAAAAGAAAGAAATGAAACACACTTAATAAAAAATTAGTAGGGCATGACTGGAAAAATTAGTAGATCATGATTGGAAAACATGCTCTTAACTAAAAATTAGAGGTTTGAAAATTGTTTTAAGGCCATATTTTTCCATTTCAAAATCCTCAACATCAAAACATTGTCTTTAGCTTTGATGGACTTAGTCGAACACATGGGTTGGTCTTCCAATTCAAGCTCATAAGCTTATAAAAATGACTTATTCAGAGAAAGAAAAAATAAAGACGAACACAAAGAACATGTGAAGAAACCTAGAAATTAAATTGTAAATTTTGACAATCATGTCATTTAAAAGGGTAAAAAACATTGAGTATGAAATATTATATTATAGTGATGCATAAGATAAGGAAAAACTACCCAAAAATGACTTGAAATCATTCCATGACAACCAAAAAATATAAACCCTAACATTGCAATTTTTAAGTATCAATTAACCCAAACGAAACAACTAATGGATAAGAATATGAAATAGAATAATAGCATATAAGAGTAGGCTTCAATCTAAACATTTTGGAAAAGCTATAAAATCAAACTAGACACACAGACAAACTAAACCTACCAAATCCCAATAAACCAATAAAACCATTAAAAAATAGAAAAGACTTCAAAACATGAAAAAAAGACCTAAACCTAATCTTTCTAACTTACACATTCTCATTCTAACCTACTAAAAGTCTACAACAAATCAAAGCGTCTATAAAAATCTAGAAGTGAATGCAACAATATCTTATATTAGAATTTCTAGCTATATTTTCTTTTAAAACATAGTTGTATTGATTTGACACTTATTTTTAATCAAACTTGGTATGAACTTAGATTTATCAAACTCATCAACATACAAGAAAACAACATGTAGTCATAACCTTTGTCAATCAAATGTTTGAACATAAATAAATAAACACTAAAATAGTTAAACTTGACTTCAAAACATCAAAACTAATATTGAAACATGTTAATTACATTACATTAATAGTCTTAAATCATCAAATCAAGAACTTAAAACTATCTTGAACAAGCATTATAAAATATGCATATTGTTTAAAACATGCCTATATTCATTAAAACACATATACTAGATTAAAAAAACTAACAAGTGATCATAAAAAAACAATAATCATTCAAATGGGAGATAATCAAAAGGCATTGGAGTCGTGCTTATTTAGTTTCTCCCCCTCATCAAATGTAGGTATAAATCTATACAACAAACTGTTGTTTTTCTCCTTTAAATCTCAACTTCTAATCCCTAGTTTGTATGAATATTTGTTTTGCTTATTTATTCCTTCAAACTTTCACATGATTTTCTTTAATTTTTTTATTTTTACTTAAGAATTATGGTTTATTTGTCTCTATTTTTTCCTTGTGATTCTCTTCTCCAATTGATCCCTTTCTTTACTCAAGATAACAAGCTTTTTATAAGATAACAAGCTTTTTATATGCAAACCGAAACCAAAAAATTGCTAAACCATGGTGATTTTTCCAAGAGGTTTTATAGAAGATTCTTATTCTTTCTCTTTCAAAATCTTCCTATTCAAGATTGATGGTGTCTCATCAAAATGACTAAATAATATATTTTTTATATTTAAAATTTAAACTTAATATCACCACATCAAAATAATTTAAAAATATATAAATATTTATCCTTAAATAGACAAATTATCTATGTAGTTAAGAAATCATCTTCACCATATTTTATTAAAGGGTTTTTAAAAAAAAAAAAATATTTCGTTGACTTCCAAATGCTAAGTACCAAATCACTTTGTTCCTCTTACTATTTTTGTAAAATTTTGATATGCTTTCAATTTCATTATTTAATCTTAATATGTGATATACTATTTTATTTTTTCTAATCTAGTGCTCATTATTTAAATTGTATTTTTTTTGTTTTTTTTCTAATCGATTTTGTTTTCAATTTCACCCTTCACTTAAAAAGTTATAGTTGTCTTCTAATTTATTTTGATCTTTTTTTTTTTGCTTTTTTTTTAATTTTTTTTTCAATGTTATCATTCAATATTTGATTTTTTTTTTTAATGTAGCTTCATGATTTTTTTCAAATAAAATGTTTTTAATCTAATAATCCAAGTTACGAGCTTGGGAAATTAATGCAAGTTGACATTATTTTTTTACTTATTTTCTTTTCAACTGTAATCATTTGACATAGTTTGTGTTTTTTTAAAAAAAATAAAAACATAGACTTTGTGATTTTGTTTTGTTTTTTTTATGGATTTGTGCAGGTCCTTGACCCGAGTCACAAGTTACCCTAAGTTGGCTTAAGATTTATTACTTGAGTAACAAATTTGACATATTAACTCCAGATGTCTTCGAAAAATTTGTTTTCCATTTATTTTTATATAATTTCATCCCTTTTGTATTTGATGAGTTAGAACTTAAGTTACATCATATTTTCTTTTTGAATTTTTTCCAAGTTTGATTACTTTTTTATTTTATTTCATGTATGTGTTGTCATTACCTATTATTCTTATCATCTAATTGAAATAAGATAAATTTATTTAACCAAATCATGTCTATATTAACTCTCTCTCTTTTTAATTTATTTAAAACACATTTACAACACTAAATATCATGTATTAAGAAATACAAATTTTAGACGTGCGGTTCAATATGTTGCATAACACTAATTGTCATATAAAAACCACTTAACTAAACCTTTACCACATAAAACAAGTGAGTCACCTTTATTATTGAAAATCAAGTGTTGTCCACTCGGGTTAGGGCTATCATTAATTATTATTCTTTTGTTGTCATTAATTATTATTATTTTGTTGTCTTTGCTAGCTAAACCTTATTTGATAAAAGCATATTGTTAATTATTTTTTTCTATGCTTTTTCCCTATTCATTAAATATTTTTAAAAGGATATTATTATTTTGATTAGCAAAAAGCTGTAAAAGTAACCTTTTCAATTACTCGACGTACCATCTCAATTATTTTATAATTGTTTTGAACTATTTTATTTCATCAACAGTTTTAATTACTATGTTGTTGTTGTTATTATTATTATTATTATTATTATTATATAAACCATTAATTGATGGCTAATTTTTAAGATTCTAGTGTAATCATTAACCAGGAGAAGTGGTGATCTCCTTCTCGATGGGCGATGAAGGCAATAATCAGGGGGTGTTTGGGAGTGTGATTGTTGTTGTTTTTTAAAGTGTTTTTTATACCGAAATACATCAAAAAAATATTTTTTTTATTTTTTAAAAATTATTTTTAATATCAGCACATCAAAATAATTTAAAAAGATAAAAAAAATTCATTTCAATTAGGGAAAAAAAAAAAAAAAAGGCTGCCTGTCACCCTCCATTCAAGTCCGATTTGATAACCTTCATAGAATCCCGTTTCTTTTCCTTCTCTCTCAGCTTTTTTATTTTCTTTGAATTAGACTCGTTACTTACTACAGACAAAAACATGCACTTGCAAATCTCAACTTGAACTCCATGACTTAAGGTTACACCAACCGAATTATATGACTTTTCTAGTCCATTCAATCAATTAATCAACCAAATATATTTGTGGAGATATATGTGAGGAGTTTTACCCATTGAGGATATTAGTCTTTTTTTAATAATTTATTTTCATGAATCAAATTTGAGTACGTCTAAAGCCTATCTCATGCGAGTACAATTCAAAAAGAAACTTGGATTCACTAGATTTAGGCTCAAACAAATTAAATATAATATAATATATATATTATTTTTGCTTTAGTGGTTGTTTAACATTGTTTTTCAGAAATATTTTAAAAAAAATTTGAATTTTTTTATTTTTATTAACTTTAAATTAAAAAAATAGTGTTTTTGGATTATTTTGATATGTTGATGTCAAAAATTTTTCTTTTTAAATATCATTTTAATATAATTCTAAACGAGAAATACTTTAAAAAACAACCGTAATCGCAATAACAAACAGACACTTAATACTAGAAATACTAGTTGAAAATAATTGAAACCTATCAATAACATAATCAATTATCTCATCGTTTACAATACCATGGAAGTGGGATTTGAGAAAGTCTTTTCTCATCTTATTAAATTGAATTATCAATAGATAAAGCTTCGACAATTATTAATCTTTGCACCAACAAATCCTTGACCTATACCAATCCCACAAGTCTTCCACCAAGGTTCACTTTTCTCTCTCTCTCAATGGAATAAAACCTCACTTTTATCAATCCTGAATTATTAAAGATGACTTTAATCATTATGGTTGTATTTTTATAAGCTATGGTTTTAGCTATGGTTTTTAGCTAAGCTTTCACGAAGTGGAACAATGCCAACACCAACCTTGAGGATGATATTTTTATTGAACCTTGAATTGTCATTGTTGTTATTTAATTATATTATTAAATTAGCCAAGTTAATGATCTCAATCTTATTTTTTAAAAAATAAACAAGAGAATAGTATCTTATTAATATTATTGTATATTAATTATTTTTATTACTATCACCACCTCAATAATATGATTGGTAGCGGTATAAATTTTTTGTATAACAATATACTGTTGTTGTTGTTTTTATTGCGCTATCTTTTTGCATATTATTATTATTTTAGTTTTTATAACCGAGATATCTGGGCTAGCTTGCGTGTACCACGACTATTTCCTGGATTTACTAAATATCCTACAAGCCCAGTAAGAAAATAAGACATCGCGAGGATGACAGGCGTATCTGACAGGGTTTGAACTAGATAACTGGAAGGAACAAGTGCTTCAATGACTGTTAAGCCAATACCCTGCTAGCTTTTCATATTATTATTATTATAATAATAATTATTATTATCATTACTACTCCTGCTCACTCCATCTATTTCCCATTTTTTTCCTCGTTCATTATCATCAAAACTACTATTATAATTACATGTAGTATTTGTATGGTTGGAACTATTAATGAATTATTCTTTGTTTTTATTTAAAAAAAAATTAAGATATTTAAATGAAGAAAGATTATAACATGATGATAAAAGATTTATGATATGCACTGTAGATCTTGAGATCAAATTAAGTTAGTATATGTATTTTTTAAAAAATTTTAAATAATTAAGATTTTATTTACTCATTTAAAACTATAAAATATATTTTTCGGATAATAAAACTTACTCGCATGATAAGAAAAAGACAGAAATTTCAGTATGATTACTCAATTTGTACGTGAGATATTTCATTCTGATAATTAAATCAGACATAAGTAGTAGAAGATATTTTAAGTTAATAATATAGTCATTTTTAAACGAGAAGCTGACGTGGATATTAAGAAATGAAGGGCTGAATGTGGTGATGACACGATGGTTACTGGCGCGGGACATGTATCACGTGAATTTTGACTTAAAGATTTTTATAGTAATTATTCTTTAATAATTGTTATCTCTATTTTCTTGGGGTTGATAAAGTTTCGCGCCTTCTTTCTTCGTTGTTCAGCGCTTCTCTCTCTGACTCTGGTTCTGGCCTTGCGTTAATAATACTAATAGAAGACCCTCCTTTCTCTGCTGCTTTCCTCTTGACACACACTTCAGGAACCCGCCGCCTCCACCGCCTCCACCGCCACCACCATGTACACCTCCACAGCTGCAAAAATCTCCTCCATAAAAACAACCATCTCACCAAGCCCTGACCCCACCAAGAAAGAAACATTTTCCCCCTTCGAAAACACCAAACGTCTTTCTTTCTCCTCCTTCAAATCTCTTAAATGCATCCACTCACCACCTTCAAATCCAAAACATTTGACCAGCTGCGCAGCGTTCACCTTGTCTCCTTCACTGACGACTAAGCTTGTCCCAAGTAAGCTCCCCCATTTAATCACCGAGTTCCAGTCCCTCTCTCAGCCAATCGACCGTGTTAAACGCCTCCTCCATTATGCAACCCTCCTCGCTCCACTACCAGACTCTTCCAGGGTCGATTCTAATCGGGTCATGGGCTGTACTGCCCAGGTCTGGTTGGAGGTAGAGTTAGACGAATATGATAAAATAATGTTATGGGCTGATAGTGACTCAGAGATTACAAGAGGTTTTTGTGCTTGTTTAGTTCTGGTGCTAGATGGGACGCCGCCGGAGGAGGTTTTGAACGTGACAACAGAGGATTTGGCAGCTTTGAATATTGGGTTGCATGGTGGAGCGAGGTCGAGAGTGAATACTTGGCATAATGTTTTGGTTAGTATGCAAAAGAGAGTGAGGATATTGGCGACTGAAAGAGATAGGAAGAAGGATTTTGATCCGTTTCCATCCCTGATTGTTTGTTCCGATGGGGTTCAGGCGAAGGGGCGTTATGCTGAGGCTCAGATGAGGATTACAGCTAACAAATTCTCTTCGTATTGATTGGATTTTGTGCAAAAGAGAAAGCAAGTTTGGTGTTGAACTGGAAAAATGAGATTAGGATTGTAGAACAGATGTATCGAAGAGATCAGTAGTATAAGTTTTACAAATGTTGGAGACTGATTATAGTTTTTTCCCCTATAATCCGTGTAAATTTAATATTAATAAATTATCTTATATAAAAATATTAGGCTTACATTGTTATTCTAATTAAATTATAAAAAGTATGTTATATATTCTCAAATAATATTAATTATAATTTTTTGTGCAAATTAAAAAGAGTTTCAAATTTTATTTAAATAATTAATGAATGTCGTGTTGAGAATAAATATGATTTAACAAAGTAAATATATTTCATGTTATAATGTTTAAATTAAAATATTATTGTTGAAATAATAGTAATAATTACATTGAAAAATTGATCATTTATAATTTTATTAATATTCAAGTGATCATGATAGGTTGTTAGACATTGTTATTGATCATTAAATAATTATTGAATTCATAATAAATTAATATCTTTAACTTATTTAATATTATTTTATTGAGGCTACAATTTATATTTGGATCAACTTATTAAGAAATATAATGGGCCACACATATAAAAATCATCAATTAGAAATTAAATTACGATGATTAATGAAATGTGATTTGATTGTAAATAAGTCTAAGAAATTAGAGATTAGAATGTAATTTATATAGAAAATTATAATTTTAAACTTTAAAAAACAAGTACAAATTTAATTGATAAATTTGTAAAAATATCAAAAAATAATATATGTGATATTATATTTAGTAATTTATAGGGTTTTAAGTTTTCTATAAATAAAATGTTATATCTCTTATTTACTTGTAGCTTTAAATTTGAGTCATATGATTATTAATATGATGTTCACTAAAAACTTATATGATTATTGATTTCAAGGCCTATAAAATTAGTCAAAATATTCGTAAAATGACCTAGACAATCACATTGATAAAAAAAAATTACAGCACATGATGCACTCTTTTACCTCTCTCATGTAGCTAATAGCTAGTGAAATTGCAATTTAAACCTTATTAATGTAACGCTACTGCCCTTCTCACCACATTAGACTAGTGTTGTTGATATCATTATGTTTTGGTTAGCTAAAATGTTTTGTATTATTTAAAAATATAAAATAAAACGGTGTAGTTTTTACCTCACTTAAAATTCTAACTCGTTCCAAAAATTTTGTTCGGAACATTCTGGAAATACTGCCTATTAGAATAGTGTTTTTTTTAAATAATACATAATTTTACAATATTAATCATATCTTGTAATCTGACAATTAGATTGAGATGAAATTCTACGAGGAGACTCTTGATATATTTATATATATTATATTAAAATTTCTGAGTACTCAAAGAATGTAATGACCTTGCAAGATTGGTGATGACATTCTCCTAATATCATCCATGTTCATAATTTTGTTAAGAAAAATCATTTTAATGTGTCTTTTTTAGATTAAATTTTTCTTAATTTCATTATTCAAGGAGTTATTACGAATTGAATTTTATAATTTGATTTGATTTGTTTTATTTAAGGTTATCATGGTATTAGAGGGTGTTTGTTTTTATGTGTAACCGAAGGTTAAAAAAAAACCTTCCCATTCTAGTGTCTGATTAAATGTGAAAAGCAGAAATTTAGCATGGGCCCGTGGAGTAAAACAATATAAAAAACCGGCGCAAAAAAAGTAGCTATTAGCTTTTTTTTTGCTTTTCGCTCGAGAGACTCTTCAAGCAGACTGACATCAGTTTGAGAGGGGTTTCATGGCGTAGGGGTATGGGGAAGGGAGTAATTTGCATAATAGTTTATTATTTATTATATTTTCTATTAATTTTTTTTTTATAAAAAGTATATTTTTAATATTAAAATAATCTAAAAAATAATTAAAATATAAATAAATATATTAGAAGGAGATCCAATATAATTTTTATCTCGCGATCCTAATTTTATTTCAGATGATATTTTACTATATGTTGTTCTGGGATCGCAGAGGCTTTCACGTATGAATGTAGTTCGTGATGAAATTACAAATAGTTTGATGAAATAATAAAAACAAGTGTCTAATTTACTTGAATTATTAATTATATTTTTACATTTTATTATTATAATTTTTAAATATTTTAAAAACCAATACACACACACACACACACACACACTTTAAAGTAATTTCACATGTTGCAACAATATAAAAAGTTTGGTAATTAAATACATGAAACTATCTTTCATTAACATCAAACTCAACCACAATTTTAATCAAACACTTTAATAATTATTTTGAACCGCAACTAAAAATACTTTTCATGAAACTGTTTTTTCAAAACTTCAATCACAAAAGCAAAAGCAATACCAAACACACCCTTATAACGGTGGTCACATATATGAAATGTTATCTTAGGTTGACCCAAGTTAATTCAATATAGTGTTGTTTCAATATTTTTTTTAAGATATCAACTTATTTTTTTTAATTATACTACATATTTTTAAAATTTTCATGTTATCTTTGAACTCATATAGTTGGTGGAATTATATCAGTTTAACTCTCATTTTTTATTTATTTATGTTTGAAATTTAAATTGCACAATTCTAAATAATTTTATTTTTGGATCTGAACTAATTTTTTTTTAATTAATCTATCTATCTATCTATCTATTTATCTATCTACATATATAGTATAACCCTGAAACGAGCACCAAAACACCTCGAAACCAAAATATTTTGTTCCAATTGAAAACCTGAAGCACCAACTAAAACGAAATTGAAAACCTTGCATGAGACAAAAAAAAATATATATGTGACTGCTTAACATAGCCTCATTTTTTTATATATATAAATTGATATTTTAAATTAAATAGTTTTTTTTTGTATTTTATATTATTTTGATAGACTGATATCAAAAATATTTTTTAAAAAATTAAAAAAATAATTTTAATATACTTCTAAATAAAATACACTTTAAAAACAACATTAATTACACTGTCGAACATGGCAAATGACTCAAGCTCAAGTTTTGGTGGTAAGTTATATTTTCAATAAACTTCTTTTTTTCATAAAATTATGAAACCAAATGATACGCTAATATTTTTTAAGAGTTAAGAAGATTTACAAATTTAAAACTAATATAAATAAATAAAATAAGAAATATATATCATATATTTTATTTTAAAAAATATATAGTTTTTAAATTATTTTTTTATTAGAAATTTAAAAATCCGATTTTTAATGAATAAAATAAATTTAAAAATTGATAGAGAAAAGAACATAGATTGGATATTTTATACGCACAAGATTTGTTAATATTTCTATTTACATAGACATAATTATAATGATGACAACAACAACACATAAAAAAATTATTAAATGATTGATTATATATAAATAAATCGAAATAACTATAATTATTGCGGGACATATGACAAGCTTTTAACAAAAGCTATGTCCACGAGGCTGAGACTACACCATCTGTCACGTTAACAGTGGTGGATTCTCTTGGACAAACACTCATAGGTCACAATCGTGGGTCAAATTAATACAAGCAACCACGAAAAAGTCACCGCCTTGTACCTGACGAACGAACCTCTCTTCATGTCCAAACCCATCTAGTTGTTTCTTGCATTCCAAACAAACTAAACTTCCTCGTTCCATCACTGCTCTGTATCTGTCCCTGTCCCTGATCTGCAACCGACAAACAAACGTAAGCAACCAACAATATCATATCTCTTTTCTTTTAGTTTGTTTTTAATCTATCCACGATGAATGGATATGTTCTTGACTTTCTGTGATTTTATTTTTGAGTTTTGTTTACTTTGATGAAACAGGAAGCCAATACTGTTTCTGGGATCTCATAATTAGAGAAAGAATTTTTATTTTTCTCATTGATTACTGCTATGGGGAACAGCGTAAGAAAAATTATATTCTGGGTTTATTTATCTTAAGCCAGTGGATGCTGTTTATATGGATAACGTATAACATATTATGGTGTAATTGTTATTAATTTATGCTTATTTTTATTTTCATTTTTTGTTTTGGTTTGGGTTTTCAGTGTAGTTTATGGTTAGAATTTTCATGGAAATAGCAGCATATTTAAGTCCCAAATCTGCTTTAGATTCTCTTTTGGTATTGACAAAGAATGGATTTTTTTTTTTATTCGAGTCTTGGTGCAGTTCAGTTCTTATGCCATTAATTCCTTTCTAAAGCTGTATTTAATGTTTGCATCTGTCAGTCTGATTTCTATCGAGTTAGCAGTTAGATATTATAAATTTTAGTGTGTGCTGGATTAGGAAATCTAGGAGAATTTCCTTAACTGCTGTTATTGCTCATCATCTGCACTCAGTCTCTGTTTGAAGAAAAATGAAACCAAAAAAACGAATGTGAAAATTGTTAGTTTAACTAGCGCTTTTAGTCGTAAAACCTGCAAATTTCTTCTAAGAAAACTTGCATTGGGTTAGTTAGAAGATCAATTCAATGGTTTCATATGGATCATTCTTTTATGTATCTACCGGTGTTAAATCCTGCATTATGCAGATTTCAGTAACTCAGAACTGGCTCCTCTTGTTCAAGGGCCAAATCTCCCCATCATCTGTTTGTTCTGTCACTATTCATCTTATGGTTGGTTAGGTTTAGGGTGTGTGTGTGGTTGTGGTGCATGTTTTTCATAAAGCTCAAAATTCTATGGTATTATCATTAATTGTGTAGGTGTGTATAATCCTGTAAATGTTTTTACTCAATATTTGAGAACTATGAACAGGATTTAGTTTAGTTTATAAGATATTGATCATACCATATTTGGCTCTTGTTCAGACGTTAGTAAAAAGAGAGTGTTTGCTGTAATGCGTGTATTTAAATAATATGTGGGGTTATTGTATAAAATTACAAGTTAATCAGCAGTTTTTCTAAAACTGGAACTCTTTATCACTCACGATAAGAGTGAAATATTGGAGAACCATTTAGTTGTATGAGAGGTCATAAAATTGTGTTTGCAGGGTGCATTTTTGCATTTCCAATAAAAGCATGTAGCTTTTCCTGAGAGACATAATGGTCTTTTATTCCTGATTTAAGCATTTGAATGCCCTTCAAAGAAAAGAAAAGAAATGCTAAATGCATGCCCCAATTTTGTGTTTTAGGTTTTTAGGCATATGACATTTTGTATCCAATGGAATTGACTTCGTATACTATGATATATCTTTAGAAATCCTATCCAGGATAGAAAATTCTTTGATCAGATTATTATTGATTTTATAATATTTTCCATTATACTGTTTCTCTGGGTAGTATGTTCATGTTCATATAAATCTTCGACTATGTAGTCATATTTTCCTTTGGCAATGGGAAAAATGATTTAACAAGTTAGTTTTTATATTTTCTGGACATGTGTTTTTTTGAAGTATTTCATTCTGCATACCTGAGAATCTTTAGAACAGCAGTTTGCATTGCTGATTTTTGCAAGATTCAAGAGTGTTGCCTGGTTCTGTAAATGTTTTTTCTTTGAGTTCTAGTGACCCAAATAAGGGGTAAATCAAGTGAAAGATCTCCGACATCTCTATTTCTGTGACATACTGAATTCTCTTACAATGATTGCAATGGTGGACTCAAGTCATGTTGAGCGTGCTTTAGCAATACTGGTTTTTGTATGCACAGCTATGATGGTTCAATTCTTGTGCTTCTTTACAAGGATATAATTAACTCCCAATACATATTAAACATGTCTTTTTCTTTGCAAATGCATCATGAAATTTCATGGATAGGATAAGCATATACCACATGGTTGGATTATATATTTCATGGTTGACCACCTGCCCAAAATATATTCTATGTCTGGATCATTTTAATCCTGTGGAAAACACATGCATTACAACCCTGATGAGTAGCACATTTACTATGAGATTCCTCCTTACCCATACCCATACCCATCCCAGTCTCTCTAAATCATCTTTTCCTCTGACAGGGTATCTGTCCTGGAGATGCAATGGGGTTAACAAATGGATTGGCAAGTCCACCTGGGGCAATGGGGTTAACAAATGGATTGGCAAGTCCACCTGGGAAGAAACCTCTTTTTTCATTTGGCATAATCTCTGATGTCCAGTATGCTGATATTCCTGATGGTCATTCATTCCATGGTGTTCCCAGGTATTATCGACATAGCATCCATGTATTGCAAAGGGCAATACAAAAGTGGAGTAGCCACCAGAATCTTAACTTTGTGATCAACTTTGGGGATATTGTGGATGGGAAATGTCCTCCAGGACAATCTCTAGATGCTGTAAAGAAAGTAAATGATGAATTCCAGAAATGCAATCGTCATGTTTATCACTTGATTGGCAATCACTGTCTCTACAATCTTCCCCGTGACAAATTACTACCACTATTGAAGATTCCAGGTGTCAATGGCCTTGCCTGCTATGATTTTTCACCTTGTCCAGAATACAGAATCGTCGTACTGGATGGATATGATATCAGTGCAATTGGATGGCCTCAAGGTCATCCTAAAACTTTACAAGCACTAGAATTTCTTGAAAAGAAGAACCCAAATTCAGATAAAAACAGCCCAGCAGGACTGCTGGGCCTCGAGAGGAGATTTGTAATGTTCAATGGAGCTGTTGGGAGAGAACAGCTTGAATGGTTGGATGGCACACTTCAGGATGCAACAAAGCTGAAGCAGAAAGTGATCGTTTGTTGTCATCTTCCTTTTGATAATGTTGCCTCAGATCAAGAAGCACTTCTATGGAACTATGATGAAGTAATGAACATAATTCACCAGTACAATTGTGTCAAGGCTTGCCTTTCTGGACATGATCACAAAGGGGGTATTCAATTGATTCCCATGGAGTACACCACAGGTCCTTTGAAGCAGCCCTAGAGTGTCCTCCTGGCACAGATGCATATGGGCACATTGATGTTTATGACGACAGGCTACTGCTTTTTGGTGCCGATCGGATGCAGAACACTGAAATGTATTTTAATTCTTAACCTGACCTGAGAGAATACCAGTAAATTTAACATTTTACTTCGTAAAACTGCCATTCATTTTGTACGTTGTATTATCCGCATTGGAAAATAAATTTATGGAAGACCCTGTCATTAAGGCAATTGTGTTGTGCCTCTCTCCTTCCAAAAGAGATATGGATGCAACAGTCGATTGCTATCAATGTCCAGGATCGAATACCCTACACATTTGCAATTAGGGGATGACTTATTCTTCGTGGTTTCTGTTGCTTGTTCTCATTTGTTTATGTTTATTTGTCACGGTCGTGCATGCCTTGTTATTAGGTTACCGGAGTTTTACCGGAGTTTTTCGTTGAATATATAGCCAATGCCAATCGGGAGGGGTAAGATCTTTATTGGTGCTTATTTTAAAAAGTCAACTTCCTCTGTCATCTCCAGAGTTATTGGAGGTGTGGTGTGACCAGAATAAATAATGTAATATTTTGGATGATGCCAAAGATGATTCATTGCTTGCAGATAGTAAATGTGATCACACATGAAGCCACTTTCTAATTTCTCCTTGTTTTCCCATTACAAAGCCCACATTTTCTACAAATTCAAGACAATATAAAAAGCTTAACACAAATTTAAGAAAACAAAACATGACACCCACTACTTGCAATACTAAATGGACTTATTGTCTGAAACGATATCTGCTGCCCTGTTCACTTCACTGAGACCTCTTTCCCTTTCTCTTCTCAATGTAGAAGAAACCAACCAAGGACAAAACAGAGAAGGCACTAAAGCAGATTGAGCAAATATCTATTGTCGTGTGGCGGCCGGAGATTGCTTCCACTTGAAGCAGATTTGTGGTCTTGTGGGCATCAGTTGTTTGCCCGTAAGCCACCTCGTTCTCATCTGCGTTAAAGGCATAGACACGTACGAAGTACGTGGCAGTGGGCACGTCACGTTTAACCGTCCATTCGACGGATTGAGAGGTCTTGTTGGCAGAACTGTAAGGCCTGGCAACGATCTTATACGGGCAAGTCCTGTCCTTGTTCATGTGATCTTGAGTTTTTCTCCAGCCGCGGTCTACTTGGCTTATTGGCGCGTAGCATAGTTTGACCTTGACGGTCTTATAGGCTGAGTCAGTCCCGGCGGGGAGGGTTTGGTTCAGCCCCCATGTCACAGTGATTTTGTCTACTCCACCTTTCAACACTGCAAATTTCATTTTTCATTAGTTCTCTATCATCAAATGAAATACTGTTCCTAAACAGGTTTAAATGTATGAATTTCAGGGGGGGGGGGGGTTCAATTTCATAGCCTGGTCTAAAATTAAACAAACCTAGAAGATGGTGTTCTTTTGCCATTTATCTAAATCAGAGTACACAGAAAGTCAGAAAGAACAAAGAAGAAGACAGTTCTTCGGGTTGCGTTACCTTGTCCGGGTGCTGGTGAAGCCGTGACTACAAAAGTTCTCTGCAGAGAAGAGAAGAGAACAACTCCATAGCAAGGCAGTAGAGAGCACGAGAGAACAAGTGAGGCCAAGAGAAGATCACGTGCTGCCATTGCTATAGAACTGAAGCTACTCTTTTTCCTGAGCTAAATCAGAAGGTATGATCCTGTAAAGCAGAGAGTGCTCGGCAGTTCCTTATATAATACAAGGACAGGCAAAATACAGTTCTTCATGGGAATAAAAAAGGAGTTTTAATTATAATACAGATGACCCTTAACATCAGGAAAGGGTGGGCTAACGTCAGTGTTTTTGAGATGAATATGTTTGATATTTTGTTCATGCATAGTATAGCAGTGCAGTATAAATATTTTATTTTTGTGAAAAAAATTGAATTAATATGTGTTTGTATTTTTCAAGAATAATTTCATGTAAATATGTAGTAATTATCGAATCTTTCATAATAATTATGTTATCGTTGTAAGAATAACATTTCATGATTCTTTGAGTATTCTTATTTTCTTTTAGTTTCGAAATAAGTTTTGCAGTGTTTTTAGTTTATGTTGATGTATTTATATTTAAAATATATAATTTTTATTTACTTTTCAAACATTCAAAACTTCAAAAACCAACGGTCAAAGTATTATAAAACATTACCTCAATCATGGTCTTAATAGTTGACTGTGTTGTGGGTGGCGTGTTGGGAATTCATGGTGGATATACAGAAAATTGGTGTCCGTATGAAGCACATTTCATTCTTGTACGACTTTTGTATTTAGACATTATTTTATTTATTTATTTATAATTGTCTGGGTTGTCCCCTAGCTTCTCGAAAAGATAAGACAAATGCTGATCATACATGGGGGAAAAGCCAAGGAGGAAGGGAATTGTAAGGAAGAGGAAGATGGTAAAGCTCAGTCATTGCACTAGTTGGCCTGCTTGTCACCCCACTTGACAGAAAATGGTAAATCATGTTGGAGTTGTCATGATTCGATATATTTGATATGTGTGTGTGTGTGTTATAATCCTATTAAAAAAATATAAAAAAATGAATTTGATTTTATTAAATAATATAAAATAAATATGCTATTTATTCCTATTTTTATTTTTTTCTATTGTGTATTATTATGCTTTTATAGTTTTTTTTAATTATTTGAAGGAATGTTTTCTTATTTTATATTAAATATTATTAGGGTTTTCTAGGTTTTTTTTTTCTTTATCAAAGGTTGTAATAGCTTTTGACAAGTGAGACTAAGATGAATAAAAATTATAAATTTTGGATGTCTCTCCATAATTATGATATTCTTAGTTTTTGTGGTTTTTAACTTGTAACAAATCTTGTTATTTTTGCTATCATATATGTGTAACAAATCTTGTTATCTTTGCTATCATATATGTTAGTTGGTAAGATTACTGGTAGTTGGGTATCTTCTTATAATTATAGTGTTGTTGGTTTTTGAGTTTTTGACTTGTAATAAACTTTGTTATCCTTCTTTATCATCTATATCAATTGATATCAAAGTCCAATAATTACTAGTGGTTTTGGTTTAAAGTTGTAAAGGATGTTAGCTCACCAATTCTAGGTGGTTCATATGTGTTATTGAATATCCATTATTGAAAAGGGTTGCAAAACAAAACCTTCCTGTGTAAGAATAGTGAATGACGAGGCTATCCATTGAAAAAAAAGATGTTTAAGAATTATAGTAGTTTTTCCATCTATATTAGTTATTATTTGAATTCTTGTTCGTGGAACCCATAATATAATGTCATGCACATAAGTATTGTGTTAGGATTTATGATATATTATGAACTTATAATATGATGGTTCATATAAAGGTGTCGGAGATCTTTGATAAGATAGACTATAAAAATTCATAGTGGACGATAATTTTTTAGCGAGCTTTGATCTTTAAGACAAGTTCCTTCCAACTTGAGAATATTAATGTATAAACTTTTTTTGAAAAATAAATAGTCACTAGTTAACTTTTTTTTTTGTTATGTATTATTATGTTTATTTAGTTTTATATATATATATATATATATATATATATATATATATGTATGTATGTATGTATATATAAAAGAGACCCAAGAAAGAAGAGAGACCATTATAACCTAGGTGAATGCTACTAAGTGGTGTAAATCTCATTGAGTGATTATGACAATAAACCCATATAACTTGCAGCCTATTTTCTAATCTTTTCAAACTATGAATTTTGATTTTATATATCTAATTCTATTTTAGCTTTTTTTACTACTGAAACTTCTAAAAGTATGTAGATTATACAAAGTGAAGAAATGATAATTGAGGATTTTACAAAAAAAAAAAAAAAAACATTAATGATTGAGAAATTCTAAAGGTTTCAAAAACATAGATCTATCAAAACTCTAAATTTGATGTTTTCAAAATAGATTTTATAATCAAAATTGAAGATAAAGATATTCAGCTTACAAAACCTTTTGAAATTATCCAACTCCTCTCCTAAAAATCCTTACAAAAACACCTAGCCCATAACTACAAATATATCCATGTTATCCTAGTCCAAGTTGGGACAAAACCCCTCACAAAAGAAGACCTCAACATCTCCATTTTAGTTGTCCTTTAAGACGCTAGATTTCAAAACTTTAAACTCACTACTAAGTTTCATTGAATCTAGCTTTTGCAGCATTCCAATTACATTTGATTATTGTCCAAACCTAACCATATACCTCAAAGACAAGAACATTCTACAAAGTATGTTACCACAAGTAAAAATACAAAACTACAATATGTTTGAAGTATTAATTCTTGTTATTCTTATATTCAAAATCTATTACAAAGTCATGTTCTTAGCCTTTTTCTGGTAAACAAAATTCTAGTCCGAAAAAAGTGAAACACTCCTTCAACTAAATCTATCCTTATCAAACACTGTTGTCCCAAAGGCAATACAATAGAAAGATATAACCCTCCAAAAAGATTGGATCCTTGAAGGTGTAACCAACCAAAAAACACAACATCCAACCACAACTAAATGTACAAATAAAAAACATAACCTAATATCCTGATAGTAAAGTCAAAATATCTTTCCACCAACACTTTGCAAGCTATAAATTCTTATGAGTCCTTTTTTAGTACTATAGATTTAGGAAGAGTTTTCAAAATTCCTTCTCTAATAAATATTCTTTATCATATAAATCCTTATAGAAAATCCACATCAAATATCCTTTATACAAGGTTCCAGAATGCAAATTACACTACAAGAATACCAAAACCTTTATACACCAACAATGATCAATATCACTTCTAACATCTCCAACTTTCTCCATATTCACCTAAAATATCCAAAATGAGCTAAATATTTTGACTTCAGAAAAACATTTGTTCTAGATAAAACTCATTTCAAAAATGATTTTTATGGTGACCACAATTTTGAGAGAGATCTTGGTTGTTCATAAACTTCCTCCAATAAAAACAAAACATACAAAAGTAATTTTATGATTTCATTGAATTTAATAAAATACAAATTCTATTCTATGACTGATTTGAATTATATTATGCATCCAATCATCATATTATATACTCATTTGCATCCATCAAACATGCATGTTCTATTACAACCAGATCCATAACACTAGTATGAAACCTTAGTAAACCTTAGTTGAGTTTATCCATCCACCTTTAAGGAACATCCAACTAAGCCACAAATATCAAAATTGTAGATGCATCCCCTACAAAATACTTAGTGATGACACCCTTACAAACATTAAACACATCATCCAACAAAACAACTTGACCAATGCCAACCTAAACACCTTAGGAAAATAACATACATATTTAATCATCATATACTGACATGCGTCAACCCATGTGAAAACACACAAAGAGACACATCTAGAAAGACGACACGTGACCAAATTTGGCCACCGTATAGTATTCCATGCACCGCTTTTATGACAAAGACGTATGCAAATGGATGGCGCATGTTCAACACCTGCCAATAATTTTTTGGTTTAAAAACATGAAAATACCAAAACACCCTTTGATGCCCCTATAACTCTAAAAACAATCCCTATTAAAATACCAAAATACCCCTAAAAACAAACTTTTTTTATATTTTTTCTATGGTTAAATTTAATCTTTCACTATACATTAAAAAAAATAAAAAAACCTGAAAAACCCTCATCCAATAATTTAATATTTTCTGATACTCAAGAAAAATAATATTTTTATAGTTACAAATCCTTTTCTTTTTGAATCGAAAAAAAGCTCATGATCACCGATTTTAAAATTTTGTTAACCTTAAGAAGCTGTTTGGGGCAGCTTTTGCACCGCAGGTTTGCTGCGGTGCACTAGTTTTTTTTTTCAATAAAAATATATATTTTTTATTGTTTTAGATCATTTTGATGTGCTGATGTAAAAAATAATTTTTAAAAAAATAAAAAAAATATTTTTTTGATATATTTCGGCACGAAAAGCATTTTGAAAAGCTACCGCAACAGCTCTCCCAAACAGGCCCTAAGTATAATAAAATATTTTCACTGAATAAATTTTTTTTAAAAAAAAAACTCATATATTTTCAAATGATTTTTTAATGATAAATGAGCCAGAAAAATACCTAAAAAAACCCTATATCAAAGAATTAATTTTTATCGATAAAAAACAAAATAGTAATCCCACTAATCTCCCAGGAGGTTTAGCATTTCTTGTGGTCAATGATGAATGTGGTTGTTTTGGGGTAATGATTAGGTGCGGGTGAAATATGTGTAGCTACTGGATCAACGACCGAGATCTATTGCTCGTTTAAAACGGATGACTGAGATCTAAGAGAGGTTTCGTCAGGTGTGGAATAATCTATGCTAAACTGACGAGATCGATGATGACTTGATCAGGTAGCTGGATATTGTTTGGGTTTTTTTCGGTGTGGATTTGTCTACCTTAAGATGATGAGATCAATGGCTGGGACCTTGGGGATCAGTACAACGGTTGTTAACGTACTACCTTATCTTCATCAGACGACCATGATCTTGCCATGTCTTTTTATATAATAAATAATAAAAGGGAACAAATGAACGACGAGTAGTCTTCAATTCACATAAGCTCTATCATATCTTGACACGTAGGGAAAACCCGAAAAGCCACTGCACGTTTGTGCGACGGGACGTGCGTCTCATCGCACTGTTTTGGCTATGTTTGTTTTTCAAGTTTAATTATATTTTTTAAGAAAATATTTTTTTGTTTTAAATCGATTATTTTTAAAGCTCTTAAATTATTTTATATATCAATTTAAAAATATTTTTTTCAAAAAAATATAATTTTAAAATATAACACCTAAAAAATTATCTTTTTATCGTATTCTTAAACATATTTTTCATTCATGATATAACTATGAGGTGTTTTGGAGTATTTATGAAAAAATTTAAATTTTTTATTTTTTATTTTAAATTAATTTTTTAGTATTTTTAGATCATTTTGATGTGTTGATGTCAAAAATAATTTTTAAAAAATAAAAAAATATATTATTTTAATATATTTCTAAATAAAAAATACTTTTAAAAATAACAACAACTACACTTTCAAACCATGAAGTCCATATGAGCCGCAATCGGGTTTTTTTTTTCTTCCCCTCTCTAGCTTCTAGCTATTTATCTTAATTCATATATGTATCATCAAATCACATATATTTTTTTTATATAAAAAATCAATAATTGAATCTACTTAATTAGTTTTATGTTATTTCAACTTTAATATTATTTAGATTTTATTTTTTATACGAATATTTTATTTTATTTATTCTTCTCGCTCAATAAAAATATTAGGTTCTCACAAAAAATTGTAATATGAAAATTATTAATCATTATTTTTAATCTCATAAAACACTTTAAAGGTCATAATTCAACCATCTAAATGGTATTGGAAGGTTCGTTTTAAACTATATTTGAGTGTGTTTAATTTAAAAAAACATTAAATTAATATATATACATACATATATATTAATAATTTTGATATAATGATATAAAAAATAAAATATCTTAATATAATTTTAAATAGAAAATATTTTAAAAAAATTCACGGTTTCACAAGTTCACAGCACCGAAAAATATACTTGATATGCAAATAAGGCCTCGGTAGAGTCTATAAATAACAATAATTGAGCTTCCATTTTTCAACACTTCTCTCTCTCTAGCTCACGTGGCGGAAGTATGTATGTATTAATTAGCCGTCACCGGCGCGTAGCTAAAGCCTACCTACCGAGCATGCAAGTGCTATTATTGCCGCCGGCGAATGCTGATAAGTGAGATCCATTGAAGTCACCTTCTCTTTAGAAGTCAGCTACCAGCTTGCACAGCCACCTTTTTGGGTTGCGCCCAGCTGGTCCAGATTCAATATTCTCTATAAAAAAGGTCAACTGTAATCGCCAGAGGCTCGAACCCAGCCATCCTGCATATATCAAAGCACAGTTGCCATGAAATCGTTGCTTCTCCTGACCATGTTGCTAGTCTTGTGCGCAGGAACTAGTGCCGGAAGAGATCCCAGTTGTGCACTTATCAGCTCCAATCTCCATCCATGCACCGATGTCCTCCGCCTTGGCTTCTTGATCGGCGGCCCCTCTTTCAGATGCTGTCACGGTCTTCGAATAGTCAGAAAAGCTAAGATCATCCTTGGTAAAGAAATAACATGCCATTGTGTCAGAGACTGCATTACGGTTCATATACTCGGAAAGAACTCGCCAACTCTCAGCAGTCCTGATCAGCCGTCGAATAAAACTAAGGATACAGATCTCTTTATCCAACTCCAGAAGATGTGCAATGTCACATTAGGGTTTGGTATTGATGAAAACACTCCCTGTAACTAGGAGGAGATGTTTGTCGATCGCCCAACCTATTTAATTTCACTTTAGAGTACCAAAAAAATAGAGAAAAAAAAATAACTCCATAGTATATATTGTGATCATGCATGTACTTTGGAGAGAGAGAGAGAAAATGTTTGGAATAAGAGCATGGTGTGGAATAGCTCGCCTTATAACTCTAGGACGGGTTCTCCGATGTACTGAATGTTGTCTATGCCGGAGTTTTACTAGGTTTTGATGTGGTAAGAAATAATATGGGGGCGAAAGAAAATGGTGGTGTAGTTGAATAACTTCTTTTTATTTGGAAAGTTGAGAGATAATTATACATGGAAGGAAGCCAATTAATTTCTAATATACTTTTGCTATATATTTGTTTTTTCTATGGATGGCATATGGCTAAACAGAATATCCAATATTAAAATATAAAAAAGTCCCTTGATCTTGTTTTAAATTTTTTAAATCTAAGTGTAATTAACATGATAATTGTAATGTGTTCTGGGAAGTAAATCCTGAAAAGGCGCTATTGATTTTTATGGGGCATTAAAATCATTAAATTTTGTAAGAAAAATGAAATGATTGCACTTCCCTTAATTAATCAATCAAAGAAGGGCTTATGAACCCCTTAAAAAATCTTAAGTAAATAACATGAGAAATGGAAAACCTAACGTCAATACAACAAGATCAGGCAATGCGTTATTCATCCATGAGAGTTTAAGAAGACAGCAATTGTGTTTTAACTCTGTTTTTCTTAATTGAATTTCTGTACACGTACTGCTATGTATATATAGCATTTACGTTATGATCGTAATGTTTTTGTACTGTGTAACAGCTCTATATTTGTATTACAGAATCAAATCAAATAATTTATGGAGGGTTGTTTTTTGTTGCTATAATCACGTACGGGACCTGCTAGACTTGCTATCTGCTGCTGTAATTACAGGATCTCTGGATCATCCTCCTGATCTTCATCCCTCAGATCAGTGCCGTTACTTGTTCTTCTACAATCTATTAATTTAAGTGTTTGTGATCCTTTTGATTTGTGTTGGGGAGAAGAAAAGAATCTGTGATGCCAAACTTCGATCAATTCTATAAACATGGCTTCTTAGCTCGTTTTATAACCCTAAAAATACTGGTATTCATCCTTCAAACTCACACCATTTTAATTAACCTTGCAGCTCCTGCTGCTGCACCGACAGAAGCAGCTCCTGGTGCCTCTCGCGGAGATTAAGAACTAGTTCTTCATGGCAAAGTGGTTTGGTTTTGGTAAATGAAGATCATGAATCTTTTTAACCTGTGACAACGTTAGGTTTTATTATTATTATTATTATCTTGTATTAAACAATTATGTAAGAAAGCACTAAATGTACATATAGTCTCATTGGCAACATCGTCACAATATTGTCGCATGCAACCGTTGAATCTCTCTTCACCTGTCAGTCCATCAGAACCAAGTATCTTGTCGTCAATATGAACACAGCTTTTAATATTAAATCTTTAGACACGATCCTGCAATTAGTTGTGTTTATCACAGTATACCATTCTAGAATGATAAGCTGCTCCTCAAATATATATTGGGTCCAGCTCGAAGCCAGCATTTTTTTGCCAGAACACAGTCAGAGCTACGTAACATGTTACCTGTTTAGGCGTGTTGTAGAAATAAAATTCTTTTTGTTTAAAAAAAATACTATAATGATATATTTTTAAATTTATTTTTTATATTAGAATATTAAAATCATCTAAAAATATAATTTGGAAGTCCAGCCATATATTAATTACATGTTTGAGAGTATGGTTGAAAGTCACTTTTAAAAATGTTTTTTTATTCAGAAATATAATAAAATAATATTTTTTTATTTTATTTTTTAAAAATTATTCTTGATACCAACACATGAAAATAGTATAAAAACACTATAATAATAATAATTTTAAATAAAAAATAAAAATAAATTTATTTTGATTTTTTTCATAAACAAAACACAGTTACTTGGGCATTTTGACATTGGATGCAGTTCTCTTCGGAATGACCGCCGAAGTTGCACTCATGAGATATGAATCCGAGCCCGAGCAATATATATTATGATTATAACTAAATCTATAATAAATAAATAAGGTGACAGCCATATACATGAACAGTGAGGCCCTGCTCAATTTTGTTTTCACCTGTGTTATTTTTTAATTGAATTCTTCTGAAGCTTAATTAGTAGAAATTAGATTAGATTTAAAAACTTACAAAATAGATAATTAAAATATAATACACCGAGAAAACACATACAAATTTGTGACAATTATTATTTTTCTATAAAAGTTCATATTTTGTCCAATTTTAAGTGTCTATATTTGAAAAAAAAATCGATTAAAAAATTTATTTATTGAAATAATTTATTGAGGTTTACATGATATTCCTTTGGTTTTATGTGTTAAATTGATTAAAAAAAAAGGGATTTTTGAGCTCCAAAATACCTTTATCTGATTTTCCTACCATCTAGTGTCTGTTTAAAAGTGTGATTGATATTATTTTTAAAAATATTTTTCAATAAAAAAAGTATCAGAATAATATTTAAAAAAAAATTAATATGAGTACATTAAAATAATTTAAAAACACTATTTTTTTAATTTAAAAAAAAGAAGGGATTTAGGCTTATAGTTATATAGTTATGATGCTTAAAAATCTTTTCTTCAAAAAATCCCTATCAATAAAAGGAATTTCATCAAAGATAAAAACACATTTTCAAAAGGGATGATTGAATGCAACCGATAAAATCTTTGCATTAAAGTTCTTTATACCACTACTCAAGCCCTCGTTGGGCTCCAAATGGACTTCTAGTCCTCGATTTGTCTCGCAGATAAAATGATGGTGTCAATTCTTTCATTTCTCAAACATGCCAACTTTCTCTATACAAATTGACATAATATAAAGAAACAATAGAAGGTTAGATAAAGGTTGTCAAAATCATGATTTTGACACGATATGAAAATAATTTTTAAACTTGGATTGTAAAATTCTATCTAAAATATTTCCATACAAAAATAATAAAAACACTGCTAAAATCATGTAGGTAGAAAAATCATAAAATCGTAGATAAAATATTTTCGAATACAATACAACATAATTATGGCCACAAAATCTCATTAGTTAAGGTTCATACATGATTTAAACTAACTTAAAAATACATTACAAAACAATTATATTCATATAATTTAATGAGGTAAAAACTAACAAATTTAAAATAAATATTTTGTTGGCATGCTATCTAAATTAAAATTAATCTCATTATCGCTATCTTCCTCGTTATTTCTAATATATTCATCAAAAGCATTGCTATTGAAAGGATTATTAGTATTATTACTGGTACCAATACCAATATTGCTAGTGTTAGCTCCAACAAATTATTTCGACATCACGGCATGAAAATGATCTAAAAATATAAAAAAAATTAATTTAAAGTAAAAAATAAAAATAAAAATTTTTATATAAATTTTAAAGTTAATATTTAAATCAATACATGAGAATCAAGAAATTTTTATTGAATAAGAAATGGTCTATGCATGCATTTTAAAAAATACTGATTTTCTTAATTTAATTTTAAAACCATAACAATGATTTTTCAGACCATAACAATGAATTACACCATTGGGGGGGGGGGGGGGAGTAGGGGGCCCATAAGTGTATGTTGGGATCGTAAAATCAGATTGATCCGGTCTGATTTTATGATTCTGATCGATTTTAACAAGGTCTGATTTTTTTACTTGATTTTACTAGATTTATTCTTTTGACATGTAAAATCATATGATTTTCCAATTCAAATCGTGATTTTGACAACAATGACTCAAGCTATAAATTGAAGAGAAAAAAAAAACAGCAACTTCTAAATCTAATTTAGGTTTGAGAATAAACTCAATTGTTTATAGCTTACTGGCCCTTATTGAATTCAATTTATAGAACATTATGGTAAAATTTTAGTTTCATCTAACAATTTAATCAAAAGTTGTATTTATTTTGGTTAGAGAACTATATTCTGACTTCTTATTTGACTAGTACTTAGTGATATGCTCCATAAACAATTCATGCCAATAATTGCCCGTCCCATGTCAAATTTGCATGATTTAAATTCAAACATCGAACACTATACCGATTCGGTGACATACATACATGATGTATGTATGTTAAAAAAGCATTTTACGTACCTTGGATTTTAGAATAATCTTTTATAAAATTCTTTATATATATATATATATATATATATATATATATATATATATATATATATATATATATATATATATATATATATATAATTGGCACCTTGAAATTTAATATTCATTAGTTTTAAAATGTCCTGGAAATTAAGGTTTTATTTTTCAATTCACAAGGCCAGTTTATATCTAGTTTCCATAGAAAGAATACTGGTCAGGGTGTCAGGGCCAGATCAAAATAATTTTTTAACTTAATAAAAAAGCTCATGCATTGTCAAATATGAAGAGGTTTTGTAATTCTTAATGAACTTTTGTATTTCATCTTATCTTGCAAATTACAAGATATTGGTTTACAATCTGTATTTGTCTTTGCTTGTTCACAAGCTTTATGTTGAATACATTGAGAAGTTGTTTTGTAATAGATTTCTAATTGACATAGGAATAAGAGGCTTTCTTTCCTATTGTCAATAGGAGGCTTTCTTTCTTATTGTCTTTCTTTCCTATTGTATACTTTAATACCCCCCTCAAGTTGGAGCATGAAGATCTCAAATGCCCAACTTGCTCAATAAGAACTCATATTGTTGTTTTCCCAAAACCTTTGTAAAGATGTCAGCAAGCTGCATAGATGAGGAGACGAACATAGTAGTAAGATCACCTGCAATAATAGTATCACGGATAAAATGGCAGTCGACCTCAATATGTTTGGTGCGCTCGTGAAATACAGGATTTTGAGAAATATGAAGAGCCGTCTGGCTATCACAATGGAGAGTCATTGGACGAGTATGAGATACGCCGAGACTGGATAATAGAGCTTTGAGCCATGTCAACTCACATGTAGTCATAGCCATAGATCGATATTCTGCTTCTATAGAAGAGCGAGAAACAATATGTTGTTTCTTTGTTTTCCAAGAGATCGGAGAATTCTCTAAAAAAATAATCCATACAGTAAGAGAACGTCGAGTCGTAGGGCACCCGGCCCAATCAGCATCACACCATCCATGTAGTTGTAGATCATTTTGCCGACGGAGTTGTATTCCTTGACCAGGATTACTTTTAAGATAGCGGATGATGCGTAAAGCTGCTTCCATGTGTTCATCACGTGGACACTGCATAAATTGAGATAATACATGAACACTGTAGGATAATTCCGGGCGAGTAAAACACAGATAAATTAGTCGCCCCACTAGGCGACGATATTGCTCCGGGTCTTTGAGAGATGCATTGGTAGATAAGGCGAGTCAGTGATTCGGTTCCATTGGAACTGTAGCAGGTTGAGCTCCCAGTAACCCTGCCTCAGAAATAATATCAAGTGCATATTTACGTTGACAAAGCACAAATCCTTCAGGCCCACGTGCCACTTCTATAACCAAGAAGTATTTTAGAGGACCAAGATCTTTCATGTGAAAGCATGCACTGAGATAATCTTTGAATGTTTTTATATCGGTTGGATGGCTTCCGGCGATGATGAGATCATCAACATAAATCAAAACACTAAGTTATTTTGCTCCTTGGCGTAGGGTGAACAAGGAGTAATCAGAGTACGATTGTGTAAAACCGTATTTTGTCAAAGCTGATGAAAGTTTAGCAAACCAACATCTGGGTGCCTGTTTTAATCCATACAATGATTTTCGAAGCTTGCATACTTTCCCGGACATTCCTACCTGAAATCTGGGCGGAAATTTCATGAAGACTTCCTCAAAAAGATCACCATGTAGGAATGAGTTGTGGACGTCCATTTGATGGACCGGCCAATTCATTGCAGCAGTCAGGGCAAGAAATACCTTTACAGTTACCATTTTGGCGACGGGAGCAAATGTTTCTGTATAGTTAAGGCCTTCAATTTGATGATTTCCAAGGACCATGAGGCGAGCTTTGAGGCGCTCAACTATACCATCTGAGTTATATTTGATTATGTACACCCATTTGCAGCCTTCTGGTAAATTTTGAACTTCTCACGTGTTATTATGTTCAAGTGCCATAATTTCTTGCTGCATAACATTTTGCCAACCTGTGTGTTTTATTGCTTCAAAATAGGATGTAGGTTCCTACGTATCTGTCAATGCTGAGAGAAAATGCCTATGTGGCACTGAAAATTTATCACAATTTACATAGTTCGAAAGTGGGTAAGGTGTACCTGAGGAATGTTGTGGTGCGGGTGGTGAAGCGAGAGATTGACTCTTTTTCTGGATAGTGTGAGTAATGTAGTCACGAAGACGGACGGAGGTTTGCCGCTGCCGATGACCCCTCCCTAAAATTTCTTCATTTTTGACTTTTGAGCTTTTAGAAGTTAACGATATAATATCTGTATTCGGCTTATGTGTCGAGTGGTCAATGTCTGCGATATCTCTTGATATTTGGGCATTTGAATCTGCGAAGGAATTAATAGTCTCTTTGCCTGTAGGAAGCCCATTTTCTATAGTATCTGTAGTAAATGGGAAAATATCTTCTGAGAACACACCATCCCGCGAGATAAAGAAAGCTTGTTTTTCTAAGTCATATAGACGCCACCCCTTTTTTCCATAAGGATAACTGACAAAGACACATTGGTGGCTTTGACTTGCTAACTTATCCCCTGAGTTTGTATGTGCATAGCACAGAGAGCCCATAACCCGTAGGTGTTTGTAATTGGGCTCAATGCCATAAAGTACATGGTAAATGATTTTTCTGTTGAGGATTAAAAAGGAAGTTCGATTTATTAAGTAGCCTGCCGTTAATATACATTCTCCCCAAAATTTAATTAGAAGTGATCCCTAAAACTGCAGTGCTCGCGCGACATTTAAAATATGCTGGTGCTTTCGTTCTACTCTTCCATTTTGTTGCGGTGTGCCTGTACATGAGGTTTGAAAAATAATCCCTTGATCAAAAAAGTATTCTTTCAAACATGTAAATTCGATGCCGTTATCGCTTCGGAAGATTTTAACTTGCTGATTGAATTGTCTTTCAACCATTAAAAAAAATCTTTTAATCATACTAGGAGCTTCTTTCTTATCAACAAGCAAGTAAATCCATACGGCACGTGAAAAATCATCAACTATTGTTAAAAAATATGAGGCACCACAGGAGGATTTTGTTCTGTATGGTCCCCATAAGTCACAATGGATGAGTTCAAAAGTAGCTACGGTTTTATCATTACTGATAGGAAACTTATCTCTTCTTTGTTTTGCTTTCTGGCAAGCATCATAAATTTCGTTTATGTTGTCACTATGTTTTTCTACTTCAGGAACCAACTGTATTATTCGCATAGATGGATGACCCAATCGCTTATGCCAGAGATCAAGAGATATCCTTCTACTGATTCGCAATGCTTGTACTCGCGGTATCCTTTTGAAGTAATAGAGTCCATCTCTTCTTTCACCCGCTCCAATCAGCATCCTCGAAATGCGGTCCTGTATGACACAAACACCTTTAGCGAACATAACAATACAGTCATAGTAGTCAATTAATTGTGATACGAAAATTAAATTGCAACTGAGTCCTGGTATGTAAAGGACTTTTTGAAGGGTTAGATTTGTTTCGAGGGGAATTGTTCTCTCTTTGGTAGCAATAATGCTATTTCCATTTGGTAATCCCACGTGACACTCAGAAATTTCTTTTAAATCATCAAATTCCTCATCATCGCCGGTCATGTGGTTTGAAGCTCCGGTGTCCAAAATCCATTCTTTGCTCGTCATATTACCTGTTAAAGTATGGGTTAACCGGTTTCCCTTACCCATTATTAGTTCATTTCCATCTTTTGGCTCAAGCAATTTCAAAAGAGCTTGATACTGCTCCGGGCTCAACCCTGGCAGCGGTGTTGTTGCCTCTCTCTCGGTGGTGTAGCTCGCCTGAGCTGCGTTGGCCCGAGCGCCGCTGCCCCTGTATCCACCACCTCTATAAGTCCGGCCACCTCTTCTTTCATTCATCATTCCCTTTCCACGGCTAGACCTGCCGTTTCGCCCATCAGTCCTGGGTCGATCTCCCCACCATTCTAGGTAACCTTGCAACTCGAAGCAAGTTGTTGCTTTGTGACCTGATTTCTTGCAGTGGGAGCAGAACATGTTGATTCTATCTCTCCCGTCGAGTCGAGTCCGTGCGGTGGCTAGGGCCATAATCTCTCTTTGCTCATCTCTTCCTCGGGTTATCATCTTCACCCGTTCTTCTTGGGTCAAAATTGAATACACCTTGTTGAGTCCTAGGAATGGGTCTTGAGCCAAGATATTCGTCCTCACAGTCCCATAAATTTGTTCGTCAAGTCCCATGAGGAGCAAGTGTATTTTCTCCTCCTCTTTCTTCTTCTCCAGAATCGAACCCAGATTACAGGTACATTTTCCAGACTTACACACGGGTATTTGTTCGAAATTGTCCTATTCATTCCAAATTTGTTTTAATTTCCCATAGTAATCCATGATGCTGCTTCCTTTTTGTTTGCATTCTGTCAATGCATATTTCAATTGCTGAATTCTTAGCCCGTTAGTGATAAAGAATCGATCTTCTAAGTCTTTCCACAGTTCTTGAACAATTTCCACATGTGAAATTATTGTTCGAAGTGTTGGCTCAATTGTGTTGCGAATCCATGATACCAGCAATGAATTGATTGTCCACCAATCTTCCAAGTCTTCTGAATCCTTCTCGGGTCTCTTGATAGTTCCATCAATGAACCCGAATTTCTTTTGGGCTTTAAGGGCAGTTTTGATTGAACGTGCCCATTCTTTGTAATTGTCCCCTTTCAATTGAACTTGAGTAATTGTGAAACCTGGGTTGTCAAGAGAAGTTATGTCATAAGGTGATATGGTTTTTCTTTGTTCTTTGGATGCAGAAGCAGCAATGGTGCTCTCGGCCATGGTCCAGTTCTTGATTTCTTCCCAATTTCTGACAGATGTGGATGATGGTTTGGTGTTCTTTGGTAATTTCTAGGTTGGTTTATGAATTTCTGGCTTTGATTTTATAGTTTGATGATTCTCAGGTCAGGTAGAAATTGGGCTTGGCAGATGCTTGATCTCGGGTAGATTTCTGGTATGTGTTTCTAGGCAGATGATTAGGAATTGATTTGGTTGAGTGTTTCTGTGTTTTTGATGGTTTGATTTGGCTGATGCTGATGCTCAATTCCCAGTTCTTTCACTAGGTTCTTGGCTGGTCTTGTGTTTCTTGGCAACTCTGGTTTTGATTAGGAACTGGAATTTCTGGTATGTGTTTCTAGGCAGAAATTAGGAATTGATTTGTGTTTCTGGGTTTCTTGGGTTACTGGATTTGCTTGGCAATTACCAATTCTGGATTTGTAGTTTGATAATTCTGGGTTCACAGCAATTCTGTGTTTTCTGGGTTTCTTGTTATGTGTTTCTGGGTTTCTTGGGTTACTGAGTTTGTTTGGCAATTCCCAGTTCTGGATTTGTATTTTGGTTTTGTTTATTTTTGGTTTTGAGTGTTTAGGCTCTGATACCATAATGAATTTTTGTATTTCATCTTATCTTGCAAAGTACAAGATATTGGTTTACAATTTGTATTTGTCTTTGCTTATTCACAAGCTTTATATTGAATACATTGAGAAGTTGTTTTGTAATAGATTTCTAATTGCCGTAGGAATAGGAGGCTTTCTTTCCTATTGTCAATAGGAGGCTTTCTTTCCTATTGTCTTTCTTTCCTATTGTATACTTTAATAATTCTGAACAGAAAATCTAATGCGTTTGTATAATTAAATAAATTAAGGGGAAGTGTGAATATGAGAAGGCAAAAGAGACGAATCAAGTGAAAAGGTTATGTCTGCATTCTTCTCCATTATACAATGGTAAAGAAATTGCAATCTGAATAATAAATATTGAATTTAAATTAAAATATATATTTTTTATAAAAATTTAAAATAACTAAAATGTTATTCATTTTTTTAAACTTATAAAATATATTTTATATGGATAAGTTCATCACATCTGAATAAAGTTATGTCCGTATAAAAACATGCATGTGCTCTTCATCATCCATATATAGAGCTTATGATTTGCATATATAATAGATTTTGAATTCACGTTAAAACATATATCTAATAGATTTTGAATTTAAATTAAAACATATATTTTTTTTATAAAAAAATAACAATTTTAATCGTTTACATGGATGAACAAAATCAATTTTACAGGGATGGGAATTCATCGTATAAAAAAAGAAGTTAAGTCGCGTAAAAACGTGCATGTGCTCTTCATCATCCATAGAGAGCCCTAATTAAACCCCTCCCCGGTGCCCATCATCACACGCATTTGCATTGTTTTGCCGGATACAGACATTCAGAGATTAACCTACTTAAAACATGCATGATATATATATATATATATATATATATATATATATATATATAAAATCAAGGAAGCATACACGATTGATACTCTAATCTGAAAGCAAACTGCTCGTATTTCAAGACCAGATCAGGTGAGAGAGACGAAGAGATGATTTTGAGAAGATAGACAGGAAGATGCCTCTGGATGTGAAAAATTAATAGTGGCCATGTTATGTGATACTCTCTGTCTTGTCCAATTATGGCCACTTGCATGTTCTGCCCCAGCTGTAACTATCTCCCAACCTCTCTCTCGGACCCCATTTCCTTTCTGAACCCAATCATCTGTCACTCTCCTAACCCAATCTGTATCCTCTCTTCCTCATTCTGCTGCCATTTTTCCTTTCCTTTTTACATCCTTATTCTCTTGGGTGTGGATGATGACGTAAAGTTGGTGTTTCTGTTTATCCATGTCATTCAACTTTCCAAGCATAGAGAGAGGCAAAAATCGAATGACCCACCACCTGCATCAAGCCTCTCTTGGGAATCTGAACCAGTTCCTGTCTGAGAGGAAAGCGGTGTCGATGAAGATAATGGTGATGGTGAAGATGACGTTGACAGTGATGATAGAGATGTGCATGGCATTACTGGCTTAAAAATAAACAAAGCATGCCTTAAACCAGGACTGAATAGCCAGTCATGGACATCCCAGTATACTTCTACTCTTAGTTTATGAAGGTTTATAGACTCGTTACCTCTAAATTTCCATTGGAGATGCTTCACATGAATGACCAGGTGTCCATCGATCTTTATGTCCATTTCTGGTTCATCCCCATTGATAGAATTCCAGTTACTAACATTGCCACTGTAATTACATCTGTTCTTGCACTCGATTGAGATTTCATGAAACCTACCTTTTTCATGGAACTTGGTTCTTGTAGCGAACTTCTTCTTGCCAAATATGTGCTCCTTTCTTGAAACCAAAATGGGATCGATAAGAGCAGGCCTACACCCAGTTTTCCTATAAGCATCTTTCTTTAGATCACCAAGAAGAAGCACAACCACTTCATCGCAAACAACAGCAACGTAGTACTCGGAATTAGGCTCAGTTTCACCGTTGAATTTTGCAGCCTTGAGGTCCCAGAAGATATCCACAGCTTTACCCTCCACTTCGAACCGTTTGGAGCCTTGTTTCCTCCAAAAATACCAAGGCTTCAGCTCCACTCTACAGGTGTAGCGGCTCTCTCCCTCAGGACCTTCAACGGATACTGATAGACCATGGAGCAACAGATTCTTGCACCATGTAATTGTGATCAAACGGCACTGATCAGCAATCTTTGTACGATAAACAGACATGAAAACACTCTGCCCTGACCTGGTTACTGTGGCAGGATCATCAGTTACCTTCTCACCGGATGTAAAGCAAGCAGGAATCCCAATTGGATGGTCTAGCATTGTAATTTACTTCAAAATATGCTCTATTTCAATGGAAATACTTGGTAGCTTAGCAAAGTTTAGAGCAGAGCTGGACAGCAAATAGAAGGAAGACAACAAGATGAGAATGAGTCATGAGCTGGATAAAAACCGATCTTGCTTGCATAAGTAGAGAGTGAGAGAGAGAGATCTTACTGGTTACAAGATGTATTGTATTAACTCACAGATAGTGCCAGAGGTGTTCTTGGCAGCATTAATGGAAATAAAGAAATACTATCTTAGTGGCAAATAGATGGCAACTGTGAAAGTGGAGTGAAGGAGAACACCCCTTTTTATATTCAAGCATTCAGTTATGCTTTTACTTCTCTTACCTGGATTCCCTTGTTTTCATGACCTTTTTCAAAAAACAATTTCTTCTTCTTTTTCTTTTTAGCAAGACAACTTTAATGAATCCAATGTTTTTTTCGCGTATTCTATACACACACACACACACACACACACACACTTAATATACTTATTCCCATGCATGGTTAAAAGCAGAGAAGGGCATTTTCACCAGATTAGGAGCGTTGATTTCTACGTGCATCGGTGGAATCCTTGGAAGCATGACAGCACATGAGAAAGGAGAAAAAGATATGACCGGTCAAAACTTTAAAAAAATGAATCATCAAGAAGTTGGCTTTCCAATGTGGGTCTTACGGGATTTTTTTTTTTTTTTTTATCATTTGATAAGAAATTTAATATAGTTTGATTTGTGGGTGGTCGAGTTTCAGCATTTTTCTTGGTGTAGGAAGAGGAATCTAGGAACAGCTGAAAAGGTCTGTGAAATCTACAGTTGCTGCATCTGGTCCAACTGCAAATGGGTTTCAGGACAGAGATTTTGCAGTCTTTATGAGCCAGCAAGCCTAGTATTTGCAGTTTGACAGAGATGGAAAAGAAAATTAAAAATAACAAAGTAAACCCAATTATAAGAACTGCGGAATTTTATATATGGTTTGCAGTTTACAGGTAGTCAATGAAAGGTATCGACAGCATTTCATTACTTAATGAATTTGAATTACACTTGCAGAAGATGAGTTTTATAGTCGAATTGCACGCAAATTCATCCGATATCTCGTTAAAATAAAAAATAAAATCCTTAGTCAATATTCCTTATACAAGATCATAATAGAATTTAGAACCACATTCACATTAATGCACTAGCTAGTCTTGAAAGAATTTCATTTTGAAGAATGCAGCACACTTTTTTATGTAATGGAGACTCAAAGACCTAATTACTGCTCTAGTTAAGCCGAAATCTAATTGCACCACCCTCTTGGTTTATTTAAGATTTGGATTGAACATAAAATAAAGAAATATAAGAGTTTTTCAATATAATAATAATTTCTTTTGTACAATCTAATTTAAAGAGAGAGAAAATGAAAATGTCATGGCTTGTAACTACCAAGAAGTCATAATATATTTTTCATTTCCAAGGAGCATGGCGTAGCGTGATGATATAAGATTTGTGATATGTATATTATGTTTCGAGTTTGAGTCAGAACATGTATTTTTTATAAGAATTAAGTTAATTTGGATTTTACTCACTTATATAAATCTACAAAATATATTTTTCAAGATAGTGTTTCCTCTCAACTAAAAAAAATATTTTTTTATATTCAATTTTGTACAGGCAAGTGTGTTTCTTATATGAGCATATGTCTAGCTATCTTTAATGGTATTCGTACAATCAACCCCAATATATAAAATAGAATAGATAATTGAGCCTTTAACTATGTTAGATTTGTTTGCTGCAAGACACCCATGTAAGTTGAATGTGGTAAGAAAACACATTTCTCGGAGGCAACAAATTGAACTTCGAGATCCTTGCGGGCTACAATGTCATGGATGAAGTGCCAATCAATATCCATACGCTTCATGCGAGCATGGAAGATTGGATTTGCATTTGATGAATAAGTGGCTTTGAAGTTATCAATCAAAGGAAAGAAGGAATTATACGTAAATTACCATCACCATGGAGAAGAAATTGAACCCATTATGATTTGGCAGCAGATTTTTTTTATTTGTTTTTAGTATTGTGGCAATAATATTGGTTGTTTCTCATAGCTAGTTGTCTCTCGAGCATAAATTGCTATTCTCTATTCAAGGTAAGACTTACAGATTCTTTATAGAACTATCCAACAATTTAGTAGAATCTGTGTGTTTGTGGACAATTATCCTTTACAAGACTATACCGATTTGATTTTATGGGAAATAGTACTTAATTTGGGAGTTTCAATTAAGAGATTTTATTCAAATAAAATAATTGTACATTATATAGACGAATCTGAAACAAATCCATTGAATCTCAACAATCAAGCATGATGAATTTCAAATAATACTCAATTTATAAGTTGGAAGATAAGATGAATTGAGTTACATATAACTCTGAATCTAGAACCTTTCAAATTACTTTGTCATGTGAAACTTTAAGAAAGGATTTATCATCTTAAAGATAGTGTGAGGGAATTACAACATGAATATTACCGCATGCGGGCGCACAATATTGTGATGTCATGATGAAATAGTCGTTGTCTAGTTATTTAATTTAGGCTCACAAAAAGATTGAATGAACTAATCTTATTCAAAATTCTAGAGTAGGGACTAGTTATGTTTAGAAAAGATATTAACACACTTTATTTAAGGTAAATTGTATTATATAGTTTGAATGTGGTTTAAAGGTATTAATAAATTTCTAGCTAATGGTTTGTTTATGGCTTGGAATAATGATTTACACTCAAATCACTTTGTCATGTGAAACTTTTAAAAAGGATTTATCATCTTAAAGATAATGTGAGGGAATTACAACATGAATATTACCACACGCGGGTACATAATATTGTGATGTCATGATGAAATAGTCGTTGCCTAGTTATTTAATTTAGGCTCACAAAAAGATTGAATGAACTAATCTTATCTAAAATTCTAGAGTAAGGACTAGTTATGTCTAGAAAAGATATTAACACATTTTATTTAAGGTAAGTTGTATTGTATAGTTTGAATGTGGTTTAAAGGTATTAATAAATTTCTAGCTAATGGTTTGTTTATGGCTTAGAATAATGATTTACACTCAAATCACTTTGTCATGTGAAACTTTTAAAAAGGATTTATCATCTTAAAGATAATGTGAGGGAATTACAACATGAATATTACCACACGCGGGTACATAATATTGTGATGTCATGATGAAATAGTGTTGCCTATTTATTTAATTTAGGCTCACAAAAAGATTGAATGAACTAATCTTATCCAAAATTCTAGAGTAGGGACTAGTTATGTCTAGAAAAGATATTAACACATTTTATTTAAGGGAAGTTGTATTGTATAATTTGAATGTGGTTTAAAGGTATCAATAAATTTCTAGCTAATGGTTTGATTATGGCTTAGAATAATGATTTACACTCATGAATAAATCTGTTATTTATGAACTAATTATACGCTTATATGTTTAGGTAAATGAAGAGTCCATGTAGAAGCTTTGACATGATTCACGTATCTTGGAAGACAAAAGTATTTTTCATAACTCTTATATTATAGTAAGAATTACTCTTAATCAAAATTGGTATATATCCAAAATAATTTTGAAAATTTTCGAATATCAACCTATTGGTAGGTCCAACAATTATACTAAGATGTTGACCATTAATTTTCAAGAATTAAAAATTTAATATTTTTTGAAATATAGGCCAAAATCCTTTGGAATTTTACAATTTTCTTATAAAATCCATGTAATATTATTTTTTTTAAACATGCCAAAATATTTCAAGAAAAAAAACGCTCAAATAATTTTAAATATTTTTGGAAATATATAAAAAAAATTATAATTTTATTATTTTTTAGACTTTGTTTAGCAAAAACATTTTTTTTTTTGTAATAAAATTGGCTAGAACAGGTATAAGAGGATTTTGCCAAATACACCTTTAAACCAACAAAGCCTTAAACAAAAATTTTGCAAGCCAAACAAGGCCTTAACTATTGACCAAACATTGACTTGACTTGGTTGAACAGATTGAGATGACTCAATTAGGATGACCAAAAAACTTTAGTCCAACCATAAATCAAACCAAAAACATGAGCTTGACTAAAAAATAAACTAAAATTATATGAACTTGTCAAAAACATAAGAACTCGGAAACAAAAGTTGTAACACAAAGAACACAACTTTTAAAGTGATTCCAACAACATAAACTCTAAACCAAATTGGATTTTATGAAATAAAAAAAAATCAAAAGGTTATAAGTCATGCAAGGATCAATAATCAAGCAACAAAACTCAACAATTTTCACTCAATAATCTTGATTTGTCCAAAAAAAGGTCTTGATACCAAAAATAAAATTGTAAAATGACATCAGCCTAGATTTGCTCATAAATACAGCTGCCTACTACCAAACCTAGAAATGCATCAATGGTTGGATATGCATTCAATTTTTTATTAGATACTAGTTCATTAATCTGAACCCTATTGTGGAGGCAAACAATTTTTTTTTTAGGAGTTTAAAGAAAAATTGAAATAATATAAGTTTAAAAAAAGAAAAGAAAAGGATGATTTTTTGGCTTATATTATGTTGCAAGTTATTTATTTTTTAATTTTTCTTCAAGAAATATTAAAATAAATAGAGATAATGACATACTAGACAATATATATTTTTTAAAAAATATTTAATAATTAACAAAATTGTAAAATGACAAGTTTGTTAATGGAGCATAACATTATTTATATCATTAGAAACCTAGTGAAAAGCATCATCATAACAAATCATTTGGAAGATAATGCAATTCATGATTACAAGCTTTTATAGTTTGACTTTTCAAATGAAAAAAATATATTAGTTAAAAAAAAAGAGTTATATGAACATATTTGGGACATATATTTTGATGGAGTAGTAAATGTATATAGAAATAATGTAGGTCTTGTGCTCATTTCACCAATTAAAAAATCAATATCCAATGGAAATCATATTGTAGTTTGAATGCATTAATAATATAACAGAGTTTGAGGCACATATAGAAGGCTTGAGACTATTTTATAAAGGAAAATTAAAAGGTTTGATGTATATGGTGATTCCATGTTGATAATATTCCAGGTGAAAGGAGAGTGACATATAAAAGATAAGAAATTAAATCCATGCTATAAAATAACATATTTTTCATACAAATTTAACAATATACTTAAACATTTAATTGGGGCTAAAAATAAACTTTCTAGAATGGATAAGATGAGTTAAAAACTATTATGACACGAGGAGGAATTAGTGGTATTGCAAGTCATGCACTAGTAAAGGATTGAAATTAAGGTGTGTTGTTTCATGAGCTGCCAAGGTTTGGGAGGTGTAAGGATTATCTCATGGTATGCATAACTTTTCCTTCTTATATTGGTGGTGTTGCTCACTACCGTTTGTGGGAAAAAAATCAAATAACTTAAAGTTTCAATTCCTTTTCTTTCTTTCTTAGCTATTTTGATTTTCTTTTTTTATCCCTCAATCTCTCTCTCTCATTATTGGTCTGATTGTTGTTGTTGCTTTTATAATGCTATATGATGGATGAGCAATCAATGTTAATGTTTGTTGATGAGATAGTTGACAATGAAAGGTTTTAAGAGAAAATAAAGGGTTCGATTATAGTTTTAGAGGAGAAAAAGTGAATAGTCTTGATCTGAAGGTGATGGAGCTCCTTTATCAGAGATAGAAAGAAAAATACGAGAGGATGATAACTAGATTTAACTTAAATTTTTTTATTTAAAAGAGGAAAAGAAGAAAATAAATCCATTCCTTTTATATTTTTTGCTTAAATTTTTTTCACTTCTTTTTCTTGTCTTATTTACTCTTTTTTTCTTTCAAATTTTACTCTGATATATTTACACAAACCATCTCTCTCTCTCTCTCATCATGGCTACTTTTATTTCTTCTCACAAGAATATTCTACCCCATCTAAGAATATCCTTAATGTATTTATTTTGTCCTTTAATTTTTACTTAATTATCATTATACTCACTAAACCTTTATTTCTTCTTAGTCTTTGATTTACTCTTCTAACAATAAAAAATCATTAGCACAAATAAAACAAACAAAATAGTAAAAAAAAAAGTTGAATTAGATTGAAAATGCATATTTTTGAAACCTTTTGTATTGTTTAAAAATATATTAAAAGATAAGAAAATAAAAATATTTTTCATGAAATTATTTTTATCTTTTCAACGTTAATTATGAAAACAATTGCAATATCAAACACACTCTAAATGATTTTCCTTGAGTGTATAAAAATAATATAAATTAAATATTTTTTTTTATATATAAATTGGTCTCATGAGTTTATTTCTCCTATATTGGAAAATTAAAGATCAAACACTTAAATAGAAAAATAATAAATGTTTATAAACCAGAAGCTTTGTTAACATCAAACCCAACCAAACCATCCCAATATTTCCATTTACAGCAAACCACCACTCCAGCCACCTGGCCAAATCGGAACATACCCCCAGACAAATTCTAAATTCCGGACCACCTGCAACCAACATACAGCCACTCTCGCCTCCACCCTACCCCACCTCACCACCATTTAACAACCACCTCCGCAGCGCTCTCGGCACAGAAATCTACATTCTTAAGACTGAAACCCAACCTGAAAAGGTGGGGGAAAGATGAGAAGGGAAGGAAGCGAGAACCCTCAAGGGAGTCGCCGAATCTGGTTTCTGCAGAAGAAGAACGAGTAGATCTACAAAGGGAGAAAAAGGGAACTTGTTGTGAGAACCCTCATTTTTGGTCTATCTGTATCCTCTTCCTTGTCTCAATTTGTTGACATCAAAGAAGTTATTTTCAAAGGAACTTGTTATATTTTGAAAATTCTTCTCCCAACACTCACTAGACTACTACTAGTTGAATTGCAGTCTCGGGCTTAGTAAGATTTTTTCCGTCAATATTGGCATTACTTGATGTCTTTCCATTTTACTATTATTCTTATGACACCGTTGCAGCGTGTTTTCTTGCTACTGCAATGCTTTCAAATTTCTTTGTTCTGAGTGTTTTCCGTAGTAGCTTAATCTGCTCATTTATTTATTTGAGATGAACTTTACGGGCATTGTTCGCTTTGTAGTGATGGTGGGCTTGGAAAAGGTTGATTTGAAAGCTATTAAATTGGAGACAGGATATGTCGGGGAAGGAGTGCAAGAGGAAAACCGCCGTAAGGCCCAACAAGCAGAGGTTCGGAAGTCTGGAACTCAATTTAAAAGACAAGAATCGGAAGAAAGTAGAAGCTTGATTGCCTTAAGTACTGGCCAGAGTAATTCAATTGTATTGGAACATGGACAGTCTCCATTGGATGACAGTGGCATTTCTTTTGCATCTACAATCTGTCCAGCACCACTTTGTCGTCAATTTTGGAAAGCTGGGAATTATGATGACGGGCTCAATTCCAAGACCACACTTCAAAGTATGCAATCTGTCATATTTGCTGTGCTGTTGCTTTATTCCTTGTTTTGTCTTACAAGTTGGATGGTAGTATCATTTGCAATCCGCGGAAGTATCTCTTTTCAGTGTGTGTTTGTACTCGATAAGCCTTTCTCCAAGTTGTTCTTTTTAATTTTTTTTTTTGGTGTAACAGATGGCAAGAGTTATCTCCATGTCCATCCCATGTTTCTTCATTCAAATGCCACTTCTCATAAGTGGGCTTTTGGTGGTACGTCCGGCTGATACAGTATTCTACTCCACCTGTACTCTGGTGATGATGAATTTAAGAGTAGAGTTCACATCTAACTTGCTTTTCTTGTTTGCAGCCATAGCAGAACTGATTGACAATGCTGTTGATGAGGTAAGTAGTCGGTTTTATTTTTTTCCTCTTTTTTTTTAACTGGCTTATACAAGTTTGATTATCATGCAGTCTATTGTTGGAAGTACAAAAATGTGGTGTGGTGTTTTTGAGATCATTGTTAGTGGGCCTATAGCCTATACATGTCATGTCGTCACACTTGTATGTTCTTGCTTAGATGTTCTCTTGAATGGACAGAGCAGTGTCTGAAACCCAGACAAGATGTGCATATCAGGGAACTGGTTGGGACACCTGTCCAGGTGATCTGCTGAACCTGGAGGTCGTAATTTTTTTTGGTTGATATTAATAGCAGGCTGTACAGTTTTTAATTTCTAATGATTTTTCCAAAATGTGACAAGAGATTACTGCCTGATTTAACACGTGCACGTATATGTGCATGTGCATCCCCAAAAAAAGTGATAAGAAAAGTGAATAACTTCTCAATGACATTTGAATGCTTAAATCAATATTTATAGAACTTTTATCATTTATCAACTGTTGCAAGCTGAATCTAAAGTTTATGAAAATCTTAACACATCAATCATAATTTTTCTAAAATAATTTACTTGAAAATATTAATTTAAAAGGACAAGACCACATATTAATTTAATCTAACTGTATGTTCATAGGCTAAATAATTCCACTTTTATTAGGTGGATGTTTATGGATTTTATTTTTAATTCGTTAATTAAACTTATACATGTGAATGATATCACAATAACAATGTAGTTTACCTACTGACTTTGTCCATATTCTGATTCAATGTGATGCTTGTCTCTTGAAACATTTTGGATGATGTAATGACAGCACAAGTCTTGATACCTGTGCTCCTTTGTGCTTTCTTCTTTGCAGAAATGCATGTGGGTCTGTTAAGTGCTACTCCTAAGATGAATCAGCTTTTATTTCACTAATAGCCTATCTTATGTGTATTATTATCAAATATATGCCAGGATCACCCTTATGTATTAGGATCTCGTGACCGTTTATTTCTGCTCTCATATGGTGACATCTTCAAGCTGTGAATTTCACTTTTTCTTTTTTTTCTCACTTTATAGATCCAAAACGGGGCTACTTTTGTAATTGTTGATAAAACCTTAAATCCAAGAGATCAAAGTCCAGCATTGTTAATTCAAGGTGTGTTTACCTTGTCATTCAGAAAGAGTTGTCATTGTTGTCTTTGTTGATGAAATATTTATCTTGAAGAAAAACTGAATACTTCCTTATTTTGGTCTTTGCATGTTGGTACTATATGACTAGATAATGGTGGTGGAATGGATCCTGAAGCAATCCGGCGATGCATGAGTTTTGGATTTTCTGATAAAAAGTCCAAAGCAGCAATTGGACAATGTACAGGACTCATGTGTGCTTTTAATGAATTCTATGATTATTTCCTACCATATTTATTGCTTGAGCTGTGGTCTTTCAGATGGTAATGGCTTCAAGACCAGCACCATGAGACTTGGGGCAGATGTTGTTGTCTTCAGCTGCCACTTGGGTGATAGGTTTGATTATGATTCTAAAACTTTCACTGACTTGTTGATCTGAATTTAAATGAATTCCTATACAAACCATGCACAAGTGAAGTGGTAGCCACTGCTGGCTAGTTATATATTTTCAAACATGCATGTAAAAATATTCGATGATTTCCTAGTTCATTTATTAATTTTCAACATATTTCTTACCCCTGGCAACACCTGTTTCTTCCCTATCTTTGATGGTGAAACTGTAAAGATGATAGTAACAGATGAGCCAAATTACACATTTTCACTGCATGCATGAAGAACAAATTTCAGGTCAAAAAATAAAATAGAAAAAGATAAAGAACAATCTCATGTCAAAATGAAAAAAGAAAAAGGATAAACTTGCTCCATTTGTTTTCTAATATTGTATAATATGTAACTACCCATTCAAGCTTGTTTTCTCTTTATAAATGAGCAGGGTAATGACACAAAGCATTGGTCTTCTCTCTTATACATTTTTGACACAAACAGGGCATGACAGAATAGTGGTGCCAATGGTGAGTTTCACTTCCCCAGTTAATTATGTTAGCTGATTCTGATTTTCTTCTATTTCAGGAAATGTTTTTTGGAAAGTTAATAATTGCATTTTTTTAGTCGACATTTTTTGTTGCTTTTCATAGCATGTAAAAGTAGTGGTATCACAGACATTCTACAGCAGCTTGAGTTGAGGTTCTGCTTAAGACTCTTATTAGTCTTTTAGATGGTATCCTGATTTGATAATGCAACATCACAAAGGATATTTCCATCCAAAGGAATCAGAAGATCCCAGAAAAATTGTGGGATTTAAAGGGATGAGGTTATATGTTCCCAAGTATTAGGCTCTTGGGGCAGACCTCAGCAGATGCTAGTGAACCACAGGTCTTGAACCCTGTTATTATATGGCAGACTTAGCTGTTGACCTTTTGGTTTCCAAGACATGGCAAACTGCCGCTTCTATGTTTTATCCCTTGTTTCCATTTTTGTTTACAGGTTTGTATTTCTGGAGTCTATTTTAAAAGCTTGTTTCCATATGCAGGTGGATTATGAGCTTAACACGATTACTGGTAATATGGAAATTTCACATCGGTATGATAAAGAATACTTCATGTCTAACCTTTCCATGCTGTTGCAATGGTCTCCCTATTCAACAGAAGCTGAGCTGCTGAAACAAGTAAATTCCTATCCTATATCTTTTCCCCTACTTGCCATCATTCATTGCATTTTATGTTGCTCTGTCATGTGTAATAGCACACAGATCTGTTTTACAAGTTGATATATCTAATTACACAATAGTCTTTCTGTAAGTTCAGTAATCATATCCTGATGGTTCATTTTCCTCCTATTCAACTTTTGAGCTATTTACCACAGAGGTACATGTGTACAGGCATGTAAAAATCTAACTGCTTTTTTTGCTCCAAGATTACCTTCCCTTCGTTTTTAGAGTTGGGTTAAAAATCAAATGGTACAAAAGTGGATAAATCTTGAAGTGTTTGTTTAAGTGATTGTTCCATTGTCAACAGATACCGCACCTAAACTCAGAAAGAATGCGATGTAGGGCAACAGAATAGAGAAAATTCCCATGGTTGTTTAATGTTGAGTTGGGGGTGTTATGAGTAGGTTAGACATATTTTCAGCCGCAATTTTGGTAGGATTGGAGGCTGAAATTTTTGTTTAGTTGTTGGAATGAGATTTGGATGGTAGTGGTATTAGAACCACAAGCTCCAAGCTGCACCATGAAATCTTTTCAAAAAGTCCCATTACTCTATGTAGTCATAATAAGTGAAACACTACTAAATGGTACGAAACTTCCAGATACACCATGATTCTTGATAAAAGCTAGAATTTGGAAATGCTTTGTTGATGCCCAGTCTTTCTCCCTTGCAAGCTTATTTCTTAAAATAACTCCGATTTGGTTTGCAGTTTGATGACATTGGATCGCATGGCACAAAAGTTATCATCTATAATCTGTGGTTCAGTAATGATGGGAATGTGGAGCTAGACTTTGATACAGATCCCGAGGTTGGAACTTCTTTCAGTCTCGTTGTAGTTGTTTTCTCCTCTAAACTTTATTATATACCATGATCACTCCCAGTTAGCTGCTTTGTTGTGGCATGGTTGCAGGATATTCGTATTGGTGGGGATGTAAAAAAAGTACAGGCAAATCCTGCATGGAGGTCAGTCAATGAACAACATATTGCCAATCGATTACATCATTCTCTTCGTGTAAGTGCTATTTTTATTTTAATCTGTCTCTTCATGCAAGTCTATAGTTGAGGAAATATTTCATAGCTAGTTTCTATGTTTTTTGTGATAAACCTCTCCGCCTAAGTTCATGGTGGAGACATGTGAGATCCACTTGTCAAGCCACACCGATCTTTTCAACACTAAAGTATTACTCCATGTCCCACAAGAAATTTTACATCATAACTCACTCATGCATGCTCACTCATGTGCAATCACATCTAAGGACTATATGAATATGATTTTCAATGTCTGATATTTTATGCTCCTCAGGCTTATTTGTCCATATTGTACCTGAAAATACCTGAAACTTTCACAATAGTGCTGCGAGGGCAATTTGTGGAGCATCGTAATCTCGTCCTTGATCTCAAATTTCAAGAATTCATTGTGTACAGGCCTCAAACTGGTGGATGTAAAGAGGTATTACTTGCAAACTTTCTCCTTGTTCAGTTACTCTCTGTATTGCATTAAAAAAATAGAGTGATTCAATGTCTCATTTCTCAAGTTACATTTAGTTTTAACCACCAGACCATATTTATGGTGTTCTCTCAACATTTTTTTTTTCCTGTTTCTGTTATAACCATGAGTCAACTGCTGGAGGTTTAAGTATCATATTGGTGGGTAGTGCCACCCTTGCACTCTCTTCTAGTGGGAAATGGGATCTCAGAAAACCATGTGAGCATGTGCATGTGTGATTCTATTGTGCCCTAGTGTGTGCTGCTTAGATTCATGACAAATATATTATCCCTGATATCTCTTGACAATTTTTTCATATTTTACTGTCCATCATTGTCCAGTTTTCCAGTTTCAATATGATACTCATTTGTAAAAGTAGTTCATGTCTTGCTGCCTTCCTTTGTCTAAGTTTAGCATGTTAATCTGATGCTTATTTTGTAATTCCTGTTCCTCCCTGGTTTAATTTTGCAGGCTGAAGTCTTAACTACAATTGGGTTTTTAAAAGAAGCTCCACATGTGACTGCCCATGGTTTCAATGTCTACCACAAGAACCGTCTCATTCTGGCAAGTGTCTTTTAACCAAGAGGTTTTATCTTTGCACTGTCAGCTATTTGAACAAGCTATTGGCCCATTGGCATTATGCATTCTTCCTTGGTTTTGCATCTTTTGTCCGTTGTGCAGTACTTATAAATGCTGTTATGAAGTACAACCAATTTATGACTGAAAAAAAACACAAATTCAAATTCTCTAGAAATATTTTAATTTAATATCCATAACATCATAACATAACTTGAGTGCTATTTATAGGCCCCAAAGCATATAGAAATAGAAAAACTAAACAGTTGGAAAACTTACTAAATAAGAAATATTGCTAGATTACTTATAAGCCAACTTTAAATAATATATAAATTTGGAAGGAACAAGATGGTTGTCATTTTGAGATATAGGAGTTAAAACAATGGGCTTTGTACCAGAAAACCTAGAAGAGTGGCACATTGAAGGTTCCATCGTTGTAAAGTATAAATAAATTTCAATCATATTGACCTCATCATGCTTTCCAAACTTAATTTTTAGTAGACTATATGGTATTGTTATCATTACTGCAACTGTTGAAGAAAAGTGATAGGTATCAGAAGAAAAATTGTTATGATAATTTTTAATGTCATAGAAGTTCATGGAGCTTTTGCTACTTCGTTACTCAGAAATCCAAGGTCTAGAACCAAGAAAAGAGTAAGGGTAAGGAAGGGTTACTTTGGAAATTAATTTTCAAGTATTCTAAACTTAGTAGTTTGTAGGAATTTCGCTACTATTTAATAATTGTTAAAGTAGATTTAATAAGGAATCTAGTTATGCATAATTGGATATTCTGAGAAATGAAATCAGTTGAATTATGCCATGCTCTGCATTTTAACGAAGTAATTATTTTTACAAAAGCAGAATAGTTATCGCAACACCTAAAGATGATGGGAAACAGATTGCTCATGGACTATTTTTTTTTACCAAAACAGACTAATTATTGTAACATTAAAAGATAATGAGAAATGAGAAGTGGATGTGAGATCATATCAAACTATGAAAGGACTCTTCCTTAGAGAAATGTTGAGGATAGCTGGCAAAGCTATTTAAGCATGGGGACAAGACCACAGAATCTTACTTGCTGACTTCTATGCATCTCCAAAATGAACCAGCTTATTTCCAAAGAATGTTTAGATGCCTTCTTTGTGAAGCTTAGATTATAAGTGATTGTGTGTTGCTGCGGTTCTTTACCTTCACATTAAAGTTTGCTTGGAGCCTTGATCATTTCTCTTACTTGGCAATGTAAAAGGTTTAGTGGTAGCTTTATCTTGCTCAATTTTGTTCTGAAGAAAATGATAAACTTCTGAAAGATTTCTTCTTTCTCTTGCAATGCAGCCATTTTGGCCTGTTGTGAGCTATTCAGACAGTAGAGGCAGAGGGGTGGTTGGTGAGAAGCTTCTAAAAATTCGTTTTTTGTTTTTTACTCTTTTCCTATGATGCTGAGGTGAATTTTGTTCAGAATTGCAATTAATGCTTGACAGTAATTTAGTATTATTTCCTTAGGTGTTCTGGAAGCAAATTTTGTTGAGCCCACTCATAACAAACAAGATTTTGAGAGAACTTCCCTGTTTCAGAAGCTTGAAAGTCGATTGAAGGAGATGACATGGGAGTACTGGTACACTTCTCAATATCTACTAAATGGAGTACTTTGTTTTGAGTAATTTGGAACTTTTTCATAATATTGATCTCTATTTTGAGTAAAGAATTCTTTATTTTAAGTAATTCGGAAGTTTGTCATGTTGCTGTTTCTGGGGCTCTTCACTTGGTTTTTCTAATTCTATTTTGTAACTTCCAAAAATTGCCCGGTCCGTGTCTACACACTGTCTTTGGATTATTAAAAAGATTATTGCACAATCTCAAGCTTCTATATTCTTTTTCCCTTTTCTAAATTGATTACTTGATCTGTTGTTAAATGGATTTGCATGGGATCTGTGCAACTAACTGATTAATTGAAATGATTCTTTGCGGTGACAAATGCCCCTTACAGGGAGCATTTAACTTATGATTTTATATACCGATGACTTATGTCATGCTGGCTATTGACTTTTGTCAGGGATTACCACTGTGGACTGATTGGTTACCAGGTCAAGAAAAAGCTTCCACCAATAGAGCCTCCACAAGATTCACAAGTTTCACCCCCTAGCTTGCCAAATAGTGGTAAAATGAAATATGTCACATTGAATCATGGTATGCCAAATGGTGGTAAAACAAAACCTGTCACACTGAATCAAAATCACCATTCTATTAGAGTGAAAGCAGCATCTCCTGCAGGTACACCCTTTCAATATGAAAAAGTTGTGCTTGAATAATACTAGATAATTATCTTTTATAAATTGTTCATATCCTTGAGCTATCTTTGGAAAAAATCCTATTGTTGGGACAGGACTATCATTAAAGAGGAAGGAGCATGGTGGTGATTTGAACAAATTTGAAAGCATGAAACGGCAGGCAGGGACAAGGGCAGATGCTCACAATTTGGAAATACAGGTCTGAGTAAGGAGCATGGATTTGAATATCTTATTGATGTTAAGCACTGTATGCGGATCACCCAATTCCCTTGAAAGCCTTGACCTTAATTCATCTCCTGCAAATTTTATTTGGCCTGTACTTCTGCTATCACAACTATACATGTCCAGGCCTAAATCTGTCTCTTCCATGCTTCTTACTTCTGATGTTGAATTCATATAGTAAGTAGTATGGTACCCAAACCAGAAATTTCTAGTATAGTAGCATTCAAGACAGAGTGAGGTGATTCTCAGGTTGCTTTTTCTGCAAAAACTCTAATTTTGATATAATTTAACATGCCACATAAATTCTTTACTGTGGGATTATTTTCATTACATAGCCTGCTTTTGGTCTCTATTTCTTGACCAATATGGGAGATTTCTGTGTTTTTTGCAATTCATTTTATTGTTCTGATCTATGCATTTGTTTGCTTCCTGTCATGTCATTATTTCAAAGAGACCTGTTAGCTAATTTGGCCTGCAATCTTTTACAGTCTGTGAGTACTACAAATCAGTTGAACAATAAGGAGACCATGAACTTGATTCAAGAAAACAAGAAACTTCATGCGAAGTAAGTATTATCAGAACATTCCTCATACACCAGTTTCCGTTCAATGCATAGGTTGAGTTAATCATGTGAGGAATTGTTGATGCCGAAAAGGATGAAGGATTGTTATTTATTGATTTATAATTAATTATTTTCTTAGAGTTTTATAATTATCTATGAAGTTTTTTAAGATTTATTTTTATGGAAAACTATTACTAGGGTTGCTTGGGTGTCCATATAAGCACCCGATTGTATCAATTATGATGAAATCATATTAAAATTGGGAAGTATTTTCTTTAAATATTCGTCCAACCCTCTGCTGTAGGGTTTTCTAGCTTATTATTACCCTTTTTTATAGGGTTTTCTTTTATATCCCTCGGCTCTCTTCCAGAGGAGCTCTCTTTCTGTAGGTTTTATTCTACCTCAATCAATTTATTCCTCTAGGATAGGGAGTTCTACAACCCTTTATCTTCTTTCTTTGTGATTAGAGATAGCTAGTGTCAGTGAAGTAAAAAACCAGACTGGCACGTAACATTTGAACAGCATCAAAATGCATTTCAGGAGAACTCTCTATTGACTGAAAGTAAACATTGCCCCTAATTGGAGGAACTTGTATTGTTTTATGCTTGGTATTCATGAAAATTTACTTGTGTTTATTTTATTTTTCAGATGCTTGGAACATGAGAAAATGAAGGAAGACCTTGATCTGAAGGTATTTTATATGCCACAATTAATAATTACATGCATATTCTATGTTTTCCTTTTTCATATTAAATAAGCATCTTTATCACACGTAAAAGTGTATGTCCACTGGAGATGTTACATTACTCATGCCAGTAAGAGCTACGAAGTTTTGTTTTACCAAGTTTTGCTGATTCCCATTTGGCATCCAAACAGATGCAAATAATAACAAAATTACACTTGAGGAAAGGTCTCCTGCATTAGAAATGACGAGTCAAGTGTCGATGACTAATCAAATATCAAGCTGATGATGTTCATATATTGTGCAGGTGAGGCAGCTGCGAAGGGAACTAGGAGATGTCCAACAGGAGTATGATCGGCTTATGGTTGAATTAACATCATTAGATACGGTTAAGGAGGAAAAACATGTACGCATGTAGATTTTTTTTGGGTAGCTCGCTTGCTATTTTCAACTCTCTTATCATAGAACACCTTTGTTGTATCATATTCTGGATAAGGGAGGGAAGCTCAGTGTATCGGATTCTCAGCATGTTTAGTGTGGACGTGAACAGGCCAGACAGTAATAGATGAGCCTTTGAGAAAGAAAATCAAATCATGCTTGATACTAATTGAGAATCAACAACACTGATGCACTGATAGGAATAGATTTAGGCCTTAGTACAAGTCAATTATCTATGTTTCCACGCCCGCCATGGACCTGCAATTTTATGTCTATTTTCAATTAGAAATTAGTACCTTTTTTTAGTTTTAGATAATTATCTGTAAAATCTCCGTGATTTAAACTCACAAGTGATATAGTAGTTGAACAAGAATGTTCAAGTTGGGAAACTCATTCCATTCTGAATTAAGTACAACTTTGTATAGCAAGTGTCTGATTATTTTGTGGAAAATACTCTATAGAAAAACATTTCTTTAAGGAAAAAAAATTTATATATAAAAAAGATTTAGTTAATAACGATTTTATTGATATATTTTACGTCCTTCCCGTGGATGTTTTACTTGTGGTGTGGTATAGGGAAAGGTATGTTTCAAATATGTTTTTGGCAATCTAGTCAATAGAAAAATGGAATAATATTGGATTTTTCTTTAGATATTCTTAACTGTTCAAGAGATCATATTAGATAATATCACTCTTTTTCTAGGCTTTGATTATCCATTTTTTTCAATCATTTTCTTTTTGCTAAAATAAAGAAGTAGATTGCAAGCTTTATTTTTCTTTGAATGTTAAAAACTTTATTCATATTTTCAAGAATAAAAAACAATTAAAGAGCTTTAAAAATGAAATTGGGATAATTAACATAATTTAAACACTAACTTGTGAAGGTTCCGTTAATAATTGTTGAAGATTATGATTGAAATTATTTTTAAAAATATTTTGTGTTTAGAAATATATATTAAAATAATGTTTTGTTTTTTTGAAAATTATTTTTGATATCAACACATGAAAATGATTTAAAAAAAACTAATTTAAAGTAAAAATTTTAAATTTTTTTCAAAAACACTTTTATAATATGGTGTCAAATAGGGTCAGTCTAGCTTATGCTCACACGCGACTAGGTTAAGAAAGTTTGGCCTAGACATTTAAAATTAAAAATATCAAACAGATGTATAATCTATTTTAGATTGATGGATGTCATGTTGTTTGTTATGATAACTTCAATGACCCTTTCATAGTAAATAAAATATAGAGGTCATTGTTTTTTTTTCCTTTCCTCAATACATAATTTCTTCACCATCATTCATTAAAAACATTTCAAAATCATTTCACAAACTTAGTGATAGACTAGGATATCTAGGCCTAAAAAAACTTGGTGATACTAGGTGGTAAAATTACTGTCAATAACAAATAATCTCATGCTCCATTTAAGCTAGTAACACAAGGCATATAAGATCATTCTTGATCAATGCTAGTAGGATTGACCGTAATACTACACAAACTAGCATTGTCATGCAATAGTTGATTCCTGCTAAAAACATGATAACATTTCAAGCCAAGATTTTGTTTAAAATAGTATATTTAAATAGTATTTTCATCCATTCAAGAGATTGATCTAGATATTTTTCAATTTAAGAGACAGATTTCAAAGAAATCTTTAAGAATATGATCAAGGTTATAACTAAAATAATATAGAAATATATGAAAAAAAAAATTAACCATGTATTGTGATAGTGCATATTAAATCAAATAGCAGAAATAGACTATATATTAGCAAGATCAACTAATGAGAACTTATGGATAACCAACAATAAAGTCTTGTATTTCATAAGCGAATAATAATTATAACTCATCACCTTCAACCTTTGTACATCATGGCAAATTTTGATGGTATTCTACAGAAGGTCTTATTCAATACTAGTGCAACGCTCAAAGTTATTCCATTGACTAATAAAGAAGATTAGTTATAATAATAATGATATGATTCCGCCTAAAATACTCACATTAGATTTTGCAAGGGGTATAAAAGGTCATATACAAGTGTTACAAGCATATTTACATGTCAAGTCTAGAAATTAAATTTGTTTATACTAAAAATAAATTTCCTCGTACTGATAGAATAATAACATCAATTGCTCATTATCACAAAGAAAAAATACGTCTAAAATTGATCATGAATAATAAAATATATCAATCATGAAGAGTCTTGATTGACAAAGAGAGCTAGATGTCAACATGACCCATGATTGATAAAAAAATAATCGATCATAAAAGTTTGATTTCACATGAATAGCAAAAATGTTCAATCTTATACAAAATAAAATCCTTAATGGAATTAGCATATCAAAGTTGTAAATTAATGGGATTCATTTGGTTATCAACAAGGAAAACATTAGATTATATTAAGATTCAGTGTGTATGTTTCTTATCTAATATAAATAATCTACATTCGACTTTAATTAGATATTTATATATGATTCAAGCAATGTGATAATATAAATAAGTTGTCTAGCTACTAGGAATGATAGCTAGCCTCACATACATAAATATTTTATGTAATCTATAGATTTTCTATAATTTTTATTTCTTTACAACTTTTGTATATATCTTTCTTTATTATTCCAATTTATTTATTTCTTTAAAATATTTGTTTCTCTTTTTTAACCTCATTTCTCTTAGAATAATATACCCTTTCTTAGGGATTAAAATATTAGGCACTCTTATTGTTTTTATTTGTGAGGCTACTATATGCTTTCACTAGGGATTAAGTTTCTACTGTAGTTTATCCTCGTTGAAAGGGAAAAAACAAGGAAAATATAGCATAAATAATTTAGAAAATTATATTATTGATCAGTGTAAATCCATATCTCTTTATTTAAATTTAATAATAATAATAATACCATATGAGAAGAAGATTTGATACCATTAAAATATGTTGTTTAGTTCATGCAATAAAAGCTAGCAAAAAACATTTAAAGAAAAATTAAAATAAAATATAAAATATCCATTCACAAAGTATAAGTATATAATTTAAAATGTTTAATATCTTCTTTTGCATGCATATCCATCCAAATATAATAACAAAAAAAAAAAAAAACTTATCTTGGATAAAACTTGATAGGGATTATCCTCATTATCTAGTTTCAAGAAAGATGTCATCTTTATATTTTTTACATCGACTGTCTTATGATTTTATGAAATATATTAATTTTATAGGTGTCTTCATCTTTGATGAATGATATCTATCCATTCTCTATTATGGTGTGAGCTTGTCTTTTAAAGACTTGATGATTTTTAATAGTGTATCCTTCAACTCCAAAATAAAAATAACACTTCTTTTATTGTACAACTATAAAAACGGTGGTGGGATAGGTTATATTAAATTGGGTGTTATATGAAGAGACTTTTCATCGAACCTTTATTGAAGCTCTAGCATAAAGATGAAAAATATGTATGGATTATATATATCAGTAAGGTCTATGAAAAAAAAGAATAAAACTATCTCACACCTAACCTGTATAACAAAAACACAAGAAACAACAAGAACAAGTATATCAAGAAAATTACCATAATAAAAATAAACAAATAAGACTTAACCATTAGAATGCCAAGTGTAGTCTCCATACTTTCATACCAATTTTTAGAAGATCACAATGAAAAAGATTGATGAAAGTAAAGTTGTCACCCAATTTTTTTTTAGAAAGGTCAAAGTTAAAAAAAAAAAAAAAACCTAGCACATGTCATAAGATATATGGCTATTACTTATATAATTAGAAAAAACTACAATCACCCTCGTGAACCCTCACAATGAAATTTCTACTTATTTTGTCCTTGTTGCATAGCATATCTTGGCAAACTAAAGTTAAAAATTAATTTTTTGAGTCACCACTTAGTTTTATGAGAATTAGAAACCCTAATTAGTCTTTAAAGTTTTAGGTAAATAAATGATTATGCTAAATAAGAGATAAATATCATCTCAAAGCATCATATCTAAGATAAGATGCATTGTGCTTGTTTTAAATGACAAAAATACCTATCATGAATTCATAAAAGTGTTCTTAACCTATATGCATATTATTTTGAAAAGAAATACAAGTGTAAAACCTGAGAGGATGGTAAATGATAAATTATGTTTTGAGCTCGTTTATTTCGTGTATGCCATAACTTTATCACACAAAAGTGAGGATGCTCCTATCATGATACACTTATATCTTTTATGCAGATATAATTTTCTATAATATGTTTCACATTAAAAAGACCTTTTTCAAGAAAGGTATAAAGACATTACCATAAGGAATAGTTGTATGTGTCACTCACCAAAGCTTTTGTAACCACTATATCTAATAGGTTTTTCCCATTCGGCATCTCCTCATTAAATATTTTTAAGAAAGCTTGTGTTTCCCCTCTTAACTTGAGTGGTTAAAAAGAGTTTGTTCGAAATCTTTTTTACAAGAATATTTTGTTGAACCAAGCAACAAACATATTATCCAAGTCTAAAAATCATATATGGAGTTAGGCTTTAAATTGTGATTTAGACTTACATATATGCATGAAATATTTTGAGGAGTATTTTACACATGGAATTGGTATCTTGAATCACCAATTTCAAGCCACTTCATACATTATAAACATGCTTTTTTAGGTCAGATAGACCACTATAGTGGTCAAAACTCATATTGACCACTATGAAGTGTCTAGGAAGATGATTGTTTAACACGCTGCTAGATACTAGGGAATCTCTTGTCGTACTTGATTCTTATCCCTTTTTTTGGTATATATCCTTTCAGGTTAGGATACTGAAAAGAGATTTTATAGATAAACAAGATAAATGATAAAGATTACAACCTCGAGTCTTGCCTTTTGATCTTTGTAGATCATATCTTAAGGGATCCTTCATAAAAAGGCTCTACACGGTCACATGATCTACTAATAATAGTAAAAATATAATATATATTATGTTCTACCTAATTTTAGGTGCTCTTTTTCATAAACTAAAGTTGTCATTGCACAAAATGTGTAACTGGTAGAGCTAAAAGAGGTGAGGGTGGTTGTATGATGGCCTACACTCTGAGGATAAATAGAAAAAGTTATGAACTATTATTGTATAGTTGTTAAAGATTTACTAGAGCTAACGATGTAAAAGGTTAGTAACGTGTCTTTTTGGCATTTCAAAGTTATTCTTCATGAAAGATTTATACTAAAGATACAAAGTGATAGTAAAATAAAAACAATCAAGGATTCCATTTAGTTTCTCACAAACAATGTCATTAATAAAGCTTGAAAAAACTTTATTAGATTTAGGTTTTCTTCACAAACAATTACAAGTTTGGTGTTACTTGCAAAAAAACCTCCAGAGCTAAAGTTAGTTTAAGATTATTAATTATTATTATTATTAGGTAGATGTGTTATATAGAGAATAAATCATGATGTAGATTTCTTCTTGTTTTGAGTTGTTGAGATAAAAACCTTCTCTATCTTACTAAAACATGAAATATATATTTAGAAAAACAAGAAAAATATTTAGAAAAAAATGATTTATTAATATTAAAATTTTATATATTTTATTGTTTTTCCACATAGAGTTGTAGCTTAGTAAAAAAATGAAAAAGAGGAGAGAAGGAACAAAAAAAACTTCGTTGAACTTAAGCCTAACTAGTGTTGCCCTTGGTTAACACTATATATATATATATATATATATATATATATATATATATATATATATATATATACACTAACCATGGCACCAGCACCTCATCGTGGACGGAATTATATTTTTTTCAACGTAAAAAAATATTTATTATGTATAATTTTTTTATTATAATATAAATCTAGACAAAATAATAAATCTGTATATAATTTTGTGAAGTGCAAGTTTTCTATAAAATATATAAATTTTAAATGAATATAAATTTATTTATTTAGTAGGTTTCAATGAAATAATCAGTATAAAATAAGTAGCAATTTTCTATCCATAAAAAAATAAAAACATAAATTCAAAATATATTCTTATGTTATTGTCATCATCATTACCATAAAAGTTAAAATTATTATCAACATTACTGTTCAAATAATTAAAATAATTTAATTGCCCTGAAAAATTATTAAAAAAAGCAAAAGATTTATATAAAAAAAAAAGTAATAAAAAACCAACCACTAAAATTATCATTACTATTTCGTAAATAGTAAAATCATAAAAATTATTTTGATCCAAAGAACAAATAAAAATAACAGAAAATAAAAAATAAATAAATAAAGGAAAAAAGAAAGGAATATTAATTTTAAAATGACTACCAATTTAAATTCAAATCTCAGGATTGAATTGATTAAAAAAAATCCCAAGAAAAAAACTATAAAAAAACTAAAAGTATAGATGTATAAATACGAATAAAAACATACATTGTCTAAGAATTTTTTTTTAAAAAAAAAACTAAATGAATTAATATAAAAAACCCTGCAATAATCAAATAAAAAAATAAATAGTTCTATCAACAAAAACATGGATACATAAATTGAAAATCTATCATTATGTTATTATCATTATCACTACTATAACAGTTAAAATTATTATCAACAATACTGTCAAAACAATCTCAATAATTAAATTGTCCTGAAAAATCATTAAAAAAAACGCAAAAGATTTTTGTATAAAAAAGAAGAAAAAAACCACTAAAATCATCATGATCATTGCATAAATAGTCACATCATAAAAATCATCCAATCCATTGGGAAAAAAAAGCAAAAAAGAAAAAAAATGAACAAAGGGAAAAAAAGAGTAATATTAATAGTAAAATGATTATTATAATAGTTACAATTATTATCAATATTACTGTCAGAACAATTCAAATAATTAAATTGCCCTGGAAAATCATTACAAAAAATCAAAAGATTTGTATAAAAAACAATTAAAAAATAAAAAATGAATTAATACCAAATATCAATAAAAAATAAATTAATATCAAATAAAAAATAAACATTATCCAAAAAAAACAAATGAATTGCTATCAAATAAGAATAAGGACCAAAATGAAAAATAATATATATAAAATTAATTCCAATTAAATGATAAAATCAAAACAAAAAAACAATTGGAGGACCAAAAATAAATAATGATAATTGCTTTCATTTTACAAAAAATCAGAAGAAGAGGGACTAAAATCAAACTTTGTATATATTACCAATTTCAATTGGAGGACTAAATTAAAGAAATCAAAACATTTTTACCGGAAAAATTGAAGGAATAAAAAATAAATCAAAAACCAAAAGTATAAGGACTAAAAAATAATATATATAAAATTAATTCCAATTAAAGGATAAAATTAAAACAAAAAAACAATTGGAGGACCAAAAATAAATAATGATAATTGTTGTTATTTTACAAAAAATCAGAAGAAGAGGGACTAAAATCAAACTTTGTATATTTACCAATTTCAATTGGAGGATAAAATTAAAGAAATCAAAACATTCGTACCGGAAAAATTGAAGGAATAAAAAATAAATCAAAAACCAAAAGTATAAGGACTAAAATAAAAATTTCTTATATAATCAGTTTTAATGAAAGGTGACAATTGAAAACAATAAAACTTTAATTTAAATAAATCAGTAATAAAAACGAAATCAAAACCTCAGGGACCAAAATGAACTTTATACAAACATCAGGGACCGGAGCTGACCTTGCGGCGTCAGGAGAGAGAAAAGCGGCAGCCGATAAAAAATCATCCGTCGCCGCTTATCGGGACATCTATGACCGGAACGCGCCATGATGGAAGAGAGAGAACCTTCCGGCGCATCTTCTGATATGGCGGAAGTTCATTTTTGACGACGTTATGACGCTGGACGCGTTGCCTAAAAAGCGCGTGAGAGTGGAACGCTGCAGACGCGTCTCTATATGACGCGCCGACAGTTAATCCGAAAAATATAATAAAATATGAGACAATTACCAAGCGGCCCCTAACCCCACTGATATTTACGAAAAAACCGTAAGGGAAAATACGTAGCTGCCCCTTTTTACTGTGCGCTACTTTGTCTTTTTCGGGAGCTTTTTTTGTCGATTCACTGTGGAAATAAAATGAAAAAACCGGTAAAGCCCCTAGTTCCTGTGCACTATTTTGTCGTTTTCAGGGGTTTTTTTTCATTATTCCACTATTGAAAACTGGATAAAGAAAAAAAAAAAGCGAATATACGCGCGAGAAACACAAATGCAAAATGTCCAGTCCACAGTGATTTTACTCACAATAAACAGTAAAAAATAATAAAAACGCCACAGCGTTTGTTTTATAGTTAATATATATTATTTGACTAAAAAAATAGATCAATTTTAGCAAGTAAACCTTTCAAACTTGCAAAATGAGTCAAGAACTCCACTAGGATTTATAATTTGATTTCTTTTTCAAGCTATTATTTATTTAATTATACGATAACAAAAATAGACTACTATAAAATTGAGCTTTAACCCAACATTATGATATTTGTCTAAGACCCCGATAAATTTATAGAAAAATCAACCAAATAATTATGAAACATAATCTCTAATAAACTCAATGATAAAATCAAGAAAAAAACCAACTAACAAGAAGGGAAAAAAAGTTCAACTAACTAAACCCATAAATTTTATCAATCAAAGTTAGTTAACAAACCATTTAATGTACTCCATAAAGTTAAACAACATAATTTTCTAAAACAAAAAACTTTTTTAACTATATGATAAAAAATAGATTGATCACAAAATCAAATATAGTCAAACAAAAAATAAAAATAAAATTACCACATCATATTTGTGAAACAGGCAACCCAAAATACCCCTCTAAACTCACAAATTGAGTCATAGACTACACAAAGTTTATTAAATGATCACAAAATCAATCAACAACCAAATATTATGATATTTATTTAACACCATTACAATCTTATAAAAGGAAAAATAAAATATAATATAAAGTACAATTTTCAATCAACTCAAAATAAAGGATAGAATAAAAAAAATCTTTTGAAAAATCAATAAAAAAATATTACAATTTAATCAAAGAGGTTTTAAAAATTAAATGACTAAACTAAAAGAAAAGGAGAAAAATATATGGTACATACGAAGCACACTGGGCATAAGGAAGGTCTTCATCCTTTAAGTGACACATAAGTCATCCAAGTCATTTTTTTAATTTGTTGGAATCATCATAACATCATTTTCCTTAAAAGGTAATACATGTTTCTATGACTAGCTTATGTTATTTTCCCTTCATGTTTTAATATTACTCTCTTTTCTTTAGTTTTAATAGTTGTATTCTCAATCTTTAGAAAATAAAGAATTGAGACAATATGAGCAAAATCAATCATGAACATGATGATTGGAAAATTACTTGATACAATATGAGCACATGAAACCATATTGAAAAAAAGTATTCACGAGAAATCCTATTCAATGCAAAATAGAATCATAAAAATAATATTAAGAAAAAAGATGACTAAATAAAACATAAAAAATGAATGTCAAACTTGAAAGTAGTTATTGTCAAAACAACAAAAAAACTATTTTTTTATATTCTTTTCAATTTCGATCTCTTGATTTTAAATATCTTTAGTGAAATCAAGAGTGAATTTGATGCAAGAATATTTTTCTAATATCACCATAATTATATATAAAGAAAACTATATAAATTAGTAGCTAAAATACCAACAAATACACAATCCAAATACTAAATTGAAAAAAAAAATGATAATTGAACAAAAAGAATTATGGATCACCATTCTAATCCATAATGGTGTGGATGAACAATATTTTTATCACACCTAATAACCAAACCAAATAAAATTTTAAATAGGATAAAAAATAGAAAAACATTGTAGATTACATTATAGTATTTTCACCAATAGCTTTTAATTATATATATATATTCAATAAGAACTCTTCAAAACGCACTCAATATCTCAATATCATATCATATGATAGAATGACATGTAATAATGATTAGTCATGAACCAAAATGCAATGCAAGCACTTGTTGATTCTTGAACAACTGCACATGCCATTGCTTCTAAAACAACAAGCACCTAATTCTATAAATTTTGAAACTACAAGGTGGAGCATTGTAATTTATAACAATGCCATTTTACAAAGAAAGGAGACGAAAGAAAGAAATATACAAACTGAAGATGCTGCACAAGTTTTGAGAAAGAAAAAATAAATCATTCCATCTCCTCAAACCAATGTATTCCCTGTGATTTCTGCATCCATTTTGAAATGGAATATGCAAGTGCTAGGATTTTGCTTATCTTGTGAAGGAACCGACGCCATGGAATTCACTTTCCAGTACTCACCATTCCTTCTCTTCTCCTTGTTTCCATACTCCCATTTTTCTTCTTCTCTTCTTTGTTCAGTTCCCCCACCACCCATGCTCGAAATCGAAACTTTTCTCCAATTATACCAGATTCTTACTATCATATAAAGCATCACCAAGCATATTAAAGTAGAAGTAAAGACAATGGCCACTATAATACCAACAACAGCAGTGTTTGAAAGTCCCTTGTTATCTTGACCCGCTGATTCCAAGCATGATACCAATGGTGGGCCGCATAGCTTGTCATTGCCCAGGAAGGAGCTAAGTGGGAATCGTGAAAAGGTGGAAGGAAGTTGGCCCTGGAGATCATTATTTGACAGGTTTAGCATGTCAAGGCTGGTCAGCTTTGTAAGCGAAAATGGTACTTCTCCTTGGAGGTGATTTAGAGATAGGTTCAATCTCTCTAACTTCATCAGATTTCCAAGAGAAGATGGAATCTCACCAGAGAGAGAATTTTCACTCAGGTCCAAGATCACTTGCAACTCGGTCAGCTTTCCTAACTCAGGTGGTATAGAACCAGTCAGGAAATTCTCTGAGAGCCTCAGTTCAAAGATTTTCTTGCACTCCTGAATTGTTGAAGGTATCAAGCCTGAAAGATTGTTTCTCTGAAGATTAAGGACATTGAGAGAAGTAAGGTTTCCTATCTCCTGCGGTATGTTGCCTGAGAGTTTGTTGCTCTGAAGAGAAAGCTTGAGTAATCCTGAACAGTTGCCAAGCTCAGCAGGTATATTTCCATGGAATTCATTGAATGAAAAATCTAGCTCTCCAAGTTCTTCTAACCTCCCTAACCAAGGAGGCATGGTGCCTGTAAGCTGGTTATTATTAAGTAGGAAGTGTTGGATTTTTTTACAGTTTGAAAGCTGAGGTGGCACTTCTCCTGTTAGGTTGTTGAATGACAAATCAAAGAAGTTGAGTTTGGTGAGTGAGCCAAACTCAGAAGGAATTTCTCCAGAAAGATGATTGTGAGCAAGACGGAGACGACTTAGATTTCTTGACTGGGTTAGTGCAGAAGGAATGGGACCAGAGAAGCTATTGTTGGTTAGGTCTAATGCAGTAAGAGAATTTGAACCCAAGAGGGGAGAAATACTGCCGCTAAACCTGTTGTGTGAAAAATTGATGATGTTAAGGTTTTTGAGAAGAAAAAGGGATGCAGGAAGAGGACCTTCAAAGGAGTTGTTGTAAAGAGTTATCTTGTTCAGTTCTGTAAGGAATCTGAATGTTGCTGGCAAGGTTCCTGAGATCTTGTTATCTGCCAACGCCATGATCTGAAGCCTTTTGCAGTAGCCCAAGCTCGGTGGGATTGGACCTGACAAGTCATTCTGTCTCAGTTGAAGAACGTTTAGATTCTTAAGCTTCCCTATTGTTGCAGGAATCGATCCCGTAAAGTGATTTCCAAAGAAATCAATTTTTGTCAAGCTTGTGCAGTTTGTTAACTCTCTTGGTATTCCTCCTGACATCTGGTTGTCATAGAGATAGATGGTACTCAACCTCTGCAACTTCCCAATTTCTGGTGGGAGTCTCCCTGTGATCATGTTGTCAAAAAGAATTAAACTTTCCAAGTTACTCATGTTTCCGATTTCTGAAGGTAGATTTCCACTGAAGCTGTTATTATTGAGCTGAAGATCTGTGAGGTGCTCTAGTTTCTCGAGGCCAGACGGCAACCCTCCTTCAAAATTGTTATCAGAGAGGTCTAATTGTTGGAGGGAGCGGCAGTTCAGAAGATCCAATTGGAACTTGCCAGAGAGACTATTTCGAGCCAGAAAAAGTTGTTGCAGTTTCGATGAATTGCTGAGGCAGAAGTTGCTTGGGATGTTACCTGTCAAATCATTACCAGACAGAACTAAAGTTCTAAGATTCTTCATTTGAGCATTGAAGAGGCTAATGGCTCCTGAGAAATTATTTACTGATAAGTCAAGTGTCTCAAGCTGAACCAACTGGTTAAGCTGTGAAGGAATTTGGCCACTTAATCTATTTCCAAGTAAACTCAAGTACTTCAAGTTGGAGATCTGGCCTAGCTCAACCGGAATTGAACCTGAAAGGCTGTTATTGGCCAGGTTTAATATTTGCAGCGATCTAAGCACCCCCATTGAAGCAGGAATATCTCCCTCAAGCTTGTTGTTTGATGCTGCAAGATTTTGAAGCTCTTCACATCCATGAATCTCTTCTGGTATGTGGCCATCGAGACTGTTGTTCTGCAAGTCAAGAAATACCAGATGCTTCAAATTACCAATCCCAGATGGAATGCTTCCATTAAATTGGCAGTAGGCAAGACCCAACACTCTCAACTGAGTCAAGTTGCCTATACTTGGTGTAATTTCACCCGACAACAAGTTATCTCCTATCCTAAGAACTTGCAAGTTCTTCAAAAGGCCTATCTCTTCAGGAATCTTACCAGAGAGAGAATTTCCGTAGAGAAGCAGCATCTGCAAATTTTGAAGCTTTCCAAGCTCAGAAGGAATTGATCCGACAAGAGAATTCGAAGACAAGTCAAGTATTTCAAGAGATGTAAGATGCCAGAGCTCGTGTGAAATGGAACCGGATAGCTCTGAGCTTGACAAGTTAATGCCCAGAACATGAGTTTGATTAGGAGAGCAAGTGAGTCCATTCCAGCTGCACATATGAGCTCTTGGAGACCAGTTATCAAGAGCCCCAACAGGATCAACTAGTCCTGATTTGAATCTTAGAAGCGAATACGATTCTGCTGAATTATCATCATCAAGACTAACAGCAAGAACAGAATGGAGTATTGCCAGAAACAGCACCAAATTACACATTTGATCAGTGCTGCCCATTTCAAGTTGTATGGAAAAGATGAATCTCAAATGACAGTTCCAGTCACTTGTTTTAAGAGATTCATTTTAGTCAATTGAGGAACTTGATTCCATGATGAAAGAAAAGGCAAAAACAAACAAGTGAAGCTCAAGCTCAACAGAATCAGGAAGAGAAAAGACAAGATAGGATAAGGAACTGAAGAGGAATGTGAGTGAGAGAGACTCAAACTTGTTAACTGCTACGATGATGGAACCTTTGAAATTTATATAGTTCAGTGGAAGTAGGGCTGCTTATGATTTTTGTTTTGAAAGTTGACAATAATGAATCAATTGTATTCTAGCCTTAACCACAAATTATTTTCACACACAACCTGCTCTTCGTACCTTTTCAAGTTTTGCTAAAAGGTGGGGTATTTTTATTTATTTATTTTTTTTTTCCTTTTCCTCTCAAAAGCAATTATTATGGTACTCGACATAGTAGCATGTTTGATAGCTTGTGAGATGAGGAATTGTATATAGATAAGGTAAAGTGATTGGCATTGTTGAATGGAAAACAAAAGGTTAGGGGAGATACCCACTTGCTCCTCGTAAAAAATAAATACCCCACAAATGGGGTCTATCTAGTATGGTTTTAGATTGGATTTTTTCTATAGGAAATATCATCTCACTCTGATATCATATTAAGTAAGTTTAGCCAAAAAAAAACCCATCAGAAATGTTCCCAAAGATAAAGTAGAATTTGACTCTCTAAACCGGCCAATTACACTTTCAACAATTGTCGGCTTGAATTAGCATAAACGCATTATTGCTTGAAACTATATGCTGTTAAATGAGTGTAGAGGTTATTAATGATTAACGAAGCCAATATGGTCCAGCTGGTTTACCAATTCCTTGATGTAGTAGCATATGGACCAGATATATCATCAGGGCAGAAGAAAAGGAAATTGGAAAGCAATCACAGATAAAGATCAGTGACTAAATCTTGGTTTCCTCTGATGAATGGCCAGAATCATTTGTCTTCAGTGAGTTTATGGGGTTTTCCTAAGTTCATCTGTGTAGTATTTTCTTTAGCCCCCATCATTTTCCTTTTTGTGCGCATGCGTGTACCTTAGTGAATAGATAGGTGCAGTGCATTTTAAACATCTTGAGAATTTTCTTTGCTAGCTACTATTTTGTCCAGAATTTACTCACTGGTAGTCCACGGGCTGAATCTCACCTCCTCCCTCAACCTAAACCACCTAATACCAAATTAAAAACAAGAAGAAAACAGTAGAGCAAAACAACCACAAAGAATTATACAGTAGAAACCAACTTACTAATGATATTTAATTCCAGAATAAAGTCAAGACCACATGAAGTTTTTTCAAGAACTGCTTCTTTGGCCCAATTAGGACTTGATTAATTCTATTGAGAGATAAATTTGCCTCGGAATATCGAAAGGATTCTTCCAAAAAGAAGCTAAACATATAAGGACAAGCAAGTTCACTTCGAAGTTGATTGGAAATTGTGCTTGCATCGATGGCAGCTTTTTACATCGAACTTTGCTTAGCTTCTCAGGATCTAAGCAGAGACCACCACAATGAATTATATTCCAATAAGCTCTGTCCCATCAACAGCCCCAGACAAGGAAACAATGTACATATCAGCATGTACCGTTTGCTACCCAAGTGCTTCAATATTACTTTTGCTTTTGCTAAGGAAGAATACTGCCCTAGTGACTGTAATCACTTTCTGCTTCCTCACTTCCCTCCCTCTCCACATGCGATTCCTGGAAACACCGAGTCAAGATCACCATCATCCTTCCAATTCCGCATGCTGGGATATGTTAGATCTTGTGCAATTAATTTTAAATTTTGACTCTCTATCTATACCTGCCCTTTGTTATGATAAACAGAAAGAAAGAAAAAACCATTTGGCGATAAGGGTAAGCACATGACACCATTCAATCTCAGATAATCAAGAAGGTCATTAAACAAACTGATCGTTTCTTATTTTCTTCTTTTGCGAGAGGGAGTTTTTTTTAGCTTATACCTAATCAGGGTTTATTTAAACTCATCTAGAGGAATGTTATCAGTCTACAATTTACAAGGAGTGTGTTTAAAAATCATCACGCCATTGACAGACAAAAGAGCAATGGAAAAAAGAGGATAGAGCCAAAAGAGAAGGTACATAATTGAGTATGCGAATGAGGACCATAATCGAAGGTCAATGGACGGTAGGAATTTCATATTGTAGGCATAAGAAGCTCACAAAACAACTCTCAACGCTGAAATATGAATATAAATATTTTAGTCCAAATGAAAACTCAGGTAAGAGAATGAAAAAACAAAAGTGTCTGGTAGCATGTGCATGATGGAAGATGAAGCAAGAGGTTATAACTCTGGTAGCTTAGAAATAGGCAAAGCCTCTAGTCATGTACTTTAAGGTAAGAGTGTTGGTTGTAAATACTAATCATCCAACCGTTCAGATGAGGCTCAGATCACTTCATTAGACTTGGGTTTTCTTTGCAAATAACAATAGTATTGACAGTGGGTGTTACTGGAAAATAACCCTAATTAATTTAGGGTTTTTTAAGGGGAATATAATGTAAGAGAATATATATAATAATCTGCCTATGAAAAAAATTAGGGTTCACCATGAATTAGCAGGTCTATTTTGTAACTCACTCATGTAAGGGTAGTTTGCTCATGTGTAGCCTGTAAAGCTCAACATAAAAGAGTAGATATATATAACAAAAAACAAAATGAGAGGGAGAAGATATAGAAAGGTAGAGGAGAGGGAAGGTAGTCAGCTTAGTGGGCTCTACAAATCAACCAAGGATTGCGCTAGAAAAATCATCCTACATCCAGTCGGGGTCAGGGTGAAACCAACTTAACAGCTCAATAGGCTAAGATCGAACCTCATGGAGCTCATTTAGGCCTGAACTAAACTAGTCTAGTGAAACTTTTTTAGGGCTTGACCCCAGACAATCTTTGAAGCTTAAAGGTTGTCTGGCATTTTGATTTGAAAGTGTTTATAAAAAAAATTAAATTTTATTTTAGTTTTTATTTTAAATTGTAAAATTTTAGTGTTTTTAGATATTTTGATGTGTTGATGTCAAAAAATTATTTTTAAAAAATAAAAAAATATCATTTTGATGCATTTCTAAATGAAAAACACTTTTAAAAACAACCGTAACCACACTCCTAAACAATAACTAACCTAGACAAAAAAACATTTTATATTATCTACCCCATAACAAAAACATCATTATTAAAAAATTGCTTTATTAAAAATGAAGAGAAATTGCTTTATTAAAAATGAAGAGACTATAAACAATGCAAGAAATGTTTATAATATATACATGTAACCTTGATTATAAGAAGTGTGAGGTTATTATTAGCATGTGAATTGGAGATACAATGATATGTTTTGTACCAGAAACTATTGATATTATGGCATTAAGACTCGACAAATATAGAAGTAAAAGGATGTGGCTATGTAAAGGAATCTTGGCACACCATTTCACATGGTTATGCTAGAGAGTTTTGGTCCACTAAGATAATAATGATTATGTTAGAACTTTTCTACCATGATAATGGTGAGTGTCCGTTATAATCTTTTTTTTAACACTTCACATCTTTTTTTTTTAATCTAAAGAAATTTATTTATGATAGGTGAGGAACCTTACTCTTTTTTTATTGATTTTCTTCTTAATTTTAAATACATCTAATTGAATTATGAAAACTTTTGGTTAAGGAGAGTACATGGTTAGTACCTTTACCAATAGAAATGGTAGGGCTAAACCTTTTTATTGTTTTGGTGGGGGTAAAAGAGTTGAATCTTTTCATCAAGGTGATATGGAGCCTTTATCCTTTAGACACCAAACTATTTAACCCTAAGATCCATGTAAAAGCAATGTAACCATTGTTATTATTAGTCATTTAAATAATAATAATAAAAAAAAAAACATGAAAGTAAGGTATAAAGGTATTGTTGGAAATCAAAGAAACAAAAGTCAACACAATTCAAAACTGGAATTGTGCTTAAATAAAGAACAATGAAGAACACTAAGGAATAGCAAGAATGAGCAGAATTCAATATAAGGTTATTGCTATCCCTCTCCTTTATTTATAGCCAAAACTTGAAGAGTTACATTCAAATAGGATTTCCTAATTTGATTACAACTTCTTCTTCTGTAAACTAAATAAGAAAATACTTGAACTGAAAATTTGATCAAACAAGGTGATCTTTATTTAGGAAACATAATAATTGAAAGCTAGTCTAATTCTAACACTTGTTGTAGACTTGGAATCAGTCTTCAATCTTCAACACTCCCCCTTGGTTCCAAGACTACAGGGCTGCACAATCCAACCTTTTCTCTTAGGTCTTCAAATCTCTCTTTAGCTAGTGATTTGGTGAACAAATCAGCCAGCTGATCTTTAGAAGTGCAACACTTCATTTCCCTTTCTTGTTGGAGTTGTCTTAAGGCATTAAACTCGATTTTCATGTGCTTGGTTTGCTTTCCTAATTGACAAGTTTCACAAAAAACAACTTCATCTTGTATATTAGACAATCCATATGCCTTCTGCAAATTTATCATTCTTCTTAAGGTAGTATAGTTGAAATGACCTAACCTTTTATTCCAAAAAATAGATTCATCTACCTTGCATGTGTTGACATCCCAACATGTTTTTTTCCAATCAACATTGAAACTTCTATTCAACATTCTTGTAGACAGCAATAACACTCCATTTTTATCTTTGATATCACACACTCCATCACTAAAGAGTAATGAATAGCCAGACTCCATCAGCTGCCCCACATTAACCAAATTATGATTTAGTTGAGGTACATATAAGACATTGTTTAGAATTTTTGTACCTGCTTTTGTCTCCACTGCAATGGCTCCTTTACCTTCAACTCTAACAAAATCTCCATTACCAATTTTTACTCTTGATATGTAGTTTTTGTATAAGTTCCTGAATATACTGAGATTTGTTGTCATGTGGTTAAAACAACCACTGTCAATGAGCCAAAATGAATCATCTCTCTTTGTTGTATTGCACATCTGTTGAATTGTGGCTACAAATAAAAATTCATCTTTGATTTATGAAGTGTCCTTTTCTTGAGCCTGTTTGACTTCATCTACTCTGGTTTTGCAAAATTTTTGTATGTGACCGAATTGATTGCAATTTCGACACTGCACATTCTTGTACCAACACCATTCCTCAAAGTGATTTGTTTGTTGACAATATTTGCATGCAGGGAACTCTTTCTTTTCTTTCCTTATCAGGTTGTGTTGCTAGTTGCTAGATTGTTGATTATTTGGTCTCCAGTCTCTTCCCTTTTCCATCTTTCCACTTTGGTTATTTCTGGAAAAATTCTGAGTGTGATTCTTCCCTTTGTAGACAGCAACAAGAGCATTCTCACTTGTTCCTTCCTGTCTGTAGGCTTGCCTTTGCTCCACAGCTTGTAGAGCATTCACAAGCTCTTGAAAGCTCATCTCAGAAAAATCCTTTGAATCTTCTAATGAGCAAATCTTATGCTCAAACTTTTCAGGTAAGCTCACTAGCATTTTTTCCACAATTTGAGATTCTAGAAATTCTTCTCCTAACAGTCTCACTTGATTCACCAATTTTAAGATGTGTGAAGAGAAGTCTTTGATTGTGTCAGATTCCTTCATCTTCAACGCTTCAAATTGCCTTTTCAAATTCAAAATCTGCATCTTTCTTGATCTCTCATCTCCTTGAAATTCAGCCTTTAGTTTATCCCAAGTTTCTTTAGCCGTTTTACAAGCCATGATTCTTGTAAAAATTTCTTCACTTACTGCATTATGAATGCAAGTAAGTGCCTTGAACCCTTTAGCCTTTTCTTCATTGAAAAATTTCATTTGAGCCACAGTTGGATTGTTTCCAAGAGGTGTCGGTTGTTTGTCTTTCTCCACAAACTCTCATAAATCGAAAGCCTTCAAATATGCCTTCATCTTCACTACCCAAATTCCAAAATTCTGAATAGTAAACACTGGTGTTTTTGGTGAAAAAGATGCATAATCCATTCTGAAAAATTCAACCGTGATTCGTTGAAAAAGAAGTTTAACAATTGCTGCCGTGAAGCCTTTGTGCAATTGTTTTAAAAGATTTGAGAAGAGTAACTAATCCTTCTACTTCAATATTTGGCAGAATAATAAGAACTCTCATTTTTCACTCCCTTTCCTTTCAAAGTCAATAACTTTGAAAAATCTCACTTAAATTCTCTCGTTTTTCACTCAATCAATTCAAAGATCCTAATCTCATTTTTTTTTTCTTTCAAAAACACTTCAAAGCCCTTAGCTTTGATTTCCCTTTTTAAAACCTCACTTTTAATCTCTCATGTTTCACACAATCCCTTCAAATATCCTAATAGCTCTGATACCAATTGTTGGAAATCAAAGAAACAAAAGTCAACACAATTCAAAACTGGAATTGTGCCGAAATAAAGAACAATGAAGAACACTAAGGAATAGCAAGAATGAGCAGAATTCAATATGAGGTTATTGCTATCCCTCTTCTTTATTTATAGCCAAAACTTGAAGAGTTACATTCAAATAGAATTTCCTAATTTGATTACAACTTATTCTTCTGTAAACTAAATAAGAAAATACTTGAACTGGAAATTTGATCAAACAAGGTGATCTTTATTTAGGAAACATAATAATTGAAAGCTAGTCTAATTCTAACACTTGTTGTAGACTTGGAATCAGTCTTCAATCTTCAACAGGTACAAGTCTAGGACTCTTTTCCCATGAAATAATAATTAGGACACGTCAAGTAGCAACTTGAGAGTTTGAGATCATGGCCTCCATATGTATATTTAAGTTAAGGTATTCCCTGTCCTTGTCTGGTTTTATTAAAGATGTATTTTTCTATTACAACTTGTGTGTGAGCTAGTTGCATCCAAATAGATGAATGACTCTAGTAGCTTTTGACAAATATTTGAGACTTAAAAGTCTAATTTTAATTGTTTATTTGTTTAAGTATTATTATAGTTTATCGATTTTTCGTGAGAGTAAGAAATAATTGTCATGATTTTACACTTTTTTTTCCAACTAAAGAGCTTGAAATCTCTTAAATGATATTTTTTTAAGATAAGTAATTGTACATAGAGAATTAGAAAAAATGAATGGGTTATAATAATTTAGTAACCTTTATTATAAAGGTATAAGGATGTTTTCTAGTTTAAAAGATATCTAGTTCAGATAATGTTCTTCCACTTTTAAGCCTAAATAAGAAGTGTATTTAGAAAATTCATTAATAATTGTCAATATCATATCTTTTTGGTTGGCTAAAGGGTTTTCTTCAAGCAATAATGTTTATGATATGAGATATACATATCATTTTCTTTATTGTTTTTGGTATCATAAACTTTAAACTCATATTTGTCTATAACGTTTGTAGGTGGCCTTAACTCCTTAAGATAGGTTTTAGAAAAACAAAAGACCAATAAGCCTTGAATTCACCATTGTCAATATCATTAGATAAAAATAAAACAAAAAAGGTGATAGAGTCTTAGAAGGAAAATAAGACTAAATAAGAGGAAATTAAAGTAAAGATAATAAAATAATCATATCAAAGGGGTGAGATGGCTAACATTAATATAGACATTGTTAGAAATAGTTATGTTATTCATTAAAGAAGTAAATAGAGGATTGGTTCTCAATCTATCATTTATGGTTCTCTTATGAAAATGACACCATCACCAAGTTTTGCATAGGCTAACACCCCAAGTCCTATTAATTGTGCTCATTAAGTAGAGAGAACTCCATTGTACCTTGACTATTTTTATAGGTAATAATAAGTTGGATTGTAGGTGTTACCTGCAAAATAACCCTCCAATGTTTATATCAATTTAAGGATTTTTCAGGAAGATAAAGAGATAACTTAAATGTTTTTTACTTTTTTGTGTTCCTAAGATGATCAGTATCTTTTCTATCTTGCTAAACCTAAGAATATATAGCCTACCTTGAACAAATTCTAGAAAAGCTCACAATAAAGTGACAAATCTATTTCATAGCTCACTCATGTTAAGACTACTTACCCATCTGTAGCATGTACAAGGCAACATAGATTACAAAGAGAGAGAGAGAGAGAGCGAGAGAGAGATATGAGATGAGAGAAGATGAGCATGTTAGATTCTAAAAATTAACCCAAGGTTGGGTTAGAAAAACCAGCTCAAGTTTAGTCGGGACAAATCCAACCGAGCAGCTCAATCAGGCAGAGATTGAGCCTTATGGGGCTCAGTTGGGGCTCAACCCAACCAAAAAAAAAAATTCAGTATTAACACGTTCCATATCAGTTGGTATTGACTAAATTCAGTATGCAGGGACCAAAAAACTGCATTATAATAACTCCCAGTAAATGCGGACCTTCACATTGAAAGACAGATAAGATGGTTTTAATTTGGTATTATCTGCTCCATTCTTCCAAAGAGCTTGTTTTGGTAGCCAACTCTTCTTTAAAGTCCCCTGCAAACTGGGATCTCTAGAAATATGTGAGGTCCTCATCAAGAAATATCTGACCATTATGTCCTTGCTTCATCATTCTAAAGCAAAGAGGCAAGTGATTGTTAAATGGTTCCAACTTATTAGTCTCGAGGGTAACAACATAATTGCAAAATTTATAGAGTCAAACAAACAATATGACAAATCAAATTTAGTAGTAATTAGAGTTTCAAGAGCACAGAAAACACTGGCATGCATGCTTCCCACAGAATAATATTAAGATGTTGAACATGTCAGCAATATATGAAAACACCTTGAAACCTTGATCGTACTTTTTAATAAACCAAATAATACAAGAAAATGATTTGTACGCTTCAAAATTTCAATAACTTGTTTCAGTAAAAAGATGAGTGCGGATGCATTCATATGTATAAATTAGCCAATTTGACTTTTGTAGCACAATCTATAATATGAAAAATCTAGAAGGAAAAAGGATCAGTATACAGGTAAAAGTGGCCAATGACAAAAACCTAGTGCTGTTTAGCATTCTGATCACAGATCAGAAACCTCAAAACAACACAATAATGCAGAAATCACATCACTGCCACTTTTAGCAGCACTGCTCTCCAGTATGTCTTCATTCAAAGAGTCCCACCAGTGCCACAATTTTTCACCATGCTTTCAATAATTAAATTCTTTAATATCCATTGAGCTCCAACTTCTCACCATACCAGAACCATAGCCCAAACAAGTAAGAAGCCTACATGTATTGTATTACATGAATCAAGCACTGGCATTCTAATCGGCAATGTGAGATACAGCCATACCAACTCTTCGATGTTCAAGCATCACTCTGCAGTCCTGGAAGTTGGTGGGAAAAATTTCATGAGGAAGCTTGATAGCGACCAAATGCAGATGACCCCAAGGAATTGAAGGACATTCAAAAGTGTGCCTAAAGAGCTGCTTATCTCCAAATTGTGTGAGGTCATTTCAGCTCCTCTCACTGTGAATGACAGGGCTGTCACCAATTGTGCGGCTCTATTCAGTTGATGTAATCTATAAACCTGTTAATCACAAAGAATATCTTACAATTACATTTAACTGACTAGTAACAATAAATAACTCAAATAGAAATCTCCTATTAGGCCAAATATAATGGGCTGAACTGTACATATCATGAGACTTCTAGACTGTATATCAACTATAAAACCAAGTGTATCAGAGTGTAAAACTAAACATTGTTTCTTTCTTCCCTTTTTTTTCCCTCTACAAACCTAACCATACAGACAACTGTAAGAAAATCAGTCAAAGATAGGTCACATCTGCCCTTACTTGAAAGATGATTGGAATGACAGGCCAAGAAGGTGACTTCTGATATCTTGCATACTGCTCAAATGCGAATTGTACTACGATACCAACCAGGTATGGAGCAAGAGTTGCAGAAGCTGCAGGGCCAGTCCATGGCCAGACCAAGCCCATTGTAACCATGGGAATTATAAGACTAAGTACCAAGGCAGCAACAGAAGAGATTCGCTGTCCCAACTGGGGAACCAGGGTTCTGTCATCGTTTACAGCAGATAATGGTTCCACTGGCCTCCTCAAATGGTCTATTAGCAGAAGAAAAACAGCAACACCACAGTAGAAAAGAGCTTCCGTGAAGAACAATATGAGGAAATCTGCAGACAGATATAACAAAGGAATGTTCAGAGAAGCAAATAAATCCTGCAATCAAATCAGGAACTAAACGCAAAAACTTAAAGAAATCATATCCTAGAAACAAATATCACTTCCTATTCTTTAGAGAGTGACGAATATTCAAGTATATTAGACTTAGAGACATCATAACCTAGTTGCTCACAACTTTAATGCTATTTGATAGAATCTTCTAGCACCATTCATTTCCTAGAAACAAATATCATTTCCTATTCCTTAGAGAGTAACTACTATTCGAGTTATATTAGACTTAGAGACATCATATCCTAGTTGCACACAACTTTAATGCTCTTTGATAGAATTTTCTAGCACCATCCTTCACTAATATCCTCCATACCTCATTCTCCCGAGTTGTTAGCATTAACTATCAATTATCCTTTACAGCTGTCTAAAATAAATGTCAACTGAAATCTCTAAGACGGTCTCTGGCTCCTTGCCAATAACCAATAATTACAGGAAGACATAAATAGGGTGATGTTACCAAGATTCCTACAAATGTAGTCTAGTCTAATTAAATACAATGACCAAAACCAATAAACCAACCCCTCCTCCTAGACAATCTTAGGATTTTTTTTCCATTCTTCTATGCAGTTTCCTGTATCTTTCACTTTCTTTACTTTCTCATTTAATGCATGTCAAAACTAACAATTGACATTAATTGAGAAGCAATATCATAACAAAATAAGGAAGCCTGATCACCTGTCAGCAAAGAGTCCTCAAATACTGCGGAGAGTATTTTGCGTAAATAAAGTGACGGGAAAATGAAAGAGGCTACAAGGGCAGCAGGACCGATAAACCATAATAGACTGTTTGGATTCCTTTGCACATTAGATACAATGACTTCATTCACCATTTTATAAGGCCGATTATAAAATGAAATTAAACCAGGTTTCCCATCAGTTCCTGGGAAAGGATTAGTTGAACTGCTAGTAGTAGGGAGAGCTTCAGCAGTTGGATGGTCAACTTCTTGTTCTGATGCATCCGGTGCGTGCTCATTGTACTGTGGCTGATCTTGAGAGGCCGCAAAGATAATATGTTGCCTTCTGGGAAATTTTCCCTTTAATTTTGGCATACCATCTATGAAGTGGCATGAGTGGAACATGCAAAATACAGAAGAAGACGATTAGAAGGCAAATTTAGCACAGTAACCAGGACTGAGAATTGAGGAAACCAAATATAAAATCAAATTGCAGAATCTAATCAATAGAGGATAAATAACAATCTCATGTTCTACTCACCTTGACACATGAAATTGGTATATTGATCCATTTTCATAAAGCATAATTTTGAAGGAAGTGAATTAGATGCACTTCACATGTGCTTTATTCATTCTTAAAAATATGAATCTAACCTTGTTGATTTGTTGGACATTTTGTCCTTAAGATAAAGGATAAAAAAGAACTTGCTCACCTGTCTTGATGACTGGAGTATGGACAAACTTTGGGACTATAAAAAATTTTCAAAAAATTATTAAAAAAAGGCAAGTGAAGACCAATATTACGGAAAGAAGGGCATGACAAGAAAAACCAAATTTGTCATGCACTGTCTACTGTATGAAGGCTCTAGCATCACTACAGTTAGCACCATCATGGACTAAATCAGAATTATGGGAGTTAAATTGCAAAAATTTAGAGATTTGGCAATCATTCAAGTAGTCTAGGAACTTACCATTAGCATTTCTAGGCGTGTAATGCAGTCCATTATATGGTCTTTCTAACAAGCTCAGCTGAACAATGAAACAAGAGTGATGTGTCAGAAAACTACCACGGAGCTTGCCATCTAGAAATAGATCTTTAGGAATCTTTGGTTAAGTTTATCATAATGCAGCAAGAAGTCAAACAGTGCATCAAGCTCATTAAGAAGAATTCGCTGATTTAAATAGAAACTCTGCCAGAACAATATCATAAATCTGACATTACACAAGAGTTTGACTCTAATCAACATAGCAACAATCTAAACAAGAAAAACAGTTAAATTGCTGACAAATTCACATGGTATAGAATTAAACAAAAAAAATATGAGAAAAAAAAAAAGAGTGAGCATTAGTTAAGGCAGCTGAGATGTTTTAATCAGTTGGTCTCTTCCAAATCTGGTGAAGATTTTACAAATAAAATCCTGAGAAACATGACTGATTATTAAGGTAAGAATATATTAGTTGTTGTCAAGTTCAAAAGTGCATATCATAGGGAACTGCCCTGGTTGGAGCATGTGACACTGGCCTCGTTTTGAATGCATACATTTGGGGAACATCTAAAGGAATGAAGAGGAAAAACCATGAAATATGAAACCATCAACTGGAGAGTCAATCAGCCAACATAACTTGTATCATCACATAAATACATCAAAGGAAAAACATGGCTCTTATGGGCCATAGACTAGAGTGCAAAACGCACCTTATCTTTCAATAGAAACAACAACGCTAACAGAATAAGTGGAGAGGATATGCACATTTGATTCTCATTTTACGAGTGTACAACGAAAAATTAATCCCTCAACAGAAGTTTAACACCACTTTCTAATTCCATGTTTTACTACAGGAGGGTTTAATTACTCACCCCTTCTCTCAAATTCCACTATCATAGTTATTAAAAAAAAAAAGAATAGAGGCGATTTCTTTATCATTATTGGTGAGATTCACCATACAATAAAGTTAACTCCTAAAATCTGATCCCATTTGTAATAAAAAAAATCACCCAAAAAATAACTTGCGATTCTAAGAAACATTAAAACAAAATGCCGTCACTAATTGCAAAAATCACAAGCATCTCATTTGAAGAATAACTATCCAATAGGCCGAACTCAAAAAACAAATTTAGACCAAATTACTCCTTTCCATCATCATGTCACTGAGAATCAATTAAAAAATAATTCTTACCACACACAAAGCAATAACAGGAACCAGCAATACTATTATGGGAGACTAAAACAAAGCAAGAAAAGATACCTGGGAGCCTCTCCTTATTTTAAAAGGAGAAGAAAGTGGAGTGGCAATGCAAGAAAATGAAGAAGAAGCAACTTTGACTGCCATCTGAATAAGTAAATGTAACAGCAAAACCCAGTTCAGTAGAGATTTAAGTAAAGCATTTTGTATGATTTTATAGCAAACCCATTTGAGTTTGAGGGATTTTAAGGATACCCATGTGAGATATTATTAAGGAAATGGGATTTTATCAAAGATGGTAGATAAATTTGAGGAAGTCGGAGATTTTAAGGTGCTGGTTTGTTTTGGTTTGGTTTTTGGCTTCTTTCTTCGTAAATAGAGAAGGTGGACTTTGGTCAAGTTCTATTTCTGAGGAGAATTCTTTCAGTTCAATTTCCCAAATTCCCGTCCTTTGATTCCTTTCTTTTCCCGTGGTATTATGTATATTTTCATCATATTAAAATAAAACAATCGCTTTTAGAGAAATTTGACTAGCCAACTTTAAGGTATTGTTTTCAAGTTACTGTTTATCATTTTATTTCAAAAAAAAAATAGAAAAAAATTAAATTAATTTAAAATTATTTTTGATATTATAATAACCTCAATCATACTCTAAAGCTATTTCGGTGGTTTCAGAATAAGAATAAGAATCTAATTGCAATTTGTTTGCTTGTAAATATTTTTCAATTTTTTTTAAAATGTTCTATGAAATTAAAAATGACTGTTGATAAATAAAGTCTAAAATTATTGCGTTCAAAAACACATGTTCTTAATATTTCAATTTTGGAAAACCTGAGAAATGTTTTATTTAGAAAATATGGATTCATTTTGACTCCACTATTATTCAATCTCCTATTCATTACTTGAAAAATTGTTCAACTGAGACTCTTGTTTCTGTGTTGAAAAGCATAGAATAAAGATGAAAACTGAGAAACTCTTTTCTATATACAAACATTAAAACACAACCCTAAAGTTTATGTTCATTCTGTTCTTGTTGCGTACTTGCATTACAGAGTTGAGTTTGGAAAATGAGAGTGGATTTTCTCTCCCTTTTGCCTCTTGGTTTAAACAAGACCAGTTACCCTTTCTATGTTAACAAACTAGTTAGCGATGGAGAAGTAATTAACAGTAATGAGCAGATAAATGTTCCATGTGGATTAAGCTACGTATTCTCTGCAAAAAGTTGGCCCTGATGACACTCTACTTTTCTCTTTAATTCATTTGGTATCAATGATCAGGATAAGATACCCTCCATAATCTTTTCATGGGATTTGTCCCCGGGTACTGTGGTAATATTATAGTTGTTAATATGATTCCGGTCATTGTTCTGTTTTTTTTATTGGAATGGAATGTTCTGGTTTTGGAGTGTTTTTGCATGTTATTTCGGAATTGTACTGTTTACGTATAATTAATTAATTATATATATAAAAAAATTAAAAAACAAAAAAATTAAATATAATTTTTATTTTTTATAAAATCAAAATTGATACAATAATTTTATTTTTTTAAAATATATATTTTTTAAATTTTAATATATATATATATATATATATAAAATTATATATAGCATGTTTGTCTAGTTGGACAAGCTTGCAGCCATAAGTTTATATTTGTCCGGCTGCATGTTTGTCCAGCTGGACAAGCATGGCCGAACAAATTCATTCCCACATCGCTGAAATAAGAAGTTTACTAACTTCCTGTGGCTTTAAATGATGAAGGACTGAAGGTTATCCTATCCCACATTGAATAAATAAAGTTCAAGTCAAAGAATTGTGTCTATAAAATTAAAACAAGAAGACATGCAAAACAGCACACACGGAATGATCTAAGGTCAATGACATCAAATGTATTTAGAATGTGTGCTGGTTTAAGAGTTAAATAAAAAGTAAAATGATTTTTTTATGTAGCCGAAACGGCACACATGGAATGAAACCGAGGTGTTCCAACCGGAATGTGGCCAGAATTTCCAAAACGGGCTGGAATAAAAACCGAGATGAAATCGATCTCGTTTTGCTCTGGATTTTTAACTGGCATGGCATGTTTTGGCCGGAACTAACAACTATGGATAATACTAGTTTGATGGCCCGCACTTCGTTGCAGGCGGAGCAAAAAATATTTATAATTGTTCAAATTAAAATATAATATTTCTACATGTAAAGTTTGATATAATGAAACAAATCAAAATACCGTATTATAACAATAGTAACATCGAAGTGTTAACTTCTAAAATTATAATCACTATTATTGTCAAAACAATAACAATTACTAAACTACCTCGAGAGGAAAAAAAGCAAGTAAAAACAAAAACTCAAATTATTATTATTATTCTTAATATTAATATTATTATTGCGTTAATAACAAACAAAAACAAAATTAAATCAAAGATTAAAAGAAGTCTAAAAACATTAACAAAAGAGCAAATAAAAAAATAAAAAAATATGATAAAACAAAAATAAAAATTATTACTTGAAAAAAAATCATTTCAGTTTAAAACTAAAAACATTGATCGCACTACGTTGCGGGTTGAGCAAACAATTTTTATGATTATTGGGATTAAAGAAATTAATAGGATTTGTTGGTCTAAAATTAAAATATAATATATATACAAAATATAATATAATAAAACAAATTATCACGCCCTATTATAAAAATAGCAAAATCAAAGTTTTAACATCTAAAATTATCATTGCTATTACTGCCAAAACAATTAGAATTATCAAATTATTCTGAGAGAAAAAACACTAAAAAATATTAACAAAAGAGTAAGCAAGAAAAATAATTAAATTTATTATTATTATTATTATTATTATTATTATTATTATTATTGTGTTGATAATGAATAAAAAAACTAGAAATAAATGAAAGACAAAAAAAAATCCTAATAACTATAACAAAAGGCCAGATAAAAAAATAAAATCAAAATTATCAGGAAAAAAAATAATCTAACTTGAAAATATATAAAAAAAAAAAACCAATAAAAACCTAAAAGAAAGAGCAAATAAAAAAAATATAATAGATGATAAAACAAAAATAAAAATTATTAGATGAAAAAAATCATTTAATTTGAAAAATTTTAAAAATATATGTTCTACATTGCAGGCTAAGCAAACGATTTTTATAGGATTTGCTGAATCAAAATTAAAATATAATGTTTATATATATGAAATTTAATATAATAAAATAGCTCAACATACCCTATTATAACAATAGCAAAATAAAAGTTTTAAAATCTAAAATTATCATTGCTCTTATTATTAAAACAATTAAAATTATCAAATTATCTTGAAAAAAAAACACTCAAAAACATTAACAAAAGAGTAAGTAAGAGAAACAATTAAATTATTATTATTATTATTATTATTACTACTACTACTACTACTACTACTATTATTATGTTAATAATAAAAGAAACAAAAATAAATGAAAGACTAAAAAAATCCTAGAAACTTTAACAAAAGATCAAACAAAAACATAAAAGAAAAATAAAAATTATCATTGTTATTACTGTCAAAACAATAAAAATTATCAAATTATCCCGAGAAAAAAAACCTAAAAATATTAACAAAAGAATAAGTAAGAAAAATAATTATATTATTATTATTATTATTATTATTATTATTATTATTATTATTATTATTATTATCATTATTATTATTAGTGTGTTAATAATGAAAGAAAAAAAATGAAAGAATAAAAAAATACTAAAAACTTGAACAAAAGTTCAAACAAAAAAATAAAATAAAAATAAAAATTATCATTATTATTACAGTTAAAACAATAAAAATTATCAAATTATCCCGAGAAAAAAAAAACTAAAAAACATTAACAAAAGAGTAAGCAAGAAAAATAATAATAATAATAATAATAATAATAATAATAATAATAGTAATAATAATAAATCATAATATGAATTAATAATAATTAAATAAAAAGATTAACATAAAAAATTAAAAGTATAAGGGCTGAAATGAAAATTAAATATAAGAGGATTCAAATAAACAATTAAAAGTATAAGGGCCGAAATGAAAATCAAATATATTATCAATTTCAATCAAAGGATAAAATTGAACAAATTGAAACTTCAGTATCGAATAAATTAACCTTTTTAAACTCAATCTGGAAATTAAAAGGAGGACCGAAGTGAAACATTAACATTCAATCAATTTCAATCGAAGGACCTAATCGAACTAAATCAAAACTTATATAAACAAAATAAGAACCATAAATAAAATAAAAAGTCCAGGGACCTAAGTGAAACTATGTAAAATCCGAGGGACTCTCCTGCACTTTTACGTGCAGGAGAGAGAAAAACGGCGGCATCGGTTTTAACCAGCCACCGCCGCGTCCACGGGCACCTGGGGATCACACGGGCCACACCGGAAGGACGACCACACGGCTGCGCATCGAGAGAGAGGCCGGTAGCTTGTCTCCGGCCACCGTAGCACGCCGCAAGCGCCACACAAAGAGGGCGTGGGACTGCATACCGTCGGCCGCGTGTTCCGCACGCACCAACAGTTAAAAAGAAAAAAATAAAAAATAATGGTCAATTACCGGTACACCCCTGTGCCTAAGTCATCAATTTTGTCTTATGAGGGGTAAACCTGTAATTAGTCATTTTCAAAAAAAATATAAAATATTAAAAAGATAAGCGGACCGAACCGGTCTGGTCCGAAATTGTGCAATTACCGCGGAGCCCCTCCACCTATAACCGTTTTTTTGTCTTTTTCGAGGGCTAAAAACATGATTTCACTATGCAAATAATGATAAAAAAATCAAAAAACTAGAAAACCAACTTAACCAAACGAACCGAAAACCGAACCGACCCAAAACTACACTATTAAAATCTACAATGTTTTTAGACATAATACACAGTGAATTCCCGTCTTCTTTTAGTTTATGTTATAATTATAATAATAGTTCGGGACAGTGGCCATGACTTTTTTTATCAATTTTTGTTTAGTATCAAATTCAGCAGCATTAACAAACCAGACGACAATGGTAAAGGATGAGAGAGGAAGAGACCTGCAATTTAAAAGGAAATTGGGGGGGGGGGGGGTACTTGCTACTAACGAGGATGCAGAAGGCCTGAGAACCATGGGAAAGGATCCCAGGATACCTTCTTTCTCTCTCTTTTTTACTTGTTTTGGTTTTAAGGGTATATTGAAACCATACAAAATATCATTAATTGCCCGATAATAGAGTTGAACACTTACATGCTACTATGGAACCTCAAAGAACATGATACAAAAAGGAACAAGGTGAAGGGAAGCGCGTGCAATAATGGGATTAGTCAGAAATAGGAAAAAACTGCTTCTGTTGTGCTCCTTGACTTGCTTGATGATATGAACCCGAGTCTAAAATGGGATTGGTCAGCACTTCTTAAAAAATCTCAACCTCTTGAAACATTTTCCAAATAAACTCTAACCTTGACACTTTTCCCTTGCCTATAATATAACCATATTTAGATCAGATTAGCCCTCTTTAAAAACCTGATTGCCCTGCAATAGTAGGGCCATATAGATTCCACATAATCTATGTACTTCTCCGTCAACCATTCTTGCAATTCCTTCGTCTTTTTTCTTGAAAACTCTTTGCGGTCTAAGTTCTTAATGTGTAGCACAGGTTGCAACACATGAAATTGTATGTCGTCTTTGAGCTTCCCCTGTCTGATATAGCCAGAGGCCACAAGGTAGTAGGTAGGTACATTCTTGATTACTTTAACTGTCTGCCTAAAGCTGAAGACATAGAGAGCCCACAGGCCCTGGAATAACTTGATGTAGATGGCAAGAATCAGGGGGCCCATAATCCACAATGGAGTCAATTCTTTTGACACTCCAGCTCCATATATCACATTAACAGCCAGGAACAAAGGGGTGCTGAAATTGCACCAGCACAAGTTAGAAGCAGCCAAAAAATCTTAAGAAGATAGTGAATATTACAGACTAAAAACCCGAGATATGTTTACAAAATGTGATCATTTAGAAATCAAAAGTTGGAAGAATTCTTGCATCATTAATAGATTACATGTAGTAGTGTGGCAAAAACCTCTCAGACGATATATAAAATCAAATACTAGTTTTGCCAGTCCAGTAACTCAACAAAAACTCACTGCCTCACTGTAGTTGAGTCAGCTAAATAGTAAATCCTTAACTTAACCTATTTTGAGTCACATTTCTCATCAGAACGAGTGATTTACGTTTATTCACAATCAGATAGTAGCAGAAACAACAATACTTACAATGTCAGTATGGGTATCTTTATTGTTGCATCCAGAATCAGGAAGTGACACCAAACCAACTTTACAATCTCAACTCCTTCCTTATTTTGGATGGTATTTTGAGCTTGTTGCAATTCTTCTCTTGGAGGAGGTCCTTCCAGAATCTCATCTGCAACTTGACTTGGTGACTGTGTCCGTGACATGCTCAGCCATTTCTTGAATAAATTTTTAATAGCAGGAGATCCTGAGATTCTGTCATTTGCTTCAGAAGTATAGGAAACTGGAATACTGTGCACCTTTGAAGAGTCCATTTTGCTCTCCCCACTTTCTTTTGGCACATAAGAAAGTTTAACAGAATTTTTGGAAATTTTGGATCCATTTGTTCTGCCTCCCGATTCATCATTTTGTGCAATACCTTTAAATGCTGAAATTCTCAAAAGCTTTACTTTGGGTCCAGGAGCAAAAGCCCCTGCACTGTGAAAACAATGCGGCTCAATCTCAATTTGCATCAACAAAGAGAAACGGCAGATCATGAATTCAACTACATAGGCTTATCTTACCTTAAACAAAGATCATGTCTTACTGAGAAACGCATATCTGTTCTCCTAAACATCTGAAGTGTCATTACATGTGGCTTCAATTTCACCCCTTTGCTCCATGATAAAGGCCTTGAAGGAAATGTTGCATAAGAACCCTAATTGCAGCAGACAAAGCAATATGTGTTATAACTACAGTGTATTGGAGTGCAAAACAATGTTAAAATATAATGTACAGACTTGAACTTGCATTAGCATGGGTGAGCATATATGATTAGTTTTTTTTCACATGTACCGTTGAAGAAGGAAAGTACAATTGCTGTGATACAAGACTATCAAATTCAATAAATTTTGCATCTCAAAAATATGGAAGGAAAAACAAATAACAAAGTGGAATTGATGAAAATGATCGTTTGCTTAGATGGATTAAGGCTAATTAGCTTAATCGATTGCATAGGGAAGGATAGTTTGCTTGCAATGGATTAGGGCTTAGATGACTTGAGAGTAACTTGGGGGGAAGAAACACAAACTTTTTGGCCAAAGATCTACGCAGAATTACATTTTAAGTACCTGCATCTGATGGGTCACCAATGCCATTTTCTCCACTTCAAGCACCTGCTCATGTACTCAGCAGCGCCTTATTCAATACCGAGCTAAAGAATAACCAGACAGTTATCAGCACAAGCTAAAAAAGTCATTGTTATTAATGGAATCATTAGGATGAGGCAACAAAAACACATGCTCCATTCAGTTCCAAAAAACCCAAGGAAAAACAAATATTATGATTTTTACTTTTACCCTGAATCTCCAACAGATTACAGAAAGAATAAGCTGAATTATCCCTTTAAATTGGCTGAATAATTGTTTTATCCGAAAACCCAACAACTTCAAATCTCTCTTCTTTTTATACCTTCCTTCAGTTTTCTTAGCAACCAAACAGATAAACAAGCCAACAACAATATTGACATAAATACTAGGCAAATGCAGAAAGCTTCAAATCTTATTGAAAACCAAACAGACCACAAATTACAAAGAACCCACAAATAAGAAAACGTTACTAAAGCAAACCTAAATGAAAATAAAGAAAAAACTGTAGCTTAGATTGAATAATTAAAGGTAATAGGTGAAGAAAAGATAGAATTTTGATAGTTGGACACAAACCTGTCGACTTGAATTCATGGGAATATGCATACAGAAAGACAATCTTTTTGTGATTATATGATTGAAAATAGAAAAACCCTTTTGGTATCTGGATTGAATTCTTGTTTAAACGGAACGGATGGATAGATACAGAGAAAGAGAGAAAGAAAACAAGAAGGAAAGGGGTTCAGTTTGTCAATTTTTATTTATTTATTATTATAAAAACAGTGGTGGTGGATATACAATTTCGCAGCTTAAAACTAAAACTGAGTACCCTGATTTTATTTTTTCTTGGAATTGGGAAATTGAATAATATAATAATAATAATAATAATAATAATAATAATAATAATAATAATAGAATAACTAGTGGCTGGCTGGGCTTTGATGAAGGGGTCGAATCCATCCGAAGTCTGGTGTGTTTGGGTTATGTTGTTTTTGGGCCTTGGCCTCTTTACCTTTACCCATTTGGGCACTTTGTTATACTACTACAAAAGCTAAAACAGATCACTAATAAACAGTGATAATTTATTATTTATCTAGACTCGGATGTATTGTGAATTAAAATAATAAAATTATTATTTTTTCTCTCCGTTCATTACATTTTTAGCAGAGGGTCCGGGAGAGTTTTTGGTTTTTTGCTTTTCTGCGCCTAGTAAAATAACCATAATATTCATGAATAAGATAAAGATACACAGTTACCTTCAGGGGCATTAAGATTACTTTATATTTTTTAAAATAGTCAAATACAATTTAACCCCCATAATGACAAAACAAAACAGTATACATTGAGGTTAGTGGAGTCATTGCACTTTTTTTAAAATAGTCAAATACATTAATACCTTCGTATACGATAAAATCCAAGAGTTAGTTGCAGGGGTGTTGTAGTAATTTATTATTTTTTTTTGCCTCGGTTACACACCATCCGTTTTCACACTCACGTAATTTTCGGACGGCACGTATGGTTGTTTCTAACGTGTAAAAATACCCAACCGACATCTATAATTTTTCGCCGCCATGTTATCTTCATTCTGGTGCAGCGTGTGTAGTTCCTAGATGGTCGGAAATGTGTCAGTGGTTGGTTGACGCTTTTTTTCTCCCTTTTCTCTCTCTTGCATGTAAAAGTGCACATCAAGCCCAGTTGTATATTGGATTTTCATTATACTCCTTGATCTTTTGATTGTTTTGTATGGTTCCTATTTATGTTATATAAGTTTTAATTTGTTTTAATTTTATCATTCAATTGAAATTGATTATATATTATAATTTTATTTTGATCTCGGTCTTTTAATTTTCCAATTGGTTAAAATCCTTAATATTTTTTGTATTAGAGTTTTGATTTGTTTCAATCTTATCATTCCATTCAAAATGATTTGATATTTTACTTTCATTTCAGTGATTCAGTCCTTAGTCTTTTAATTTCTGGTTTTATGTTAAATTCTTTAATTTTTTTAGTATCAAAGTTTAGATTTATTTCAATTTTATATTATAAATGAAAATTCTTATCTATGTATTTTTCATTTCGACCCTTATACTTTTAATCTTTGATTTTATTTTAATTTCTTTATTTTTTTATATATATTTCTTAAATGGTTCCTATTTTTTTACATGTTTATATGTAGATATTCTTAGTTTTTGTTTTCAATTTTTATTATTTATACTATTATTAAGTTTTTTTTAATATTAAAATTTTAATATGTGCTGGATATCATTTGAAAATTGATATCTATGATTTTTCTCTTTGTTTTTTTATTTTTATTTATTCTTCAAGTAAAAAAAAAATCCAATAATATTTATTTTTTGTTTGGTCATTTATTTATTTTTTTAATTTCTTTTTTTTTTGTTAATATTGCTATGTGTTGAAATTTCTAATTATTATAGATAAGATATTCAAAATAATGATAATGATTATTCTTAATTTTTTTTCTTATAAATTTTTTAGATTAATTATTTATTTTTATATTTATTTAATATTAGCATCTTATATATATATATATATATATATATATATATATATATATATATATATATATATATATATATATATATATATATTTGTGTGTGTGTGTGACCTATTTGTTTTTTTTTTAAATAATAAAGTACTATCAGTGTTCTAAAATATATTTAATATAATAATATGAAGAATAAATCTTTAAAAATAAAAAATAAAAAATTATTTTTTAACAATAATTAAGGTGTAATCAATAGTATAACCAATAGTAATTAGAAAATTAAATATGTATAATAATATTTATAATGACTACTATAATAATTGTGATAAAAATTCATTAGTTAATGTTATTTTTGTGAAAATAACTTCTGCATTTTTTTTTTATATATGATATTTCCGATCTCATATCACTAAAAACAAATATAAGAAATCACACGTAGACAAGACATGGACAAAAATTATAACAAATTATCTACAATAATAAAATAAAAAATTATTTTTGTGTTTTGTCACAACCACCATCAATTTTTTTAACATGTAATAAAATTGTTAATAGTCCTAAATGTTTTAAAAAATACTATATATTTGAGCTAAAAAATCAACTTAAAAACTTAAGATTATGTTATTTTTATATGTATGTATTTCAATTTTTATTATTGTTGTTGTTGTTGTTGTTGTTGCTGTTGTTACTATTAAGACTTTTTCCTTAAAAAATAGGAAAAATTGATTATATATTATGATTTTTTTATATATATTAACATCTTAAAATATTTATAGAAACAATTATCTGATTTTTTTATAAATTTCATATTAATTTAATCTCGATATTCGAAAAAAAGTAATATAATAATATAAAGAAAAAATATGAAAAAAAAATATTTTTTGATAAAGTTTAGCAATTGTGTTTTTGCTATCTGTCAAATAAATTATTCATCAAATAGTTAAAACATACCCAACAAATAATTAATATGTTGCAGATAATAAATAATATATCGTTAGTCAATTTGATCAATTACAGTACTGCTATCTCCTAATTAAATTATTTCTAAAATAGTTAAAACAAAAAAATCACCAACCAAATTATTTGTTGCATAAAACAAATCATTCATTTGTGCTAAAATTCAACGATTGTAATTTTACTATTTGATCATGAAATAATTCATGAAACAAATAAAAGATAAACAACAATCAATCAATATTTTACATGGAGCACGTGGCTTCTTTTAACAAAATTTCTTTGATTTCACTTGTATAATCTATCAATTAAATAATTATCAAAATAGCTTTAATAATAGCAACATTCAATCACTTTTGGGTGGAAAAAAAATATCCTTTTTCTAATATATTTTATCAATTATAATTTTATTAATTAAATATTAAAATAAACAATTACAACACATATAAAATCAATCAGTTTCTTATATAGAAAAAAAAATCTAGCGTAGTGCGTTGGCAAATTAGCTCGTCTTTTCTCTATTTCTGATTATTAACATGTTTTTTTAAGAGAATTAATAAACTAATACAATTATGATTGAAATAGAAAAGTTTATACATATCATGATTGGAAAATGTTAAATACATGATTTTTAAAAAGAGAATCAAAAAAGCTAAGACAAATTACAACGATGAGAGAAAAAAACAAGAATTAAAAAAATAGCATTAAAATCATACCTAAATTTCAATTATGATATCACCAGAATTATAGAAAGAATTTTGACAACAATACTCTAATAACACCAATAAAGATCGTCAATGATGGCTCAAGTGTGTCACACTTGCTATATTAGATATGACAAGTGACTTGCATGTTTTTAGTAAAAAAACATGATCTACTCTATTTTTTGTCAGTAATCTTTTTTAGTATCATTAATATATCTTGTTGATTTTTTTTTTTATGATATTGATGGTGTTGCAATTAGATTTTTAATATATCATCGTGTTTATTTTTTTTTTTGGTTTCTTATCTTTCATCTCTCTTCATTAAAATTTGTGCCAACTTGTTTGAAATTTTATCTAAATGTCATTTTTTAATAGCAACAAACTTCAATTTCAAGTTATTCAATTGTGATGTATACAAATTATGTTGCTTTACCTATCCTTTTTTAAAATTGTGTTATTTTTCCTATTAAAAAAAAATATTTTCAAAAAAACAAGTATCTTATTTTGTGTTAGGTTGTTTAACCATTGTTTATGTTGGTTAGACCTTATGTTAAAGGGCTCTTTGACAACATTACTTTTTAAGCTTGCTTGATGCCTACATTAGTTTTATCTCTTTTTTTTAAAATAAAAAAAAAAGTCATTCATTTTCGAAGAAGAAATATAAAAAATCTGATTATTATTTGAAAAAAATGATTATACTTGTGAAACTTGACAAATACATTAAAGTTTGATAGATCACTGATAATAAATAACTGAATATCAAGAGGATAACAGTTCTCTTGATAAACAAAACAAATAAATTAATAATTAGCTTTCTTTTATTTTTAACTCGAAAATTTTATTTATTCGTAAAACTTATAAAATGTAATAGATAACTCGACAAACATAGTGAAAATTAATTGTTATATTTATGAAACTAACAAAATAAAGTAACACAAAATGAACTCTTTAAAAAAATATCTTTTATAATAATAATAATAAAAGAAGACTATTTTTACATTTTTCAGGAGAGAAGATTATTATTTCTATACTTGTATATATATATACACACTAGACAATATCCTTGGAAAATGCGAGCTGCGAACAGATGTGAATTTGTGATAGTCACTTGTCCAATCCAAATCCCATGCGATGTGCCACAAACACCCTCATATTAGTATCTCACGGGGCCTGGCCTTTGATGGAGCGCAAGCCTCTCATACGCTGAACTCCATCAAGGACTCGGATCTCCCTCCCGAAGCAGCAGCTTCATTGATTTACAAAAAGAGATGAAGGTCAAGAGCAATTGGGAGGCAGGAACTACGTGTACATCACAGAGCAAGGAAAAGAGGCCACAATAAAATTGAGATAAATGTGAGAGAACCAGGAAAGCTCCTCTACTTCATTCTTTCTGGTGTTCATATAAAAGGGATATAGATCACTAGATACACCGCTCAAAACATATATAGGGTTCCACAGATAAGACACTGCGACCAGTCACCAAATCACACTGTTCAGATCAAGTACATTTTAAAGATTAAGGAAATAAAATAACCACATCCAAGGGCCTCCTGTCTCTGTTTTTTTTCCTGGACGCCATCTGTGATGCTCCAAGCCCTGCTCAATTAATATGCCATCAGCTGATGATGATCCAATATTATTTACAACAGAATATGACTACCTAAACTAAAATACCTGAAACTGTGAGGGATCACGCCAAAACTTTTATGGAGGCATGGTTTTTTGACACACCAGAACCGATCTGAGATTTTCATCCCTAATCATAATAGACATCTACTCGACCACTACCAGTTTGCTGTCCATGAGGGTTCCCCCCACCATGCCTTGAGCGACCCTGACCTCTCTCCCTGGACCTTGCAACAGAGTTATGGGAACCATCTTTTGAAGATTCAAAATTGTTAGCTTTGTAAATATTTTGAGTCCCTACTGGCTGGTACTCGTAATGTGAATTATGTCTCTTCCTTTCACGGTTTGCAGGTACATTGTGTTGCTTGTTATCTTTCCCAGCACCACTCCACTCGCCATGAGAATCATGGTCTCTGCCAAAGCGGCTATTTTGGTTTCCATTTTTTTGGAACCCTGAAGACACACTGTGCTCTTGTTGAAAATCCATATTCGGCGGAGGTGGTTCAACTCGGATGCTAGGACATAGTCCTTTATGTGAAGATGTCTTTCTTTCATTCTTACCCTCTTGATGAACAATGTGTGGAGCTTCTTCCAAATGGCTCTTTTCAGATAGAGAGCGATCAGGATGAGGCTGGGCCTTAACAGTAGCAATATCCTTGCCAGGTTGAGGCAACAGTGGCATGCAAGTTTGGGAAGTGGAATCCTTTTTATTACCCCTACCAACTTCAGAACCTGTGTTCTGACCACCATTGGCCCTGCTTCCTCGCTGATTAGTTACTGGATATGATTGAGATCTAGGCTGCCAATGAGATGCTGATCTTTCCCCAACAGACCGATTTTCTTTTGATATTGCAGGTAAGTCAGCTTGATGCGTCCCTGAGCCTGAAGTTTGGGCATAAACCTTAAGTTCGGTGCCCCTAGTATAAATTCTCTTCCCATCAGGATCATGGCTATATCCTGTGCCTTTTTGTCCCCTGTATGATTGCTGCCTACCTCTGGCTGTTGCACTCTGATCTTTTATAGCTAGGGCAGTGACTGGCACATCAAAATTTTCAGGAATGTTCCAGCCATCAGACTCATTCCACTCATCAGAATTACACAATTGCTCTTTTGCTGAACTTACATCAGGTTTCTGGACTTGATCCTCAATTGATTTTTGAACATTCCTACATGAAAAAGATTTAGTTGATTCTAATGATCCCTGTTGGCGGCATGATCCAAGCATTTTTCCATACTTATTTTGCCTACCATCCCCATTCTTAGCTTCCAAAGTGGATCCTACCTTTCCCATGCATGTGGCAGAGGTTTGAGAACTTTCTACGCTTAGAGAACCAGATTCGAGTCTTCCAGCAGTCTCATCTGGTGTAATCTGATTGATTGATGGAGCTACTAACTGGGGACTACTTCCTTGCTGAGCCATTTCTTTGGCTACAGGCTTTGGAATGTATCTTTCAATTTCTGCACGTTTAGTTCTTGCATTATTCTGCACTTGCTGATCACTCTTCATGGGTGCACTAATGGCATCAGACACATTCTTCTGAGTGGCTTCATCAGTAGCCTCAATTTTATTGTGAGACCGAACAGGAGCCCAGATAACAGCATCGCCACTTAGGAATTTTTCAGTTGATTTATTAGCTTGTGGATTCCTTGGCATCCTGCGAGAATGTTGCAGTTTCCACTGGTAATTTACTCTTCCATGAGCTTCTTCGTTTGGTGATGATGTATGTTGATCCATGGATTGATTCCCATCTCTAGAATCAGTCTGAGGCTGAAATACGGTTGGATCGAACAGAGATTCAGAAACCTTGGACTTGCCACTTTCAGCTGAAGTGTCTAAAGCAGCAGCTGTTTCTTTTGATAGAGTTGGTGTTACAACTTCCAAAGTTGATGCCTCGTCCATTTTGTGTTTGTTCTTTCCATTCCTGCTCTTCCTTCTATGATTTACTGAAGACTCAGCCATGGCAGCTGGGTTGATGGGTAAAGATGATTCTGAGTTTGAGGTAATTTTGTTCAAGCCCTTGAGAGAAACAGGAGTATTAGCTGCTGTGTCAGTAACATTTTTAGGTGCCTCAGTTGTAGAAAACAATAACTTATCATTGGAAGTCTTTCCCAAGGGACCATTCTGCTTCTGTCTGTAGCTCAGGCGTGTCTGCTTAGAAGCTCTACTGTCATGAATCTGTGGGGCATTATCAGGGTGACCAGAATCAGCATGATTAACATCCTGTTGCAATGGTTCCAATTGGTCATGTATCACAATGGACTCCTTATAGGTCACCTTTGGTTTCTCTGGCAGCACCTCACTTGAATTTTCTGCTGCTTTTGTCTGCTTATTCAACTCTTTTGCAAGTGCCTTGGCCTTTTGTTGCTCTCTTTCCTGTTCCTCCTCTTCCTTCTCTTGCAGTTTAATCCATTGAATAGCTGGCTCTTTCAACTCTTTTGCAGGTGCCTTGGCCTTTTGCTCTCTTTCCTGTTCCTCCTCTTCCTTGTCTCGCAGTTTATTCCGTTGAATAGCTAGCTCTTTCATCTTAGCACGCTGATTAAAAACACAGTAGCAAGTAAAGATGCTGATAGATAACAGTGGAATTATAAGAAATAAAGATAAATATATTACTTGTGTCAGGCTATCAATGGGATCAGGCTGAGGTGGCACTGATCCTCCATCATACTTCCCTTGATGACAAAAGCCAGACTTTTCAGTTGCCTCTGCAGAACCATGGTCTTGCCTATAAACATTAGAACTTCCAAAATGAGAAGACAATACACTCGGCGAGTCTGCAACTTGGGATCTTCTTCGCCACCCATCAGCCTCTTGGGTGATAAATCTCCCTTTGCCATGATGATCAGATCTCCCATGCATACCTTGAGTTGATCTCCTGTGAAATTGAGTATTAGTGCTGTCCACCATTGGAATAACAGATCCAATGTGAATGAAAGCCTGCGGGGAAAAGAAACACACCTGAAGCTTGCTGTTTTGTTAGCATCTTGTACCTCAAGGCACTTATCTGCAACAATAATGCGGTCTTCATGGAAACCAGCATCAATAATGTCATAACTAATACCAGCTTCATTTGCAGAATGCTTCGACTTGGCATTACCAACTTGTAACCTATTAGTCTGCTCCTCTCTACTGGAAAATAATTTAACTTCTAGCCTTCCATCAGAGGTACAGGCCTTTGTATTAAAACCTTCTATTTTCCTGATCAGATTGGGATCTTTTGGGGCTGCTGGAACTTCTGGAAAAGCAGATGCTGCATGTTCTGAATGTTCCAATTCCTTAACTGAGCTATCAGCAGCAGTCTTCCAATTTCCCACATGCTCAAGAGGTTTCACTCTAGCACCTCCTTGGTTGTCGGTGGCCTCAAAGCAAAATTCTTCGCCAAATCTTCTTGTATCTCTCTCTCCATTTTTCTTGTCATCATCTCTCCAGCCATTCTCCCATGATGACTTTCTTTCATGGTCTGCCTTCCCAGGATATGATGTGTTGCTTGTCATCTTGGCATCCCGCTTCTGTTCTTCATCTTTTCCCTCTAAACCATCATGCTGCTTAAGGACTTTGTATGTTCCTCGAGTATCTAGTTGATGACTAGATTCAAGTTGTTCAGAAACCATTGTGTGACCACTATGTCCGTATCCACCTGATCTTCCATGGGAAATTCCAGGATCAGTAGTATTTTGACCGGAATATCTGTTATAAGGAGCAGGACCCACTGCCATTCCCATATACTGAATATCTCGATCATTGGGATTGCAAAAGCCAACAGGAGGACCATAGTAGTTCTCATAAGGGACAGGTCCAGGATAAAAGCCATGCCCAAATGGCATGCCTGGGCGAATATAGGCATCATGCATGTGGGGTCTGAACACGTCTCCATTCTTTGGATGTGGTCCTCTTGGTCCAGATCCTGGTGGAGGACCTTGCTGTGGGTTGGCAAGAGCAGGAGGTGGAATCTGTGGATGATAATAAGGAAATGGCTCAATTGGAAAGCCACCTGGAGCAACTGGGGGCGTGAAAGGTGGCCCTCCTGGAGGCCCTCTGTACCAAACACCACTAGGATGATTATTTAAAGGGGGCGCGCGCCAAGAATCATAATTCTGATGATGAAAATTAGAGTTATGATACAAATGGGGATCAAGGTGCCACTTCTCCATGTTAGGCCTCAACCCATCTTCACCATGCATGGGATTCTCACTCCTCCAAGAATTTGCAGATTCAATTTTTGCATTTGTCTTTATAGAAGCATTACCTGGAGATTAGAGCAGACAAAAATAACAACAACATATGAGTATTGTTTATATTTAGTCAGGCAGTGGTTGTTGTCACATGTAAGGCATGCACACAAGCGTGCCAGGTTGCATCATGAAAGAGACAGTAGCATTCCTATAAAAAATAAAAGTATGGTGCCAAAAAAACAAACCTGCAGAATTTCCATTACTCTCCTTCGCTGGAGCTACTCCACCTGATGATGAACCAGGATGGCTATAAGAACCACGGTCTGCAATTAAATAGTTAATATCTATGATTGATCATGAATGGGAAAATGAAATTAGAATATATTAATACATCAGTAAACCTTACGTGTAAAATTATTTGAGAATAAGATTGGATGTCTGAATTTTTTCAAAAGTTAATATGACTCAGCATACATATACTGATGCCAAGGAAAAAGAAATTAGCCAATTCATGAAGTCTTCCCCGCACCCACAGTAGAAAAGAAATTTAACCTTTTCAAAATCAAAACAAGTAGATAGTAATGTATATGACTTGGTTATACCTACAAAGACAATTGAACTATATGTGATTAAAAGACTGCAAAATGACAGCAAGTTTTCTTGGCTCTTTAAGAAGCACTGGATTCTAAAGACACCCAAACAGTCATATAATGAGCCCAAATTCATATCCTGAGTTGATAGTATTAGAGGACAAGGCAATATAAGTATGAACCTTGGAACTCAATGTTTTTTCCAGAGCTTTCTTTTTCTGAACCCAGTGTTGGAAAGTCACCAGAAGTCAAAGAAAACCCATCATTCTTAGAGGATGTCACACCCTGCATGTATTTAAATCAGGCAACGTAAAATTAATAAAAGAAAATGACAATAGCAAACCCAAGAAACCAAATAAAATCAGTTTGGCCTTGGCATGGGTTGCTGAGAATGATCAAGCATATAGGATGTGAGTTACTGACAACCTTAAGCCAAAACATTGACCAAATGGCCCAACCTAGGACAGCCTTTCTCCTTGTATTGCAACTACTCTTTCTTATATATATCATAATAAGAAGCACAATCTGTGACTAGGACTTTCTTTGTAGAATAAAATAAAGTCATATACACATGTATGACACATGTCAAATGTTACAGGCAGCATATTCAGTTTTGCCACAAAAAATGGTTCATTCCCCAACTCTACAAAATGCATGCTCTTGAACTCTACATTCACAATGTGGTAATGCCAGCCACTCTGTACTTTATATAGCAAAAACACTTTATATACTACATCAAACGAGTGCTAATAAACAGATTAGTTGAAGGCTTTTATCATTACAAAAAGTCAGTCGATGTGTAAGGAAAAAAAAATTAGAGTGCAAGCACGTCAAACAATTCAGAAACCTATTTCTTATCGCCATCTTGATTTCTGCAATTGTTTGAAATGGCAGGTTAAGGGAAAAGAGCCCACCAATACAAAGAACAGAAATAAAAATGAAGGGTGCCAAAAATGAAAAGCACATACTTCACCAGCCAACATTAATACATGCCATATGTTCATAATAATTATCCTAGAAAAGCAAGCAGAAAATTTTATTTCAAAGTCGTTGGTATGAGATGATTTAAGCAGTGATCTTAGGAAAACTATACCAACTTTTCTGCAGTTCCAGTTGCACCCCATGCCACTGAATTATCAGACAACGGTTCAGCAAACCGAGATAAATTTGAGCTACCAGGTCTTGTTTCTGCACTGCGAGGACGCAACGACACAGGGGATGTTTGATTTGATGTCAGTGCTCCTGATGCCGAAGATGGCCTAGAATTTGAGCCCCATGCATTAGTGATGGGTTCATGGGTTCTATCACTGCTTGCAGTTGATGGTCGAGTGCCACTTCCACCAGATGAAGGGCGACCACTGAGATGGCTTGGAGAACCACTACCACCATCAGTGTTTGGCGAAAGCAGGGAAGAGCCCCAAGCATTAGGTGTGGAAGAAGATGATCTGGTTCCCCAGCTGTGGGTCCCCCTGTCAAGGTTAGGAAGCAATTGTGGATCAATCTAGCCAAGTTCATAGTGAAGAAATAAAGTAATGGCATCAAGGCATTTCACGAAGAATAAGAAGAATGATAGCAAGAGAACAAGAGAAGGGTATCAGAAAACCAGAAAGGTAGATGAATGACTCACTTGGGCACAATTTCAACATTTGGGTCCAAACCATGATTTTCTAGCCTTGAAACATCAGAGAGAAAACATGAAGTTTGATTGGGAGTAAACCAAGGGCCTCATTATATGAAACCATTAGTTATTCAGAAGAAACCTAAATACCTTTGGCTGGGTAAGTTTATTGGTTTTGGAACAGCAACTTTCCCCAAAACTGTCATGCCACCTTTTCTTGCAGAAGCCCATCTGCAAACGATCATTTTCAGATAAAAAATAAATAAAAAATTGTTCACTATATCCACTAATTTCATGTTCATAACCATTGATAAAAGTTGAAAGCTTTCCACCATGCACAAACATAAAACAAAATACAGTCGCACACACTGCAAAAATCCATACCACAACACTCTTAAATGTGAACATGTCAAATGCAATGCAAATACTGGATGGAATCCATGAAGCATGGTACGCCTAGCAATCTTGATAAAATGATTATGCCTCTCCAAGCCAATATTGAACGAGTTTGGAGGGTAATATCAATACCATGCGAAGAAAATATATGTCCTCCCAATGGCCATGCAAAACTAGACACTTGCTAAAAGATGAGAGGTTATTTCAAAAGGCATGAAGCTGCATATAAACCCCATACCTGCGCTCTCCGGTCAACATACTTGATGTCATAATTCAGAAGTCTTAGCAAGGTCATCCAAAAGACTTTGACACAATCTAGAAAGATAAAGAAACAGATAAAACTACATCAATATGATGTATCACAATAAAGAACATGGTAATAGTAAATATTTTAAGTGCAATAACCAATGATCTATGTTTTTTTTTTTTTTTTTTTTTGGGGGGGGGGGGGCCCCCACGACAGATACATTCGTTTTGGTAGAAAACTACCTCATGCAACTGATAGTTGAAGGGAAGACTCAGTTGAGCTAGTGTTAAAAGAATTAATGTCACGTTTCCTTTCTAACAAATTCTAAAAACTAGCTAAATCCCAATTCTTGCCTAACAAAAAAACAGCATCATTTCTAACTCCACAGAAACACAAAATTTACATTTCTCAACATTCCAACCCACAAATCAACCCTTATCCACATTCACCATAGAAAGTGGTATTGGCATTTAAACCAGAATATAAATAGACAGTACACAGCAAGAAAAATCCCCCTCTCCATTTAATGTTTCTAGTACTCGTTCATGGAATCCAAACTGTAGGTAAGAAAGATGTGCTCTCTTTGCTCCCTCTTTGATATCCAGAATATAATTTCCATGTTACATTTTCTCTTTTACCACTATCAATAGACCATTAGGATCTTCCTTGAATCACTGCTCTTTGAAAAATAACTAGTGCCTAGATTTCCACTAAAGCCACCAAACACTTCTACCCTCAATCATTCACAATTATAATCAAATAAAACCATAAAATGAGCAAACAAAACTGCACCAATGTATAGAATCTCATTCCATTTGAAACAAAACCCAACACTTAGATCACTCAAATTGAATCAACTGCACATCAGAAACTTGTAGTTCACCACTAATTATAAAGTTTTTCATGCTATTGGAAGAAAAGAACTCATGCAACTCACCCCATATTGTTTAGTGAAGAGCAGACTTGAGTGTTGTATAGACAAAAATTACTCATCCCACGTTTCCTTTATAATGCATTCTAAAAAACAAATTCCTAATCCTAATCCTTTACTAACACTTCTTATCCTCTCAACACCATTCCCAACTTGCTCAGTTCATGAGCAACACGGAATCTACATTTCTGGACACACGAAGCCTCGTAAGATCATGCCCTGTCTTATTATTCACTCTATAACCAACGTACGAATGGCGGGTTCCTCTCTCATCACCAACCTATAATCCCACTCTACAGTATCCATACATAGGGAAACTAATAAAGCTCTTTCAATAACTGTAATAAAATAAACCAATACATATATTACTATATAGAAAAAATGTTAGAGCTAAGAGACTTTAGAAGACTAAATAAAGAAAAACCTAGGAAACTCATTGGAATAAACAAAGAATCGAATCAATAGAAATTACACTTGAAAAGGAAACTGAAATCACAACGTAAAACACGCTGGCTAAGTACAAATTCGATAGATAAAATTAAAAAAAAATCTATTTTTTCCGGCAGTTTCTAGGCAAGCAAACAGAGAATTAAATTAAGAACGATCAATTAACTAGAGAGCTACTTGCCTGAGATTTGATTTCTTTCGTTTTATTATTAGTTTTTTTTCTCGAAACCCTAGCGGAGAGAAAAGGTGGGGAGAGAGGGAGAGATTTATGTAACGGGTTTCGTGAGGAATTGGGAAGAGACAGAGATCCGTGCAGGGTGAAAGCAACGATTGACGAGAGTGAGAATTGTTTTTATTTTTTATTTTTTATTTTTTATTTTTAATTATAGTAATTTTTTAGATATGAGAGAGAGGAAAGAGAAAAATGGGGAAGTAGAAGAGAGAAGTATTTGTCGCTGCGGCCTTTGGAATCTTTTTCTTTTTTTTCCTTCAACTCGGGAAAAAAACAATCTACAAGTTAACCCGTAAACGAAAATAATAATAATAATAATAAATCAATTAAAGCAGAAAGGGAATAAGCAAATAAATTGAAAATAATATCAAAACTCTTAAAATAAGCAAAATGGATAAAATTATTTCTGCAGAAATACTATTTTGATGTTTTAAATTCATCAGCAATAATATTAAATTGATTTGGATTTTAGCTTTTTGTTTAAGTCATGTATAGGTTTTCATAAATTACAAGTTTAAAGAAATTAACCTAGTTATAGAATGTTTATTCGACATTTTATCATTTAATATTACATTAATTTTTTTATTATTTTTAAGTTATTTTTTTAATTTTAATTATTTAAGATTTATCTAATTAAAGATCAAGCTCTATTTTTAATTACTCTTCTAAATATTAATTTTAGAACTTATTTAATAGTATGTTAAAAGTTGTTTTTCAAAGTGTATTTTAATTATAAATACATTAAAATAATATTTTTAAAATGTATTTTTAATATTAACAAATCAAAACCATAAGAAAAAATAATTCAAAAACATTTAGAAACAAAGAAGCAATTAACATTATATTGTTATTTGATTGATTTTTAAAATAAATGTCTATTTTTATATTTTCTTGATAACTCTAATATTAAGATATTAAAATAAAAGAAATCACTTTCAACTATACATTTCTAACATAATCAAGACCTATTCAAACAACTCAGTTTGTATAATAAAATGAAATTGATAATTGATTATGGATATAAGGACTCTATGAAAAACTGTTTATTACTTGGAGATTTTGATTGGGTATGTTTTAAATTTCAACTTTCATTTTATTTTATTTTATTAAGAAAAACACAGTATTAAACAATTATATTTTCTCAAGTTATATTTTCTCTAATTTTTTGTGGACCTCATGCTGCAATTTCAGTGATTTAATATATTACCAAACAATTATTCCACCTGTTTTTTTTTTTTTTTTCAAACTGAGTTCAAACCACGGCACAAAACACTTTGTTAAAGAAAAGATAATTGAAAACTTATTGTCACTCCACCATGGATATTATCTACCACCAAATATTCATGAAACTGTTTTTTTTCTAATCTCAACCACAAAAACAATCTCAATCCTAAAAACACCTTAAGTATGATATTGACAGACTTATTTTTTAGTAAATTATTGTCAAATATTTTTTTTGCAGTTCATCTTTTATCATTGCCTATAATTTTAATTATATAATTAAATCACTTGGTCTTATTGGATTTAGTCAAATTAATGATCCGAGTATTTAGTTTTTTTGTTTGTTTCAGAAACACTATTGTTGCTTGAGCATTCCTTTTTAATGTTAAAAAACATGAATTGGTTGGTAATATATCATTAGTACTAATCTATGACAAACTAAAAAAGGAGAGCAAATCATAATATATATAGACTCAGATTACTATTCACATGTTAGTGTAATTACTATTTCCCCCCTATTAAAAAAATAAATAGCTTTATGCTACAAGTGTTTTGTCATTTCACATGATTACTTAGTCATTGTAAGATTGATCGAGAGTACAATAACTTTTTCTATTTTAAATGTATAATAAATTTTAAAAATAATATTTTAATTCTACCATATAAGGGTTTTTTGGTCTTTTTTTACTTTTTTAAAACATAGTAAAATAACTTAACTATCCTTGAAATAAAAAAAACTTTAAATCTTGCATCTAGGTACATTTTAGTCTTTTTTAACCTATTTTTATTTTGTTATTATCAAGATTGTTTATGGTAATTTGATCTTTTAACAAATATAAAATATTGTTTAAATTGAAAGAGTTGTTGATGCATGTGTGACAGATGCTCATTATCTTTTAACGATATGCGCAATGTATTAAGGTGGTTCTATGCACCCTTGCATCATTTGTTATGATCATTAAGGTGTCATCTTTCTAGTGGGGGACAAGTTATATCTATGATTAGACATATTGTCACTTGTTAAGTCTTTTTTTACTCTTAGCCTCTCTGCTCTTACAACATTCAAAAAAAATCAGAGTTGTCCTATTGGTTATTGATATTTTAACTTTAGTTTTTTTCATTACTAACTTTTGTTCCTTAGAATCTTTGTAAAAAAATATTTTCCTTTATTCTCATCATTTAATCCCAATTCCTTATATATTATTTTTTATCATTTGGTCTTTAATCCTTTTATTTTCTTTAGTGGATCTTCCTTTTAATTTCATCATTAAATAAAATATTCATAGTTGTCCTTTATTTTATTGTTTATTTCAATTTTGATTCATATTCTTTTAATTTCTATTTTCCACCATTTTGTATGTTTATTTTTATTTAATTCTTCAATATTCAATTGATTAGGAACTAAACTTTGTGATTTTTTCATGCATTGTGATCTAGGTTTAATGACTTCATTAAAAGATTTGAATAGTCAATGTTGGTTGATATTTTTTAACTTATTTTAGTTTTCAATTTCATTGTTTGACATTGTTTATTTAAAGGGAGTTTGTTGTTTTCTTTAACTTATTTTCTATCTGATTATCTCGATTTCATAACCTCAATCACAAGTTTGACAGGTTAACTTAGGTTGACTCACATTTTATTATCTAGATTGAATGTAAAATATACTAATATGAGTTGATTTAGATTATTTTTTATATTACACCTAATTTTATCAATCTATATTTATTTGATTGAAAATTAAACTACATTTTTTTTCTTAAGAAACCCCCCCCCCCTTAAATTATCATGATTATTTTTTTAAAAAAAAAAGTTAGCTTCATTTGCTATCATTAATTAAAAAAAAATTAATTTAATCCAATTTATTTATAACTCCAAAGCATCTGACACATTACTTTTTACAAAACAATTATGCTGCCCACGGCTCAGCATATGCCCTCGTCTAGTATCATAAAATTAAGTATATAATTATCGATTCGGAGTATTTTTAGACTTACTTTTGAATTTGTTTTTTATTTATAAATATATTAAAATATTTTTTAAATTTATTTTTAATATAGTACATGAAAATAATTTAAAAGTACTAATTTTTTTTAGTTTAAAATAATTTTTAATTTTTTTTTACCATTTTTTTTAAATATAATATCAAACAATATTATATTCATTATAGATGAGGACTCGGAAGATAAAGAATCCATGGAAATTCGTCTTTAAGGACTCTGACACTCTACAATTGTCATCCAACGACCCCCAATATTATATTATCAAGCACCATTAATAAAATTATATTTGGTATGAAGTGAAAATTCATAAGAAGAAATATAAATGGGCTAAAAAACGAAGAACTATATAATAAATTTTATAAAATATAAAATATACCTAGTTTACAAGCCCGCTCTATGAAAATAATTTTTTTTCTCTTAACATAGCATTATAAAAAATAGGTTATAAACAACTATTTAGTTTGTTATTAAAATTAGTCTAATGAATCAATTTTAAAACCTTTTATTTATTTATTTATTTATATATAATTGGAGTTTAGAATTAAATTGAATGGGACATGTTTTATCATGACTTAATTAGCCTGGTCAAATAAAAAATTTATTTTTAAAATTTAGATAAAATTAAGAAAAGTATACATTCTTATATTGACAATTCAAATCTAATTGTGAATGCTGTTGAAATTATTTTTTTATTTAAAAATAAATTAAAATAATTTTATTTTTATTTTTTTATAATATATTTTAATATCAACATGATAAAAAAAATACTAAAAAATTTAATTTAAAATAAAAATAATTTTTATTTTTTAATTTTTTTCAATATATTTTTGAAATACAGTACTTCAAGTAAAAGTCATTAAGGAAGTTCATTGTTATAATTATAAAATAAATGAAAAGATAATGAGAATTTACTATATGCAATGTGAATGAGGATTTATTATTTCAATTACTATGCAATGTGACCGTTAAGTGTTTCTACGGGTGGAGTGAAATGAGAGAGAGTTTGCGATTTGCATAATAAATTTAAATTTAAATTATGACATATATTTCTTATAAAAATTTAGGATAAAATGTATTTTTTAGGATATGAGATTTCCTCTCGTAAAAAAAATGATTGCTAGTAATTGTTACAGTACATCTAATGTAGTGGGAAAAAGTTAGGTACATTTCTGAATTTTTTTTTACATTTCTCTTATCATTTTAAACCTTAAACTTTATTAATTTTTATTTTTTAATTTTGAAATATCAAGAAAGGAGCAAGCAAATTAAAAAAATAGAAGAGAGATATTTTGATTTATTATAAAAAAAATTCAATATTGATGTCAATGGCTTATCTTTAAAATGAGAGTTCATCCAATATGACATAAAAAAATTTAATTTTTTTTATTTCTAAATCTTTGATCCATATATATTATCATTTTGATTTTTAAATTTTATCTTTTTCATGTTTCAATCTTTGAGTATTGAGAAAGGAGAGAACAAGTTGTTCCAAAAAATAGGAGAGAGAAATTTTAACCAACCACCAAAAAAATCAATCTTAGCACCATTAGATTATTTTTCAAGATTAGAGTTTTTTTTAATACAATTACTTAATGAATAATTATATATAAATCTAATGATATTTAATAAGAATAAAATTTTATTGTTAATATTTTAAATTCTTTTATCAGATTAATCATTCATTATTTTTCATATATCCAAATTAAAAAAATATAAAGGCATTTTTTTATTATTGGAATCTGATTTTAATATTATAATAAATTTATTTCAAAAATCATGTTTACAATAAAAAAGATATGTTTTCTTGAAAATAAAACATAAATACATGAAGGAAAATTCTGATTAAAGAAATATGTTTTTATCCTTCTTAATTTAAATAAAAATTTCTATTGTTTGCTATTGTGCCCTCCTATTAATCTAATTAAATATGTTAGTTTTCAATTCAGTCCTTATTATTTTGATTTTTAGTTTGCTTTTGGTTCCTTAAATTGTTTTGGTATGCATGTTTTGATTTGTTTTAATTATATTTTCTAATTAAAACTGGTCATATACACTAATTTTCATTTGGGTCCTTATTTTTTTAATTTGTTAAGAACATTACACTGCAATATTTTTTTAAAAATACATTTATTTGTTTTGATCCAAGTTTTTTAACTATTTCAATTTTGTTCTTGGATTGGAACTAATTATATAATTTATTTTGAACACAAGGTTTTTATTTATTTCAATTTTATCTTTCGATTGAAATTTATTATATATTTTATTCTGATTTTTTTAATTGTGTCCTCCAATTGAAATTAGTTATATATGCTATTTTTATTTATTTATTTATTTTGGTCCTTATTCTTTTATTTTTTTTAACAAAATTACACTATATTTTTTTAAATACCATTATTTGTTTCGGTCTCAATGTTATTTATTGTTTCAATTTTATCATTCGATTGGAATGAATTATATATTTTATTTTTCATTTTGGTTGTTATTATCTGAATTTTTTTATTTGATATTAATTCCTTTAGTTTTTTCGATCCTTCTTGAACAACGTTTTTTTATTGGTATTTATGCATTTATATATATTTTTTATTTTTGTCATTTTATTTTTTATTTGATTTAATCATGAAATTTTAATTTATGTTAGTGATCATTTTAAATTAATATTGCTCTCTTTTCCCTTTATTTTTTTTTTTGTGTTCTCTGTTATTTTTATCTTTTTTTTGGAGCAGATGATTATATGGTTTCATTGTTTGCGCAATAATAAAAATAATTTTAGTGATTATTTTTGTAAAAATATTTATCTTTTTTTTATTCTTTGGGGTAATTTAATGATTTTAATTGTTTAGACAATAATGTTGATAATAATTTTAATTGTTATATTTATGATAATGATGGTAATGCTGAGATGAATTTTCAATAATATTTTTTTTTTTTTGTAGATAGAAAATTAACTACTTAATTTTTGTTATTTGATTATTATAGGTGTTTTTACAATTTATATTTTATTTGTTGTATTTAATTTTGGATTATAAAATGAACTAATTCTAATATAGTGAATTCGATAATTCAGATATATGAATCTTCTTGTTTTTATACGAAACTCTCATTCCATAGAAATTCTACATGTATTTATATTTTATCTAAATTTGTATTATAATAAAAAAATCTCATATAATTAATATTTTTTATGTTGAAAAAAATATGATTCTGATCACCTCAAAACACGAAAAAATCACTAGTTTTTTTTTGTATGTAAAACCGTTGATTATCATGTCAATATTTATTTGAAGGGCTGCAAAATCTAATTTTTTTTTTTCAAGAACCCCGCAGCAATAAGCAAACACACACACACACACGAGAATAAGGAATCAACAGTGGTTTATTATGTTTGTGTCTGATCCTTTTGGCATAACAGTGGAGCTCATTCGGTCTGCAGTTCCCCAGTAAGAGGCCAATTCACTGGATTTACAACCATCTGCTCCGGATACTTTTATATCCGCCCAGACTTCATTGGTGCGACCAATAAACTGGAATGGAGAATCAAACTGAGCAATGGAATAGGAATAATTGCTTGTGGTAGAATTCACGTTGGCCGATGGCGACCTGCTCAAGCTGTCAGCGACTCTTTTTGCTTCCATTGCAGTATTCTCATCCTTCGCGTATCCAGAGAACTTCCTCACAACGCAATGACTGTTCCAAACGTCAGGTTTCAGGAGAAGTTCATCAAGGGGGACGGGTAGGTTGGAATTTTACAGGCAAATAAAACCGAACAACATAGACATAATCGGTAGGGCTCAGCTCCTGGAACTATGCTGGTCACAACGGGAACTGTCACTGCAATCCTCGAATAATTTAGATTAGCACCTGGATGTATTGAAACAACCTCTCATGAAAGTGTAAGACAATAGTATAAATTTATATTATAGAATCTTGTTTATCAGTTTTAGTTTTTAGATGAGATAGTTCCTAAATATGGTATCCATATAAATTATATTATACAACCTCATCTAATAATTTAACTTTTTAGGTTAAATAATTACTTAATATAGTATCAGAGTCTCGTTAACTCAACAACCATGAATTTAAATCTCACTTATTTCATTCTATTTATAAAAATTAAACATAAGATAGTACAAGCTTTCGTGCAAGTTTTAAGCCTAGAAATTTTTAACTTGAGGGTGTATGCTAAAAAATAATATAAATTATATTATAAAATCTTATCTAACAATTTAAATGAAATAATTTCTTAACAAAAATAACAGCAGGGTAATACCGTAAAATCTGGGTAACAAAAATTGCCAGTACTGAATCCTCGGAGATCAAATATTCCTATTATTTGTTCTTTCCCAGCTGGGAGCTTTTGCTGGGAAAGAAACTGTACGTAGAGCAATTACAGCTCTGTGGCTGTTTTTTTATGCTTCCACTTGCACATTCCCACGAATCAAATCGTTCTAAAGTAGCAAATTCAAAACCTTCAAACATATACTACAATAGAAAGAACATAAATTGTGAGAGTTAGGATACAATGGCTTTGGTAAGTTCTGAAATAGCTTAATCCACAGAATATTTCCGGTCTTTTAGAAACCGAAGGATCATTTGTTAATCTCTTCCAAGCTTCTCCTTTACTTCAACAACCAGTTTCTATATCCCTGAACATAAATTCAGCAAGTTAGAAACAACTCATCAGAGATTGCAAAGACAAGCAAACATGATACATCAGCTACAAAAGACTGGCTCTTCTGGCAGTGTCTGTTCATTAATTACGAACTTCCTTACAAAATCTTTCAGTACAAAACTGGCCAAACAATTAATTTATTTTCCAATTTTCTCCTTCCATCAAGGAGATAATTAGCCATAATCCTTTAATTGATCTCCATGATCAAACTCTATGAACTATCTTTATAGTCATGGGTTTGCATGATCAAGAACATGGGTGTATCATGAGGGGCACATAATGTAATTTCCAACAAAATCTTTCATTACAAAACTGGCCAAACAATACTTATTTTTTTAAGAATTGAATTAAGCTTACAAAACAATAAAATTACTTCAAGAAAAAAAGTGGTTTCTTGGACAACGAAATGCAAGATTTTCTTTCAATTTTTACAAGTTTCTCAAAAAAACAAAAACAAAAAAAACCCAGAAGAAATAAATAGAACCCAATAAAGAAAGTGAAGACTCAGTAGTAATTACCCTTTGGGACTGATTAAAACTTAAACTGCAACTCTGAACTTAGAGTTTGCAGTTCCGAGAGGGACTTTTAGTCAACTTGATAGGAGCAATTAATGAACGACCTAGATTGTGACACGTGCGAATAGCCATATCTTGAAGAGTTCACTGCTTTCTTTTTCTCTAGTTTCGATTGTTATATGAACTACAGATTGTGATGCCGGTGACATTTGCTTTTCTTTCCCTTCTGTTTGTTTCCCGGGAAAACGACTGGAAAAACGACGGCAGTTATCTCCTCACCTCGTAGTATAAAGACTGGTGAGCGTAGTGCAGGCCCATATTGTGGGCGTTGAGTTTTGGAGCTTCCTTGTAAACGATTGGGCCTAATCTAAGCCCAAATACTTGTAATTACATAATAATAATAATAATAATAACTTACTGCTCACCAACTCATGTACTATTTACATTGTAAATAAATGAATTAGATACCACGAGTTTGGTGATTTTTTCAAATTAGTCTTTAAAAAATTATATAGAATTACATATAAATTTTTATTTCTTACAGTAAAATTACTAATTTAATTGTAGAATAAAATAATTTAATGACTATGGCTCAAAGAATTTTTATATTTTCATTTTTTTAGAATAATATAATTATTTTTAATGCATTTTTTAAAAAATCAATAAGGCTCTCATCCAAGATTTGTTTTTTCATTTTATATTGGTTTTGTTATAAATTCTAAAGGTATTCAAGAGCATCTTTGTAAATTATATTTATTAAATATAATTAAAAAAAAAACTATTGGTGTATATGGACTATCCCTATGTTATTTGGTAATAGGGAGTTGTGTTCCCCCATCATGCATCAGGCTTGATGCCAATTGCCACCCCCACTCTCCTCTTATTCACTTGAATTCCATTCTAACCCCTTTAAATAATCAGGCTAGCCCTTGCATTTTGATCATTGTCTGTTTTATTTCTATTTTTTTTTTGAATGAAGCATAGCATTACAAATATTATATATTTTTTTTAATTTCACCCTCTTTTAATTTTTAATCTTTTAGATTTAGTTTATATTCTTTTGATTTCTATCTATTTTGTTTGAGATAACTTTGTAGGTTATTTTTGTTTTTACAATTTCATCCTTCATGATTTTTTTTAAAAAATTTCTTCCTTCTTTTTATATCTCTCTCTGTTTTTTTTTTCAAGATTTTTATATTGAGTTTTTTTATATAATTTTATCATTTTTTTCAATAACTAATCTCACATACTAAAAATAAATCTCACATACCATAATTTTTTTTAATAATTATGATATTAAATTATGACTCCTTCGAATCATAATTTTATGATTTAACCCAAAACTCTTTTAATCAAAAAGGCGGTTCCATCATTTGATACCGTGTATACCATGACAGATGAGATGACAAATCTATAACCTATAATCGACTAGTTGTGCCATAAGAATAGGCAACACATGTTACACTACTCCACATTAAATTTTAAAAAGATAGTCATAGATGACCTAACAAAAATCTCCACAATACAATTCCAAAATGATGATGATGATGATAATAATGATGATAAATAAATCAATGCTACAGGGTGATGACATTAAACAATTAACTACTGATATTGAGGCAATTACTTGTCTTAACCTAGAATTAAGTCATGCCATTGTCTTTAGTTTTATACGCTAAATATATAGAAAAATATTTTATTAAGTCCAAAAGTTCATTTTAAGCTTGAAGATTGTCTCAATAATTTTTTTTTTCAGTTTCTCTATGTGCTTTTAATGCAACTTGTTCTAACAAACATCTCTAAAAAAAGTGACTAATTTTCTTTAGTATATTCTATATCTTTTTTGACAATAAATCCTATATGCAATTAGAATTAAAATTAATATTTGCATAAACACAATATTTATGACTCTTCAATTTATATAATTTGCATTTTTCTAAGTTCATCAATCTATCTATGTTCTAAGCATATCCATCAAGAAATTGTAAATTCTCAATTCATTCATAAACAAAATATTATAATTTTTTTTCTAAGGTAAATATGGCTTTGCAATTTTTCACATGTACCCATTATTATAAAACATCATATTTTAATGGTGGCAAAACAAAGTTATATCTATTATAATTTTTATATTATCCTTTGTTTTTCATGTGATATCTATTACCATCTGAAAAATGTTTTCAAACATATTTTTCTCAACATGAATAGTATCCAAATTATAGCAAAGAAAACTAGTGTTCCAATAAAAATGCTTCCAAAAATATATTTTAGCTTGCCAAATTACGAATCATGTCAAAACCATGAAACTGTTGGGTTTAGGTTTTTCCCTCTAAATAGAGGATGACACAAAACTTGTGTGGATCTAGTCTACATGAAAAGATCTATTTAGAAAGGTGGGGTTTCATGACCCCACCTCTTGGCTGTTGGAAAGTGACAAAGAGAGACACAAGAAAAGAGAATAAGTGAGCTGTCGAAATAGAGAGAAAATAGAGTTCACGGATTTTTCTACTCAGTTTTGATTAACTAGTCCGATCAATAAGTATTTGCGATTCGATTGAGTTGAAATTTGCGGGGATGTTCATGACATGTGAATCCTTATTGTGAACAGTGGAGATTGAATTTTGAGCACTTTGTATATGGTTTTCAGCCCGTGAACAACAATCTCTATTTTTTTGGTGAGACATTCCTTGAATTCTTGTATTAGTTGATTTGTGCCAGGAAATTGTATTTCTTGAAGATAGTTTCGGTTTGTTTGCCTTTATTTGAGATTAGAGAAGACTTATGTATTTCTATTACTATTGATAGTGGAAATGTTTGAGTGGATTATGGTCTCATGGTTTTTTCTTTTCACATTGAGAAGGTTTTTCAAGTAAAAATTATATACCTTGTGCTTACAGTGTTTAAATATATATTTTTAGTATATATATTGCTTTATTCTATAATTTTCTACGTATTCACACAAAGAGGGTTTTGTATATTATTGATTCTCCCAACAAAAACTTCTGTTTACTGGATTGAAAACCGTTTACAATGTTCTTATATCGTCAAACAACATCATATAATTCTTCACCTGAAATTATTGGAGGGCAACATTTCTTTTATGAAGTATTTTTTACATGAATGATTACTTGAAAAAAACTTCTAGTAATAATAAAAAAATAGAAATAAATTAATTTTTCATGTGTATTCATCCGAGAATTATTACACACACAAGAAAATCATTTACAGTATATATAAAAGCTGTATCCATTTAAATTTTTTGTTTCCTATTAAACATTACCATTAGAAAAACAATTCCGTTGTTATTTTACTCACTAATCATCCCGACAACGATAGCCAATTTGAGAGAGAGGCACGCACGAGTCATCATGATGTAACCTCGCGTAGCTTTAACCTGGTCGTGGTTTTCCCTGAAACACACCACCACCACCGTCGTCGTCGTCGATGAAGACGAAGACACCATGTTTCAGATAACCACCACATGCATGTGAAATGCAAGGATACCGTTCTTTTTCCGATTGATTTAACATATCCAGTCCTTTCTTGTTCATGAAATAGTCAACGGAAAGGAACCTGCAGTGCAGACTTTCATTGTACTATCTCTTTGCAACCTGTAGTTTGGATATATTACTCTCGATTTTATTCTCTTTTTTGACCCACAGATTTAAATTCTCATGCTTATTGTAATTTGCAAGACAGAAATGTTGCTTGCCAATATCATACCGTGCCGACAGTACATATTTGGGATCTTCTATCTTCTCTTCTCGTTCACAAGGTTTCTTTATAATTAGGTATTAGTTATTTACCTGTTCTTTGTTTAAAAATAATAAATATATAAGTTTTTGAATTTTTTTTTATAATAATAAATAAAAAATTATTTGCTTGAATTTACTTAATTGAGAATCATTTGTGTTAATAAGCATAAAAAAACAAAGTGTTAATGTGTTTATTCAAATCACTTAGCTGCAAGGTCGAGTAACTTTTTCCTGAAGCAAAATAATTAATGTATAGATGTTATTAATGTATTTTTGGACATCAAATATCAAGTATAACTATGCATCAAAGGGTAAATGTTTACATATAGTAAAATTAATGAATATCATATATATTAATAAAAATAGGTAAGATCTCAAATTATTTTTTAACTTAGAAAAAGAATGGAATAATATTGCAGTTGCTACAGTGAAATATTATTTTCTAAGTCTTTGTATAATGTTTTTACAAAAAAGAATAAAAAAAAAGGGTATATGTAGACCAAGTGTAGAGTGATATATATTCAAAGTATAGAAATTAAAAAATAATGATAATAATACTAATGATAATTAAATGATATTAATAACAATATTAAGGTTAGTAGTCATAGTAGTTATTGTGATAATGATGACAATGATAATAACAATAATGATGATACCAATGATAGTGATGTCAATAATTATTAGAATATTAATTATTTATAATAATAGAAATAGTGGTCGTTATAATGAATGTAACAATTTAACAATCATAATAATAACAATAAAAATAATAATTAAAATAATTTGTCATTTGATGTTATATTTGTTAAGAATTGATTTTTGCAACTTCTCTATATATAGTGCTTCAGATCTAATATCCCGGTTAATGGTTTGGAAATTTTTTGGCTTTTTTGTTTTATTCTTCAAGATTATTTAATAATTTTCATTGTTTAGATAGTAGTAGTAGTAGTAGTAGTAGTACTAATAATAATAATAATAATAATAATAATAATAATTTTAGTTGTTATGATTATAATAATAATATTGATATTACTAATGATAATGATGATAAAAATAATAATTTATTGTAATGGTTGTAGTGCTTATGATATTAATAATTATGGTTGTGATGATAATAATAACAATATCTCATACAATGTTAAAAATATCAATAATAATAAAATTTATAATAATGATAATAATAATAATAATAATTTTAATAATGTCAATAGCAATAACGGTGTTAATAGTAATAACGGTGTTAATAGTCAAATAGTTATTGTAATAATGATGATGATAATAATAATAAAAATAATGATAGTGACAACAATAATGATATCAATAATAATTAGAATATTAACTATTTACAATAATGATAATAGTAATAGCTATAATGAATATGATAATTTAACAATCATAATAATAACAATGAAAATAATAATTAATATAATTTATTATTCAAAGTTATATTTATTAAAAATTGATTTGGAAAAAAATTGTGGTGTAATGTTATGTTTTACTGTTTCTCTTATTTTTTAGATTATTTTGCTTAACATTAGCTTTTTTTTTTTAATATAATGCAATTTTCGATTAAATCTATTAAATAAATAAATTTATATTAATTTAAAATTTATATATTTTATTATCAATTTATGCTTTGCAAAAATTCTACCCAGATTTATTCTTTTACTTAAATTAATTATCTTGCTCAGATTTATAGAATTATAAAAAAATTCTCTCATTATTTTAATTTTTGTTTTTACACTTTAAAAACTATAGTTTTGACAGCTGCGAAACGTTGGGAAATTGGCTCGCAAACTCTAAATCAGTGAGGAATGATCGCGAAGACATCATGACATATTTGAAATCCCAAGTAAATTTTCCACACACATATCCAATGCCATGCGGTATCATAGAAGCTCCAGAAAAATGGTTGGTAGCTTTATGGTGGATGCCAGCATCTTTGAGAGTCATTCTCATCGAATCAACACTGCAGAATTGAGCTGTAAAAGGGCATTCACATGCCGAGGCCACCCTGTTCCGACTTGTTTCTAAATAATATTTGCTAGTTTCGTAGTTTTTGCAGCATAAATTAATGGCTATATCTGTAGATTGCTCGTACTGAAAATGGAGATTACTGACCATCAAGGCCTGCCACAACTGTTCATCTTTCCTATTGAACCCTGTTTTTTTTATTTGGAAGATAGTCTTATCTCTTAACACTTTTAAGTAAAATAAAATGATTTCCCGTCCATGATTGTGCCAGTATATATCCCTTCTGTTAATATAGGACACAAGCTTCATAACAGAAGCCATTTCTGTATTCCTTCTCACTAAATTGTCAAATATGGCGACAAAAAAGTTATTGAAACGACTACTTTGGCTGATTGAGCAGATTGTTTATCGAAATCTCAAGTTGGGTTTCCTTGTTATCCATTTCATTTCATGGTAATGATGCCATAATAACCTTTTGACCAACGCAGCCACATTGTAATTATAAACAGAAATGGACCATCATGGATGATTTATATATATATATATATATATATATATAGCCACTTGATAGTTTCCCAGAATTTATGTCCATTCTTGCCAGAAAGGTTCTCTGGTGTACCTTTTAGAAATCCGCAATATTTTCAGCCTTTTCCTCCACAGAAATAGTGGGGAACAAAAGCTGCATATTTTAGTATTTTATATCTATCACTTAGAAAACAACACACGGTCTCCAGACCCACAACAGGTGACCTAATCCATCTTCAACCATCAAAAGTAGGCACGAAGATGCTGGACTTGCTCAATTTGCACATCACGTATTACTGAAGGCAAACAGTGCTCTTCTCGGACCATGTATTTTGTGCCCATCAAACGAGTGTTTGTGGCCTAAAAAATGTCGAAAAACAGCCTGTTAGCGTATCCACAGTCCTCATCACAAGCCACTTATGTATTCATATGATTGGATTGGTTGTTTATTTCGATAAAGCCTGCTATAACAAGCGCAGGAATGAAAAGAGAATCGAAATGATTAACTTAGAAAAAACTATCTTGTTATTCACCTCCTCTGAAAAACCATGGCTCTGGCAGCCTTATAATTATGCAGTAGCAGCAATCAATGGACATCAAAAATCTCTTCCCCTTTTATGGCTGTCACTAACACAAGTTTTAAGAAGATGGTTTATCCTACCGATGAATGCTAGCAAGCTAGGCTCATTGTTTCTAGGTTGTGGGGTTGGAATCTATTCTCTTAAGAAAATGGAGCATGCTCCCACTCAAATTTCTCAAGAATCTCATCACTGCCAGTTGTTTTTTCTATGCGGGTGGCCATCACTGGACCGATACTCTTCACCCGTTTTTCTTTTATTTCTTGCAGAGGTGGGCGTGAGTGGAAGAGTGTGCATGTGAAAAGAAGAGAGAAATAAAGAATGGGATCGTAACTAGTTCAAACGGCAAGTATTTCAAAGTGGGAGGGCATCATTTAACTCGAAAAAGAGAACCATGCATGCTGAGCCCCATGCTTTTTTTGGTCCCATTTCAAGCACAATGTAAAGAAACTACAACGTTGTGATATGGTCCAAGTAATGGATAATCTCTCAAACTTCGTAATATAGTAGAATAACCTCATAAAAAAATAACCATAAAACATAATTCAGAATCAACTTAAAAAAACTCAAGTCAATTGATTTAACATGTTGAATTTGTAGTCTATATGATAACTTTATAGAACAGTAAAAGAAATTATTGAAACTTAGTCCTAATAAATTTAATATTAAAAAAATCAAAATTAAAAAAAAAACATAGAGAAAATAATAGAAATATTTTTACTATTCTAGCAAATAATGTTTTAAAGGGGTGTGGCATGATGACAAAGGGTTTAAAATCTATATAACAGGTCTTGAGATCGAGTCAGAACGTGCATCTCTTGTAAGAGTCTGGGATAACCAGGATTTTATTCGCTGACTTCGACCCATAAAATATAATTTTCAAATAATAGAGTTTTCTCGTATAAAAAAAATCTAGTAAATAATATTATGTGAGGAGGGGTTGTCGTCTAGTGGTTTTATTTTTTAATTTGTTGACTTATAATCTACATTATCCAAAAACTAATCAATACAGAATCTTCTGATCACTCCTCTAACTTTTACTTTATATTATTAACTATGATCCTATAGGAATGAAGTAATGCAAATGTGAGATTAAATAGTTTGTAATGAGACAAAACAACGGTATGATATATTGAGACAATATAGGAGAATAAATAATTAATTAGAGCAACTTGATCACAGTGCACTTCCACCCCACTACTCCAAATTTTAGGTTATTTTTTTTTATATGTTAATATTAAATTTTTTTTAAAAAAATAAAAAAAATATTATTTTGATAATTTTTTTTTAAATATTTGTAAAATAACTTCAACCACAACCTTATTAAAGTATTTAGAGAATGCAGGTTAACAACAAATTAAAACAATTCAGAAATATTAAATTAATTAATTTAAATAAAAAATAAATTTTATTGAAAAACAGTTTAACCTCAACTAGAAAGAGGCTAAAACCTAGAGAATCATGTTTCATAATTAATGTAAATTCTCTAGCTTCTCTTAAAACTAATGAATTTGAAGCTATTTTCAGTAGCAATAAGGTTTTGCTATACACATTCAAGTCTGACCTAATTGACCATGACATCAGAGATCATCGATGGTGACGTCATTGAAATCAAGGGCGCTAGGCTGGACTCATGATAAAGTGAGAGGTCCCCATTTTGGTTGAGTATTTATTTTGATAATTAATTTATTTTCAGGACTAGACATATAAATGATTGTAAAGAGACGAGAAACAGTTATGTGTGTGCGTGTTTTCACACACATGAAAAATATATATATATTTTTTTTTAAAATCTGATAAATAAATTGTCCCAATATCCTTTATAGGCAAAGTTGCTGTTTAGAAATATGATTAAAATTGTTTTTGAAAATATTTTTTATTTAAAAATATATTGCAATGATAATTTTTTATTTTTTAAATTATTTTTGATAATATCACATGAAAATAATCTAAAAATACTATAAAAAATTTAATTTTAATTAAAAATAAAAAATAAATTTGTTTTTAAAAAGTATTTTTAAAACTAAATGTTAAACACCCTATAAGGGTTTTTCAAAACTTTTCATACCAGGCAGAAACCGGTTTGGTATGCTCAAAAAAGGTGTTTAACATTATATTTTAAAAATATTTTTTTAAAATAAAATAAAATTTTTTAATATTTTAAAATTATTTTTACATATTGATTTAAAAAAATAAAATGTTAAAAATAAATAAAAATATTATTTTAATAACAATCACGCTCGTGAGGCAAGAATTACCACCTTATACTAATAACATCCTTTCTCCCCCATCAATCCCCTTGTCTCACTCTCCTTATAGTGCTTATAAGAGAATATAGTTGTAGTTATTTTTAAAAATATTTTTTATTTAAAAATATATTAAAATAATATTTTTTTTAAATTATTTTTCATATCAATACATCAAAATATTTAAAAACACTAAATTTTTTAATTTAAAATAAAAAAATTTATTTTTTTCATAAACACTTTCTAATTACAATCCCAAACACCTCCTTTCATCTGCAAATACATGAAGATGATATTAGTAAATTATACAAGCAGTCATAGTTGATTTACTTCACTCGACTGTTTCACTAAACTCCCTTGAACGACCTAATTTAGTCTGGTTTTATGCGCAGGCTGTGACCTGGTATAGGACCTGGTATAGGCGATGGACAGTTTTCATCGACTGAGGCTCAGCCTTGAACACCAATAAGCCAACAATTTTTGCAGGGCAAGAGGCTCGTGGCTCACTGATTTTCAATCACTTTGGTCTCCCATGAATCATCATCACAAGGACCTCTGGACAGTTTTCATCGCCTGAGGCTCAGCCTTGAACGCCAACAAGCCAACATTTTTTGCAGGGCAAGAGGCTCGTGGCTCACTGATTTTCAATCACTTTGGTCTCCCATGAATCATCATCACAAGGACCTCTTTAATCATCCAAAATATGATATAAATCGAAAAAGGAAATTACTCATCAGGAACCATCATGAGTTCTCTAGCACTATCATTACATTTGCCCCACCAAATTGCAATGGGCGTAGTTCCCCACTTCATATATAGTGGCGATGTTAGCAGAAGAACTATGAATGGTGTCTCCTTTCTTTTTCAGTGCATAGTTGTGTCGCCCACGGATGGGATAATTATCTCCATCTTTCATTTTCCAAAATTATTTACAAATTCTATCATTTATCTGCTGGGACAATGTAAAGTGATACCTACCATAAAAAAAAGAAGCTTAGACGTAAGGTAATTTCATGTGCATACAATATCTCATTGCTCATTTCTTGGTTATTTTTTAAAATTTATTTGAAATAACATAAAAATAACAAAAATAAAATAAAAAAAACTGATGTTGATACAAAAATCAACAATAACGTCACTTTTCTTCTCCATTGCAGTAGTTTTCTGACGCCCTCTTTGATCATTACAAGCCACCATTCTACATAACCATATAACCTGATCTTTTCTATACAGCGACAACAAGAAGTAATACCGTCTTTTTTCTCTACTAATTATTGTTTATTGTGCAAGTAAATAATCTTAATTTACAATTATAAGAACCTTTTTTCTGTATGTCATCTCCTCTCTACAGGGATGGCCACGAGACAAGAAAAAACACACACACTTTAACTTATTATTCACCACTAAAGTATAAAAGAAATGATGGTGTTAGTTTTAGGGGTAATTTTTTAATACTGTTAAAATTATTAAAATACTTTTAAAAACAAAAAAATAGTTAACCGTAGCTCAATTATTTTTTGCCTCTCCTTTTTTGTCAGAAAAAGCTAATGACACAAATACCCTTAAAAAATAAATACAAGTTATAAGCTACATCATCCAAAGGCTATTTCTTTTCACTGAGTTTTTTTTTTTTGTTTTTTTGTTATATTAATGCTGACTAATAAATATAAAATATTAATAAAAAAAAATAAAAAGGGTTGAACGTGCATAATAAATGCCACCGTGTTAGATGCTTTGCCACCTTCCTGTGGCACGTGAGGTGCCTTCTAGTAGTAAACTATAGGCTTTCTTAATACGGTTGGATTCATCTCGACATCCCCTCCCCGTCACCTTAGTTTCCTCGCGCGGCACTTTAGAATCTCAAACCTACCTTTCAATTTTTTTCTTCATATTTTATATTATTTTTTATTTGAAATAGTTTATAAAAATATATATTTTTTAATTGCAACAATTTTTATTTCTCATATTTCATCTTTATTTTTTTTATTGTTATTTATTTTATTTTATTTTATTTTTTCTTAATTAAACTTGGTTTTTTATTCAATATTCATTTTATTTGTATTTATATTGAAGTATCTTAATCTCATCATTTGGATTTCAAATTTGGAGAGTTAACCAGGATTTTCTCGATCCTTGTTACTAGATTAATAGATTTTTCATATTAACTCGGGTTAACTCAATTAATTTTTTATATTTTTTATTCTTTCATGTTGGATTTTTTATTTTATTCAAGGCTGTTTATTTTTTACATTTAATTAAAATAAAACTATTTTATATGACAAAATCATGTCTTTAACGGGGGCTGCAATTTTTTCATTTAAAACACACTGAGAACACTAGTGTGTGGGTGTTCAGCCCCGCTGCATTGCTGAGACCCACTTCTGATTCCACTAATTGCTAGTTGGCACCCATGAATGAAATTCTCACTAAATTCATGGAAGATGATAATTACTAGTACCTGCAATGGAAGGCATTTGAAATGACCATTTCCAACTGTAATAAATGTTGCAGATGCTGTTTCTAACTGTATTTTAAAAGTATTATTTTTATTATTATTTTTTTATATTTTCAATGTATTAGTATTAAAAATAAAAAAATATCATTTTAATATATTAATTACTGGATATAATAAATTATAATGATTAATGAAAACGGCTCTATTAGTTATTATCATTAAAAATAATTTTAATTTAAAATTGCATCCAATTTATTATTGGTTGACGTGTGTATTTTGACGAGTAGCTAATACTTGGAAGAAGCACAGCTCTACCCAGGCAGGCGGTCTATTTTAATAAGCTCATGCCTGAGTTTCTTGCTTGACAGAACAAACAAAACCAAGACAACAGAATCTGAGTTAGAGGAGAGAAAGTGGGGGGGGTTTATTTTATTTTATATATATCTTATGGAAAAAAGTGAACAAACCAGCTGTAGTTTTCTTCCTTTGAATGGTGTTCGTTCTGTTTTGTATGGACATCAAGTTAGATTCATCTCCATGGACAAAACTTCAGAATTATGAACCGTCTTGTATTCTCCACACAACAAGACAACACCGATGTATACTGCAATAAAAACAACAGCAACAACAACACAGAGACAACGAAGACTCAGACATTCCTAGAAAATGGCTGCTTCTACTTCTCTTGACACTCACTCAATGATACCTCTTTTTGTTGCTTTCCTCCTTGTCTTTGCTTCTTCTATTTATCCTGTCTTGTCTGCATCAGCTGCTGAGTCAGACTCCGGCAGCCGGCTATTAGCCAACCAAACTTTCAGGCCGAGTAAAGAAATGTTGAGACTAAAGAGAGTCAATGCTTATCTCAAGAAGATCAATAAGCCTGCAGTCAAGACAATTCATGTACTCCTTTGTTTTGACTTTTCATTCTTCTTTTCAATGTTAGTCGAGTTTTCCTGGTGTTGTGTTATAAGTTTACTTACTGATCCGGTTCCTTGTTTTGTGGTTTAGAGCCCTGATGGTGATGTAATAGACTGTGTTCTATCTCATCTTCAACCAGCATTTGACCATCCAGAGCTTAAAGGAAGGAAACCCCTGGTAGTTTTTCTGTTTGTTTCTACTGAACAGCTTTGTTTTTTATTTTTGGTATTTGAAAAGTTTATGATTCTGGTCCTTGTTACTGTATCTACGTTAATTCAGGATCCACCAGAGAGGCCGAAAGGCAATGAAACAAGAGAGACAGTGGCAGAGAGCTATCAGCTCTGGACAGATTCGGGTGAATCATGCCCAGAAGGAACTGTTCCAATAAGAAGAACCACAGTAAAAGATGTTTTAAGAGCAAGTTCTGTTAAAAGATTTGGCAGAAAACTAAGACGACATGTTAGAAGAGACTCAGAAGGCAGTGGTCATGAGGTTAGTTAGTATCTGGCAACAAGAATTTGCAAATTTTAAAAGCACTGCTATTAGTGGAACCAATCAACTAATAAAGGGCTTCACTATCCTCTTAATTTCTAGGTCTTATTCTTTTTCTGGATTAGTTGGACCAGAATTTTGGTCACAACTCACTGGAAAATCTGTCATTTCTAGTTATTCCGAGAACCCTCCATCCCTTTCTTTTTTTTAGTTACAAAGGATAATTTCATTTTCATGCCAAATAAAACAGTGAATAATGGGTTGGTGAAGAAGAAAAGAAAAGTTCCAGGACAATAAATGTTGCTGTTTTCAATTACAGAGAGACCCCCCTGCCATTATTTATTGCACCAAAAACGACAAAATAATAATAATAACAAGGGACCTTGAAAAATGTTCTACATGTGCTAATAGAAATATTCCACTGTTGATATTAACAATGTAATGTGTTACAGCACGCAGTTGTTTTTGTTAATGGAGATCAGTATTTTGGAGCGAAGGCAAGCATAAATGTTTGGTCACCTCGTGTAACCAGTGAATATGAATTCAGCCTATCACAAATCTGGGTCATCTCTGGATCTTTCGGCCATGATCTTAATACCATAGAAGCCGGTTGGCAGGCAAGAATCTTCTGTGTACGCTAGAACATCTTGAAAATGATCCCAGTGTTGATTATGCCAACAAAATTCAATTTTGTAACTGGTGTTTCTGTCATGTTCCTCTCAGTAATAGGGTGCCAAGAAACTGACTTCTTCTTCATGTGTCTGCAGGTTAGTCCAGATTTTTATGGAGATAATTATCCTAGATTCTTCACTTATTGGACAGTAAGTCTTGTTATCTGGCTCTATGTTTTGAAACCCTTTCCATAGTTTAAGGAAAATGTGAACCAGTTGCTGACTGGAATGAATGGATTTGCAGACCGATGCATACCAAGCTACTGGATGCTATAACTTGCTGTGTTCTGGATTTGTCCAAACAAATAACAAGATTGCCATTGGAGCTGCGATATCTCCAAGATCATCTTACAATGGCAGACAATTTGATATTGGCTTGATGATTTGGAAGGTGAGCTTTCTTGGTCAATGGATGGTAGTTGAGAGTGCAGTACTGCTGCACTGTCTGAATCAATTCTACATCACCAAAGTTTTACCACTAATTAATTTCAGGTTTAATGTAGTTCTTACAGTTAACTTGGTAGACTTTATACTTTGCTTCCTTCCAAATCCACCAACTATTAAGCGGTAATGCTTATTGATTAATAAATATGACTTGGAACACTTATCTTGGCTTCTTCCTGGTTGTTTGCCCTAATCTTGTTGTTAAAATGTAAGAATCTCTCTTCCTTTTTCACTTGTCAAAGGGTTTTTCCTAGATGGGGTCAGCTTTTCTTCTTTCTTTCTTAATTTATCAGTGTCTTTAATAGCTTGACCTAACTGGCTTTAAGGTCTTGAAGGGTAAAACCACACATTTCTTCACTTTAAAACTGTATTTTATTTTATATTTCTAGCTCTTTAATCAAATATAATTATATATCTCTTCAGCATGTGTCTTTTATGATCTCGGACACTAGCAGATAACAATTTATGCACACCTATTTCTATCTCTACAATCAATGCTAGAACACAGGACAGTTTGACTAACAAGTAATGTTATATATATATATATATATATATATATATATATAAGCAAGGACTTGATGTGATGACACACATTAATCATTTACCCTAACAGTACTGAGATGACAGTATATATACCTATTCATGTAGGACCCAAAGCATGGAAATTGGTGGCTGGAATTTGGAACAGGACTCCTGGTGGGATATTGGCCAGCGTTTTTGTTCAGTCACCTGAGAAGCCATGCAAGCATGGTACAATTCGGAGGAGAAATAGTGAACTTCAGATCAGCAGGGTTCCATACATCAACCCAAATGGGCAGCGGTCATTTTGCAGAAGAAGGGTTCGGAAAAGCATCCTATTTTAGGAATCTGCAAGTGGTGGATTGGGATAATAATTTGCTCCCACTGTCAAATCTGCATCTTCTTGCTGATCATTCAAATTGTTATGATATAAAGCAAGGGAGAAATGGTGTTTGGGGGACTTACTTTTACTATGGTGGTCCTGGAAGGAGTGTAAGGTGTCCATGAAGACAAATGACTTAGGATAGAGACTGAAAGCTATAACTTTCTGTTTTTTTTTCAGTAATTAGTTTTCATTTGAGGCATGATTAGGGTTTGGGTTGGTTTTGCTCTTCAGGGAAAGAAAAAGTAAAAAGAAACCCAATTTTCAGGTCCTTTTTCTTTTCTTTCTCTATTTCCTAACAGGCGAATCCCACTTCAGGGAATTATGTATATCTGCGTGAAAATACAAGCTGTTAATTTTTTTTATTCTCTTTAAGTATTTTTTTTAGATATTATTTAAATGAGTAAAATCCTAGTTATATTAAATTTTAAAAATGAACACGCCGACCAACTTAAACTCGAAACTTGGATGAAGATTTCAATTTCTTTCTCATCAGGGTAATTAATTTTTAACCTGACAATAGATACTGTGTGTTATCAGTTGACTGCTATTTGCTTATTATAATTTTAAACTCATTCAAGCTTCAGAGTAATTTAAAAATCATGACACCAGATGGGAAAAACAATACGAGACTTGGACACCCTTGGCTTCTCTGTAAGTATATATATATATATATATATATATAACCCCCCACTTTCTCTCCTCTAACTCAGATTCTGGTGTCCTGGTTTTGTTTGTTCTGCCAAGCAAGAAACTTCAGGCATAGGGAAAAACAATACGAGACTGGACACCCTTGGCTTCCGTGCACGAAGCACTCGACAACACTGTCATTGCTGCTTGCAATTTAAATGCTTACTGTAATTAAATTAACTACAGATTTAGATGCCTATTTATCGCTAAAGTAAAATTATTATTTTGACTCGGGGCTAAAAAATTTTAACTTTCAGGGAATATAGATGATATTTTTACATTTATTGTATGGAAAATAATAGAAATAGACCTAAACGACAAAAAACAACACCTGGGGGTATTGAAATATTTTCATCCCAAGTTTTTTCATAGATATTGATGGGTACAGGGGTATATGAGTAATTGATCTATTTTTTAATATTACTTTTTTTGAAACATCACAGGAGCGCCGTATGGATGTGCTTGTCGTGTTTCGCCTGCACATGTCCTTTGAGAGGCGCGTGCGGCCTATTACCGCCATGGAAACTGGTCATCCTTCTTCTCATAGGATGCGCCACCATGTGATATGTCTCCCATGGCAGCGCGTGACCTCTAAATTGGGTTGATGAACCGCTAGTGGATGGTTTTCTTTCCCCCCACCCGTTTCTCTCTTGCTGTTGAAAGTACAGGGAAGTCCTTAACATTTGTATGAGTTGAATTTAAGTCCCTCATCTTTTTATTTCGTTTTTCTTACTGATTTTTCAATGAAAATTTTGATTATTTTTAATTATGTCATTCAATTGAAATTAATTATATATGGTATGTTTCATTTCAATCCTTACTATTTTGATTTTTTGTTTGTTTTTGGTTCCTTTATTTATTTTAGTATACAAGTTTTAATTTGCTCTAATTGGATCCTCCAATTGAAATTGATTATGTATGCTATTTTTTTTCATTTCGCTCCTTATTCTTTTATTAGTTTCAACAATTTTTTTTTTAAATCCCTTTATTATTTTCAGTCTCAAAGTTTTGATTTATTTTATTTTTGTCATTCAATTCAAATTAATTATATATTTTATTCTTTATTTTGGCACTTATTTTTTTAATTTTTTATATGGTATTAATTCTTTTAGTTTTTTTTGTCCTTCTTGGACAATGTTTATTTTTCATCCCTATTTATGTATTTATGTTTTTTGTTTTTAATTTTTATTGTTTTATTTTTTGTTATGGTTTTATTTTTATTTGGTTATGTTATAAAATTTTAATTTATGTTGGCTACACTGTATTTTATTTTTAAAAATCTCTTTATTGTTTTTCGATCCTAGGGTTTTGATATGTTTTGTTTTGCCATTTAATTAGAATTAATTTATATATTGTTTTTCATTTTGGCACCTATTCTTTTAATATTTTATTTAGTATTGATTCCTTTGGTTTTTTCCTGTCCTTCTTAATAATGTTTATTTTTTATCTGTATTTATTCATTTATACTTTAAGTTTTTTTTAAAAAAATTATCATTTTATTTTTTATTGGGGTTTTATTGCTTTTCGGTTTAGTTCTGAAATTTTAATTTATGTTGATGATTATTTTAAAATTAATATTGCTTATTTTTTCCCTTTGTTCTTTGTTTTGGTATTTTCTATTATTTTTATCTGTTTTTTGGGATTAGATGATTTTATTCTTTGCGCAATAATAATGATTATTTTAGTGGTTATTTTTTGTACAAATATTTTGCTTTTTTTAATTCTTCAGGACAAGTTAATGATTTTAACTATTTAAGTATTAATATTGATAATAATTTTAACTGTTATAGTAATGACAGTGACAGTAACATAGGGATGCATTTTTAATTTATATTTTCTTCTTTTTGGAGAATGAAAATTAACTTCTTATTTTTTTTATTTAATTATTGCAGGTGTTTTCATAATTTATAGTTTGTTTGTTATGTTTAATTTAATTTAAATTATAAAATAAAATAATCGCAATACAGTAAATTCAATAATTTAGATATCCAAATCTTCTTGTTTTTTTAATGATAATAATAATTTCATATTGGTTATTTCATTGAAACCTACTAGGTAGATAAATTTATATCCATTTAAAATTCATATATGTTTTAGAAAACTAGCACTTCATAGGATTTCTGTATAGATTTATTATTTTATCAAATTTATATTATAATAAAACATCTCGCACAATTAATATTTTTTTGTGTTGAAAAAAATATTAATTGTGCGAGAAGAAAAAAATATAGTACTACCCGTGACGAGGTGCGAGGGCATTGACTAGTTATCCATACAAACAGTGTAAGGAAAGCAGTGTAGCTCCCTACATATTTCACTAGGGATTACTATAGTGCTTTCTTGTTACAATGTTTTTTTTTTGTTTTTTTATTATGCTTTTTTTTTTCCTGATAATGTCTTTTTTTTGTTTTTTTTTTCTTGAAACATATTTTTTTCACCCCAAACCCACTTTTTTTTTTTTTTTACATTTGTTTTCCCTACTTATACATTTTATTGCTACAATACTTTCCCTGCTTTTTTTTTAACCGGGCACCTTTTTTATGGGTTTTTTCTATAACTAGGGTGTCTTGGCCAGCTCATGTGCACCATGACTGATCTCCAGACCTACTTTTTTTTACATTTGTTTCCTATTTTTTTTCTTACGTATATATTTTTTTTGTCTTTTATTGATAACTGAGGTGTTCGGGTCAGCTTATGTAGACAATTTTTTTCCTCTTTTTTTCCGCTTATACATTTTATTTTTGATAACCGGGGTATCCGGGCCAGCTTTTTTTTATAACTAGAGTGTCCGGGCCATTTTACACGCAACATGATTTTTTCCCCCACTTATACATTTTTTTTTATAACCGGGTTGTCCGGGTCAGCTTACGTGTACCATAATTAATCCCCTGATCATTTTTTTTTTTTTAATTTTTAGATTTGTTTCTATTTTTTCTCACTTATATATATATTTTTTATTTTTTATTTATAATCAAGGTGTTAAGGTTAGTTTACACGACCTAAACCCACTTTTCTTTTAAATGATATGGGGAAAGCATCGTAGCTTTCCTTGTAGAACACTGTAAATTACTACAGTGTTTTCTCGTTTATATATTGGTTTTTATAACTGGGGTGTCCGTGGCAGCTTAAGATCACCACGACTAATCTCTGGACCCATTTTTTTTTATAACCGGGTGTCTAAATCAACTTAAGTGCACCACGACTAATGCCCGGATCCACTGAAAACCTTGCAAGCCTAGTGGGTAGGTAAGACACCGCCGAGGTAATAGGCATGCACATAGAGGATCAAACCCGGGTGTAGAGGAAGGGAACAAGTCCCTTCCCACTTATACATTTACACATGGTAGTTATTATGCTTAAAAAATATGCACATATTAGAAATTTATCAATTACATTCTGCTTTTTGGATGAGTCATGTCTAAAAATGTTATTTATACCATCTAAAAGTGTTAACTAAAAAGCTAAAGGAGATCAAGGTTTTGCACAATAAAAATCAATGTGCATTTAAACACAGATTAATATGGGTTGTCATGGTGATATAATTATTTTACCTCTCAGTGAATAGTGATTTTAGCCATGAGTCTGGGATAATTTAGATTTTTAATGTTTCTGGATATAGTAAAATAACCATAATACCCTCTAATAAGATAAAAATTAATAGTTAAATTTGAGGCTATTAAAGATATTACACATGGTTTTTATAATATACAAATACAAAATAACCTTCATAGACATGCATAAGACAAAGTTTCAGTCTCATTTTACACCACCAAAGTTGAATTTACTATGTTTTTTTTAACTCAAGCTGCATTTAATATAAATACAAATAAAAAATAATTTAAACTAAGAGTAGAGGTATATAGATACAAACAAAAAATTAAGAATTATCTCAGAAGGATCGAAAAAATCAAGAGATCAAAACTAAACTAGAAAATAAAAGAATAAAAATTGAAATACAAAATAAAAAATTATATATATTAGAACTAGATAAAACAAAATTTAATCCCAGGAGCGAAGCGTGGGTTTATGGCTCGTGCGGGTTTTTTTTTCATTTTTCATGTACAATAAAAACACGTTTTTAACTTTATAAAAGACAAAAAAAACCTTTTTTTTTTATATATATTTTCACATGGGCAATTGTTTAATTAAGAGAGATATGAAGGTTGTTTTGGTCTTTCTCATGTTTTTTTTTTAATATATTTTCAATTAAAAAACTACTTGTGTTTGTTCCACACGCCAACAAATTAAGTGGTGTTTGTGTTATTTCTGTGTTATTCAGACGACGCGCGTGACACCACCTGATAATCAAATTTGATAATTCATCATCTCTGTAGATTATGATGTGACACCATCCTTTTCAACATGAGTGTGATGCATGTTGGTTTATGATGGTCAAACTGTCATCCAAGATCAATTTTGTTTTTCTTTCTATTTTCTCTCTTAACAGCTAAAGTATATAATTGTCCTTTTTGTTTGTTGTTTCTCAATTTCATTCCTCGTGCTTTGATTTTATTTTATTTTATTTTATCCTTATTTCTTTTGTAGAAGTTTTTTTTTTTAATTTTGTCCTTCAATTACAGTTTCTCATATATTTGTTTTTTTTATTTTAATTCTCATTCTTTTAATTTCTTATTTTATTTTTATTCTTTTTATAGATGCAATCCTCCTAAATCCATCCCTATTTTTTGTTGATGTTTCAAAATCCATCCTCTTAGTTTTGGTTTTAGTCCCGTTCTTTTTCTTAGAGTTTTATTTATTTTCAATCTAGTCTTTCAATTATAATTTAAGCATATGATATTTTTTATTCAATCCTTCTATTTTTTATTTTTTATTTTTTCTCCTGGCTCTTTTGTTAAAGTTTTTATAGTTTTAATTTTACCCTTCAAATCAAATTTATAATTTTTTTTTAATAGTAATAATATTTATTTGACTTTGGCCCTTATTCTTTTGATTTTTTTTATTTGTTTCATTTACCCTTTTGTCAAAGTTTTTATTGTTTTTGATTTTATCATTCAAAACAAATTTATGATTTTTGTTATTGCAATAATAAGAAATAATTCCTATTCTCTTGACTTTGACGAATCATTATAGTTTGTCACTCTAATATAATCCTTTTGTCTTGTTTATTTTGATCCCCGATTTGAACTATAATATTCTTGAATTGTTGTAAAAGATTCATTTTACAATTATATCTCTATTTCTCTCTCTTTTTCTTGTTTATGTTTAAGTCGTTCCTTTACAACCTTTTCACAAATTTATCTATCTTGATAAATCTATAATTTACTATCTTATAGGGGTAGATAAAGTTGATGAGGCTGAACTGGCATTGACATGAATATTTGGTTTCTTTCTTAACTGTTGATGTAAGCTTGCACACTCATATTACCATTTGAGTATTTTTTTTTTAAAATAACACAACAATACTGTAGTTGAAATCGTTTGCTAATGCAAGAAACATGCATTTGCAAAGTATCATTAATTAAGTAAGAAGTTATAGAAATTTAACAACGTTGAAAAATGTGTTAATCAATTTAACATGTGAATAAATATTAAAATTATTCTTGATTCTTCGATTATTTCACTTTGTAGTAAACATGTACTTAATTTTGTATGTGTTGAATGCTTGTAAATGAATCTTTGCTTATATTTAATTATGCAAACACAATCTTCTTCTAATAATATTTTTTGACTTCTTAGTGATTTTTTATTGCAACGAACAATTAAATTATAATATGTGGAGTTACTAATTATTTAATTAGAATCATTTGATTGAGAGAGCATATGTCCTGAAATGCTTATAAGAAAGCTGGTGAAAGAGTTTCAAAAATTTGATAAAAAAAAAAAATTCAAGTTAGAACCTATTCAAGGGAATTGACAGTCTATGTCTAGCAATTCCATAGTTTCCATGTATGCCAAATAATAATAAGCATTGCTTCTTTAATTCCTCATTGATCAAGCACGAGGCCCTCAAACTCTATTACCATTGTTGTGCAAGGGCCAATGAGAGATGGAAATGACCAATGTTTTGGCCTGGCCTTAAAATTCTCCTGTCTAGTTCTGAAAAATAACACCATGTGGACAGTGTCTGCAGGATAAATCAGAACTGTATACTTCCATCTAGTTTTAATCACACCATTCTGAAAATTAAGCAGACCAATCATACTATAGTTTTGGTATTCTAACATTAATCGAATCATACGACCATTCGAAGTTCAAAAACATCAGATTAAGACATACTTATTCAGACAACAAGAGCTGAAGTACAAAGAACAAAACCAGCTAGCATCCACACAATTTTAGGCCAGGTCAGATTGCGAGGAGCAAGAAATACTAGCAGCAGCAGCTAATTCCAAGACAATTATTGATGGGGTAAACTAGTAATGGACAAAGTCTACAAGTTTAGTTCCATTTCAAAGCTCAAAAAATATAATTGACCCCAAATTAAAATAGGGAACAAAAACCACCACTTATCAAAGAAATGCTCACTGATGGTGTAAGCTTTGAGCTTTTGGATGCTACTTTATAGATGAAGTACCAGAGGCTTTCTTTTGCTATCAGATTGAGTTTCGCCTGAGATGTTTGCAAGAAGCCTGCATTTAGCATTAAAAAACCATCTCAGATATATAAAAGAACATGAAGAGTGTCACATATGAAATATTTTTTTTTTGAATTCTCATGATAAAAGATCAGTCACTTTTTACATTTTCGTGGAGAAAAAGGTCAAGAAAAAGGTGCACAAATCTGGTCTCTCATGTGGCTGCTTTTCTTCCGTTCCAGGACATAATGCACCATTTATACACTGGGAACGATGAAATCATGAGATTAGTACAGAAAAAACGTCAAGTTCTTTCACATAATGCTTCCCACTTTGATGTAAACTGGCAAACTTTGCTTAATTATTTGTAGCTTTGGTATTGAGAATTTAAACATCACAAAAACTTAAAGATTACAAAGATGCAGAGAAAAAAGGGAAGGATTATTCTAGATATTGATGACCATCAATGATCAACCAGCTTTGGCTTTTGAGTTTCCCCATCTTTGGTGCATTGTATCAATATACTGTCGACATATATGCATCCCAATTCTTTCATGCTATCTTTATCTAGTCTTCATCTTTGAATACCGTAAGCTGCAAAACTTTTCACTTCCTGCTGAACTTTGATACAAGCATGAAACATAAGACAGGTCAACATGCACCTCTCTCAATAGTTTTTTTTTTCTTCTCTTTTCATGAAACCATCTCATCTAAAAATTTAAACTGTTAGGCGAGGTTTCAAAATATAATTTATACTATTATTTATTATACCCCTTCAAGTGTAAATTCTATGAGCTTAAAACCTGCAAAAGTTCACACTCTCTTGTGCTTTGTTTTTCATGATATAGAATGAGAGGGGTGAGATTTGAACTCGTAATTATTAGGTAAACAAGACTATGATGTTATATCATAAAATTATCTTATCTAAAAACTCAAGTTGTTAGGCAAGACCCCATAATATGATTTATATTATTTTATAATATTTTTGAAAACCAATAATTCATCTTGGTTTCCTAGAGGACAAAATTGCCAGGTTTGGTAATTGATCTTTGACAACCTTTCTAGTTTTTTAAACTACATTTGGTGGCTATCACATGCAATAAACATAATATAAGTTAACAATAGAATCTCGCATCCAACAAATGTGTGCTTTTGGATATCTTTCCATATATGTGTGATGAAATCTACAACATTTATAGATATTGGTTTGGCAATGTTTCTTTTATGCCCATTGTTGCAGCAAGAATTCATCTTTTATTTTGGTCAACTGAGCTAATCCCATTAACATTTCATGCCAGTTCAAGCATGGATAGATGAATGGTTTCATAGCAAGCTATGAGGATGCCATATATGGTGACTTCTACTTACCAAATCTGGTGATAGCGTATATTCCAAGTTGTAAAGGCCTACATCGAGTTAGCAGCGCTTTGACACTTAATGACTGGTAGCAGGTCAAATGTCCCACAATGCAAGGCTTATTTCATGCCAAAAAAAAGGATTTTTTTGTCTCATTAACATCATAAAAAATATTATAAACACAGCTTTTAAATCCCCCGAATCATAATAGGAACGGAGGTTTAGGTGAAAAGAAGTTGTGAAACAAAATAGATAAGAGTTAAAAAATCCCTTGTAATCATTCATATATATATATATATATGTGTATATATATATATATATATATATATATATACACACACACACACACACACAATAATCACATGTTTAAAAAATATTATTTTGATGTATTTCTGAACAAAAAATATTTAAAAACAACAACTTCAACCACACTTCTAAACAATCACTTAATTTAATAATAAGGTTCCCTTGTAAACACTACAGACAATCTGTTCTATAGTGTTTAAGTTGCGGGCTCTAAAAGTTAAAAAGAGTTGCCCAGGGAAGAAATTGTTAGAAAAGATCACATGAGCCAGATAGTTGCCACTTGCAATTAGCTGAGGCACACAAGGGTATAATTGCTAAGGTCACTTTTATAGTTCACTCTAGGCTAAAGCCTAAATGTGGGCAAGAACCAATCCATCAATCATTGCAGCTCCATATAACTAAGGAAGATGGATGTTGTTGTCGTGTTTTAATTTCATCTAGTACCAATTCCATTTCAAGAGACAGAGGTCCTAGTTTCAATCTAAAACTAGAACTTTTTAGATGATGTGCACTCTTTTATACTATGTTTTTTCAATTCCACAAATTGGGTAGGGAGTCCTTTGCACACCAGACAAACAGATAAGGTTGAATAAGAAGGAGAAAAAGCCATTTCTTCTTTCCGCACACATTCGCTGACCAACTATATGACCTGCTAACATCAGCATGAAGAGGAGTCCACGATCTTGAACAGGGAAAAAAAGAGAATATGGTGACAACTACATCTAATTGAGAGCAAAAAGTTGAGAGTTCTTCACATAGTTAATGATTTCATCTCCCATGTAAACAAACCGATAGTCAGACAACTTATTTCATCATTCTCTTGACAAGTAGCAGACTCGTTTTGCATTCACGATGATGGTCGGGATACATATCGAGTCAATCATCACAAAAACAAACAGAGGAGTTCTGTGTGCTACATGTTCTTGGTACTCCCTAGAATCAACAGAAAAGATGAGGAGAGAAAATGAGACAACAAGACTAATATATGCATATTAGAGAGGCTCTTAACTTGGAAAGTTGACATGATGTGAATCATTTTCCCTGATAAGCAAAAGAAAAACTCTAGACCATAAATAGGTAGGAAAATGGGAGGAGCAAAGTAAATATGGAGTAGGAAATAGCAAAATGCTCACCCTAAATGGGCCTTGAGCAAAAACTGCATGAGTTATTTTGTAATATTTATTTTTATTATATTCTTTTTATGCAATTATAGTTTCATTACCGACCAATTGGTTTATAATTCCTTGATTGATCGGTCCTATATTTGATTGTAGTCTAAGAAATCAATGAGAATCAAAGACAAGGGAATTCAATTATTAATGAGAAAATAAATAATCATAATATACATTAAAGTTTACCAAAACATTATGAAGTTTGGACTAGAAAGAATATGTTAAACTTTATTACATATTAGACTTGATAAACTTCAAACTTGAACATAGATTTTAAATGAAAGATATAAAAAAATTAGACTTGATAGACTTCAAACTTGAACGTAGATTGTGAATGAAAGATATAATAGAAACAACATAGAATAAGATCCTTAAAAAATAATAATAAGTGAATACTTACCTTGAATATGATGAATGAGAAGTTTTGAGAAATTATCTTGAATAAAATGAATGGGTAGTTACTAATGCTATCTTGAAACTTTCTCATTTAAGGAAGGAAGCAAGGCAACCAAAGAGAATAAACAACTCAATTAAAACTCAAATCACTAGCGATTACAATTTTATCAAGTTCTTAAAACTTTTTAAACCTGAAATATATAGGCGTTACAACAATAGGTTATATAGACAATAATCAAGCAAGCTTATAGATTTATTTATGATTAGTAGATTTGCAATTTTAATCTCGTAATCCTAAAAAATATCAAGAAGATGTTTCATTGTCCAACAGTTCCAATTCATGGATGTAATTAGAATATTAATCACTATATGAATGTAAATATTTATTCCTTAAGTTATTAAGTTTACTTTAAACTCAAGTTTTTATTTTTTTATTTGATTACTTTTTTGTTAAACTATTATTTGTGTGAAGTGAATTTGATCATATTGCTATTGATGTAACTTTATAATACAAATTTAAAATTACATGAGCAAGTAAGATTAAGTCCAAAGTTAGAACACTTAACTTAGAACTCCAAAGTTAAAACCAGTCTAATCTTAAGTTGTGACGTCCTCTTAGTTGAGGCAGACAAAAAAGAATCTACATCAAACATTTACAGCTAATTAATATCCTACAACTTAAGCTCATAAGACATTATCTATTAAAACTTCTTTAGACTTCAAACAACTAATGCAAGTGCCACAAACAAGCTCACCTTTACCATTATCATTGACTAACACATTCCTTTTTAAGTCTCTCATTTCGGAAGTGTATTTATGATGCGACCAATAACATTGATAAAAGTGAGGGTTTTTAAGCCCATGTTACAAACATAAGTTGTAGCGAAATTTAAAGAAAAAAATATTGATATTTTATTAAAAATATAAATAATATGAATCTCAAAATAAACTAGTCATTCTAATTTATATTATTTTTAAGATCATTTAAAGAAATTATTCCTAATTAAAACTACAATAATTTAATAAAAAGGTTTCCAATTAAAACTTACTTAATTGAAAGAATACATATAGCAATGATAGCACCTAATAGGTTGAATTAGTGTTCTGTTAATATTAACAAATAATTGAATTGAATAATATTAAAAACAATAAACACAATAACTAATAATATAATTAAAGTACTTAAAGTAATCATGTAGAAGATTGAAATTGCAAGCTTGATTTTTAACATGGTTTGGCAAGCCTGCATCCACACCTTAAAACACTAAATTAGGCTTGAATATTTTATCATTTCATTATTCTAATTTTAAGATTGCAATTACCACTTAATGAATCTACACTAAGATTTTACATCACCAAGAAATGTTCTCTCTTCAAGATTTTTCACCACTTAATATATCCACACCAAGATTTTCTTACTTGAAGATATGTTATCTCAAGAAATTTTCTTTGGACATATTCTCTAACAAATATTATGAATTTTTACGTGAGTCTCAAATGTTTACAATTATAGTTTTTGTTTACAACAAAAAAAACTCTCCAAAAAAATAATATAATAAAACTTATATTTCTATAATTCATTTAATAACACTTACGAATTTGAAGATGTTGAAGTGTAGTAAGTATGAGAATGAACACCTTGGTGCTAGAATATGAATATTCAAATTAGTTCAACTTTGAGTATGACAAGATTGATGATTTATAATTTGTTTTTCTTTTCAAATAGCTTTTACTAGTTAAATTGTTCGCACTACGTTGCAGGCTGGCTAAATAATTTTTATAATTATTGAGATTGAAATAATTAATAAGTTTTGCTAGTTCAAAAATAAAATTTAACATCTATACATGCAAGATTTGATATAATAAAACATATCAATATACCCTATTATAACAACAGTAACATTGAAGTATTAATATAAAAAAATATTATTACTATTACTACTAAACCAATAAAAATTATTAAACAATCTCGAGAAAAAAAACCTCAAAAACAATAACAAAAGAAGAAGTAAGAAAAAAAAACTACACTTATTATTATTATTATTATTATTATTGTTATTGTTATCCCGTGAAAAAAAAACTCAAAAACAATAACAAAAGAAGAAGTATGAAAAAAAACTACAATTATTATTATTGTTGTTGTTATTGCTGCTGTGTTAATAATAAAAAAATTAATTAAAAAAAATATAAAAAGACTAAAAACTTTAACAAAAGAACAAATAAAAAACTAAAGTACATAATAAAATAAAAATAAAAATTATTAGGTGAAAAAAAATATCATTTTACATGAAAAAAAACTAAACGAAAGAACAACAGGAAAAAAAAAGAAATATAAGTCTTCAAATTATCATAAACACAAACTCAAATTTAAGAACAAATTTTTCAAAAACAATACTATCTCAACAAAAGAGAAAATAATAAAATGATTAAATTACCCCGAGAAAAAAAACTCAACAACATTAACAAAAGAGTAAACAAGAAAAAAACTAAAATTATTATTATTATTATTATTATTATTATTATTATTATTATTGCATTAATAATAAAAAACAAATTAAATCAAAGAATAAAAAAAGCCTAAAAATTTTAACAATAGAGCAAAAAAAAAATGATATAACAAAAATAAAAGTTATTAGCTGAGAATAAATCACTTGAAAATAATAAAAAAAATAAAAGAAAGAACAAAGAGGAAAAAAAACATAAATATTAATTTTCAAATGGTCATAAACACAAGCTAATATTTAAGAACTAAATCTTTCAAAACAAGACGACCTCAATAAACAAGAAAATAATAAAAATTAAAAAATAAAGCTAAGAGCACACATATATCAATATGGAAAAAACTATGGACTATTTCAGAGATAAAAAAAAAAATGAGTTAAAATAGAAAAAAAAAGTATAAGGACCAAAATGAAAACCAAATATATTATCAATTTCAATCAAATGACAAAATTGAAAAATAAAAATTTCTATACCGAATATATTAAGGGATTTAAAACTAATTCAAAAATAAAAGGAATGAGGACCGAATTAAAACCAAAATATATAATCAATTTCAATTAATGGACCTAATTGAAACAAACCAAAATTTATATAATCAAGACCATGCAAAATAATTAAAAGATATGAGACTAAAATGAAAACACCATAAAATTGGAGGTTTGCCCTGTACTTTAACATGTAGGAGAGAGAACAAAGGAAAAAAACTTTCAACCGACAACTGTCACGAATTCAGCCACCGTGTGCCACAACGTGCCACACTAGGAGAAAGAGTACAAGGCGGTGTAACAAGTGAGATGTCAAATAGACATTTTTTTACCACCGAATGACGCCTCACAGGTCACCCAAAAAGGGCATGAGACTGAATATTGTCGGTCGCATGTGGCACACGTGAACATAGTATTTAATAGAAAATAAAAAATTGTTAAATTACCAGAACACCCCAACAACTAACTCTTCAATTATGTCTTATTAGAAGGCAGATTAGCATTTATTCATTTTTTAAAAATGTTAAATTCTTATGGAACCCCTCCTGACTAGTATTGTTTTTTGTCTTATTGTGGGGCAAATCAATATTTAGTGATTTTAAAAACAATGTGAAATTTTTGTGCCACCCTTGCAAGCCAGTGTTTTTATTGTCTTTTTTGAGAGACAAAATTATTATTTTACTGTGCAAATAAATATAAAAAAATCATTAAATCAGTGACCTGACTAAACCGGCTGGACCTAAAAACCGAACCGACCCAAAAGCACGCTATTACAATCCACAGTGTTTCCACTCACATGCTACAGTGAAACACCGACCTCTTTTAGCTTATTTATAATATCATAAATGCTTGGAATTCTCTTTATTTTAGATGAATGAGAGCTATTATAAGTTTTTTTTTTTAAAAAAAAAGAATTAGTCATTTGTAATAACTGGGATCCCATTTACAATTAAAATGGTCAATTGGTTCATAGTGGTCAAACCAATTGGTTGACCGGTTCATTTCAATTTATAGGTATTCATCCTTGATAAACAAACAATTGAGAGGTTCTTTTGATATCACGAAGCAGGTGACCATTTCATATTAAATTCTAGATTTTAACAGTTTGAACCTAATGAATCTTGAATTGATATCAATAATATATGTATACAAAATGAATTGTATGAATTCATTTTAATTATGTTATTATGCTAAGATATAAAGATTTATATAAGCACTAAAATGAACACTGAATTCTAAGTTTTTATTTGTTTTGTATCTTGGACATCTTCATTGGTTTCTCGTGAAATCTTTCATATTTGTTAATGTGGTCTTCATATGAACATGTTTAAGATTTATTCTCAACCAAACATATTATTAAAAAAAAAAATTTATTGTTATCACTAAAATATATAAAAGCACAAATTTATAGTCTAAGGTTCAATGCCAATAAACCACCAATTAGAAAACAAGGAGAGAAAAATGGAGAAAAAAGAATCCAAACTAGTGGAGAAAGAGGTAAAAAAGAAACATGGCTAAATCTCCCTCCTTACACATTAACTAGTCTTATCATTTGAATAAAGAGGAAAGAGAAGTGAATGCATTTCTAATCCATCAAAACAATTCATAAATAGGGACATTAGTGAATCATACATGCCTACAATTTCTAATGTGTCAACAATAACATCCTTTATTCCAAACACTTGCAATCAACCTCTAACATTTCAAAAAGCCAATTTCAACCCTCCTAAATGAATATTTGAACAATTTTAGCATGTTATTGAATATTGAATTTGTGTTTGAATGATCTTATATGTTATGTTTCTATGTGTTGATAATTTTATGCGTAAAAATGGTTTGTGTGTGGATATTTCAATTTATTATATGTGTTGGCATGATGTGTTTGGTGTATGATTGCATCATGAATGTTCAATTTGTTTTTCTATTTTCAAGAAACATATTGTAATATCATTTTTAAATAAAATTAGACAATTAATATCATGCTTAGAATAATTTTAGGAGAAAACACATAACATAGGTAGCATTTTATTTGAAAGGATGTGGTAGGATGATGGTAATTTTATTTTAAACATAATTAACCCTTTGAATATCTAAGACCTCCATCTATTTTTGAAATACTAATTTTCTTAATTACTAGTTCACAATGCCACTATTTTATTTTTTTTCCTTTAATTTTGAAAGAGTCATGCATTAAGATTGTAGAACTTTATAAGGTTAAATATATGAGGGTGTTAAAGAAACAAATCTAACCACAAGAATCACACTTGAAAGAGAGTTCAAACTGAACCAATAAAGCTTGGTTTATGGTTCACAAATTATGAAAACCAAACAAACCTTATACACGCACACACATATATTTTATTTTCCAAATTCTTTTCTATTGTATAATTATGAATAATAATGATAGAAGTAAAAAAAAATCTCTTATAGAGAAAAAAGCTTCAAGAACTTGAGCAAATTGAAATAGGAAATGTGTTCTTCTTCTTTTTTTTAAAATTTTTTTTTTTTATGCTATAAAGTAATAAGTTAGAATAAATCCAATAAAAATAATGTTTACCTTTAAAGTAAAAAGTCTTAATTAAAGATTTACCCTCTAGTGGCTTAATCTCAAACAAAGAGTTCAAGCCCTTATAACATTTCAAAGTCTAATATAGCCCATGTTTAGTAATTTAATAAAATTACATTTTAATTTCAGCAACAACAATCACATAGTTAAACAAGTAACACAAAAGAAATAAAATAGATAGTTACAAGAAGATACATTGATTTTTATAGTGTTTTAGACAACCAAAGACATCATTCCTTTAACTTTTATTCATGAATTCACTATTAAATTGCCATCTTCTAAATGAGTGAGACCTTACGAATTATACTAATTATTTTTTTCCATTATTAAGATTAAAAACCTTACAATCACATTATTTTTTAGGATTAAGATTAAACCTTTCAAATGGTTCATAAATAAAGATTACTTGAATGTTTTAGTTGATATTTACAATTGATAAAAATATCATAAGAATTATTGCATTTCACAAGAGGAGATCACAAAAGAGTAAGCTCTAGTTTTTATAAAGATGTGATATAGCTTAAGAATTAAAAGGAGGGATTTGATGCAATTTAGGGTTTAAAACTTTAAGATAATGAAAAAAAATGATGCAATCTTTTTAGAATATTAAAGTAAGAACAATTTTAGATTATGAAGTTCAAAACTCTTTCGCATGAAATCAAGAGTGGTGTTTATACGTAAAAAGACCACATATGACTATTACTCACAAAAAAGAAAATATGTTGATTTTTGATATGTTCTTTCATCAAGTTATAAATGACCTTAAAACTAACAATTTTGACTTAAGAGATTGATTTGATAAGATTTGTAAGGTGTTTTTAAGTAAATATTGGTTAAAGATGGGTTTTTAGAGTAAAAAAACCCTACTCTAATGGTTTAGTTGTTATAGTGGTGGTCAAAATCTAAGTAAATAAATAATAAGTTGTGTATCTTATTTTTTTTTCAAACAAAATATAAGCTTGTTAAAAAATAAAATGGCTTAGACGCTCAAACCTAGGTTAGAAAACCCTACATCTATAGGCGATTTTTAAGGTCCATGCATGATCGGTCAACCAAATTCGATGTACCTCTACCATAATGTTTGCTTTGATTTGTTTTTTTTTTTTTCTAAATTTAAATTTAAATTTAAATTAAAAAATTAATATTATAGGTTTTTATTTAATTTTAATTTTTTTCTTTGATTATTGTGTGAAAATAAAAGTTATGAATAGTTAATTAACATAAAGTTTTTTTTTTTAATACATTTTTTTTATATAATCATATCAATAATTTTTATTGTTACTTTAAGACCATAATGATTTTCGATTTACAAAATAATGATTTTATTAGATTAACTATCAATTTTATTATTGTTTTTTTTTATCTTATTATTAAATAAAATGTAATTTCTTTTTAAAAAATAAATGTATCATACTTGGTGACAATGGAAATTTTTTTTGTCATAACTTAGAATTTATTTTATGAGTAATTATCTAGCTATAAAGAAACTAAAACAAAATTATTTTTTCTATAGTAAAAATCATTTTAGAAATGTGGCATGTGATGTGAATTATGCAACTTCTTCAAGTCATTTCAAGTTTTTTTTTTAATTTTTTATTAGTAAAGTTATTTTTTAAAAAATTTTATCCCTCCCATGCATTGAACCTCATGGTTTGCTCCAATTAGTTTCACATGGTATTCTGACAAAATATAAGAGAGAAAAATCTAGCATTTAATTCATACTCAATTTAGAAAATAAATAATAATAATAATAATAATCATATAAGTAGTTATATATGTTTTTTTTTCATTTTTATTTTAAAATATATTAAATATTACATGTATAAAATTTTAAATTCAATTTAATAAATATTTTAACAAATATAAATTTAATAATTTTATATTTTAACTATATTGATACATCAAAAATATAAAAATATTTTAACAAATATCAATTTAATAATTTTTTAAATTAAAAACACTTGCAAAAAAATATCTAAAAACAGAAAACAAGATAGGACAAAGACACTGAACTTAGCGTGTCGGTCCCTTGTTTCCATGTATATGCTCCACCTCCTCTGACTGTTGTAAATATATAAATATACAAGATAAACACCTTTCTTCAATTCATCCTCTGCTAACTCTCAACTCTCAAAGTCAATGGCCGATCCAAGCTCTAGTCATCCTTCGTCTTCCACAGACCCGTGTGTTCATCTACCTTCTGTTGCTGTTAAATTATTGTTTAACAACTATTGGGCTTGTACAAACTTTGGTGCTTTTATGTTTAGTATTCAGAAAGCTTGCAACTTTTTGCCTTTACAGACCAATTTTGATACTTTTGCAATGATATTATGCTATTCTCTGTTTAATAGTAAGTAATCAGAAAAAACCTAACTTTTGTGCTGTTTTGATTGATGTGTTCTTGCTATTTTCGGAAGAATGATTGTGTGGTTACTGTTATGAGCTTATGATTTTGATTATGTTTTAAGAACGGATTCGTTGCACTATATGGATTATTGGGTTTTTAATAGTCTAGTCTCTTTACCGTGCGTCAACATAACTTGTTTGTGTGTAAATAATCATAGGAAAAGTGGTAAGAAAGATTATTCGACAGCAATTTTGGAGCGAAAGAAGTCTCCCAATCGACTTGTTGTTGACGAGGCCATTAATGATGATAACTCTGTGGTGGCTATGAATCCTGCTACCATGGAAAAGCTTCAGTTTTTTCGTGGTGACACTGTGCTGATTAAGGTAAGTTTAACTTTTAATGGGGCTATTTTGGGTTGTGTTTGCTCCTAATTTGCAAAATATATTTGTTGTAATATAGGGAAAGAAGCGAAAAGACACTGTATGCATTGTTCTTGCTGATGAGCAATGTGAGGAACCGAAAATCAGATTGAACAAAGTTGTCAGAGCTAATCTTAGAATCCGCCTTGGAGATGTTGTGTCTGTCCATCAATGCCCTGATGTCAAGTATGGGAAGCGAGTTCATATCCTTCCCATTGATGATACTATCGAGGGTGTTACTGGAAATCTTTTTGATGCATATTTAAAGCGTAAGTTCTTAATTTTAGATATACAACCTTTTTATATCCTTCATGATCTTCATGTCTTGTTTTGCAGTTGATTCTACTAACAATGTTTTATTCTAAGTATCTTTTTTCTCCGTTTGTGTTTCAACAGCATATTTCTTGGAATCATACCGCCCTGTAAGGAAAGGTGACCTTTTCCTTGTCAGGGGTGGCATGCGCAGTGTTGAGTTCAAAGTAATTGAGACAGAACCTGGTGAATACTGTGTTGTGGCACCAGACACCGAGATATTTTGTGAAGGAGAGCCCATCATACGTGAGGATGAAGAGAGATTGAATGAAGTGGGCTATGATGATGTTGGTGGTGTTAGGAAACAGATGGCTCAGATTCGTGAGCTAGTTGAACTTCCTCTTAGGCATCCACAGCTTTTCAAATCAATTGGTGTGAAACCACCAAAAGGTATCTTGCTGTATGGGCCACCTGGGTCTGGTAAAACTCTGATTGCAAGAGCTGTTGCTAATGAGACAGGTGCATTCTTCTTTTTGATTAATGGTCCTGAGATAATGTCAAAGCTGGCTGGTGAGAGTGAAAGCAACTTGAGGAAGGCATTTGAGGAAGCTGAAAAGAATGCTCCATCCATAATATTTATTGATGAGTTAGATTCTATTGCTCCTAAGAGGGAAAAAACTCACGGTGAAGTGGAGAGGCGTATAGTATCACAGCTTTTGACTTTAATGGATGGCCTCAAGTCACGGGCACATGTGATTGTTATGGGGGCTACCAATAGGCCCAATAGCATTGACCCAGCTTTGAGAAGATTTGGAAGATTTGATCGAGAGATTGACATTGGTGTCCCCGATGAAATTGGACGGTTGGAGGTCCTTAGAATTCATACTAAAAATATGAAACTTGCAGAAGATGTGAGTCTCTTAACTACTCTCTCTTTTCCTAATTAATTCTATTTTGTATGACAATGTGAACTCATGGTTATGTTGAATTAACATTTGATTCCAGGTTGATCTTGAAAAAGTTGCAAAAGATACCCATGGTTATGTTGGTTCAGATCTTGCAGCTCTTTGTACTGAGGCTGCTCTTCAGTGTATTAGGGAGAAAATGGATGTTATTGATTTAGAGGATGAGACAGTTGATGCTGAGGTTTTAAACTCAATGGCTGTGACTAATGAGCACTTTCTAACTGCGTTGGGAACTTCAAATCCTTCTGCATTGCGTGAAACAGTGAGTTTTTGCATAATACACATTTTTAGTTCTCTGTTCTTAACTGGAGATTATTGCTGTTTGGTGTATTGCTTTGTTTTGTTTCTCATCAAAGAAGGAAAAAAAAGGACATTTTTTTCTGTACACATGTTGAGGCAAAAACGAGTAATGTATATCTGCCACTTTAAAGGAAACAAAACAAAAGGTTATAGTCTCCCAAGAGCCCTAGAAAGTAGTCCCTTTACCCAAATCTGAAAAAAAATCAAGCTTTCATTCTTGCTAATTACAAATGTTTTGAGGAAATTTGGATGAAATATTGTATGCTTTGATTAAAATAATGGTGGAGCATATGGATGACCCGGCAGTAGTTACACCCATTTTGGCTTCTGCTCACTGAATCCTAACCAGAAGATTCCTATTGTATTTTCTTTATTGCCTTACTGATTCATGTTCTTAGATTGCTCAAAATGTCATACATGTGTGTTTGATGAGATTTCTATATGCTTCCTGAGAATGATGAACATATATTCCTGATTGATAGGTTGTGGAGGTTCCTAACGTCTCATGGGAGGATATTGGTGGATTAGAGAATATTAAAAGAGAGCTTCAAGAGGTTTGCCATTTTATCTCAATTTAATGTTTCTGCATTTGAAATATTATAGATGTTCTTCTTCTTACCATCTTCCTCATTTATTGGATTCAGTTTATATAAATTCCTATATAATTTTCTGGCTTCTGTCAGACTGTCCAATATCCCGTGGAGCATCCTGAGAAGTTTGAGAAATTTGGCATGTCACCTTCTAAAGGTGTTCTCTTTTATGGACCTCCTGGCTGTGGTAAAACCCTACTTGCAAAGGCAATTGCTAATGAATGTCAGGCCAACTTCATAAGTGTCAAGGGTCCTGAGCTGCTAACTATGTGGTTTGGAGAAAGTGAAGCAAATGTGCGGGAGATATTTGACAAAGCTCGGCAGTCAGCTCCTTGTGTACTTTTCTTTGACGAACTTGATTCGATTGCTACTCAGGTGCGCTTGCCTTTCCTTCAGTGAAAAGTTTCCCTATGCAAACTTGGAATCGCAGTCTGCTTGTAAAAATATTCCCCTGCTCACATCATCAGTGCTTCCTTCTGACCTTTTTTCTATTTGATTCTTATTATTTGTTTTTTCCATTCTTACTGGTTACAGCGTGGTAACTCCGTGGGGGATGCTGGGGGTGCTGCAGATAGAGTCTTGAATCAACTTCTGACAGAAATGGATGGCATGACAGCAAAGAAAACAGTTTTTATCATTGGAGCAACAAACAGACCAGATATTATCGACCCAGCATTGCTCAGGCCTGGGCGTCTGGACCAGTTGATTTATATACCTCTTCCTGATGAGGCTTCCCGTCTTCAGATATTTAGAGCATGTTTGCGCAAGTCACCTGTTGCAAGGGATGTTGACCTGGCAGCTCTGGCACGATATACTCATGGATTTAGTGGTGCTGATATCACTGAAATTTGTCAACGTGCCTGCAAGTATGCCATTAGAGAAAATATTGAGAAGGTGAGTATTTTACTCTCTTTTTCAGCCAGAAGTTTAATGAGCATGTCTATATTGAAATTCTCTTATGTATTTAATCTAGTCGAACATGTACTGCATTGCATATGCATGTGTGAACCAGTGTCTGATGTGAGTCTGTTTATATGCAGTAATCCTTGTAGCTTTTTATAACACTTTGCTTCCCATGTTGGCTGGCCTTCTGTAAATCTTGCTTTTATTTCTTACAAAAATGTTTGTGCTGAGTATGTCTGTTAGCACACCTGAATTGCCTATGACTTGAAAATGGTATGATAGTCAACAAGGCCTCGACTAATGCTTGTAGTTTGTGTTTGTACTGTTGCTCTTCTTTGAAACTTTTGGGTGATGGCAGGATATTGAAAGGGAGAAAAAGAAGCAAGAAAATCCTGAAGCAATGGAAGAAGATTATGTGGATGATGTCCCAGAAATAAAGGCAGCACATTTTGAGGAGTCAATGAAATTTGCACGTCGAAGTGTCAGTGATGCAGACATCAGGAAGTACCAGCTCTTTGCTCAGACCTTACAGCAATCTCGTGGGTTTGGTACTGAGTTCCGGTTTTCAGACCGTTCTGAGAATGTGGCAGGTGAAGGAGCCACTGATCCGTTTGCTTCAGCAACTACTGCTGCCGAGGAGGATGATCTATACAGCTGAACTGAAACCAGTGCATGTTCTTGGCGTTCCCACTTATGTAAATATCCAACACATATGGGCAATACATGCCATATTAGTATGCTTTTTATTTGCCAAGGAATTTAAGGTTTTTTTTTTGTGCGCCCTGCAGATCATGTAAGAATTTTATGATAATCAGTCCAATATGGGTTGGATCTTGCCATGAGGTTAAAATAAAGATCCTCTGCGTTCTGCTTAATTTCTTCGTATTTTTGTTTAAAGTCTTTTCCGGTGTCTTATTATTTTTATTAAATTCTGTTTGGAAAGTTGAATATATAGAGCCTGTTTGGCATGGCTGTTGTGGTTGAGGTTGAGAAGAAGTATTTTTATGAAAAATGTTTTTAGCTGCGATTTAAAATTGAAATTGAAGTGTTTGGTTAAAACTGTGGTTGAGTTTGAGATTGAATGAAAAGCAGTTTTGAGTGTTTGGTTACCATGCTTTTCATATTGCTGTCAACTTGTGAAATTACCTTAAAAGATATACATTAATATTTTTTAAAATATTATAGATTTAATTATCATAATAATAAAATGTAATTAATAATTAAAGTAAATTAGACATTCATTTTTATTCTCCCATCAAATTTCTTGCAATTCCATCACGAATTAAATTCATATGTCAAAGCCGCTACGATCCCTTGCTATTTGATTGATGAACAACATCTGGTAAAATATTATCACAAACTACATCTGCGATCCATAAATAGTGTTGTTTCAATATCTTTATCTACATGTTGTAGAGATATAATGGCAAAATCCAGATGCACGTTTCTTATCCATATTCAATCGAAACGCAATAAGATGAGAGGAATATTTCGTAAATAAATATAGGATGAGAGGAACACTCAAAAAAGTTCAAACTTTATTCAATAATTCAAAAATGATTCGGCCAGAGGCTTACAACTATATTTAAAGCAGAAACCCTAGCCCTAAACATGTTAGATAATAAAACGACGCTAATTAATAAAATTACTAACAATGGCAAATTTGAGATAAAAACAGAAATTGAAAAGGCTAATAAATCCTAAGCAAGTTAGAATTGACGAAAGTCGATTTGGATTTGAAAATTAAGAGTCACGGCTAAAACAAAACATTCCTAAAAGGATTAAAAAAAAAGATGATTTCGGGGCCTAAACAATAGAATTTGTCCAAAAAATGGCATGTATCAGCAACAAAGCTACTGACTTCCTCTGGAAATACCGAGACGCATCAATTGAGTGAGTTTTGCGTCATTTTGACTTCAGCACCCGGATTGTAGAAATCCAGTTGCCTTTGAATTTTGAATGCTCTCTCTTGAGCATATACGCCTCTGCCACTTGTTCTACATCACTTTCATTAGAGTTGATCTCTATTTACATATATTTTTATTTTTTAAAAAATATAATTTCTATATTTAAAAAAAAAATTGGATTGGGCCTGTCCCAAACTAAATTGGGAGGCGCAGCCCAGCCTAATTATTCAAAATATAGGCACAAAACAGTGCATTTTTCCTTTCGTTTTTGCATGAGTTATTCTACTATGTTACTGTTCACGTGAACAGTAACATGGTCGACTATGACTATAGGGTAAACGGCTGGTACCGATGGGTAGAGGAGGTCGAGGTGGTTCTCCCTGTCGTGGTGGTGTCGAAAATGGCCGTCTGTGGTGGCCGGATGGGGCGTTGGAAGTTGTCGAGCTGTGTTGCAGTTCGCCTCTGCTGATTCATTGCTGCCTTCCCGGAGCTGGAGAAGAAAGCTTGGGTGGTGGCTGGATGCTTCTGGACCTCACGGTGGAGCTAATGCTGCTGGCCAGGAGCTATTGCAAGAGTTGGCGAAGGAAGAGAAAGAGAGGCTGTTGTTGGGGGAGAGTGAGGAGGAGCTGTTGATGTCTACCTTAGTGACTGATGTTGCTGTCACCAGAGCTGGGGAAGACGAAAACAAGGTAGGTTTTAACGTCTATGGATTTAAACTAGAAATTTGCAGTTAATGGATTTTAGTTATTTTCTCAAACTTTTGCATTGCATGAGGGAGCATAAGACTTAGCTTGCAGTGAGGAGGAGTGTCAACTGCGGTTGCGTTTTTTGCAAAGCATCTCTGAGATGCTTCTCAAAACTTGTGGCCAAAACGTTATTTTCAGTGGGACCCACAACTAAAATTTAATCGGTTGTTTGGTTAACAGCGCGTTTAGCTTTGCGGTGAGGCTCAACAGAGGCCGCACCGCAGAGCCAAACACCCACATAATACAGTTCAGGCTCTTCTCTTGACTTCTGTAGTTATCATCGGATACTTTCCTTATAGCAAGTTTCAGAGGCTATCAAAGTAACGATGGATGAAAACAGGACTTCTCTAGCAACGCTCTCTGAATGTAGATTAATATTGCATCAAGGGTTTCTTTCAAAAGCAATTTACCCTCGCAGATTTTAATAATTTGGAGGCTAAAGCCATCAGTTATGACACAACCTCGTAACCAAACTGCGGTCTCGTCTGACAAATTATCCGCTGTATTTTTATCTACCTTTGTTTCTCATTGCCAAGAAAAATATTCAGAACATCTTAAGAATGATGATTCAAAAAGTCTTAACTCATTATATAGTTTGGACCAAACCGAATTATTTACTGAGAAAATTAAATGGCAAGCAGAACAGATTCCGAGAGTTTTCCTTCCTCTTGACCAAATAGAAGGTACTAAATTCATCTCAAGACATAGCAAAATCAAGTGTCCGAAAGGTAAATGCGTGATGAAAGTGAGCATTATCATCAACAACTATTTTAAAATCATAGTTGCATGTGGGATCCGCCCCATGCATGTGGACTGGACCTCACAAAATACAGATATATTAGTGTTACGATCTACTTTGGGAATCTTATATGTACTTTTTTCTAAAAAATTAAAATAAAATAGTCAACAAATTTAAAAGAAGCCTCTGTTAATGGGTTACACGTTTCTGTACTTTGTGTCAAACTGCACGTGAGCATGTGCGCCCGGAGAAAAACAGCTGCTGTGGTATCTTTCCTCACCGGAACCTTTACTGCGTTACATTTTATAGTATGTGGTAGAATCACTATCAATGCATTCCTTCCCTGAAATTTATACTGGGAAAAAAACAAAAAGCTGGATGATTTTTAAAACAATGAATTGGATTTTGCTTCACCCCACCAATGGAAACTTCTGATGTTCTTTCACTTTCTTGGACATAGAAGTTAAGTGCTTACCATTATACAACTTGCTACCAGCTTCTGTGCTATGACTTTTATTACAGAATTACAGAATGGTGGATTACATGATTTAAGTGCTGGGATTTAATTTTACAAGGCAGGCAGCCAATTTTGTTATTGATTACTACATAGCTTGTTTCCAGTTAGTGCTTTCGTATAGTTCTTTCTCTCCTTCACGTGGTAGGGACCTTGATAGTTGCATGAAAGCAAGAAAGAAGCACTCTTATCCTCGAATGTCGACAGAGAGAGAAGCTATTTTAAGTTGACACCCTCAATCATTACCCCACAGTTCCCTATGGCCACACATCTCTCCCTGTCTCTCGATTTCACACCCCTAGAGGAAAATCATCCTCGAAAATCCTTTAAAACCCTCACTAAGAATACCACCACGCACACTCACATATCAATCAAGACATCCACATCCTACTAGTCAGAAGTTATGGAAAATGACTTCAAATTGAAGCAAAATATATAGCTTGTGCCTCCATTTCCTTTACTGATCTCTTCCTCTGCTTTCCTTATCACTTTCTTTGTCAATGTTTGTGCGTATCTTTCATTATTAAAAATGTGGTTCATAATAGTAGCAAAAACCACAATAACACCATTCAACAGACAGTAGAGAATGAAAAAAACTTGCTATGTACTCGATTTTGTCATCTCGGGACCAAGCTATTGATCAAAACACCCCTGCGGTGCTAACTCTTTATGTATTTCCCTATTCTAAAAAACAATACCAATATATTTGAATAACTCTCAAAACTAGACATGGAGGTTGTTATTGATTAGTACTTGACATAATACAAGATGATGAGGATGAGTAAGCAAGTGAGCAACGAGAAGACCCTTGTTGAAGCATCAACAATTGAGCTGGGGTCACCGAGGATGATGAATATGATTGGCTGCTTTCCATCGTTTTCGACGTTTTGCTGGTCGGCTTCTGGGCCTCACCACCTGTGATCAGTTCCTGTCGAATTTCCTTCAATAATGCTGCCACATCTTTCATTGTCGGGCGATCTTCAGCGCGATTGCTTGTGCAAAGAAGAGAGATTCCAAGAGCTTGAAGCATTTCCTGTATTTGTGTGTGTGGGTGGCCTTGCAGTTTAGGATCAAGTATTTCAACTGGGTCCTTCTTGCACCTCAGGTGGTCTCTGACCCATTGGACAACATGATGGCCATCCGGGAATGATGGATTGACTGGCTTTTTTCCAGTTATGATCTCTAAAAGAACTACTCCATAGCTATATACATCACTCTTTTCAGTGATTTTAAGCATGCAAGCGTACTCTGTAAATGAAACATATAAAGAAAGATTATCGTGCATGCAAAATTAACTAAGATGCACAATGGAGACAGTGCAAGACTGCAGCAAGTTCACAAGTCTACCCACAAAAGTTTAGACATTCATGCAGGGTGAAGGACATTTTACTCACTGCAGAAACTTTTTGCTAAAAGCAGTTTTTGTTGTGCGTGCAACCTTTTCCAGTTGCCAACGAAAACAACAAATCATGAACAAAACAAATTAAACAGCTTGTTGGCATGCCTGATGTGATCTTGCTACAACCAAGGGCTTTTGATGATTATACATGTTAAACCCATCTCCAAACCTTGCTTTAAGTCCCCATCGTCACTAATCCCAGCTGATTTCTCCCATAATCACAAATTTGTCTCATCCTTTTATCATATTTGACTAGATGTTATTCCAATCAAGTGTCCAATAATCTCTTAGGAGTACTTGAGAAAGCCAATTATCACAAACTAATGATAACTCATTATCAGAAAGTTGAAAGAAAACTCACCTGGTGCCATGTATCCATAGGACCCTGCGAATTGTGGATTTGCCGAGAATGATCCATGCTCGTCTTCAACCAGCCTAGCCAGCCCGAAATCAGCTAAACATGCCTCATACCAGTCCCCAAGCAAGATATTATGCGCTTTCACATCTCGGTGCAAAATCGGCGGTACGCAATCATGGTGCAAATAAGCTAGCCCCTCTGCCACCCCTAATGCGATCTTAAATCTCGTCACCCATTCCACCAATCCAACATTATTCCCTTCATGCAACAATGTCCCTAATGTGCCATTAGCCATGTAATCATAAAACAGCAACTTTGTTTTCCAGTTTGCTCCCCACCCGAGTAAACGGACTATGTTTCGGTGCCGAATTCTCGCCAATGTAGCAATCTCGGATGAAAATGCAGCAGCCGAAATCTTCTCTGCTGACTTGAACCTCTTAACAGCTACCATTAATTCAGACAGAATGGTAACCTTGTAAACCACACCGGACCGGCCTCGTCCTATCACATTGCCAGCTGTCAACGATCGTGCCACATCAGCAATTGACAAGTCTAGTTTCTGATATAAAGTCACTTCCCAAGGCGGACTCATCTCCAAGTCATCCTCACCTTCACTCTCCTGGGCCCCATTGCCACGTGTTTTGCCCAGTAGGATTATGTAGAGCGCTGCCAAAAGGAGAGCACATGCGGCACACAACAGCACAATCATTGCCACACGCGCTGCCGCCCCTCGCTTGACGTGCTTGTCATCAAAATCACACTGGTTACCGGAGAAGCAAAGAGCAGGATTCCCGGAAAGTACACTAAGAGGAAGCTTCGAGAAGAAGGGCGTGTCAGGCACGTGCCCCGTGAAATTATTGTGTGAAACATTAAGCACTACAAGATTCTGCAAAGCTGCGAGATGTTGAAGATCGCCTGTAAGATGATTATACGAGATATCCAAAATGCCAAGCTTGTTTAACCCCGTGAACTCTGAAGGAATCTCCCCATTAAGTTGATTCAAGCTTAGATTCAAAGCGATTTCCAGTGACGGGATCTTTCCAACACTTGACGGAATGTTCCCTGATAACTGATTTCCACTCAGGTCCAGTAACTGTAACTTGGAACAGGAATCGAGTTGACTCGGAATGGTACCTGAGAGCCTGTTCTTAGCAAGAGTGAGTTTGGTGAGTGAACTCAGTGAACCAAGACTTGTACTCAGTGAACCAAGACTTGTACTCAGTGTGCCTTCAATCAAGTTATTGGAGAAGTCAACAAACTGGAGTGATATTAGCTTGTTAAAACTCTGTGGCAAGTTACCAGAAATAGCATTTGAATGCAAATCCAAAAATGCGAGATTTTGACAACCAGAGATTTCTTCCGGGATTACTCCGGTAATCCGGTTCGATCCGAGATCCAAGAAGTTCAAATTCTTCAAATTTCCAATCTGGGCTGGAATAGTTCCGGAAACCTTGTTGTTATTAGCTCGAAAACGAATCAAAGACGAGCAGTTTCCAATCTCGGACGGTATTTCACCAGAGAGATTATTGGAAAGAAGCAAGAGTTTGTTGAGTTTCTTCAGTTGAAAAACTCCTTTTGGAATAGGCCCCACTAGGCTATTTTGAGAGAAATCTATGGCTTCCAAGTTTTGACAGTTGGAAATGGAAGGTGGTATGTTGCCTTCGAGCTTGTTCTGCCATAAGTAAAAGAGAGTGAGATTAAATAAGTTACCTATTTCAGGTGGGATTGAGCCAGTGATTTGATTGTTGTCGAGTTCGATGTGAGTGATCTTCTGGCAGTTTCCAAGCTGTGCTGAGATTTCCTCGGAGATTTGATTGAGGCTAAGCTGGAGTTCTTGGAGCTTAGTTAGATTTCTGAATGATTGTGGAATGCTTCCGGTTAAGGAATTCATTGATATGTCAATCACCAACATTTGGTTGCAGGTTCCTAGATCAGGAGGGATGATACCAACCAAGTTGTTCTGCCAGAGCAAAAGGTTTCTAAGGTTTCGGAGCTTGCCTAATGTTTTTGAAATTGAGCCAATGAGTGAGTTTTCATAAAGGTATATGTCTTGGAGCTCGGTGCAGTCACCGAGCTCTGGAGGGATTTGGCCGGAAAGGAGGGCGGTGTAGATGGCAATGGTTTGGAGTTTTTTCAGGAGGCCGAGGCTCGGTGGGAGAAAACCTGATATGCTTGTTTCTACCAGGCCTAATATCAACAAATTGCTGCAGTTGCCAATTTCTTGAGGCAATGAACCTTCAAGGTTCTTGTTGCCACCAGCTCTAATCACTTCAAGATACTTCAACTTGCCTACGGTGTTGGGAATGGAACCGCTAAGTTGATTGTCGTAGAGGATTAGCCATTTCAAGCTAGTGAGGTTTCCGATTTCGATTGGAATGGAGCCCCTAAGTTTATTCGAGTTGAGAAGGAGTTGTTCAAGCTTGGGAAAGTTACAAAGCTCACTCGGGATTTCGCTAGTCAAGGCATTGCCACTCAAGTCTAAGTGAGTCAACTGAGGAAGAGCAGTGCTAATCTTCTTAGGGATAGAACCAGTAAGATTGGTTCCAGACAGAACAAGCTCGTTTAAGGAAGATAATGAAGATAAATTGGAGGGAAGTGTTCCAAACAAATTGACATACCTCAAGCCCAAAGCTACAACTTCATTGTTAAAGTTGCAAGTAATTCCAAACCATCCATAGGGAGTTTCATTTCTGGAGTCCCAATTATTCAGCCCCTCAGGCGATCCAATCAAGCTTCTCTTCCATGAAAGAAGAGTTTCGCCTTGTTGGTTGACGGCGAGAGCATTAAAAGGAAAGACAAACACAAGGATAAAAGAGAGGACCAAGAAGGAAAAGAGGGGCCTTGGATTTGCAGGCATTACAGCTAGGCTACAAACTCCAACGAGAGGAACAGCAGAGAAAAAGAGGGTTTGAGCCTTGGGAGAACCAAATCATGTATTGTGGGTTAATGTTCTTTTCCAAGTCTTATAACTAGATGTTTAATAGTAGTAAACTAATTGAAAGTAACCCAGAATCTCCGGATCCAAGAAACAGCTAGCCCATTATGTTTTCTGCTCAAGGAAATGGAATTTTAGATGGGTATTTCTTGTTTTTCTTTTCTTTACAGCAGACAGACACAGATAGAGATAGAGAGAGAGACAGAATTGGCTTAGGGGGGAAGAGAAGATAACTGTTTTTTAATTCGAAATGGGTATTGAGTTAACTGACTTTCCATACACTATTTCAGAGTAACCTTTTTACGTGGGCTTATATAAATTTATCTCTCATTTTTCATCCTCTTTTTTTCATAATCCAATAAAAATAAAATAAAATAAAAATAAAGTATAATTATTTAACTTTTTTTTATATATATAACCAAGATATCTGAGTCAGCTTGCATGCACTACAACTAATTATAAGGTGCATTAAACATCCTACAAGTTCAATGAGTATGTAAAGTACCGTGGAGATGATAGGCGTGCTTGACAAAACTCGAACCTGAAGTGAGAGGATGAAAGAAGTCTTTCTTAACCATCAGGCCAAGACCCTGCTGGCTTTATTTAACTTGTTTTTATCCAAGGAGTTTGATTCAGTTTAGTCTTGTCATGAGTAGAGTTAATAAAAGCAAAGGTGTTATTAAAAAAATTAAAATAATATATTTTTATTTTTTATTCTAAATTAAAAAATTAGTGTTTTTATATTATTTTCATGTGTTAATATCAAAAATAATTTTAAAAAAATAAAAAAATAATTTAGATGCATTTTTATTTTTATATATAAAAAAATATTTTGAAAAACAGCATCAACTAAACGGTGAAATAAGAGATTTATCTAAATTCATTAAATTACCGTTTAAATTGAGTTTTTGACCCGGCCAAACAAGTCAATCCATCCTTCATTTATTTTAACTTGGATTGGTCTAAATCATGAATCAAATTGAACCCAAGTCAACTACGCAAGGTGTGTGTGTGTGTGTAAAGAAAGAGTGTATTACAATTATAGGTTAATCATAAAGTAAATTCTTGAATGATCTCAAAGGACATGTAGCTTGAATGTGAGAATATAATCATTACCCAAATAGGCTAAAAATATTGAGTTGAAAATGATTGACAATCTTCTTGAGTTGGTTAGAGAAATATTGCTTCGAGTGGCATGATCTGTAAGTTTAACCAATAATTTATGCACCCCTAATTTATAATTTCTCGGATTCTCCCTCCCTTTTCAAGGTTTGATGTCATGAATTGACACGAATTGCAGAACCAACTTCAATTTCAGTAAGTTCACAAACTACCTGCTGTTGTCATACAAGGATTCTGTCGAGAGAGAAAACTCACTGTAAATCACTTCCAGCACCTCGCAGTAGATTTGGATCTTAAACAATTCTTAAGACCAGAAAGAGTCGAGATTCAAATCTAAACCAGAACTAGAAAAACTTTGGCAGATCATCCATGCATGCATGCAAATGAGATCTGTGACGTGGTCCTTCCGTCCCCTTGTATAAAATTATCTTAAAGCATGCGCTCATAAAAATAACCTAAATACATGCCAAAACAAATACTGTACCGATTAAATACACCAAACCCAAATTGAATTGAGTCCATATATATATATATATGGGTGGGTGGGTGGGTGGGTGGTGATGAACTTGCAGAGAAATTAATATGTTTTCAGACTCTGAGCAACAACAAAATATATCAGATGCCATTTGGAAAAACAAATCCCATTTAGCTAGCTGATATGAAAAATAAAGCCATATCATATGCCATTTGGAAAAACAAATCCCATTTAGCTAGCTGATATGAAAAATAAAGCCATCACGTGATGTCGCGTGATGAGGAAGACCAAACTGTGATCTGCTTAGATATAGAAATTATTGGACCAAACATATAATACAACGATCCACTTACAATACACACACATATTGCCTCCCTCGTGACTGTGCAGTGGATTCATATATATTATTTTACTCAAAATTATCTTAAGATAAAAGTGTGCCTATGCCTATTAGGAATCTAAGCACGAGAGGGGGGGCTGGCACATGAGAGAGAGAGAGAGAGATGAATCATCCATGGCGTCGGACAGCTTTTCTGTATAGTGAGTCCTCCCTGTGTCGCTGGGCAAAGAGGAAGAGACAAAAACAAGTAATAAAATAGAGCAGTCCCCTGTCTACTACCTCACCACCAGCTTCACCTATATTTCTTCCTTCCTTCCTTCCATCATTACTCCTGCTACTCTCTCATATATATATATATATATATATATATATATATATATATATACCTACATGTTTGTAGTGCAAGTCTTGCATTTTTATACAAATACTAGGTATTTTGTCCCGTGCTACGTGGGGGTGGGCTGCTGAAATTTTTCTAATTGCAAAATAAAACAATCTCATGTTTGATTTTAACAAAGAATGTGAGATTCAAGTCATTAGATTGATCGGGTTAAAAAAAAACTCAGTTGGTTTATAAAATAAAATAAAATAAAATAATGAGATTTGGGTCATTGGATCAAAAGACAACGACCATAAACAAATTTAAAAAATGGGAGATTGCCAAAATTATAGTAAAATATGAAAAACAAACTCATATCTCACTAATTTCATAATCTAAGATATGAGATCGGGATAACCTTACATTAAAAAAACAACAACTAAGGATAATTGAGAATTAATCACATTTTGAAGAGTCAAATTAAAACAAGATTTAAGAAAATGACCAAGTTGACTCAAAATAATTTTCCAAAGTCATGACTCGAGTCATTAGAATGAGATTATCCTATAGAAGGAAAATTTACGAAATAATGACTCAAAAATCTCAATAAACCAAATGTTGAGAGATAAAATTGAAAAAAAATATTAATATAAAAAAATAATAAAAAAAAAACTATTGCAAGACTTGATTAAACCAAACAGGTTGCCCCGTTAACCTGGTAATTTGATGCCTAAGTCGGGTTGAGTTCCCAAAAATAAAGGGAGAAATGATGGCATGACGGGGTCAAAATATTGGTTGAACAATGACACGATAAGCTAGGAAACATCAACTTAAACTCATTGAATTTTTAATTTATTATTTTTTTTATCAAAATAATATCATTTTTATTTTTTTAGGAGAAAATTATGTGAAAACCAATTGAAAATCATTTTTAGTTCTTGATTAATTATTTTTTTAGCAATTTTATCCTTCGATGTTTAATTTTATTGAATTTTAATACCATATGTGGTTCTTAATTTTTTATCATACTTTTAAAACTCAGTCTAATAGCTGATCCCTATCATGTCTTGGTCACAAATTGGGTTGAATGACCAAAGTTACCGGGGGTAATCAATTTTTTTTTTTATTAAAAAGAACTACAATTATAATAATAGGATCAAATTAAAAAAAAAAACCATATCAAATGATTGGGGATGAAATCAAAAAGTAAAATCCAATTAAAAATAAATATTAAAAAATAAAAATAAATATGAATTAAAAAAATAAGGATCACATTTGATTGAAAAAACATAAAAAAATAAAATGTCAAGATATGAACTTGAAAAAAAGAGAAAAGAGAAAACTATTGCAAAACTCGACTTAATTAAGTGGGTTTAGCTGTGAACCTTGTAACTTGATGCCTCCTAACCTGGGTCCAATCCTTTGATTTTTAAAAGGTAAATCTTCATTGTGTAATAGATTGCTCTGTTTAGTAAACTATTGAGAGCAATAATAATAATAATTCTTAATTAATTAAAAATAAATAAAAAATCACCAGAACTTCAGCATATTTTCCATGAAGATGTTTTGAATTTTAACTTTAGAAGAACGTATGGTAATATACACTTGAGAAATTCTTGAACAAGACATTGTCAGAGAGTCCAAGTGTTTTTGGAGCTCGGAACTAGGTTGGGAGGACGCAATCTGGTAAACGAGGGGTCATTTTCTCGTCACAGGTGGTGGTTCTGGCACAACATGTGCACATGATGGATCATGTTGTCTTTGTTCTCTAAACTAAACATCACTTCCAACTAATTCCAGTGAAAATGACCTTGAAACCTGTCGATTACTTTACATGCAGTCATTGCATGGGTAAAATATTTTAAAAAAAATAAAATAAAAATAAAATGTATACCCTAATATTCATCTTAATTTTATTGTTGCTGTAGATTATAGTATTATTTAAAAAAAACAATATATATATATACACACACGTTTCTGGCATAAATCAATTTCCGCAAACCAAAATGTTTGGATGGTGCTAATTTTTCATAAAGTAGTTTCAATGAATAATTCCACTTTAAAAGGTGTTTAACATTGTATTTTAAAAATATATTTTGAAAATTTATCATTTAATTTTTTTGATATTTTTAGATTATTTTCATATACTGATATCAAATATAATTTAAAAAAAATAAAAAATTATTTTAATATATTTTTAAATAATTTAAAAAAAAACACCCAAACCAAATTTTCAAATATGTTTAAGCCTCACAAGTGAAAAGGTGACGTGGTTTTTTTTTTTTTTTTTCCTTTCTAGAAATGATCAAACATGATCCTTCTAGATTGAGTACATACTCAGTCAAACCCTCTATCAAATTTTTTGTCAAATCAAACTTTTAGAAATAGATAATTCAGGTTAGTATCTCAAACTTGTGAACCGGGTTATAAATTCTAGTAGAATTATAATATTTTTTAAAAATATTTTTATTTAATTATATAATAATAAAAATAAATAATTAAAAAATCAAACATCAACTCAATACTGAGAAGTTGAATAAAATAATTAAAAAAATTAAATAGCTAGATCTGTGAACCATATCAACTGGTTAAATTTACAAAAAATATGTTCATGGATTTTATAAGATAGTCTTTCAAACAACAACCAGTCCAAGCTTATAATTGATTCTTTTTTATTGTTGGTTTAATTTATGGCCGCTATATATTTGATATTAAAACCATATTAGAAAAAAATAAAAATAATTAATTTATTGTTTTTTAAAAAAGAATATATTAAAAACACGTAGTCAAAGGATGCTCCTGAAAGTAGACCAATAAATTATTTAAGTATAAGATTTTCAAGTACGAAAATACTATTCAATTGATGATATGCGGTGGTCTTAGATGCAATTCTAAACACATATATCATAAGCAACATGCAAGATCGTGCTGTTTAATATTTATTAAACAAACGTACCTGTAGCTAATTAATCTTATCATAGATTTCCTTTCCATTTCTTGGTCCACGTTACATTATTTATTTTAAAAAAAAATAATTTATGTATTTGCTCCGAATCTTTAGCTTTTTTATTTTTATTTTTATTTTGTGCGTATCTTTTTCTCCAATAGGATTCCATTCAATAATTAAATTTTAATGATTTTTTAATATGATATTCAATATGTAATTCCAATCTCATATACATAATTTTTGATGCTGTGACTATATTTGAGAGTATAATTAAGGTTTTTTTAAAATGATTTTCGTTTTAAAATACATCAAAATAATTTAAAAATAAAAAATAATAATTTAAAAATATATATATTTTAAAAAAAATCAAATCACATTATGAGACACCCTTCTAAGATAAATTTAGCATGAAGAAGCAGAGTTGAAAAAGAGAACTCTGTGGAGTCAAGTATATAATATTATTATAAAATAATAATCTAGTACTTGTCCGAACATGCTTCGGCATCAAAATTAGCAGCCTCTCTTTCTCTCTGGCTAGTCAACTATGAGATCATTCAGACCAAGAAGAGCTTTTTTTTAAGCATACATGGCCCCGCATGCATCCCTTTCACGACGCGAGCCATAGCCAGTTAGCCACACAACTGGACATGCACATAAATTTAATATAAATAAATACATTTTCTTTTTCTTTTTCTTTTTTTCTGTTTTTGTTTTTCAAGTAGCACTTCAATAATTCTTTGCTTTATGGCTTTGCCTGGTCCTTTAAGCACTAGAAGTTATTTGAACCAAATTAAAAATCAAATCTAAATATCTATCAACAAATAAAAAATATATAAAATGAACCTAACCTAAGATTAGGGGGGAAACCAAAGCGTAAAATGAGATGAAATCACTCAAATGTTGTGGAAAAGTCTTCTTTCAACTTTTTTATTTTTTATAGTGGGTTGTAAAAGCTAAAAGATTAAATAATTAATTTTAGTAATTATTAGATTTAGGGTGTGTTTGATATTGTTTTTACTTTTGTAGTTCAGATTTAAGAAAATAATTTCATGAAAAACACTTTAGTTGAAGTTCAAAATAAGTTTTGAAGTATTTGGTTAAAACTGTGGTTGAGTTTGAGGTTAATAAAAAACAGTTTCATGTATTTGGTTATTATTTTTTTCATATTACTTTCAACTTGTGAAATTACTTTAAAAGACCTAAATATTTTTAATAATTATTGAAGATCTCAACTTTTATTTTATCATTTATTCTTAATTCCACTTGTTTTTTTTTTTTTGTTAAAATCAATTAATCAAATACATTTTATTCTTTTATGTCATATCCCAATTTTTTATTTGTATTTTAGGTTAAACATTTTTTTTCCAAAAGTTTATAGTCCCCTTTTTTGTTTTTCTAACAGCAATTCATTAAATATATTTTTTTTTTATCAAGGTTAAGTTCATTAATTTTGTACAAGTTTATAGTCCTCTTTGTCGTTTATAGTCCTCTGATTTAGGTTAAATATACCCCTCTCTTTTCCCTTTAGTTGTCGTCATGTCTAATTCCCTTGCTCCCTTGCCTTTTGCTTTCCAGGAAGTTTTGATGACAATCCCCATTTGAGTATGTCAAATCCTTTTGTTTTAGGTTAAACATGTTCCTCCCCTTTTTCCTTCTTCCTTCTTTTCCCTTTAGTTGCCGTCCTAGCTAATTTTCTCAATTTATCAAAATTCTCTTTGAGTTCCACCCACAATGAATCACGAAGCATCCAACACCCGAGTCAAGCCCCCCACCCACCCACACTAGTGTAACTAGCTGTGTAGGGATAAGAGGCGTTCTATGAAGGAGAAGAGGAGTAGTGGAATGTTGTAGAGGAGAGAAAAGTGAGGGACAGGAGGAAGATGCAAACGAGAAGGGATATTGAGGATGTTTCAAGGATAATTTTCAATGGTAATTTTTGTACTTAATAATGAGAAAACTGTGATACGTAAAATCTTGAAAAGCAACTATTAACTTCTAGTTCATTGGTTCATCACATTAAAAGAGGAGGAGAGTTGTCTACTTGATGAAGGTGCATGAATTATTTTATTTGCTTGATCATCTTTGCCTTTTTTTTTATATAAGAATCAGTCACTATAGTGGCTTAATGCCCGTTAATGAAACACAGGAAAAACAAAAAAAAATTATTTTGTTGCTTCTCGTGAACCATGATTTTGGTGGGTCCCATGTGAATTAATCTACATTACCAAACACTATAAACCTGCTTATTGTTTAAAATATCAGTTGAATCGCATTACCAAACGCCTTCTTAATTCCCACTATTATTATTATTTTATTAGTCAAAATAAATGAAGAATTAAATGCGAACATAACAGCTAAAAATGTAGTTTTTGAAGCTGAACAACTATTGAAATTTACAAAAAATAAAAAGCTTATGGAAAAGACAAATAACATTTTTTATGGATTGATTTGGACAAATCAGTGAACTAGAAGAAATGTTTTTTTCATAGACCACACCCAAGTCTAATAATAATAATAATAAAAAATTTATGATCCAAAATATTATTTTAAAATAAATTCAAATTGAGTCTTCACCTGAGTAAATTCTAGTACTTGTCAGCATGTGTGTGAGAGAGAGTTTAAGCCCAAAACCTACTTTGTTTATTACCTCTCACATCTAAAGCTTCATGTGTCTTTTTAGCCCAATTTTAATTTTCCAACTTCCCATTATATAAAAACAAAAAATGTTTTATTTTTTTTCCAACAAGGATAAATGTTTTTTAAAGGGGTTTATGTTTCACACAAACATATCAACCAATGATTATTTGAGATCAATTCTTTATTTAACTATAATTTATTTGGTCATGTTAATGTTTGGTATTAAAAACATTACATTCACCCATAATTTATTTAAATCATATTAATATTCCATGTTAAAGAGTTTATATTGGAGATTAAATTCCAACAAAGTTTTTATCCAAAAATAAATATATCTCATTTTTTATTTGACCTTAAATATACTCATTAATTATATTTTAACAATATTTCCAATAACATGTCCAATCAAAGATGACAAGTGACTTCTTGTAAAAGAAGGAAGGGTTGGCAAACAATGAATGAAGGGCCAAAGCATGCTGGGCTCCCTTAAGCCCATGATCCTGGCCTTTTTATAGGCCCATGAAATTTTTATTGATTATTTGGTTTCTTGTCCTTTTTTTATAATTTAATTAGGGCTCTTATTTTATTTGGATTTTTTTATTTTTTTACTTCATCATTTAGTACGAGTTAATCTCTTCTTTTAGTATTATATTGATGATAAATCGATTTTCATATTTTTTTTAATCATATTATAAAAGTTTTTTTTTATTGATTTTTTTTATTTTTAACCTTTTCTTTATTTTTTTTAATTTCATAATTTTATATGATATTTTTATTACCTTGAACTTTTTTTATCCTTTTCATATTATTTTTCCTTCTAATTTTATCTTTTAATAATAATTCCAAAAAATCAGCTAATTTTTTTTATTATCGTATCAATCTTTCGTCAGCCCAAGTTGAAAGTCTTTGCCATTTTATCTGACAAATGGCTTGCAATGCATTTCGGTTTTCTCCATGTCATCTGGGTTCAACCATATTATTGCCCAAGTTGATTTTTTTTTTTTTAAATTATTATTTTTATATTTTTGAATGTGTTAATATTATAAAATAAAATAAAAATATTATTTTAATATATTTTTAATCAAAATTTATTTTAAAAATTAATCCTATCATAATGCTAAACAAGTTCTTAAAAACAGAGTATATATTGCTTTTGATCCACCGCCAGTTCCCAAAAAAGCCCCTAGCCCATAGAACAAATACACTCGTGAAATGGCTCCCTTCCCGCTCAGTCTGGGAAAGGGAAAAAAAGTAAACGAAAAAAGAAAACACAGAAAATTTTGGAAAATCAAAGCGACCGCTTAGACAGAGGTGGAACAAAAAAATTAGCCCCAGCCAAAGAGAATGCAGAGGAAAGCAACGGGGATTGTACGGAGTCAAATGGAGTCTCTGCGGTTGATATGCGACAGAGATGCCATAAGCCAACTCCAGAAATTGGAGTCCTTCATGTCGTCGTTTTGCAACTCTTTGGATTCCATCAAAGCCATAGTAGAAGAAACTATGCAAAATCAAGGTCAGAAAAAGAGTGGCATTGCTGAGTTGTTCACTCAAATCTAGTTAACCTTTTTTGTCGTGTACTTAGTTTCCGAAGTTATGCTGTTTTGTTTGGGGTTCGAATTGGGGTTGTCAAAATTGTTTGATTCTTTTTCTTCTTCTTGCAGGGAAATCAGGGAGGTTGAAATGTAGCCTGAGAAAAGCTGATGATGAGTTTGTTAAAGTTCTGGCAGGTTTCTCTCTCTCTCTCTCTCTCTCTCTCTCTCACACACACACACACACACACACGCACACGCACACCATTTTCCAGTGAAATTATGCTGGCATTTTTTGTGATGTTAAAAAACTTTTTTTTATCATTTCAATATTTGATCTTTTGAAGTGGCTGATTGGTAATCTGGACGTGAAATCTGAATTTGTGTGTTTCAGGCAATTTAAATACGAGCGCTAATTACTTAATTAATTGATGGTGAATGTGCATTGCTACTTTTAAATGCTACTATGATTTAAGTTTGTGACTATAAAAAATCAAATACCGAATGCTTTATACATGCAGCCGTCATTACCATTTTCGATGGAAACTTAATGTTTTGGGAGGGCTGTATTGTTTGCTTGCAGTTAGCGCTATTGTGTTTTTCAAGTTGATTTTACTGGTGTTAGCATTAACCTGTGATGGAAGACTGAACAAATTCATTTCCTTGTGCTCATTACTGAATTTGTGTATTTGAGTAACTCTCAATCAGGGTATACCTTAATTTTTATTTCCTTCTGGAAGCTTAAAATTGCAAAGAAATAACTTGCTCCCACTTCCGGAATGTGAAGGTACAACTGTTATATTTAACTTACACCGATCATGTATTTTGATGTTTTGTTTTCTTTACCATTTGTATGCTTGAGTTCATAAATTACCATTCTATTTTTGAAACCCTTAACTTAAGAAATGATATGAAGTAGTGGTACAGAATGTTTAGAAGAAACAAAGATATGCTATTTGGAAGATGAAATGCTATGGTTTTCATGTTTCGTCTGACACAAAATTAGTTGAAGAAGGGAAGCAAGGACCTATTATTATTTTATAACTCTTAATAAGAATGCTGGAAAAGAGAAGAGAACAGTTAGTGAAAATTTGTGTTTTTATCTCCAAAAAAAATCCATTCTCTGCTACAATTTTTATTTTTGTTTTCGTGAGATACAATGGTTTAAAACTGATGTCCATTTGTTTTTTTTTTTAATTTCTGTTCTCTTACAGTTAAGACTCGGAAAGAGGCTAAGCAGATGGCAACAAGGGAGTCAATATCTACTACAAGAGCTAGAATACAAGAACTTCAAAAAAGTGTTCTAATTCAAAGAGCTAGAAGGGATGAGTATGCAACGATCATGTCCCAAATATCTCTTGGTATTATTATTTTCCTTTTGTTAGCTGATTGTTAACTGTTCAGATTCTGACTCCATTACCATAACAGTGCATTACCTTTTTATTGTTTCATTAACTAACTTGATTAAAAAGAGATTTTTGTAGCATAGACTATGCCTGTGAAATTGATGATTAAATAGTGGATCTTAACATGAGTGGGGTTTGATTTTGGCTCATACTGAAATGGAAACAAAGGTTTGGACAGTTGAGATTTGTTGGATGTGCTTTCACATTTTGCACATGTCAGGGCCCTATGGAAACTCATGCAAACGTCCATTAGGATGCATCAGGACTGTAGAACTCAACTATTCGTGGTTAGTTTTAATGTAACATGTAAGCTGTCTACATAACCATGGCTTTTATTTGATTGGAAAAGGAATTTTTAGGTCTGAATTCATGGTATTTATTAATTTTGAGGTAGGACATCCTCAAATTCTAGCAAGCTGTGATATTTCATATGTTTGTTTCTTCATCAGTTGTCTGTGAAACCATATTTGAGTTTTGTTTGATTTGCCTTTTCCAATCTCTTGAGCATGTAAATTATGTGGTTAAGTTGCTTATTGGTCTGTGCTCTCAGCCCTTTTCCTTTTGGCATTGTTGACAGCTGTGGCAACATCTGAAGAAATAGAACACCAAGACATTGACCATAAAAGGGATATTCAAGAGGCAATGCTATGGTACAATAGGGTTCTTGGCTTCAAAATTGAAGGTGGCCAGGGTAATCATAGCCATTGAAATTTTTAATACTCATTTTCTTTTCTTTTTTTCTCTTTAAATTACGTACTTATGAACTCTTGATATATTTAGGGGTAAAATTCACACTCAACAACATCAATTTGAAAAATCAAGATGAGGAGTTCTCTTTCACCATTCGCCATGAAAATGATATGTACACATGTAAGTAATGGATGCATTTGGTTATCAAGTAGTTCCAATTTTCAACTAAACCAAGTTTTTGTCCATTCTAGTTCTGTTATGGGCTTAAATTTATCATGATCTGTTGTTTGAATAAATTCTTATTATATTTAAAATTTCTTTTCTGCCTAATTTGCAGTGTTGGGCTGTGATCCACAATTGAATGGCACCAAACAGTTGATCCACCAGCTGAATAAAACCAATGGTTTGTTCAAATTTGTCAGAAAAATGAGAGAGAAGTTTCAAGAAGCTGCATCATATGGTAGAGTTTTAATTGTCGTGTTCCTCTAACCTGCATACTTGGGAGAAGATATTTTATGAATAACGGGCACTTGCTTTCTCTTTTTTGCAACATCTTCCATGTACTTGTACAATATTTAGGCAAACATAAATGTTGTTCCATATGACATGCTAGCTGCTCTTCTGGGACAACTGCCAAAAGTAGAGAAGTTTGATGAATAGGCTTTTATCTTTGCTGTTTAATTGCAATTTTCAGCACTAATAAACTATACTATTGTGTGTTCAATCATTATGCATTAGGATTTTTGCCTCAAACCACAACTCTTCACCAAGAATCTGCAACAATATCTGTGTCTGCTCCAGCACTTTCAATCTCCAGTGACACAAGTGAATCTCCAGTGAAGACAAGCAAAACTCCAGATGAACATAAAAGAAATTCCAAAGGTTGCCGTGGCCGTGGAAGAGGGAATCGAGCAATCATGTCTCCTGTATCTGTTCGTTGGTCTCCAACATTTAAGGTAATGTCATTTTGATTGCATTGGAAGTTTTAAATCTTTCCCACCACCCAGTACCATAAGCGCAATATATATAATCATTTTTTTTTTCATGCAATTTAACTCTAGGCAATTAGTGGAGGATGACAATTGAAAAAATAATGGCTAGAAATTGGTTTCAAATTGATTTAAACAACAGGACTGGATTTCGCTAGCCAGTATTCCTCCTCACATGTTTGTCACTATCTTTCCTTGAGCTTCTCTCTTATGTTGCTCTTGTGAAGACATTCTCCCCTTTTCATCCTTAAATTTAGGCATTTTCTGCCCACTGTATTTATTACGACTCACATTTGAGTTCTTTGACATTTGTGCTATACAACTTATGGATCTAGATTTGAAATTTATGGCAGGCTAAGAAATGAAGAAGTGGAGGCAGTCTTTCCAACTTGCTCGTGTGCAGCTTATCATTGTTTGCGACTAGGTTGCCTTCTGGCTTGATAGTTGATATTGGAAAATTAACTGGAAGCAAATGGAGATTCTCTCCAGCAGATCGATCACCACTCATCAGACACGATGACCTCAACAAGGAGCCCAAGCTAGATGCACTAGGGCATTTATCATGCTGTACCCTTCTGGTAACTGAATTGATGATGGATGAATGAAATGTAAAGGTCCAAACATGATTGTGTCCCTTTTGTTGATATCTAATCTATGGATTTCATCTTTTTAAAGCACAATGTATTAAAGAAAGAGCTTAACTCGGCCTAATATAACAAGAACAAAACTGATCAATAATACATCAGCTATAATGCTCCCTTAGCCTCTCTCTTCTTTTTTTCCTTCACATTTCTTGTTTTCTATAAAATGGAACTGGACAAATTTGTGGAATGAAATAATCCCCCTTATTAATTCCAGAAATTGAACTCAATCTTATCTTCTCCCTGGCCCTATTTTACAAGAATGTAGCATTACCATCCCTTTATTTTAAATGCAAATTTAAATTATCCATCACTTTTTTATTGCCCCATGCTCTTATAAATCCCTTTATTAAGTTACATGTAAATTAACAGAGCTTCTAACTTGTAAATACACATGATTCCTAAAGATGTATTCTCAGTCACAGAGAAGAACATGCTGTGCAGATGGCGGATACAGGTATCTTTGCAGCAGTGCATGTGTCTGCATCCAAAGTTTCTGTGCCTCTAATTCATCATTTGCTAGAGCTGAGCAGATACTTTCATTACAGTCTGCAAAATATTTTCCACTCACACCTTCTACTTGTGGACTTAAAGCAACATAGCATGTAGTTGATGCACCCTGCATGCACAGAATACTAACTTCACTGTTTTCTGTCTGTCTGGACATGAATGTTTTTGGCAGGGGAAATGACAAGGAGTTGTGGACAAACCTGAGATGTAGATTTTAGTAACTTGGAGGCAGTGAAGTAAAGGGAATCTGCAGATGAAAGTTTTTGTATTTATGAGATTGTTTTTCTCATCAAAAAAAATATTTTGAGAGACAACTTAAATCAGGCAACCTGTGATAAAGCCCTTATAACTCTCTCTCATTATTCCAGTCTTTACAATGCCTGGGTGTACTGCATTGATTGTTACTCTTGCATTCCTTGCCTGCAAAACATTCAACTTCTATGAGATTGACTAAAACTATTATCATTACCATGCCTTGGTTGTTTATAAGGGAAATACAAAACTAAAGGGGAAATTTTATGGTGCTGAAGCCATAACTTCTTGGATATTTAGAGATTGACATAAAGAGTAGAAAATAAAATAAAAATTATATATGATCCCAAAAATATAACAAGAACTTGCTCTCATATTTTTTTTATATATGCAATCTCTCTTTTATAATGTTACAAGTATCTAGTGAGGACCAGGGTGGTTTTACCTGGAGCTTTGTGGCTACTTCCTTGACATGCAATATATTAGCCAATTTGGATTGAGAATAAGCACTTGTGCCATCATAACTGCGAAAATTGAAAACCAAATATGAAGACTAAACCCATAATAATAATTTCTTCTCCATTTGGAATTTTCCTACAAGTTGTTAATGACCTTTATATGTCTATGATTTTGTTAGATCCTTGGTAATTGTTGCTGTTATTAGTATCAGTTTGTCTCATCATCCTTAATATACTGAAATGTAAGATGGATTTAATTTATTTAATATACTGAAATTAAGAAAAAGGAGAGTGATCTTACTTTCTTGGGTTTAGCATGTTGTTGAAACAAAAAGCATCTCTCCTCACCCAGCTGTGAATTGCAGAGGAAAGATTTATTATTCTTCCTTGGATGCCTGTCTTCTCTGCTGTTTCTATCATTCTCTCTAATAGCAACTCTGTCAACAAAAAATGACCTGCAAATGGCCTCGAGGTTTTACTTGATGATAAAAACTTTATTTTCCCACCTTCTTCCTAACACTTATTATATTACAATGTGGGATCTTTGAAGTTCTTGGCCCCAAAATTATCTTCTTAAAATCTCACTTTTTTTTTTTTTTTATTGTTTCTAAACACTTGTTATAATACATGCATCATCACTTCAAGAAACAACCCCAAGATCCACAACCTTTGATTTTGGTGAGTGCAATGTTGCTTCACGCTAGCATCAAGCTTATCAATGAAGGAATTTGTTATCGACTTGCATGTGCGATCTATCGTGTACTGAGTGATTGTATCTATTAATGAATCATCTAATCTAAAAGTTTAAATTAGTAGGTGAAATTTTAAAATATAATTTATATTATTCTCCAACACATCCCCTCAATAAAAAAAATTTGGACTTGAAACTTGTACATAGATCCACACTATATTATATTTGATTTTTATCAAAAAAAATAGTGGTGATGAGATTTGAACTCGTGGCTAGTAGGTCAACAAGATTTTGATACCATATTAAAAAACCATCTAATTTAAAAACTTAAGTTATTAGATAAAATTCCATAATATAATCTATGTTATTTTCAAGTATCATCTCTACTGGCTAGGGATTAGTGGGTGTAGTCTTGAACAGGTGATGAAAAAGCTTCAGTCCATGGACGGATAGACGGAGTTGATCACTTTGGTAGTGAATTACACACCGTCGCCACCAAAAGCTCTTATAACTTGCTCATCCATGGCTGGAGTACTGAATCACAATGACGTCATTGCATTGTGAACGTGTTGTAGCTGTTGCGTTAGCTAGTCTTTCATTGTGTGCATGGGACATTGAACTTTGAGCAGCAAAATTTTTTCTTGAGATTTTTTTGTTACAAAGAGAAAATATGATGAAATTCATTATTCACGTAATTTTTAATTCATACACCATTGTCAATTTCATGCAGTGTTTGATCCAACTTTCAAGTTTCAAATCTTATAACGGTGTAGCAACGGCTTGTAGGCAGCTGAGGTCTTGAGAGGGGGGGAGTTCTGAAATGGCATTTTCTTGATAATGGAAATAAACTAACATAAAAGTCAAAATTCCCAATGATGGGGTGTTACATATAATGCCAAACAAACCTTGATGATCATAGGAAATTAAGTAGTATATAGTTGTATTTGTTATTTTTATTATTTGTTAAATATTTAGTTCGTTATCAAACCTTGTATCATCTCTTTCTTTTTTTAGTATTATGGTTACTAAGAAAATAAAAATAAAAATAAAAATCTCATAACTTCAGGATATATATTAGTTTTAAAAAAAATTATAAATTAGTTTCTTGTTAGTTATTTTGCTTATTAAAAGTTTTAGAGAACTAATATTCTCTTATAGTTTATTCTACTAATAAATACAAACAATTAGCTCCCATTGTATATGTGGGTGTCTAATAGTTTAATGCTATATTTGATAGAGATTGTAATAATGTTGTTGATTATGTTAATAATGGTGGTGACATCAATACATATAATGATATCATTTTAGGAGAGAATTTGATGATTGTAAACTAGTTTTTTACCATGATTGGAGTTCTCTTAATGCATTATAATAATTATATAAATAAATTTTTTTTATATGGTTTCATATAATACAAGAATGTGATGATTGAATGAAATTTTACATGAAAATAAAAAAGATGTGTAAACATGTTTAAGTGGATGCCATGACATTTCAAAGTTCATGCTTTGATTTAGAAAGCCTAAATAGGTTAAAAGTTTCAAGAAGTGTAAAATTCATCTCTCTATATAAATTAACATAAGGTACTTTAAATACGAAAGTTCATGAATGATTTCAATATTTGTTAATAAATTTTTTTTAATAAAGTTTTGAAAATAATTTGTTCACTCTCAATAAATGCTATAAAACTTGAAGACCTTGAATTTGTAAGAATACCACGTGAAATTAGGATGAATCCAAGATATATATTTCATTTTAAGATAACGATATATATATATATATATATATATATCATTAGTGATTTGTAATAATAAATTGGATAACTTCTCTAAAATTACTTATAAATAGATGCTTCTTGTTTTTCATGTAAAATTGGTGATACACATCTAAAAACCTAAATATCATAATTTCATCTAAAAACTTAATCTAGATTATTTTTAACAAATATATGGTTTCATATGAGGATAAATATTAGGGCTCGAATCTAAAATACTACCACATCCGAACAGTGCTAGGGCCTATAGTTTATGGATGCCGGCCTAGCTTAGGCTCCATTGTCAACATCTCTTCATCTAATGACTAATCCCACCTAGACCCTAACCATTTTGGTAACTCTAATTAGATTTAAACTTTCAATCTCAGGTGGATAACACCACTTTTACCTTTTTATATTAATTTATTATTTTAGGATATATTATCATAACCATAAAGTTAAGCATAATAGTTAGCAGCGTCTTATCTTCTTTTCCATTATCTCTAAGCAATCTTAATTTAGATTCTCATCATCTCCTCACAGTACTTGAGATTGTAGGGCAAGTTTGGATAAGGTTTTTATTTTTTATTTTTTTTTATAGATATTCCCATTTATTATAATTATTATTATTATTATTTTTATATAGAAATAGTGAATATATATCATTTATGTGAATATTTTTTCTATTTTAAAATACTGAGTAAACACAATAGAATAATAAAGAATCTGAAGAAAAAAAGTTTACCCAGGTAATTTGTAGCGAATGTCATCTCAATTTTGTCTTCAGAGAACTCCAATTTCTGGGAGTATATGCCAGCATTGTTTCTGCAATTAAAATGATATTTTAGTAACTATTTAATTTCCACTGTTTTGTCTTCATGAACTTCTTGTCATCACAAAAAAAATATGAGAAAGGTAAATAATACTCACATGAGGATGTTGAGGGGGAGTCCAAGAGCTAGAAAACCAGAACAAAATCTCTTTACAGAAACAAATGAGCTCATATCAGTCTCAAATATGATTATCTCTGCCTCTGGACTCTCTTTTCGTATCACTTCCTTCAGCTCATCAGCTTTTCTCAGGTCTCTTGCAGGAATCACTATTCTCAAACCTTTCTTAGCTAGTGCTCTTGCAGTTTCAACTCCAATACCTGACGTAGCCCCTTTCGGAGAAATAATAATAATAATTACTCGGAAATTACTAATATGCATGCATTCATACTTGTACAGGTTGAGAAAAGATAATCCGCACACTTTTTTAGTAAGAGTAGAGAAATTTAACAGAAACAAGCTAGTGAAGAACGATGTATGTATACTGTACTATATATTAAACAAGAAGAAGTGATCAAGTTTTGAACCAATCAGGGAATATATAAATAATATGATTCGAGAGAGACAAAACCACATCTCTTGCACCAGCCAAAAGGGCCCCTGCTTGAATAATCTCAGCAGAATATACTGATTGTAGGGAGAGAAGTACAAAAAACTATGTGCTCTTATCCTGAGACTACTGAAAATTATAGGAAAACATGGAATATATCAATATATTGAAGGGAAAACGAAATTGTAGCTAGGTGGGGTATGAAATATATAGTCATGAACCATTTTGATCAACCCTTGTGTATATATAGAGTGTGAGAGAAAGGGATTGAAGTTTAAACACTTGTGTATCTCACCCTTGTAAGTCATAGCAAGGAACTCTTTAATGCTCACTTAAAGAGAAGAAGTAAAGGAGGAAAAGAAAGTAAAGAAATGAAGAAGATATAGGAGAAGAAGGATAGAGTAAAGGAAGATGATGGAAGGGAAAACGATCAATTTCAAGTCTGGAATTTCCTCCAAGAAAACGAGAAAAAAAAAAAGAGGGAAGAAAAACGAGGACATGTTCATATTTTGATACATCAAAACCTTTTTCATCCATGCCATGATCAGCAGAAATAGGTGAAAAAGATGAAATGTAGTTTCCATCAAAATAAAGTTGTGTGTGTAAGTATCTTGGTGGTTAGAGATAAAATTTGGAAACTAACCAGTGATGATGGCAGTTAAATGGAGAGGACCTGAGCACGCACAATCTTGAATAACTTGCTCAGCTGTTGAATTTGAGCCATAACCACTTGGGCCTGCAATGCCTGCCAGGTATCGCAATGTTTCCTTCATGGGGTGGTGCCTTGGAGTAGTGGACAGCGAGTAAGAGAAGCAGTTTAGCCTATAAAGAGACTCTTACTAAAAATATAAGCAAGAAGTTGGAATGTTCTGTCGATCAGAGAAATGATTAGTTTATGTTGGTGGTCTAATGCTTGACATATATATTTCACAAAGTCTGCATCGCTGAAATAATTGGTTGAGATAACTTACTGAGGTTGGTCAATGGAGTAGCTTATTCTTTAAGCTCTGAGTATGTATGTAATACCATTATTTTGTCCCTTTCTTCTTCCCTAAAATTAATGGTGAAGCATTGTGCTAGTCGAAATGCACCGTTATCATCATGTGTTTTTGTTTTTATTTCTGTTCTCATTGCTGTCTGTCCTTGCTGCTGGCCATGCTTTTCTTTTCAAAGATGCTTATATCCTGCAGATACTATTTGCTATTAATTTCTTGATTTCATTTTTATTTTTATCACATAAAGAATCATTTATTACTTCAGAGAAAAACTCATTCAAGTGGTGAAAATTGACCTGTAATTAAATTGTTTTGGACTGTTTCCCCCCCTTAATTTAGCTGGCTGCATGGTTGGTTGGATCTGACACCCACAATTAACCTATCATATGACTCTTTTTTAAGGAATTAATCATGCCTTGATCAGACATTAATTAACGTACCTTAATTCCCATATTAAGTGACAAGATATTGTTCATGTTGATTGATGCGATGAAAATGGTGAAGTCAAAAAAACATAGATGATGGTAAACATTGTGAGCCACAGGATGATTTATGAAAGGCATAGTCCCAAGTACTTAGATTAGATAGTCTGTGTTTCTTGCCAATGATTTATTTATTTATTTCGTTTCATGCATCTTGCCAATGATTAATTAGTCATGGAAAGACTGTAAAATCCTTTAACAGACTTGCCAGGATTCATAGATTAGCTGTGCTTTCACAGAACTCAAATTTCTCTTCCATCACATGGAAATGAAAGAGGTCTCCTTTTTCATCAATGGAATTTGTAGTTACCGAACGACATACTACCCAGAATTTAGTAGCACAAAGAAGAGATCCATACGAGTGTGACCACTGAAACATCCCTCTAGCCAGGAACACACTGTGCTATGTATTTGCAATAGCATTCACAGTAGCAGTGACTGATTTGTGTAAAATTCACTGAAAGATCAAATTCCAAATCCATGGAGAGATGGGCTACTGCTTACGGCCATCATTTTACTTTTAACTTCAGCATTTGAACTCGAACTTGTTGACCTACACGACAGAACTGATGAGCATGCAGTATTCACACGTGTGCACCTAGAAAATCTATTGATAATTGCATGCAATATTGAGAAACATATTGAGCTTTTATCGTGAAAAAACGGCCAAGGATTTCTGACAAAATGCCTTTTACTGTACAATACCGTGTTATTCACTTTTCCTTTTGGTCTCGGTGGCCAATCCATCACTTTGATAAAATGATAGCCACGGTTGTATGATTATTAATGATCCAAAAGAATGTATGGAGGTTGACTCCACAGCAATGGAGTTGTGAACTGGCTGTGAACTGGGGCCCCATTGGTTCCCTACGCTGCCTCCATTTCTCATCAGTATTCCGAGAGATAGTCAAGCACTTATGTTTTGGTTTCACACTAGAAGATGCTTGGTTCGGTACAAATTGTTATTTATTTATTTAAAATTTTTTATTTTTATTTATGACATCAACCTATCAAAACCCCATTTAGTTTTGCAATAACAATTGAAATGTACAAGGATGAAATAAAAGGTTAAAGCACTCTTGTAACCCCATTTAGCTTTGCAATAACAAAATATATCTTATTAAAAATATCATATTACCTTTAGGTAAAGCATGCTATAAGAGACTTATATTTTTAAGAGAGAAATTATTCTACAATGAAATGTGAATATATGCATAGAAAAACAACGAGTTCTTCTAGGTTTTATTATAATTATAATTATAATTAGAATGTGATCTGGCCTCCTTTTGGATCTTTCTCTCCTTCACGGCATGCTCCCAAAAACAAAAGTGTAAAGTAATAAAGTTTGATTGGAAGGCCCCTTCACTGGCCTGAAATGCTTGTTGGGAATAAAGAAGAGGGGGGGTTTCCCATCATCCAAAACTAAATTAAAGAGGGGCAGCTTCTTGAGCCAAAAATCTATGGTAAAGATTATGCATTTAAATAATATTTTATTTTTCTTGAAGTTTGCTCCTGTTTGAGTGTGCTTTGTCATGAATGAATAACAATTTCTCTTTCTAATTACTTAAAATTAATCCTGCACTAAACACATTAGACAAAAGGGGAGTATGGTGATGAATATCCTTAGTTAGAGGCAGGTCAGTAAAATTCGTATGCTAGCTTAGTAATTTTTTACTTTAATCCAATCAAGAAAGTGGACTTACAATTTCTTTAGGGCTTGTCGATAAGTTTTTTGGATCACATTTCATTCTACTCTCTAAACCATTCACGTATACTTCAAAATCATAATGCGTAAGAAAATATGGTATATAGCACAAGTTATTTAGGATAGAAGATATTTAGGAGTGCGGTCGTGCTGGAGTTTAAAATAACAAATCATGATTATGTTTATAGTTGAGAAGATGAAAAACTATTATGGGCTCATCACAAAAAAAAAAAAAAATCAAACTCCGTTTCATGAAAAGCAACAAATAGCTACTTTTCATGTGTTTCCCTTTTTATCCCTTGTAATACAAACTTATCAAATAATATATACACCTATGATAGGGGGTGGGGGAAGACAAACTCATCAAATAATATACAAACCCATCACCACGAGGAGGGCAAGAGAGGGAGGGCCAAAGAGGAGGCGAGTATATCATGGGGTGAGGTGAGGGGGGGAGTGGAGTAAGTATCGAGGGTGTGTATCAGTGCGGTCTGTGTAATGTAAGAAAGGAGTGGAGTATCACGGGAGAGAGTATGAGGGAGTGGTGTGTGGTGGGGGGGCATTTACATGGAGTTAAAAAAAATTATATAAAAATTATATTTTTAATGTTAAAATAATTTAAAATTTTAATTAAAATATAAATAAAAATATTATAATGAGATCACAATATAATTTTTACTTCATAATTTTAATTTTATTTCAGATGATATTTTACTAGGTATTGTTTTTTGATCAAATAGTTAGGGATCATAGAAGTCTTTACATATGAATTTAGTTCATGATGAAATTACAAGGAGTTTGATGCGAGAATAAAAATAAATGTCTAATTTACTTAAATTATTAATTATATTTTATTATTATGATTATTAAATATATAATGTTTAAAAAACAATACACACACACTTTAAATTAATTTCACATGTTGACAGCAATATAGAAAGGTTGGTAACCAAACACATTAAACTCAAACTCAACCGCAAAAGCAATACCAAACACACCCTTAGTGTCTATTTGATAGTGTAATTGATGTTATTTTTAAAAGTATTTTTCGTTAAAAAATGAATTAAAATAATATTTTTTATCTTTAAAAATTATTTTTGATATCAACACATGAAAATAATATATAAACACATAAAAAAAATTACTTTAAATTAAGGTTATCAATTTTGTTTAACTTGGTGCATTTGAAATGAACTAATATAAAAGAAATAGAAAATGAGATAAAAATAATATTATTTTATTTTATATTTTTTAATTAATATGAAATGTTTTGACTATTGGTCGCCCCCCTGTTCAAGTTTTTCCAACCTGAATGGATGCATCTCAACAGTTCAATGCGTCAACCATGGCCGACCAACCCTAAAAGTCTCTCCCGTAACAGTGCCAACCTAACTTTTGTCATTCATGTAGATCAAGTTAGCTTGAGAGAAAATCATGTATTATCATCTTCTATGAGTGCTACCCACACGTACGTGCCATAAGTCAATCAGGGATGACACGTGTCCACAATGGAGGTGGGCCAGCACCTCAGGATAGAGCCAATCACGGGAGAATGGGACATGGCCACATCGAGTGTTTGCCTTTTGGTATACCTAAAACATAGATCAATGGATTGCCTAGCTACTATATATTCTTGACACGATGATATATTGTGTTTTTAAAATATATTTTTTTTATTAAAATATTTTATTTTATTTTATTTTTATTTTAAATTAAATTATTTTGGTATTTTTAGATTATTTTTCATAGTCTAATATCAAAATAATTATTATAAAATAAAAAAAAAATATTTTGATATATTTTTTAAAAAATAAATTTAAAAAGAACTTCAATCACTCTTTCAAGCCATCATTATATCTAACCATAACAAAGACGAGGGCTTTTCAAGCTCTAAATCAAAGTTTGGGGAGCAAAGATTGAACAGAAAACCGAGATTTGACAAACAACAAGCACCCATACATATATAATTTTCTTTAAAAAAAACTTATTAAACAATTTTTTTATATTTTTTATGCGAATAAACTATATTTCTTAGAAAATATTTTTCATGGATTTAACTAAGTAAATAAAATTATAATTATCTCAAGTTCTTATAAGAAAACTCGAACTCAAAATTTACTGTACAAATATTAATTTCTATGCAAACCATACTATTTGTGGAAACTATATTCTTTACATGAGTCTTGATAAAGTGGGGATTATTCGAACCAGCTCGATAATTAAGAGCAATGGTGGAGAAGGAATATAAGAAAAAACTATTCAAAGACAAGATAATGTGTATGCCATTCTTGATGACTAGTGGATGCCAATATAGGGGGAGTGAAAGGCAAGAACATAGTCCACGTGGTTGAATTTACAGCTTCAATTAATAGTTTTCAAAGATGAAATGATGAATTATTTGCTTCAATATTTCACATCCGGATCCTTATCTTGAGATATGATCATGAACACTTTTAAAATAAAATGTTAAATAGTTACTAAACCCTTCATGACTAATTGATTGTTTGACAGTGTGGTTAAAACTGTTTTTTAAAGTGTTTTTTATTTTAAAATATATTAAAATAATAAATTTTTATTTTTTTAAATTATTTTTTATATTAACACATAAAAACACTAAAAAATTTTAATTCAAAATAATAAAAAATTAAATACTTTTCAAATGAATTCTCAAACAACCCTCGATTTATAGACTGAACTTTTCCTTTTAAAGCCTATTAGTCGGTGGTGTTTAGGAGATGCGAGCTTTACGGTTTTCATTTACAAAGGACAAAGTTTAGACCCACCATTTTTGCGTTTAAGAAAAACAAAAAGAACTAAATTTTTTAATCCAAAAAAAAAAGCATGTCTACCGTGAAAACTCCATTAAATTCCATGTTCATCATCTTCTTTTCTTTTACGGCTAGCTTTACTACTCGATCTATAAATTCACCAATTGTTTTGTATTTGGATTAGGGCTTCCAATACCTAGATGAATGTTGTCGGCCTTGAAGTAATGAGTTACCTTGAATAGTCAAATATAGATATGTTAAAACTAAATGATAATTTATCCTAAATAAATTATAAAGATATCTAGTAAATGTATTTATAAACTAACGACATAAGTTTAGACTTAAAAAAAAGATTTGGTCATGCTAGAGTATAATGATGCTTAAAAGGATCATAATCACCTTCCTTATAATATCGACTATGTTTCTATGCGGATCATCGGATCTTAAGATATCAAAAATCTTGCTAAGATCCCTAGTTTTGATAGTTTTGTTATTTTTTATTTTCATGTAATTTTTTTGATTTTATGGTTGTTTTCTTAGTATTTTTAGATTTTTTTTTTCTAGTTGAGATAGAGTTTTAGCTTATTTAAATATTTGTAAACCTCCTAAAACATAAAATTTATCATTATTATATTTTGGAGTTAATATATGCAATCCTTCTCTCTCATGAAATTTTTATGTTCTTTGTGTTGTTTTTAGCTTCCATCTTCGTCACTAGATTTTATGTTTTCTCCTTTTAACATGACTATTATTCTTCACCATGTGCTATGTGCTTTTGCAACTTTATGTTTAATATCTTTTAGTTGGTAATTAGAAAATATAAACTTTATAACATATATTTGTCTATACATATACATGAACAAACTCAATCTTCATATGACAAAATTAATATTATTTTAATGGACACTCTACTATGCAAATAGAATTATACATATTTATATAATATGACATAAATATAAGAAGAGCGAGCATATACAATACTTCAAGATATTTGAACTTAAGATTATTTGTCATAAATAATACAAAAAAGAAGAGGAAGTAATCTTATCACCGACTTGATACTTAATATAAAGAAATCAGGTAATCCTACTATTTGAAAGTCTATGCACAAGTAATTCTACTATTTGAAAGCGAATATACAAGATTGTGGTGAATCTTGATATATACAAGAACAATTATATATTACTTAGAAAACCATAAAAAATGATAATCTTGAAACATTTCTTAATAATGTAACAATCAATTCTAAATTCAACTTTGATAATTAAAATTGAACTCAAAATGTAATAATTATATATTATATATTTACAAATATAAAATAATTGATGAGTCAAAATATTAACTAAATAAATTAAATTGACAACATTTAATCGGTACCCAACTAATTATTTATTATTTGTTCAATTCAAAATTTAATATAAATTAATATCATTTAATTGTTATCAATTTCGTAAACAAACCAATTTCCCTAAAATTTACAACAAAACAATAAAATTGATAAAATACGATTGTTATCCATTAAATAACTCATCATTTCTTTCATAATAACACTTTTAGCTAAGTTGCAAAATCAAAATTAATTCAATCAAATTACTAACAAATTTAAATTTATCCCAAATTACAAACAAACCTTAATATACAAATGAAACTTCAATTCTATATGAAAAGGTTGTGAAACACTTAAATATACAATAAAACTACACTACAAATACTCCATCTTAAATTAATACATTATCTTAAAACATAAATAGGTATGTTTGCTTACTTGGTACAGGAAATATTTAGAAAACATATTACCAAGACAATGATGTTGACACTATAGGGTGTTGGATGATCAAGTTTATGATGATGGGACCTAGATTAATGGAAAAATAGGAGGTAGGGTTGTTGTTTTGATTTTAATTTCAAAAGAAATAAGAGGTAGGGTTGTTGTTTTGATTTTAATTTCAAAAGAAAGAGGAGGAGGATGAAAAAGAAAAAGAAAGTGAGAATAAGGTTGTTGTCAATTATAACACTTTTAAATATGTCAATGAAGTTCTTAATGGATTATTATGATGGAAAATACCAACAATATATCTGTTCAAAAATAATGGTGTGTCATATTTATTGTCGCGATGACTCTTTTTTTTCACGCTTCACGCCCCACCATCTTCAAAAGGGGAGAATGACGCACGGTGGAAAGAAGATTTGTTTTATAGTCATAAAAAATATAACTATAAATCTTAAGAGTCGCCACCTAGTATTACGGTTACTAGGAAACATATTGGTCTACGAGAATCTGGGTAAGGGGACTTGTTGTGCAAGGGGAAGACGCATTACTCCTAGTGCACCCTACCTAAGACAAGTTGCATTGTTGTTTGATTGTTTTTCTAAGTTTAATTTTCTATTTTACATTGTATTTTCAAAAACTATTTTTTTCCGTAGGTGTGCTTTACAGTGTAATTTTACATAGCGATAGTTAAAACAAAATAATTATTGATTTGTTTTTTATATTTTATCCAAATCCTAATGGATAATTATAAATTGATTACAATATTTAATTTTCATTCAAAATATGAGAAATATGCAATATATATTTTTTATAAAAAATATGCTTGAAAAATCTTGGAATTTGGCTTTATGCATGAAACCAACATATTTTTTATTTTTTAAAAGTAATGTTGTATATTTCTTATAAAAAAAAATTCATGCTGGGCCTACCACACTCAAATATTTATAGGGACCATAAATGCCTAAAGTCAGTTTTATTAACACTAGTAATAAATATATATTTATAACCCAAAGTGGTCGTCTATGAAACTTAGCAATTCATTGCCATTTGCCAAATATATAAACATGTCTACCACGGTCATGGGGTGATTGTCTTTAGGTGTAACAGTATTCAAGTTTTAGAAATCAATGCACACCTAGCTAGAGCTTTCCATTTTGTTTTTATCATATGAACGATGTCGGACAACCACTCATCGCTCCTAATAAATCTTGTCATAAACAAACTATATTACCTTATTATATATTGCCATCCTTCACATAGGTTGTTTTTCCATGAATTATATGCATGTGTTGGATGGAAAAAAGGTCTCTTACCAGTCTTGGAATTTCAGAAATTGATGAGGTTTTTCTTATATATAGCTTACTCCAACAATGCGCTCGTAAATATGAAACATAGGTGAGAGAACAATCCCACGTTAATGTCCTTGATCTTGTGACTTAGGTCTGCTGTATAGAATCCTCTTCAAGTTTATATATATGAATTCGTCCAAACCAATATCATTCCAAGAAATGAAAATGTTGTTAATTTTGTATAATTCCATTAACAATATCATTGAATGATGTCTTGAGAATCAAAGCATCTAGCATGGTTATTTGAACGATGCATTAATTGCTAGATCTTATGAAATTGTTTCAGGTATTATAAAATTTACAGGATTATCTTTTCCAGTGAACTATATCCTAATTGTGTTTTCAGCATATAGCCAAGCATTGCCTGTGAAAGAGGATGGGATAAACATACTGGTATGTATCCAACCACATCTCGGTAATGCATTGTAACTAGGTTTTGCCCTTACCATAAAAAATAATAGACATAGAGGTCCTTTAAGTAAGAAAATAATTTATGAGGACATGAACTCTTAGCCCTTCTTATACAGTTAAACAATTCTCAGAATTTCGACCAGGACCATGATCTCTAGCGATTGTTCTGCGTGAAATATCGGTCTCAAGACATGGTGAATTCATTTACTTAGAAACTCGTTAGGACAATAATATATACTATCTTTTTGTTTGTCAAAACAAACGTTGAGCTATTGGATGCATCGCCGTATCAGAAAGATGCATGCCACCAGAATGCATCGTTCATAAAATAAAATAAAACAAAAGCTAATATTTCATTTTAGAAGGCAAAACAATCGAACAGAAGCATAAGAACTTCATATATTTCGTAGTAAGTATGAGATGGTGTACTTGTCCACCGAATGAAGCTGTTTTCTGCATCAAAACAGGATCTCTTCATCTTTTAGTTGCCATTCGTCAGTATATACAGTGCTGCCTGATACCAGTTCATGTCAGGAGAAGAGAGGATGGAGATGGCAGTAGATGAAAAGCGAGTAACCCAAAAGGTTGCAAGCAAAAAGGGTGGCCTTAGGGCCATGCCTTTTATTATAGGTAATCTCTTTCTGCGTGTGTACAAGCCCTCCAGAATTTATTTTAAATGGAGCACATGTTCTGATTGTGTAATTATAATGATCTTCGCAATATTATATTGTAATTGATTTTAGAGAACACAGGATCGACAGTCTGATGATTTTTGTGAAATTCTAGTTTAATATGCAGCAAATGAGGCATTTGAGAAGGTTGCAGGGGTGGGGCTTCAAGCAAATATGATCTTGTACTTAAGAAATGAATACAGCTTGAGCAATGCTTCCGGGGCCTACATAATGTCTCTGTGGGTAGCAATATCATATTTAATTTATTGCTATGATCAATCTGAAAACTGTTGACTATGGCTTACGGTATCTATCAACCAGTGTTGTCATTTCTGTTTTGATGGATAATTTGTTTTTTAGATAGAATAAAATATTTTGATTTTAGAGTATTTTGATATGCTATTTTGGGATATATATTAATTTTTAAAAAACTTAGTTCAAATCTAAAAATAAAATTATTTAGAATTATTCAATTTAATATAAAAAAAACACAATAAAATGATTTATTTAAATAAAATTATGAATATATATAATATTACAAGAATATCATCATTAATCTTACAAGGTCATCATATTCTCTAATTGCTCTGAAATTTTAACATAATATATATAAATATGTCAAGAAACTTCTTATAAAATTTAATTTTAATCGGATTGTTGGATTAAAAGATATAATTGATATTGTAAAATTGTTCATTATTTAAAAAAAAATATTATTTAGCCAAAACTAAATAGACAAAACAAAACTAAAATTTTCAGGCTAAAATTTAAATAAAACTTTCAAAATAGACTGAAATTTTAAACAATATAAAAATTATGATGTTTTTTTTTTTTTTTTTTGACTGGAATGATACATTTTATTCTACAAGGCCTCCCCATTGTTCCCAAACTCATGATAATATGAAAGATAGGACAGTTTTTGCTTCTATTTTTATCGTTTGCTCTATGTTCCTTGGCCTTTGGAGCAAATCAGATTGATAATCCCACCAACCCGAAAAACCAGCGTACGTTGCAGACCTTCTTCAGCTGGTATTGTGCTTCTGTTGGAGTCTCAATCATGATTCCAGTGCTCATCGTAGTAGCAATTTAAGATGCAGCGGGTTGGGTTGTGGGCTTTGGAGTTCCAGTGGGGTTCATGCTCTTTACAACTATCTTCTTCTTTTTGGGCTCTTCACTAGACGTTAAAGTCAAAGCAAACAAGAGCTTGGTGACTGGCTTTGCTCAAGTAACAGTTGCAGCCTGGAGGAACAAGCAACTTGTTTTGTGACCAATGGATTATGCTGCATGGTACCATCACAATGGCTCAAAGCTTGTCACTCCAACAGAAAATACTTCGGTATATCAACGAATATTTTACCATTTATGTTTTATGCATACTCGTATTGCTATAAATTCTTTGTTCAGCATTCATTCATTTGAATTTATATAGTGATCATGATGGGTTCCCTATGCATTATAGTGTCGAGAAGTTACGGTTATCTCTGTCCCTTCTCGGGTTTTTGAACAAAGCAGCCGTCATTGGAAATCCTGAGAAAAATTTGGACTGTGATGGACTGGCTATAGATCCATGGAGACTCTGCACGGTTAATCAAGTAGAAGAGCTAAAATCACTTATCAAAGTCCTCCCCATTTGTCCCACTGGTATCATGATCGCAGTGACTCTAAACCAACACGCATTCCCTGTGCTCCAAGCCACCACCATGGACAGGCATTTCATAGGGAACCTGAAAAGACCTCGAGGACAGAGCAATAAGCAACGTGTGGGTATTGGCACAGTGATCTCATGTATAGCCACTGTAACGGCAGGAGCAGTGGAGAACAAGCCACTGGCCACTGCTTTGAGACAAGGTTTGGCAGATCATCCGAGGGCTGTCGTTGACATTGTCTGCAAATTGGCTAATTCCACAACATTTTCTAATAAGATTCGGAGAGGCTTTCAGTGCAATTCGGCAGATAGATTTCTTTTACTCTCAGTTTCCGATGTTGAAAACTGGAAATGTGATTCCAGGTCTGCAAGCTGACAGGATGAAGAAGCTGAAGAATTGAACATTTATGAATTAAACATTGTTGTTTACTGTTTAAATTTACATTGTATTCAGCATGATTAAAATCCTTTAGTCAATAAGTCAACAATTTAGTTAATTTCAGTTAAAAGTCAATTAGTGGATAAGCTGGAATTGTAACTGAATTTGAATTTCAATCGTTGTAATGTTTTTTGATTCCTATAAATAAAGATAATGGGATGGCAGTAACCATACGAAAAATTCTGCCCATGTTCACGTTCCTTTCTACTCAAATTACAGAGTTTTTTTTCTTTATTTTCTAGGAAATTTTTTGTTCCCAGTTCTTGATCGCTACAGTAGCGGTTCTCAGGAATTTGAAAAGTGTTTTTGGTATTGATCTAAACAGTACTTGTTCTTTATGAAATTTACAATTTTTCCAATGAAATTTAACATGGTATCAAAGCAGAATTAGATCTTTGAAAGGGATTTTTAGAGAAACACGAGTGAATCAAAAAGTGAGAATTATTCAAGGTTAATTGCCTTGAAAGGGAAGGGTGAAATCTTTACGGGGAAAAAAAACCCCAGAAATCCAATCAAGAAATTAATCTTGATTTGTTCTTTAAAAGATCAACAATTGAAGAGATTATAAATTTTTATCTTTGTTCTCAGTTCTGTGAGTCTTGACAAAGAAAAGGATTGCAAAGGAAAATTCAATTTGATATAAATGGATTCATCATCATTCTCGTCAAAATCACCAATTTTCACAAGATCAAACTATGGTATTTGGGCTATGAAAATGGCAACCTATCTCAGAGCATTTGAATTGTGGGAAATTGTGGAAAACAACAAGCAGCCAAATCCCTTGACTGCAAATCCAACAATTGCACAGATTGAATTTTTTAATGAAGAAAAGACAAAGGGATACAAGGCACTTACCTGCATTCATAATGCAGTAAGTGAGGAAATTTTCACAAGAATTATGGCTTGTGGAACTGCAAAAGAAGCTTGGGACAAATTAAAAGCTGAGTTTCAAGGTGATGAAAAATCAAAGAGAATGCAGATTTTAAATTTGAAGAGACAATTCGAAGGATTAAAGATGAAAGACTCAGATACAATCAAGGAATTCTCTTCAAATGTATTTAAGATTGTGAATCAAATGACCTTATTGGGACCTTACTGGGAGAAGAAGTTAAAGAATCAAGGGTAGTTGAAAAAGTCCTTGTCAGCCTACCAGAAAAATTCAAGAACAAGATATGTTCTTTGGAAGATTCAAAAGACTTCACTGAATTGAGTCTTCAAGAGTTAATTAATGCCTTGCAAGCTGTGGAACAAAGGCAAGCATTCAGGCAAGAGAATTCGAATGAAGAAGCCTTTGCTGCAGGGTTTAAAGGAAGATCAAAGTTTCAGAATTCCGAGGTGTTCTTCAAAAACCCAGAAACAAGAACAAATTCTGGAAAATAGTGGCAGAATAAAAATTAGCAGAATAATCAAAATTATGCCAACAACTTCAATGCAAAAGGGAAGGAAAAGAGAGAATAATTTCCCACCTGCAAATACTGTCAAAAAACAAACCATCTTGAGTCATGGTGTTGGCTCAAGAATGCTTAATGTTGAAAATGCAAGCAATTTGGACATATTCAGAAATTTTGCAAGAACAACACAACACCTGGAAAGCAAGCTCATGTTGCAGAGGTCTTGGAGCCTAAACAGCTGCAACACCTGGAAAGCAATTGTTCACTGCTATGATAGATCACAGCTACAACAAAACAAAGGTTAGAAATCAAAACTGGTTAATTGATAGTGGATGTTCAAATCACATGTATGCAGAATTGAGTATTTTCGAAAATCTTGATTTAAATTACAAATCAAAAGTTAAGGTAGCTAATGGACAGTATGTGGGTGTTGAGGGCAGAGGGGAAGTTGAAATTAAAACCTTGGCTGGTACATGAAATTTTGAAAATGTATTGTATGTACCAGAAATTGATCAAAATCTTGTTAGTGTTGGTCAATTACTTGAAGATGGATATTCATTGTTCTTTATATATGGTATTTGCACAATTAAAGATGATCAAGGGACTCCTTTATTCACTGCTAAGATTATTAATAGATGCTTTAGTATTGAAGAACAATTATCACACATAAGCATGAACATCAATGCAACTAAAAATTCAGTGCTATGGCATAAAAGATTGGGGCATGTTAATTATGCAACTTTGAAGAAAATGGCAGACTTACATGTGGTAGAAGGATTACCTGTGATTCATGAACGAAATGAAGTGTGTGATGCATGCCAATTAGGAAAACAATCAAGGATTAAATTCAGTAAAAATGCACTTAGAACAACAACTAAGCTGCAGATTGTGCACACAGATGTGTGTGGCCCAATGCAAAATGAATCCTTGAATGGTGCAAGGTATTTTTTGTTGTTTATAGATGACTTTAGCAGGTTTTGCTGGGTTTATTTCCTTAAGACCAAGAGTGAAGTATTTGAGGTATTTTTGAGGTTCAAGGCTGCAGTTGAGAAGGAATCAAGTTGTACCTTGAAAGTTTTAAGGTCTGATAATGGGGGGAATTTACCTCCTATAAATTTGAAGAATACTTAGTTAAAGAAGGTATTAAGCATCAATTAATAGTCCCTTACACTCCACAACAAAATGGTGTGAGTGAGAGAAGGAACAGGACCCTAATGGAGATGGCAAGATGCCTTCTCTATGAGAAGAAATTGCCCTTGAAATTCTGGGCAGAGGCTGTGAGCACAGCCTCTTATCTCTTGAATAGAATGATCTCGAGATCATTAGGAGATAAAACACCTTTTGAGGAATGGCATGGCTACAAACCAAACTTAGATCATTTGAAAGTATTTGGTAGTCCATGCTATGTATTGCAGCCTGAGATTAAGAGAAGAAAACTGGACCAGAAATCTGAGGTGGGAATTTTGATTGGTTATAGTGCAAAATCAAATGGCTATAAAGTTTTTGATTTAAAGACAAACCAAGCAGTAATTGTAAGAAATGTAAAGGTGGCTGAGAGTCAAATATGGAATTGGGAAGATGATAAAGTTAAAGAAACTAGTGATGAACTTTTAGCCGAAATAGATGAACAAACAGAAATTGATGAAGAGAACTTACCTGTGAGGGGAACTAGGCTGCTAAGTGACATCTATAATAGATGTAACTTGGCTGAAATTGAACCAACTAATGTTGGAGAAGCTATGGAATCTCAAATATGGGTGGCAGCAATAAAGGAGGAGCTAATGATGATTGAGAAAAATGATACTTAGCAGCTAGTTGACAGACCAAGACATAGAAAAGTCATTGGGGTTAAATGGATTTATAAAACAAAACTAAATGTTGATGGTAGTATCAACAAAAACAAGGCAAGACTTGTGGTTAAAGGTTACTCACAAGAACAAGAGATTGATTACCATGATACTTTTGCCTCTATCTCAAGAATGGACACAATCAAGTTGCTACTCATGTTGGCTGCACAAAAAGGGTGGTTGGTTTGGCAAATGGATGTCAAATCTAGTTTTTTGAATGGAACACTAAGTGAAGAAATATATGTAGATCAACCTGAGGGATTTGAAGATGAATCAAATTTGAACAAAGTATATTTGCTAAAGAAGGCATTGTATGGTTTGAAACAAGCCCCTAGAGCTTGGTCTAGCAAATTGGATGAATATTTGACAAGCTTGGGATTTGAAAAAAGCTTGAATGAAGCCACTCTATACGTGAAGAAGGTTGATGATCACATTTAGATAATATCAGTTTATGTGGATGATTTGTTGATTACAGGTGATAATGAGCAATTTGTGGATGAATTTAAGATGAACATGAAGAACAAGTTTGAGATGAATAAACTTGGATTATTAGCATACTTTCTTGGAATGGAAATATCACAATCAAAGGAAGGATGCTTTGTATGTCAAAAACAATTCACAACAAAAATGCTTAACAAGTTTGCAATGGAAAATTACAAACCTGTTAGCACACCAATGGTGCTAGGAATGAAGTTGACAAAATCTGATGGTGCTCCCTATGCAGATGGAAGAATTTATAGAAGTTTAATTGAAAGTTTGTTGTATTTATCTTCCACTCGACCTGACATTGTTTTCACTGTCAATTACCTCTCAAGATTCATGCAAAATCCCAGTCAAATACACTACATTGCAGCCAAAAGAGTGCTGAGATACTTAAGAGGGACAATGGATTTTGGCATGTATTTTAGCAAGATGAACACTGTCAAATTAAAAGGATTGTGTGACAGTGATTGGGAAGGAAGTGATGAAGAGATGATGAGCACTTCGGGGTATTGTTTTTCAATGGGGGAATGCATTTTCTGTTGGAATTCGAAGAAACAATCAGTAGTTGTTCATTCTACTGCTGAAGCAGAATACATTTCTGCATTTGTGGCTGCAAACCATATAGTTTGGTTGAGAAAAATTCTAAAGGATCTAAACTGTGATCAAGTGGAACCTACTAAGCTATTCTGTGATAATATGTCTGCAATTGCTATTTCCAAAAATTATGTGTTTCATGATAGAACAAAGCACATGAAAATCAAGTTTCATGCAATTCGGCAATTCCAGTAAGAAGGTGAATTGGAGATGAAGTATTGTAGTTCTAAAGAATAATTAGTTGATTTGTTTACAAAGTCTCTAGCAAAGGAAAGGTTTGAAGAATTAAGAAGAATGGTGGGGATGCGCAGCCCAGGAATCAAGGAGGAGTGTTGAAAACTGGAAATGTGATTCCAGGTCTGCAAGTTGACAGGATGAAGAAGCTGAAGAATTAAAGATTTATGAATTAAGCATTGTTGTTTTCTGTTTAAATTTACATTGTATTCAGGATGATTAAAATCCTTTAGTCAATAAGTCAAAAATTTATTTAATTTCAGTTAAAAGTCAATTAGTGGATAAGCTGGAATTGTAACCGAATTTGAATTTCAATCGTTGTAATGTTTTTTGATTCCTATAAATAAAGATAATGGGATGACAGTAACCATACGAAAAATTCTACCCATGTTCACGTTCCTTTCTACTCAAATTACAGAGTTTTTTTTCTTCATTTTCTGGGAAATTTTCTGTTCCCAGTTCTTGATTGCTACAGTAGCGGTTCTCAGGGATTTGAACAGTGTTTTTGGTATTGATCTGAATAGTGCCTGTTCTTTACAAAATTTACAATTTTTCCAACGAAATTCAACATCTGAAGACCATGACAAGCGTTGCAGTTGCTCTTTTCTCACTCGGTATGGCAGCAGGGAACTTGGTGGCCAGGCTAATCATAGGAACTGTGGATGATGTGACCAGAAAAGGTGGGAAAGTCAGTTGGATATCAAATAATCTAAACAAGGGTCACTGTGATTATTATTACTGGCTTCTTTTCCTCCTGAATCTTGAGAATTTCTTCTACTATTTGCTATGTAGGTCGGAGCGAGGATAGGAAGGTATATGATGATGGAGAAGCCATGGAAGAGGTACAGATGCATCCATCTGTGGGATCTCAAATAATCCACCTTTGATGTTAATTTCCAGCTAATTTACGCATATCTCAATTAATTTTACTGAAGTTATTTTATTTGGACAGACCATGGATAGGTTTTGCCATGGTTTTTTCACCTAAAGTAGCAATTGAAGAGGCAAAAACCAGAGCAAATGTTCATAAATTTAATCATTATTTATCCATACGGCTATCATCCAACAAATATATACTCTATTATTTTGAGGGAAATCAACTTGATTTTTCCACAAATATTACCATAGCAAAAGTACATGTTTCTCCAAAAATGAAAATAGAGCTCATGTTTTCTAATGTAAATGGTTACACAAACAAGCCAAATGAAATGGCATAACATTATTTCCAACCGTTAAAAAACACCATTCATGCATTCAGATTTTACTGTTTTTTTTTTACAATTATATAATTATTTATGTTTAATCCTTATAGTTTACATAGTTCAACTAAAATAACATCGTTTTTCATTGCTCAACAAAACAATGTTCACACACTCACATTCTATTATTCATTTGTTGTATATTTATGTGGCTTTTAATATTTTAGTCCTGGTAGTTTGAAAAGTTTATAATTTGAACACTAAATTTTATTTCTTTATAATTCCAACATTTAAAGTTATGTTTTTATATGTTGAGATCTTTGTTTATTGATTTCTTTAACTTACATGATGTGTTGTTAAATGATCGGACCTTATCAATTTTACTCAGTACTATTCCAAAAAAAATTGTTTTCAACTATTTATTTGTTGTATAGTTTTATAATTGTTTATGCTTTGGTGCTTGTAATTTGCATAGTTTAACTAAAGCAACACTGTATTCCGTTATTCAAAAAAACATTTTTAACACAATCATCCTTTGCTATTCCTTTACTATATCAAAAACTATGGGTGAGTTGATATATAAAAAAAATTTGTTAACTTTTTTTTTTTTACGTAAAGAAACCCACTCTTTGAAAATCATAATTTATGGCTCTATGTGAGCAAGTAAAATTTCGGTTGTTCTAGGTTCTTATAAAAGATGTATGACCTCACTCGAACTCGAAATTTACTGTGCAGATCACAAATTCTCTATCACTATCTCTTGGGACCTTTTGTTGGCATATTTGTTGTGAAACCTAAAACCTTTGACCTTGTATAGAAAAAAAATACAAGGTTGTCTTGCAATTTATTTAGTCAAAAAAAATACAAGGATCATAAATAAACTTAAGTGAAGTGATGTGGGTTTAACCCACATCCGTGCACTAAAATGGACATGGGTTGGGATTTTTTTCATGCTAATTTATTTTGATTTTGGATTTGGATTTATTATAAAATAATTATTTAATGCACAATAAAATATTTTTTATCAAACTACTGTTCTGCGCAATCTAGCCCATGAGCTTGATCGGTTTTCTTCAAGAAAAGGTTCTTTAAACCTGAACTATTTTTTTTCAGCTCAAAAACATCATATGTAAAGCCAAGACTTTTAGGTTCAATTATGATTTTACGATGGATAATTAAAACTGGTAGCGGTGGGAATTAATTCTGTCAATTCTTTATTAAATATATTTAATATCTAATTTGTTTTGAATGCTTTCGTTGCATAAACTAAACATCCGTGTTTGGAATACCTCTATTACATGCAGCTAGCTATGACATATGCTGCAGGCGTAAGCTAAATTAAGCCATGCACACTCTGTTGCCGTATGTACATGCAAGCAGGATGTTGGTTTATGAGAGCACCGACGCAATCTCCAAAGCCATGTCTCAACGTTTTCCTACAAGTTATGAATCTGAAAAAATAAGCTGAGTCAGTTTATAAAGGATGACGTTGTAGGCTTCCTTCTCCACTACCGGCATCAGGGATTCAGCTGCATGCACTCCTTCTGCAGGAGTTGTTTGTTCATCCACGTTCATTATTCATCCCATTACATGCGACGAGTTCTTGTCTACCGTGAAAAATCTTAATACTAATGAAAGACTTGTCTGTCACGATAAAGAAAGGCAAAAAAAGAGTACAGATCTATGGGTGATAAGCTACTCATTTTGCAGAGAGACTGTAAAAAGCATAAAATCAGGCGGGGGGACATTTGAAATTCCTAAGCTTTACATTCAATAAAACTAGCTTCCTCAAAACTTTAATCAATAATACTTGAGCAATCGAATTCGATGGGTATGCACAATGAGCCAGAATCACAGATATAATATGAAAACTTGTGTCAAGTGTCCAGAAGCTGTTTCTAATGGATGAAGTCACTGTTAAAATATATTGATATGTGCCTCAATCCTTTAATCTCATTTTCATGCAAAAATGTCTTTTAAATCTTTGTACAACCAATTCGATTTGGACTTGAAATCCGAAGAGGTCTTTTGAGATGAGCTCCCACTCAATTTGTTTGTCCAGAATCCACTCCATTTAGTTCGACTGGTTGAAGGATCATTCCGTGATCCACTTGTTTCTTTGGTGAAGCTGGCCCTTACTAATTCTCTTTGTTGTTTCTGCAATGGTTTATCTGGCGTGCCAGAGCTCTTGCTCCCTAAGATTTTCTTTCTGTCACCAGAGGAACCACTCTCTCCCCCAGTTTCTCTATCACCATGCTGTCTAGCTAGTAGCTTGCTTTCCAGGTTTTGGCTCAATCTTCTCGGATGAAAAACAAGAGAAATCCAATTGATGCGGTTTTCACACCCGTTAAGAAATACTGCTCAGAGGGATCCAGTCACTTTATCTGTCTATACAAGGCGTACCATTCGTTGCCCATTTGTGCCAAGAATCTGTTGAAGATGCTGGATTCCAAGACTGCTGGAGAAGTGAAGAGTAATGTTTCGAAGACTACATCAAGTGTTAGAGTCAGAGTTAGAATTAAACTAGCAGAGTTATTTTCTTTCTTAAATAAGATCAATGTTTGATCAAGTTTTTTAGTTAAGTGTAATTTAAATTCTTAGCTGCACTAGAACAAGAAGAAGTTGTATTGAACAATAACTCTTGTAATGCTTCAAAGTTTACTATAAATAAAGGAAAATGGATGACAGTAACCTCACCTTAATTCTACTCTTTGATATTGAAAATATGTTCTTCAGAGTTCTTGTTATTTCTACAATTTCATAAATTGATTCAAACAGTAATGGTTTGAATCAATAAAAATAGTTTCTTTGATTTTTGTTGTTTTTTTCGAATTTTGATTTCTACAATTGGTATCAGAGCAGCTTGTTCTTTAAAGGGGATTGTGTGAAACACGAGAGATTAAAAGTAAGGTCTTTTATGGGAAATCAAAGCTGACAACTTTGAAGGGTTATTTGGTAAGAAAAAGGAAAAACATAGTGTGTTCTTTATTGAGTGATTCTTTGTGCAATGGATTCAATTGCAAACTTTCCAGCCAAAACACCTTCATTCACGGGATTGGATCATAGTGTTTGGGCTATAAAGATGAAGACTTGCTTAAAAGCTTTTGATCTATGGGAGTATGTGGAAAAGGTTAAACAACCAACTCCTCTTGGGAACAATCCAATCGTGACCCAAATGAAGTTCTTTAATGAAGAAAGGGCAAAGAGATTTAAGGCACTTACCTGCATTCATAATGTCGTGAGTGAAAAAATCTTCACAGGAATTATGGCTTGCAAAAATGCCAAGGAAGTAGAATTCCATGGGGATGAAAAAAAAAATACAAGTCTTGAATCTAAGAAGCATTTTAAAGCCTTGAGGATGAGGGAGACAGGCACAATTAAGCAATGCTCTTCTCAAATCTGAAATCTTATAAATCAAGTGAGACTTTTGGAGAAGAATTTTTTGATTCAAGGATAGCGGAGAAAGTTCTGGTAAGCATGCCAGAAAAGTTTGAACATAAAATTTGTTCATTGGAGGATTCGAAAGATTTTCAAAAAAAAGTCTTCAAGAGTTGATAAATGTTTTGCAAGTTGTTGAAGAAAGACAGGCCTATAGCACAAAGAATCAAGTGAAGAAGTATCTGTAGAAAAGGTTAAAGACAAGCATCAAACCAAGTCCTTTTACAAAAACACTCCTAAGAGTAGAAGAAAAAAGGGAAGCAACTGGAAGTCAAACAATTGGCAAACATCCAACAAAAAATTGATCACCTCAGGAAGGGAGAAGAAGGAAAACTTTCCTCCTTGTAAGTTTTGCCAAAAGACAAATCAATTTGACACTTGGTGTTGGCTCAGGAACACTCAATGTCAAAGGTGTAAAGAATTTGGGCATATTCAAAAGTTTTGCAAGAAAACAAAAGTTGCAAGACTAACACATACTGCAAAAAATACTGAGGAGAAAGAAGAATAATTATTCATGACAACCATAGAGCAAGCGTGCAACATAACTGAGGTAAAAATTTCTTTTTGGCTTATTGATAGTGGGTGTACTAAAAACATGATAGCAAACCTAGAGCTATACATAGATCTGGACAGAAATTACATGTTCAAATTCAAAATTGCTAGTGGGGATTATGTGCAAGTTCAAGGGAAAGGGGCTATTGCAGAAGACACCATGGTTGGTACGAAAATTCTAAGGAATGTAATCTTTATTCCTTAACTGAAACAAAATCTATTAAGTGTGGGGCAATTATTAGAAACTAGACATTCAATATCCTTTAAGGAGAGATTATGCAAAATTAAGGATGATAAGGGAGTATTACTATTATCAGCTAAAATAATGAATAGAAGCTTCAATATTGATTAAAAGAGATCATATTTGAAGACTAACACATGTAAGGTGGATGAATCCATTCTTTAATACAAAAGATTATGATATTTTAATGATGCAGCCTTGAGAAGAATGGAAAACTTGCAAATGGCACATGATCTACATGACATACAAAATGAGAAGGTGTTTTGTGAAGCCTGCCAACTAGGGAAACAAACTAAAAGTGCTTTTCCTAATAACATATTTAGAGCATCATCTAAATTGCAACTTGTGCACACTAATGTGTGTGGTTCAATGACTAATGAATCCTTGAATGAATCAAAGTATTTTCTCTTGTTTATTGATGATTATAGGAGGTTCTGCTAGAGTTATTTTTTGAAATCAAAAGCTTATGTATTTTTTGAGTTTATGAAGTTTAAAGCAGCAGTTGAATTGGAAACTGGAAATAAAATCAAGAACTTGAGATCAGACAATGGAGGTGAGTACACCTCTCAGCAGTTTGAAGGATATTTGGTGAAAGAAGGCATCAAACATTAGTTAACTATACCCTACACACCACAGTAAAATGAGGTAAGTGAAAAGAAAAACAGAACACTAATAGAGATGACAAGGTGTTTGTTATATGAGAATAAAATGTCATTGAAATTTTAGGCAAAGGCAGTCAGCACATCAACATATATTGTGAGTCGAGTGGCTTCAAGATTTTTGGGAGACAAAACTCCATATGAATTGTGGTATGATGTTAAACCAGGCATTAAACATTTAAGGGTGTTTGGTAGTATATGTTATGTATTGAAACATGAAGTTGGTAGAAAAAACTAGATCAAAAAACATATATGGGAGTGTTTATAGGCTACAACTTAAAATCCAAAGCTTATAAAATTTATGATATAAATGCTAACAAGGTTATGATTACTAAAGATGTAATAATGATAGAAAATACTACATGGAATTGGGAAAATACAACTATGACATACCCCAAACAGGTTTGACATCAAGAGCAAGAAAATGATGAAGACATTGATGATCAACCTGCAAAGGGTATAAGGTCTTTGGCTAAGATTCATAGTAGATGCAACATGGCTAAGACAGAACCAATTAAGTTGAAGAAGCTCTAAAATCATAAGTTTGGGTAACAGCAATGCAGGAGGAGCTTCCAATGATTAAAAAAAATAGGACTTGGGAGCTAGTTGGCAGACCTGCTAAAAGGAAGATAATTGGAGTAAGATGGATCTTTAAAACGAAATTGAATATTGATGGGAAGATCAACAAGCATAAGGCAAGGTTGATGGTTAAAGGTTATGCTCAAGAGGCTAGAGTTGACTACATAGACACCTTTACTCTAGTTTCTAGGCATGATATAATGAAACTTTTACTTGCTCTTGTAGCTCAAAATGGCTGGTATGTGTTTCAATTGGATGTTAAATATGCATTTCTAAATGGTGTTTTGAATAAAGTAATTTATTTTAAGTAACCAGCAGGGTTTGAAAATCAGAACTCAAACCAAGTATATCTTTTGAAAAAGACTTTATATGGGCTCAAATAAACTCCTAGATCTTGGTATAGCAGACTTGATGAACATTTGTTGAGCTTAGGATTTGAAAGATGTGCAAATGAGGTAACTTTATATGTAAAGCATGTTGATAAACATGTACTGATGGTTTCAGTATATGTAGATGATCTCTTGATCATAGGAGACAAGGAGCAGCTGATAGAAGAGTTCAAAACCCATATGAAAGAGTAATTTGAGATGAATGAACTCGGCTTACTATCCTATTTCCTAGGCATGGAAGTAGTTCAATCAAAACAGGGATGATTTCTCTGTCAAAAGTCTTTTGTTCTAAAGATCTTGAACAATTTTACGATTTCAAATTGCAAACCAATCCGAACTCCTATGATACTAGAATTGAAATTAACAAAAAATGATGGAGCACCAAAAACTGATGAAAAAACTTATAGAAGTTTGATTGGAAGATTATCATACTTAACCATCACACGGCCAAACATATTTTTTGCTGTTAATTATCTCTCTGGATTCATGCAGGAGCCTAGTCAAATACATTTCATGGCAGCCAAGAGAGTTCTAAGGTATTTACAGGGAACTAAAGACCTAGGCATGCATTTTATGAAATCTAAACCTGTCAGCCTTGTTAGGTACACTGACAGTAATTAGAGAGGAAGTGATGAAGGTATGATGAGTATCTCAGGGTATTGCTTTGCCTTTGGATCAAATGTGTTCAGCTAGCTTTCAAAAAAATAGACAGTGGTAGCACATTTCACGGCAAAGGCAGAGTATATAGCAGCTTATGTGCCTATAAAGCAATTGGTGTGGTTAAGGAAGATGCTAAAGGATCTTGATTGTGATCAAGCAACTCCTACAGGCTTGCTATGTGACAATATATCAGCCATAATCATTTTTAAAAATTCAATGTTCCATAATAAGACTAAACACATGAAGATCAAGTTTCATGCATTAAGGCAATTTCAGCAAGAAAAGGAACTACAGATGAAGCACTGCACCTCAAAAGAACAACTAGCAGACTTGTTCACTAAACCTCTAGCCAAAGACAGGTTTAAAGAGCTAAGGAATAAGATTGGAATGTACAGCCTTGAAACCAAGGAGGAGTGTTGAAGATGTTAGATTCCAATACTGCTGGAGAAGTGAAGATTATTGTTTCGAAGACTACACCAAGTGTTAGAGTCACAGTTAGAATAAAAGTAGTAGAGTTATTTTCTTTCCTAAATAAGATCAATGTTTGATAAGTGTTTTAGTTTAACTGCAATTTAAATTTTTAGTTACACTAGAACAAGAAGTTGTATTGAACAATAACTCTTGCAATGCTTCAAAGTTTACTATAAATAAAGGAAAAGAGATGGCAGTAACCTCACCTCAATTCTGCTCTTTGATATTGAAAATATGTTCTTCAGAGTTCTTGTTATTTCTGCAATTTCAGAAATTGATTCAAACAGTAACTGTTTGAATCAATAAAACAGTTTCTTTTATTTTTGTTGACTTTTTTGAATTTTGATTTCTACATAATCCAATTAAGAAAAGTAAAATCATCAAGATTCCAACTCTGGTTTCTTGTAGATTCGATAAATCTTTCTCCAAGAGAATGAAAGAAGTAGCAAAAATACTAAATTCACAGGTAATAGAGATTATCTCAACCAGTTGGACCTTTTTCTTAATAAAAGGCTTCTTGAGGACAAGGAAGAAGAGTTGAAAGAAAGTGATGGACAATAAGATGAATGTTGGAGTTTTAGAAGACCAGATATCTAGGTAGGTCTAACATGTCAATAGCATAGTAGATATTGTAAAATGCTATGAAAAAACTTGTTGATAGCATAGTAGATAACTTTTGGGTTAGTATCATACAAAAAGATTTCTTGTAGATTCAGCCGTCAGTAAAGGAGATGGTCCTGTAAATGCCCCAGCAGAGAGAAGGCTAGCAGTTGACAAAGTGAGTAGACTAGCAACAAGAGAAGTAGAAAGGAAACAAGCAGTTGCAGAAACAGAGATTATGGATGATATCATTGGAACAGAAAGTGAAAATATATTTCAGAGCATATATCAGTAAACAGCCAAAAAGAACCAAGGAAATTACCTACAAGACAAACATTACACAGCAATAGAAAACAGAGAGTACATAAAGAAAAATGAATTGCTTACGTTGTCTCACTTGTAAAATATTATATGCTAGATTTTTATTTCCAGCAACATCCCCGGTCACATTTTAAGGAACACTGACATAAACAACATCATCATCTTCTTTTACCTCTGCAATGTATTTGCTCCTACTTATTTCATGAAAGCTCGGTTACATTAAAACAAAATTGTAAATTGTAATAATAAAATATAATTAATAATTCAAGTAAATTAGACATTTGTTTTTATTGTCTCATCAAACTACTTATAATTTCATCATGAACTATAAATTCATACGTGAAGGTTTTTGCGATTCTAGAACAACATATAGAAAAATATCATTTGAAATAAAATTAGGATTGCGAGATAAAAATTATATTCTAATATTCTTCTAATATATTTATTTATTGTAATTAATTTTTGGATTATTTTGATATTAAAAATATATTTTTTATAAGAAAATATAATAAATAATAAAATATTTTTATATTTTAAAAATATATAAAATATATTTTTTATATTTCTTTTTATATATAAAAATATATTTTTATTTATTTTAATATATAAAATATATTTTTTATATTTTCCTGCCCACCTCACTCCCCAACCCCCACTGAAACTCTGGTTCAATAGTAAATTAAGTGGATCCCATGGTTAAATTTTAGCTTCCCAAAATTAACCAAATAATCAAACCCATAATTTTTTTACAATTTTCAGTTGCACTACAATCCCAAACACCCTCCGAAAATACATAAGGAGCTTTCGAGAACTTCACAAATACTTCTGCATCTTCACAAAGAGCTCTGAAACACAAAAATGAAAGAGCCCAACAAAGCCAAACCAACCATGAAAGTTTGGGCCGACCCATTTTTATAAATAGTCTAAATTGATGACTGTAGCATGTAGAGGCTCAAATCTACGAGACAATGAGAGGCATTTGTGTTTAGAGACACAGTATGAAGTTATTGCTAATTGATATGGAAATAAGACTGAAAAACCATGTTAAAGAAGGATTAGAAGAAACAATGGAATTAAGAGAATGGATTAGAATAATGTCTTAAGGGATGAAGAAGGTCGTGTTAAGGAATGTGCACATGAGACTGACACTACTGGACAAGGCTGCTCCAGCGAGGATAAGAGTAAGTGAGATCGATAGGGAGGGAGGGAGGGAGGGAGGGATTCCTCGGCAAGTAATTTATATTTGAAACAAGATAGGCAATGCAAGAACAAAAAAGCATCATTTCTGATTTTATGATAAAATCGTGTTGAGGTCTTAAAATTTTCAAGACTAGCCAATAGTTTTCTATCGAAATCTAGAGAGAAAAATATTTCCAAAACTATTATATTTAAAAAAATATTTTTTTGTAATTAAGCATAGTGATGAAATTCATGCATGCAGTTGTCAATTTCATTCCAATTAGTATTTTATATTTTCAATAAGATACTATATTTTGATTTTGAAGTATTTGAAAAAAAAAACTACAATGTAATAATTACTTTTAATTGAAATAGTATGTTTTGATTTTGAAATATTTGTGCGTTGAAATAAATAAATATATATATATATATATATATATATAATTATATATATATATAATTCAAATCAAATTAAAAGATAAATTACTTAGATTATGCAATTTAGATATCAAACACCAGTAAAAAAAATAAGAGTTGAACCAATATGATTCAATAGACTTGATGGGTTTAAAAACAACAAAGATGATTAGTAAAAATATAGTTTCAATAAAAAAAATCAAGACAGTACTTTTTTTAGAAAAATATTGAGATAATAATATATTGGATTAACATTTAGATTGACCTTTCAAATAAACGATTCGGGCCATAAGATCATGATAACCTCAAATAAAACAAATAAAAATATATTTTGAGGCTCACATTCCAATAAACCCATTGTTGAACTATGAATTAAAAAAAACAATAAAATTACCTTAGTTTATACAGGTTAACTCATGAAACTCGTGACTTGGGTAATAAGATTATGATAAATTTATTGAAAATAAATCAAAATAAATAACAAAGCCTAATTCATAATTAACCAAATGTTAAGGATGTTGAATGATAAACTACAAAAAATAACTCGAGTCAACTTGATTAACTCACTAAACTCATGACGTGGGTATGAGACTAAAGCAAACTACAATAAATTATAAAAAAAAAAAAAAAACAATATCCAATAAACCAAGTGTTATAGGATAAAAATAAAGAGGGTGGACATACATCTTTCATTTAAAAAAAAAGCAGAAAAAAATATTATTTGGTTGGAATAGTTGAAATGTTTTAGTTAGATTTTGGGCAAAATTTTTGAAATAGACCAAGATTATGAATGTGATGAAATATATCCCATTTTAATCTGTTTTTAAACTAGAATAAGATACATCGCCCATTTTTGATAAAACAAAAGAAAATTGATAACTTTGTGTAATACACATATAATCTATTGAGATACAAATGTATTATACAAGAACATATTAATTATGCATGTACCATATTGTGCAACCACCTAGTATTTGGTTTCAAAATTTATAAAGTTTTTCCCCTCTTCATTTTCCCTTTCCTTTATTTCATTATTCTTTTATCTTTTCTCTCTCCTTTCATTGTCACTTGAAGATTAATCATGGATCTCTCTCTCCATAGTGAAAAAAACATTTTTTCCATCACAACAAACATCATCTTTTTCTTTCTTTGATGTTGGTTCTTTTTTTTATCACTTTACTCGTATAAATCTTTCTAACTCACCCCATCACTACCACTATTACCACTCATAAAAATCTCATTAAACCAATTTAAGGTATAGCTGTTGGATGGGCTTACAAGATGGTTAATGGAGATACAATATTATTTTAAAGAGTATTTTGGGTTTTTAGAGCTTTAATTTAGAGGTTTCAATATTTCTATCCACAAATAAGTATCGATGGCATTCACTACCTATATAAGAAATGAATGAAAAATATATTGATTAGACTTGCTTATGACATAAAAACTTGGGCTTCTAATCATATTGTGCTTTTGTTATAGAAGAAATAAATATAATTTATCATGGTTTTTAGATTTGCTTTGCCAATATACCACAAGTGAATGTATAAATTTTGTATAATTTCATATACATATATAATAATTAAAATTTTCATATCATGAATATAGCCCTAACCAAATGGTTATCATTGTTATTGTTCACACCATTGTATGAGTAACTTCAATAAAAGATTCAAAGATATTCCATTGAAAAAAAAATTGATAAAATATGTGTAAGAACCTTTAAGAAGGAAATTTGACTATATGTATGATGATATAGTTTAAAGGACTGATTAAATCAAAGAATGGCTTGAAGTTGAATTGAAAGAGAGATGATCATTGTTATATGATGGTGGTTGTTGTTGTAAAAATATGATCACTAATTTATCATAGGTTTTCAATAATATCTTAAAATGATATTTATATCTTGCTTCTAATAGCTATAATATAGAGGTTGTACAGGAGTATTTAGATGTGTTCCCAGAAAGTTTGACTACGTTGCCACTGGAGAGAGAGGTGGAATTTGAGATTGAATTAGAGCCGGGCACGACTCCAATTTCTAAGACTCCCTACAGGATGGCCCCAGTGGAGTTGAAGGAGTTAAAAGTGCAACTACAAGATTTACTGGATAAGGGATTCATACGCCCTAGTTCCTCGCCATGGGGAGCTCCAGTACTGTTTGTGAGGAAGAAGGATGATAATTTACGGTTATGCATTGACTATCGAGAGTTGAATCGGGTGACAATTAAAAATAGGTATCCGTTGCCCCGAATTGATGACTTATTCGACCAATTGCAAGGTGCGATGGTGTTCTCCAAGATAGATCTGCAATCAGGATATCACCAGCTGAGAGTAAGATCGGAGGATGTGAAGAAGACAGCTTTCAGAACGAGATACGGCCACTACGAATTCCTAGTACTGCCGTTTGGATTGACTAATGCTCCAGCCGCCTTTATGGACTTGATGAATCGAGTCTTTAAAGGATTCTTGGATAAATTTATCATTGTATTCATCGATGATATTCTGGTTTATTCTCAAAGCCATGAGGAGCATAGGGAACATTTAAGAGCTACCTTACAGATATTAAGGGAGCAGCAATTGTACGCCAAATTCAAGAAATGCGAATTTTGGCTAAAGCAAGTTGCTTTTCTTGGCCATGTGGTGACAAAAGAGGGTATAGCAGTAGATCCGACAAAAGTAGAGGCTATCCAAAACTGGCCTACCCTAAAGAACGTGACAGAGGTACGAAGTTTCTTAGGGCTAGCTGGTTACTACCGAAGATTTGTGGAGGGCTTCTCTAAGATAGCCAGGCCTCTTACTAACTTGATGAAAAAAAATGCCAAGTTTCAGTGGACGGATGCTTGTGAGAAGAGTTTTCAAGAATTAAAGCAAAGACTAGTCACCGCCCCGGTGCTAACCATTCCGGCTGAAAGTGGAAACTTCATGGTGTATAGCGATGCTTCTAAAAATGGGCTAGGAGCGATGTTGATGCAGAATGGAAGAGTAATAGCCTATGCATCACGGCAGCTGAAAGAATACGAACGGAATTATCCAACACATGATCTGGAATTAGCGGCGGTAGTATTTGCCTTAAAAATATGGAGACATTACTTATACGGAGAAAAGTGTGAGATATATACGGATCACAAAAGTTTACGATATATCTTCACACAAAAGGAGCTGAACATGAGGCAAAGAAGGTGGTTAGAGCTAGTAAAGGACTATGACTGTATAATCAACTACCACCCGGGAAAAGCCAACGTTGTTGCCGATGCTTTAAGTAGAAAATCGATGGCACCGATGCGATTAATTCAACAGCCGATAGCGAGGGACTTTCAAAGGCTGGAACTGGAAGTGATTCTTGTGGGCCACAAGAACATTATATCAGCTTTGATAGTCCAGCTGACTCTGCAGGAGAGAATCAAGATGGAGCAACAGAAGGATGTAAAGCTGACTGAAATAAAACAGAGTATAGAGGCTGGGAAATAGTCTAATTTTACGATGGATGAAAAAGGCGTAATCAAATTTAAGGGAAGGTTGTGTGTTCCCTCGGTGAAGGACTTGAAGGAAGAGATATTAAGGGAAGCACATGCAACTCCATACTCGATACACCCAGGAAGCACAAAAATATATCGGGATTTACGAAAATGTTATTGGTGGCATGGAATGAAGAAAGACGTGGCAAATCATGTAGCAAGATGTCAGATTTGTCAACAAGTGAAAGCGGAGCACCAAAGACCTTCGGGAACGTTAAAACCACTAGCAATTCTAGAATGGAAATGGGAGCATGTAACTATGGACTTTGTCATGGGATTGCCAAGGGCGGAGAAGGGGTCTGATGCTATTTGGGTGATTGTGGATAGGTTAACCAAGTCAGCCCATTTTCTTCCAGTTAAGACCACCTATAATCTGAACCAGCTTGCCCAGTTGTACATTGATGAGATTGTAAGATTACATGGGATTCCAATCTCAATTGTATCTGATCGAGATCCAAGGTTCACTTCTGTATTTTGGAAGAGTCTGCATAAAGCCTTGGGCACGAAGCTAAACTTCAACACAGCTTATCATCCGCAAATTGACGGGCAATCCGAACGAGTAATTCAGATTTTAGAAGACATGTTGCGAACATGTGTTCTAGATTGGTCCGGAAAATGGGAGAAATATGTACGCTTAGCTGAATTTGCGTATAACAATAGCTACCAAGCTTCAATCGGAATGGCTCTGTATGAAGCTTTGTATGGACGTCGATGTAGATCTCCCGTGCATTGGGATGAAGTAGGAGAAAGAAAGTTGTTGGGACTAGAGTTGGTGCAACAAACAGCTGAAGCAGTGGATAAAATCCGTCAACGATTAAAAACGGCTCAAAGCAGACAGAAAAGCTACGCCAACAGGAGACTAAGGGATCTAGAATTTGAAATTGGTGACTATGTGTTCCTAAGGGTTTCACCGATGAAAGGTGTGCTGTGATTCGGAAAGAAAGGAAAGCTGAGTCCCCGATACATTGGGTCATTCGAGATATTGGATCGAGTAGGCGATAAGGCATATCGCCTGTTGCTACCAACATCCTTAGCGGGTGTGCATAATGTGTTTCATGTATTTATGCTAAGGAAGTGCATTGGAGAGCCTAGCCAAATTTTGGAGATAGACATGCCAAACCTTACTCCTGACTTGACATATGAAGAGAGACCAGTCCAGATTTTGGATAGTCAAGTCAAACAGTTGAAGCACAAGGAGATTAGGCTAGTTAAAGTTATGTCGGAGAATCACGATCGCGAAGAAATGACTTGGGAGCTGGAGGATGAGATGAGAGAAAAATACCCGATATTATTCGAATAGGTCAATTTTGAGGACGAAATTTCTTTTAAGGAGGGGAGAAATGTAACTAGCGTAAAATTCGTAACCGTATAAGTGTACTGATCGGGATAATTATATTCGTACGTATGTATATGGTATATAGAGTACGTACGTGACAATTTGTAACCAAGTAAAAATATGTACTAGAATATATGGTATGTACGTAATTGGCGTTTATGTACGTGATTGTTGGGATTAAATAATGTACGTAAATATTTAGGAAAAAAAAAATTTAGATGAATTAATTAGTAAATCCTTTGTATATGTAATAAGTATAAATTATAGTATGTAAAATGATGATAGTCAAAAATAATAATAATAATAATAATAATAATAAAACAATATATATACATATAAAAATTAGGTGGGAATTCATAGAACCTAACTAAATGAATTGCCTTGAAATCCATCACAATTTAAGCCTAATTTAACTTTGCATTTCACCATAACTCATTGACACATAGCATAAGCATTAAATGTAAGAGATATTTAAGTAAAACAAATATGTGGGATAAGGATGCATTTTGATGCATCTTGTAACCTTACACAAAAAAAAAAGTGAAAGAGAAGGGAGAAAGGGAAGAAGAAGAAGGGAAAAGAAAGGAAAAGCTAAAAAGATTTTAGGGAAACTTAATCTAAAGTAAGTAGGTTTCATTTCATTTTTGTTTTGTATATGCTTTCTATTTTTATGAGTTGTTTAATTAATGTAAAATGTGATTATGATGTTTTGTAATGATTTTGAACTCTTGATGTTTGATGATGGATGGTTAAGCATGCATGATGAGAAGTGTGCTTAGTGTGAAAATTCTGGATTTCTTTTAGGGAAAAAAAAATGAATTTGGGGTGAATTATTTCGGGATCTTGGAGTGAGTTTTAGGAAAAATGCAAAGCATGAAAGTTGTAGATATATATATGTCTACTACATCCCTGTGAAATGTAGTGATTTTTAGAAAAATAGATATGGAGTTATGACTGATATGGCGTGGGTTGCTCAAATGGATACCTACTGGAAAAATATTTTCCTTCCGAAATTGTGTGTGAATTATTTCGAGATCTTAGAGTGATTTTTAGGAAAGATGCAAAGAATGAAAGTTGTTGATCTATATGTCTACTATTTCTCCTTAAAATTTCGTAATTTTTATATATATATTTAAGGAAATATGGCCAAATTGGTATGGGTTATTTAGGCATACTATTGCTGGATAAATTTGTAGAATTAAGTGGGCTAGATTAAATAAGATGAAATTGAATAAAGCCAATGGACTTAGGACAAAGTCATTGGAACTAAGATAAAGTTAATAAACTTGGATCAAGCTAATGGGCCTAGAATAAATTAAATGGACTTGGACTACAAGTAAAAAGCTTGGTTTTAAAAATAGATGGGCTAAGATTAAAAGAAATGAGTTTGGACTAAAACAAGTGAAAAAATAAATAAATAATAAATAAATAAAAATAAAAAGGGAGTTGAAAATAAAATAAATAAATAAATTTATTCTTTTAATAAGGGAAATAATTAGATCTTAATATTAATGGAATTAATGAACAATATTAATGAGCGGAGGTTGTGTTCCCGCTATGAGTACCATGATTGGTATGTGAACGATGGGTGAATCCCGAGTGTGAGTTGGACCGTGAGTATGGCTTGAGAAATAAGAATTGGTGTCCAAGTTTGTTTGAATGTGATTAAACATGTCATCACGTGCATCACGTGCATTGGGGGAAATTAATTTGAGAGAAATCATTGAGTCTTGAATTGAAACGGTTTGATAACCGAATTGAGTGGAATGGGTAATAGCAAGGAATCCATAGTGCGAGCTATATTTACTAACACCGTTAAGCGAGGGATAATTCCGCTAACCGTGTGTTACAACGAGGGATAATGTCGTTGCGAGCAGAAGGTGATATTGAGATCACTGAGAGAAAGTAATAGAGCAGTAGGTGATAACATGATCACCGAGTGATAGTTCGCACGGACTTGCATATACCTAGGGTACCCGGATTAAAATATATGAAAATGTGGGAAACACAATAGCATTGCATATCACGTGCATCACCCTACTTACTGAGCTTTGGCTCATTCTGTTATTGTATTTGTGTGTTGTTCAGGCAAGGGTAAGGTTAAGCTGATCGAGGATGCTACCGGTTCTCGCTAAAAGAGGCTCATGTGTCACTGATAAAAAAAAATTAGGAATATCTTTTGTAAAAAAAAAAAAAGTACAAGCCTAATTTGTAAATTAAATATCTAGGCATTTTGAGTATTTTATAAATTATAGGATTATTCTAAGGATGTTGTAAATTATCCCGTACGTTTTCAACAGTGTAGTTATCTATGTATTTTGTTGTTTATGATGGAGGAAATAGGGGACTTAGTCCTAATAGTGTGGCGAACCTGGTCATGCCAGTTAGGTAACTGGCAAGGGAGCTGGGGGCGTCACAGAAGGAAAGTCATGCACAATGTTGTTTCTACGATGTCACTCGCAATGAGATAAGATTACTTAAACGGCAAACTATTGTAATTAATGTCATCCTATAGTCAATGTTGTTCGACAATTCCTGTGTTTTTGTGAGTTTTCAACATCAAAAGCAACCTCTTTCTGCTTTTTTAAAATCACAATTTGCAAATTTTAGGTGGGTCCATATAAACTGAAATTGAATTTTAAAGATAATTAAACGGCCATAATATTAGTTTTTTTTTCACCCTAATCCACAACCACAATATCAAACACCTACTTAAGGTGAATAAAGGTTTGGGCAAATTACAAATGAATTTTTGTAAAATATATAAGAAATATTATTATTATTATTATTATTACACACACACACACACACACACACATATGACAAGTGAGGTTTTAGGCAATTTTTATTTTATATTTCAAGCTTTTATTAAGGGGAGACCATCTCTATTTCAGAGCATGGTTTCTCCAATGAAACAGCTATTTCAATAGTTAAAATAGTTCTTTTACTCTCGAGTTGTTATTTCTATATATTTCAACATAAAAGCCAAAACATAAATAAAAATGTACATATACCCGTTGCAATATTGTTCAAGTTAATTAAAACACAGAAGAAAGAACAATAAAGGCAGAATTGTTGCTTCTCTTTAAAACCAAACAGAACAAGCAAAAAAGCTCCAAATACCATCATCAAAATTGCATACCCGGTGCCCATCTTTAGTGTTGTATAGAAGAAGAATTGTTATTCTCCTAATTAAAAAAAAAACAAAGAATAAAATAAGTTCCTATTAATCTTCTCCCCACTACTTCCGTTAATTACAAAAAGGTTTGTCATCTAAACTTTTTTCTATGTTCTCTTTTTACATTTGAGATCTGATTTATGCTACATATCAAAGCTGATTTTTAGTTCGGGTTAAATAGGTAGAATTGGGAACCTCATCTCCTTTTTTTCAGTTAAAAATCACACCAGTTATTGCTCTGAAAACACAATCCAAATATCCTCTAAACTCGTTGTTGCTAGTCCTCAAAACCACTTCAAACACCAAATTACAAACCCATTGTTCTCCATTAAAGATATCATAAAAGAAACCACTCTTCCTCTCCTTCTTAAGTCAATCTCTCCCTCGCTAGATGTTGCACACTTGGCCACCTTCCACCTCTCATATCCTCTTGTTTTTTTTTACACACTAACCGATCAAGCATGGTGATTGACAGCTTTTTGTATGGATCTATCTCTTCTTCCTACCTTTTTTTTCATTTCTTTTCATTGTGCTTAATTGCTAAAGGTTTCAACATGCATTTGATTTACAAGTTTTTTTTGTTTATTTGTAAATTTTAGTAGTTTCAATGAGACATGCCAAGTTGTTTTTTTTATACTCTTCTAATAATGTCTTTTTTGTTGGCACTATTAGTAAATATCAATTTTATATATTTTTTTAAGTTAGAGTTAGTTAACTCTACTTTATATGTCAGTTTTTTTTATGAGATGCTTTCAAAAGTAAGGTGTGGGAACTAAGAATTGTGGGATTATATTAATTCATGGTATATGAGTCTTGCTTTTAAATCCAAATTGATTTTTTTTTATGAGAGAATACTTTGCCAATTTTTATGGAGTGTGGAAGACAATTTGTTGTTGGTGTTTATTAGTGCCTTTAGTATCCAAAACTGGGAGTTATTTTGAATAAATTTATTTTTGATCGCATGTTTAAAAAGCATGTGGAACTTTCTTGTTTTAGACATTATTTTGTGCTAATAACCATGCGCGGATATTGATGGAAATTAGAGAAGGCTAAAAGATTTGCAGGGGAGATAGACAGAGGTGGGGAAGGTATTAATGGAAATGAATATTCATGGAGTTTCATGAATTGTGGAGACTTTTAATGTGTTGATTAGTAATCTATGTAAGGTAAGGAGAACTGAGGATGCAATGAAGTTGTTTTATAGGATTGGGGAATGGGGTTGTTATATAGATGAGACTACATTTCTTGTTTTGATTGGGAGTATGTACTAGCTAGTGAGAGTAAGAGAGGGGGATGAGATGATTGATAAAATGAAGAGTGCAGGGTATTGCTTTCATTTATATGTGATTGGTTGATGGTCTCCTCAATTTATAAAAGATTTATTTGTGAGCTATGAATGGTGGTGCAGGTTTTGAGCTATGATTTCCTTAATGTGCTAGCTTTGTGATGGTGAGACACGTTCATATGATATCATAGAGTCGCTGAGTTTTTGGTGTAATTGAATGTTATATAACAAGCAGCGTAATATTATGGATGTATAATGACTTCATGGATAAGTGTCTCATTGGTTCCTCTCACATTTTCTTTGAGTGTAACTTTTACAACATAATTGAGTAATAACAAATTTTACAAAATTGTTTACTGAACATTGGATTTATTGTTAGATTTATAAAGTGATCATAAAGTGTTTACATTATGTGTTGGAGCTCATATGCATATATATGCATATATTATTCATTTGTATGCTGATAATGATGTTATATTCCTTGTATTAAATAGATATTTTTATAAGTTTATTAATAACATGAATTCAATAAAATTTAAGTTAGATAGAATTTAAAATTTCACCTAACACAAAAAAATTTATGCAAATGGACTCAAATTTTCCAAACTTAGTCACTAAAATTTTTGTAAGTAAGTCTGAAGATATTGTTTCTCAACTAAGTGATCCTAATCAACTTTATTCTGACTCTAGAGACTCTAATTTAATTGTCCATACAATTAAAAATCATAAAGAAGTAAAAACTTCTCACAAGAAAAAAATTATTTACTTGCATCTGCATGGTTAAATACAAGCAAAAATCCAATTATAGGAGTTTAACAACAAACAAGATAATTTTGGGCTCGAGTATATTCTTACATTGTCAAAAACATAGGAAACTTGAATAATCATTCTCAAATAAGCATCTCAAGTAAATGGCAAGAAACAAATAGAGAATTTGATAAATTTATTAGATTTATTACCCAAATTGAAAACCATCAACAAAGTGGTAACATTGAATAATCAAGGGTAATTTTAGATTTTTATTTTTCATTTTCATACTAAATTATTTGTTTCATATATTTTTAACATAGATTAATTTATTTACTTTGTGTTACCAAATTAATGATGCTCATCAAATGTATGCTTCATGTGTTGGCAAATTATTTCAACTATATTATTATTGGGTTATCTTAAAAAAAAAACTCCAATGATAATTTAAGTGTACAAATCAACATCAAAGGTCAAATAAGAAATAAAAAAATCATTGAAATGCAAGTCCAACTTCTTTAACTCCATCTATTCTTGATTTTGTTAGTTTATGAGAAGATAGTGAAACATTTATTTATTAAGATAGACCAATTAGCTCGAAAGTTGCGAAGAAATGACTTAAACAAGGAAAGAAGATAGTTCAGGAGATAATTGTAACAGATATTTTACAACAATTCAAGCATAATTTAGTTGAAATTGAGGATAAAAAAGCAAGATAAATAAATTATATTAGAGCAACAAGTTATAATGATCAAACAAATTATAAAAATAGATACTTCTAATTTGGATCCAACTTTTGCAATGTATTTTCAAAATAGAATGTTATAAATTAAAAAAAAATTAATTTTTTTGATTTAATTATATGTAAGGAAATGTATTTTTAATCAATTGTGCATAAACTTAATGGATACTTTAAATATATTGGTTAGTGGGTTAATTTTATCAATTCATAATATTTTATCATGTTATAAAATTGATATCAGTTCAGTTTATTTTTTTAAGTTCTTCTAACACTCAATAACAATAAGGTTAATTAACTTGAAATATATCAACCATAAAAAATATATAAATACTTGAAAATTATGATAATATAAGAAGCTTAAATCTAATGATCATTTATTCATTATTGTATTGTTGCATTAAAAGTTCAATCAAATCTTCTTGGAATTGGGAGTTCATTGCTCTATCCCAAATTCGATTATGAGTTTGAAGAAAATTATATAGTTCTAGTTTTTTATCATGTGACACTAATATAAAAGACTAATTTAATGCTCATAGTTAAATCCAAAGTCCACTACTCCTTCATCCTCAATAATTATACTATGCATTATTATGCAAGCTTTTATAAAGGGATTTTTCATCCCATCATCGCATAGATCCACATAATAATGCAAAACTTGATTATAACACCCCAAATGCCCTCTCCACATCCTTTCTTGCAAACTCTTGTTTTCTTGCAAAATATTTTCTCTTTGTTCCTAATAGCCATGGGGTTGTCTTAACAAAGGTTAACTAATTTGGATAAATCTCACTTGCTAAATAGTATCCTAATGCATATTCATGTTCATTGATTATGTAATTGACAGGAGCAACACGACCTTCAGCAAAAGCAACAAAGTCAGGTGATCGGTTAAGAACATTAATATCATTTAGTAATCCAGTCGTTCCAAAAAAGATATGTCATATACAAAGATCTTGTGAAATCACCGCTTCTAATATTATAGTAGGTTCACGACAATATCCAGTATACATCTCATGTCATGCATTTGGCATTTCTTCCATTTCAATCTTGTTTGGTGCCCTTAGATACTAATCCCAAAAAACTTCAACAATTGATTTGACAAAAGCTCTAAGACTTTTTATCGCATTGTTTTCCCTAATCCAAAGATATTCATAAGTAAGATTTGTATGAATATTATATGCAAATATCTTATGAGCTGAAGTTATTGTTTAAAGACAAGATAAGCCAAGAACACCCAGTGCATTTGTCTTTTGTTTGAAATATAAATCTTGAGTTTCCACCTCATTTGTGATCCAAAGAAAAAAACGACGACTCATCCTTAATCTCTTTTGAAATTGACTTTCAATGACTTTAGGATTTTCTGCAAAATAATCATTATATAGCATTAATTCACCTTCTTTTCTATTATGATTGATGATATTGTGTCAAAAAACATAGCCAAAAAACTTTTTTCTCCGCCCTTGATTTATGATTCTTCTTCAACAACCATTGCAGCAGCAACTTGGAAGGCAAACATGGGAGCGTCATCATCAAAATCAAAAGCATCATAAAAAATTAAAATTCAAATAATTCATGATGAACTTTCATAAAACAAAACAAAGATTGGAAAAAAGAAAATAATGAAGAAAAATATTCAGGTTTATGAAAATATTTATAGATGAATTTTTTTTCCCTAAAATTTGAAATTTTAAAATTTTAAATCTTGGTGGGTTTTTTTTCAATATTTGAAATCTTAAAAATTAAAAAATTGGCAGTTATTTTTTCAATATTTGAAATTTTAAAAATCAATGACTATTTTTTAAAAAAGAAAAAAATAAAATTTGGTGGTTTTTTTAAATATTAAAAATTTAAAATGTTATGGAGTTTTTTTTTTTCAAATTTAATTGTTTATTTAAATAAAAAGTAAAAAGTAAAAAGTAAAATATTGGAGATTTTTTAAAAATATTTATTTATTGTATAATTATTATATAATTATACTATAAATAAAATAATTGCATTATATTTAAAATGATATACCAAATATATTAAAATATATTTGACTTTTCTATGTAGTTTAATCATTAAAATACACATAAATTAATATATATATATATATATATATATATATATATATATATATATATATATATATATATTATTCAAAAAAAATTATTTTATCAATTTAGCAGGGATTTTTGTCTTGGAGTTGCTTTCATGTAGCTATTGGACCTATGAGTTTTTATTGGGAGTTATTAATAATACAAAGGAGTTGCAGTTTGGCCATATGTTCCAGCCGGCTGTGATTTGACCTATGAATTTTTTTTGGAAGCTATTAATAATACAAACGAGTACCAATTTGATGGCATAAATGATACATACCTAACAAGATATGATAAAGCATCCCCCAAAGTTAGCAGCAATGAATTTATTCAGAATTTTGCAAGGAGATGTACTTAACTGCATCCAAGTCGCTTAACAATACAGCTTTCTGGTATCCATATCTGAAGAAGCCGATCATAAACGGAACAAGTTGCCACTATAGAGCTGTTTTGTTTGACCTCCTGAGATAACCCCCCCTTTTGCCAAACTGCAACATAAGCAACTCAGCCATGCTTGGCAACGATTTCCATCAGTTCACCTTTCTCCCATGCAAGCTGCTAAGACCACGCCTGGTACATATGGGTGGTGCTTGACTCTCCAAACTCCTCCCCCTTTCATTAACTGGTTTTGAAACTGATCTTACATCCCATAGCCTTAGATACTTAATCATGACTACCAGTGAGTAAGATATTAGGGTCACTAGGATTATTTGCAATGCATACGACACCCATCTTATGGATTTTAGAATCCTGAAATACCAAATTGGAAGGATCATCCCTTAAATCCCAACTGAATTTGCGATCATCCGAACCACTGTGATACGAACTGAGGTTGGTGAATGTGAAATGAAGCAGCCCATGGCTCAAATTCATGTGCTTTCCACTCTTGAATTACATCTAACTGGGACTCCGGAAAGGAGACTGCTGATACAAAACCATCACAAAGCGCTACTGAGATAGATGTGGTTGATGGGTTCTAGTCCAAACAAAGACACATTGAGATTATTTTTTCACCATCTATCCCTCTTAGAGATAGAGAGTCCCGTGTCAAGAATTAACAACTTTTAATAACCAACCAAATAGTATAACAAGAACATAGATTTCGTAGTCAAGTCGCTAAATTTGCAGTTCCATTTCATATTAACCGTTGTTTTCCTAATTCGTCCAGTTGTTAGGTTACACATAAATGTTAACCCTTTCCCTTTCTGAATCCCTCCCATCACAAGAAAAAAAACAGTCCTATTCCGGGTCTTTCGAGGCAATGCCAAATGAATTTATCAACTTAACAGTCACCTATGACATTAACATTTGAAAAGGCACCTATAGGAAGGACCACCATCATTTGTTTTCCAAGAAAATGCATGTTAAAGAACATGGATAATTGTAAGATTAACTAAGTAACAATAAACATAACCATACATCTCTTAGGCAAAATTCGTTTTTTCCCTTCATATTTTTCAAGAATCAAAACTATTATTTGTAAATGCGCGCGCGCATGCCATGCAACTAAAAATCTTCACTTTCGAAGTATCTTTACCTCCATTAGAACAGCACTCTAATCCATGTACTCTCAAGCAACCATCAGCATCAACTTGAGCAAGCATTGGCCCACATTACCATTACAACCAACAGGACTCCACTTAATGTCAAAAATCCCTGCAGTTTGCACATGGTAAAACAAATCAAACCGACCCAAATCAGCATTTACATCGAATAGCAAAATGCTACCTGCTCGACTTGGCCTATCCCCCACTTGCAGCTTGTATGTTGCAGCTGCTAAGACATTGTGATACGGGTCGTGCGTACAGAACTCTACTGCGTCTGCAATGCCATCTAAGCATTTGTAATGCCACAAAAATTGTTGGAGCATTTTGTCGAACAGTGAGTAGACACAAAAGCTAAGTGCCTCATTTCACAACCGAGAACCGCAATTTGGTTTGAAATTTTTTGTGTTTGTGCCTATCTGTGTGCGTAATTGTTAGAAGCGACATGTCATGCAAAGCTTCTTGAGTTCTACTCTTGTAAACATAGCTCCCATCCCCCTAGGCCAATTTTCTCTCTCACAACTTTCCATGTGCCTATCAGGCAAAGTTGCCTGAGAGGCTCTACCCCCCCATTCCCACCGCCCTAAGAACCCATAGGCTACCTGCTGTTTGTACTTGTCATTAATAATGAGAACCATCGATTCCTGAAGAAAAACAAAATACATCAATGCTAGGATCCTCCATTTTATGAACACAAATACGTGCCCTTCAACCTCAAGATTGTGATTCATGTTAATAAACCCATGATATGATGTACAAATCAGAACCCTTGTAATATCAAATCGATTTTTGGTTGTTGTGCAAAGATCAACAGAGATAAGATTTCCAAAAAGATCTCCTACCAAATCAGCTTAAGAAGTTTTTCATTTCAAATTTAGAAAGGAACACCAACACATTTCATCCTGGACGATCAATCAGAGCGAGCCTATATCACATCAGGACCCCAGGCGTAAATCAATCAGAGTTACCACCCATTGTTGACACCGAGCTGCGATTCACCCCGACCTATACTACGAAGCATATCAATCGAGAGGGGTTGTTTTAATTTATACTTACTCGAGAGACCAGAGAGACATTACACTAATGTTTGCTGCTACCATAGTCGCTGGTTTTCACATACCGTCGTTTAATGGGTGGTTCGGGACTCTTTGCATCCCTATACTCGTAAGAAATATTTATTTTGATCCCTCTAGCACCAAAATATCTGATTAAGTACTTCAATTTCGATATATTAAATCGATTACTGTTAAATGTCAATATCTTACTAACAGTGAGTAGTTTATATTAGTTTATTGACCCGCAGGTCTGATATTTTTCCAAATCTTAAAATAAACTCTAAATTTAATTGGACGTGAAAAGCTTTAATTGAACGTAAGAAAAAGTTAAGGCAATATAAATATTTTTAAAGAAGGAAAAAAAATTGAGAAGCTTCCTGATTCATATGATCTTTTAATTTAATATTATGTATATATATATATATATTAAACAACGAATATTCTAATATTAAAAATTTAAATCAAAAGAAATGAAGGAGGTTGGATTTAAAATAATTAATTGAAATAAAAAGAAGTGCAGTTAAAATAAAAGGGAGTAAATGTCAATAAGAGAATAAATCGAAGGGTTATTATGATGTTTATTAAGGTCAACGCGCTAATCAAGGTGGAGAGAGAGGAGAAAAATTCCAATTGGTTCCAAACCAACCGGAATGGAAAAAAACAACACCCTAGATGGCTATTTTTGCTCACTGTAAACCACCACCACCATGCATGCTGCTTGAATACGGTAGGATGGCGTACACCTCGGCACGTGCCGATGCACGCATTAGCCATTTTTTATGTTTTTGTGTATATTACCGCATGACAATTATATATATATTGGCCAATGATTTTTTTTTTTATTGTGGGTGATATTATATTTGTTTAATATAAAAAATATTAATTATATATATTTTTAATTATAATATAAATTTAGTTAAAATAATAGATTTATATAGAATTTTTATCAAGTGCAAGTTTTTTATAAAATATATGGTTTTTAAATCGATATAAATTATGGTTTTCAATTAAAATAATCAACATAAATTTATTATCGTCATTAAAAAAGCAAAGAGATTTGGATATTTGAATTATTGAATTCAATACATTAAGTTTAGTTCATTTTATAATTCAATTTAAATTAAATAAAATATAAAATATAAATTATGAAAATATCTGTAATAATCAAATAACAAAAATAAATATTTAATTTTCTATTCATAAAAAGATAAAAATATAAATTGAAAATTTATCATTACGTTATTTTCATTATCATAGCTATAACAATTAAAAATATTATCAACATTACTATAAAAACAATTAAAATAATTAAATTTCCCTTAAAATCAATAAAAAAAAAGCAAAAGATTTTTATTTAAAAAAAACAATCACTAGAATTATCATTATTATTGCGCAAATAATAAAATCATAAAAATTATTTAATCCAAAAAATAAATAAAAATAACAGAAAATACAAAAAAAAACGAATAAAGGGAAAAGGAGACCAATAATAATTTTAAAATGATTGCCAATATAAATTAAAAATTCAGGATTGAACCAATTAAAAATAAAATCCCAATTAAAAAACTAAAAGCATAGATGCATAAATACGAATAAAAAATAAACATTGTTCAAGAATTAAAAAAATAAACTAAATGAATTAATATCAAATAAAAACCTCTAATAATCAAATGATAAAAATAAATAGTTAATTTTCTATCCATAAAAATATGAAAATATAAATTGAAAATTTATCCTTATGTTACTGTGATTGTTATTACTATAGTAGTTAAAATTATTATCTATATTATTGTCAAAATAATTAAAATAATTAAATTGCTCTGAAAAATCATTAAAAAAACAAAAGATTTTTATAAAAAAAACAATAAAGAAATAATCGCTAAAATTATCATTATTATTGAGCAAATAGTAAAGTTATTAAAATCATCTAATCCAAATAACAAATAAAAATAACAGAAAACACAAAAAAAAATAAAGGGAAAAAATGAGCAATATTAATTTTAAAATGATTACCAACATAAATTAAAATTCCAGGATTGAACCGATTAAAAATAAATCTTGAATGAAAAAAACAAAAATTAAAAGCATAGATGCATAAATAAAAATAAAAATAAACATTATCCAAGAATTTAAAAAATAAAAGAATTAATATATAATAAAAAAATTAAAAGAATAAGGACCAAAATGAAAAATAAAATATATAATTAATTTCAATTAAAGGATAAAATTGAAACAAATAAAAACCTTGAGACGAAAATAAATAATGAAATAATAATGATAATTGCCATGTAATTTGATTAAAAAATTAAAAGAATGAGAATTGAAATGAAAAGTTGCTTACATGATCAATTTCAATTGGAGGACCAAATTAAAAGAAATCAAAACTTCAGATGAACCAAAAAAATCAAAAATCAAAAGAATAAGGATTTCCTTATATGATAGTTTTAATTGAAGAGCACAATTGAAAATAATCAAGCTTTTAATTAAAGAAATTAGTAATAAAATCAAAATCAAAACCTCAGGGAATAAAATAGACTTCCTACATGCATTAGGGGCCTGTACTGAATTTGCGGCAGCAGGAGAGAGAAAACTGATAACCAACACAAAATTGTCCTCCATCACTTACTCGAACACCGATGATCGAAACGCGCTGCGACAACAAACAGAGGATATGGCGGCTCACCACACGACACGATAAAAGTGAATTTTTGACCACATGAAGAAGCCGCACACGCCGCCTTAATGACGCGTGTGCGCGAAACACTGCGGGCCCATCGAAACGACTGGCCAGCAGTTCTTCTGAAAAAATAATAAAATATTGACTAATTATCTACGCACCCCCTGAACCTACTGATATTCATGAAAAAAACTGAGTGGGAAATATGGCCCTGCCCTTGTTTATTGTACGCTATTTTATCTTTTTAGGGGTTGTTTTGGTCGATTTATTATGGAAATAATTTGGAAAACCGAAATAGCCCCTAGTACCTGTGTTAATATTTTATCGTTTTCGGGGTTATTTGCATTGTTTCACTATGTAAAAAATTCATAAATATCATTGTGTCCCTGAAAAATTTAAAAATACCACTACCATCCAGGGCTAAAAAATTTCAAACCTGACTAAAATGATAATTTTACTGTCGCAATGAATAGTAAATTGAGTATGTGTGAATAATAAAAATGGCTACTGTAATTGTGGGATGCAGTTTATATATATAAAAGTACTAATAAGTCCTTGATCACAAGGCTATATAGCTATTATATTTTTATTTAAATAACATGTTTATTACTTTATGTTTTAAAAGTATTTTTAAAAAAATTAAAAAATATATTTTTAGTTTTAATTTTAAACTATTTTTTGATCATTTGTACATCATTTTTATATGATAATGCTAAAAAGAATTTTTTAAAAATAAAAATATATTATTTTAATATATTTTTTTTAAAAAAATATTTTTAAAAATAATCTTAATTTCACTGTAAAATAATCAAAACAAATAGTCGGTGAGCCCTACGATGTTAGGTGCTAAAAGCATTAAAAACACTAGAAAAATACAGGGCATTTTGGATTTTAAGTTTTATCTCAAGCAAGAAAGAAAACAAAAACTATTTTAAAAAAATAAAAAATAAAATTCGACATGTGATTTGCATGATGCAAGAAGTTAATTAGCTTTCATGGTATTAGGCTATAGTATGGCACGTGGGTAGGCCTGTGCCAGAATTTCTGAATTTGCTGTGGCAGGGCTGGCATTGGGTACAGTCTAGATCTTGTAAATTGGGAAGGCCACCCAACTCACTTCATGCCTTAAATAACATATACTAAAAATCCTTGGCATTTTACTGCTTACAGAAATGCCAAGGATTTCTTCTTTACTTTTCTCGTTAAAAACTTTGAGGATTTATTTATATTTTAAAAAAAAATTCTGATTCATCATTCAATATTTAATTTATAAGATTTTAATTTTATAGTTTTATATTTGGATTGTGGGCTTTGCGAGTTAACTAAGTTGATTGTGATTTTTTTATTATTTTTAGTTGATTTTTTTAATTAATAAAAAATTAAATTTTATAATTTTCTCATCTTGATTTCTATAGAGTAATCTCAATCCTCTTATCCAGGTTTGACATGGTAATTTGAGTTTTTTTCTTCAATTTAATTTGTCAATGCTGGTTTAACTTTGGTGTTTTTTAAAAAAACAATTCATTCTTTAATATTGATTTGATTGAGAATTAAATTTTATAATTTATTTTAGTTTGTATTCTATGATATTATCTCGATCTTATGATTCAAGTCATGAGTTTAATCAGTTGACTCGTGTTTTTTCAGGGTTTTTTATTTCATCATTCAACATGGAACTGATTAAAAATTGAGCTTTATAATTTATTCCTATATATTTTTTATAATGCAATCCTGATCCCATAATCCAAGTTTAACAGGTTAAACAGGTTGACTATACTTCTATTTTAGTTGATTGTTTTTCTCCAATTTTATTCTTCAACATTGAATTGATTGAGAACTGTGTTTCTTATTTTTTTAAGGTCTTACAAATTAGATATCAAATTTATCAGGCTAACCTATATTGATCAAAATCAATATAATATTTTGTCTTTTCAATATTAAAAATAATATTGTATTGATTTTTCTTAGTCAAATTATATTCTTATCAAATGTTTATATTATTTTTAAACATGTCAAGTTGACCTGGTCATATCAAATTAATTCTTATATAATTTAATTTTTTTACTAAAAAAATTTAATAATAATTGAATATTTTTTATATAAAAAGTAAGTTGAGTAACATGGACAAGTATCCATTGCAAGCTAAGATGCCACTGATGGCCAAAACTTAGCCATTTGGAATGTAAACATGCAGAGATAGTGGTGGAGTGCATGATATCTGTCCAAACGCAACTACAAATTATATATATATTTCTCTTCCACAAGAGAACGGTGATCTGATATTGGTGGGGGTATACTTGTGCTCAGGCATAGCTCAAAACTTCTAAGTTGTGGGTTAGTTTACGTATATATTGATTAATCTTATAATTTATAATAATTATTATATTAGCAAGATGTTAAAACCTCGAGAATATATAAAAGATGGTGAATTATATTTTCCTCTTTATTTTGCCAGCTCTAGTGGGCAACTAGGTACCATTAGAGAAAGGAAACATGCGAGTTAGGGCAACTATTCTAAAGTTTATGGGGGAATCGGTTCTATTCCTAGCAAAATTTATAAATTTAATAACGTTTTGGGACCCCAAATTCGGCCATCTACTCGTTAAAAAAGTTTAAAACCTCCACTGCCACTTTACTATAAAATAAAGCTCACTGATGCATGTTGCTTTCATGACGAGAGCCGTCAGGTTGTATATATAATTCATACTTAGTTTAGGATCCTTGTATTTTAAGATTTATTGGTGAATAAAAAAAACTTTAGGGTTTTGATGGCTGTGTTTAAAATAATCCACGGTCCGTGGCATACATAGGTCTCAGCTCATCACATGCTTTAGAATCGTGATTCATGTATGCATACATTCCGTGGGTAGAGAATGATGAGTTTATTTTACCATATCAGTGGGGGTGTTTGATATTATATATATATATATTTCAAACACCCCCACTATATATATATATTATTTTAAATTAAAAAGTTTTGATGATTTTAGATTATTTTCATGTTTTAATGTTAAGATTAATTTTAAAAAAATAAAAAAATATTATTTTGATATATTTTTAAACAAAAAAAACTTTAAAAAATAACCTTAACTACACTCTCAAACAATTACTTTATCGTTGTGGCTTATTTGTTTTTACCCACCACCAGCCACCATCACCACTCATATATTTAGAGGTATACTAAAAAGTTTATCTCTATCAATTTGATATAATTTATACTTAACATGTGTTAATTTAATTTTATTGAATGTAAGAAATTTAAATTAGAAATTAGGTTAAGTTGATAATTAAGTATTTTAAAAAAATTATATGGATGTCATGTAAAAAAACACTCAATACTTTCTATTTTACTTATATATCATGATAATTCTTACCTTTTGTTGGAGTAAGAAAATTGTTTTAGAAAATTATTTTTTTAAAAAAAACCCTTTAACAAAGTCAAATCTATTGTATATTTGTCGAATGGTGAGAAATGAGAAATCAATATTGATTTTTTATAATCGGATATCTGGACTAGCTTGCATGTACTATGATTAATTTTTAAATTCATTAAACATTCTACAAGTATAATGATCATATAAGATATCACGTGGGTGGATGATAAACATTTAAGACTCGAAATTAGGGTTAAAGAAAATAAGAAGCAATTCTTGAACACCAAAGCAAAACCCTGCTGGCATCAACGAGTTAGAGATGGTGGTGGAGTGCATGATATCTGTCCAAATGCATGCTCTTCTTAACATTGCTATGCTCTCTAAATAATGAGTTAGGATATTATATTTTTTATATAGTTTAGATGTCTATACATAGATATTAGATCATAGAGGCATCCAACATCGGGGTGGTTACTTCTAGAACCTTCATTTTTCTTACATCGGAGGTGGTTTCTTGCCTAACAAAATGGAGTAGGTTTTTATTTTATATACAGAGAAAAAGAAGAAGAAGATGCTTATATTATTTTTAAAACTGTTAAAATAACAATATAAATTAGTTTTCCCCATGCTCTTCGTAATATATCTTGACGCAAAGCCTTTCGAGGGCATTCAACAGTGATTATTGTCATTTAATATTATATTTAAAAAGTATTTTTGAAAAAAAATAAAAATTATCTTTTTTAAAAAATTATTCTTTTGTATTTTTAATTTTTTTATGTGCTGATACCATAATTTTTTTAAAAAATAAAAATATTTTAATATATTTTTAAATAAAAATATTTTCAAAATTAATCTCAATTATTAAAAATACAACGATATAATCAAAGTTTTTAATACTGTTTCGATCGTCGTTAGGGTTTTTCAAATGGTACAGAATATTTTAGTTTCGGAGCATTTCAGCATGCCGTTTCGGGATTTTACTGTTCATATATATATATATATATATATATATATAAATATATATATTAATTTAACAAATATAATTAAAATTCAAGATAAATTAACTTTAAATTATACAATATAAACACAAAGTCAAACAAATATAATCTTAAAATTAGAAACACAATCACAAATTGATCAAAATAAAGAGGATTTTAAGGTCAAAACAGCACACCCAGAACGATACCGAGACTTTCCAGCCTGAATTTTCAGAATGGATCAGAATTAAAATCAAAACAAAAACCATAACATTTTATTTTGATTTTTTTTAATGACATATAATATTCCGTCATTCTAACTGGAACAAAATAATATTATCAACCCTCAATATTGTTAAGTTATTATTACGATGGTAATAACCATTAATTTTAGAATAGAGATATATTCGAGCCGATATTGACACGTGTATTAAATAATAATAATGGAACGATGCAGGTGTTTTTTCGTCGTCAACAAGGAAAAGATCCTTATTGTTTGCTCTTTGCATTCATCTGTCAAGCTCACACATAAAAAGCAGTAAATAGGAGTGGTGTAAGCGTATGCGTTGGGCGAAATAATCAACCGCAACTCTCGTTCTTTCACGCGCCACTTCACACGCTGTGTGTTCCCTTCGGCTAACAACAATTACTCCTTTTAGCTTAGCAAAACTAATCAATTATTCTACAAGATTTTAACATTCTTGACCCGAGCTGAAACGCAAGTGGAAAGATATTACAAAGTAATTTATATATATATATATATATATATATATATATATATATATATATTGGACGATATGTTTTCAAGATATTAAAACGATAATATATTAAATGATATATATATTTTATATGTTTTTAAGATATTAGAATGGTGATATATGTTTTTCTAAAAAATATATGTTAAGATGTTGATATATTAAATTGACTTGTGTTAATTATGGATAAATTACTAAACTTGTGATAAGAAGCATGAGATAATAATAGCCCTATGAATACAAATTAAAACATATCAGATAAACTCAATCATAATCTATCAAGTATTAAAGGAAAAAAAAACAATATTCATTTACAAAAACAAGAAAAATAACTCGAATAAACTTAGATTGATGGCCTATGCTACACTGTAGGTCAAATCAAATATTTTCTAACATGAAAAAAAGAGTGATGATAGTGTTTTTAAATAAACAAAAAGAATTTGAGACACGTGTCATTATTTTAAATGGGTCCAATAAACCCGATTAATCTAATATTTGATAATAAGAAAACAATAACAATAATAGATTAATCAAACAAAAACAAGATAATTAACTATAAAAAAAACAAGTTATCAATATCATATTTGGAAGGAGAAGAAAGGAAATTTGGCTGGAGTCTCATCATTAAACATTACCCCATTACTAGAAAAAACTTACAAAGACAATACCACCATGAAAAGCCACATGACAACATTGAAATAGGACACACTTGCTACAAAAGCAAATGCTAAAAAAGCAAATCAAACAAAATATCATAAAATGAACATTTAATTCTTATAGTTAAACAATTAATTCAATTTAAAAATATATATTTAACAAAAAATGACAAATAGAAAACCTCATTCATTTTTCAGAATTAGTTAAACATCATATAAAAAAAAAAATGAAGCTTAATCTTCGATTAAATTAAATGCTAGAGGATAAAACTAAAAAAAATATAATTTTAAAAAACAATGAAAAAGAGTCATTATTTATTATTAATGATAGTTCCTTGACCTCTAAGATGTTAGCATAACACATTAGCCGCCAAAAAAAAATTAGGCTAAGAATAAGTTCTCAAAACACTTTTAATCCTTATTGAACCATTATTAATCGTAAAAAAAGCTTGTTCTTCATAGTTTATTTCCTCATATCATTTAGATTCTCCATTTTTTTTTTTATGCCTTCTTAACTTCTCTAAAAACTCGAGATAAAAATAACATATGCTTACCTTGCTTTCAACAACTTTATTTTCTCTTTTGGACACCACCACTAAATGTTTCTCTTTAGTATACATATGATATAACCTATCATTTACAACATTTATATCATGTTATTATAGTTTACATGATATTAACTAACACACATCATAACCATCGTAACACACAAATCACTAATAAAATATGACATCTAAAAAATAAAACAAGACAATGTTTCCTGATAACCTTATTATCTTTATTCAACTAATTCAGCTTATAGGGCATTTTTTCTATCTTGACTTGCAACATTTATACTACCTAAATCGACACCACATTATCATAGTAATAATTGTCAATGGTTAGATTACATGTCTTGTACTTGATGAAACCAGTTGAATGAAATGACTAGTCCATGGTTAATCATTATTTGAATTACTTTTTAAAAAAGATGTTTTTTTTTCCAAATGACTAAGATAATATCATTAGCCTCTTCATTACCATTTGAATTATCATTTTTTTTTTTAAAAAAAAAACCTTGTGAGCTTCTTTTTTTATGAGGTTTTTTCTTTGTTAGAGAACAATATAAGTTATATTTTGGAACTTTACCTAATAAGCTTAAGTTGTTAGGTGAGATAACTCTTTAATATGATATCAAAGCCTTATTGATCTAGCGGTTATGAGTTCGAATCTTACCATCTTTATTTTATTTGATAAAAAATCAAGCATAATGTTATGTGGCCCCATGCAAGTTTCAAGCCCGAAGAACTTTGATAGAAGAGTGTGTGTTAGAGAATAATATAAATCATATTCTATGGCCCTAGCATAACAACTTAAGGTGAATTAGTTCCCTGATATAGTATCAGAATTTTATTGATCCAACGGTCATGAGTTTGAATCTCATGACTTCCATTCTATTTGATAAAAAAAATCAAGTATAAGATAACATGGACCTGTACAAGTTTAAAGTGCAAAAGGTTTTGACTGGAAGGAGATGTCAAAAAATAATATAAATTATATTATAAGGTTTTATCTAATAAAATTAAGTTTTTAGATAAGATTATTCTTTGACACTCTGAACGATTTCTTAGCTCATGATATACGTTGGAATAATGCATGTACTCTCTACTCCTAAAGAAAGGATTATAAATTCATAACCAAAATACTCATTTGAATGGGATTTTGAGAACCCTTTATAGATGTGGGATCGTTACTATCTTTATGATCTCCACAACCATGCCTGTAAACTTCCTTATACTTAATTTATATATTATATCATCTTATTTTAATTGAAATATAATATCTTATTTATTTTACATGTAAAGGTGATCGGATAACTATCTATACAGTTTCATTTTTCTCCCAACAAAAAGAAATTAACAATATCTAAATATTATTTTTAAATTAAAAAAAAAAAATTAACCTCACAAGCGGTGGTGTGGAAAACCACAGGAATGATCTTGCTAGAAGTGTTGCTGCGACGGGAAGCCAGAGAGTTGAAAAGACTCTTTGAAGGCAAGTTAGGGCAACGCGCAGAAGAATGGCGGTGGAGGAGTACATAGGTTGCGCAGGAGGGTGTGAAAAGAAGGGTCCATGCCTCGGAAGTACTTCCTCTTATTTGTACGCTAAAATCACAAAGACCACTGGACCCACTTTTTGAACACTCTTTCCTTGTCTAATTCTGACCAATCATCGTCAAGCTGGACTTAATTAGCACCTGAGAGTGAAAGATTATTACACTTTTTACTTTCATAAAGCCGTAACGCCTCTGTCTGTTTTCCTGGACTATCAAAATTATTTTATTTTCAAAATTTAAAATAAAATAAAATAAAATAAAACTCAAATGTAGAGGTAAAATAATATTTTTATACTTTACTTCACAGTATAAAATATAAAGAAAAGCTTACGTGTGGATTATTGATGATCAATTTTCAGGATTATATTTAAAACTCATAGTAGACTAATGTGTGTCACTTATCAGATTTTATAAATATTTATAAATTATTTTTCTCTTACCCTCTATTTTCTCTCTCCTCAGTATTAAGAGAATCCGATTCTTTATTCTCTTTTCATATTTGATTATTTTTATTTATTTATTTTTATCATATTTCATCTTTATATTTTGATTCGTACTTATTTTTCCTTAAGTTTTTTGATTGGATTTTTTATTTAATCCCTAATCATTTTATTTTAATTCCTTTTAATGAATTTTATTTTCATTCTTATGATTGCATTTTTTTTAAAATTTCATTTTTTATTATTTAATTTTATTGAAATTTCTTATCATATTTATTCCTTGTTTCTTATCATGTTTTTAAAACTTAGTCTAAGAGTCAACATTCGTCGTGTTTTGAGTCATTGGTTGACTTCAATGATCAAAGTTACCAATACCAATTACATTTAGATTTTTTATTGTTCATGTAGTAAAAAAAATGACATTATCAAGAAAATAATACCAAAAAACAAAATCAATGGAGTATAGCATGATTTCTCCTATATAGAAGGTGTCTAGGAATGTTATTGCGGCGGCTTTTCAAGTTCTTTTTTACTTGAAAATGTATTATAATAATGTTTTTTATAAATTATTTTTGATATTATCATATCATAATGATCTAAAAAATATTTAAAGATTTCATTTAAAAAGAAAAAAATTCAAATTTTTTTAGAGTGATTTCCAAACACGTACTAATTGCTTGATTTTTTTTATCATGCTAAAAATAAAAATAATATTGTTTTGATTATAAACAATAATGGATAAAAAATCCAATTATGATATTCTTTTTTTCTAATTGGATTTTCTTTGTTTTGAATTCTCTTTTTATATATATTCTTTTCTTGATTTTTTTCCATTCAATTTTTTTCTCATTACATTTCATTTCTTGATTTAGTTCTTATTTTTTAAATTTATTTTCTTATATTCTTTTCCCAATCTTCTTTTGGAGTTTTGTCCCTCGATATTTTATTCTATTTATTTTTTATTATTACTCTTTTAATTATTATTTTTTGCGACCAAGTTCTTATTATATGTTTCTTTAGTTTCTATTCTGGATCTGGTCCTCTTTGTATTAATTACTAATTTTTTTAAAATTTTTGATGGTTAATTTTTTTTATCTTCTCCAAAGTCATTTTATACCCCGTTTGGCATTGCGATTCAATCTGTTTTTTGTTGCTTTTCCTTGTTTTTTTTTTTTTTATTTTTAAAACCGGCGGTTTAATATTTTTAGATTATTTTGATGTGCTGATGTCAAAAATAATTTTAAAAAAATAAAAAAATATCATTTTGATGCATTTCGGCACAAAAAAACATTTTAAAAAATAACAGCAACCACACTCCCAAACACCCCCTAGTCTCATAATCAGATTAATGATTTTAAAGATTAATCGAATCTATTTTTTTTCAATTTTTTATTATTAAATTACTAAACCTTAAATTTTTTATAATATTTTTTAGAATTAGTGAAGTTAATTTGGGTTTAAGAGATTATAAGACTTTATTTTTTAATGTTAAAAAAGAAAAAAAATTGATCACCCCGCGCGTATCCCCCAGTCCTTTATTATATTACGTACTGTAACTACAGTTACTTTTTATTCTCTTCTCTCCTCGGCGCATTCCCATTATCTACTGGTACAAACCACACCCCTTTCTGTATTTCAACACAGTAGTACCTCCATTATCTTTCTTTCTCTGTTTTCAGTATCTACAACTACTGCCGCTGCTGCTGCAAACTAGTAGAAGAACTCAGTTTGCTAGCCCTGACTCTTTCTTTCTTTCAATGATGGAAGAACTTTACGGTCTTCAATCGACTAGCTCTGATTACTCTTTTCAGGTTCCATCAGAGAACATGGGTGCTCCAGTAGCGAATTACTACTATCCTGTAGGGTTCGCTTCCCCGGCGGGGGAGCCATCATTTCCTGTTTTTGGATCGGAGCAGATGTTTTGTGGTTCCTCAGTATCTGATGCTGCTTCAATGATGGCGGAGCTACATCAGCAGCATCAGCAGAGAGGGGGTGCTGGTGCTGGTGATCATAGTAATAGTAACAGTTCAGAGGAGGAGGTTTCTTGTGCAATTAGGGCTAAAATTGCTTCTCACCCGCTTTACCCTAAGTTACTTGAAGCTTATATTGATTGCCAGAAGGTATACACACTAATCTTTTTTGCAACTAATAGTTTGGATTGAGCTATTTAATAGTCTCAAAAGATGTCAAGAAGCGATTAAGCACACGCACAAAAAAAAGAAGAAAAAGAACTCGAGCAAATCTAGAATGGAAAGTTTGGCCAAGTGATGATACAACTTGAAGGACAAGGAACTCTTTTTGTACATGGAGTATGAAGTTCTAAGAAAAAAAAACATGAAGAATACGGGATTCTTGGTTTCCAACGTGTCAGTGGTCTGAGGACAGTCATGGTTTGAGGGATGTCTTAAAATCTCTATTTGATCCATGAAATGCTTTGTTTCAACAATATTTGAGTGTATTTTATTGCTCTGTCGTTGCAATTGCATGTGTTTTCTCTTGCAAACGTTTGCTTTCATGTCCATTACATTAAGTCGATCAATTTATTTGACGTTTTTGTTAAAATGAAAAGCAAAACTCTTGTGCAATACCAACTTTTCTCAATAGCTAGGCTCATACTGTAAGGAAACTGTGCAGACTGTAGACCATATATGCAGTTAGACTTTTGAAAGTCTTGGAAATTGAAAAGTTCCAGTATTTATTGGTTAGTACTCCATAAAGTGTATTGATAAGTCTACTGTTGTTTTATTTTCTTATTATTTTTTTTGTTTCTGTGTTTTGCAGGTGGGAGCACCGCCGGAGATGGCTTATTTATTAGATGAAATCCGGCTAATGAATGATGTTTCCAAGGGGTCCAATGATACTTTCGCCTCTCACTTGGGTGTCGATCCCGAGCTTGACGAGTTCATGGTCTCTTTTTCCTCCTCAATCTTCTTTTCTTCTTGAAGTAGCCCAAACCCGAAGAAGAGATTTCCTATCTCACTTCTCTTCTGCTAACTTTCTCAGTTTTCAACTTTGATGGTTTTGTTTAGTTGCTTGTTTAGACATGGAAATAAAATCCCTCCTTTTTTCCGGGCTTCGCATTTTGATCTGTCTTGGTTTCCAATGAAATATTATTTCCTTTTCTTTTCTAGGTTTTCTTCATCAAAATGGAGTTTTATTTTCCTCTCCCTCTCTCTTTCCGACTGATATGAGTTGATGTTTTTCTCTTTGCAGGAAACTTACTGTGACGTTCTGATGAAGTATAAAGCGGATCTCTCAAGGCCTTTTGATGAAGCCACTACTTTCTTGAATGATATCGAAGCTCAGTTTAATACTCTCTGCAACGGTCCTTCCAGAAGCCAAGTTTATGGTCTCTCTCTCTCTCTCTCTCTCTCTATTTTACTACTCAGTATATTATCTAGTTTGTTGATGTTTGTGCAGTGGATTTTATTGTTTATAGTTAAATCTCCTGTCGTTGGAAGCTGTGATAGTAATTACATAATGAGATACCCACATCAGAGAGAGAGAGAGAGCGAGAGCGAGAGAGAGGCGCTCACGTTAGCATAAAACTTAGTGTATTCTAGCAGGACAAACTGATCCCATGAGAAATAGAGGCTGCTTTCATGGCCAATTTCCCATATTGCTTCTGGACAAAAAACCTGCACCTTTGAGAAACATGTATTCACGTTCTTGCTGTTCAAATCAAGGTTCAGATGTAGAAATGATAAAAAGAAAGCATAACCATACAGCAAAAACCCTAGAAAGAACCCTTATCTTTGGAATGGACCTCTCTATTGAAAGATCCTTTGGGGGAAATAAATCTGAATTAATACTGTAATGTGGGAGAAAATGTAAAAAAGTTATCCATTTTAGGGCTAGAGGCATTAGGCTTTCATATTACTTTCTCTTTCCTTTTGTTACTTACTCAAGGGAGCATTCTAGAGTCATGATTATTAGCTTTAAAGGTAAGAAGCATGGAGGTAACTGCTTTAGTCATAGGTTGCATTGAAGGATATAAACCAACAGAAGCTTTCATTTGGTAAATTTAACATTTTAGTCTCAAAGCACCTTTCATGTTCCAATTTTTTAATTGTGTTCAGATCAATTGTGGTTTGGTGTTATTGCTGATCCTAATACTGATTGATTGTTTAGTTACTTGTAATCACCCGATTTTTCTTCTTATCTTAAGCATGAGGGAAAGGGAACAAAAACATCAGAATAATGGAGAATGTCTTGGAAAAGGAATTATATTAAAAAAAAGCATTTCTTTATCTTGAGAACTGATAAGAGCCTATGAGTTGTGAGTTTTTCAAGTGCCTCATGAACTAAACTTCCCTTGTTTCAAATAGTTGTCCTTGGGCAAGGTTGAGGTTTTACTGACTTATGCCTGATAAATCGTTACACATTTCTGGTGAGTGTTTGGATGCTAATCTCTAGCTGTGTGAATGCAAATGGGATAGGTAATTCCCTTTCAAACAACTTGCTGTCAGTTTTATTTGTAATGTGGTTGGAGATCTAAGTGTCAATAAAGCATGAGTTGAAGTGCATGCCATGGGTGGGGATTAAAAATTATTCCTCAGGAAAGGTCATAGGATTGGATTAGTTCTGGCATCCATAGAGTGCAAGTCTTGGAACTGCTGTCTTTGCATGTTAAGAATTCTTTGGGAAGAGTTGCAGGCAGTTGGAAATATATAAAGTATAGCTTGACTGAAAGCAAACCCCTTTTCAGCGTAATCATACACATAACTAAATCCATCAGATTCCCAACTGAATCTCTCAATGAACAAGAAATATCATGGTAGACTTAAGGACTATGAATTTGGTTTTCAAAATATTATGTTTTCTTTATGGCAAGGGAAGTAAAGAAGCACCTGCAGCTCGTGTTAGGATGTTCCTCTTGTCTTCCTTTGTCATCTACTCCTTTCCTTTTCAATGTACTTGATCACTGCTGGTCTCTTGCTTTTGAGGCTTAATGTAATTGAATAACATGTTTAAACTACTGCCTTTTTTGTACTTTGTACAGAGTACAGATGGACTATGTCGCCAGAATTGTTAATTTAGTAGCATTTCGTTGTATTCAAGGCAACAAGTTCATACATTTAGTATAGTCGCATGTTATTTTTTAGAATCATTTTGAAAGAAAGCTACATTTCGTACATTGTTTCTAGCTGTTGGCTTGGAGTTTATGGATTTTGTCTGGGAATAAAAACTTTAGGTATGGATTGGTTGAATTATTAATCTTTGCATGCGTGAGACTAAAGTTCTGATTTTAAGAGGGTGCATGAGTTTGTGAAGACACATACTATAGTGGGCTTCGCACTCTTTCTGCCAATTGCCTTTGTACAGTGAAGATATGCATATTCTTTTGTGGCATTTTGATGCTTTAGATATTCCCTAATTAGAGACTTAAATGCTATTAAAAGGGATTCTTAATGCTGGACAGTGAATAAGATTTTTAGGTGGTGTTGTTCCATAGAAAGCATACGAGGTTTCTCTCTTTCATGCCTTAAAAGCTGAATTCTTGGTCAGCCTCTTGATTACTCTTTATGATTCTATGACTTGATATTCATGAACTTCTTTGGAGAGGTCCCTCCATTTCACATCCTTTTATTGAAGAAAAATCAAAATGAACTAGCCTATGTATTTATTGAGCTATTTTCTGTTCATATATTAATGACCATAACTAAAACATTTCATCATCTTGTCATTAGGATTTAAGTAATTCGTAATTAAGCTCTACTTACCGTCCATACCATTGAGCTTGCTTGTACCACCATGGCTGGAATGCTTTCATGCAGCTGGCTACATTCCATGTTCAAGTCCCTAAAACTTGGGACTTCCCTTGAACGCCTTTGAGCTCTATGCATAAGAGTGAGCGAGATAGTTAAAGAGTCATATGTCCTTGTGTCATCTATTGCAGTTGTATGCTAATATCATGTTCTTCCTCATGGCGCAGCCATTTAATCTTCTATTCCATCAGCTGAAGTGTCTAGCTGTTCCTTTACTATCCCAAGCATCATTAGAAGTTTTCCTTGATTGTGCACAGATAACCTCTCTTTTCTAATTATTGGACTAGAATTATGGGCTGTTTTTATCTGGAGATCCTGTTATTCTGCTTAAAGTTTCAGTGAAAAATCCATGGGCAAAGAAGTTTTTAGGGTTTGGGTAAGTTGGTTTTTTTTTTTTTTTTTTTAAGAAAATCTAGAAACACGCACACACACGGCATTGTTGCCTGATACATTTCAAGAATGACACTTTTTGTCTCAGTGGTTGAATAGATAGTACAGCCTGGTATAATTGTATGCACAATCTTATTACTTGGTGTACGACTGGCTTTCCACATTCTCTCAATGAAGAGTAGCCGTGAAATGCCCCATTTATGTTTCCTTTTATGCTTAAAATGGAATAGGATTAGTGTTGTGGTCTCATTATGACTTGAATGTTGTGAGTGATCATGTGTTAGCCTGTATTTTTAAGATTATTGATCATGCTCTTCAACTGTTGATAGGAATGCAAACAAATTTAAAATGTTCATGTTTGTTTCATCAAAATCGTGTACATATCTATGGTGGTGTCTTTGCTTGACATGGTGTGGATGCTATGAATAAGATTCTAAATATGCCCGCCCCCCGCCCCCCTCCCCCCCCCGGTTTATATTGCTGTTTTTCTCCAGTTAAGTTCCATTGAAATATGATCTTTGAATTTGATGTCTTGGTGGTTAGTGTGGTATATGTCTCCTACGGTTCAATTTGCTCAGTTTGCTTTCCGCCAAACATCTTAATAACTAGCAACAGGTAAGGGATATCAGTGGGTAGGTTAGGTTTTTGTAATGTTTTTTTAGGAAAAATCGGCGGCCAATTAATTGAAGATTTTCCAACTTTATATGAAACAAAAAAGATAGAAATAGTGCGTCTAAGCACATCGATGTTACTAATGCTCCAAGATCGCACAAACAAACCAGTTGTTTCCATGACATGTATTGTTGATGGCCGCATTTTGTCATTGCTTCATCGCGTTGAGTTTCTCCATTCCCTGGTCCATGTTCACTCTTTTCTTCTATGGTGCAACTTTCACGGTCTGGTTTCTGCAAGATATCTATGTTAAAAGATGAGGGTGCTTAAAAGCTCTAGCTGCACATAGATTTGTCAAGTGGAAACATTATCTGTGCTGATAACTTTTGATTTTTTTTTTTGATATGAGGGGTTTCAAAACTGACAGGGACTGAGGATGGCAAAATACTCAAACTTTGGCTAGTAAATCTACTGTGCTTTTTGTCAGTTTTGAGGATGTTTTTTGGGTTTTATTTTATTTCGTTCGGTGGATTATGATTTTTGGGGTTTAATATTTGTGGTTAGCTAAGGTTTGGACATCATGGGGCATGAAAGGGATTTGGTTGATAAAATTTATAAACCACATCGGACTCTGCTTTCAGAGACTGTCACTCTCACTGGGCCAAACTTTCGGTGGCTCTGCATATCAACTTCGGTATCTTTCTAGTCTCATTTCAACTAGATTCTGGGGATGTTCCTCTCTGCTGCAGTGATTCAGTTCTGCAAAAATATTAAATGCTGTTCTTCCTTTCTTCACTCTTTTAGCTTTTGGGTGCAAGCAATATAGATAGAGTCCTTGTAAATACCCCCTTTTTATATATATATATATATATATATGGGAGAAAATAATGGGGGCAAAAGACCTATCTGTGGTTCCCCTATTTTTATTTTTATTTTTCGGGCTATTCCAAGGTTGAGGGAAGTTAATGCGACTTGCTAGGAGGCGAGCGACGTGTCATTGGAAGTATCGGAAGAAGAGCCGGGGGGGGGGGTCTAGGGCAGGGCGTGCGTGCCTTGCGGGTTACCTCTTTTATCTTTTTAAGGAACCGTACTCTCTTAAAGACGCCAGCTCCCTCTCCCTTTCTGACTGCGATACGACACAACGAACCTCTGATTGACTTTTTTCTCTCTCCTACTTTTAAGTTTTACCTGCGTACTCTTTTTATCTGAAAAAATTGACTGTGGGTCCCGACGTCATGGCACAGCATGCAATGGTGTTAAATCACATCCATGGAGACATGGGATCATGTCTCCATGTGTTGATGACGTTGGACCCCACTTCCCCACTCATCTCTTCTTTGTTTCTTTCTACTTATTTTTCTGAGACCCTTTCGTTTCCATGTTGATTTTGAATCTTTGATCACCTCCAGGTCCTCCACTATGCTTTGTTGGGCATGTACTTTCATTTCGTGGTTGGCTTGGGCTGTCCTCCTTATACACACACTCACACACACACACACACAAGTAATATGCTGAATATATGTTACTTATTAATTGGGTGCTTCCATGGTCCCCATTAAAATTTTTGAAGTCATCTCTGAAATTGAAACGATTAAATAATGTGGGGGGCTTTGCATGGTTAAAATGTAAGTCGCTTAGTAAGGATAGACATCTATGGTGTCAAGTCGGTGTAGTGATTGCCGGTGTAGGGATACACATAATTTAATATAATTCTCAAGGTTGTGTGGTCTGGTTTTTTATAGCTTTTAATGATAATACCAAAGTTAATATGCTGTGTTATGAAGATTTTTCGCCCCATCTTGAATTAGGGTATTGTTACAATTAATTTGTTCTTATCGCGGGCTGTAGTGCCGAGCTTATTCTGTCGTATGATATTTATATATAGACTCGCTGGATTCAGTTTTAAGATGGCTTTGGTGTTATCCTGTATGTGGTAACTTGTTTCAGATATGTAGGGTTGCTACGGATAAGAAGTATTGGTTATGGCTGAAACATTGTCAATGGATTTGACGTTGAAAATTAAAGCCTATCTAACTTGGTAGCTGTTTATCATCGATATATATATATATATATATGATTTTTCTTGTTATATATATTTGCTGGCATTCTCTTAGTTCATTATCCTGCCAGATGAAGCTGCTGGTTCATCCGATGAAGATGCCAGTGGAGGAGAGGCAGACGTGCAAGATTGTGCTCGAATAAATGAGGATCGAGAGCTAAAGGACAAACTATTACGTAAATATAGTGGTTACATAAGTACCCTAAAGCATGCGTTTTCAAAGCAGAAGAAGAAAGGAAAACTACCGAAGGAAGCAAGGCAAATCCTACTAAACTGGTGGAACATTCATAACAAATGGCCATACCCAACGGTAATTATTTCCTTGAAGCAAATATTATGATCAAGTGAAAACCCTAATCATTCTCGTACACTCTGATGTTTCGAATTTAGTTGGAGAATCTGGGTTCGCGAATCAAGTCCTTGAATCATATGTTACTAGTTTTTAAATTTCAGGAAGCTGATAAGGTTGCGTTGGCCGAATCAACTGGTCTAGATCAGAAACAGATAAACAACTGGTTTATCAATCAAAGGAAACGTCACTGGAAACCATCGGAGAACATGCAATTTTCTGTTGTGGATAGTCTGTATGGTCCCTTTTTCATGAACGACTGAGGTGGGGGTTCCCGCTGTGCTCTCCCTACGCCTTTTTATTTGTACATGCTTGGGCAGGCCTCCTGCTCACGCCTAATGAAATGCTTACCGCTTCAATTATCTAACTATTTCTTTCAAATTTGTTTCCATGGTATCTGCTAAGGTGTTCTTTTCTAGCTGTAAGATTATGTCAATTGAATCCGATTTCAATATAAACTTAACAAATATACCTAAATGACTCCTCAAATGAATGCTCGGATGGTTGATATGGCAACTTGTGAGGCTAGGGCAACAACTATTAAGGTTTTAATTTGTTAATGTTGAAAGCAACTTAAAAAGACCCTTGACATATTTAAGATTTTACGTAGCGTCATGAGCCAGCAGAAGGTCGCTGGAGATTATTTTTAATCTCGTAGCATGCAAGGATGCATCTGGATAAGAACATGGAGGGGGAACAATAATGTAAATATGGGTAGGCTAAATTATGTTTTGCCAGTCACATAAATACAAACTCAAGGCTATAATTAGGTTGAGGGAGAGGATTGAAACCTGGGTTAATCAATAAAATCCTGTTTTAAATTGATGCTGTCAAACACTCAGTTTGGCAATGAGACTCTCTAAACTAGGTTTTTTCTAGTGAAAACACCAAGTAATTCTCCAAACTTGACAAGTAGTTCGTTTTTCTAAATGAAAAAATCAACTAATCTTCTAAGTTCTGCAACAATTCCAAATTAAAGAACTTGAGGAATATATGATTGAGTTGATCTTTGCTTGTATCATAAGTGAGATTTCTATCAACACTAGGATTTTATCTGACATGCACAAGGATAGACACCCTGGCCAGTTGGAACTTACCATCATGTAGCAGTATTGAAGTTGATGGAGAAGGAAAAGAGATGCAGCGAGAGAAAGAACACCAACTGCTGTGGTGTGCAGAGTGATTCGTGCCAAGTAATTCAAAATAGTCGACTTCCACTAGGGAGTAATAATTGGAAGTAAATCTTAGGGATCATATCTCACTATACATTCCATTGGAGAAAGCATTTTGCGCAGGAAAAATCAACTTTCACTGCTCAGACTCCTTTCATGGCCCTGGAACAGACACTAGTACGTGCTAACACAGTGATTAATTGTTTTTCTCTATATATTTTGATATATATTTAAAAAAAAACTCAAATATACTCCAAACATGCTCTCTATAATTCTCTACTTTTAAAATATGACTGAAGTTGTCTACCACTTGCAGTCAATTGTACGGAACTATAATTTTAGACAGTTTTCCATTGCCATACATTAAAAAAAAATATATGATAGGAATATTTAAACAAAAAGAGTACGTAGAGAGGATTATTGAATTTACAGAATCACGATTCAATCATATTTCTTTTATTTTATAAAGTGTAATAGTTTATCAAGTAATTCCCATACACGCAAAGTTTTATTTCAAAGCAAATTAATTTGAAAAATATATGCAATCAAAAAGAAAAAAAGAAAAACCAACAATATTTAAAAAAAATCAATCAATAAAAGCATCAAAATAGGGGGATCTACAAAGCCAAATTACTAGAAATTGAATCCTTAATTTCCTTGATCTTTTTTTCCCCTTTCGCTTCTCTTTCTTAATTTTTATGGTGTTTTTTTTTCTTGAAGTTAATTATCTAATTTAAATATTTATTTATTTAATTTTTAGTTAATCCGGTTTTGTATTTTAAAATTTTAGTGGTTGATTTTTTAAAAATCTTAATAATGAATTTTGTTTAACTTTTATTTTACTATCGATTGATTGCATATTTTTTTTTTGTGATTTCTTATTATAATTTTCGATTTATTTTCCTTGCAAAATAAAATTTAATTTACATATCTTTAAAATAAATCATGTAAATTTTTTTTGCTTGGAGAGTTAATAGATGACCTACGTATACTTTTGAAAGGAAATTAAAGCTGATAAAATAAAATAAAAAAAGCCATTTTCCATCAATTTTTCCAATAATAATAGATAGAAGTACCTTATGGATGAATGGATGTAAAGCTAGAGGTTATTTGATAAAATATATAATTATAAAAAGAGCTTGATAAATCACATATACTTGTGGAGGTAAAATACTCTTATTTGCAAATACAAAGATTTTTTCTCAATCCCTACGATTTATTTTATTTTATCATGTAAATATTATATTTTGTGGCAGCCTTCTATTATGAGTGTCAAGCATGTACATATTGTAGGGAAAAACAATGTACCCATCGTTCTGCTTGCTGAAATGTTCATACCATGGGGTTAGGGTTTCAAGCTATTCTTGATTGCCATCATTGCATCTCGCACTTTTCTGGTTCTCTTGTGAGAAATTCCATGTTATACTCATGAAGATCTTGTTTATTTTATGTATGGCATCTTGTCTAAGCTACTCATTGAGAGAGGAATTTTTCTTTTATGATTTTTTATTTCTGCATAATTTGACATGCAATCATGTTTTCGTTTACTTTTCTTTAACCGGTATGCAATAATATGGGACTTGAAAAATTATATGAGACTAATACGAAAGAAAATATATTTATATTAAAAAGATAATATAATTTTCTAAAATTTATAATGCATTGGGAGAAATATCAGGTTGATTATACATTTGAAATGATTTTCAAAAATCATACATCAAAGACTTGAGCTTCAATTATTTTTTTGGATTAACATGGTGTCCGAGCCAGCTGATACGTAACTCGACTAATCTCACAGGGTCTGAAATCAATGATTATATAAGTCTCTAATGACTAACATATTAATAAATACAAGACTCAAACATAAAATCAAGAGGAAAACAAATCTTTTAATCCAAAACTCCTATCACTAGACCACCTAAAAGAAGATTACTTCGACTTCAATTATTATTCAGCCGCATGATTGCGTGAAAGTTTGAGTTTTTCCTTGATTGAGTTATATACTTCTTGGGTAAATAAAGAGCTTGAGGATTTTCAATGGACTTTTTAAGCCTAAGAACGTTAACAAGATTGATTGTAAATTAAAAAAAATAAAATAATTTTTTTTCTTTTTTTTTTGGGTTGCGAGAAATTTATTTCCTGGAAGGGTAAAAATTCAGGAAGGAATCATCTTTAGACTACTCTTTGAGCTATGTGTGTGTATTAATTTTATAAAATCTCATTTCTTAGGGATGAAATTTAATATAACATTTCCGCTCCTCAAGAGATCGGTTGTATTTTGAATTACATGAGAAATATAATTCTCCTTTATTAGATAATAATCATATTGTAATTGTAATCCATTTCTATGAAAGAAGGTTTTAGTTTCTTGATTGTAATTCCAAAATTAGAGATAAAGAAATGGCCTTCCATCTTATTCAAATTTCTTATAATTTATGTTCTCTTCCAAGAACTTATGTTCTCCATTATTTTTTAGTATTTATATCATGTATTAAACATTAATAATATAAAATAAGTTTTCTAAACCATATCATTTAGGGATGTAAATTTCACTCCCATTAAATATTCGATTAAAATTAGATATTGGTTCCATCATCATTTTTTTTTATCATTTTTCTCAATTCTATTATTACCACCACCATTAACTTTATAACTTTTGTGAATATATTTAAAAACCTTTTGATCATTATTATGTTATAATTACCTCTATCATGTCATCATTATGGTGGCATGAGATATTTAGCGAACTAAAATAGTAGAAAGAGATAAAGCAATTACATCTAGTTTTAAAGGTAACTAGAGTATTTAAGAATAGTCTCACTGAGATATACAAAATTAAAGGACTAGATATACAAAAAGAGATATGAAAATCATCTTAAGATAAGCTGATTCATGGTTGTTTAATTAAATTGTTTTAAGAGTTTAACTTTTTACGTTAAGCTACCTAAACTATTGAGCATGATTATTATTGTGTAAGAACTAGCCATTGCTAAAAAGAATGGATATGGATTTAGGCTCAAGAAAAACTAACATGAACAAATAATTGATTTCTTTTTCCCAAGTGTAGGAGTAAGTAATAAATACATGACAAGATTAAGGTTGATCTATTAGGAGGTTAAGGATACAAAAACACTAATAATAAAATAAATAGAGTTCTAGACAGCAAAAATATATGATATTAATGTAAAAATTTAATAAAGTTAAAAAAAATATATCATGATTAGGGATCCATTAATGATATTCAAATAAGTAAAGTCCAAATTCTTTCTATTACTTGACCAAAAACTACACAAAAAAAAAAAAATTCCAATTAGATGATTTATCATCAATGACCCATTCAAATTTGTTAACATGATCATATTAATTACCTTATATGAGTAACACCAACACTTATAAATGTTGTCAAGTTTTCATGATGTTAACTTATGTCAACAACAAATCAAGATTCTTTCATAACACACATGTTAAATATCCATACAGTAGGCTATGAAAGTATTAAGTATTTATTATGCGAAATATTATGCACCACAAATCTATACTCATCATCAATAAGAAAGTATTAATGTTGATTAAAATAATAATTATAGCACATGCTAATAACAATTTTTTTTGAATTTAAACACTAAAGTTCATGATGAGTTTGTATTATACTTATTCTTACACCATAGTATAACCTTTTCACATTGAGAAAATAAACTTAGCTAAACATAATTAAAAGTAAAAACATAAATAAACAAGATAACAACATATATATTATATAAGTTAACTAATTATAATAAACATAAATTTTTTTAATGATATTATTACATCAAATAAAGCTTGAAAATTACAAAAATACAAAGAAATAAAGCAAGAACATGAATATTGATATGAAAACCAAGATGTCTAAATTAATTGAAAATTCCTCATTTTATAGGCAAAAACTTTGACCTATTGATGATGACTAATTAATTTTGTGGTTTAACTAATTGAGTGACTAATTTGGTGGCTCAAAAAACATCATTAATAACATCATAATATAAATAGATGAGATTCACATAAGTTGCAGGTACTTGTCTCATATTTGTAATAAAAAATAATGAGTTCATTTGAATTTTTAGAACTTTAGATTGAGTTGAACACCAAACAATGTCTGAGTTGTGAGACAAATTCAAACGATTCTTTTATTGCCAACATTTGAACCTCAAAATAACAATATTAAATCTTGGACTTTTCATGAATATTATAGACCTATGTCTTTCCTCTCCATCAAGCTAAGCTAAACCACACCTAAATCCAAGGTCTACAACTCTAGATACGACCTAAAACCTAAATGATGTTTCAATTTGAATTAAACCAACCCAACTAGAATTTCTTCTATAAGATTATCCCTCCCATTGGTTCTTCAATCTCAATAATTAAACACGTCAATCATTCCTATTAATTGTGAGATACGTCTATTTTATAAACCTACATTTTAAATCAAACATTTATAATAAATTAATGATATCTTATATTAATAAACTTGTTTTTGTAAAAAATATTAAAGTTAGATGATTTAATGTTACCTTAAATGAAATATGATAATATAAAATCTTAATAAAAATACACTTTTAAGCACTCATTAAAGAGCCTATCCTGATTATGAATAATGACAAAATTTAATCCTAAAAGGATAATATAAATCCATTGGACTTGAGTCTGCTTTATTTTTTTTGTTTTTGGCAAACTAGACCAAAAAGCCACCACTCATACTTAGTGTACTTAAAAAGGTCAAAATAATCAAATACAAAATTTCTCCCTTAGTAGGTGAAGAAGAAAGAAAATACGCTCATCTTGAAAATAAAACGAAAACTTGCTTAACAAATTACCATATCTAAAAATTCAAATAAATAAAATATTATGTAAAATTAAAAATTTAACATCATTTATAAAATAATAATATTGAAAAATATATCAAATATTAGCATCTCAATAAATAAAAATAACTTAGGATAAAAAGTAGTAAGACCCCAACAAGTAGATGAAAACTCGAAATGAAAATAGGTGAATAAAGGGATAATATAATAATAAACATGTGTGTAATGGATACGATGGTCTTTATAAATAAATTTAAAGGAATTATTGAAGTGAAAATTAGGATTATATTTTTTTATTTAAAATTCATGACACTAGAAAAACTAATTACAAGTTTCGATAGATAAAGAGTAAGAAAAAAAATATAAATGTATTGTAAGAATAAAAATATATTCCAAGAAATTATAATGGGTAATTTGAAATAAAATTTATAAAATAATTTCATGAAAAAAAGTGGTGTAAACCACAATTAAAAATTGATAATATTATCATGAAATGGTAATAAATATGAAAAAAAAATGATGAAAAGATAGCATAAATATATTTTAAAATAAAAAAAATAGTCTCCAGTAGTTAGTATGAAAACAATAAAGAAATTTATTTAAAAGACTATGTGAAAAAGTTAATGACTTAGTAAGATGCATGCAAATTACATTGGGATATTAAAAAAAGGAAAAGTTATAAAAAAATAGAAAAACATCATTTTACATGCCTTTTAAAATAATTTGTTAGCTGAAATGAGCAAATGAAGCTTTGTTTTTGACCTCTTCTACCAAACTGAGAGAGATTGTATTGTTATGAAAGAGTATAAAGAGATTTAGCTAGTTTTTTGAGAGAAAATCAAACCAAGTTAGGTTTTAAAAGATGAAAATCAAGGATAAAAATTGATATCTAATGAGAAAATATATGAATCTTAAACAAAGAAGTGAAGATTTAGGATCGAATTGGATATATATATATAGACTAAAATTAAATAAAAGTAAGGTATCAAACTATAATTTTACTTTTTGCATGACTATAGCATTTTACAGTGCAATTTTAAGTGAGTCTACAACAATTGCAATAATAAATATATTTTTTAGTTTATTTGTAATGATAATTGTAATACCTTTCATTATAGGTGTTGGCATTTTAAGTTTTATATTTAACTTTTATGAAGTATATTTCTTAAATAATTTGTTTTGTGGCCAAACACTTTCCAATTAGCTTCATGTATTGGATTAATAATGCCTTGTCATATCAAACAATGATAGCTAAATCTATGAACACAAAAAATTCTATATTCGCCATCATTTTCTTAAGAAAATCAAATGGTTTAGCGCAATAACCATTAACCAACATCATTATGATTTGAGTTTTTTTTTTTTAAATTATACTCCATGAGCTTTCATATACTAGATAATAAATCAATAATTTACATTTGAATTAGTTATAATTTCCCTAGTTTTGAACCCTAAAAAATAACAATATAGGAATAAGTTTATTTTCTAACCTACCCAACACAGGAAATGTTAGACAACTTCGTATCGACTATACCATACTCATTGATCGTGTTATTCACTTAACAAATATGGGAAAAATACTCTTTGATACAATAGACATTAATTTAGTATACGCAAGGATTTCTTAGAAAGACACATGTTGGGGAATGGAAATGTAGCAAAATACAGGTTATTTATATACGAAGAAATGTGTGGGAAATGAAAGTTATGCCAAACTATATGTTTGCAAAGTGATGTTGGCTGGTCCTAGAAGATTTATTTGAATACAGAGAGTAAAATGAACCTCATGTATATATTATACATGTTAAAATAACTTGAAGTCATACTGAATATATAAGAATATATAAACTCCAAGGAGTTAGCTTAACGGTGGAGGTTTGAGATCTTAAGTGGGGTACTCCTCCCAAGGTCCTGAGTTCGAATCCTGCAGGCACAAACAATTTTCTTGAAGTAATCGGACTTGGACGAAGCCAATGAATTAACCGTCCTGTAGGCCTTGCCGAGGCGTTTATGGGGCATGGGATTAGTCGGGGCTTAACGGTTCTGGATCACCCATTTAAAATAAAAAATAAAATAAGAATATATAAATACGAGTGGATGATCAACTCAGATGTTGCTACACATTGCTTAGAAAATGGAATAATGAGTAATGAATTTAGAATTGTTTCTGTTATTGTCAGTATAAAAAATATATTAAGTAAAGGGAGTAAATATTATGATAATATTATGATAATATTATCATAATAAAAAATATTATGATAATATTGGTTATCACCTGTATCCTAAGTATATAACCCTACTAGTGCGGGGCTAGTGAATAAAAATAAAATAAAATATCAATCATCTTTGAAAAAAAATTAGAAGACTAAAATGGTCGTCTTTTGTGATGGTTTTGGTCTTTAAACATCTTAGAAAATTTTTTTGTCTTAGTTTAGTCTTTTCTTATTCAAATGATTTTTTTCCTAAGGTGTTGTTAGGTGATTTTTATAGTATTTAAGAGGTTTTCTCATGTGAAATAGGCTGTAAAATAGATTCTCAATCCTAAAATATTCTCCTCTATTTTTCTAGCCACTACAATGATAGCTATAATATATATTTTTAGAGCTAGATAACATGTAATTTTTCATAGCATGTAACATCTCATATAATGTTTTATTATTATTATTATTGAAAACAAATAAAGGGTGGATGACATTTGTCCACCTTTTTGCACCCTATATCGTAATAAACCTATAAAAACAAAATTTTGTTTTATGTTTGAATAATAGGATAAAAATAGAAAAATAAATTGTCATTATTATTTTGATTTTATTCAATCAATTTTATGTGCTTAATTATTTTTACTATCATTTTATTAAATGAAAAAATGATTTTAATAAACTTTGTCATTCAACATAATATGATAATTTATTTGTATTGTGGAATCCAATATCTTAATCTATATTCACTTAACTTTTCTAAATACATATTTAATTATGTTAATAACTTTTTATTTATTTATTTACACAAATGATTCTTTATTTATTTGATTAGATTTTTTCATAAACATTTTTATTTACGCTTAATATTTTTTTTATGTAAAAACAAACATGTTGAAAGAAATTGCATGTTCAAGATATCTATTTTTAGATGATATTCTTAAAATATATAAAATTGCATAATATTTTTTTCCTAATATTTTATTTAATTAATTTTAGATTTTATTATTATTTAATTAAATGAAAATGATTTTCATGAGTAAAATTGTTAAATATAACCGTGTCAAATGTCTTAGTTGCGAGTTCAAATATTTTGATCTTTATCCAGCTCTAAATATTTTAATTTTTATAGTTATATATGTTTAATAAATTTTTGTTTATTTATTAACACAAACAACTCTCAATTAATTAAATGAAGTATACACACAAGTTTTTGTAATTTTTATTTTTAACTTTTTTATTAAAATACATGTTGAAAGTATCTGCATATTTATTTATTATAGATATAAAAACATCAACCCGTCATGAAGCCTAGCTTGTGGTAACTTAACGTGTGAAATAAGTACCAGCCAGGCAGCTCATTTTAGTCCCAAATCCATGGCCTCCTCCTATATATATATAAAAAAAATGGTCATTTTGCTGAATAATACTCTAAATAAAGAAAAGAGAAACCAGAGCCAGTTCATCCTACCAGTCTATTTTCTATTCTTTTCCATCTTCCTCTCGAAATCCATTTGCAGAAATCATGATGGTTCATCCAAGAAAAAGAAACAGAAAACATTCTGTTATACAAAACAACACACCATAGCATAGGAGGATCATATCCTCCCCTCCTCTCCATTTCTTTCTATAAGTCACTCAAATTCAAAGAGGAGAGAGAGGGAGGGAGGATAATGTGTTTCAGAAGATAACAAAATTGAAGGTGGTAATCCATGTCGCCTCTATTCTCCTTCATTTTTCAGCACATAATTTCATCAAAACAGAGGAGAACAGAGACAAACAGAGCAACCCCATTTGAATTCAATGCAATTATCATTCACATTCTCTCAAAACCTCACAGGGTTGTTGGTAATGTTTATTTTAATTGTCCTTCCCTTTTCATTCGCTGATCGCAAGTCCGAAATTAGCCTTCTCTGCGGCTCTTCTAAGCACATTGACAATTCCTACGTACCAAACATTGTGAAAGTCATGGATTCTCTCCAAAAACAGGTCGGTTCGCGGAACTGGGGGAGCGATTCCATCACCTCCCCATTTCATAAGATATATGGATTCGCCCAATGTCATGATGATCTTTCTAGTCTTGATTGCAAAATCTGTTTTTGCAAAGGCCGAGACAAACTCCCACGTTGTCTCCCTGCCACCTCTGCTCGTATCTATCTTAGTGGTTGTTTTATTCGTTACGATAAATATAACTTCTTTCATGAAGCCATTGATCCCATGAATGATGCTGTGATATGTGGTGAGCCAAAACATGCTTTGACAGATAGCATTTTGCACATGAAGTTCAAGCAACTCATTGCAGCAGTGATACATAATGTCACTGCAATGGCGCTCGGGAATGGAACATTTGCAACTGCGGAGGCAAAAGGAGGATATTTTTCTGTTTACGCATTGGCACAATGTTGGAATACGCTTGATAGGGATGAGTGTAGAAAGTGCCTGGTGAATGCAGGCTCAAAATTAAGTCAATGTGCTCCTGGCTCGGAGGGCAGAGCCTTATTTACTGGCTGTTACATGAAATATTCTACAGAAATATTTTTTAAGAAATCCGTGGAATCAGAAGCTCTTTATGGTAAGATCGCCTCTCTTTGATTAAATTTGTATGGTCTTGAATGTTTTTCTGTTGGTTTTTAAAGTACTACTAGTTTTGTCATGAATGTTGAGTTGTTGTCACAACATGTTTTGCTACCTTGTACAGATAACACTGGAATCATAGTAGCAGTTACTTTATCGACAGTTGCGTTCGTCGTGCTAGCTTCTTTTGGTGCTTTTATAGGGTATGAGAGATTGTCAAATAGAAAAGGAGGTGAAATTGCAACCAAAAAACTATATGTCCCTGATGAGCATTCAATTTTAAAATTTATACATTTCTAACTTGTTCTTATCTTTCTTGTCCCTAGACAAAACCAATCTCCTCCTTTCGCCCAACTCTAGTTTAAGTTTCACTTATGAAGTGCTTGAGAAGGCAACTGAGTATTTTGATGAATCGAGGAAACTGGGACAAGGAGGAGCAGGTTCTGTTTTTAAAGGGACTCTCCCAGATGGAAGAACGGTTGCAGTTAAGAGATTGGTCTATAATAGAAGGCAATGGGTTGACCAGTTCTTCAATGAAGTTAACTTGATCAGTGGTATTCAACACGAAAACCTTGTAATCCTTCTGGGTTGCAGCATTGAAGGTCCTGAGAGTCTTCTTGTTTATGAATATGTACCTAACAGGAGCCTTGATCAGATTCTTTTTAGTAAGTCAATCTACAAGTTCATTGTCAGTGTTTTCATTTTCTAATACCCACTTTGATTTTCCCTTTCTAATTCGATTACATTGTTAAACATTGCTTAAAAATCCTTGATCTTTCTGGCAAAACTTGTGCCCACAATAATTTCCTGACAGAAGAGGATGTACATACTTGAGGTCTATTTTTTTTTTTTTTTTGAAAAAATGTATATTGTTAGAGAATAATATAAATTATATTCGAGGAGCTCACCTAATAGCTTGAGTTTTTAGGTGAGATGATTCTTTAATATAATATTAAAACTTTGTTGACCCAGCGGTCACGACTTCGAATCTCATCATCCCCATTTTATTTGATAAAAATCAAACACAAGGTAGTCTAAACCTGTACAAGTTTCAAGACCAAAAGATTTTCATTTGAGGGGAGTGTTAGAGAATAATATAAATCATTATTCTGGAACCTCACCTAACAGTTTAGGTTTTTAGATGAGATAGTTACTTAACATAAATATCCATAGCAATAACATGATCTTCATTTGTTGCAGTTAAGAACTCCTTGCATATTCTCAACTGGCAGCAGCGGTTTAATATTATCCTAGGAACAGCCCGAGGACTTGCATATCTCCATGGAGGTTGTGGAGTGACTATCATTCATAGAGATATCAAAACCAGCAACATTCTTCTTGACGAGAAGCTCACTCCAAAGATTGCTGATTTTGGACTCGCACGCTGTGTTGCCACTGACGACACCCATATTACCACTGGCATTGCAGGAACGCTGTAAGAAATAACCTCCTATATACAAGATTTAGTTACTTGTTGTTTACATTTCTTTTCTTTAAAAAGCACATCGGCCATTGATTTCGTTATCGTGTGTAATTTATGGAGTGATGCTAGACGGGGAACCATGTTTTAATATAACAAAAATCAGCTCAGAATTAAAATCACAACATAGTAAAAACAGAGCTGTTACATTATTTGTTGCTTCTAAATCGTTTGCAGGGGATATATGGCTCCTGAATATCTTGTTCGAGGGAAGCTAACAGAGAAAGTTGATGTTTATGGTTTTGGGGTTCTACTCCTTGAGATTGCAACTGGTAAAAAGAACAGTGTGTTCTCACAGGGATCAAGTTCAATTCTGCATTCTGTAAGATTCTTATTCCTTTGGATCAAATATATTCTTTTTGAAATTTCTCAGGTGTTTTCAATGTAAAAGCCTTTTAGAAATATGGAAAGCATTTCATCTGATCATTTGCATCTTACTTCTACCTGGAAACTTCTTGACGATCTTGGAGTGTTTTGCAACCGGTAAGAATGTGTTACATGCCTATTGACAGTGTTTTTCATCATTCTGATACCAGGTTTGGAAGCATTACAAAGCTAGTAAAATTACAGACATGGTTGATCCTGGGTTAAAAGGTATGTTTTCCCAGAAACAGGCAGAAAAGGTACTTCAAATAGGACTTCTATGCACACAAGCTTCGTCAAGGCTAAGACCGTCCATGAATGAAGTAGTACAGATGCTCATCGATGCTCAATGTGAAATTCCCTCTCCTAAGCAACCTCCATTCCTGAATGCTAGCGTTCTTAGTCCAGATAGCAGTGCAGACAGTTGCATCACGGAAGTATCACTTACATGCAATTCAGTGTTAAATCAGCAAACGGCCTCTCAAGAAGTCCTCTTGGGTGACCCCTCCAAATTCACACACCCTACAGATAGTCCCAGATCAAGAAATTCTCCAATCCTTGAACAGCCTGAGACAACGTAGATCCTGTCAAATACTCTTCACAAGTTTGGGGAAAATACGCACCCTCTTGTATCAAAGATATGCAGCTGGTCAAAACCCACCTCAATTCTCTAGCAAGAACCTGAAGTGGGTTCGGTGAGATTCCATCGGGTTCCTGCTAGTTGTTTTATTCGTTAGACACCCTGAGAAGTGCTAGCAAAATAAGATGTGATATGGAGTTGAAGACATGGAAGTTTAAAAACTTTGTCCAAATGAAATGGATGATAGACAATATTGAAAATATAGTGTAGATACTGCATTTTGTGAACAAGAGCAGTAGTTATGGATCATGTAGACCATTCCCATGAAGGTGGCGAGGAGAGGGCCCCGATTGCTGGAAAAGAACCTGCAAGGGGGCTTATCTTGCACATGGAAGAAAAATATTTTGAATGAAAGAGATGATACAGATAGGTTTTTATGTTTTTCAACAAAACCTCTTGTATTCTTGGGTCTTTTATTTCTCCCATTAATACTATATCACATGCAAGTACAGAGAAAACCTTCAAGCTTATTTTGTTGCCTTTTCTACTGTCTTTCCGTGATACGATGCCGTGATGATCCTAAACACAATCCTAACTACAAAATATTCAATCGCCTCAGTTACATGCAATAGACTAATTGGTCGAAAGCTATTCTGTGTTTTCAATCAAATCCAACTAAACTCTGATTTTGTTTTTCATTTTCTAGTTACAATGTGCCATGGTTAGATTTCCGACCAAGTTGTCAAATATATTTTTTATATGATATACAAAGTAAATTTATATTGTAGAATCATAAGAAATACACACACACACACACACACCAACAGTAAACAATTTTATCAATAAAGAGATGATATACTTCTTTTTGCACGATAAAACTCTAACATACATGTTTCAAGATTTGTTTTAAAATGGTTGCCAAGACTTTGCGTTCAGGAAAAAACATTGAAAACGAGTAATTCCTTACAATTATGCGTCCTTGTTGGCTAACATTTAGTTACAATGCTCCCACCAAAACGACATATACTTACGAATAGTGATAAAATCATACTAAAATTGTGTAAAATTAGAAAAATAAGGTAAAATCATGATTTTACTATTAATTTGATGACTAGTCTATGTGTATATGAAGGTTTATGGATGAGAGCTAGGTTCTTGAAATCATGAGATGACTTGTAAAACTGTTTGATTTTATGAGATGATATATACTTATTGTGCAAGATCGTAATGAATAAAAAATGATAAAATTAGAGCAAAATGGTGTAAAATAAAATAAAAATCAGTTAAAATCATGATTTATTGTTGATTTTATGATTTTACAATACTTATGAGTTTTCAATTCTTATCTTGCTCGTTGCATATTCTTGTGTTTTTTCATTAACACATGAGCCTCATAAGCATCTGTATCTATGAACTCTTTCTTTAGGTTTTTAGTGACTGAATTATGGGCTGATTAAAGGTCTTTAAAATAACATCTTTCTTAAATATATATATATAAAAAACTATATTGATGAATGTCTTTGGATACCTGCAAAAAATCCTTTTTTGAGGGTTTGAAGACCCTTCGATGGTAAAATCAGTAATCTCATGGAGAAAAAAAGTAAATATTTTAGAGAGAATTAAATTTAAAAACCAAGGTTGTTCTTGTGTTGAATCTGTCTTTTTTAGTATTAAAACTTGAACCTTTTATCTAGTAATTAAAGAGTTATTTATGGCCCTTAAACATTATATTTTCCTTGAATAGAGAGAGATTGAAGAGTAATTATATTATTGTAACATTTATTAGGGATAAATATCTTTTACATATGTATCAATGAATAAGATATCTCTTACACATGCATTAATAAGGTAAGATTTCATTTTCACATGTATAAATGAAATAATAAGTATATAGGCTTAATGCACTTATTTGTTCCAAAAACACTAGGTCATGTTATCAGGTTTAAAGGGGATGTAAATGCATAAAATGACTAGGATTATCTTTTAGAATTGGGCTTAAAAACACCATTTGAGCCCATAAAAAGGGTTAAGCACTCACCTAACAATTAGGCTTGGGTTGTGCACTTGAGCCCATAGCATGATGTTCTACAAGCCTTAACAATTGGTCTTAAGTAGGCACCCAAGTTAAAAAATAGTATTAGGCTTACATCATTGATTGTGTTTAGGCTAATACTTGAGCCTACAAAGGTGTTAGACATTTCCAAACACTTGGGGTTGGGCTAACGCTTTAGTTTTAAAAAGGTGTTGGGCAATCCCCATAACTTAGGCTCGAGTGTTCTCCCGAGCCCAAACCTACTATTAAGACTCAAGTGCTTTACCCAAACCCATAAGACATTGGATATGGACCTAGAAATTAGGCCCATAACTATCATATGTCTTATGTTAAAAGAGAAAAATATTAACCAGTAGACTAAAAGTAAAAGAAAGAAATGTTGTTATAAGAGACAAGTCTAAAACAAAAGGTTAAAAAAGAAAAAAAAAAGACAAAGAAGACAGGTAACATATAATATGATTATTGCACACTCATATATTTTTTTATTAGTTTAATTTATTTTTAGAGTATTTGATGTAGGATTATATAGATAAAAACAACTGAGAAATATAAAATAATGACTTACAATAAGTTTAAATCCTAATTTTAATATAAAAAACCCTAACCATTGTTTTAAATAGCAATTTAAGAATCTCATTGTTTTAGGTTGTGACTTTGTAAAATATGTTTAATGGACACATTTAAGATCAAATTAAAAATAGAGTATATTTATTTTTGAAGTTAAAACTTTATTTAAATGTAATTTCCAACATATACATATTAATATAATTTAAGAAAATTATAGGTGAATGAGAAATTGATCTAAAAACATCCTAGGTTGACATGTTTTGGTAAACCCAAAATCTTTTTAAAAAATTTATTCTATATTGAAAAGAAACAAAACTTTTTTAATATTTATAAAGTGGGTAGATGAAAAGTTAAATTAAGCCTAAAGAGTACCCAAACTTTTAGAGGAGAAAGGTTTTAAGCAAAGTTGGTTTTAGACTTAAACCCATGCATGTGATGTCTCGACTTATGTTCAAGCATAGCCATGACCCTATGTTTTATTTTATTTTAAAATAATATTTTAGTTGATAAAAGATTATTTTTTGCTAAGTCAAATTTAGACCTGGGCTTGTTCCATGAACTATTTATTCTAGCTCAATATTTATCCATTTTAGCCTATAAAAATTAATTGTCTTTTATAAAAGTTTTTGTTGTAAATTTAAATAATTTTTTCAACTAAAAATATAATAGATTTGTAGCCATTGTGTTCATATTTAACTCTTGATTTATGGTGGCTAATCAAATATTGAAAATATGAGGATTAACTGTAATTAATACTAGGATTAATTCTTTAATTTTTTAGCTTTCAAAACCTGTTATAAAAATGATTAAAGAAGAGTTTCATACACGAATATTTTAGATTTTTATACACTCTTTCTGACCTCATATTATATTGTTTTCTTTTTCTCTTTTCCTTTTATACTGTGGGTTTTCTCTCAATTCTAGGGTATCAATTCTAAGGTTATATAATCTTTGATTCAATTTTTTTATTTAGAAATACATTTACCTGGTGCTATTGAAATCTTGTGAGATATATTGTAAAAATTTTCAGCTGTACAAGTAAAGAGCAATAAAACCTTAAGAACAAAGAATTCATCATTAACAATTGCAAAAGTTTAATTAGTATAAAATCTTTCAACAAGTAAGAACCTTTATTTTTTTAATTTAATATTTTATATGTTTGATATGCATGCTAGAATTCTATTATTATATCTATGTGAAAGCATGTTTTCCATTATCTTGATGACTGTTTCATGTCATTATGTGCTTACTAGCAAAAAAACATATTCTAGTTTGAAAATTTATTTTTATAAATTACTGGTCAAACTAATTCAATATTGATTTCAATTAAAAAACATGTATTGTCACGTTTCATCTTTAAAAACCATGACTAATCAAGAAAACAATCATCACAATACCCATATATACATTTTAACCAAACATAATATATATTATAAACTTAATATTCAAAATTCACCTTCTAAATTTATAAACAAAGTTGCTATTTTATTCCTCTTTGGTGTTTAATGTCGTGAAATCTATAAAACTAGCATAATACATGTTAAAGTCATAACACAACAATGAAAAAACACATGTCATTACATATAATTATTATAAAAAAGCTTAAGAGGTATCATTGTTTCATTATACATACACACTCATTTTTCTTTTCACTACTCTAATAATATTATCATTTTACCTTTCATATAAAAGAAGCATTGCACTAACTTTGATGGTAATATGATCTTTTTCTTAGAATCAATTTGTCACTATCACATTGATTGAGGGTAAATTTGTTTTCCAAGGTTTTTAGCACAGTAAAATAATTAAATCATTCTCAAAAACAATATTTTTTTTATGGTATCCAAAAGTATTTTTGTATTTTTTTTAGAGTTCAATAAAATAACTTAATTACTTTTAAAGGCTAAATTTTCTATGTTAGTTTCCAGGTGCTATTTCGTATGTATATCATGTTTATCGTTATTACAATTAAGTTGACTTAGAGGTAATTAGATAATTTAATAAATAAAAGAATTATATAAAAAAACACATGTGGTTAATGCTTGCATTATATGCATTAATGTAGAGGTTGTTTTCTAAGCTCATTAGGGGATGCTTACGATGTCTTCAAGCGAACAAAATCAGGTTCTCATAATGATGTTCAAATTATCTCAATGACCCTTATATTCTTGGGTGGTGTGTGTGTGGCCAATAGGTCTCTGATTTGACATCATAGGTTTTTTCTTTTTCTTTCTAGTCTCTTTAATTTCCATGTCTGACCCTAGAAATTTTCAAAGCAACCCTTCATTTTGACTTTCCTTTGGATTTGGTCTCTTTTTTTTTTATTACTATTTATTTTTGAAATAATTTATAATTTGGGATTTTTTTTACTAATTTCACCCTCCAAGTTTTTTTGTATTTAAAATTTTATTTTTATTCTTTTGATTACTATTTGTTTTATTTGAAGTAATTCTTAATTGTTTTATGATTCTATCTTCTTTAATTTCTTTCCCCCCCCTCTCTCTCAAACATAAAGACTAATTTTTTTTTAAAAAAAATTGAACTAAAATATATAATTGAGAACTTTAAAGATAAAACAAAAATTCCAAACCAAAAACTCCCCAGAAGTATCAACAACATAGTGCTTTAAAATGGGGTGCACTTTTTATTTATTTTTCATTTTTATCCCTTCAATTTGTAATTTATTGCAAACAATGAAATCATTATATTTTTTGCAAAATCAAGTATAAATCCAAGATTTTTATTTCTAAGACTATAATAATGTTATAAAAGCAATTAAAAATAATTTTTATATTTAATTTTAAAACAAGACACAATATTGAAAATAATAAAATAATAATATAATGCTAAAAAATACAAGGAAAAAAAAATCATTCCATTGTGCAAATCCAACTTGTGCTTGCATGAGTAGGTTTTCACAAGGCCGTCTAGTTTTCTTATTAATTCCCCAAAAGTTTTATATCAAATAAAATAAAATAATACCCTTGTGATAGTCCCGCACATCTCCTCCCACTAAACAAGTATAAAACTATAAGAAATAAGAAAAACAATTATAGATAAATTTAAAAATATAACCTAAATAAGTATTCTCGGCTTTACCACTAAATAATTTTTCATTTATTTTTTCTTAAATCTTCAAATATTCTCAATTAATAATTTCCATTTATTTTTAAGACTTTTCATCCATATTTCTATGTAGATTATATTTTTTTAGTAAGAAAAAAAATGTGATTTTATAATAAACCTAATGTTTTCTTAGTGGATTCTAGCAACAATTGTTATTAAGAAGTTAAAATAATATGATTGTAAAATTAATACAAAAAAATAGTTTAGATGCTACACTATTTGAAAAAAGAAATATTGGTCAAATAACACACATTAAGGAGTGTTTAGAACTATGTTTCAAATAAATATTTTATTTTTATTTTGTAATTGAAATTGAATTTTTTGTTTTTTTAATCATTTTCATGTGCTATGTCAAAAATAATTTTTAAAAAATAAATAAAAATATCATTTCAATGCATTTCCAAATGAAAAATACTTTTAAAAACAACCTCAATCACACTTTAAAACAAACACAAAAAGTTTTAGTAAATAGTATAATTTGATACATGTTTTGATTGAAAACATTGACATTTAAAAGTGTCACTAATAAAAACAAGATATTTTAAATATATAGTCAAATGAGCTAAGAAAAATTATAATGAGGAGAAAGGATAAAAAAAAAGAGAAAGAAAGAGATTTTGAAAGTATATCAAACCTTTGATTACGATATCATTAGTAATATTAGAAGTATCTTGAAGAGATAAATTTAAAAACACCAAAAATATCATTAAAGATGACTAGAGAGGGTTTTTGGATGACTAACGCAACCCACTTTAATTATTGTTAATGATATTTATTGATGTTTTTGGATTTATTTTATCGATATTTTGTTATGATATTATAATTAAAAATTTTGATGTGTCTCTAATATTTTTTTTTCTTGTTTCTTATTGCAATATGTGTTAACTCATTTAACAATATTTTATTTTATTTCATGTTTTTCAATCATGACATCTATCAAATTATAATGTTTCAACAAAAAAATAAAATTAAACTTTTTTATTTTGGCATTTTTTTCTTTTCAAGAATGCTAATTTTCAAAAAAAGAAAATCTATTTGTACTTTGTTCAAAAACCGGAAGGGAACGTCGTCACGACCCTACCACCTATATCATTTAAAACGACAGGTCATTCGTAATTTTCCTGGGGGCATTTTGGTCCATGACTATAAACCTCAAAACCCATCGAGTAGAAGGGTGAGCAATGCAGGGTTTTGGATTCGGCCCCGTCGCTGATCAACTGTATACATTTTCTTTCACTTTTTCTCATTTTCTCGGTAACCAAGCAGCCTCGTTCTAAATCGAAGCAATGCAATCTCTCTACGGAACTTTATTTCGAAGACAAAATCTAAACAGCTCTCATTTCAAATCCACTTTAGCTTATTTAGCTATTACTGAAAGTAAAAATCATGGATTAACCCTTTTAAACTCAAATTCTTCGCCTTCAATTCGGTTCCCTGCGTCAAAGACTCAACTTTTTCGCTCATTTCACCACTTCTCTGTATGTTTTCCCTCCTTTTCCATTCAATTATTTTTTGTAAACTAAATCAGTTTTTTAAGTTTAATTTCTTAATTGATTCATGTGGCAGCCAAAATTTGGTACTCAAGCGGAAACGGGGGCGCTCTTGAATGGTGATGGGAGAAGCTGTACGATGAATTTGTCTTGCTATAGGAGCATGACAACAGTGGGAAATTCGGCTGAAGCCTCTCCAAAAGAGTCGCCTGCTCCTTTTGCGGATGTTCCTCCTCGCATCAAATTCAAAAGACTTGATAAAACAGCCAGGCATATAATGCAGGTAATTTAGCCGCTTTTTTTCTTAACAATAATTTCTGTTATTATTATTTTATGCACTATTGCTCAATAATTATTTTTTTGCAGATTTTGAATAAAGAAGCAGTGGAGGAAGTAAGGGCACAGAGGGAGATACCTGATATAAAGCCTGGTTATACTGTGCGACTCAAAGTGGTATGTTTTTTCTTAGGGATATTGTTATTTTTTGTTTAATTTTGCTGGTTGTGAAGGAAGACTTGATTGGCATGCTTTAATTCTGTTCCATTTTGAACCTTGCTATGAGCAGGAAGTGCCGGAGAATAAGCGGCGTGTTTCGACTATTATAGGCACTGTTATAGCTAGACGGAATGCTGGTATACACACTACTTTTAGATTAAGGAGGATGGTTGCTGGTGTTGGAGTTGAATCCCTCTTTCCACTGTAAGTGTTGATGGGGTATTTTTCTATTCAACGATCAAGCTGTGGCCCTGCTAGTATTTTATTATTATTATTATTATTACTACTACTTGCTGTCTCATAATGGAATTAAGATATGTGTGAAGTTCATGAAATTATACTTAAAAACTGAGACTCAATGACTTGGAGGACAAAACTTAGTATCTAGATGTTTAGGAATCAGTAAAGAAAGAAACAGTGAATCTTTTTGTAGGCAGTATTTGTATCATTATCCTTTTAAAAGACTCTCTATGCATGATTTTTTTAATGCCTGTTATCATTGATGGTGTGAGGTGATTTATGGATCTTAAAAACTGCTGGTTGTATTGATCTGCTTCTGTTTCACTTGCAGACACATTGAGCATTTGAATATCAATGAAGTCATATTGAGATCTACATATTTTCCCAAAAAAACATAATAAATTCCATTCACTTCGATGTGTTGAAGTTATAGTGTAGGCTCCTCCATTTCTCCCTGTTTTTTGTCCATATTGTAGATTGATCATGGGAAAAAAGGGATTTACGGTAACAACTCACATGTACATGGCAAGGTTTCACATAGTTTAAACTATGTGAACCTTGTCTCACTATTTACATAAATATTGATGAGAAGCCAGCATTTCCCTGTGGGATAGAGAATTAAATCCTTATCCTTCTGTTTTAGCTAGTTCGGAACTTGGTAAAATAGGAGATTATGTTTACCTTTATCTGCTGCAATTATAGAAATGGCAAGGGGACTTGCCTGGCTGTGATGCTTAAATAATGAGTCATGTTACCCCCTTCTTTGGTGCCCTTGGTTATCCAAGGCACATATGGCAAGAAATTGATGCCAAAGCATGACTAACAGCCCCTTGGCAGAGATATGCCAAGTATATGTGTAACAGAAATTTGAATGAAGGCACATCTTTTACTGATATACTTCGTCTTGATATTGATACATATAGGTCCTCTTGCTCTATTACTTTTCTGCTTTTCGAAAATCCTTAATCCTTTATTTGTTGTTATGTATTTATTTGTTAATTCCTTGAGTTGAAAAATATGTCATCCTACTCGCCTGCAACTTGAATGTCTTAAGCAGGCTATATGGAGTTCAATCCATAAACTTTTAAATTTAATTTATCTGTATAGGTATTTTTGTGTATGTTTGAAGATGATAGGAGTATTTGTTTAAATTTGAACCTTGTATGCTTTTGAGAGGGCATCCAGTTAAATGTTTTTATCCCATCACAAGCATTTCAATTTTCTCATCATCCTACCAAGCTAGGCAAAATTCACATGCCTGCATGTATATCTTTAAAATTCTTAACAAGATTTCTAAGTTCAATCTCTTCGATTTTCTCCTGTTTCAGTTCCAAAAAACGAACTACTAGATTACCAATAACAACACAATTATTATCTTGCATTAGATCTACAGATGTTTTGTATCTTGCAGTTATATACTTATATCAGTGTGTGATCAGCTGTGATAGAATAAGCCTAAGTGTGGAAAAAGCTAATGTGCTAATTGACAACTCATCTCCATGATGAGATTCCAGATTTATGTTTCCTATCTTTGTCTACCTTTTGTGTTTGGTTCTCATTGAAGTGAATGTTTTCTTGTCGAGATATTTTTTTTCCTCTCTCTAGAGAACAGGTGATACTTATCATCAATTTTTTATTGCTGGTTCTCTTCATTTCTGTATGGTGACCAAGGAAGTGGATGGTGAATGACAGGTACTCACCTAACATAAAGCAGATAGAGGTGCTCGATGACAAGAAGAAAGTGAGGAGGGCCAAGCTTTACTATTTAAGAGACAGGATGAATGCACTAAAGAAACGTTAGCAAGTTCTATATCTAGAGGGAGATAAATTATCTCTTCCTCGGGAAAGTTGGTGGATTGGATCATCCTTGCAAGAAAAGTTGCAGACTGTTTGTTTTCCAACTCCTTTTCAATGTTATTATCAGGTTTAATTTCAGGACCTTTTTGAAATTGTGGGATGAGGAAAGATATGAGGCCTCTGGTAGCGTATTCAGCAACCTGCATAAGTTGTTAGTGATAAAGTGGGAAAGAATCCTAAGAGCATAAAATTTTGTTTCTCAGTTTATCTTACATTACCTGCTTAATTTCCTTCATCAATTATACTACATAATTTTGAACATGCGACTTACTGAGCACAAGATCTTATGATAGAACAATAATATATGTGAATTCCCATATATTTTGGGTTTAAGCTGGGACATTTCAAAATAGTATGCTCATGCATATATTTTAAAGGATCTTTATTAAAATAATTATCAGTGTAATTTTGAATCTGCCGACCTTTCTCATAGCATGGATGACATATTTTGATTGGCTTGTGTAGGTAGAAAAATTGACAGCGCCATTCATACAAGCTAGTGCATTGCATCCTGAGCATATTTTTCTTGGCTTTAAAGTTTACAGAGAGAGATTACGTTGATATATTGTAAAGAAAAGGGAGGTCAGACTATGGGGGTGTTTGGGAGAGCTGTTGCTGTAGCTTTTGAAAGTGTGTTTCGTGCCGAAATACATTAAAATGATGTTTTTTTATTTTTTAAAAATTCAAAAAAAAAAAAAAAAATTGGACCAAAAGCACCCAAAAACGCTTTTGGGTGGCTTCCCAAACACCCCCTGTATGAACTCTCTTTTCAGTCCACTAACTTCTTCAATAAATGTTATTTTGCATCATTTGGATGGTTGATGATACAGAAACCTGGAGGATGTCAATTTCTTACCCTTACAGCTACTTGAAGGGTTTATTTTCTTATGAAAATGGCTGCCCATTCTTCCTCGAGTAATGCCTGGTATCTGACAGGAATAAATTTTGTGGTGGATAAACCCTGAAAGGTAAAAATGGAACACGAAACACCAAAATAGACAGAAAAGAAATGGACCCAGATAATGCCTTAATTTCAAAAAAATTGTTTCGGTCGTCATCTTCCAAACAGAAACGGTGTTCAATTGGAAATCTATTGCCCGGGACGGTTCTTATCCCGACAAGGCAGCAATTGTTGATTTTATATTGAAGAAAATGGAAATAATGACTGATATATGTGGATTAAGAAGAAGTTTGGGTTAATATAGGATAACAATCCAACCCAAAAATCAAGTCAATTCTCAAATTGTGCTTTATATCTATGACTTTTAGATTCTTTTCTAATTAAATATGGTCTCCCTTGCAATACAAGGCACATGCTCGAGTTTATCCACGAGGAATGGACAAGTCCTTCTAGTGACATCATCATCCAATTTTGGGTCCCTGAGATATATGTTATAAACAAGAGATTTTGAAATGACAGAAATAAGCTGAAGAAAAGGCTTAATTGAAATAAAATTAAATTTGCAAACACTAAAACCGGAAGAATTAATTAAATTTAAGGAGTTGATTACATTTTTAATGAGTTTAGTTGACTTAATTGGGGTTCAGTTAATGTTTAAAAGTCATTTAGATAAAAATAAAAGAATTAATTAAGTTTCAGGAATTAATCAAACTTTTAATAAGCATAATTGACTTCAATATAGGTTTAACTAATTAGAAAGAACATAAGGTTTGATGGGCAATTAGGGGTTTAGTTTAAAAAAATTCAAAATCAAGGGTCAAGGTGCAAAAGACATATTTAGGAATTGAAATGGATTAAATTAGGGGTCAAATTGAGATAAAGTATAAGTTGAATGATCAAATTGCATAATTTGAAAGCCAAAGACTAGTTCATAAGAGGCAAGTGAATTAAATGATTCCAATAAATATTTCCAGGGATGTTCTTGAAAAAATTGAAAAGTTTTTGGATTAATTGAGGATGCATATGCTTAAATTAAAAGTACATGTACTAGAATGGAAATCCTTTAAGCCCAAATTCAAAACCCTGATTTTTAGGAATTAAAAAAACAATGTTTTAATAAAAATTTAACGAAGAAACTAAGTGATGTGTCATTCAACGACTAATCTTTTTCTCCTTCACCCAAAAAGCTAATCAAGAAATCATCTTTAAAAGAATGAATGTGGCGACTTTGACTATCACATGGGCTATAATTGGCACCAAAAGCTGGAAAAAAACACTTTATCTACAAAGTTGAACCATCATTATCAAATATTTATACCCTATTTGGCTCAATGAACTCAATGACTTTCCATCTCTTGTCAATTCCTTTTGTTTTGATAGATTCAAGGTGATCAAGGACTAATATTTTAATAAGTAAATGTGAATTTATAGAGCTCCAAATCAAGTGTGGTTTGTTTTCAGTGGTAGGCTTCCATCCCTTGTACATGATTCAATTACATCAATCGTACATTTATGTTTAAGGCTCTATAATGAATTTGTCAAAGTACCCTACATAATTATCCTTGATTGAAGAAAAAAGAGCTATAAATAATTAGGTTATTTTCTCTTGTTAGGATTCATTTCAAATGGAATCCAAACACTATAACTTTTAGTGAAAAGTTATAAAAGAGAGAGAGGGGAGGAGATGATCTTCTATAACCACCTATATTTTGAAAAACAACTACCATGTTTTTGTAACCTCCTAGTTTTGATTTAGCTTATAAAAACATTTTTCTTCACAATTGAAAAAAAAATGAGAGATGAGAAAAAGGAAGGGATATTTTAGAGAAAAACAAGAGAAATACTATAGGTAAATATAAAAGATAGTATGTAAAGGTAGAAATAAAGAAGAAAAACATACAAACAAAGAATTAGAAGCTAAATACAATAAGAAAAACAGAAAAGTTACAAGAAAAAAATGCAACATTCTTGAAGAAGTTATACCCTGAAATTTGATAAAAGGGTATAGCTAAATGAGCACACCTTCTTCAATCCTTGTTAAAGTTATATTTTGAATGTTTGCCTTTAATTCATGGTGGTTATGTTTGTATTTAAGGTAATTTATTGTAGATTATGTTTATAGAGATGATATTTAAGGTATTATTTTGGAAAGTAAGCTTAAGATAACATTGAATACAAAGTTTTTTTTTTTTTATGATTGCTAGTGTCATATTATTTGTATGTTTAAGTAGTAGCTATGATATTTTGAAGTTTTGTTTAGTGATTTGAGTTTGTTTTTTTATTACATGTATAGAGAAATGACTTAACAAAACTATAACTACAAGTTGCCTATGATATGATTTTAGGTTTAATCAAGTTATGTTCATGTTAAGGCCGATAAAAATAAATAGATGTTTAATCAATGTAACAATGTTTATGATTGAAGAAATGTGTTTTTGAAGATTCTATGATTTGATATAAGACTTTTACATTCTCTTTATTTTCCTAAAAACTTTGTGATTTTATTAATGTTACAATAAGTGATAGAGAATAATATAAATCATATTATGGGGCCTCACTTACAAGCTTAAGCTTTTAGGTAAAATGGTTCCTTAGCATGGTATCAAAACCTTGTTGACCCAATGGTCACAAGTTTGAATCTTACCATCTCCATTCTATTTGATAAAAATCAAGCACAAGGTAATGAGCCTGTGCAAATTTCAAGCCCAAAGGGCTTTCGCTTAAGGGGGTGTGTTAGAGAATAATATAAATCATATTCTGGGACTTTACCTATCAGCTTGAGCTTTTAGGTGAGATGGTTCCTTAACAATAAACATGTCTAAGCCATTATCGATAGGTTCAAGTTATTATTATGGAATTTTAATTATTTTCTAGATTTCATGGTTTTGTGGTTTGAATATTCATAAGTTCTTTCTCTTGATTTCTTACAAACTAATATTGTTATATATCTTATGCTTTTAAATCCAAGTCTAAACCTATGCACTATCATTATTTTCCATTGATTTGTCTATTAAAGACATGGTTTGGATTAAATGATCCTAATTAATTTTGAATATCTAGGTTTAGGTGCAAGACTATCGGGTTTGATTCAAGTAATTTACAATTTGTTTTTCTTATTTAATGCATCGTTATGTTTCAATCTTTCATACTACATCTATATATGTATTTGATTTGGTATAATCTATCATTTATCTTCAAATTGAATTTTTGGGTTTATTCGTGTTCATAAGAAGATTTAACCCAAATCAACCATTTGATTTTTGATCTTTATGTTCTAAGTGTAAGTTGAGTTTCTAGGCTTTGAGCCAAGATTGGAAAGCCTAGTTCAGGTTGTTAGACCAAGCCCTTTAAGACTTAAGGTGAAATGATAGTTTACTTAAGAAAAAAAAGTGTTTACGGGTCCTTAATTCATGTTTAGCAAACAAGTTTTTTAGTAAATTTTCAAATTAATGAGTTTTGGTTAAGGGTGTATTTGAAAAACACTTTGTAATATTTTTTAGATTTGTATTTTGTTTTAGTGTTTTGCTAAACAAAACCTTCAATTTAAATTTTAGGTAATTAAGGGTTAATTTTGCAATTAATTTTGGTTTTCTCACATATTTTTATCCTTTTATAGTTAATATTTAGGATTGTGATCTTATACATAAGACACTTTTTTGTATTAAATTAACCAATTTTAATAAAAATAGAAAAAAAATATAAAGAAACTACTATTTTTTCAAAAAATATATTTATGTTTTGAAATTGCATATGGCCAAGTTTTCTAAGAAAAAATCATGTTTGCACTTTTAATAAAAAAAATAAAAACACATAAAATATGAAAGAAAAGGAAAAAAAATATTTTGCATCATTTAACATCTCTTCAAAAAAAAAAAAAAAAGGTTTTGCATGCATCATGGATTTAATAACTAGTTTAGTAAAGCCATGTAGACTTGACCAAAATTTCATAAAACTAAGAAAATATATTTGTTTATTTTTAATATCAATGATTATGAACTTATATGTAAGATTATTCTCAATATTAAATAAACAATAAATATAAAAACTATGGCTTTTAGAATAACTAGATTTGATTCAACAAGCCTTGTCCACTCACTGTGGTGGACTTGCTTTAATCAATAACCAAAACAATGGTTGAAAAAAACATAATAGAGATTGGTCTATTCACTATGGTGGACCTGTTTTAACCAATAACCAGATCAATGGTTGAAAAAAACATAATAGAGATTTAATAATAATAAAAGAAGTGAGCAATGTATCTTATCTTAAATAAGGTATATTACAGGTGATATTATTCTTTTTATGTATAGCTAGTTCTCTTATCCAAACTCTAAACACCAATTAAGATTTCTAGTTAGCAAAAATATTAGGTGATGATTCTAAACCATTTCAAACCATAAAAAGGACAAGAATTCATTGTGTTTTCCACACCTGTCAAATCCTGATTCAAGAGAATAATTGCCATATTGTTGTATGTGTGCAATAATAAGGATTAGTTCTGCCTAAATTAGTGACTCATGCTATAATCAAAACATTTATTAACATAAAAAAAAACAAAGAATAATCATATGCCACTACCATGTTTTCTAAAAATAAAAAATAAATACACCAATTATGAAAAATATATTGAGTTAAACAAAAAAACAATTAATCATACGATGACACGCACAAAAAATCATATAACAATATTCTATTTTTTTATTTAGAAATATATTAAAATAATATTTTTTATTTTTAAAAAATCATATTTTTTGTTCCTAAAAATATAAGCAACTCAGCTTTCCTTCCTGCAACGCTTTTCTTTTCTCTGTAGTCTTTACTCTACCGTTCTATTTCCCACTACTTCCTTTTCTATTTCTGCCGTTTCTCCAACCATAACAGCACTGTTCTTTTTTAATTTTGATTCATCTTTAATCACATAACAAAAAGCTTCCTTTCTTTGAGAAACTGAGGATGCCCCAGGAATACTCGTCCGAGCCAGACCCGGATGAGTCTGATACTGAGTTCATAGAGATTGAGCCCACTGGTCGTTATGGTCGGGTATGTATTATTTTTCTTTCTTTTTCAAGTCATGTAATTTGAAAATTTCCATTTAAGTTTCTGCCTTTTGTTTTTGGCGATCAAAGTTGAATTAGACCATGTTAGAAATATATGATACTGTTGCCATGTCTCTTTCTCAGGTCAATGTTTGGTGATTTTATTAGTTGCTTTGGCATTTTGTTTAGTTTTTGTTAATGGGGTTCTTTTCTTCTTCCTTGACTTTCTTGCAGTATAAAGAGGTATTAGGCAGGGGCGCTTTCAAGAAAGTGTATCCTTTTCTTTTTTGTACAATTTTGACACTTTACAATGGAAGTTATTGTATGTACTGTTTCTTTGTTTTTTTTTTTTTTTTTGTGTGTGAGATGCAAGTAAGGACTAATGAGTGTGTGTAATTCTATATGGTGTTGTCCTTGATTGAATCATGGGGGTTTAGATATAGAGCATTTGATGAACTTGAAGGAATAGAAGTAGCTTGGAATCAAGTTAAAGTGGCAGATCTATTGCGTAATTCGGTGGATTTGGAGCGTTTGTATTCTGAAATTCATTTGCTTCAGACTTTGAAGCATAAAAACATTATCAAGTTTTACAATTATTGGGTCGATACCAAAAATGAGAACATCAACTTCATCACTGAGATTTTCACTTCTGGGACATTGCGGCAGTAAGTTCATGAGTTCTACTAATTAAAAATTTCTTGTTTTTTGATCTTAGTTTGATTGTGCTCTTGGTTGACTTGAGGAGCTTATTTACTTGCGTTGTAGGTATCGGCAGAAGCATAAGCATGTAGATCTAAGAGCATTGAAGAAATGGTCTAGGCAGATTTTAGAGGGACTTTTGTATCTTCATAGTCATGATCCACCGGTTATTCACAGGGATTTAAAATGTGACAACATCTTTGTTAATGGAAACCAAGGTGAGGTGAAAATTGGTGACTTGGGTTTGGCTGCCATTCTTCAGCAAGCTCGGTCAGCTCATAGTGTTATTGGTGAGGACTGCTTTCTGATGATTTTCATTTTTTTTTTTTTGACATGGAAGGTGTTCTGGAGGTTTTTGTTATCTGTTGGCAATGATAACAACATTGTTAGTGCGGAATTAGGTACACCAGAGTTTATGGCACCAGAGCTATACGAAGAGGAGTATAATGAGCTTGTTGACATTTATGCCTTTGGCATGTGCTTGCTGGAGTTGGTGACTGTTGAATATCCATATGTGGAATGCACCAATGCTGCTCAAATATATAAGAAAGTGACATCAGTAAGGGATTTGGAATCCTTGCCCAAATTTAAATTTATTGAACAAACTACTTCTGCAATTTATATTCTTGCTATTTATCTTCTGTCTTAGCGTAGACTATTTTTCAACACCATTCAAAAGAACAAAAGAAAAAAGACAAATTTTAATGCAATTCTGCTTTTGTAGCTAAATATGTTGCTGCATCTTTAGCTTTTAAATGCTGTGCAGTCCTGGTAGTTTAGCTTGTCAAACTCTATTGGAAATTGATTTTCTTTATTCTTGCAGAAAGTTGTCACTGCTACCTGGTTTAATCTCTCTTATCTTTCCCCTTCCCTCTTATCTGTCTCCTTCCAGTCATGTCTACATAATTCATTGGACAACAGATTTTTTTCAATCTTGATCTTATATGTATGTTGTAAAGTGAAAACCCTGTATTAATCTTTTGGAGTCTGTTCTCAAAAGACTTTATTGTTCTTGTGATAGTTTATGATATGAGCATCAATTCACTTATTGGTGAAAGAATGTGTGACTAACATGATGTTCATCTTTCTAGGATGTGATTGCTTTTCATTTCTATAGTTACTAAATGACATATTATCGTATATACCATTGAACCTCAATATGCTTGAATATGGTGTTTTCATGCATGTGCTGTTTTCCTCCTTAACATGTGCTGACATTACCTCAGATGTCTTCAGTAGGACAGTTGGAATTTGTAGAGCAGAAGGTTGCATACTTTTCTGCAGAGCATACCTCTAATAACAGCCATCTAGTTTTCAATGACATTAGAAAAATTTCTGCTAAATAGGGTTTTGATGAATGGAGAAAAGGTAGCTAACCTCGTCATGTTCCCATGCTTTTGTTATCAGATTAGATCAGACACTGGGGCTTTTAGGCCTCCATGCATTGATTAATGTCACCTCTCCTTGCTCAGTTTTTTCTGAATCAAAGCTTGTCCAGCCACCCTACTAACATCCCAATTTATTCACAATCAGTGGTAGCATATTTTTCTTTGTGTTTTACTTTATGTTTCTAAATTGTCACCTTGGCTTTTCTTTTTCTTGAAAGGGAATTAAACCAGCATCATTAGCGAAGGTGAAAGATCCTTCTGTCAAAGCATTTATAGAAAAATGTATTGCGAAGGTCTCAGATCGATTGTCGGCAAAGGAACTTTTAATGGATCCCTTTCTTCGATCAGATGAAAATGAAACTGCTGGTCGCTCTTCTCGACCCAAAGCCCATTCTTCAGGTAAACTCAAATAGCCTCCAAATTCTTTGGTGTTCAAATGCTTTTACACTCGGTTTGGTAAAAAGAAAGTCATGGATGGGAAAAATGAGAGAAAAATGAATAGAATCCTTCTCTTTTTGTCTATCTACGACAAACAATAAAAAAAAATATTCTAGTGCTTAAATCCTCAACAATTTGGTGGAAAACGCACAATTCATAACTAGAACATTTGTTGTCTTTTTTGCCCACATTATCAACCAAATTAGAGGAACATGATTCCTTTTCAAAATTTCCCCTCACTTGTTTGTAAGACAACCACATCATTAGTGTTTTTGGCTCTTAACACCTTGCTCTAATTGCAGGTGGTAGTTCTGATCAGATTGATGTTAATGCAATTGCTAAGGATTCTTCTGATGAACCAAGCAGAGATTTCACTGTTCAAGGTCAGAGGAAAGACAATAATACAATATTTTTGAAACTAAGGATAGCTGATTCCACAGGTTCTCTCTCTCTCTCTCTCTCTCTCTACACTCCCCCACCCACCCACCATTAGAGGTAGTCCATCAGCATCCACAAATGATTCTAATTAAAAGCTGTCTTCATACGTCCAGGTCATATCCGCAATATCCACTTCCCATTTGATGTTGAAGTAGATACAGCAATTGCAGTTGCTAGTGAAATGGTGGAGGAGCTGGATCTGACTGATCAAGATGTTTCAACAATTGCTGTTATGATTGATTCAGAAATTCAGTCCCATATTCCCAGTTGGGCTTCCCGCAATGTTTCACCAGAGAATTTAGTTGCTGAGGACTCAGAACCTCCTTTTGAAACTAAGGATGAAGGTTCACCTTTGTCAAATGAATCCATTCCCTCTCCTGGCAATCTTGTATTGGAAAGATTGCCTTCAGGTCGTAAGTATTGGTCCGACTCACCTAAGGATGTTGATGGAAACTCTCCAAGCAAGCTTGGACGTTCAAACTTGTCTTATCATGAGCCTTCTCTAAGTAGTCCAAATGCTGCTAAGTCACGTGGACAGTTGGAGGTTCAGAGCATGTCCGATGATGATGATAACAGTGCAAAAAATGAAAGTAACATATCTGATGATTTGCAATTTTCTAATAGAAACAGCACATCTGTCAAGATCATTGCTGAGAAACTTGATAAACTTCTGGCAATGCAGCAACAAGAGCTAGAGGAACTAAAGAGGAAGCACAAAGTAGCCATATTAGACCTTCTGAATGAAGTGCCTCCAGAAATTCATCTGGATGTTTTAAATATATGTAAACTGAAAATACCTGATTATGAAATGCTGTGATACAGTGCTTGTTGTGTTAGAGATATGGGCTACCATATAAAATTTGAAGGGTATTCCATTGAATATGTTTATTACAGAAGACCTGCTTGACATGCCCTGAAAGACAATGCTGTGATATCAAATCATGACAGACGACAGAGCAGAATCATAGCATGAAAATACAGGTGATAAACTCTACATGTGCTCGAAACAGACTCAGCAGCACAATATCTTACATCGATATTTTAATTGAGCTGCAGAGAGGAGGCAAGGCCCAGCAAGTCATGTATTCTTGTAAGAATAGCTCACCTAAAATTCTTCACCCCAACTCCACGGTTTTATAACCTATTATTTGTCTTCTCTACAGTCTGATATGGGTCTTCAGAATCTTGTTGAATGTATACTTGTACATGTGTTTCATTTGATTGAACTACACTAATCTTGCCGGTTCAAAATTTGATGGAGTTATCGTGCTCACCTTTTCTTATCACACTCGTTAAGCAATTTAATGTTATGAAGGGTGTGGATTTAATGAGACTTGAAGCACTATTTTGCCATTGGTGCCTTAATTTTTTTGTTGGTTCTTTTGCGTTTTATCTTTTTAGTGGATAGAGTTTGGGGCGCGGCGCTATTGGTTGTCTTATGAAGTGGTTGAAATTCTTTACAAGTAAATTGATACGGTGGCTGCCCTGATCAGCTTGTGAAGCATCAGGCTGAGTCGCAAAGACAATAATAAAATCTAGAAGATTGTTTTGTTTTTCCTGTTCTTTTTCTTAGTCGTGACGTTTATCATGTCCAAAATACTCTTTATCGGCTAATCAGAACAGAGCTGTCAAGTGATTCTTTCTGGCGGGTAACTCTTCAATGTTAGCAATCTCCAGGAAAGAGGTAGTTAGCAATGGTTGTATCTCTTACGAAGCAAGGGTTAAAAAAACCCTAATGGAATTGAGCTATAGGCTTCTGGCTACCTCGAGTTCCATATTTAAAAACAAATTTAGGCCTTCCTCATTTTTTTTTTTATAGCTTTGAAACGTGTCACAACATGCTGAGATCTTGATTCCCGGAAGCACCATTTTGCTTGCAATTTACCTCACCCCCAACAAATCTGGAAAGGAATCATTGATTTCATTGCATCTAATATGGTGGATCAGAAGTTGGTGTATCTTGGATTCTTGATGCTTTCTGGATGCACATCTCTCTCCTCTTAGAAGAGCCAAATGAGAACTAAAATTTTCAGCTTTTCCCCCCATGATTTTGCTGCTCGAAAGTATAGCCAAATATAAGCTAAAATGACCTTTCAATTAAAGAAAAATTACTCTACATATCTATCAAATGAATCAGAAGTATTAAAATAGATCACTGAAACATTCATTTTTTCATCTCCACAATTTTTCTCAATGCTTTTCTTAAAAAAAAACCAAAAGCATTAATTTTAAATATATTAAAATACAAATGGATGATTAAAATACCTTTTTTCCATTAGTGGGTACATGAGAGAAATAACTATATTTACATTATTAAAGAAACTAAATCAGCAATTTGCCATTTTCTACAAAGAACAATACGGGTACGCATGACAAAAAAACAGAACCAAAAGCTTTGGAAACAATCCTTCCATTAGCAAGAAGCATCAACCACATTCATTTTTCTCAACATGGTTCAATGGGATGCACAAAATAGAGCCGATAAGAAATACAATATACAGAAGAAAACTAGAACCACAAGAGAATAGGGAAGATCCCTCATTTTGGAATCTTCTCATAATTTCACCCTTTCTCTCCAAGTCTACCTGTTCAAATAACCGATTGCATTCTAGAAATTGCAAAAGATAATCAAAATGTGCAAAGATTGCCTATTTCCACATTATTTCAATCAAAATCCATTGGTTTCCCACACTAACCAACAGACCATCATAATTTAGGCATCTTCTCATAATTTCACCCTTTTTCTCCAAGTCTACCTGTTCAAATAACCTATTGCATTCTAGAAAGTGCAAAAGATAACCAAAATGTGCAAAGATTGCCTATTTCCACATCATTTCAATCAAAATCCATTGGTTTCCCACACTAACCAACAGACCATCATAATTTATTCTTAATTCTAAATCATTTTTCGAGAACAGAAAAAAAAACTAGCACTGCAGCATCACGACAACAAACTAAGCAAAACCCATCACAAAATTACGAAGCAACACTTTTAGTGAAAAGAAAATCAAATCATATATAATTAACAAAAAGAGCAGATGCTCAACATAGTCTGACAGTTAATATCAACAACTAAAAGCAAGCTGTAGTAGCATTGTCATACTTAGAAAGGAAAAGCAGCAATGTTTCTTCATTTAAAAGCCAACAACTTTTTCTTCATCTCCTCATTCTCTCAAGCTTTACTTCTCAGAGGAGTTGGGCCCTCTCTTCTTGCCAAATCCCACAACTGTACACATAATAAATTCATTATTTATTGGTTCTGCTACCGGAACAAGAACCTGCAGTTAAATACATAGATGGGAAAGAGAGATTGCCTGCAGTGACGAAACGGCGGTTGTATTGCATCCTCTTGTGGGCACGGCCACGGGGCTTCTTTTTCTTGTCCTGCTTTGCCACTTTGGGAGTTTGGCCTCTCACCTTACCAGCACGAGCTAGAGAACCATGCACTTTACCTGCAAATCAGACCCAATGTTAAGAAGGGATAAAATGAAGAAAAACATTAAGCAACATCTCAAAGAGAAGATCAAGATCCAGGGGTTTACCCATGACTAATGCTGCTGCTGTTTCCCTTCCACGCAGCGAGAATATGGCTGGAGTTCAAGGAGCCGCTAGGGTTTTGTCTTCGCAGCCTAACTCTTCTGTACATTTACGTTGATAAGTGGGCTTGGTCCGTCCAATGAAAATTGGTTTGAACTGGGCTTTGTCTCAGACCCATCTGTGTTGGGAACTGAATAACTATTATTATTATTATTATTATTATTATTATTATGTGATCTAATTTGTCTCTTAATCCTAAACCAAGTTATTATTTCTTTTATATTTTTTTAGTTATTAATAAGTTTATTTTTTTATTTCATTACCAAGAACCTAACTTTTATTAAAAAAAAAATATCTCATTATAAAATATCACATTTGCTTTATTATCATGTGAATATATTAAATAAAAATAATTTATATAATAAAATTATATTGATTTTTTAATGTGGCATGACTTTGATAGAGAGTAATAGATTTATTAACTCAAGTTTACTTTTTTTAAAAACAATAATGAGTCTTTTTGCTAATTTATCCTTTAATATTAAATTAATTTAAGATTTAGGTTCTCAATTTATTTTTTTCAATATTATTTTTGTTTCTTTCATGATTATCCCGCAACTTTTCGCATATCAACCGAATTGACTTAGGTTGATCCAGTGTGTTTTTATCTTAATATTAAATAAAAATATAATCTAATATTCAATTGATTTTAAATTCATGAATAAAATATTCTTATTTTTTAAAAGACATTTTAACAATACTTAGATTATTTCTGTTGATAATATCTCACCTTACCAGCACGAGCTAGAGAACCATGCACTTTACCTGCAAATCAGACCCAATGTTAAGAAGGGATAAAATGAAGAAAAACATTAAGCAACATCTCAAAGAGAAGATCAAGATCCAGGGGTTTACCCATGACTAATGCTGCTGCTGTTTCCCTTCCACGCAGCGAGAATATGGCTGGAGTTCAAGGAGCCGCTAGGGTTTTGTCTTCGCAGCCTAACTCTTCTGTACATTTACGTTGATAAGTGGGCTTGGTCCGTCCAATGAAAATTGGTTTGAACTGGGCTTTGTCTCAGACCCATCTGTGTTGGGAACTGAATAACTATTATTATTATTATTATTATTATTATTATTATGTGATCTAATTTGTCTCTTAATCCTAAACCAAGTTATTATTTATTTTATATTTTTTTAGTTATTAATAAGTTTATTTTTTTATTTCATTACCAAGAACCTAACTTTTATTAAAAAAAAAATATCTCATTATAAAATATCACATTTGCTTTATTATCATGTGAATATATTAAATAAAAATAATTTATATAATAAAATTATATTGATTTTTTAATGTGGCATGACTTTGATAGAGAGTAATAGATTTATTAACTCAAGTTTACTTTTTTTAAAAACAATAATGAGTCTTTTTGCTAATTTATCCTTTAATATTAAATTAATTTAAGATTTAGGTTCTCAATTTATTTTTTTCAATATTATTTTTGTTTCTTTCATGATTATCCCGCAACTTTTCGCATATCAACCGAATTGACTTAGGTTGATCCAGTGTGTTTTTATCTTAAGATTGCCTGCAGTGACGAAACGGCGGTTGTATTGCATCCTCTTGTGGGCACGGCCACGGGGCTTCTTTTTCTTGTCCTGCTTTGCCACTTTGGGAGTTTGGCCTCTCACCTTACCAGCACGAGCTAGAGAACCATGCACTTTACCTGCAAATCAGACCCAATGTTAAGAAGGGATAAAATGAAGAAAAACATTAAGCAACATCTCAAAGAGAAGATCAAGATCCAGGGGTTTACCCATGACTAATGCTGCTGCTGTTTCCCTTCCACGCAGCGAGAATATGGCTGGAGTTCAAGGAGCCGCTAGGGTTTTGTCTTCGCAGCCTAACTCTTCTGTACATTTACGTTGATAAGTGGGCTTGGTCCGTCCAATGAAAATTGGTTTGAACTGGGCTTTGTCTCAGACCCATCTGTGTTGGGAACTGAATAACTATTATTATTATTATTATTATTATTATTATTATGTGATCTAATTTGTCTCTTAATCCTAAACCAAGTTATTATTTCTTTTATATTTTTTTAGTTATTAATAAGTTTATTTTTTTATTTCATTACCAAGAACCTAACTTTTATTAAAAAAAAAATATCTCATTATAAAATATCACATTTGCTTTATTATCATGTGAATATATTAAATAAAAATAATTTATATAATAAAATTATATTGATTTTTTAATGTGGCATGACTTTGATAGAGAGTAATAGATTTATTAACTCAAGTTTACTTTTTTTAAAAACAATAATGAGTCTTTTTGCTAATTTATCCTTTAATATTAAATTAATTTAAGATTTAGGTTCTCAATTTATTTTTTTCAATATTATTTTTGTTTCTTTCATGATTATCCCGCAACTTTTCGCATATCAACCGAATTGACTTAGGTTGATCCAGTGTGTTTTTATCTTAATATTAAATAAAAATATAATCTAATATTCAATTGATTTTAAATTCATGAATAAAATATTCTTATTTTTTAAAAGACATTTTAACAATACTTAGATTATTTCTGTTGATAATATTTTTATTAAGCTTGGTTAGTTGATTTTAATAGATTTAATAAACTTGATTAATTTAATAATATGACTATAAAAAATTAATGACAGTATATAAATAACAATAACTAATAAAAAAACTATTAATATTATAAAAAAAAAAAAACACCCTCTAAATATTCGGAAAAGGACCTTACAATTTTATTGGATAACAAAGTAAAAATCAAATGAGAAAATGATAATCTTATAAATAGAGAAAAATAATAATCTAAAACTCACAACCTAACCTGAGTTATCATGTCAAATTAACAATTTAATTGAACAATAATGATAACCTTGTACAAAATAATGAAAGGAGAAACTAAAAAAAAAAAAAAAACATAATATCAAAAGAATGAGAACCAATTCTAATATAAAAATTAAAAGAAGTTAAATAAAACAACAACGGGTAAAATTGAAAAATAAAATAACTCAATACAGTGAAAAAATAAAATAGCAGTAAAAGAATGATGATCAAATTTGGTACAAAAATTAAATGAAATAAAATATTAAGGGACAAAATTGAAAAATAAAAATATTCAAGAAAAGGAAAAGGAAATAATCAAGAGAATACAGACAAAATATTATAGATAAAAAAAATGATGAAATTGAAAAATAAATTTATTATTTCAAATAAAAAAATAAAAATCAAATCTAAAAAAATAATTAAAAGGCAATATTTAAAAACTTATAGTGCCTGTTTGGCACTGTGGCTGTACCGCCGTTTTGCCAAAATTTGATTTTTTTTTATTTTAAATGAATTATTTTTTTATGTTTTTAGATCATTTTAATGTACTGATGTCAAAAATAATTTTTTAAAAATAAAAAAATATTATTTTAATATATTTCTAAATAAAAATCACTTTAAAAAACAACTACAATCGCATTTCCAGACACCCCATATTCATGCTCTGAAATCAAGGAGATAAAAAAGAAAAGAAAAGGCTGTCGGTGTCAAAATAAAGATTTGTTAGATACACATGCCGCCCAATAAGTTGTCAAAATGGAATTTGAATTTCGCCTGAGCAAATGCTTGCACTCATCAGCTATTTTTTTGGAAATAATATTTTATATTTAATAAATTACTAAATTACCCCTCTAATGAATTTTATTATAACAAAGAAAAAAAAACAAATGAAAAATACAACCCCCCTATATATCAGCTTAATATTTTTTTTAAGAGTAATTCAATAATTTTGCTATGCTTAAGAAAGAAAGAGCTTAAGAATTCCTAGGAGGCTTAATTTAATAATTATTTTTTATTTTTAAAGATAATTAAGTAATTTGATCATTTATCCTCTCATTAATATGATAATAACCTAAGATCCATGTGAAAAAAACCATACTACCCTAACAAGTTTGAGCAAAACAATTATTTTATTGCTCCAATCCAATTTCAATACAAATTGTTTCTTAATCTAAAATAAAAATAGAACCCTTTTATTATTTTAAAAGATAGAAGTTAATATGCTGTTTAAATTAGTCCGAGACATGGTGTTTTATGTCTTGATCATGAAAGCCGCCGACAAGAGAAATAATAAAGGGAAGTCGGGAGGCAACTAAATAAATTTTTGAGCCTCAGAAGTATACACTATTATTATTAAATACTTAAACTCGTCTTCTTGAACTACAAATGGATGATTTAGCTTGGTATTAAGCCTAGAAGAGTTCTCTGTAAGTAGTCATGACAGAAATCATGCAGCTTCTACAGTGGCTGCATATATATATATATATATATACTCAAAATATATGCACTGCGCACTTGATCGTAGACTTTCTAGAACTTGTTGCGTGGAAACTACGCGGCACCCTAAGATCATGCACCAGCACCAAGAACTTATGTCCCTTGATACAGCGTCACTGGTAGCGAAGAGCTCTAGAGGATCGTTGATGCAATCAACTGTTGAACAAAAGTTGATTTCTGTCTCTGCTCTTCATAGTCCACCTGACTTCCTCCATCAAGTGAAGACATCCCAGAGCTGCAAAAAGAAATGAAAATAGTGATTTCCCATGGCCAGGCCTTCTCATTCATTTATCCGAAGGCAGATATCAGTGGCACCTTCATTTGAATGTGATCCATAATAGCTGGTCATGGAAACTGCAAATCTTGGTTTAGCAGTATATAGTTCTTACACTACTTTAACGTTCATTGGTTATTGGCTGCTTATAGTTTCTGGTTTTAGACTCTGGTTCTCTTCAAAATAAAATTTAACGCTCAAGGCAAAAAATTTTTTTAAAAGAAAACGTTATGATGCCATGAAAGGAAAAATACCTTTTTGAATCAGACGCACTTTTGTCGACAGGTTCATCATGCTGGCTTTTTCTAGGATCTGAAAGGGATGGATTGACCACAAAGGGTGAAAGGAGTGGATCGGGAGCAGATTCATGTGTGTTAGTCCTTCTATTGGTTGAAGATCCAAGAAATGAGCTCAGATCCTTGCCAAGCATAGCTGAACTACCAGTCAAAAGGCCAGATTTTTTATGTTTTCTCCTGTGCTGCGAAGGACAAAGATATATGTTTTCAGGTGAAATCAAAGCATAAAAAAGTGCTTAATATATTATTTGATCAATGCTACAAAGATACGGTAGTTTGGCCAGGAGTTTTGTAGCCAAACCCAACTGACTAAAGCTTAATTGACCTGTTCTTTTTCACTTGAAGGTCCAAAACAGGTGAACTATACCTTCAACGAAGTTGCATGATGCACTATGAAATGTTCAATCGCATCTTTCCCTAGATTTGCTGCACAAAGGGGACAGACCTGAGACAGAGCAAGCCATCGAATTCAAAATTTCCATTGAATAACAATAAATATCGCATGCAGAACCTCCAGATGTCCAATTATAGTGAAGGTTCTAATTTATCTTCATTAGCAAATCAAGATGAACCGCATGGGGGAGGTAATATGGATGCAGGCCAAACATACACGTAATATACATTGGTATCAATTAAAGACAATCACATACTGCATTTTTTAGAGCAAAGCAGTGTTCATCCTGCAGATGGCTACAGAACACATGAACTTCAATCTCCACATAGCAGAAGGGGCATGGAAAGAGTGCTCTTGAATTGTCATCTCCATCTGAATCATCCATTGTCAAATGATTGCCTGTTGATACATAACCGAGAGCGAAGTCAGTGAGATTACTGTTTTACGAATGACATGGTCAACAAACTTGGAAAATCACTGATCAGTGCAGACGTAAAACAGCACACCATCTTACAAAAGCTAGTGCAATAGCCGAAAGTCAGTAACACAAACTACTGATTCAGCGAATAAAACTAAAAGAACAGGGATGGAGAAAAGCAGAGAAAACAATAAAGAATAATGGCTTAATACAAACCATCAGATCATCAAACACAGATCATCATATGTATAATAGCAGCACTAACCTCAAATATGCATGTCTGTACATAAACATGGATTCATTCTATCTAATCCAATTTCTAAGAGTTCAGACACCATTTAACAATTCAACTACTATACTTTAAACTACAATTACAACTCTCTTCTCTAATCTTCCAATATCAAACAAACAATTACTTGAGCAAAATCTAACTAGTGTTTGGGAAGAAGCTTTTCAAGGCATTGAATGCCTGAAGAAAATTCACATCTTCCTTAAAAGAAACAAATTATCAACCACTTCATTGAACTATCAGTCCTTCTACTAGCATCTGCCACACCTACTCCAAAACCAATGCTTTTCAGAACTTAGAGCTCCATCAATTACAAAATCCAGTCTCTTGCGATTATCAAAACCATTTAATTCCTCACCAACACATTCATCCCAGTATCCACACTCACAGTGATTATGTGTGGTATTTGCCACGGGTTTCTTCTTACTTTCCTCATCTCTTAATGTAGAAAAGCCAAATGACTTGGCAAAAGGTTTGATTGTATTCTTGTTCTTGAAAGATGATTGTATTCTTGTTCTTGAAAGATAGAGCTTTCCTTTGAAAGTTTCAAACCCTTTCTCTTTGATAACTGCATTCTCAATGCTATAAGTTCTTCGTAAGCCTTTTGAAGCTTTGACACATTCAAATCAATTGCATTTAGCACTTCATGGCCTGGACTCCACTCTATACAGGACCTTCTCTATCCTCAGTGTGGTTTGTCATGTTTGGTTGTCCACACTGATTACTTATTCCCTTCAATATAATTTCCATCTTCTTCCTTGATATTCAAAGCCGCCCACTGAAATCTTGCGTGATTTCCTTTGGTCTACTTTCCCAAGTTACATCCTTTTAATAAATTTCCTCGGTACTTATCACAAACATAGGGCATCCAATAATTATCTCATTAAAATCTCCATCTAAAATGGCTAGGCTATGACCAAAAACCATCTAGTTCTTCACCAATTACACACCACTTAGTCTGTGTCACTTCTCGTTTAACACTTCTTTGCATTTAATGTAATTAAAGTATTATCTGTACTCCCAAAAAATAGAAAACCAAGATATTAAACCTCTAATTTCCCAATCCCTTTTCCTGAAATGAAATGATAATGAGTAAAATAAATCAAAACAGAGAACACTTATCAGTAAAGAAAAAAGCACGAACTAAATCTAGAAGTAAATGTTCAAGAAGAAAAACCACCACTCAGACACAGCACCAACTAGACAAAAATTAACTCAGCCCAGATTATAAGTCTTTCAAAAAAGCAGTTTACAAGGATTAGAATAACAACAAAGAGTGAAAAGCACTGATTCTAACAATACAAGTGTGTATGTAGAACAAGTGATAGTAGAATAAGCTTGTTAATCAAATACCAGAATGGCGAGTAGCAGCTTGGATAGCAGATAATTTCTTGGCAGAGTGAACTCTAGAGGTCCAGAAGTCAGCATCCATGATAACGTAAGTTTTTCCAGGCGAGACACTTCAGATTCCGGTGAGTTATCAGTGTTGATGTGTAGCAACGCTGTGGAATTGGAGGGGTGTGGTCTTCCTTTGCTTGACTTACTGTCACTCGATATATATTGCCTTCAGACATTGTGAAAAGCTACTGTTGGCACACCGAAAGCTAACTTCATGGATGGTTGACACGTGGGTGTCGATTAAATTCTATTTGTTTTTTCTTTTTATATATATAAAAGGAGCAAATAATTTTGCCAACTTGGATGACCTGTCAGTTTCGTGTTTTCTTCCCCTTTTTAAATTTATTTTATTGACTGATTGGTAAGGGTTCACACCATATCCACTATCTAGAATTAATTAAAATTTAGTCAAATCTAGTTTAGCAAATCTAATTAATTATTTGTTGTAGTATTAAAAATAATTAAATATTTTTTTTAATTATTTTTATATTTTTTTTAATGCCAGAAAATCTCATTCCACGAAAACATATTTTATGAGATCAAGTGAACGAATAAAACTCTGGATACCCTATACTCTCATAATAAATATATGTCATGACTTCAACTTAAAATTTATTGTGCAGATTACAAGCTCGTTGTTATCACGCTACACCCTTTAAAATTTTTCTTTTATATACTCTAAATAATAAATCCTATTTTCCCGTCTTATAATCTTCTCTAATAATTTTTCCATTTCTTTAAGGAAAAAAAAAACACCAAATTGATATAAAAACAAATTCATAAGTGATTTTAAGAATACAAGCTAGTATATATTATAAATTATAAGGACTAAATTACAAGGATTAAATTATAATTAATTATCATCGTTCATGATGTGTAAAGTTTTGTCATATTGTATTGTTCATTGGTGGAAATCGAGTGGAACCATTGGAAGTAAGCAATCAAATAAAGCTCAACAGTTTCTTGTCATGGCTTATTAGAGCGGTTGCGGTAGTTTTTTAAAGTATTTTTCGTACCGAAATATATCAAAATGATATTTTTTTATTTCTTAAAAATTATTTTTGACATCAGCACATCAAAATAATCTAAAACAATAAAAAAAATATTTTTATTGAAAAAAAAAATAATGCACCGCAACAAACCTACGGTGCAAAAGCTGTCCCAAATAGCTTCTTCTTCATCTTCTTCTTTTTTCTTTTCAGATGCACCTTTATATGGTCTGGATGCCTTTTCGTTTGATACTACTTTTAAAAGATTTTTTTTTTAAATGAATTTTTTACTTCAATTAATTTAATTTAATTTAATTTTTTAACTTATTGTATTCCTATTGTCATATAAAATAACACTTATTCAATGAATTTTATTAATATTATTGATTTTATTTTTTTACTTTTAATACAATTTAATAACGAATAAAGTTTATATTTTCCCTTTATATTATAAAATGCTACTTTAAACCCATATTCTATATAGGCTAATAGTTGAGATTGTGTTCGGGTATATTTTATAAATGTGTTTTGCTTGAAAAGTGTTTTTGATATTTTTATAATGTTTTTTAATAATTTTAAAAATTTGGTGTCAAAAATTAAAAAAATAATTCAAATAAAAATTAATTTTTTAAAAAAGAAATTACGATCCGAAGCATATTCCCATGACAGAAACTTAAACCTCATCCATTAAAAATATATTTTCCGGTTAAATTCTTATGCTTAAATCCTAGAAGAATGCATCGGAAGAATATTATCTGATCAAGGTGTCCTATTTTATATTAAAAAAAAATACCTTTTTAAAACCAATTTGTAGTCTCATAGAGAGAAAAATCGATCCCCAACAAACGTTTACTTAAGATATAAGCAATTTCAGGGTGCAAGATTGTCTTGTTAAAAAATAATATAAATTATATTTTATAATTTAATTTAATATTTTAAATTTTTAGATGAAATAATTTATTAATATAATATTAGAAATTTATTGACCTAATAATCACGAATTTGAATTTTATTATCTTTATTAGCACAAGATAACATGAGTTTATGCAAGTTTCAATTTAATTTTTTTTTATTTAATGAAATATATTAAAGAATAATATAAATTATATTCTAAAATATTAAATTTAAATTATCAGATGAAATAATATGTTAATATGCTTTTGGTATAATGATAAAAGACACACAAATTTCAAGAATTTGACAAAAAAAAATCCATTGAAGTGACATTTGTTTTAAAAGTATTTTTAAAAGAATATATATATATATATATATATATATATATATATTATTTTGATATATTGATATTCAAAATTATTTAAAAATAAATAAAAATATTATTTTAATATATTCATGAATAAAGTTATTTTAAAATATAATCTGAATGGGCTACAAAGCCATATGTGGCGAGATAAATCTTAAATAAAAGATTTTCTAAAAAATATTCATGGATGATTGAATTGTATCCATTAATTTACATAGAACTTTTGTTATAACAATTATAGCTTAATTTCAAGGAGTTATTCTATTTATTTCTTCAGTTTTCTGGGCTTTAATTTTGAAATGAATATCTAGGATTATTTATTTATTTTCTTTTAATATATTAAAATAATTAAAGAATACGTTTTTAAAATTGTTTTTTCCTTGCCACGTCGGATTTCCACTAAAATAAACCCAAGATCAATGGGGATAATATCACCACCTACCTTTTCGATTCCCTATCGCCTTCCATCAAATAAAAGGCATTCATTTTCAAGTCCACATGTCATCATAGAATTGGTTGTTTGAGGTTGTTTTTAAATTCTTTTTTATTCATAAATATATTAAAATAATATTTTTTTTATTTTTTAAAAATAGTTTTTCATATTAGCATATAAAAATAAATTGAAAACATCCAAAAAGTTAATTTAAATAAAAAATTATTTTAAAAAATTATTCTTAAAATACAATTATAAATTGGATTTAGAAGCCGACAAGCCGCTGTGCTTTTGATTTTTAATTATGGCAAAGTAATTTATTTTTAATGATTTGAAAGACAGGCAAGGAAGGGAGGCTACTACCTAGGTAATTGAGTCTGAAATATTAAACAAGAAAATTATAAAAAGTCATTGAAGAAGACAACCTAACAAAGACATGGGCACGTTGGACAAAAGGTTGCTTTAATTTCAAGGATGCTTCTGTGACAAAGTAAAGTGAATAATGCATGGAATATGATCAGCTGACGGTCCATTATGGCCACAGAAAATAAACAAATAAAAAAGCTAAACAACAAATTAATAATAATAATAAAAAACTATGGTGGGAGTGGGGCTTTGTCCATGAAAAACAAAAATACACTCTGGTGATTTGAAATGTGACAGTAATTGTTTTTTTAAATTTATTTTTGTGTTTTAAAATATTATTTTTTATAGAAATACATTAAAAAATATTAAGAGTTTATTTGAGAGTTTTGGTTAAAGTTATTCTAGAAAATGCTTTTTATTTAAAATTACATTAAAATATTATTTTTTTTATAAAGTATTTTTGACATAAAAAAAAAATATCAAAAACATTTAATTTAAGATAAAAAATAAAATGAAATTCAAATTTGCAATTACAAATAGCCTCAGGAAAAAGCTAGTGCTAGTGCCAGGGATTCAATTAAATTGCTTTCAACAGGACAGTTACTTCGTGATATAAATAGTTTATTTATTGTGCATTCAATATGAACGACAGGGCTAAAATATTTAATCATAATTATAAATTAAAATCTATATTAGCTAAGCAATTATTCCCACAAAATACATATTGAAGATGCATCATGACACCGTCCCTTGTCTATCAATAGGAAACAAATCAGATTCAATAAATTTATATGTTAGTATAAGAAAATCCTGGATCATTAAAAACAATAAATTATCCAAATATATGATCTTTAATGGTAATTCACGTAAATCACCGCTAAAAAATATTTTAAATTCTTTTAGGAGATAAGAATTGTTATATTTTAGATTGCTAACTTTTTATATATATATATATATATATATATATATATATATATATATATATATATATATGTTTTAAGTGATTATATATTATATTTGACTCACCTTTTTATCATAAAAAATAAAGTCGTGGCATTTTATTTATAAAAAACTTAAAAATTTTATAAATGACAAAATGTAAATCTCTCTCTTAAAATATCACATATATTATTTTATAATAATTTTATAAATTAAGTTAATCAAATCCCTACTTGATTTTTTTCATGTTTAGAATTTTAATCTTTGTATTATTTACATTTCAGCCTCCATAAATTTCATTTACAATCAAGTCATATTTGATTAATCATTTTATTTTATTTTTACCAATAGTTCTTATGTTTGTAACCTACTAGATACTTTAATAAGTTAACCTAAATATAAATTATATTTCTACATAAAATAATATTAAGTAAATTAAACAATTTAATTTACTATCATTTCAATAATTATTTGATTTATATTTAAAGATCAAGTATAATATTTAGCAACTCGTAATGAACTCTAAAATATTAGGAAAATCGTGATTTGACTTTATCTTTCAATAACTAGTGTCACGACAATATTTTTCCGAGATGCCTATCCCCTTAGAACGATGGTGGGGTGGGGAGTGAAAAAAGTTTTTTTTGCAATAATAAAATTATTATTGTAATTTTCAAGAGATGTTATTTAGTATTAAAATCACTAGAAAACCTAATAGTCTATAATTGTCTAAGTAAGGAGACTTATTGTGCAAGAGAAAAACACATCACACCTAATGCAGAGTGAATGCATCAATAATTCAAAGTGAATTAATTCACTCAAAATTGTTCATGTATTATGTGAACATGATCGAAGGTGAAGAAAATAAAGGTGGTTGTTACTTGCCATGGAGTAGTCCAATGTGAAGAGGAAGCTCCGTTGGTGGCATCTTTGGTGACAGTGGTAGCTGAAAAATCTAACAAATTATGACAGTTGTAGTCACGGGAAAGAAAAAAAATGGGAAAAAAAGGAGAAGATGACTGTCCTCGAGTTGCTCTTTAATGTAGAGGAAACTTTTTTGGTGGCTATCTGATGTTTTGGTGACAAAAATGATGGCAATGGTGGCAAAAAAAGCAAAGAAACCATTGACAAAACAATAAAAACTAGGGAAGGGGTTGTTTTTTTCTCCTGAATTTTGGCTTCACATTTCTCCCTTCTCATGCCATAGATTTTACCTTTATTTATAGATGGTGGAAAAGGGTAATTTTGTCTATATTGGAGTTAAATTTCAGCCAATGTTTCAATGCAGAACCATCCCAACTACTAGTTCAAAGCAGATGTCATGAACTGTCAAATTTGACAACTATAATAGGCTATCTTAGTTGTCAAGTTTGAGGCTAGATTAATGCATGTGTCAAGTCAATCAACCAAAACCTATCATACTTTGGTATAGTCAAGAATTAGAGGAGTACTTTCATGCATGTTTTTGTCAAATTTGATAATGAATAAAAGCATTAAATGCATCTGCAAAGTTGGTATCAAAACATGATTTTGGCATAATTTTGTGAGAAGAAAATAAATAGTGATAAGACAAAGTTCAATTTGGTCATTTATCTTATGATTGTTATAATTTTACCACTAATTGGCCCAAAACTATTAGTTTTATGCAGTTAAACCCTTGTAAAATTTTAATAGAGCCCCTAAATTTATACACATTTTCACTTTAGTCCTTAGTGTTAGATTTCTTCAATTTTGCTCATAATTGACGTCAAAACTTTGATTTTTTTTGCAATCATACCTCCAATTTCAATCAAGTGATTTGATAAAAATTAAATTTTATCTCAAAAAAAATTCAATTTTCTCAACTAAGCACGAATTAGATTCCCAAACTTATTTTTCACCAATTAAATTCGTAATACAATTAATTTGATCACTTCAAAGTATAATTAAGTCTTTGCACTCAATTTAACCCTTCAATTAGACCATAAATTAATTTTTAAATATAATTAAACATTTATTTTGCTCATGATTAAATCAAATTGGCCTATTAAAAATATAATTGTGCCTTTCAACTTAATTTTTATGCAGATTTATCCAATATTAATTTATTTTTAACCTTGAATTTCTTTTTCTTTTTTTGTTTTTGGGCACAATAGAGTTATAACTGGGCTCTTGAATCTATTCAAAATTTCCAACTTGATTTTTCCACCACATCAACATTTTTTTTTATTTTTTATTTATTTTAGTTAATTTTGAGAATGACTCATAAATAAGTTATTACAACTAGTTTCTCAGTGTAATTATTTTTTTTATTAATAATATTCTAATTTAGATATTATAATATGAAATATATCTGCTTTGTCAAATCATGCTAGTTCTCAACATTATAGTTATTGATTATTTAAATAAGATTTTGAAACTCTTTTCAAAATTCAATGCATATTGAATAAAGATATCATAATCAATACTATTACAACAAATGAAATATTTTTTAATTCCCTTAGGGTGATGACTCCTCTCTTGAATACTCAAATGCTTCCATTATGTTATACCTGATAGATGCTCGTTTGTTATCCTTTATTAAAGATAATATATAGTTAGGATCAAACCATAATATTTTTTATATAATATAACTTCATGATATTAAGTCTAAGGATCATTTATACAACTATCAAAAGAGTCTTTTCATAAATATAAGTGATTTCTCCATAAGAAATTCTTTTATCTGTTATTTCAGTGTACATGTCATCTAATAAACACCTGAATGTTAGTTCTAGATATCCCTCACACTTTCGTTTACAAGAACATTTTTTTTTTCATAAAAGAAAGAACATAATAAGCATTGGTCTCACCAACTCTAATTAATCTTCAATATAAATAGAACATTGATAAGAAATATTTAGAAACAATGATTTGATGCAATAGGAATCTTATAATTATAATAATCTTATCATTTTTTTACAAATATTTTTGTCACATGAATATTATCTTTATTTTGGGTTCATTAATAAAATATTATATTCATTAATAAAATATCAACTGTTAATTAAACATTAGATGTTTGATGAGAGCTGCTACTTCCTTTAATAAAAGAACAAAACATAACATGCATTGATCTCAATAACTCTAATTAATATCCAATCTTAGTAGAATATTGATTAGAAATATTTAGAAACAATGTTTTGATGAAATAAGAATTTTATTATTATAACAACTCTATAATTTTCTTTGCAAAATATTTTTATCCCATGAACAATTTCTTTTCTTTGGATTTATTAATTAAACATTAAATTTATTAATCACATATAAATAAAAAACTTTTATCAATAATAAATATGTTTTATATGAATAAAATCAGTATAACAAACCGATTGACTATAATATATATTCACTAACATATCTTATGTCCATTAATTAGATGGCACATCCAACTTCCACAAATAAAATACAACACACGATCGATTCTTAACTTTACGTGCGTTTGTTGCTGTATAAATCCCACATGACATGATTCTGCACTCATCGACCACTGAAGGCTTGATCACTGTAACACAGAAGCATTACTTTACTTTTCAGAGGCATTCATCGAGTTCCCAAACAGCTAGGTGCTATATAGTTTTAATATGAACAGATCATAATATTCATCACCAGCAAGAATTCATGGTGTACAAGCTGATATGCATGCATGCCCGGCACTGGCCTTTCAGTGGAGTTGCTTCAAGAGGTTTCTTTCACTCAAACTTGCAGAGAGGATTCTCTAGCTAATTAGGGTTGGGCGGAGCAGCAGAGGCTGGTTTCTTGGCTTCCGTATTCCTTGCTATGTGGTTTATCTACATGGCTGTCCCATTTCAAGAAAAGGGATGTTTGTGTAACACATTCAGGCTTTAGCATAAAGATACGAGCATTCACTGTAAAGGAATTATCTCAATTAAAAATTTAAATTATTAGGTAAGATTTTAAAATATAATCTATATTATTTTCTAATACATGTTTTCAAATAAAAACTCTTTGGATTTGAAAATTATACACACTCGCACTACTTTGTGCTTGTTTATTCATAATATAGAATGATGGTGAGATTTGAACTTTTGACTGCTGGGTTAACAAAATTTTATTACTATTTTAAGAAATCATCTCATCTAACAACTTAAGTTGTTAAGTAAATCTTTATAATATGATTTATATTATTCTCTAACACACCTCCTCAAGGAAAAATATTTTGAGCTTTAAACTTGCACAAAGATCCACACTATCTTGTGCTTGATTTTTTATAATATAAAATAAGAGGTGAAATTCGAACTTGTAACCACTAGTTCAACAAGTCTCTGAGACCATGTTAAGGAATCATCTCACTTAAAAACTTAAATTATTAGACGAGGGAGATCCCAAAATATGATTTATATTATTTTATAATATTCCCATGGATTACAATACAAGGTAATTATTTTGGGATCTCTCTAAAGTTGCATTTCTCATGGAAAATTAAAAGGTTTGAAAAATTATACCAGCTATATTATATATTAAAAAAATAAAATTCTTAAGTGACATCACTTTTTAATTAGACTATGCTATTTTTTCAAATAAATTTTTATCTCTATTCTGCTACTCTGAAAAAATCATGAGCTCCCCTATTAATCAAGGGTGTGTTTGGTATTGTTTTTGCTTTTGTGATTGAGGTTTGAAAAAAACAATTTCAAGAAAAGCACTTTTGTTGCGGTTCAAAATAAGTTGTGAAATGTTTGGTTAAAACTGTAGTTGAGTTTGAGGTTGAAAAAAAAACAATTTTTAAGTGTTTGATTACTAAACTTTTCATATTGCTTTTAACTTATGAAATTGCTTTTAAGGACATAGACATATATACACACACATTTATAAATATATATATTTATATTGTATTAATAATCATAATTTTATAATATAAGGAATAATTCAAGTAAAATAGATATTTCTTTTTATTCTCTCATCAAACTATTTGCAATGTCATCACGAACAATATCCGTACTTGAAGGCCTCTGCAATCCTTGACTATTTTCGCGTGCTACAATATATGATAAAAAATCATCTGGGATATAATTGGGATTATGATCATATTTAAAAAACAAAACATCATCTTGCAATCTCCTTCTAATATAGTTATATAGTGTCATTGATGCAACAACAATCTCAACCTGTGTTTTGTATGGATAAGCTAACATGCTCTGTAAAATTAATTATTTATATTTTAATTAATTTTTAGATTATATATATATATAATCCCCTAGCAGCCCTTTGGCATATATATATGTAATCCCTCACCGAGCCAGTTATCTATCTATCTATCTATCTATATATATATATATATATATATATATATATATATATATAAAGCATTAACATACCGTAGTAAATTACTGTATAGCAAGATTGAATCGCAAGAAAAGCAGCTAATTATTGCTTTTCTTGTGCCGGAGAAAAAGAGCAATTTTATTATGAGACCCATACCAAAAAACTTAAATTAAGAATTAACTAAACACTTTTTTCATTTGATTTTCTTGAACCCTAGTGCGCTCGCAATGCCAAACGGGCACCAAGACAATAATTTGTAATTTGTACTAGAAATTCAATTTCACAGTCAAATATGAACTAGCCCCAAGACCATGGCGCTCCCCACAGAAAGACGAGCCCTGTATAGTTCTTTGAAACATGTGCTAAGACCTCAGCTATAATTATGTTATTAAAAAGGAATAACGAGAGAAATGATAACAATCAACAAGTTTTTAGCTTTTAATATACAAGATCTTAGATGATGACTTCTGCTTAAGGGCCAGTAGTCACAATACCAACCCTTGGTCAAGGTAGATAATCTTTCCATTATAAGCAACGTGAAAAAAAGGAACGTTTGCTACAGCTTGTCGTGCTTAAATGCCATCTAGTGATGGCTAGATTTTGAGTTCTGAGCTTGAGGTGTGGAGGTACGTAGCAGCTAAAATGGGGGTCAAGATCAAAGAAAGAGAGAGTCAGCCCTGGCTATAATGGTATATCATCAACTAGTAAGCAACTAGCCCAAAAGCTCTATGTATGGGGCAGCCCTAATTTCTTGAGGGGAAAAAAACCCAGATAAGATGCCTTGCTATTTACTTTTGCTACCTTAAAGTGAAAATGAAATGAGTACTACTGATCATTCCCACCTCTAAAAGAAAAGGCAGAGCAGCAATCTTCTAATGGCAAACATCAAATCCCACCTCCTTTTCCCTTCACTGGCCAGCTGGTTTGCATATACAAAGACAAAAGCTAGCTTAAAACTTTCAGAATACGAAAAGGTGTGATGATGATTTGATTATATAATAAACTAAAATGATGAAAAAGTTTATCGTATTTATTGTCAATCCCAAATTAGCTAATTAACTTCCGGAAACGGGAAGCAATCATTAATGTCTGTTCTCTACGTTTAGGTCACTTGAATGGGTTATTCAATTGTTATAAGCTCGAATTTTCAAGTAAATTGCTGATGAAAAAATGAACTTGGACTAAGCATTCACTTGCGTTCAAGTTTGTTCGCTGCTCAGATTCGTTACTCTTTCAACTAAATTGAGTTTGAAGTTTTACATCATATTTTAAACCTTCAAAATTGCTTTATTATTTTTCTTGATTGGTTGTTTTCTGATTATGGATATTTAGAGTGTTTAAACTTATCTATTTAGATTAAATGAGACTTTGCGCTATGTAAAACTACATATGATTATGCAGCATCGGGATTTAGAGTTTAATCAGACATGACAGTTCTGATAGTGTCGTATATGTTCTAGTTAATGATTCACAAAAGATAAATTCATTTGAGAGGTGAGTAAGCACACAAAAGTTTTAAGTGTAGGAGAGGCGAGATAGGCGAAGCAATGAGGGTACAGCATCAAACTTATTTATTCAATATTAAGCACTTGCACGCAATACTTACAGCCTAATACTAACTGTTGGCACCGGCAGAGACTAATCATCAAACTAATATAACTGCCTTTTTTTTTTTTGTTTTCCATTACTACAAGAGCATTTATGATGATATATGATCGACTACAGATACAATCCTAACTCTCAAAAGAAAATCAATAATGCTTAATCAGGAAAGAAACGGAAGAACAAGAACAAGAAGAGAGGAGAAGTCTGTAATGGCATGGACTGGTAATTGTACTGCTACAGAAGCAAAATTCATATAAGTGTAGTATTGAATCGGACCAGGAATGCTCGATTCCCCTCGCATGGATGCACCCATGCATGCAATTATTCATGGCATGGAAAGGTCGATCTCTAGCTTGCCTGTAATGTAATTACTCATCTCATGGATGTTAGTAGGATGCCTAAATGGGCTCTGTTGTGGGCATGAATTCCTACAGATGGGTTTGATCACCACAAAGTAGGATGCTACCACCATGGTAATGGAAAGGAAGAACAATGCAATCACTAGCTAGATTGAGACTTGAGAGAGAAGAAGAGAAGGGACTAAAAAATTATGTAGATGTCTATATGAGCGTGACCATTTATACTGAAATGGAAGGGCAGTAGTAGAAGAGGTGAAAGCTTTATGTCGGGGCTGCTGTAAAATATGGTGGAGTACGCATGCTGTGGAGACCCTAGATAGCAAATCTTATATTCCCGCATGCACGTTTCTCTCTTTAATGCACAGGAGTGCCACGGCACGTTTCCACGGGAAAAAGGCAACGAGAAGAAAGAGATGGACAGTGAAGCTCTTTTGTTTTTTGTTTTTTTGATGGCAAAGCATGTTGCCCTAAAGCTGAGGCCCTGCTTGTTTTCAGGTCTCAAGTTCTTTATATAAAGGTTCTCAGATCTTTACAAGGCTAAGTGTTTGAAAATTTCGATTCTCCTCTATCCCGTTTTTTGTTTTGGTCTGTTGTGTCAAAAGGACTGTATGCTATTCCCACTGCTGTTTCAATTCTTTTGTTCTGGCAAGTAGGGCTTCTTTCAGGACTTTGAAGATCCCATGTCCGAGCTAAGTTCCAGCTTGGATATTTTGTTGCTTAGATGTGTGTATCTATGAGGGGACAGGATTCCACTCTCATGGTTTAAAGTCAATTACCCGATCATATGAATTGTTATCTACGTTTGAACTTTTTTTGAAGTGCTGTGTTACGTTTCAATATTATTAATCATCGCAGATGCAAATTTACTTTTCTCAGACCAGGAAGCAGGATTTTGATAGGTACACCATTATCTGCTTGGGTACATTTGCTGAGAATATATGTTAGCTCGAATTACTATGGTTATTCACATATTAGCCAAAGTTTCACAAAATGAACTATAAAATATTAAACTAAAGTGAATTAATTAAGACTATTTGCAATAAACTTCTCGTAAAAAACGAGGAAACATGTTTATTGTTTATTGCCTCGGAAAAACGAGTAAACATGTTTATTGTTTTTGAAAATATTTTTTGTTTAGAAATATATTAGAATGATTTTTTTTATATTTTAAAAATTAATTTTGACATCACGTGAAAATGATCTAAAAACATAAAAAAACATATAGTTTAAAGTAAAAATTAAATATTAAATATTTTTTTAATAACACTTTTAAAATCCAATAACAAACAGATTATTAATATAAAAAGGCAAAAAATGTGTAAAAATCTTATTGTTGGCTTGGCAAATGCCACATTTCTCAAACTAGACTTTTTTCTTAATTCAATGTGAATCTTCTTTCTTTTCGGCTTGTCCAATCTTCATTCTTCAACAAGACATCAATTTTTCTATAATATAACTAGCGTTCATTGTCCATTCCTATATGCGAGCAGCAGCATAATTTGACTAAAAATATGCATCAATTCAATGTATAACTTTGAAATAAAGGATGAAGGCTGGGATGCTTAGCATATACAAAAGTAATATCCCAAAGCATTTGACCCACCACCAAGGGAAGAACAAAAAGTATTACCACAACTTCTATTGATAGAGAGATTGCAAATAGATGTACTTACTTTGTGAAAGTATTATTTTTTTCAATACAATTTTATATATGCTATAATTTATAAATGAAACAGTGATAATTGAACAAATAATGGTAAATAAGATGAAAACAAAGTATGAGATTGAGAGCTTCAATGGAAGGAATTTCTCATTATAAAATTTGAGAGTGAAGGTAGTTTCAAAGAAAAATATTTCCTTGGTAACAAGTGATGATAGGCCTACAGAGATCACTGATAATGCCAAATGGAATGAGATGGATGACAATGTTATTGCTAATATATATAACATTAACTGATGGAATATTATCAAGTGTGGTAAGGAAATTTTTTGCAAAAAAGATATGAGACACTTTGACGAAAATTCTCTACACAATAAGATCTTTTATTTTTTAAAAAAATACAGATTTTAAACCCTTTAAATGGGGAAAACTAAGTTAGTGAACAACCACATTAACATAATAAGAACTCTATTTGTATAACTCATTATATCAAGTAAACAAAGAAAGGAAAATAAAAGTGTAGAGCTTGTACCTCAAATCTTACCTCATTGATATGGTCGATTTATTATCCAACTTGATAAGCGAGATCCTCATATATTGTTTAATGTTTTGTGGTGTTGCAACCACAATATTAAAAAAGAAAATAGGTTAATAATAAGGAAGTTACAGTTAATAGTTCACACTAATTAAAGGCTTTATTAGTGTTAAAAAAAGATCAACGAAGCATGATTTTAGTAGAAGTCAAAGATAAGGATGGTCTAAATCAAAAGGTAAAAAGACTAAAAATTTATAACTCTAATTTAAAATTGCACTTTAAAAGGGATTTTTGATATAAAAGGTATGGATAATACCCCCTAAGTCATTAAAACCTCAAGGATATGTTGCAAACACTTCAGATGATGGAGCAATTATGTATATAGAAGCAACATGGTCTAAAACGATAGAAAAGACCCCATCGAGGTTTGGTTAATAAATTTAGAAGTATCATGGAACATGACTTCACATTAAGATTGGTTTAATATAAACAAACCCATCCCTAAAAGTCTAATGTTCATGGGTAATAATTAAACTTTAAAGATTGTTGCCATTTACACTATAAAATCGAAGATATATGATGGCTCAATCTATATTATTCATAAAGTAGAATTAATAAAAAAAAATAGAAAAAAAACTTTTATTTTAAGGGTAATCAAATGTTTTTGGTTATAAAACCTGTATATATTATAATATTACAAAAAAATCAAAGGGGTATTGGGGGTATTCAATACAAGAAAGATAGTTATAAAGTTGTTTATATTAATGGAAAAAACATATAATGAGATAAAAATATTGATCATATTAACTAGTTTTATAAAAGAGATACAATTAAATGGCATAGGAAACTAGGCCATATATCAATGAAAGGTTTGAAAATCCTTTCTAATCAAACGTCATTATATGCTCTTACAAGAGGATTTTTTTTTTCTACCTTTTTGTAAGCATTATGCTACATATAAGCATAATAGGTTGAAGTCCAACACATCAATAGCTAAAAACAAATGCATCTTTTACCTTATTCACTATGATGTTTGGTAAACACCAATTATATTCATAGAATGAGAATGATACTTAATTTGTATAATTCATAAATGACTTCTCTAAAATATATCAAGTGTATCAAATAAAAAAGAGATAAATATGTATAAAATCTTTAAAAACTTCAAGATACAGGTAGAACTTGAATTTTAAAAGAATTTCAAGTCTTTAAAAACAAATGATAAAGAAAAATTTACCAGTGATAATTTGATAACATTTTTCAACAAAAGAGTATCTAAAAACAACTTATAATGACATTCATTCCATAACAAAAGGGAGTAAAAGATTAGATGAACATAACTTTGTTAGAAAAACAAGAGTAATGTTGAAGGTTGCAAGCCTAGAAAAAACATTATAGGTAGAAATGATCAAAATTATCAGTTATATGATCAATTATTTGTCTTTAACTATGATTGATCTGAAGTCACTAAAAGAGAGATGGAGTAGGAAACTTGTTAATTACTCTTATTTATATATATATTTTTAGAAGTCTTTTGTATGTGACATAATAATAAAAAAGTTAGTAAATTTGATTTTAAATCTAGAAGATATATGTTATTGAGATATGTCAAGGGAGTAAAATCTTTTATGGGTTCCCACTACCTATAAGTTACTCTTTAACAAAGATTTTATATTTGTTAAATATAAAATGAAAATGAAAGAAAATGGTAGCATCTTAAAAGAGATTATAAAGGGTGTTTGATATTGTATTTTAAAAGTATTTTTGAAAAATATTAAAAATATTATTTTTATTTTTAACTTTTAACTAAAAAATTTTAGTGTTTCCATATCATTTTAATGTGCTGATATCAAAAATAATTTTTAAAAATAAAATAAAAATCATTTTGATGCATTTCTGAATGAAAAATACTTTAAAAAACAACCACAACCACAATTTCAAACAGATACTGTAACATTTCAAGTGGAAAATATTCGTTTTTGTAATAGTTCAAATTCTTTTCAAGTTGTACCAAATCATAAAAAAAATAAAAAAAATAGTAACAATCCAAGTCTAAAGCTTCTAAGTCCAACCATCAATCCATAAAAGAAGGCCACTAGTTTGTCACTCAATATGTTTTTGATAGAGAGAGATGATCATCCACTAATGAAATTGATTTCCTAGGATCACTCACAATCTCATCGTAATCATGCCAGTATCCTAATTGTCTCAAAAACTTCTCAAAGCATAATAAGTAACTACTAATTTGACTGTCAAATAGATTATAATAATTGGAATAATGCCTTAAGAACACTTTATGACCGCAATAAGTGTCTAGATTATCTCACTGGTTAACATTTTCACATCAGCTATCGTTTTGCTTTTTTCTTTTCATCAAAAGCCAATCACAAACCACCCTGTGCTTGGAGGAAATTATGGGATAGCCGTACTTGTTAAATCTCAACCCGAAATCTGCTAATGGAAATTAAAAGACCCTTGATTGCTATGCTATCATTCGATGGAAATCTCAAATCCTTAGGGTTGAACTTCTTGAAGATGCAACTTTACGTCTGTCTTGAGAAGCCAGGACATGAATTTTACGTCTGTCTTGGCTCAATCATCCGTCAGTGGACCACACCCACATTCCCTGTCAATCAAACCAGCATTTTGTTAGTTTCCTAGCGCCACCGTTGCTGTTTTGCGTCAGCTCTACTGAACTGTGTCACACCTCTCTCTCTCCTCTCTCTCTCTCTCCTCTCCGCAGATGGAGAACCAGTCTGTCAGAAATGCTTGTGCCCTGGACCTGCTTTGCTAAATTAGCCAAATAACGACCGACACTTGCCATGATAATTGCAGAGCCCCAGCACGCCCGATAAAAAAGGGTGTTGGAGAGTGGGACCGTAAAAGGAACAGCCCTTTTAATCTGCGAGACTTGGCGTGGAAGACAATTAACTTGGGAGCCCAGAAGATCATGCCGGGGCTGCCTGTCTTGAAGTATTTACCCATAGTACGAGCTACTTTGTCCGCCGCTGGTTTTTTTTTATATATATACATGAAATGGATTGATTTTGTATCTATTATAAGATTATTTTAATATTTAATTGATAAAGTTATAATTGATAAACTTTATTAAAAATATATTTTATTTTTTATTTAAGAGTGATCAAATATTACTATAGTTAAAATAATTTTAATAATTATTTAATTCATAGATTATACAATTAGAATCGAAAAAATTATGTTAAAATGAGTCACGTATTCCGTGTAATATACTAATTGATTGTTGTGTATATTTTATTTGTTTAATGAATTCTTTCCTTAGCAAATAGTAAAATTATAATTGTTGAATTCTAGTATAGATGAGTAATTTGTTTTATACAGCAAACAATTTAATTGGTAGTTTTGTTTTAATTACTTTAATCGGTAAATAGCAAAATCGCAATTGATTAAATTGACTAAAGATATATTATTTGTTGCCTCTAACATACTAATTGTTTGATGAACATGTTTTAACTATTTGACGAATAATTTATTTGACAAATAATAAAAATACAACTGCTAAAAATTATCAAAGATTATATTTTCAGTTTTTTTCTTCATATTATTATGTTAAAAAAATTAAAACACTAAGATTAAATTAATGTGAGACTTTTAAAAAAAGTCAGTTCAAATTTTTATAAATATTTTAAGAAGTTAATATAAAAAGAATACCACAATATATAAATAGTCTCTCCTATTTGTTAAGGAAAAAGTCCCAAAAATAATATATATAAAAATTTAGGACCATTAACAATTTTGTTACATGTTAAAAACTTTGGTGTCGACTGTGGTAAAATGCAAGATAATTTTTTATTATATTATTTTAGATAATTTAATATAATTTTTCTACATGTCTTCTCTACTTGTGGTTTTTTTTTTTTTTCATGATATGAGATCTGAAATATCATACATAAAAGAAAGACACAAAAGTTATTTTTCAAAAAAATAGCATTGACCAATGAATTTTTGTCACAATTATTATAGCTATCACTGTAACTATTATTAAAAATAATTAATATTCTAATTATTATCGGTCATATTATCGATGATACCATGATTATTGTTTTAAAAAAATAATTTTATTTTTATTTTTTAAGATTTATTCCTCATATCACTATATTAAAAATATTTTAGAACACTAATAGTAAGTTATTATTTTTTAAGATGCTACTATTAAATAAATATCAAAATATATAATTAGTCTCACATATTTATAAGAAAAAAAACTCTTACAAATAATCATTATCGTTATTTTGAATGCCTTATCTATAATAATTAGAAATTTTAAAACTTAACAATATTAACAAAAAAAAAATTAAAAAACTAAATAAATGACAAAAAAATATTATTAGATTTTAAAAATCTATTTGACTTAAAGAATAAATAAAAATAATTAAAAAAATAAAGAGAAAAATAATAAATATCAATTTTTAAATGATTACTAGAACAAATTAAAATGTAAGCTTTTTAAAAAATAACCTTAGTAACAGTGGAAATAATAAAAAATGGTGAGACCGTAATTATTGTTAAAAAAATTCATTGTTTTTTTTTATTTTATAACATTTATTTCTCATATTATTATAATAAAAGTATTTTAGAACAATAATATTAATTTTTTTTCTAAAAAACTTAGGTTATATATATATAAAGAAGTTAATATTAAATAAATAATAAAATATATAATTAGTCAAATATATTTAAAAGAAAACAAAACTTATAAATAATCATTATCATTATTTTGAATATCTTATTTATAATAATTAAAAAATTCAACACCTAACAATATTAACAAAAAAAAAATTAAAAAACTAAATCAATGACAAAACAAAAATAAATATTATTAGATTTAAGGAAATTATTTGACCTGAAGAATAAATAAAAAAGAGAAATAATAATAAATAATAATTTTCAAATAATCACCAACATAAATCAAAATTTAAAAATTAAATTAAAAAAACCTTAATAACAATGGAAAAAAAATTGGAAATAAAAACTAAGAGCATGTACATATAAACATTGATAAAAATAAAAAAAAATATGAAAGAAATATATATAAAAAAATAAATGAATTAAAATAAAATTCAAGATTAAAAGTATAAGGGTAAAAAAAAAAACATATATAATAAATTTCATTTAAAGGAAAAAAATTAAAATAAATCCAAACATTGACACCAAAAAAACTAAATGATTTAAAACAAAACCAGAATTTAAAAGAATGAGAACCCAAATGAAACTAAAATATATAATCAATTTGCATGGAAGGATAAAATTGAAACAAATTAAAAGTTTGATACCAAAATTATAAAGGTTTTATAATCAATTTGCATGGAAGAATAAAATTGAAACAAATCAAAAATTTGATATTGAAAATATTAAGGATTTCAAACCAATCCGAAAATTAAAAGACTGAGGTAGAAATGAAACTAAATATATAATCAATTTCAATTAAAAGACCAAATTGAAACAAATCAAAACTTATATATATTAAAAATAAGGACCATACAAAATAATTGAAAGATAAGGGACTAAAATGAAACATCACAATAAACAATGGCTCTAATGTATGCTTGCGCAGGCAGGAGAGAGAAAAGAGAGGGAAATTTAACTGACCATTGACATGTCTCTGCCCATTAGGTAAGCACACGTGTTGCACTAGGAGGAATATGGTTAAAAATCATTCTAGATACCGGTTGGGTATTTTTGGACGTCGGAATATGCCACACGCGCCGTAGGAAACTTGCGTGAGAGCGGAAACGGATAGCGTGTCCGGTGATGCGCCAACAGTAACTCAACAATAAATATAATAAAAATAATAAATTACCGAGACACCCCTGCAATCAACTCATGAATTTTGTTTTATATGGGTGTATTTACGTATTTGGTCATTTAAAAAAAGTGTGCAATGACCCTACTAACCCCAACCTTTATTGTTCTGTTGTCTTATATGAGGGTAAATTTGTATTCAATAATTTTTAAAAATATGTGCAATAACCTTAATACTCCTGGTGGTTCCTATGAATCTTTGTCTTATTCATGGGTATCATAATTATTTTACGGTGCAAAAGTACATAAAATATAAAACTACCCTTAAACAATCTGATAATGCCAACCTGTCCTGTGAAAAATAAAAAATATAGCTAATATAAAAGTAAGGGTTGAGACGCACTGAGAGGCAAAATTAGTTAGTCAAATGTTGATTTTGTGACATGATTATTGTAAAAAGAAGACAATTGTCATAATTGTTACCTCTATTTCTCTATGTAATTTTTTGGTATTTAAGTTAATTCGTAATATAATAATAAATTTAAGGAGTGAAATAAAAAGAAAGAGAGAACAAAGGGCTACGAAATTAGGGAGTGAAATGATATAGAAATCAAATTCTCATTTTTATGATATGAACTGTTGTTAAGAACAATTTTATAAAAAGGAGAAAAAAAGAGTGAAAGAAGAAAACCCAAGTAATTTATATTTTCATAGTACCTGAATGTTTCGGTGGTAATTCTGTTTCAGTTGATATTTCATTTCTTTAATTGGAACAGAATAGTTTAATTTTAGAATGTTTTGACACATCATTTTAGGGTTGTATGGTTTATACATAATTAATTAATTATATTAAAAAAATTAAAATATTAATTTAACAAATATAATTCAAATTCAAGATAAATTAATTTATATTATATAATATAATTTATCTGAAAGAAAACAAATTCCATAATATTCAATGTAAAACAAAACGTTTTGCTGAAATGCAATTTTTTTTTTTTGTAAAATTAAAGTATTAATTTGATAGATATAATTGAAATTCAAAATAAATCAATAATTTAAATTACACAATATAATTTATCTGAAAGAAAACAAATTCCATAATATTCAATAATACAGTTTTTTTTTTATTATTGAAATGCAATATTTCAAGTCATAATATTTAATAGAAAACAAAAAACAAGCATACATTTGTTGTATTTTTTATATTTTTTATTACTGAAAAATATGCATCTAGAACCTTAACTTTCATGATTCACTTGTTGTAATTTCACTAGCACATCTTTGTTTCTCGCAATCTCTACTTGCAAGCCAATGATCACAACCCCATCTATCATTAACCCGATGGGATTAGCCCTTGACATTGTTGGATTGTAGAGGCGTTTACTATTTCAAATAAAAAATTTCAACCCTTAATTAAAAAACAAAAAATGAAAAACAAGAACAAAGAACAAGTAATTGTAAATATCAAAAGGGTAAAATTCAAGAGTATGATTATTGTCATTCCTCTAATTGTATTTATAGAAGAAATCAAAGTTTTATAAAAAAACCTTAATGAAGCACAAACTCCAACACTAAACTTATCATAGATAAGATTTATACGAGAAATAGAAAAAAAAACTATCAAAACATATCATTTAATGCTAAAATTAAATGACTAATATTAATAAAAAAAAACTTATCACCAATTTTATAGCAGAATTGGAACCAAATTTTTTAACCGAACTGACCCTAACCCAACCACACACATTATCTATAGCCTTAGCCTTTCTTTCACTCTTCTTTTTCTCCTAAACCTTTAATCAGCAACTTTCTTTATCTTCCTAGGATAGGAGCTATCTAGACACTTGAAATTATAACCTAAGAAATTAGAACAATAGTAATCAGTAGAGAGGGGGAAAAAAGGATGGGCTTGATTCAGTTATTTATTTCTGCTGAGATTTTGGCGGCTGATGCATAAAAGTCCATCCTTTTCATCTTATGGTGAAGGTTAGTGTTAGATTTAATTAATTTATAGAACATCCAAGAAAAAGAAGCCATAAAAGAAAGGAAAGGGACAAATCAAGAACCACCTGCAAATCTCTCTGCTGCTTTATATGTTTTGGTTAATTTTTATATGTTTCCAGCTAATTTAATTAGGTTGATTTCGAGCTACCAAAAAGCAATGGATCCAGTTGCAGGTCATGGGCGTCTTCTTCCTCCACCTAATTTAATTAGGTAAGGAGTACATTGAACACTTGCAAGAGTGAAGAGTGAAGCTAAAGTGTGTAGAAGAAAGCTTGGAGGGACTGGCTACATTGTTTTATTTTTATTTTTAATTAATACAAAATATTTTGGCCATTTAAACAGAATAAGATCAACAAAACTGATCCCAGACCTTTCATTTTCTTTTCCGCAACACCAGAAACAGGAGATTGATGTTAGACATACTTTATATAATCAAAATGCTAAATATATATAGCAGCAGAAATATAAGATTATAAATACCTCCAGCCATTGTTGCTCAAGTATCGAAGTTAATGAATTCCAATTACAGCAGCAACCAAGCTTTTTCCAATGAAGCAATCAACAATACAAAATAATAAAATATTTTACGAGAGGAGCCTTCTAATCTATGCCTACCATTAGCCGTAGATGGAGTACACAAGCTATTATTTATAGGTAGATTAGGGACCCCTCTTATTAATTTATTTTCCAATTTTCTCCTTCCATCAAGGAGATAATTAGCCATGATCAATTAATTGATCCCCGTGATCAAACCCCATGACCTATCTTCATGGTCATGGGTTTGCATGATCAAGAACATGGGTGTGTTATGAGGGGCACAAAGGGTAATTTCCAACATTCTCTCACTTGGCCCTTATGACACAGAAACTCTTTATTATGTTCTGTTATTTTAACATGATCATGGAATCCTCCCACTCACATAAGGAATACTACACATGAATCATAGCGGTAAGACCATTATATAATAAGTCGTCCCTTCCATGTATTACATATAAAATATCTCATAAATAAGTATTATATGGGCATTCAAAACTTTATGATAAAACTTCCTATAAGTTGTTCGGGTCCAAACTTTATTTTTATCCTCATGGATAAAGTAATAAATGTGCACAAACTTTATTACAATAACTTAATGTATATATACAAAATTAAAACTAAGTACAAAATGAATCAATCAATCCCATATGCTCCACATGACTTTTAAATAGCTTTACCGGTAAACCTTTAGTCATGGGATCCGTAATCATCAATTCAGTACTTATATGCTCAATAAACACTTCATGCCTTTTGATATTATCTCTCACACGAAGATACTTAATCTCGATATGTTTACTTCTGCTTCACTTTTATTATTCTTTGAGAAGAATATGGCAACATGATTATCGCAGAAGATCTTGATTGGTCTCTCTATAGAATCGACAATTTTGAGACCATTAACAAAAATTTTCAACCAAAGTGCCTGTGTAGTAGCTTCATAGCACGCAATAAATTCTGTCTCCATTGTAGATGTAACAACTATAGTCTGCTTATTGTTTCTCCAAGATATAGCCCCTCCAGCAAGAAGAAAGATATATCATGAAGTAAACTTTATGTTATCTACACATCCTGCGAAGTCAGAATCCGAATATCCATCCACCTCCAAATGGTCAGTGTGTCTGTATGTCAAACTGTAATGTTTGGTTCCTTGCAAATATCGCATAACTTTCTTTGCAGCTTTCCAATGTTCCAAATCTGGGTTGCTTTGATATCAACCCAACATTCCAACTGCCATTGTTATGTCAGGTCTAGTGCAGACCTGTGCATACAATAGGCTGCCTACTGCAGATGAATATGGGATATCCTTCATTTGTTGATTTTTCAATGCATTTCGAGGACATTGATCATTACTGAATCTATCTCCTTTAATGATAGGTGTTATAGAACCGTTACAGTTCTTCAATCTGAATCTCTCTAAAACCTTTTCAATGTAGGCTTTCTGAGACAGTTTCAATATTTTTTGTTTTCTGTTTCTGTGAATCTCTATGCCTATAACATAAAAGGCTTCACCCAAACCCTTCATTTCAAAGTTTTGAGAGAGGAAACCTTTGGTCTCGTATAGCAAACCTAAATCATTACTTGCAAGCAAAATATCATCTATATACAGGACTAGAAAAATAACTTTACTCCCACTGACCTTATGGTATATACATTGATCAACAAGGTTCTCAATAAAACCATATGAGGTAATGACCTTATGAAATTTGATATACCATTGACGGGAGGCTTGTTTTAGTCCGTAAATAGATTTCCTTAGTTTGCAAGCTTTCTGACTGTTATCTTCAAAACCTTCTGGTTGTTTCATGTAAACCTCCTCTTCAAGATCCCCATTTAGAAAGGTTGTTTTCACATCCATTCGATGTAGCTCTAGATCAAAATGAGCTACTAATGCCATGATTATCCTAAATGAATCTTTCTTAGATACTGAAAAGAAGGTTTCATGATAATCAATGCCTTCCTTTTGAGTGAACCCTTGGCCACAAGTCTAGCTTTATATCGTTCAACATTACCGGAAGCATCTATTTTGGTTTTGTAAACCCATTTGCAGCCTATGGCTACAGCTCCCTTTGATAAGTCAACGAGATCCCAAACTTGATTTTTAGCCATGGATTCTATCTCTTCTTTCATGGCATTAAACCATAATGTGGAGTGTTCTCCACTTATGGCTCATGAAAATATTTTTGGATCATCTTTAGGCCCAACATCAAATTCAGACTCTTGGAGATATACAACATAATCATTAGAGATCGCAGGTCTAATTATTCTAGAGGATCTTCTTAATTCTACTTGCTCTGTATTTTGCAGAGTTTGAGTAGGTTCAATTTAAACTTGTTCCTCATGAGTTGACTGTTCTGTAATTGATTGTGGTTCAAGGTAATCATTTTAGATTTCCTTGAGCACAATCAAACATCCTTAAGGTAAATGAGTTTCAGTCAACTCTTGTGTTTCCTTAAATTCAATCATTTGAGGACAAAAACTTCCACTAGGTTCAGAATCCTCTAAAAATTTTGCATTTATAGACTCAACAATTCTAATACTATTAGAAGGACAGTAAAACCTAAATCCTTTGGAGTTTACTGCATAGCCAATAAAATAACCGCTGGTTATCCTTGGGTCTAATTTCTTCATGTTTGGATTATAAATCCTCACTTCAGCAAGACAACCCCATATGTGTAAGTGATTTAAACTTGGTTTCCATCCATTCCATAATTCAAAAGGTGTCTTAGGAACAACCTTGGATGGGACCCGGTTTAATAAATACACTGCAGTTTTTAAGGCTTCACTCCATAAAGATAAAGGCAAATTAGAATTACTTATTATGCTCCTTAGGGCATCTGCAGCGGGGATGCTATCCCCGCATGCATATATATAATAATGGTTGTTTGCCTATTCTATTTGCAATTTCAGGCTGCAACGGGGGTGCCATTTACATATGTAAAAATGGCACCCCCTCCCTAAGCTGCTATTTGTAGCAGCTCAGGAGAGGAAGAGTTAAATCAATGACATAATTAAACTACATATAAAATAATTCTATTATATTTAAAATAATATAAAAAAATAGCTCTCCAAAATAGCTTTTACCATTAAAGCACACATCAACAAAAAAGCCATATATATACTATTCAAGGAGCCATTTTAAAGATTTGCCTTTTCAAAATGGCTTTTACCATTAAAGTTGCTCTTACCATGTCCATTAATGTGTGATTCCTTCTTTCTGCCATTTTGTTGTGGTGTACCAGGCATTGTGTATTGAGCAACAATGCCTTCCTCTTCAAGGAATTTCGCAAATGGACCTATCATTTGTCCCTTTTCTGTGTACCTACCATAGTACTCTCCGCCTCTATCAGATCTTATGATCTTGATTTTCTTGTCTTTTTGTTTCTCTACTTCTACCTTATAGGTCTTGAAAGCATTTAATGTCTCAGCCTTATCATTTAGAAGATAAAGAAACATGAAATGTGTATGGTCATCAATAAAAGATATAAAATATCTTTGACCATTTAAACAGGGAGTAGGAAAAGGTCCACAGATATCAGTATGTATGATCTCAAGAATCTCAGAACTTCTTTTGGCACCTTTAGTAGTCTTGTTGGTTTGCTTTCCCTTTATGCAATCCACACAAGTACCAAAATTAGTAAAATCAAGAGTTTTTAAATTCATCATTTACTAACCTTTTGATTCTCTCTATAGAGATATGTCCCAATCTCCTATGCCATAACCAAATTGAGTTCTCATTCATAAGATTCCTCTTTATGCCAACATTTGTATGTAATGATAAATAATTGTTCTCAAAGTTGGGATCTAAATCAATTTTGAATAAACCATTAATTTTTATTCCACCACCAACAAGGTTTTCACCTTTAAAAATACTAAAGGTTGAATTGATAAACCAAAAACCATAACCAATAATATCCAATTTTGAAACAGAAATTAAGTTTCTTGAAAAATACGGAATAAAAATACATTATCCAGATCCAAAACATATCTGGATCTCAAAATCAACCTAAATATCCCAATTGCTTCAACTTGAGAAAACAATTTATTTCCAGAATATACTCGTTGTTCATGGCTTGCTGGTTTCCTTGTGTTGAGAAAATCCTGCATTGTATTAACAATATGGATTGTAGAACCAAAATCAATCCACCATGTATTACTAGGAGCCTCAACAAAAAAGATTCATGACAAACTAGAGATATGATATTACCTTTTTTTTCGAGCCAATTTTTGTATTTTTGGCAATCTTTCTTCATATGCCCACTCTTCTTGAAGAAGAAACAAGCATCCTTCTTGTCATTTTTCTTTATTGACAATTTGTTATTCTTTTTGAGTTTGTGAGCATGATTGCCTCTCTTGGCATTTCCCTTATCATGAGTAGCCATATGAACACTTAAAGGCTTCTCATGCTTTAACCTCTCCTCTTCTTGAACACACATGGTTAGAAGTTCATTTATTGACCATTTATCCTTATGTGTGTTGTAAGAAATTTTGAAAGGACTATATTCAGATGGGAGAGAGTTAAGTATGAAATGCACCAAGAATGACTCAGAAATATCAACCTCTAGGGACTTCAGTTGAGCAAACATGTCCCTCATTTCCATGATATGCTCTCGCACACTTCTGGAATTGTCAAAGATTTTGCTTGATAACCTTTTCATTAGAGTGATGGCTAAAACTTTGTCAGAACTGACAAATTATTCCTCAACAGCTTTGAGAAAATCCTTAGCCTTGGTGCATTCTGGGATTGAACCCCGAATGCCTTTCATGACGCGAGATTTCATAAACATGAGACTTAAGCGATTAGATCGCTCCCACAGTTCATGTTTAGCAATCTCTAGTGTCGTACTGGAGTCCGTTAGGGCGGGTGGTTTGTTCTCACGGATCGACAAGTCAAGTTCCATGCACCCCAATGTAAAAAGCAAATTTTCTTTCCATTCAGAAAAGTTATTACCATTTAGCATCGAAACTATTTCAATCAAAGCGGAAGGGATAACTGCAATTATCAAGGAAACTAAAAATTACTTTATTGCTATGAAATAATTTTATTTAAATTAACCAATGTCAATTTAATAATAAATTTCAACCTACCTGTGGACAAAGGTTGCATCACGCATGAAATTTACAACTTATTAATAAGTCTAATAAATTTAAAATTTAATAAATAAAATTTCTGTACCTGTGGGCCTAAGATAAATTTTATTTCTTAAATATAAAATTTCCTATCTTATTCTAATTAAGTCATAAAAATAAAAACGTCCCTGTGGGGATTAGCAATTAAATTTATGAATTAATTACAACCTGACGTTAATTTTCCTTATGAAGTTCACGTATATTTTCTTGATGTAACTATCATTTATAAAATCAAACGCTGTAGCATTTCTAAAATTATTATGATAATTACAACTTCATTAACATCTAATAATTATATCGATGCCTAGATTAGGTACTTTAGGAATCAAACAAACCGATATGAATTAAACGGTATTTTTTCAAATTTCAACCAGGCAAGTTCCTATGAAAGTGAGGTGGGTCACAATGGACACGCTTAAATACCAAGACTTTCTTAGACAGAACTTTACTAGACATTGAAAAATGGATAATACCATAAAATTCACTAACATTTATGGTTTGATTAATTATTCTTATTTCTAGGCATTAATTAATTAATTTGTATTTAAATAATATAAATTACAAGATATATTCCTAATTTAATGTAATGTATTAATTTAATACCTCATAACATAAAATAATAGGAATAAAACATTACATAAGCATAAAGCATAATGTACTTTAAAGCATAAAATAAAAGGAATAAATACTTCATGTAAGCATAAAATAAAAATAAAAAACACTACATAATATACTATATAGTATAATTTAAATTGAATTAAAACTGCATGATATGACAATGAAGATAGCATGGCATAATTGGTCGGATTGCTTTTAATAAACTTGGGAGACCCAAGTTCGAATCCTTGCAACCCCAAAGTTTCCCCCCCTTTTTTTTTATTGTTCGGGACGGTCAACTAGGTCGATTCTGTATTGGGTTGGACCAAACCGGTCCACCCACTTAATGACTCGGTTTTTCATGGGTTTGAAGAAACCCGACCCGGAGTGTTAACCCGACCCGTTTAACCAAACCTTCACCGTCTCCTTCATGCGCTGGCAACTTGGCCACCGACCGACAGCTCATGGATCCATATGCGGCGGCCACAGAAGCCGCCACCCAGTCCATTCACGGCGACCCAATGGGTCGCCGTTTTTCCTTGAGCGTCCAGCGATCTTCACAGATCGCTGGTGCTCCGGTACACAGTGGGGAGAGGCTAGTGGCCTCTCTTTCTGGCTATTGGGAAGAGGCCACTAACCCTTCCCGTGTGATAGATGACCCTTCAAGGGCCGTCGTTGCTCTCATTGTCTACCCTTACGGGTTGCCGATCAGAGGATGGGGAGAGGCCGGTGGCCTCTCCTTCCCGTCAACTCCAATTTTTTTTTAATTTCAATTTTGAGTTACACATGTTGTCATTAACAACAGTTTAGTTACACACGTTGTCATTTACAACAGTTTACGTAAATAACAACGCTACTTCATAAATTGAAAAAATCAAAATAAATGATTCAATATACAAGAATCATTAACGAATATACTAAGCAAAATAGCATAAAGGCAGGCTCTGATACCACATATTAGACATATTTTATATAATCGAAATGCTAAATACATATAGCAGCAGAAATTTAAGATTATAAATACCTCCAGCCATTGTTGCTCAAGTATCGAAGTTAATGAATTCCAATTACAGCAGCAACCAAGTTTTTCCCAATGAAGCAATCAACAATACAAAATAACAAAACGTTTTACGAGAGGAGCCTTCTAATCTATGCCTACCATTAGCCGTAGATGGAATACACAATCTATTATTTATAGGTAGATTAAGGACCCTTCTTATTAATTTATTTTTCAATTTTCTCCTTCCATCAAGGAGATAATTAGCCATGATCAATTAATTGATCCCCATGATCAAACCTCATGACCTATCTTCATGGTCATAGATTTGCATGATCAAGAACATTGGTATCATGAGGGTCACAAAGGGTAATTTCCAACATGAATGGGTTACAGAAACAAAAACCCATTCCAGCATCGCAAACGCAGATTCTTCTCAGTACATTTTCAAAGAGAAATTGATCATGAACTGGCACGGGAACTGGTCCTTCAGCATAGCTTAAACTCCTCTTGTCAAGCATTCTATCAAATAAATAGAAAACCAAGAAATGGTCAAGAAAAAAACACACAAAAGAAACTGAAATCAAACCTGCCTGCCTTTCAACGGCTAAACGCACGTACATCCTAAACGCGAGCTGTGCTTGAGGGTTTTACGCAAACTTCAACTAGATAAAAAGAAATTGAAACCGGAAGAGAAAAGGTGGAGTACCAGAAACGAGGAATTTGCGATGGGTGAGAGTGGGGGAAGGTGAAGAGGCGGGCAAAGCTACGCCATTACCATCGGAGAGATCACGGCTTATGGCTGTGGTTTCAATGGGGTTTTTGATCGTTATGTGCATGGCACTGGGAGATGCCATTCTTTACTGACCTGTGCAGAGGAGGAGAGGTCGTTCTAAAATTTGTAGAAATTTTGGTGAGCCTATTGTCAAACCCTAATTTTATTTTCTAAAGTTGGGCGGGAAAATTTAGTTTTGATAAGCAACGGGGATGATTGTTTTCATGGTCAAAAAAATATTTTTTATTTTTATTTTTAACTGATTTTATTATTATTTTTATGTATAGATATTAAAAAAAATAAATCATTTTAATATATTTTTAAGTGAAAAAAAATTGAAAAAAAAATTAAACACTACTTAAATATGTATTTGATATTGTGACAACTTTTGCATTTATAATTTCAAACAAAAATTATTATTTTTTAAATTGTAGGTTTAATTAAATAGGTTTAAAAAATTATATGTTTAGTTAAAATAATTATAAGATAAATTTCTAAAAACAAAATAGACATAAAACAAGTCTCTTTAAATATAAAAAAACTTTACTCAAAGGACTGGGCATTACAAAAAAATCTTATCGAAAAATTATATGGGTTTTTTATATAAAAATAAGAATTATATATTAAAATGTATATTTTTAAAAATAAATTAAAATTGTAAAATCTTAAGGGTTTGATTTTAAGAAAGCAGTAAAACAAGGTTCGATCTTTTGGATCCAAGAAATCCTAAAATTAGAGCCCTTTTCAAATCTGAATGGTAGTCGAACCAGTTAAAGCTTTGACTCAACAAAACTAGTTCGACCCGATCAATTTTTTAGTGATTTGACCAAACCCAAACTATTCACGATTAAACTAAAAAATATGGATTGTGGTTATTATCATATGATATTTGAAATTTAGTTTGTATTTTAAATATTTGAATTATGCCTTTTAATTTAACCTTTTGAATTTTTAAATTATTATTTATCTATTGGATTAATTGAAAACAATATGTTGAAAAAGTTGTGGGTACACGTTTTAAATGAAAATTCTAATTGATTTTGATTTTTTTTTAAATAAAAAGGTTCAACCTTGTGGACTGTTCAATGTAGCTTTAGACATAGTTCATTGCGGATTGAAACCGTTTAATTATTGTTATGCCCTTCAATTCATAAAATTTAATTAATAGGTTTTGGGGTGTTTGTGTCTTTTTCATTTTATTTTAAATAATGAAACTATAGTTTTGCCCATAGATTCAACCAATAGAACATTAACTAGACAAGGATGTTATGGACATTTTGTTTTTCAATAAACTATAAAATAATTTTCTTACACTTGACCGAATATAAATTAAGGGATGCTAGCAAGGGTATTGTTGGTTTTTCCATTTTTATGAATGGTGGAAGCACTAATTTGCCCTTAGAAAAGAAAAAAACAAAGAGTTAATCTGGGGGTATTTTGATATATATATATATATATATATATATATATATATATATATATATATATATATATATATATATATATATTATTATTAGGACAAACTTCAGGGATGTTTTGGTGATTTTGTAGTTTTTTATACTTTATTTTGGAAAAAATTGTTGGCGTGTTTGCTTGATGCGCCGACTGTTTTCTTCCATCTATGCCATACAGTTGCGTATCATACAGTGACAAAAAATATCTAACTGTCATCTCACGAAATGCACCACCATGGTCTCTTTACCATGGTTGTGTGTATGTCAGCTCATGATAGTTAGAGACTTGTCGATGGTCAATTATTATTTTTTCCTTTTCTCTGTCCTAGACTTGAAAATGCATAAGTCTTCTTGGTTTATGATTTGTTGGTCTTTTGATTTCTTGTCTTGTCTTGATTTCTTCTATATACTTTTTTTTTGTTTTAATTTTTTTCTTCAATCAATATTAATCATTTTTTTTATTTCAGCCCTTATTATTTTAATTTTCAGTTTTGTTTTTATTCCTTTAATTTTTTCAGACCATTTGAAGTAGTCCATATTTTTTGTTCATATTTGTGTTTATATACTCTTAGTTTTGATTTTTGATTTTTGATTTTTATCATTTTCTCTTTTGTTGAGATTTTATTTTATTTAGTCCTTCAATTTTAATATGTGTCTATGATCATTTTAAAATTGATATTTTATTTTTATTTTTTTCCCTTTGTTCTTTTTTTGTTCTTTTTATTATTTTTTCCATTCTTTAAATCAAATGATTTTTTTAATACTAATATTATTTATTTTGGTCTTGTCATTTTTATTTATTTTTTTGTTTGCTCTTTTGTTAAAGTTTTTGACCTTTTCTTTTTATTCTTTAGAATGATTTTATGATTTTCATTGTTTACGAAATAATAATAATTTTAGTGCTTTTTTTATTTTCTTGATTGATCTTTTGTTCAAGTTTTTAAGTTTTTTTATTTTATTCTTTGAGATAATTTAATAATTTTTATTGTTAGGAAAATAATAGTAGCAATAATTTTTGTTGTTATAATAATAATAATAACTGTAATAATTTATTATGATGGTTGTGTTGCTTATGGTATTAATAATTATGGTTGTTATGATAATAATGACAATAACTCATATAATAATATTAAGTATATCAATAGTGAAATAATAATAACAACACTAACAACAACAACAACAACAACAACAATAAGAATAATATAATAATAATTTAAATGATATTAATAAAAATAATAGTTCTAGTAATCATAATAGTGGTTATAATCATGGTGACAATAATGGTAGTGACAGTTATAATTGATCATATGTTTTGTTTATCACTTCGACCTTATTATTTTAATTTTTGGTTTGGTTATAATTCCTTTAAATATTTTTAATCTTTCTAAAGCAGTATTTATTTTTTGTTTATATTTGTGTGTTTATGCTCTTAGTTAGTTTTTAATTTTTATCATTTTTTTAATTTGAGGTTTCCTTTTTATTCAATTTCGTCCTTAGATTTTAATTTGTGTTAATTGTCATTTTAAAATTGATATTTCTTTTTTTCCCCTTTTTTCTTTTTTATTTGGTTTTTTTTATTTGTTCTTTTTTATTCTTTTTTTTTTTTTTTTTTTTTTTGCTTTTATGTTAAAATTTTGGGTTTTTTATTCTTCAGAATAATTTTATAATTTTCATTGTTTGTCCAATAATAACAATAATTTTAGTGATTGTTTTTTTTTCTTGCTTGTTTTTTGTTAAATTTTTTAGGTTTTTATTTTATTTTTTAGGATAATTTATTATTTTTTATTGTTTGAGTAGTAATGATAATGATAATGTTAGTTATTATAATCATGATAATAAAGTGACATTATTAATGATAATAACAATAGTATTTTACTGATATTAATAGTGATAATAATACTAATGATAATTTTAGTTATATTAATAACAATAATAGTGTTAGTAATCATAATAATAGTTATAATCATGATGACAATAGTGGTGGCGACAATGATACAAATAATGATAATGATTAAATAATTGCACTAATAATGATGATAATGATGATAAAAATAAAAATAATTGTGATATTAGTTATAGTTATGGTGTAATAACTTTAATGATGGTTTAACCAATAGCGATTATTGTAGTAAATAGTATTGATGACGACGATAATAATAATGATGATGGTGACAATGATAGTAATTTCAATAAAAATTAGAATATTAATTATTTATAGTAATGGTAATAGTGGTAGCTACAATATTGTAATAATTTAACAATCATAATAATAACAATGAGAATAATAATTGAAATAACTCATAACTCGATATTGTATTTGTTAATAATTGAGTTTTACAACTTCTCCATGTATATTATTTCAAATCTAATGTCTCATATTAATGCTTTATAAAACTTTTATGGGTCAATGTTTTCTTTTATTTTTTTGTCTTATTTTTTTTAGAATTGCACTGCTTAAAGTTAGTTTTTTTTTTTTTAAAGAAAACATTCAATTTTTGTTTAAATATATTAAATAAATAAACTTATATTAATTTAAAATTTATATATTTTATTAAAAACTCATGTGTTGCAAAAACTTTGCTCAAATTTATTATTTTATCTAAATTTATAGTATTATAAAAAAAAATCTCACACTTTTCATATAAAAAAATTACATTTTAAAAATTATAATTTTGACCGCAGTTATTGGCTAGTGTATTGATTAATATAGATTTGGACACACACAACTAACAACAAACAACTACCAACTGACCAACTATCAAAAGAAAGGGAAAGATTTCTAATCCACTGATAAATTGCAGGCGTAGAAACTAAAATAATATTCCTTTATCAATATCTCATCTCCAAGGGGCCATAATTTTGTTGCAGCTCCCAGACAAGAAAGAAGACAGCAGCCTTTAATAGCAGAGAGAATACGTACACCAAAAGCTTATCTGATCTCATTTCAGCAGCCATATTGCGAGGCTCTAGTTTAGCCAAGATTACATGGACAAGAGTGAGCTTCGTTGCAGATGACACCATTGAGTCTGAAGAACAAGTCAGATCATGAAAATTATGATAAGCATGAACTTGAAATCCTAAAGGGTGTGGCCCAATCATGGCATGCTCGCTCAAGCAGTTCAAGATCTACCAGTGAATACGATGCCTATCTCCAAAATTTTCAAAGCAAGCCTTCCCGGTTCAAGCTAGAAGCAATGAACAAGTCATCAGCCACGAGGGTTGAGAGAGCAAACTGGGATTTCAAGCAATCATTGTGGGATTCCTATGAGATTGTGAATGTGTACAAAATGTTGGAGATCGGGCTTGTTTTAGATGATCCATTTAGTGGGGTAGATTCTCAGACAAGGGTCCAAATGAAGGAAAGAGAGAGTAAGAAGAGTCTTACAAATCTGTTTGATCTTATGTCTTCGAGGAGATTCAAATAATGATGCTGCACTTTTTTTAATCCGATCTTGTTCTTAACTTCTTGCTTATTTTAGTTCTATCTTCAGGCTTTGCATTGAGGATGTTAGCAGGTGCAGCTTCATCGAGAAAACCTGACATGAAAAATTAAGATTTGTTGTGCAGGTAGTTTTCCCATTTGCCGTGTAGGAAAATCAAACAAATTCTTATATATCTTGTGTTTTTAGTGAGAAATATTTTCACGGAACATGAAAACACCAGACAGAAAGAAAATGTAGCTGTCCTCTGTGTCAGAGCTATCTGTAACACCAATTAATTTGTAAAATCGAAAAACTAGGAGGGTTTTTTTCTTTCTGGAGAAGAAGAATTTCAGTATCAGCAGATGATAAAGTTGCACGGTAGCAGTCAATTTTGATCCTTAATTTGTCAACATCACATGAGGAATCTTGAAACCAAATTTAGGATTCTGTCAAATTGAACAGTATATTGGTATGTTATTCTTAACTCAATTATTGTTGTCTGGTCCTGAACATGGTAGATTCCCTGCAAAGAATTTCAGCTGCTTACCACACATCACTAGAATTTTCTTGCAGCTGTCCAGCAACCAGATTAATTGTACCGAAGCAATAGGGTACGCTAACAAGGCATGATAATGGTCCATATGCTCATTAAGATAAAGATTCCCACTAAATTGGCTGTAAAGAACAAAATTCTTACTTTATCCCATTTGATATTAAGGTTCAATTTAATGTATTTTTTTAACTTTTAGTTTAAACTAGTTTTTTTTTGTTTTTTTTATTATTTTGATATGCTTATGTTAAAAATAAAAACAATATTGTTATGAAATAAATGTTATTTGAAATGTAATCTCAATCAAACTCGCAAACATGTTATCTTTAAAAAAATTGTTTTTTCTCATGAATTATAAATATAAATGTAACACATCAATCAACTTGAATGTAAATACTAGTAGGAAACCCTGAGGGGTGAGACTGAACTGGTCATGTTCTAGATTTGTTTCCAGAGATCATTAGTTTGAGTCGCTCATAAATCAAGAATACTAGAAGTTTTAAGTGATTATTAATTTTAAAACTTATAATATTAATAAAAATATATGTAAACTGTCCGGACATCCACCTTCCATGAAAAATACTGGTAGGAAAAGGAAGGATAATGTCATGGGTGCTATATCCTTGGAAGTAAAGGTATGCCTCATTGTAATAGCCTAGTTATGACAGGTGGATATTAATACAAATTGTACGAAGGGTAAGTAGATTAATTTGGGGACAAACTTTTCTTAATTGGTCAGGCTTATGCCTTCAAGTAGGTTTGGTGTCCGAGCTAGCTTGTGCATTCGAGTGAAGATTTATCCCTCTAATCAAGTGTGTTGCCTTGTTGTACCAAGTGAGCACGCTGAGCTCAATCTGGAAACTAGGATGCTATAGGCTAATTGGATCAACTGGTTTTATGGAAACCAAACCACCCTTCTTGGATCCAACGAAGAAATTGCCACAGCACAGTGCTCGAGCATCTGTCATATTCAATGCCAGTTTTAAAGACCAATATCATCTGTTTCCAGCATAACCTCCCAAGTTAATGATTCATTTATTTATGAAATCTGCCAACCGAACATAATGACATAGCAGTAGTCAGGCAGTCACAGCAAAAGGCAACGAATTAGCTTCATAGAATAGCAGCTTATTTGAAATGTTTGAAAAGTAATTAGGGAAGGTGATAATGAAAAGCCATTCACTGTAATGGAAAATCGGTTTGTAGCAGCAGCAGCAGTTTCCATCAGTTCCTTGTTAAACTAGCTACCGAGCATTTCTACAGATATTGCATAATTATTTCTAGTTTCTGTAACACTCATCGGATCGACAATTTATTTTGTTGCATGCTTAATCGCTGTTCTAAAACTGCACTGTATGCAACTTTGGATTCACAAATAAGCAGTAAGGCAGAAAATTTCGTGACAGAATACCATCAGTAAGAAGCTATAGTATATCACACTATATTATCTTATTAAAATATAAAATTTTCTTAGACGTTCTATATCCAAACAACCTGGAGAGAAGTTCAGCCAACACAAGAAAGACGGGTATTTTATTTAAATAACTGTATTGGTTCACACTGCAACTGGGATATAATTTCCCAGTAATCTAAAAGCACAACCGACAGGCTCCCTAGCCTATGGAAATTTGAAGGTCTTCCATTTGCACAGTTCAAAGCCCTTTTGCTTCTGGATGAAGCTTTCTGCTTCACCATCAACATCTTCTTCGTTACCTTCTGATTTCCGATTCCCATTTTGATCGATGAACTGCACTTGATCCGTCACTTGAACCTTCTTGGAAGACCTGCCTGGATTCTTCCTGTTGACATTATCTTGGCGAACCTCAGTAGCCTCTTCATCTTGAATCCCCTTGTTGTTGAAGGCCTTGTGAACAATCGGGTACTGGGGAGCACCATGGATAACACTAGGCGTCCTTGATAACTTTGAAATATAGTCATAGTAATCGCCGGACGTGGCGTTCCGGCCTTGCCGCTGTATATAGGCAGAGCCTTGAGACATTTTTTGCTGATCTGCTCTGTTTACAACAATTAGTTGAGAGAAGCTGCAAATTTATAGACCCCATGTTTTGCGACTTTATTCTCTCAAGATGGTAAGGTCGCATCTAATTCCTTTATCTCTTGTTAGATTTCAGGTTCTCTCATGTTATCCACATTTTTAAAGAGAGAATAAATGCCAAGAAAGTGGAGGAGCTGAAAGAAGATTATAACCTACAACTGTTGAATGTATGATAGATATTTGGAGAGAAGATGCCATATCATGCTACTTTAAAACAAACCCTAGCTGCACCGCAGGCCCAACCACTTGTTCTTGAGATTGGAGAGCAGTATCGTGATTTTTCTAACTCTTTGTTTGTATATAAGAACTCTGTTTTCTCTTTTCTTTATCTCTTCTGTTAGACCACTAATTAATTCAGAACCACCAAACAAACACACAGAAAAGTAATGACTACCTCTCCCCCTCAAAATCCCACACAACTTTACTTCCATAATCAGCCATTAATTTCTAGAGTGCCGTCACCATAAACTTAGGTCGGTGTAAAGCAAACCAAAGCCCTAAGACTAGTCCATGCCCACGTCAGAACCATCGATGGATTATGACCTTTCCATTTTTGATAGAATCGGGGGACCTCATCCCCATCTTCCTGACTAGGAAATTTCTCAACTCCTCTCTTTTGTTTCTTACACGCAGTATATTTTCATCAGTATATTTTCCTAAATATATTTTAAATGAATGAATGATTGCTGTGTTTTCTCCCTTATAACACAACAAACAAAAATATTGCTAGTAAAATAAAATAAGAATATGTTAGTATTTTCAAAGCTGAAAAACCAATAAATTAATAAAAGATAAATTCACCAAAAATTGCAAAAATATTTCTGTATTTATGTTCTCAGGCTTCCCACTGAAGCGGGAAAAACAACTACGTGCATGAAAACAGAAAATCCTTGCCTAGAAGACCTCAAAAACCTTTCGAGTACCTTAAAGTTGGAGAATAATCATGATGAGAATCACAACCCATATTCCCAAAACGCCAAGATGATAAAATGCATAAAAGCAATCATATTTCATCCAAACGGACATGTATAGCGAGAAAGATGATAAATTATTAGTTCGCACTTCAAGGTGCACCTGATATGAAAAACATAGCCAGAAAGAGCATTCGGTTGTTGCACCAAGCACAATTACTACAATATGTTGATCAACATGAACCTTAGCAATTCATAGCAAAAGCAAATTACCCTTTTTCACTATATTTATTCATAATACCCCTATAGACAACGTAAAGGATGATAAAAATTCTTGAACTAAGCCTTCTCCCCTGTGAGAATATCCATGACCACACCCTTGATACTCCCATTGTTTTTCTTTAGCAGCTTCCTGTTCATTTCTTTGTCACAGAAACCCTGCATCCACAACATAAATTTTACATTCTGTAAGCTTGAGATGTCTAGAAACAACAGAAACACATGACAATCCTAGTCTTGTTACATTACAAGTATGAGCTAAAAAATACACCCTCAAACTTACCATTTCTTGCAACTCCTCAAGAATGGGGTCCCACTCAGCAACGCCGCAAAGATCATCCACTGACTGCTCTAGATCATACTCATTTCGCCTCAAGATCTCTTTGTTCAAATCAACCTGCTTGAAGCCCATTTCCTCAAGCTCCTTTAGGAGAGTCTTCTCAACATCATTTTCCGTGTTGACCCCTTCAGATGAAGCTGGAGCATCTACAGCAGGAAGGGGTTCAAAAGAACCATCAGCAGCTGTTTCCGGAATGTCTATCATTGGATAGAAAACAGGAACAGATGAAGCACTGGTCTGTGGAGGAGCAGAGGCTAAAACACCATGCCCAACCAGCAAGGCATCATCTATAGGAAAATTCAATTCCTGGCTCTTAGGCTGTTCGTCAAACATGGGCTCTATTGGTTCTGAAAGTGAGGATGTAATCTGAGGCCTTGGTAAACAGCCATCAGCAGGCTGGGCATTCATATCTAAATCTTCAGGGCATTTAGAACCACTCCATTTGGGGGACTCATTCAAGTTCAGATCTTTGAAGAATGGGTCTTTCAGGGAAGAATTAACCTGCAAGGAAAAATGTGGAATAACTGTTGTGTTCTCTAAAGTGCATGTGTGCCTAATCAAAGAGCCACAGTATAGTACAGAAGAATGGGAGCACCTTTAATGCCAGTACCTCAATAAGAACCCAGACATGCTGCCCAAATTTCACACCTGATGGGCATGCCATCCTCCAATATGATATGTATCTACCAGGCAGAGCAGGAGATACAAAATCAGCTGCAATATCAAGTTCACCATCAACTGGCACACCATTTACTGGAATCTGGAAAAATTAACGAGGCCACAAAATGATAAAAGGTTAGAGGAAAAGTTTAAGCGTAGGCAAATGCTAAGCATTACAGAAAACCAAAGATGTCCACCTCTATCTCAACAGAATCAGTGCTGAAGCATCGGTCTCCACCAATCCACACAAGTCGCGCTCCCTGGGGCCATGCAACACTACCACTGTTGCGCATTCGCCATATTTTGGTAAAAGGTGTAGATGAAGGCATCACAGTACCATCCGAGACATTGACATCCAAAACAAAACAGCTGTCTAGCTTAGGTTGAGCTCCCTTTACTCCACAAGAGCCTTTGTAAGGAGGCTGTTGGAAGGACCAAGGTTTCTGTGGCTGCCAGCAATAGAAAATCAAAAGGGATGAGTTAGCATTGAAAAAAGCAAGCAAGATTTTGGGGCCAAACATTGTTTCCTAAAAAATTAATTTTTTTAATGTTTTTGGATCATTTTGAATTGGAGATGTCAAAAATAATTTTTAAAAAATACAAAAATATTTTGATGTATTTCCAAGCAAATAAAAACTTTCAAAAGCAATTGCTACTACAGTAACAAACACCCTCTATATCAATGAGAAAACACATTTAAAACTAAACATCAGCACATATAAAAAGTTGGTATACAGGATCAATGAAACACTTGGAAGACCATGGATTGCGGGAAGACACCGGCCTGTTCATCTTTATGTAATCAGCTTCATTACCCATGGCAGCAAAGCAGATACTGCAGAGATCATAATCTTCTTTCCTGCCAAAAAAAAAAGAAAAGAAAGATAGCATCAATCCAACAGCCATTATGTTTATAAGAAAAGGCACAACATCAAAGCTTCAACTGTATCTCTTACACTTTGGACTTATACCGAGGCCCATTAATTGGATGAACACCACATCCATCACATTGAACACCCCCATGAAACATGTCAAATATGGGATTATAGACACAATTGCTTCTCTTAATTGCATGATTTTTCGAAGAACGCACAGCTGAAGGAAAATCAGTGTGTGAAGGAAAGTCATAATTCATAGGAATGGTGGGTAAACCAAAGGGAGCAGGCTTCCTAGTTGGAAGACAGGTATTCTGTTTCTTGGCTTCTTTCTCATCATCAGCAGCAGGGACAGATGATGCAAAGGGTGCACAATGTGCAGACAGATAGGAATCTTGAGGGTTCCAATTCAGATTAACAGGAGCAGAGACAGTTGTGTGCGGTGCCACTGAAGTCCTGGTAACATTTTCAAAGCTCTCTTTCTGGCAAGTTTCGAAAGGGGAGTTTGAGCTTGACAATTCTTCTAGCATACCCATATCCTTGGATGCATCACCAACTGTAGAAACAGCAGCTCCAGTTTGGGCACTTGAACCTGCACCATCTTGAGACTGGGGGGCTGGATTCAAATGGGATTGTCCGATCTTTGAAATGCAGTCAGCAAGCTCAGTAAGCACTGCACTGGATGCCACAGCTTTTGAAGCCAGCTCAAGAGATATCTTCGAAAGTATGTCTTGTAGGGGCTCAGGCACAGATTTCAAAACATCAGCAACACCATTGTTGAGAAATGGTAATGAGCTCTGGATTCGAGGGGACCTCATAGGGGTGCAACTACCACTAGATCTGGCATAAGATTTACCAAACTTATCATTATTAAGCTGTACATCAATCCTCAAAAATTTCAAGTTTTGCCTCATCACATCACGTAGATCATCATCGTCAGCAAGTGTTACCACATCCCCGTCTTCATCAATATAAGTTAATGTGAGATCAGAGTTAGCAGGAAAATTAAAAAGTCCAAAGATTTTTGCCCTCAGTGCAGTCATATCAAGATCGAGTTGCTCATTCTCCTTTACATGAGCATTAAAACGCCGAAGTGTATCACCATATTTAACCTGTTTCCACACCATAGACCGTAAATAAGTAAAAGGGGAGACAATATGGAATATAAAATAATAATAAAAAAAAAAAAAAAAAAACACTAAGACTTGCTGGGTAACATAAAATCTTATTTGTTTGTCAAAAGATTTTAAAAGACAAATCAAGTATTTTTTTCCATTTTTCAGCGTAAATCTTTTTCATCCTCAACAAAGATAAGATAATATACAAAACTGTGCGGCCAATTGGTCTACATATCTTTTATAGCATCAGCACAGACAATCTTAATGAGTTTGAGACCAACAAAAAATTGCACACCATTGAAAAGCTATATTTACAAATAATAATAATAATAATAAAAATAAACACCCAGCAAAACTGAATTAAAAATCCAAAAAAGATTCATTGTAAAGCCAAGGCCAAAGTTCAAGCTGTTAAAAATTCTTTCTGAAGTAAGCCCATCAGATTTAAGCTCCTCGACAAAACATGGAAAAACTACCAAATCATGAAAAAAAGAAAAGCGTTGATCGAACCCTACCCTCAAAACAAGGGAAAAAATAAAAAAATAAACCGGGATTGTTAAAAAGAACAAAATTTGAAACTGCAAATTCCAAATTTCTCATATTTTACCCAACAAACCGACAAGAAAAAAAACAATGACCCTCGATCAACCACTACTAAGATCAAACGATAAGCAAAACACAAAAATGATCAATCCTTTCCCTTAAAAACTACCAATGAAGCAATAGACCACTGTATATAAACCCAAATTATTCAGAAAAACAAAACACAAACCCCAATTTCCAAACTTTTTCATATTTACTCAACAAACGCAGAAAGAACCAACAACCCAACAACAAAAACACTGAATAAAACAAACCTTTATGACCATAGTAGAATCCATCGCGTTCCAGTAAGCCGCGCAGTAAAAGAAAAACCGAAGAAGAAAACAGAGACCCTAAAAAACCCAAATCATATATTATTATCGAAGTAAGTTTTCAGAGGAGAGGTAGAATTGTTATAAAAATCGGTGAGAGGATATGAAGAATTACTTACCAAGCGTACCTGTTAGCCGCTTTTTGCGTCTTGAGCAGAAGTGTGACTCGATTTTAATGAAATAAGCTTCGTCTCTCTCGCTCTCTCTCTCTCATCGTATTTGTAGTCTTTTTTTAGGCTTATTGGATAAGTTAAAAATATTATTTTTATTATTTGTTTTTTGTTTCTTTTTCAGCAAGAAAAAAGAAAGCTTTGTGAGTAAGGAACCCCGATGTCATTGGTTGAATTTGCGGATTCTTACGTGGGTGTATGTTATTGGTTATGTATATGCCATTCGAGACCCATACCCCATCGCCTAATTAGGTGTGGTATTAATTAATCGAGTCAACTAATTCTATTTAATCGAGTAAATTGTTTTTATTTATTTTCAATTAAAAAATAATTTTATAAAACTCTACATCACAAATTAACGTGAAAAATTATTTTTTAAAATATTATTCATTAAAGATTTAACTAAAACAATTTTCTATATTATTTTATTCTTAATATTAATATATCAAAGTCTTTATAATATATTTAAAAACAAAACAATTTAACATCCGAGTTAAATTCGATTTAGAATTTGGAGTTCAAATTCAACTCAAACCCTAATATCAAATTTCTTTTTTTTTTCAATTTAATTTATATTTGTACATATCTCATAAGAAAATAACCTAAGGAGTTTCGTGGAGCTAATTCATTGGGCAATGCTTTTGTCACAACCATGCTAAATCTCGATATTTCATGATCAATTTATATTTGGGAGATTGAGGTCAAGGTTGGTAATAAAATTCAAGATAAATTAACTTTAAATTATACAATACAAATACAAAGTCAAACAAATATAATATCAAAATTAAAAACACAATCCCAAGTTAATCAAAATAAGGAGGATTTTAAGGTCGGAATGGTACTGAGACATTCTGGCCGGAATTTGGAATTTTCAGAACGAGCCGGAGTTAAAACTGAGACGAAAATAATGTTGTTTCATCTCGGTTTTTTTAATAGCATTGAACGTTCCGGCCAGAACGAAACGGTATTGACAAACCTGATTGAGACTACAATTTATATTCCAAGACAAGCCCTTTAAAAAATATAATATTTTCTAACAAAAGAAAATAGATGAAAGCTGAAATATGGTTAAAGAATCGATGGTTTTTACTAAAAATGATCTCTCAGGACAAACTGATTTACAAATTAAAGAAAAAGAAAATATCAGAGAAATTCTTTGAAATATTTCAATTTCCCTTCACAACGTGATCGGTTTCTCAACGGCCCTGATGACAACCTTCAATCAACATCAGCAGTGATTTTCGTCCCCTGTTGAGCGATTGACCGGCGTATCTTCCATGCAAAAGCTAGAAGTTGTAGCGGCGTGATCCATGTCAGCACCGTGGCACGGCAGCAGCAGGAAGAAAGGTGTGGCATCGAGAGGACCCCACCACCAGGAAAGTCAAGCCGAAGAAAGCGTATACTAGTGTAGAAGAAGAACACAGCGCTGAAAGAAACAACGAGAGCCAATGAGAGGGGTAATTTTGACAATAGGCATATAAAATTAAAACAATTAGTGAACTAGTATAGAAGCAAAACGTTTCTTACCAAGTAACATATATTTTAATTTGTCATGTTTCATAAGCAGGATAACTATAATAATAAGTAAGTGAAATTAGTTGATCGATTTAAAAAAAAAAAACAAGAAAAATCTCAAAATTGTCAAAATAAGAATTTAAAGATTTGCATAACAAGAAGTGGCTACTAAAAGAAAAATAGCCTCTGGAATCAAAGTTATCAATTCCATTTAGGCAATTGTTTTGTTTTTTTAATTGAAACCAAATATTTCAGTTTTGAAGTGTTTTGACACATTATTTTGGAGTTATACTGTTTATATGTGTATATATATATTAATTCAAAAAATAATTGAAATCCAAAAATAAAATTATTTAGAATTGTACAATTTAATATAAAAAGATAATAAAATAATTTTTATGAACATGTATAATATTAAAAGAATATCATCATTAATCTCGTAAGGCTATTATATTCTCTAATTGCTCTAAAAGTTTAACATGATATATATATATATATATATATATATATATATATATATATATATATATATATATATCAAGAGACTCATCGTAATATTTTATCTCAATCTAACGGTCGGATTAAAAGATATGATTGATATTGTAAAATTATTCATTTTAAAAAAAATATTATTTGGCTGAAATGGAATAGGTGAAATGAAACTAAAACGTTCCGGGCGGTATTTGATTGAAAAATCCAGAACATAACGGAATTTAAATCGAGCTAAAAACAAATTATTTTGTCTCGTTTTTTAACTGATACGAAAAGTTTCACTCCTTTTGGCCAAACATAATGAAATAGACAACTATGTCTGAAACTTAGTTTTCTTTAGTTAGTCCATAAAATACATCTGTTAGATCATTCATGTAATCTATTTGAGGCAAATCATTATTTATTTATATCATATTCATATTGGGTTGGTCAGAATTACTTGATATCACAAATAATATTATATTATTGAGATTGAGAAATAAAGGACAACCACTAAACAATAACTTTTAAATTTGTTTTGTTGGAGTTTATATGTCAGTTTACAAGCTGGACAAAGAGCTATATTTTGACTCAGAAAACATATTTGAAAAAATGAATTTATAAAATTATGATTTTTATGTGAAATGATCGAGTAGTTAATACAATTGAATCCAATTGACCGATTAATTGAACTAAATAATTGGAGTTTCATCTTGCTGCATTTTAGAAGCATAATATCTACTAAATATCATTATTTTGAAGCGCAATAACTAACTTGTTTTCCTGAGTTACTAAAATATGATCACAAACATGCCTTGTATTATGGTGATGTTTTCTTCAGTTTTAGTAAGTAGATTGGGCAAGGCAATATCAACCACTAGATATTTGGAACACGTGATTTAATTAATAACGAGCTATAAACTCGCGCTCCGCTGCAAGTATTTTTTTTTTATCTAGTTTTAACACATATAGTTTTTTATTTTGTATTTCGGTTTTTATTCTTTTATTTTTTAGTTTAATTTTGATCCCTTGATTTTCTTGATCCTTCTAATATAGTTTTAATTATATATACATACATACATATATATATGTATGTATGTATGTATATAACTTTGCTTTAGTTTAGCTTTTTAATTTTTATTGTTATTTGTATTTGTATTAAATGCAACTCGCGTTAAAAAAACATAATAAGTTTAGCTTTGGTGGTGTAAAATGAGAGTGAAACTCTTTCTTATACATGTATAATTAAACGTGAAATTTTTGAAACATCACTGCAAGTAACTCTTCCGTTTTATCTTATTTGAGGCTACAAAAGTTATTTTACTGTGCACTAAAAAAGTAAAATTACCGGAACACCCCTACTGACAATTCTTGGTTCTTGTCTTATTTTAGGGCATTATGATTATTGTACTATGCACAGAAATGAAAAAAATAGGAATACTTCTGATACCATGACATTATTTTAAACACATTTTACATAATAAAATTAATATATAAAAAATCAATATACATTTTTAGAAGTTCTACGACGCCGCATACGCCATCCGAAATGTGTATGAGCTCTGAAATTAACATCACGCCCACAACACCGCAACAGAAAATATAATTATAAATTAGTAAATTACCAATACGCCCCTATAGCTAACTCTTAGATTTTGTTGTATATGGGGTATATACGTACTTATACAACTCATAATGCGCATCAGCTGACCCGGACACCCTGATTATAAAAAAAGGATCCGCGGATTAGTCATGGTGCACTTAATTTAACCCAAAGACCCCGGTTATAAAAAAAAAATATAAGTGAAAAAAAATAAAAAACAAAAAAAGTATAAGCATGAAAGCACTATAGCAATGCATATTTTTTTTTAAAAAATTAGTCCCGGAATTAGTTATGGTGCACTTAAGCTAGACCGAAGACCCTAGTCATAAAATAAATGTATAAGTGAAAAAAAAAAAGGTAAGGAAAAAAAACATCCGGGGATTAGTTGTAGTGCGCCCAAGCTGGCTTGGACACCCTTATTATCAAAAAAACAAATTTGGTCCTGGGAGTGGTAGTGGTATAAGTGAAAAAAAATGCACCACAACTAATAAGATGACCCGAAGATCCCAGTTAAAAAAAATATACAAGTGAAAAAAATAAAAGAAAAACTTAAGTTGACCAAGAGACTATGGTTATAAAAAAAAAATATAAGTGAAAGAAAATAAAAAAATATATATAAGTGTGAAAGCACTATAGCAATGCATATTGTGTTTTAAAAAAATTCTACCCAGGTTTTAGTCATGGTGTGCTTAAACTGGCCCAAAGATCCCGGTTATAAAAAAATATATATAAGTGAACAAAACAAAATATATAAAAAAATGCACCAGTGGGAAAACGCTTTAGAAAAAAAATGGGTTTAGGGATTGTCGTGGTACGCATAAGGTAGCCTGGACACCCTGGTTATCAAAGAATTTAATCGTGGTGCGATTAAGCTAGCTTGGACAACCCAATTATAAATATATAAATGGAAAAGGAAAAAAAATATATAAAAAAGTATAACGGGCAAAAAAAAATATTTTAGGGAAAAAATGAAAAAAAAATATATAATGAAAAAAAAACATAATAAGGAAAAAAAATGGCAAAAAAAGAAGAAGCAAAAAACAGGGAAAAAACATTGTAGTGGGAAAAAGCACTGTTGCAATCAACAATTCTATGTGTGGAGATCCATTGTGCTTTCCCCACACCATTTACAATCCACATTGTTAAAAAAAAATCGGCCCAAAAATTAGTCGTGGTGTGCTTAAGTTGGCCTGGAGACCCCATTTATATATATAAAAAAAATGGTTCGAGGATAATAAAAAAAATTTAGAAGTGAACAAAAAAAAATATAAAGAAAAAAAATATAAAAAATGGTCCGGGATTAGTCGTGGTGCGAGCATGCTGGCTCAGACACCCTAGTTATCAAAAACAATTTGGTATACGGATTAGTGGTGGTGCGTTTAAGGTGGCTCATAGATCCTAGTTATAAAAAAAAATATAAGTAAAAAAAGATGAAAAAAAAAAACTTAAACTGACTTAGAGACCATGGTTATAAAAAAATATATAAGCTAAAGAAAACATAAAAAATATAAACGTGAAAGCACTGTAGCAATCCATATTGTTTTAAAAATAAATTCGGTTTGGGAATTAGTCATTGTGTACTTAAGTTGGCCCATAGACCTCGGTTATAAAAAAATATATATATAAGTGAACAAAACAAAAGTATAAGAAAAAAAGAAAAAAAATGTACCAGCAAGAAAGCACTTTAGCAAAAAAAAAGTGGGTTCGAGGATTAATAAAGGTACGCATAAGCTAATCTGGACAATTTGATTATCAAAAACAATTGACCTGAGATTAATTGTAGTATGCTTAAGCTAGCCAGATATATCGATCATAAAAAACAAAACAAAATATATAAGTAGAAAAGGAAAAAAATTAAAAAAGTATAACCATAAAAAATCAGGAAAATAACAAAAAAAAGCTATAAAAAAATTGGATTTAATGATTAATTATGGTGCGTTTAAGCTAGTCTAGATACCTCAATTATGAAAAAACAAATAATATATATATATAAAAGTGGAAAAAGAGAAAAAAAATATAACCAACAAAAAAATATTTCATGGAAAAAAATAATTAGAAAAAAAACAAAAAAAAAGTGATAAAAGAACCAATAGAAGATTCAGTAATTACCATTACCCTGCTTCCTTAAGTGGAACTCCAAGTTAAGGAGTTACTCGAAATGCTGCCAAGATATAAATATCTTTGGTTTTATAGTTAGGAGTATAATAAGTCAAAATATAATCATTAACATCAGTCTTGAATCTAACACTTAGTGCCTGTTTGGCACTGCGGCCAAACCTGTGTTTGGTTGCTTTTGCCTTATTTTTTTTCATTTTAAATGAATATTTTTTAGTGTGTTTAGATCATTTTGATGTGCTGATGTCAAAAATAATTTTTAAAAAATAAAAAAAAAATATCATTTTGATGTATTTCGGCATAAAAAGCACTTTGAAAAGCAACAGCAACCGCCCTCCCAAACAGACCCGGGGGTTTTTTTATATGTGCAAGGTTCATTCTTTCATATTTTATTGTTAATTTAATGTTTAATTTTTTTTTTTTTTTGCATAATTACATTATTTATAAGTCAAATTGAAGGATAATGGAATCAAATTTGTTGACTAAGAATAAAATTGAAAAACAATGGATCAAAGTGGAAAAAACATCACAAATATGTAATGGTTTTTTAATTTAATAAAAACAAGAAGAAATAAAAATAAAAGAAAAAAAAATATCAATTTTAAAATGATCATCAATACAAATAAAAATTTAAAGACTAAATTAAATAAAAATAAAATCTCAACAAAAAAAAAATAATAAAATCAAAAATCAAAACTGAGGGAATAAATATATAAATATGAACATAAAATAGAGACTACTTGATAAAAATTAGAAGAAAAAAAAAGTTCAAATCAAAAATTAAAAGAATAAGAAAAGAAATAAAAAATAAAATATATAATTAATTTAAATTGAAAAATAAAATTGAAACAAATCAAAATTTCTATAAAAAAAAATCAAGACAAAAAGAAAAACCAATAAATGAAACGCACAAATCATGATAAAATAAAAAAACTTCATGCATTTTCAATTCCAGAAAAGAGAAAAGAAGAGAAAATCGACTATCAACAAATCTCCAACCATATCATGCCCATACACGCACCACCATGATAAAGAAACCATGACGACACACCAGATAAAGATGATGATTGAACATTCACCGCATGAGACTTTACAAGCTGCCTATATGACTTGAATGGAAGAAAACTATCGGCATGTCATGCAAATGTGCAATGTTTTTTTTTTTTTTTAATAAATAATAAAAAAAATACTAAAACACCCGGGGGCATCCTATTAATGAAAAAACAAATACACAAATATCAAAATACCCCCGGACAACTCTTTGATTTAGCTTTTCATAGTGTAGCACTTGCAAATTTCTCCACCCTGTGGAGTTACCAGGGGATTGCTAAAGGCTAACAAGAATTTCAAGGATATTTGAGTACGTCACAAACATTACTCAATTCCGTGCAATTTAACAGCAAAATGAATATGAGCAAAGGAAATTGTCGTTGAATTTGATATACAGCTGTAAAATGTATCGAAATCAATGAGAAGTTCAGATAACAGAATAGCCATGGATCTACCTATTTATTGTGTCGCTAAACTGGCAAAACCAGAAAACGACTGACTGGAAGAAGAACAAAATTTAATTTGCAACTCATTCTAGTTGACATTGTTGCAGAGCATTAGAATGAAAGAAATTGAAAGCAGAAGAAATCCATCTCATCAGTCATATCAAATGCACATGCTGTTGAGAAGAAATGGATCTTGAAATCTCTGAAATTGGGAAGTCAAAGCTGTTGATCAAGATAAGGATCTCTAGGACCCCTCGGACTTAAGATTCCTGAAACAGTCTCAGAAACACCAGATGCATAAGTTTTCAACCAAGAGGTGCTGCGCGTCAACCATCCAGTCTGTGCTTGTTCTTGTACTTCAAGCATACTCTTCCTTTCTTCCTCCACTAATATGTCAAGCCACCTCTTAGCCATAAAAGTCTTCACAGCCTCAACCCCTTCCTTAACCACTTCTGCTGGCGGAATTACAAGAGGATTTTGGTCCAAGTTGAGCTTGGTCAAATTATCCAGCCGACCAAATGTATCAGGCAGAGCGGATATTTGGTTGTTGCTAAGATCAAGTTCCTTGAGGTTCATCAAATCACCAAAAGTTTCAGGGAGTTCTTTCAGGTCACTGAAATTACTACTCAAATTGAGGATCTCTAGATTTTCCAGTTTCCCAATAGCAAGAGGAAGGCCATGAAGCTCATTGAAATGAGCATCCAGGTAGTACAGAGATCTCATCTCACAAATAGAAGTGGGAAGGGAACATATCTTGTTCAGCTGGATTGAAAGCCTCTGAAGATTCAACATTTCATATCCAATATTAGTCGGCAAGTATGTCAGGCGGTTGAAGCTCACATCCAATTCCAGCAATGACCTAAACCATTTAAGAATATCAAAGTCCACTGTAAGGGATTTTTGGACAAATGATAAACTTGCAATGAATTAAAATTACCTGCAATGACAAATTGTGTCAGGCAAGATCTCTATCTTGTTGCTAGAGACATCCAGGATTTTCAAGTTTTGCAGTAATCCAATTGAATCTGGCAATGCTCCTAAGAGATTTGAAGCAAGATTGAGCTCCTCAAGAATTTCTAACCCAGCTATAGAATCTGGAATGATCTGTTTCACTCACACAGGTTACTCGATTAATAGGAGAAATAAAGCAAGTAATAGCAATTCAAAAAATAAAAAAGACGGATTAGAATAACAAGATGATCATAAAAACTTTTCACTACCACAAATGCAAACCTACAACACAATTTTTTTTTTTTTTTACTTAATGAAAATGTCCATCCATGGAACAAAACAAACATGAGAGGTTTCATATTGCGGATAACAAATCAGGTTGGTTCTCAAAGACTTGCAGATCGCATACTCATTACATGTTTCATAAACAATAGAGTGGGAAAGGTCTAGCACCAGTTACACTACCTATGAACTCTCACCAGTATGATTATTAATGTGAAAGGTTTGGACATTAGAACTGTCACATTCCAAGTACTAAACACATTAACAGAATCTATAATGGTGTGAGAACGATAATTACTCCTGCCCACCTCAGGCAAGGTAAATCTTACAGTACTTGCAGCAAAATACTGAAGAAATAATCAGAGCCGGCAACTTCAAGTAGCTATATATTTCCGAAAGATGGCATAACCCAATTAGCAAATTGGCTTTCCCTGGATTTCATTTTTTTTTAAATTAAAAATAAATTCAATGACAGATTTAACAAGAACAAATCCTTCAGCATTATCAATCCTTTTATATCGATAACAAATCCTAACCTCTTAATCCACCTTAGTACCAAACACAAATTATATCAGACCTCCATTCTGTCCAATCAACTCATACATTAAAAATCAAAATTAATTCTCAGCACATAGAAGATTAGTGTTTCTAAACAATATTTAAAAAAAGATTTTTTTTAAAAAAAAACCTCGAGTAGATTATTGGAAAGATTAAGCACTTTCAAGCCAACAACCCTCCCAAATGCCTCAGGTAAAATTCTGAGTCTCCGATTCGACAAATCCACTGTTTCCATCCCTTTTCCACTTCCCTCTCTCAAAACCCCCACGACCTCCTCACTCACCTCCTCCTCCACCACTACCACCTCCTCTTCTTTCTCCGCTCCTCGCTCCGCCTTCTCATAAATTTTCACCAATTTTTCCTCCGCTTCCTTCAACAACTTCTCATACTCCTCGTGCATTTCATCCAATTGCAATACCATTTTATAAAACGCTCTCTCTTTCTCCGCCTCTTCTCGAATCTTCTGCTCTCTCTCAGCCAAATGCGCCCTCCACTCTAACCTGTCAGTCTCACTCGGCCGCGGAGAAAGCACAAGATCCTCCAATTCTTTCGATAGATTGCTCTCGATCTCGCTTATTTTGAGTTTCGCAGTGTCGACAGTTTCGTGGTCGGGTCGAGGGCCGAGGGTTTGGAGTACCGATCGGGTTTGGGCTACATCGCCAACAGCGCGTCTCATAGTGGAAAGGAGGGCTGGGTCAGTTAATTGGGGAAGTGGTGGTGGTTGCTGTGGTGGTGGTGGCTGCGGTGGAGGTTGCTCGATGTCGAAGGAAGGGTCAGGGGGTTTGGGTCCGAGAGAGGGAAGTCGGGCCATGACGTAAGAGAGAATCGGGTGGGTTTTCGGGTTCGGATCCATTATTGGGATCTTTTAGGGAGAGAGTTCCTCCTGTGACGATGAATGGAGTTCGTTATTAATAGAAATGAGATCGGCGGAAGAAGAGGCCGGTTTTCGACGTGGATCACGATAATCGAAGTTGTTTGATGAGGTCACATCCGGGTGATGTAGTTCATGATGACCTGTCAATACATTATTCCATGGTCAGGCCAACAAAACCCTTCAAAGTATATAAATAAAACTTTAATTACTCAATTACTTGCGTCTGGGTCAGAAATAATATTTTTTTTTAATATAAAAAATATTAATTATATAAAAAAAATATTATATGAATTTAGATAAAATAATAAATTTGTATAAAATTTTATTGAAATTCAAGTTTTTAATAAAATATATAAATTTTAAATTGGTATAAATTTATCTATTTAGTATGTTTTAACGAAATTAACAATAAAAAATTATTATCATCATTAAAAAAACAAGAAGATTCGGATATCTGAATTATTAAATTCACTATATTAGAATTAGTTTATTTTATAATTCAATTTAAATTAAACACGACGACAAAACATAAAATGTGAAAACACTTGCAAGTTGCAATAATAAAATAAAAAAAATAAATAGTTAATTTTCTATCTTCAAAAAGAAGAAAAATCATTAAAAATCCATCCCTATGTTATCGTTATTATCATGACTATAACAATTAAAATTATTATCAATATTTTCGCACAAGCAATTAAAATCATTAAATTGCCCCAAAAAATAAAAAAAAATATTTTTACAAAATAAAAAAAAATAATCACTAAAATTATTATTATTATTGCGTAAATAATAAAATCGTAAAATCATTTTACCCAAATAACATATAAAAAACAAAGGAAAAAAAAGAAAAATATTAATTTTAAAATGATTACTAAAATAAATTAAAATTTCAAGATTGAATCAAATAAATATAAAACCACTATAAAAATAAAACAAAAAATAAAAGTATAGGTTCATAAATACAGGTAAAAAATAAACATTATCAAATAAATATTAAAAAACAAAAGGAATTAATACCAAATAAAACTTCAAAGAATAAGAGCCAAAATAAAAAAATAAAATATATAATTAATTCCAATCGAAGAATAAAATTGAAACAAATAAAAATCTTGGAACAAAAACAAACAATTGCATTTTTTAAGGAAACTACAATGTAATTTAGTTAAAAAAAAATTAAAAGAATAAGGATCGAAATAAAAAGTAGCATATATGACCAATTTCAATTGGAAAATAAATTAAAATTTCCATACTGAAAAAATTAAAAAAACGAAATCCAAATCAAAATGAAAAAGAATAAGGACTGAAATGAAAATCAACATATATAATCAGTTTCAATTGAAGAACATAATTGAAACACATCAAAATTTATATTGAAAAATCAGGAACAAAATCAAAATTAAAAGAATAGGGATTGTACTAAAACCATCAGAAACATGAAGGACTTACTATAATTACAAAAGACAAGAGAAAGAAAAAGGAAAACAAAATAAAAAACCGGCGATTTTTCAACCATCAAAAACTCACACGAGTTGCACCAGGAGGTAGAGGACATGGTGACACACTAGGGAACACGACAAACACCACCAAGAGATGTTGTATGCACCACCTAAAAGGTAAGCACGTGAAATATTACCGAGGCGCTCGCATGATGCGTCTGGAGCGTTCAGAAAAAAAATAAAAATAATAATAAATTACCTAAACAACCCTAGACCCAACGATAATCACAAAAAAACTAAGGGTGAAAGTACCACAAAACCCTTAACTCCAACTCTTTTTTTTTTGTTTTTTTATGAGGTTATTTTCTTAGTTTTACTATGCATGAATTTGTGAAAAAATGAAAACACCCTCAATTGTTCTGCATTCATTTGTCAGCACTCAAGAGTAAAATAGTATTTTTATTGTGCAAATAATTCAAAAATATCATTCATGTCCCCTCAAAATATATAAAATGACCTTGGTTCTAGGGTTAAATTTTTTGGTCTTGGGATAAAATAGTATTTTTACCATTACAATCCATATTAATCTATGTCTATTTATATAGTAAGTAAAAAAAAAAATACCGTAACAATAGCATGCCTTTTATATTTTAGTTAATATACATATAATTGGATGAGATGTCACATATTACTATAAAAAATCTTAAAGCTCTAAAAGCATTCTAAAAATATTAAATATTATTTTTAGAATATAAATATTGATCAATATTTTCTAAAATAGCTATGAAAACACTATTTTCATTAAACTACTTTCAAAAAATAAATTTATTAGTAGAAAAAAATAATCTTTTTATAACCATGGCTATTTGAGATCTTTATTCTCAATATTTTTTTTAACAGAATTATCCCTAATTTCTAAACATTTAAAAGCTAAAACCTAAATAACAAAAAGTTTTGCACAGAAACATGATTTTGCTAAAATAACAATATGTTTTTTTCTAAATTGATTTTTCATCACAAAATAGCAATAGTTTTTTTTTTCTCTTATATTAAATGCATTGCAAAACTATTTAAAACAAAATAATTTATTTTGTTTTAAAACATGACAATCGAATTTGCCCGCGCGATGCGCTGGGTTTTTTTTTATCTATGTTGAAAATTGACTGATTTTATGCGTGTTGTAATTTTTTATTTTAATATTTAATTGGTAAAATTATAATTGATAAAATTTATTAAAAAAGGGTTTTTTTCCACCAAAAAGTGATAATATATATCAAAGCTCTAATAATAAATAAATATTAAAATATATAATTATTCTAATATATTTAAAAGAAAATAAAACTTAAAAATAATAATTATTATTATTTTGAATGTTTTATCTATAATAATTAGAAAATTCATTACTTAACAATATTAACAAAAAATAAATATTATTATATTTAAAGAAATTATTTAACTTGAAAACAAAAATAACAAACATTATTTTTTAAATGATGACCAACATAAATTAAAATTTAAATATTAAAAAAAATCTTAATAATAGGAGAATTAAAAAAAATAGAAAAAAAACTAAGAGCATGTACATATAAACATGGATGGAAATAAGAATTATGCAAACAATATATAAAAAAAGAATTTTTTTTTGAAAGAGTAATGAAAAGTGAAAACCACAACTGAAATAATTGTTCATTACTGTTTGAAATTGTGATCTCCTTTATCCATTCTATAAAATAATAGTTGTGATGTCATAAGCTAACCCGTACATCCCAGTTATAAAAGAAAAAAAATTCTAAGTGGGAAAAAAATAGAAAAAAAAAAGTGATCTCAGGGATTATTCATGGTGTGCGTAAGCAATCCTGGATACCCCGATTATAAAAAAATATATACGTGGAAAAAAAAATTATGGTGCACGTAAGCTGACTCGAACACCACAGTCATAAAAAAATAAAAAAAATGTATAAATGAGTAAAAAAAAGGAAAAAAATCTAAAAAAAAAGTGGATCAAGAGATAAAAAAAATATACATGGGAAAAAAAATCATGGTGCTCGTAAGCTGGTCTGGACATTCCGATTATAAAAAGAACCAAAAAAATATATAAGTAAAAAAAAAACAGGAAAAAAATATAAGAAAAAAAATGGGTCCATAAATTAATCGTGGGGCGTGTAAGCTAGCTCGAACAACCCGTTATAAAAAAAACAGAAGCCCCATTTAAAAAAAAATCACATTTTCAAACAGTAATGAGAAAAAAAATGTGGCGCGTGTAAATTGATATGGACACCCCAGTCATGAAAAAAAAAATATAAGTGGAAAAAAAACAGGGAAAAAAATGTAAAAAAAAAATGGATCCGGAGATTAGTCTTGGTGCACGTAAAATGTCACAGATACCCTGTTTAAAAAAACCACAACAAAAGAAGTCCGGTTAAAAAAAACAAAACTGACTTGGACATCTTGGTTATAAAAAAAATGGATTTTTTTAGGAAAGGTCAACGTTTATTAAAAAAAAATATTCGGTTATAAAAAAAGGTGCATGGAGAAAGCATCTTTTTAAACATTAATAAGAAAAAAAATCATGGTGCGCGTAAACTAACTCGGCCTCGGTCATGGAAAAAAAAATGTATAAGTGGTAATAAAAAATAGAAAAAAAAAATGGATCTAGAGATTAGTCGGGGCGCATAAACTGTAACGGATACTCTGGTTTAAAAGAAAACAAATAAAAAACCCGATTAAAATAAAAAAATAGAAAATGCATTTTCAAACAGTATTGAACATTGAAAATTACTGTTAAAAAAAGAGAAGCACGGTTATAAAAAAAAAAAAAGTGTAAGGGGAAAGCATCTTTTTGAACAGTAATGAGAAAAAAAATTGTGGTGCACATAAATTAATCCGGACATCCCGGTCATGGAAAAAAAGATGAAAAAAATATATAAGTAGAAAAAAAAAAAAAAAAAAAGAGGAAAACAACTGAAGTCAGTTTTGGTGGCTGAGTGATTCGAACTCCTACGCGCTGAATTTTCAGCGCGCAACGAACCACTTGGCCACATCCACTGGTTTGTCATATCTACTCAACAAATATATGAAAAGAATTTCTTTATAAAAAAATAAACAAAACCGAGCTCATGTAGGCGCGAAGCAGCATATCAAATATCCAGTACACAGTATTTTGTTTGTGCGTGAACAGTAATCTACAATACATGACTCATTTTGTTTTAGCTCTTTTTTAATGGGAAAATAAGAAGAAAAAAATTAGAAAAATATAACTCGGAAGTAAAAAAATAAAAAGCAAAAAAAACAAAAAAAAAATAGAAATAGAAATGAAAAATGTAACCCGAAAGTTAAAAAAAACACAAAAAAATGTAAATCTAAAGTAAAAAATAAAAAGAAAAAAGAAATATGTGACCCGAAAAAAAAAGAAGTAAAAATAAAAAAAGCAAAAAAAAGTGAAATCAGAAGTAAAAAATAAGAAGCAAAAAAAAAATGAAAAATGTAACCCGAGAAAAAAAAAGAGAGCATATACTCTCGCGAAGCAGGGAGTGAAATTGCAATGAATAGTAAATGAACAATAATTTCCCATTCTCCTTTAACTATAAGGTAATAATTTAACTTAAGATGATGAAATTGAAAAACTTAAAATATTGATATCTAAAAAAAGTATTTATTCATATAGTAAATCCTTTATGAGATAAGATATGGTAAAATGCCCAGATATCTTATCTATGATATAAAACAATATTAAATTATAACCTTGATTAAATAATATTTGTTTATTTCAACTTAAATTTAAGATTTAAATAATATATCATTTTATTAATAAATCTTCATATTCACAAGTATTAATTGCATTTCCATAAATAGAGAATAAGATAACAATCTCTCGAAAATTGTTAAAAAAATTATCATATTATGTATTGATAATGATCTCTAGTTCTGGGAAAGCTATATCTTTATCTGTAATAGGTGGGAGTTTTATGGTAATTTATGGAGGACCCCCAACACATTTCTTCAAGATTGAGACATAAAAAAAAACAAAGTGGATCTTTGGGTCTTCTAGTAATTTTTTACCGGTAAGTAACATTGTTGATCTTCTTCTCGATTTGATAAAGATCATAAAACTTGATAGCAAATTTCTGATGAACTCCTTTGAAGCCGATTTGTTGGTGATAAGGATGTAGCTTTAGGATGATCATGTCATATGCTAGAAACTCCACAATTCATCTCTTTTTATTTGCTATTTGTTTTATTCTATTAGTTGTCATGTCTATATTCTTCTTCAAGTGTTGGAGCAATTCATTTCGCTGGCAGAGGCTTTGATCGACTTTGTTAACCTGAGATAACCCATCAAAAAAAGTTGAATAGAAGGACGAAGTTGACCATATAAGGCTTGGAGAGGTGTCATCCTCATTAAACCGTGGTAGGTGATACTATACCAAAATTCTGCCTAAGATAAGTAAGTAAATCATTTTCATGCCCATTAATGGACGAAACAACGAAGGTATTGCTCAACACAATGATTCATAACCTTGGTTTATTTGTCGGTCTATGGGTGGTAAGTACAGCTCAATTTCAACTTGGTTGCGGTCACTAATGATTGATTTCGACATGCAATGGAGTTTGAAAATTTGCTTTATAAAACATTCAGCTATAATTTTTGCAAAAAATTGTATGAGATAAAGCAATAAAATGAGTATATTTACTAAGTCTATTTACAACTATAAAAAAAAAAAAAAACTATCTTTTATCGTGGGAGAATGAAAAACGTTTAATAAAATCCAAATTGATATCACCCCATACTTGATAAGAATGGGTAGTAGATGAAGTAATCTCGTTGGGGCTAGAGTTTCAGTTTTGGTTTTTTGGCAAACTTCACATTGCATGATATAGTCTTGGATGGAATGGTAGATAGATTGACAATATAAATGTTGAGCTAACCTTTTCATTATTCTCAATATGCGAGAATGCCCAACCATTTTGTTTTCATGAAATTCCTATAGCAGTTGGTTGTAGATAACTTGTGGAACAATTCCTCTTTTTTTATAGAAATAGTGACCATTTTGCATTAAGTATAGACCAATGGGATCCGTAGTTGATTGGTGGATCACTTAATGCAAATATAGATCATCATATGTTGCACTTCTCATAGCATCTCAAAGAGTTACATGTGAAACAATCAAAGGATTCAAGAAAAGGTTGTCGGGGCAGCGAGAAAGGGTGTAAACTATTGAATTTTCACATCCTAACCGATAAAGAATTTCATAACCATAGCCCTAAAGTTTTGCTACCTATTTTTGCTACTTGAGAGTGACCACACATTGATTTAGAAAATATATGAGGCTTTTGTGATCTGCTCGAATGAAGAATTTCCTAGAAAAAAATAAGGTCGTCAGGTCAAAATTACTTCTACAATCGCGAGCATTTCCTAAAGTAGATAGACCATGCCCGTTTACTAATTCCCAAAGTGCAACTCATAAACATAATTGGTTGACCGTAGTGAGTATGGAAAACCCCATTTCCATCACCCGAAACATCAATTTCAACAATGAAAGAGTCATTAAAATTAGGCATAAATAAAGTTGAGGTAGTTGTTATTGCTTGCTTGAGCAACTTGAATGCATCCTCTGCTTATTCAGTCCCTCGAAAGCTAAGAAATTATGAGTGGATCCACTATCAATCAACATCATCACGTGTTGAGTCCCAATAATAGGTTCTACTCGTATGGTTTGTGGAGATATTCAGCATGGTAATGCGTGTATTAAGATTTTGGTTCGACTTGATCTCCTAAAGTATCTGTCATGGGCAACTCTTCATCCTTCATCTCGTATTCTTTGGTATAATTGTTGGTTCGACACTTAAGGAGTAGTTGTGCTCCCTAACACTTGTGTCCTTGTGCTCTCAATTTCTACATTTCATCCCAGCTCAATCTCTTAGGTGTCATTGTTGGGGTAGAACGACTCATCAGAGTGATGGTGGTAGGTACATGGTTCAACATAAAGCTTGTGTGAACCTCTTCGTTCTACAGATTTTTTCATCTTTCATTTTTGCTAGGCTGATGGCCTACATCAATGTTTTCGGGTTTAAACATTCGAATTCCATCGTTGATCTTGGGTTTCAGTTGTATTGTGAAAGTGCTAACAAGAGCCTTTTGTGTCCAACCATTAAATCAATTGCCTAGCCTCTTGAACTCTTTTTGGTAATCACAAAGAAATCTAACCTGCCGAACTTTAGAAAGAGCTTCATCAAAATTTTCACAATCTATTGGTCCAAAACGAGCCCACAATTCCTCTTCAAAGAGCTTCTAGGTCACCAACGGTCTTCCTCGTGGTAAGTTTGATGCATCCATTACCACCATTTTTTAAGAAAAAAATTGTCTGTCATTGTTGTTCTCTTGATGCGAACAAAAAAGATCCTTCTAGCCCATAGTTGTTGTTGCTAGGGACCTCTCTGGTTGAAAGAAAAGCTTCTAATAGTTTCCTAATATTTTCCTTTGAATAGTGCAACTTATTAGTTACACCCAGCTCTAGTCGGTGCATTCCATCGAGTCTAGCCTTCAAAGCCTCCATCCTCTGTTTATAACCAGGTTTTAATACCAATTATAGATCCTGAATAAGCTGCATAAACAATTAGGAGGAATACTTTCCTTTTTTGGGTGAAAGTAAAACCATAATTATTCATGAGAAATTATCGTGTTCCTTTATTCATTACTAACATTCCAATTAATAGAGTTCAACCTTCCATTAAAGTTATTAAAAATACATACAACATCATTTATGAAAAACAACTTTTGATTTCATATTTTATTTGATAAATTAACTTCTTAAAACAGACAACAAAAAAATTTATTCCATTAAATACATCCACCAATCATTGATAAACATAATTAAAATCAATAAAAATGAAATTTAACCTTAGTTGACGCACATTTAAGCATAACGCTCGAGAACAAGACAAACTACGAGAATCAATAAGAATGAATGAAAACCTTTAACTTGATTTCGCAAGAATATTATAATTTAAGTCAAATTGCTTTCTAACGAAATATATTCATCATTTTTTGTGATAAGATTTAGAAGAAAAATAAATAGAAATTCATATAGAAGTAGTTTACTAAAGTAAACAGCTATTTTGCTTGTCAGTTATGAGGAGAAAAAAGGCGACTTAAATTAATTTGGAGACCCTCTATTGTTTCCCTACATCATTTGACCATTTAAGTGACTGTCAAGCCAACTAAAATATTTTAGCAATATAACTTTTCGGGTTATTTGAAGGTTACTGTAGACAAAAGTATGAGTACTAATACAGATTGGACCTCGACAAATCAAATCAACATGCAGATTGGAGGAGAGGTGAGTCATTCCAGGGGTAACTCGAAAAGAAAAGAGAGAAAGGAAAGCGATGGGAGTTAATGATAATATCACATCATGGCCTACTGCATCTTCAGACTCTAGATCCCCCCATTGAATTAACTTTCTGTGTATGAAACCTAACTTACAAAATTGATGTAAGGAACAATTTTACTCGCAGATGCCAACCCTTTAATTAAAAAGCACGTTAAAACCCTCTCAAAAGGTTGCCCTCTGCCTTTCAGAAGCATCTTCATGCTCAACCTGATACAAAGCATCACAAAATATGGTAAGTGCACGTATTTATCTATTGCCAGAAACATGAAAAGGCCAACAACTGAAAGGAGATGATATGTCCATGATCACTGACCTCAACCAGAACCTTTGCTTTCTTTTTTGACTTTCTGCGTTCATCTTCCTCCATTTTTTGATGAGCAGACTCCGATCTTCTTTTAACCCTCTTACCATCAACTGAGTCCATCCCTTCTTCATCTTCATGTGCATCATCTGTATAAAATTTCATAAACATCTTTCAAACATGAACAATTTGCCTCATGTATATATAGCATATTGAAGTTTGAAGCCTGTTAATCATGGTTTGATTTGAAGCCTGTTAATCATGGTTTGAGATGATATGCATTGTCATAATAACATCACATTCTCGGGTGAATCTGAATCTTGTTTTCCAGTAAAAACAACAAATCAATGAATGCATCAAACCTTCACATTTCTACCATCGATTGTCATGGTTATTAGCATCTATTCACAAGCAACTTGAAACATAATCCAGAATAGTTATCATATCGCAAGTATGGGAAACATTGTGCACACAATTGTGGCAGTGATCATGAAGTAACTGACAAAGGTGACATTAGATCCACACCACACTAGGTCCTTTATAAACACAAGATTCAAAACAAAGAAACAAAGACTTTACCATTATTCTTGAGAGACTCATCGATTGCAAAACCACCAAAATCTTCTATATCATCTTCCTCTTCAAGATCATCATAGCCTTGAACATATTCTATTTCAGGTTCCTGCTGATTCACAAAATTCCTCAAAATACGAAACAGAAAAGCCCTTCATGTATCACACAAGATTAACTTCTTAATATTACCAGAAAACATACCTCTTCATATTCTTCATCTTCACTAACAGCTTGTAGTTCATTTTCATCAAGAATTTTGTTGAAATGTTTAGGCAGAATATTATGTATGTCACCATAAAGTCCTCCATTGAGTCGTTCAAGCAACTCTTTCTCAATACTCTGTTGAAAGTACTAGTTAGGACTCACGTTGATCCACAACATGGTTGAGACAAATATATCAAAAGGAAGGAATCCTAACCTTGTCCAGTTCAGCAGCTGTTTCAGCCTTTTTCTCCCTTCTAGACTCTCTTTTTATCTCTTTTCTGGGTGTAGTCATTATTTTCTCCCTAGCAACAAAAAATAAAGCAAAATCAACTGAAGTAAACAAGATCCATGGATTTCCAATTGTGGGAAACGAGGAATTCAATATGTGGGTGGATCAGAAAGAAAACTAACATAACCATAAATTAAAGGGAAATACTCTGCATATTACCAACTTACAACCTTGGTTAGAGACATCTTGACACTATTCTTGTTGAAAAAAGTGTCTTAATATCTCCATCTCAACAGTTAAAAGTTTGTTCACCTTAGCATGTTAAACATCTATAATATAGATTAAAGACTATAACCATATCCAATCATACAGTTTTCACTCAGAACAATGTTTCTCTTTTCAATTTCCAACATTAAACCCACCTGTGAATCACTACTATCATGCCACCAAAGAAATAAATATCAGAAACCAGTTACCATACCTTACAAAGTCAAGTACTATAGACTTAAGGAGGCCAGAAACTAAATGTCATGTGATAGTTAAAATTGAGCAAAGTCTTGCAAGAAGCTACAGGGCAATTTTAAGGAATCAGTCTAAGTGCCTGTTTGGCACTACATTCCAACCGGCTTTTTGCCGAAATTTGAATTTTTTTGTTTTTTTTTTGCATTTTAAATGAAATTTTTTTAGTGTTTTTAGATCATTTTGATGTGCTGATATTAAAAATGATTTTTAAAAAATAAAAAAAATATCATTTTGATGTATTTATAAACGAAAAACACTTTGAAAAGAAACCGCAACCACACTCCCAAACACCCCCTAAATAAACTTGAGCTATGAAAAATAAAATGTACGAACAACAAAAGAAGAAGAAGAAAGAAGAGAAACTTGCAAATTTAGTTTGTTAATAAATATCACCGCAACCAATTATAATGAAAAATCCTACAGTTGATGCAGCAAACTATATTTAGAACCATAAAATGTTAGCAAAAGAAATGCAGTTGCAAAACCTTGTTTTCAAAGCAAGCTTCCTCATTCGTATACTCATCTGAGTCATTTTTGTCAGGCGCTGTTTAGCTTTGTGCACAAGAAACTTTGGCCAGTACATCTGAGTTCCAAAGAATTTACAGATCAACAATAAAAACTAATCAAAAACATTTTTTGGTTAAAAAAAGGCTATGCACAACAAACATTAGAATGCAAGAAAATATGGAATACCAGGTGCTTGTCTATGATTTCAAGTGCCTTCTCGTAGTTTCTTGGCAACTTTACTCTTTCCCATAACTCATTGGGTTTATGAGCTCTCTCAATGGTCTTCATATATAAATAAAAGACACCTGTGCAGAACAACACGCAGCTCAATTGTCAAAAGCAAATTAATCATCAAATTCATGAATAGAAATCAAGTAATAGACAAGATTTTTAATTTGTAACAAACAGGAACCCAAAATTAGATCGGTATCTAAATAAATCCCATTACCAGATGCAATAGTATATCTAACCAACCAATGTTAAGCTACTTATAAGATCAAAATCTCCACATAAACCTTAAATCCTCTTTTAAATGGCTCTAGAAACTAAGTCAGGATTCAATCCCGAATCAGAACAGAGCAATTGACAAGAACTAACTCAATCCTCATTAAGAAACTATTTGCTACTAAAAGTTCTATTCCAATCAACCCAAAACCCCAGTAATTTCAACACAAAAGGCAAGCATTTATTCACAATCACTCATCTTGTCCAGCATTTCTTCTCAGCCAGCAAAACCCAGTTGAGAAAACTAAAAAATAGAATAAAAACATACCATCATGATCACGGATAGTAGCATAGCGACTATTAGCAAGAGGGCATGAGCTACGATTGCAAACCCCAGTGATGTTATATGGGTTTCTACAAAAATTCCCCGTCGTAATTCTACACCAAAAAACAAAACAAAACAAAACAAAACATTGAAAAAAAATACATACATACATATTGATATAATTTAAACGGATTCAAAACATTATCATATGCTAAAGAAATATTAAAAAAAAGTTCTTACTTGGCCATAAAACTGCAGTGATTGTGTCTGATAACTTGCCATATGACCTCATCGTGCTGCATCTTTCTTCCTCTTCCAAATTACTGTATGAAATTATGCTATAAAAAATAAAATAAAAAAGAATGAAATATGCGGAACTTTGGAGGTTTAGGGTTTTTGTTCTGTCTGAGCGTACCAGTGAAACGCTACCAAAAACCTAAAACGGTGGTGTTGCTGTTTTTCTGGGTTTTTTTTATTTATTTATTACTAAAGTTACCCTGAGGTGCTAGATTTAGATACGACGGACGAATAATATCATGCCATGCCTCGTTAGCTGTCCAATTCCTGAGCCAGACACGAAAAAAAAACAGGGTTTTTTTTTCAGTTCTTACAATTTTTCTACTTACCTTATTTTTTTCTTAAGATCTAAAATATTAAATTCTATTTTTTTTAAACTGTAAATCTTGGTTTTCTTGTATTTATGTTTATAGTTTTAGGTTTATAAACATTTTTGTTGTGGTTTCTCGTATGATTTTATGTTTTTTTTAATCGTGTTTTTCATATATTTAACTCCTTTTTTTTAGTGACTTTGCTTTATTTTATTTTAAAAACAAATATTTATATGATTACATGAAATTAAAAAATGACATAAATATCTATTCATAATAAACTTGTAACCATGACAACTAAGACAAAATCATCTCAATAAATCTTGCTAAATTCACAACTTAGATCATGATATTGTAATAAATCAATAAAAAATTAAAAAAAGTTTAAAATTATTTAAAAAAAACAAAATTATATTAACTTTTGAAACTCGTGATCTAAGTCATTAGATCTGAAATACTCAATCTAGACAAACCATAAAGTTCAATTCTCAATCAATCAAATATTAAAGGATTAAATTGATTTTAAAAAAAAATAAAAAATAAACAAATGAGAATTAAAACTAAAATTCAAAATAAATTTTATTTGTGATTAAATGGTGAAATTCAAAGAAAAACCAGTTTAGTAAAGGATAAAAAAAATCAAAGAAATAAGGGTCAAGATTGACATAAAAAATGAAAATAAAGTTAACATGATAAGTTAAAACAGGAAGAATAATAATTTTTACAAAAACATCAAAGAAAAAATATATATAAATTAAAACAATAAGGACCAAATCAATAAAATATAATACCATAAATTTGATTTAAAGGATGAAATCAAAAACCAATAAATTTTTTACATAAGAGCTAGGACAAGAAAACTAAAAATCCAAAGAATGAGAACTAAATTATAGAATATAATATTTAGTAAATTAAAATTAAATGATAAAATTAAAACAAATAAAACTTTAATAAAAGAACCAAGATAAATAAAAAATAAAAAAAGGACTAAAACTACAATATCAATACCCAAGAGGGCTAAACAATAATTTTCAAGGGAGAAGATAAAAAAAATTCATCAACAACAAAGTAGACTACGCAACCCTAATAAAAAAAACATACTATAAAATTTTCAATGACATGGAATAAATAATTTTTTTAGACGTAAGGAGACATTGCATTAAGGGCTCATGATATTTTTGTTTTATTTAGCAACACACTTTTGTTTTAGCCAAATATCAAAATGGCCATGAACTTTATAATTATATAAAAAAAATATTATGAAAAGACCAATCATATAGTTTAAGGACTATAAAATTCATGGCCCTCCAGGTAAATTCACACACTCTTTAATATCAAGAAATTCACAAGATGCAGGTAAAGTCTTGGCCTAACGGTTGAAGAAACTTGTTCACTTACTCTGCACTATAGTTCAAGTTCCACTATGCATGCTTGTTTGTTACCCCCGCGGTGCTTTACATGCTCATTGAGTTTACAGGATATTCAATGAGTTCAGGGATTAGTTATGATATATGTAAAATAATCCAGACACCTCGATTATATATATATAAAAAAATCACATGGAGAAAGCATTGGGCATCCTAGTGATGACTAATTGCATTTAGAATATTGGTGGGAGAATTTAAGGTTTTAACTTTTTATTCTTGTTTTAGGGTTTGATCAGTAAATATTGTATTAAGATTAAATTTCATTATCACCTTTTTTTATCCTAAATCTTGCTATCATAACTCTTAAAAAAACTCTTTAGACAGGGCCCAAATCGAAGTTCTAGTAGCAGATTTCAAACTATAATGGATCTAAAATTATATATGTCATTGCTATCTCAAATCATGAAGAACTTTTTAACAAATTCTTACTAATTACATGGTTTTTTCTCTCACTTTTCCCGGAATCATGCTTGCTTAAATATTAATGGTTAAATATCATACAAAAAATGTATGATAAGCTTAAATTCGCATGTTTAATAGCCCAAATTCCAACTTTTGCAAACTTGGATTTGATCTTGGATAAGAAAATGAACAAAGAAGCTATGTGTACGTGTGCTGACGAGCCAATCAAATATTCATAATAGTACCTCGAGTCTTTCGAATGGAATCACCATTTGCAGAACATATCTCTCTCTCGACAACTTTAAAAATCTCCTTCATTCTTTGCGTGAATTTCTTAGTTATGTCGAGTGATTCTTTGTTAGAACAAGTTGTTTCATAGCTAGGTGAGGTGATCATAACGAGGCCACTAAAATTGTATGCACAATGAGCAAGGGAAGATTTATCACTCTGATACGTAGTATTGACTAGCGAGCTTAAGAAAAAAACATTAAAAAAATGAAACATTTGAATCTGAAAAAATATTATTTGGTTATTTTTATATTTTAATAAATAAGTATTTTATGAGATTAAAGTGTAAGGAAAATTTTTATTAGGAGGGCGTTAAAAATGACATGACTACAAGAGTGTGGGACGTCGTTAGATAAAATTGAATTTAAATTGTGATGTTATTTTAAAAATATTAAAATTTATTTTTCATTCATATTTTATTCTTCTTATGAATCAAGTATGTAATTTTTGGTATTATGCGCGCGCGCGCGCATATATATATATATATGTGTGTGTGTGTACACGCGTGTTATTTTATATGATTTTTTTATCATTGTATTATATGAAAAATATTTAATTGATAGTAGCTTTCTTTCACATGTTACATTGCTTGGGCACGATCCAAGATCGATAGAGCTTTTAGTTGAAACCTACATGTGGAAGGAGGAGAGACAAAAAAGGGTAATTTGTAGATAGATTTTTGATGACTTTGTTTTAAGAAAAAAATATATAACATCTGATCGATAAAATTAGATTTGAAATTTATGGTTAGAGACTAGATCATCAATCATTCAAATGACATACAATAATAGTTTGAAGCCAAGATGGCCTAACTTCAGGCAAAGACGACCAGACTTAGAGATACATTAAATGTCATCAAGCAACTTTGGAAACTCTAACAAGTACTCGTGCTCCACCTCATTGCTCTCCTTGTTCTATTAAAGACGAGTGGTATTGTCCACGCATTGCGCTAGTTTTTTTTATCTATGTAAAAAATTAATTTTTTTTATACTTATTGTATTTAATAAATTTAATATTTAAATAATAAAATTATAATTGCTAAAATTTATTAATATGTTTTTTTTTCCAGCAAAAAATAATTGAATGTTGCTATCGTTAAAATATTTTTGATAAAATTTGTTAGAAAATTTGCAAAGAAGATGTCATGTATTGGCTGTGCGATACGCTGGGCTTTTTTATCTATGTAAAAAATTGATTGATTTTGTACTTGTTCTATTTAATAAATTTAATATTTAAATAGTAAAATTATAATTGCTAAAATTTATTAAATATGTTTTTTTCCAGTAAAAAATGATTGAATGTTGCCATAGTAAAAATATTTTTGATAAAATTTGTTAGAAAATTTGCAAAGAAGATGTCATGATTTATTAAAAATTTGATGCTACGGATACCCTAGTTAAAAAAAACATAAAAAAGGAAATATGGTAAAAAAAAAAAAAAACTGACTTGGACATCCTGGTTAATAAAAAATTTTAAAAATATTAAAAAAAAAGGTTTTTGTTCATAGAAAAAAAAAGGTTTTTGTTCATAAAAAAAATGTAAGGGGAAAGCATTTATTTAAAAAAATTATTTGACTTGAAAATTTTAAAAATATACTGCACTATGTTGTGGGCTGAGTAAATAATTATTATAATTATTTGGATTAAAGAAATTAATAGGATTTGCTAATTTAAAATTAAAATATAATATTTATATATACAAAATTAAATATAATAAAACATATTATTGTACCTTATTATAAAAATAGCAATATCAAAATCTTAATATCTAAAACTATAATTTTTATTACTGTTAAATAATAAAAATTATCGAATTATCTCAAGGACAAAAGCTGAAAAAACAATTAAAAAAACTAAGAAAGAAAAGTAATTAAAATAATTCCTTTTCTTCTTTTTGTTATTCCTCTTTTTCTTCTTCTTTTTCTTCTTGTTCTTCTTCTTTTTCTTATTATTATTATTTTAAGTGTGTTAATAATGAAAAGAAAAAAAATGAAGGATTAAAAAAATCTAAATAACTTTAACAAAAAAAAAATATAAGGTAAAAAAAAATCATTTGACTGGAAAAAATAAGTAATAAAAAAATAATAGAAAGAGATAATTAAAAATAAAATCAAAATTCAAAATTAAAGAAATTGACTTGAAAATTTAAAAAATTATTTACTATAAAAAAAATGCTTAAATGTAAAAAAATTATTTGATTTGAAAATTAAAATTTTTTTACTACATTACGTTGCGAGCTAATTAAATAATTTTTATCATTATTGGGATTACAAAAATTAATAGGATTCGTTGTTTCTAAATTAAAACATAATATTTTTATATGCAAGATTTAATATAATAAAACAGATTATCATAACCTATTATAAAAACAATACATTGAAGTTTTAACATCTAAAATTATTATTGTTATAACAGTCAAAACAATATCATTTATCCAATTATCCAATTATCTTTAGAGAGAAAAAATCAAAAACATAAAAAAAAAAAAAAAAAAAAAAACGCAAGCAAGAAAAATAAGTAAAATTACAGTTACTATTACTATTACTACTATTATTTCTACTATTGTGTTAATGATGAAAAAAAATATTTAAAGTTATAACAAAAGATTAAAAAAAAATATTAGGCAAAAAAAAAAATTTAACCTGCCTTGAAGATAGAAAAAAAAACAATAAAGAAATAAAACAAAAACATAGGGAGGAAAAAAATAAATATTAATTTTAAAATAATAAACATAAAATTTAAGAATTAATTTCAAAGAAAAAATATCACCTCAACAAATACGAAAATAATAAAAATAAAAAATAAAAAATAAGTCACAATTATATATACATAGATAGAAGCGGGAATTATTCCATAAAAAAAATTAAAAATAAAAGGACCGACATGAAAATCAAATGTTAAGGGATTAAAAAATTCGAAGCATAAGGGCTGAAATGAAAATTAAATATATTATCAATTTTAATCTAAGGATAAAATTTAAAAAATTTAAAAATAAAATATAATATTTAAATATGCAAAGTTTGATATGATACAACACATTAATGTACATTATTGCACCAACAATATCGAAGTTTTAATATCAAAGAGATGGAAATAGGTAATTGCCTTGAAAGTTTTTTTAAGTAAAATATGAGAAAACATAGTTTTTTTTAAAAAAATTACATCAACCTTTGTGATGTTGTCGGTTTGCACTACGTTGTGGGTCGAATATATAATTTTTGTAACTGTTGAGATTAAAATAATATATTTATACATGCAAAGTTTGATATAATCAAAGTGTACCCTATTATAATAACGGTAACATCAAGATTTTAACATTTAAAATTATTATCACTATAATGGCTAAAATAGTAAAAAAAATTTAAATTACCTAGAGAAAAAACAATTAACAGAAAAGTAAATAAGAACAAAAACTAAAATGATTATTATTATGATTATTAATTTTATTATTGCACTAATAATAATAAAATAATAAATCAAAGACTAATAAAAACATAGAAATTTTAATAAATGAGTAACTAAAAAATATAATATATGATAAAAAAAAATAAAAAATATTAGCTGGAAAAAATCATTTAATATGAAAATTAAAAAAAATTGTCTACCCTATATTGCGAGCTGAAAAAATAATTGTTATAAGATTTGCTGTATCAAAATTAAAATATAATATTTAACATACTATTAAAACAATATCAAATATCAAATTATATGAAAAAAAAAAAACATAAATAAAATAGTAAGTAAGAAAAACAATTAAAACATTATTATTATTATTATTGTGAAAGAATAAATAAATAAATGAAAATTTTAAAAAATTGTAAAAACTTTAACAAAATATATATATAAAATATATTATTATCATTACTGTTAAAAAAATATTATCAAATTATCAAGAGAAAAAAGCATATAAAAAACATTAACAAAGGAGTAAGATATATTATTATTATTTTTTGCACGTTAATAATGAAAGAAAGAAAAAGACTAAAAAAATCTTAAAAACTTTAACAAAATAATAAATAAAAAAATAAAATGAAAATAAAAATAGTCATTGTTATAACTGTTAAAAGAATAAAAATTATCAAATTATCTCAAGAGAAAAAAAAAACCCAAAAAACATTAACAAAAGAGTAAGTAAGAAAAAAATATTGAATAATAATAATAATAATAAATATTAAATAATAATACTACTAATAATAAATAATAATAAATGATTATTTATTTATTTATTTATTTATTATTATTATTATTATTATTATTATGTGAATAATGAAAAAAATAAAAGACTAAAAAAATTATAAAAACTTTAATAAAATATCAAACAAAAAAACTGAAATAAAAGTTATCAGGTAAAAAAAGTCACATGATGTAAAAATAAATATAAAAAATAAAAAAAAATTAAAAGAAAGAACAAATAGAGACAAAAAAAAAATACAAATATCAATTTCCAAATGATAAAAGATATAAAATAAAATTTCAGAAATAATTTTTTCTAAAAAAATATTACCCTAACAAATAAGAAAATAAAAAAAATCAAAATTAAAGCTAAGCACACTTATATGTACATGGATAAAAGTAAGGATTATTCTAGAAATAAAAAGAAATAAAGGGATTAAAATAAAATATAAAAAGTAATAGGGCTGAAATGAATATTAAATATAAAAGGTTGAAAATTTAAAATTAAAAGTATAAGGACTGAAATGAAAATCAAATATATTATCAATTATAATCAAAGGATAAAAATGCATAAATTAAAACTATTGTACCGAATTCATTTATGCTTTTCAATACAATCCGGAAATTAAAAGGAGGATCGAAATGAATAATTGACATAGATTGAATTCCAATCGGAGGACCTAATCGAACAAAATTAAAACTTTTCTATCAGAAATCAGGGCAAAAAACGAAATTCAAACTAAAGAGACTGAAGTAAAAAGGTATACAACTCGGGGGACTCTCCTGCACTTGTACATGCAGGAGAGAGGAAAACGTGGCCGGCGTCTTTAACCGGCCACCGCCGCGTACTCGTACATCGTATGATGAAACGCGCCGCCGCGGGAGGAAGACTAGGCGGTGGCGCATCGTTCTAGACCCTTGTAGCTCATCTCCGGCAACGTGAAGATAGTGCACGCGCCACCTAAATAGGGCGTGGGTCTGAAAATGACGAGGCGCGAGCATCGCACGCTCTGACAGACATCAGTAAAAATATTTTAAAAATAAGATCAATTACGGTTATGCCCCTTAACCGAAGGAACGTGTTTTGTCTTATTGGGGGCCAAAACCGTATTTACCCAAATTCATAAAATAATAAAATAAACGGAAGACCGGCGGGTCGGACCGGACCGGGCCGGACCGGTCTGTGCAATGACGACTTAGCCCCTGATTCTGGCGGCGTTTTTTGTCATTTTCGGGGGCTAAAATCGTTAATACACTGTTCATAACCGGATAAAACAAAAAAAAAAAGGGTGGACGAACTCGCGTGACACACCGGATCAAATTGCGAGTGAACAGTGCCAATGAGTGTTTAGCTACAGTGAATCAACAGTAAAATACCGTTCTCTTTTAGTGTTTTTGGTAATTCACGTCCATCTTCTTTAGTAGCTTCTATAACATAAATAAATAAATTGTATTTAATAATATTTAAAAAAATAATACAAATTTGCTTCGATGGATTTGTCAATAAAATTATTGTTGCTTAGTTTTTTGTTTAGCACTATAATTCTATCAGTAAATCGATCAATAATTATATCACTGACAAAATAATCGAAAAAATAAAAATCATAGATAATATGTTTTTTGATGATATTTTTCTTTTTTTATTCTATCAGTAATTTTATTTTCGACATAATCAAGCTTTAAACACCAATGAAGTTCTTAAACACCGATGAAGTTTTCAGTCGATGTTTGCCATTTTCTGGTAGTGATTTCCTACATTAAAAAAAACTAAAACAACAAATCACTATTATTAAAATTAACATATGATACGAGGCATCACATTGTTACTTGCATGGAAAATTAGACATCACAGCAACATGAGCTCATTAATAATTTGCTGTTTATAACTAATTTAGAGGGTATTTTATATATAGTAATAGTTATTTTTAAAAGTGTTTTTCTTGAAAGTATGATAATAATATTTGTTTATTCTTAAAAATCTTTTTTTTTTTTAATATCAGCAAATCAAAACAATACAAAAACTTTTTTTTTTTTTGTCAAACACGATTTCTACCACAAAAACAATCACAGGCTTGCTGATTTTCCCATTGTTCTACCTGGCAACATCAGCAAACCACAGCTTTTAGCACCAGTTCTACAAGTAGCTAAGCAAATTATACATATCATTCTAGCTATATCAGACAGAACCAATACAAAAAATCTTCAAGAACTGACGAATTGTATAGGAGAAGCAAAGCAGGGATGGGCTGGCGGAGTCCTATGCTCAATCCTGATAAGCATAAGCATAATTATTATTAAAAGGCTTGAATGTCATGTTTTAGCCATCAGATGATTAGATATACTACACATAAAGATCCCTAATACAAGGCTCGCTCGTAGTTTACAATGTAAGCTAATATGAGAAGTAACATAATCCTCATCCGTTGTATGTTCTTGATGCAAGTCCTGCAGAAAAATCTCTCAGTAAACACTCCACTGCTTTAATCAGTGAATTAGTTATGAGTAAAATGCAGAGGTTGTCCTCATGAAACGTGGTGTGATGATAAATAATTTGTGATCTGCATAATAGATCTCGAGTTCGAGTCAAGATATGCATCTTTTGTAAAAATTTATGACAACTAAACTTGGCCCACAGAGAGTAAATACTTTACTACTTGATTAGTGAATTAGTTATGAGTGAAATGCAAGGTTGTCCTCATGAAGTGTGGCATGATGGTAAATGATTTGTGATCTGAACAGTAGATCTCGAGTTCAAATCAAGATGTGCATCCTTTGTAAAAATTTGTGACAACTAGAATTAGCCCATATAGAGTAAACACTCAACTACTTGATTAGTGAATTAGTTATGAGTGAAATGCAGAGGTTGTCCTCATGAAGCGTGGCGTGATGGTAAATGGTTTGTGATGTGTATAATAGATCTCAAATTCAAGTCAAGATATATATTATTTATAAAAATCTAGTACAATTAAAATTGTCCCACATATAATGTTTTATAGGAAATGGGTTCTTGCATAAAAAAAAGAGAAATGGAGAGGTGAATGGGACAGGAATTGGTTTCTGTGTGTGATTATACCGATGCTGCTGCTATGATTACTATCAGATTCGGATGAGTTTGCATGTTTAGGATTATGGTGGAAATCAATGTCTGATTTCAGATATGATATATTCATCAGCAGAATTATGCCCCTGGCTGGAAGTGCAAGTAGATATCTCGGCGGGATGCTGAAACAACTGCTGAGCTAGCATTTGTTTTTTGTTAGAGAGTCAACAAGCTGGTCAACCGAATGAGTATTAGACTCTCATGGTTGTTGCTTCGCAACCTGATCTTAAACAAAGTGAAAGTCCATAGAGCAACTCCTAGTTCTGATTTTTTTTTTTATTTGGAAAAATCATCTCTTTTCAATTTGATACATTAAGATTGTTACATGTAGATTTAATTTGATAAAATAATTAAATTCTAAGGCCTGTTTCACATTGTGTTTTTGAAAAAAATTAAAACAAATATTTTTATTTTTTATTTTAAATTAAAAAATTAGTATTTTAAATTATTTTCATGAGGTTAAAATTAATTTTTAAAAAATAAAAAAATATATTATTTTGATGCATTTTTAAACGAAAAATACTTTAGAAAATAACATCAATTACACTTCTCAATGGATAATAAATGAATTTCTTTGTTTTATTTTTTAAAAAATAATATGAAAGTATTATTTTTATTCCATTTCCAGTCTCAGAAAACCAATTGTAATCTCACTTCAGCTGGTCTAAAAGAGAAAAAAAGAGTGAGAGAAAAGAGCACATCAAAGAAAATAAAGTTATTGTGTCTGAGAGTGTGGTATCAATTTTATTTTAAAATATTTTAAAATAGTAATTATTTTATTTAAAAAAAATTAATTTTAGTACTAACATATACAAAATACAAAAAATTAAAAAATAACTTTAATAAAAAAATTAAGTTTTAATAAAAAAAAATAAATTGAACTGTACAAGCAAACACACAAAATTTAAAAAAAAAAAACTCAAGAGGGGTTAGTTGTAATTCTAAAAACAAAAGGGGAATAAATATAATTAAAGTAAATTTGGGTAACAATGTCACATCCTCCTCCTTCCAGCTCCAGCTGAGAAAGAAGGCTCCTTCGAAACAAGAAAGACAATCCATAGAGGAAAGGGAAAAATTCAAAATGTTACAGTTCCCAGCTTTCATGACACAGTACCCAGTTTCAACGAAGACAATTCCATCATCGTATTTGCTATCTTCACAGTGGCCTCAACCTCAAAGCGAAGAGCTTCTCCTCGCCATGGAAGAATCCGATTTCGAAGACAAGGTTTGGTCTTTTACGTTGTCTCTTTCTTTCAATTTGTGTTTTACAACAAAAAGGAAAAACATCCCATTTATTATCTTCCATTGTATTCTCTCGTCGAAGCATCAAAATCAAAACTTTCAATTTTTTCCTTGGTCAGATTTGTTAGGATTAATATATTTAATAATTTGTTCAATAACATAGTTTTCTGTGCTTTTTTATCTCTTTTTTGTGGGTCTTTTAGTTTGATCATGACTTGGACCATACATCTCCTTGAAATGGAGAAATTTACAATTTAGTGATCCGTTACGAGGTTTTTAGTTTAATCTTTGAGGACCCTTTGTTTTATAAGAGGTCAATTTTAAAGATTCAGTTGGTAGATATTCGATTTAGCTTGAGTTGTGACTCCATATGTGCAAGAAAATTTTGTTGAAGCATTGAAATTTCAAAATTCTGAATGTTGCTAGGTGATTTGCTTATGAAAGTACAAGTCTACATACTGCAATATTGTAGCCCCTGCATCATTTTTCTTCTTTTTCGATATTGTCTGGTAGCACACTCACTACAAGGTCTCTTTATGCTATCTACATTTGATTTTTCTGTGTGATAACCAAATGGATTAGTACTGGCATGCAATTAGTGGAACGAGGAGGCATGGTATAGTCTGTGCTTCTTCTTTTTTTAATTGCCGTTTTAGTTTAATCTAACTTATTGATGACCCACGAAAGCTATTATATGAATGAGTGAAGAATCCTTATAATGGACAAACCAAATGGAGCAGCCTGGTGATCCATCTGCAGTCATTTATGCTATATGTTGAACCTTTAATTTGTGATCATTATGAAAGTTGGGAAAGAGAGATCATAATTTGCGGCTGTAACAACATGATCTGCAGCGAAAAAGAGAGATAAGTGGAAGAATGGAAGTTTTAGATTTTCAGGTTGAAAATCTTGTGTGAAGAAGGGATGGGCATTGAAAGAGGATTGCTATGAAGCCCTCAATGTTGGAGCTTAATAGCTGTCTTTATTTTTATTTTATTTTTTTTGCGAGACCTTAGATTGTCAAGCAGATAGCTGTGGGATTGACATTGAAACAGAGAATGGGAGTGATATTTTCATTACTTAATTGGTCTGTTTTTTACAATTTTTCTGTGTCAAAAACACCTGCTTGTTTGGTGCCTTTGATTTCATGAAAAGCTTGACTACATACATTCATCTACGTAAGCTCACATTCTTGTAGGGTGGATTTCAAATGCTCTCTGAACTATAACTTGGCTTCAATTCTCATCGTAATAATTTTCTTGCTTTTTATGTGGAACATTTTGGACATATTTAATGCTCAACTATCATTGATATAATTAAGTTTTTGCAGTGCAATGAAATTAGAAAGGGGGATAGCAACCTTGCTGTGATCGGAAAAACAACAGTTGATAACGATAAAGAAGAGTATGACAATGATGCAGATGATGACGATGCTGATAATGTTGAGGAATCTGAAGGTGAAGAATTTGAGCAAGAAACTAACTGATGAAGCTCTCCCCTTCTATATCAACGAACCCTAGTATTATTTCTTTTTTTTACATTTTGGTTTGGAAAATTCTCAACATCAACTTTGTACGACAACTTATTATTATTTTTATTTTGGTTTGGAGATTCTCAGTGTTTGTTTAGGAGTGTGGTTGATGTTACTTTTGAAAGTGTGTTTTGTTCATAAATGTTTTGAAAGTGTGTTTTGTTCAAAATATATCAAAATAATATTTTTTTTATTTTTTAAAAATTATTTTTGATATCAACACCTCAAAATGATTTAAAAATATAAAAAAAAATAATAATTTAAAATAAAAAATAAAAATAAATCAATTATTTTCAAAAATATTTTTTAAATATACTTCAAAGACTATTTTAATATCAACTTTGGATGACAACTTGTTGCTTAGAGTTTATATTAGTGGAAAGTCAAAAAAATTGACTTTTAGTAAAAGAAAAAGAAGAACCTTTGCTAAAATAATCTTGAAAAATTGAACTTCAATTTTGATTTCTAAAATGATTTGATGTTTTCTTAAAATGTTTTTAAGATTCATTTTTATAAAGTGTGAAATGAATCTTTCAAACAATTTTCATTTTGAGATGACCAAAAAATTATGAATCAAGACACAAAAAATAAAAAAAGAAATGCACAAAACTATCTAGGGCCATATTTTATTTGTATGTGTAATCACATATAGTTCAATTTGCTAATAATTGATTAATTTATATTGATATTAATGACACTTTTTTTTTTTGAATGTTGGAATATCCATATAACTTTTATCACCTTTATGTAAGATAGGTCATATTGATGACACATTTATTTTTGTAGAAAATTGAGTAGTCCATAAATTATATGTTCATTCTTAATTAGATCCTAAATAGTAAATTTCATCAACTTGGTCTTTAGTTTTGAAAACATTTTTGAATTAGATCCCTCTGATAATGTTCATGTATTTTTTTTAAATCTCAATTTATTCTTTAAATTACAATTTCATGAATTTTTTCAAAACATCAGTTTAACCTCTAGATTGTATTTTCATTATTAATTTGGTCTCATTTTTTTTAAAAACTTTGCAATTAGGTCCTTGTTAATGTTAATTACTTTCTCATCAAAGTTTCTAAATTATATTTTTAAAGCATAAAATAAGCACATTGGATGGGGAAGTGTAAAAAAGTACCCTTTTGAGAAATATTGAAAATTGTGGGACCTCATTGAACAAATCTATCAGTTTGAAACCAATTGAAAATTGAGTATTAATTATCTATAAAGCTAAATTTGCCCACAATTGTATTGTAGCATTAGAGAGGGATTTACTATGGATTGTAATAGTTAAAATACTTTGTCACCCCTCAATGCACAGTAACTTTGGCCTTGGTATTAGGGTTATTTTTGTTTGTTTTTGTATTTTTGTATACAATAAAATTATTATTGTACCCTCTAATAAGACTAAAACACACGTTCAACCTGCAGGAGCACCATGATATTTTCACACCTTATATGAATAGCAACACAAATGTGCAACTACTAATATACCACAATAAAAAACAAAATACACGAATTGGCTTTGGAGGTTTTTACGTAATTGACCATTTTTTAAACATTAATTTATTTTTGAGTGAACAATAACATTAGTGTACAACTACTTATATGCCCATATAAAAGACAAAAAAAAAAAAAAAAAAACAAGAATTGGCTGTAGGGGTGGTTAGGTCGTTTATATTTTTTAAATAATATTTTTTGTCGAATACTGCAGGCGCGTCCGTCGAGTATGCCGATAGTTTTCGGCCTTATGGCCCCTTCGAAAGGTGCATGCAATTATACCTGACAATGAAAAATGACCATTTGGCGTGTCATTGAGTACGTTATCATGTCCTACACCTGATGGTGGTGCACATTCTGTTCCTAGGTGACCGGAAACGTGTCAATTGGCGGTTGGAAGTTGTTTCCCTCATTTTTCTCTCTTCTAGCTGAAAGTGCTTAGAAGTCCCCTATATTGCCAGTGTTTTCAGTTTAGTCCTGTATCTTTTGATTGTGTTGTATGGTTCTAATTTCTATTGTAGAAGTTTTAATTTATTTCAATTTTATCTTTATATGGAAATTGATGATATATTGTAGTTTCATTTCGATCATCAGTCTTTTAATTTTCAGATTTGTTTGAAAATCCTAAATATATTCGATATCAAAGTTTTAATTTGTTTCACTTTTATCCTTTAATTGAAATTAATTATATATCTTGATATTTATTTAATATTAGCACCTTGATATATATATATAGGTTTTGTTGGCAAAAAAAATAATATCAGTGTTCTGAAATTATTTTAATATAATAATATGAGGAATAAATCTTATAATTATTTTGATATTTATTTAGTATTAGCACCTTAATATATATATATATATATATATATATATATATATATATATATATGACCTATGTTTTTTTTTTTAAAAAAAAAAATAATTAGTGTTCTGAAATTATTTTAATATAATAATATGAGGAATAAATTTTATAAAATAAAAAAATAAATATAATTTCTTTTTCTAACAATAATTATGGTGTCATTGATAGTATGAAGTAGGAACAATAATAATTAGAATATAAATTATTTATAATAATATTTATAATGATAGCTACAATAAATGTGACAGTATAACAATCATGATAATAATAATAACCATAATAATTAAAATAATTCATCAGTTGATATTATTTTTCTTAAAGATTGATTTTTACGGGTTTTTTTATGTATGATATTTTATATCTAATAAAATATAAAGAAAAAATATCCGAAGTCATACGTAGATGAAACAGGTGGAAAAATTAGGGCAAATTATTTATAATGAAAAATATAAGAGTCAATTGCCCTCCACTTCGCTGTAGTCATAAATAAATTTTTTTAGAATGCAAAAAATTATTAATGGTCTTGGATTTCTTTTATAATGCTATATATCTTAGCAAAATAATTAGCCTAAAAAAATTTCAATTCTTACTATAGCAAAAATATTTACAAGAATAATAATAATAATAATAATAATAATAATAATAATATCTTAGGTTTTTATATATTATTTTATTATGGAAAATGGGTTGAAAATAATGATAAGGATTATTTTTAAGGATTTTTCTATTAAAAATAATTATATATTTTTCTATTTTTTTAATATTAACACCTTGATATATATATATATATATATATATATATATATATATATATATATATATATATATATATATATATATATATAAAATGAAGTAATTTTCTTTTTAAAATTATCAGATTAATTTAATCTTAGTATTCTAAAATACTTCAAATATAATAATATAAAGAACAAATCTTAAAAAGTAAAAAATAATTTGAATTTATTTTTATAATCATAATGACAATGGTAACGATAATATTATCAGTAATAATAAAATATTAATTATTTATAATAAATGTTACAGTAATAGCTATAATAATTATGATAATTTAACTATTATGATAATAACAATAAGAATAATAATCAAGATAATTCATTAATCGATGATGTTTTTGTGAAAAATTAACTTCTACAATTTTTTTACGTATGATATTTTATATCTAATATTATATGATTAAAAAATATCTAAAGCTACACATAGACAAAAAGGTGAAAAAAATAGTCAAATTATATACAAATAAAAAATATATGAGTTTATGTTTATATATTATTTACATATTTTATTTTCATTTCAGCCCATATATTTTTAATTCTTTATTTTGATTCATTTATTTTTTTTAGATATATTTCTAAATAATCCTTATTTTTGTCCATGTTTATATATATATGCTCTTAATTTTGGTTTTTAATTCTAATTATATTCTCTTTTGTTTAAGTTGTATTTCTTAGAAAAAATTAATTCTCAGATTTTATGTTGTTTTGGTTAAAAATTATTTTTACAATATTTTGATGTATAATATTTCAGATCTAATATTACATAAACAAAAAAAAAAATACGAGGCAACACATAAACAAAATAGATAGAAAAATTTGCCCAAGTTATCTATAATAAAAAAAATATACAAATCACTTCCCTTGCAATTTCTAACATATTTTATTTATTATAATTTTATTAATTAAATATTAAAATAATTAATTATATCACATATAAAAATAAAAATAAAAACTCAGCGCAAAGTAAGTTCGCTAAGGACTAAATCAATGTTTTCCTTTAATTTCGATTTCGTGATTTTCTTTCTTGGAAGGACATACCTGTTCAGTGCAGTGAGGTGTTTGTAATTAATTTCCTGACCTGAAAATTTTCAAACAAAAAACATAAATTATATTTTTTACCTAAAAAACAAAGAAAGGAAAACTTACACCCGTTTTCTAACCCCAATGGTTCCCCAAACTCAACCGGCACGTGTCAAAGGTTGGCCTTGCACGAAACTGGATTTGTTTCTTGCAGCCACCAAATGGGTGCCTGAAACAGTGGCACGGAAGCAAGTATAACCCTGTCGGCAGCCACATATTCTGTAACTGCCCCGTCATACGATTTTTTTCTTCAGTCTACAGCTCGTGCTGATGGCTGACCGTTTCTCTATTTTCGTAGGACTCCTTATACGGCTTGATCAAACAGTTGACTAGTTTCATTGACTGACTGAGACTATAATAATTTATTCTGTTAAACGATTGATTGAGTCGATTTATAAATTTAAATGGTCGACATTTTAGAATAGGATCATATTTTCTATTTTTGTTCTTTTAATACTTTAGAATTTAATTTATATAATAATAAAAGCATTACAACATCTATGTACAAGTTCTACAATATAACTACTACTAACTATATACACGGGTTAACTAGAAGATTTCTACATGAAATTATTAAACATACATGATAAACAATCAAAATTTTAAGTTTATATTATTTAAAAAGATAAAAATTAATATATTACCATAATCTATCACTAATTTTATGATTTTCAACTTTTATATATCGTAATTTATGAATCAAATTATTATATTTGAAAATTATCAGGGAAGAAAACTATTTGTGCAACATCATGGCAAAATATCCACCTAAGTTTTAAATAATAAAATCACAATGAGTAGCTACTCTTGATGAGCATGTGATGTACTTGAAATATATATGAATTTTATTTACCAAATCTAAAATATTAAGAGCTAATTTAGACTTTTCAGAGCATATTTCCAAAGATTTTATCTAGTTATAATTTTGTCTTTCCATTTTACAACAATTCATCACTATATTTTCTCATCTAATCTATATGATGATCTAATTTCTTCGTTCAGTCTTAAATGAATGAGAGGTCTCACAATACTTTCGAGATGGTTATTCATCCTATCATTTCCATTGAAAGTCAATCATTCTAGTAATTCTACATGGATATCAATCAATTTAACAAGCCTATCATGATTGCTAATCAATTAGGCGTTCCTAATTCAAAACTAATCAACATGTAATCCCATATAAATTCTAATCCATAGCAAACTTATCATGATTGTTGGTCAATATGGTAATCACATATGGATATCAATCAATCTCACAAACTTGTTACACTTCTACAACATCATGGTAATCATTCTTCCATATCAGAATCTCTATGATGATAGGGGAAATTATAAGAAATTCTTATTTTATATTACTAAGAAAACATATGAAATTGTCACTTGATATTTTGATTACTAGAAACCCTAACAAGTCTTAAAGTCTTAGTAAAATGATTAAATAAATGTATAAAAAACTTATCATCCCAATACACTTTACATAAGATAAGTTTTTGTTTATTTGATTTAAACTAAGATAATGTTGTGTTTCTAGTTATTGGTTTGTCTAAGATTTAATAAAAATCTTTCTCGGTAAGGAAATTCTTATCTAATAAAGTTAAAGTTTAGTCTTATTAAAGTCAAAATATATTTTTCTTCTAATATTAGGAATATATCTTAAATACAAGTTCACAATGCTTGATATTGGGACAAACAAAATAAATTTTTTGATATTTTTAAAATGTAGGTCAAGTTCTTTTAACTTTAATATAATGGTTCTTAGATCCAAAAACATATGCAAAATAAAAAGATTATTTTTTTAATTTTTTAATATGATAAAATATACAAATATAACTTATCTTTGAGAGACTTGGTCATATGGAAATCAAAATAAAAACTGTATTTTTGAAAGAAAGATTTTTTTTGTTTTTGTTTTTATGGAAGGGAACTGATTCATTTAATATAAAAAAAACCTCACGTGTAAGTCACTGTTTTAAATATTAAATAAGAGGTAAAAAAAGAAGAAGGAGAATTTAGAATTAATTCCAAAATAATATTTCAAAAGTTAAAAATTTATTGAAAACCAGATGAAGACCGTGTTTTAGAAAGATGCAATTTTTTTTTTATTTTTTATTAAAGCTATTTTAACCACAATATCAATTAAAAATAAATAATCATTCATCAACTCAAAATTGAACAGCACCAAATATCCACACAAGTTTTATTAGTTTTACTTACTAAGTTCAAATTTTATGTTAATCCAAATGACTCAACACAAATACAAATATAAATTCATGCATCAACTTTTTTATGTTTAAATCACAATTAACACCTAAAAAAAACAACCCAACACAAATTATCCTGAATCACAACACATAGCAAACCAAGTTAGTATAAATATTGTTCAAAATAATAAGCATTTGATCCTAAATTCCACCACATTATAGCAATTTGTCCAAAAATTAATTTGAGGTTATAAATTTACCTTCAAGGATAGGGAATTAATTGGAGAGATTGTTGTAACCAAGTAAACAATCTTGAAAGACTTTGATATTTCAAGGATTTTTTTTTGTTAATTCGCTGCTATTTAGAATTTAACCCCTTAGTTATTATGGATAAACTAGTCAGTAATTGAACTAGTAGACCTTAATCACCAATAATCAAAAAATTTCTAATTAAATTTGTTTTCTAAATCATATAATATAAATTGAAGAAGGAGAATAGTTCAAACAACTTCTCAAATTTATACAATTCAAAGTCCAAAAAAACATAGATTTATTTATGTATTTTTTTGCTCTTTTGTTGTTGTCATCATCTTCTTTCTTTTCTTTGTATAAGAAATAAACAAATCAACGAATTCCAGCGTTTAGGAAATTAAATCTAATTATTCTAATCTAATGTTGATCAAAGAATTAGTGCCAATAATCACGACATTGATGGTTACAGCACAGGAATTCTTGCCCACGGCTTCGAGTGTAGCGGCCTCTATACCCAGGCCGAGGGGAATAGCTGCGAGATTGATGATAATTGAGAAACGAGTTGGCGGGTGAAAAGTCGATACTGGAAGCATTGGATGAAGGGGGAGAGATTTTCTTGAGCGATTTCGGAGGAGACAAGATAGCTCTAATCTTCGAACCAGGACAAGATCTATCGTATTCTGCAATCAAGATCGCTAATTCATCCTCCGATTTTACTGAAATTAACGTCTCCAAATCTCCATCTGGTAACTGACACCTTAATTCCACCGAATAGCCACAGAATTCACCCAGCTTCACCATCAACTCTGTTTAAAAATAAATAATCAAACACTGACCGGGTTGAAGAAACTCGCGTAAATTAATTGTTGATTAAGAAAAAACAATAACCAACCTGCATAGGATATTGAACGGTCGACGGCCAGAACTCTGGTTAAACCACCAACGTAACGTAGAACGCCGTCGCTGGAACGAGGAAGAATTTTACCTCTGTAACTACATAGAAACTTCAGAGTTTCTGATTTTGTTTTCGTTTTACAGTCAGTACTCATCACCATGTTAATTCTTTTGATTTTCTTTTAGGAGTGAAAGTGACAAGGGAAGCGAGTACCTCGACTTGAAGAGAGAAACTTAAAAGAGGCTTCTAGAGAGAGGAGGGGAGAGAGAGAGAGCGGGCGTGGGTGTGCCAGGCGAAGTTGAGGGTATAAATAGGAGGGCAGAAGGGACATAAACGGAAATAAATAAATGTGAGCCAATTTTGTTGGAAACAGAAAGGAGAGTCGCAGGGTTAAGACCTCGTTAGCTACGCCGCCAGGCGTAGTTCTCTGGAAACAATTTAATTTATTTTTAAATTATTTTAATGTAATAATATTAAAAATATACTCTAAAAAATAAATAAATAATATTTATAAAAATTATAAATATCTGAAACTACATAAAAATAAAAGAGTGTGATTGAGTGGACGATTTCACAGATTACCCTTTTGAATAATCAATCCAAATTAAATGCGGATATTCGAAGTCATAGGAACTGGTGTGGTGGACCCGACTTAACTGTTTTTTTCCTTACCTTAAGTCCCTATTTGACATGGCGGCCAAAATGAAGTTGGGCTGAAATTCAATTTTTTTATTTTATTTTAAATAAATTATTTTAGTAATTTTAGATTATTTTAATATGTTGATATTAAATTTAATTTTTAAAAAATAAAAAATATATCATTTTGATATATTTCTAAACGAAAACACTTTGAAAAGCAACCGTAACCACACTATCAAATACCCCTTCTAATTTTGAGGGAGGCCTGCATGTGTTATTGATTGTTTCGTTAATCATGAGATTTTGCTAGAATGTGTTTGAAATTAATATTTTTTTTTGGATTCAAGGAAATTCTTTTTTATTTCATGTAATTTTTGTGAGTTTAAATCAAACAAGTTTTACTCTAATTATCTCACATTTTTTATAAAGTAAGCATGCCCTGACTCGAACCCGTGTCATGTCATGTCACTTAGAGAAAATAAATTAAATTTTATCAAGGAATGAGATTCATGATCCAGTTAAGTATAAAAAAAATATATTCATTCCTATTATTTTTTGAAAAAGATGGCTTTTTACAAAACAAATTGCAAACAAGGAAAATGGTTAGTTATCATATATTAAGCCAGCAATATAATAATAAGAACCAAATCGACTTATAACTAATGGCTGTAAGTTGGACGGTTCAGCATATAAATCAATTAATTGACTAAATTTATTGATTTATTTTATAAAAAATAATATTGTTTTGAATAAAAATAAAAACGTATTAATTTATGACCAAGTTATCGAATTTGACCTGATCAAACTTTTAAATGATTTAAAAATAAATATTATCTAAATTAAGTCTTGAGTTAATAATAAACACATGCATAAAAATTGTGTCTATTCTGTATCTCGGAGCCACTGTATTTGAAGTGTTTTCAAGTGATATACTTTCTCTTATTGAATAAAGTTAGGCAAGCACTCTTCAAATCTCAATGACACACTAAGTTATGTTTTCTATTCAATTGAAACCTGGACAATTAAATTAATTTTCCTCTAAAAAAAGAAAGAAAAACTAAACTACATTGGATTTTTTAATAATACCAATAATTCATTAATCTTAACAGTTGCATTGGGATTCTTTTAACATCTAGTGTTTGTTTGGTACAGTGTTTCAAAAATATTTTTGAAAAAAAAATATTTTTTATTTTAAATTAAGTTTTTTGATTTTTTTTATATAATTTTGATGTGCTGACATAACAAGATAATTTTTTTTTTATGAAAAACAACTTCAACTACACTTTCAAACAATCTCGTTGAGTCATTGGGGCAAATAGAGACAGATAATTGTTGCTGCTTGTGGTTATTTGCTTGTGCTTTTAACTAAATAATTAGGAAAAAAAAATCATTTTCTTTGGTAAAGAACAATGAAATAGAGATGCTTGATTCTATAAAACTTTTTAGTGCATGTTGGCGAGTGTGGTAGTGATTGTTTTTGAAAATATTTTTCGTTTAGAAATGCATCAAAATGATATTTAAAAAAAATATATTTTTAATATCAACATATTAAAATGATCTAAAAATATTAAAAATTTATAATTTAAAATAAAAATAAAAATAAAATAATTTTTTTCTTAAAAACTTTCAGATCAGATTGAGAAATAACCTCTTTAATGCACGAACAAAATGTGTTCAAACTCGTATGAAGTGAAGTTCTGTTCATGGAATGTTATTGTCCTTTACGAAATCTTCCTCTTAATTAGAATCGTGATTCTTTTAAACAGCTAATCCCAAAAAACTAGTTTTTTATTTTTTTATTTTTTTAACTTTCTTAACATATAATTTCCGTATCCATATAAATATATTTGGATTCATTAATGCTTTATTCTTATATTGTATTTTATTAATATTTAATTAATTGTACCAACAAGTTTTATTTATGAAATAAGGAACGACTATTATTGAAAATATATTATATTTTATTTTAAAAAACAGTAACTTATTACTAAAATAAATTTGGTTCGAAATAAAAACTTTTATTGAAGAGCCTGGTTTATTCTTAACCGGTAATTAGGTTCGGGTGAACATTTGTGAACTAGTGTGCAAATTTATTTCAAGATTCTTCTTAATACTCATAGTATAAAACTAATTAATTGCCCGTGTTATTGGCGGAGCAAATAATTTTTATAATTATTGAAATTAAATTATAATATTTATACATACAAAGTTTGATATAATAAAATAAATTAATATGTCCTATTATAACAACAGTAATATTAAAGTCTTAACATTTAAAATTATCATTACTATTATTGTCTAAATAATAAAAATTATTAAATTACTCCTAGAAAAAAACACAAAAAAATACCAAAAAAGCAAGTAAGAACAAACACTTAAATTATTATTAATATTATTATTGCATTAACAATGCAAAAAAAAAATTAAATCAAAGACTAAAAGAATACTAAAAACACTAACAAAAGAGCAAATAAAATAAATGATAAAAAAATAAAAATTATTAGCTGAAAAAAATCATTTGACTTGCAAATAAAAAAAAATTGATTGCATTACGTTGCCGGCTAAGTAAATAATTTTTATAATTGTTGGGATTAAAAAATTAATAGGATTTGCTTGTTCAAAAATTAAAATATAATATCTATATATGCAAAGTTTAATATAATAAAACAGATCAACACACCCTATTATGATAATAGCAGCATTGAAGTTTTAACATCTAAAATTATAATTTCTATCACAGTCAAAATAATACAAATTATCAAATTATCCTAGAGAAAAAAATTCAAAAACATTAATAAAAGAGCAAGCAATAAAAACAACTAAAATTATTGTTGTTGTTGTCGTCTTAATAATGAAAAAATAAAAAAAATAAATGAAAGACTAAAAGAATCCTAAAAACTTTAACAAAAGATCAAATAAAAAAATAAAATAAAAATAAAAATTATCAGGTGAGAAAAATTCATTTGACTTGAAAAAAGACGAATAAAAAAACTAAAAGAAAGAACAAAAAGAGAGAGAAAAAAGAAATATATTTTTTTCAAATGATCATAGACACAAAATAAAATTTAAGAACTATTTTTTTTTTAGAAAATACCACCTCAACAAATCAGAAAATAACAAAAATTAAAAATCAAAGCCAAGAGCACACTTATATATACATAGATAAAAAAAAAGTGACTATTCCAGAAATATTAAAAAAGTAAAGGGATTAAAATAAAAAAAAAATTAAAAGTATAAGGGCCGAAATGAAAGTCACATATACTATCAATTTCAATCGAAGGACAAAACTGAAAAAATCAAAACTTTTATACTGAATATATCAAGGTATTTAAACCCAATTCGGAAATTAAAAGAAGTAGGATCGAAGTGAAACCATAATATATAATTAATTTCAATTGAAGGACTCAATTAAACTAAATCAAAACTTATATAACAAAAATCAGGACTACACAAAAAAATAAAAAATAAAGGTTCAGGGACGGAAGTGAAAACATTGCAAAACTGGGGGCTTCTCCTGTACTTTAGCGTACAGGAGAGAGAAAACAGGGAAAAAAGCTTTCACCGCCCACCATCACAGCCACAACCACCCTTCACCAAAACGTGTCGCACCATGAGGAAGACCACACAGAGACGCATTGGAAGAGATGCTTGTAGCTCATTTTCATCGATCATAACAGGCCTCACGTGTCGTCCTAACAGGACGGGAGGTCGAATACTGTCGATTGAGTGTGTCACACGCGTCGACAATATTCTGAAAAAAATAATAAACAATTATGGTCAATTACTAGTATACCCCTGTATTTAAGTCATCAATTTTATCTTATTAGAACCTATATCTGTATTTAATCATTTTTACAAAATATGAAATTCTTGTGGCATCCCTCTCACCCAAAGACTATTTTTATCCTTTTCAAGGAATAGAATGGTTATTTCATTGTGCAAAGAAATATAAAAAAATAAAAAATACCGCGAACCGAAAATATGCAATTACCGCAGACCTCTTAGTCCAGAGGCTTTTTTTTTTTTTGTCTTTTTCAATGGACAAAACCGTTATAGTACTGTGCAAAATTGAAAAAAACAAGTGAACCGATTGTCGCGACGGCGATTTTTTTCGCGCTTCGCACCCCGCCGTCCCCTATGGTTTTGGAGATACAACAGCGCGCGGTGAAAAATGGAGGTTGTTTATAGTCGTAAAAATTACAACTATAATTATTAGGAGTCGCCACCTAGTATTAAGGTTACTAGGAACCTAGTGGTCTACGAGAGTTTTGGGTAAGGGGACTTGTTGTGCAAGGGGAAGACGTATCACCCCCAGTGCACCTTACCTAAGGCAAGCTTATTGTTGTTTGATTGTTTTTTCTAAGTTTGATTTTTTGTTGTCTTTTCTAAAGTTCGACGTAGATCTCTCTTCATGAGAGAATCTCTACCCCGTTAGGAGTTTGAAAGACTAACCCAAAGAATCTTGCATGGCATAAAAAAAAATATTTATTTATTTATTTTTTATTTTATTTTATTTTATTTTGATTTTTATTTATTCATTTTTTTTACGGGTGTACATTACAATATAATTTTACACCGCAATACAATGAAATCTTTTTTTTTAGTATCTCCAAGTGTACTTTACAATGTAATTTTACACCGAGATAACTAAACCAAAAAATATTTTTTATTTTTTTTTATATCTTGGCCAAATTCCAAAGCATAATCATAAACCGGTTACGATACCCAATTTTCGTTTTTAAAATATGAGAAAGATGCAATATATTTTTTACGAAAAATAAACATGGAAAAATTTTGGAATCCGACCGTATGCACGAAAACAAACACATTTTTCTTTATGCATTTTTTTTATAATAATAATAATGATAATAATAAAAACAATAACCATAAAAATATTTTTTATATATTTTTATATTTTTATTTTATTTTATTTATTTTACTTGGGCTGGGCTGTCAGCCATAGTGGGCTGACAGCCTGCCCAAGGGACTGGGCTTCTAGCCTCACGGGCTGGAAGCCCAACTATTATTGGGGCTGGGCTTCCAGTCCTCATGGGCTGGAAGCCCAAATATTATTGGGCTGGGCTTTTGGTCCTTGCGGGCCGAAAGCCCTAAATTTCTTAGGGACATGGGCCGGGCATGAAACCCGGCCCGCTCCCTCAGCTTGGACGGCGTGAACAGTGGGACGCAAATTGCATCCCATTATTCGCATGCAGCCGAAGAGACTGTTAGTACCGTTGAGTAGAGGAGGTCGAGGTGATGATTCCTGTCGTGGTGGTGTCGTCAACGGTGGTCTGTGGTGGCCGGAGTGAGCTTCCAAAGTCGTCGGATTTTATGATGCCGCTGCTGCAACCGTCGCCGTGACCTCGCCTGAGAGTGTGGATGGGTTTCTGGTGTGGAGGGGAAACTCACGGTGTCGATAAGGGTGGCTTTGGGTGGTTAAATGACAAGCAACGCCGGAGAGAGAGAGAGCTCCACGGGGCTGTTAGAGAGAGAGAATTTGCAGTCGGAGAGGGAGAGAAAGAGAACAACGCCGAGAGAGATGAAGATGCTAGTGTTTTTATTGTGTGATTTTCCCTTGTTTTCATTTGCTAAAAATCTCTGTGAATTTTCATAACTTCTTCCCGTTTTTCACTGGTTTTTTCTCTCGGCCCTTTGCCCGTTTTTTCTTCTCCTCTTTCTCTTCAATTTTCTCCCTATTTATAGGCTAACCTTGCAACTTGCAGGTATGGGATTGATGTCCACAACATGGTGTTTTTAATGGGTAAGTTGCAGGGTAAGGTGGCTTGCAGGACATGGCTGCCGGCATGCCACAAGCATGGCTGCCAGCAGTGCCATGTCCAGTCAATTCAGGTCTTCACAAAAAGTGTTTTTCAGCGGGAAGAATGATGTTTTTACCTTCAATTTTAGCTTCCAATTCCACCCAAAAAGTTTGGTCGCCGAAAATTCCGATCGTCTCAATTTTAACCCAAATTAAGCTTCCAAAATTAATTTTTCAGTACTCAAGCCCTTAATAAAATTAATTCAACCCATTTTAAGTATAATTAAGCCCTTGCGCTTAATTAATTCCTTCAATTGGGCTCTCAATTAATTCAGAAGAGTTTCGTCACCGAAAATCCTGATTTTCTCAATTGAACCCAGATTCGGTTTCGAAACTTAATTTCTCACTAATTAGGCCCTTCATAAAATTAATTTGACCCATTTAAAGTATAATTAAGCTCTTGCGCTAAATTAAATCCTTCAATTGGGCTCTCAATTAATTCGGAAGAGTTTCGTCACCGAAAATCCTGATTTTCTCAATTGAACCCAGATTCGGCTTCGAAACTTAATTTCTCACTAATTAGGCCCTTCATAAAATTAATTTGACCCATTTAAAGTATAATTAAGCTCTTGCGCTAAATTAAATCCTTCAATTGGGCTCTCAATTAATTTTGAAGCATAATTACACTTTACATCGGCCGACGATTAAATCAAATTGACCCATAAAAATATAATTATGTCTTAGACCTAACTTTTATGCAGATTTATCCAATAATAAATTATCTTCGCCTCGAATCTGCACTTTCCCTCATTTTTGGGTAAAAAGGAGGTACGACCGAGCTTTCAAAATCGTCCAAAATTTCCACATTAATTTTCCTGCCGAACACCAATCCCTTTTATTTTATTTTTGTTAGTTTTTGGTATATTTTTGGGGAATCACCCAAAAATTGGGTGATGACAGTTGCCCCCCTCTTTACAATGCTTACGACTAAAGTCTTGTAAAAGACTTTAAATAGTAAGCGTTGTAAAGAAAAAAGAAAATGGATTTATCAAACCAAGAAATGGTCAATCCATCCAAAGAATGAGAATGAGGGCTATAAAGCGCACTCAGAAAGAAATGGTAAGATAGGGTTAGAAAGCGCACTACCTAAGAATTGGGGCCTAAGGAGGACACTAAAAAAAAAGTTGAAAATGGTGATGTTTGTGAATGACACAGAAAAAGGGTCTTATTGTAATGGTTGACCTACCCAAGAAATGTAATGGAGACGGTCTCGTTGTAATGGGTGACCTACCCAGGAAAAATGGTGATGATGGTCTCATTGTAATGGGTGACCTGCCCAGGTGAACAATAGTGAAGAATTCATGGGATGGAAGATAGGGCTAGAAAGCACATTATCTTAGTTGATGGTCGATGGTTAGAAAACGCACTCAACGACGAGGGGAAATAGGGCTGGAAAGCCCAATATTTTAATTGATGGTCGAGGGTTTAAAAACGCACTCGAAGATGAAGAGAAAAATAAGGCTGGAAAGCGCACTATTTTAATTGATGGTCAAGGGTTGGAAACGCACTCGAAGATGAGGGGAAATAGGGCTATAAAGCGCACTATTCACATTGATGGTCGAGGGTCTGAAAACGCATTCGAAGATGAGGGGAAAATAGGGCTGGAAAGCACACTATTCTCATTGATGGTTGAGGGTCTAAAACCGCACTCGAAGATGAAGAGAAAAATAGGGCTGGAAAGCACACTATTTTAATTGATGGTCGAGGGTTGGAAACGCACTCGAAGATGAGAGGAAATAGGGCTATAAAGGGCACTATTCACATTGATGGTCGAGGTTCTGAAAACGCACTCGAAGATGAGGGGAAATAGGGCTAGAAAGCGTACTATTTTAATTGATAGTGGCTAGAAAACTCACCAAGTTCTGGAAAGAGATAGGACTTAAATGTGCACTATCTGAGTTGGTTGATGGCTAGAAAGCGCACTCAAATAAAGGAAGAGATAGGGTTGAATAATGCTCTATCTGTGTTTGTTGAAAGGCTCGCAAGTGCACTTAAGGATGTGAAAGTGGTAAGGGCTCTACGGCGCACACAAGAATGAGTGGAGGTTTGTAAATTACAATTCCACCAAAACATTTCTTAGATTATTAGTGAGGAGATGTCATGCGTGATGACAACCAAATTCAGGAAAGAAGATGAGGCTAAAAAGCGCGTTAAAAAGGTGTACACAAAAATGATGAATGAAGGTTTGTAAATTACGATTCCTCCAAAACATTTCCTAGATTCTCAATGGGGATGGAATACATGATGATACCCAAAATCAAGGAGATAAAGTTGAAAAACATGCTCAAGGACATGGAAAAGGTGGGAGCGTGAAAGCGCACCAAAATGATGAATGAAAGTTCGTAAATTACGATCCTTCCAAAATGTTTCCTAGATTTTTAATGGGGATGCAATGCATGATGATGCATGTATACTTACCTGAAAGATATAGGTCCCCTTTCTTCCTGACCTTCCTTTCCTTGGGTTGGATCTCTAGTTTTGACGGCTTTTGCTTCTGCTTACTCGAGCCGCAACTTGAGATTCTGACCACTGGAGATGATAGATTTTCCATATCAACATGCCCCCTGAGTTTGATCCAGATTCTTTGAAAAGGAATGATGGAGCTGGCTTCAATTGTATTTGTAGATTGCCCCCCAGTCTGGTCATGCCTCACAAGTGTTTTGGGGCTTGAAAAGTAATGTTTGCATGAAAAGGCTTGGTTATTTGCAAAGATTGTGTTTTCATGTGGGATTTTTTGGAATTTCAAAGTCATTCCAAATACAAAAACTATTTTGATTGCCGCATTCAGGTCATGCCACAACAGTGTTTTGGGCTTCAAGTGTTTGTAGGAAAGAGATGGTTATTTTGAAAAAAAAATTTCATGTAAGATTTTTGGAATTTCAAAGTTATTCCAAGCATAAAAACCATTTCAATGTTTGTTTAAACAAAAATGTTCTCAAAAAAAATTCAAGTGATCTCATTGTCAGGTTTTATGTTGACTTTGACAAGAATGTAAAATGATATTTGCAAGTCTTGTATGTCAGGAAGTCTTCGATCATGTTTGGTGAAGCATTTGTAAGGATTATCTCGAATGGAAAAGCATTGCCTATCGATCCAGATTACTTGTATTTGATCAGAAAGGGCTTTATCAGGCTTGTAACGTAGGCTCAGGATAATGGCTACGAAGAAAAGATATTTGTAGGCTCAAAAAGTGTTTAAGGGTTTTCTAGACTAAGGATCACTTAGTGCTCACTCTTAGAACTCTTTTAGTCTTCATGATTGATTTTCATGACATGCCATCCCCCCCGGCATTTTGTTTGGGCTTTTACGTAGACATGCCCCCCAGTATTTTGTTTGGGCCTTTTATCATTGGTTTTGAGTACTATCATGTTGACTCGATTTGTCGTAATGCACTAAAACTCCTTTTATGTTTATGGCCCACAATTTTATTTGGGTATCTCTTGACATGCCCCACGATATTTGTTTAGGCTCTTGAGAATGGGTTTTTAGCAATGCCATCATGTTGACTTGACATGCTCCCAAGAATTTTGGGTTTTTTATTGTGACATGCCCCCCAGAATTTTTTGGGTTTTTTATGTTGGGCCTTTAGTACTACTAAATTGTTGAATTGATTTGCTAGTGTACTAAAAACCTTTTTATGTTTATGCCTGTAGCTTCTTTGGGTATCTTTTGTCATTGAGGACTACCTCGTAATTGAGAGTTCTTGCCCCCCAGTGTAGAGTGCGATCCTAGTCAGGGTTAATTATCAGAAAAATAATTATTCGGCTCAAATAGGGACTGCAATGGATATTTAAGACTTTGTGAAGGCATATCAAACATGGCCTCTCCTCATTTCAAAACATGCAATCTAAACCGATAAACTTTGCTTTTCCATGCGAAATATTTTTTGATTTGTTTTTGGGGTTATTTATTTAGCTAAAGACTTAGCTTTATTATGCTGATTTTCGGGATATGAGATCACCCTTCAATGAAATCCTTTGAATTCCCAGAACACATTTGTTAAACAAATATTAATTTGGCATTTCTTTTCGTATTAGACTTTGATTTGCCAAAAATCTTAATGAAAATATAAGGTCATGCAGAAAAATAGAGAAAAAAGAATACACCAAAAATTCATGGCCAAATTTCAATTTCATTAGATGTCATGAATAATACATTAAGCATAATATTTCTTCACAACATCAGAGTTTACAGGTCTGGGCAGATTTTCTCCATCCATGCTAGTTAGAATTAAAGCTCCTCCTGAAAAAGCCTTCTTTACCACATATGGTCCCTTATAGTTTGGCGTCCATTTACTCTGGTCTTCTCCTACTGACATCTTCTTCAATACCAGATCTCCCTCTTTGAATACCCTCGGCCTGACCTTCTTGTTGTAAACTCTTGCTATCCTGCCCTGGTATAATTGGTGATGGCAAATAGCTGCTAATCTTTTTTCATCAATTAAATTTAACTGTTCGAGCCTCACCTTTGCCCACTCCGATTCATCTAACTCTGCATTTTTCAAGACCCTTAGTGATGGAATCTCCATTTCTAAAGGTGTTGCCTCCATCCCATATACTAAGGCATACGGGGTTGCCCCTACAGAAGTTCGAACAGTAGTGCGATATGCGTGCAAAGCGCATGGGAGCATTTCATGCCAATCCTTGTAAGTAACAACCATTTTTTGGATGATTTTGTTTAGATTTTTATTAGCTGCTTCAACGGCCCCATTCATCTTTGGTCTATAAGGAGAGGAGTTGAGATGCTTAATCTTCCATTTGGTGCAAAGTTCGGCAATCAACTTTCCATTAAAATTCTAAGCATTATCAGTTACCAGTCTTGCAGGTAGGCCATAGCGATAGACCAGGTCCCTTTCAATGAACTTCTTGACAACCTTTTGTGTTACATGGGCGTAGGAATTAGCCTCAACCCATTTGGTAAAGTAATCAATTGCCACTAGAATGAATCTATGCCCGTTGCTTGCCTTCGGGTTGATTGGCCCTATGACATCCAATCCCCACATGTTGAACGGCCATGGTGAAGTCATGTTGAATAAAGGTTTTGGAGGTGCATTTATTTTATCACCATAAATTTGGCATTTATGACATTTCTTAACATATGCCACGCAATCCCTCTCCATCGTCAACCAAAAATATCCAAATCTTTGCATTTGCCTTGCCATCGTATGACCATTGGCATGGGTGGCACAAATTCCTTCGTGAACTTCTTTCAAAGCCTGCCCAATTTCTTTCTCATCCAAACATCTGAGTAGAGTTCCATCAAATGACCTCCTGTATAGGATTTCACCGTCCAAGAAAAAATTTACAGCCAACCTTCTCAAGGTCTCTTTGTCTGTCTCAGAAGCTTTTTGGGGGTATTCTCGGTGTTTGATGAATCTCTTAATATCATTATACCATGGTTCTCCATATGGTGACTCCTCAAGTGTGCAACAATGGGCTTGATGATTTCGGATCTTAATGTCAATTGGGTGCATCTTTTCTCTAGCGACAATTTATACCATTGAAGCTAAAGTTGCCAAAGCATCGGCAAACTGATTTTTGTCCCTACTCATATGAGTGAACTTGATCTCTTCGAATTCACTAGCTAATTTTACAAGGTAGTTTTGGTAGGGTTTCAACTTTTCATCCTTTGTTTGCCATTTTCCTTTTACTTGGCAGATGATCAACATGGAATCCTCAAAGACTTCAAGCTTCTTAACTCTGAGTTCTAAAGCAGCCTCTAAACCAAGGATACAAGCCTCATATTCGGCCGTGTTATTAGTGCACTCAAACTATAACCTTATTGAAAAGGGGTATTTTTTCCCATATGGGGAAATTATTACTGCCCCAACCCCATTTCCTGATACATTTACTGCTCCGTCAAAATAAAGTGTCCACCACTCACTCGTTCTCGTATCATCCCTGATCACCAACACATCTTCATCAGGGAGATCAAAATCTAGAGGCTCATATTCTTTCATGGCATGATCTGCAAGATGGTCAGCGATTATACTACCTTTGACGGCTTTCCTTGTCATAAAAACAATGTCATACTCTGCTAATAACACTTGTCATCTTGCTATTCTACTCGACAGATAGGGCTTCTCACAGATGTACTTAAGTGGATCTAGTTTGGAAATTAGCCATGTTGTGTAGTATAACATATACTGCCTGAGTCTTCTTGCAGTCCATACCAAAGCACAACATAACTTCTCAATCCTGGTGTATCGAGACTCACAATCGTTGAATTTTTTACTCAGGTAGTATATAGCTTGCTCTTTTCTTCCAGATTCATCATGTTGTCCCAACACACAACCCATGGCTGTTTCTGTGACAGTTAAGTACAAGATCAATGGTTTCCCTGGTATCGGAGGTACCAACAAAGGAGGGTTTTGTAAGTATCTCTTTATCTTGTCGAAGGCCTCGACAATCATCAACCCACATTCCAGGATTTTTCTTTCTGAGTAAGCGAAAAATTGGTTCAGACGTTACTGTTAGCTGGGATATGAAACGGGATATGTAATTTAAGCGCCCGAGAAAACTTCTTACTTCCTTTTCAGTTTTCGGCGTCGGCATTTCTTGTATGGCCTTGGCTTTATCCGGATCGACTTCTATTCCCCAGCTGCTCACAATAAAACCCAGTAATTTTCCCGTCTTTACTCCAAAGGAGCATTTGGCAGGGTTTAACTTTAACTGGTACTTTCGTAATCTCTCGAATAGTTTCCTTAATATTTGCACGTGGTCTTCCTCAACTTTGGATTTAGCCAAAATATCATCCACATAGACCTCAACTTCTTGGTGCATCATATCATGGAATAAAGCGACCATTGCTCGTTGATACGTAGCCCCAGCATTCTTCAAACCAAATGGCATCACTTTATAGCAAAAAGTCCCCCATGGTGTGACAAAGGTGGTTTTCTCTTTGTCTTCTTCTGCCATCCTAATTTGGTTATAACCAGAAAACCTATCCATGAATGAATATGTGGCATTTTTAGCAGCATTGTCCACTAAGATATCTATATGAGGCAATGAAAAATCATCTTTAGGGCTTACCTTGTTCAAATCTCTATAATCCACACAAACTCGGATCTTTCCATCTTTCTTGGGGACCACAATCATATTGGCTACCCACTGAGGATAATGAACGACCTCTAAAAATCCAGCATCCCATTGCTTTTGAATTTCAGCTTTTACCTTTAGGAGCATATCCAGCCGCATTCTCCTGATTTTTTGTTTTACTGGTATACTTCCTTCTATTAAAGGGATTTTATGCACAACTATATCAGTATCTAAACCAGGCATTTCTGAATAAGTCCAGGCAAAAACATCCATATACTCATGTAAAAGAGAAATCAATTTTCCTCTTTCTTCAGTTGCAATAAGGGTACCGATTTTTAATTCTTTTCTTTCTTGTTCAGTTCCTAAATTGATGATTTCAAGCTCTTCACTCAAAGGTTTCCAAACTTTTTCAGCATTTTCCACCAACTTAGTGAACTCTTCTATATCTTCCTCTGCCCATTCTTCATCATCCAGTGCAGTGATGTTATTGAAATTTGGCCAATTATTCTTAGCGTGATAATTTTGTTTGGAAATTTCAAAATCCCTGAAATTGTAAGGTGTGTTTGTGTAAGGTGCTATTTGCAAATGGGAATGAATATGATGACAAAATGCATGATCTTATTGAAGAGAGTGCTCATTTAACAAAGCAAAATATTGCGGCATCGTGAGCTAGATTACCACCATGATCAAAATAAAACACATGTTCATGACTAAACAGAAATAATTACTTTTTGAACACAATATGAATTGGCTCCATCTTCCAGTTCTGGAACACTTTTCCTTCAGTTAATTTCCGCACGAAGGACCTTGGATAGGGGGCTTCGATGTTATATATAGAGAGCTGTGGAAAATCTGTCTCTACCTCCTGGTATTCTAGAGTACTGATGTGCAGATCTCTGATGCCTGCTTTGACTATCTCTGTTGAACTGTGAAAGGTTTCTTGAAGCGGTGGGATGGCAAGGTCTTCATCTTTCGATTCTCTTCCTTCGATTTTTGCCATTCTGGCCTCCCTTCTAATCCGAGCAACCCGTTTGAAATCCTCTTTCTTCGGCTTATAACCTAGCCCGAACCTTTGATCCGCACATTTTAATTTTATGCTGTTGACTTGCTCTGGCATTCCACTGACAGGGTCCAACTGAAAAGGGATTCCATTTCGCAAGAAAAATTTGGCAGCCATCTTTGCAGCTTCTGGGATCCTCGGCTTCTTCAACGGAGCACCTTCGAGGATCCATTCCGCATTTACTACTTCGAATGCATGGATGTTTCCATCTTTACAAGCCTCTATTTCTATGAACGGTACAGTCGCATTTTTTTTATCATTGATATGGTTTCTTCAGCTTTTACAGTGATTAGCATCCCGTTTGCAATATACTTTAAGCATTGGTGTAACGAAAAAGCCACCGCTCCGGCCGCGTGAATCCATGGCCTTCCCAGTAATATACTATAGGATGGATGGATATCTATCACTTGCAGCGTTACCAAGAATACCTGCGGTCCTATACATAGCTCCACCTCAATAGTCCCCACTATCTGTCTTGGTGACCCGTCATATGCTCTTGCCATCATAGTGCTAGGCTTTATGTGTGACTCGTCGATGGGCATTTCTTTCAGCATATGCATTGGTAATACATTCAGAGCGGAGCCATTATCAATCAATACTTTTCCAACCAAAACATCTTTACATCATATTGTGATGTATAATGACTTATTATGCCTTGTACCATCAGGATTTACTTCGTCTTCAATAAAATACACATAATTTGAAGCTTGTATTCTCCCCACTAAATGCTCCATGGCCTCCAGGTTGATGTCTTGGGGTACATAGGCCTCATTCAACACCTTTTGCAAAGCTTTTCGATGAGATTCAGAACTTAAGATCAAGGAAAATAATGATATCTTAGCCGGGGTCTTCTTGAGTTGTTTCACCACACTATACTCACTATGCTTCATCAACTTTAGAAATTCATTAGTCTCCTCTTCTGTTATGGGTTTATTTATTTCTTCAGACACGTCGACCACTTCCTTCCCCTTAATCTTTTTTAACTCCTCTAGAGTAAAACATATACCACTTCGGGTCAAGCCTCCAATTTCGGGTAGAAAGACGAGGGGTTGTCTTGCACCCTGAGATAAATGCCCATAGTTGTATGGTATGGCATCATAGTCTTTTCTAGGTGTAACGGTGGGCTTAGTCAAAACTAATTTGGGTATCCCTTATGGAGTGAACTGGACCCGACATACTTCTTTATTTGACATCTTTGTCACAGACACGTTATCATCTATGATTGTCTCTATCCGAAACATACCTCTATTTATCATTTGCATCACATTTTCATAGAAGCCTCCACACTGACTAATAGAATGACCTTTCTGGTTATGATATTGACAACATCTCATGTCATCATACTTTGCTTTTATCAGCATTTGATATATTCTTTCTATCGGCACCTTTAAGCTTCTTGGAGACTCGACTTCCAACATATTTACTGATCCACTACCCGAAGCATGACTAGGTAGTGGATTGGTGCTTATATTTGGGGGATCTTCGAATGTTATCCATCCAGCTTTAATTAATTGGAGGAGCTTTCTTTTAAAAGCAATGCATGTATGGATGCTGTGTCCTGCGACTCTGGCATGGTATTCGCAAGTGAGATCCGGTTTATACCAATTGGGATAAGGCGGTTGCAAGGGTGTCAAGGGTATGGGAGCTACATGCCCAATACTTAATAACTTCTGGTATATCTCATTCAAAGGCATTGACAATGGAGGTAATTGTTCCTGAAGTTCTTGGTAACTCTTTTTGGAGAAACTTCTAATTTGGATTTTTGGTAAATTTCCAATTTGGTTCTCGGGTCTTTTGGTGGAGAATGGAGAGTTGAAGTTAATATTGGCGACTTGAGATGATGAGGGGTTGTATTTTGGGAAATGGGTGTTCTTGCCCTTATAACCGCCTTCAATATGATCAACCTCTTTCCTCTTTCCATCGAAACCCTTCTTTTCCATAGGTGCAGAGATTCTTCCATTCTTTATTCCTTGCTCTATACGCTCTGCCACAGCAACAACATCCGTAAATTGTTGTGCCGAACTTCCCATCACATGCTCATAGTATGGTGCTCTCAGTGTATTGGCGAATAGAGTAACCATCTCTCTATCTAAAAGGGGAGGGTGTACTTGTGCAGCCAGGTCTCTCCATCTTTGAGCATATTCTCTTATGCTCTCTTTCTAGTGTTATCAAGCCTCATGTACCAGCTTAAAGATGCCCCACTCAAACTATCTTGAAAGAAATGCATTAATAATTTTTCATCATGTACCACTTCCGCCATTTTGTTACAATATGACTTCAGATGTGTGACAGGGTATTGTGTTCCAGTATACTTGATGAATTCAGGAACGCGAAACTTTTTTGGTACTACCACATTTGGGACCAAACACATTTCTACAGCCCTCACTGGATCATACAACTCTGCTCCTTCAATGGCCCTTATCATAGCTTCCAATGCTGCCATCTTGTCTTGCTCAACACCATCAGATGACTGTGTTTTATGGGACTCATTTATAGATATTCCAACAATTGGTGTTGGTAAGGTTGTTGGTGTGGTTGTACGCCCAAAAACAGTATTTTGTTGAGGATCTTGGATGCCGTCTGTAATTAACTCATCAGGGTGGTTTACCGCTTGTGTTTGAGTAGTTGTTGAAGGTCTAGTGGAAGGACCCTCACTGGAGGTATTTCTCAGTGTCTGCTCAAGTAAGCTAGCGATGCGAGCTACACTATCTTTTAAAGCATTTAACTCTTCTTGAAAGTGAGCATCTTGATGTGCGTGTTCTTCGTCCTCCATATTTCTTTGACGGAGACGAGTGTTGTAAATTCTAGGAGGTGAAGTTCTTCGGGGACCTATATTTCAACCTGTTGATGATATGTGTTATTTATGATGAATGAGCGTATGCATGATGATTTTTTTATTTTTGAAAAACCAATCCATGACTTCTATGCTGGGTAAGATCTGTAGATATCTTGTGTAAGTTTTGCCCTTGTGCTCAAATCAATTGAATCATACACACTTGACAAAACAAAAGGTGGATCTTGTCCATTTCATTCATTAAAATAGAGACATACAATATATTTACTCAAATGCTACTCCTCTGTTAGCTACAAACTTAACAAAAGAGGAGAGTTCATCCAAGTACATTTCATATTTGCGGGCACTGCCACCTATCGTAGTAGCTTTTACACATAGTTCATCTGCCTTCCTAGCCACTATATCGATTAGTTTATCGGTCTGCTCTATCTTGTGATGGAATACAAAATTATCCTGTCGTATCGCTTCATTACTGGCAGCCAATGATTCATTATTTTTTGTTAATATGAGAACCATTTTCTCAAGTTGTTGGTTTTGATCCTTAGCCTTTTGTAACCTTGCATCGAGCCCTGTTATCTCGGAGTTTAACTGAGCTTCGATTTCAGCGGTGCATTCTTTCCATTCACTGCGTTGCTCTTGCACCATTTTTAATTCCTCTCCTTGAGTTTCTAATTCAGCTTGTAGAGTGGAAATATGGTCTCTCAGGTTGTTGATCTGGGTTAAGTATCTTTTTATATTAGACTCTGCTACCCTCCTAGCCTCAAACTCACTTTTCGCTTGCACTCTGTACTGGGCTTTCAAATCTTTTTCCTCTTCAAGGACAAGACCGGCCACCCTTCCTTTCTCCTTCTCAGCTTCCCATTTCATCTTGTAATGGTCTCTTTCCTTTACTACCGAGGCTACCAATTCTTGGTCTGCATGCTCTTTATTTTCAGATGCCTTCAAAGTGACCAATTCCTTTTTCAACATTTCATATTTACTCATCTGGTCATTATATCGAGAACTCATTTCTTCTAGCTGACTTTTTTCTTGGATCAACCTGTTAATCTGCTCTTCTTTTGCTTGCAGTTGATGATTCAAAGAAACCCTCATCTATTCTTCTTCTAGTAGTTGCTTCTCTAGGAATTTCTGATTGCTTTTGCTGTTGCTGAGCTCAATCCTTAGCTTATCCAGCTCTTCTTGTAGGTCCCTGTCATCGACTCTCTTTCTTTTAGTTTCGACAAAGACGGGTGCTTTATCTCATACCAGGCTTTGTCTTACGGCGTTTTGAGGTATCTCATAGCTCCTCCATACCAAGTAACCAGGGCTAACAGAAGGCTTCTTTGGGTGGGGCTCTCTGCTAACTAAAACGGGTTGCCCCCAGTCTCTTTTAATTACTTCAAGCTCAGCCAATGAGTTAATTTCTTTGAAAGAACCAGTGTATCCGGTCAGCTCTTTAGTTCTTGGTACATATTGTGTTCCCCCAAACTGTCTGGTTACCAGAGAGGGAGAATAACTGACATAACTGGTTAAGCCAATTAACGGGACCCACGCCTTATTACCACAGCTCATTAGATAAACTGAATTATTTATCCAAGGAGCTTTCCATCTGAAATTACTTTGAGGGAGTGCCTTGTATTTCTCCATCCAAGCTTTCTCATCTAGGTCTTTCCAATCTTCACTTACAACCAAACCGAGAGGTCTCATGTTAAACCACCAAAAATTATTGAAGACTTCCCTCGGGGTTTCTAGGTGACTAACGATCCACATGAAAAGCAAAGGGATGCAACACCGCATTGCACCTTTCCCATGTAACCTACAATGGTTTAAGGACAGGAATGTTTCGGCCAATATAGCTGGAGTGGGGTTATTCTTTCCCTGCTCATATTCAACAAAAGCATTGGCCGCTTCCATGCTAATTATCCCAGCGGCTTCTGAAGGGAAAAAAACTAAACCAAAGATTGCAAAAGCCACTGATCGATGGACTTCTTCTCTAAGCTTCCCTTTATCTTTACTTGCTTTCATTTTACTCTCAATTGCCTTCCACTTGAAACCTCCAGAAGATGTCATGTACTGGCCTACTTGATCCAGGCATAGTAACTTAGCAACCTCTTGGACTGTATTCTCAATTTTTTGTCTGAAATAAACTTTATGGGGGTCGTGGGGGAAATTCAGGATTTAAGCATACTCCTCTATGGTAGGGGTCATGTCAATATCCCCAAAGGTAAAGCACCGGTAGCTGGGATCCCAAAAGTGCATAAGGGCTTTGACTGCTGATATCTGAACCGGAATTTTCATCAGATGAGCGATTCTTCCATATCTTACTTTAAACGACGCCTCCTCTACATACCCCATGATGGGCATAAGTCTCTTTATATTTTCCGTGGAGTAGTGAATTTTGGTCATGTGTGGCAATTCATTGATTCTAGCTCTTGGACAATCCCCCTCGGTTATCTGTGTCATCTCAGATCTTTCCCCGTATTCCAAAAAGGTCATGGAAGTCATGGTCTTGGCCTGATAATCTCTGCAATTTATTTTAAAAAGGAATGAATTATTAAAGAGATTGTATCCTCGGTCCTAAGCACATGCAGGGTAAGTTTTCTATCTGGTCACAAAAGGTCTATGAACTGCCCAGTGACCGCCTTACATGAAGGTGATATGGGGGTTTACAAGAAATGGTTGGGGCACTATGTGACCGCCATTATCAAGTAAACACTCAGTTCATAGTTGGATGTTTCACGAATCTGAACCCCGACTGAAAGTAATGAGACAGACCTCTAATCCCCGCCTAACCTAAAATTGAATTTATTTGCAAAATTAAAATGCATAAGGAAATTAATTCACACCTGATGTTATGCATGGATTTAAATAAAAATGCATGCTAAAACACTAAAAATGCATGGTAAAATATGAACTAAAGAATAACAATCAAACAACAAAGCTCAGTCCATCTATGGTCCCCAGTGGAGTCGCCATCTGTCGCGACGATGATTTTTTTCGCGCTTCGCGCCCTGCCGTCCCCTATGGTTTTGGAGAGACAACGGCGCGCGGTGAAAAATGGAGGTTGTTTATAGTCGTAAAAATTACCACTATAATTATTAGGAGTCGCCACCTAGTATTAAGGTTACTAGGAACCTAGTGGTCTACGAGAGTTTTGGGTAATGGGACTTCTTATGCAAGGGAAAGACGTATCACCCCCAGTGCACCTTAATTAAGGCAAGCTGCATTGTTGTTTGATTGTTTTTCCTAAGTTTGATTTTTTGTTGTCTTTTCTAAAGTTCGACGTAGATCTCTCTTCATGAGAGAATCTCTACCTTGTTAGGAGTTTGAAAGACTAACCCAAAGAATCTTGCATTGCATAAAAAAAAATATATTTATTTATTATTTTATTTTATTTTATTTTTATTTATTCATTTTTTTTACGGGTGTACATTACAATATAATTTTACACCGCAATAAGATGAAATCTTTTTTTTAGTATCTCCAAGTGTACTTTACAATGTAATTTTACACCGAGATAGCTAAACCAAAAAATATTTTTTATTTTTTTTTATATCTTGACCAAATTCCAAAGGATAATCATAAACCGGTTACGATACCCAATTTTCGTTTTTAAAATATGAGAAAGATGCAATAAATTTTTTACGAAAAATAAACATGGAAAAAATTTGGAATCCGGCCATATGCACGAAAACAAACACATTTTTCTTTATGCATTTTTTTTATAATAATAATAATGATAATAATAAAAACAATAACCATAAAAATATTTTTTATATATTTTTATATTTTTTTTTATTTTACTTGGGCTGGGCTGTCAACCATAGTGGGCTGACAACCTGCCCAAGGGACTGGGCTTCCAGCCCCACGGGCTGGAAGCCCACCTATTATTGGGGCTGGGCTTCCAGTCCTCACGGACTGGAAGCCCAAATATTATTGGGCTGGGCTTTTGGTCCTTGCAGGCCGAAAGCCCGAAATTTCTTAGGGACATGGGTCGGGCATGAAACCCGGCCCGCTCCTTGGCCCGCGTGAATAGTGGGACAGCCGAAGAGAGGGAGACGATGAACAGTGACTTTTTTTTTTTAATGTGACGAAAAGTGTACCTGTTAGTACCGTTGAGTAGAGGAGGTCGAGGTGATGATTCCTGTCGTGGTGGCGTCGTCAATGGTGGTCTGTGGTGGCCGGAGTGAGCTTCCAAAGTCGTCGGATTTTATGATGCCGCTGTTGCAACTGTCGCCGTGACCTCGCCTGAGAGTGTGGATGGGTTTCTGGTGTGGAGGGGAAACTCACGGTGTCGATAAGGGTGGCTTTGAGTGGTTAAATGACAAGCAATGACGGAGAGAGAGAGAGAGAGCTCCACAGGGCTGTTAGGGAGAGAGAGAATTTGCAGTCCGAGAGGGAGAGAAAGAGAACAATGCCGAGAGAGATGAAGATGATAGTGTTTTTATTGTGTGATTTTCCCTTGTTTCTCTTGTTTTCATTTGCTAAAAATCTCTGTGAATTTTCATAACTTCTTCCCGTTTTTCACTGGTTTTTTCTCTCGGCCCTTTGCCCGTTTTTTCTTCTCCTCTTTCTGTTCAATTTTCTCCCTATTTATAGGCTAACCTTGCAACTTGCAGGTATGGGATTGATGTCCACAACATGGTGTTTTCAGTGGGTAAGTTGCAGGGTAAGGTGGCTTGCAGGGCATGGCTGCCGACATGCCATGTCCTGCCATCAAATCCAATCAATCAGTCTTTTTTTTTGGTGTAAAATACACTAAAAAAATGATTCATCACAAAAAGTGTTTTTTCAGCGGGAAGAATGATGTTTTTACCTTCAATTTTAGCTTCCAATTCCACCCAAAAAGTTTGGTCGCCGAAAATTCCGATCGTCTCAATTTTAACCCAAATTAAGCTTCCAAAATTAATTTTTCAGTACTCAAGCCCTTAATAAAATTAATTCAACCCATTTTAAGTATAATTAAGCCCTTGCGCTTAATTAAATCCTTCAATTGGGCTCTCAATTAATTCGGAAGAGTTTCGTCACCGAAAATCCTGATTTTCTCAATTGAACCCAGATTCGGTTTCGAAACTTAATTTCTCACTAATTAGGCCCTTCATAAAATTAATTTGACCCATTTAAAGTATAATTAAGCTCTTGCGCTAAATTAAATCCTTCAATTGGGCTCTCAATTAATTTTGAAGCATAATTACACTTTACATCGGCCGACGATTAAATCAAATTGACCCATAAAAATATAATTATGTCTTAGACCTAATTTTTATGCACTTTCCCTCATTTTTGGGTAAAAAGGAGGTACGACCAAGCTTTCGAAAACGTCCAAAATTTCCACATTAATTTTCCTGCCGAACACCAATCCCTTTTATTTTATTTTTGTTAGTTTTTGATATATTTTTGGGGAATCACCCAAAAATTGGGTGATGACACCGATAACCCGAACCGAACCAACCTGAAAATTAAGTAATATTATTGTAATCTACAATAATTTGTCTCATCATGTATAGTAACTTACCCATGATGTCATGATCTTTTTAGTGTATTTGATAATAAGAGTACACACAATATTTTAAAGTATAAAATATAGGATAAAAGTAACGGTACTTCATTTTATTCTGCCTACACTTTTCTGTTCAATTTGAAGCCCACATGAAGGTGATGTACCGACTTCTTCTTCAGTGTACCTGATGAAGGGCTTGACACGTGAAGAGGGCATGATGCAGTGAGGGACATGTAGAGGGATGTGTGGCATTCGCTCGTGGAACAGTTAAGATTCTAACGCATTTATTTCATACTGCATGAAAAAAAAAAAATTGAAAATTTTTTTTATTTAAAATTAATTTTTTTAATATTTTTAGATTATTTTTCAAATGAAAATATTTAAAATAATTTTTAAAAATAAATAAAAAAATTATTTTAATATATTTTCAAATATAAAATATTTTGAAAAACATATTCAATTACACTCTAAATAACCAATTCTAGCCGACATCATCTCAGATCCAGTGGCACTCATGGGGACCGTAATTGTTTTAGGGGGTGTTTGGGAGTGTGGTTGCTGTTGCTTTTCAAAGTGTTTTTCATGCCGAAATACATCAAAATGATGTTTTTTTCTTTTTTAAAAATTATTTTTGATATCAGCATATCAAAATGATCTAAAAAATACTAAATCACCGGTTTAAAAAAAAAAAAAAAACAATGAAATGCAGCAAAAAAACAGATCGGATCACAATGGGGCCTTAATATTTGTCCACTTCTATTTCCAAAACTGAGAGTTAATTCCAATATCTTGTCCAATCGTTCACTGACTAAGGAAATGTTTTACACTGGTTTTTTAAAAAAAATTAATTTTTTTTTATTATTTTACATTATTTTTTTAATATTTCAAGATTATTTACATATACTAATATAAAAAATAATTATTTTTTTAAAAAAAATATTTTAAAAAACAAATAATCGCAATTCCAAATAGAAGGAAGGCCCAATTCTTATCTCATGGTGAAGGAAGAAGATAGGCAGTGCCTAGCTAGTGGGGTGACGCATGGATATGGTTTCAATGAAAATTAAGAACATGTTGCTAGCTATATATTAATTATTTTATGATATTTGAAAGTTTAATTTAATTTTTTAAATTATTTGAGATAAAATAAATAACAATTAAAATAATAGGTATTTAAACCTGATTTGTTTTCGAAAGTTTCACAAACAGAAGAAAATATTTTACAATTAACCAATTGTTTTTCAAGTTAGCAAAGATTAAGAACTGGAGAAAATAATTGCCAGACAAGTACTTTCCAGAAAACTTACAGGCCTAACATGGAACAAAGTGCACTCCTCAATGTAAACATTCTTAGATGACCATACCATATTGGTTTCAAATCTCAATCTCTGATCAGATTTGGATCTCTGTTTTCTCTCATATAGGATAAAAATATTTTTCCAAATCCAATCAAGTATAATAGCGTACAACACATTTTGTACTCCAGCAACCTGTTTTAATGTTTTTTTTTTTTTTAACAGCTATATATGTTTTGAAAAGCATACAACATGGGGTTCTTTTACTGTGTTTTTAGATATATATTATTGTTGATTTTAATTGTAAAGTTACCATTCTATCCATCAGATCAAGAAATATAACACTCTATACCGGGGGCATTTTAGACATGTCCATGTGACCTGTGTAGTATTTGCAGATTATTTATGGTCTTTTGGTATTTTCCATTTTGATTTGGAAAGTGAAACTACCTATTTATCTCTGAAAGCTGACAGAAACATGAGGGCTGATTGGAGATATTTTTTTTATTTTTTCTCTAATATATTAAACAGTGAAATCTTAGCTTCGTTTTTAGGCGGAACACAAAATAAGCAGCTAGAGGTGAGGGTACTTTTGGTTTCTCATGTATTTGTGCATAACAAAACTATGTAAATATCATTAAAAAAAGACAAAAATGAAGGCCTGCCACTAGGGGCATTCTATTACTTTCATGTGTGGCTTTTTATGGTTATCATTGGGTCTATAGATGTATAAATAATTCTATATTTTTTATTATTTATTTTCAAAATTACTGCAAACTCGTCGTACAGAATCACACACTTGTAGTGTCTATATGTGGTGAAAAGAGTCAAGTCTCTTTTTCCTTGTGGACTTGTTTTTTACTATAGCAACTATTTTTTTTTTTTGTTCTTTTGACAGGCTATATATATATATATACTAGACAATGCCCCCGCGCTTTGCCGTGGGCGGCACAATTTTTTTTTCAACGTAAAAAATATTAATTGTGTATTTTTTTTATTATAATATAAATTTAGCTAAAATAATAAATTTGTGCAGAATTCATGTCAAGTGCAAATTTTCTATAAAATATATAAATTTAAAATCGATAAAAATTTATTTGTTTTGTAGTTTCAAATGAAATAACCAGCATAAATTTATCATCATCATTAAAAAAGCAAGAAAACTCGGATATCTGAATTATTAAGTTCACTGTATTAAGATTAGTTCATTTTATAAATCAATTTAAATCAAACAAAAATAAAATATAAATTGTGAAAATACCTACAATAATTAAATAAAAAAAAAGTTGTTAATTTTCTATCAACAAAAAGACGAAAACATAGATTGAAAATTCATCCTGACGTTATTGCCATTATCATTGCTATAAAAGCTAAAATTATTACTAACATTACAGCCAAAACAATTAAAATAATTAAATTGTCATGAAAAATAAAAAATAAAAAAGCAAAAGATTTTTATAAAACAACAATAAAAAAATAATAACTAAAATTATCATTATTATTGCATAAATAATAAAATCACAAAAATCATATAATCTAAAGAACAAATAAAGAAAAAAAATGAATAAGGGGAAAAATAGAGTAATATTACTTTTAAAATGATCACCGATATAAATTAAAAATTCAGGAAAATCTTTAAAAAAAATCGAAAGATTTTATAAAAAAATAATCACTAAAATTATCATTATTATTGCTCAAATAATAAAATTATAAAAATAATCTAATCCAAAGAACAAATAAAAATAAAAGAAAACATCTAGCCATGGCACCCGAGCCTCGTCGCTGGCGGAATCATATTTTTTTCAACATAAAAAAATATTTATTATGTATGATTTTTTTTATCATAGCATAAATTTAGACAAAATAATCAATTTGTATATAATTTTTATGAAGTGCAAGGTTTGTATAAAATATATAAATTTTAAATGAATATAAATTTATTTGTTTAGTAGGTTTCAATGAAATAACCAGTATAAAATAAGTTGTAATTTTCTATCAACAATAAGTTGCACTGTGGATTGCAATAGTCTTTTTTTTTCGTCATATGAACAGTGGAATGACGTTTTCGTCTTATTTGAGGATATTATGATTATTGTACTATGCACATAAATGAAAGAAATTGAAAATATCTCTAATACCATGATGTTATTTAAAACACACTTTACATAATAAAATGAATATATAAAAAACTAATATACATTTTTAGAAGTTCTATGCCGCATGCGCCATCCAAAATGTGGTTAAGAGAAAGCACTGTAGCAATCCATATTGTTTGTAAAAAAATTCAGCCTAAGAATTAGTAGTGGTGTGCTTAAACTGGTTGGAGATCCCGGTTATAAAAAAATATATATAAGTGAATAAAACAAAAGTATAAAAAAAAGGAAAAAAAAATGTACCAGCAGGAAAGCAATTTAGAAAAAAATATGGGTTCGGGGATTGTCGTGGTATGCATAAGTTGGCCTGGACACCCTGGTTATCAAAAAAATTTAGATATGAAGATTAATCGTGGTGCATTTAAGCGAGCTCGGACACCTCGATTATTAAAAAATAAAAAACCAAAAAAATATATAAGTAGAAAAAGAGAAAAAAAACAAAAAACCAAAAAAATGTATAAGTAGAAAAGGAGAAAAAAAATATCATAAGAAAAAAAATGAAAAAAAATTATAATAAGGAAAAAAAAGGCAAAAAAAAAAAGAAGAAAAAAAAAACGGAGGAAAAAAAAGAAGAAAAAGAATAATTAGAAAAAAAAAATTAAAAAAAAAACTATTGCAATCCACAGTGCACTGAGTCTGTGTGCACAGTACGTGGGTGTACAGTAAAACACCCACACCTTTTATTTTATAGATAATATATATAATATTCCAAACGGTATCATCAGGAAAGAAAACAAATATCCTTGTTGGAAGGAAGAGATGTTCCCTTGATGTGAAGAAGACGTGATATTTTAACTTGATTTTGGGCAACATCATTACAAATTTATGGTGATGACCAGACCCAACATCCGCATGTCGGTAAACGAAACAGAGAGTTGTGAGTCTATGTTGCGGTTGAGTTATTCTTGTTGCCATCTGTTTTGTATCTTCTTCTTAATTAGGATTGATGATATATGATTGCTGTTATAATCTAATTTTAAAAGGTGCAATTAGGAGCAAAATTAAAAGAAATTACAGCAATAATGTGAGATTGACCAAAAAAGGAAAACAAAAAAATGCAATGACTAAACTAGAAAAAACATCAAAATTAGAGGACCAGATTAAAACAAATTTCCTTCACGAAAATGATGTCATTTCGCATGAGAGATGAGCATGACGTGGTTTTGCGATAAAAAATAAAGGCATGCGCCAAAACAATGTCGTTTTGGTGCATGCCTTTCGCATTTTTTTGCAGTACTCCCCCCTTCACACCCTGAAATCATCGCGTTTTATTCTCCTGTTCACACTTTCTAGCGCAACCAAACACGCCCACTGTTTTCCTTCGCATCCCGTCTCTCACCACCACCTTATGTTTTTAATATTGAAAAGACTCTATAAACCAGTAGACTAAAAAGAAGTTTAATTTTAAATTAATTAAATATTAAAGGAATAAATAAAAAACAAGAAGAAATACTTCTTTTTTTTCATTGCTAAAATGCGTTGCTAATAACCTGTTTTTTAGTAGTGCGTTGCTATTTTAGATTTGAATTTTATGATTATTAATATAATAATTATTAAAGATTTATATGATAATTAATTTTAAAATTCATATAATTAATCAAGATATATATAAATAGTTGTAGACAATCACGTTAATAAAAAAAAAAAAAATTATAAATGGCGAGCCATAAAATACCAGGATTCGCCAGGGTCCTCTCCACTTCGAAACGACACTTCACATATTGCTAGGAGTACCCCACTTCTCCCTTATCCAAACCTTGCGGCCACCTTACTATTTTCGAATTATCCAAAAGCTTTTACTTGTCTTAAAATCCCAGCATATGAAGCCGAACGACCTTGACCCTCCACCCAATTGTATAATGAGTTATATCACTTGGAAAAAAGTGAGACCGGAAGCTGGGATGTCAAAGATAAAGAGAAAAGGATTATTATACATTTAATTATTTCTCTAAAAAATATTAGGGTTTATCATTAATTTTCTTAACCATAGATCATTTGTCAGGAAAATACATAAATTTCAAAAACAATTCAAGCAGGGATGGAAATCAGAATAGAAAACTGTATATGCATGGCTTGCTGATCTTGGAAAAGAGAGAACACAACATGCCATGATTTCTGTAAAATAAACTTCGAAAATAATTGAAATCGAAGAAAATCGTTTTAATTATAGGTTTGAAGTGTGCTTACCATTAATATTAATAATAATAATTTGTAATGAAGTTTAGAGTATTAGCTAGATTATATTTTTCTATTTTCTTGATATATTCTTTTTTGCTAAGTATAATAAGATAAGGTCCCGTCTTAAGGTTTTTTTGTTTAAGCATATGTTATAAATATTATCATATTAAAAAAGTTGACGAGCTGAAATAGATAAAATAAAACTTAATATAATCAAATACATCGATACCAAGTTTTTATAGGATTAGATATCTTATTTTCTCTATTTATATAGTATTATATTAAGATTTTGAATTTTCCATTTTATTTTATAAATATCAATTTTTAAAAACAAAAAATCAAAACCACCAACCAAATATATGTTCCAAATATTATGATTATAGACAACTATTTTATATTGTTATTAAACTCAACAACATGAATTTACCTTAATACTTCTCAATCTAACTCGCTTTTGAACTACCAATCAATTCGACTGATTCAAAGCTAATATGATCGGCCAATAGAAAACAATTTGAGGATGAAGTTGAAAAAAAGAGAGGATGAAATTGACATAAACAAACCTTTCAATCTAAATAATTGTATAACTCAGGTTCTGAATTAAACCATGTAGGAGTTTTCTTGACTTGACTCAGTTGTCTTAATTAGTCCAAACATAATATGATTGACTCATAAATTTTTTTTAAGGATAAAATTAAAAAGAAGAAGAAGAAAAAGAAGAAGAAGAAGAAGAGAATGAATAGAGAATAAAACATCTCGACTTAACTCCTCATTAAACTTGGATTTAAAATTAAATTATTTACAATCTAATAAACTTAAATAGTGTAAAAGCAACTAGAAAGATCGTTAAAATGAAGTTCAAGGAGGAAGTTAAGAAAAGAAAAGGATGGAATTGAAAGAGAAAAGGAAGAAAGATGAAATAAAAAAAAAGGTTCTGTAGAAAAAAAAAGTCTTATAGTTCATATGAACATGTGAGCAGGTAAAGACAAAAGCAAATAATATAAAACAAGATAAAAAATCAAGATTTTTAACATATAATACTTAGGAAAATGAGAGTTTGAAATTAAAATTAACATGAAAGATCTATAGGAAAAGGATAAATTAAGATTTAAATTATATTGGAAAAAGTAAAACTAATATCATTATCCATTAATTCCTAATATTTTTTTTTATTTTCATTAATTAGGTTTTTAAAGGATAAATGAATGTTATTTAATAGAATTAATAAAGAAATAGATCATGCTAAATGACAACTAAGATATATTTGATGATATGGTGATACTTGGTAAATATATAGCTAAGTTTGGGCCAAATTAAGGGGTTATTTGACACTGTGTTTTAAAAGCGTTTTTGAAAAAAAATATTTTTTTTTATTTGTATTTTCTACTTTAAATTAATTTTTTTTGGTGTTTTTAGATTATTTTTATGTGTTAATATTAAAAATAATTTTTTTAAAATAAAAAAAATATCATTTTGATGGATTTCTAAATAAAAATTACTTTTAAAAATAACCTCAACTACACTTACAAATAATCAATAAGTATAACAGGTTTGGTTAGAGCATCTGCAGCGGGGATGCTATCCCCGCATGCATAAATTAAATAATGATTTTTTGCCTTTTTTTTGGCTATTTTGATGCTTCTAATAGTTCTCTTTATATCTTTGTCATGCATTTTTAGCTACGAATGTCTGGCTTTTTTACTTGGGTTTGTTGGTGCTAGACAATGACTACAATCTTCGTTGCGTGCAGCACAATATTTTTTTAATTTAAAAAATCTTAATTATATATATTTTTAAATTGTATTATAAATTTAGATAAAATAATAAATTTGTGCATAATTCATGTAAAGTGCAAGTTTTCTACAAAATATATAAATTTAAAATCGATAGAAATTTATCTGTTTTGTAGTTTCAAATGAAATAACCAGCATAAATTTATTATCATCATTAAAAAAGCAAGAAAACTCGGATATCTAAATTATTAAGTTCATTGTATTAAGATTAGTTCATGTTATAATTCAATTTAAATTAAACAAAAATAAAACATAAATTGTGAAAATACCTACAATAATCAAATAAAAAAAATTGTTAATTTTTTATGAACAAAACGACGAAAACATAGATTGAAAATTAATCATGACGTTATTGCCATTATCATTGCTATAAAAGCTAAAATTATTACTAACATTACAGTCAAAACAATTAAAATAATTAAATTGCCATGAAAAATAAAAAATAAAAAAGCAAAAGATTTTTATAAAAAAATAATAACTAAAATTATCAATATTATTGCATAAATAATAAAATCATAAAAATCATATAATGTAAAGAACAAATAAAGAAAAAGAAAAAAAAATGAATAAGGGGAAAAATAGAGTAATATTACTTTTAAAATGATCACCGATATAAATTAAAAATTTAGGAAAATCTTTAAAAAGAATTGAAAGATTTTATGAAAAAATAATCACTAAAATTATCATTATTATTACACAAATAATAAAATTATAAAAATAATCTAATCCAAAGAACAAATAAAAATAAAAGAAAACATCTAGCCATGGCACCCGCGACTCGTCGTGGGCGGAATCATATTTTTTTAAACGTAAGAAAATATTTATTATGTATGATTTTTTTTATTATAGCATAAATTTAGACAAAATAATCAATTTGTATATAATTTTTATGAAGTGCAAGTTTTGTATAAAATATATAAATTTTAAATGAATATAAATTTATTTGTTTAGTAGGTTTCAATGAAAAAACCAGTATAAAATAAGTTGTAATTTTCTATTAACAATAAGTTGCATTGTGGATTGCAATAGTCTTTTTTTTCGTCATATGAACAGTGGAATAACGTTTTCGTCTTATTTGAGGATATTATGATTATTGTACTATGCACATAAATGAAAGAAATTGAAAATATCTCTAATATCGTGATATTATTTAAAACACACTTTATATAATAAAATGAATATATAAAAAACTAATATACAATTTTAGAAGTTCTACGCTGCATGTGCCATCCAAAATGTGGTTAAGAGAAAGCACTGTAGCAATCCATATTGTTTGTAAAAAAAATTAGCTCAAGAATTAGTCGTGGTGTGTTTAAGCTGGTCGGAGATCCCGGTTATAAAAAAAATATATAAGTGAATAAAACAAAAGTATAAAAAAGAGAAGAAAAAAATGTACCAGCAGGAAAGCACTTTAGAAAAAAATGTGGGTCCGGGGATTGTCGTGGTATGCATAAGTTGGCTTGGACACCTTGGTTAAAAAAAAAATTTGGATATGGAGAGTAATCGTGGTGCATTTAAGCGAGTTCGGGCACCTCGATTATTAAAAAACAAAAAACCAAAAAAATATATAAGTAGAAAAAGAGAAAAAGATATCATAAGAAAAAAAATGAAAAAAAATTACAATAAGGAAAAAAAAAAAGGAAAAAAAGAAGAAGCAAAAAACAGAGGAAAAAAAGAAGAAAAAGCATAATTAGGACAAAAAAAGCAAAAAAAAAAAACAAAAGAAGAAACGAAAAAAACAATAAGAGGAGCGTAATCATAAAATAAAAACAAAACAAAAAAGCAGAGAAAAAAAAAGACAATCAGAAAAAAAAAAAAAAAAACTATTGCAATCCACAGTGCACTGAGTCTGTGTGCATAGTGCGTGGGTGTACAGTGAAACACCCACGCCTTTTATATATATAGCTAGCTATATTGCCAGCGCGTTGCCGCGGTTATTTTTGTGTATATAATTTAATAGAATTAAATAAAAAACAATAAATTTACATGATATAATTAAGATAAATTATAGATTATGAGATAACATGTATCAATTTTTTAAATTAGCCGCAATGTGCACAGTGTAATCATGCATCAACCCCTTGAAAACAACAAAATAATTATTAAATTATCCTGGAAAAAAAAACTCAAAAACATTAACAAAAGAATAAGTAAGAGAAACAATTAAATTATTATTATTATTATTATTATTATTATTATTATTATTATTATTATTATTATGTTAATAATGAAAGAAACAAAAATAAATGAAAGACTAAAAATATCTTAGAAACTTTAACAAAAGATTAAAAAAAAAACTATTATTGCTATTACTGTAAAAAAAAAATTATCAAATTATCTGGAGGGAAAAAAAACATTAAAGAAAGAGCAAGAACGAAAAACAATTTAATTATTATTATTATTATTATTATTATTATTATGTTAATAATGAAAGGAAAAATACAACGAAAGACTAAAAACATGCAAGAAACTTTCACAAAAGATAAAAAAAAAAAAAATTATTATTGTTATTACCGGCAAAAAAAAAATTATCAAATTATCGGGAGAAAGAAAAAAACCGCAGAAGAGTAAGAAAAAAAAATCATTAAGTCATTATTACTATTACTATTACTATTACTATTACTATTACTATTACTATTATTACTATTATTATTATTATTATTATTATTGTGTTAAATACACTTATATATACATGGACAAAAGTAGAGATTATTCTAGAAATATAAAAAAATAAAAGTATAAGGACTTAAATGAAAATCAAATATAAAGAGCTTAAATTAAAATATTAAAAGTCAAAGGGCTGAAATGCAAATTACATTTATTCTCAATTGAAATCAGAGGATACAATTGCAAAAATCGGAACTTGTGTACTGAATTAATTGAGTTATATACAGCCAATCCGGAAATTGAAAGTATAAGGACCGAAGTAAAACTTTGACATTCAATTAATTAAAATAGGAGGACCCAATCGAAGAAAATCAAAATTTATATAACAGAAATGAGGACCCAAAACGAAATTAAAAGTTGAGGGACCAAACTGAAAAGTAAACAAATATGGGGGACTCTCCTGCACATTGACGTGCAGGAGAGAGAGAAACGTGGCCGGCGGCTTGAACCGGCCTCCGCCGCGTCCACGGCCTCCGGTAGACAATTTCCGGACACCTTAGGAGGCCGCACGCGCCACCTGAACGGGGCGTGAGGCGGAAAACCGGTTGGCGCGTGCGTTGCACGCCCTGACATACGCCGATTAAAAAATTCAAAAAATAGGGACAATTACCGTTATAACCCTGCATTCAATTCAATGTTTTTGTCTTATTAGGGGCTATAAACGTATTTAGCCATTTCAGAAAATAAAAAAAAATAAAGAGTTGCGCCGGTTCGGCCGTGCGCAATTACGCCGGTGCCCCTCAGCCGGATGCCTTATTTTGTCTTATTACCGGGGGTTAAAGCGTGAATACACTGTTCATAGCTGATTAATTTAAAAAAAAAGGAAAAACCGAAAAAAAAAAGAGGAAAAACCGAAATTGGCCCCTTTTCACAGCCACTCTTGCCGCGCGACCGAGGGCCATTTTCGCCCCTACACTGTCGCAATCCACAGTGATCTGTGAGAGGGAGCACAGTGCAACATCCCACACGGTTTATTTGTTTTGTAATAATATATTTATATTAAAAGATAATATAATTATATAAAAATATTTATTTTTATTTACAAATAACTTAACAATAGATTAAAAATTTATATATAAAATTAATAATTATATTATTGTAGGGTTTTTTAAAAACATTCATTTAATTATATAATTTATTCTTATTAATTATATAATCAATGACATAATTAAACTACATACAAAATTATTTCACTATATTTAAAATAATAATAAAAAAAATAGCTCTCCAAAATGGCTTTTACCATTAAAGCACATATCAATAAAAAAGCCATAAATACACTATTCAATGAGCTATTTTAAAGATTTGCCTCTTCAAAATGGCTTTTACCATTAAAGTTGCCCTTATGAGCTAACCAATATCACATGAGAGAATGATAAAGTTTCGATCAAATAAGAGGAAGATTAAACTACAAAGTATAAATGATTATAATTGATTGAAATGCAACTAACAGGGTATATGGAGCAACATATAAGAGGAATTGAACTTGTGTAGCTTTAAAATTATAAATAATGACTAGGCAATTTTTTGTAGTTTTCTTTATTTAAAGAAGTGTTTATTATGTATCGCATTTCAAAAATACTTAAAATTTGTTTTTTTATTTTAAATTAAATATTTTTAGTGTTTTTAAATTATTTTAATATGGATCAACATATAAGAGGAATTGAAATTGTGTAGCTTTAAAATTATAAAGAATAACTAGGCAATTTTTTGTAGTTTTCTTTATTTAAAGAAGTATATTAAAATGATCTAAAAACATCAAAAATATTTAGTATAATATAAAAAATAAAAAATATTTTTTTAAAAAAAACTAAATATTTTTTGTGTTTTTAGATCATTTTAATATATTGTTGTCAAAAATTATTTTTAAAAATAAAAAATCTTAATTTTGATACTTTTTTAAACGAAAAATACTTTAAAAAGCAACCTCAACGACACCATCAAACATTGTTAGAGATGATAAAACACAACAATAAAAATATCTACAACAATCACACTACAATTTCATGAGATAGTAGGTGTCTGAGAGTATGAATGAAGTTACTTTTAAAAGTGTTTTTATTCATAAATATATCAAAATAATGCTATTTTATTTTTTAAAAATTATTTGTGATATCTTCACATCAAAATAATCTAAAAATACTATTTTTTTTAAATTTAAAATAAAAAATAAAAAAAATATTTTTTTAAGTTTTTCGAAAGCACTTTCTAAATACATTTCCAAACACTCCCTAAATCAGCATGCGGGCAATCAGTGGGCAAGTAACCAATAAAAAATAACTTGCAGAAGATAATCAATAAGCTTACAATAAATAGGTTTTTAATTTAATAAGCTTGCTATCTCCATTAATTTAAAACTAAAAAATATAAAAAATATATTCTTTTGTCAAGAGTGGTTGTAATCAAAATAAAAATCATTGATGAATATAAGTTATTTAATCTTGAATTATTAAAATTTTTATTAACACTCCCAATATTATAGTCCTTGATTAATTCTTGGATATTAAATTATATTTTGGCATTGTCTAAAGTATGAAGTTTTAAATCAAGAATTGTTATGAGTCTAAAATTTAGATCTAGAATATAATTTAAAAATAAAATATTATTTTCTTTATTAAGACAAAAATATCCCTCAAATATATATACCAAAAACTAGTTGATATTCAGTTAATATAAATATGAATAACATAGTAATAAATAATGGAGAAAAACAAAAAGCTATAAACAACGAGATGTCGAGAGTCAAAGCCCACCTAATCACGAAGAAAGCATCAACTCTCAGCACTCTCTATTCCTTTAATCAATAAATAGTCAATAATGACTCCTTTTTTGTATTTGTTTTTTAATTTGTACTTGAAAGCTCAACTACCACTGCATCCCTCCTCAGGTCTCTCCTCCGGCCACCGGATCTATAGTGATGCCGCGATTTCCTATCCTCCTCTTCTTTTTCGTCTATCCCAGTTTTGGCCTTGACTTCCTCTTTAACTCCTTCAATGCCACGAACCCTGGAGTCATTCTAATCCCAGATGCCAGAGTCGACACCTCGGTGATCAGACTCCTCAACGATACCAACCAGTACTCGCTTGGACGTGCGTTTTATCCAACAAGAATCAAGATGAAACAAACCCAGAACTCAACAACGACTCTCTCTTCCTTTTCAACTTCTTTTGTCTTCTCCATATTGCCTACCATTGCTTCAAGTCCTGGCTTTGGTCTTGCTTTTGTTCTCTCTAACTGGACTAACCCACCTGGTGCTCTTGCTAGCCAATACTTTGGTCTTTTTACTAATGCAACTGTACCCTCTGCGGCGCCGCTTTTAGCTGTTGAATTTGATACTGGGCAGAACCCAGAATTTAATGATCCTGATAGGAATCATATTGGTATAGATTTGAACAGCGTTTTGTCTGCTACAACTATGCCCGGTGGATACAATTCTTCTGCTGGCTTTGTGCCTGTCAGTTTGGGAAATGGTCAGAATGTCCGAGCGTGGATTGATTTCGATGGGCCTAATTTTCAGATTAATGTCACTGTAGCCCCTGTTGGTGTTTCTCGCCCATCTGTGCCGATACTAAGTTTTAAAGATCCCGCAATTGCGAATTACACTTCTGAGGAGATGTATGTGGGGTTTTCCGCTTCGAAGACTAATTGGATAGAAGCACAAAGGATTTTAGCTTGGAGTTTTAGCGATACAGGTGTTGCTAGAGATATAAATGTTACGAATTTGCCTGTTTTTAGCCTACCATCTTCGTCGAATTCGTTGTCAGCTGGCGCTATTGCTGGGATAACTATTGGTTGTGCTGTTTTGTTAGTGATTTGCGTGTTTGTGGTTTCTTGGTATTGGTATAAGAAGAAGTTGAGAGCTTTAGAAGAGGATGTGATTGAAGATTGGGAGCTTGAATATTGGCCTCATAGATTTTCCTATGGAGAATTAAGTCAAGCCACCAATGGATTCTCCATGGATCAGCTTTTGGGCTCAGGTGGATTTGGGAAAGTGTACAGAGGAACTCTCCCAAACAATTCTGAAATTGCTGTCAAATGCGTGAATCATGACTCTAAACAAGGCCTAAGAGAGTTCATGGCTGAGATTTCTAGCATTGGCAGACTGCAACATAAGAACTTAGTTCAAATGCGAGGCTGGTGTAGAAAAGCAAGTGAGCTTATGCTTGTCTATGATTACATGCCCAATGGCAGCCTCGACCGTTACATATTCCACAAGCCTAAGAAGCTATTGAACTGGCAACAGCGCCGCCAAATCCTTGCTGATGTAGCTGAAGGATTAAACTATCTCCATCATGGCTGGGAAAAAGTAGTTGTGCACAGGGATGTTAAATCAAGCAATATATTGTTAGATTCGGATATGCGAGGCAGGCTTGGAGATTTTGGCCTTGCAAAACTTTATAGTCACAATGAAGTACCTAATACAACTAGAGTGGTTGGTACATTGGGATACCTGGCTCCTGAGTTGGCAACAATGGCTATAGCAACATCCGCAAGTGATGTCTATAGTTTTGGAGTTGTGATATTGGAGGTGGTTTGTGGTAGAAAGCCAGTACAAATGGGATCAAACGAGGATGAGGATTCAGTGCTGATTGATTTGGTGAGAGATCTGTATGCTAAAGGGAAGGTGGTCGAGGCAGTGGATGAAAGAATGAAGGGGGAGTTTGTGGCAGAGGAAATGGAGTTGGTGTTGAAGCTTGGATTGGTTTGTTGTCATCCTGATTCCCAAAAGAGGCCTAGTATGCGGGAGGTGGTGGCAGTTTTGGTTGGGGAAGATGTGGCTGCCGCACCTGCTGAGCTGGTGAATGTTTTGGCTACTGATGGCGGAGTCGATGATGGTAGTAATCATGGCGGTGGAGAGGTGGCTCTATAGCTAGATGAACCGCAGGTGTGAGCATGGTTCTTTTACTAAGTTTTTCTTGGTTGAATTTGTGGTGATAGGTATTTAGATTTTGGCACCTTAATTTGTTTGAGTTTTGGCATAAAATATTGAAGCATTTCATTTTTAAACCTTTGATAATCCACTGCTGGTGAATTATGGCTGCTATGTCCAGAGTTCAAACTCGAGCAGTATCCTTGGAGATTTTCTTCTAGTCTTTTTTTTCATATAGCATTTGTAATTTAATAAAGACTAGTAAAACATTCGTCTGAGAATAAGCATTTGAGGAGGTTTCCATAGTTTTTACTTCATGCAGACAAGTAGCCTCTGTCCAATGGTCATTGATACTCATCTAAGCAAATATAAAAATTGGACCATTCCAAAGAAGCAAATATGTAGAAATATAGAGTGGACAGATGACTTGGGATGCAATTTCAGATTCCTTGGATGATAGAATTGGAAAGGGCAGACATGGACTGTGTTTCAAATTAGTTTTTTTGGATCGCGTGAGAAAAGTCTCCTCCGAAGGTAGTCTCTTTGATCAATTAAGTTTTAGCTTTCCTATCAAAAAGTTGACTATACATAATAAATCTATGCAAGTGGGCTGTGCCATTTTCTTTTTAGGAATCTTAAATTAATTATGCCTTTTTAATTTTTCACAACATGGTCAATGAATTGATAGGCAAGCAACTTTGTAAGGCAGCGTTTGTATTGCGGTGGATCATTTGTTAGAATCCTCAATAACCAGTCATAATTCAGACCGGACCAAGTCCAGTCATGACTGGTTAATGATGTTATTTTTATCATTTATTGCTTGCAAGACTCCCCATTGCCAACAATGATCTTATCCTTGCCGTTTGCAGTGGCCACAGAAAAATACAATGACAATTGAAAACGAAAGTTCCTGTTTAAAAGCTATTCCAATTCTCTCTATCCTGCTTTCATTTGTGTGTTAAGTTTTGTTTGATAATTTTCCACTAGAGAATCAAGGATAAGGAAGCAAGTATCCGTGTCTCTGCTCTTGATTTGAACCCGTATCCTGCTGTTATGAGTTCTTGTCGAAGTTCAGCAGCTTTAAATTAATAAGCGGAGCTAAATTGATCTAGATACCTCAATTGTTCTCAAGAATATCCCAAGATAGTGAAACTAACCTGATTTTTAGGGCATGTCCATGATTGTCCTTTTTGTCTGTTTCTTTACTGGGGATTAATGGCCGGGGCAGGTGAGGTGGTGTTACAGGAAATGATCCAAGTTCCATAAAATATCAAGGTATTATTATTCTATCATTAAAATAATATTTATTTTTAACATTAACATATTAAAAAAAAAACTTAATTTAAAGTTAAAGAAATCTCAAAATTTTAGTTGGACTGCAATGATAAATATATCTAAATACACAAGCTTTGAGCTTAGCGCTCAAGCACTTTCTCAAAATGATGATGCTACAATGAAATATGTACAAACTGGAATGAAGGCATCGAATCAAATGCTAAAGTTTACGATTGGTCAAGTTCTTGCGCGTGTTCATGGTTTGTATGGATGGAGAGGCTAAAGGGTGAAGTTGAGGGAGTGGAAAATGAAGTACGGTTTCTTTCCCTTGGCACCAATGTTGAGTCCCTGAGACTTCAACTGGCATAACGATGCCACCGACTCCTTCATGCTTTCCGGTCCACACACCAGCACTCCAATATCAGAACCACCAATTTCATCGGGAAATTTGGACAATATATCTGTTTACAACATGTAATTACAGAAACAGTGATTAGAAACAGAAATTTAAAAAAAAACAAAAGAATGTTGCAGAATTGTAAGAAAAAGAAGAATAATAATACCTTGAAAGTTAGGCCTTCCTCCAAAATGAATTTCATGTTCCTCAACAGTACTTGCCTCCACTGATCCTATTAGTTCTATGGCTTTATTACCTTGTTTTGGAGACGCAGCTGGAATATCTTTCTTGAGCCTTTTCCATCTCAAAATAATTGCTACAAAAGTGTTGCAAACTAGAGCTATGATGAAAGAAGCTAGGAGAAGTAGATCAACAACTGAAGAGGGAGTCTTCTCTTTTGAGGCCTTGTTTTCTGACGGAACAACCATCTTTTGTGAGGCAGAACTTTTCATTTCAGTGGGAACAAAAATGCGATTAAAGAAAATAAGAGAAACTAAGAGCTTAATGGAGGATAATGCGACCATGGCAGCCATCAAGATTGAATTATCCAGTCCATGCACTGCATAATTTGAACATTTGGTGCTTAAGTTAACTGTTCTCACTAGAGAAAAATCATTCAATAATCCTATCACCGTTGCGTTAGAACTCTCTTCTTGTGTTACATAAACTTTTAGATTTAGAGAAAACTGTGTGGATGAGTGATTCAGAAGTTGAGAAGAAACTGAGTTTAACAGGCAAACATCTTGTGATTTCTTCACGACATAGATGAGCTGCACTCGTGTGGCCAATCTATACCTGCTGCTGCTCACGGAAGCAATCTCCTTTATGATGCTTAGAAATGGGGTTATCCCAGCTCCACCAGCAATCAGAAGTAGGCTGTCATGCCTGCAAAAGATTCTTAACAAATGACAATCTCGAAAATCATCCCTGGTTCATTACAGTTCAAGTAAATTCTTCTTCTGTCTGCAATACTAAGTTCTATTTTGCAAACCTTAGGAAATCTAGTGAAGCAGGTCCATAAGGGCCTTCAGTTGACACCGGTACACAGTTCATAGAACCGGTATCTGAATCTAGTTCTGCCTGTATCATGTCATAGAGAGAACTTGTCCAGCCCTCATTGCATTTTACTACAATAGACATCGTATGATTGTCAACATTTGAGCTAGAAGTAATACTGAAGGGATGCCACTGAAACTTGGAAATACTTGGTATCTTCATGTATATAACACTTGTTGGGGTATACTTCAATCCTGCAATTAGTATGAAAGACGTTTGATGAGAGAAGTTTTACAGTCATAACAATGCATGATTGTAACAGAGAAGGCTGAAAAGCTTGCTTGGATCCTTTGGAAGCGTAAGTTCTATGGCTTTGCAGGGGAATAGGTATATTCGTGCTGAGAGAATGCAACTTTGTGGTCTTGATTGTAAGATTCGAAGTAGTTTGTCAAGACCAAAGAGAAAGACCCCAGAAAAAACCATGTAGAAGTGACGATCTCCAGCATGGAACAAGAAGAATATTAGGAAGACAATGTATAGATGGTGTGTGTAGTAGAATATTTCAAATCTCCTCCTCCTTATTTGAGGAAGTGACGTGATCCAGATTACTAGGCCTGTAACAAGAGCAATCTCTCCTGCCAGGTATATCCGTCCTTTTTTCTGCCATCTCCACATCTGTCATTGATAACTCATAGCAAAACAAAGAAGAAAAAAAGAGAGGAAAGGATAAGTTGGATGTTAACAACAGAAGATACCAAATTCAATCACAAAAATGCAAATTGAACCAGTGAAACAGACTAAAAGTCTTGTTTCAAGAGGGAAAGCAGAAAGAAAATAGAGTACCTCATCTTGAATATGGTGGCTGACGCCCCAGATGAACAAAGTGCTTGCACCATGAATTGTGGCAAAAAATATCATTGACGTCCCAAGCAATATATGATATCGTACTGAAGCTTCAAACTGGATGCCAATTAACTGGAATATGGGCAAGACCCTCAAAATAGGAAGAAGAAGCAAAGCCAGACAGACTTCTGCAAGCAATCCGAATCGGGTTGCCACTCTTAGATACTTGATTTGCCATCTGAAATACAGGTAAACATCAGTAATGGTGTAACTCTTGATTTTTAGTATCCAGCAAATGTTATTTAGTATCATTAGAACTCACAAATCTAACTTCAGTGACTTGATTGGCATCAACTTTTTGAAGTCATTACTGATGCGGGCATAATAAGTCCAAGCTAGAAAGAGCAAAAAGAGAAACACTGCCAGAATCTCCATGCTAGATAAAATTCCCACAAAGCTGTTTACCACCACAGGATTTGAGAAACCGACAGTTGCACTCCTTGCTGGTCTGTCATCCATGTTAATCATAAGAAACAGTAAGCCATTGATTCCTAGAGATCATGATCTAATTTCACAACCATATTACCTGCTTCGAGGAGGCTCCTTCGTAACCAAATTCAAGTAAACTACTCCAGTTATGGTCAAGGCAATAAGAGGAAATGCGAATACAGCAAAGTTGAGACCTGCAGTGCATTCAGTATTATGCTAATATAAGCTTTGATACCAACAATCATGAATGTTTTATGAGCACGCAAATGACATCTCTTGCCTGATTCTATAAATTGATAGCTGATGTTGCCATGCCAGAGAATAAGTGCGTAGATTAATATATATATATATATATATATATATATATATATATATATATAAAAGATGCTTTAGTATTAAGCAGAAACCAATTCAGATGGTAACATACCATAATAGCCAAACACTGTGTGCCTAGCACTCTCTTCAGCTCCTTTCCATTTTCTTGTCCACAGATTAGTAGGCTTTAGGATCCACAGAGCAATCCAACCAGCAAATATTACGATCATCAGTACTTTGAGAAGAGCAAGAAGAATGGCCTTTGTCATGGCTGCCATTAAAGATTGTTGCAAGAGAATGTTTCCTTTTCTGATCTGTATTTCATTAGGTTGAAAGGTATTCCTTATATAAAGAACGGCGTGCAATTCACCTTCAAGACCATTAGCAGATTGCACATAGCCCCGCCACCTCTTACAGTTGCCACTCACTTATGATCTGCAATCCCGATTCCATTGCATTATGATCTGCAATCTCTGACATTGATATATGTATGTGTTTATATGATTATCATATTTCAGCAGTCTAATAATATTTTCCACTAAACCCAACACTGGAAGAGGTGTACATCAAGATTTAGATGGATGGAGGTAATGGAAGCGATGACAAGTGATCTTGATTCATACATATGACATCCATGGATTCCATTCATATGAACATTGTCATGAGTTATCGCTTTTTTTTGTTGAATTGCAGCTTTACCTTTCTGTTATAATCATCTTTCAACTCTTGACATCAGATAGTGGGCTGCTGGTCCACCCGCACTAACTTTAATTTCTTCCATGTGAATATTCATCTCCGTCCATGTTTCTGCTCTGCTCTTGGTCATTGTTGAAATCTTTACACAAATCACTTGCAAATACAACAATGGCGTGGATCAATTTTCGTGAAGCAGATTAATTCTAAATTTTGGAGGATTATATGCATGTAAGCTGTGTGGCCCACCTGGAAATAGAATTTCATGTAAAGTGGGTGGTCGAGTCTTCCACTGATGGCTAGGCGGAATGCTCCAAGTGTCGGTCAAAAATGCAATGAATAACAGGGGGGCAAAAAACTTAAAGTGTGTTTATAGATATTGTTTTTAACTATATTTCCTGAACACAGAATTATGTTCAGATTCAACAAATTCCTCACCAAAAATAAAAGAAAATACCAACAAGTTATTTAAACACAAATAAGTATTATGGTTAGCTGTAAGAGTGCATGATAATTATTATAACATTATAAAATAAAGAGCTGTTGAGGAATTAAAAATTTTAGCTATTAATTTTGTCTTAAAATAAATGAGTTGTTAGGATTTTATAAAGGCTAGAAAATTAATTTATAGGATTTAAAAATTGTGGGTTTAGCTTAAAGTAATGAGATCTACAGGGGCGTGAAATGTTAACAAAAGGTTTAAGATCTACATAACAAGTTTTGAGTTCGAGTCAGGACATGTATGTTTTATAAAAGTCTGAAATAACTGAGATTTTATTCACTCATCTAAGTCTATAAAATATGTTTTCTTTCATTCATTTTCCCTATTTTTAAATAGATATTCAATACAAATCTTATACTGGTAATTAACTTCTCACTTCCCCACTAACCCGTTACATAATTTAACTACTAATTAATGCATAAATAATTTAACTGACAATAACTTAAGAATAATTGTAAATTAGTCCCTGACCAAAACTTAGTTAAATACTGCCATGAATTCAAGATAATTATGAATTGCCCCCATGTATAAAGACACTGGGCGTTGACCAGGGTTGACCTATAACAAACTTACTTATAATATAATTATTGTGTTTTAAAGTATTTTTTATTTAAAATATATTAAAATGATATATATTTTTTTATGTATCAAAATAATATAAAAATATTTAAAATAAAAAAAAAAAATTTTTTTTATCAAAATTAAAATACAAACCCCAAAAGTATGAGCGAGCATCTCCCCTGTAAAGAGGGAACGGAGTTAGGCCTTGGGTCAAGCGGGTGCCGACCACTCTGACAACCTTTGCAAATTGTTAATAAATGTTCAAGTGGAAGATTGATATCTGCCTTGCCTGAACACTAACACGTGCTGTTGGACAAGATAGCACAACAAAAACACAATAATTGAGGTAGGATTAAAAAAACAATTTTTTTTTAATTTTACAATTTAATGATCAATATATATATAAAAACTTAAAAAGTACAATGTAAAAAGAATTTAATAAAAATATTCAAATTCAAATTAGGTTAGTAAAAGTTGGTGTTTATTGAATTGATACCTGAAATATGGTGTACCATCTAATATCTTTTTTTCTTCTTCCTATTTAACATACTCATATATTGAAACTAATCATGATAAAATCAATTATGTTAATTAGCTTAAGTCATCATATAAAAACCATAATTTTACGTCAATATACATTATGGTTCAAAATATTGTTATCTTATAATTAGTGTAGATAACTAGATGTACACTCTAAAAATAATATTTTTAGTTTTGAAGAATATTATGTTTATTGTCTATGTAATTTTTGATATCAATCTAATCTAAAATTATTGATCTTTGAAGATTATGCAAACTTTTTTTTAATTTTAAATATTTTTTATTGATGATTTACTCCATGTTTGATTATTAGGAATGAGAGGCTTGAATTCATAATGACATTTTAATTTTGATATTGTGTTTGAAATAGTAATAAGAAATTAGAATGAAATTTAAATTTTAAAATTTATTTTTATATTAATAAGAATAATTATTGTAAAATAATTTCACAAATAATATGATAATAAGAATAATAATAAAATTATAATGATAGTAATGACGATGATAGAGAAGAATAAGGACATGAAGGATGACGAGATGGTAAGATATTAATAATATTATAGTAATAACTAATATTTACATAGGCACTAACAACTACTATTACACCATTATTTTTCCATCATCTCTATAAATTTTCTTTTACAACCATCATTATCTCTTTTTTTAGAAAAAAAAACAATATTGTCATCATCGCGTTAATTTTATTTTCACCTATCCCATTAAAATAAAACTATCTTTAGCTTTCAATCTCTTTCCCACTCCATTTCTAAACACCTGTATAAAAGAGGAATAATCTAATATTATCATTCTCATAATTCAATTCTTTGTTAATTATCTTAATGTTAAGCAAATACAATGCAATGTTGTAAATGTTATATAAATATTTCTCCATAATTAAAATATTATCGGTGTAATTCTTAAGGCATGGTTAATGTTGGGTTTGTTTTAAATTATTTCCCAATGAGAAAATCAATATTTATGTACTTAATCCTTATATAAAAGTCTAAAATTATCATATTTTAGGGTTAAGGTTTTTTTTTTATATATAAATATCTTCACTCTCTACACTATGGTGGCTAAATAAAGAAGAGAAAATATGAGTTTTTGATTAGTTCGGGATCTTGGATGAGAAATTAATTTTATGTGATACCTAGTAATCTTCTATTTTCTTGTACTAAATTTCCTTTGACGTCTTGAGTATGAAATGCGATTAAGTTTCTAAACCATATCAATTCTTTATGTGCTTTTATATGATTGATTATGTTTATTATTATTTTCTAAACTTGTCAATTGTTTTAATATTCTTTGGTTATTTATGTAACAAATTATTATTAAATTTTGTCTAGTTACTCGTTGGTTTTTGTGATGATGATAAAAGTAACGTTGGCTACAAAGTTTGTTTTAGAGAAATGTCATGGTAAGAGTGAATTCAATACATGGCTTAATAATGCTTGGTTATTTCAAGAAACTTTATTTAAGAAACTAAAAGGTGTATACACTTTGACTATAAATTAGATTTCTATGAGCATTGTGTTTATGGTAAATATTGAAGGGTGAAATTCAATTTGGAAATTCATCATACCAAAAATACTATATATTATATTCATTCTTAACTCTGGGGTCCATATCTTATTATGTTGAAAGGCGAAGCACAACATCTATTTAAATGTATTAATGATTACTCAAAGAATATTTAGGTGTATTTTCAAAAAAAAAAAAAAAGTATGTGTTTGTCACTTTCAAATAGTGGAAAATTTTGATTGAGATGTAGAATAGTAAGAAGATAATGCACTTCAAAACTTATAATGGTTTGAAATTTTGCTTCGTTAAGTTTGATGAGTGTTGCAAGAATAAAGAAATTGTAACACATCATATTTTCAAGAACACATATATCAAAATAGAGTTACAAAATATACGAGCAAGACACTCTTGGAAAAAGCATGTTATATGCTTTCACAAGCTAGATTCTCAAAGGTCTTTTAGGCTAAAACAATTAATAGGGCTTGGTATTTGATAAATAAATCTGTAACATTAGTTTTAGAGTTAAAGAATCTATATGAGATATGGTCCGATTCTCGTATTAATTAGTCTCAATTGAGAATATTTAGTTGTCTTTTTGCTCATGTTACTAAAGATAAACTTAAGTCGGAAATGAGAAAACATATATTTCTAGGTTATGTATCTAAGTTGAAGGGATATCAATTGTGTTTTATTGATCCTAAGTCACCTAAATTTATTACTAGAAATGCTGTGACCTTTAATGAGTGTTATGGTATTAATATTAAGATCCACCATGGCACTAACAATCATGTAGATCTTGAGGTTAGAACTTTAGAGACAATGCAAAGGATGTTTTATTTGAGCTTATTGAGGAAGTGGTACATGATATTATTGTTAAATATACACCTAGAAAACAACCTTATAATATTGTTATAAGAAAACAAGTAAAAAAATTAGTTAAATATAGTTATGTTAATGTAATTAGATGTACTATGATAGGATCAAACATATTCATATTATATATCACTTCATTCTATATATATATATATATATATATATATATATATATCATTTCAGAGGGGGTTGTAATAAAGACGATTATTACAGATATGAACCTTGGAGACATGTTGATGAATCTTATCTCTATTATCAAGTTCAATCATTGCTTGAACTTGATTTGTTTGTCCAGGTACCTGAAAGATGAGAAGAGTTCAAGTTCTGTAAGTTGACTCAATTAAGATAAGTTGGAGATTTATTTGGTTTTTGGTGGCTAAAGAGAGAAAAAAAAATACAAGTTTTGGGTACAGCTCGCTACTCTGTTGGCAAACCATTTCACTTTAATCATGTCAGATAGATTGACCAGCTCAAAATATCATCTTCCTGGAAGCTTCAGGATTGTCCCATGACGGCGTCCTAAACTTCTCTTTTGTGGCTGATTACTTTGTTGGAAGAATTTCTTTTGCGAAAGCTAGTGACAATTGCCTTGTGCAGAAGATTTATCTGTTTATGCTTGCAAGGGATAGTGGCAAACTCAAATTGTATGAGCCCTATTTTGCATCTTCATATAGTTAGACAATAAGATTCGGACAGGTAAGCTGTTGGATTCAACATTGACTGTACTGCAGCATGCAACTCCAAATAATTTTCATCATGGATGGATGCATCTGCCCTAATTACTTCCAGTGCAGCTTCCATACTGCGATGTCGCGGTCATTGATGTTTTCACCTTATTATCTTTAATTGAGGTTTTTAAGTAAATGACTGAAAACTCTCTGCGAAAAGCACTCAATAATTGGATCTATATTGCTGCAGCATGGGACCAAATTGGCTTCTACTTGTGCAATTGGACTGCTATTTTTATTTATTTTTTGCATGGAAAGTAAAAGACAAGCACTGGAAAACAAGTGAACCTGTACAAGCTGCAATTCTGTAACCAGGTCCAGATTCTTGTATTTTACTCGGGGCCAGTCTTTGAATGACTTTGTTTAACACCGGCAAAGCTGCTTAAAATAGTTAAATCACCTTGGAATTTTCTACAGAAACTATATCCTACTAAGATGGCTGAGCTGTGGAGCACCTATGGAATAGGACAGAAAGCTGCAAAGAGGAATAGACACCACACACGTTTTGCCTACACGAAACAATCAATAAAATGCAGAATCATCTTTTCCCATCTACAGGGTTGGTACAAAAAGTGATGTCTTATAATCAAAAATAGAAAAAAAGCAGATCAATTAATTAGGAACCTTGTTATAAGACCTCCGAATTCATGTAATTTTTTTCTATGATTGCTATCTGAGGTGCATTATGAGCCTAACAGCAGGTCAGACAAAGACACTAGTCATTTCAAATGTTAGGAATAATACACTAGATGCATCTTCCCAGAGCAAGGTTAATCCTAATGACTAGATTATGGAGGAGGGGAAAGCAAAAATTTTCTTTTTCTCTAAAAAAAGCCTGAGCAATGGTCTTATGTCACATATCCAATAGCCTACAAATCTTGACAAAAAAGAATCTGCTTTTCTTCTTTTCCTTTTATTTTGTGGCCTTGAGAGCAACGACCATTTCCTTTATAACTGTCAATATTTAACCAGAGCAAAAACCTTGTTATCTTCGCTCTAAAAAAGACCACCTTTCTCTGTCAAACAATTTATGTTGTTTATTTCTATCTAATCTATGCATGTGTAATTTAAAGCGCGAGGGAAAAGTATGGAAGAAGAGAAATGCTTCCCCATGTCGCCCGAAATTGTGGAGATAGGAGAAGATATCAAGACTATTACTAACAGCATAGATGGAATCAATCATGATGTTTATGTAGCTGTTGGTAAAAATGACATGGATGTACTAAAGTGGGCTCTAGATCATGCTGTTTTACCTGGTGCTCGAGTTTTTCTAGTCCATGTTTTTCCTCCTCTGACATATATTCCTACACCAGGTAAAACTTTATGTTCTACTTCATTATAGAATCCATTATCAAGTTTAGATGGATTAAGTTCTTGCTGTTCTGAGGAAGGAAAGATGTTTATGCTTCTACCAGTGACATGATGTAGCAACAAAACATATGATCAACTAAAATTGTGAATATCTGCAGCTCAACAGGTTACACTGCTCAATGTAATGATAATTGTAGCTAGCATAACTAAGTGATTGGGAGATTGTTCTGATTTTTTAAAGATCATAACTTTGGAATTATTGAGTCCCTACTCAGCAGCCCCTCTTATGCAATTGACCATTTATTAAGATGACCTGAATGAACTTTTTGCCAGAATTAATGCAGGGGAAATTTGATTATACAAATCGGACTTTGGAAATATTGTGTGGAACACCATATTCCTATCGGATTAAGAAGAAACTACTGAAAGCTGTGTTAATTAACACCTAACAGGATTTATTTTCCTTTAATGGATTGACGATTTAATGGATTGACGATTGGAATAGTTAGAGATCATTAAGCTGCTAGGCTGTGTTGGCTATATTGACCATAAACAGTGCACTAGATAAACAAGAAGGGTGATTTTTGCACTTGCCACTCCCCAGCCCAGTAGCACATGTCAGGTCTAAGTACTATTTTGCAGTGCTTTAAGCCTTTCTAACTGCTTGTTGACAGTGGGAAGACTATCGAGGAGCCAATTGAGCCGAGATCAAATGAGATTTTACATTAATGAAGAGAATAACAGAAGAAGGAACCGTTTGCAAAAATACATTAGCTTGTGTGCCGATGCCAAGGTGCAGATACTTAGCAGCAACTCTATGCTGCTACCCAGTGACACATCATTCACCAAAAGAATTGATATGATCAGAACTTCTTTCATGTGACAGGTGACAGTGGATACAATGCTCCTGGAGAGCAATTTGACTGCCAAAGCTATTTTAGAGCTCATTCCTGTTCTTAACATTAGACACCTTGTCATGGGAACTAAACGCTTACCTCGCTCAAGGTACATATTCTTGTTTTCTATGCAGCCCCTCGTGACATATTTCTTGAGTTTTCTGAGATTTGAACAATCTAGATGGACCGAGAAAGTTGGTTCATTGTAGTGCCCAGTGGTTAACATTTACTTCACAAGGACGAAAGAAAACTTCTCTTCAAAGTTAAATAAACAAGACATAATCAGCAAAAACATTCCAATGCTAATAACTAAACCAATTGATAAGTACAGCTCCACGCGACACCATCACATACTTGCACACCTTAATTTTCAGCAATTAATTTAAGGATTTCGCTTCCATCCTTACAGGCTACTAAGGAAAAAGTTGGCAAAAGGAGAATTTGTGAAGAAGAATGCACCAGGCTATTGCGAGGTTAGTATTATTCATGAAAGCAATAAGATTATGGATGGTCAGCAGGGGATAGAGCCGGTTTCATCCTGTCCCCAAAGACCTGATGTTATCCGCAGCTCTGAAAAGAAGTTTTTCGAGCTTGCATGCTTTTCAGGCAGGTTGAAGTGAAGATTATACGTTGATCATGTATTGTGCACAACTGGATATTGCATGTACAAGAAGCAGTTCAGTATTTACTTGTAATGAGTTTCTGAAGCTATAAATATGGATAATAATATTATCCTACTAATCTTCATGCAAAAGATGCCGGTTTTAAAAGGGATTAACATTGCTTTCATCTAATGATCTTCCTCTCGATTTCGGCTTCTGCCAAGAAATGATTGTTGTTGTTTCATCCATTATTTTAAAACTATAATATATCGAAGATATCGATGACATAGCTAGTCGATCCAAGCTTAACTCAATAGTCCTAGTTGAAAATTTGGACTGATTTTACGATCTAATTTTCTTGGATCTAACTTGATTAAGAATTGATCATTAACACTTTAAGTTTTTTTTATAAAAAAAATCAAAACTACATCATTTTTTTTTTTAATAAAAAAAACATTATTTTTGCGTCGATCAAAGTTTAAATCCCAACTCGACTCAAGTTTTACTTGAAGTTTATCTTGTTGGCGTTTATGAATTTAGTCTGTTGAATAAATACTATAAATTAGGAAAAGTAGCTCATTACTGCAGAATAGTCTGTTACTGTAGATTTTCATTTTCTGTTTTTGAATGTTAGAGGATTCCTGTCCTTTGTTAATGGAAGTAAGGAATATACTCTGCATGCTCTATGCATGTTTCTTCTTTCTGTTAAGGTGTAAGGCTATAAATGCCAAGCCATTAGTGCTTTAAAGAAGTAATGAATGAAAAGCCATTTTGTGTGCATCAATCCTTCAATTGCAATAATTGGTATCAAAGCTTCCCACTGAGGCCTGATTAATAACAAATTCAAAAGAAAGGGGCAAGAGACAATACCGGATTCGTGCAACTAGCAATTCCAAGATTGGATGGTCATTATGATCACTGGAGTATGCTTATGGAAAATTTCCTAAGATCTAGAGAGTACTAGAGTTTGGTGGAAAATGGCATAACTAAACCTGCCGCAGACATTGTTCTCATTGAGGCTCAAACGAAGGCACTGGCAAATCAAAATCTCAAAAACCTGAAAGCCAAAAATTTCTTGTTTCAAGCTATTGATTGTGTCACTCTAGAGACTATTATTAAGAAGGTCACAGCAAAAGATATTTGGGACTCATTAAAGCAAAAATATTAAGGATCAGCTCATGTGAAACGAGCATAGTTGCAAGCTCTCTACAGAGAGTTTGAGATTCTTACCATGAAGGAAGGGGAGTCTGTTACAGATTATTTTGCACGAACTCTGTCCATTGCAAATAAGATGAATATTAATGGAGAGCAGATGGAGGATGTAATCATTGTCGAAAAGATTATTCACTCATTGACCTCCAAGTTTGCCTATGTCGTTTGCACGATTGAAGAATCCAAAGATATTACTAATCTCTCCACTGATGAATTGTAGAGCTCTCTGTTTTTGCATGAACAACAAATGGCCAGCCAATCTGTTGAAGAGAAACTACTGAAAGTTTCACTTAGTAACGATAGCAATCGTCAAAGATCATCCACATGGATGAATTATGGGAGAGGTAGAAATTATGGAAGAGGTCGTGGACGTGGGAGAGGACACTGGAATGAACATGTTAGAAGTTGGGATAAGGCAAAAATTGAGTGCTATCGTTGCCACAAACATGGACATTATCAGTATGAGTGTCCAAAATCAGCTGAAAAGGAAGAACAATCAAATTATGTTGAAACAGAAGAAGTGCTCTTGATGGCTTATATTGAAGAGCAGGAGGCAAAACTAGATATATGGTATCTAGATTCTAGGTGCAGCAATCACATGAGTGGTAACAAATCTCTATTCTCATATTTAAATGAAGAGTTTAGAGAGTAAGTGAAGTTGGGAGATAATTTGAGTATTTTTGTGATGGGCAAGGGAAATATTCAAGTGCACATTGATGATGATAATGTGTATACAATTGCAAATGTGTTCTATGTTCCAACACTGAAAAACAACCTTATCAACATTGGGAAACTGCAAGAAAATGGGCACACAATCACAATTCAAGCAGGTTGTTGTCAGATTCAACATCGAAGAAGAGGTTTAATTACTGAAGTCAAAATGACCCAAAATCATATGTTTCCACTACATACACGTAAGAGATTTCCCAACTGTCTCTTAACAAAGGTGCAGGATCCTACTTGGTTATAGCACCTTCGTTATGGACACTTGAGCTTCAATGGACTAAAGACACTTCAAAAGAACAGCATGGTTACTGGCTTACCTCAAATACACTGTCCATCTTAGTTATGTGAAGAATGCACAAAAGGAAAGCAACATCGTGAATCCTTTCCACACACTCAGACATGGAGAGCCAGTCAAATCTTACAACTAGTGCACTTAGATCTGTGCGGACCCATCAATCCAACCTCAACCTGTGGCAAAAGGTACTTCATTACCTTCACTGATGATTACAGTCGCAAGACTTGGGTGTATTTCTTACATGAAAAATCTGAAGCTTTTATTACATTTCAAAAATTCAAAGCCAAAGTTGAAAAGATGACTGAATGCTTTATCAAAAGCATTCGCATAGACCGTGGAGGAGAATTCAATTCCAACAACTTTGTAAAATTTTATGATGACAATGGAATTCAAAGACAATTTACTGCACCACACATGCCTCAGTAGAATGGTGTCTCAAAGAGGAAGAATCGCACAATTCTGAATATGGTGCGAAGTATGATGACAAACATTGGTCTTCTAAGAAATTTCTGGCCTGAAGTTGTAAATTGAAGTGTACATCTACTGAACCGAAGCCCCACTTTTGTAGTCAAGAACATGACACCAAAGGAAGCGTGGTCTGCTCATAAACCATCAGTTGAGTATTTTAAGGTATTTGGGTGTATATGCTATGCACATGTACCAGATAAAACAAGAACAAAACTGGACAACAAAAGCATGAAATGCATTTTTCTGAGAGTCAGTGAAGAGTCCAAAGCCTACAGAGTTTATAATCCTGTTACAAAAAGTATTATTATTAGTCGTGATGTTCAATTTGATGAAGGGAAGTTTTGGGAATGGAACAGCACTACTCAGCTAGAACTCTTGACTAACATTGAAGAAACTGAAACACCAGGGGAACAGCCTAAAAAAGTTCATCATCACAATGATGAACCATTGCCATATCATATTGAAGTACAACCAAATCTTGTGTCAAGCAGATCACCAGCAACACAACCTCCACTCTCACAGTCATAACACCTCAACGTCTCAAAAGCCAGTAATGAAGCCAGCCAGGTTAATGGACTATATCAGTGGTGATGAGATATCGGATGATGAAGACTTGGCACACTTTGCCTTGTTTGCAGACAATGATCCCATCTCTTTCAATGAAGCTATCACAATAAATATTTGGAGAAAGGCTATGGATGTAGAGATTACAACTATTGAAAAAAAATGAAACATGGGAATTAACAGATTTGCCCGAAGGTGTCAAGACTATTAGGATCAAATGGATATACAAACGAAGTTAAATGAAAAGGGGAAGTTGACAAACACAAAGCACGATTGGTGGCTAAGGGATACATACAAGAATATAGGATTGACTATGAGGAAGTTTTTGCTATAGTTGCTCGATTGGATACCATTCGCATGGTGGTGTCACTGGCTACTCGGAATGCTTGGGAAATTTTTCAGCTGGACGTGAAATCTGCTTTTTTACATGGAGAGTTGGATGAACAAATCTTTATTGAACAACCTCCAGGTTACATACAGAAGGGGAATGAACAAAAGGTGTATAGGTTGAAGAAAGCACTTTATGGACTAACACAAGCTCCCCGAGCTTGGTACAGTCGCATAGAAACTTACTTCTACAATAATGGTTTCCAGAAATGTCCATATGAACACACCTTGTTCATCAAAGCTGGAAAGGGAGGTAAAATCTTAATTGTTTGCTTATACGTAGATGATTTGATTTTCACTGGAAATGGTGTTAACATGTTTCTTGAATTCAAACAATCTATGATGAATGAATTCGACATGAGTGATTTGAGAAAAATATGCTATTTCCTTGGAATTGAAGTCAAGCAAGCTATTTCCTTATGCTCGAGATCGATAGAAGTTGTAAGTTTCTTTGCTGCTCGTAGGTCCTTCTTGTTCCCAGGGTCGTTAGCTTTCTGCATGGTCCTGTAGCATGCATGGCGAAAGGGCTCCTTCGTGGGCCATGGAGTGAGTCTCGGTTGGTCTTAAAGTTTCAGGAATCGGGCCTTGGTTTCTTAAGCTTCGTTGGTTTTAAAGGTCCAGGGGCGGGGCCCAAGTTTTATTATCTTCTTCGGTCTGCTTCCTTTGTCATTTTTTTAGGCCCGCCTGTTTGGGCTTTAGCTTCTTTTCCTTTGCAGTCTTTGGGCTGCTTTGTCTTTATTTTTTTGGGCTTGTAGTTTTTTTCTGGTTTGTAAAGCGACTGCCGCTTCCCTGCTCTTTAGGACGAGTCTTTGTGCCGGTCCTAGTAGGCCCCTGTAATTTTTCGTTTGCTTAATCCATTTTGAAATTGTTCAAAAAAAAAAGTCAAGCAAGCATCTCAGGGAGTGTTCCTTGTATAGAAGAAATTTGCACATGAAATTCTTGAAAGTTTCCACATGACTGATTGCAACTCTATTCGTAATCTAATTATCCCAGGCTTCAAGCTAACCAAAGATGTTGAAGGAGAAAGGATTGACAACACGTACTACAAGCAGATTGTAGGAAGTTTATTATATTTGTCCTGTATCAGACCTAATATGATGTTTACCATTAGTCTCCTTAGTCGATACATGGAAGCTCCCACTGTTCTGCACTTCCAAGCTGCAAAGAGGGTTATTCGATACTTACAAGGACCAACAGACTATGGCATTCTATACAAGAGAGGAAGTAATAGTGGACTGGTGGGATATAGTGATAGTGATTTTGCTGGAGACTTAGATGGCAGGAAGAGCACTTCAGGACAAGTTTTCATGTTCAGTTCTGGAGTCATTTCTTGGTATTCAAAAAGACAGCTGATAGTAACATTGTCTAAACTGATGTTGAATTTATTGCAGCTGCCTCTTGTGCATGTCAAGCCGTGTGGCTAAGAAGATTGCTTGGAGAACTGGGGTATGCTCAGTAAGGTCCTCCCTTAATCCATTATGATAACACCTCCACCATCAAACTCTCGAGAAATCCAGTGCTACATGAGAGGTGTAAGCATATTGATACAAGGTTTCATTTTCTTTATGATCTTACTAAGGAAGATATTGTTGAATTAATTTACTGTCAAAGTCAGAATCAAATTGCAGATATATTAACAAAGTCATTAAAGGTGGAAACATTTGAGAAACTATGAAGCCTTCTTGGTGTCTGCTCAAAGCCAAGAAGTAAACTGAAATCTGTGAGATTTTCAGTTTAAGGGAAGGTGTTGGCGTTTATGAATTTAGTCTGTTGAATAAATCCTAGAAATCAGGAAAGGTAGCTCACTACTACAGAATAGTCTGTTACTACAGATTTTCATTTTCTGTTTTTGAATGTCAGAGGATTCATGTCTTTTATTAATGGACATAAGGAATATACTCTACATGCTCTATGCATGTTTCTTCTTTCTGTTAAGGTGTAAGGCTATAAATGCCAAGCCATTAGTGCTTTAAAGAAGTGGTGAATGAAAAGTCATTTTATGTGCATCAATCCTTCAATTGCAACATATTTTGTTTTAAAATTAGGTCTCAACCAATTTGTAGTATCATGGTTATGAAAAAAAAAAAAAAAGAAGCCAAAAACTCATGATGCAAATATTTTTTAGTTCAACTTTATTAAGCCAAAAACTAACCCTATATTAGTTTCAGTATATGTACTCATAACAACTAGATCAATTAATAGATTATTTCAATCAAATAATTGGTAGTGAGACTTCTACCCCTTCCAACAATAACTTTTCCTAGCATCTAAATCTAAAAAAAAATATAGATAGATAGTTATATTAATAAGATTTATCATTTATTATGTTATTTTAATATTTAATTTAGTTAATAATTTAGACAGTTAATAATTTTAAAAACATTTTGGGTAGAGTATATGCTCTCTCTCTCTCTCTCTTTCTCTCTCTCTCTCTCTCTCTCTCTATATATATATATATATATATATATATATAAACCATTTCTAAGTTGTTGTTCTACTTAAAAAAAAAAAAAAAACTCTTCAAAAAAACAACAATAACCAAACTCAACAAAATTTCGCCAAATTGAATAAATTTTCACATTTTATAATTACAAGGAGATTGAGAAGTGCAAATATAAGAAAACATATATACATACAAAAAAAAATCTAAAATACTTCAATAGAACAACATTCATGTAATTAAAATCCCAAAATATATAAATATAACTAATATATTTATATCCTTGTCGTTTATTAGATGATTCGAGCTTAGTTCTTGCACTTGCCTGAGTAACTTTATTCTTTGTACTGATATTATCAAGTGTTAAACTCTTTCTAAAGATCTTAAGCTCGATAAAACAAATATTATGATATATAGGTATAACTTTTCATTTCTTTGTTAATATTACAAAGCACCAATGTGACCTCTCTTAGCATGAAACCAACCAAATATCAATAAAATTCTAATTTTAAATTAGAAAATATGTACATAAAAGCCCAATATTTAACATATATTAATTATATAAAAAGTAGAGTTCTTTCAATATTGCTTTGTATTGCATATATTAAGGTGAAAAAACTTGCTCGGAATCCATAGTAATGATCAATGCCAAAATAACTACCAAGAATTAGAATAAGGAGCTATTTGGAATTGCGATTAGAAAGTGTTTATAAAAATTTTTGAAATTATTTTTATTTTTTATTTTAAATTAAAAAATAGTATTTTTAGATTATTTTGATGTGATGTTAGAAATGATTTGTAAAAAAATAAAAAATATCATTTTAATGTATTTCTAAATGAAAAATATTTTAAAAAACAACTGCAACCATATTTTCAAACAGGCACTATGGTTTTCAAGAATTGTTCAAATGAGAGTGATGGTGTCTCGTAGTAGCAATTATTTTTAAAAATATTTTTTTATTTATAAATATATTAAAATAATATTTTTATTATCTTTTTAAAATTATTTTTATATATTAGAATATCTAAACAATCAAATAATAATATAATAATAATAATAATAATTTGATGAAAAATATTTATTTATTTATTTAAAAAAAAACACTGTGAAAATACTTGGATGTGATTAACTAACTAATTCAAGAATCCAAACACTTTTATCTTTATTGGAACAAATTTTTAATCCCCAATCCACTAAAATAAAGCCTGCAATTAACGTCAAGGATGCAGCTGTGACGCCATTTCGCAGCCCAAACATTTACACGTTAACAAAACATGAAGAGTTGAAGACTTGAAGGATGATTCATCCTCAAACGTTAATAGCCTTCGCTGGGAGACGACCTGTCATTCATCTTAACGACCGCTGTTGAGTCGACTTGTAGTTTACACACCTAAAAGCGGTCGCTTTAAAAAGTAAATACTGATAGTTTTTTATTATTATTTCCCGCGATCTTATAAATAAAAAAAAAATTCAATCTTCTTCTTCTTTACTTGTCCTCCAAAATTAGAATAAAATCGAATAAACCCTAGCTAAGCCAGGAAAGCAGAAATCGAATCCGCTGCCAACGATGAACCCTTACGACAACCGGTACACCGACCCCGAATCTTACCGTCACCGTCGCAGGCATTTCTATTCTCTCTCTGCTTCAATCGAATTTCTCTCTTTTTTTTCTACTCTTTGGTTTCAGTTTCAGTTTTTTATTTTTAAAACCTGGATTCTTATGTTAATCGGTTCTCTTTTCAGTGACTTAATGGGCCAACAGACACCAGGGGGGTCCACTTACGGACGCGGTGGACCTGTTCCTTATGGAAGTGGAGGTGGTCCTCTGCCTCCGTCCTTTGCTAGTAGAGGAGGACCTGCTCCAGTTGGTGGAGGCTATCCTGTGTTTGAGCCCCCTGCTAGTGGATTCAATGTTGGACGAGGCGGCGGAGGAGGTGGTGGTGGAGGAGGAAGGGGAATGGGGTTCAGTGGTGGTCGTGGTTCTAGTTTTTATACTGGGGATAGAAGAAATGATACTGTTCGTGGGAGAGGCTGGAATTCTAGTGGTGGCCGTGGTGGGAGGGGGTATAGTGGTGGTGGAAGAGGAGGGAGGCATGGAGGAGGGGGTTCAAGAGGAGAATTGGATAATATTTCCCTTCCAAGGCAGGATTTTGGGAATTTGGTCCCTTTCGAGAAGAATTTTTACTTTGAAAATCCTTCGATTAGGGCTATGTCTGAACATGAAGTGGTGATGTATCGTACAAGAAGAGAGATTACTGTTGAAGGCCATGATGTGCCTAAGCCTATTCGCCTGTTTCATGAGGCCAATTTCCCTGGTAATTCACATCATTACTAACGTGGTATATTTTGAAAATTGTGTTTTCTTAGACTGATTTTTATGGTTTTATGTCGTAGATTACTGCTTACAGGTGATTGCTAAGTTGGGTTTTGTTGAGCCAACACCAATTCAGGCTCAAGGGTGGCCAATGGCTCTAAAAGGTAGAGATTTAATTGGCATTGCTGAGACCGGTTCTGGTAAGACATTGGCATACATGCTACCAGCTTTTGTGCATGTTGCTGCACAGCCTCGATTGGGTTAGTATTGATTGCCTTGTTCGTCAAGTTGGATTTTTGAAATTGCATTATCATATGTAGCTGTGGTATTTATTGTTTATTGCCGTGTAGAACAAGGTGATGGTCCGATTGTGTTAGTATTAGCACCTACAAGAGAGCTGGCAGTTCAAATTCAGGAGGAAGGTTTAAAGTTTGGTTCACGTGCTAATATTAGGAGCACTTGCATATATGGTGGTGCTCCCAAGGGACCCCAAATCCGTGATCTCCGAAGAGGTATTTTACTATTTTTGTGTAGTTTTTATGCTATTAGCAAATATCATCAGATTCAGATTGGTGAAGGGTGGTGATGATTCAAGATCTATCTTTTGCCAGGTGTTGAAATAGTCATCGCTACCCCTGGTCGACTAATAGATATGTTGGAAGCTCAACACACAAATTTGCGAAGAGTCACATACCTTGTGTTGGACGAGGCTGACCGAATGTTGGACATGGGGTTTGAGCCTCAAATTAGGAAAATTATATCTCAAGTAAGCATCAATCGTTAGCTTCATCTTTTAATATGATGGCCTTACAAAGTAAGGATTTTTATCAAGTTTTTCAATTTAACTAATTCATCTCCTGATATTCCTGTAAATACCAAATAAGTTAACTTTTGGCTGGGAGCTTTGAAGGTAATCATGTTAATGCTTAATCATTTAAAGATCTATTTGTCTGCTAGTGTATTTGAACAAGGTAATGTGACTTTTGCTTCATTGAACTGCATTGTTAGCATGGGATCTGGTGTCATTTTCTGTCTATCTCGATCTTCACACAAAATTGACACTGAATAAATTGGATTTAAAAAAATATTTTTACTGAACTAAATTGAGTGCTGGCGGGATAATGAATTTTGTAAGGAGAGAATTCATGCTGAACTCAATTGTATATTTTGCCAGAATGCCAACCCAGAAACAGTTATTACAATGGAATTTCACCAGTCAGGAAATCCTTTGATACTGAATTCTAAGAGGTCTATTTTTTTTGCAGATTCGACCAGATAGACAGACATTATATTGGAGTGCAACATGGCCCAGGGAGGTTGAAATTTTAGCTAGGCAGTTTTTGCATAACCCATACAAGGTCTTAGTTTTCACTGTTCTCAATTACTATCATATAATTGCTTTGAGCTTATTATGGTCTGCTTTTATTATAGACAAGTTTACCCATTATTGTTGAGAATTTTACTGTGTAGGTAATCATAGGATCGTCAGATTTAAAAGCAAACCAATCTATAAACCAAGTTGTTGAAGTTGTCATGGACATGGAGAAGTACAATAGGTTTGTCATGTCAGCTTGCTGCAGAGTAAAATTGATGTCTTAGTATGTTGAAATAGATGCTTTAATATGTCTTATCTGTGCAGGCTGATCAAATTGCTGAAAGAAGTGATGGATGGAAGTCGGATTCTGATTTTCATGGAGACAAAGAAAGGCTGTGACCAAGTTACTAGGCAGTTGAGAATGGATGGATGGCCAGCTTTATCCATCCATGGTGATAAAAACCAGGCTGAAAGGGATTGGGTCCTGGCAGAATTCAAAAGTGGCAGAAGTGCGATAATGACTGCCACTGATGTTGCTGCACGGGGTCTTGGTAGGATCATTATGTGTTGGAGTCCTAGGTCTTTTATCTTCTGTCTAGAAATATGAAGATAGGCAAGTCGGCCGGCTGCTATCCAGTTTTCCCTGAATATAATTTGTGGTATGGGTGCAAGGCAAGCTGCCAATATGCATGTACCTGCTGATTGCGTACTAACCTGCAAGCTTGGCTCTTGACTTCAAAGGGATTTAAAGTTGGATTGAGAGGCATGTTGGTTTCTCATATTCGCTAGAATATCCCATAAGTTTGCCTTGCTTGGAGCTACTGCAATTTTACAGCTCATGTTACATGGACACAGGGAGCACTGTCCATTGGTATTGTGGACAGCAGTTTAAGATTTTTGGAGTGTCTGTTTATCATGGAGATGTCGTTGTATTATGTGGGCTGTGGAAGTTGCATTTCTTTTTTGCATGGAAGTAATAATCTAGAAATCTGGCTTTAGTGAAGCAGTAATTTGCATGAATTGCCTAATATGACATGGCTCCAACTAACAGGTGTCTACGTAACATGTTTGCAAGCGATTGTTGCCCATCCACAGTTATGAAGCTGGTTTATCTTGGCAGCCGGGCTGACTGACATGCTTATTAGATTGTTGGATGTGAATATAGTGGTGGCGAAGCTGCTACTTATCCCTGCAAGGTTAAGGTGGGCACATTTATTTCATGAATGTGTTTGTCTTAAATTGATCACTTGGATGTTAGGGGTGCAGGGATAAGGGGTTTTTTGTACGATTCTCAGGCTGTGAATCAGGTGTCATAGTGGCTAAAAAACTTCAAACTTGGCATGCTCATCCTAGGAGGTTTTGGTCCAGAGTTTTATTTAGCTATCTATTCTGAAGCTTGATAGCTTTAATTCTGAGATTGAGAATCCTGAAAGCAGAGTTATCTTTTGATCAAGGGTCAGAGAATATTTACAATTTGTGTAAATGATCTCAAGTAGAATGAACGACCCTTCATATCTGACTCTGTCGTGTCCTATAGCCCTACACTTGTGTGCATGTAGTGAACTTTATGTATTAATTCTTTTCACTTAACTTCTACTCCATTTTCTTGTAGATGTGAAGGACATAAAATGTGTGATCAACTATGATTTTCCTTCCAGCCTCGAGGATTATGTTCACAGGATAGGCCGAACTGGTCGTGCAGGAGCTAGGGGAACTGCCTTTTCCTTTTTCACAGAATCAAATGCAAAATTCGCCAGGGGACTTGTTAGAATTCTGCAAGAGGCAGGGCAGATTGTGCCTCCAGCATTATCTGCTTTGGCCCGGTCATCTGGTTCTTTTGGAGGTAAAAATATATGGATTTGTTAGTCTGGCTTGAGTGTAAGGGTCTATTCAAGGATTATGAATCTGTCTATTTCTCTTGTTCATAGGTTCTTCAGGTAACTTCCGATCCAGAGGACGAGGAGGCGGCTTCGGCCACAGGGGTTCGATTTCTGGATCAAATACTGTGCCTATTGGTGCTCGTAGACCTTGGTAATCTAATGAACAGTTGCAGCTTCTCCGGAGTCTACCGTATGTTATGGAAAACCATCTGTGTGGTGGTTGCTGCTGCCTTGGTGTTGTCCGTTTGTTTTGACGTGATGGGCTGAAAAATCATCGTATGAATGCCACGTCTCATTCAGTTTAGGAATTCATATATTGGAAAATTCATAAGCATGTGATTGTAACTAAAGGTTGCGTGACTTTATGAACACAGGTGCGTAGGCTTTGTTGTAGTTGATAAATTCTTGATATAATCCATGCCAATATAGGTGGCCAAAAATGATAGAACTTTGTGTTTCCGTTGATGATAAATTTCTTTTTATAAGCAGAAAAAATGATTTATTATATATATATATATATATATATATATATATATATAATAAAAAGTATTTGGGTAATACATGTTTGAATAGATATTCAAAATATTTGATTAAATTTATAATAAATAAAATATAAATATAGTAGAAACTCGATTATAAATATGTAGCACCATCCCTAATCACTGATTATTATTTTTCCAAATTCGAAAACTGAGCTATCCAGAAAGATCATAAAAGCAAAGTAGATCAGTTTTACCATCTTGTGAGCTTGAGGCTCCTATCTATTATGACCAAAAACAAAAGAACAATATATTTAAAATAGAATCATAGTATTTTAATAACATTTTATCTTGAAGAAAAAATAATATTAGTGTGTTTTTAGGGTTATACCAGTGAAAATTTATTTTATTTTATTTAAATATTATTTTGATATTTTTCTAAAAAAGCAGTTTCTACTATATTTTAAAACTAACCTTGCAATTATGGCATGGAGAAGATGAGAGTTTTTCGTTCTCCCAAAACCCTTCTCAAGTTTGGGTCTACTTGGGGAAGCAAAAGCACCGAGGCCCAATAAAAAATGAGGCCCCCACAGCAACAGCAAAAATACTTATTTTATTTTATTTTAATTTAATTTATTGGTTTGTACTTTTCAGTCCTTCAAATCCAGGGGCATGCTGCCCCTAGTTTCACTAGAAAACATAAATTTTACAATAAAGGGATTTTTATCTTTTAGGGGTCAGCTTTGAACAATGATTTCCAGAGCCTCATACTCTGAAATAGTTTCTCAGTCTTATTTTCAACCTTTTAGTCCTCACTAAGCATTGTCTCATTAGACGACAGGTGGACAAAAAAAGTTAATCAGCATTGTTGGATGGTCAACTTTCCTAGATATGAAGCCACTCACTACTTTCATGATATAAAATTATTTTATTTTTATTAATTAATATTTTTAAATTATTTTCATATGTCATATAAAAATTAAACTTTAAAAATAAAAATATATATTATTTTAAACAAAACAATATCTTAAAAAATAACCACCGACTACAAAATCAAATCCACTACAAGTACCCTTTATACTGTAGAGTCGATATCAATATATATATATAAATTATTTTGATATGTGATATAAAAATTAAACTTTAAAAATAAAAACATATATTATTTTAAACAAAAAAAATATCTTAAAAAACAACCACCGACTACAAAATCAAATCTACTACAAGCACCCTTTATACTTCAGACATTATATATATATATATATATATATAATGTCTTAATCATTGCATTGCATAAAATATGACCACTTGTTCCTTTCTTTTTCTTTTTATGCTTTTTAATATATCAGTGTTGTTAAGTGCTGTATTCGCCGGTGACTGAAAATCCTACAGTGATGTGTTTGGCCCATTGTGTTTTTGGCGCGGATTGGAATTCAACTACGTTTTATGAAATTTATTTTTTAATTATTTTTTATATTGCATATTAAAAATAATTTTTAAAAATAAAATAATTTATTTTAATATATTTCTGATTTTCTTAAGAATAACAATTATTACCGTACTCTAAAAAAAAACCCTTTTCATACCGTTACACTTTGTCTATTTATTTTTTTCAACTTAAACTATAAGTCTTGGTTTTCAGATAAAGTTACTTTAATCAGTTATTGATATTCAAAATTAAGTAATTTGACTTTTGTAAGGGGTGTTTACGATTGTTTCTCTAAAATATTTTTGATTTTTTTTAAATTATTTAAAATTTAAAATTAATTTTTTTTGATATTTTTAAATCATTTTCATGGGCTGATATTAAAAATATTTTTAAAAAATAAAAAAATATTATTTTGATGTATTTCTAAACGAAAAATACTTTAAAAAACAATTTCAATCACACTTCCAAACAGACACTTAGAAACTTGCATTTTCTCATTCTTCTCTTTTGAATATTTAAAGGGTGTTTAGGAAGCACACAAAAAGTATTTTTTGTAAAAACAATGATTTTTTTTTGCTCTAAATAAAAATCGTTTAATGTTTTTAGATCATTTTGATGTGCTGATGTCAAAGAATATTTTTTAAAAATGAAACAAATATTATTTTAATATATTTCTAGATAAAAAATATTTTGAAAAACAATTGCAACCACATTTTCAACACACCTTTTAAATTAGTTTGTTTGAACTCAAGGGTTGAGTACTTATTTTGCGTAGCCCCCTCCCACCAAAACAAAAAAGAAATAAAAAATGTTATGGATAAATTTTAAGGACTGTTATATAACATTGGAAAATTTTGAAATGTTAGTTCAATAAAATTGACTGAGGTTTATATTTGTAAGGTTTTGTAAACCAGTAAATTGATTATCCAGCACACACTTGTGGATGCTGTATGTATTTCATTATATAGAGAAGATTTACAGTTAACAAGTAAATGCTATAATCTATAAAAGGTATGAAATCTGTACATTCTATAATTATATCAAGCCGTTACACCATTGATGGTGATTGCCTGATCTTCGTGTCCTTGATCTTCTCCTGTGGGATTCACGTCCTTGATTCTCTCATTTGCTGTAGGTGAGCTGGTGTTACTGCTAACACCCCCCCGCAAGCTGAGCGTGGTAGGGAACACGCGAAGCTTGGACCGAAATAGTTTGAATGAAGATACTGACAGACTTTTAGTAAAGACATCAGCAATTTGCAGAGTAGATGGCACATGTTGGATTTGCAGAGAGCCATTAATCACTAGTTCACGGACAAAGTGAATGTCAATATCAATATGTCTAGACCTCTTTTGTGATACTGGATTGCGAGCCATAAAGATGGCACTAGTGTTGTCACAGAGGAGAGTGGGACGTGATGGAAGTTGAATGTGTTAGTCTTTGAGGAGGTTTAATAGCCATTTAACCTCAGCTGCAGTGAGAGCTAATGCTCTATATTCCGATTCAGTAGAGGATCGAGAGATAGTGGGCTGCTTCTTTGAGGTCCATGAGACTAGATTGTCACCAAGGAAGATAGCATAACCTGAGGTTGAACGGCTGGTGTCAGGGCACCCAGCCCAGTCTGCATCAGAGAATGCTGAGACATTTAAGTTGGTGGAAGGGCTGAGAAGAAGAACAAGATGCAGAGTTCCTTTGACATATCGAAGAATTCGTTTCACTGCTTGGAAATGGTGGGTTTTGGGCGCGTGCATAAATTGACAAACCGAGTTGACAGCATGCGTGATGTCTGGCCTGGTGATAGTCAGATATTGAAGTGCACCCACCAATGAACGATAAGTAGTAACAGATGGAAATGAATTTCCTTCAGCTGACAGATGTTGGGAGACTATCATGGGAGTGCCAACTGGTTTTGATGCAAGGAGTTCAGCTCGAGCAAGAAGGTCTGTAGCATACTTCACTTGACTTAAGTATAAACCATTGGATGAATGAGTTACTTCAAGACCCAAGAAGTAGTGAAGGGAGCCGAGGTCTTTCATAGAGAATTCTGTATTGAGTTGCTTAATGAGCTTGTCCACGAGAGCTGCAGTGCTACCTGTGATTATGATATCATCGACATAGAGGAGCAAATAGATCATTCCATGTGTGTTAGAATAAACAAATAGACTGGGATCAGACATGCTGCAAGTAAAGCCAACAGTGAATAAAAAATTGCTGAATCTGTGAAACCATGCTCTGGGGGCTTGCTTAAGGCCATAAAGTGCCTTGTGAAGATGACAAACATGATTTGGAAAGGAAGGATCAACATATCCTGGTGGTTGTTCCATGTATACGGTTTCTTGTAAGACCCCGTGTAGGAAAGCATTTTTAACGTCAAGTTGACGTATATGCCAGTCGTGAGAGATTGCAATTGAGAGTACAATACGAACTGTGGAAGCTCGAACAACTGGGCTGAATGTGTCATTGAAATCAAGGCCATAGTGTTGGGTGTATCCTTTGGCAACAAGGCGTGCCTTCAGCCTGTCAATTGAACCATTTGGATGGTATTTTGTGCGAAAGATCCATTTAGAACCAACAACATTGATGTCAGGTGGTCTGGGGACTAAGCTCCATGTGTGATTGAGTTGAAGTGCCTTGATTTCATCATCCATGGCAGCAAGCCAATCTGGTGATTTTGCAGCACTCTTAAATCCCTTTGGTGTTGTGCTGGCTAACAGAGAAGACAATAGAGGTGATGAGGGCAGCTGACATACATAGCTGTATTGTTTTGGCTTAGAAATGCCTGCTTTTCCACGAGTGATCATGGGATGCAAATTCTGAATAGGTGCTGGTGAAGGTGGAATTTCTGCATATGGGGATAACTGGATGTCAGGAGTTGCTGCTTCATCAATAGCAGGGGCTGGTAGCAGTGAAAGCAAATTGTCCAAGGGTGCTGACAAATCACATGATTTACACGGCAAGGATGGTGAGTTGGATGGCAAAGATTGTGATGGAGAACCTGTAGAACAATTTTCACTAGATACACTGTAGGTGAGCATAGCAGGATCATTAAATGCAATATAATCTGAGAGAGAAACTGTGAATTTCATGTTGGATTAGGAGAATGGAAATACAGTTTCATCAAATCTTGCATGTTGTGTAATGAATACTCTATGAGATATAGGATCAAAACATCTAAAACCTTTGTAAGAAGAGTGATATCCAAGAAAAATGCATGGAAGACTTTTAGGCTCAAACTTGTGTTTGTTGTAATCCCGTAAGGCTGGGAAGCAGAGGCAACCAAAAATGTGAAAAATAGAGTAAACAGGGATCTTACCATACAGAATTTCGAAAGGGGATATCCCCTTTAAGACGAGTGTGGGCAAGCGGTTGATGATGAAGACTGCTGCACTAAAGGCTTCAACCCAAAAATGGAGAGGGACATTAGCATGAAAAAGCATTGTGAGACCAGTTTCTGTGATGTGTCTGTGTTTTCTTTCTGCTCTTCCATTTTGAGCTGGTGTGTATGGGCAGGACAGTTGGTGATGGATTCCACATTTAATGAAATGAGATTGTAATTGGTTGCTTATGAATTCCCCTCCACCGTCACTTTGAAAGGTTTTGATAGTTGTAGAAAACTGATTTTCAACCAGGGACTGAAATTTGATAAAGGTTTGGTAAAATTCATGTTTGTATTTTAATGGATAGAACCATGTAAATCGAGAATGATCATCAATAAAAATGGCATAGTATCTAAATCCAGTGGTGGATTTTATGGGTGCAGGACCCCATAAGTCACAATGAATTAAACCAAGAATGGTTGAAGATCGACTATCACTTGGTGGCAGTGCATGTTTATGAATTTTGGCCTTTTGGCAGCTGATGCACAGGGAGGGATTGGGTAGGATTGAAGTGAGAGACAATGAATGCTGTTTATTAAGGATCATAATGATTTTATGGGAAACATGTCCCAAACGTGCATGCCAAATTTCAAAAGAATTACAAAGACTTGATTTGGTAACCATAGTAGCAAAAGCTTGATTTCCACACTTCAGTATGTAGAGTCCATCAACAAGTTTACCGCTTGCCACCACCTGTCGAGTGTGTCGATTCTGTATGATAAAGTCATTGTTAGTGAAGGACATAGACAAAGGATAATCTTTTGTAAGTTTTCTGACAGAGAGCAGATTTTTGGTTAAATCTGGGACAACAAGAACATCATTAAGTTTAAGAGTGTGAGTAGGAGAACAAGAACCAATATGGGTAATTGGTAGAGAGGAGCCATTACCAACCACAACTGTTTCCTTACCAGTATAAGGCTCCACCTTATCTAGTTGAGAAGCATCATTGGACATATGAGCAGATGCTCCTGTGTCTATGCACCAATCTGTAGATTCATTGTTGATATTACAATTTGCGAAGGCTTCAACAATGTTGGCATCATTCTTGACATATCTGCGTTTGCAGTTTGTGGCGTAGTGTCCTTCTTCACGACAGATTTGGCATCGTGGGGGACGTCTGAACTGCTGCTTGTTGCGATTGTTGCTCTTGTATGGTGCTCCTTTGTATTTGTGGTTGGAATTTTGAAAATTCCCATTTCTGTTGGTTGATGCAGGAGAAAAATTTGCCACATATGCAGGAACATTTATGTTATGCTCAAGGGATTTTGAAAAAAGATCGAAGCTTTCAGCCTTGGGAACAATATCTTTGAAACTTGGAACAGGGATCAAAGATAATTGAGTAATGGAGAAGGTTGAAAATTCATGGCCTAAACCACGTAGATACCAGTGAACCTTGTCAGTGTCTTCAACTGGTCGTCCCATTGCTGCCAATTGATCACAATGGGCTTTGAATATGCGTGAGTATTTAGCAATACTTTTAGATCCACGCTTCATAAGATGAAGTTCATCTTTAATTTGGAGTTCCCTAGCCTTGGATTTCAGGCTGAAAGTGGTTTCTAGAGAGTTCCAGACTTCTCTTGATGTAGTAATTCCGATGGTGACTGACAATGCTTCTTCTGTGAGAGAAGATAAAAGCAAGCTCATTACAAGTTGATCAACTTGTTTCCAGGAATTATGAGTTGTAGGGTCAGTTGTAGCAAAGGGCATTGGTGTTGAACCATCAACATAGCCATACAGTTTCTGGCATTGCAATAATGGAATCACTTGACTGCGCCAAAGAAGAAAATTGGTGGAAGATAATTTGACAGTGATCATGTGGACCATTGTGTTGAAAGAAAGAGTAGTGAAAGTGTTTTCAGAGGCCATAGGATCAAATGATGTTAATCGTATTGCTCTGATACCATGTAAGGTTTTGTAAACCAGTAAATTGATTATCCAGCACACACTTGTGGATGCTGTATGTATTTCATTATATAGAGAAGATTTACAGTGAACAAGTAAATGCTATAATCTATAAAAGGTATGAAATCTGTACATTCTATAATTATATCAAGCCGTTACACCATTGATGGTGATTGCCTGATCTTCGTGTCCTTGATCTTCTCCTGTGGGATTCACGTCCTTGATTCTCTCATTTGCTGTAGGTGAGCTGGTGTTACTGCTAACAATATTCACTGATAAATATTACAACGAGTTGATAATGCTAGCTAAAAACCAAGTCATAAAGCTAAAAGATAGATGTACATTAAGATATCTAATCCTATTTTGTAGGGAGATTTTATTTATTTTAATGAGTGTAATTTTCTTATATGAAAGAGTAATAATCTAAATTTCATTAAAAACATTTTGGCTAGTATAAATCCTTTTTTTTTATTATTATTAATATTTACTATCACTGTAACAAGATTTCTATTTTATTTTCTAATAAAAAATAAAAGCAATTAGAACAAATACCAAAAATACCTTGGATGATTTAAAATAAAAGGTTTATGTCTAATTAAAACACCTTTTTCTTATTAACATGCTGAATTTCTTAGGCATTGTTTTGCCATAATATTTGTTATTTAGACATCTTATCACAATTATATAAGTCGTTTTTAACTAAGAAAATAGTATTATGATAATTTTCACATGAATGTACTAAAACCATAAGAATACACTATTTACGTGCTGCTATAAACCATTTGAAAATCTTATTAAACTCAACCTAGCTTGACTGGTCAATTGGAGGCTCATTGACCCAAGTCTTTCTTTGGCTTAGATTTTTAGATATATTCTAGTGAAGTTGATCCAATGTAACCCAATCAATTTGGTGAGTGCAAAAATAATTCATTTGACCGAGTGAAAATTTAATTAGAATAAAACAATTAAAGATGTTGTCATTTTTATTTTTTAAAAATATTGAGATAATAATGTTTTAGACTAACTTGGCTCTTTAAGACATTCTCATTTACTCAGACAAAATTATTAATCCAAACCAAGTCCATTAGGTCCACAAGGTGACTAGTTGACTTGACCTTTGTAACAAACCATGTTTTAAAGTTAAATAAATGAGAGTTGATATAGTATGGCCTATGGCCTAAATGTACTGGAAATCTCGCGACTCATTTGACATGGACAAAACTTAGTTTTTCTTGTTAAGAAAAAAAATTTAAAATGAGACCAAGTAACAACTAGGTTAATCCATCTAACTTGTGACCAAGATCATGACCATTATTGTGTTTAATAACCTTAATTTTTTGAAATCTATTTTTAATTAATTGAATTATTATAAAATGAGTCATTTACAAGAAAGACAATGAACAAAATTATGTAGAGAAATGTATTTTTTAATCTAAGTTCATTTTTTTATTATTATTATTGCATCTCTTTATGTCTTAATGAAAACATGTTATTTAATTAGGAGCATTTTATTTTCAAATAAAACCTATTATGATCTCGAAAGAATCTTATCATTTAGCATATGATTGAATGAAAACAACAATCAATAAAAAAAAAATAATTGTTAAATCATTTTAGAATTCTATGAAAAAAATTAAAGGACATGAATGTTATTTTCATCAAATATTTATGAGATTTTTTCCCCATATTAGATACATAATAATTAAAAATGGTAACACTCTTATAGAAATAAATATTATTATTTAATAGCTAAAAACATATTGAATAATAATTTAAATATCATGTCAAACATGGAAAAGGACGAGGTATCTAGGCTAGGAAGATTGGGCCCACACACTAGGCTAAATAGAAAGAGGGATATATGAATGGTCATGCAATGATAGGCTCGTGTGCCTAGTATTTATCTTTTTGTTTTGTGTTTTATAGGGGTGGATGCCATGCGTCTTTGAAAAAAAAAAAAAACTATGTAATCTGTCGTTTCATTGTCTAAATTCTGAGTACCTCTTTAGTGATTGAAATATTAGATTATAGTTTTTTAGACCTAAAAATTCATTTCAACCTAAAAACAGCTAATAAACATTGCTAAAATCTTAATGGGCTAATTTCTCATTCCAAAACACCCCTAAATCAACGCAAAAGGATGAAGTTAAAAACAAATATTTTATCAACTCTAATTTGCATATTACGGAAAAATAAAAGTTTTAAAACACTTAAATGACACTCTTTTTATGAAAAAAAAACAATAATTTAACACTAAATTTAACCCTTTTTTTGTTTGTAAAATTTTGCTAATTGACTACTTCCTCTCTAATTCACCATTTGTTAATGACTCTCCTCTCTTTTTTTCTCAAATATAGATATTGTAATATGAACAAGATAGAGTATTGAGCCAAGTTAAACTAAAAAAACCAATAAAAAAATTGAAAAATATTAAGGCAAAACTTAAAAAAAAAATGCATTAACATGTAAACACAGCATGCAGTTTAGCCACATTTTTAATTCTCTCCAAATAATAAACTTGAATTTATTTTACAAAATTGATAACAAACCTAATATTGGGAAGATCAGGATAACAACATAAAAATAGATACAAACTAAATTATAAATTCGATTCCTAATTACTATAACAAGGAAGAATAAAATTGAAAAAAAAAAAAGAGTTCTTAATGTTTTGTGAGGTGGTGCAAGTGAAATCACCAACCATTTTAGGATTTTATAATAAATTGACTTAACACATTGTAAAGATAAAAAAATAGGTTTTCCAAGCTCTAAGAATTATAACCCTAAGTTATACAATTTCCTTTTTTCTTAAACTTTTAAATTACAGTTGAACTGTAAAGAAAATTATAGATAATCAACCTAATAATCTTAATCCTTTTTTAAAAAAAAAATTAACTAAACAATCTTATTTATACTAGATCTAGACCTAAATCCTTATAAAATTAGGAATCTTACTACAAGTTACATGACTAAAGAATTCAATTACCTTTATAATTCGTAAATCAAATGAGAGAAGTAAAATAACTAAGAAAAATAAATAAAATCTTAAACAATAACTTATAAATCTAATATCATCATGATACTAATATTAGCTAATTATAGTTATTTAATTCATTATAAAACCAGATATGTAACTACATTGAATAAATTTTAGCTTGATCTAATTTTTTAATCTAATTTTCTACTTGTTTTTATTAGAAAACTTGTTTTACTCATCCAAACTTCTTTTTGGACTTAGACTTGTCAACAAACATAACATGTTGGACTCTTTTCTTACATGAAAAAAAAAAAAAAAAACTCATTTTTGAGTTTATCATTAAAAATTGAACTCTTCCAATTTAAAAGAATATGTATTTTAAATATATATAGTTAGTTTAAAAATAGCTTTATCCTCTTAATTTATGATTTTTTTTTGGAATAATAGGATTAATAATAGTAACAAGGCCACCTTTCTTTTCACATTTTGATTTTTTATTTGTTGTTTTTTCCAATCCTAGTTACACTATTAGTCAGCTTTATTTGTTGTTTGAGTTTCCTATTGATAGTTCATCCATCAATAAAAATATTCTTACTAAAAACCCAATACCTATTGTGTTTGTTATTAAATTATCCATTGTCAAACAATTCCATAATTGTTAAATCAACTTCATGCATATGTAAAGGGCTATCATTTTTTCTCAAGATCTCATCAAGATTGTCATGTATTAACTCTAAAAATATATGACTCGCAAATATGATGGGATTGTCAAGCCTTGCATCAATACTGTCAAAATTATTATCATTAATAATTTCTACTCTATTCTTGAAAGTATCTTTTCTATAGAAAACTACAAGCCCCATATCTTAATATTTAGTAATATGTGGTGCTCGAGTAAAAGGCATTGTATATTCTATGTTCAAGCCTATATCCTAATTAAGGTTATGAAGAATTTGTTTTATGTCATCATTATTCAAGATAACTTTTGATTCCATCATCTCATTGTCCTGAGTAAAAATATTTATTCACTCCATGTCATTATTGAAATACACAAGATCTATCTGTTTATCTTTAGTATTCATTAGTTGTTGAATGATTTTTGATTGTTAATTATATTTTTCTTGAAAGACAAACTCAAAGTTCGTAGTTGTTGTTTCATAATAATAAAAAAAATCTTTAATAACATGAATTGTATTATCCTTAACTCAAACAGTTGTTGCATCATTTTTTCTTATATATGTTTTTTCTTTTTCTATATTTGAAAAGTTTGAACGAGAGATAAGTTACAAGATGGTTGAATAAAAAGTAATATGTATAGTATAAAATCTCTTTGTGTTCATCTTATATAAACTCTAAAATAAATATTTTCTCATAGGTTATAATGATGAAATTACAAGTTTACCAATATAAACTCTATCATCAAGAATATTATACCATCAATATTCAACATATAAGAACTAGGGATGTTTTTCAAATAGAAAGTATGTTTTCAACTCAAATAACTATCTAAAAGTTTATTTTTTGAATATCCCCATCAAAAAACAAAATTTAACTAATATTAGTAGTATCTACTAATAGGTTTATTGTGTGTTAGGCTTCTAATGCATCATTTGTCATAGACACTATAATTTATATTGATATGATGCTTGCATGGATTTGTAAGAATAAATTTGGGTTTAGTCTTGTAACCTAGATGTCCGCCACTCCTTCACCAAAAGGTGAAAAGATGATGCAAATGTTGTTGTCCATCAAAAATATTAATCTACTTTGATACCATTTGATGTAGAATAGTAAAAGCTAGAAAGTTAGAATTTTTCTGAAGTCAAAAAATTACGACCCTAAACTAAAAAGAAAAAACTAGGGTTTTTAAGATGAGAAATTATAGCTAAACTATAGGGAAAACTATGAACGGAAAAGTTTTGAATAATCACTATGATAATCTTAATAAAATATTTTGAAAAATAAACTAGATAACTCTATTTATACTAGTTCTAAATTTAATATTTTATACAAAAAGGATCCTTATTAAAAGTTTCACGACAAATAAAATTCAATTAGTATTAAGATTCCTAGGCTAATTATAAGAATAAGATATCTATGGAAAATCAAGAAAATCCCATATAATAACTTTTAACCCTAATTAGGGTATGATACCGACTTCGATTGGTTATAGCTTGCTATAGTTTGTAGAAGACGCTAACCAGATTTTAACAATATCGAATAAAAATATATATTTATTCTTGTAATAAATCCTGTTTGCCTCTCCAAACTTGTTATATTTGGATTGGTGGATGATACACATGTTGTGTCATAAATACATAAACGAAGGTTTAATGAAATAATCGTTTTATTGCTGTGATGATCCATCTTTCTCATTCCATTTATTAGCTGCCCATGCAACCACGGGAAAGGCAATAAGCAGAAAAAGGAAAGACGAGATAATGAGAGAGAGAGAGAGAGAGAGGGACAAGGAGGAAGATGATGACCAGAAATCTAAAAGGACAAAGCAACAAAATAAGTAGGTGAGGCGTTAGTCATACAATTAAGAGGAAAAATAAATTGATATGCCTGACTTTTCAGGAGATCAACTTTCTTTTTGCTTATCAGAAACCCTATTGCAGCTGTAACTTTCCCCACAAATAGAGGATGGAAACAGGACCAGTTTTGACAGGACACACAATAATCTGATGTAAAGTTTGAAAGTTTCAGCTTTGGGTTGGTCTCTTGAAGTCAGTCCAGCTGCACTTGTAGCAGAAAGGATTGCAGGGAAAGAAACATAAAGCAAATGGTATAGATGGTATAGCAGTGAAAGTTTGAGATTAAAAATTTATTTGTTCTATAATTTTAAGTTCGAGCTCTGCATTTATACGTAATTATTAATTTTAAAATTCATAAAATTAATCAGGATATACCATCTAGTCTGGATAAAAAACGTCAGGAAAGAGCTCAGCTTCTTTTAAAGAAGTAGGGACCATTTTGTTGCTAGGTCTTAGTCTTGGGTACCATTGTCTCCATCAGGCCTGACTAGATTTTCCATGAGATTGAAGTCACTCGACTCGATATCTATATGAAGAATTCATGCTTTCAAGTCCCAGTAGTGTGACGAATGGAATCGTAACATGTGGACTCTATAATCCCTTATCAATCTGGAAATGACACATGTCTTCTCTGAAAATGTCTAAAATAATATTAATATTAAGGACATAATTTATAATTTTAGTATTAAAATACCCATGATTATGGGTGGTTTATAGATAAAGTGAAACATTCGATGTTTTACAAGGTAAGCTTATTGAAAATCATTGTTTTGACAGCGTGTGAGGTCTTATTTTTCCCAGTATTGTCAGGCAACTTTTCGCGTCAATGTTTACACCGTCCCAATGATCTCACTCCAAATCCACCACTCATTCCGGTGGTGGAGTGGTGTCCACGGTAAGTTTTCAACAAGCTTTTGTTTTCTTTCTTCTCATCGGATCTGTGTATAATATTGATACTCATCTTTTTATAGTTAATTATTATTAATATTTGTTTTATCCAGCGAACCCTATTCTACTAGTTCATCTGAGCCAGAATCATGCTACTTAAATATTGACATTTTATGAACAACTTGCATGGCCCGCTTTTGGATGCTAGTTTCATGTTGCGTAAAAAAAACCAGGCATGAGAATCATTCTTTGGCGGAAAAGAATCGGATCAGTCCCATGCCCAGCATGGTTCTGCATTGGCATGTAGCCTGGTACAGGTTGGCTCTTTTAAAGGGTAGCAATTTTTGGCAATACGGATTACTTAAATGGGTAAAATATATTTATAACTCTTCGAGTTCTAAAGATTGGAAATATTTTCCAACTTATAAGACCTTATACTTTTAGTTATCAGTCAAATGGATACCTCCATCTGTATCCTTGATTGATGGCTCGAGACACTAAATACCGACGTTATGAATTATCCCATTTAAAAATTTAGGTTGATAAGTAAGGTCCTAAAATATGATTTATATTATTTTTTAACATATTCTTTTAAGTGAAAGCTCTCTGGACTTGAAACTTGCACAAAACCAAATTATTTTATGCTTGATTTTTTATCAATTAGAATAGGAGTGATAAAATTTGAATTTGTAACCGCTGGGTCAACAAGACTCTAATATCATGTTAATAAATTATTTTACTTAAAAGGTTAAGCTGATAGGTGATGTTCCAGAATATAATTTATATTATTATCTAATAAATATTAATTTAGTGAGATCGAGTGAGTGCTTTGGTTGAGATCCATGGAAAAATAATAGATTAAAATTTTCTTTTCCTAGAAAAACAAAGTGATGAAAAGATAATCCAAATCGTTGATTTCTTGAAACGAACATCATTGATGGATCTCTTACTATGTCAGTGACACGTTTGGATGGAGGGAACACAAATGATCAATTACTAAGAGAACAAGGTATTAAGTGACTAAAATTGACGTGAAGGGGGAACGCGACTAATTTTCTGTTGCCGATGATGGATCCTAGACTCTAGATTGGAGGAATATTAAAACTAAATATAGCTTATAAAGAGCAAAAAGAATAAAAAATCCTGGAAAATTGGGTAAAAGAAGAGTTAAGATCCCTATATAAGTTCTTTCCAAAACAATGTGAAAAACCAACCCTAGACACTTTTCTTCAACCCCTTTTTATAGAGAGACTTGGAGACCAAAAGCTTGTGGGAATCCCTCCATGACCAGCCTTGATTAACTTTAATAAACCATGATTCAAATTGAATGATGTTTTTATTTAAATTAGATGTTATTTGAGTTAAATAAATGTTTTGGAAAAACTAACCTTACATTCAAGGGCTAAACAAAACGCTAGGTTGAGCTAGAAGAAATAATTTTTCATGAATTATACCTATAAAATATTTTTTATGTTTATAAGAAATAATTTTTATAACCCAAAAAAAACATATTATACAATAAACGCAATCCTAGGACTAAGTGTTGGCTGAAGCGCGAGCATAAGCTGAGTTATGTGTTGATCCCGTATTGTTGGGTTTTAGCCAAAATCCACTTTGCCTGTTTATCATTATATTTTAGAAATGTTTTTGGAAATATTTGACAAATTTTTATTTATTTTTATTTACTTTAAATTAATTTTTTTTAATGTGTTTAGATTATTTTAATGTGTTATTATCAAAAATATTTAGAAAAATAAAAAATATCATTTAATATATTTTTAAGTGAAAAACACTTTAAAAAATAACTTTAAAATAGACTATCCACCCTCCTTTACAAGCTTAGGTACCTTTTGAATACAAGCTTAGGTACCTTTTGAATTCAGTGTTAACTTCTTAGCTTTTTAATACACAAACACCAACACAATTTTGTTTCTTTTTTTTTTTTTTGCTAGATAGAGTTTTATTTGAGGGTTTTGAGTTTCATCAAGACATGTCAAAGAAAGGTTTTTTGAGAGAATTTCTTATTTATTCATAATTTGTTTAAATCTTATTAATGTTCAACCTATTTTTTTATTCAAAATCACTCGATAAACATCATAAAATGCACCCTAAACTATTTAATGACCCCAAAAACATCATAAATAAAATAAAAAATATCAAAACAAAGCCTGATATCTCTCTCTATATATATATATATATATATATATATATATAGAAAACCCACAACAATCAAGCTATTGTCAATGAACTGAGTTCTTTAATACTAAATATGGCTAGCTAGTTTTGTCATTGAAAAATGGCCAAACTAACTATAGTTTTTACTCGTTTTCATGGATGTCTATGCCCTATATATGTTTGTATTTCTGTGGTTATTTATTTATTTATTAGACTTATAAAATATTTAATAGGTTTAGAAATTAGTTGTAGTGCGCGTAAATTGGTCTTGACATCTTAATTATAAAAAAAAATAGGTAAATAAATTTAGGACTAAAAAAATATATCAGTATTGTGGGTTAGCTGTGCGTGTGTTATATATTTGGCCCTTATCTTTTAGTCTTTGTATTTTATCATAGCTTCAAGCTTGGTTTCTTTTAATTAGGCTCTAGATGAGTTCCAATAATTGAAAGAAGAAGAAAATAAATTAAGTTTTTGCGGTGAAATTAACCGCTCCCATCTGTTTTTGTAGTTTTGTTAATTACATCAAATATTTAAAAGGCCAGTAGCCATCGAAATCCTGTAAGAATTTAAAATAGGAAGGGATAATCAACAACAAATCCCTCGTCTTCTAGGTGCATCCAACACATCATTATAATTAATTTAATATTTAATTTTCTGTTCTTGTTCTTATGATGAGTTTATTCCTAGTCAGCAGCACCATCTCCTCCTCCGAACAAGAGAGCAATGAGCTGTTAACGGTACAAGACAAGGGAGAAGGTTTGCTAAATTTTCAAAAACCCTTTCTCCCTCTTGATTACAACTCCAAGTCCCCTTCTCTAGATTTCCTTTTGAAACAGTTTGTCTCCTCTTAGGTTAGCGAAGAGACAGCCGAAGACAAGCTTTGACTCGAGGTTAGAGAGAATATCCATTAGCTTATGCTAACGAGGCCGGCTCGTTTCTTAATCAAGTCTTAATGGTGGATGAAACCAGTCTTGTAGTGCTGTAATGTGTAGTTAGTTATTGACTAGATAATAATAATTTACATTAATTTCGGCTAATAATGGAGGTGGGTGGGGAGGGTGATTCGACTTTTTGTTAAAAAGCAGAAGCGAAGTGGATATCCATTGGCTTCCACCATCAACATTCAAAGAACGACCCTCCCTCTTCCAAACTTATTAATCCTGATAGGTCGAAGAGAAGATCATTTTGTTATTGCCCAAGTAAACGATTTAATAATCATGGTTGACATTCTGCTTGATCTCCACGAACCCTAGCTAGGGCTCTCGTTGGCAATGTCTTTTCGACTTTGATAATGAAGTTCATAGCTAGTGGATCAGAGCATCTTGGTTCGTGTATTGCTTTTGAAAGTTGGTGCGTCTTTTCAACCAAAGCGACAAGATCATGATTCTTTGAATCTTTTAATTATTGTCCGAGAATGGAGTTAAAATTATTTTTAAAAAATATTTTTTATTTAAAAATAAATTAAAATATTTTTTTAAAAATTATTTTTAATATAAACATATCAAAATGATCTTAAAACACTAAAAAAATTAATTTAAAATAAAAAAAAAATATTTTTTTCCAAAAATATTTTCTGAATTTATTCTCAAACACCCCGTTTAGATCCCATTCCTTCATAATTGACATAAAATTATAATGGTCAAGATGTCTCCATTCTAGTGCTCGACACACATGAGGTTTTGCGAGCAAAGAAATTGTCTGAACCAGGGTTATTGATATTATTTTATTTCTGCTGAAATATTTCGTATCAAGTAAAAAAATAAAACAAAATAGTATTGTTTTTATCTCATTTTAAATATTGGTCCGTATCAAAAATATTGATTAAATAATAGCCGAAACACCTGGAATTACTCCGAGTATGTCGTTTCAATCAGAAGGAAAATTCATTTCCCGCGTTAATATTAATTAGCAGGCGGGAGATGTGCTATTGGTTACATCACAATGTTAGTGATGTGACCAATATATATATGTGTGTGTTATAAAAAATAAAATTATTATCAACTTTGATTTTATAAAAAAATAAAAATATATTTAATTTGTTTGATTTTTATGTTTTTTCATATATATATAATTAATTAATTAATTATGAATAATATACCCTGAAAAAGCACACCAAAACACTTCAAAATAAAAATATTTTATATAAATAAAAAAAATAAAATAACAACTGAAATGGTATTAATAACCTTCATATAAGCGGAACTAGTGTTCTTTTCATTTTTGATACACAGTAATTAAATAATATATTAAAAGTCATCCAAAAATAAAAACATAATCACTTTTGAACGCTAGCTCTCTAAAGATCGATAATCCTTCCGTGTTTAAAAAGAAAAAAATAAAGTAGTTTTTGGATTTACTACCATAGGCGGGCTTAGAATTAATAATTATAAATGAGTCCTTATAATGTATTAATTAAAAAGAAAGAATGTAATAGTACCCACTGTTTTTTATTGGTTGATGAGTTAGATTAATGATGTTATGAGCTGTTAAAAACGTAGCATTTTTTTTATTTATTTCAAAAATACTTTTATCTGTGTCCAATTTTCAGATCTAATCTATAACAAAATAAAATAAATATAGAGTAATCATCTAATCTAAAATGTTAAGTTTTTTTATGAGATAATTTTTTAACATGGTATTAGAACCTTGTTAACCCAATAGTAATGAGTTCGAATCTCACCATTTTCATTCTATTTGATAAAAATCAAACACAAGATAATGTGAGTTTGTATGCAGGTTTCAAGCGCAAAGAGTTTTCTTTTGAGAAGTGTGTTAAAAAATAATATAAATTATATTATGTGACCTCACTTAACAGTTTAAATTTTCAGATAACATGGTTTTATGATAAAAAAAAAACACAAATAAAAATCTCATCATTAAATTATACTATATGGAAGAAAAATTTTATGGGGCAACCTCGTTTAATTAATTACTTTTGAAAGAAAAAACAGATGACCATAGTTATAAAAAACAATAAAATTTTCCTTATTTAAAAATAGTATAAAAGGTAAATTTAAAGAATAACTAGCTATGTTATTTCTTGATGGTAATAAAACTTTTCGCTAATAGGGTCTTGGTCTAATAGTCAAGAAGAGCTTCTTTCTTCTTCTTACTCCAGGTTTAAGTCTTGTCAGGCATGCCTGTCATCTCTACAATACCTTACCTGTTTGTTGGGCTTGCAGGATGTTCAATAGATCTGAGAATTAGTTGTGGTGTACGCAAGTTAACCCGGACACCTCGTTATAAAAAAAAAAAAAAAACCCTTCTCAATACAAATAACATTTTCTTTTTTTCGTGAGAAAAAATCAGAAGGGCAGAGTGAATGACGAAAAGTGTGACGATATATATAGCATTAACGATTAGAAGAATTTCTTGATTACATAACTTATTTTAATTTGGCAGCAAGGATAACTTGTTTATTATTATTATTATTATTATTATTATTATTATTAGGTACATGATGACCTGTTTAATCACGGGTCTGGTCTAATCTAGTCAGCACAGGGCAACGTGCAGTCACGTGCATGGGGAGGAATGTTTTTCCACTTCTTACCTTCTTTATTCAATCTCTGGTTTCATAAAATATATGCAAAGATATACACTCTACAGGACTGTCAAGACATGTGACCTGCTCTTTTTTTTAATATATATATATATATATATATATATATATATATATAACATATATATTTATATTATATATTTGTACTTGTGTAATATTCTTTCATTCCCAAAGTCAACTTGGCTATTTTATACTCGTCTTTCGTATATAATTTTAGCTCTATAATGGAATCTAGTTATAAATTAACTTTAAAATTATTTGATTAAAATAATAATAAAAATAACTATATTTATCTATCAATTTTCACTCTAAAATCTTATTTGATTAACACATAATTACTTTTTTTTTTCATATTATAAAAACAAAATGCATATTAATAGCACAAAAGTCTGACAACAAAACACGATTAATGCTCCGGCCCTGTTCTTTTTTCTCTTTTTGGAGATTAGTTTCTCATACTTTGATCATCATTAAATTCTCAAAAAGAAAAGAAAAAATCTTGTTTGGTCGGAAGGAAAATCTTTTTAAAAAAACTCAATAACAAGGATACTGATAGAAGATTGGTTGAATACACTCAACTTGATCGTTTAAGGTTTTTGAATATACTAAGAGATTATAACTGTTTATTTGGTAATTTAATTGAATTGTTTTTAAAAGTATTTTTTATTAAAAAATGCATCAAAATGATATCTTTTTTATTTTTAAAAATTACTTTTGATATTAGCATATAAAAATGATATAAAAATACTAATTTTTTATTTAAAATAAAAATAAAAATTTCAATTTTTTTCAAAAATATTTTTATAATACAATACCAAGACTACTAGAATAAGAGTTTGGAACATTTTTTGTTTTATCCATTAAAAGTTGCTGCCAAAGGAGTGCAAATCGTGAGTGTTTTCTTCTTCTTTGAGATTCCTTGCATACCAAATTAATGTTGTTTCTTTGACATTTTTATTTTGATTTGAAATTATTCTTTAAAAAATTGACCATGGAAAGGTTATAAATTACCATTTATGGGCTCAGCTAAGCGACGAGCTTAGATATATACGGATCTAATAAATTGTTATACTGATAAGTCATGGTCTTAACCAAACACTAAGTTCAAATACAGGTAAGTCTATTGAATTGTCAAAGCCACCATCTCTGAATTTAACCAGGTATTAAGCTCTTTGACGGGTCAACAATATTTTATCCTGATAGGTTCGTCCATCATGAATATTTTACCTTAATGGTACCAAAGATCAAAGCTTTTTTTTTTTTTTAATCTTAATAAGACCATAATAAAAAATATTTTATTATGATGAAATATGTATTTTATTTAAAACAAACCAATTTTTTCCCTACAAAATAGAAAAGCACTTGGTGGCTATAAATAAAAGAAAGAAAATTATTTTGACAATGTGTTTCAAAAACGTTTTTTTTAATAATTTTTTTATTTTGATTTTCAATTATTTTTTTAATATTATTTTCATATACTAATATTAAAAATAACTTTTAAAAATAAAAAAAATATTATTTTAATATATTTATAAATAAAAATCACTTTAAAAAATTTATTAAGACATCCATCACTCACAAGTCATAAAGAAAACAGTAAATCCTCTCTTTTTCTCTCTCTCATAATAATTCTTTACCTGTTGTTGATAGTTTTTCATCGACAACAACAACAGTTCTTCTTCTTTCTGTCTTCTTTTTTGCCCTTTTTTTTTTCTCAAGAATTATTCATAGATTCCTTCAATTATTATTTTTCTTGCGCTGCATAGTATAAAGATCTGCTGAGCACAAACATATAACAAGAAAAAGATTCATAATTTTAAGTTCTGTTTAGAAAAGTATAAAGAATATAAATACGTTTGATTTAAAAAATAGAGATAAATATGTTTTAAGATTATTTTAAAGCAATTTTCTATAATCTTAAATCAGAATATACTTGAGGACTGACCCCTTTTTTCTCTTTTATTCTATAATCTTCAAAACAATAGTAAAAATATCATCTTATAATTACATTATAATTCACTCAATTTATAAATATATATTTTTCTGGTTTTTTAATCTACTACTTGTAAAACAATGCTCTATATGTTTTGGGCAAGATTGTTACATAGTCCCAAAAGGGCATTCATGATGGAAAATGACTTAAAATTTGAATATCAAGTCTTGAGCTCAAGTCAGAATGTATATTTTTTTATAAGAATCTGGGATAATCGGGGTTTTATTTGCTCATCCGGATCTACAAAATACACTTTTCGGGAATGAAATTTTCTTGAATAAAAAAAATTGTTATAAAACAAATTTTATTTTATTTAGGATTTCAAATTATTTAAAAATATTCACTCAAATTAATTATATTACTTTGCCTGCTCTATTCCACTCACGATAAGATATTTGACACTTCGTTTCAAAAGTATTTTTTTATTATTATTTTAAATTAATTATTTTTAGTGTTTTAGATCATTTTCATATGTTAATATTAAACATAATTTAAAAAAAATAAACAAATATTATTTTATATACTAATAGCAAAACTAAATATGTATACACACAGTTTATATTCATGTTTGAAGTAAATTTATAGGAATTTGAGTGAAAAAGAGAATATTTTAATCTCTAGAGGAAGAGTAGATGATAAGTATAGAGGAAATGACCCTTTATTGAAATATCTAGCTGATTACTTTGCCTCCGTACCACCATAAAATCAAGATTTCTATTTCAATGTTAATGATGGGGAGATGTTTGATTTATTTATTTATTTATTTGAGTTGAAATATTTTACTTTCTCAATATTTCTGGGCCCCACCTATGCTCTTGGTGACCTGTTCTTTGTATCCTTTTATTTCTCTCTTATGCTGTCTCCTGTCTTATTAGCTTGTCATTGAGTATTTATATAATCTCGAGTTGATTTTAATTAATTTGCAAGAGATATATGCATTTTGATTTCTATCTAAACAACCGTTATTTCTGATGGTGGTTGTGTACAAAATCAATATTAAAACAAAATTAATTATGTTTAAGTGTGCTAATTTTTTCCAAATAATTTTTTAACACATTATTTTTCCATAATTTTTACCAAATTGTGATTTTTTTTAAATCTTTAAATCCATTTTATTATCTTAATATTTTCTTGAATTTACTTCAATCTAAAATTTAAGGTATATTCCATTTTTTTCAAATAATGATGTGATTTATCTTTCACACACACAAAAGTAAATAAATAAATAAAAAATTCTCTAACAATAGAAATAGTAAAAGCATCCTCTGTCCTCAAATGGCCACTTAAATATATTTTTATTTAAATTATCTAGTAAATGTTTCAGTGGTAAAATTTTGAAATTAACATGTTTGTTTCTATATAATCTCATGATCAAGTCATGTTGTTGTTATTAATATGATGATTCTTTTGGATTCAAAAAAACCCCACTTCAGAAAACACAATTTATAAACTTAGATGAACGAGTAAAATTTCAACTGTTCCAAATTTTTAGAAGAGATATATATCTGGATTCAAACTCTAAATTTACTATACAGATTTTAAGTCTTTTGCACCGAAAATTAATATAATTTTTAATTTTAAAATGTATAAGATTAATTGAAAAATACACAAATTAATCTGAAAACAATATTAATAAAAAGAATATATTTTAATTCAATTAAGAAATAACAAGATACTTATCACTTCAATCCCAAGAAAAGACAAGACATGAAAAAAAGAAAAAGACAGTTGTTACTTCTTGTCACGTCAACTTTAACATTACTCAGAACAGGAATCATTATTAAAGTTAGCACTCGCGAGTCCTGGGGCTACTCTAGAAAATACAATAAAATTACATGACGGTTCTGCTGGCTAGTCACGAAGAAGACTAGCTACTAGCGTTTTGTAACCTTGGAATTTCGGCAAGGGCCAAGTAGGCGAACAAAGTGAAATTAGAAGGGAAAAAAAAGAAGAAGGGAACAAGTGGGGGCTAATTGAAGAGATATTCAAGAATACAGGTCCTTATACAGAAAAAAAGAAAGAAGAGGAAATCTCCAATTGCCTTATCAAGCTAATATAAAAGAGAAAATTAGTGTTGGACCCTAATATATGTACATTAGCACAAGCAGATCCCCCTATCAAAACCTACTTATCTTGATAAGTCCCTCTAAATTTCCATTTTACAAAAAAAAAAAAAAAAAAGTAAAATACCTTATTATCCTCTCAAAATTTTACATCTCTCTCTCTCTCTATGCACGTGTTACGCCACCACCTTCCCCGCTGTATATAAAACCGACTACGCATCCCCTCTCTCACTCACACTCTCTCTCCCTCCCCAGCTTCACCTGCCTCACTTTTCTCTCTTCACATTTCTCTCTACGAGCACCGCATCTTTCTTTCTATTTCTATAATAAACAAGAGAGATTTCTGTATTTGTTTTGTTTGAGGATCAGAGGGTGGTAAAGAAGAAGAAGAAGAAGACAAGGGAGTGTTGTATGTCAGTAAATTGTAAAGAGATTTATCTTAGTGAGATTGGTGAGCTTGTGAATCCTTTACAATGGCCACAACTTCGAAAAAGACGACGCCTTCTCCTCCTTGTTGTGACTCTACTACTACTCCGCCTCCCATTCGCCGTGACGCCACCTCCGCCTCCTCTTTGGTTCCGCAAGATTGGAAGGTTCCCTCCGCTGATCGCCGCCCCGTTGTCGATTCTCTGCCAGAACCTTCCCAAACAGCCGCCGCTGCCAAAAGTATGTCCTCTCTCTACCTTTCCTTGATCATTTCTTGCTTTTTATTTGTTTTTGATAAATCGATTCATTTTGTTTCAATATTCGAATGCCTCGCCTCCATTGTCTTTGATCACCCCCGTGATCATCGTGATATTTTCATAAAATCAGCTGAATATACTGCAAATTAATATATTTATTTCCTTCGTATTGGGGAGTTAAAGAGGGCGCATGCTTCTTGACAATAAAAAACAAATTAAATATAAAAATTGATTGTAATTAGACTGAAACATTTTCTTCTTCTTTTGGGTCACTGGATTAGATATACATTTTGAAACTGGATTTTGGATTTTAACTCCTTTTTCGGACTCAACGCCAGGCTAAAAAAAATAAAATAGAAAAAAGCTGAACACATTTATTACCTTCATTTTTTTATTCAATCTCATGATAAATGTCTATATATATATATATTATTAATTGATTTTTACACAATTTTTATTATCTTTCTATGATTTTCACTCTTAAAAAAGAAAAGTACATTGTAGAACCTATATATATATATATATATGTGTGTGTGTCTGTGTGTATTCGTTTGAGGTTGTTTTAGTAATTTTATAATAGTCAAATATGTTATATCTATGTATATATATGTATATGTATATATATACTTGGTCACTTTAAACGATAAATCTCTTCTAATTTTTTTTCCAGTCAAACCATCATTTGGTCCAACAAGAAAATAGCTAAAACTCCAATATTATTGCTTACAAAGGCTCCTTTTTGAGTTGGATCTGTGCTATTCACACAAACAATTTTTCATTTTTATTTCTCTACGATGTTAATTATCCTTCATTTTTGAGAAAATATTAATAATTTCTTATGTAAGTTTCTAAATTTTATTTATATCATTTTATTTAAAGAGATTGTCTAATTAATTAATCTTTCTTTTATTCTTATTTTATTTATTTTTATATCTTTTAATGCTTCCCATCCAGCTGACTTAAAGAAGGTTATATACTGATAATTAAAATAAAAAATCAAATCAAAATTCACCACCATGTTAATTCAAAATTACTTGGGACATAACCATCTAAATTGCAAATTAATTATCTTGGGTATATATTTTATTTTATGAAATTAATTTAGTTCAATTTTGCAAATTTTATTTTTAAGAACCCATAATTCAAATTTTAGTGAAACAAGAGAAAAGGGTACGTTTTGGAATGGAAGTAAATTACTTCATTATAGAGAAATTAGCTCTTTACTTTCAAAGAAAAAGACGGGATCTTAAATAAACCACGGGAAAAATGTAATTCTCACTTGTTTTGCCACGCACGAAAATAAAAGAGCCAGGGATTGTTCCTGGGTAGAAAAATTCTTTTATTGGGAGTGATTTTGTTCTATTGTTTTGTCATTTATTTCATGGGTGCATTCCTTTTTGTGAAATATGAATAATAATTATAAGATTACTGTGATGGTAAAATTAAGAAACTTATATGATGAAAGTTATCAGATCCTTTTATATTTTTCCCTTTTAAAAAATATGGGAAGGAAAACAAAGACAAAGAAATAGACAAAGGAAGATGATAGAAACAAACCTTAGTATGGTCAAAATGGAGCCATGCAAAATGAACACCCTCGCTGGCAGGTTTTTTTCTAAGTTATGGATTTGAAGTTGGTGATATAGACGAACGTTTGGTGCACTTTAGTATGGTCGAAATGGAGCCATGCAGTTGTTTATAGAACACCTGTGCTTTGTGAATTCAAAACAGAGATTTCCCTCATTTTCATTCTAATCAATTTTCATAGAACTCTCACTCAGACTGCAAATGCACAAGTAACGTCTCTCCAAATGAATATCGTTTCACAACCAAAGGAGGATTAAAATGTGCTCACCTTGAGAGGGGGTCACTCATTGAAAATTTAGAAGAGAATAATTTATAGTCAATGTGTCAATGAGGGTATGTATCTCAATGATGAAGCTGTCTTACATTACACAGAATGAATACCCCACTGCCCCATCTCGGTGACTCACAAAACGCCCTTGCTTTGTTTCATGATTATTTAACAGGATGATTCCCCGTTTGCTCTAATGTGATATAAAAATCTTTGAGTTTCTTGGATTGTGTTTTGTGGTTCAGTGTTCTCTCCTGCAGCAGCTTTTCAACTGATGATGCTGCAGTATATATTTTGTTTGGTTGGTTGATGGTCTTTTTGTATTATGTTCAGCTGTTATCCCAGTCATGTTAAGGGCTCAGACCAGCCATCCTTTGGATCCTTTGTCTGCTGCTGAAATCTCTGTTGCAGTGGCAACTGTTAGGGCTGCTGGAGCCACTCCGGAGGTTATTACATATACTATTCCTCTTTTCCTAAATCCTCTTGTAAAATGATATGATATTTGTTGAAATAGTTGTGTTTTCTGTTTCAGCTCAGAGATAGCATGCGTTTCATTGAGGTAGTTCTGTTGGAACCGGAGAAGCATGTTGTTGCACTGGCAGATGCATATTTCTTCCCTCCTTTCCAACCATCATTGCTTCCTAGATCAAAAGGTGGACCTATAATTCCTACAAAGTTGCCTCCAAGAAGGGCTAGACTTGTTGTTTACAACAAACGGTCAAATGAGACAAGCTTATGGATTGTGGAGCTCTCTGAAGTGCATGCAGCAACTCGAGGTGGACATCATAGGGGAAAAGTGATTTCATCTCAAGTTGTTCCAGATGTTCAGCCTCCAATGGTTTGTCATTTTTTGCTGGCATTTATTCTTACTTCCAGTCTTCATGTTCATTTGGTCTTTGAGTTGCACTAATGATGAAAGTAAATATTTATAACCACTGTTTATTTAATTAGGATCTATCCCAGTTAGCAAACATAAAAAAATTAAGAAACTAGAATTATAGATACTGTACCTAACAAAGATGAGTCTTGTAACAATCTTGTGCCTAGATTTTAACCCCACTTCCAATTGAGGGAAACAAAACACCTGTCATTTTCCGATAACTTGAAACCATTTATAGCAAGTAATTTCAGGAATCTCTACTCATGGCTTCATCAACTTATTATCAAAGAAATTATTCTTTGTTTGATTTTGTTTGTTATAAGCTATTTTGTTTTCGTAAACGTCATCTTTAATGGCCCATTAGCCTGGTCTGAAGATGAAACCTGTTTTCTTAGCTGATAACTGCATTATCAGTTTTGCAACTTTTGGGAGCTGGTAAATTTTAACCGACATATCAGTATTTGTTAGATGAGCTGTCTTTGTTCACTCATTTATGTTGTTACTTTGTTTAAAAATTCTATTTGTAAGTTCAGGACGCTGTTGAATATGCTGAATGTGAAGCTGTTGTCAAAGACTTTCCTCCATTTAGAGAGGCGATGAAAAAAAGAGGTATTGAAGACATGGACCTTCTGATGGTTGATGCCTGGTATGCTAAGACGAAGATACAATTTTTTTTCTCATATTATTGGCTGGGAAGTTGCAATTGGATGGTGTGAAGTTATTGATATTTCATGTACATATTTATGCTGCAGGTGTGTTGGTTACCACAGTGATGCTGATGCTCCAAGCAGAAGACTTGCTAAACCTCTTATATTTTGTAGAACTGAAAGTGACTGCCCAATGGAAAATGGTTATGCACGTCCAGTTGAGGGCATCCATGTTCTTGTTGATATGCAAAACATGAAGGTCATTGAATTTGAAGACCGTAAACTGGTTCCCTTACCTCCAGCTGATCCATTGAGGAACTATACTCCTGGTGAAACAAGAGGTGGTGTTGATCGAAGTGATGTGAAACCTTTACAAATTATCCAGCCCGAAGGTCCAAGCTTTCGTGTTAATGGACACTATGTAGAATGGCAGAAGGTACATGATGACTTGTTAAATTTAACTGTTATTAAGTTCAGAAAGTTATGATGAAGAACCTGATTCTATTCATGCTGGTTGACAGTGGAACTTTCGCATTGGATTCACTCCTAGGGAGGGCTTGGTTATACATTCTGTTGCCTACGTTGATGGTAGTAGGGGGAGGCGACCTTTAGCCCACAGGTTAAGCTTTGTAGAGATGGTAGTTCCTTATGGAGATCCAAATGAACCACATTACCGTAAAAATGCATTTGATGCAGGGGAAGATGGCCTTGGTAAAAATGCACATTCTCTAAAAAAGGTTTGTTAACTACTTTGCCCAGTCTGCAGCAAATTAAATTATATATTTTTCTGTTGATTTGATAATAATAAAAACTACCATTGCAGGGCTGTGATTGTTTGGGCTTTATTAAATACTTTGATGCACACTTTACAAACTTCACAGGAGGTATTGAAACAATTGAAAATTGCGTATGTTTGCATGAAGAGGATCATGGAATTCTATGGAAGCATCAGGATTGGAGGACAGGTTTAGCAGAAGTGCGAAGGTCTAGGCGGCTGACAGTGTCCTTTATTTGTACTGTTGCTAATTATGAATATGGATTTTTCTGGCACTTCTATCAGGAAAGTTTTATCCTATACTTTTTATGTTCCATCCATATACATCTATGCTAATTTAGATGTTTCACCTGTGAGCTATGAGAAGGTGCCTGTCGCAATATGCATAATTTTACAGCGTCTACACTATTTTATGGACCAACGACAGTTTAATCTATGAACTTTATGGGATACTAGGGCTTCCTTTATATACCTATCTGCACCTATTCTCCAAATGTTGATTTAAGCCAAGTGATAGATTGTGTTCTGTGTTGTCATTGGTTGTACTGTTCACTCTTAAGAATGAAAATGACATGTAAGTTTGCTGTTACAGGATGGAAAAATCGAAGCTGAAGTTAAGCTTACAGGAATCCTTAGTTTAGGAGCATTACAACCTGGGGAGACTCGGAAATATGGCACTACCATTGCCCCGGGTCTTTATGCACCAGTTCATCAGCACTTTTTTGTTGCTCGTATGGACATGGCTGTTGATTGCAGACCTGGTGAAGCTTTCAATCAGGTACTATGCATTGAATTTATGTGCTCCTATTTCAAATTTTAAAGTGCTAAGGTTGTGCAATGCCTGCTAGTCAATTGCGAGTGTGTGTGTTAAAAGGAGGATTCTATTAGAGAACAGAATTGGGTGTTACTTTTGTAGAGTTTCAGAATTTTTTAAAGTAGTTTTAGAAGATTCAGAAAGGCATGACATTTCTGCAAATGAATACAATGCCTCATTAATATCAACGCTTCTGTAGTCAATCACCAAGATTTCTCGGCCACCATGAGATGATGCACCTCATTGCAAGCTACATCGTCGTAGTCTTTGTTTCATAATTCCTCAATTCTGAATTGTTAATAAAAGTTCGATGTATATTTCTGGAAAGGTTTACTTTTAAAAAACTACAATATGCCCCCGTTTTTATATGTATATAATCTATTTATTTATGTTTTCATTCGTGCAGGTTGTAGAGGTAAATGTTGAAGTTGAGAAACCTGGGGAGAAAAATGTCCACAACAACGCATTTTTTGCCAAAGAGACACTGCTCCGATCAGAATTGCAAGCAATGCGTGCTTGCAATCCACAAACAGCTCGCCATTGGATTGTAAGTCATTCTTTCTACTACTCTGTAGCACTGCTCTTCATGAGTCATTAATAAGGACTGCTACAATTGCTTCTTTCATTGAAATGCTTCATGTTGGATGTATTTATTCTGGCATATTGTTTGCTTCACTTCATTACTGTATCCATGGTATATTACTGGGATCCAAGACTCCTGGTTTTAATTATATGAAATGGCGAATAGGGAGTGCTAGTACTGAAAAAAGAGAAGTCTATGCTCACGTGACAGTGGGTCTGTCATCCAGAGTAGATATTTTATAATTTATGCTGATATGTACTTGCATTTAGAAAAATCTCATGTTTAACCATTTCATGCTATTTATTCTTCAGGTTAGAAACACTAGAACAGTAAACAGAACTGGACAATTAACAGGCTACAAGCTTGTACCTGGTTCCAACTGTTTGCCATTGGCTGGTTCAGAGGCCAAGTTTTTAAGGCGAGCTGCATTTTTAAATCACAATCTTTGGGTTACACCTTACACACGTGGCGAGATGTTTCCTGGAGGAGAGTTCCCTAATCAAAATCCACGTGTTGATGAAGGACTGGCTACATGGGTTAAGCAGAATCGACCCTTGGAAGAAACTGATATAGTTCTTTGGTTAGTTGAAAATATCTTCTCTCAGTTTGTTTCTAAATCACTCCTTCGTTCATCTTCTTTTGGATTCTTCATTTTATTATTCAGATGACATGGTCTTTGACTGCATGCTATTTTTGAAAGGCCAAGGTGGCAGACACACGTCTGTGATGAATGTGCTGGACTAACCCACTAAAATGGTAGTCGTTACTTGACATGCTGAGCAGTTGTTCCATAGTGACCATGAAAACATAACCAGCTTCATAATTTGCGATACCTCATATTGTTTGTAGATTTTAATTTAACATTTACAAGCTAAGCGTCACGGAAACTCTTCCATGTGTTATATCTGATTCTGTTTATAACAGGTATGTATTTGGGATCACACATGTTCCTCGGTTGGAAGATTGGCCAGTCATGCCAGTGGAGCGCCTAGGCTTTATGCTTATGGTAATTACTTAGCACACACAATCCCATCTCTTTCCTCAATGTCTTCGAAACTTCTCTGTTGGTGCTCATGAATATTGTCTTACCAATGAAACAGAATGTTGCTAAATTTGTATAGATTTATTGCAAATGGCGGTGCAAGTGCTAAAAATATTGGTCAGGTCCTCTAAAAATTCAGTTCGCTCTAATCAGATCATTCTCGTGGATTTTCTTGATTGATCAAGAGCATCATATAAGATATTTAATGACTATTTGAACAAGTAATAACTAGCATTAGATTAGATATCCAATCACTATGGCGGTGAGAAATTTGGTCCAATACTTCACATGTTCGATTACATTATGATCTTCTTTGTGCACGTCCTATATTTTTCTCAATCTGCTGGTGTTTGTGAAATGTAGCCTCATGGGTTTTTCAATTGCTCTCCGGCTGTGGATGTTCCTCCCAGCACATGCGAATTGGATGCCAAAGACAATGATGTTAAAGACAATGGTGTAGCGAAACCACCTCAAAATGGGGTTCTAGCCAAGCTCTAAGCCAATTACAAACCACTGTAGTCTTCACCAGTAATCAGAAGCACAAAACCTTTGAATTTGATGTGGTGCGGGGAAGGAACTGAGGAAGCAAGTGCTAACCAACATGCTAGAACAATGTCACTGTTTTTTGTACATCATAAACATGTGGATTGGGTTCTTGTACTTTGATTTGACATTTTGTTGATCATTGATGTGTTATGGATTTGAATGCTGATTAGTCTATCCATGTATAAAAAACACTTTGTTTTTTGTTTTCGTTGATAGCAGTTGTTTATCTTTAACCAGTATTAGTGTTGATACATAGGTAAGTTGTGTTGAAAATCAAGGGAAGAGTGGATGTGTATTGAAAGTCTTTTTAAGCTTAAACTTGCGCATAATTATATTATTTTGTGTTTAATTTTTATCAAATAAAATAAAAATAATAAGATTCAAACTCTTGACTGCTAGTTTAACAAATCTTTAATATCATATCAAAGAATTATCTTAATAAAAATATAAACTATTACATAAAATTTCAAAATATAATTTATATTATTATCTTACTTTAATTTTCTAAATCTTCAAACCAGTCTCTATACAACTCTTATAATGTGGCCCGTGATCCCAAGAGGTTTGCTGGTAGGGGCACCCGACTAAAATTTTGCGTCTTGAAAGTAGTTTTTATACAACTCTGTGATCCCAAAAGATAAATTTGTTGGTAGGGAGAATGAACTTGAAACACTACGAGAGCAAACCCTCCAATCCCTTATCAAAAAGGGAAAGTAGAGATCAAAGATGGTGAGATCTTATCTAATTTGCAACCTAAAGTTAAGTCCAGGCTCGGTTCCAACCTCTTATAAAAATATGTAATGGACTCTGCCAGAAGACTTTAATGGTGGACTTATAAGCTGTGGTGCCTGGTCGAACCCAGAGTTTTGCTAGACCCAAGCAACAATAATACTCCTCTATGTAAATACTATACACTAAATCTTATTTGACCATAACATTTATTTTGTAAGCACAATACGCAATACACTTGCAGAAATATAGTAAGGAATACACCATAATAATTGGGTTTTAGAGATATAGCAATGTTTATTGGCGTAATATAAGGTTTTGCTGCCATGCACCCCTGCACAAACTGTGCACGTGGTGGGAGACAACAAGGGTTGGACCGTTCCACAGGGTGGTGCTCAGGCATACATTACGTGGGCTCATGGCAGGAACTTCATCGGCTGGTGATAATATTTTGAGCAAGTACCCTCTTGTCTCGTTTCAATATGTACTGTGTGATTTTCCCACAACACATTCAAGATGATTTGCAAAAAATATCATCATCTTTGATTTTATATTTTCTTTTTTACTTGCAGCTTTTGATTTTACCACCAGCGAGCACGATGTTTTCCGAATAGCAAATGGATCTTTTTTTAATCAAAGAAAACCTTATTTTTTAAAAAATATATTTTGTAGATCTAAATAAATAAAAAATATATTTTAACACAAATTGTAAATATATTTTCATATCAAAAATAAAAAAAATATCTTTTGCAGGAGTTTTAAGATTTAATAATCAATTTATTAAATCCTCGAGATTTTGAACTATATTTAAATAATTCATGAATTTAATTCATGAGAATTAATAGTAGAAATTCAAATAATAAAAATTGAACATACAAGTAGGACAATATTTAAATATCTAGAAGCAACAAATAAATTCTCAGAGTTATTCTTAGAAGTTACCGATTTTTTTGGAATATTATTTTACGATGCATGAATTGTGGAAATCCCATCTATTTTCCAAGATATATGATCATTTTAAGGTATTTACATGGGTTTTTATTCTGATATTTTATTTAAGTACTCGAGCCCATAGTAAAATTTTAAAAGCTCGATTTGTTCACATGAATAAATACTACCTATCAAAACATTTAAATCAAATCAAAATACACAAAGCATCTTAACTCAGGCAAGACATTTTAAGGGTGTTAATACATTATCTTTACATAACTAGTCCTGTACGTTTGAATCTCTAATCAGATTAGTACAACCGGGTTTTTATAGCGATCCTAAGTAATTAGATGGCAACTCCTTAATACCGACGAGACTCCTCCTAGAATGCCACTAGTCAGCCAGCAACACATGATTTGAGTCTAATTGAACATGAGTTTAACAAGTTGTCAAACCCATCGTTCTTGAGCGTAACTACTCTCTAAGTCTATTTGGCCTGAAAGTTGTTATAGACCATGTAGAGGTCATAAGGCATATATTATTTTTGTTTTAAAAAAAATCAATCCAAAAAATAAAAATTATAACTTTTTGTTCAAATACACTAATATTTTATTAGAATAACTAGAAAAATAGATTTATTTTTACTTTTAGTAATATAAAATATTAATTGTTTAACATTTTCATATTTATTAATGACATTTTTTAATTATAAATGTGATATACAAATTTTATGTTTTTACAAAGCTAATAGTTATTTCTCATTTGAGCAATATAAAATAAAATTTTGTGTTTTGATTATTATAAATAAAAAAATCTAAGATGGATGTCGTGAATTATGATTTTAATTTTTTATGAAAACAATTATAATCTTTGACACATTTCTTTTTTAAAAAAAAATAAAAACATTTTATTTTCTGAATTTTAACATTTGTTTTCTGAATCTAAGCTTTGACTAAGGTTTATCACCTTTCAACCATCAATTCTTAGAAGGAAAATGGAAAGAGAACAATTTTTTCCTTCCCCACCTTTTCTTCTCCAAAACTACCCCTCTCAACCATCCATTTCTATTGTTTTTACATTAATTTCCTATCAAATCTCTTTCTAACTTCTTATTAATCTTTTATTCCAAATGTTCTATTGGAATTTTTAAAGAAAAATTAAAGAATTTGGTCTCTCCAGTTGTCTAACCACTCTTGGCTACCAAAAGTGTATTTATATCCCTTCATATGCTACAATTTACTATAATGCTATTTTCTTTTGAATTTAGATGTTTTTTTGTTTAACTAACTATCTGATCTCATCAGTATTCTTAAAAGTAATGTCTAGGGGTTTTAATTCTTATAAATCTCTATATAAAATAAGTATCAATGTTACATTTATTATATTACCATTTTATTAAGTTTTTATTTTAACAAGGGGGTTACATTAATGATGTTTGCAAAGAATACCTAAGTATAAATGGGTGTGGTGTTTATCCATAACTATAACGGTACTAGATTGGTGGCCCATTCTATACCACAAGCTAAACTAAATACTTTCTAACATGATGGTGGAGAAAAGCTTAGGTGATGGTTGTGTTTTTTTTTTAAAAAAAAACAAGAAAATAAATGAGACTTGGTCATTGACTTGATTGGATCCAATAAACTTAATTATTGTAATATTATGGAAAAAAAGCAACAGTCATAAATAAATAAAATAAAAGAATTATAAAAATAAGCTAACACTATCATACTCAGGAAGAGAAAAAAGAAAAAACTATTGGAAACTTATCGTCACTTTGCTATGGGCATCGCCCCATAACCATGCAAACATGAGTGAATGTTCTAAACCTGAGTTAATTTCTCAAATTTGAAATCATGAAATCTTAGACCCATGTTCAATAAAAAAAAAAAACTTAGTTACCAACCAATTCAATATTAAATTATAAAATTGAAAACAAATCAATTTAAAAAATTTCCAAAGTAAACAAATTTCAATCAAAATAATAAGGATAAAATCTAATACAAAAAAAAAATAAAGAGGAAAAAATCAATAAAAAATATAAATCAAATATGACATAAAAACCAAGGAGTTTAAAATTATAAAAAAATTATAAATTATTTTAAATAAAAAAAATAATAACCAAAATAACATGAACCAAATATGAAGAATAAACAAATTGAAGGGTTAAAGGGTGAGGTGTGAAAATCTAGTAAGAGAAAAAAAATGAATAAAAAGTAATTGGTGTTGGACTAGAGGTTAACATGCAATCTGAATCACTTAAGGAAAAAGAGGTCATTATGATTTTGAACACAATAGGTAGCTACCTTTTGTTGCCTTAACCTTCACTTGCATCACCTGAAAAGAACAAAATGACATACATACCAACTAGTTTTTAAATTATATTTATTATAAAATAAACTAAAAGAGATTAGTGTTTCACCGTAGCATGTGAGTGAAAGCACTATAGATTATAATAGTGTATTTTTGAGCCAAATCGGTTTTCAGGTCAGTCGATTCGATCTATTTACCGATTTATTGAATTTTTTTAACATTATTTACATAGTAAAATAATTGTTTTAGTCCTCAAAAAAGACAAAAACAACCATAACACTAACGGGCTTTACAGGAATTTCATAATTCCTGAAAATGACTAAATACTAATTTACTCTCATATAAGACAAAACATTATTCAGGCTGAGAGGGGTACCCTGGTGATTTTCTATTTTTTAAAATGGCTAAATACTAATGTACCCCCAATAAGATAAAATATAAAAATTATCTGTAGGGGTGTTCCAGTAATTGACTATATTGTTTTTTTTATTATCTCCTGAAATTTGCACGCGTGTGGGACACACGCGGCAGAAGGGGTTCAGCCTCAAGCTTGCTTAGAGCGGCGCACGCGACTTCCTCCGTCACCTTAAAATATGCTTCCAAAGTCTCCGTCGATGCTTCGTTGTGTGGTCTTCTCTTATGGTGCAGCGAGTTTTGGACAAGGGTGCCCGGAGTCGTGACGGTGGCCGGGTGAACTTTGCTCTTTTGTTTTCTCTCTCCTACACACTAAAATACAGGAGAGGCCCCCATTTTTCTACTTTATTCACTTTAGTCCCTACGCTTTTAATTTTTCATATGATCATGATTCCTGTTATATAAGTTTTGATTTATTTAAATTGGGTTTTTGATTGAAATTAATTATATATTTAGTTTCACTTTGGTCCTTCTTCTTTTAATTTCCGGATTGAGTTTAAATACCTTAATATATTTGGAACAAAAGTTTTGATTTTTTCAATTGTATTATTTGATTGAAATTGATAATATACTTTATTTTCATTTTGGTCTTTAATACTTTTAATCCCTTTATTTTTTTATTTTCAAGTTGAATGAATTTTTTTCACTTAATAATTTCTATAGTGCAGCCAAACAAAGTAAAATCTAAAAATTAAGCGCAAGGAGTTGTATAGGGGTGTGATTGAGATTATTTTTTAAAATATTTTTTGTTCAAAAATATATTAAAATAATATATTTTTAAATTATTTTTGACATAAACATATAAAAATGATCTAAAAATATCTAAAAAAATTAATTTAAAATAAAAATAAAAATTTAGTTTTTAATTTTTTTCAAACAATTAACGAAAAGCCAAATATCTTGTTTTCAGCACTTGGAGTTTGTCTTCACTTGTCGTTTTGGCCATATACGGTAACACCATTATTATAGTAAACCAAAATAGGGAAAAAAGAATTAATAATAAACCCTAAAAGAGGAAACCTCATTTCTTTAAAATGTCTGGTTTAAAATCAGATTACCAGAAATGTAGACCACTTATTTGATAAGATGCCAAACTAGTAAAAAATTGAATAAAAGAGCATCGAACAATCTAAAGGTTCATATTTATACACAAACACCGACCTTTGGCTACCATATCTTAAAATTAAATTATTATCTGTTGATATTTTATAAGGTTAAAGATAGATTTTTTTTTCATGAAAAGTCTCTATCTTGTTACATCAAAATCTAAGTGTTCTAAAACCCATCAACCAGACACTGACTCAACTTACGTAAATTCTCATACTGACATGATTCTGCCAACTGTGCATATCTGGTTGGCTTGCTGAAAGATCGAATTGATGATTTAACCAAGTCGAAGTTCAAGCATCCTATCCTATATTTTCTGCCCGTTTGAAGATTCGCCCATGGCGCTGAGTCACAAGTCAGCACACCTATAAAGTCCGCAGCCTCCATCTCCTCCTCTACTTCCTTCTTTGTTAGTAATCTGTCAGCCAAAGTGAAACCAGTCATCAACTCCTGGATTGTCCAAATTCGTGTCAGTACAGTACGAGGTTAGAAGACTTGGGCTGTCCAATTCAGTTAACAAAAATGTACAGTGCTGCTGCGGATACTTCTACATCACTTCCTCCTAATGGAGTGGAGGAAAAAACGGTGCTAGAAGAACTCTCTCTTCCAATTTTACTGGCAGATCGTGTCTTCAAATCAGCCCAGGAAGCTGAATCTTCAAAGCAAGACTGTTCCGACTTAGCAAAACAACTTGACCGCCTTTCCCAAATGCTCCGCTCTGCCGTCCGCCTTGCCATCTCCACTCCTCTCTATGATCGTCTTTGTTAGCAAAAAAGAATAAAGATGAAAATAAAAAAAATCCTGAAGAACAAACAGTTACTGTTCAAATCAGTAATTGAGTTCTTGTGTAAAACCCAGAAAAACAGATACTATAGCGATCAAAGAACAACAACCTCTGTTTTTCTAAAACCGTGAGACACAAGGCAAATCACACGCAGACAATTTTGCTTGGAAAATTAGGAGCAGAATCATAAAGTTACTGCCATCCCTTGAGTTTATTTATAGAAGAAAAACTGAATACAAAGATAGAAATTCCAGTCCATTACAATCTCTTCTACTGAACTGGAAAATAAACAGAACAGGAAAGAAAACTAACTAGCTAAATAGGAAAATTAACTTGCTGAGATCAATACAATTTGATCCCCAATGAAAACATAAACTAGATAATTAAAACACTCCTAATGATCTTCAATTTCTTCAATTGTAGCCTTGGAATCAATGTCTTCAATCTTCAATCTTCAACACTCCTTCTTGATTCCAAGACTGCATAGCTGCACATTCCAACCTTCACCCTTAAATCTTCAAACCTGTCTTTAGTAAGAGATTTGGTAAACAAATTATCCAATTGCTCTTTAGTAGGGACGTATTTCATCTCCAATTCCCCTTCAGTTTGGAACTGTCTGATTGCATGAAACTTTATCTTCATGTGCTTGATTCTGTTATGGAATACAAAATTTTTGGAGTTGCGATAGCAGCCATGTTGTCACACATTAAATCTGTGAGATCAGTTTGTTCAAAACTTAACTCTCCCAATATTTTTCTCAACCACACTAGCTGATTTGCTGCAACATATGCAGAATATATTCTGCTTTAGTAGTGGAATGGGCCACCACTGTTTGCTTCTTTGAGTTCCAGCTGAAGATTGTTCCACCCATTGAAAAACAGAAACCAGAGGTGCTTGTCATCTCTTCATCACTCCTTGCCCAGTCACTATCTGAAAAACCAACTAGATTAGTGATATTTGTATTGATGAAGTTCATCTTGAAGTCAAGTGTCCCTTTCAAATATCGCAAGACCCTTTTTGCAGCAACAAATTGGATTTGACTTGGGTTTTGCATAAATCTTGACAAGTAGTTGACTGTGAACACTATGTCTGGATGTGTATCAGTCAAGTAGAGAAGACTTCCAATCAAACTTCTATAAGTTCTTCCATAAGCCTGTGGGGATCCATCATCCTTTGACAGTCTTTGACCTACTGTCATTGGTGTGCTGACAGGTTTGCAATTGTTCATTGCAAACTTGTCCATAATCTTCATGGTGAAGTTCTTTTGGCACAAAAAACTACCTTGCTTTGATTGTCTGATTTCCATACCAAGAAAGTATGATAGCAACCCAAGTTCATTCATTTCGAACTTGGTCTTCATGTTGAGCTTAAACTCCTTCACTAAATCTTCTTGATTTCCTGTAATCAGCAAGTCATCAACATACACAGACACAATTAGTATATTATTAACAACCCTTTTTACATACAGAGTGTGTTCATTCATGCTTCTTTCAAATCCAAAGTTTAGAAGATAGTCATCCAATTTGCTGTACCAAGCTTTAGGAGCTTGTTTCAATCCATACAATGCTTTCTTCAATAGATACACTTGGTTTCTTGATGTGTCCACTTCGAAACCTTCAGGTTGCTTAATATATATCTCTTCATTTAATGTTCCATTTAGAAACGCAGACTTGACATCCAACTGACACACAAGCCAGCTTGTTTGTGCAGCCAAGATCAACAACAGTTTGATGGTGTCCAGTCTTGATACAGGTGCAAATGTATCATAGTAATCGATTCCTGGTTCTTGAGAGTATCCCTTTACTACAAGCCTAGCTTTGTGCTTGTTTATGCTTCCATCTGCATTTAATTTGATTTTAAAAATCCACTTTACTCCAATGACATTTTTATGAGAGGGTCTGTAACTAATTTCCAGGTTTTATTTTTCTTAATCATCATCAATTCTTCTTTCATTGCTGTCATCCACACATGTGAATTCATGGATTCTTCCATATCAATAGGTTCTGTTTCAGCAAGGTTGCATCTTTTATAAATGTCACTTAACATTCTGGTCCATCTCACAGACATGTTTTCAGGATCTTCTTCTTCTGCAGTTTCAATTTCACACTGAATTTCAGTGTTTGATGTCTCATCTATTATAGCATCCCAATTCCATACTTTATTTTCATCAACTTTTACATCTCTAGCAATTATGACTTTATTTGTTTTCAAGTCATACGCCTTATAACCACTAGATTTAGTATTGTAACCAATCAAAATCCCAACCTCAGATTTTTGATCAAGTTTCTTTCTCTTAATGTCAGGCTGTAATACATAACAAGGGCTGCCAAAAATTCTTAAATGTTTAAGATGGGGTTTGAAATCATACCAGCATTCAAAAGGTGTTTTATCCCCTAGTACTTTAATCACCATTCTGTTCAAGAGATATGCTGATGTGCTTATTGCTTCAGCCCAGAATTTTAATGGCATTTTCTTCTCATAAAGTAGACATCTTGCCATCTCCATCAAGGTTCGGTTCCTCCTTTCACTTACCCCATTCTGTTGAGGGGTATATGGAATAGTTAATTGATGCTTGATTCCTTCCTTTTCCAAGTAATCTTTAAGTTTTCGAGAGGTGAATTCCCCTCCATTATCAGACCTCACCATCTTCAGTTTGCATCCTGTTTCCCTCTCAACAACAACCTTGTATCTTAAGAATACATCAGTTACTTCACTTTTATTTTTGAGAAAATATACCTAGCAAAATCTGCTATAATCATCCACAAACAATAAGAAATATCTAGCACCATTCAAAGATTCAGTTTGCATTGGTCCACATACATCTTTGTGAATCAATTGAAGTTTAGAAGTTGCTCTAAGTGTGCTGCCATTAAAGCTACTTCTGGTTTGCTTTCCCAGCTGACATGCCTCACATACATCACCATGTTCTTGTATTTTAGATAAACCTAAGGCTATTTGTTGCTTAACCATCTTTTTCAAGGTTGTATAGTTAAAGTGTCCCATTCTTTTATGCCACAACACAAAATTTATATTGTCACATATGCTTATGTTTGGAATTTTTTCTTTCCATTCAAGGTAGAAGCTTCCATTAGTCATCTTAACAAAAAAATAGTATGTTCTCATCACTATCTTTGATTATGCATATGTTGCCAATGAAAAATAAAGAGTGCCCTTCTTCAAGCAATTGCCCCACACTAACCAAATTTTATTTAATTTTAGGTACATATAACACATCATCAAAAATTCATGTACCTGACAGTGTTTCAATTTCAACATCTCCTCTGCCTTTAACTTCAACATATTGTCCATTCGCAACTCTCACTTTGGACATATATTTTGAGTCAAAATTATTGAAGAGTTGTATATCTGCAGACAAGTGATTAGTGCACCCATTATCAACAATCCAATTTGGTTTTCTTACCTCTATTTGGCTGCAATTGTGTTCTTGAATAGTCATGAACAATTGCTCTTCCTTGACTTCTGAGGTATCTGCAATGTAGGCTTGTTTCGCATTTGTTGAGTTGTTTTTGCAGTATTTTTGAATGTGCCCAAATTGTTTGCACTTTCTACATTGTGTATTCTTGAGCCAGCACCATGATTCAAGGTGATTGTTCTTGTGACAATATTTGCAGGTGGGGAATTGTTCTTTCTTGTCCTTCCCTCTTGAGTTGTAATTATTAGCAGAATTGTGATTATTCTGCCAAGTCTTTGTCTACCATGTTTTTCCAGTATCCCTCCTTACCTCTTGATTGTCTCTGTAGGAATTCTGGGGACGATGAGCTCGTGGTCTTCCTTTGAACCCTGCCACGAAAGCCTCTTCACTTGCGCTTTCATGCCTAAATGCTTGCCTTTGCTCCACTGCTTGAAGAGCATTGATCAAGTCTTGAAGACTCATCTCTGTGAAGTCTTTAGAGTCTTTTAAAAAACAGATTTTGTTCTCAAATCTTTCAAGTAAATTGACGATAACTTTTTCCACCACTCTTGAGTTCTGAACATCTTCTCCCAAAAGTCTCATTTGATTGACTAATTTGGAGATATTAGAGGAAAATTCTTTGATTGTTTCTGTCTCCCTCATCTTCAGCCCTTCGAACTGCCTCTTTAAGTTCAGAATTTGCATTCTTTTAGATTTTTCGTCACCTTGGAATTCAGCTTTTAATTTATCCCAAGCTTCCTTCCTTGTTTCACAAGCCATGATCCTTGTGAATATTTCTTCACTTGCTGCATTGTGGATGCAAGTGAGTGCTTTGAAACCCTTGGCTTTCTCTTCATTAAATAACTTGAGCTGAGTAATCGTGGGATTGTTATTCAGGGGAGTTGGTTGTTTGTTGCTCTCCACAATTTCCCATAAATCGAATACCTTGAGATAAGTAGCCATTTTCATAGCCCACACACTATAATTTGAGCCTGTGAACACAGGTGATTTTGTCGAAAAAGCTGAGGAATCCATGTCTGTCGATGCAGTTTGATTGATATTCCTTTCTGAAGATTTTCTAGGGAAAAGAACTAGGACAATAATTGATAATTACTGTTAATTTCGTATCACTTAAAGAACAAATCAAGCTTATTTTCTTGATTTAATTTTTGGACTCTCATGTTTCACTCATCTCCCATTCAAAGCTAAATAACTTTGAAATCCTGACGTTTTGATTCTCTCGTGTTTCTCTCAATTTCCCTTTCTAAAATTTAAATCTACTCTGATACTATGTTAGAAAAAAAGAATAAAGATGAAAATAAAAAAAAACCTGAAGAAAAAACAGTTACTGTTCAAATTAGTAACTGAGTTCTTGCATAAAACCCAGAAAAACAGACATTGTAGCGATTAAAGAACAACAACCTCTGTTTTTCTAAAACCGTGAGACACAAGACAAATCACACACAGACAATTTTGCTTGGAAAATTTAGGAGCAGAATCATAAGGTTACTGCCATCCCTTGAGTTTATTTATAGAAAAAAAACTGAATACAAAGATAAAAATTCCAGTCCATTACAATCTCTTCTACTGAACTGGAAAATAAACATAACAGGAAAGAAAACTAACTAGCTAAATAGAAAAATTAACTTGCTGTGATCAATACAATTTGATCCCTAATAAAAACATAAACTAGATAATTAAAACACTCCTAATGATCTTCAATTGTAGTATTGGAATCAATGTCTTCAATCTTCAACAGTCTTCTACGCCGTATCGCTTCCGAGATCACCAAAAACCTTGACCATGCACGAACTCCTGTCCGCAAATGCAAGAAACATAGTGGGGTATTTAGTCAAGTGTTTTCTATCACTACAACTGCTGATTTTCGAAAGGTGTCGAGTCTTTTAGAGTCTTCTATTGGTGATATGAAATGGTTACTTTCAATTTTTGAGTCTGATGGTGGTGCTCATTTGTCTTTGCCCCCTATTGCTAGCAATGATCCTATTCTTGCTTGGGTTTGGTCTTCTATTTCTGCTGTTCAAATGGGTCAAGTCAAGGACCGTGATGGTGCCGCCAATCAACTTGCTTCGTTAGCGCTTGATAATGACAGAAATAAGAAGATGATTGTTGAAGAAGGTGGGATTTTTCCTTTGTTGAAGTTGCTTAAGGAAGGTGCTTCTGCAGAGGCACGAATTGCTGCTGCCACTGCACTTTTTAATAGTGCTAATGGTAAACAGAGAGTCAGGTTGATTGTTGAAGCGCTTGAGACTTCGATGATTGTTGGGGTTTTAGGGGATTCACCAATAAAGGTTCAGATTTCGGTGGCTAATTTGGTGGCGAGAATGGCAGATTTGGATGATTACGCACAGGAGGAGTTTATGAGATTGAATGTGACAAGACCATTGATGTCTTTGTTGTCTAATCATTTGGATTTGGAAGAAGTGAGTGATAAACCTGTTAAAACTAGTATTCCCTCGATTGTCGAAATGAACCAAAGATTAGCTTATAAGAATATTAATGCTAATTATAATACGGACAGTAGTAGCCATGGTGGTTCACATAATAAGGGGAGGGAAATGGAGACACCAGAGGTGCAGCTTAAGCTTAAGGTTAGTTATGCAGAGGCATTATGGAAACTGTCAAAAGGGAGTTTGTGTAATAGCAGGAAGATTACTGAGATGAAAGGCTTGCTTTGTTTGGCAACGATTATTGAGAGGGAAAAGGGGGAGTTGCAGTTTAATTGTCTGATGACCATTTTGGAGATCACGGCGGTGGCAGAGTCCAATGCTGATTTTAGAGACGCAGCTTTTAAGCCTAATTTGCCTGGTGGAAAGGCGGTTTTGGATCAGCTTTTAAGAGTGATTCAAGAAGAAAGTGATCCAAAATTGCATATTCCTGCTATTAGGTCTATTGGTTGCTTGGCTCGAACATTTTCTACAAGGGAGACTCGAATAATGGGGCCTTTAGTTTCTCATCTTGGTAATAAGAATGTGGATATCGCTACAGAAGCTGCAATGGCCTTGGGGAAATTCGCATGTCCAGAAAATTTCAATTGTTCAGAGCATTCAAAAGCAATTATAGAGTTTAATGGGGTTCCCCATTTAATGAAATTACTACGGTCTGGAGATCAGGCTCAACTACAGGGAGTTGTATTATTATGCTACCTCGCATTGAATGCTGGGACCAGTAAGGCTCTTGTACAAGCACGCGCTTTGAATGCTCTTGAGGGGACAGCTCGATCTGTTTTAGCTCATCATCCTGAAATGAAGGGTTTGGTTGCCAAGGCCATACACCTCCTCATTCGTTATCAGGCTGGAGCTACTCTCAGCAGACAGTCTCTGGCATCATAATTACCACTGCTTCCAAAACAATTCATCCTTGTGAGTATTGTAGTATACATTGGACTAGATTCTTATAGCCAATTGAAGAAAACTTGGTTGATTAGGACATGATTGCTGAGCTAGATTCAGTGCATGCTTGAGAATTGTATCAGATTTCAGTTCCTCCTAATGGAACTAGGTTTCCTAGCTTTACTGCTCATTAATGTCAAGTTTTTTGTTTGCGCTGCAGTTTAAACATTTATATTCAACCTTGCTTTACAGCTCTGAAGATACCCCTGCATCAGGATTGGTTTGGTTTACAGCTTGCAATTTAATAAGCTTGTGGTAAGCAACCTTCGAATGAATTTCTCCAGAATTGTGGTTTCAATGTTCTTAAAAATTTCTATCTTGATGTTTTTTTCTTTCTTGAAGATATGATCACAGCATGTCCTTGGTGATTTTTACTTCCGTAGTTTCTGTCTCTGTTGGATATTGTTCCACAACAGTAACCATTTGCAGCAATCCAAACACCTCACGAGGATGCATACTATATTTCCAGTGATGGTATGATATCTTATCCTTCTTTTTTGCCATTTGAATAGATTGAGTTAGGAGTAGTAGTGGTTTACCATGTTTTTTTTTCAAGTTTTAGCCAATTTGATTATTGATTGGCGAACAGGCTCATATGAATGGCCTTGTATTGTTATGCTACCAAGCAATAAAGGTTGGGAAGAGTAAGGCTCTTGAGAAATTGTGGACTTTGAATGCTCTTGATGGGGCGACACTTTCTCTGTGGATGAACAAACACGATCACTTTTCTCTTTTTTTCTTAATAACCGAGATGCCCGGGCTAGTTTGCGCACAACTCTACTAAATCTTCATGTTTCTATGTTTGTGTCCACAGAAATTACCCACACAACAACAGAGTAAGCTACTAGTTTTTATACTAAGAGACATGGCCTCAAAGAAATGTAATCAGTTGGATTTAAACCCTGAATCTTAAAGCGAGCATACCTTTTAAGCACAAGATCTTTAACAATAGGCCATCCCATAGACAGACAGCCGTTTGCAACATAATGAATACCATTGATTTTACAGCCAAAAAAACTCATCCTTGTAAGTGTTGCTGTGATATATGTTAAATGAAATTCATAGTTGTGAACAAAAAGATGACTTTGATGGTTAAGAGATGGTTGTACAACAAGGTTGATTGTAACAGAGACAAGTTGCTCGTCTTGTTGTCCTTTCCTTGCAGCAAAACACCTTGTCTCGAGTCTCTGAAGATGCTCCTTCTGTAGTATTGCTTTTGGTTTATATCTTGAAAATTAACAGGCTCGAGGAAACCAATCTTTAGCTATAGATTTTGCTCGGAGATGTAGTTAACCACAGCTTGATCTACCTGATTATTTTTTACCCAGAAGCTCATCATATCTTGAATATTCTGTGGTTTCACAATTACGGGCAACAATACATATGCTGATAGCTTGATTATGTTGGTAAAAATGACTATTTGGTCTTCATTCTCGGACTTTTTATGGGATCAAACAAGCCGATGTAAGGAAGCTCAGAAAGTGTTAATTTTAGCTGAAACTCACGTAGTTATCCTTGCATTTTGCTCCACGATTGTAGCAAATGGAGAGAGCACGATTTATAATCACAGAAGGCGCTGATGGACCTGGCCAAAAACCTACAGAATCTTAACTCAACCATTTAAAAAATATACCACGGGTTTTTTTCAATGTTTAGTTGGAAAAAACCAAAAAAAAAAGAGGGTGGGCTCAACTCAAAGGCGCAATTAGCTCAGTGGGCTTGGTTCAATTTCTTGGTGATGTTCTCTGTCAGAAGGCCGATCTCTTTTGCTTGGGAATTTAGCACCAAGCTAATTGATATACCGATTGTCAACCTCCCTTTCTTCAATTCAACAAGACCCTTTATGTATAGTAGCAGGTAGAATCCATGATGTTGCGCAGCAGGAAGCTGGTTAAATTCAATTATGAAGCTGGTTAAATTCAATTATGAGGAGGTGAAAGGATGTGTTTAATTCCATAGCAACATTTTTATTCTTTTTCTTACAAGGTTCAAGGCCAGATTTTATCGTCAGATCCTTAAACATGTATATGCTTGAATCCTACTTCACTATGATGCTCTGCGATCAACTTCTCTGTTGATTAAATCAAAAAGCTGCTTCCGAAAAAAGGCTGAATAGGGATTGGGGCAAGGAAAGCTAGAAAAGGACTCCTTGTTGATTATCTGATAATTCAGTCTGCTGCTTTTCAGCAATTTGCTTTTGTGTTTGCTATCGCCATACATACACCCACCTCACACTTCCTTCACCAGGGTATCTTTTTTTCCATGCCACCATGAATTTTTCATGTCCCAGTTAACCATCAAACTCTTTTGTTCCAAGTTTACACATCTCCAAATTTGAAGAGCTTGCTTATATTGCCTGCCAACAATACCTGTCAAGTTTAAGCAGAATATATTCCTATTAGCATGTTAGTCAAGGGCACGGCCAAAAGTTTACTGATTTTCCTTTTGTTTAAGCTTTCTCCTGATACTTTTTGCGTGTCAATTGTAAGCAATGTTCAACTCAAAGCACCATTATTCAAAATATGAAAGGAAACGCTTGCTCTCACCTACCATCAATATTTAACTAGAAATTGTTGAAGAAATAATCATGAATCATGTTATTAGAAGTTTCTTCATTCATATATTAAGAAACAGGCAATCAATAGGAACATGAAAACACTTTTTTCTATTTCCATTAGACTTTGTCATCAGGTTAGGTTAACTTTGATGAGAAGTTACAAAAGAAGCTTTGAATTTAAGAAATCACTCGATGTTCTTTATTGAAATTCAAGGTTTTCAGCCAAAGCTTCGTGTTTGAAGCCATCACTTTACTGCTAAGCCTAACAGAAAATTACTGATGAGAATTTATCTTTTTTTTAATCTAATATTCGCAGAATCAGAAACATTCTGAATTATGATTGTCTTTTTTTATATATATATAATAGAGATCTCTATCTCTTTCAGAAAGTGTATTTTTTAGATTTAAATAAGTGAATAAAACTATGATTGTCTTAAATTTTTATAACGAATACATCTCCTGACTTAAATTTTAAATTTACTATGCAGATTATAAACTCTTTGTAATCACAACATGTTCTTATTACGGACAAATTATGATCATCTTGTGTACAAGTATATTGCAAGTTTTTTGTTGTTTGGAATACCATCAAGGCTGCGATGCATGGGCTTTTTATTTATTTATTTATTTTTATTTATTTTCAATTCAATATTGCTAATAATAGACTTTTCTATATTTCTTAATTGAAGGGCATAGTTTCCTATTTAAAAACAGTTTCTTTTATTTCTCCTATTTTGTATTATTATTATTTTCAAGCTTTTTATTTTTATATATTAATAGCCTAAGTAGCCTTTTGGAAAATAGTCTTCTTATTTTTTTTTCTATCATATATTATTATGAATTTTTTACCTTTTCTTTTTATATTAATCGTAGTAATAAACTTTGAATAATAAAAATTAAATATTTGAATATCTCCTTGTAATTATATGTTTTTAGTCATTGAGGGTTAACTTATAATAAATTTAATTATTCCTTGTTTCTGATCACATCAATTTCTATCAAAGCTCAATTATTTTATATATATTTTTAAATTATATTGTTGAATAACCATGAACGAAAAGATCATATAGTATGATGTGGTCAAAGTTGAAAGGAACAGGGGAATATTTTTCACCATTTTTCTTTAAGGTTTGAACTCGAGATGAGTTTCTTATAATCCTATAAAATACTTTAACCTAATAGTATTATGTTATTGAGATTTGAACCGGATGATGTGTTCCTTCTAATTTGTTAAGATTGATGCAAGAGCTTTTTGAAAAGAAAAAAAAAATACTTTTATTCCTTTTGATTTAGTTTAGGAATTTTATTTTTTCTACTCAATATTATTAGGTTTTTCTAATTTTTCTATTTAAAAAGAATAAATTTATATATATATATATATATATATATATATATATATATATATATATATATATATATATAGGTTTTTTTTATTTGAAAAAAATTATTTTTTATTTTATTTTTTTCTATATAAAGGTTTGGTATAGTTTTTTTAACAAGTAGAGTTTAATTAATAATAAATAAATATTTTAGATATTTTCTCATGATGATATTAATCATTCGAAGGTTTTAATTTATAACAAACAATTCCATACCTTGTTAGTATAAGCTTGAGGCTAGATTCATTTTATATCATGAAAACAATTCAATTAATGAATTCTTTTAAATTATTTGTCTGTGAACCCTTTTGAATCTTATGTCATGTTTGTTATTGTATTTTTAAAAATATTTTTAAAATTTTTATTTTTATTATTTATTGATATTTTTAGATCATTTTCATGTTCTGATGTCAAAAATAATTTTTAAAAAAATAAAAAATATATAATTTTAATGTATTTTTAAATAAAAAATAATTTTAAAAATAATTTCAACCATATCTCTAAAAAATCACGTACACAAGCAATCTCCTATTAGATGGATTAGAAGTTAAAATGGGTTATCTTACTTCCAGCCTTGAATACACAAAGTATAATAATAATTATTATTTTAATTCCATTAAAATATCAACATATCAAAAGAATTCAATTACATAGAAGTAAGCACACATGTAAGCATGCATGGATTCCTTGAACATCATAGCTTTTATTGTAAGGTGAAGAACTTGAATTTTACGGGCTATATTTTTTCGAGATAATATTTTTTTAATATAAAAACTAATAGCTTCAACACGAGAATCTAAAAAATTAATCAAATAAACACGAACTATCCCGGCCACCTAGTAAAAAAACAGTGCCCAGAAAGAATAATTATAAATCCTTATCTATCCTAATATCAAAATTTTATTGACCTAACGATAATGAATTTGAATTTCATAATTTTTATTTTATTTAATAAAAATCAAACACAATATAATAAGGATCTTTGCAAGTCTCAAGTTAAAAAAAATTCACTTAAAAATATATGTTCCAGAGTAATTTAAATCTAAATCTATTATCATTGCTCGCACCAGGGTTGTCAATACCGTTCCGTTTCGTCCAGAATGGCCGGAACATTCCGTTTCATTAAAAAAACCGAGACAAAACGGTATCGTTTTCGTCTTGGTTTTAATTCCGGCTTATTCCGCAAATTCCGGCCAAATTCCGACCGGAACGTTTCGGTACCGTTCCGGCTTTAAAATCGTCCTTATTTTGATTAACTTGTGATTTTTTTTTCTAATTTTGATATTATATTTGTTTGACTTTGTGTTTGAATTGTACAATTTAAAGTTAATCTATCTTAAATTTTAATTATGCTTCTTAAATTAATATTTTAAGTTTTTTTTTATATAATTAATTATATATAAACAGTACAACCCCGAAACGGCACGCCAAAATGCTCCAAAACCGAAACGTTTTATATCAATAAAAAACCAGAACGACGATCGGAACGGTATTGACAATCTTAGCTCACACACTTGTCTTGTTGTTCATATGCTCCTTTTCCCTCGCTCCTTTACTTGGCCTCCTAAACGGTGCCCTAACTCATTTTCCGAGTGCTAAACACTCCCTGAGATTAAGAATGAGCAGCTCACAAAAAGCCTGAAATGAGGCAAAAGCTGCCTTTTTACCAGTCGAGTTAACATACATAAAGTTCATGATGGCTGTGCAAGCTGCCATCATTGTGAACTTGGACTTGCAAAAGCATATGTCAATTGCATTAACATTATGATCCATCGTTTTACCCGTCAAGAATCATCATATATATATACTTGATATACAGAACTTAATAACTTGCTTCTTTTCATAAATAATTTTTATTTATTTAATTAAATATGCGTACAAATTTCTTATATTTTTCTTTGTTAGAAAAATATATTGAAAACAAGTATATATCTAACTCACTGTAAAACACAGTTAATATATTTTTATTAATTCTTACAAACTTTGACAACAATAAAAGAGATGTCGCATATGTTTAATGGTATGATTAAAGTTATTTTTTTATAGTATTTCTTATTTAAAAATATATTAAAAAATATTGTTATTTTTATAAAATTCATTTTTAACATTAAAATAATCTAAACTCACTGTTTTTTAATTTAATATAAAAATAAAAATAATTTTTTTTAAAAAATATTTTTAAAATATAATATTAACTGCACTTACCAGGAGATTCCAATTCAACAATTTTTATTCAAAGATAATCGACGACCACAAACTTAAATTAGTTTAAATAGTCTCCACTCCAGATTGTCAAGGGGCAAAGATAAAAATCAACATCAAATTTGAGAAATAATAAAAACATATTTGTTTTATAAAAAAAATATCAGAGAACTATAATTTTGAAACAGAAGCAAACTGGGCATAATTTGCAGATAATATTACTAAATAGCTTTGAAAGTTGGCCTCCATGTATAGTAGATTTTGTCATCAATTAAGAGTGGAGCTCTAAATTATCCTTTTGAATTGAGCTTCAACCCGTAATCCCATATCAAAATTATAATTTTATGCATCGGTCCATGCTTGTCAGCAATAAATCATGATCTGAATTTCAGAGCATGTACAATTAGTAGTTTAATAAAAAATATCATGATGTGAACCAGTTATATTAATTTAATTCCATTTCGACTGAAATATTTCGTACTGGTTAAAAAAATAAAATGATATAGTTTTTACTTTGTTTAAAATTTCAGCTTCTTCTATAAATTCTGACTAAATTTTGATTGGAACATTCCGGTTTCGTTCTGTCCATTTCATTTCAGTCAAATAGTATTTTTTAAATAATGAATAATTTTACATTATCAATCATATCTCTTAATCCGATCATTAGATTGAAATGAAATTTTATGATGAGTCTCTTGATATATATATATATATATATCAAGAGACTCATCATAAGAATGTAACGACCTTGCGAGATTGATAATGACATTCTTGTAATATTATACAAGTTCATAATTTTGTTTAGAAAAATCATTTTATTGAGTCTTTCTTTAAATTAATTTTTTTCTTAATTTCATTATTCAACAACGAGTTTATTATAAATTAAACTTTATAATTTGATTTGATTTGCTTTATTTAAGGTTATCATAGTCTTATAATGGATGTCACATATTTAAAAAGTTAGCCTAGGTTGACTCAAGTTGATTCAATTTATCATTGTTTCAATAATTTTTTAAGATGTCAACTTGATTCTTTTAATTAATTTTTCATATTATCTTTAAACTCATCAAGTTGGTTGAGTTATATCAGTTCAACTCTTATTTTTTTTTATTTATGTTTGAAATTTAAATCGCATAATTTTAAATAATTTTATTTTTAGATTTGAAATAATTTTTTTCTAAAATAAAATATATATATATATAACCCTGAAACGAAACATCAAAACACTTTGAAACTAAAATATTTTATTTTAATTGAAAAATCAAAGCATCAACTAAAATAGAATTTACAACGTTGATGTGAACTTGATTAAATTGATTTTATATACCAAGCTTCTTTCTGTACATTCCTAGAAATAATTCATCTAGCAAGCTTGCAAGAGAATTGGTAGGAACTTTCAAGGATGGGATTGGTGCCCCGAGCCCAAATTTTCTCTCATTGACAGCCAGCCTGTATTGCGTGATTATAAAAATGACCTGTGCTGCGTGTGGTACGGGGGTCTTAGAAGATATATATATATATATATATATATATATATATATATATATATAGATGTGTGTGTGTGTGTGTGTGTGGATTCATGATAGGTCCTCCAATTAGATTCATGAACATTAGTGGATCTTGGTATACGTTGACTAGATTACAGGACCCCTCCATCCATGTCGGTGTAGTTTTACCCATTGGAATGCCTAAATGAGCTACCATTAGCACTTGTCGGGACACTGTTATTTGACCAGCACATTTAAGTTCCATTCTCTTACTATTTCAATTCTTTTACCCTTTCGATTCTATAGTCTATATATATATATATATATATATGATATATTGAGTGTTGTGAATGATAGACTATACTAGACTCTCTTTTTTATCATTATATATTTGATCTTGTTTTTTGTTGTTAAAAAATCTGAATATTTTTTGTTTCAAATTAATTTTGATTTGGTGTTTTCAAATTGTTTTTATATGTTAATATTAAAAATCAATTTTAAAAAAATAATAGTAAAAAAATCAATTTTAAAAAATATATATTAAAAAACAACCGTTAACACAATGCTAAACATACTACCTACGTGATATAACATAACGTGAAAGAAAATAATTAAAGTTCTTTAAGTCTTAAAATCACCGTCGTAAAGAATGTTTAATATATATTTTAAAATTTAATAATTATCAAAATTGTTTTAAGAATAATTTAAAAATATGTAAATAAGTGTTAAGAAGTGACCTAGCCAATTAAAATCATAATTTTGGAGCCTAACAAAAATATAAAAATAACTAAGAAAATAAAAAAAATCATGAACAACAACTTTTAAATCTAATCTAAATACCAAAGGAACCTCAACTATTTATAACTATAAAAGTAGGTTCATAGAATGTGTCTAACTAGACCTATATAATAAGTAGACAAAATCTCAGCGCAATTCAAATGAAATTTTGCTCCTTTTTACTAGAAAGCTGTATGATTTCTTTCTCAAACTTGTTCGTCCCTCGGTCTTTATGTCAACATCTTTTTTCATTCCCAAAACTCGTAATTTTTAAAATCTAATCTAATAACAAGAACACATGGCATCGAAGATCTAGAAATTCTTTGATCTCATGAACAGCGACATTTAATCTTATCGACTGTTAGGAGCACCCTTAATTTCCCTCTATCAATCCTTTAATAATGATCTTGTTTGACTTGTGCTTGTTGCTCATGCTAAGACAATCAATCCATGGTGGCCAAGATGTGATTTTTATATATTGGTTAAGATTTGTCAACTGATATCTGGCATCATAATTGTTTACAAGTTACAATTCGATAATTTGAACCTGGAGTGCATTTTGGGTCGAGCCAAAGTTTCCCATAATTAACCTGGATGTGAAAGTTGAGCTGCATGCATGTTAATGATTATTTATGACGCATTGCTACAATCTCTGTGAAAGTTGATCGGTGCAGTGTGGATTCATTATGATGGTATGTTTCTTGCAGATTTGAACAACCCTGTGATTGTTCTTACGTTTTAAAAACAACTTTTTCAAAAAGTTGAGACTTTTTTAATGTTGTTTTTGTATTTTAAAATAGTTTTGATATACAGATGTTACAGATAAATTCTGAAAACAAATATTATTGTAATATATTTCCAAAAAAGAGGCTTTAAATTGAATTTGTACACCGTTTCTCCAAACCTACGTTTTCATTGACTAATAGAGCAGTACGGGGCATAGGCATCTAAAAAGCCAAAATTGGGTGTCGGTAGAAATATATATTTATGAAGCCACAGGCGTGTGGCCTAGAGATCAACAATTCACCATGCACCACACTCCGAATTCGGAAAACTCGAGACTACATACGTTGTTTCCTCGAGCGAGCATTAATTACATCCAATTTATGGTCACGTAGAAGAAGAAACAAATGCAAGCTGCTTCAAATTTCAATTTGCTATGCTGTAGCTCATAATAAATATTGCCACGATTGATCACTTGAAACCTTGCTGATATAAATGACCTGGATCATAACCTCAAGGTTAGCTCAGGCAGCAATGAATTTAGCACCATGCGGTAAATGTCTTTGGGTTGGTGTTGTTAGCGCGCAGAGATTGGCTCCTGATTCCCCCATATAGCAATTCACGTGTTGGTCCCGACCACGTTATCTTCCAAGCTTGATGGATCGAGGCGTACGTAGACTTTTTGGCTGTCTTAGGAAGAAGAAAGCTGCCTTTGTTGCCATTTACATTGACCCACCATAAGAAAGCACACCAAGGCCATGTTTCCGAGTTATGGCTCAGTAACGCAGCACTGAGTTCTGGGGATTGTGAAACAAAGTCCTTGGTATGTTTGTTTCCACATATCCATACTGAAAAGCACTGGAACCTAAGATGATTGAACACTTTTGGACGTTCTGTGTAAGTTAATCTAGTTGACCCATGCCAATTGCTTTCCTTCAAGTCTTTCTCTTTCTGTATTATGTATATATTTATCTATCCGTATCTCTATGACATCTCTCTCCAATAATGGAGGTCTAGCAAGGACAGCCAGCCAATTTAAAGCTTTTGGAGGCACTCACCACGCCAATGCATGGACACGGAGGGACCTGGAAATAGCAGCTGGATCGTATGCTGGGGAATCAGCACCTCAGATGCGACTACAGCCCCAAAAAAAAAAAAAAATATCATAATCAAAACCTACCCCACCACCTCACTGATTATACATCAGTACATTACTATTCACATTCACATTCAATAAAATTACCTTCATCATATTCAGTTTGATAAACACTTGAAACAATGATAGTCATGAGTCAAACTTGGTCTGCTGCTGAAGGTTTCTGCAAAGGATATTGATTCAAACTTTGCCATTGTTGTGCTGTTTTTTTTCAATGAAGTGGTGTGTGTGCATAGCTTAAGCAGGCAAAAGACAGACATGAAAATAGCACTATAACTAATATATAATAATGATGATTAGTTAGCTAGCCACCAGCTAATTAAAGAAATATTATAACCTCAAAATTAGTTTTCACTCTTGAACTTGTAAGTACATTATTCTCAACTGTCCTGAAAACAAATATAGAAGAGAAGTACACTGAAAACAAGAAGGGACATTACAGATTGAAAAAATCAGAGAAACAGCATCAGCTTAGACTTATTTTTCTTTTAATATTGTTAACCAAAAAATAAAGAAAAGGAAAAAAAGACAATCTCAAACATTCCTGTACAATCATCATCTCATGTATTTGTTTGGAGTGAGCAGAGATAAAATAATGAATTTACAGTTCATATCTGGTGGAAGCCATCGAAATTTGCTCCTGTTAGATCTTCTGATAGCGACGTTAATGGATAGCTACTGAAATCTACTGAATTGTGATGAGTATGGAGCTGTCCAGCTTCCTGCCATGGAGTTGGCTTCAATTCTCCTGTCTTGATCCCATTGACCTGATGATATTGGAACACGGACTCTAACTTATCATCAGAATCCCAGGATGAGAAACCTGCTGCATTCTCCACCATACTGCTCATCTGGTATCCTGCATAATTGCTGATGTTTGAACTGTTACTGGAACTTTCCTTTGCCTCATTCAAGAACATTGAACTCAGTCTTGAAGCCGAATTATCGGAGAACTCTGCCCCCCTCATGCTTCCGCGGTCAAAACTTGTTAAACTTGGCATTGAAGAGAATACAAAGTTGGGACTTGTCTCAAATTGGTTTTGATCAAGCGGTGTAACAGTTGGATGATACACACTTGAAATGTTTGAATTATACCCTACTGGATCAATATTGGGCGGGAATTCAAAGTAGGCTATAGGATCATAGGCTTGCTTGCTGATAAATTGCTCTCTTGAAGCTTCTGTTAATCCACTGCTATTGTAAGCTGTATCATTAATGATAAATGCTGGCTCTTGTGCAGAAAGGTTTGATAGAATTGGTAGCCCTTTAGATCGTGGTATTTGGAAAGATGCCTTTTCTGTACAAGTTTTCTCCTCTTTCACCTCCTCTTGACTTAGAGGCTTGTGGGTTGCTGGGTCAATTCCTTGCTTCATAAGCTTCTTCTTCAAACAGGAATTCCAAAAGTTCTTAATCTCATTATCTGTTCTTCCTGGTAGCTGTGCAGCAATTTGAGCCCACCTGCAATTAAAATTCCAAAAGAAATGAATGCCCATTGGTGAATCAAAAGTTCATATTTCTTGAGTTGATACTGTAGGATCAAAACATACCTGTTACCCAAAACTTCATGAAGACTGATGATGAGATTCTCCTCTTGCTGTGAGAACAGTCCTCTTTTAAGGTCAGGTCTCAAATAGTTTATCCATCTTAATCTGCAACTCTTTCCACACCTTTGCAAACCTTCAAGAATCAAATCAAACGGTTCTTAATGTTTAACACTTTTCAAAAACCAAGATATATATTGAAACTCAATACATAAAGGAGCACAAAAATGTCAATAGAGTGTGATTAGTTGTTACCAGCTAGTTTAGGAACAGAACTCCAGCAACCAACACCAAATCTAGTTATATAATTGAACAGCTTCTCATCTTCTTCAGGTGACCACAGACCTTTCCTTAATTTTTGCTTTAAACAACAAGAATGTCGCCCCATTTTTTGCTTAAGATGTTAGAGTGATGAGACAGAAAGCTATCGATGAAAACTCCAAGCAGTTGCCGCAGCCACTATATAACAAGATGTTATATGCTCACATATATGGCTCACACATGGAAAGGTATAAATGAAGACTTGGTATGCATTTATGCCTCTGTTGTATGAGTGAAAAAAGCCAAGAGTTTGTTCAGATGATTTAAAGAGAATAAGAGGAGTGAATCATACTTAGAGTTGAAGTTATAGAGAGGGAAGGAGGGGAAAGGCAGAGAGAGAAGAGGCCGAGGAAGGTGAAGCAATCAAGTGGTTTTTACGCAAATCTGGTGCTGCTTTTGCATAGTAATGGATTGGTTTTTAAGATATCTCAATCTCTAAAAATTTATAAAATCAAAAAAACTTCATCAACGTGTAGATTATGAGTAAGAATACAGTTACTCCTGTATGTTCTGTAACAATGATTTATTAGTTTAAATTATGTAAGTGGACACTGTTTTTTTTACGGGATTATATTTATCTCGATTAATTTCACATGAAATTAACAATACGATAATATAAATTTCTAATAATTATCGTATTAACAACTACAAAGAAACTAGTCTTTTAATTTCAACTTCTTATAACTACTGTCTCTGTTCTCTTCGGTCATCGGCAGCCTTATTTTTTATTAAATTTTAGCATAATTTCTCTAATTAAACGTTTTCTGAAGATTTTTATGAAAATATATTGAGCCATAAAGCAACTGAGGATTTTAAAAGCACTTGCAACTTGTGAGACGCACGTTCTGGCATTCAGAAATTGTTAATGGCTGATTACAGAAACAAAAATCAAGGGTCGGTTAAGAAGATATTACTAGCCATGAAGATCGTGAGTTGAGATTTCATCATTTTTTTGTTTTTTATGAGCATGTTGGCGTATGGAAGCAAGTACCTGTAAGAAGAAGCTTCCATGAAACAGGGCTGCTTGATGGCTAATGAAAGCCGTACCGCAATGCATTCAGAAATTACTAAGCTGTTTAGTCCTTGTTTTGCCGTGAGCGGCTACTTTTTATATATATAAAAATAAATTATATTGACTTTTCTGAAGTGTTTTTATACATAAAAATTCATGTAAAAAGAAATGCTCATGTATACATACAATCAAATAAATTGAGGATTATATTTATTAATAAAAATGAAAAATCGTTAATAATAACTCAAAACAAAAATAAAAAAATCACGATATGAATATAGATCAAAATATTTAATTTTATAAGACTGAGTATTTACCCCATTATTCTTGTTGAATTTCTTTATTCAAATTCCCTTTTTATAGAATAAAAAATAAAAATAAACATGCATTAAATAAAATAGAAGAAAAAAAAAATTATCCAAGGCTATACATATTATAAATATTATATATAAATATATATGTTTTTATTTTAAAAAATAAAGTTAATCTATAAAAATATATAAAAATAAATTATAAATAAATCAGAATAATCTTTTCAAAAATGAAATACGCACAAAATCAATATATATATATTAAAAAATTAATGAAGAAAAAAAATCATAGAGAATGGATTTTAAATTAAACATAAATTTAAACTCTCTCTAAGAAAAAAATATTAAAAACAAATATCAATTAATTTATTAAAAAAATACACATTGTGTACCAAGGTAGACGACGTGTCTCTATAAACCCAGATTATAGTCTCATAATGGAGGCTGGAAAATCAAGGCAGTGCCTTTTCGGCATAACAAAATTAAATTTTCAAGCTATTTTAACCCAAAAACACCTTACCAGCACCTTTAGAACGCTATGTATGTTCCCATCAATTCCAAATACATGAAAACTGATTCAGAAACACAAAATAAAAAAGGTTTAATTTTATCTCTTTCAACTCAAATTAGTCTTTTCATACAATATTAAGGCTCTAAAAAACACCATGAAACCTTTTTTATATCATGGTTCATGTAGACACAAAGAAAACTTTTTTTGGTCATACATTTCTGTTTCCATCGAAACAGTCAAAACATTTTATACCGGTAAAAAAAACAAGATAAAATAGCGTTGTTTTATCTTGGTTTAAATTTCGGCTCGTACCGAATATTTCAGCTAAATACTAGCCAAAACACGCCGATGTTATACCGACTGTGCCATTTCGGCTACAGAAAATAAAGTCATCTCCCACTTCTTGCTTTTCATCTCCCGCGACCAAGAAATTGTTTTTTTTTTCATCAATTCATCTCTCACTGTTGACTAGACAAATTGTCTATATATATATATATATATATATATATATATATTATATAAAAAAATTGTTGAGTCAATTTTAATTTTATAAAAAATAAAAATTATATTTAATTATTTTTCTTTTTAATTTTTTCATATAAATAATTAAGTAATTATATATGAACAGTACAATCTCGAAACGGCGTTGCGAAACCAAAAAATTTCATACAAAAAAAAAAAACAAAACATCAATCAAAACGAAACTGATAGTTATGCTTTTGGTGGCTAAATATGGAGTGAATGATAACTTTATCTCTCATCATTACAATACAACAACTCCTTTTTTTCTCTTTTCTCATACTAGAGGCTAAAAAAATAACTGAAATGAACTTGTGTGCAAAAATTGATGTTTTAAAATTTAAGGGAACTTCGATGATATAAATCAAGGCTGTCAATTTTATTCTGGTTGGCTTTTATACCAATTAAAATGATATATTTTGGTTTTGAAGCATTTCAATATGTCATTTTAAGGGTGTATATATAAATATAAAATATTAATTCAACAAATATGATCTCAGTTCAAATCCAAAGATAAACTACCTTGAAATTATAAAATTTAAATTTCAAACACAAATAAAAAAATAGAAATTGAACCGATATGATGTGATTGACTCGATGAGTTTAAAAACAACCTAGATAACTAGTAAAATATAGTTTGACTTATAGCATTCAAGATGAAATAGTTTATATAAAAAAATTATTAAGACAACCACATATTGGATCAACTCATGTCAACTTAGTTTAACATTCCAAATTTGTGACTTAGGTCATGATATCGTAATAACCCCAACTAAAGAAAATCAAAAGAAATTATAAAACTCAATTGTTAATAAACATACTCCTGAATGATGAAATTGAGGAAAAAATCATCTAAAAATGACATAATAAACTTCTCAAAATAAAATTATAAATTTGAACAAAATCAAGAAAATATCACTGACAATCTCATGAGGTATTTTTAAACTCTTACTGTCCTGAACTTTTTAACTTGAGATATAACAATATGTTTAAAGACTTCTTATAAAATTTCAGTTTTATCCAAATATTATATTGAAAAATATAATTGATACCATAAAACTAGACAATATGTTTTTTTTTTTTTGATAAAAATAATTATTTAACCAAAGTAAAATGGCTTGAATGGAGTTAAAACATTTTAAACAGAATTTCGGAAAACCATATAGAATCGGATGAGATTCTAAGCAAGATGATATTTGTTCTTGTTTGTTGTATTTTTTTAACTAGAACAAGATATATTGGTCATTCTAGATGGAATAGAATGAAATTGAAAATCTTGGTATAAATTATGTTATTTTTTCAATGTGAGGACCTAAGTATATTTTTTAAAAAGCATTTGTCATGTTATCCATACTTAGATCTTTTTTTTTTTTTTGATCCTTATTCTTTCAATTTCACCATTGACTAAGAAATCAAACGCAATTGGCCTTCAATGAGGACTAAAATGAATTATTCACAAATAAATATTATATCCACAATGTTTTATGTGTGTGTGAACAATGCTTAGTATGGTAAAAGAACCAAGCCTTTTAAGTATATGTAACTAGATAGGTGGTTCACGTTAAACCACGAGTTTAGTTATTTTTTATAGTAAAACATATGTATAGATGATTTAGTGTTTTATAAAAGATAAGGAAATTTTGAGACCTAGATTGTTGACTTGATCTAATAAATAACGCAAAAATAAACAATAACTAACTATAAGAAATCAGTTGTCATTATCATATTTTATAGAAGAAAAAGAAAATCTTATTCCAGACTCATTGTAGCTTTGTCGTGGACATTATCTCATTATTAAAAAAAGCTCAGTTAGACGGTTTTAACAAGTTCATGGAAAGGTGTATGATGACATTAAAAGAGACAATACGTTATATAAGAGTAAAGACTTGGAAGCAAGCGAAAAAATATCATAAAGTGAGTATCTCATATTTATATTCAATTCAATTAATTTTATTTAATTAAAAAAATTATTTAAAAAAAAACTTAATTTAAGATAACAAGAAACAAAAAACCTAAGATAAGTTGGGTCACTTTCAAAATTTGCAAATAAATCCTATGAAAAAGAAAAAAATTAAGTCTATTATCCATTTAAATAAATGATGAAACTGGGAAAACATAAGATTATAAAAACAAAAGAAAAAAAAAACAAGCAAACTAAGATGAAACTCTAAAATCTATGGTAATACTCAAAACTTGTAACATGTAAAATTCTAGACATGGGCTCAATCAAGAACTAAATTTCCAACAAACTTAATGTTGAAAGTTTAAATTAAAAATTTATATATAAATTTAATAAATAAAATAAAGCAATAAAAAAAATTAAGGATCAAATTTTATAGGGAAAAAACTCAATTTAAAAAAAAAACTATCTTAAATAAAACAAATTGCAATCAAAACAAACAAGAACAAATGTGACAAAAAAAAAAAAAAGGGTTCCAATTTGTTAAAAAAAAAATCCATTTAGATAAACTATTTCAAAAAAAAAAATAGTAATAAAAAAAACTCAAACCAAATCTTTTAAAAAATAAATTAAAGAGTTACCTTGAAGATTTAAAGAGTTATCCTAAAACTAAGAATGTGAGAGAGAAATAAAAGGAAGAAATAAATAAAAGGAGTTTATTGTTTTGGTTAAGAAATGACAAAAATATTATTATATTAAGATCATTTTAAGTTTTAATACCTAGTTTATGTTTTAAGTTCATATTAAGATTATATTAAGATCATTAATATTTTTTTACCTTTAATACATAGTTTATTGTTTTAAGCTTGTATGTAGAATGAAATACTAAGATCATTATTTTTATAATGAAATTTGCGTACTTCTAATATTATATTTAATTATTAAAAATAACTTTTCTACTTGTTTTTTTTTTTTGTTTAGTTTTGTTGTTTTTTTCATACACATTAATTTTATAAGATTCAAAAGACAGTTTACAATAGAGAAAAAATAAAGTAGGTTTTGTGAATAAAATATATAACTTTGAAAAAAGAAGTTAATGCCAAAATATTTTGGAAATAAACTATATATAAAAAGACAACAGGATAAGAAACAAAAAAAGAAAGAATCCCCCCTATAAATGGTAATTAATAAACATATTAAAAAGAGTTAGTTATACTTAGGGATGAACTATAACTATAGACTTATTACATTGTTCAGTGGAAAAATTTACCAGTCTACCTAGAAGATATAATGTTAGCTATTAAGTACATGAAAAATATTTCACAAGACCAATTTGTCATTATAGAGTTCTCTAAAATTGAATGAGTAATTTCCCATCTCAATTGCATAGTGAAATAACCAAAATATTCTTGAAAACAAAAGAATTAAACCTATAATTAGGGGTATTTTAGAGATTTTACAAGGATATTTTTGTTATTATAATATCATTTGAGGGAAATTTGATACTTAACTAGATAAAAACATAAAAATAAAATTAAAATAAAATAGTAAAACCATGAAAATATCTTTTATAGAAAAAGCTCTAAACTTTAGTAAAAAATCTTGTTAGCTTTTTCATAATAGTTTTTTTATATATATAATTATAAAGGTAGCTTAGCGAAATCTTGGTATTTTGATAAATAAATAAACAAAAAAAATAACATGCGTGATTGGTGCACTCAAAGGTGCATTTGACATGTCTCTAGTGGCAATCTAATTGGTCTCTAATAGTCTTTTTTTTTTTTTAATTTCTCTCCTCCCCTAAAATTTATGACTTCACCCTCCTGGTTATTGATATTTTATTTTATTGTTTTTGTTTTTATTCTTTCGATTTATAATGTTTTTATCTTCGGCATTTAATAAAACAAATTATTTATTTTCAATTTTTTTTTAATCATTTCAATTTTATAATTGAAACCACAAGTTTAGACTTAGCTCGAAACCGACCCCGATTATTTTTGGTTACATATTTGTTATAATACATATAGAGGAGAAAAGGTCTCCTTGAACAATTATCTCAGAAATTGACTTAACAACCATCACATTTGAACGGATATTTAATTTAGACGGAGAAGACAAGTTTCTCTAACAATGGCTAAAATATTAATGAAAGAAGGTTCATCATATTAATCGAAACCATGTTTCACATGTTCAGAAATTATTATTTTTATTTCTAACTTGCATCGTCAAATACTCTAAGATTTTGAAATAACAAAAGCATATAATATGAACAACGTGTTGATATAGCTTAGGGAGAGCTATGATTTGAAATCCAATTGCATTTCCTTTTATAAAAATAGAAATAAACATCACTTAATTATCACTTTTGTTTTATTCAAAACATTTGGAGTAATATGAGAAATTTTCCAATGGAATAAAATCTAGAGCTTAATAATACAAATGGTGAACTCGTCCTTGATCCAAGCTCTTTTCAATAACTCATTGGGTGTTTGATCTATCTTATCATCACTTGTCCTAACATCGTGTTTTCAATCAACATTCTAAGTTAATTTATGTATCATTCGCGATAATAATTTATTGATGTTATTGTTCACATCCTTTATTACATTAAATTCACTCCAGGCCAAGGTTTATTTTTTCCCACTTCCAACAACCTCCAGATCTTAGCTTACTCTGGGATTAGTTTTTTACTCAATCACAAATCCATCATAAGTTTTTTCATTCAACTTGGCCTAAGTCCCATCACTAACACAATAAAAAGCAATATATTATCTCTTGATCTTTTGATGAAGCTGAGTATTTGGCTCTTGCTTCCACTACTTGTGAACTCACATATCTTAAAACACTTCTTCATGATCTTGACGTTTGCCATCCATAACTCATGCTTTCATACCGTGACAACCAGACAACTCTTCACATTGCTCATAATCTTGTTTTCCATAAGCATACAAAAAATATCAAAATTATTTGTCATGTTGTTCATGAGAAGCTATAATCTAGCTTTATCACCACCAAACATATATCAACTTGTAATCAACTTGCTGATATCTTTACTAACTTTATTAAAACTTTAGGATTGGAATGCTTCCAAGATTTATCATGCAAGTAGAGCATCATGGATCTCTATGCTCTAACTTGAGGGAGAGTATCAACGCCATTTATGCACATTTTAAATATAACTCATTGTCCAGTTATCAGAACTTGAGGGAGAGTATCAATGCCATAAACACTGTATAATCGGTGTATATGAGATGCTGCGTAAAGGGAATTAAAAACTGTCATGTAATTCATTAATGGAGAATACTAAATGAAGCTTGGATGATTGGGGCCATCGATGGACGTGTCCACAGTCACACCCCAAGCAACAAGACTTGGAAAATACGTAGCCATTTCTATTTTTCAAGAAAGAACCATACAATATGCAGAGATCCCACCACTTTACGTGGACTCCCATGGCAGAAAATAAAAGGCTGTATTTAGCTTGACTTGGAGGCTAATATCACTGAAATGAGCATGCAATTGATAATGGGCCATGAGGATACACTTGCGGGATGTGAAAGAAAACATGGGATCGTTGCCTCTAGAATATATTTGTTGTGTGAATCCAAATAAATAATGTTTGCTTCGGAAAAGATCTGTGGAAAGAATCCACTCTTATTTCAATGTATAATGTTAACCACTAATTATTCTAAGCAAATGGGATAATAATTGTTTGTCACAAATCCTTTGACATGACAGAGTTTCTAAATTTGGGATTTGCTTTAAAAAAAAATTTATGCTGTTTTGTCTAATCACTTTTTAAAAATTTACTTTATTTAAAACTCTTTTATTTTATTTTATTTAGATTAATTTGATGGGATCATGTTAAAAGTTTAGAGCATGTATTTTTAAATAAAAATAACATTTTTAAAAAAATAACAATGTCTAAAAGTATGTCTGTTTTTGTGTTTAAAAATAATTTTGAAATTTTTTTATTCTTTATTACTTTAAGTTAATTTTTTATATATAATTTTGAATGGAAATTATTTTTTATACAATTCCAATATAAAACTTTAAAAAACAATTAAAATATTGAGTGACTATTTAGGACTGAGTTTTAAAATTGTTTTTGAAAAAAATAAAAATAAATTAATTTTTTAATTTTTTAAAAATTATTTTGATATGCAAAATTAAAAATTAAAAAAATATATAATTTCAATATTACGTCAAGATTATTTCCAAGCACATCTGCTGTATAAACGGTTGCTTCCTCTCTATGGTGCCAGTGGTTGCTTTATTAAGTAGCTTCATCAAGAGGCACTTGATAATTCAATGTACGTAGATAGTAAATTACTTGTCTGATATTTGTTTATTTATTTGGAAAAAAGGAGGAACGAGTGAAAAGACATGAACAAATGGTGCTCTCAACATATTCGGTTAATTAAGTAGATGTTTTATAATACTTGGAAAGGAAGAGTGTAGCCTTTCCTCTTATTATCTCTTAGCCATGTGTAAAGAAATTATTTCAGTTAAAAATTTAAATCTTTAATTGAAATTTTATAATATAATTTATATTATTTTTTAATATATATTTTAAAGTGAAAGCTCATTGAACTTAAATTTGCACAAACTCATATTATTTTATACTTGATTTTTATCAAATAAAATGGAAGTGGTGAGATTCAAACTCGTGATCACTGGATCAAAAAGGCTCTGATACTATGTTAAGGAACCATCTCACCTAAAAACTGAGGTCTTACAATATAATTTATATTATTCTCTAACACACCTCCTTGATGTATATCACTAACACGTCCCCTTGATTTAGGTGACGTCGAGCAATCTTGTTTAAGTACCAGTGTGTAAAGTATGATTAAAGTTGATTTTAAAATATTTTTTGTTCATAAATATATTAAAATAATATTTTTTTATTTTTAAAAAATATTTATGATATCAGCATATAAAAATGATCTAAATATAATAAAAATATTTAATTTGATGTAATATATAAAAATAAAATAAAAGTTTAAAAATATTTTTGAAATGAAATATCAGAGACATATATACCTCGAAATAAATCCTTAATTAAACAATATCATTCGGGTTGCCTTTGGGTTTTGGTTCATATATTTTAGTTTTTTATTCCTAAATAATTTACCCTTTTGTTTGTGTAAATTCATTCGATATTTAACCTTGTGCTCTCTTAAATTATTCACTTAGCACAGTAAATTTTTACAAAGTCTCCATGTTAATTGTATATGCAAATTATGTAGTATTATTAATATTTTCCATTTATGAGATGATTTTTTATATTTATAAATAATTTTAATGATTAAATATGTTAATAATGATTTAAGTGTGGAAAAAGAGAAGCCCTAGATCTTGAAGGGGTTCTACAAAAGAATTCTTCATTCAACCTTCAGCACATGATAATAAAGATGGAGGTTAAGAGATGGGATCCTATACACAGCACATGATGATTCGAAATTGAGGGGAGCTTAATATATTGATTATCATTTCAAAATAAAAAATAATAATGATTTTAAAAATATCTCTAGCTAGGAAATTAAAACTCTTTAATTTTATTTCAAAATTAAGTTGTCCCAATTTTAATAGAAACAATGATGAACCATTCTCTATTTTTAAAGAATTTTAAGTTGATTTTTCTTTTAGATTTTAGGTTTATTTAACTTTTAATTGAACAAATTAAAACAATATAAAAATATATTTTCAATTAAAGATATTTGGTAGATTTGTTTGTTTCGATTAACTTGTTTATTAATCATCAAATATATATATATAAAAAAAAAAAAAAACGAAAGCCATGTAAAAGCTTTTCATGATATGAGCTTCAAATTAAGTAGTTTATAATGTTTACACATTTTGATTTTATTCTATGATAATTATATACATAAATTAAGTTAATTTCCGTGCTTCTTAATGTTACTTTTATTTTTTAATAAATTTATTTTATTCTTATGCTCATGATGATTGAAGTATTTTTTTTTATTATTAGAATTCAAATATCACTTGCTTTCATGTAATTAAAAAATGAGCAAATGCCAACAAGGTATTGGTCTGGCGGTCAAGAAGGGTTCTTTCCTTCCTCTCAACTTAGGTTCGAGCTTTGTTAGGCACACTTGTCATCCTCGCGATGCCTTACATGCTTATTGAGCTTGCAGGATATTCAGTAAGCCTGAGGATTAATTGTGGTGCGCGCAAGCTGGCCCGAATACTCCAATTATTAAAAAAATAGCAAATAAAATCTTTCCAAGTAAAGTAAAATACAATATATCCAATCAAAAACAATTTCTATGGTATATAATTATAATCCTAAGGGATTCGAACCATATCACTTTTAATGGATGTGATAAAACTCTATTTTTTAGAAAGTAAAGGTGAACAGGTAAAATTCTAATTATTTTATATTTTTATAAAGAATGCACACCGATTCAACTCGAGACATACTGCTTAGCTCGCAAGCCTTTTGTCATTGCTTACATCACTTGGACACAATTAGAAACACGTATTGCTATTGTTTGATATCAATCGACCTCATAACTAATAATAAAAATCTCAAAATTCTCTCTTTTTTGTTAAGTAAACAATTAGAGAAACAGATGGGGGGTTTTTTCACGTCATTTCTCTCTATGAAATGTGTCTTCTCAAGCTATCTTTTTGTCCTAACCCTAATTTTGAGGATAGGTAATCACATCATTTTTACTCTCAAAAAATTACGGTGGATGAAAATCATCAGGTTGCCAAAGTCTTGATTATTTTTGCATCAAGAGATAATAAAGTGCTAAGAAGATGGACAAAGACATGACATACCAACAAGTTTATAGCTGGTGGCAGTCTACGACTGGCTTCTTGTACGAGATTGGCAACTCCAGCTTGAAGTTTCACGCATCATTCAAGACCTAGTTACTTGTCAATTTCACTTTGTTAATAGTTTTCAACTGAATTCTCATGCAATGAGTTGGGAGGTCTAATTGAGTCTTTAAAGAGAGAGCAAGATTTCCTTGCTATCGCCAATCAAAGATGCCGTTCTCATTTAAACTTGCAACGCTTCTTTTAAGAGTTTCGTGATTTTAAGATCGATTGGAATTAGTGTTAAAATTGTTTTTTAAAATATTTTTTATTCAAAAAAATATTAGAATTGTAATTTTTTATTTTAAAAAATTAGTTTTGATATCAGTATATAAAAATGATCTAAAAATATATATATAAAAAACTTAATCTAAAGTAAAAATTAAAAATATGTTTTTAAAAAAATACTTTTAAAATACAATGTCAAATAAATACAAGTAGAAAAATAGTTTCTAGCTTTAATTAAATTCTTATAATTAGATGGGTAAAAGTCTCCCTCTTTTGTTGAGAAGAGAAATACCCTTTTGTTGAGAAGAAAAATATCTTTAAGCTTCATTTTATTGTTAATGGGAAAAATAAGTTCTTAGTATAATGTATGTACTAGTAGAACAATAACAAATAAATAAATAAGTAATGGAAAATTATATCAAATATTTAAATCTTTAAAACATGAAAATTGATGTTAAAAATATTTTAAAAATTAAACCAAATTATCATGGAAAAATTGATTATATATTGTATTATACCTAATGGAAAAATGAAAAAAAAATTGTATGAAAAGATTATCTTGCGGTCAATATAAAATCAAGTACAAACTCAAGTCGGGTGCACAAGTGTATTGTTCATGCAAAGTTCATATTATCGAGGCCCTCTTCCTTTTAAAACTTTGATACTCTGTGAATCTAATGTTTTGCTTTCCGATGCACCAATATATGAGCTAGTTGAAAAAAATTATAATGTCTCAATGTAGGATTATGTATTTTGGATTTGATAATTTTACAACTAAGGGTTATTTGACATTAAATTCTTATCCATTCATATATTGTAGATCTTATGTTAGAGAATACTATTTTACAATATCTTAACCCTTAATGATAGGAGGCACCACTTTAATTCAATCTTAAATATACACATTAATCACATCAAAAACTATTTTATCAACAATTCTCTTTATGAATGGAAATTATCAACCAGTATATAAAGACACAAGGACTTAAAGAGAGAATAAAATGACATATTGATACATGAAGATAGCTTTTGCCATTAAACTTTCTTTAATAAAGCATTATTAGACTTACTTGGTTTATTAGTGAATGAGATCTTTTAAACTATTGATCCTTTTGTATAAACCAATACAACAATAATCATATAGTTCTTTTTCTCAACTTCTTTTCTTAGCTCTCATAGTTATATTTATTTTGGCATTAAACAATTTAGGGATTTATAAGTGCTTTAGAGAATTCAACATTTTAAAATTCTAAAAAACAACTGTATTTTTTTACTCATATAAGAGATTTCTTATTAAGATGATTTTGTTATACTCTTCTAGGTAAACTAAGATATGAGAATCATTAAAATCATAATTTTATTTCAAAATTATAAAAACATAGTCACATTTCTCACTTATATAAGTGATCTCTTATTAAGAATATTTGTTATACTCCAAAATTTAAACCAATATATGATAATTATTAAGATCATAACTAAGTAGGCTTATTATCATTTTTTTTTCAATTATTAAAGTCTTTAAGTTCATTTTCATCTAATGAATTATATACAATATCTTTAATTTAATATTTAGTAAGAAGATCCATGGTATTTTCTTTTAACTTACATGGTCAATTTGAGAGCAAGTATTTAATAATATTATGTTCATATCAGATACATCTAGACTTACCATTAAAAAAATTATTTTATTCTCCTTTAATATATTGGCTAGTTATCACAATGAACCCATGATATGACACTAGCTTTGCTTAAATTAGAATATCTTATGAGTTTCAAAGCTAATCAACTTCCTCTTCAACTTTATACAGAGTAATAAACTTTTATTTATCATAGATCTTATAACACATGTTTTCTTAGAGGAGTAACAAAATACATTTGCTTCATTAAGTGTGTAAACATATTCATTAATCAATTTTTAGTCTTTAGCATGGATATCTAATTTACATCACTATATTACTCAAGTATGTTTAGGTATTTAATATATTGTATCTTATAGTTCAAAACATATATCAACTATTTGAGTACCCTATTTAAGTTTTTCAATTATCAAAACCTAAATTATTAATAAATCTACTTAGTTTATTCACTGAGTATGAGGTTTTTGGTCTTGTATTGTTCACAACATACATCACTCTTCAAATAATTCAAGAAAATTTTAATAATAGTATCCCTTGAACTTATTATATGGACATATGTACAATTGTATTTATTTATACTTTTAATAACATTAATATTATACGTAGAACAATTATTGATAATCTTCTTAGCATAGTAACATTAGGACTATATCAATCCATCATATTTCTCAAGAAAAAATTAATTCCTAGTATGACATCTAGGATACTCAAGTCATTCATATCAAACTTCTAACTATCTAAAATTAGCATGTTATCTATGTAAAGGCATATAATAACATAACTCTTATTTAAGTTTCTTACATAAATACATTTATCAACATCTTTGATCTTAAACTTATTTAACCACATAACCTTGGCAAACTTTCATGTTATTATTTAAGAGCTTTTTTCAAATCATATAATTACTTGAAAGCCTATGAAGTCCTTTTCTTTCTCTTAAATAATAAACTTGTAAACCCCGAGAAATAAATGTAAGTGTTAAATTAAAGAAATGAATTAAAAGAGAAATAAAATAAGTTGAGAGGGGGGTGGAATTGAAATAAATATAAAGATTATGATTTAAATTATAAGAAGAGAAGATATGGGGTAAAAAGAAAACATTTAAAGGAAATGGGGGGCCTTAGTGCAATAAGAGAAATTGAGGAGTATAAATATCACTCTTTTCTTTCATTTTCGGGGGAAGGAGGGGAAGAAAGGGAGGGAGATTTTAATATTTTCTTACCCAAATGGAAGAAGAATTTCGAAGTGAAAGTGAGATTAAGGGTTACCAAAACATTAAAACATCAATAACCCAAGGATTTGGAGTATTATTGGAAGGAGAAAGTGGAAGAAAATGAGTGTTTGGACTGTCAACAGTAGGAAGAGAAAGAAGAGAGGAGGATATTGTGATTTCACAAGCTATTAGGATCTTGAATCTTTCTTGATAAGGTGTTTCTTATATGCATCTAAAAGATTCTTGACTTTATGGTTAAATTGCATTATTTTTCTTTATGAATTTTGGGTTAGGGTTCTTGAAACATTTTGGGGAAATGTGGAATTGCATGAAATTGATGAATGTGGCATGAAATAGGATGAAATGAAGTTAATTGACAAGACAAATAGAAAGGAAAAAGGGGGAACCTTAGGAAAGGCCATGGCTGGCCATTGAGGGCAGAAATTATAAAGGAAAGATCATGTGTTTTGTAAAATAATTATTGTATATATTGTGTTGCATGTGAGTGGTTGTGTAATGAATGATTGAGCATGAAAATAATGAGGGAAGTCTTGTTTCTCCAAGACCAACTGTCGGCCAAATACATATGCTGTAGAAGTGAATAACTTGACAGATTCATCTCTTGACTTTTAGAGAGAATTTGAGTGGGAAAACAAAGGAATTAGGATTGGGTTCTTTCGTAGGAGTTATATTTCTGGTTATCTACTATCCAAGGAAACTTGTTTTATTTAATTTGTAATTTTATAACTCTAGTTAAGGGTCACTTAACTTGACTGTGCAGGGCAGACTCTACAGAACAACAGGTTTGTCACACTCATGATGCATTTCATGAATTTTAGGGACAAAATTGGGTTTTTTTCCCTTCATAAGAGTTGTAGCCCTATATGTTATCTTTTTAACGAGATAAAATTTGTACAAAATGGAGTTCTGAAACTCCTGTTATAGTGAAAACTCTGGGCAGCTTTGAGAAAAGAAGGAAAAGAGGTGGGAGGTCGTGAAACGATGAAGTGAGACACATTAAAGGAAAAGAAACAAGTTATGTTTGAAAATGAGTGTTTATAATGATATTTTTAATTGACAAAAGTTATAAAGGAATAACAAATGTAAAGGCATATTGAATTGTTTTGGTGTGGTTGTTACGAGGAGTATCGGTGGTTGGAAATGATTTACGAGAGTTTCCTGTAATTGCAGGAAGGAACAAAAGTGTGGTGTAACGGCAGCAACAAGGGACCACAAGCAGAGCATCCACAGCAGGTAGGTGATTCATGCCTATGTTTTTAATTTAACTTTTATAGTGAAAATGTGTGATTTATGCTTAAAGTTTTGGTGGAAGTTTGAGAAGATATGATGTATCAATAAGAATATTTAAGGCATGTGTGAAGTTTGGAAATGTCATGAACAAAACATGGTGGTTGCTAGTATACATTTATTGTCTGCTAGGATTCCGGATACAAGAATGGCTAGCATACATTTAGTGTATGCTAGGATCCCGAGTAAAAGGATCGGCAAGAATGGTTAGCACACATTTAGTGTATGTTAGGATCCCGGGTAAAGGGATCGGTAAAAAAATAATTGACATACATTTAGTGTATGTTAGGATCCTGGATAAGAAAATCATAATAAATAACTACCATACATTCAATGTATGTCAGGATCCCAGATAAAAGAATCACCAAAGAAAATGGCTAACATACATTTTAGTGTATGTATAGATCCCGGATAATGGGATCATCATGAATCACTGTCATACAGTTAATGTATGTCAGGATCCCGTATAAGGGGATCACTAAGCACAGGCTAATATACATTTAGTGCATGTTAGAATCCCGGATAAAGGGATTGTGGTGCAATGCTTAAACACGCATTCATGTATGTTAAACTTTCAAGAGTAAAGTAAAAATATATGAGGTATGTTACAGACCTGGGAAGGGGTCTTCTCCGATTTCTAATATCGGTAGGGTGATAAGGATATCGGAAACACTTAGTCTTGGTAATGCTTAGTATGAGTAATACTTGATATCGTTATATTTAGTATCGACAATATGTAAGTGGGGAAGATGGTTTGATTTTCAAATAGCTATGTTGATTATTTTAATTATATAAGATGGCATATTATGGGCTTAATAACTTTAATATGATTTCTTCTAGAATTTTCCTTAAGAGATTATCTTGTATCTCTATTTCAGGTCTATCGTCTTCACGTCAAGAGTAAAGCTATCGTTTATTAGTTTTTGTATCCAATAGTAACTTGTATAAATTAAATGTTGATAAACTGGTATGTATGTTCACTATTTTTGAAAAAAATATTAGAATGTAAGAAAATTAGCTTGTTTTGTTGTATTTTACTACATATGACTGGATTTATGTAAACTCTAGTGTAAATGGTTGAATGATGCTAAATGTATGGTTATTAATTATGGTTGTGATGAAGATGATGTTTAAGGTTTTGTAGACCCAATATGAATGGGTCAAGATTGAATTAAGGGTTATGTTACTGCTCACCTGTTACTATTTCAAGACCTGTTATTGTTTGAGACTTGTTACTGTTTCGGACCTGTTACTGTTTAGGACCTGTTATTGTTTGAGGACTTGTTACTGTTTTAGAACCTGTTATTGTTTCAGGACCTGTTACTGTTTTGAGATATGTACTGTATTGAGACATGTTATTGTTTTAAGACTTGTTATTATTTAGGGTCATGTTACAACTTAAGTGATATAAAAAAATATTATTACATTTTTAGATGAATGTGTATTAATAAGATTACGTGGCTATTCTCAAAAGTGGAGAGTGTTACAAAACCATTCAAGTTGTGTCATATAGATCTCTCTATCAACTTCACCATTTAAAAAAGTTATTTTTACATTCATTTTATGTATATTAAACTTAGTAATAGTTGTAATAACAACTAACATCGGTATGTAAGTTATTCTTATCACATGTGAGTATCAAAATAGGTCATGTTTTATTTTTGTTTAAATATTTTGAGCATAACTCATGCTTTTTATTATTTAAAATGGTTTCATCTTTCTCTTAAAAATCCATGTATGGTTTTGCATGATGTACTTGGTCTTACTATTGACTACCTTTTTTAATAAGAATGTTTATTAGCCAAACTTTTACATATAATATCTCAAAGAAAATAAAATTTTCATGTGATGACATAATTGATAGGCACTATAAATATTTTTTTCTTCATACGGGATGGTTTCAAGTTGGAATATACATGGAAAATTATCTAATCCATACTATGCCCCTGTTTGGATAAGCGGTTCTAACCGCGTTTCACCAAAATTCAAATTTTATTTTTCAATTTAAATGAATTTTTTTAGTGTTTTTAGATCATTTTGATGTGCTGATGTCAAAAATAATTTTTAAAAAATAAAAAAAAAATATTATTTTGATGTATTTCTAAACGAAAAGTACGTTAAAAAACAACCGCAACCACAATCTCAAACACCCCCTATATGAAATATAATACGGTTTTTAACTTAATAAACGATGGTAAAGCTTTTTCTTTTATTACCATCGGAGGTTCTCTCTAAGTCTTCATCAATATAGAAACAATAAAATAACTATATTGGAGTTATTATAGGAATTCATAAATGAAATAAAAAAAAAAAAATAAGAACATCATAAATAAAAATATTTTTAAAAATAAATAAGAATAAAATTAACTAAGAAAACAAAATAATCTTAAAAAAAATCATATCAAAATCTCAAAACCTATTATGAATGTACTTCAAATTCAATTTAACCTTGAACAAATTTATTAACCATGTCAAGAACATATTTTCCAATCATTATTTCCATTTTAAATATGATTGTGTGAAATTAGAATCTCTCACTATATTAATTAGATGCTTTGATTTTGAAGATTGTTTGTGCTTTTATGCATCCTTCTTTGAATTAGTTTACTATGTTCATTGCATTTCTAATGATAATTAATTCATAGTAAAATTTTAGGTTGGTCAAAATATATAATTTAATTATTATGATTTTATTTGATTATGTTATACTTAAAAGTTTAGCGGTTTTGGTTGTTGTTTTTTTAGTTTTAAAAATTGATGTTTTTAATGAATAATTTATCTTTTTATCAAAAGAAAGTATACTTTCTCAACAAAAAAGTATTTAAAAAATGATTATGAGTCAAACATGCACGCTTTATTTATAAAAAAAAATTATTCAAAACGCCAAAAGAAATCAATTTTTCATTAGGCATATACTCTTGTTTTTTTCTCCTTTTTAGCATAATGTAGTTTATAAAGTATCATTTGAAGAAAAAATAATAAATTAAAGTTGTGGCATGTTGAAGGTTCTAAGTGGTGCATGTTGCTTTTTATAGCAATCGCACACCACATCTTGAGGTGAATTTCAATGTATCCTGTCATCTCCTTCACAATGATGAGGTGCATGTAATTGTCCCTTGCATAATAAAATTCTAACGATGTTTGTTTGTTTATCTCCTCCTTTTCTCTCTCTTCAACTTTGAAAAACATGTTACCCTTACAAAAAAAAAAAGAAAGAATAATGTGTTATTTGTTAATTTTATCACATTTTTTCCACATTCATTTTAATTGTTTCAATTTTATACTTTGGTATTTGATTTTTATATTAGATTTGTTCTGTTATTTTAGGATATTTGAAGTGTGACCCTTAATATTTTGATTTTTAATTTTCATTCGTAGCTCTTTTATCAAATATTAATTTATTTTCAATTTCATGTTAATCTGAGTTAACCCAAAAATTTTATTTAAAAAAAATAAAAATGATATAATTTTTAGAAAAACATTAAACAAAGAAAAATATTCAATAAGTATTTTATGAATTTTCCCTAGTTTAACTAAGATGTTAGTGATAAGTTAACTTGTTAGATTGAACCAAGTTTTAAATAATGGCTTTTTGGATGCATTGTTTTTGGTTTAGTCACTATTTAAGGTCATGAGCTTGAGAATTGAACACGAGTTGATATGTTTTGAAATTTGTTTATTTTGAAAAATAACTTTGTTATTCTTTTTCTTTCAATCATGTTATTTGTATCTCATGATCTAGGTAGGAAGTTTTTTTGGGTGAACCATGTTTTTGTAGGTCTCTTTTTTACCATTTTTTATTTTATACTTAAAAATTCAATTATTTTTAAAATTAAACTTTGTCTACTTTCTCTTTTTTTTTTCTTATATTAGATTTTCCAATTCACGTGATCATATTGTCAGGTTTTGGTGACCTCCCCTATTTTTGTTGATTTTTTTTATTTTATTCTTTTATGTTTTGATTCTTAGAGATTGACAATCATTATTTTATTAATTCTCTTTCTATGATATCCAATCATGGATTAATTTTCATTATTTAAAATACATTGATAGTGTTTGAGTATTATTTTTTATGTTACAAAAAAAATTGATCATGTTTGTAATGAATCACATACCACCTATTTAGTAATCAACTAAATAAAAAAAAATTATTAGCAAAATAATACCAAACATACTTTATTTCCTACCAAGCTACTTGTGGTGGAAACAATATCAATTAAGAAAGCGTGTGATTTCAATAAAAACGAGCATTTTTAATATATTTTTATTTACCATATTATCAATTAATAGAGTATGTGATTTATGTTTGTTGATGAGTTTTAAATGTTATGGAATTTATATTGAGATAATTTGAGTCTCCTTTTATTTTGAATCAAAATTATTTATAAAAAGAAATATTTTTTAAAAAATCATGATAGACATGATAATATACACTAAGCCATGTTAAGAGAAGAAAAAAAATTATACAATAAGTGATATAATGATATGAATATGAATTAAAAAAATTATTTTTTTATTATTTTAAATTTAAATTATATACTTATTAATATAATAATTATTAAAATTTTATATAATTATTAATTTCAATCATAATAAAATTAATTAAAATATTTACAAACTAGCTTACGTTGATAAAATAAATAAAAAAAAAATTATCCCACCGTAGCTTAGTACATACTCTAGCATACTTCATGATCATGAGATGCCTATGTCAGCTTTTGGGCCCGTTAGAAAACATCAGACGTGGCATGATGATGATGATAAGGTTATCGTGGCGCATCTCCACCGTGTCCACATCTACTACTTGTCGTTTCAGTCTCAATCAAAAGAGGTATCAAAATCAAAGCTGTATGGCATTGTCTCAACGTTATCAATCTGCCTTGGAATTTGTTGCATGACAGAAGACTCCACCATGTTGTCAGGAACTGGAGCACATTAAGTAAGTGTTTGATAATGTAGTTGTAGTTATTTTTTAAAATATTTTTTGTTTAAAAATATATTAAAATAATATTTTTTTATTTTTAAAATTATTATATCAAAATAATTTAAAAACACTAAAAAAAATTTTATTTAAAAAAAAATACAAAATAAACAGTTGCATTGCCGAGCTAAACTTGCTATAAGATGATGCCATATTGTTAAAATAGGGTGTGGTGCGTTTGGAAAACAAAAATTATAAAAATATTTTTAATTGAGGTTAGTTTGATAAAACATATGTTTGGTTTAAAACTATAGTGGGAATTGATATTAAATAAAAGTAATTTAATGTGTATTGGTTAAAAATGCACTCCCAAACAAGCATTTCGTGTTGATAAGTTTGTTCATTCAACCATGATTTTTTTTTCACCATTGAAATTTATTTATTTTTATTACATCCTTTTAATTTATATTAACATGTATGGCCATGCTTTTAATTTTTATTTTGAACATTGAAATTTATTTATTTTCAATCACATTCTTCCAAGTTATATTAATATGACTATATGTGCTGAGATTTTATTTGTTTCACAGTTCTCGCATATACTAATTAAGAAATATTGCAACATTAAACTACAAATTGAATTTGGGAAATATAATTTTTATTATATTAAAAAAAAACAAGTTAAAAAATAAGAACCAAAACAAACAAATAAAAAAAAAAAAGCAAATCTCAATGTTGAAAATATATGAAACATATGATTTTGGTCCCTCAATTTCAATTACTGTCTTCAGATGGTCCCAAAGATTTTACCTTTTGATCCTAAGATTTATTTATTCTATTTAATTACTTAAATATTAATAGAGGAAATAGGAGGGCACGTGAAATTGAGAGGAGAGTGATTCAGGTTCGTTGGGCACATTCCTACTATTGATATTGCATTTGAAAATGCTTTTAATTTAAAAATATATTAAATGATATTTTTTATTTTAAAAAAATTATTTTGGACATTAATATATAAAAATAATCTAAAATATCAGAAAAAATTTAAAATAAAAAAAATTATTTTTTTTTCAAAAATGATTTTTAACACAATATTAATAGTCTAGGATTGAAAAGAGTTAAAAGATGGTTTTTATGATCCAAAACTCATACCCAACTTTCCGGCCACTAGAGGAGGCCACATCTACAGCGAAAGACAACACGTCATCATCCTCGTTGAATGATGTGTCGTCAGGATGGACGACAAGTTGTATATTGATTTTAAAAATATAGTTGGGCCTTTCAACATATGAGCATCAAAGCTTTTTATTTAGGTCAAACATGACACTTCCATCTAGGATCTATTTTAAACAATTTATTAATAATTTATTTATTTAAATAATCAATTATAAAATAGATCATATTATTTATTTATAGTAATGCTAGCAATTACTATATGATTAATTATATATTAACAGAATTTGAATAAGTTTTTTTTAAAAGAAACGCTCATTGATAACATTAGAAAATTTATTTGATTTATTTATCATATATTTTTTCAATACTTCCCTCAAATTCATTCATACATATGTGTAAAAATAATCGATTCGTGATTTTTATTCAAACATTTTTTGATGGTTATAATAATTTTTTATTTAAAAAATTAATACAAAAATGATCTTTCAAAAATTATCATAATTAAAAAAAACAAATTGAAAAAAAATAGATGAATTAGAGAATACAATTTCTCACAAACAAAATTATCTTTCAAAATTTTAATTATCAATTTTTTTACAAACATCTATTTTAATTTTATATAATTAAATAAATTTCAAAACTTGTTTATTGTTATGTGACAATTTATGGGTACATTGAGTTTTTAGAATAAAATGATCATGGACATCCTTTTTTATAAGGATATGGGAAATATTTAGGGATTCAATTGACCTCCCAAGTCTCATTATGATCATGTTTTAGAGAACATTAGTTAGATTGTCCGCACTATGTTGTGGGCTGAGCGAATAATTTTTATAATTGTTAGGATTGAAATAATTAATAAGATTTGCTAGTTCAAAAATAAAATATAATATCTATATATGCAATGTTTGATATAGTGAAACACATCAACACACTCTATTATAACGACAATAACATCGAAGTTTTAATAACTAAAATTATCATTACTATTATTGGTAAAATAATAAAAAAAATAAAAAAACATTAACAAAAGAGGAAGTAAGAAAAAACTAAAATTATTATTATTATTATTATTATTATTATTATTATTATTATTATTATTATTATTATTATTATTATTATTATTATTATTGTGTTAATAATGGAAAAAAATTAAATCAAAGAATAAAAAAAATCCTAAAAACTTTAATAAAAGAGAAAATAAAAAAATAAAAAAAATGATAAAATAAAAAAAATAACATCTATACATGCAAGGTTTGATATAATGAAAGACATTAATACACTTTATTATAACAGCAGCAACATCGAAACCTTAACATCTAAAATTATCATTACGATTACTGCTAAAATAATAAAAAATATTAAATTACTCCTAGAAAAAAAATATCAAAAATATTAAAAAAAGAGGAAGCAAGAAAAAAAAACTAAAATTATTATTGTTGTTGTTGTTGCTGCATTAATAATGAAAAAAATAAATTAGAGAATAAAAAATAGCCTAAAAAATTTAACAAAAGAGCAAACAAAAAAAAATATAATAAATGATAAAACAAAAATAAAAATTATTAGCTGAAAAAAAATAATTTGACTTGAAAAAAATTAATAAAAAAACTAAAAGAAAGAACAAAGAGAGATAAAAAAAGAAATATCAATTTTCAAATGATCATAAATACAAATTAAAATTTAAGAAATATTTTTTTTTTAAATATACCATCTCAAGAAATAACAAAATAATAAAAATTAAAAACCAAAACTAAAGCACAAATATATAAATATGGACAAAAATAAAGACTATTCTAGAAATATAAAATAATAAAGGAATTAAAATAAAAAATAGAAAGTACAAGGAACGAAATGAAAAATAAATATATTATTAATTTGAATTAAAAAAAAATAAAAAAATCAAAACCTCTGTACCGAAAATATTAAGGGATTGAAAACCAATCTCAAAGTTACAAGAATAACGACTAAAATGAAAACGCAATATATAATCAATTTTTATTGAATAACACAATTTAAATAAATCAAAACTTATATAATAGAAATCAAGACCATACAAAACAATTAAAGCTTAGTGACTTAAATGAAAAGATCATAAACCGAAGGGTCTACTCTGTAATTTAGCAAGTAGGTGAGAGAAAATGATAAAAAAAAATTCAACCAATTACTGTCACGACTCCATCCATTGTGTGCGGCCAGGAGTCACACCATGAGGAAGAGTACATGGCGGCGTATCGGGTGAACTACCGGATGAATATTTTTTACCACCGAACAGCACTGCATGCGCCGCCTAAAGTATGCTTGAGGATGAACACTGTCGATTGGTGTGTTAGACTTGCACACAATATTAAGAGAAAACGAATAATAAAAATGGGTAAATTATATGAACACCTCTACAACCGACTCTTCAATTTTGTCTTATTGGGGGTAGATTAATATTTAAATATTTTTTAAAAAAGATGAAATATCTTAAACACACAAGCTGACAAACCTTGATTTTTGTCTTATTTGAGAGTAAAAAATTATTTTATTGTGCAATGTTATGTGAAATTACCACGGCACCCCTTCCGATAACTCCTAGTTTTTATCTTATATGAGGGTACAATGATTATTTTACTGTGTAAAAATATAAAAAATTACAAAAAAATTATATATTTTAATATAAAACATCAACATTATAAAAAAAAAATCTAATAGTAGAATGGTTATTTTACTGTGTAAAAATATAAAAAATCACAAAACAAATTATATATTTTAATATTAAACTTCAACATTGTAAAAACAATTGCTAAAAAACACAAGAGCCAATTTTGAAGCATAAAATCAAACACTTCGCCACCATTACCTACCAGCACCACACAAGGTAAGTATGAAAGACTCACAAGCACATGTGCGTGCTTTGTTGGTTCTAAGCAATATATCTAACTTAAATCTCTCGAGAACCAGCCATAATATGTTTTTCTTTTCATTTCAAAACCTTTAATCATGGATAATCCGACCCAATCCGAATTCTCTAACCCAACTCACCTCCTCTAGCTGATCCAAATCTGGCTCCACCTCCTTGTACTACTCCTGATTTGGCTCCACATCCAGTGACACCTTAAGTAATAGCTCCAAATTAGGCTATAGTATTTGGCCCGAGCCTAAATCCAGCTTTAGTTCCTGATTCCACTCCATCCCCAACCCTGCCTGCAACTACTACTACCCTTACATCTCGTATTTCTAAAAATATCTACTTTTTAAAGAAAGTAGTGGAAAAAAGTTGAACATTTTACAGGTTTGCATTTTGTTCACTCCTTCTTAAAGAAAGTAGGGAAAAAGGTGAAACCTTTTACGAGCTTGTATTTTGTTCAAAGTCTGGGTTTTGAGTGTTTATGTTTTGGGACTATTTTAATGGGTTTCTTATTAAGATTTTATTTTATGGGGATTACAAAGTTCGTATCTTGAAGGTTTCTACCCCCCCCTTTTCTTACAAAACAAACAGAAAAAAAAGAGAGTTGAACAAACTTTAAAAAATCACAAAAACCAAGACCTAACCGTTGAACCGAACTAAGTTAAAAACTGAACCAATCCAAAACTACTATTACAATCCACAGTGAAAAAACTCATAATGCATAGTGAATATCTTATCCATTTTAGCATATGTTATAATAATTTAATTAGATCGTAAGACCCAGTTAAAAGAATAAAATTTTGAAGATTGAAATAGAAAAAAGAGATTAAAACATAAAAATAAAAATAAAAATAAAAATAAGGTTGCATTAGTGTTCAATAAATGGAAAATTAAATGGCCTAGGTCATGCATTGTTGCACCCTCGATAGCAATAGAACCATTGACATTGTGGAATTATATGGTGCCATTTTTTTTTCCTTGAATAATTTCTTAAGTGAATGTGCAGGAAATAGGTATGGTGTTTCTAAGTCATATAATGCAGTTTTTCATTGTGTTTTAAAATTATTTTTGAAAAAAAAAATAAAAAAATTATTTTTATTTTAAATTAATTTTTTTTGTATTTTTAAATCATTTTCATGTGTTGATGTCAAAAATATTTTTTTTAAAATAAAAATTATTTTGATGCACAATTTAAACTCAACATTAAATGGTCAAAGAAAAACATCCATATTCTTACACAGAATACTAGGACTGCATATGATCGTAGATAAAAACATGGACTTTAGTCTCATACACATCCTTGATTGTTAGTTGTGAATCATGAGTATCACTAGCCAAGTAAAATAAATAGTAGCAAATAACTTGAATTCATTGAATCTATTTTTATATAACACAAAATGCATGCTTCTTGATTCCATTAAAAACATTGGATGCACCATATTAGACTTTAAATAATACTATGTCATGTGCTCAACATTCTTTGAAGAAATGAATAACATTCTTAGTTTATGTATGATTAGAAAGTATTTATGTTTTATACTTTTGACATAAATCTTTTCCTTGTTAGTTTTGGGTTTATAATAAGCATACCTATATATTATACACTCAGTTAACTTTATATTTTTAAGGTTAGATAATCTATTTGGACACATGATAATTTTAGTATCCTATGCCAAGGGGTTTCACCATGGATTTAGCATCATACAATTTTTATTTCAACTTATTCCCTTCAAGTAAAATTCTTCTTTATCCATTCATTAATTTTATCACAATCAACCTCACTCAACTCATGATTTAACACTTATGCAACAACTAATAATTTTCTATCATTTATACACCTATCATTCATTTAAATATTTCATAAGATCAAAAAGTAAGATGTTGTTTACATTAGGTTTTTCATCTATGATTGAACATTCACCTTTATAATCCTGATTTATTTTCATCACATTTATAATCATATTGATATAAGGAGTACTATTGACATCTATAACACTATGCATATTGCTAGAACTAGAAATTGACCTGACCATTCTTTCTACCATGTTCTCGTATCCATGTGTAAACAAACAAAAGTATATCTTTGTGAATCCTTTGTGTAGATAAACAAAAGTATTTCTTTGTGTAGAAGATCCATTATTACAACACCTAGATCTAGATTTTTTTTTACACCTCTTATATGAACATCTAATTTTGTCTTCGCTAATGTGTGTCATATTAAATAATTTTTAATTAGTAAAATATTCAATCTCATTACAATAATTCATCATACGCAACCCTTTACAAAATATTGTTTAAAATATTGATGAGAACATGTATTACTTAATTATGTAAACTATGTAAATTAGTTAACTTTCATTTAACCTTTGCTTATTAAATCTATTTTAATAGTAAACTTAACTCATTATCAATTATCTATATAAATTTAGTTTTTTATACATTTACCAAAATTTTCTACTTAACAATAAAATTGACAAAATATAAAATAGACAAGTTAAATAAGCCATTATTTACTTCATTACAAAACCCAAATTAGAAAAATTCAAAATGAATTCTATTAATTTGCAAACAAATAGAATTTTCAAAAACTCAAACAAAACCTAACATATACAAATCATACATATATACAACAAAACTATAGAAGAAAAGGCTATAAACTAGTAAACCTTTAAAAAAATACATATACTACAAAACTATACAATATGAATTAACATTATAAAATTGAGTTAAAAAAATTAATAATAATGTATGGTTATTCAACCAAAGAGGGGAGAATTGTTTATCCATCAACGAGAAAAAACAAGGTGAGCTTTAGGGGACATACGATTGGTTTACAAGGAAAAATAGGTGTGGCCAATCACATTGAAAGGGGTACACGACCAAGCATCCCTCATTAGCTCAAATGTAACACCCCATATATTTCTAATGCATCTCTATGATTTACCTTAATCTTATGTGTAAATAGGGTAAATAATACATATAAAATCTTCCTTATATGGATTCCTTTCTATTCATCATAAATAAAACAAATTTATACATCGCATAAATATCCACCAATAAAGGATTTTTTTTTATTAAAATAAAGAATGATTTGATTTAAAAAAATATTTTGCAAAGTTTCCCTTACACTGACTCAATCCAAAATTTTATTTCATTTTAAAATAACTAAAAATATGAATAATAACATAAACCTAACAACTCATGTAATTCATACTGACAGGTAGACTTAAAATAAATAATTAAAACAATAACTTTCAAGTAGTTTTTTTTTCAAATATGAAAGGTCATGACGCAACACACTAGACTTTTCCACTCAAATATGATTTTTCATGGTCTACTTAACTTCCATTAAGTTTTTTTTTCTTTTTCAATTGAGCAAATAATTATTTCCATAAAATTCACCCCTTTACTCTATTCATCAAGGCTTTAAAAGCCACAAACTCTTTTACTTCTTCTACCTTAAGCATTTTCTTGGTAAATCTTTCCAAGTGTACTCGTGTGGACTTATAATTCACTTGAGCTACAACAGAAGATTTTGTAGAGTTTTTTTTGTCGGGATACTTGTGTCGAATTACATTACCAGCTTGATACAAAGGTCACTAAAACTTATAATGGAATATGATTTAAATTATTTTACCATGAATACATTGACCCCTTAAAGCTTGTGGGGAGTGTCTTGCAAATGGCATAACCATCCTAGATGATGGATTCTAGGCTGCTCTATACATTTTGCTAATGTTATCTTAGGTCAACAAAAAGGTCATATTTGTTTGAAGTTATCTTGGTGGATATATAATCCTTAGTTATATGTGTATGCAATCACTGTGTTGGTAAGTGAGATCCTTAATCTAGTGAGGGGTGTAATCATTTTCATACATATATTCTTTAATGGACAATTTTTTTTCTATATGTGTTCAAGTTTCTGGGGAGCTTGACGTTTATCCCATGGAATGATGGGATTAATGAGTGGTCTTCATCTCACGGTGGCTAAATAGGTGTCTAAAATATTCATTATATGTAAAAGCATTGTAATGATATGAACGCCTTCTAAAAGGGCTTAATGATCATTAAGGTTGGAAGCCCGGTAACATTTTCCTCTATCCTAACTCCTTTAGGTAAAACAATTATTTGCAGAAGTTGGGTATAATTTGTGATTATGGAGCTCTAAAGAATGATACAATTATAGGTGTCGAAACTTGTTAAGGCGACAAAATATGATTCAACCTACAAGTCATGAACATTGAATGATAGAGGGGTTGCCCTTGGTTCGAGAAGTTATTGGCAAGAATGTTTGTCACCAATTCTATTCCAAAATTATAATGAACTTTTTATTTTAATGAAGTTTATCATTTTGATAATGTGGAGTGGTTGAAGAGTTATTTTATCTAATGACATTAATATGTGTGTGTATATATAATATTTATAACAAAAAAATAGGTTAAATAACTTGAAATTTTATTGAATTTTGGATCAAACTAAATTTAATATCAAAAATTTTAATTATTCTTAAGTACCATATAACACCAAACAGTATAGAGCTTGAAAACCGATGTCCCTCGGAGTGGTCGTGGTGGACACAGCTGGTATTTTCGTTCAAAGCTATAAAGGCAGTGTTCTTTACACGCTGTCTCTATCAACCAGCAATAAAGCTTCGTTTTCAAGAGACGATGATCACAAAATGATAGTGAAAGCAAAGCTTTGAAAACCCATTTCTTTCTCTTCATCCTCCCCCCAAATGATTAGGTCTTCTGCCTGGGCCTGAGCTCTTGCTTGTCTCCAAGAAAAGAATGGAATATGTTTTTGTCCCCAGAATAATTTCTTCATGCACAGCAAAGGGCATGGAAACTTCGTTCTGCCTGACTTGTATAGCCACTTTTAGGACCTTTCAATTTTTCTATCATGGATTCTCCAATGCTCCTGGTAAATATATAAGCAGGCCCCTTCAGAGCTCTTGATTCATTACATGGGTGCACAAAAACTCGACTGAAAGCATGGTTATTTTAGTGGGATCTATCTCATCAAATAATTGCTGCCTCAGTTAACTTAAAATTTGAGCTATTAAATCTACCAAGACGTAGCCGTTTCAAGATTCCTATGGCCCCTCTTGAAGGCCACCCATGCACTGACTCCACTAGCTTTTTCAAGTCATCAAAAGTTGCGATGAGAGAGCCTTGAGAAGAAAAACCTTACATGTCTAAATCAAAATGCTAGGAGATAAACCTCTGATTAAAGTTCCATGTCCCCCCCAATTGACAACAAATTTCTGATTTGACAACAATTCATTATAACCCTTGCCATCACCCTTTAGTCACTTTCGAGAATTTACTTTTAAAAATATTTTTGTTTAAAAATATTTTAAAATAATGATTTTTTTTTATTTTTTAAAAAATATTTTTGATATTAATATATGAAAATAATCTAAAAAAATATATATTTAATTTAATATAAAAAATAAAAATAAAAAATTATTTTTTTAAAAAAATACTTGTATAATTAAAAATATTTTTGTTTAAAAATATTTTAAAATAATGATTTTTTTTTTATTTTTTAAAAAATATTTTTGATATTAATATATGAAAATAATCTAAAAAATATATATTTAATTTAATATAAAAAATAAAAATAAAAAATTATTTTTTTAAAAAAATACTTGTATAATTAAAAATATTTTTGTTTAAAAATATTTTAAAATAATGATTTTTTTTTATTTTTTAAAAATATTTTTGATATTAATATATGAAAATAATCTAAAAATATATATATATTTAATTTAATATAAAAAATAAAAATAAAAAATTATTTTTTTCAAAAATACTTGTATAAATACATTACCATAAAGGTTGTTTTTGTATTTTAAAAGTATTTTTTAAACAAATTGAGTTTTTTATTTTTTATGTTTTCAAATTATTTTGACGAACTAGTATCCAAAACAATTTTCATATGAAAAATCTCACGTTTCATATGAATAATAATATACATTTTTTTTGTGTTTCATAATTGTTTCTTATGAAATTGAAATATTTTTATTTGTTTTATATATAATTCTTGTGTTTTTAAATTGTGATGAATTTGTGATATAAAAAATATATTATTTTAATTTATTTTTAATAAAAATTATTTTGAAAAACAATCATTACTAATTCCAAACGTAAGACCTTGTTTGATACAATTTCTCTTTTGTTTGTAAATGTGTTTTTAAAGTAATTTTAATTTTACAAAAAAAAATATTAAACTAATATGCTTTTTTTAATATTTTATAAAAAAAAATAATGTACAAATTAATGTTCACGCAGCGCTGCTCATAATTTACGAGGAGGTGATGATTTTGCATTACTGCATGATGGACGATGAAGGATGGCCAAATATGTGCTGTGTCGCCTTTTCTTTTGTCCATGGAATTTGCTGCATCATCAATGATGGTGATGATGGTCAGGTTATATATACCAAGTATTTCTATAAAGTAAAAGCTGCCGACGACGACTAATCATCGTTAACCATTGACTTTTCTAAAATCGAAAGACTTCGGTTGTCGGCTCATAAAGAAAAAAGAACAAATGATCTAGAGACTAGACAGCCTTAAGAAATTGAAAGAGCAAGATGAAAAGGCCCAACCGGCCCCAATAAAATTAAGAGCACCAGAAAAGAAAGAATAGGAGCCCAACCAAGCCCAATACTCTCGGCCCAACCAATACTAATATGAAATAGTGAGTGAGAGAGGAAAGATGGCGTGAAAGACATAATGGGCTTTATAAATTGTAAGAAGATGGGAACAAAAAAGATGGAGCCCATATCCAATAAGGCCATCAGGCTACCCAAGTTGGTGATGGCTATTGGGCTATGAAATTTGTTGTCTTGCTTGTGGATTTCGGCTAAAATTAAACTATCTATGTCAGCTTTTAAATTATGTGTATTTATATATTTTAATTGAATTTAATTATAGTGCTTGATCTAAATTTAATTGATAAATAAATTATATCTACATATTTAAAAAATATAAAATTCAATTCATTTTGTTTTTAATATCACTCTCATTGCTTTTATTTTATTTTTTCATTGGTTTATAAAAATGCTAGATGGTTGTTTTAGAAAAGTTAGTTTTAATATTAAATTATGAAATTATAAATACGAGAGGTTTATTTCTAATTTATTTTTATGTTATTTTTAGAGATTGAATTACATTTTAATTTCAAAATCTTAATGCTTTGAGATTTTTATTAAAACTCTAAAATTAAATTGAGATTTTAAGTAAAAGAATAATTAGTATTCCCAAATAACAAAATTTATCATTATAATTCTCATGCACTATAAAAAATATATAAATAATATTTTTTTAATTCCATTATGCTCAAAGAAATGCTCAATATAAAAATGTAGTTGAGATTATTTTTTAAAATGCTTTTAATTCAGAAACACATTAAAATAATATTTTTTTATTTTTAAAAATTATTTTTATATCAGTACATAAAAATAATGCAGGGTCTTGGTCTGACGGTAAAGAAGGGCTTCTTCCTTCCTCTCACTCCAGGTTCAAGCCTTGTCAGGCACGTCTATCACCCCCGCAGTGCTTTACTTGTTTATAGACTTGCAAAATATTTAGTGGACTCGATGATTAGTTGTGGTGTGTGTAAGTTGGCTCGAAAATTACTTGCTCATTTTGACACTCGGGTTATAAAAGAAGAAGTGTATGTGTGTGTGTGTGTGTGTGTATAAATATAAATATAAATATTACTATTATACAATATATAATATTACTAATTTAATTTGCATTATATCTATCAAATTATATATACATTGTGCACGTGTGCGCTGTAGCTTTCTTCACTCATTTAATAATCAAAGCTATATTATAATAAATAATTATTATGGATTAGACTCAATAAAGCAAAGAAGTTATTAGCAGACATTCAGATTCCTATGATCATGACCAAGATATTAGTGATTCTCCATAATTGTAGTATTTTTTTTCATTACATATTTGTTTCTATATTAGTAATTGAACAATTTCCGTTACGTATCTATTTCTATATTTGTACGCTGCTCTTATCTTCTCTTGGGTCTATAAATAAAGATCTCCTCATAGCGTTTTAGCTTGAGGCATTTACTTTACATGGTATTAGAGCTATTAGGTTAAAAAATTTTTTTTTCTCCTTATGGCTAGAAACAGCTCTTCTCTACTATCCAACCGTCTACTTCCACTCATCCTATGGTTACCCGTGCTCGGGATGGTATTGTCAAGCCTCGTATTATTCATTCATTGTGTGCTTTCATTGCTTCATCATGGTTCCAGGTACATCTTGCTATCAAAGAACCTCGTGGTTTTAAGTCAGCTGTCAAAAATCCAGACTAGCTTCGGGCAATGGATGTTGAAATTGCTGAACTTCAGCACAATAACACCTGGAGATTAGTTCCTCGTCCAACTGATCATAATGTTGTAGGTTGTCGCTAGATTTCTAAGACAAAATTCAAGCTGATGGATCAATTGAGCGTCACAAAGCTCGTCTAGTGGCACAAGGTTTTTCTCAAAAGCCTGGGATTGATTTTGAAGAAACCTTTAGTCCTGTTGTTCGACCTGTTTCGGTTCGCATCATTTTGTCTCTTGTTGCTATGAATCATTGGCCCCTACATCAATTTGACGTCAAAAATGCTTTTCTTCACGAGTTTCTCTCCGAGGAAGTCTATATGGAACATCCCCCTGGCTATATTGATCCCCAGTTCCCAACACATGTCTGTCGCTTACAACGTTCTCTTTATGGCCTCAAACAGGCTCCTCGAGCATGGTTTCAGTGTTTTAGCCATTTTTTACTTCGTCTTGGGTTTATTGCCAGTCGTGCTGATTCCTCTCTCTTTATCTATCATAGTTCTCTTGGAGTTGTTTACCTCCTATATGTTGACAATATGGTTATTACAGGAAACAATTCTTCTATGCTACGTTCTCTAATTGATCGATTGGCCAACGAATTCTCTATGAAGGATCTTGGTGATTTACATTATTTTTTGGGATTTGAAGTTGTTCGGAATGACAAAGGCCTCTTTCTCAGCCAAGCTAAGTACGCACTTGATCTGTTGAACCGAGCAGACATGGCCGATTGCAAACCCATTTCAACTCCTTCTTTAGTGGGATCTCATCTAACCGATTCTGGTACTTCCTATTCAGATGCTACACAATTTCATTCTCTAGCTGGTGCTTTACAATATTTGACATTTACACGACCAAATTTATCCTATAGTGTTAACTCTATATGTCAATATATGCATGCACCCATTATTGATCATTTTAGAGCCTTAAAGCATATCTTACGCTATGTCAAAGGAACCTATTATTTTGGTCTCCAACTCTCACAAGATTCCTCTCAAACCTTGTTAAGGTATTTTGATGCAGATTGTGTTGGTTGCCCTGTCACTCGTTGTTCAACAACTGGATTTGCTACTTATTTTGGCAATAACTTAATCTTTTGGGGCTCTAAAAAGCAATCAACCGTTGCATGTTCTAGTGCTGAGGCCAAATACCGTGCTCTTGCCTCTTTCGCTGCAGAACTATCTTGGACACTTTAACTTCTTGGGGGACTTCAGATCACCCTCCCCTCTCCTCCGAAGCTCTTATGCGACATCAACAGTGCCATATTCATTGCTTCTAATCCAATCACCAAATCTCGCTCCAAACATATTGATATTGATTATCATTTTATGCAGGAACTTGTTGCTAAAAGGGTTCTTAATCTTAGTTTTGTCCCTTCATGTCTACAGCTGACTGATGTTTTCACCAAGGCAATTGCTAAACTATAATTTTTATTTGATCGTGGCAAGTTGTGTGTTTGTCCTATTTCTCCCACACCAACGTTGAGGGGGGATATTAGCAGACACTCAGATTCCTATGATTATGTTAGGTCCCAGTCAAAGCCTTTAAGAAAATAAGAAAATACTCTGCTTAAGGTGAGAATAAACCTTGTAATACTTTTCTCGTTGTTCAACTTGCTGGAAACAATGATTTAAATACAAATAAAAACTTAACTACTTCTCTAATTAGAAGGACGTGGAACGGCTAGTTGACAGAAAAATAGCCCCCACTAATTGACTTATTCCTTCTAACATTATTGACCAATTCAAAAAGCAAATTAAACAAAATCAGCAATTGCCCACAGCTGAGTCATCTGCAGAATACGTGTCTCAGCTCAACCCTCATATCTCGGATTCTTGATAGGCATCCTACTAGACCTTCGTGGTTTATCATTGCCCCTGTCTTGAATCAGAACCTTGTCCTCAAGGTTGAAGGACAGAAACTTGTCACGCAGCTCCTGTGCATTTTCCCACGTAGCATCCTCTTTTGAAAAGTGTTTCCATTGGACAAGGAGTTCCTCAACAAAAGTAGACCCTTTCTGCACCCATCGGGTTTCCACCACAGCAGCAGGTTCTAAAACAAACTCACCATCATCAGTAATGGGAGGCAGTTCTGCGCTGGTGACGTGGACTCTTCGACTTACTTCTTGAGAAGTGAAACATGAAAAACAGGGTGTATTCGAGCATCTCCAGGAAGCTGAAGTTTGTAAGCAACCTTTCCCACCTTTTCCTCAACCTTATAAGGACCATAAAAACGGCTGGCCAACTTTTGAGCTGGTCTCCGAAACAGAGATTGTTGGCGATAAGGATGTAGTTTGAGGAAGACTAAATCCCCCACTTGAAAGTTCACGTCCCGTCTTTTGGAATCAGCCCCCTGCTTCATTCGATTAATTGCAGCCTGCAGCTTAATTTTGAGCTGACGTAAAAGAGAATTACGAGAAATCATAGTCTGATCCACCTCGTGCACCGAAGAGGCCCCAATCTGATAATTCGGGATGCTTGGTGGTGGTCTGCCATAGAGGGCTTGAAAAGGAGACATCCCGATAGAGGAATGGAATGTGGTGTTGTACCAAAATTCAGCCCATGCAAGAAAAGAACACTACTTTCAAGGTTGTTGAGAAACAAAACATCGAAGATACTGCTCAACACACCTGTTAACCACCTCCGATTGACCGTCGGTTTGGGGATGATAAGCGGAACTCATGTGCAGCTTTGTCCCTGACATCTTGAAGAATTCACGCCAAAAATGACTGACGAAGATAGGATCCCGGTCACTAATAATGGACTTCGGCATGCCATGAAGCTTGACAATCCCCTCCACAAATTTCTCAACAACCATTTTGGCCGTGTAAGGATGTGCTAAAGCCAAAAAATGAGCAGATTTGCTTAAACGGTCCACGACCACAAAAATGGTGCTTTTACTATTAGATGGTGGTAACCCTTCAATGAAATCCATGGTAATATCGTCCCAGATTTGACAAGGAATGGGCAGCGGCTGTAGAAGCCCGACTGGAGATAAAGTATCAGACTTATTCTTTTGGCAAACCGTGCAAGAAGCAACATATTGCTGAACCACTCTATGCATGGATGGCCAATAAAACTGTTGCGCCATTCTTTTGTATGAGCATAACACCCCCGAATGACCTTCAAAAGGTGAATCATGGAATTCCTGTAATAGAAGCAAGACAAGAGGTGAATTAGGGGGAATGACTACTCGGTTATTGTAACACACCAAACCATTCATCCATTTATAGGGAGCTCCCAGATTGGCAGTAGCAAGTTTGCCAATACGGACCATGTAAGGATGCTGGTTGGCTTCCTCCTTGAGTGTCTGCCACAAAAATGCTTGAGGAACAAAGAGTGCATTAAGGCTAGGGCTACCAATTACTCTTGATAAGGCATCAGCGGCAGAATTCTCCTTTCCCGGTTTGTAAGTGATTTCGTAGTCATACCCTACTAATTTAGACACCCATTTCTGCTGTTCTGGGGTGACAATACGCTGCTCCATCAAGTACTTAAGGCTGCAATGGTCAGTGTGTATGAAAAATTTCCTGCCCAGCAAGTAAGGACGCCACAACCAAATAGCTTGAACAATGGCAAGCATTTCTTTGGCATATGTGGACCATGACAATTTAGTGACCCCTAATGCTCGGCTCATGAATGCAATGGGTCTCCCGTGCTGAGTTAACACCGCCCCAATACCAGTACCTGAAGCATCAATTTCAATGACAAAAGGTTCATTAAAATTAGGCATAGCAAGCGTAGGAGTTGAAGTCATTGCTTGCTTCAACGCAAGGAATGTCGCATCTGCCTCCTCTGTCCACCGAAATAGCCCCTTCTTCAAAAGGTTTGTGAGTGGTCGGGCAATGATTCTATAATTGCGAACAAACTTCCTGTAGTAACCTGTAAGGCCTAAGAACCCTCGCAATTCATAAACATTAGTTGGGCAAGGCCAATTAAGCATAGATTGAATTTTGCCCTTATCGGCCTTCACACCTTGGGACGTCACAATGTGACCCAAATACTCCACCTCTTGTTGCCCAAACATACACTTATTCAATTTGATGAAAAACTGATGATGCCTTAATATTTCAAAAGCTGTTTTAACATGTTCAATATGCATGGTCCAATTGGGGCTATAGATTAGAATATCATCAAAGAAAACTAATACAAATTTGCGAAGGTAAGGACGAAATATGGAATTCATGACAGCCTGAAATGTGGAAGGAGCATTATATAACCCAAACGGCATAACCAAATACTCATAATGACCATTGTGTGTGCGAAAGGCAGTTTTGTGGATATCTAAAGGATTGACCCGGACTCGGTGATACCCAGAACGTAAATCAAGTTTAGTAAAGAAAGCAGCCCCATATAATTCATCAAGCATGTCATCGACAGTTGGAATAGGAAATCTATCTTTTATAATTGCAGCATTTAGGGCTCTATAATCGGTATAAAATCGCCAAGTGCCATCTTTTTAGCCCCAATTTTAACATGTCATGAACTTGCTTTTCAATCTCAGCTTTTTGAAAATAGGCATACCTGTATGGCCGGACATTGATGGGCTCAGTCCCTTCTTTGAGGTTGATGTGGTGATCTATTTCTCTTTGGGGAGGGAGCTGTTGTGGTTCTTGATGAATGTCCTCAAATTCTTGTAACAATTGTTGCATATCAGGTCGGTTTATCTGTGGTGTTTCTTCCCCAGCCAACTGTAGACACACAGCAAAAATAGAATTGCCCTGCTTCATCTCCTTCGACAGTGCTTGCACCTGTATCGACTGAATTGGTTGATTGCCAATTCCTTCCAATTGATAATGCTGATTCATCCATGAAAACTTCATCGTCATCCTCTTTCAATCACAAACTACCGTACCCAACTGTTCTAGCCACTGGACTCCCAATACCATATCCAACCCAATTAGCGGTAACGAATAAAGAGTTAAGGTAAATGGGATACCTTGCAATAAGACGTGCACATTGTCAAATCTCCCCTGACACCTTAGCGGAACTTTGTTAGCCACTTTCACAGCAAAGGGTTCAGTGGGCACCACCGGTAATTGCAATATTTCAGCTACCCGTTCATTGATGAAATTGTGGGTTGACCCACTATCAATAAGCACAACCATTCATGATGTCCCACTTTGGCCGAGACTCTCATGGTTCTAGTCACGACCACCCCGTGAGAGCATGAAGTGAAATTTCAGGTTCCTCATTATTGATCTCATCATCTTCATAACTGCCTTCAAGCAATAACAGCTGCGGCCCCTTGCATTTGTACCCTAATACAAACCTTTCATCACAATTGAAGCAAAGACCTTGAGCACGCCTTTGTTGCATCTCAGACCATGTTAATCGCTTCATAGGTGATGCAGACTGGATTTTAGAAGGTGAAGAGACTCCAACAATCCTGGTGAATGGAAGATTAGAGACGTCAGTGTTCTTGTTGAATGGTCGATCAGAAATATCAGAAGTTCTGTAGAGTGGCCGATGTGGTTTCTCTTGACGAATCATCTGCTCATCTCTCATCCTTGCCAAACTGATGGCTTCTTTCAAGGACTGTGGCTTAAACATCTGAATTCCATCAGTAATTTCAGGCTTGAGACCACCCATAAAAGTACCCACCAAAGCCTTCGGAGTCCACCCTTGCACTCTGTTTCCTAGCCTCTCAAATTCTTTCTGGTATTCTCGTAAGGATCCCGTTTGCCTTATTTTTGATAAAGACTCGTCAAAATCTTCACAATCCGTGGGACCAAAACGAGCCCATAATTCTTCCACAAAAATCTCCCATGATACCTCTTTTTTGTCCTCATGATAAGCCTTGTGTAACCACTGCCACCATTGATTTGTTTCGCCTTCAAAATGAAAAGAAGCCAAAGACACTTTTTGTGCTTCCAAAGTGCCCTAGTATTCAAAAAATTGATCAACATGCGTGAGCCATTCAGTTGGGTCAGTACCAAAATACCTGGGAAATTCGAGCTTAGCCAATTTGGAGGAGAACATTGAGCGGCCACTGTCTGTGGTGTCACAAGATCGCGCACCAAAGGCTTGTCCACTGCGTTCTTGGACATTGCTAGAGTTCGGCTCTTGCCTTGGAAGCAGTACTTCAGAAATTCTACTAATAGCAGTCTCTAGCTGATGTAATTTGTTAGTAACACCCAGGTCCATCTTGTTGAAATTGTCTTGAAGTCCACCAAGAGCAGCTTCTAAATTCTCGATCCTTTCTTTATTGGTAGTCATAGTGTGAAAGCTCTGATACCAATGTTAGGTCCCAGTTAAAGCCTTTAAGAAAATAAGAAAATACTCTGCTTAAGGTGAGAATAAACCTTGTAATACTTTTCTCGTTGTTCAACTTGCTAGAAACAATGATTTAAATACAAATAAAAACTTAACTACTTCCCTAATTAGAAGGATGTGGAACGACTAGTTGACAGAAAAATAGCCCCCACTAATTGACTTATTCCTTCTAACTTTATTGACCAATTCAAAAAGCAAATTAAACAAAATCAGCAATTGCCCACAACTGAGTCATCTGCAGAATACGTGTCCCAGCTCAACCCTCATATCTCGGATTCTTGATAGGCACCCTACTAGACCTTCGTGGTTTATCAGATCATGACCAAGATATCAGTGATTCTCCATAATTTTAGTAATTTGTTTTCATTACATATTTATTTCTATATTAGTAATTAAATACTTTCCGTTACGTATCTGTTTTTATATTTGTATAGCTGCTCTGTATCTTCTCTTGGGTCTATAAATAAAGATCTCCTAACAGCGTTTTAGCTTGAGGCATTTACTTTACAAAAGTGAACTAAAAACTTTTGTTCTTTATCATTAATTAATTTTCTATTTATGTTTTTTTTATTATAAATATATAAAGATTAAAAAAATGTGAAAGTACACAAATTGGAATTGAATACTCAAGATGGAATTGTAATCCTTGGTATAAGAACGTATTTCACCCCATTTGTACAAAAGCTCTCCCTCGCCACCTCCCCTGCTCCCCCCCTCTTCTTAAGATAAAAGCAAGCACACAGATTTTCATTTTCTTGTTTGGAAGAAAAAAAATGCTGGAAACAACTGCAGGCGCATCTCTACCATCTACAGGAACAGACGCAAAAAAACGTCGAGTGTCCTACTTCTACGAACCCACAATCGGTGAATACTACTACGGTCAAGGCCACTCAATGAAACCCCACAGAATCCGAATGGCCCACAATTTGATAATCAGCTACGCTCTCCACCATCTGATGGAAGTCAACCGTCCATTCCCTGCAGGTCCTGAAGACATAGGGGGGTTCCATTCTGATGAGTACGTGGAGTTCTTGTCTTCAGTGTCACCACAATCAGCGAGTGATCCAGCACACGGGAGGCAATTGAGGAGGTTTAATATTGGTGACGATTGTCCGGTTTTTTATGGTTTATTTGAGTTTTGTCAGGCCTCTGCTGGTGGTTCAATTGGTTGTGCTGTTAAGCTTAATAGAGGGGATGCTGATATCGCTTTGAATTGGGCTGGTGGATTACATCATGCGAAGAAGAGTGAGGCTTCTGGGTTTTGTTATGTTAATGATATTGTTCTTGGTATCCTTGAGTTGCTCAAAGTTCATACGGTAATTTACTAGTGCATCTCTTTCTCTCCTTTACTTTATTTTTCTTGTATTTTTGCTTTATTTTTTTTACTCGTTTCTTTATGTAGGTTTTATTTTTGTAAATGCTAATTTGTGTTTAATATTCTTTTATTTCCCTATTTTCTTCTTTGTTGGTATTTTTGGTATAAGGTTTATTTCCACCAAGCTATGTTTTTATCAATTAAAAGCAAAGTTTTGGTGAGTGATGTGTTATTTTGTGTGTCTAGCTTTCGAGTAAAAGTAATGGCTGTTTTTTGAGTGTCCAAATTAGGGGTAGGTGGTAGCAATATCTACTTGCTTATTGAGATGATGAATAACAACACAAATTTTATTCATCCTTATTATTCAGATCGGGACTGCAAATCATGGTTTTTGATAAATGCCTTTTTTGAAATACAGTAGTTTCTCTGTATTCGAGCATGTTTGTACAAATGGTCGAAGTGCTCCAATTTTAACTGGGACATGATTGATTTTGAATGCCAAGTCAAGAGTGCTTTTTTTTTTTTTTTTTTTTCCTAATGTGATTTCATTCAACTTGTATTGGAGAAAATTTTGTTTATCTTTCAAGGTTTGTGAATCAACATGGCTGCATAATCTGATTTCGAATGCCTTCTCTGAATGGATTGGGCAGCGTGTATTGTATGTAGATATTGATGTCCACCATGGCGATGGTGTTGAGGAAGCATTCTATACTACTGACAGGGTTATGACTGTGTCCTTCCATAAATATGGAGAATTCTTTCCAGGGACGGGGCACATTAAGGACATTGGAGTTGGGAAAGGGAAGAACTATGCCCTGAATATTCCCTTACAAGGTGGTACGGATGACGAATATTTCCGTGGTATGTTTCAGCCACTCATCCAAAAAGTGATGGAGGTTTATCAACCTGGTGCAGTTGTTCTCCAATGTGGAGCAGATTCATTATCTGGTGATAGATTGGGGTGTTTCAACTTGTCTGTGAAGGGCCATGCAGACTGCCTTAGGTTTATTAGATCTTTTAATGTTCCTCTGATGGTCTTGGGTGGGGGTGGGTATACTATCAGGAATGTTGCCCGTTGCTGGTGCTATGAGGTCTCTCTCTCCCCCCCCCCCCCCTCCCCCAACATGTGCATTCTCGCACACATGCACTCACATATTGATTCCATAACAATGCTAAGCTATTCATACACCTCTTGCTTTGTCTCAGACAGCAGTTGCAGTTGGGGTGGAACCAGATAACAAATTGCCTTACAATGAATACTACGAGTACTTTGGCCCTGATTACACACTTCATGTTGACCCATCCAATATGGAGAACCTAAACTCACCCAAAGACATGGAGAGAATAAGGTGACTGTCAGTACTTCATTACTGCTTTATGACTAAATTTGCAATCAGTACTATGCTAATTACATTTCAAAATCGAGGATATAACTCTGAGAGATTGGAACCTACAAGCAAAAACAACTTGCATTTAACATGTAATGTCATTTTGGTAAATGTCAACTTTGTAATCTACAAACAGGGTGTAACTACTTCTAGTCGATATGCCCCTTCTATTGCTCATATCAAATAAGGGTTTGCCATATACTATTTGTTAATGTTGTGGTTAATCTTTCCAAGAAAATGTCTGTGTGCTTAAACTGCAACTTAATCATGTACTGAAATGTGGTTGTAGATACAATTGTCTTACAAAAGTTCTGTAAAAACATTTGTTAACTGTCCTTACAGCTTTCTATGTAATTATATCTGATTGCTCAATTTTGTGACTTGGAACTTGTTCAGGAACACGTTGCTAGAGCAGCTTTCTAGACTGCCTAGTGCTCCCAGTGTACCTTTTCAGACAACACTGGCCACAACTGAAGTGCCGGAAGAGGTTGGTGGGCTGTTGAAAATTTTCTGGAAATAACTCGATTGTCATTACCTCTTGAATTTATCCCTTTCCTTTTTGAACTTGTTGGATGCATGGTTGAATAGGATGAAGAGAACATGGATCAAAGACCAAAGCGTCACATATGGAATGGTGTTGATTATGAATCTGATCATGATGAAGATGAAACTGGACCCAGATTTTTCTGAAATAAGGTAAGAAATTTTAACTGTATCTGCAAATAGCTGAAGCTGCTCACAGCCTAACACTTCACCCATCTGTACCTAAGTGGTAGAATATGTAATTTCAGCAGCTGTTCTTATGCAAGTTTCTGTCTGTCTGTGTCGCTGTCTTTGTCGAAGAGTTGATGAAAGTCACATGCAAAGTGACTGCAACTGAATCTGGGAGTGGGAATTATATGTCACTTGCTTGTCATGTTTATTAAATTTATCTCTGCCACTTTTATACCGAATGATTAATGATTATTGAGATAAAGGGCGATGTTGAGAGCTATTACACGTAGAATTTTAAAAAGGGAATCCCTATTCCCTACACCCCAGTCTCTTCATCTGATGTAGAAATTTCTGAATCTTAATGTAGGGATGGTATGGATGTGATGGAAGAAGACAAGAAAGAACATCTATGGTTGTGACAGGTGGAAAACACTTATTTTCTACTTTCATCGCTTCAATATCATGTACAGATCCCCCCTCAACACGTAGCTTATAGTTTCAAAGGATTTCATCTTTGGATGAGCAACCACATAGATACTTTTGACAAATATCAGTAGAATAGGTGCAAATGGTCATATTCACTGATGCTTCGAGCCTTTTTGATGAATTACCGTGCTGTACAAGCAGCAGTTGTTGATAACCAAACGGAATGTTAGATGCATTTTGTGCAGAAGACCTTCATTTTGGTTAACGTAGTAATTTTCTTTGTACTGGGCAAGCAAAAGCATTTAGAATTTTGACCGACCCGGGCCTTGTTTGCATGCCAATAGTAATATACCAATGATGCAGTAAAGCTCGAATTGATCATGACTCAACTGATAGTGATGAAACAAGGGTGGCTCAGCATTCTTCTTCAATGTAGTAACTATTTTCATGGTATGTAAAGCGACGAGTAATCATTTTTTTTAGCATACGTGGTTTCACATAACAACTTACAGACCTGTAAAGCATCTTTTTCCAAGCATCAAGATCTGGCAATTTCCCGATCGAGCTATCTTCCTTTCAATTCCCAGGATTCAATTCAAAAAGCTGATCACCAAAAAATCCCGTGCCTTGCCTTCAAGGTATGTGCCATAAACACCTTACATCCCTTCTTCTATCCTCAGCCCCCGCACAAGTACCCCAACATTCACCCTGATATGCCAGCCTTTCCTTAAACTCCTCTGCAATTTCCTCCATGTTATGGGGTCTTGGAGTTTAGGTGAAGACAATACAATATAAAATTCACGAGCGACAATTCCATGCAATAATTTCAACAGAAAAGTGGTTCCGCGGTGTGTGATCTTGTATGGAATATACCAGTCCATGATAGATTTTTGTGAGGTGTTGTAGAAGATCAACTCTTAGACATTTCGCATTCCTAGTCATTCGAGTACTTTTAATGTGTGATAATATTTAACATTATACTTGGCGAAAGATCAGGGCTTGTCTCTGACTGGAAGAGAATAATGTATTTGGGCAAATAGAAAATGAAGATTCTTTGCAGATGGGAGAGGGTCTGTCTTAGATGGGGACTTGCCAATAAACAAATCATGCAAATAGCCATACATACATGTTTATGGACCAATAAGACAAGAGTTCCTTTGTATCTAAGGATTGTAATTTTCCTTCCTCGTCAAGTTGGTTTTGGATTTATTTATAAACTTGTAAACGCATAAAAAATAAATCCTTTATTTTTAGAAATAAAGTATAAATTAAAATTCGTAAGGGATCACTCCTCTTGTCCTTGTTTTTTTATCGCTTGTAATTGGAAGTTTACGGTGACTGCAAAATTTATCACGGTTGATAATGACACCAATATTTGATTCTCATGCCGACGTTGCTGGGAAGAATCAAAAGCATATTTAAAAATGCCAAAATTGCGTTTGCCGGGAGTCGAACCCGGGTCTATTGCTTGGAAGGCAATTATCCTAACCGTTGGACTACAAACGCTGCTCTGAAGATTGAGAATTTCCTATTATTATTAATAAAAAATTGTTTTCCCCTTTCACAAATCAAATTTTTTGTGTTTGTGAAGATGACCTTCCTTTTGCTCCCTACCTGTTCGATACATGGAGCGTTCTATTATGCACAAAGCTCACTATTTTATCCTCTAACTCCCATTGACTGACTTGAACCATTTAGATACGAGCCCTGATGGTAAAAAATTTATTATTTATATAGTAGGTATTGAGTATAAGTTAAAATGTGTATTTTTTTAAAAAACTTGAAATAATTAGGGTTTTACTTGATTATCTAAATGCACAAAATATACTTTTCAAAATGTATAGTTTTCTTACATAAAAAAAATCTATGATACAGGTCACAGACGTTGTTCACATTCTGTAATAAATGCCTCTTAAAGCTCCTTCGGTGATGGCCAAGTATTAGGATCTTATTGGTTTTGGAGATATGGTCAAAATGTGTAGTGTATTGTTTCTAATCTTGTAATTCTCTACAATTTATTTAAAAAAAAAAAAACAGTAAAAGAGTTAACCACGAATCTCATAAAATAGTGACCTCCAATTGACTTTATTCTTAAATAACAGTGTTGATAGATATGTGAATTAGAACTGCCTGCATGTGAAATAACAGATATATGTCAGTATGCTAGATGAGTTCATTCTTTATCTGTTGCTGGGTTTGGGGGGAGTGCTGTAATTTTCATTGAACCTAGAAGCCACCACAGATTCAGGGATGAATGTTATCTTTGGAATGTTTCTGATCTTGTAATTCTCCACCCCACCATCAGGTTTCAATCTTTCTTCATGCTCATCAAGCAAAGGCAGCAAAACCAGTTCCTCCACTGTGGTGACAAATTGCAAACCTTCAGGGAGCTTCCTCAGACTCAAGCAGCTATGGAAGTGAAGATACTTTAATCTTGGCAGCGCTCCCTCCTCAAGCTCTGTCCATTCCTCAAGAACACGAGAGGCAATGATGAGAACCTCAAGCTTGGGAAATCCACCAGCCTTGCAGAAATCTTTTCCGAACTGCCTTCCATCATAAGCATGCCATAGGTTTAGTTTTTCCAAATTGGGCAGGACCTGAAGAACTGATGTTGGATTCTCAGATAAATGAGAAGAACCAAGCCTTAGCTTTGTAAGATTTTCCATTGAACCAAGCCAGTTTGGTATTTTTTCTAGATGACCTTCAAGGCGGAGCTTCCTAAGAATAGGCGGCGGTGAGAATAGATCCCGGAGGACGAGGTGACCTTGGTCAAAAGTGTGCTTTGCTTCTAGAGACAGGGAGAGAAGACCCTGCATCACCATTATAGCAGAATACAGCTCGTCCGCATTCTCTTCCGCAACATCCATCACTCCCAGCCGTCTTAGTTGTGTCAGCTTCCTTAGTTCTCCGGCAATTTCGCCACCGGCATGTACACCAGTAAGGGTCAGGAGGCTTCCAAGTTTACCTATTCCCTCTGGTAGATTCATCCCGCTAACATTTCTGCTCTTGAACATTTTGAGGTGCCTCAGTCTTACAAGCTTTAGGATCTCGGTTGGTAGTTCTGTCAAGTCTCCACACCATCTAATATCCAAACTCTGTAGTGCTCGCAAATTACCAACTCTATCTGGAAGCTCATTTATGTCATTGTTCTTCAATCCAAGGTATGCCAGGTGAATCAGGTCTCCCACTTCATCTGGTAATCTCCTGATTTTGGCATCTTCTAGATCTAGCACTCGTAAGAATTTCGCCCCTTTGAAATTCAGCCAGTTCTCGCCAGAAAGTTCTTGCTCTCCGAACAAGAATAAAGACCGGGGTTGGGTATTGTTTAAAATCTCTGCAACTTTCTTCATATCTGGAGTCAAAATACGGCGTGCTTTACGTTGAATGGAAAAGTCTGAATCAGGATAAGCTGTTATGTAGCTTTCGCGAAGGAACACACGATAAGGGGAGGAAACAGTGACTTTAGTTCCACTGTCTCGGAAGCCATCATCAACTAGAAGCATTCCCTGGCTCACAAGATCATTTATATTTTCCTCCGCTACATCCTCCACTATTAGACCAGCTTTTTCTTGTGTCAGACCTTCGGCTATCAGCAATCGAATCAATCTCCCCTTAGCTATCCCGTAATTCTCAGGGAAGATGCAGCAATACATCAGACAAGATTTAAGGTAATAAGGTAAGCTATTGTATTTTAATCTGAATGGAACAGAAGAAGACTCAACCGATGTCTGATCACCTTCATTCTCTTCCTTCTCTGCTTCACTGGGAATCGAATCCAGTTCTGTCTGAACTTCTTCCTCTCCGTGAGATTGGTCCTTGTTATCACTTTTCTCTCCCATGCCACCTGCAGTGGTGCTTGAATTATTGAGTTCTCGCATTTTGTGAGTGGTTTTAGCAAGTCGAGATTCTACATTCAGCAGTTCAGTTCTGAAGCACTCTGTCAATCCCGATCTATCAGACCCTTGTTGCTGATCCATCTGAATAACAAACTCATCAACATGATCATCCAAGTCCTCAAGTAAACTCTTAAGTTCAGTTTCCCACGTAGAAAAAGCAGCATCGCCTTCATCATTGCCTCTATCTACATAGAAGCATCCAATCTCCTTGATTGATCCCTTTACCATTTTCATTTGATCTTCGAGTCCGGCGAAGGTTTCAGTCTCTCGAAGTAATAGAGACTCCAATCTCTGTATGAAAAATTTGACCGTAGCTTCTGCCATTTCTCTGAATTATACAGAAAACTTGGTTTACTCAAAGTGGAGACGATCATGTTAATGATTTACATTATATAGTCAAGGTCATTCCCCTTATTCACCGTGCGAAAGACGTCGTCAATGGAAGTTAGCAATTCTTGACTTCTATGCTGATACTGCCAAACAAGCCGTGTAGTATCCGTCAATCTCATTTCACACTACAATTGCAAAGATCTCAAAACTCGCAGAATTGTGTATTGGCAATCTTTTATTATTATTATTATTATTATTTAATTATTCTTTAAAACAGATAACTATGGAAAATATATGAAATTACTTTCTCCAAAAGTCAAGCTTTCGGTGCTGGGATAATGTTAATTTAAATACTTTGTCATCTTTAGATATATTTTTTTAGCAAATGATATCTACATATTAACTTGAATATTTTTTTTTATCGGAGAGTATTTTTTATAATATCGCATTAAGTGATTAAAATTCTGATTATTTTAGGTTTTTATAATATAAATATATATTGATTTGAATTTAAAATTTATAAAATAGATCTCAAATTCTTTGTCACCATATCTTACCTTTGAAGATAATTAAATTGAACATGTATAGAGATTAATTTTATTTTTTTTTATTATTGTTGAGATGCAAGCTAAAGTTACAAACAGTAACTAACAAAGAACTCAGAATTTTGACGAGTAAAAGAGATTGCACTTCAAATTCACAGATTTATTCATTCTAAAATAATAGTAATAAAAAAGTTTGTTTTTTTAAAAGAGATTTACGGAGTCTTAAATAAAATAAAAATACTATCTTAACTAGAAAACAAAAATCCAAAAAAGTTTTTTCAATAGTTTGTAGTTAGCGATTGTTTGTACTTGGAAATTTTTTTCATGGGCTTGCGCTATAGATTATGTTTTATTATTTGCAGGTCCAAGACTTTGCCATGGTGCTTTCCGCATTTTCTGACTCGCAGAGATTCATGTGTGTTTTGAAGGTGCGAGTTCCTTATGGATCAGTTCATTATGTGCTTGTCCCATAGTTATACCACTACGTTTTATGGATCAGTTCATCTTGTTTGATGTGATTGTAGCAGCCACGAATTACATGGGTTAGTTTTATCCTCGATCAGTTCATCTTGTGTGATCTAACGTTTATGCCTGGATCTCTGATTAACCCAATTTATCCTCCAGTCACCTAACTAGATTGTACAGCAATCTCATTGTCTTCAACAAGGTTATGACCTTCTGAATCAGCTTGCAATTTGCATTTTTTTTTCCTACTCAGGTAAGTTTGAAGGATATCAGAAATGTTGAGCTTAGAAGCAACAAACTTGGATCAGATGTTTCACCTCCATCCATGATTTTCTCTTCAAGTGGAATAAATGTTTGTAATGATTGACTTAGAGCTGCTGAGAAATTAAGAAATGCAAGTCCTTTGGCATTCGTGAATGTCCAATACAGTGTTTATCCATTATTATGGGAAGTTTGCAGTACGCATGCCTTGAGGCAACTGCACTTAAGCCGCTTCTGCAGCCTTGCCTCCCAGCTTTTCTGCTCTTTTCTCAGGCTACCAGCATTGTGCAGCAACTACACTTACTCATGACTCAGAAGCCACATTTCTTAGCTTGCCTCCCAGCATTTATGCTTTAATTTCTCTCAGGCTCTTGCACTGAGGCAAAACAAGGTACACCAATTAATATGATTATAACCTTAGCTTCACAATAAGATCTTTTTTTATTCGAAGATTCTTATTTAATTATTGGTGACAATGTTCAAATGAAAGAAGCCCCAACACAGCCCATGCCATGCGACCTTAACTCCCATATAAGGGTACTCTTTCAACTATGTGGTCTGGATTCGTGGATGGCGCGCTGATGGATTTGCTAATTCCATATCACGCACTCTGTTACTCAGGGAGCCTTGCTTGAATTTGTATCACTCCTATCAGAAGTTATAGAATGACATTACTTCAACTCAGCTCTTCTGCTTTCTAACTATATTATTTTCAGTCTTGGCCAACATTGTCTGAATCGTTGTGTTTCTTTCTTCTCTTTGCAGGTTTGTATGACAGATTCTTCTTCCAATGGTTACTGAGTTTCTTCTATATATTTTCAAATTGTAGTCATGGATCTTAAGCATGCACCACTTATGATTTCTGTCGTGAGCAAGTAGTCCATGTCCAAAAAATTGTTATATTTTAATGAGATTAGCTTTGAAGATAAGAAGATTTAGTTGTAGTCTTTTAATTTAGTTGAAATTACTATTCATAATAGGTTTTATCAACAAATCTATTATTTATCCAATAACCTCTCCTAGTCTATTGAGAGTTCTAGTTTATTTTAATTTCTAGTTCTTGTAAGTCTATAAATAGGCAATTTTCTATTGAATAAAGTGAGTGTGATTCATTCCTTCTTTAGGATTTCTTATTTTTCCATATTTTTAATCTCAATAGTAATTGTTTTAAACAATTATTGTTTAAGTCAAAAGTCCAACAGTGGTATCAGAGCAGTTTTCTTACGGGATTATGAGATTTTATTGAGTGATAAACACAAGAAAATTTGAGAGCTAAACACAGAGTGATTGATTCCAAACAAAAGAGGTTTATTTTTATCAAAACATGTCTATCTCAAGCAACACTGCTGCAACCATTCTAGTATTTACTAGAGAACACTATCACATATGAGCTACAATTATTGTTCAAATCAAAAGTCCAACAAAAATTTCTGACTCATTTGTGGCTCTGAGAATCTTTGAAAAATCATGTGGTTCATACCTCATGAATTTTTATGTTTGACTTTATCACCATCATCTTCAAAACTTCTTGTTCTAGATTTCTTTGCCCATTGCTAGAGATTACATTGCCAAAAATCAAAGAGAACGGCCAGAGGAGGCCCATTTTACCCTCTTTATTGTCTGTATGAAATAGTGAAAACTACTTGTATAAAGCAAACTCTATTAAACTTATGAATACAATTCAATGATATGTTGGTATATAAGTCATATTCAGTTCTTTCCTACTTTTCTAATGTTGATTATAATATTTATTTTTTCTTGCTAGCAACAGATACATTGAGCAAACTTGAGACAACTATTGTGGAACTAGGAGGAGATTTATTGTAAATAACCATTTCATCTAAAATTTGATAAAAAATCAAGTACAAGTAGTGTGAATCCATACAAGTTTCAAGCAAAAAAAAAAAATTTCACTTGAGGAGCTGTATTAGAGAATAATATAAATCATATTCTAGGGTTTCATCCAATAACTTAAGTTTTTAGGTGAGATAGTTTCTTAATATGGTATCAGAGCCTTGTTAACACAACGATCACGAGCTCAAATCTCACCATCCTTATTCTATTCGATGAATAACTAAACACAAGATAGTATAAACCTGTACAAGTTTTAAATATAAACACTTGAAAAAGTATCTTAAAGAATAATATAAATCATATTATAAAACTTCACCTAACAATTTAAATTTTTAGATAGAATAATTTCTTAAAACTTATATTTGTGAATGCCAATGATTAATTTTGAAACAGCTAAAAGTTTTGAGACTGTTTAGCTTGATATTTTATGTGAATATCTCTATCAGGGTAACTGTCAGGCCTGCCTAGGATTGTATTAATTTGGTTCAACCTCTCTAAAGTACATATGTACACCATATACGTATATGACAAAAGTCTTCAAAGCTTGCTGCCCTATCTTTGCTATGCTTGCATTCCCTGTTTTGCTGAAACTCTTGCCTTTTTCTTTCGTTTATTTATCTTTTTTCCTACTTGCTGCAATAATCCGTCTTTCTTTCAGGTTGTGACGCAGGAAGATAGAGCTTTAGTACAAGTTGGATGGTTTTAGGGCTAACAACGTTGGTAAAGATGGGTTTGATTCGATACTCGTGTCTAAATTTTGCCAGAGCGAAGAAGGTCCACTCATGTCATTGAAAATTGGTTGTGCTCTTCTGATCAGTCTGACTGACGGGTGACCCTTTCGTTCTTTGCACGCTCTGAAATGGTCTGAACTGCACTCTAGCATAGAGCTGGTACATTAAATTTCATTATTCTTTAAGAACCTGTTTCGTTTATAGAACAACAGAAGCAGAATCTTGTCAGCCCACTAGAAAGTAGGAGAAATCCCCCTCGGTCGGCTTGAGACGCCCCTTTTCTCTTAATCAGTGCTGCTATTTAGCATGTGATGTGCCAAATAATCTATGAACGAAAGAGAGTAGGGTCTTGGTGGTATATGAACGAAAGATAGTAGGGTCTTGGTGGTAAGTGAATTGTTTGTATTTTCATGATATCTGGGTTTAAGTTTTGTTAGGTATATTTCTTATTCCTGTGTTACCTTAAATATTTTCTAAATTTGTAAAATATTTAGTGAATTCAAGAATTAGTTATGATACATGCAAGCTGGTCTGACATTTTGATTATAAAAAATAAAATAATAATAATCATATATTTAGAATACACCAAGAAGTTTATTTAGGATTATTTTATTTTATTTTATTGTCAAGAAATTATTTGAAAACATTTCTATAATTATTTAGAACATCTAATCATGAGGGGCTTTATTACCTATAAGCGTTTTTTTGGGGTATGCGTTCACTAAAAATCTGCTATCCATCTGACACATTTAACAAGGATTGAAAGTCGGCAGGCGTGCAGATAGGACAGTCCCAGTCTATTGAGTCGTGACCCTCTTCACCCTATGGAAGGAGTTTAATTTGTTTTCTTAAAATACCACGTACCAAAATAAAAAAAAAACAAAAGGTTTTTAGCAGTAAATTTCATAAAACATTATTGAAAATAATATAATTTATTAGAGGTTATGATAATATTTTTTTTTAATATTATTTTAATATACAAATTATAATTCTCTAGAGGTGGTATGGTATAATGATAGAAGATTTGCAATTTACAGGATAAATATTGAATTCAAATCAAAATATGCATTTCTTATAAAAATTTAAAATAACTACTCGGTTATTTAGATCCACAAAATATAATTTTACAACAGTAAAGTTTCCTCATATAAAAAAAATATATAAATTATAACCCAATTTTTTTTGTCAATATATATATATATATATATAAAATACAAAACACCACAATGCTTTTAATAATTTGAAGCTGAATGAGACCCTTAACTGTGGAGTCAGTAGGGCATGCTTGATGCTACAACAGTTTGTAGCTTTTTTCTTTCTTTCTTTTTTCCAATCCTTAGAACTATAATAAGACAAATATTATAATGATTCGAGAGGGATTGCAGTTAATTAACTATACTATAAAACGTGAGGCGTTTTTACTGTTCACAAATGCATTGTGCACACAGACACAGTGCACTGTGGATTGCAATAGTATTTTTTTTTTTCGTTCAGTGAACAGTGTAGGCACGATTTTAGCCCCCGAAAACGCCAAAATTATGCACAGTACCGGGGGCTCTCTCGGTTTTGGGGACAGTGGCGTATTTTCCCTTCAGGTTTTTTCGTAAATGTCAGGAGTTTCAGGGGCTCCTTCGTAATTATCCTATTATTTTATTATTTCTTTCGGTCGGCGTCTGGCACGTCGACACCCACGCCAGCAGCGTTCCACAAAAACGTGCCATTTCGACGGCGCGTGTATGACCTTCCGACGATGAAAAATTCACTTCCACCACTTCTAACGCTGCGCCTCCATGTCCTCTCTCCTGCCGACGCGAAATCCGATCCAGTCCCTGATGTATGTATGAAGTTAATTTTGGTCCCTTATGTTTTGATTTCTGATTTCTTTTTCGTTCCTTGAATTTATTCGGTACAAATGTTTTAGTTTCTTTTAATTTCGTCCTCTACTTAAAATTAGTCATATATACAACTTTTCATTTCAGTCCCTCTTCTTCTAATTTTTTTATAGCATTAGATAGCAATTAAACTAATTATCTCATGATTTATTTTGGTCCTCAGATTTATTTTTTTTCTTCAATTTTATCCTTCAATTGGAATTAATCATATATTTATTTTTCATTGTGGTCCTTATTCTTTTTAATTTGTTATTTTATATAGATTTATTTGTTTTTTTTAATTCTTGGATAATATTTTATATTATTTCTTTGCAAATTAAATTAACTATTTATTTTTGTTATTTCATTATTACAAGTATTTTCACAATTTATATATATTTTTTTCATGTAAATTTAATTATAAAATGAACTAATTTTAATACAATGTCTTCAATAATTCAAATTTCTTCTTGCTTTTTTTAATGACAATAATAATTTTATAGTGTTTATTTCATTGAAACCTACTAAATAAATTTATATTCATTTAAGATTTATATATCTTATACAAAACTTTCACTTCATAAAAATTATATACAGATTTATTATTTTGTCTAAAATTATGCTATGATAAAAAAATATATACATAATAAATATTTTTTTTACATTGAAAAAAATATGATTCCTCCTGCAACAATGTGCTGGTGCCACAGCTAAATGTTTTCTTTGATTTTTATTTGTTCTTTGGATTATATGATTTCTATAATTTTATTATTTGCACAATAATAATGATAATTTCAGTGATTATTTTAAAAAAAAATTATTTTTTTTTAAGAATTCCCTAAAATTTTTATTTATATCGGTTATCATTTTAAAAGTAATATTACTCTATTTTTCCATTTATTTCTTTGTTTATTTGTTCTTTATATTATATAATTTTTATGATTTTATTATTTATACAATAATAATGATAATTTTAGTTATTAGTTTTTTTATTTATTTCTTTTTTTCATTATTAACACAATAACAATAACAACAACAACAACAACAACAACAACAACAACAACAACAATAATAATTTAATTATTTTTCTTGCTTACTCTTTTGTTAATATTTTTTAATTATTTGTTCCTCAGGATAATTTGATAATTTTTATTGTTTTAGCAGTGATAGCAATAATAGTTTTTATTTTTGTATTATTCTTTTGTATGATCTTCTGTTGAAGTTTTTAGAATTTTTTTTCCCTTCCATTTTTTCCCTTTCATTATTAACAAAAAAATAAAATAAATAATAATAATAATAATGATAATAATAATGATAATAATAATAATAATAATAATAATAATAGTAATAGTAATAGTAATAGTAATAGTAATAGTAATAGTAATAGTAATAATAATAATAATAATAATTTAATATTTTTCCTTACTTACTCTATTGTTAATGTTTTTGAGGGTTTTTTTTCTTGGGATAATTTGATAACTTTGTTTGCTTTCACAGTGATAGCAATAATAGTTTTTGTTTTTGTTTTATTCTTTTGTTTTATGTTTTCTTGAAGTTCTTAGGATTTTTTTTCTTCCATTTTTTTCATTTCATTATTAAAACAAAAATAAAACAAATAAATGAAAATAATAATAATAATAATAATAATAATAATAATAATAATAATAATAATAATAATAATAATAATAATAATAATAATTTAATTGTTTTTCTTACTTACTCTTTTGTTAATATTTTTTAGGGGTTTTTTTCCTCATAATAATTTGATAATTTTATTGTTTTGACAATGATAATTTTCGATTTTTATTGTATTTTTTTGTTTGATATTTTTTTTTTACAATTTTTTTAATCTTTCATTTATTTATTTAATCTTTCATGATAATAATAATAATAATAATAATAATAATAATAATAATAATAATAATAATAATATTTTAATCGTTTTTCTTGCTTGCTATTTTGTTCATGCTTTTTAATTTTTTTCCCTCGGTATAATTTTATAATTTTTTTTTTTGATAGTTACAACAACAATAATTTTAGATGTTAAGACTTCGATGTTGTTATTGTTATAATATTTTAAATTAATATTGTTTCCTTTTCCCCTTTATTTTTTTTTTATTTTTATTTCCTCTTTGTATTAAATGATTTTTATAATTTTACCATCTGCACAATAAGGATTTTAGTGATTAATTTTTTTTCTTATCAAAATATTTTGCTCTTTTTTTTTTTAATGTTAGTTCGCGCTCTTTTGTGATCTTTTATGACGCAATACCTACATTCTAAAAAATGTAATCTATGCTTCCGTAACAAACTCTACTTAAAATTTTATACATTTTATCTCCTAATCTATAACTTTTATTTTGTTATATCATATAAATTTATCATTATAAATTTAATTATGTTAAATTATATACACAAAAATACCCGCGGCAACGCGCGGGGGATTTGGCTAGTATGATATAAAAATTGGTAGTCGTGCTGAAATATTAATAAAAATAATTAGTTTGCTAGATTATACTCACGTAGGTACCCGTTACATATACTTGTGAATTTGTTTTAATGGTGCAAGGTTATATGCTATTCATCTTCTCCTCGCATATTAAATAGGGATTAGCTATGGATTTGTTTTTTTTAATTTGATTCTCAATTATTTTTTTATGATTTAGTCTCAATTAAAGATAAATTGATTTTTTTTTTATGAAAAAATGAGATTAAAAAAAGAGGGATCAAAACGAAAAAGACATCAAATATGAGTAGTATGAAATAAGTTTTATAAAAGATGTACTTTAATTATTGAACAAAAAATCATTTAAATTATATAATTTTAATACTCAATATTTTGCCAATTCAATTTTGATAGAAAAGGTTTATTTTTGTTGATTTTAGTTCTTAATTGAGATAAGAGAGAGAGAGGGATCGCTAGATTTAAACGGTAAAGCAAGAATAGTATCATTTATACTAATTTAGATAAAAAAAAAAAAGATACTACTTCTGTAAAATGGTCTCATTTGATGAAAAAAAATTATATTATGTGTTTTTCATCTTTAAAGTTTGTGATTCATCTTTAAAGTTTGTGAAAAAACATATATGATCTTGGTTTGTTCTGATTTTTGGATTTTAGGGTTTTTTTTAGGCCATAAAAAAGTTTATCATGGTTTTTATGGTTTATTATAGGTGTTTTGTGTCAAAAATAAATTAAAAAAATAAACTCTTGGTTGAAAAATAACTTAAACACTGATTTTTCAGCCAAACAAGAATCTAAACAAATTAGACGACACATCATTTAAATTTATTTATTTATTAGAAAATTTTGAGAAGTCCAATTGCAATGAGGGTTTATGAGGTCAAGGTTACTCGGAGTGAGAGTTAACTTGTTTTGTTTTGCTAAAAATTAATTATTGTAAGTTTTTATTTTTTTGGAATGATTTGGATGTTTTAATATTAAAAATAAATTTAAATAAATAAATTATTTTAATATATTTTTAATATTAAAATAAATTATTTTAATATATTTTTAAGTAAAAAATATTATTGCATTAGTTTTGGCAAATATTATGTCGTTTTAGAAAAGATTATCGTTTGTTGTTGTTTAAGAGAGTATACCATTTTTGACACATTGGTGAAAAAAGAAGAAGAAGAAGCATGAACTACCTGCGTAATAGCGGGACATTAGCTATTATTTTTATTGGAAATTACAATTTATTTATTTACTTGTTTTCAATTTTTTCTCATGAAATGTTTTTTTATTTCATCTTTGGGTTTTTAGGGGTTTTTTTAATTATATTTTTGTATTTCTTATTCAAATGTTTTTTTTTTATCATAAAAAGAGATAAAACAATTATTAAAGAAAATACAAGTATTGAATTAATTACAATTTATTGACTAGATCTCATGGTTTCTAAAACTATACGTAAATGATATTTTTAGAATCCGTGAACAATTGATGATCATCTCATAAATTCCATGCTATTTTCAGTTTGTTTTTATTTTTTAAAAACTAGCATAAAAATGAGGAATATGTAAAATCTGGAAATTTGATTTGAAAAGAAAGTACATTTGGAACATAAAATCCCTTGATTGAAGATTATTAGCATTACGTTTGACACTATAAAGTGTAGTTAATAAGTCTAGATAAATTAAAGCTGCCAAGTTATAATTTACTCATAAATGTTAATGATAGTTTTTACAGAAATCATTGAAGAATGGTAGGTCCCCAAGAGATGTGTCGTGATGACAAATGACTGGATATCTGCACAGTAGGTCTCGAGTTCAAGTCAGAATGTGCAATTCTTTTAAGAGCTTGACACAATCAGGATTTTACTCACTCATCTGGACCTATAAAATATGTTTTTTAGAGAGTGGGTTTCCTCAAATCCAAAAACAAAAATGAAGAATGGTAGGCGAAATTAAAGAGACTAAGGATCAATAGATAGTCTCTTTTTTTTTTTTCTTTTTTTTTTCTGTGAACAACACTTGATTCTTTATCTATGCTCAACAGGATCTGAAAGACCTCTCTTAAAATTTGTTAGCACCATATCTTTTTTATACTTCATTATCCATAAACCCTAATATTTGATGATTGTAAGTGTAAGCACAAATGGACACTTAATTCTGTTGTTGCCTTTCAGTATTTATGAGCTGGATTTTGAATGAGAGAAAGCTGACAATAATGTTGCGTGAAGGGATTAGGAGAATTACAGTGTAACTAGGTGAAATTAAAATCAGGATAATTTTTTATTTTAAATATTTAAATTTTTTTTTTATTCATTAACAAATAATTTATTTATGCAATTTATTTGTACGTGATTTTTGATACTAGGGAAAAAGGAAGACAAAATATATGCGAAAGAAAACGAGCTCCTCTGCTGGAATGACATGGCGGCTTAGAAGGATTTGGACCTCAGAAGCTGTAATGAAGCAAATATTACTCCACTAGTAATACCCCGATAAAAAGATAAAAAAAATGATCAAATCACATACAGTTTGCTTGGTGGTCATATGCTAATTTTACTGATGAATATATCAATGAATTTTGTTGATGGAATGCCTGCTCCCATGTTCCTGCCGGGAAAATACATTCCGATGATCTGAGTGTCGATAAAACTAGTAGATCTGGTAGTGATTTAACATATTAGGACGGAGCGAGACGAGGTTGGGAGCGGCAGGAACCATGCAAATTAGGGTTCTCTTAAGCAATTTAAAATCTTAGAGACAAAATTATTAAAATTTAATTATTAACCTCTCCTCGAAAAAAACAAGAGTAATCTCATTCCCTTCTAAAATACCTCCATAGCTCCGCATATGATATTATGATAGGTAATATATTACGAGTCATTAACTTGGCAGTAAGTGTGCCACCACAGTTAGAACACGCATATTAGTAAAATTACTATCATTAATTACTATCATCATGTTTGTATAGTGAGTTAGTCCATTAATTACTATCATCATGCTTTGTCCGACCATAAGAAATACACTTTTTTTATTTTCATTATTATGATTATTATGGCAATAAAGCTCACTTGAAGCTAAGAGGTTTGATTTCGATTTCAAGTTTGAATTACATGGTTGTTAAAATGATGATAATTAAAATTTTATATAATTATTAATTTTAAAATTTATAAAATTAATTAAAATACAACCAAATAACTCATACATTCAAATTAATATTAAAAAAAAAACAATCATCAACTTATTTTCACAAAAATTATTCGATGTATAGATGTTACTTTACCAAATTACCTCTACTAAAGAATCATCATAACCTAGAAAGAGCCAAGCCATGACACTATCAAGGGGGACCTTAACTTTAGATTTCTAGCAAAAAACCAGAAGCATAGTCCCTGAATGTCACAGTCATGTCACTTCCATGGCTCTATCATCAGAAACCCGGCCGATTCCTGATGGGAACCCTAAAATCCTTGGACCACCATATTACACCTATTCACCTAGCTAGCTACCTAACGGTTTAAATGAGAGCTCGCAGAAACATGCAGTTTGATGAAGCACACAGTTTCTGAGGATTTCTCCTTAAATAACTTGAAGCCATCACATCGACACTGAAGTTCAAAGCGGGGGGAACAACAGGACATCAGGTGAAAAATTACGCAAATTATTCTATTTTTTCCCGAGAACTGTAGTTTGAAAGCTGTTGTCTATCCTATGAAGAGAACTCTAGTAGTTTCACTCAATTGTAGTAAACAAAGAAAGGATGCCATTAATGACTTGACGTGCTTGCCAAGATCCTCAAGGATTCGTTTGATGATGAAGTAATTGCTTTCTCCTTCTTTAACTACGAGAATTGAACCAAAACCACGTTATGAGAAGTAAATCTCTCATAATCTTAACCAGTATAGTTCTAACATGGATAACATATGACTTTGATTAGACTATAAATAAGGATTTTATCTCAAAGTGATAAAAATGGTCTCCAATTAAAATAATGTATGCTCTCTAAAACCAAGGATTCTACAGTTCCTATTCTCATTCATCTCAATTTTTCTTATGTAATTGATTTCTTCTTTTGCATCATGTATTCTTATGTATTGTTTATATATTGATAGAAAATAATACAAATTATATTCTGGGTTCTCATATAATAATTTAAGTTTTTTGGTGAGATAATTTTTTGACATGATATAAGAAACTTGTTAACCCAGCAATCACGAGTTCAAATCTCACCACTCTCATTCTATTTGATAAAAATCAAGCACAAAGTAGTATGAGTCTGTGCAAGTTTTAAGCTCACAAAGTTTTCACTTGAGGAAATGTGCTAGAGAATTATATAAATCATATTTTTAGACTTCAACTAATAACTTAAATTTTTAGATAAGATAGTTCCTTGATATATATAAATATATATTTTAAAATGTATTTTTATTTCAAAAAATAATAAATTTCACAATAAATCACTTTGGGTTCGGGTATAGGTTTGATTAACAATTAAAAAAATACAATACGTTAAAAGAATTTAATGAATTTTATAATAAAATGTTCATACGTACTCTTGTTTTATTAAAAGAATCAAAAACGTATTATATATATATATATATATATATATATATATATATATATATAAATGAATTTGTCTTACAATAATTGGAATTTATATGCATTTGAGATATTGAGGAATATAAAATTCGGAATTTTTATAACTAATTAATAACCCTAACAAGGCGATGTAAATATGGTGCACTCAAAATATTAAATATATGATGGAAATTATTCTAAACAAAGGAAATCAAGATATAATCTCATTAATTTCAGAGCAGAATATTATTCTATCTTAAAACCTGACAGTAACTGCTATTAGTGCAGTCAGTGATCATTATAATTTAATTTCAATAACCATCTTCTTTCATTTCCATGCCGGATTTATTTTCCAAACCCTGGCTTAGGCTTGTTCATAAAATTAACCCAATGTTGATCGATATATAGAAAACTGGAGCACTGGACGTTTGTTGGCTATGGTGTAATTTAGAAAGGGCTGAAGTCCGAGTGACTGCATCATGAAGAATATCAGAACCAAGCTGCCTGTGAGACATAGAAATCAATTCTGCTGGCTGTTAATTTAGATACTTTGCTTAATTCTATGTTCATCAATCACAGTAGGCATGGTACGTTCTGTCAATACACGCTAAGGCATTACTGATCATAGATTTGCGTCAGCTACTCACTCTGCTCATGAATCAGATATCAGAATGATTAGTGGAGAGTAATACTGGGCAAATTTTACAGGACTCCATCTACCGTACTGCAAATAAATTAAGAAAGAGTCCTGAATATGGCAGTCGCTTTTCTAACATAAGCAGTTGAATCTTGTGTTAATCTTGTGTTATAGAAGGAACAAGAACTTACTGTACACATACATCGAGGTGGTACACACACACACACACACCAGCAGTACTCCTACACACACACACACACACACACACACACACCAGCAGTACTCCTAATATCAGGGGCGTAATATATTCACTGAAAGAAGTTCTCAGGGAAGACATTAAAACAGAAGACATTTACCACATTTATAATACCAAAAACAAGGGATACATTCCTGGTTAACTAAAAGGTTTATTTCTTAAGAACTCAGTGATATCAAAGTTTCATGCATTGACTAATTATATCTATATCTATATCTATATATATCTATATCTATATCTATATATATATATCAAGATGCATGTCAAAAAATATATTTACTTACAAATATCAATCATAGGTAAGTACTAACAAGTTTGACTTTATACATAATTAATTTCTTAGAAATAAGAGATGCATGTTTGAGAGGTCAAGTGCACTTCTCTCAATATATTGATTAGGGTAACCGAATGAGATATATCCCTGTGTAATTTTACTTAACCCTGTACTTACTGTTTGTGGATCTGATACGAGAGACAAAAATCTGAAGGTTCTTTCTCTTGCAAGGTAATTAAAAAAGAAAAGAAAATTTAAAGTCGTCTCGTTTGCGATTATTAGTTTGATATATATATAGACATATATATTCAACTATACACAAATTCATGTTCTTTTCCATGTAATCATTTTACCAAAAACACACCTTATGCTGAAGCAAAAAGAGAGATCTACTGTCTTAATGCTCGTAAATTGTGATTTTTTTTTAAATTTTTTTAATAAAAATACGTATTACAATAGTGCATGAGAAAGGGATATATGATGGAATGAAAATAGGAGAGATCCCCACATCCTTGATATTATTATTAGATGCAGGGTCATAGTCACTCTTTTATAGTGTACCTCTCATTTATTACCTTTTGTCTTTTGCCTCAATTCCTTCTCCATTCACTAAATTCTCTCCGGTCTCCTCTCTACTTGTTACTGAATTTCTTACTCTCACACACCCTCTCCCCCCAACTCCTCAACTTAGGGTTTCCTCTATGAGGAATCACCTGCTATAAATCTGTGCTGTTCCTCTACATACATCTAGTTCTTGAGAGAGCTCCTCCAAGGGAATAAAAAAAGGTTCGGTACTTCTCTTTTTATTCACATAATCAAAGAAACCTAGCTAGATTACAAACAGGTAAGCATTTGTAGCTTCTCTATCCCCTTTCTGTGTTGTAATAGTTCTCTCCTGTTTTTGTTGTTTTTGACAAGCTAAAGGCTAAAAGATACTAGAGTCCTTTGAGTTAAAGCCTCTGATTTAGGCTTTTCTATGTTCATATTTACTATATATATATATATATAAGAAATACATGAAAACCCAATTACGATGAATTTACTGTTCAGATCCCATGTTCAACAAATTTCACAAGGATATCATGACTTTAAAATCTGTCATGCAACTGGAATCATCTAAATTAGGCGGTAGACTGAGTTATTTGTGAGTAAGAAAGAATAAAAAAAAGGGATGTTGGCACGGAAAATAAAAGAGACAGAATCTCAATCAAATCTAAAGGCACAAACAGAAATTTCAGCTTTTGTGGTTTCGAGTTCATACAGAAAATGAAAGTAGGAAAGAAAGCAAGGAAAGCAGAATTGAAAGGGGCCGAGAGGAGAAAGAAAAGAGTGTGAGGCAGTTAATTGGTTACCAAAGAAAGGGAAATGTTAGTTAATTATCAGATTTCAGTAGCTATGCAGGCATAGATCCAATATTTTGTTTTTTCTTTCTTTCTTTCTTTCTCCCTCTTGATGGGAGATAAGGGATTTGTGCGGGCGGGCGTGTCAGATGGAAAGAGGAGAGATGTGGGATGGGATGCACATAAAGAATTAAAAACACAAGACATGGATTTGTGATTTCATCATAATTCAGTCTGACAGGAGAAAGCCGACGGAAAAACAATTTAGGATGCTTTTACTTAAATTTCAAACCTGGGCAGACTTATCGTATTAAACCTAGTCCAGATGATCTTTGTGAATCGAGGTGATGATAGATAGAGGGGGGGATAGACAACAAAAAGAAAGGAGTAAAAGAATTAGAAAAGAGATGCAAATATATTATGCATGACATGGCATTCTAGCTATATGAATCTGAAAATTGGAGGGGAATAAAAAGATCATCTAACTTCCATTAGTAAGGATCACAAAAAAGAAATTGCCTGATGGGGTTTGTGTGTACTCTCCTTGTACAGAGAACATGGCTTCATCCAGCTCTTACAACTCTCCCTGTGCTGCCTGCAAGTTCTTGAGGAGAAAATGTATGCCAGGCTGCATTTTTGCACCTTACTTTCCACCAGAGGAGCCTCAAAAATTTGCCAATGTTCACAAGATCTTTGGAGCAAGCAATGTGACAAAGCTCCTCAATGAGCTCCCCCCTCACCAAAGAGAGGATGCAGTGAACTCTCTTGCCTATGAAGCCGAGGCAAGAGTAAGGGACCCGGTTTATGGCTGTGTTGGTGCTATCTCCTTTCTCCAGAGACAAGTTCAAAGGCTCCAAAAGGAACTTGATGCAGCCAATTCTGATCTAATTCACTATGCCTGCAGTGAAATCCCAACTGCATTGCCTGCTCCACCAGGCCCGAGCTCCATTCAATCAATGGCTCCTCGTCAAAGGCCAATTGATCATTATAATAGAAGGATGGGCAATGAAGAGGGTTACTATGAAGCTCCTGGCGTTCCTTACAATCTTCCATGGAATGATAACCCTTCAGGTGATAACAATGCAGGAGGAGGAGCAAGCAATATGTGATCATTTCATAGAGAGAAACCCCATGTAGGGTTTATAGCAACCTTGAAGAACTCACCTTGGTATGTAAATTAAGGTTTCTAGCTAGCTAGGCTCACATGGTCTCTATAGCTAGAACACTTGATCTACTACTTTTCTAGTCTTTACATAATAATTTATTGGGTCGGTGTGCTAATTATACACATGGCCTGCTAAAACCAAGAACTTAAGTATTCTGCTTGTGGTTCTAGCTAGCGCGGTACATATTTGGGGACCTAAATAAGGCTGTAGAGCATGAGGTGGGTGGCCGGGTGTGTAACCTTTGTTTAGTTATCAGTGCAACTCTAGTCATGTGCATGTGCATGTGGAGTTGCTATTTCCCTGTCATTGTTTATGTATGAGAATAAATGATATAAAACTTATTTAAGCTAGCTTAAAGAGGATTCTTTAGCCTAATCCTACGGTTTACTCCTCCTTTTACACTAAATATTCTTACATCTCTTTCTGCGTTTTTCAGGTGGACCCCTGAGTTACTTTTCCTGCTAATTTTATTCAACTTATTCTTAGCCATAGGTTTCAAAAAGATCCACATGCACACAAGATGTCCAAATTGATCCCCCAAGTCGCATCTAACCTTCAAAAATATGCACACAGTAAGTTCTCTCTCTCTTTACTATTGCCAAGGTTAGGGGGGGAAGCATAAAAAGAGTTGCGCCTAACCTGCCAAACTTTCTTTCTTTCTTTGATAAGCAACTGGCAGAAAAGCTTCTGTAATAAACCTCCAAGAGGCAAATAAGCTGCTGCTTCTTCGTTTTCTTTTTTTCTTTCTGTGGATATATATGTTCACTGTAATTTCTTGAGTATACATATTTTCCCTTTTCTTCTGCGTTGAAGGCCTCACCTCCTCTTGTTTCTCTGGTTTTTCAAATATCTAGAACAGTAACTCAGTTTTTTTATTTTTCATTGGATCCGTTTCATAATGTATATAGTTGTTGTCCCATGTAAGGGCCTCCAGCTTCTGCTTTTCCAGCCCCTTTACTGTTATCATCCCCTATATTTCCTACACAAAACAGTACCCTCATCAGCCAAACAAAACATGAACAGTATCTATCATAACTTAATCGTGCAAGATGTAAGAAGAAATCGTCCTCATATGTAAGGGAAAAAAACTAAATTATACCCTGATGAAATCAGAAATATTTAGCTGTTGTCAGTGTTTCAAATTGCACTTAAGAAAGTTATTAACATGATCAGTAGCACGTACTCTAATTATTATCTCCAATAACTTAGGTACAAGCGCATGCTCCATCTATATTAGGTTTTGATCAGTACTCTACTGTGCATAAAGCTTGAAGCTAAAAAACATTTTTATTTTATTCTATTTATTAGTTTATCTCTCCCACACACACACATGCACATATACATGCATATTTTCCTTATTAGTATTAGTATTTTGAGCATTTATTAAGAAAAATAACACGACAAAAAAATGAATATTTGGCAAATTATTACAATTAAAAAAATATTTAATAAAAAAACACACCTTATGAGTTATACTATCACAATCATCTTATGAGTTACTTGCTGTAGTTTGAAAAAACTATCATTTACATCAGCATCATCAGCATCATAGTAAAATGCAATTTGATTTTAAAGAATTGCAGTTATTTTTCATTTAATGGCTAAATAGCTATTAAATTAAATATTACGAATTTATAATTGAATAAAAAAATCCTAACTATCTTCTTCCACCCACCTTTTTCCCTTGCATAACCCTAGCTCCTATTCTACCAATGTTTTCTCCTAAAAACTAGACCAAGCCCCCAGCTTCTCTATAATGAGCCAATGAGAAATCAAGATCAATCATAGAGTAGATTGAAAAATCAAGGGATTTTTTTTCTTCAAACCCTTAATAGTAATATTATAAGTCTTCTAGATCATTTTTATTTAAAAAGATTTAGTCCTAAATTTTCCTTACCTATAAGTTCTATCATCTTATTAACACACAATTTTGATCCAATCATCGTCGATCATTTCTCCACGCATTATCATATGTCTTCATGATATTCTTCATTAATCAATTGCAACCCATCTCTCATTAACACATATTAAAACATAACAAATATTAAAAATGACATTCATTATCAATTTAATACATTTTAACCTATTTAATTATTAAATACTCAAGTTAAAAATTGCATGCACAACCAAAATATGTTATTTGGATTACATGCCATAACTAACAAATTAATTTCTTACAAATAAAAAGGTTTATAAAAGGTCATAATTACATACAAAAGCAGTACCTTATATTAGTAAGATAATATGGCTATATCTATAACTCCTAACAAGTAATTAACCTTATGAACAACTAATTATCATCGAAAAGCATATAATTTATAATCACATAGTTCTACTATCATCTTTCATATGATCAACCCATTTTCAGTCATCTCTCATTAATGCTAATAAATCTAGAAATTTCTTCTATGAAACACCAATAATTTTAACTCCTCCAACAATTCTCCTATGGAAGGCCAATAAACCTAGCGCTCTTTTTGGCCACCAATCAATCTAGCTATTCCTTTATGAAATGCCATTAACACTAACTCCCTTTTTGGTCGTCAATCAATCCAACAATTCCCTTACAAAACTCCAATAATTTCAACTTCCTTTTTGGTCACCAATCATTCCATCAAATAATTAATTTCATTTAATCCGTTCCTTGTTATATCAAGTATTCAAACTAAAAATCATACACTTCAAGGAATAACGAATATGAAATATTAAATTCTAGATATATGGTGAGATGTCGAACACCTACTTAAAGCCTATAACCGTGAAGTTATACTTAACAAGGTCAACTCATCAAACATAGAAATTCACCATAAGAACTCTATTATGATTCTCACTCATTTCTTATTTTCAAATCAATAAATAAAGAGATCCATGCAATTAATACACTCTCATTTTCAATCATAAATTTATAAATTCAGACATATAAAATGATCATATATATCCCATTTTCTTTTTTTTTAATTTGAAAATTATCCTAAATCAAAATATCATATAAAATAATTTATTGACAAGTTTTTATATAATTTAATCAGTCCCTTTAAATCCCTAATTAGCCAAAACTACCAAGGAAGTATTCCTTGGGTTTCCATTTGCTTTCTTGTAGTTTGGCTTTTTAATTTTGACACTTCATATAAACATAATTCATTGCAATTATCACGAGAATAAAGTTGATAAAAAATTTCTGTAGACCCAAGAATAAATCTAGCCTTAAACGGGAGCTGTGGTTTTCTTCCAATTTTTTTTTCACAATTCTCATATTTCATAATAGTTTTTCATGCCTAAGAAAACAATTCTAAGATAAAATCATAATTCTAATGAACATAACACCTTAAACCCAACATTCCATGATGTAAATACAACATATAGCAAGATCTAAAACACATCAAAACTTCAATCGCCTCTCAAATAAGGCTCCTTACCTTTGAATGGTAATTAATAAATGGAGTATTTGCAATGAAATTCCAAGTTTCTTCTCCTCTCTTCACCTCCTCTTTTATTCTTGAAACCCTAACTATAAAGCTTAAAGGAACCCTTAGATTTTAAGATTTCTTCTTCAAATCCCCTAAAAACTCAACTTAGTCTCCTTAATCTATATCTTTTAGTGTTCTCCTCTTGAAACTTGATGGAAGAAAATCAAAATCCTCTCCATCTCTTTTGTGCAAAACCACCGGCCATAGTCCTCTAGATTTCCAAATTTAAATGTTATTTCTTTCATTGAGTTTCATTTTTAATATTAATTTAACCTAATGTTCTCTTTCCTTTGATCCCTCACCAGCCATCATCCATATGAACTCCATATCCACACCACTTCATCACATTGGAAAACGCATGAGAGGAAAAAAAAAACAGCAAAAACAATAGAAATTGTTAGATCTCATTCAAAATTGGCCAAGAATGTAAGTGCTAGCAGATAATTGCAATATAAATCAAACTACAAGTTGTTAAATATATATTTTTTTTTCAAAATATAAAGGAATAACATAACCACTTCAAATATATAAGTTATGTAGCTTTCAACCATGTAACCTCAAAAATTAAAAAAATATATATTCAACCTATTATGTTGTTTAATCTAAAAATAATAATAAATTGCACCGTAAATATAAAAATAAACTAGTTTTTATATTCTTAATAGAGGTTACACGTTAAAATAATGTTATCTCAAAAGTTATAAGTGGTTATGTTGTTTTGAATATTGAATCCTATTAATATATATGTGATTGAATATTGCTTCTTCTTTTTAACACTCCTATTATTTTAATTTGTATTTTTAAACATGTGTTATTATATATATATATATATATATATATATATATTGTGGACGCGTGAAAGCTGTCTGAATTTCCTTATTCTCTTCGACTGACAAATGCTTTTTCAATCTACTCTCTCTCTCTCTCTCTCATACAAACACAAACATGTACAGTTTTAACGTAGCAGTACAAAGCATTCAGCAGTAAACACGTCCATTCCTGGTGTTTTTAACTTCACTTTTGTCAGTCTCTATCTCTCTCACACAAACTGATGGCTGGTTCTATATACTTACTTTTGCTGTTGCTGGCACAGATAAACGCTGTAACACTCATAATAATCAGGAAAAAAGAAAAGAAGAATAAGTTTCATTTTATGAGGGAGAAATTGAGTCACCTCTTTTGCCCTCCAATTCATCGCCTCCACAGCTACCTCTCTCGAGATCACCAAAACCTTACCTCTATCTTCCTTGGAATTTTTGGTGAACAAAATCTAATCACTGAACCCTCCGGATCTCTTCACCATAATATATTCATCAAAGAATGCCATCTAAATAATACGGAATGCACACACAAATACAAAAATTAGTAATAAAAGAGTGTTATTATTAGTATATAAGTGGTGTGAATTGTGAATTCTGATGCATGTACTGTAGGATCAGAAGGGAAGACAGAAAGTGATAAAAAGCTTTTTGTGGCTCAATTTGGCTTATATGAAAAGAAAAACGCAACTGTCAGTGACTCAGAAACCATCAAACACATCATCAATCCAGCTTTATCTGATACATGTGTATGAGTAACAAAAACTTCGAAGACGTGAGAAAGAAGCAAAGAGCTGGTAAAACATGGCAGGTTTTTGAGAGGACAACCTGACCTAACAGGAAGTGGGCCAGGGTCCTGCTTGTGTGTGCATTTCCGTGATTCCTCACTAGGATAAAAATGAAATGATTTATGATTAATATACATGTATTTTACTTGAGAAACATGTATTTATTATAAAATCAAATGTCACAAAAAGAAAAAATGAATAAGATAAAAAACATTCATAAAAAAATCAATACAGGGTGATCCAACCAAACAATTCTCTAGCAGAATCGGCATGCTATCATGATATACATAATATCAAATGGTGAATTTGCCTTCTAGATTGAATAGTTTTGAAATTTATAATAAAATTATAATTTTAAAGGAGTTGCCACTTAGTATCATGATTATAAGAGAATCTATTTGTTTATGAAAGTGTAAGGGGTCTTATTGTGCAAGAAAGACACATCATTCCTAGTACATTCTTATTTATGATAAGTCTCATTGTTGATTCATTATTTTTTTAGATCATGTTTTTATTTGTTGGTCAATCTAAGGTTCAAGAAAAATCTCTTTTTTGTGAAGAAGTCTTTACCTATTAGGCTAAATTATAGCATACACCTAACTAAAAAACATGATGTAATGGGACATCCTTCATTACTAGCAAAACCTAACTAAGATAAAGCTAACAAACATACATGAATTGTTAGGGATAATGCTCAAAAGGTGGGAGGGGACATCTTTCATTGCTAGCAAAACCTAACTACGAATGATGTTTATCTAGGAAAAATTAAGAATCATGACTTTCCTTTTCGTATCTTTTGCTGGAGATGTGGTTGAATAGAAAGACTGATATAACTTTTCTTGTATTTCGTTTTTTCCAAAAATAACGTAATGGGGTTATTACAACTGTTAATGAAAAGGGTTTTTATCCATATTTTGTGTAAATATTTTCTCTTGATAAGTGTGGTTTAAAGCAAAATCTTGAGTAGAATTACTCATGACAAAAAATAAGACAAGAATCCACATATATTATAAAATGGAGGCTATCAGTCGTTCCTAGAAAGGTTAAATTTATATCCAATATAAATTGACATATGTATCATGATCATGAATTTAATTATATATTTTCTTATAAATTATCACATGTATTACTAGTTGTGAAACATAAGTCCCTCATTTAAGGTCTATTACACCTAACTAATAGAAATGACTAAAAATAATAATAATAAAAAGTCTCACATGGAATCACTATATCATAAAGAGCTAGAATCTATAAAGAATGAGGTTTTGTCGAATGAACAATATACTTGAACGAATCTTAAGGTCTAAGAGTAGGAAAAAAAAATGTCTAAACAACCTTTAGAGGAAACACCAACAACTTATATCCCTCAGACAACTTAGAAATTTAGGGCAAATTCAACATTTAAGCATCATTTTGTCCCCATTACACTATCTAGCTAGCTTAAACTTTGGTCATTATGAATTTGATAACAATAAGGCCCTCAAATGATAGATCTTCAAGTCCTATAACAATGTTAAATGTACTACTTTTAAAAAAAAATATTGAGAACATATAAAGGAAATGATATGTTTGACCATGTATGAACAACTAAAATATGTATGATATTTAACATTGTTTCACCAAAGAAATTCAAAGTACTGAACATCATCAAATATATTAAACTAGAATGCCAAAACATGTATTTTCAATATTACTATAACTATAATGTATAATCTATTTTTTTCAAGATAGACGTATATGATCCATTTTAAGTTGGGATATGATATTGGATAATACTAGGATTAAGTAATGGAAGAACCTGATAAACATATTTTTAAGTAGTATAAATACAATCTGAAAATTACTTATGACAAAATCATCTTGATAATTATAGAGAAGGGAAACCAAAAGTCTAATAGGGAATATACACAAAGATAGAGAGATGGAACAATATATATATATATATATATATATATATATATATATATATATAACCTCTGCTAATAGAAATAGAAATGGTGATGTTGGTTGTCAATACCTTTAAATCCCCTTATTATAAACATTTCATAAGAAGCTTAACATTTATGTGATGTTATGGGGATCTCTATAAAGAAAGAATAAGGAATTAATTTGGATGTATAACAGAGCTAGTGGAAAAGAAAGATTTTGCTTGGAAGAATAGAGAAAAAAATTTCAACTTAAAATGTTGATATAAAAGCAAGAAATACTACCATATCCCTTAAATACTTACCTCTTAAATTGCCAACATTAACTATACCAAGTCTTTTGTCTTGAACCAAACTAATCAACAAATAGTAAATCAAACAACCATAAAAGTGAAATACAATAAATACCCTAGAACAACTACCACCTCATCATAAGCCTTTGAAAGAGTTGTATGCAAAACTAAGAAGTACTGGGCATATAACTCATATCTTTGTACCATCATTGCAACCATTTTTTTCCTTTTCAGAACAAAACAAATTTAACTTATAATGTTAACATAAAACGATTACCTCACTATGTAACAGGAAATAGTTGATTGGTGTGGTAGAAGTTGATAGTATAAAAAGGTGTTAAACATATCTATGAAAAGGTAATACAACATGTTGTATAGTTAGGATTTTTGAAAAAGATATAACTTAGAGAGAGGTGACTATTATGATTTGAATGGGGGAAAAGAACATCACATTGATGAATACATTGTGTTCCACCATAAATTTATTAATCTTGAAAATGTTAATAATTAAGGCCATAAAGGATAATCATGAGCTAAGGATAATGAAAAGTCAAAAGAAAAAGTTACAGATATGTAGGGTCAAACCAATAGTTAAAAGTCCACTTAAGATCTTGATTAAACTCTCTTATATAAGTAAAAAAGGGTTAAAATATGATACTTTATAACTATAGCTATATCTCCAACATAAAATCTCTTGTACCTTTATTACAAGCTAAGATGAGTGAGTTAAGTTAGAGTGGTCATCGCTTCATGTTTGAAGAGATAAAGAAGCAAGGAAAAAAATAAAGTGAGAAGGTGATAGACCTTGATAAAGAACTTAAGGTTATCATAGTATATAATATGATGCCTTATAACTATAGTTATATCTCTAACATAAAAACTCTTGTTCCTTTATTCCAAGCTACGATAAGTGAGTTAAGTTAGTGTGGTCATTGCTTCATGTTAAAAGAGATAGAGAAGCAAGGAAAAAATTAAAGTAAAGAGGTTATAGAGAAGCAAGGAAAAAATTAAAGTAAAGAGGTTATAAACCTTGATAAAGAACTTAAGGTTAACAAATGTGTAACTAAGGATGAGATGAATTAATTCTTGAAGTTAATAAAACACAACAAATACTACATAATGGATCAACTAAATAAAATCTGGCAAGGATCTCTATTATATATTTTGTTACTCAACTTTAATCTATAACAAGATATTTTACAAAACGTGTTGAATGAGTCTTATATGCCTAGAGCATTGAATAAAAAACCATGAAATATCTGGTTTGGAGAATTCACCAGACCAATTATTTATATTTCACATAAGATGAGTTGGATGTTGAGGGAACTAGACACAATAAGCTTTTATACATCATTGTTAGATACTAAGATTGCCACCTTGGTAATTTCTTATTCATAATGGATTAAATTTTAATACGCTGCTATGACACGTGATGAATGAGATTTCCATCTATATATCTCATATGAAACTAATTATCATAATGACAAGGGTGTATAATGGCTCATTAAGACATATAGTCAAAACTTTTGAAGTAGATTTGTACAGGGGACCGAAAGTGTTTATGATAACATTACAAGAGATGAACATTCATTCTTCTTATAAAATATAATTAGAAAGACCTTATATTTATACGGTTAGGGTAGTAACTTCATTATTACATCAATATTTAAAGTATATCATGAATGAAATGTTGGTGAAGGTTATAGTAAAAAGCATCATTTCTATGATAGAAAAAAATGGTTATACCCTTCAAAAAAGCAAATGATTTTAGAGATGGAAATATTCATGCCTTGAATATTATGAATACATAGTACATTCTTGAATATATTATGCCGAGAAAGCTTAAAATCTTAGAAGCAATAAATATGGCAATTAAATGTTTCTTAAAACATAGATTTCTACTTCAATATTACTCTGACAATAGATTGTAAAAAGAGGTCAATTTAATAAAGATGAAATGTGTTGATCAAAGATTCAAACTTGGATATAAGCCTACAAATATTTCTATAGATGAGTTGCTAATATGAGAAGAGAGAGTAAAATGCTCAAATTTAAGAGAAGAAAGCCTGAAAAAGAAGATCCAAATCATTCTTCCAATTAGAGTTTCATTCCTAAAGGTTGCATATATGATGAAACTTGATGAAAAAAATAAAATGGAAATTCATAGTTTCGAATTCTCTTTAATGAATATAAACTCCATAAAAAAAGAAAAGTTAAAAGGAGATGCCTAAAGGATATAATTTGGAAAGAAGGATGCAGCATTGCCATATATGTCCATTCATACTATAAAAGAAGTCTTCGCCAATACCTTTATATGAAAGCTGACAAAGGATGAGAAGTTTCAGAACATGGTGACTTGAAAAGCTCTAATGGCACATAAAATATAAATCAATATTATTTATCTCATAATGTTTTTATCTTTGCTCATTTTTGCCTTTGTTTTCTTGTTCCTAGTTGATAATTAAGGCCACAATATGAACTAGGTTTTTATCTTTGTTATTGAGCCAATCTTTTATAATTGATGAGATTATGTATTTTATAAAATTATCTTTTTATTATGCATTTTAAATTGAATACATTTTGCTTTCAAAAGCCCTAAAAGAAAATCTTGAATAACACTACCACACCTTAAACCAAGAAAGATTGACCAAACTTTTAATAAATATATGATAGTTATGGAAGAATAAGAATGGGATGAAAAAATATTAAATATTTCAAAAAAATTAATAGAACAATATAAATATAACTTCAAACTCATTAGAGAAAAGCTTAAGAACACAAACATGGGTTATAAACATGTTAAGGGAGAGCTAAAAATAGGGACCATGATCACCCTTAAAGAAAAAGGAAAAATGACCACCCTACTACAAGAATATATGGTCCTATTAGTATATATGTAGTTTAAATTACAAATATTTTGTGACAAAAGGTACCACTTATAGAAAGATATAGACTACTTAAAACAAGTTGAGGATAATCTGCACAAATATTTTTCTTAAAATAAAGGAAAGAATTAGGAAGGTGTAAAACACTAGCCTTTTAAAAGTAGTTAAATGTCCATAATAGTTATTTAATATGTCTCATACCAAAAAAAAAAGAAGACAAGATTAATCTGTGTGGATTTTAGATATTTGAATAGGGCTAGCCCTAAAAATGACTTTTGTGTGCATTTTAGTATTAAATAATCAATTTATTAATTTTTTTTAGAATTTAGCCAATATTTAAATAAACCATATATTTAATTCATGAGAATTAATGGTATAAATTCTAATACAAATGTTGGACCTACAACTAGGCTAATATTTAAATATTTAGATATACCAAAAAAGTTTATAGAATTATTTTGAGTTTTAATAAATCTTTAATTATAACATTTATTTTCACGATATATGAATTGTGAAAAACTCATTCGCCTTTTAGGATAGGTGAGTCATGTTAGGGAATCTAAATGGATTTTTCCCTAAGAATTTATTTTGGGAGCACGAGTCCATAATAAAAAAAAAACCATATTTATTCACATGAATGAATTTTACTCATCCAAAACTTCAAACCAAACAAAATTGCATAATGTAGCTTACCTCGGGTTGGCCACGTTAGGGGTGCTAATATCTTACCTACCCCTAACCACTCTTACCCATGAATATCTAACAAGACTAATACATTTGGATTTTTCAAGCAACCCTAAACCAAACAACTAGGTGGTGACTCTAAAAGACCCTCCTAGACATCATGCAAGGACGTGCAACAATTATTATGGATAATTATTTATTATTATTCACATATCATGCAAAATATTATTTGGTGTAATACAATTCATTCACTATTATGAAGATAAAAAATGCAAGGAATTTTATTTGATATATTATGTGGAATGACATATTATTTAAAAATTCTAAGTTTATCTTAAAAAAAAAACCTAAAAAATAATTGAGAATATTTTAACTTATGTCTCATGATTCAAGAGTCATGGACATTAAAAATACTAAAGATAAAAAAAAAATGAAAATACACTAATAGAAATAAAAATATAATCATACCATAACAACCATAAAAAAATGTAAGAAAGAAAAATAATATAACTTACCTTAGGTAAAGGAGACTAGGGTGATAATTCTTTTTCTTTAAGCAACCAGTCTCTTGCTTAAAATCTCTAAGGAAGAGTTAGGGTTCTTAATAACTATAATACTATGTGATGATTCATTATACAACCAAAAACCTCTTAACCTACTCTGAAAGGGTCATTGTGATGTCACAATTTCGTGAAGGGTGTAACAGCAATAACTAAATTTAAAACTAAAAATATCACATTTTTGTCACTCTCTTTCTAAACCCCGTTTGTTTTTACAATGCAAAAGCTCTTTTGAGAAAAAAAAAAAAAACAAGAAGAATTTTTCTTCTAGCTTCAAATTTTCTTTTTGATGTTGAAGGAAAAAAATAAATACAAATTGGAATATATACTTAGAAAAACAATGATTATCACAAGGTATTTTCTCTTTAATCCTTCTAATAAAACCGTAGCACTTTCTAAATTTGTGTTTTTCATCTCACCCGATCCCCTCTTATGAAACCCTAATTATACCCCAAATCATTTCATTTTAGAGTCTTACAATTAATTAGTTGACTTTGCCAATTAGAACTGCCCCAAAGGAAAGCCACTAATTTTGTTTTTGTTTCGTTGTGGAGGAAGGTAGAAATGATTAGATATTGTCCTAAGTTTTGAAACCTAAGAAAGAGCAAACGCATCATAACGTTCAACAAACCAGACAAAGGAGCAAACATTAATGAATTGGATATCAAAATAAAATAAAAAGAAGAAAAAACTAAGTTAATTTAAAAAGTCGTCAACTAATTAATCATGTCACCCATATTCGGATACATCGTGGACTAGCTTTAGTGGGTGTTTGGTATTGTGGTGGGATCTATGATTGGAAATAAGCTGAGTGTTTTAGTGTTTGGTAACTGATAAAAAACAGCTTAATATTGGTGGGTCACATAGCTTAAAGTCATCCAACCACCGATCCATGAAAAGCAGCTAAGAGCTGCTTTTCATGGCTTCTCGACCACATATCACTCTCCCCTAAATCTGCTTATTCTGACCATTAGAAGAAAAAAAATCCTGGGGTTGGCTCCATCATTCTCCCTGCAGCACCACAGTGCTGAGCTCTCACAACCCCTCCCGTCCCTCTCTTCGATCTTTGCAAAAACGAGCACAAACCCATCTGCTCTCTCCTTTTCCTTCACAGTCCCATTCAGCCCTTCTCATTCACTCTCCCTTGAATCTGGTTATTCTGATCGTTAGAAAAAATCCCCAAATTGGAACAACGGTTGCCTCACTCTCCCCTCACAATGCCTCCCTCATTCTCCCCGCAGCACCACAGCCTTGAGCTCATTCTCCCTTTCACATTCACAAGCCCTCCCATCCCTCACTTTGATCTTTGCAAAAACAAGCACAAACCCGTCTGCTCTCTCCTTTTCCTTCACACTCCCGTCCCTCTCTTCTCCTTCATCCTCTACAATACGAACCCATCTGCTCTTCCCTTCTCTCGTTCCCATCATCTTTGCAACAGATCCCCACAGTAAGCTCGTGTTGCTATCATCTGTAAGTTTTACCTCTAATATGACAATTAGTTTTGTTTTTTCACTTGGATCTGTTTTGTGTTCTCTGTTATGGTATGAATTTTGAAGTTATTATTGTTATTATGATGCTATATTTTAGTTGCAAGTATCGACGATGTAACAGACAATTACTGTAATTTTTATGTTATCTTCCTTCTCTGGTCAAAAACAAAAAACAAAAGTTAGGTCATGTTTAATATATGATAGAAATCGAACCACAGATGTTGGGACTTGGATGAGAAAATAGTTCTGGTAATGGTTTTGTAAGTGATTTTGAAGATAACAAAGTTGCTTGAATATTTACAATTAATGTGGCATATCTGTTGAGGAAGATGTGTATGAGCCTGCATGCTTGTGTTTGCAGTAAAATGCATAGTTGAGTTTCGTTTTCAATTTATTTTGGTTGGTCTGGTAATCAAGAACCGAGACCGTGATATTGAAATGCTTGTGCTGGACTTCATCTTCCTGTCAACAGGTGTGAGAAGTTCTGTAACCCAGACCATAATCTACTTGTTTTTCATCCATCAGCTACTGTAAGCATGCTTTGTTGCAATGTTAATTTTCTTCATGTGGAGCATCTGTGTTCTTTCTAATTAAGTTTTGTTTAAGAACATTTATTAAAATTACATAAACCAATTGAAATAAGGAACAAAGATTCTGTTACAAATGCTCAATCTTGATGTGAGGCTAAAGGTATATTTTGTTGCTATTTTTGATGAGTTTTCAACAGCAGAGGCTGTTACTGCAAGCTTCCTACAGCTAAATCTTATCATTTATTTCCTTTTGAAGTAATTTTGGCTATGTAATTTGCCTCTAGCTTCAGAACATCTGTGGTATATTGATTTTTAGTTGGAAGTTTTTTGATATTTTTTGGGTTGTGGATTGTATTTATTATGGCTATGAAATAATGTCATTGTTTTATGTTTTGATTTTACGGAATTATTGCCTTGTATTTCAACACTTTCTTCATGATTGTTCTGACTAGCGCAATTCAAAATAGGGGCAATGCTTCTGTTTTGTAAAAAAGATTAAAAAGATTGGCATAACAATATTGTATTATATGTTGTAAAATACACAGATGATCCACAATAGGGATATGCCAGGTTATAGTATCCCTAAAGTCTTAGCTGAGTTCCATTCAATACCTGATTCGACAACTGACGAAGATTTTTTTGACCGCGCTGTCGAGTTTCTAGGTGTCCGAAGAAATAGGGAAATTTGTTTTGGCATCGCAGGTATTCAAAATAAATACAATTGGCTTGCACGAAACATCGCGCGTCGAAGAAATGTTTAACTACAATCCTCTAACATTGTCTGACTGTTTGGTTTATTTGTTTTCCTTCCTTCGGATCGTAACGTAAGAAGTAATTTGTTGAGCACAATTTTTTCTGTTTTGACTTTCATATTGAGTTATGTTGATGTTTGACATCATGTTATTTTCATAACAACCTCTTATATTAAGATTTAAGGTTATTTAATTATGACAATTTATGTTTTCATTGTTCTTTATGAATGTTTTTTTGAACTAGTCAAGAATTGTTTCGTGTTCAAGTGATCAACAAAAATAAAACTAGGTTCTTGCGTAATTGCTAAAATGTATAATTTAAATTGATAAAATTCCATTATTGACGTAACAAAATCATCAACAAATTGACATCATCATTAATTGACATTTAAAAAAAAAAAAAAAAAAGGGATCTTGCGTAATTGATAAAATCAAGAATTTAAAGTTCATAAAAATTTATTATTGACGTCAAAAAAATTGTCAACAAATTGACATCATCATTAATTGACATTAAAAAAAAAGGGATCTCACGTAATTGATAAAATCAAGAATTTAAAGTTGATAAAATTTAACTATTTACTTTAAAAAATTCGTCAACAAATTGACATCATCATTAATTGACATTAAAAAAAAAGGGATCTTGTGTAATTGATAAAATCAAGAATTCAAAGTTGACATAAATTTATTATTGACGTAAAAAAAAATCATCAACAAATTGACATCATCATTAATTGATATAAAAAAAAAAAAAAAAAGGATCTCGTGTAATTGATAAAATCAAGAATTTAAAGTGGATAAAATATCATTATTTACTTTAAAAAAAATGTCAACAAATTGACATCATTAATAATTGACATTAAAAAAAACAAGGGATCTCATGCAATTGATAAAATCAAGAATTGAAAATTGATCAAATTTTATTATTGACATCAAAAATCATCAACAAATTGTATCAGAAGGAGGTCGCAAAATGATGATGTTTTTTTAGAGTTTGATCGTAATCCAAATTATATCCCAGATTATTTTTTATCAGATATTGTAGCTCGTGAAAATAGTCAGGGATTGTAGAGGCCTTCACAAATAGATCTGGTTCGTGATAGCATTGCAAATAGTTTGATGATATAATAAAAAAAAGTATCTAATTTACTTGCATTATTCTTTACATTATGAAATATATATATATATATATATATATATATATATATATATATATATATATATATATACATGTCTATGCGCTTATTTCACAAGTTGAAAGCAATATGAAAAACTTGGTAACTAAACACCTACTAAACTGTTTTTCATTAATCTCAAACTCAAAAGCAATTTTAACCAAACATTTCACTGTTTATTTTAAATAGCAGTTAAAAGTGCTTTTCATGAAACTGCTTTTTTAAAACCTCAACCACAAAAGCAAAAGCAATACCAAACACACCCTTAGCCCCACAAACGCACCATGTCTTAGATCTCTTGGGCATGGTTTTGGGGTTTCTTCATATAATATAAGAAAAGAATGCTCGAGTCCCAAAACTTGAAGACCCACAATTAAGCTTAACTAAGTGGGGATTAAGCAATAAATTGTCCCCCTAAATACATCAAGTTTAAATATATGTTTGAAAATGTGGTTAAAGTTGATTTTAAAAGTGTATTTTGTTTATAAATACGTCAAAATACTATTTTTTATAAATTATTTTTTATATCAACACATGGAAATGATCTCAACACACAAAAATAAAAATAAAATAAAAAATAAAATTTTTCATTAAACAATAAATTATCCCCTTAAAGTTTAAGCAATTGTTTGAAAGTATATTTATTTAAAAATTTATCAAAATACTATTTTTTTTTATTTTATAAATTATCTTTTATATCAACGAAAATGATTTCAACACGGAAAAAATAAATTTCATTAAGCAATAAATTGTCCCCCAGAATGCATCTTTACCCCCACCCCAATACAGCAGTACTGCAACCTACCGGCTGCATGAACAAGAACAGTATCCAGGGAAATACACGCACATAGTATTATAGTATATAATAATATTCCTTTTGTGACGCCTTTACCACATGCACTGAAATAGAGTATTTCTATGGTCAGCTCATAATGATGATGGCCATGATGGATTGGCATCGGTGTCTCAAGATTATGGATTAAAGAAATGCGCCTTTCCTGATATGTTCAGCAAATTTTAATGAAAGTGGCTGATAGCATATTCATAAACCGAGATATTGCAGTACAGATTTAGATTTGATGGAGAGAATAAGAATATCTTGTATTATTATGCAGCCATGACTTCTCTGGATTGATGAAGGAAGGAATACCCTCTCTAATCATATGCGCAGAAAGTGTTCCTTGAAGGGATATATATGGCCAGATTCTTAAAATGGATATTAGAAATATATGGAAAGATCCTCAGCCAAAGAAGGTTTTAACGTTTAATTATAATCACCAGAGAGGTGTTTGCGAGTGATGTTGAATAAATATTTATCGACCCTTCTTTTATTTATAGATTAATTTTAATTAATAAACTTGCTAAATAATTGATTATATACGAATAAATATAAACTAAAATTGTATTCCTTTCACAGTGCAGGGCATACAAAAATTTGTGACGTAAGAGTAACAAATGGTGAAGTACCTGCAATTATAATTAAAAAAAAATTAGTTTTTTTTGCTTAAAAACAGTACATATACCTTATATTTTAAATTATTGGTTTGGCATAGATAACCTTCTTCTTGGATTTAACTCTGATCTATAATTGAGTTTGGTAGTTTTTTGGCATGATTTCTTTGCGAATATCTACACTTAACTATTTCAAAAATATTACATCGATCTCTTTTGGTTTGTGAGATCTTGTCTGTATTTTCTTTCATTTCTAGATAAAAAAAAAAGAAGAAGATAAGATCGGGTTCTTAAAATATCTAAAATTTTCACCTTAATTTTTTTACTGACATTAGCTTCTTTTATTTTATTTTTGTTATTTTTGGGTAGATTTGAGGAATAACCTAAAAATTGAGTTATAATAGTTACCCTCCTATTTACAACGCTTACGACTATAGTTTTGTAAAACATTTTAGATAATAAGCGTTGTAAAGAAAAAAAAGAAAAATGGATTTACCAAACCAAGAAATGGTTGATCCATCCAGAAAATAAGAATGAAGGCTATAAAGCATATTCAGAAAGAAATGGTAAGATAGGGCTAGAAAGCGCATTACTTAAGAATTGAGATCTAAATAGGATACTCAAATGATAGAAGAGGATGATGTTTACGAATGACACAAGAAAATTATCTCATTGTAATAGGTGACCTACCTAAGTGCAAATGATGAAGTTAGTCTCATTGTTATGGGTGATTTTTCCAAGTGAGAATGATGAAGATGGTCTCATTGTAATGGGTGACCTGCCTAGGTGAAAATGAAGATGTTAAAAAGCACAACAATGATCTTATTGTAATGGGCGAACTTCTCAAGTGAGAATGGTAAAGATAGTCTCATTGTAATGGGTAACCTACCCAGATGAGAGTTATAGAGATGGTCTCATTGTAATGGATGACCTACCTAGAAAATTTAATGAAGATGGTCTCGTTGTAATCGGTGACCTACCCGGGTGAGAATGATGAAAATTATCTCATTGTAATGGGTGACATACTCTGGTGAGAATGATTAAAATAGTCTCATTATAATGGGTGACTTACCCGGTCGGAAGCAAAAGTTGGTGATAAAGATTGTCGCGACGGCGATTTTTTCGCGCTTCGCGCCCCGGTTGTTATAGCCGTAAAATTTACGACTATAAATATAAGGAGTCGCCACCTAGTATTAAGGTTACTAGGAACCTAGTGGTCTGAGAGTCTTGGGTAAGGAGACTTGTTGTGCAAGGGGAAGACCCTACCTAAGGTAAATTGTTGTTTGATTGTTTTTCTAAAGTTTTTTTTTAATTGCATTTAAAAAGGAAAAATATTTTTTTTGGTGTACTTTACGATGTAATTTTACACCGCAGTTAAAACCTTTTTTTTATCTACTAATGTACCTTACATTGTAATTTTACATCGTAGTTAAAAATTCTTTTTATCTGCAAGTGTACTTTACAATGTAAATTTACACATGAAAACTAAAACAAAATAATTATTAAATTATTTTTGACATTTTGGCCGAATGCCAATGGATAATCGAAGTTTCGCTCAAAATATGTGAAAGATGCAACATATTTTATTTTATTTTTTTCATGAAAAATATGCATGGAAAAACCTTGAATATTTTTTTTTTTTTAAATGTATTTTTTTGTTTTTTTTAAAATTAAAATAATTTATTTGGCGGGCTTGGCCCAAATGGGCGAAGGTGGGCCAAAGGCAGGCTCTGTTTTTTTTTTAAAGATGAAAAATGAAAACGAAAATGGTGGACCGTGGTGGCGGAGGAAGCTTCCAAAGTGACGGTTTGAGGCTATCGTTCGCTGCTCCTCTTCCCTGCTGCAGCTCACTGCTCTTTAACTTGATTTTGGCTGAGCCAGTAGTGACAGCTGTGGAGCGGGCAAAGAGCTTGACAGGTATCGTAAGAGAGAGAGCTGCGGTCGGGGAGAGAGTTGCTCTGCCAGCGTTGGAGAAGAAGACCGGAGGGAGATGAAGGGGCAGCTAGCTGTCAGTGCAGGGTTTGTATTGCTCGTCCCCTGTTTCCCATTTTTTCACCCCATTTTCTTTTGCCAATTCTCCTATGTTTTTCCTCAGTTTCCCTTCAGTTTTGAGCCCGTCCCCTTCTGTTTCCACATAAAACTCTCTTGTTCCCTCTGTTTTTTTTTTAGTTTTCAGCCCCGTGACAGTGTTATTTCCCCCTCTATTTGCAACCCGATTTTTATCCATTCATTTCGAAATTTTCCTCCCTATTCTCTCCTGCGTTTTTTCCTTTCCAGTTCCTCCCCGTTTTTTTAGTGTTTCAGCCCGTCTCCCCCCAGTGATAGTCCTTCCTTGCCAAAATATTTCTCCCCCCCCCCTTACTGTCTATTTCTCCCCCTATTTATAGGTAAAGAAAGCATGGTGCATGGCATGGGGTAAGTGTCCAAAGTATGGTGTTTTCAATGGGTAAGTTGCAGGGAATGGTTGCAGCATGGCTGCTGGAATGGCCAGCCATGGCTGTCGGCAGAGATCCTTTTTTTTTTTTTTAAATGTTAAAATAAATAGGTTGTGACAACAAAGATTTTTTCGATGAGAAAAACTGGGAAAAAAGATGTTTTTATCTTCAATTTTGGCTTCCGATTTCACTCAGAAAGTTTCATCGCCGAAAATTACGATCGTCTCAAGTTAACCCAAATTAGGCTTCCAAATTTAATTTCTCAGCAATCAAGCCCTTGATAAAATTAATTCAACCCATTTTAAGTATAATTAAGCCCTTGCACTTAATTAAATCCTTCAATTGGGCTCTCAATTAATTTCGAAGAGTTTCGTCATCGAAAATCTCAATTTTCTCAATATAACCCAAATTAAGCCTCCAAATTTAATTTCTCGGCAATCAAACCCTCAATTAGATTAATTGGACCCATTTTAAGTATAATTAAGACCTTGCGCTTAATTAAATCCTTCAATTGGGCTCTCAGTTAATTTTGAAGATTTTCATCACCGAAAATTCTGATTTTCTCAATTGAACCCAGATTCGACTTTGAAACTTAATTTCTCACTAATTAGTCCCTTAATAAAATTAATTTGACCCTTTTAAAGTACAATTAAGCTCTTGCGCTAAATTAAATCCTTCAATTGGGCTTAATTTCGAAGAGTTTCGTCACCAAAAATTCTGATTTTCTCAATTGAACCCAGATTCGGCTTCAAAACTTAATTTCTCACTAATTAAGACCTTAATAAAATTAATTTGACCCATTTAAAGTATAATTAAGCTCTTGCGCTAAATTAAATCCTTCAATTGGGCTCTTAATTAATTCCGAAGCATAATTACACTTTACATCGGCCAACAATTAAATCAAATTGACCCATAAAAATATAATTATGTCTTCCGACTTAATTTTTACGCAGATTTATCTAATAATAAATTATCTTCGCCTCGAATCTGCATTTTCCTTCATTTTTATTTTATTTTTGTTATTTTTTGGTATATTTTGGGGAGTCACCCAAAAATTAGGTGATGACAAAGATCATGGGATGAAAGATAGAGCTAGAAAGTGCACATTCTTAATTCATGATTGAGGGTTGGAAAATGCACTAGAAGATGAAGGAAAAATGATCGAGGGTTGGAAAATGCATTCGAAGATGAAGGAAAAATAGAGTTGGAAAGTGCATTATATTAATTGATGATCGTGGGTTGAAAAACGCACTCAAGGAGTGGAAAATATGGCTGGAAAGCACACTATTTAAATTTATGGTCGAAGGCTAGAAAACGCACTCGAATATGAAAGAAAAATAGGGCTAGAAAATGAACTATATTAGCTGATGGTCAAGGGTTGAAAAATGCACTCGAAGATGAAGGGAAAATATGGCTAGAAAGTGCACTATTTTAGTTAATGGCCAAGGGTTGGAAAACACACTTGAAGATAAAGGGAAAATAGGGCTACTAAGTGCATTATCATAATTGATGATCGAGGGTTGGAACACGCCCTCAAAATGTGGACATAGGGCTGGAAAACTTACTATTTAAATTGATGATTGAGAGTTAGAAAACGCACTCAAAGATGAGGGGGAAATAGGGTTAGAAAGTGCACTATTTTAGTTGATGGTCGAGGGTTGGAAAACGCACTTAAAGATGAGGGAAAAGTAGGGCTGGAAAGCACACTATAGTGATTGATAATTGAGAGTTAGAAAACACACTCGAAGATGAGGGGAAAATAGAGTTGGAAAGCGCACTATTTTGATTGATAATTGAGGGTTGGAAAACGCACTTAAAGATGAATAGAAAATAGGGCTGAAAAGCGCACTATTTTAAATGATAACCGAGGGTTGAAAAACACACTCGAAGATAAGGGAAACATAGGGCTGGAAAGTACATTATTTTGATTGATAATTGAGGGTTGGAAAACGCACTCAAAGATTAAAAGAAAATAAGGCTGAAAAAACACACTATTTTAATTAATGGTCAAGGGCTAAAAAACACGCTCAAAGATCAGGGAAAAACAGGACTGGAAAACACACTATTTTAATTGATGGTCGATAGTTGAAAAACGCACTCGACGATGAGGAAATAGGGCTAGAAAACGCACTATTTTAATTGATAAAAATTCGGATATTCTCAATTTAACCCAGATTAGACTTCCAAACTTAATTTCTCATCAATTAAACTTTTAATAAAATTAATTTGACTCATTTAAAGTATAATCAAACCCTTGCATCAAACCCTTGTGCTTAATTAAATCTTTCAATTGGGCTCTTAATTTAACCCTAAATATAATTACATTTTAATTTGACCAATGATTAAATCAAATTAGCCTATAAAAATATAATTATATATTTCAAATTAATTTTTACACAAATTTATCTAGTAATAAATTACTTTAGCTTTGAATCCACATTTTCCTTCATTTATAGACAAAAAAATGTATGATCGAGCTCTCGAAAATGTCTAAAATTTCCACCTTGATTTTTTTGCTGACGCCAACCTTTTTTATTTTATTTTTATTATTTTTTGGTAGATTTGGGGAATAACCCAAAAATTAGATTATGAAAAATACCATAATTATTAACATCATAAGGATTCTAACCATCACAATAAATTACAATTGCTAATATCATTATGATAAATAATATTACTATTATTATCATGATTACAACACCTAAAATTATCATTATTATTACTACTAAAACAATAAAAATTATCAAATTACCCCGAGGAATAAAAAACTCAAAAACTTTAACAAAAGAGGAAGCGAGAAAAAAATCTAAAATTATTATTATTATTGCTTAGATAATGTGAAAAACAAAATTACATTAAATAATAAAAAAAAATCTTAAAATTAACAAAAGATCAAAAAGTAAAATAAAATAACTGATATAAAATAATATAAATTTTCAAATGATCACAAACATAAACTAAATTTAAAAAAAAATTATAAAAAAAATATTAGCTCAATAAAAGAGAAAATGATAAAAATTGAAAATCAAAATTTAGAGCATATATATATAAACATGGAAAAAAAATAGGGACTATTTCATAAATAAAAAACAACAAAGGAATTAAAATAAAAAATATAAAGGCCAAAATGAAAAAATATATATAATCAATTTTAATTCAAGGACAAAAATGAACAAATTGAAACTTTTGTATCAAAAATATTAAGGGATTTAAAATCAATCTAAAAATTAAAAAAAAAAAAAGGATTGAAATGCAAAGAAAATATATAATCAATTTCAATTAAAGAACACAATTAAACAATTTAAAACTTGTATTACATCTATAAGGACCTGGCTAAACATTTAAAAGCTTAGGGACTATTATGAATGTACTATCAACTAAGGGGATTTTTGTGCAATTGACCCTGCAGGAGGGAGAAACGTAGACCAAAAATGTTTAACCGAACACTGTCATGTCTCTGTTCACTTTTGGATGGCACTCGCACCACCATATGGAAATAGACATGGTGGCCCACCCGATGAGATATTAGATGAATATTTCTGACAATCCAATGACATTAAAATCAATCTAAAAAAAAAAAAAAAATAAGGATTGAAATGCAAAGAAAATATATAATCAATTTCAATTAAAGAACACAATTAAACAATTTAAAACTTGTATTACATCTATAAGGACCTGGCTAAACATTTAAAAGCTTAGGGACTATTATGAATGTACTATCAACTAAGGGGATTTTTGTGCAATTGACCCTGCAGGAGGGAGAAACGTAGACCAAAAATATTTAACTGACCACTGTCATGTCTCTGTTCACCTTTGGATGACACTCGCACCACCATATGGAAATAGACATGGTGGCCCACCCGATGAGATATTAGATGAATATTTCTAAGGGAGGTGAGGGCAAAAAATTCTGCCGCGTTTGGCGATGCGCCAAAAGTATCGTACGTATAAAATATTAAAAAATATAAAATTACCTATGCACCCCTGAAACCAATTCATGAATTTTAACTTTTTTGAGGGCAAGACTATATTTACACATTTTCAAAATATGTGCAATGTCTAATATACCGCCACAGGCAATTCATGTGTTTTGTCTTATCAAATAGTAAAAGAGTTAGTTTACTGTTCATCCAAAATATTAAATTATCATTATACCCCGTAGACAACTCTTGATTTTTATTTTATTTGAAGATATGATAGTTATTTAACTATACACAGAAATATATAAAATAAAAAATATCCCTAATCCCAATACTAAAATCATGGTGAATTAAGAGACAAAATAATAATTTCATACTTACAATCTACAATTATTTATATCTTATGTTGTAATAAATTTGAACAGTAAAAGCCGGAACTAATTTTACCTTTTTGTATAATATTACAACATAACACATCAGAGTAACTGGAAAAGACACTCACCATGCAAGGTTCTTTCAAACATGTGTCGCGTCATTATTCTACGTGTCTTTCCCTCCATCTCCTTAAAAACATTCCTCTCACCGTCCATGCCCCCATCTCTATCTCTCCATTTTTGCATGCCAGTTCTGTAATATTAATCTACGAGCTCAGCTCTCTAATTAAGCCGTTTCTTGAAGAAAATTGATCCATGGCTGACTTTAAACAACAACAGCAACAGCAAAGACCTGGAAGCCATTGAGTCGCGAGCATTCTCCCAGGAAAGGGTCCTTCAACTTCCCAGATTTTAGCGGCTGTAACTTTCTTACCTTTTGGTTGCACCCTCCTCTTCCTTCCAGGCCCATTCTTGTAAGCAAGGTAGTTGTTTGATTTTTCTATTAATACATAATATTCTGGTTTTGGAGTGTTTTGGCGTGTCGTTTCAGGATTGTACTGTTTATATATATAAAATTCAAGATAAACTAACTTTAAATTATACAATACAAACACAAAATCAAATAAACTTAATCTCGAAATTAGAAAAATAACAATAGGTTTAGCAAAATAATTTTAATTATAATCTCTAAAAAAAAAAGGATTTTGAGGCCGGAACGGTACCGAGACGTTCCGGCCGGAATTTTCGGAACGGGCTAGAATTCAAACCAAGACAAAAATGACGTTGTTTTGTCTCGGTTTTCTTAATGGTACGGAACGTTCTGGCCGGAACGGAACGGAATTAATAACCTTGCTTATAAGAACTTCTTGTTTGTATGTGTTTTTTTTTTAAATCAATATATTTTTATTATTTTAAAAATTTAGTGTATTTATATTATTTTTATATATTTACATAAAAAAAAATTACTATTTTAATATATTTATAAAAAAAATATTTTAAAAATAATTTTAACCAAATTCTCAAATACATAATTGTTAGTTAGGCTTAGCTGTGACCAGCCCAGTTTTGGCACCTTCACCCCTCGTGATAGTCTTAGGGCGTGTTTGGATTCCTAACATCCGGTGCTTTAGAGGTCATTGCACTCTCGTCGCTCTCTTGGATGACTAATTTACCACAGGCATTGGATCAGGCAAAACGGAAGGCACATGCAACAGCAGGACAAGTGGGTCAGAAAGCTAGAGAGACAGGCCAGAGTGTTCAGGGTGAAGCCCATGAAGCGACAAAGGGTAGTCTAGGTCAATTTAGTTTTTGTGTGGTGACGTGGCTTTCCATGGGCGTGTGATATAAATGGCTAGTTTGCGTATAATTTTTATTAACAATAAAATTAGAATTAACTTCTATATATATATCTTAATTAATTTTATAAAATTTAAATTTAATAATTATATAAATTTTTAATAACTATTCTATTTAACAATCATATAATTTAAATTTAAAATAAAAAAAATTAATCCTAAACTTTTATAAATAACAACTACTTATATCAATTTGGGAATGGATTCTGCATCCAATAGAAAATAAAAGGTGTGTACTGCTTGTTTTTTCCCAACATTTTTATGGCTGTCTATTCTCAAATAAATTATACCCTCACTGGGAGGGTTTCTCTAATTTGAATTTTGAATTATATTATATTTAAGTGTGGGAATAAAATAAAATAAAAACTTTTATTTTTCTTCTATAAATGATGGGAAAGGGAGTGAAAAATGTAAAGGGAATTTAAACATTTTTGGAAAATACTGTATTATTTTCATTGATTGTTTATTAGCTACTTTGGTTTTTTCAAGTGGAGGCATTGTTAATTTTAAATATATGAGCATAAATACTGTAATATTATCTTTTTATGACTCATAAAGTCCTTTTTATTTAAAAACAATAAATAAAATAAGAAAAAATTAAATTCCATGTGAATAATATTATATTTAAAATATCATTTTGACCTGTTTATTTTTATTTTAATGTCTTCAAAATCATGTGGATATTTCATTCTTGGTAATGAATGATAAAATGATAGGTATCTTACCACAGAGTTTAAGTTTTAGATGCTATTTGGCTCTGCATGCTGTGTTTGTGTTGAATTGTAGAGTCAAACACAATAATTATCAAATTAGATCTAGATCTCGGTTTTTAACTATGAATCCCACAAAAAAAAATAGTAGTTGGGCCGCTATATATAAATATCCATTCCCTATATATATATATAGGGAATGGATATTTATCAAATATTATTAAATTGGATATGAATCTCAGTTTTTAACTATGAATCCCACAAAAAAAATAGTAGTTGGGCCGCTATATATAAAGATCCATTCCTATATATATATATATATATATATATATATATATATATATATATATATCAAAATATTTTGTTTTTATTTCATTTATGAACCGCAGCTAAAAACACTTTTCATGAAACTATTTTTTTTTCAACCTCAACCACAACAACAATCATATAGCTAAACAGGCTCTTAGTATACCATTTTGAATTTATCTGAAAAAGGAAGATAAAAATTATAATAGATGTCACTTTTTGAACTTTCAAAACTTAAGAGAAAAGGAATTGACCAACAAATAATATTTAAAAAATAATATTTATTTAATCAAATTAACTCAAAAAATAAGTACGCACGAATGAATTGTCTTATAAAAATAATTCACAATAATATAATGGGAAATATATTTTCATTATATCTAATTAATAATGTTAATTACTTACAAAAAAAATCTCATACTATCATAGTTATCTATTTCATCCCATTTCACAAAAAAATCTCATACTATCATAGTTATTTATTTCATTCTGTTTAGATTGAAACGGGTCAAAACATTTTGTATTAGTTAAAAAAAAAAGACAAAACAATATCGTTTTTTTTTGTTTAAATTTTAGTCCTTTCCGGATTTTTTTGGTCAAATACAGGCTGAAACATACCAATTTCGTTTCGCCTATTCCAGTTCGGCCAAATAGTTTTTTTTTAAATAATGAATAATTTTATAATATCAATCATATCTCTTAATCCAATATCTCTTAATCCAACTGTTAGATTAAAATGAAATTTTACGAAGAGTCTCCTGATAATTTTATATATATTATGTTAAAATTTCAGAGCAATCAGAGAATGAAATAATCTTGCGAGATTAATGATGATATTCTCTTAATATTATACATGTTTATAATTTTATTCAGAAAAATCATTTTATTGTGTCTTTTTTTAAATTAAATTGCACAATTCTAAATAATTTTATTTTTGGATTTGAAGTAATTGTTTTAATTAATTTATTTAATTATATATATATATACACACACACACACACACATAAATAGTATAACCTTAAAAAGACGTGCCGAAACACTATGAAATCGAAATATTCTATTCCAATTGAAAAAATTAAATACCAACCAAAATAATATTGACAACTTTACATACAATTAATAAAAAAATTAATTTCAGCTGTGACAAGATATAGGGGTGTGTGTGTGCATATATATATATATATATATATATATATATATATATATATATATATATATGTATGTATGTATGTATCATTGCCTAGACAAACAAGTGGCTAAAGTATATGGTCAAAACAGTCCTTGCTATATATATATCATTGCCTAGACAAACAAGTGGCTAAAGTATATGGTCAAAACAGTCCTTGCGGGCATGAATTGGAAACAAAGAATCCAATTTGTCTCGAAAATCTATGCTTTATTTTCAGAATTCTCCTTCTGAAGCTATTTCCAAATCACGCTTGGATGTTAAATATTTTCAGGTTTCTGGGGTTTCATTGAGAGCAGAGGTTATTTTGTAGGCTAATAGGATGTGTGGTGATTGATTCTGATACGAAGAAAATTCTCCGAACAGACAAAGTATCAAGCGGTTGCTAATGTAATAATTATTATAGATTTATATGATTGAAATTAATCGATAAAAAAATCTAAAACTTCTCTTTAATTTGATTTGAGTTAAAAAAATACTTTGTAATATTAAAATATTATTTTAGTGGTTTCCTTAGTTGATTTAATCGTCACAACAATGGAGTTTTGACACCCGGCCATATAACAATTCATCAGTGTGTGTACTTATTTGATAATAAAAATATGTCCAAGAGGAAAAAAAAATTATTTATAAAATTCAAATAAGTAATATAACTTTTAAAATAAAATAATTATAGCGTTTTTTATACTTGTATTTCAATAGAAAAAAAATATTTTAGAAAAATCAATTCTATTTTAGTGTATCTATATATATATATATATTATTGATATAATTATTTATTAGTAATAAATATCTAATACAAGTACCATCAAAACTATGTTTTTGCATACAAATATATTAAATAATTTTTTTACTCTTTTAATCAATATACAGGAATAATTTTTCAATTTAAAAATACTATTTTAACTCTTCAATATAACTCTCCCCTTATATATTAACTATAAAATAAAAATTGTGGTTGTTTTCCTGTACACCGATTCACTGTGCACACACACACATTGCATTGTTCATTGGACATTTTTCGTCTGTGCGTCGCGCGAGTTTGTCCATCTTTTTTTTTTTACTTTCCCGGTTTTGAACAGTGTATTAACGAAAAAACCCATCGAAAAAGACAATATAGTGCACAGGAAGCAGGGGCATCACCGGTTTTTCCACTTTATTTGCACAGTGCACAAACGAAAAAAGCTCCCGTAAACAACAAAATAGAGCACAGTGAATGGGGCAGCTGCGTCCTTTCCATTACGGTTTTTCCGTAAATATCAGTAGGGACAGGGGCTTCTTGGTAATTGACTAATATTTTATTATTTTTTCGGATTAACTGCTGGCGTGTCACTCGGACGCGCCAGCAGCGTTCGACGCTTACGCGCCACTTCGGCGGCGTGTGCGGCTTCGTTTCGCCATCAAAAAATTACCTTCCACCATACCAGAAGATGCGCCGGAGGATCCTCTATTTTCAGTCGCGGCACGTTCCAGTCATAGATATCTAGGTAATCGGCGGCGGATGGTTTTTCATCGGCCGTCGCTTTTCTCTCTCCTACCGCCCCAAAGTCAGGTCCGGTCCCTGATGTTGGAGATAAGTTCATTTTGGTCCCTGATGTTTTGATTTCATTTTTCTTATTGATTTATTGAAATTAAAGTTTTTTTTATTTTCAATTGTGTCCTTCAATTAAAACTGATTATATAAGAAGTTTTTATTTTAGTCCTTATATTTTTGATTTATTTTTTATTTCTTCAATTTTTCTAGTACAAATGTTTTGAATTCTTTAATTTGGTCCTCCAATTGAAATTGGTAATATATACAAAGTTTGATTTCAGTCCCTCTTCTTCTGATTTTTTATAAAATGGCAGAAATTTTCATTATTTATTTTTGGTCCTCCAATTGTTTTTTGTTTCAATTTTATCCTTTGATTGAAATTAATTTTATATATGTTATTTTTTATTTCGGTCCTTATTCTTTTAGTTTTTTATTTGGTATTAATTCATTTTTTTAATATTTATTTTTTATTGATATTTATGCATCCATGTTTTAATTTTTGTTATTTTTTTGATTTATTTTTGATCGATTCAATTCTGAAATTTTAATTTGTGTTGATGATTAGTTTTAAATTGATATTGCACCTTTGTTCCTTTTATGTTTTTTTTCCTGTTATTTTAATTTGTTCTTTTGATTAAATGATTTCTATGATTTTCCTATTTAGGCAACAATAATGACAATTTTAATTATTATTTTTTAATTATTTTTTATACAAATCTTTTGTTTTTTTGTAATGATTTTCCAGGCCAATATAATTATTTGAATTGTTCTGATAGTAATATTGAAAATAATTTTAACTATTATAATAATTATTTATTTATTTTAGTCCCAAGATTTTTTTTTCAATTTTATCCTTCAGTTATAATTAATTATATATTTTATTTTTCATTTCAGCCCTTATTCTTTTGATTTTTTTATTTTATATTAATTCATTTGGCTTTTTAAATTTTTTGATAATGTTTATTTTTTATTCATATTCATGCATCTATGCTTTTATTTTTTTTTAATTGATTCAATTTTGAAATTTGAATTTTTATTGGTAATCATTTTAAAATTAATATTTCTTCCTTTTTCCCTTTATTCAATTTTTTTTGTTTTCTTTTAATTTGTTTTTTGGATTAAATGATTTTTATGATTTTATTATTTACGCAATGATAATGATAATTTTAGTTATTAGTTTTTTTTATTGTTTTCCTATAAATCCTTTAATTGTTTTAATAACTTTTCTCCTTTTGTTCTTTTTTGTAGTTTTTTATTCCTTTTTGTATTTTTCTTATCAAAATATTTTGTTTTTTTTAATAATTCTTCATATCAATTTAATTATTTCAATTGTTTTGATAATAATATTAATAATAATTTTGACTGTTATAATAATATTTTGTTTTGTTTTTTACTATGACTTTTTTACCTGAGATTTTTTTTTATATCTTTTGTTAAAGTTTTGATGATATTTTCAGTTTTTCATTTACTTTATTTTTTTTATTAACACAATAATAATAATAATAATAATAATAATAATAATAATAATAATAATAATAATAATAATAATCATAATAATGCTTTAATGGTTTTTCTTGCTTACTCTTTTGTTAACATTTTTTTGGTTTTTTTTCCTCAGGATAATTTGATAATTTTTATTGTTTTGGCAGTAATAACAATGATATTTTTTTTTATCTTTTGTTGAAGCTTTTTGGTTTTTTTACTCTTTTTTTTTCCCTTTCATTGTTAACGCAATAATAATAATAATAATAATAATAATAATAATAATAATAATAATAATAATTTAATTATTTTTCTTACTTACTTTTTTGTTAATGTATTTTAGGTTTCTTTCCTCTCAGGATAATTTGTTAATTTTTGTTGTTTCAACAGTAATAACAATGATAATTTTTATTTTATTTTTTCTGTGATCTTTTGTTGTTTATTTATTCTTTCAAAATAATAATAATAATAATAATAATAATAATAATAATAATAATAATAATAATAATAACAATAATAATAATAATAATAATAATAATAATAATAATAATTTATTTGTTTTTCTTTCTTGCTATTTTGTTTATGTTTTTTATTTTTTTTCTCGGTATAATTTGATAATTTATATTTTTTTTATAGTGATAGCAATAATAAATATTGCTCCGTTTTTCCCTTTATCTATTGTTTGTTTTGTTTTCTTTTATTTTTATTTGTTCTTTGAGTTAGATGATTTTTATGATTTTATTATTTGTGCAATAATAACAATAATTTTAGTTCTTAATTTTTTATTATTTTCATATAAAAATATTTTGCTTTTTTTTTTTAATGATTTTTCATGTCGATTTAATAATTTCAATTGTTTTGATAATAATATTGATAATAATTTTAACTGTTATAATGATGATTATAACAATAATGTGAGGATGAATTTTCAGTTTATGCTTTTGTTTTTTTATCGAAAGAAATTTAACTATTTATATTTGTTATTTGATTGTTACAAATTTTTATTTAATATTAATTCATTTATTTTTTTTAATTATTGGATAATATTTATTTTTTATTCGTATATATGCATCTATGCTTTTAATTTTAATTGATTCAGTCATAAAATTTTAATTTATGTTGATAATTATTTTAAAATTAATATAGCTCTCTTTTTTCCTTTATTCATTGTTTTTGTATTTTCTCTTATTTTTATTTGTTATCTGAATCAGATGATTTTTATAATTTTACTATTTGCGCAATGATAATAATAGTTTTTGTTATTTTTTTAATTGTTTGTTTATGAAAATATTTTTTTTATTATTTTTTAATGATTTTTCAGAGAATTTATTTATTTTAATTGTTTTAATAATAATATGAATAATAACTTTAACTATTATAGCAATGATAATGAAAATAACGTGGGGATGAATTTTCAATTTATATTTTTGACTTTTTGTTGATAAAAAATTAATTAATTATTTTTGTTATTTTATTATTACAGATATTTTCATAATTTATATTTTGTTTTTGTTTAGTTGAAATTGAATTATCAAATAAAGTAATCTTAATACAATTGATTTAATAATTCAAATATCCGAATCTTCTTGCTTCTTTAATGATGATGATAAATTAATGCTGATTATTTCATAAAAAATTGCTAAACAGATAAATTTATAACGATTTAAAATTCATATATTTTATAGAAAACTCACACTTTTTATATGATTTATGTACAAATTTATTATTTTGACTAAATTTATAACACAATAAAAAAATCTATATAATTAATATTTTTTACATTAAAAAAAATATAATACCACCCGTGACGAGGCACGGATCATTCAGCTAGTATATATATACAAACACACTTACACTTTTTAGCTCTCTTGATAGTTGCTACAGTATAGTATATGGAAGGGGACTGCTCAGTGGACAACGAAATTGGAAAGAGATCGATGACATCCAAAGAAGCTAGGTTTCACAGGCTAAATAAGCTTGTTGGGCCAGATCATACTCTATGTCGGCCGCCGGCCTCATGTGCTGCCGGCGGCTCTTCTTTCTGCTGCCCTCCCATATATTGGTTTCGCAATGATCACCAAACCACAAAACTTCGCCGTGTTCTTTTAGGGCCCGTTCAAAATATATATATTTTTTAAATAATTTTTAACATGAATATATATAAATGATGTAAAAACATTAAAATTTTTAATTTATAATAAAAATATTTTTATTTATTTTCAAAAATACTTTTGACAGATACATAAAGTATCATGCTATGGTCCTTTCAAGGTTGGGCATTGACTGCATGCTTCAGAAAAAGCCCACTTTCAGAAAACAACACCTTCGTACGTACGTACATGAGGGATTATGAACACTCATACGGGATTATCGCGTCTTGTATGATGACACAGCAACCTGAGAAAGCCACTTCTCATAACTGTTCATCACCATTCACTTTTAACTGGGAGGTCAAATAGTTCACTTGATGGCAACAGGTCAGTTGCTTCTACCGTATTGACCGTCCTAGGAAACACTTACATTTTTCAAAAGTATTTTAAAAAAGAATTTATTTTTTTATTTTAGTAAAATATCGTTTTAATATATTTATAAATAGTAAATTCTTTAAAAACAACTTCAACAATATTTTTAAAGAGACACTAACCAAATAATATGATCAACCAAAATCTCGACTTGCGGTTTAAATCAAAGGTTATGTTTATAAATATGGTTAAAATTGTTTTTCAAGATATTTTTTGTTAAGAAATATATTAAAATAATTTTTTTATTTTTTAAAATTATCTTTGATACCAACCCATCAAAATAATCTAAAAACATAAAAAAATTAATTTAAAGTAAAAAAATAAAAATTCAAAAACACTTTTGAAACGTAACTACAGACAGAAAATAAACCTAAGGGTCTGTTTATTAAAGTGTTTTTCAAATTAGTTTTTATTAAAAAATGCATTAAATAATATATATTTTTTAAAATTATTTTTGATATTAATATATTAAAATAATCTAAAAACACCAAACATCACCTAATCGAGTTTTATTTTTGTTATAATTTTTTTTAAAAATTATTTCTATACACAATGCTAAATAGAATGAAGTCATCAATATTTATATACGACGGTTAACAGGGAATAAGCTTGGGGAATGAATACATATATATATAGTCCGCTAATGAAGTTCCATATACACGGAGACAAGACATGATAGCCAGACGCAAATTGTGGCGGGTCATATGGTATGAAAAATAAGCCAAGTCCATAACTCTACACTGTTTCATGTCAGTTCCATGCACTTTGCAAACATGTGAATGGAACTCAAGGGCTGACTCGAAATCCAAGCTTAATTATTGATGTCGGATGGGTTCCATTCGTACGCAGAGAACAATAAAATGAAGAAATTCAAGCTCTAAAACAAGGTCAGAAATGAAAACCATTACAATTCTTCTAGCAGAATGTAGATGGTCTTAGTTGTTGGAAAGAATAATCTTTTAATGGGAGGTGACTTCTCTCTGATTCATCTCTTGTTCAAACAAGAACAAAAACACTACTGTTCAGCAATAATACAAGTGGCAACACTGTCAGCTTTAATTTTATTTTCAGTGTGTTCATTGCTGTTCCTTCACAGAATAAACAGAAACCATTAAAGCCATTGCAGTATGTTCGGCAGTGTTCAGATTCTTAGAGGCTGACCATTTAACCCAAAATTGACTCTGTTTTTAGCCATCTCTAGGTTTTATAACTGATAACTTCTCCTTTCACCATCCTGTAAATAGTTTTTTTAATATGTTCCTCGATTAAATAGTTATTTTAAAAGACGAAGGTTAGGCTCCTAACTTGTTTCTTAAACAACTACAGCTATTGCCAAGACAAATTAAGCCATTTGGTAAAGCTTAATGGGTGTTTTACTTTAAACTCCAAAAAAAATATAAATTCAGATAAAAAAAAAAACAATTGATTTCGACGGATTATCGAATAGACATTAGCTGAAATATTTTCTGAAACTGAATTGCTGGATGTAGATGCAACCTTTGGACCTGAAAGACCTGTTGTATATAGCTAGAAGGAGATAGAGGAGGTCACAAGTCACTTCGATTGATATAGTAATATTCTAAGTGATAGAGTTCATGTTGGTAAACCTGTAATTCCATTATGACAAATTATGAAAAAATTATTAATTTTAAAATTTGTATAAATGAATATAAATAATTAAATAATTTCTTTTTTTAACTTTCTAAATAACAAGTTGATAAAACATAAGGGGAAAAAAAGCAACTATGTAGCATGGAGAAGAACTAAGAAGTCTTATGCACACTTGATGGGGAGTGAGTTTGGGACTCTAGTTGTTATGGATACTAGTGATGATGCGTTGAAATAAAATTAGGTTTTTCTAAGAGATTTTGTTCCTAGCTGCTTAGCATATCTATGAAGGAGCCTTTAAACCCTAAGAGATTGTAAGGAACTCTTTATTGAAGACTCTCCCACAATTAGGGTTTGGGAAAAGGGTCGATAACTTCACTCTTGAAAGAGAACCTTGCTTTTGGATTGTAGTGTTAGTGCAATCTAAAGGGTGGCAAAATAGATGTAAGAACCAGACCACGATGGCAAGGAATGTTGTTGAATTGTTACTAACAAAGTTTCAGTTTATGGATATGCTAACTTCAATGATGAATCGAAGACTCTTAACCCTATGTAAAAGTTATATTGTAGATAAAAACGAGCTATTAGCCCGCGCTATATTATAGGGAGGGAGAATATTTTTTACCTCATTTTAATATATGTAAATTTTTGTTTTGTATTTTGGTTTTTTATTTTATTTTATGGTTTAGTTTTAATCCTTTTAGTTTTTTCAATTTTTCTGGGATAATTCTTAATTTTTTTATTTGTATTTATGTGTTTATACTTTTAATTTTGACTTTTAATTTTTATTGCTACTTATCTTTGCATTAAATGCAATTTTCGCTAAAAAATAGAATGAGTTTAGCTTTGGTGATTTGAAATGAGAGTGAAATTCTCTTCTATGCATGAACAACAAGTCTTTTGTTGTTAGTAATTTGTTATCTTTATGTTTTTTCATCCGTTTTGTCTACGTGTAACTTAGTATATTTTTAGTTTAAAATGATTTTTATTTAAAATAAATTAAATTATTTTTTATTTTTCCAAATTTATTCCTGATATTGTTATATTAAAAGTATTTTAGAACACTAAAATTAAATTAATTTGAGATTTAAAAAAAAAACATAGTTTATTTTTTTTATATATTTTAAGTCGTTAATATTAAACAAATATTAAAATATATAATTAGCCTCATATATTTTTAAGAAAAAATATCTTCAAAATAATTGTTATCATTATTTAAAACTCCTTATCAATAATAAAATGAATATATAAAACAACTAAATAATTGACAATTTTGTAGGTTAATTATTTCACTCAAATGTATAGCATCATAAAAAAAATATAGCACCATTAATATTTTTTTTACATGTTAAAAATTTTGGGGTTATGGTGAAGAGCAGGGCAAGTAGCTCGTATAATTATTATTTTTATATATTGTAGATAATTTGGCCTAATTTTTTCACCCGTTTTGTCTTCATGTGACTTTGTATATTTTTTTTTATTTATATGATATTAGATTTGAAATATCATACATAAAAAGCTGCAAAAGTAAATTTTTAACAAAAACAATATCGACTAATGAATTATTTCAATTATTATTCTTATTGTTATTATCATGATTGTTAAATTATCACAATTATTATAACTTTCATTATAATCAATATTCTAATTATTATTGTCAATAATATCTCTTCCACCACCACCATTATTATAATTGTTGTCATTACTATGACAATAATCATTACGATAACTAATACTGTTATTTTTATTAATATCATTTCAACTATAATTAGTATCATTATCATTATTATAATTGTTTTTGTTATTATTGATATTCTCCATATTATTTTATGAGTAATTATTATCATTATCATCAAAGTCATAATCATTAGCACCATAAGCACTATAACCATTACCATAAATTACAATTACTTTTATCATTATGATTAATAATGTCACTGTTATCATCATCATGATTATAAAATCTAAAATTATTATTACTATTACTGATAAAATAATAATAAAATATTAAATTACCCCAAGGAACAAAAAAACTCAAAAACTTTAACAAAAGAGAAAGCAAGAAAAAAACTACACTTATTATTTTTGTTGTGTAGTAAAAAAACCTAAAAAATTTAAAAAAGAGAGAACAAAAAAATAAAATAAATGAAAATAAAATAAATGACAAAACACAAATAAATATTATTAGCTTAAGAAAATCATTTGAATTGAAGAATAAATAAAAATGGAAAAATAAGAAATTCCAATTTTAGATTGATCACCAACACAACTTAGAATTTAAGGACTAAAAAAAAAAAAAATACAACCTCAACAAAAGAGAAAAAAAATTCAAAACCAAAATCAAGAGCATATATATATAAACATAGATAAAAATAAGAATTATTTCATAAATATAAAAAAAATAAAGGAATTAAAATCAAATAAAAAATTAAAAGTATAAAAACCGAAATGAGAACAAAATATATGATCAATTTCAATTGAAAGATAAAATTGAAAAAAAAATCTAAACTTATATACTTAAAATATTCAGGGATTTAAAAACAAATTCAAAATTAAAAGAATAAGCACTGGAATAAAAACAAAATATATAATCAATTTCAATTGAAGAGAAAAATTAAAATAGAACAAAACTTATATAGTATAAAGAGATTTGCTACCTAATTTTTGACCCACTTATTTTTAGGTTTTGAAAAAAAAATCCAAAAATATCTTGGTACAAAGGAAAAAATGAACAAATTAATAGTCTAACGGTCAAATAATACAAATTGAAAACCAAGGATCAAATTAAAAAACACGTGTAAGCTTAAAATTGTTTTTGAAATTTTGATTAGGAAAAAACTCTATAAATAGAGATGTTTAGAATAAAAATAAGGGGACCAAAAAATAAGATACACACACAAGACCCTAAAAAACCGTAAACCTAATTGATCATCTTTTTCCTTCTTCTTCGTGGGGCTGCAACCGTCGGTCAATGAGGATTATTATCATTAATCACTTATTTATTTATTTATTGACACAAATAGTTTATTTATTTAATTAGATGCATGCATGAACTTTTTAATTTGCAATTAACCTTTTCATGTAAAAAAATCTTGTCAAAAAAACCTATATGTTTAGTTTTTTTATTTTAAAAAAAATATATCTTGTATAACTAGTTAGTCCTTATTTATCTTATTTAAAATTTATTTTTCTTTTTTCTACAAATTTAATTTATATAGTTATGTTTCACCAAGATTTTGGCTTTAATGGTATAACTAAAAGTTACATTAATTAGAGCTTTAGTGTATGGTCCAATGATGTGGATTTAGCCCTCATGTAATTCTAAATTAGTATTGAAATCAATGGCTTAGATTTATAAAGTAAAAACAATATCATTTTAAGAAGTTTTAAACACCCATTGACTTGTTGAAATGAAATATTAATCATTTAAATTCAAAACAATTATCTAGTGGCCAAATAGATATTTTAGTGAACTAGAGAGACTTTAAAATTCTTGGGAATTTATTTTGATGTTTAATTACTTACTTTTGTATTTCTCTTTACTATTATTATTTTTAATCTATACTATTGAATTATGAATCCTTCTTTAACATATAATTACTTTATATGTTTCGCCTTATATGTTTCATTCTTAGCTAATGTGGATATTATTTCACTAAGAAATCTATCCTTTAATATGAGTAGTCAATTCAAACAAATTCTTTTAGAGTGAAATTATTTTATAAAAATTAATTATCATATCTAGAATTTTGAGATGATTGTTTTACTCAATTATAGAAAATTGAGCAAAATCATAATAACCCAACAAAAATTAAAAATAAACTATTAAAAGTCATGATTGCCTAAACAAATTGTTTAGCTTTGATAACACAACTCACATCAAAAGTATTTAAATTTTTTATTTAAAATATTCCCTTTCTCTACATCATTTTTATCTTTTATACTCTCATCTCGTACTTATCACCCAACTCATCTATAAATATCGTCATCATATTTGCTAAGAACCATACATCTGATATTTTTTTTCTTTTTCTATAGATTATAGTTCTTAGTTCAAGTATAAGTTTCACTTATTTTGGTAATTTTAGCTAACTTTTCAGAGAAATAATGTCTATAGATGCTTTCAAGTTTGTATGGGAGTATTCTATCAGTTGCAGCAATCAGGTTATCTTCTAAATTATCTACTCCTTGTGTGAAATATTTATGTTGTCGCACCTCAAAAATGGTTTGGTTTGGTTTGCGGCGTCTTGACGACTTTCCCCAGTGCGCGGGGAATTCAATGTCGGGGGTCTAATCTTTATTTTCGTAAAAAAAAGGGAGTCGCCACCTAGTATTATGGTTACTAGGAAACCTAAAACTGGTCTTTTAGAGATTCTAGGGTAAGGGACTGGTTGCGTAAAAGGAAGGTTTTAGCACCCCTAGTACGCCCTACCTAAGATAAGCTGCTTGATGTTTGGTTTGCTTATAATTTGTTATGACTCAAAACATATGTTAATTAAATGGCAAATGGGATATTACTCCGCCGAATATTTTGGATATTAACCCCTTAGGATTTATCCAAACACCGACAGTGAATAATATCATATTATTCCCGCCGAATATTTTGGATATTAACCCCTTAGGATTTATTTATCCAAATATCGATAGTGAATAATAAATTATCATTCCCGTCGAATATTTTGGATATTAACCTCTTAGGATTTATTTATCCAAATACCGACAGTGAATATCATTCCCTCGAATATTTTGGATATTAAACCCTTAAGATTTATTTATCCAAATAATGACATAATACAAATCACCAAAAAAAGTTTTTATATTTTTTTGAATATTGGCCAATACCCTTTGGATTTTACAAACATGTTGTAAAATCCAAAAATGCAAGAAATGATTTTTTCTTTGTAAAATCAATGCTAAAACACATTTTTCTCTTCAAAACCCAAGATAATATATATAATTTTTTGAAACGAAAATAATTTCATTTTTTTTTAAAAATGCTAGTGTATTGGCCGTATGCAAGAAAATAATACATTTTTTTTAAGGTATTTTTCTAAAATTTATACGACGATGTGTGCATAAATGCATATTTATGCATAAGAGAGTGCATAATATAATGTATGATTATGATAAAAATGCTTTGTATAATGAGTATGTATGCATTTCCCTTGTGAACGATTGATAGCCACCACCTCATGAACATAGGGTTTCTGGTCACATTGTTTTGCTATGAGTACTGCCTTTCGAATCGATGCTTGAGTCATATTCACCAAGAGGCAGATTTTGTAAAATAGATGGGTCAACGCCCTTTTCATTAATGCTTGATAAGTTACTACAATTTTGAAAATATGGAGAAAAAAAAAATTAATCTACTTCTCTTCGGCCAAAGGTAGGAAGGCAAAACCGTAATTCTCGATTTTCTCCAAAAAGGTGTCGGTCTCAGCTAGACTTCGGCGGTAGCGAAAGATATCCCTTCCAACATTTCGTGCATTGATTCTAATGACCCGAGCATGCCTAGCAGCTTTATCCATTTGTTCATCCATCTTGGTCATCTTCTCTATAAACAACATATTGGTTCTGTTTAACGAAGTATTGTTGGTATCGATTTGATCCTTGTGTTTTTCCATTACTGCTAGTTTCTTCTCCAGATGCTTCACTTTTTCTCTCTCCTTATCGAGCTTTGTTCTCAGAGTTTTTATTTCCTCTTCCTTAACGGCTAACTCTGCTTCAATGGCTTCGTCTTTCTCGGACCCTGTCGAACGACTTTCCGACATTACATGCTTCTTATACAAATCTTCATACCTTTCAATTCTATCCATCAACTCGCACTGAACTTCTGCAAATTTCTCTTGGCAATATTCTATGCTCTCTTGGCATTCATTATCTTTAGTCTTCAATGCGCCGAGCTCGGAGCAACTTTGCATCCACTTCAGACTCATCTCCGTTAATTCTTTCTCCATTCCCAACCTAACATTCTTCTCCTCACCCAACTTTAACTCGAGCTTGGTTAATCTCACATCTTTAGACTGTATTTGCTCATCTAAAAATGCTCTCCCCTTATCGCCTTCCAACACCATTTCTTCTAATGCTGCCTTGTCTTTTCTACTTTTGCTTAATTCTATTTGGAGTTTTTCTATCTGTTTTCTCAATTCCTCTTCATTGCCAACCTTTTTCTCTTAATAGGTTTTTCTTCAATTTGAGAGGGCTTGACTTCTTTACTAATCACGGTTGAAGCAGTTAAGTCTCTCCATCTTGCATACCCTTCACTTGCACTAGGATCTCCTATACCTTTTATTTCCACCAAGACGAGATGCCTCCAATCTTGCCTGATGATCCGCAAGACCTCTCGTGAAACGAGATCCTTGATCCAACCAAAGAATTGAGCAATTCCCATGGTCTTCGGAACAAATTGCATGCCCCCATGCTGCCTTACCACAAGGGCGGGAGCATAACTCACGTAGCCGGTAATCCCTACCAATGGAACCCAGCATCTTTGCCCACAACTCATTAGGACATCCACTGCTTTGACCCAAGGAGCTCTCCATTTGAAACTGCTACTGGGTAAAACTTTTAGCTTTTCTACCCAACCTTGGTTGTCTAGATCTCCCCATTCTTCTTCCTCTACTATCCTCAATGTTTTTTGGTTGAACCACCAAAAATTATTAAAAACAGGTTTTTTTGTTTTAATATGGCTAACCATCCAAATATATAGCAACTGCGTGCAACATCTCATTGTTCCTTTCCCGGCTCTTCTACAATGGTTAAGTGTTATGATGGTTTCAGCCAAAATAGAAGTCACTGGGTTGATTTTTGTATTCTCATATTCCACATAAGCAGCAGTAACTTCCAAGCTTATTATACCTATCTGACTTGGGAACAACATAAGACTAAATATGCCTAAGGCAATCAATCTTTCTTTTTCTGATCCAGACTTCTTTTCTAGTTCAAATTCTAGAATCTTCCATTTCAGACGAATAACATTCTTCTCTAAAAAACTTTCCAAGTTGGAATTTTGAGCAGCTTCAACAGTTCGGGGATGATTTTGTCATATCTCAAAGGAAAATAAATCCTATACAGATCATCAACATTCCGTACTCCTCCATAGTAGGGCATAGGTCTATGTTCCCAAAAGAAAAACAACGGTAGTTAGGATCCCAAAAATGAACTAGAGCTCGCACCGCTAGGCTTAAAACTTCTACCTTCGCAATCTCCATCAGGCGTCCATATTTTCTAAAATATTTTCTAAAAAATATTTCCTTATCCATATCTTGAAAATGGGTCGTTAACTTATTCACCTCATTTATGATACAATCCAGATTCTTGATTGGTGATAGCCTCATAGCATCGCTTTTAAGGCAGTCTCCTTCAGTCAATTGTGACAATTCAGAACTTCTCCCATATTCCATGATGGAAAGTTTAGTAGTGGTGGCCATTTCGTTCACAAGACCTGTTAGGCAAAATGTTTTTTAGGGTTTTTCTTTTTATGTAAAAATTATTATGGAGCATACATCCTAACGATAGGTCCTAGTTCCTTTACGTGAGACATAGGGTAGGTTTACTACTTGGTCTCTAAAGAGGGTCTCTTGCTGTCCCAGTGATCACCCTCGTAAAGGTGATATGGGGGTTTAGCAGATAGCGGGATGACTCGTATACCAATCACTACCAGTCTAAACACTCAGCAAAGAGTTGGGGTTTACACAAACTTCAACCTTGACTCAAGTCATAGGCAAGTTGCTAGTCCCCCACTTAACTTAAAGTTTAGTGTGTGCTCTCAAAATAATAAAAGTGATGCATGACAAGGCATATTATGATGACAGGAAGTAAAAATGCATGCTAAAGCTTCTATAAACCATCCATATAGCAACAATAAAATATCATAAACAAACAAAAATTATCAAGCTTAGTCCAAAGTCCCCAGCGGAGTCGCCATTCTGTCGCACCCCAAAAATGGTTTGGTTTGGTTTGCGGCGTCTTCACGACTTTCCCCAGTGCGCGGGGAATTCAATGTCGGGGGTCTAATCTTTATTTTCGTAAAAAAAAGGGAGTCGCCACCTAGTATTATGGTTACTAGAAAACCTAAAACTGGTCTTTTAGAGATTCTAGGGTAAGGGACCGATTGCCTAAAGGGAAGGTTTTAGCACCCCTAGTACGCCCTACCTAAGGTAAGCTGCTTGATGTTTGGTTTGCTTATGATTTGTTATGACTCAAAACATATGTTAATTAAATGGCAAATGGGATATTACTCCGCCGAATATTTTGGATATTAACCCCTTAGGATTTATCCAAACACCGACAGTGAATAATATCATATTATTCTCGCCGAATATTTTGGATATTAACCCCTTAGGATTTATTTATCCAAATACCGATAGTGAATAATAAATTATCATTCCCGTTGAATATTTTGGATATTAACCTCTTAGGATTTATTTATCCAAATACCGACAGTGAATAATAGTATATCATTCTCCAAAATATTTTGGATATTAAACCCTTAAGATTTATTTATCCAAATACCGACAGTGAATAATACAAATCACCAAAAAAAGTTTTTATATTTTTTTGAATATTGACCAATACCCTTTGGATTTTACAAACATATTGTAAAATCCAAAAATGCAAGAAATGATTTTTTCTTTGTAAAATCAATGCTAAAACACATTTTTCTCTTCAAAACCCAAGATAATATATATATTTTTTTGAAACAAAAACAATTTCTTTTTTAAAAAAAAATGCTAGTGTATTGGCCGTATGCAAGAAAATAATACATTTTTTTAAGGTATTTTTCTAAAAAATTTATATATATATATATATATATATATATTATATTTTTTTATATTTTTTGTTTTTTTTATTTGGCGGGCTGGGCTGCCAGCCCGCCTGGGGCTGGGCTCCAGCCTGTACCGTTTTTATTTGAAGAAGATGAACAGTAACAATGGCAGATTTTCGAGTGTGACGAAATGCTTACCTGTTAACACCTTTGTATAGAGAAGATCGAGGTGGTTCTTGTCGTCGTTGTCTCGTCGGAGATGGTGATCTGTGGTGGTCGGAAAAGTCGTTGGAAACTCGCGGTCACGTTGCAGTCGACAGGCTGTTCTGCCAAAATCCTTTCCTGAGCTGCTGGATGGGTTTCTGGAGAGTTGAGGATAATTTCTGTGATGATAAAATGGCGCAAGGTGGACGGAAACAGGTGGCCGGAGTTAACTGGAACGAGAGTGAGAGAGAGAAAACGGTGCTCTGGTTTTTAGAGAGAGAGAAGGAAACCGAGAGAGAATGCTGGGAAGGGTAAGAAAAGATTAACGCATGGCTCTGCAACTTTTTTCTCTAATCCTCCGTGGATTTTAACACTGATTTCTCACGTAAAATCCCTCCTCTGTTTCTCGTTTTTTTCTCTTCGTTACTGCTGCTTTCTTCTTTCTCTCCTCCCCCTCTCTTTCTTTTGTGCACTGCTATTTATAGCAGAGATGATCCCACCATTAGGTTGCCATGCAGTGTTATGGAAAGTTAATCAAATCGAGAGAAATCAGAGGAGAATCAGGAAATTGATTTTGATGGAGATAAATTTGGGAAGATCACGGTTGATTTAGGAAAAATGGAATAAAGTTCCGATCTGCCTTGCTGTGATGGGAAGAAAATCGCAACTGAATAGGAAGGAAATTTGATCTGTTTTGCCGTGATCTCGCGCCTGAGAATTTTTGAATGCTATGCATGCCGGAACAGTAAATTTCTTTTAAATGCAGATTTCAAAAATTTTAAGAAGGTAAAAAAAATGATTTAGTCCTTTATAATTTCTTTAATTGCATCCAATTGGATTTAATCTTGTGAGTTTGTGCAATTATATCCCCTTAAAAATTCAATTTCAACTTTAGCTTTGCGTGATTTTTTTATTTTGGTCCTTGGTTCCTGATTTTCGCGATTTAATCCCTCAATCAATCATTACTCTCAATTTGCTCAATTTTGCCCTTTTACAAAAATCTATTTTATTATTATTTTATTATTTATTATTTTTTTATTATTATTTTTTATATATTTTTTTTTAAAAAAATAAAGAGTCAAAAATTGGGTAGCAACATATGTTACCACTTAGTTATTCATTAATTTAATTGTATGAATCAATGATTTGTAAAGATAAGCTTGAGGGGTATGAAAAGTACGTGAATCTTCAAAAGTCTTTGAACTTGAAAATAAATTAATTTTTTTACATATTGAATATGAACTCATCTTGAAAGTCATTAAAGGTAGTGATCAATGTGGAAAAAACAAGACCTATGCCAAAACAAAATTTGGCCTATGCATTTGTTGTCTCGAATTTGATTCTGGTAGCCCTATTCTTTTGCTGGTCAATATTCAAACGTTGAATAAGGTGGTGGGAAATTCTTCTGTATAATTTTAAAAAATAATGGGACAAAGAAAGGAAAAACATCATGTTAGCTTTCACTTTATTTTCAAAATCAAACGAATAATTTAATTCCTTCAAATTTATTTGTTACACTTAATATTTTCTTCATTTAAAGGTCCCGAGCTCCAAAATTATGTGAAGAAATTATAATCTTTATTAAGGAATCATCTCATCTAAAAATTAACTGATAGGTAAGGTCATAGAATATGATTTTTATTATTCTCTAGCACACCCTCTCAAGTGAAAACCTTTTGGGCTTGAAACTTGTATAAACCCACATTATCTTGTGCTTGATTTTTTTATCGAATAGAATAGAAATGATGAGATTTGAACTCGTGACTGTTAGATCAACAAGGGTCTGATATCATGTTAAGGAACCATCTCACTTAAAAGTTTAAGCTGATATGTGAGGTCCTAGAATATAATTTATATTATTCTCTAACAGTCTTTCAAATTAAAAATGTCAAATTTCAAATTTATGTTTTTGGGCTTGAAACTTGTATAAACTCACATTACCTTGTGCTTGATTTTTTTATCAAATAGAATAGAGATGATGAGATTCGAACTCGTGACCGCTAGATCAACAAGGGTCTGATATCATATTAAGGAACTATCTCACTTAAAAACTTAAGCTGATATGTTAGATTCTAGAATATTATTTATATTATTCTCTAATAGCCTTTCAAATTAAAAATGTCAAATTTCAAATTTATGTTTTTGAGTTTAGAAATTCATTTTTAAGGTTTTTGTGCTCCAAAATCAGTGAAACTATTGTGTTTTGAATTTTTTTTAATTGTACTATATGCCTATATGCATTGCATTTGATATTAAAGTAGGGCCAGAGAAAGCACTAAGTATTTGGTAACCGACCACCTAGCTTTTAAAAAAGTTATATTTTTTTATGATTGTGTTTTGGAGATTTATTATTATGAAATCTTTAATTTTATTCATGAACTCAAGCAGGGATGTTCAAGTAAAAAATGAGCAAGAGAGTCACCATATCCAACAACGTTAGCTATGGTGGAGTTAGTTGTCATACCGCAAGAATTTTTTTTAGGGTTCATCGGGCTGGAGCTTGCCAAACAAATTAATTACCATATCGTTGCCTTTGCATTTCAAAATCATCCAACAAGTTCAATGCAACTTGAGGGGCTACGATACATCCTATGTCTTTTCGAGACAATATTCTACCCATCTGCATGTAAAGGTAAGTTTCACATTTATGAAATCATCTTGAACTGGAAGAAGTTCAGTACACATGCTTGTTAAATAATGTAATTCTAAGCAAAACACATAAATAGTTGAAATATCTATATCTATATCTATATATATATATATATATATATATATATATATATATATTATAGCACTTGGGAGAGAAAAATACACCTTCTAGTAACATTCAATTGAGGTTATTTACCCCTTCACCATAAAAAAATGCGCAAGGAACAGAAAAAACTAGAGGTGGAAAGGCAATGATAATGAAGAAATCACAAGAATTATGTCATTTTACGAGAAAGTATTCTTGCTTTTAACCATTTTCATAGACATAATAGACCTTTCCAATAGAATTCATTATAGGATGGAACTTGATAATAACATTTTAATTTACCTATCCTCATCATGCATGATTGTCACGTATGAGTTGCCTCATAGTGAAAGGAAAAATGATTTGAGAACTGAAAGAGAACTGATTTCTTGATAGGCAGGTTATCCGAACATGAGAAGTAATTGAGCTGTTAAGAGATGGATTGCCCTTGCCACCTCACCCACCCCTTTGTTCTTACGTCTTTCACAAATATGGACTCTCTTGGCCTATTCTATTCCCCCGTCTCATCTACTTGTATGGAATGTCGCAGGTGGATGGTGGACAATCTCTCAACAAATATATGGAAGTTTTCATCTCGATCTAGCATGCTTATCCTAACATATTGTGGGCTAACACCAAAGTGTTTACCACTTCTTGTCAGGATGTTGTTAGATCGGAGAAAGCCTTCGCAGTCTTTCATGAGCTCTAGGCACTTCAACCACGCAAAAGCTGCACAGGAGACATAAATATAATGCAAGTGTAAGAACTTGTTTCCATAAAAGAAAAAGAAACATTCATAAATGATTGGATTGATGTTGCTATGAATGATCTGATATACAAGCCATTGTACCAGGTTGAGTAGCGAAGGATCTGTTTAGAAAGCTGCATGATCCAGGGGAAAACTCAGGCAAACTAAAGAGACCACTTTGCCTAACTGCGGCCCTCAATAACCTCCACCTTTCTTCCATGAGATGGGCAGAAAAATCAAATAGGGACCCAAGGCTGGTGGGATATTGACAGCTATTGATCACAGCTTGCAGTACTTTAGCTGCTCGAAGCTGTGAATCCTTGGACACGCCTATTGTGTTGAGCTCTACGAATTTCACCATCTTTTTGGCTACTTCTTCATCCTTGACAAGAGCCCAGCTGAAAGATGTGGAACAAAAATTCAGAAACACAAGGTGCTTATTCGTCTAGTTACAACGTTTGATCCTATCTATGTTGAGCTTACCCGATGCGCATCCCAGCATGTCCTGTACTTTTTGACACAGTAAAGAGCATAATGTCATGATCAGCAGCAGAAACAATTGGCGTGTATTGTGGCCAATAATATGCAAGATCATGAACCAAGATGCCCCCACTTTTGTTGACAACAGACTGCCTGACGTCTCCATCTGGATTGTTAGGGGAGGTAACGAGTTCAATAAATGGTCCCTCTTTACTGAAACTCCGTGCATCACCAGCCCATTTATAAAGCCCCGACTTCAGGCAGTCGGTGATCAATGGATACGACTGCAACAAAATATCAACACGAAAAAGTTAAACCAACGCATCATAGTCATCAAGTGTATCTAAGGTTGAAGAATCAGATATTATATTGGTTTCGTATCATAGGAAGGATGTTCTCCTGTGAAATCCAATGAAGTACTTGCATAAAGAACAGTGAGAACCAGAAAAGGGCTAGAGCGGTTCAGACACATTGAGCTCAGAATTATTTGGAAGGAAACTGTGCATGGAAGATGGTAAGGAATCAGCTCACTTGAAAACTTAAACTATTAGATGATATTAGATGAAGTCCAGATTTATATTATTCTCCAGGGGAAAATTTTTTGGACTTGAAACTTACATATAGATTCACACTACTTTGTGTTTGATTTTTATCAAATAGAATGATGATGGTGAGATTTGAACTTGTGATCGTTGGGTTAACAAAGCTCTGATATTATGTTAAAAAATTAACTTACCTAAAAACTAAAACTGTTAGATGAGGCTCCAAAATATAATTTATATTACTCTTTAACGGAAAACGGATCTTGATAGTTATGAGCAAAGTAGTTTCAATTATGATTCATAGTTTCTACTACAACCCACCTCATTGAAGGTGATGATACCATATTGGATAGAACACAACACTATGCGCTCTACACTCATCAAGCATACGAAGATTATGCCACTATGAGTAAATGGAGCACACAATCAAAGGTCATTGACTTCAGTATTATGTACAGATACGTAACTCCTTTTATATTACAAATTTGAAACTAAAAGGAACATTTAACTACCATTTTAATGTTAATGCAGGGAAATTTGAAAGGCATATTACACATAAATGCATCCACCCTATTTAGATATTAAATTAAAATAGTAGAGAAATGAATTCTGGAAAATGACGAACTACATATCAGAAGGTAAAATCAAGCATATATAAGAAGTAATACTCACGGAGTAGTAAGGGGCTGCAGATACAACACTAACGGGTTCCACTGCGTCCTGGGGGGAGAGTGCATATAACACAGCTTGATAAAGCTGGGTAGAACCTGTCCCAACAACAATGTAGCGGTCCTTGGTGACTGCGTTGCCAACTATTTTATGTAGTCTAATAATCTCTTTGGCAAACTCTGGCTCTAAAAACCAGCAAAGGCTCCCAGCATCAGAGAAGTAGCTCATTGATTGCCAACCAGGAATCACAATGGTGGATTTGTCACCCGCTTGTTGCCAAAATCTCTCGTACATTGTCGGATCGCCACTGCATTAAGCAAATTCATAAAAGTAGTACCCTAAATGTCATGTTGGTCATTATATCAGCATAAGAACATATCATACACAGCACTAATTAGAGAATATTAAGTTATTCCATGGAAGTTCCATATCTATTTCTATATTCTCAAATGTAACCATCCAAATCCACCTTCAAAATCCATCACCAGCACTGGCCAAATAATTATCTCAAGTGGTTATAATGTTTTACCTCACATAGAAAACATAGGAATGAATATTTGTATTAGACGGTAGGGTTTGGTCCGTTTCTGTGAAGAAATCAATTATTAGATAATGTATATGCATGGTTAATATCATATATATGAGATGCCCCACGTAAGATCTTGTTATAATTAGTACATGTTTACAAAAGGACCCCCAAAGTGGTAGATCCAGAAAAACCCACTTTTCGACATGGTCTAAAGTAGACCTTAAAAGCTGATGAGAAATACAGGAGGCACAAGTTCTCAGAGAATACGCCTCCCCAGAGGCGAGACCCTCCTCACACATGCACACTATTATTACTCAGTTCTCCACATAAAGCAGAAAGCTAAAGAGGAAAGCTGCCAGCAATGGTGCGAACATGCACCTTGGGCTTTTCCAACATGTAAAGAATCAAAACAGTATTTTTTTAATCTTTTTTTGCGAGGTTTTAAATCAGGTCCACAGACAGCAACCAGGGCACATGATGACGGTGCTGGTAAAAAGTGATCAATATGCACGAGCATCCATGGTGGTATTCAAGTGTTGCTGTCATTTGTGCACTTACATTTTCACCCTTCAACTTGGGATCAGAAAGACGACGAAAGACAGGCATGAAGGACTAAAAAGTCACCCCCATTGTCTATCATGAGGCATAGAGAATCTAAATTAAAATAGACCTGTCTTTATCTACCCTGGATTCACCTAAGCATCGCTTAGTACTACTACTGCTACTGAGTGAAGCAAACAGATTCCGCAAGCTAGGATTCCCAGTACAGAATCATCGTCTAAAAATGAAAGAGAAAAGGAACAAAAAAATATTAAATCTCCAAACATTCAGCTTTGCCTCCAAATGAAATTACCAGTAAATCTCAAAAGAACTCCATTGACCATTGTAGAAAAAAGAAAAGGTTAATTTTGGTCTTTGCCTATAGGTTACCACGTGAATAAAAGGACAAGTCCGGACTTAAAGTTTTCATATACTAAAATAAGTAAATCATTTAGGCACACTTTAATAATCAGTTTTGGCAGAGAGGTTCACTGAACTAGCCAACTTACTCAGGTCTGTTAATGCAACAAAATAGGTATAAGAGATAACTTTTAGCAAATAAAAGGAAGCGATCCTGCAGCACTTACTGATCAAGATTGATTATTGTGTCCCTGACATCGCTATCAACAGTAGAGGAAGAAGAGTGCATGGACGGACGTGCCCTCTGAGTAGCTCGTGCCTCACTAAGCACGCTAGCAGCAGTCATTAATGCATCTTCCTGCTTTTCCACAGAGAGCCCATTAATGATTTCAGAGTCTTTCTCATACAGCACTCTCAGAATCAAGCTCGCGTTGAGAGCTAGCGACAGCACTAGCAAGTTTTTCAAGGAGAAAATGTTGAAAAACATTGCCAGTTCTCTCACAAATTTGACAAGACAGAGCTCAAGAAACAGAGCTGATAGTTGCTAAGGAAGAGAAGCCTTTCACTTGATGTGAGTAATGGAGAACCCAGAGAGGTGATTACATAGCTAAACACGAAGAGAAAATACAAAAGACTCGATTGACTGATGGAAAATAAGATTCCAACATTTAAAATCTTAAGATAAACATAAAAACCATTAGTGGAGGAATCCTGGGATACCTTCGTCAGGACTCAAAAACCCCTCAAGTAACTGATATCTAGTGAAAGAAGAATCAAGGGGTTCTAGAGCCTTTATTCAGCACCAAATATATGAGCTTCAAAAGAACAGGGTGCTTTAAGATGGCAAAAAATTAGTAAGCAAATCTTCAGGCCACTTGAATACGAACTTGAAATGAGTAAGCAAAATGAATACTGGCGAAGAAACAAAAAAGTTAACCCGCAACCACCACTTGTTTTCAAGAGTTTCAAAAGAAGGTAGGCTTAGCCACTTCTTGTATTGGTACAAAAGATAAAGAAGCTGAAAGAACCTAGAAGTGGCTTTGTGGGGATGAGAGCTTAGAGCATCTGTAGTGGTAACAGTGGTAATAGGTATTTTAGAGAGCTAAATTTATAAAATGGATATTTGAATAATATATATATAGTTTTTTTTGTTGATGTGTGTTTTAATGGTAAAAGCTATTTTGGAGAGTCATTTATTTTTTTATATTATTTTAAATATAGTACAATTATTTTATATGTAGTTTAATTATACAATTAATAGGAATAAGTTATATAATTAAATAATTATTTTTAAAAACCCTTCAACGATATAATTATTAATTTTGTATATAATTTTTTATTTTTGTTGAGATATTTTAAAAAAATAAATATTTTGATATAGTTACATTATTTTATATATATATATATATATATATATATATATATATATTGCATTATTTATAATATATTTTTATATTATTTATATATATTACCTAACAACTAAAAGGCGTGGGTGTTTTACTGTGTAAAACACTGTGGATTGTGTCTAATTCTCCTGTGGATTGCGGCAGTGTGTGCCCGTTTCTAGCCTTTGCATTCTCAGCTCTTTGTGCGGCTGGCATGGGGGCTTTTTCGGTTTTTTCTGTTGTTGTCCTTTTTTTTTTAATCGGTAATGAACAGTGCATTAACGGTTTTAACCCTCAAGCCGGACAAAATAAGGTTATGCGCTCAAGGCTAAAGATGTAATTGCACGCGTACGGACCGGTCCGGTTCACCCGGTCTGCCGCAACTCTCTTTTTTTTTAATATTTTTTAAAATGGCTAATTACGGATATAGCCCCCAATAAGACAAAATCACGGCCTTAGTAACAAGGGTGGAACGGTAATTGGCCAATATTTTTTTTATTTTTCTCTGAATTCTGTCGGCGCGTGTGGTCAACGAGCCCAACGGTATTCCGCCTCACGCCCTATTAAAGTGGCGCGTGTACACTGATATCGTCACCGGAAATGGGCTACCGGCATCTCTGTCGATGCGCCTCCGCGTGATCTTCCTCCCGGTGCAGCGCGTTGCAGCGTCCGATGTCCGTGTATGCGTTGGTGGCCGGTAACAGCTGCTTCTTCCGTTTCTCTCTCTCCTGTATACAAATGTACAGTCGAGGACCCCAGGTTTGTTGACTTTTCGCTTTGGTCCCTGGACTTTGAATTTTCTGTATGGTACAGAAGAGGCCCCCAGTTTGAACTTTCAATTCGGTCCCTTCATTTTTAATTGAGTCCTTCTGTTGAAATTAATTAAATGTTAATGTTTCATTTCGGTCCTCCTTTTAATTTCCGGATTGAGTTAAAAAACCTTAATATATTCGATACGGAAGTTGTGATTTTTTCAATTTTGTCCTTTGATTAAAATTGATTATATATTGGATTTTTATTTTGACCCTTATACTTTTAATTTTAGATTTTAATCCCTATATTTTATTTTATTTTTTGATCTTTTGTTAAAGTTGTTAGGGTTTTTTAAATCTTTCATTTTTTATCTTTCATTATTAGCATAATAATAATAATAATAATAATAATAATAATAATAATAATAATAATAATAATAAAATTGTTTTTCTTGCTTACTCTTTTGTTAATGTATTTTTGTTTTTTTCCTCTGGATGATTTGATGATTTGTATTGTTTTGACAGTAATAACAATGATAATTTTTATTTTTATTTGATTTTTTTTATGATCTTCTATTAAAGTTTTTTGGATTTTTGTAGTCCTTCATTTATTTATTTGTTCTTTAATAATAATAATGATAATAATAATAATTTAATTATTTTTATTGCTTACTATTTCATTGATGTTTTTTTTTCTCGGAATAATTTTATAATTTGTATTATTTTGGTAGTAATAACAATGCTAATTTTAAATGTTATGACTCCAATGTTGCTATTATTATAATAGGGTGTATTGATCTATTTTATTATATTAAAGTTTGCATATATAAATATTATATTTTAATTACGATCCAGCAAATCTGATAAAAATTGTTTGCTCAGCCCGTAACGTAGAGCGGATAATTTTTTTATTTTTCAAGTTAAATTATAATAGTCAGCTAATAATTTTCCTTTTTTTTTTCATCTATTATATTTTTTATTTTCTCTGTTATTAAATTTTTTATGCTTTTTAAGTCTTCGATTAAATTTTTTCTTTTTTCATTATGAGCGCAACAATAATATTGTTAATAATATTTTTTTTTATTCTTATTTGCTTTTCTGTTAAATTTTTTAATATTTTTTCCTCAGAGTAATTTTTTAATTTTATTTTTTTCACGGTTATAGTGATGATAATTTTAGATGATAAGACTTCGATGTATTTTTTTTAATTTCTATTATTTTTATTTGCTCTTTATATTAAATTATTTTCATAAATTTACTATCTGCACAATAATGACAATGATTTTAGTTATTAATTTTTTATGTTTTTTTTTTTATAAAAATGTTTCTCTTTTTTTAAATGATTGTTCAGGCAATTGAATTATTTTGATTGTTTTAACAATAATATTGATAATAATTTTAACTGCTATAACAATGATAACGACAATAACATGAGAATGAAATTTCAATTTATGTTTTCATGTTTTTTATCAGTAGAAAATTAACTATTTATATTTGTTATTTGATTATTGAAAATTTTGATTTGGTATTAATTCATTTAGTTTTTTTTTAATAATTCCAGGATTATGTTTATTCTTTATTCGCCTAAATTCATCTATACTTTTAGTTTTTATTTTTTGGTTGGAGTTTTATTTTTAATCGATTCAAGCCTGAAATTCTTATTTATGTTGGTAATTATTTAAAATTAATATTACTCCATGCTTCCCTTTATTCATTTTTTTTTTCAATTTTCTCTTATTTTTATTTGTTATTTGAATTATATGATTTTTTTCCACTATTTATACAATGATAATGAAAATTTTAATGATTTTCTTTATTGTTTTTTTATAAAAATCTTTTGTTTATTTTTTTAATGTTTTTCCAAGGAATTTATTTATTTTAATTGTTTTTATAATAATATTCATAATAATTTTAATTGTAATAGCAACGATAATGAAAATAACGTTGGCATGAATTTTTAATTTATATTTCTAACTTTTTATAAGTAAAAAATTAACTATTTATTATTATTATTTGATTATTACAGGTATTTTCACTATTTATATTTTTTCTGGTTTAAAATAAATTATAAAATAAACTAATCTTAATGCAATAAATTTAATAATTCAAATATCCGAATCTTCTTGCTTTTTGATGATGATAATAAATCAATGTTGGTTATTTCATTAAAAATTGTTAAACAGATAAATTTATAATGATTTTAAATTCATATATTTTATGGAAAACTTGCACTTCACTAGATTTCTACATAAATTTATTATTTTGGCTAAATTTACAGTTCGTACCATAAATCATCCTCACCAATCTTTTCTTAGATATTTGCTACATTTTCAAATGATTCACATCAATTTAATATTCATTTCATTTAATTGCTTATAATAATTTTTTTAATTGGAAAATTAGTAGGGATATTAGATGTCTCATTTTGAAGAAAGATTTTAACTTCGTTCTTCATGTCAACAAGCCTCTTTTTTGCAATGATCCGCAAGTTATATAGTTCGCACTCTTTTTTAATCTTTTATGACACAGTACCTGCATTCTAAAATATGTAATTTATACTTACGCAACAGACTTTACTTAAAAATTTAAACATTTTATTTTCTAATCTATAACTTTTATTTAATTATATCATATAAATTAATCATTGTAGATTTAATTATGTTAATTATATATACAAAAATACCCGCGGCAACACGCAGACAATATAACTAGTATATATATATAGCAGCAGTTGCATGATAGCAGCTCATGTAGCTGGAGGTATTTATACCTTCGTTTTTTACACTCCCGCTGGAGTGTCAAAAACAAAATAAAAGAAGCAAACGATTCTTATTTTAATTGTAGCTTCTCATTTGCCTATACCGCTGCAGATGCCCTTATAACCTATAGGACTGTCTTCCGTTCAAATAAATTCCAGCAAGAAGATTTTTTTACTCAGGGATAAAAAAACACCACTGCTATTTTCTGATCATGGCAGATCTCGAAAAAAAATAAAAATGGACAACTTTTATTACAGCGTGGATTCTCTGTCCATCTTTTCCTTTTTCGCTGTGAATAAATATTTTATGTTTTCCTTTTTCTTTGTTTATACTTGTGTTTTTTGTCCAAAACTTTTTTCTCACGACCATGGTTTTGCTTTTATTTTCTCTCTAGTCTCTTTGCTTTGTTTATAAACTTCTATACTTCTATACACAACTAGTAAATAAGGAAATGTTTATGAAATATTCTATAAATATTTAAAAAATATTTTATTGATATTATTTATGGAATTATTATTACAGCTAAAACATATCACAGCCCGATTTACTGTTCATCCTCTCACAAATCACTATTCACGGTTATTGTTACGCTTAATTTTCAATTCGGTTTGGCTCTGTTCAGTTCGTTCTTTTCATTTGATCTTCTGAGTTTTTTCCTTTTTGTACAGTAAAATAACACATATAGCCCTCGAAAAAGATAAAATAAGGACATTTGACTAGGGGTTTCAAATGTAATTACACATTTTTGGTCCGGTCCGATCCGGTCCAGCTACCCAGTTCATTTATTTCTTTATATTTTTTGTACAGTGCAATAACTATTTTAGCCCTAGAATCATGTTCTGTCTGTGAAGGGTGCGCCGGTAATTTATCTTTTTTTTATTAATTTCCCGCCGATTTACTGTTGGCACGCCGATGGACGCGTCGTCCATCTTCAACGCTCACGCGTTGTTCGTTCGGCGCGTGCGACCTATTCCGGCGTCGAAAAATACCCAACCGGCATCTAGAATGATTTTCATCAATGTTCTCTTCCCAATGGAGCGGCGCGTGTAAACACAAGATGACCGGAGACATGTCAATAGTCATTGAAAAACTTCCCCCCTTTTCTCTCTCCTACTTGCGCATGCTGATGTCAGCACAACCGTTTTTTCCCAATTTTCACTATAGTCCCTACACTTGTAATTGTTTTAATCAGGTCCTTATTGTTATTATATAGGCTTTAATTTGTTTCAATTGCGTCATTTAATTGAAATTAATTATATATTGTACTTTCATTTAGGTCCTCACACTTTCAATTTTTAAAATGGTCTGGAATCCATAATAGTTTCGGTATCAAAATTTTGATTTATTTCAATTTTATCCTTCTATACAAATTAAGTATAAATTTCAGTTTCATTTTAGTCCTAATTCTTTTAATTTTCAGTTTTGTTTCAAATTATTTAATTGCATTGGTATCCATGTTTGGATTTATTTCAATTTTGTCCTTCAAATTATATTTATTATATATGTTTTTTTTTTATCTCTTATACTTTTAATTCCTATATTTTTTTTTATATATTTCTGTCCATATTTATATATCTCAATTTTTCTTTATTTATAATATTACTAGGTTTTTATTTAATGTTCAAATTTTAATATGTGTTGATAATTATTTTAAATTAATAATTATTATGATTTATCTTTTTATTCCCTTCAAGTCACATATTGATAAAACATTCAAAATATATATAACCTAGGTATTTTAGAAATCAAAATAATATCATTGCTCTGAAATAATTTTAATATAATAACATGAGTAATAAATCTTATAAAAAAATTATTTTTTTCTACCAATAATTATGGTCTCATGAATTTTTATTTTTTTCACTGTTATTCAGGTTTTTTATAATATTTACATTTTAATTTGTGTTGATGGTTATTTTTAAATTAATTTTTATTATTTTATCTCTTTGTTGTTTTTAAAATTCTTTCTATTAATCTTTCAGGTCAATTTTCTTTTTAAGTCTACCTATTTATTTTTTGTCATTTATTTAGGTTTTTCTTCTTATTAATATGTGAGACTAATTATATATTTTAAAATTTATTTAATATGAGCACCTGAAAACATAGATAGATAGATAGATAGAAAAAAATTACCAAGGATTTTTTAAAGAATAAAAAAATAAGATTAGTGTTCTTAAATATTTTTAATATAATAATATGAGAACTAAATCTGATAAAATAAAAAAAAAATATTTTGCCTTTTAATTATAATTTTGTCCTCTTTTGTTTAAGTTTATTTCTTAGAAAAAAATTAATTCTTGGATTTTAGATTGTTTTTATAAAAAACAAAATATATAATATTTCAAATCTGATATTATTAAGAGAGAAAAAATTACAAAAAAAAATGAGAACACAAATTTACCCATGGTATCTGCAATTAAGAAATATATAAACTACTTCTCCTGTGTTATAATTACACTATTCATTCCAGTATGAAAAAAATACTAACAAATTTAATCTATTATAATTTCATTAATTAAATATTATAATAACTGATTACAACACGTAAAAAATCAATTAATTTTCTACATAGAAAAAAGCCCAGCTCAGCACGCGGGCAAATAACCTCGTACCATCTACATCAAGTAATCAGAGTTTTGGACATAGTATGCAATATTTGTGCATAGCATACCTAGCTTGCGCATAACACATCAAATTTATGTATTTTCTTTGTTTATGAGATTAATAAAGATCGACAATTTCATGTATATAATGTGTATTTACTTTGTATCTTTTTTATACTTGTATATTCCACTTGTTTTGCAATAAAAAAAAAAGTAGGGAACTTCAAGGGTGAGAGAAAAATTTAATTGTGCAGACAAACATGAGTGAGAGACAAAGAAAGACTGAGTATAATAGAGGATTGGCTAACGCACATTGTTAATTTTGGGTGAAAAAATTAACTTTATGACAATTCATCATGTTATTATGAAAAAATTAACTCCATGAGAATTCATCTTGACTGAGTATAGTAGTTCTTTATTTTGTTAGTGATTTATAATACTAGCATCAAGATAATATTATTGCTCAAAAATTAGATTTTATCACCAATTTTTTGATAGAGTATTTTATTGGTGATTCTATCAAAAAAAAAAAAATTACCACATGTTTTTAACTTTTCCAAAAATCCCAAAATGAATGTGTATATCATGGACTCCATTGTTATATGACTCATGACTGGCTCAATACTTTAGTAATCACAAGCGAACTTGCCTGTGTGCTACAATGGATTTTTTTTTATGTAAGAAACTGATTGATTTTACATGTGTTGTAATTGATTATTTTAATATTTAAGTATTAAAATTGTAATTAAATTTTTTTGTTCAAAACAAGGTTTTTTCTCGTCTAAAAAGTGATTGGATGGTGTTACTTCCAAAACTTTTTTGATAATTATTTAATTGGTAGATTATACAATTGAAATTGAAAAAACTCTGTTAAAATGATTGACGTGCCTCGTGTAACATACAAATTGATTGTTGTGTATGTTTTATTTGTTTTATTAATTATTTCATTAGAAAATAGTTAAATTACAATAGTTGAATTTTAGCACAGATAGTAATTTGTTTTACACAGCAGACAATGTGATTGTAATTTCATTTTAACTACCTTGGCAATAATTTACTTGGTAGATAATAAAATTATAATTGATTAAATTGATCAAAGATATATTATTTATTGCGTGTAAATATTAATGGTTTATTGGTAATATTTTAACTACTTGACAAATAATTTATTTGAAAAATAACAAAAATACAACTCCTAAATTTTTTTTATAAAAAAACCTCATATTTTCTTTATATTAAAAGTACTCTAGAGAAATGATATTAAATTAATGTGAGATTTTTAAAGAAAAGTCAGTTTATTTTTTTATATACTTTTGAAACATTAACATCAAAACAATATCATAATATATAATAATAATTATTATTATTCTAAATGTCCAATTTATAGTAAAATAAATACATATAAAAACTATATAATCTTCAATTTTTAGGAAGATTATTTAACTCATATGGATAGCATTTTTTTTTAAAATGACCATTAATAATTGTGTTATATATTAAAAAATTTAGTCCTACCAGTGGTGAAACATCAGACAATTTTTATTATGTTATTGTAGATAGGTTGACATATTTTCTTAACTAGTCTTGTCAACGTCTAGTTTCATTTTTTTTTTCACGTCATATGAGAGCTGAAATATCATAAATTTAAAAAAGATGCATAAGTTATTTTTCAAAGAACTAACATTGACCAAAGAATTTATGTTACAATTTTTATAGCTATCACTATAAATATTATATACATAATTAATATTTTAATCATTGTTGGTCATACTATCGATGACTCCATAATTATTGTTAAAAAAAATATTTTTTATAGTTTATAAGATTTATTTGTCATATTATTATATTAAAAGTATTTTAGAACACTTATCGTAAATTATTATTTTATTTTAAGAGAATAAATAGGTCATATATATATATATATATATATATATATATATATTAGAACCTTAATATTAAAAAAATATAAAATATATACTTAGCCTCATATATTTATAAGAAAAACAATTCACAAATAATCATCATTATTTTTCAATGTCTCACCTACAATAATTAGGAATCTTGACAATGAAAAATATTAACAAAAAAGCAATAACCAAAACAAATGAAAAAAAATTGATTACAATTTAAAATATTATTTGACCTGAAGAATAAATAAAAGAAAATTAAAAAGGAAACAAAGTTTAAATATCATTTTTCAAATGATCACCAATAAAAATTAAAATTTAAACATTATTTTTTTTTTAATAAAACCTTGATATCAACCATTACAAACACACACACACACACATATATATAAAGAAATAAGTAAACAAATAAAATAAATGACAAAAAAATATTGCTAGCCTTAAAAAAATATTTGTTATTTAAAAAAAAATAGTAATTTTCAAATGATTACTAACACAAATTAAAATTTAAAGACTAAAAAAAAAAAACACCCCAACAAAAGAATTATATACATAAACATATACAATATGAGGGATTAATGCATCAATATATAATTAATAATAAAGGAATTCAATTTCAATAGAACAATTAAAAACATAAAGGCCAAAATAAAAATAAAAGATATGATTGATTTCAAGTAAAGTAAAGGATCAATTTGACAACAATCCATACTTTTATACCAAAAATATTAAGAGATTTAATAAAAAAAACAAATTAAAATAAGAGGGACCAAAATAAAAGTGCAATATATGATGAATTTGAAATGAAGGACAAAATTGAAAACAATACAACCTGCTGCGCTAAAAAGATTAAGGGATGGAATAGAAAACCGAAAAATTAAAAGAAGAAAGACTGATATACAAACTGCATATATATCAATTTTAATGAAAGGATGAAATTGAAACAAATCGAAACTTCTATTATAAAAATCAAGACCATACAAAATAATCAAAAGTCAAGGGGCTGAAATGAATCCATAATAAACCTGGGGGATTGAAGTTGAATATGATGCTCAGGAGAGAGAAAATAGCACAAAAATATTCAACCGACCATATGAGCATCTATGTAGATCATTGAAAAGCACGTGCCATTGCATGCGACCCAGGACATGGTTGCGAATCGTTTGCACCACCGGTTGAAAATTTTTCACCATCTTATGAAGTCGCATGCTCCACCTGCATAGAACATGGGAAAGAAAGGCACTGACACGCCCGTATGGCCTACTGATATCATTGCCGAAAGCAAACAGTAATAGGAGTCAATTACTAAAACATCCCTAAAGCTAATTCTTGACTTTTGTTGTATAGGGAGCTACATACGTATTAACATATTTTTCAATTTTATGCAATGTCTGGAAGACCCTCCGCATTTGTTCCTCGTTTTTGTCTTATTGGAGGGCTTTATCGTTATTCCATTGTGCATCAATGTTTAAAAAATCAATATTACACTCGGTTTAGCTGCTGGTCAACACGTGCAAGCGAGGCGTAGAAGCATATTTGCACGACCGAGCTCATGTAGGTTTGAAGCAGCAAATCAAATATCCAATATACAGTGGTTTGAGTCTTGGTGAACAATAGATGAATAGTGACTGAACGTTTTACTTAAGCTTTCTAACTAATAAATTTTATTTTATAGTACTTTGTAATCTCGGGGTACTTAGAGTATATAAGAGAGATGGACATGAAAGAAGAGAAAAATATGAGAGAGAAATTTACAAATATATTTTGAGAGAGAACTATTATAAAAATATATATAAAAAATTATTTCACTTTTAATATGTATTATTATCATACTTGCATATTAAGAAAATAAATATTATTTTTTTACTTTTGGTTTATATTGAATGTTGAAATTAATAATAATATAATAGCTTTAATTCTAAAACTTGAGTTGACTCAACAACCCAATTTGAGACTCGACTCACTCAGAGCCTAGATTGATACTAATTTAAGAGAAAATAGAAAAATAATTGAATTAAATTGAATGGATCAAAAACCTAGGTCAATTGACAACCTAGTCAATCCGAGTAAAAAAAACCTATTATTATTTTTATTGCTTTTTATCAAAGCAATATCATTTTGATCCTTTCAAAAATAAGTTAATATTGGTTAAGGATTGAACTTTTTGCCTCTTGATCCAGATCTTATCTTGAGTTTTAAAATTATAATAATAAAAAATTTATTTTTATCTATTTTAATTGAATAGTTTTAGAATTTTTTTTAATAGATTATTTGATGGATAAAAAATAATAAATATTAAAAAAAAATTCTTCAAAATTATCCTAAAATTAATTATTTTTTATAGCTATATCTCTATTTGAATTTAACTAATTTTTTTTTTCATCTTGCCTTTATCTTTTCTATTTTGTAAAATAAACAAACGCCAATTCAGTGACAAGAAACACCAGCTTAGTTAGGTACAAGTTCATGCCAAAGTTTTTCATATTGTTTGTTTGAGGTGATTTTCTTATTATTTTTATAATATAAGTTCATGCTTTTGTTTTTTTCCAGAAACATTAGAGCTTATTTATTCTGTGTTTTAAAATTAATTTTGAAAAAAGCTGATTTTTTTATTTGTTATAAATAATTTTTATGTATTGTCATATTATTTTGATAGGCTAATATAAAAAATATTCTTTTAAAACATTATTTTAATATATTTATAAATAATTTTAAAAAATTATTATTATTGCAATATTAAATATGCTAAGGCAGATAGTTTTATGCCAAATGTGTTCAAAAGAAGATTGACCTTTTCAAAAAAAATAATTAATTACTTTCATCAACCTTCTGTTAATCTTATTTGTTTGATAATATGTGATTTACCTTTAAATCATTCTTGGTATTTCAACTTTGATTTTATGTCAATCGAGTATATGAACTTTAATTTAATTAATTTTTTGCTAAATCAATTTTTTTTATATTATTCCAGTCAATAATTTAGTCAATTCTTTATTTTCTAACGTGGGGTTTTTCTTAGTAGAACTACACTTTACAATAATATCATTTTAATGAGCTAAAATATCTTAAATTAACATAAATGCTTTTAAAAAAATTAAAATAAATATTTTTAAGCTGTAAACTCTTATCATCAATATGAAAACAATTGTATAATTAATTAAACCTAAGAAATAAACTAATCATATAATTAAAATACTTATTATTTTAACTAGATAAACGAAATATATGATTGCAATATAAATGAAAAAAATATATTTTATAGAGATATTTGATGGGAATAATAATAAAATAATATAAGTTTGGACGGAAGTATTTGATTGAAAATCAATCAAAAATAAATAAATAAATCAATGCATTCAAATGAAAATCCATCCACTCAATCGAGAAAAGATGTAAAGTTGACGTATTATCTCCATACAAACGGCAGTGGAGAGTATTAGTGGGATTGGAAGCCCCCGCCACTGCCTGTGCTGTTTCTTTCTCCAAATCCGCCAGGATGAAATAAAGATGAAAGGGATCATACAACTAAATTCTTCATGCACAGAGGAGGCTGAACCTCCAGTTTATTTAGGGTCCACAAAATCAAGCACTCGGGAAATTCAAGCCTAGCCAGCCATGGCATTCTGGGACCAGATATTAATAACTGTTGAGAGCTAATCTCTTGTACGGGATTGAGATCAAATTGATGGCCTTAAAAAATAATGGTCCTCCATCTAGGATGAAAGCAGGAATTCGTGCTGTAAGTTGCATTCATTTATGGAGATGGTGCTTCTCAATTCTCAAGTTTACGAGCTAACCAATCGTGTGATGGATCATTGTGGTCAACATATTGTCCCTGCAACTAGCAAGGTCCCCTCCTGCTTGGTGATAAATTCAGTAGGCCAGCCATATGTGTCGCCCTTCAACAGAAGCCAGAATTACATGGTGATGACAGCATGTTTGTTTTCAGTGAAAGAACTCGAGAGGACAACCAACTGAGTAGGTCCAATGTTGTATAAATCACTGCCACTCGATTGATGGTTCAATCGAATCCTTACAAAACAATGTTCAAACTTCAAATTGAAGTTCAAAGATTAGACCTAGTCAAGAAGGAGAGGAGGCCACATGCAATTCACCAACACCTTTCTTTTCCTTCTTTTTACTCTTATATGTGATTGTTAACTACCCTAATTGGTAGTCTATTCAAAGTTTTGTGAGCTATATCAAGTTGGATCAAAAATAGTTTTTTCATGCTTGATCCACTAATCTTTAACCACAAATCTATATCGTACTTCAGATGAGTTAAAATGTCATTTCCATGTTTCCCATGTGTTATATTATTCTTAAACCACAAACAAAGAAAGAGATACGGTTGGAAAAAAATTAGTCTAAATAATATATAAAAAAGTTTCAAAATCTACCTATAATAAATGCCTAAACTTAGGTATCAATAGATTGTTGCGCGTGTTTAGATTCATCCCCCCTATATATACATGTTTTTATATAACTATTTTTAGAAGAAAAAAAACAACTTGAAATTAAAGTGGTTTGTAAAAGGAAGTGACATATCTGTCTATATAACTATAAGTCTTCTCGTTTCTGTTCTAGGAACCACTAACACATTCTAAAACCCTCTGATATGTAAAGCTCCAAATCTCTCTCTCATTTGCTTTTAGATATACAAAGAGGTCTATATTTTTCCTCTCTTTAAAGTCAAATAAGTTGACTCTTCTCTTACCATATATATGTCCTTCATACCTGAAATCATGCAACCTAGCTCACAAATTTGTTAAAATAAAACAAATATAATAAAATAAATTATTGATGTTTTACAATAAAACATACATGTCACATATTAAAACTTACCTAGTTGCTTTGTGATTTCTCTAGACTTGCCATACCACCATTAAGTTTGTGTCATTCCACCAAAATTTTTCCATGAAATCATTTTTATGAAACATTTAGTTTCTAATTATATAACATCTTTTATCCACCAAAAGTATTGGTTAAATATTAACCTTGAACTTTCACCACCAAGCATCAACCACAAGCAACCATTATAGATGATCTTTAAGTTGATTTTATTGAAAAAAAGGCACATCCAATGACATTTTTATTGTCGATGTTATTGATCTCATAACTTTCATATTTGTGACTATAAAAATAAAATAATTAAATCCAAGATATATAAACATGCTAGCATTAATTTAATGTTATGCTTAAACCAAACTAAAGTCTCTTACATGCTTAAATATTGCTTATATTCCACAATTAACATGAAAAAATATGAACCCCTAACAAATTAGACATCAAATCTATGACCACTAGTCAACAAGCAAACATTCTTAGATGGTACATTAAGTGCCTTTTTGTGATCAATATTTTAATGAATTGAATGGTCATAAACACTACTACATGGTGATGCAGTATCAATCCTTTTTTACTGTATATTTTTTCTTGACATTTAAACAATATAACTAAATAATTGAGAATATACAACTAAAATATCAATCAATGGTTTATGTTTTTTTTAAGAGCATCCATCCATTTATAACAAAATTCTAGCAGCACCTCTTTTATATGAGACCCAACCTAAGACATTATGAATAATGAAGTTAAACAAGTCATCACAAACCGGTGTCAGATCATTGCAAACATATTGATTCTAAAATAGTATAATATCATTACAAATATATTCATTTCATAATATATTATATTATCTAACAGATAAAATATCCATATCTAATCTAAATTTAATTCTAAATATATTTATCAGAAATGAACTTCAAATATAATATTGTACAAAGAAGAAAAAAAAAGTTTCAAATAGAAGTTTAGAGAGAAATGAAGAAATAAAATCTATATGAATATGAACCTTTTCAAACTTGATGACAAGGATATAGTATATGCCTAATAAAAATAACATCATCATAGCTTTTATGTTTAATGTACTTTATTTATCTTTCTCTTCTCTCTAACATTGTTTTTTTCAAATCAAAACCCAAGAATTAGCATTTTCCTAACCTAGAATTTTATGTATTTTTTTAAAAACAAATATCATAAATCTCCTAAAACTAATGTTAATCCATTTTTTTCAAGTAGCTTGGGTTGTTAGAACCAAGGTTGTCAATACCGTTCCGGTCGCCGTTCCGGTTTTTCTGATGGCTACATTCAAGCTTTGGATCCGTTAGAGATTTCATATATATATATATATATATATATATATATATAAATTAAAATTTTAATTTATCAAGTATAATTAAAATTCAAGATAAACTAACTTTAAATTATACAATACAAACACAAAATCAAACAAACTTAATCTCAAAATTAGAAACACAACAATAGGTTAATCAAAATAATTTTAATCATAATCTCTAAAAAAAAAAGGATTTTGAGACCAGAACGGCACACCCGGAACGGTACCGAGACATTCCAGCTGGAATTTGGCTAGAATTTTCGGAACGGACCGGAATTTAAACCGAGACGAAAACGACGCCGTTTTGTTTCGGTTTTCTTAATGGTACGGAACGTTCCGGCTGTTCCGTACGGAACGGAACGGAATTAATAACCTTGGTTAGAACATCGCTAGCAATGTCACTACCACAAAATTGAACTAACCATTGTAACCATCAATAACACCTCCTAAGTAAAGCAACACTACTGTCCTAGCCTTCATTCTAGCAAGACCATAACATTAATCAACAATCATCACTATCAACAACCTACCACCATTACCTATTAATATCATTTTCCCTATCATTAACACTAAATAAAACATAGCCATCACTAAACAATTAGTAACCCCTTGGCCATGTAACCTAGTGTATAATATAAAAATCACCATCACTATAACCTATTAAACTAGAGGCATTAAAAAAACTAATTTTATATTTATCTTTCTTAGATGAGGATTATTTTTTCAATGTGAACTAAACTTCATTAATTTTCAACAAAACCTTACATAGATACTCCATTAATCAAAACCTTATTCTAACCTTTAAATATAAAAGATAACAAATCATAATCATAAAATAAAAAACATTGCAAAAAAAACAAAAGAAAATATTGGACAAAAGTTTATAGAAAGAGATAACACCACCAAAAATAATAAGAGAGAAATCCATCCATTAGAAAAGGAGAGAGAAAATGTTGGTGAGTTTAAGCAGTAGAGAGAGAGGATTGAAGGAGAGAGAGGATAAATTTTATGAAATAAAATAAAAAATAGGGATTACCTTATATATCTAGTTTCAATTCACTGATGGAATTTAGTATATTCATCTGTATACGTGCACATAACCATAATAATTGATGGTTACCGATGAAATTTTTCAAATCCATTATTAATTGAATTGATGAATTTTTTGGTAAATTAAAATTTGCACTAATATATATATATAAAAAACCCTAAATTGACAAACTATATTTTGTTATGTCGATCTGCTCATTGATAAATTATACAAAAATCTTCTTATGCTCATTAAAACTCTTTGTTGGAGTTAAATTTGTCAATGATTCCATCTATTTTTCCTCAACACTCCATTTTATTTTAATGTTCCCTAGAACTCTCTAACAAAGGTAGGTCCTTTGGTGAGTCCATCGTTGTTTTCTTAACACCCTATTTTCTTCCCATTATCACTCAAACTTTATAATAGAGTTAAATCCATCATTGTTTTCTTAACACTCATTCCTATACTCATTAATACTCGTTAATAAAGTTATGTGTTGTCAGTGAATCCATCAGTTTAATTACCATTGTCATAACCCATTAATGGGTTATTCCCTAAAAAAATAATAGAATAACAAAAATAAAAAAAAGGTTGACGTTGCAAATAAAAATCAAGTTGGAAATTTTAAGTGGATTTGAAAGCCCAATCATACCTATATTGTAAACAAAAATGAAAGAAAACAAAGATTTAATGCTAATATAATCTATTACTTGATAAATTTGCAAAAAAAAACATTAAGTCGAAAGGCATTTTTATATTTTTTTAGGTCAATTTGATTTATCATAGGCCAAATTAAAGTACAGTTATGTTTAGAAATTAATTTAGGGTTCAATTGAAGGATTTAATTGAGTGCGAAGACTTAATTAGACTTTTCATTGGTCATATTTATATTAAGGGCTTAATTGATATAAAAAAATCAAGTTTGAAAGCCTAATTTGGAATTTCTGGAGATAAAATTTAATTTTTACCAAGTCAATTGGATGAAATTAGGAGTGAAATTAAAGAAAACTGAATGTTTAATGGTTAATTGAGGGTCAAATTGCATAAATCCGAGATCAAGGACCAAAGAAAAAATGCTTTTAAATTTATGGCTGGTATTGAAGTTTTGACGGGGCTAAAATTGTATAAATTTAGAAGTTTAAGGTCAATTAGAAGCGCAATTAGAACAATTATAAATCGATGGATCAAAATACATTTATGCCTTTTTGGCAAATTTGCAGGCTTGACTGCACTTTTAATGGTTTGAATAGTGAAGGAGCGCCATCGTGGAAAAGGCGTAGACAACCTACAAACTATTATCTACATGCAAGGGGGGAGAACAAAGAAAATACAAAATTAGATAAATGGAAAAATATAGAAGAAGGAAGGTGTTTCGAGAACAAAAACACAACATCTTGCAAATCACCTGAGCCACGGTCCCAATTTTCTTCTTCCACTCTGCAAGCAGGACAACAACTTCTTCTTCCTCTATGCCAACAGGTTTAAGCCTCTTTCCCCCCAACACCAGCAACTTGCATCAATAGTTCCTTCCCTCGTCAATAGTTCCTAGTTCTTCTTCTTCCCATTCAACAATTGTATTCCTTCTTTTCTCCACCGTTATCCACAGTCTCAGCTCCTTTATCTTCAGATATCAGCCATATTTTTTTTAAACTAGTAACTCCCTAGTTGTCTTCATCAGAAGTGTCTGCATCTTCGTCTAGCAAGACCAATAGTAACTCCTTGATAACGACAGTAGTCTCTCCATGTCTGCTAATAGTAGGGATAATGGTTTCCCTTCCCTCCAGTGAAAGAACCAGCAAAGGTCATCTCTTCTTTCCTTTAGCTGCAGTTTTCCATCGCCTCACCATAGGCCAAAATTCCCCACGTCGTCAACACTGGTAGAACCAACCCGACCTTCTCTACACGGCGGCAGCAATAGATAACCTCCTCCTTCTCCTCAGTCTATTGCTGATCACTATCATTTACTTATATGTGAATAGTAGGAGGGCTAGCCATTATATCCATCACGACTAGAGAAGAATGTTGGGTTGGGCTGGCTCATTTCGTTGGGTGTGGTCTAGTTCGATTTTTTAAAATATATGTAATGCATTTAAAAAAATAAAAAAATATATTTTTCATACATACGACTGAATTTTAAAAAAATTATAAGTATATTTTTCACAAACAGAAAAAAAATTGCATCTTTTCTCATATTTTAAAATGAAAATGGGATCTCATAATTAGTTTACGATTATCCATTAGAGTTCAACCAAAATATCAAAAATCTTTCAACAATCAATTTTTTTTTGTAAAGTTTAAGTATTGGGGTGTAAAATTATATTATAAAATACACCAATAGATATAAAAGAGACAATAAATGCAATGCTAAAATTCAGACTTAAGAACGATTAGGTTTTTGACCTAATGAGATAAAAACTCCCTCATAAAGAGATATTTACTTTGCGCCTTATAAAATATTAACGAATAAAGAAATAGAACTTAGAAAAATAATCAAACAATAATGTAGTTTACCTTAGATAGAGTGCATTAAGGGTGATGAATGTTCCACCAACACAAGTCATTTTACTCGGACTTTCGCATACCATTAGGTTTTATAGTGACCTTAATACTATGTGGCAACTCTTAAAAATTATAATCATAATTTTTTATTATAAGAATCCTATTTCTCGTGCGTCGTCTCTCCTCTTCGGGGATGGCAGCGAGCGAAGTGCAAAAAAGGGTCATCGCGACGACCATCATCAACAACAATTATATGTAATAAATTATAATTTCTTATATCCATTGGTGAATTTGTTAAAGAAGTGAAAAAATATATTATCTTAATATGTTTTCTATCCAACCTAATTAAACAATAACACATGCATTCATAACTTAAAAAACAACAATAACTCATTTAAAACCATATTCTTTGACAATCAAATGTTCGAGCAAACATCTCTTAGAAAATGATTAATCTTTGTAAGTGTATCCTATATCCTTTTTTTATAATAAATCCCATTATACAATTAAAATGAGTGTTTGCATAAACATATTAGGATAATAACTCTTCATTCCATACAATCTAGATTTCTTTAGACTCACTAATATAGCTATGTTCAAAGGATATCTATCAACAAGCTATAGAAATTTAAGCCATTCGTAGACAAGAAATAAAGATTTCTTTATCTAAGGTATTATTGGCTTTAAGCTTTGTGATATGTACAATATTATTAAGCAACTCTTTATTCTAATAGTAACAAAACAAGGTTATATCAATTCTACCTTTTATGTTATCCTTTGTTTTTCCTTTGACATCCATGATGATTTTAAAAATATTTCTTAACATATTTTTATCAATAAATATGATATCTAAAGTTTGGCGAAGGACATTAGTTTTTTAATAAGAAAACTCTTAAAAATACTTTATATTTAATCCAACAATGAGTCACACAAAAACCAAGAAACTTTTACTTGCCACATTGAAAACCAAATACAGTATTCTCATACTTTGATACTTATAACACCTCAACAACATACTTATTATCTAGAATTACACACACACACACTCTTACTTTAGCAGCTCATGCCACCCTAGACTTTGACTTTTTTTTACCACTTTTTATAATACATTCAAATCAATTATAAAAATAATATTATTTGATATATTATTATAACAAGGAAATTAAATACAAAAAAAGAACATCAAAATCTACATGTACACTTTAAGATAGAAACAAATCCACCATCCTTATATTAAATTTTTAAAGTTGATGTCATCATTACATATCCGTAATAATAAGATTAACATTAAACCATAATGTTCTATAATTTATTTGTTATAATCCTCTTGGGTTATTTTAAAAATAAAATAATTATAGTAATCCTACAACTAAATAAAAATATTTGAAATCCTACACCTAAAAGTAGTGATCATGTCAGCTAGTTTTGAACAGCATACAAAGAACCTATAAAAATAAATATATTAACAATTTAAAATAAATAAAATTATGATACTAATAGTTCATATATAAATTAAAATTTGTTTTTATAAATTACATATAGACTTAATTGTTATATTCTTCACCATAACATTTCCTGTAGAATCCATTAATGGTAATTACTCAAAATGTTTTCCTCCAAAAAAATTAACGAATAAGTCCTATCCTCTAGTTAAACTCTTTCATTTAGTGTTAAACATAAAAAATATTGTTTTCCATCCTAAAATACCAAAAGGTACATTTCACATTAAAGATTAACATGACAATCCTTTGAAAATCACCTTTAGAGGTTCATTGTTATAAAAAATACACAAACTCTAACTTCACTTGGCTTTTATGCCTAAGGTGTATGATCATCACCTTCTCAGTCTCAGCTATAAAATTATTTAGTGCCCCCACACTGTGGCTAATATATATCAAATTTATTTATTTATAATATCAAGTCTCTAATTCCTCATGATGACTTAATATTGATAACTTAAGGTCCCCACATATAAAATGTATATATTTTGCTCTTTATAGGACTTAAGATTAGCCCTCACTAATGTTAACAATTATTTTGCACACAATTCATTATTTTGCACACAATTCATGTGTATTAGATTCTATAAATTAGATTTATACAGCTAAGCCCCACTCATAAGGATGATTTTTCATTCAATATACCAAGTATAGTATAATAACAACCTACTAATGTAAGCCCTACTCATGCAGTTAGCTTATATACTCTAAACTTATTTAAACAAATCTTTACATTAAGACTTCACAAGCCTTTATCATTTCATAACACATGTTTTACAGCTCAATGCTCATAATACTGAAAATAAAACTTATAATACTTTATGTAAGATTAAAGTGACAAACACCTACCCATTCATGTTCCACTTGCTTGGGGTTATGCAATTGAAGCCTCACCTACATCACATCAAGTCTTACATCACATTTTCACCTTAAAAATTTAAAATATTATGAGTATACATCTCAATATTATTTAAGCACACCAAATATTTAGTACCTTTTAATACAAGTTTTTTTTTTCATCATTACCTATAAATTTTCATCTCTTAACATTCTAACATAAGAAGTGTTATCAATCAAACTAATTTCAGGCATACACATATTTTATGTTTTTCCTTTCCATAAAATAATCATCCTTATTCCTTAAATAATCTAAAGGATTCAAAGAAAAAATAAGAAAGGACTAAAAGACAAAAAAAATTGAGTTACCCCAGAACAGTCACATCATTTTTTAAATAGACTAACAATTTCATGAATTGATCTGGCTATTTTTTAAAATAGCTAGTCTACTTTGGCTCCTGGAAAATCTTCCTCTTTTCTTTCTCCCCAACTAAGACTTCATCCTTATAGTCTTGTTCTTCTCTTTTTTTTAAGATCAAGTCCTACTCATCAAATGATGGTATTTTTAAGGAAACACATACATTTTAACAAATCCTTCGAATTCAAGAAATTAAATTTTTCACAAGGATTTCAACCAATAAACAATACATATTCCATCTAAGATGTTTTCTTTTTAACATTTATCATGTATAATTTACATCAAAGAATACAAAAGAAATCTTCATCTTAGCTTAACCTCTCTAAGATGCTAGCCTAAGGATTTTCTTCTAAGTTTTTGTTATTCCTATTAATTAAACCTTATATTATGATTATATCCTATAATCTTTGCAAAGAATATATTTTTAATAAATCTTTATAATCCCTAAATTTATTAGGAATTAAGGATTTTGCTTTCTACACTTTAATCTCATCTCAAAGTACATAATTTGAGGTTTATAGACCATTTATGTTATTTATTAAACTCAAATGAATCTTTTTTGAATTAGTAATTTTAGCCAAATATTATCTTCCCTTATGCTTTTAAACTTTTCTTTAAGTTCTTGTTTCCCTCTATTATGTTCTTAATTTGTAGCTTATATAAAGTCTCACTTTATAATTCTCCTTTTTTAAGCTTCTTTTAATTTTTGTATTTTGAATTTTTTTTCTTTGAGAGATTATGATTGTAAAAGAGTTCTTCTCCACCTTTTTGTTTTCTATTCAAAATAAATAGACCATTATGTTTTTCTTATTTTCTTTATTATTTCTGTAAGGAAAATCCATAATTAATTTTACTCACATTTTGAATTTCTCCTTTTTCATTCAACCCTATTCTTTTTTATACCCTTTAAGAGAAGATTATTTATTTTATAGTATTGTTTTATAATAAAAACTTTGTTTATCACATTATCCCTTCCAAAAAAAATTATCACTAAAATTTAATTTTATTACCTTAATTATCACTAAATTTTAATTTTATTACCTTGATCATTAAACAAAGTTGGTTGCTTTCTTTTCATTTGAGCTTCTTTCTTCCATGTCTCTTCCTCTCATTAGGAATTTCTCTATAATACCTTAACTAGAAGAAATTTCTTATTCCTTATATAGTTTTATGTTCCACCCATAATTCTTACAAGTTTTAATTCCAATGTCAAATCTTCTCGAAGCTCCATTGGAACTTATGGTAATACATGAAAATGGTCTATCATGGCTTTATGAAGTAACATGGAAAAAATAAAAAAAGATTTAATAATGCAATATTCATGTAAGCCTTAAATATATAAAGATAATTCATTTATCTATCTACATCTATATCGTCTACTGGATAATATGAACTCATCAATAGCACAATAGATCAAGCTCTCACACCTATCTGAGTGGCATCATCCTTTGTTATGACATTATTAAGAGTTGATCTCTCTCTAAAGGTATCAAGTCTAGTGAGACAAACATTTACCACCGATATGCAATGGTATGAACTTTGTTTTTTTTGTTAGTATTACAAATATAAGATGCAACCTCTCAAAACTTTTATAGTATAAAGCCAGTCTAATGTTAATAAAAAATTAAAGTTAAATTCAAAAATTAATATGTAAAACCCAATATTTAACAAATATCAATTACAAAAAGATTTGATTGCTTACAAGATTTTCAATTCATTAAATATATTATTTGTATTCTATGTATCCAAATGAAAGAACCTACTTGGGATATAGAGTAATGACCAAACATTGTGATACTCATGTACCATATCATATACTCCTCATCTTCGAAGTTTTATAATTTTATTAAACAAATAATTCAAAAAATGCTTGGTTAGCATGTTGCATGCATACCTTGCTCTCATAAAATGCTAACATATGTTTTTTTATTATTTACAAATACTCTACTCGCACATCATCTAGCATTAAAAATATATCAATTTAATTTATTTTTAAAAATTTATAATTATACAATATAAATACACGTGCAAATTAACATCACAATACTTGCATCCAAATATGAGATTAAATGTAACCTTCATTGTTTAGATAATCATAAACGACAATCAAGGTATATAGGGTTGACCCACATGAAGATATTCCTATGACCATAATTGTTATTCAATAACAAAAAAAACTTTTATTTATCTCATGTTAACAACAAATTTTTAAAGTCTAAATAGTATTTCTCATTTTATACCTATAAAAGTATCAAACATCTCCCAAAATGTTTAATTCTATTCTTTTATACAAGACATAGATATCTGTATAAAAGTTCTAAGACAATATATCACCAACTATATGTGGGGATAACTTCAAAATTATACAAGAGCGTCATATAAATTAAAGGCATATACTTCTTGTTAGATTAATGAATATTATATTACCATATAAATAGAGTATATATGCTCTGGCATACCTATATAACACATTAAAATCATCATAATAATTCATGCAAACTTAATAAATAATTAACTTATTAGATTAATAAGTTATTTTATAACTCTGCAGGACCTCTTTAGTAGCTGATGGTATTATAAATGTATCTTTGATGCTCTTAAGATGTATATTACCCCCTTTGAATTTAGGAAAAAAAGGTGTCAATCCAAATCATCGCTCATATAACACAATTCAATTACAAACATCAGAAGATGTGACTTCATATCCAGTAATGGGTAGTCTTAATAAAATCTTCATATCATGTATGTCAGTGTCATCTCTTCATGCCTAAGATGGAATATTTGTATTTCATATCTCTATCACTTAGTCAATGCATGGATCAAGCCTTGTTTATGCTTGATAAAGTCTAGACAACTAATGTACAAAAAAGATGTTTGGAACATATATGACTAGACTTGTTCATCTAGTCTCATCTATCTATATTTACAATATTAAATAGTGATCTCATCCTGCATAATAATTTAAATAATAAGTACTTACATATATAAGTAAATTAAAAATAAAATTAAAATTCTTACAATATTGATGAATGTCTTTCGATTGATATCAATCTTGCAACTACAAGAAAAAAGTGTCGATGAGTCCAATTGGCATGTTTTTGATTGATGCTCTCCATGATCATAAACTTGTCATCTCAGCTCATACTCTTTATGATCATCATCCAAATATGGATGCTTAACATTAGTAGATGATTTGCCACCTTTAGTGCACAACATCCTATCAAATGATATTTGTGATTGATGTGAAACTAGGTAAATTTAATATGCATAAAAAAATATAAAAATAAACCATAGCATGATTGATAAATAAATAAATAAATAATATAATATAATATAATATAATATATATTTGCATACAATTATATTATCATATATATTTAATGATTAGTTCGGTCTTTGAATTTATGGTTGATGTTGCTAACAAAATATCAAGGATAATACAAATGATATTCAATAGGTTCAATTCAAACTTCTTCTATTATATTATTTATGCCTTCATGTCTATATGATTTTATACATATACATGTTCTATCACTTGTAATATATCTTTGTAAGCAAAACAAAAACTATCTCCAATTATAATTTTTTTTTATCAACAATTGCAAAACTCAAAGGAAATAACCTTTTATTTGCATAAAAAACAACTGCAATCAATAACCTCCTATTATATCACAAATAGAAATATGTGCCATCAACTAATATGAGTAGTCTACAATACTTAAACCTTCAATACAATACTCAAATGACCAAAACACTATCTTAAAAACCACAATATTATTTTAGACTTTTTTTATACATCCAATCAATAATTCTCTTAAGACTTGATTCCTTTATTATCGATAACAACCTAGGTAATTTTTAAAAGATTCCTTGTTTGAACAAAAAACAAATGCTCATTAACATTTTGTTTTGCAACTAATGCTTTGTCATATGAAATTCTATATTTCTAATGCAATTTTATTTTAGTTTGTATGCTTCCAACCACCATAAAAATCATTTCATCACAAAGGTTGATATATCATTAACAATAAAATCTATATCAAATTGATAATTGTCATTTTTATAAAGGTTGAAATACCTGTGTGGTTTTTTTTAACTATATTATCTCAAATGAACCCAATATTTTATTAAAACCCCACATAAATACCATTTACATTCAAGTGCTTGCATATATTATAATTTAATAAATATGGAGTTTGACCTTTGGACCCAATACTCAAATGAATGTGCAATATACCATCATTTAATCGTATTACCAATTCATATTTACTATTAAATGTTTTCCAACCTCCAACTTGGACCTTCTTGCTTACGTTTATGATTAAGTGTCCAATCAATAGAAATAGCAAAACTAGACCTAGAAGCATTTTCAAATTTAGGAAGGGATGATTTCAACAAGGTATAAGAAGCATATTCTGTCAACCAATGATAAAAGGCTTGTGATTTGTATAGTGTGATCATAAATGATTTCATTAACATAGTCATATTATACGATATAATGTTTTAAAAAAATTCATATTCTTTCCATTTGAATGTAATTGTAACTAAATTGCATTATTCTAATGCTAATTGGAAAAATCCATATTAAATATAATCAAATTTCTAAAAATTAATATTAAATAAAAATCACCAATAATTGATGAAATGAGATCTGATTGATATTTTCATACTCAATTGCATTAAATCAAATCTTATTTCATGTCAAATTAATATAACTCAAAGAAAAAATTGAATCCGTGATGCAAATACCGCATTCATGCTCTCTTGCATTAAATTATCAAGCACTATTAATGACATTATTAGTTGATTTCAATAATGCACGCAAAATCCTTAATTTGACAACATAACATTAATTAAACGTAGCACATAACTAAAATAATTAATTCATAATTAAGTCAACTTAGTTTCATGTTCAACTATATCAAATCAACTTAGTTTCATGTTCTTAACTAATTTAACATTAATTTAGCAAATCCTACAAGTCACCATTAACCATAAATTTAACCTCAATAATTATTTCATTTCAACCAAAGCAAATACAAATTCAAAACAAAGTAGTATGTTGACCTTGCTTGTAAGATTAGAAAAGGGGTTAAGGTGATGGCGCCAACAAAGATAACAATGGATTTTTAACAGAAAAACATCAAGGATGCATAAGGACTATAACATATTTGATTTTTGGTCATTTTGAGAGCAAAATCTAAGTCATTAATAGGTTTTTAGAGAGAAATTGAGGGCGTTGGTTGTTTTTAAAGAGGGAGAGATAGAGGGAGGGAGAGAAACATTGTCTGTGTTGTTGTTCTTTAATCTAAAGAGGTTAAAATTTAATTGATGATACATTTCAAAAAGATAACATGTTAAGTTATTGCATTTTAAAAATACATGGTTGATCATGTCACTTTTTGTAATAACGATATTTACTAAATATCATGTTTTTAAAACATAACATAACCAAATTGTATTATTTTATCATATTTTTTAAATTGGTGTGTGAAGAATTCAAGAATCAAAGAATTTCAGGAATCAAGCTTTCTTGTATTATTTCTTGTTAATCAGTACAAGAGATACTCTGCTCCTTATATAGCTATTACGGTTACAGAATAGGAAAAATAACTAATGACAGTAGAAGTCTAAGACTTGCAATGTAACTATGACTATACAACTGGGTGATCTAAACAGGAATTATTTAACGATAATTACAACTTATAGTTACAACTTGCTACATCCCCCCTCAAGTTGGTGCATGGATATTTTCCATGCCTAACTTGTCTAAAACTTGGTGAAATATTTTGCTGGATACAGCCTTGGTCAGAATGTCAGCAAGTTGGTCTTGTGATCGAACATGAGGCACTTCAATCACCTTTGCTTCCAGTTGTTCTTTAATAAAGTGTCTGTCAATCTCCACATGTTTTGTTCTGTCATGTTGAACAGGATTACGAGCTATGTCACATGCAGCCTTGTTATCGCAGTATAACTTCATGGGCAGTGTTGGGTCAATCTTGAGTTCTTGTAACAGATTTCTAATCCACAGCAGTTCGCACACGCCTTTAGCCATACCCCTGTACTCAGCTTCGGCACTGGATCGAGCAACTACCCCTTGTTTCTTGCTTCGCCATGTAACTAGGTTGCCCCCAACAAATGTCAAGTATCCTGCAGTGGAGCGTCGATCATCAATTGAGCCTGCCCAATCAGCGTCAGTATAGCCTTCAACATTCAAAGCGTGCCCTTTGGTGAACATAATGCCTTTGCCTGGACAGGACTTTAAGTATTGCAAGATACGCATTACTGCCTTCATGTGTTCTTCATTTGGAGAGTGCATAAACCTGCTAACCACGCTTAGTGAGTATGCTAGGTCAGGTCGTGTATGTGCCAGGTACATCAATCTTCCCACTAGCCTCTGATATTGCTCTTTATTTGCAGGAGTCTGGTTTGAGTGTTCGCTTAGTTTTACCTTCTCAGCAGTGGGTGTGTCACATGGTTTGCAGGCTAGCATTCCAACTTCGTTGAGTAAATCAATTGCGTATTTCCTTTGTGACAGGAGGATACCATGTTTTGATCTCAATACTTCAATGCCCAGAAAGTATTTTAATGGTCCGAGGTCTTTCATTTCGAATTCGCGAGAGAGGTGAGTTCTCAAGGCTTCCTTTTCAACAGTGTCATTTCCTGTCACAATCATATCATCAACATATATGATTAATATCGTGAGTTTTCCTTCTTTATGTTTCATGAATAGGGTGTGGTCCGAGCTGCTTTGTTGGTATCCAAATGCCTTCATTGAATTTGTAAATCTGCCGAACCATGCTCGCGGAGATTGCTTTAATCCATACAATGACTTTTGCAGCTTACACACTTGATTGCTGCCTTCAACCTGTAGCTGACATCCTGGGGGCAGCTCCATATACACTTCTTCTTGTAAGTTCCCATGTAAGAATGCGTTCTTCACATCAAATTGATGTAATGGCCAGTCAAAATTTACAGCTAATGACAAGAGAATACGAACTGTATTTATCTTAGCCACGGGTGCAAATGTTTCGGCGTAGTCAATCCCATACGTTTGACTGTATCCTTTGGCCACAAGCCGAGCTTTAAATCTCTCAATCTCACCATCAGCTTTGTATTTGACAGAAAAAATCCATCGACATCCCACAGGTTTTTTTCCTGTAGGTAAGTCTATGACCTCCCACGTTGCATTTTTTTGGAGAGATTTCATCTCTTCATTCATTGCATCCTTCCACCTTGGGTCCTTGATGGCTTCCTGCACACTGTTAGGAACATGCACAATAGACAATTGATTTGCAAATGATGCACATGCCTCTGATAGTCTATGGTATGACACATAATTGTTGATTGGGTATTTGGGGTTAGAAGTAAGAACAGGTTCATAGCTACTTCGAGGAATACCTCTTGTGGTTCTGTTTGGGAGTATGCAGAGAGATGGTTCAAGGGTTACCTGTGTTTCACCCGTAGGTGGTGGCTCATGAGGACTAGGAGCATCAAGTGGGGAAGACGATTGGAGTTGTGGTACAGTGGCTTCAGTTGTATTCCGTTGATCATTCTCTTGGAGCTCGAAGGTTGTTGGCTCAATTACTGTCTCTCTATGTTCAGTTGGCTCAATTACTGCCTCTCTATGTTCAGGTATTTGGGGGCTAAGAATTTCGGTTTGATAGTTAAGAGACTGTATGTTGCAATTTCCCTCTCCAATATCCTCTACGGCATTCTTAGCTTCTTTTGTAGAGAAGAACATCTGATGTTCATAAAATTTCACATCCATCGTGACATATAGCTTTCGGGTAGGTGGATGAAAACACCTGTACCCCTTCTGATAAATGCCATATCCCACAAAGACACACCTGATGGCACATGGCTGGAGCTTATGTCGGGTCTGTTTTGGTGTATGCACAAATGCAGTGCAGCCGAAGACTTTTGGGGGAAGGTTTGGTGTGTATGGTGTGGAAAGGCTTTGGTTCATTGTTTCAAGTGGTGTGTGGAAGTCTAGGCTGCGTGATGGGATTCGGTTTATGATGTATGAGGCAGTAGTAAGGGACTCACCCCAATAATGAAGAGGCATGTTGGCTTCAAATAATGTAGCTCGTACCATTTCCAGAAGGTGTCTGTTTTTTCTTTCTGCAATTCCATTTTGTTGGGGGGAATAAGGGCATGTAGTTTGGTGGATTATGCCTTGACTTTGTAAGAATTGTTTTAGTTCATGATTGACAAACTCCCCTCCATTGTCTGTGCGTAAAATTTGGATTGTAGTTTGATATTGGGTAGCAACCATCGAATGAAATTGCTTAAAGAGTGAGCACACAGCTTGCTTTGTTTTCATCAAACATACCCATGTCATCCTACTATGATCATCAATGAAGGAGACAAAATAACGGGATCCATTCAAAGTTGGAACCTTGGCAGGTCCCCACACGTCAGAGTGTATGAGTGAAAATGGAACTGAACTTTTATTTAAGCTTGGTGGAAAAGGAACACGATGGCTCTTTGCCAATTCGCATGTCTCACATTTAAGCAATGGCTGAGATGTGTTTAAGAATAAATCTGGAAACAAGTGTTTTAAGTACCCAAAAGAAACATGTCCAAATCGTTTGTGCCACAACCAAATCTCAGACAAAGAGACTGAACTGGTGACTGATAATGACTGTGCCAATGTATTTGAGCTGGATTCGGTGAGATCAAGGTAATAGAGCCTCCCCTTTCTAGTACCACAACCAATCGTCTTCCTTGTCTTGATGTCCTTAAAAGCACAATGATCAGGCCAGAAAATTACGATACAATTCAGTGAGATGGTAATTTGTGAGACAGATATCAAATTAAAATTTAAGGAAGGGACTATAAGGACAGAGTCTAGATTTAGTTTGTTTAACGAGAATGAACTTTTTCCAACAACTTTGACTTGAGTTCCATTTGCTGTGGACACAACATGGTTTCCAGATGGTTTTAATTCCGAAATAGAAGGCATATCAGAGGACATGTGGTCAGTTGATCCAGAATCAATTATCCATTCACATGATTCACTAGGTGTGGGTTGATCAAGTTGCGTACCTGGTGTTTCAGAGGTGGTATGAAGTGCATTAGCATCTGTATTAGGTGATGATTTTCCAGCTATTGCTATGGATGTTGATGGTGAGGATGATGTTGCAGGTGACGCCTTGCCTTTACGTTGTGGTGCTTTGGATGGATCCCACCATTCAGGGTATCCGATCAACTCATAGCAGCGAATTTTTGTGTGTCCAGTATCTCCACAGTGAGTGCAATATCTAGTTGATCCAGGATGTTTGCTACCACTGTCAAAATTGCGAACAGGTTTGTTCCTAATGTCAAAGCTGCGAGATGTTGCCATGGATCCAGAGTGTCTAGCTGGTGTGTTTCGATGAGCTAACATGGCCATAGAATCAGGAGTAGTCAGGTCTTTATTTAAGAGATGTCGACGATTTGCTTCGCGACGAACATATGCATATGAGCTTTCAAGATCCAGACTGGGATCCATGCGCAGGATTTCTCCTTGTACTTGTTCAAATTCAGTATCAAGGCCATTCAAGAAGATATGTATTCTCAATTTTTCAACTGCTCTTTTATACATAATAAGGTCTTCAGGGTCCCTCATCTTAACATTGTCACGATAGTCTAGTTCTTGAAATATCTCAACTAGCTCACCGTAATATGTAGGAAGAGGCCGATTTGATTGACGAATAGAAAAGGCCCGTTGATTGAGAGCAAAGATTTTTGTTTCATCTGATCCATCATAGAATGCTTTAGCAAGAGCACTCCATATCTCTCGGGCAGTGCGGAGGCGAAGGTATCTTTTCATAATCTCAGAGTTCATAGACGTGAGTAACCAACCTTTAATCTTTTGGTTTTCTGCATACCATTTGGAATAAGAGGGATCCTTTGCATCTGGTTGGGGTGAATTGCCTATGATATAATCCAGTTTTTCTCGACCAGCAATCTGCATTTCGATGATCTGAGACCAGGTGTCATAATTGGTTTCTGTGAGTATTACACCAGCATTAAAACCTGGGTTTTCAGTTTGGACGTGTATAATAGGGGATGGTGATTCTGTTTGAGAGGGTGTTTCGATTTGAGGGGTTAATTCAGTGGTCATTGTTTTGAGGTATTTTGGGTTGCGGGTTTTTTGTGGATGATTTGCAGATTTTCTAAAAAACCTGCTCTGATACCATGAAGAATTCAAGAATCAAAGAATTTCAGGAATCAAGCTTTCTTGTATTATTTCTTGTTAATCAGTACAAGAGATACTCTGCTCCTTATATAGCTATTACGGTTACAGAATAGGAAAAATAACTAATGACAGTAGAAGTCTAAGACTTGCAATGTAACTATGACTATACAACTGGGTGATCTAAACAGGAATTATTTAACGATAATTACAACTTATAGTTACAACTTGCTACAGTGTGGTGATGTTAAATTTTTATAATTACTATGCTAATTTTGCGAAAAACCAATCCGATAATTTGTACATAAGATCCTTACAAGGAAACATGGTGCGAAAAGATCAGTTGGTGTTTCATTTATTTCCTCACAGGCATCATTGCATGCCTTCGGTTGTATCAACTTCCCTAGTCATCTCTGAAAACACCTCATGATTTGGTCCTTCGGCATTAAAGAAGCGTTTTAACATTTGGATCATTGATGTCTTCCTAACTACCCTAGCCATGGCCACTGCACACTCCATACATCGCCATTCTGCTATTGCCGTGGTTCAGTAAGAATGATTAATTGTTAACCTTGGGCGAAAAAAAAAGAAAGGGATGACGTGATTAGATTTTCGAGCATGCATATGGCTCAGAAACAGCAAGGAAAGCAAATATTTTAGCGGCGGGTGGCTGGAGTTTCAGGTAAACCAAGATGATGATACATTCCAGAATACAGCAGCAGGCATCCACAAACAACACAACAGCATCAGTTACCACGAATCAACTTAACTCACCTTTCCGTTGGCCAAAAACAGAACCACGTGTCAGAGCCATTGACATAATTAATTTCCCTAGCTGCTTGTACGAAACTAGGAAAAGGGATAAACACCTATCAAACAAGTAATGTATATACACAAAAGGATAGTGCAATATGCTATTCCAGGTAAACCAAACAGATCAAATCAGCTGAAAACAACATAGAACTTCAATATATGAATCCACCCTACTGTGGCAAGGTTACCCATTCATCAGTTTATCTAGCACCGCATTCAGGTCAACTGACTGCCCATTCTCTGTCAATTTTCTCACCGTTGCTCTCACCAAGTCTCTACGAAATCCCATTGTAGCAACCTTGTCAACAACATCATCAACTGGTATCCTGTTTCCACTCCCACCAGAACCTGATCCTGATCCTGATCCAGCATCCACAGTAGAGGCAGATGGGATAGCATTCGGCAGTAGACGGGCAGTTGGCAATTGTTTGTAAATGCTTTCACCACCCAGGACCGGAGGAGATGGTACGGGTTGTGATGGTTTTATAGATGAACTGCCATTGTTGCATGGAGAAGCACCATAATGGTAAGAGTCCATAATGTTTGTTTTTGCATGTAGTGGCAACCCTTGTTCTTGCAGACTTGCAAAATTAGACTCTACATAATGCTTGTTTGGGGGTTGAGGATAGATTTGCTGGGTAGAACCCACATTATACTGCTGGAGATGTAGAGACCTGCCAGGTGGCTGAGAGATGCTATGAGGTGGTGAATAAGGAACTTCAGTTTGAGGCATTGGTTGGTAAGAATTAACCGTACCGGGATCTGGGTGCACTCGAGACAGTTGGGGTAACTGTGAATTTTGGGGGAAATGAGGCATTGGTTGATAAGGTTGGTGATTATAGGGTATTGGTTGCAACTGTTGAGCTGGAGGAACCTGATATTGCTGATACGTGCTATCTTGAGTAGGAACTACCTGTGGATTGTAAGGTGGATTGTAAGGTTCTTCCTTTGGAACAGAGGGGGCAATCATCTGGTTCTGGAGGAGCTGGGTGGGAAACTGTGGTGCTGTTGCAACAGGTGTTGCTGGAGCTGGTGCTTGAGGATGAATCTGAGGAAGTCCGTAAGTACCACTAGAAGTGGGAGAATGAAGTTGTCGACTAGCACCTGAAACAGGAAGCAGCTGATGGGATTGCTGAGAGACTGATGAAGGTGCTTCATATGCTTGACCAGTGACATTTTGTTTTTCCACTTGCTGGTTATTTTTGGACATTTGAAGCTTTGCTAGTTGCAGCTGAGCCTCTGCTATCTCTTGTTTATCTCTCAAATCCTGCACACCACCTTGAACCTGCCATAATTTCCGATGTTAAGAAGCATTACAAGTACATCCCTCAAATGAGTAGTTAGAGGTATTGCTACATCGTTTCTGTGGACTTCTCTCTGTTATAGGCATATTTCAGTGGAGCGATCTAGATTAAAATCGTAAATAATATTGGCAACAAGGCTATCTTAACCAATAGCTTCCCTCTCCAATGGAAGAATAATGAATAATATATTGTGCTGGATATGAATCAGAAAAAAATGCCAACTGTTCAATAATTTGTGAGATAATGAAAAATGAATTATTCAACAGTAACTGATGTACATATGCAATCTCTTTAGACACACAAGGATCATGTTTGTGCTACATCTGCAAAAGTGAAAAGGCCCAGATACATGAAAATCTATGATAGTTATATTTTGGACCGTGGTGCTTCTGCAAGGCAAGTATCAAAATCAACATGGAAAACTCACCCCAAACAGAGAGCTAAACAGATTCCATTAAAATCATATCTCAAAAACAAGTAACTCGGGAGTGCAAGTTCTGAAGGATTGTTATGTTTACAAAAAAAAAAGGTGATTGTCTATGTGAAGAAACTATGGAAACCATAAGGCCTTAGCCATCTAAGATTTTTCTAACAATAATTGTTTCCCAACTGGAGGATCAAGAGTAACAGCAAAAAATTGTGACAGCCTGCATTTACATGATTAAACCACATCCCACACTGAAAAGCACGCTTGTATATGCATACAAAGCTCATGCATGTTCTTATAAATCATGCTCAATTTCCCTCAATGCGAAGACAAAAAGAGACCGCCAACAACTAATTTTCAGAGTAGCTAAGGATGAACCAAATCTTTTTTTAAGAGAAAGCTAATAGCCCACTCAACTGTAAAAGCCACTGACCATGGGAAAACAAACTGCTTAACTGGTTATCCTAGTAGAAACATTGACTCTACTACCACCTGCAGGGGAGAAAAGGACCAAGACTAGAGTTTCTCAAACTTGGATGCACCAGAAAAAAAAAAAAAAAAATCTTCACTATTAACCAATTATGAACTCCAAACACATTGTCGTTATCAACAATCTTGCTTTTGCATGTCAGCCACCATAATATTAAGCTTACTACTTCTCAAATGAAAGCATTTTAAAAAACCCAAGTGCAGCATCACCATAGACAGGCACGTAACTCAAATTCAGAAGGAAAAAAAAAACATGGGAGCACACAACTGGCTATACTAAGAGGATACCAACTATAAAAGCCAATATGTCTCAATCAGACCATCAAGTTCTACTCCCATTATTTGGGAGCTGAACACTGGAGAGTTTCCTTGGCTTTGCATGTGCAAGGGTCATTTAAACACATGGAAGGACATCAGCTTGAAACTAGAATCTAAGCTCAGGGGTCATGGATACTTTTCATTTATAAGGGCACTTAGCACGTGACTTCTCATTAATATGAGATATCATAACACACTTATTCTACCAAGAAAGATCTAAATTCCCTGCTATGAACTAAAGAGGGATTTAAGCTGACATGATAGACATCTCAGAGTATTAGCATTCCAAGCAAATAGATTTATCTCTAGGCATAGTATGGTGTGTTACAAACCTTAATGAATCAAGGAAGAGAGCTAAAAAGAAGTCCTGGTCTTGACAATAGACTGTGATGTATACTTACACAAGAAAGATGGGCATTTAATTGCTCAGGAATTCCAATAGATCAAATAAGAATAATGACGCCCATCTAAGTAAGACAATGGTCAAGGTGCATAATTACTAGCAATAAGAACTAGGATTAACAAAATGGAAAGCCGAGAAGCAATATAACAAAAGAGTTGAAAGCAATGACTAATTTACCATAAAACCCTGAGGAAGAAGCAGAGTTAAAATTAGAAAGTAAAACACCCGATTAATACCAATCAAATTACAGAAAAACAAATTCACAAAAAAATACTAAATCCCAAATCTTGCAAAGACCTAACTAACTGCAAAGCTACATCATCTACCATTGCTTTATGAACCTCAAGCAAAACATCTTTAAGAACAATTTATTTATTAAGTTTAACACATTTGAATTGCCAAGAGCATGAGGATTTGACAAAAGTTATGTTTGAGAACCTGTGACTTTAAGGAGTCTAATGTCATAACTGATGCTTTTATAAATATATTGAAGACCAACTATTTTTCCCACCTTCTAAGCTTATAGAAGTTGATCTTCTTTTCATTTTCTTGCCCCTGTCAAGCTTCCCAATTTCATTTAATGTTAGCCTAAAGTACAGAATTGTGCTCTGAGGATGAACATCAAAGTTAATAAAAACTTGTAAGAAGATAAAAGTACCTCCACAAGAATATTCTTCATTTCCCTTAGCTTCCCATCAGTTATCCCTTGATTCAATTCCAATGATTCCTTTATATCGTCAACAACATCTTCTATTTGGTGCGTTTTATTTTCCAATTGAGACACTCGAGTGCTGAGAAACTCCACAGAGTGTAGCAATACGTCAACATGCTCCTTCATCTTTCTATCGATCTCAGAAATCAATGCTGCATTACTGAAAGCCCCAGCTTTCTTGGCGGAGAATTTTGTAGAATCGATGCAATCCATGGAACTCCAATCCTGTAGGTTATCACCCAAAACCAAAAACAAAGTGGTAAAAATACAAGCAGCTGGCTTAATCACAAAAGTATCACCTTTTTCTCATAAATATAACCTTGCCAGATGATAATTTTGACAAATAGTTCAACACAATACAAACTAAGCTAATTCAGTTAAACACAAAATACCAAATTCAACTTGCTACAAAAAACAACATAAAGTTGGGTACTTTTGTCAAATTTTCAACAAGGCATGAACAAACAAACCAAAGGATCATGGTATAATCTCTTATATCTCACAATTTCAATGAAATAGGAATCATATTTCCCAATATTTTCCCAGAAACCAAACAAAACATAGATAATCTCAACTAATGATAAAAAGAGAGAAACAGTACCGTAAGGCTAGTTCCATCACAATCTTTTCTGTGGAGAGAGCCAACAGTGTTGAACTCGAAGCCATGATCCCCATCTAGTACTTCTTGTTTATCATCATCGCCCAAGAAATTGAGGGACTGGGAATTGGAAAGTTCGGTGATTTGCTTATCCATGTACCTGGAAGTATCCATCTTTTTCTTGTTTTCTTTTAGCCAAAACAGAGAGAAAGAGACTGAATTATCCTGATATCAAACAGAAGAATTATGGGAATCTATTGAAGCTTGTGCTTGCACTTTGCAGCAGTCCTCTGTTCTGTGATGCTGTAGTGTTTTCTTTTGTTTTTTTTTTTGGTAAGAATATCTGTCATTTAATAATTACCTATATATAAAACTAAGCTAAAAGGGCATTAAAGAAATATTATTTCAAGCCCATTCAAATTATCATTCATGTTATTTTTAAAATATTTTTTATTTAAAAATATATTAAAATATTATTTTTTTAATTTTTTTAAAATTATTTTTAATATGAATACATAAAAATAATTTAAAAAAATTATAAAAATCTTTTTTTCGTATATACTTTTAAAATACAATGATAAACAATTAAATTTAAAAAAAATTCAAATATATTTTTAAAATACAATAACAAACAAGTATTATATAACTTCCAAAATAAAACCACTGAAAATCGAAATATTTTTACGTTAACAAGAACAATATGTTATGAAATTGGAATTTTATAGTAAAGAACATTATTATAATTATATTTGTAATTCTATGAATTCAATTGGATTATGTAGATATAAAAAATAAAAAATTAATATTAAAATCATTTTTTAAAATACTCATCTAGCTCCCTTTAAAAAAAAATCTTTGAAGAAATAAGCTGAAGATAATAAGAGTAATATAAAAATAAAATAAATTGAATCTTCGTAGAGAATTAGTTTCAATCAGCATGGAAATGAAATGTTTTAGGCTAAAATTGTGTTTTTGATATTTCTTTAGTAAAAGACTAGTTTGATGGGCCCGCACTTTGTTGCGGGCGGAGTAAATAATTTTTACAACTGTTCAGATTAAAATATAATATTTCTACATGTAAAGTTTGATATAATGAAACAGATAAAAATATCTTGTCATAACAACAGTAACATCGAAGTGCTAACTTCTAAAATTATCATCACTATTACTACCTCGAGAGAAAAAAAAGCAAGTAAGAATAAACAATAAAATTATTATTATTATTCTTAATATTAATATTATTATTGCGTTAATAAAAAAAACAAAATTAAATCAAAGACTAAAAGAAGCCTAAAAAAATTAACAAAAGAGCAAATAAAAAAATAAAAGATAAAACAAAAATAAAAATTATTACCTAAAAAAAATCATCTCACATGAAAATAATAAAAATTATCAAACTATACTGGAAAAAAAATTATTATCATTATTATTATTATGAAAGAATAAATAAATAAGTGAAAGATTAAAAAAATCGTAAAAACTTCAACAAAAGATCACACAAAAAAATAAAATAAAAATAAAAATTATTATTGTTATTACCGTCAAAACAATAAAAATTATCAAATTATTATGGAAAAAAAACCTAAAAAAATCAACAAAGGAGTAAGCTAGAAAAACAATTAAATTATTATTATTATTATTTTGTGTTAATAATAAAAGGAAAAAAAATTAAAGACTAAAAAAATCCTAAAAACTTCAACAAAACATCAAACAAAAAACTAAAATGAAAATAAAAATTATCATTGTTGTAATTGTTAAAAGAAATTTTTTTATCAAATTATCCCGAGAGGAAAAAAATATAAAAAACATTAACAAAAGAGTAAGTAAGAAAAAAAACATTAAATTATTATTATTATTATTATTATTATTATTATTATTATGTTAATAATGAAAAAAAATAAAAAAAATAAAAAATAAAAAAAACCATAAAAATCACTGTTCAAAAAACCATAAAAATCACACTATTAAAATTTACAATGTTTTCAGACACATAATCATCATCATTATTATTATGAAAGAATAAATAAATCAGTGAAAGATTAAAAAAATCATAAAAACTTCAACAAAAGATCAAACAAAAAAATAAAATGAAAATAAAAAATATTATTGTTATTACTGTCAAAACAATAAAAATTATCAAATTATCATGAAAAAACCTAGAAAACATCAACAAAGGAGTAAGATAGAAAAATAATTAAATTATTATTATTATTATTTTATGTTAACAATGAAAGGAAAAGAAATAAAAGACTAAAAAAATCATAAAAACTTCAACAAAACATCAAATAAAAAAATAAAATAAAAATAAAAATTATCATTGTTATAACTATTAAAAGAAAAAAAAATTATCAAATTATCCCGAGAGGAAAAAAACATAAAAAAAATTAACAAAAGAGTAAGTAAGAAAAAAACATATTAAATTATTATTATTATTATTATTATTATGTTAATAATGAAAAAAATAAAATACTAAAAAAACCATAAAAATCACTGTTCAAAAAACCATAAAAATCACTTTTCAAAAAACCATAAAAAAAAAAAATCACTGTTCAAAAAACCTAAAAATCATTGTTCAAAAAATTAAATAAATAAATAAAACAAAAAAAAAAGAAAAAAAAACACTATTGAAGTCTACAGTGTTTTCACTCACAATGTACAGTGAATTCCTAAAAGAAGTCTAAAAAATATTATTAATTATATTATTATTATTAATAAAAACCAGAAATAAATGAAAGACAAAAAAAATTGTAATAACTTTAACAAAATATGAGATAAAAAAATAAAATCAAAATTATTAGGCAAAAATATTAATCTAACTTGAAAATATATAAAAAAAAACCCCAAAAAAACTAAAAGACAGAGAAAATAAAAAAATATAATAGATGATAAAATAAAAATAAAAATTATTAGCTGAAAAAAATCATTAGGGGCTATAACCGTATTTAGCTATTTTAAAAAATATTAAAAAAAAGGTTGCGGCGAACCGGATGGGACTGGTCATACGCGCGCAATTACATCCGTGACCCTCAGCCTGAACCTTTTTTTTTAGGGTTAAAATCGTTAAAACACTGTTCAAAAAAAATACAATCAAAGAAAAAAAATCAATAATTTTAACAAAAAACCAACCAAAAAATGGAAAACAAATATAAGAAAAAATATAATTTGACGTCAAAATAAATAAATCAAAATAAAAAAAATCAAAAGAAATAAAAATGAAAAAAAATAAAAAAAAGAAATGAAAATTAAAATAAAAAAAGCAAAAAAAAAAATGAAAATTAAAAGCCTAGGCAGGGATCGAATCCTGCTCTCCATGCATAGTCAGGCGCCTTGCACAGGCAAGCGCTAGGCGCGCCTGTTTTCCAGTAAGCCACTGGCCTTTCTTTGTTATTTTCTGTGAAATAATATATAAGTATCATAAAAATAACGAATAAAACCTGATCACTGTTCAATAACGAAAAAAAAAAACACTATTGAAATCCACAGTGTTTTCTCTCACAATGCACAGTATTTTCCTGATCTCTTTTAGTTATATTTATAATATCATAATCATAATAATTATTGTTTCTTTAAAGAATTGAGGAGAGATACTTGTACTGTGTAGTTTGAGCGTCTATTTGGGGATGTGATTTTAGTTGTTTTTAAAATATTTATTACTTAGAAATATATTAAAATAATATTTTTTTTATTTTTTAAAAATTATTTTTGACTTCATCATATTAAAATGATATAAAAGACCAAATATTTAATTTAAAATAAAAATAAAAAATTTTCATTTTTTTTTTAAATTTAAAATGCAATGCTAAACACGGTTTTTTTAAATCTCTTAATGAAAAATAAATATTTAACTAATTAGACCATAATATATATTTAATACTTTCCAATTTTTTCTTTGGCATGGACTCTAACTTCAATTTCTTCATCTTGGCTTTCTCATAAAGCATTTAAATTTTAAATGGGAAGAAAATAATGAAAATAAATTGGTAAAGATGATTATCATATTCATAGTTAGTATAAGGGGCCTTTCATAATTTTATGAATCCTAGTAACTAGTGAGATGATCTTCTTTATATATATATATATATATGAACGACTTAGGTGATGTTTGAATATGTTAGTGAAATTGTTTTTCAAAATATTTTTTTCATAAATGCATCGAAATGATTATTTTTTTATTTTTTTAAATTATTTTTAACTTCAGCAAGTGAAAATGATCTAAAAACATCAAAAAATATTAATTTAAAATAAAAAAAATCATTTTTTTTTCAAAAATATATCAAATAGGATCTAAATTGATTATTCTATGATGTTAAATCAACCAAGAAAAATCTGACGAGATCAATGATTGTGGAGATACCTCATCACTTTTATTATATTTCATCAAGTCTTGTGCTAGTAGGTGCTTTTTTGTTTTATTTTGGATTTGTTTAGTTTGATTTGAAATTCATTTCCATGCCTATGGACTTAATTATGTTTGCTTATTGTATTTTAAAATATTTTAAAAAATATAAAATATTTTTATTTTTATATTTTTAGCAATTTTGTAAAATATCAGATCTTGGGCTTAAATTGTAAGTTTTAATCTCGGTATTAAAAATATTTTGTTTTCTCCAAAATTTCAATAAAAAAAAGTTCCAAAAGGATCATTTGAAAACACCCTTAGATTTTAAAAATACAACAAATGGAGTGCTAAAATTTGAATTTTAAAACAATTAGGTTTTGATCCAATGAGATGAAGAATCAAAAAGAGATCTATTTTGAGCTGGAAAAACAATCAGATAACAATGCAACTTACTTTAAATAGAGTATGGTTTATTAGGAGTGATGTTTTTTTTTCTTAATTAACAAGTCCTTTTACTCAAACTCTCACAAACCATTAGATTTTCTAATGAAGGGTGGCGACTCTTAAAATTATATAATCATGATTATATAAAAACTCTTTTCACGTACTCTTCCATGATGTCATGTGAAAAACATCATCACAACAATGAATAACTGGATTAGTTGATTATAAAATTTGAGGGTCAAGTTAGTATTCCATTCAAGAAGGATGACCACAAAGATTGAAGAAGAAATAGATCATGGAAAAATGACCTACTCTATTGTTTTGATGATTTAGCTTAAAGGAATGAAGTATAATTGGAAATGGACTCTAGAGTAAGTATTTGAAACCATATAAATCCACATTAAAGATTAATATCTTGTCATGTTAATTCTTGTCACAAGTTTTTTTACAAGATTGTTAAGAATGAACTTTTGCAATTACTTGAAATACTAATTAATAGGAAAGATTTGTATATTATTTTGTAACCAATGGCAATGAATTGTAATATTTTTTAAGTTTTCCTTTTGGTATGTAAATTGAAGTATTTGAAATTTAAGGTCTTATTAGAGAAGAGCTTGTATTTTTAAGTGAAATTGTTTTCATCTTATATTGTTTCCTTAATTCAAGTTTTACATTTTTTTAATAGCATAATAAATAGTGTATGTAAGCATGAAATGGTAGAATGTTACTGGAGCATAGATGATATATGATCCCATATAAATTGGATTATGAATGAGATAGATTTAAGTAAATTAAATTAATGACAATATTTTGGATTGTTATATATTAAAGGAAAATTTGTAGAGATTTTTATACGAATACAAAATAAAAATTCTTTAATTTTTTCAATAATAATTTGATCTATCATCAGAAATTAATATAAAACTTAAGGTCATTATAGTTGATATCAGAGCTTTGGTTTGATTCATGAGACTTGAATTATGATTTGATATGCTTTAATAAGTATTGATATGATTCAGTGATGATCAAAATAATTAAAAAAATACTAAAAAATTAATTTAAAAAATAAAAGATTAAAAAAATTACATGCATCAATTCTTCACAAAGGGCCAAAAAGGTGTGGCTTAGAAACTAGAAGAGGTAGGGCAGTTAGACCCTCACCATTGACACATGGCAATTAGTGTTGACTTTGTAGAATAAGTTAGCTAGAATTCAATTAGTATTAGTATCAATCAGTTAGGAATCTGTTAATATTAGTTGAATTGTTTGTTATTAGTTTGTTAGTAGAAAATAAGGCTTATAATGAATGCTATAAATAGGCTTTGATAGCCTGTAAATAGGGGGTTTTTGCTTTGAGACAAACAGTGGAAAACTCTATAATTTCTTTTGCTGCAATTGTGAATTTCATAACAATTGAATTCAATAATTAGTATCAGAGCCTGGGGGGGCTGATTGGGAAAGAGAGAGTGAGAAACACAGAGAGTTAGAGAGAGAGGGAAACAAAGAGGGTAGTGAGTAACCACTATGAGAGAGAAACCCACAGAGAAGAAAATACAATCACTGAGAAATGTCTAACTCTGAGCAATTCGTGCAAGCTTCTATCCCCAAATTTACTAGATACTATGATCATTGGTCCATGATGATAGAGAATTTTCTAAGAAGCAAGGAACTATGGAACTTGGTGGAGGAAGGAGTCCCAACTGTGATGCGAAGAAGCACACCAACCAAAGGGCAAAGAAAGACTGTAGAAGAAGCCAGACTCAAGGATTTGAGGATAAAGAATTTCTTGTTCTCTGCCATTGACAGAGAAATTATAGAGACAATTCTTGATAAGGGAACAACAAAAGCTATTTGGGAATCAACGAAACAAAAGTATCAAGGCTCAACAAAAGTAAGAAGAGCACAGTTGCAATCACTGAGGAGAGAATTTGAATTATTGAGCATGAAGGAAGAAGAGAGGGTTGATAAATATATGTCAAGAACCCTAACTGTGGTGAACAAGATGAAAATGCATGGAGAGAAGATACAACCAAGCACTATGGTGGGTAAAATTCCGAGATCAATGATTCCTAAATTCAATTATATTATATGTTCAATGGAGGAATCAAATGATCTAGATACTATGAGTATTGATGAACTACATGGAAGCCTTCTGTCCCCTTGCACTTTTTTTCTATAACTGGACTTCCTTTTTTTTTTAATAAACGAGGTGGCCGAGACAACTTACACGCACCATGACTAATCTTCGTACCCATCTTTTTTTTTTCAATTATATTTTTTTTTTGTTTTTCTATAACCGGGGTGTCCTGGTTAGTTTTTTTTTAATATTTTTTTAATTGGGTTTCTTTTTTTGTGTTTTTTAACCAAAGTATCTGTGACAAGTTACGTGCGCCACAATTAATCTCCGAATCCATTTTTTAACATTTTTTCACTGATTTTTCCCCCACGTATACATTTTTTTATAATTGTGATGCCTGGGACAACTTACACGCACCGTGAATAATCCCCAAACCTATCTTTTTGATTTTTTTCTGTTTTTTTCGCACTTATAATTTTTTCTTTTATAAACAGGGTGTCCGGGTCAACTTACGGGAACTACTACTATTATTTCATAAAATAGCTAAAGGATATTGCAATTTCAAACAGTAATGAACAATTATTTCAATTGTGGTTTTCGTTATTCATTACCATTTGAAAAAAAAAATTCTTTTTTTATATTTCTTACATAATTCTTATTTTTGTCCATATATATACATGCTCTTAGTTTTTGTTTTAATGTTTTTACTCCTCTCTTATTAAGAATTTTTTTAATTTTTAAATTTTAATTTGTGTTGGTAATCATTTTAAAAACAATATTTGTTATTATTTCTCTTTCTTTTTATTCTTCAAGTTAAATAATTTCTTTAAATATAATCATATTTATTTTTTGTAAATATTGTTAGGTATTGAATTTTCTAATTATTACAGATAAAACATTCAAAATAATGATAATTATTATTTGTAAGTTTTATTTTCTTTTAAATATGTTAGACTAATTATATATATATATATATATATATATATATATATATATATATATATATATATATATATATTGTTTTTCTTTAATATCACTTTATTTGAAATATCATTAAATATTATTATAAAAATAAAAAATTATGGAATTTTTTTCTTAACAATAGTCTAAATATATATTTTTATTATTTCTTTGTTATTAAGGTTCTTTTATGTTTACATTTTAATTTTTGTTGGTAGTCATTTCAAAAATGATATTTTTTATTTTCTGTTTTTTTTATTCTTTATTTCATTTTTTTTTAAATCTAATAATATTTATTTTTATTTTTCCATTTATTTAGTTTTTTAATACTGTTAGGTGTTAAAATTTCTTATTATTATAGATAAGACATTAAAAATAATGATAATAATTATGTTTTTCTTATAAATATGTGAGACCTATTTATTATTATTCTAAAATATTTTTAATATGATAATATGAATAATAAATTTTACAATTAATTTCCTACATATAAAAAAAATAATTTATAACGGATTTTATCAAAAGATTTTTAGTAGTAGTAATATTCAATTATTTTTTAGTTGAAAAACCATATATTTCTAACAGATTTTATCAATTATAATTTTACTCATTGAATATCAAAATAAAAAAATATAATATATATAAAATCAATTAATTTTTTATATAAATAAAAAAAACCAGTGCATCACACGGTAATTTGCTCGTGTTAGCTAATCAGGGTTGGCGATTGCTGCAAGATGGTGAATCCCTATTAGCTCGTGTCCTCAATGCTAAATATTTTCCGAGCTCCAGTTTCTTTCAAGCATCTGGTGGTAGCTGTTCATTATAATCTACTACAACCATTAATGGGAAAAGCTAGCATTATAAAATTATTGGAATATCAAATCTAGTCATCAAGTTAGTAAAAATCTAAGAGTATTATACACACGCACGCACGCCCGCACACAGACATATAGTACTGGAAATGCTGTCATCAAAATTTCCTATACTGTTGTTAGAAAACACAGCAAAAACACTTCCTATACTATTAGACAGTATTCTATGTCTATATTTATTAACTTTTTCCTATATAGTGCTGGCTATGGTTTTTGCTACGTGTGTGTGCATATATATATATATATATATATATATATATATATATAGTTTTAGAACTTTTTGCGAACTAGCTTCATACATTCAAGACGATTCTTTGCTGCATTGTTTGAGTAAGTTTAAGGTTCTGTGGACTTTTTGGTTGGTAGCATATAATTTGGCTAAATTCTTCTCTGCTGTCAATATTTAGCGAAATTGCATGCATGTAATTAAGGAATTAATTTCACTTTTGCATGTCCAGAATCCATTTAATTACTATTTTTTATTTCAATTATTCATTCTAATTTATTCTCCAAGAAGAAAAAAAGAAGTTATTATTCACTTTTCCTCTTGTTAATTAGCTAACAAAGCTCTTCTTCTTCTTCTTGTCTGTTTTCCTGGAAGATTGTAAACTGGCTTGAAGACAGAAGAGCAAATTATGAAATCAGGGCTGCCTGAGGCTGTAATATTTGTATTCGTCGCTATGATACTCCTGACAGTCTTGTGGTCGATCGTTCGTTGCTCGGAAGATCAAGATACAAGGTCTGGTACGCCCTAGCTGACGTGGCAACAGATCCACGACGAGCAGCAGATTCTAGAAACAGAAAAACTAATGCAAGTACTGTGATCGATCGGCCACAAGACCAAATTGTATCTGAAAACTTGTTTACGTTCTCTGTAAATTCTCCGACATCTGTGCAAGTCCATTAGCTGTTGTGGGCTGATCATTGTTTTATAAATAATATTACTAGAAGCGTGGAATTTTTTTGTTGATAATACAATTAAACTCACACGACTAGGTAAATTTCAAAAAAAAAAAAAAAAACCCGACTTCTTGAGTGACGAGATTTTTTAACCAAACTATAGAAGAGTTAATACGATGTAAATTGATTGATTTAATGAGTTTATAAGGGTTTAGAGAAAAACTTGAATGATTGGCAAAAACATAGATAAATTTATAAAAATATATATATTAAAACGATAATATATTATACAATCCTAGTCACATGCCACTCAATTCATGAATTTAATTAAGTTTAATAAAAAATATATTAAAAAGATTATTAAATTAATTATATTTTAAAAATTAGATGCCTGTAAAATCAAGCATCCGTCATCAAAATAGATGTCTATTTGAGACTATGACAACCCTAAACAAAGCAAGAAAATAAGCATTCACAAATTTTCCAACCAATTCAACATTAATGGATAACATTGAAAAGAATATATATATATTTTTTAATTATTATAGACCTAAAGTAAAAGATGAGATTGTCTATGAGATGATGATTAAGCCTCTAAAATCAAGCTTTAAAAGTGATTTCTTTTAAACAAAAAAAAAACCTCAAACCTAAGTTCAATGTTGTTTTGCATTTATAGATATTATGGTGACTTAGCTTAGCAAAAAACAAATAATAAAACAGACAGCTAATCAATTAAAACATGGCTAATCCATAATATTTCAAGGAGAGTGAATATGAAAATCATTTTGAAAAAAAATAAAATTAAACCCATACTAATTGATTCATCTTTTAGACCTAGGTTAATATTTTAAATTCACAACCCATGGAATTGAAAATCTAGGTTCAATTAAAAATCTAAATTATGAACTAGTTTAATGTCAAATAATAAAATTGAACAAAAAGATTTCAAAGTAAGAAACTAACCAAATGGAAAAAGAAAAAAAATAAGGAGCATCAAATATGAAATGAGAAAGAAATTAAAAGTTGAAATTAAAAAGGATGACAAATTCAAAAACTATCTTAAATAAAAAAATCAAAAGAGTGAACACCATATCTAATAAAAATATTCTCAAAGAACTAGCCACATTTTAGATGATTTTTTATTAAGAGTTTTTGTAGAAAAATAACTATGTTGTTGTGACCACTCTGTTGTAATTTAAACTTTGTTGCAACTTAGATTTTATTTCTAGCTTGGTTTTTTACAATATTCAATTATTCCATCTATATTATTTTATTTATGGAATGTTATAGGATTAATGTTCACCTTTATTGGATCCTAAAGGTCACCATTTTTATGTAAAACTCTCATCATACTTGGAAGTGTTACTTTCCTAGTCAAATGAGAAGCCTAGTCTCATCATACATCTTGTGTCCTAATTTTTACATTCAACAAGAATTTATTTGATAAATAATCCTTCATAAGAGTTGTATTCCTTGATGTATAAATGAATTTTGACTCTTAAATCACATGATTCCAATATTTTAGGCTCAAGCTATGCTCATTTGAATGGAGGTTAGAGCTGCTCCCGATGTAATTTACTGACGGCATTTTTTCTGCTGGTATTGCCGTTGATATTTCACAATTTTCTAGTAGTGCTTGTTAGCTAAACAGGGATGGCGATTGCTGCAAGATGGTGAATCCCTATTAGCTCGTGTCCTCCATGCTAAATATTTTCCGAGCTCCAATTTCTTGCAAGCATCTGTTGGTAGCTATTCATTATAATATACCACAAACATTAATGGGAAAAGCTAGCATTATAAAATTATTGGAATATCAAATCTAGTCATCAAGTTAGTAAAAATCTAAGAGTATTATATATATAGTATTGGATATGCTGTCATCAAAATTTCCTATACTGTTGTTAGAAAACACAGAAAAACACTTCCTATACTACTAGACAGTATTCTATGTCTATATTTATTAACTTTTTCCTATATAGTGCTGGCTATGGTTTTTGCTACGTGTGTGCGCATATATATATATATATATATATAACGTGTGTGTGCATATATATATATATATATATATATATATATATATATATATATATATAGTTTTAGAACTTTTTGCGAACTAGCTTCATACATTCAAGACGATTCTTTGCTGCATTGTTTAAGTTTAAGGTTCTGTGGACTTTTTGGTTGGTAGCATATAATTTGGCTAAATTCTTCTCTGCTGTCAATATTTAGCGAAATTGCATGCATGTAATGAAGGAATTAATTTCACTTTTGCATGTCCAGAATCCATTTAATTACTATTTTTTATTTCAATTATTCATTCTAATTTATTCTCCAAGAAGAAAAAAAGAAGTTATTATTCACTTTTCCTCTTGTTAATTAGCTAACAAAGCTCTTCTTCTTCTTCTTGTCTGTTTTCCTGGAAGATTGTAAACTGGCCTGAAGACAGGAGCAAATTATGAAATCAGGGCTGCCTGAGGCTGTAATATTTGTATTCGTCGCTATGATACTCCTGACAGTCTTGTGGTCGATCGTTCGTTGCTCGGAAGATCAAGAAACAAGGTCTGGTACGCCCTAGCTGACGTGGCAAAGATCCACGACGAGCAGCAGATTCTAGAAACAGAAAAACTAATGCAAGTACTGTGATCGATCGGCCACAAGACCAAATTGTATCTGAAAACTTGTTTACGTTCTCTGTAAATTCTCCGACATCTGTGCAAGTCCATTAGCTTTTGTGGGCAGATCATTGTTTTATAAATAATATTACTAGAAGCGTGGATTTTTTTTGTTGATAATACAATTAAACTCACACGACTAGGTAAATTTCAAAAAAAACAATAAAAAAAACCCGACTTCTTGAGTGACGAGATTTTTTAACCAAACTATAGAAGAGTTAATACGATGTAAATTGATTGATTTAATGAGTTTATAAGGGTTTAGAGAAAAACTTGAATGATTGGCAAAAATATAGATAAATTTATAAAAATATATAAATTAAAATGATAATATATTATACATTCCTAGTCACATGCCACTCAATTCATGAATTTAATTAAGTTTAATAAAAAAAATATTAAAAAGATTATTAAATTAATTATATTTTAAAAATTAGATGCTTGTAAAATCAAGAATCGGTCATAAAAATAGATGTCTATTTGAGACTATGACAACCCTAAACAAAGCAAGAAAATAAGCATTCACAAATTTTTCAACCAATTCAACATTGATGGATAAAATTGAAAAAAAAACATTTGTTTCAATTATTATAGACCTAAAGTAAAAGATGAGATTGTCTATGAGATGATGATTAAGCCTCTAAAATCAAGCTTTAAAAGTGATTTCTTTTAAATAAAAAAAAAACCTCAAACCTAAGTTAAATGTTGTTTTGCATTTATAGATATTATGGTGACTTAGCTTAGCAAAAAACAAATAATAAAACAGACAGCTAATCAATTAAAACATGGCTAATGCATAATATTTCAAGGAGAGTGAATATGAAAATCATTTTGAAAAAAAATAAAATTAAACCCATACTAATTGATTCATCTTTTAGACCTAGGTTAATATTTTAAATTCACAACCCATGGAATTGAAAATCTAGGTTCAATTAAAAATCTAAATTATCAACTAGTTTAATGTCAAATAATAAAATTGAACAAAAAGATTTCAAAGTAAGAAACTAACCAAATGGAAAAAGAAAAAAAAATAAGGAGCATCAAATATGAAATGAGAAAGAAATTAAAAGTTGAAATTAAAAAGGATGACAAATTCAAAAACTATCTTAAATAAAAAAATCAAAAGAGTGAACACTATATCTAATAAAAATATTCTCAAAGAACTAGCCACATTTTAGATGATTTTTTATTAAGAGTTTTTGTAGAAAAATAATTATGTTGTTGTGACCACTCTGTTGTAATTTAAACTTTGTTGCAACTTAGATTTTATTTCTAGCTTGGTTTTTTACAATATTCAGTTATTCCATCTATATTATTTTATTTATGGAATGTTATAGGATTAATGTTCACCTTTATTGGATCCTAAAGGTCACCATTTTTATGTAAAACTCTCATCATACTTGGAAGTGTTACTTTCCTAGTCAAATGAGAAGCCTAGTCTCATCATACATCTTGTGTCCTAATTTTTACATTCAACAAGAATTTATTTGATAAATAATCCTTCATAAGAGTTGTATTCCTTGATGTATAAATGAATTTTGACTCTTAAATCACATGATTCCAATATTTTAGGCTCAAGCTATGCTCATTTGAATGTATAATGTAAAAGCTGAATCCTACTATGAGTAGGATTTTAACATTATTTTACAGGTATGATTAGAGGTCTAAACAAACTCAAATTTCTTCTTATAATGCCTTATTGAAAAGATTTACATTTGTATTTTAACTTTGATTTGGCGTATATTAACATTCTGAAATTATGATTCAATAAAAAAATATATCACAAGAATCAACATCTGAAACATAAAATGCAAAAATTCTTATCTTTTAACAATTAGTTCACAAAATATATTAGATATGCTAAAAAAAACATTAAAAAGGATAACATAAAAGGAATAAACACACACATACATTTATAGTGCTTATCATAAGACATAAAGATATCAAGCTTTTCTTATCCAAGTAGTTTAAAATTAAAGATTTAGGTCAACTCAAATATTTTCTTAACATAGAAGTTGTAAGATCAATGAATGAAACCAACCTACCACAAAGAGATATGCAATGATTAGATAACATTATGTTTTTAGGTTCCAACCATCCTTGTTTCCTATGGAGTAAAATATTTCATTGATACAATCAGATAGGAAGATATTGGAAGATGCATTAGTAGAAGACTGATTGGAAAACTTATATATCTGAAAGCAACAAGATCAAACTTGCTCTACTTTATACATGTTCTAAGTAATTTAATGGATAAACCACACGAAATTTATCCAGATACGGCATATAAGGTGCTCATATACTTCAAACAAGTACCTGGATAAGGAATTCTACTGCAATCTAGAGATTTACTAAAATTAACAATATTTTATTATGCTGATTGGACTTGTTGTAAGGATACAAGATTGATCACATGATATTGCATTTTACTTGGTAATGCCACCAATATCTTGGAGAACCAAGAAGAAGACAATTGTATTGCATTCAAATGCAGAAGCAAAATATCGATCCATGACTATTACATGTTGTGAAATCACATGACTGAGGAATATTTTGAAGGACTTAAGGGTAAGTCATCCACAACTAGTAATGTTATTTTGTGATAATCAAATATCAATACACATGGCTTCAAGCTTGGGGTTCCATGAACAAACCAAGCATGTAGAAATTGATTGTCATTTGGCATGTAAGAAAATCCAAGAAATAATGATTGACCAACTTGTATTCAAAAAAATAATTAACCAATATATTTGCTTACTAAATTTGAACTCCACACAATTTGAAGTCTTCTTTTATAAGTTAGGTGTCATTAACATAAATTCCAATTTTAGAGGAAATGCTAAAGGAAAACTAATCCAAGAAAATTAAGTGGAGAAATCTATAGAATAAAACTGTTGTCACTATCAATTAATATAGATTTATTTTTTTCCTTACTTGTAAACAAATCAAGATTAATTATAGAAAGTAGAATATAATTTTGATTCAATGAGAATAATATAAAGGGGTGTTTTTTTTTAATTCATGTACTATAACAGTAAAAAAGAAAAGAAAAAGAGAGAGGCTATTAGCATGAGAAACTACTGCTGAATTTATTTATGGAATGTACGATTTTTTCATTGCTAATTATAACAATTTTTCAATAGATCATTTATAATTGATTTAATTTTTATTTAAATCTCCATATAAAAATAAAACTATACTTGTTTTTTTTTTTTTTTTTGTATGAAAGCATTTTCAAGGGAATAGCTAAAAGGACAAAACAGAAAGATTTAACTATCATCCTTCATTTTCGTAACTCTAGGAGAAAAGCAAATTGAAGAGTTAAAATAATATTTCTAAGTTGAAGATCTATTCTTATATATTGATCAAAAGAGTAAAAAATTTGTTTAATATTTCTATGTAAAAAAATAATTTTGATTGTATTTATATTAGTTATTTATTATTAATAAATAGTTATATCAATATTATATATATTAAAATAAAATAGGATTTTCTAAATGACTTTTTTCTTCATTGGAGTACATATATATAAAATATTATATTTATACTATTTAAAAAGTTATATTACTAGTTTAGCTTATCTAAATAGTTTTTTTCTATGAAAATGCTCTAAGAAATCATATAAGAGTAATAAAAAAAAGTCAAATAGAAATCCTTATAAAATATAGGTATGGGAAATGGTTATCTCAAATTCTCTTTGTTTATTTACTTGTTATTTACTACAACATCATCATAAACTCTTTTTTTAAAAGAAATAAAATAAAATTGAATGACAACTTATGAAATTAGAAAATTAGTAATTATTTTCTATATAGCATGAAAATAATTTTTTTTAGAGAATATACACTAAATAAAATTAGAGAATATACCAAATGAAAAATTCAAATGAAAAAGTTTTATACAAGGATGGTTGAGAATATTAGCAATTATTTTTTAGAAAAATATTGTTATATATATATATATATAGATTAACATATTGAAATAACTTAAAAACATGCAAAAACAAATTAATTGAAAACAAACAGATCAAAAATACTCTTACAACATAATAGACAAATGGGTCAAGTTAAGAAGTGGTCTCAGCATATTACTCCTTTCCACTTGGGCCATAACTAAGCCCAATATACTTCTCACTAATCCGTCTTTATTTATGAATTTCGGATCGCATTGCCTATTGCCTCAACCCTTTCTTTATCAGACGAAGAAGAAGAAATGGGAATGGCAAGTAGGAGTATGGGATTGAAGGAAATAGGAGAAACGTTGAAGAAAGCAAAATCAAGATGGTACTCCCTTCACATGGCAGCTGCCTCTCATGCCATCGCTCAAAGAATCCCATTAGTTGATTTCATACTTGAAGTCAGAGATGCCCGGGTAATGCTAATAATGTCATTAACTGCGCACCACACCAACTGTTTGATGAGATGTCTGAATTAATTTGTATATATACTTTTCTTTTAGATTCCTCTGTCATCCCACTATCAGTTGTTGAGCAACTTCCCGCCTTCCTCTCTTCGCCGGATTATAGTAATGAACAAGACCGACCTTGCTAATCGTTCCCAACTCAAGGAGTGGACCAAGTATTTTGAACAACAAAACTGCATTTCTTATGGAGTGAATTCCCATAACAAGGAAAACGTCAAAGAGGTTACTTTTTCTGTTCTTCACTCCATGCATTTTGCTCTTCTCTCTCTCCCTCTCCCTTTCTTTTTACGCCACATTACGCAGTTCCTGATGGATGCTACAATGCCACGTTGTTACGTCGGATCACTTCCCGCAGTTCCTCAATTTCTTACAAGCCCAAGTTAGAGAATTGAAAAGGACTGGTCATTCCGGTCATGCCACTACAATGATGATAATTGGAATACCTAATGTTGGTAAGTCGGCTCTTGCCAACTCTTTGCATCAGCTTGGGAGGATTAGTGCTGCGGGTAATTTAACAATCCGATTTCTTATTTTCATTATCTGCAATGGAAAATTTTGAACACATCCAAGTTTCTGAGAATATTGGCTTTCGTAGAGAAAGGAAAGTTGAAACATGCAACGGTGAGTCCTCATCCCGGAGAAACAAAAAATATTAGCAGCTTGAAGGTGAGTATCCTTTGCTTGCAGTGTGACATTCTTTGTGGCCAGGAAACCAAGGATGGGGAATGGAATTTTGAATCAAACAACTATTTGTGATTGAAATTGATTTCTGGGATGTACTCTTTAATTCAGAAAACCCAGGAAACTGTTGCTTGAAAGCTTGTATCCAACACTTTTTGTAAAAAAAATTAACAGGGCATGTCATTTTAAGTTTTCAAATACTACTGTGACAACACTTCTGTTTTTTAAGTTTATATAAATTAGGGCATTATTTGACATATGATTCTTATATGTTCCCCATGAAAACAATTTTGATCATTGTTTTTTTTTCTTTTTCTTTTTGCTTTCAGAAATACGGTTTAAGAATAAGGGACAGTAACCAAATAGGTCTCCAATACCCACTTTCCCATGCTTAACTGTTCCTTCCATTTATTTGCATCAAGTTGTCAACTTATTATTGAAATTTGACTCTCATTTTCCAGATTGCTAGCCATCCCAATATTTATTTATTGGATACCCCAGGAATTTTACCTCCCCAGATTCATGACTCTGAAGTCTGCTCCAAGCTAGCTTTAACAGGTACAACTATGCAAACCCTTTCATTCTGCCGTACAAATGAGTGATATGTTTGTCCACTGGTTGCTTCAAACTTAAAATCATTATGAAACCCTCTTGATCAGCTTATCCATATGGTTTTATAAATTAGGATTGTGAGATACTTTTGAATTTTCAAATTTTTCCACAATCTCAGCTGAGGTTTTTATTTGCCTTAAAACAGGAGCAATTGAAAACTTGGTTGGGGAAAAAGAACTTGCTCGATATTTTCTTGCCATTTTCAACACAAGTGATGGATATAAGAAATGGGAAAGGTTATCCACACACGGAAATGACATATCATTTACAGGGCAGGACGTTGAGGGCTCAAGTGGCTCAAAGTTAGACATGAAACAAAGAAGGCAATATCCCTCTGATCACACGCAGGTATTGATATTTGGTATCTTCAAAAATTTATTTATTTATAAGTTGTAATTCAACCTCTTTTTTTTATCTGTTTTTGTTCTTAAAAAAAGAAGCTTATGATGATGTTGTAGTAAATTACAGTGCAAGTGTTCTTCTAGGAAATAAATGCAAGAGAGAGGACTTCAAGGGATTATAAGAACTTGACTGCTGTAGTCCTGAGGACTGATGGGGAAAGGCTACTCTAGCTGTAGGAGATTAAAGAACCAAAAATAAATAATAAGTAAATAAATAGAGAAAATAAATTGGATACAAATAGAGATAACCATTTTCCATACCTGTACTTTATCAGGATTTCTATTTGACTTTCTTTAAATTTTCTTGTTCGACTTCTCATACAATAAAATAAATGATCAATCAAGTATATTGGTTTTAGAAATACATTCTCAAGGGTCTTTCATTTATCCGATGTTTAATAGAAATGGCCAATATAATTTGGTGTGCAATTATGATGTAAATTAATTATTTGGATAAATAGTTCTGTGCCTCTGTAGAAGGGGGATCTGAAGATTTGTTGTCTTTACTCTTTCCTTGTTCATCGAAACTTTTAAAATGTTCATTATTTTTTTTATCTTCTTGTGATGATCATCATAAAAGAAATTGTATGATCCACTGCAGCGATTCCCTCTTCGTTCTGCTTTCCTGATCTATAAGTAGATGTTCTGCTCTCCTGATCTATAAATGGTAGTCTGTAAAGCATGAATCCATGACATCAGTCCAGCTGTAGCCTCGCATACTATAATTGTGTAATCTAACAGTAATCCCAGAAAAATTATCAGTCCTATCTATGTACATCAAGCAATTATATGACTAGTTTATGACATCGTTTCATTTTGTTTCTTCCTATTCTGAGGATGACATTTATTATTGTTATTGTAGGATTTCATGGTGAATAGGGTACGTCAGACTCTGCTTGAATCTATTTCTTGTTTAGATGGAAATGTACAAAATGAGAAGGACTTGGAGGAGCTAATTGAAGTGCAATTCACAGCGTTGAGAGAAGCTTTCCTGCTTTCGTTGGAACCAGGCAATGATTCTCAAACCAAGATTTCAGCTAAGTTGCTCAATCTTTATCGTACTGGGAGGCTTGGACATTACACTTTAGATCCTCTTCCTTTGTAAAGTATATTTTCCAAGCTTGTATATAGCAACAAGAAACAGAAGGTTTGAATGGACGTAAAAATTTTGGGTCTTCAGTTCTACCGTTACTGCTGCTTCTGAACTTTGCTTCTGTTTTAACAAGCTCTATGACTCCAATTATGTATGGAATAAGCATCTAATCCAATAACTAGGATTATTAAGTAATAACGAGTGGATATTGAAAAATTAAAAATAAAATTAATATATAAAATATTTATAAATAAAATTAAACTTTATCATGGTGTGTCAAATTGGGAACGAGAAAAGAAATCTTTATAGGCTGATAATTAATATGCTTAAAATTCATAATCTGAAATTCATAAAAACATGCACTTGATGTTACACAAAATATAAACAACTTATTTAATGAATTATCACATTCATATATCTAACTTCATTATTTATTAATTATAGTATAAAGGATCATCACTAAGAGCCGTAATTGAATCAATTTCGAGAAGCTTGACAACTAATATTTCTAGTTCACGCCATTAGTTCCCAAACCAGGAAACTAAATCAATTTTTAATCTCAGTCATCAGACATGCTGATGCCATTAGTTTCCAAACCAAGAAAATAATAAATTAAAGTCTCATTTCCAATTCATTATATACTTCGGACACAATGGATATGCTTGTGGTCATGCAAAAACCAAGAATTAAAATATCATCAGTTTAACGAGGCATAAGATGTCTACCTCAAGTCTATGCTCAAGTGGGAATTCCTTCTTGCTGAACGAATCTCAAGACCCCTCTTGTACAAGTAGAGGCAACACTTGACGAAAATCCAGTTAAATTCCATTCCAAATCAAATTTTACAACATGGTAAAAATACAATATTTCCCATATTAAATCATTCTTCATTTATTTATCCTTCAACACATGCACACATTTTAAAATTCACATAAATTCCCCTTCGAAATTTCCCAACATCACCTTTATATGTACACTTACATAAACATATACATGTACATGTACAAGACTACATAAAATAATGAATTTGCTTTCCCACGTTTTCGCATTGTTGGCCAAACCTAGGGTATAAACAAAGAGGCTTGATTCTTTTCTTTCATTGTTATGTTCCATTCAATTACCCCCCATTATATTATCATAAAACACATGCCTAATATTGTAGTCTGTCTAAGCCTTTTCCTAGGAATCCATTTTTGTCGTAAAACCCTTTTTTTAGTTAACTTGTTTTTATTTCTCCTTTCTTGGTTGAATATAGCCAAGGAAAACACCAAAAGTCCCTTTTTAAAACTTTTCCCATAATTCTTCCAATAGCATACATTATGCTTTCCAAAATCAACACAAATCTTATAAAAACAATTCAAAACAACAATTTTGGCATCTTAGATGAGGGTTGGTTGTCCTTGCCAAGGATCGGTTCCTCTTCTCAATATTTGCACAATTAATCTTTCATATAAATTCATATGTTCATCTATCCATCCCTCCGCAACTAGAACTCCCACATGAACAGTTTTTCATTGTATACATTGGTGTATTTTTTCATCCTCAACCACTAAAACATGTCTTGTTCATTTTCCAACACTCTTAGAAACACGGGTTTAGTTATTTGTAATAATCAACTTCATTGAATACTCTCAGTACCCATTTTTATTTCTTTTTTGGTTGAATATGTCACAAAAAATAAGGGTGAATTTTCTTCTTCATTTCTTTCCATTAACTCATTACCCAATTATTTTTCATGTCAATGGATAACATTAGAGCATAAGAACATCATTTCAAACAATTAAATTCATAACTCTCTTTTTTTTCACAATCCTATTATACTCTACATTTAAAGAAAATCACATGTTCATCTAATATAAGTTCTTTGAATAAGTTTCTTACCTCAATGAATAACAAGTTAAGTAGAAATGGTAAGAGCACACAAGATTTTCTCTTTCTTCTTCTTTTCTTCAACTTCACAATTCTAACTCCATTTTTATAATGACAATTATTTGTTATCTACACATTGTCACCTCACTTCTTGACCTCTTACACATTGGCTACTGGACCCTTGTTATTTACATATTCGATTATTTTTACCTTATGTATTATATTATAGCCCTATAAGGTTTTTTTCTCTATAATTAAATATTATCTTTATTTTTTCTTTTCTTGAATTTTACCCCTTTTTATATACTTTAGGTTTCATTTTTTCTTCCTTTGAGTCAATTCATTTTATTACTAGGTATAATTTTATTTGATAATTTTAATAGCCTAAAAATTCCAGTCAGGGGTTTACATTCTCATTTTCTTTGCAAAAACCTCATCCTTGAAATTTGGATTTTATACCTAACTAAATTAACATTTCAAGATATTTCCTTTGCATTTTTTTATTTTCTTTCTTATGTTTCTTCCTTGATTTGGGAGCTTTTTCATAATAGTTTTATCATGGTTGTCTTTTTGTTCCTCAGTTCCTTCTCGCTTCGATCTAACACCCTTATCAATATTACTTCTAACACCAAGTCTTCCTCAATCTCTAGAGAAACATAAGGTAGTGCATATGAGGGATTTATCTTGTCCCTTCTTAGTAATGATATATGAGATACATTATGGATTTTATCGAATTATGGGATAATATCAATTTGTATGCCACGGGCTTAACCCTATTTTCATCTGAAAAAAGGCTCATTGTGCCTTCATGCTAGTTTTCTTTTTATCCCAGAACATAAGTTTGAATAAGAGGTGGTCCTTCCAAGTATCCCTAAAATTTAAAACACAAGTTTATAATAAACCCTCGAGTGTTTGAATGGTTCTTTCAAATTATCCATCAAACTACATGCGGTGATATTTGGGATAAAATTTATATGTAAAATCTATCTTAAAATAATTCAAAGATAGTACTTAAACACCTTTCTATATAGTATTGTCTCTCATCAAGAATGTGCCTTATCAGAAAGTAGTTAGGTGACACAATCCACTTGAAGTTTCTTTGGTATATTAATAGGATTTAATATTTTTTCCATATTTTGAATCAACGTTTCTACTGTCTTGACATTTTGCTCTCCTCACTAGGATTCATGTTTCTCTCACACTTTTAATAAAGAGAATGAAAATAATCACATCATTTGTTATCATTAGAGTCAAAAAAATTATGAAAAACAGTTAAGGTTGTTAGAGTTGTCACACTGTCATATCAGCAACCACTACTCCAACAATCAATCAATTTAAAAAAGGAAAAGCTATTATAAGATGCAAGAATTCATGTAAGTGTCATTGGTAAGGGCTTCGTAGCCTTATTCTAATTACCGAAATCCTCTAGTTATGATACCATTGCTTGTCTAGATATTGTCTCACCTTGAAATCCAGATGACTCCCCCTGTTTAAACCGATATGAAATTGTCTGTACATGAGAGACAATATTGTCCAAGAGATCTTTCCCTGTCTAGTACCAGTATTAAAATCCTGAGTTTATACATGAATTGGAGAAGGATTTGTTCTAGTTCGTTGTTGGGTGCATAATATTTTGAAAAATAAACAAATATTAATAATTATTAATTATTATTTTCATGAACCCCAACCAAGGCTCTAATACCAACTGTAAAGCCCAAAACTTTCCTCTTGTTCTTTAACAACCAACATGTATTACCAACAAGATTTGTATATAAACAAGTAGATTTTTTTCTTGAGGTTTTAGAAAATCTATTAGTAAATTCATTGCAATAACATAAAGTTTTTGTTTGTATTCAAGTTTGTTTTTGTCAATTTTCTAATAATGATAATTGATTATTTATAAATCAAATTTATTAATATCAAATCATAATCATGAATAGTTCAATAATTATTTAAGTGCATCATTAGTGTTATGCTACGAATTTAGAATCATTTGAAAATCAGCATTCAAATTAAACCTTGAAAAGAATAAAAAATGTCAGGTATATAATTAATAAGAATATTTAAATATATCAAATAATAAAGCTATCCACGTATATAATATATTCAATATTGTAACTTTATCATCAAAAATAAAATAAAAATATACATTATTCATCTTCTTCAACTAAAATGAGTGATCCATTTGCATGCTTGTGTTTGTCACGTGTCATTTGTCGTTACGGTTGCAGCTTATGGGAAACTTGAAAGGGCCGATTGCAGGGGAAGGTTTGTAGGAGCTGACAAGAAAACCAACTGTGGCTGTAGAGCTCGGTTGGATTCGGTGAGATTGCAGGTTTACGGATGGAGATGATAGCTGGTGAGGGATCTAATGGAAGGGAAAGTGACGTTTAGGTTTGGTGTTTAGAGCAAGAAGATGGTGAAATGGCTAGGGTTTTTTTTTTAATTCAATAGCATACTTATAATATTTAATATATCTTTAGTCATTAAATTGAAAATAATAAAAAATATAAATCAAATTATAGGATATCAATGGAAATTTTTCCAAAGTTTTTTAGTTATGGCCTAGCTATTGTGAATCAGTAACTTCATGCAATAAAAAAACAGTTTGAGTTGCGACTCACCCAGATATTATCTCGACAAACTTATTATTATTATTATTATTATTATTATTATTATGATGATGATGATGATGATGATGATATGATTATGTAAAGAGGAGGGATTATCCCATTGTGTAGTCTAAGGAAACAATGAACCTTCCAATAAATAAATACATAAAAATACTACTATATTAATTAATATTACTAACTTTATGTCCTGGCTAATCCAATCGTCTCGAGGTAAACTTATTATTTAATGAAACTAATCGAAGCAATAAAAGATTTTTTGCAATGCAAATCATATTTATCAGAAAAAAACAAGGAAAATCATAATAAGTATAAAACTTACATGCTAGTTGAGAATTAAATTAACCATGAACTAGCTCCCTGTCTGAATTTTAATGTTGGGAAGCAGGCAAGTATAAGGAGAGGTTGAGTTGACGAGCATTGAGTTAATTTATTTATTTATTTATTGTTTTTTTTTTTCAATTTTAATGGGTTGATTTAGAATTGATCAAGCTCTAATTGATTCAAGAAAAAGGATAGGGTTGATGTATCTATCTATCATTACAACTTTCTACCAACCCTTGATTCTGCGATCCTAATCTGTCCCCAACCAGAGAATCGTAAACATTAAACAAGACCGAAAAAACAAGGCCAGATGCAGTAAGCTTAAATAAAAAGTTTATGGTAAATAGGATCACTCGACAAAGTGTCTTTCGTGATTTGTATAAACCCATTTGGTTGAAATTCACAACCGGCTCTTTCAACAATCAAAGAAAATCAAATACAAACTGAAAGAACTGAGAAGATTGCTTCAATATGTTCTCGAGCTGTGTTTATTTCATTGCAAGAAATTAGTACACTTAACTGATACATAGAATCAAGACGGCCAAAACGAATCAGACATTAATCCCCAACTTCTTCTTCAACTTCTCAACCTCTAAATATACTGTGGAGTAGGGAAGAAACTCGGAGAAATAGGTTTTGCTGAGATCATTGATTGCAACAGCGAGTTTAGGGATTTCTAGAGTTTCTTCATGGGTCAGTGTCCTGACAAACTTTGCTGGATTTCCTGCCCAGAGTTCACCAGTTGGAATTCTTCTTCCTGGGGGAACCACAGATCCGGCTTCAAGGATAGAGTGCGTCTCCACCAGAGATCCTTCCATGAGGATAGAATGCTGCCCAATGATGCATTCTGGCTCGACGATGCAGGACCGCAAAAGACTGTATGCACCAACAGTAACGTACCTTTCAATGGATGTCTCAGCTGGCAGTCCTGGCACATAAAACAAGTACAAAAAATAAAATCAGAGGTCTTCAGTGGAGCTCAACACAATAAGCCACGTATTTGCATCTGTACAAGATTTTACATTGAGGATGCTTTCGGGTGGAGATGAATGTATGACGATAATTAAAGCATTTGACTTTTAAAGGAGGATGACTAGTAACACCCCCCCCAAAAAAAAAAAAAAACTCCCTGTTTTCCTTCGGAGTAACTATTATCTCCCAACTATTTTAGTCTCTCCCTTTTTTCCTCAAAACAACCCACATAATTTTTTATGTTTCTTCAACCTTACCACTGATTTGATTTCAACATTCTCTCTCTCCACTAACAATTTACTTTCCGATTTCTTAACACAACAAACATCCTAAAAATCTAAAATTTACACCCTTGACAATTTACATCTAATTTTTCACCTCAAACCAAGTCACCCTGAACCTGAGAAGCTGTATGAAAATATCAAGAACAGAAAGCTGTGGTAAACATGCTATGGTGCCCATAGTAACCATGCAAACTTTATCAGTGTAGTTCCATCACTTATTGGTATATTTGGCAACAGTTTCCGGATATCCATGCAAAGTAAAAGATCACACTCAGGTCATAAATTCATAGGTAATGGTAAAGCCTAGCAAAATAAAGGAATTTCTCTCCAAACACACCGGGAGTAAGTATTATACATACCTACGCACATACATATTTTTTAGAATATTTTCACAGTGCAAGGTACTTAGGAGATGACAAAAATCTTCAATGAGGTCAGCATGTGGGCCACAAAAGATTAGAGAAAAACAAGCCAAAAATGACAGCTAGAACAGAATGCTGGATCGATATGCAATGGTTGCTATCAAGATGATAAATGGTTGCTTTGAAAATTAAACCATTTGGATTATTAACAACCAATACTGTTGCTTTGAAAATTAAACCATTTGGATTATTAACAACCAATACTGTTGCTTTGAAAATTAAACCATTTGGATTATTTAACAACCAATACTAAAAAATACTGACGAGACATGTTGTGTCAACTCAGGCAAAAATCAAATCTAAGGACCTTTTGGTTAAGTTTGGGTTATTTTTGCATGAAGTACAAGTTTTATCAAACCACAACTATATACCACATTAGGTGTCCACACACCAATCTCTTCTAACTGCAGCTTTTGCTTTTCCATAGTGTATGGAACCCTTTTGGAATAACTTGGGTTATTGAATATGTAGTTGCCAAAATCTTAGTCTCTAATGTCTAGGTAAAAATGAATAGCACAAGATTTAACATGAAAAATTCTTTAGTTTCAAATACAAAGTGCCTCTAATTCGAACTAGCTAGTGAACCTACTGGGAAAGGACCAATCTAAAGCCATAGAGAATCAACAGATTACATGACAGAAAGCTTTCACATCACACACAACCTGACATGCACAGATGGGCACACATACACAGAGCAGATATCAGTGTGCTAATATAATATCAAGCAGTGCTACAAGTCTATCACTCAAATCACCAATGGAGAATCAAATATACTAGAAGAGACCTTTCCTTATGGTCATGATTTGTTTGAAGTTCGTACTAAGGATTAGAGGCATATAAAGTCAATGTTTCCGTACAAATTTTCAAACACCTTATCTTCTGCTTAATGGCACCTAACTAAAACTAAAAGCTTAAAGCAATGATTTAGTAGATTGATGTGATTCTGAGCACCATTTCTGTAGTTCTAGAAAACTGTAATTTAAATATAAACAATCAAGTAACTTCTTCAGAAACCATCAGACGTTAGAATAGAAATCGTTTAACAGAGTGAACCTCCAACTACAACATGCTCATTGCACATATCTGCACTATAATGCTTTTGATGACATGCTGGCTATTTTTTGGAATAAGAAATCGATCACTGTTCTTATTTCTCTTTAGACAGTGTTGAAACAACATCCATTAGATTATCAGAGACATATAAATAAGCTGATCTAAACAATTCTAAGCAAAATTAGTAACTTCAAGACATTATTCCATTCATCAAAGTAGAAGTTTAGTCTACCTTCCTTGGTATCTATTTTCCTATCCCACCACTCTATCTTTTTTTCTGAATGATTACATGATACTCATATGAGCACAAAATCCACAAAGATGAGAATTCAAAAATAGATCGAGTCCACAAATTTCAACAGCAACAATCCGTATTAACAAAGTATTCATTCCATGGAGGACAAAACACAAAGTGCCACAGAATTTCAAATATAGATCTCTTGAAAGCTACAATTCACTCTTGCTCCTCAAAACAGCTTTCCTTTCCTTCTTTCTATAACCAGTACAAAAAGACACTTACAGATTACACCTTCTATTTCCTTCTTTCAATATGCAACACAAAATGAGAATTGCATGGGGATATCCAAAAATGCCAGCCAGAAACACAAAATCGATAATGACTCACCAACACTAAAAAAAAAGAGCATGAAAGCCAGAAAGAAGAAAAATAAAATAAAACTAAGTAGCAAATGTGTCATTCATCATCATCAATGTCATTTCAATCGAATCCCATCAAAATCTAAAAACTAACAGATTGATTTCAGGCCCTCGATTTACACACCCCGCTTCAAGAAACCAAAAATTATCACGTCAATATAGAGTAATCAAAACTTAAATACTTTAAATTCCATACTTGCCTTCTCAATCACTTCAAGCCTCCAAATCTAACTCAGCTCATTCTAGCCAAAAATACATCACATTCACTTATTGCATCCATTCCAACCAATAAATTATAAAATTACTAACATCCCCTTCAAATTTTAAAAAAAAAATCCCAAACAGAAAATCTCCTAAAATATCAAATTTCGCTAATCACTTCAAAGTTCAAACTTGCTCGCAAATTAATCAAAAAAACAGAAATTCAGCAATCAAAACGATATTCTAAATAATCAATCAAAACTTATCCATAAAGAGCCCTAATCTAACTCTGAATTACTAAAATATCCAAGAAATCCCAAACTAAACAATAAAACAAACCCTAACCTGTAGGAGAGTTCCAGGCAGCATGAAGGACACACCGTTCTTGAACATTAGAGCAAAAACCGACGGTGATCTTATTAAGATCGCCACGTAAGACGGCTCCATTCCAAACGGATGCTCCATCATACACAGTAACTTGACCCGCGAGTACCACATTTGGTGCCACGTATGCATCCACAGCTATTTTTGGCAGCCATTGACCTAATGGTATTATTTTTCTCTGTCCTCGATAGTCCCATTTCACTCGATCTGCTGATGGCGTTATCGATTTTGTCGACGCTGTCGCGGCCGCCACTGCCTCCGTCCCGAAGTGACGTTTAAGTGAGAAAGCGGAGGAGGTGGGTAGGGATTTTCGGGCTATTCTTGCTAGGGTTGTCGCCATTTTTTTTTTTTTTAATCAGTGTTTTGTGGAGCTTGAGTTTGTTTAACAAGCAGAAATGAGAATGGAGAGGGTAAGCAAGGGAGGACTGAGAGATGACATTCGGGCTTGTGAAATAGGCTTAGGGGCCTCTTATGTTTTATTTTGGGCTTGATGGGCTGAGAGTTAGGGCTTCATTCTTTTGTTCAATTAGCTTTATTACATCCACCTATCCATTTAAGATACACCCCAAGCGCTAGTAGAGACTTGCCCATGTCAGTGCATCGTTTGTTTTTGTTAATTATCCGGGTTTATGCATTTTTATATATATTTGTCATTTTTATGATGCTTTATATGTTTATTGGACCTGCAAGATATTTAATAGATTTAAAAATTAATTGCGGTATGCGTGAACTTACTCAGATACCACGATTACTAAAAATAAAATACACCCCAAGCAAGGAGCTTCTTAATATGTCCTTAGAAAATATATTCTTAATTTATATATATAAAAGAGGTACTTAAATCTAATTCAACTGGATTAAATTGCATTAAATTAAAATATTATTACTAATAAATTTTTAAAATCTCAATGAAGTGGAATTTTATAGTCATGTGGCATTTAGGTTCAAAAGCAAGGAACATATAAAAAATAAAGGAGCCTGCAATAAGAAAAAAAAAATACATTCGAACCATTCTACTGAGTTTTTTTTTTTAACAAATAATGTTGTATACTGGAAAGTTGTCAAATCAAACTGGGAATTAGGATAGAATAAGAACCCTAGTCATGATTTCTTCAAGAAAACAAATCACCTCATCTTTTTGAAACTAAATTAGTTATTTTTATGATTTAAATGCTATCAGGGTTAATAATAAATCACACATTGAGAATTGTTGAATTGAAGAGGAATGTAATGGTGGGGATTAAACTCATATTTTAACATAAGAGTTTGTGTGCTGTTAAACTTGATGATATTACTTTGGTATTCCAATTTTTATGCATGCAAGTATCTATGTAAGTTGTGATTTTTAGAACCTGTTTGGGAGTGTGTTATAAATTATTTTTTAAAGTATTTTTTATTTAAAATACATCATAATAATATTATTTAATTATTTAAAATTTATTTTTAATATCAACTCAACAAAAACAATATAAAAAACACCAAAAAAAAATATTAAAGCTAAGAAAAATAAAGATAATTTAAAAAACATAGTTATATTACAATGTAAATATAAATAGAGTCTAAGTAGTTTTAACTATATGGATTTGCTTACAATTCCATATCCCATAACATTTGTGTTGTGAGAACAAGCCCTATGATTCAAGGCTTGTTTTTGCTTGGACTAGTTCAAGCTTCTTCATTATTTATTATTCTAATGTTTTAGTTTAGGTTAAAGGGTTTTTTTCTCTCTTAACACTATTGTTATATGAAGTTATATGTGTTTATTGCACTTGATTTATGTTAGGGATGACAATGGAGTCCCATCAAAGAAGAGGATGCATCCTTGACCTCTAATTTTGTGGATTTAGTTTTACCTCCATTGGAGGGGAATTACAGAGTTTCTAACTTCTATTAGGTTAGGCAAGATTTTCTTTTTAGCTTCTAATTAAATAAGCCTGAATGTAATTAATATAATAAATCTATAATATGATATATTTTTAAACTCTAATTGAACATGACTAAAAAAAATGATATTTTCAAATATTTTTGAACTTTCTGATTTAGCTCTATCAGGATGAAGGGTATAATAATATGATAGCTAGGCGTTGGTTCATAAACATTTTATGTTCAAAAAGTTTCAAGCTTAGATGCACCACTCCTTTTCGTCCAATGAAGCATCTGACGGTACTAGTGATAGACCCTGTTATCACAGCGAGCAAACATTCCTCACAGCTTGAGAAAGCACCAGCCAGGGTTTGAACCGGGGTCTGGACCGTGGCTGGGTACTATCCGACCACTAGACCACTAGATTCTAAATCTCAAGGTGTATATCATATATTAATTTAATATTCAAACACGGTTGGGTCCAATTCTATCCAGGGTTGTCAATTCTGTTCCGTTCCGCCCGGAATGGCCGGAATATTCCGTTTCATTAACAAAACCGAGACAAAACAGCATCGTTTTCATCTCGGTTTAATTCCGACCCGTTCCAGAAATTCCGGTCAAATTTCAACCGAAACGTCTTGGTTCCGTTCCGAGTGTGGCGTTTCGGCCTTAAAATTTTCTTTATTTTGATTAATTTGTGATTTTTTATCTAATTTTGATATTATATTTGTTTGATTTTGTGTTTGTATTGTATAATTTAAAGTTAATTTATCTTGAATTTTAATTATGCTTGCTAAATTAATATTTTAATTTTTTTCATATATATATAATTAATTATATATGAACAATACAACCCCGAAACGGCATGCCGAAATGCTTTGAAATCGAAATATTCTGTATCAATAAAAAAACCAGAACAACAACCAAAACGGTATTGACAAACTTAATTCTACCACATACCCATTAGGAAATCAATCTCCTTATCATAATATAAGCATGCAGGTACATCTTCTCCATATTTTGGTGCTTTAATGTCCATGGACTATGGCTAAAATCCTGTTTACAACCTCTAGATTATGCATTCCAGCTGGAAATTCTGTATATTCTGTGGTGTATAGATGCTGGATATATTAAAAATTGACCTAATTAGCATGGTCGATTACAATACTAGTATATGTTTTTTCTGGTTTTTTAATTTGACTCCATTTTATATGGTTATTGATTGTTTTTTAATTTGGTTGTTTATTGGAATTCAAAGTTAATAATCTATTTTAAAATATATTTTTTATTCTTTATTATTGAGCTAATTGAAAATTGAGTTTTATAATCTGTTTTATTTGCTTTTTATGAGGTTATTATAAGTTTATAAAAAAAATCTTAATATTGGTTTGATGCTTGATTTTAAGATCATTTATTTTTGTTGTCATATAATTAAATAAACAATAAGGAAGATAGTGATCAGGCCGAAATAAATAATAGCATGCACAGCCATAGAAGCACCGCTCGTCTGCATATTCCCGAACTCAACCACCCTGTTCTTTCCAGGTATCTGAAATAACAACCCTGGTATTAGCACCACAAACAGCACCACTGCTATTATCACCGGCCCCCAATCTGCCATATCAACGAAAAGAGGAGTTCTATCAGGGTGAGAGAGAGAGAGAGAGAGAGAAGAATGGGTTTGTGGAAAATGGAGAGATTAGGAGTTTACTTTGATGAGGGGACATTAACGGATGAGTTTGCTTTGATACTGATGCTTCTCGTTATGGCTTCTGTGATAACGTGTCTGTGTTTTCAGACGGCCCTGATCTTATTGGCACTTTAAGAAGAGATATTATCAAGTATTCCTTCGCGGCATGATGATTGTAACACTTTGAGGAATGTTTATAATAAGGTTGCCCGTTTCAGTTTATATTTTATTTTTTTAATTGGAATGTAATATTTTGTTTCAGAAGTGATTTTGTGCTTCGTTTTGGGTATACTGTGTGTGTTTGTGTGAAATTAATTATATTAATTCAACAAAAATATCAAATTTAGAAATTAAATTATTTAAAATTGTCTAATTTAAATTTAAATCATAATTAAAAAATAAGAGTTGAATTGATATAACTTGACCGACTTGATGAGTTCAAACATAACATGTAAAATTGATAAAAATATAGTTTAACTAAAAAAATCAAGTTGACATCTTAAAAAAAATATTGTAATAATAATATATTGAATCAACTTGGATCAACCTATATTAACCTTTTAAATATGTGACTTACGTTATAAAACAAGATAACCTTCAATAAAGCAAATAAAATCAAATCAAATTATAAAGTTCAATTCGTAATAAACTCGTTGTTAAATAATGAAATTGAGAAAAATTTAATCTGAAAAAGATTCATCTGAAAAATTGCTCTGAAATTTTAACACCATATATATAAATATGTCAAGATATTTCTCGTAAAATTTCATCTCATTCTAACTGTCGAATTAAGAAATATGATTGATATTGTTAAATATTATTCATTATTTTAAAAAAAAAACACTACTTGGCCAAAACAGAATGTGCAAAATGAATCTGAACATTCTGAGTAGAATTTTTAGAATAAACCGAGATTCTAAGCAAAATAAAATTTACTTTAGTTTGTCTTTTTTTTTTTAATTGGAATGAAATGTAACGATCATTCTAGAAAGAATTGATAACCTTGTAGTATATAATGCAATCTTAGCAAAGTTTTATTTTAGGCTCTATAATTTTTAAAATATTTCTTTTTATCCCTGATTTTTTATTTTATAAATTGCTCTTTATTTGGATTGTTTTATTCTTTTATTTTGTAAAAATCATAATTTAATGCTTGTTATGAATAGGAAACCTGGTCTTTAAAATGTCTTGGTTAAATTTCAGCCTAATTAATAATTATATCTAAGTTTATAATATTTTTGTTATAAATAAATCATGGTCCAAACTTCTTTAAACTTCTTTCTTGAATTAGGATTGTTATGTTGTTCTCTACATCAACACTAGAGATGCTAATGAATATAATTGAGTTGAGTTTTGGTTCATAATGTTATTAATTTTATTTTATTTCGGCCAAAATATTTTATATTAATATAAAAACAAGACAAGATGATATTGTTTTTAACACGATTTAAATTCCACCTCATACCATAAATTTTAGTTAAATACCGGCCAAAACAGGCTAGCATAGTCTTGCTTATGCCGTTTTGGCCTAAAAAAATCATTTCTTCCATTGGTTATGGCCTTTCCTCGTGAGTTGATGGTGTGGCCGCCATTGTTTTAGAGAGAGAGCAGATTAAGATCGAGAGAGAAGACTGAGATCTACTTTTCTGGAGAATATGAAGTAATGTTTGCCCATGAAAATCAATTGTATCAGATGGATTCCTTGTTGGGTTACTATGATCAAGTACTTCTATGATCTCATCCATTAAGCCATCCATAACTAGCTGGGCCAGAATTGGCAACCTGACAAACATGACCTTGATACCATTATTTATGAGCACTTGTTTTGTTTTTTTTTTTTTTGTTAACCAATCACCATGAATTGCATCCATACTTGATGTAGCATCTTTGATTGTTGCGCCATGAACCACCATTCTATGCAAGAGAAACAAATCCTCACCGTGAGGAAATGTCGAGAGAGAAGATTGAGATCTGTTATTTGAGAGGGAGATGGGGGCTAATTTTGGAGGGTAGTGGGGTGGCGATGATTGGTGGAGATGGAGGGTTTTTTTTTAGATGAGACGTGAACAGTTAGATTAGGAAGTGTTTGTTTGTTTAATTTTTAATTTTTTAAATTGCTTTAATATATTAGTATAAAAAATAAATTTTAAACAATGTTATTTTAAAATATTTTTGAAACGATACTACTATAATTTTAAACATTGCCCAAAAATGTTTCATATGCATTTCATTTTAAAAGATCAAGAAACAATTCTTATGCATTTAAACTAAAAACAATCATAATTAATTTCTAAAAAAAATCAAAATTAATTTTGAGACTTTATTTGTTTGATTTTATGTTTGCATTGTATAATTTAAAGTTAATTTATCTTGAATATGAATTAATTTTTGTCAAATTAATATTTTCATATAATTAATTAATTATATATGAACAATATAACCCCGAAACGACGAGCCAAAATGATTCAAAATCAAAATATTTCGTACCAATAGAAAAAACAAAGTACCGACCAAAATAAAATTGACAATCTTGATTATAACTCACCCATATTTTAAAATTTTTCAAAATATAAACTTGATCGGTTCAAATTCTTTTTGTCTTGAGCTAGGTTAAGGGTGTGTTTGATATTGATTTTGCTTTTGTGGTTGTGGTTTTAAAAAAATAATTTCATAAAAAGTACTTTAACTGCGGTTCAAAATAAGTTTTGAAATGTTTTGTTAAAACTGCTTTTGAGTTTGAGATTAATGAAAAACAGTTTTAGGTATTTGGTTACGAAGTTTTTCATATTGCTTTTAACTTGTAAAATTATTTTAAAGGGCTGGACATATAATTTTTTATATATTGTAGATTTAATAATTATAATAATATGATGTAATTAATAATTCAAGTAAATTAGAAATTTTTTTTATTCTCTGACTAAATTACTTGCAATGTCATCACGAACAATATCTATACATGAAGGTCTCTAACTATTTGCGCAAACTACAATATCTGGAAAAAAATCATTCGTGATATAATTAGGATTATGATCATATTAAAATAATATTTTTTTAACATTTTAAAAATTATTTATGATATTAGTGTATCAAAATAATTAAAAAAATATCAAAAAATTAATTTAGAATAAAAAATATTTTTTAAAAATCCATTATTTGAATTAAAAAAACCATTTATTTTTTAATATAAATATATTAAATTATATATAAATACAAGAAAAGCAATTTTTTTAAACATATAATTTTTATTTTTCTTAAAAGCAATTCAAAATGAAGCCCTAAAGCCTATATATTTTGAACAAATCCAAAAAAAAAAAATTATTAAAAAAACTAGAAAAAACATATCACAACACAACCTCTTAGGCTCGCCCGCCGGCACACTTTTTAGATAATAAAACAAGATAAGCAGTAGCATCTCATTGCTACTTTTCACGAACCTGCGTTTAACAACTTTTTCAAGTGGAGTCCACATCACTTTTTCAATTTCTCAGTCATTACCAAACACCAAAACACCCTGTTTTTTCTCAACTTGTGGTGTGGTCACAATACCAAACACCTTTTAAATCTTTTGCATATATTACAAATATCTGGAAGTTGAACATATATAGTCACCATGAGTCCACCTGGCTAGCAGTTCACGAAGAATAACCAAAGATTAAGTTATCATATAATTTTCACTCCATTTGTCTTTTCATTACAAAAAGACATGTTTGGGTCAATTACATGGGAAAAGAAATGATGTCCATATTTTGTTTGTTGCAAGTAGCAGTTGATTCAAGAAACAACTAAATGAAAAGGATGCATTTTAAAAATAATAAATATAAAATTAAAAAAATAAAAATCAAATTTTAAAGATTAAGAAACTTATACAAGAAGAGGTTGGAAAACATATGTAAAAACCAAGTGAACTGATCAAACATCCTAAGCTTGATCAAATCTTATAAACTCGCAATTCGTGAAACATTGGATCTGAGTTCAATAAAGAAGTTTATTATAACCCAAGTTAAAAATATCAATTATAAAATCTTGTCAAAAAATCAAAAATAAAAAGAATAAGGATTAAATTTGATAGGAAAAAAAAAGAATGAAATTGCAAAACAAAATCAATTTAAAAAATAATTAAGAACAAAAAATTATAATAGTCAAAAGATCAGGACCAACTTTTAAACATAAAAAATTACAACAATGCCCTTATTACCCTAAAAATTTACAATAAAAATAAAGTAAGATGACAAAAAACCCTTTGATGAGTTTGATTAGTTTTGTTTCTAAAGATAATCATATAATTACATTATTCCATAAGAAAATAAAAAATGTAGTAATTATATTATTCCATAAGAATATAAAAAAAATGTAGGAGGTATTGAATTTCCTTACTAAAAAATTAAACGAGTAATTTTATTGTACATTAAAAAAATAATTAGCATCGTACAATCCTAAATAAAACATTTATGATAGGGTGAAAAACTAATTTACCCCAAAACCAAGCTAAAAGGATAACTGAGCTGTGTTTGTTTGCCATCGTTACCATGCATTACAAAAGCTCAGAACACTTCATGTCGGAACACAAGACATTTGTTCGTGGTCGGTTGCTTTTGGCCCTTCACTTTTTTTTCGTTCAAAAAATTTTATTTTAAAAAAATATATTTTATCAACTTAGATAAATAAATAAAATTTCAATGATATTAAATTTTTAAAAAAAATATATATACTAACTTAAATTCAAGATTTACTATATAAATTTTAAATTCTTTACTATTATATCATATCTATTGGAACCCTCACTCTTCGCTTTCTCGTATATCACAAAACCAAATAAACAAGAGAAAATGTTCTTCAATCAAGAATGAGCAAACAGGAAATTAATGCTGCGCTCAAAAAGACCAAGGACCTTGCATCGTCTGCTGCTGTCACTGTTTACAGGTCTTATTACCCTCAAAATTTACCATCACAAGACTCTCTGTTTATATCATTTGATGGTTTATATCATTTGATGGTTATGATGTAATTTCTACTTATTATTATTTTTTGCAGTTATATTTTCTTTCTGTGTTTTTTTGTTTTTCTTTTTTAGCTTTTTATTATGATTTGTGAGCATCGCTTCCAGCCTTGAATTTTTCTCCATGCAGCAAAACCTACTGTGGTTATTTCACTAGCTAGGGTGGAGCAGTTGCTGACACAGGTGAGAGCAACTTACAAGGTCATTGAACTGGATGAGCGAAGTAAGATCACTGGGTTTTCCTCGTCCTTTTCTCCTCTTTTTTCTTTTTTGAATTTTTCTTCAGCTTCTTGTTTGATCCTTTGTTCCAGTTTGTGTTTGTTTTTTTGATGAAAATTAAGGTTAGTAGTCACTTCATATTGATTTTACAACATAAAAAAACAAGTTTCTCATACATCCAATACGTATGGAGTAAGAATCTTCTGCTTAAAAGGCGACGGATACGAACTTCAATCAGCATTTGGCCACTGGACTGGGGAATGTACCTAGTGTGTTCATGGGAGGGAAACATATTGTTGGTTGTGACTGAGTTTTTTCCCCTTATTGTTGCTACTTGCCTCTTTAATATTCTTGCCCCCCAGTTAATATTGTTAAGAATATATAATATATAAGTTTGGTTATTTATTATTTATAGAGTGTAGCATCAATAATGTTAGAGTTTAATATGGGGTGATGGTTTTATTTCTGCTGCTGCTGAATCTGTAGTTCCTCCTGGATATAAACAGAAATTGAAAGTTACTTTCTGGATGCGTGTTATGGATGGTAGCATTGGACAAAAATCTACAGTGAATGAAATTTAGATGAATATTCATGAGAACTTGACATGCAGCTTGGCAAATTGTATATAAATTATATGTCGAGGGTTTTATTTAGCAACTTCAGCTATAGGCTTTTGGTACAGACTATTATTTGATAGGATGATAACAAATTCATATCTCACCTTCATCCTCAAAGAGATTTTACAGACAAGCTACTATGTTAAGATTATTTTTTAATAAAATAATATGGGCTTGTAAACAAGCTTTCAAAGCCAATAAGTTTTTATTAAATAATTTAACAGTCATTACTGTTCAGAACCAACCTTACCAAAATAGATTAACAGTGACTACCCATATGGATTGTTTTTATCTGACTATTTCAAGTCACACAGAAACTCTTGACAATTCCCAAATAAGAGAAGAAGCTATCATTTAAATTAATGGGAGTATAATATAAATTTTCCTATGCTAAAACACAGCACACTGTAACATTTCTGCACCAAGATGAATCGCAAAGATATTTCTTTTGTTTTACTCATTGTTGAAGTGCCAGTGATGTGCCCGTATCAAGGTTTGTTCTCTTCCGATCTTCAAAATGTTTAAGCTTGGATAAAATTTCAGCCGACCTGAGCAACAGAATCTTCTTTCACTTTCTGCAGTTGTCAACCAGTGGGGATAGGAGACAACTGGGAAAAGTTAAATTCTAAAATTTCCACCAATTCCAAACTAAGCGCCACTTACATGAGACATTTCTATCCATAAAGTAAGTGTATTAAGAGCTTTCCCTGATAATTGCGTCTCTCGGGCCAAAACCACTCCCTCAGTCAAGCTACTAACACGGCCACTGACAAAGAGAGCAGCTGCTGCATTTAGGATCTGAAAAGGTATTCTGGCATGACAACCTTATTCACAAATACTTGTTCTTCGAACACAAGTCCATATGCAAAAGGATAAAGAGCTGACACTTGAAACAAAACACTGTCAAAGAAACTCACAATGGCATCAGCAATGGCGCCTTTCTCTCCTGACAATACAAGTCTTAAAACATTTGCATTATAATCGGGCCCTCCACCTTGCAAGTCAAATAGTGTGCAGCGTGGAATGCCAAAGTCCACTATCAAATGCACATTTTTGTATCAGTGATTTAAGCAATCAGAGGCATCTTGGAAAACCTCATTAATACGAGGTAACTAACATGCAGTCACTATCCATTATAAAGCGAAAGAATAAATTTATCAAAATAATAGGGAAAAAAAGAGAGAGAGAAAGACTGAACAAAATACAGGTGTGTGATGATCTCACATGGATCGAACGAAAATTTTGTTATCTTTTCCGGGTTGACTTCAAAGACTACTCCAGGTCCTGTTTTCATATCATTATCAGAAGAGATTTTAAACAATGCGAATGTGGAATAACCAATGGCAGCCAAAGATAGCTCCTACATATCCCTTGCAGGAATAATGGTATTTTGAATGAAAGAAGCAATCTTACCAAGGGGACTCATTTCATCCAGGCCCTCTGAATGAACAACCAATGCTCTCTTCATGCCAAAGCGTTGCAATGCTTTGGCCATTTTCAGCACCTACACATAAGAAACATGGTAGGCAGTGTGAATTGAAGGGAGATGTTCAGCTACTGCCCAAGCAAGCCCCCGATCCCCCAAGCAATATATCTCATTTGCTCAATACGGATATCAATATAACAAGAGAGAGGTATTTTGTAAAATAAAGCCACTATATACTTCACCCATATTTCTTGATACCCCTGTGGTTATGTAAACTTCCAGGATCAGTTAGTAGTATCGATTTACAACTACGGAATATCAAGGACAGTGCTATCAAAACACATCTGGAACCACAGATACACAGATATAACAATTGCTTCAAATTAGTATCTTAGGATCTTTGAGTTTAGTAATTTAACTGAATAGCCTTAGCATACCTAAGAATAAATTGTAATCTTTTCTACATAGTAATGACCAATAAGCAAAATTTGTTGGGTAGATGATTTTATGTCACAGTTATTACGGTTCATGATACAGTAACTCACTAGATCTTCATGGAATACCCCAACAACAGCAAAGGGAACACTTGCAGGATTCAGCATAGGACCCAGTATGTTGAAGATGGTTTTGATCTTCAATTTCTTCCTTACAGGGCTGACAATCTTCATTGCAGGATGGTATTTTGGCGACATCATGAAGCCAATTCCTGCTTCATTCACACATCTTGATACCCCCTAATTTCATAAAAATTGAGATTAAGCTAAATTACATGCATAGAACATGTGAATGGAATTGCATATGATTTGGCATTTATCTGCCTAGGCTGTGGCTTATAGTTTATTATTGGAACAGCATCAGCAAAAAGAACACAAATGGCATTATGGAAGTTACATTGAGTTTTCCTTGATGGGTTAAAGTCGACAGAGTATTCCACCATAATTTGTATCATAGAAAATTTCCAGAATTCAATAAAAACAGCATTGAAGTAAGAAGCAAAGACACTATTTGATGCCTATATAAATAAACATGGGCCATATAGCATTTTTATGTATCATGAGAGTTGATTGTTCATTCTGGAGCCAGATGAGACCCCCGAAGAAAGAAATATACTCTTCCAAAAGCTCAAGAGTTCAACAACAAATTGTACACAAATAGGTTTCATCAGAAAAAGGCAAGGATTATGCCCTCAAAAGAGTCGACCTAAAATTCAAATAAATGAAGGAAATGAGTCAGCCTACTTAAAGCTCTAATGTACTAAAGAATGCAGGATGGATCAACTAGCAACTTATAGTTTTGGTGGCCCATCTTCTTTATTAATGCTATTAGATGAGCAACTCGAGTGATGATGAAATGGGAGATGGAGGAAAGCAGTGGCATGATTATAAAAATATGGTAAGCAAGTTTATAGAGGTCGGTACTCAGTTACATTTTCTTTATAGCATTGACAAAGTGTTCTTCAAAGGTCACTTTTTTGCCCACAACCACGTCAAAAACCATACTGGTAAGAAAATAAACAAGCTATCATAGAACCAAACAGCCATTAATGACTTACATCAATGGAAAACGTACCTCTGGGCCCAGGTCAATTACTACCCCAAGCTCTTCCAATACATCAGCACTTCCACATGCTGAAGAACTTGATCTATTCCCTTGCTGCAAAGCAAGCATTATCATTTAGCATATCACGTGAAATAAATCACATGACGTGGTCCACAAATTTTAAGCATAATTTCGACGAAAATAAATTCTGACCTTGGCTACTTTAGCACCACAAGCAGCAGCAAGTATTGACGCTCCTGTAGAAATGTTAACGGTGTTGGCACCGTCACCACCCGTTCCGACAATATCCACAGCATCAACCAACCCTTCCACCTTCCTGGCATGCTTGAACATTGCCCTTGCCAATCCAACAACCTAATAGCATCAAAAACCCAAGTTAATCATTATTTTCTTCTGATTATTACAGCATATTGTGTCAGCAGTAGCATATTCCCATTAACAGTAGTTCACTGCTCAAGTTTAAGTATCATGTCTTAACATTATATTCCTTACATTCAAAGAGGGGGGCATACGGAATATGCTAGCCTTACTTGTAAAGGAAATAAATGCACTAGACTAAAAGATTTATAACGAGATGTAAATGTTCCTTGCCTCTTCAAAAGTCTCTCCCTTGGCTCTCAGCAATACCAAGAAAGCACTGATCAAGGCCTCACTAGCATCATCTAGTAAATAATCTAATGATGCTTCAGCCTCAGATTCTGACAAATCGACCTTATTAATCAAGGATTCAATCAGCTGCAAGAAAAAAAAAGGGGGGGGGGGGGAGAAATTAAAAAAATAAGCAAAATTTAAAATACTAAGAAACTAATGAATAAATGTGAAAGGCAGACCTCATTGAATGCAGGTACGGTGGAAGCCGAATTCCCAGACAATGAAGCAGACACCAGACTCGCACTTTTTCTACTTCTGATTGTGTTACTTTGCTTCGAGTAATAACTTTTGTCTTCGACAACTAGCGATTTGGGCCGCTGGGATATCAAAGAAAGAGAAGTTGCCGCCAAACTCGCTGCCATAGCTGCCTCTAAAATCCAAAATAACAAAAACCAATTCGTCAAAAACAATAAAAACAAGAGTTTACATCTTGAAATCAAGATAAGGTTAGATCTTTGAAATGAAATTTGGGGTCGGTTTTATAAAGGGAAAAGTTGTTGCTTTTTCCAAGATTAACAGTTGGCTTCTATAAAGAGTTTGAACACACTCTTGCCTTAGAACCAGGAGATATGTCTCTTATAAATCCTTAATTGAAAACTAACAAGAAAGACTCTTTCTTTACATGTAAATGCAATAAGCAGAAAGATAAATACTTGTACTCAATGCAGTAGAGAGAGAGAGAACAGGGTCCAATAAAGGTTTCAGGCTTGGACAAGAACAGGGTTTTTTTTTTTGGTCAATATGGCATGAGAAGGATAGATTTGTTTGTATTTATACTGTGTTGTAAGTAGTACCACAGTATCCGGTTTCGCTACAAAGATGTGAACAGGTTAGGTGATTCATTATTACTCCACCATTTTTGGATAAACGAAGGTTTGCCTGTAAAAAGAAGGAAATCACGTCCATAAAAGGTAAGAGAGTGGCGGATCGTTGAAGGAAAAGACCGATCAGTCTCCATAGATGCTCATTAACATATTAGCTCTCAATCTTCAAGATCCTGCTAATTTCTCCCCGTACTTTCTGAGGACAACTCATCCTTACAAGTTGTCTTATCATAAAATTGAGTTTACTAAGCTCTCTTTTATAAATTAACTAAACAACCGTTTTTTTTTTCAATATTATTATTTATATGAATAGTAAGGTTGCTTCCAAGTAATTTTTCTTATAAAAAGATTGTGATATAATTTCATGAGATAAGATTTTAAGTTGTAGTAAAAAGATAAATTGAAAATAAGAGGGCCATATTATAAAGCATGTAAAAAATATGTGATCAATCTTAGAGTTTTAAATTTTTTATTTTATTTTGTTAAATTTTTAGCTCCTCGTCGCCTTGAGAGATGAGAGAGAAACTCACTGAAAATAACATACAAAAGAGAAAGTTATCAAACAATTATATTTGATGCAAAAAGATAATAATTTTTTGTATCAATTAATTCTTCCTCTCAATAAGAGATCAATTCAAACATATCAAAAAACAAAAAAACAAAAAACAAATCAACTTTTATTTGATGTATTTTTATGTGGCTAAATTTTTTTAGAGTGAATTTATTGTGTTTTTTAAGGTTAATATACCATTTTCAAGTAAAAACTAGTAGAAGAAATAATTTTAGGGTCCATAAACATGGACCTTGATTTTCTAGTTGCCTAGGGTAATGAAAAATTAGTAAGTCATTAACTTGTTATTAAACACGTATGGTTAAATGTGTCGTCAAATCCTAAGAAAAAAAACTTAGATGTGAGCATGGGCTTCACGATTAAACCTACATGCATCATCTAGACCTATCATTGCCTAGTATCTTTATTTTTACTTTTGTTTTTAATTTTTACTTCTTCTCCACTATTGTTTTTTATTGAAATATTGATTTATGTTATTTCTTTTATTTATGAAACAAATTAAATTAACTTTGTTTTTTAAATGGTGATTCATCTTTTATAAAAAAAATTTAGTTACATGCTACTTAAAAATCTTGTTATTAGCATCAACATTTAGTCAATAAGGTAAAATAAATGAAATTTGTTAAATATAAAGTACATTAGGTATAAAACACTTGTATATGCATTTCTTTTTCTATTATAAAGCTTTGTTTTCTATTTTAATATTTAATTAGTATTAACAACTATATTTTATTAATAAATTCATATATTTCACAATTTATTTTATAAAGAATAAAAAAGCGTAGATGTGTACTCTTTTATTTTATAATTTCTTTTAAATGATAAATTTATGTTTTCTTAGGCTTATCCTTGAAATACACAATTTCCTTAAATTCAATTTTATGTGAGTAAAGTGAGGAGCTTAACTTATTACACATACGGGGAAATCATGTTTTGAAAAGTTGAGAGCTAATTTATTGATGAATATATAGATTGGAGATTAATTTATCACATGGCATCATTGAAATTTTAATAGTTCATAAATTTAAATGTATTGATTTTTATTTTTATTTCATTTTAAAATTATAAATTTAGCATTGTTATTATATAATTAAGTAAAATACATTGAATTCTGTATTTACGCATATTTTACCCAATCTAATATAAGAAAAGTAAAATAGGGTGAGTACTACTCTTGACATGAATGAGATGACCTTGAAAAAATATAACAAATCATTATGAGTAATGAGACAACTATAAAAAATGATTATTACATTGGAAAATATCACTACATGTTTTTTTCTTGTTGCAACCTAATTCTTGAAACGTTATTCCATAAGTAATGATTTACTTTCAAAACATTTTTTTTCCTATTCTCCGTATGTTATCCTTAATCTTTTAGAACTTGAACAATATTTATAACATCAACATCAACATCAATTACAAATAAAAGAGGTCATGTACAATAAAACTAAAGGCGTACATCTCGGGGAATGATTGACTGGACAATAACTTACGATCAAAACATGAAAGTCATATAAAATCAATGAAATACAATAAGGTCAACAAAAGTCAACCAAGGACCAAACTTGAGCTTGAGGTTACCAAAGTTGCCAAGGAGATAACAGAGTGAGATCAATAATGGTGAGCTTAAAAAGGAATGATTGTATTGGAAAGTATGCTCCTTACTTCACATAGTGTAGCTAGAATGTAATTGTGCTTCATGCTTGTTAAGTGAGTTCTGACAAGCTGATAAACATCAAAATAAAACCTATTTAGTAATTATTCCGTTATAGTCACATATGTATAACAACAACAAATAAAATTAACAAATTAATCAAGATAATTAGTGGTGTCGCACCCCAAAAAATAGATGCGCGGCGTCGCGACGACCCTCCCCGCGTGCGGGGGAATTCAAATGTCGAGGAGTCTAATATTTATTTTTGTGAAAAGAGAGTCGCCACCTAGTATTATGGTTACTAGAAAACCTAAACTGGTCTTTCAGAGATTCTAGGGTAAGGGACTGGTTGCGTAAAGAGAAGGTTTTAGCACCCCTAGTACGCCCTACCTAAGGTAAGCTGCTTGGTGTTTTTGTTTGTTTATAATTTGTTATGATCTTGATATTTTTTAAAAAAGGTTAGTTAAATGGCGATGGTGTATTATCCTCGTTGAATATTTTGGATATTAACCCCTTCGGATTTATTTATCCAAACACCAACGGTGAATAATAGCAAATTATTCTTGTCGAATATTTTGGATATTAACACCCTTAGGATTTATTTATCCAAACACCAACGGTGAATAAATGCAAATTATCCCCGTCGAATATTTTGGATATTAACCCCTTTTAGGATTTATTTACCCAAATATTAACAATGAATAATATGAATAACCAAAAATAATATTTTGATATTTTTGGAATATTGGCCAATACCCTTTGGATTTTACAAACATGTTGTAAAATCCAAGAATGCAATAAATGATTTTTTCTTTGCAAAATCCATGTTAAAAACATTTTTTCAAACTCCAAGATAATATTTTTTTTTAAAACAAAAAGAATATTTTTTTTTATGAAATATGCTAGTGTATTGGCCGTATGCATAAAACCACATTTTTGTTCTAGATATTTTCCTTAAAAAAAATATTTTTTTTATATTTTTCTATTATTTTATTTATTTATTTATTTACTGGTGGGCTGGGCTGCCAGCCCACCAGTGGGGTCTGGGCTGCCAGCCCGCCCAAGAGCTGGGCCCGCGGCCCGGCGCCACTGCCTGGGCCCGCGGCCCGGCTTCTGGCCTAAACGGGCCGAAGCCCGTGACCTTTTATTATTCGGGCCGGGCATCAAACCCGGCCCGACCCGGTTACTGTTCAATGAATAGTAAACCGGGGCTGCATGGGAGATGATGAACAGTGATTTGCTGAATTTTCAAGTGTGACGAAAGGAGAAACGATTAATACCTTTGTGTAGAGGAGGTTGAGGTGGTTCTTTTGGTCGTGGTCTCGTCGTGAATGGAGGCCTGTGGTGGCCGGAAATGGGATTGGAAGTCGCTGGATTGTATGGCTGCCGTCGGGGCTGTCACCTTTTCTTCAACCGGAGAAGACGAACGGTCTGAGGGAGATGAGAGGAAGATTTCGGTGGTGCTAAGGAGGGCTATGGGTGGTCGAAGGTGACCCTAGCTGGCCGGCCGAGAGGGAGGGAGAGAGGGAGCTTCGGGTCTGTTTTTTAGAGAGAGAGAGAGAGCAAAACCGAGAGAGGGAGAGAGTCCAAAACCGAGAGGAAGAGAATGAAGATTTAAATTTCACGTCCTCATCTCTGTTAACTCTCCTTTGCTCTCAAATTTTCACTTCTCCTCTGCTCTGCTTGAAACACTTCGTTCTGCTCTCTCCTTTTTCCCCCTTTTCTTCTCCCCTTTTCTTTGTTTGAATTTGCCATTTTATAGGCATTGAGAAGTTACCGTGCAAGCAACGAGACTTCTCTTTTCTCTGTGGTGGCAGGCTGGCGGCAATGACAGCTTTCCCAGTTGGTGCAGGTAAAGGGGAGAGGTGTAGGTGCAATTTGGTCCTTCGATTTGTTCTTGCCCAAATTGGATTTAAAATTTATGATTTTGTGCAATTATACCCTTGTCGAAATTTCAAATATTAATCTTGACTTTACGCGCCTTTTATTTGGGTCCTCGATTTCTAATTTGTGCGATTTAACCCTCAATCGTCCATTAAATTCAATTAGGTCCCTGATTTCGCATAACGGCTTGGAAAAAATTCAAATCGGTCTCCGAAAATTCCAATGAGCCCGAATTAAATTTAAAAACTTAATTTCTCATTGACTAAGCCCCAAATAAAATTAATTTGATCAATTTGAAGCATAATTAAATCATCACACTTAATTAAATTCTTCGATTAGACCGAATATAATTACACGTTTAAAAAGGCCAACGATTAAATCAAACTGACCCATAAAAATATAATTATATCTTTCGACTTAATTTCTACGCAGATTTATCAATAATAAATTGCGTTAGACTTAATCTGCATTTTTCTTCATTTTCAGGCATAAAGGTGTACGATTGAGCTCTCGAAAAACATCCAAATTTTAACTTGATTTTTCTACCGAGACCAACCCTTTTTATTCTATTTTTTTGTTATTTTTGGGTAGATTTGGGAATGACCCAAAATTGGGTTATGACAAGTGGGTTTCTAAGTTCATTGCCTAGCTAGTAAATAGTACCTTGAGTTTTTAGGAGATGAACTTTGAATGGTTCATGGCCCCATTCCTTCCTCTATATGGCAGATGGTAACACTACTATATTGTTTTGGTAATGGAAACATGTATTGCTTAAGGCCCAAGACAAGCATTATATAAATTGTATAAGATTAAAAATAAGGAATGGAAAAAAAAGAGAAGAAGATTTGAGCATAAAATATTTATCCTTTTTATTATGAGTTGTTGTAATAGATTTAACGAGGGAGGTTATTTGCCCGCGCACTGCGTTGAGCTTTTTCTATATAAAAAATTAAATGATTTTTAATGTGTTGTAATTAGTTATTTTAATATTTAATTAATGAAATTATCATAGATTAAATCTGTTAGTATTTTTTTTCTGCCTAAAATAAATAGTGTAATTAAAACGCAGGGGAAGTAGTTCATATATTTTTTAATTGCAGATAACTTGGGTAAATTTGTCTTCTCATTTTGTTTGTAAGTTTTCTTTTTTTTCCTAGTAATATCAGATTAGAAATATTATATATTTTGTTTTTTACAAAAACAATCTCAAATCCAAGAATCAAATTTTTCTAAGAAATAAGCTTAAACAAAAGAGGACAAAATTATAATTAAAAGGCACTTTTTATTTTATTTTATTAGATTTATTTCTCATATTATTATATTAAAACTATTTAAGAACACTGATATTATTTTTTTGTTCTTTAAAAAATCCTAGGTAATTTTTTTCTATCTATCTATATATTTTCAGGTGCTAATATTAAACAAATATTAAAATATATAATTAGTCTCAGATAGTTATAAGAAGAAAAACATAAAAAAATGAAAAAAAATAAACAGGTAGACTTAAAAAGAAAATTGACCTCAAAGATTAATAAAAAGAATTTTTAAAAACAACAAAGAGAGAAAATAATAAATATTAATTTTAAAATGATCATCAAAAAAATTAAAATGTAAATATTATAAAAAAACCCTGAATAATAGTGCAAATAATAAACATTGAGACCATAATTATTGTTAGAAAAAATTAATTTTTTTTATAAGATTTATTACTCATATTATTATATTAAAATTATTTTAGAGTAAGGATATTATTTTTTTTCCCTAAAAAATCTAGGTTTTATATATATAATAAATATCAATCTTAAAATGATAATCAAAACATATTAAAATGTCAAAAAAAATTAATAACAGTGAAAATAATAAAAATTTGTGAGACCATAATTATTGTTAAAAATCCATAATTTTTTTTATTTTATAAGATTTATTACTGATATTATTATATTAAAAGTATTTTAGAACAATGATAATCAAATTAAATAAATATCAAAAATATAATTAGTCTAACATATTTAAAAAAAAAACAAAACTAATAAATAATTATTATCATTGTTTTGAATGTCTTATCATTAATAATTTAAAATTATGTGACTTAAAGGGAATAAAAAGAAAAATCATAATAATTATTAATTTTTAAATGATTACTAGCACATATTAAAATTTGAACATTAAATAAAAAACTTAATAACATTAGAAATGATGAAAAATAGAGAGTAGAAACTAATTGTGTATATATATATATATATATATATATATATATATATATATATATAAGGGATAAAATAAAATAAAACATATATAATAAATATAATTTGAGGGATAAAATTGAAATAAATCCAAACATGGATAACAATGCAATTAAATAATTTAAAACAAAACTGAAAATTAAAAAAATTAAGACTGAAATGCAACTTAAATTTATACTTAATTTGCATGGAAGGATAAAATTGAAATAAATCAAAACTTTGATACCGAAAATATTATGGATTCCAGACCAATTTAACAAATTCAAAGTTGGAGGACCTAAATGAAAGTATAATATATAATTAATTTCAATTAAAGGATGAAATTGAAACAAATCAAAACCTATATAATAACAATAATGACCAAACATAAACAATTCTAAGCGCAGGGACTGAAGTGAAAATTGAGAGAAAACAGTTGAGCTGACGTCAGCATGCGTAGGCAGGAGAGAGAAAAGGGGGGGAAATTTTCAAACAGCCATTAACACATCTCTAGCCACCGTGTTCTTACACGCACCGCTTCATGGGCAAGAGAACATTGTTGAAAATCATTCTAGACGCCAGTTGGGCATTTTTCGACGCCGGAATAGGACGCACGCGCCGAACGAATAACACGTGAGTGTTGAAAACGGACGACACGTCCGCAGTAAATCAACAAAAAATGAATAAAAAAATTGGTAAATTACTGGGACACCTTTAATGGTCAGAACATGATTGTGTCGTTTTCGAGAGCTAAAATATGTATTTCACTGTGCAAACAAATATTAAAAAATCAATAAACCGAGTAGATGGACCAGACCGGACGGGAAAAGAATTATGCAATTACATTCGAACCCCTCAGTCTGGTAGCCTTCTTTTATCTTTTTCTAGGGTTAAATACGTTATTTAACTGCACAAAAAGGCAAAAATTCAGCAGACCGAACGAACCAAACTGAACTAAACCAAAAATTGAGCGTAACAGTAATCGTGAATAGTGTTTTGTGTGAGGGTGAATAGTAGATCAGGCTTTGATCTGTTTTAGCTGTATAGATAATGTGTTTTTGATACATGAAAAGTGTATATATGTGTATATTAATCCTAACACCTATAGGAAACATAACATAAAAATCACATCTTAAACTAAAACAAGAAATATATTGAGTAAGAAAAATATTTTTTCATATATGGTTATAAAGTCTTATAGGTCTCCTTATTATTATTGGGCTCTAATAGATGAGATCAAACCCATTATATATAGCCCTATCAAATAATTCCACTAAAAAACTAGCTAGCTAATCAAATATAAAGAACTCTAACAAAGTATATAGATAATGCTATATATTTGGACAAAATAATCAACATGCACATAATTTTATTGGCATAAATATTAATAGAATAAAAAAAATATTATTTGATATAAAGAACAAATAAAAACAATTAAATGAAAAACATAAAAATATTATCTTTTTTTTTCCCTTAATTTTTTTACGTTTTGGTTTGGTTTTGATTTTTTTTAAAAAAACTTTTTTCCTTTTAGGGTGGTTTTTTTTATCATATTTATTTGTCTATACTCTATACTCTTAGTTTTGATTTTAATTTTTTATTATTTTAAATTTTATTAGGGTTTTATTTTATTCAATTTAGTTTTAAAATGTTAATTTATGTTGATAAGCATTTTAAAATTGCTATTTTTTTCTTGAATGAAATGATTTATGCTAATATGCTAATGATATATATTTATGTTTATTTAAAATAATATGCATTTTGTTTTTTCATTTATGTTGATTGTTTTAATTTTCTATTTGGTAAAGTTTTTTGCTCTATTTTTAAGATAATTTCATGGTTTTCATTGTTTATACAATAATAATAATAATAATAATAAATAATAAATAATAATCATAGTGATTTTTTTATAATTTTTTTCTTACTTGCTCTTTTGTTATAATTTTTGTTTTCTTAGGGAAAATCTAATATTTTTCATTGCTTAAACAATAATAGTGATGATAACAAAAATAGTAACAATAACTAATATAATCATATTAAGAATATCAATAATAACAATTTTTTTGTAATCCAATAATTATGATAATTATAATCATAATGATAATAATACTAATTTTAATTTTGATTTTGTTTTTGTTTTTTTTTTAATGTTGTCCTTTAATTATTTTTGTACATTTATTAGATAAAATGATATTTTTTTTAATGTTGCTAATATTTGTTATTGTTTTACCTTGAATCATAATAATAACAATAAGAATATTTCTAGCAATTTATTATCTAATATTGCATTTATTATGAATTAAGTGTGACAACTTCTCTATGTATAATGTTTGAAATCCAATATCTTGGATTATGTTATTTCATAAAAATTGTATTACATAACATCAACATTAAAACAAAAAACTTTTCGTATTTAATTTTTGTTTTGCATTTCAGTTCTTATTATTTTAATTTTTGATTTAGTTTTGATTTCTTTAATATTTTTATCCTTCTAGATAGTTTCTATTTTTTATTTGTATTTATGTATATATACTCTCAATTTTGATTTTGATTTTTTTTATTGCTATTTATCTTTTGCATTAAATGAAACTTGTTTTAAAGAACAAAAAGAGTTTAGATTTCACGGCGTGAAATGTAAGTGAAACCCTTTTTTATGCATATATAATGGATGTTCTGTTGTTAGTGGTCTTTTATCCCTCTGTTTTTCTTCACCTATTTTATCCACGTGTGACTTAATATATTTTTAGTTAAAAGTGTTTTACTTAAAAAATTAAAATATTTATTTATTTTTTAATATTTAATCTTTAAATTATTAAATTTAAAGTATATTAATTTGAGATTAAAAAAAAACAAGCAAAAAAAAAATATATATTATTTCAGTGTTTGATAGTCCGGTAATGTCTCATAAAGATAATAATACTAATTTTGTTTTTGTTCTTTATTTTTGTTCTTTATTTTTGTTCTTCAATTATTTTATTTGTTGGGCATATCAAATAATTTCTTTTAAATGTTGCAAATATTTTTTTTTGTTATACTTTCAATCATATTAATAACAATAAGAATAATAATTCAAGTAATTTATCATTTGATGTTGTATTTATTAAAAATTAAGTTTTGCAACTTCTCTATCTACAATATTTCAAATGGATATATTTTGTGCCTCCATATTGTATTTAATTTTTTTCTCTTTTTTTTTGAAAAAATTTGTATGACTTAACATTGATATTAGACATAAAAGATTGTTTTCTTTAATTTTATTAGACAATTTCTATTTTTTTTGTTTGTATTTTTGTATCTATACTCTTAATTTTAGCTTTTAATTTTTATCATTTTTAATTTTATTGGATTTTTATTTTTATTTAATTTAGTCTTGAAATGTTAATTTATGTTCATTATTTTAAAATTGATATTTTTTCTTTCTTATGTGTGCTCCTTTTTTTGTTTGATTTTTATTTTATCTATTTTTCAAATCAAATTATTTTTTAAATGATAATAATATTTATTTAGTTTTTTCATTTATTTTGATTGATTTTTATTTGCTCTTTTATAAAAAGTTTTGGTGTTCTGTTCTGTTCATCAAGATAATTTATTATTTTCATTATTTACACAACAACAATAATAATCTTAGTGATTTTTTTTTATATAATTGTTATCTTGCTGACTATTTTGTTGCACTTTATATTTGTTTCATATTATTTGGGTCAATTTAATAGTTTTCATTATTTAAATAGGAATGATAATAATTGTCATAACCCATTTTTTGGTTTATTCCTCAAGTTCTATAAAAAAACAACAAAAATAAAATAAAACAGGATGATGTTGGCAGAAAAATCTATGTGGGAATTTTAGAAGTTTTCAAGAGTCTGACCATATCTCTTTCATGCCCAGAAAATAAAGGACAATGCAAATTCAAAGCTAAAGTGACTTATTATTTGATAAATCTACGTAAAAATTAAGTTGAAAGACGTAATTATATTTTTATGAACCTTTTTTTATTTAATCGTCAAGCAATTTAAAGTGTAATTATATTTAAGAATTAATTTAGGGTTCAATTCAAGGATTTAGATAAGTGCAAGGACTTAATTATGCTTTAAATTAGTCACATTAATTTTATTAAAGACTTCATTAATGAAAAATCAAGTTTTTGAGTTTCGTAGACCAAATTCATTTTTACCAATCCAATTTGGTGAAATTGAAGAAAAATAAGAGTTTAATGGTCAATTAGGGATCAAATTGCATAATTCAAAACCAAGGACTAAAGTTAAAAGAGTGCATAATTTCTATCTCTATAAATAGAGTTACTTACCAATGTAAAACGAGGGGACAAAAGGAAGAAGAAAAACACAAAAATAACCTATATAGGGTTTTTAGGGTACTCTAGAACATCTAGGGTTGTTAAGGTTTTTTGTGTGTATAAGTTTTTTTATCCTTTTTTTTTTACATTGCTAATTAACTCTATTTATAGAATTAGAAATTACACACTCTTTTCACTTTAATTCTTGATTTTACATTCATGCAATTTAATCCCTAATTGACCACTAAACTCTTAATTTTCTTAAAGTTCATTTTTGATTTCATGCAATTAAGTTGGTAAAAATGAATTTGATTTCCGAGAGTTCCAATACTCTCAATTGAACTTGATTTAAACTCAAAAACTTGATTTTTTATTAATTAAGTCTTTAATAAAATTAATATGACCAATTTAAAGTATAATTAAGTCATTGCACTTAATTAATCCTTTAATTTAACCCTAAAATAATTTCTAAACAAATTTATACTTTAAATTTGCTGACGATTTAATCAAATTAGCCCATAAAAATATAATAAACATGAATCCAAAACCAAGAATTAAAGTAAAAGAGTGTATCATTTCCAACTATTTAAATAGAGGTGATTAACATTGTAAAAAAACGGAGAAAAAAACGGAGAAAAAACCAATACACACGAAAAACCCTAGAGGTTTTTTCTAGGGTTTTTAGGGTCCTCTAAGGTTTTTGGTGTGTATAGGCTTTTTTTTTATCCTTTATTTTGACAATACTAATCAGCTCTATTTATAAAGTTAAAAATTACACACTTTTTTCACTTTTATCCTTGGTTTTGGATTCTTGTAATTTGATCCTTAATTGAACACTAAACTCTCAATTTTTTTCAAGTTCACTTTCGATTCACACAATTGAATTGTTAAAAATAAATTTGATCTCCGAGAGTTCTAATCCTCTCAAATGAACTTGATTTAAGCTCAAAAACTTTATTTTTGATCAATAAGTCTTTTATAAAATTAATATGACGAATTTAAAGTATAATTAAGTCCATGTACTTGATTAAATCCTTCAATTGGACCATAAATTAATTCATAAATAAAATTACACTTTAAATTGGCTGACAACAATTAAATCAAATTGACCCATAAAAATATAATATATATGAATCCAAAACTAACTACTAAAGTAAAAGAGTGCATAATTTTCAACTCTTTAAATTTAGGTGATTAGCATTGTAAAAAGAGAATGACAAAAAAAAGGAGAAAAAACCTTTAGACACAAAAAACCCTAGGGTTTTAAGGTCTTCTATGGGTTTTTTGTGTGTATAGGTTTTTTTTTTTTGATCCCCTATTTTTGCAATGCTAATAAACTCTATTTATAGAGTTGAAAATTATTCACTATTTTCACTTTTATCCTTGCTTTTGGATTCTTGCAATTTGATTCCTAATTAAATAGTAAACTCTCAATTTTCTTCAAGTTCACTTCCAATTTCATGCAATTGGATTGGTAAAAATGAATTTGGTCTCCGAGAGTTCCAATCCTCTCAATTAAACTCGATTTAAACTTAAAAACTTGATTTTTAAAAAATGAAGTCTTTAATAAAATTAATGTGATCAATTTAAAGTATAATTAAACCCTTGCACTTAATTAAATCCTTCAATTAAACCCTAAATTAATTCCTAAATAAAATTACAATTTAAATTGGCTGACGATTAAATCAAATCGATCAATAAAAATATAATATGCATGAATCCAAAACAAAAGACTAAAGTAAAAAGAGTGCCGAATTTTCAACTCTATAAATAGAGCTAATTAGCATTCTAAAAAGAAGGGGACAAAAAAAAACATTTACACAGAAAAAACCCTTGGGTTTTTTCGAGGGTTTTAGGGTCCTCTAGGGTTTGTAGCGATTTTTGTGTGTATAGATTTTTTTTTATCACCTCTTTTTACAATGCTAATCAACTCTATTTATAAAGTTAGAAATTACACATTTTTTTCACTTTGATCCTTGGTTTTTGATTCATGTAATTTAATCCTTAATTGACTGTTAAATTCTCAAATTTCTTCAAGTTCACTTCCGATTTCACATAATTGGACTGGTAAAAATAATTTTGGTCTTTGAGAGTACGAGTCCTCTCAATTCAACTCGATTTAAGCTCAAAAACTTAATTTTTCATCAATTAAGTCTTTAATAAAATTATTGTCACCAATTTAAAGTATAATTATGTCCTTGCACTAAATTATAACCTTCAATTGGACCATAAATTAATTCGTATACATATTTACACTTTAAATTTAAAGGCAATGAAATCAAATCAACCCATTAAAATATAATAAACATAAATCCAAAACCAAGGACTAAAGTAAAAAGAGTGCATAATTTCCAAATCTTTAAAAACAAGTGATTAGCAATGGAAAAATACGGGGACAAAAAAAAAATAATAGAAAAAACACATTCACACAAAAAACCTATCTGGGGTTTTTAAGGTCCTCTAGGTTTTTTTACATGTATCGATTTTTTTATCTCTCATTTTTGCATTGCTAATCAGCTCTATTTATAGAGTTGAAAATTACACTCTTTTCATTTTTATTCTTGGTTTTGGATTCTTGCAATTTGTTCCCTAATTGACCAGTAAACTCTCAATTTTCTTCAAGTTTACTTTCGATTTCAGGCAATATAATTTTAAAAAATAAATTTGGTCTCCAAGAGTTCCAATCCTCTCAATTGAACTCGATTTAAGCTCAAAAACTTTATTTTTGATCAATTAAGTCTTTTATAAAATTAATGTAACCAATTTAAAATATAATTAAGTCCTTGCACTTAATTAAATCCTATAATTGAACCTAAATTAATTCCTAAACAAAATTACACTTTAAATTGGCTGACAGTTAAATCAAATCGACCCATAAAAATATAATATACATGAATCCAAAATTGAGGACTAAAGAAAAAGAGTGGTTAATTTCCAACTCTTGAAATAGAGGTGATTAATATTGTAAAATAAGAGAGACAAAAGAAAGAGAAAAAACCTACACACAAAACCCTAGAGGAAGGTTTTTTTTTTTGTGTATATAGGTTTTTTTTATCCTCCATTTTTACAATGATAATCAGCTCTATTTATAGAGTTGAAAATTACGCACTCTTTTCACTTTGATCCTTAATTTTGGATTCTTACAATTTAATCCCTTATTGACTAGTAAACTCTCAATTTTTTTCATGTTCACTTTCGATTTCACGCAGTTGGATTGGTAAAAATGAATTTGATCTCCGAGAGTTGTAATCATCTCAATTGAACTCGATTTAAGCTCAAAAACTTAATTTTTCATCAATTTAGTCTTTAATAAAATTAAGATGACCAATTTAAAGTATAATTAAGTTATTGCACTTAATTAAATCCTTCAATTGGATTCTAAATTAATTTCTAAACATAATTATACTTTAAATTGATTAATGATTAAATGAAATCAACCTATAAAATTATAATATGCATGAATCCAAAACCAAGGATGAAAGTTAAAAAATTGCATAATTTATAACTCTATAAATAGAGGTGCTTAGAATTGTAAAAAGAAGGGACCAAAAAAAAAAAAAAACTTTTACACACAAAAAATCCTAGAGGTTTTTTCTAGGGCTTTTAAGGTCCTCTAGGGTTTCTAGGGTTTTTTGTGTGTATATATTTTTTTTTTTTGGTCCCCTCTTTTTACAATGCTTATCAGCTATATTTATAGAGTTGGAATGTTAATTTACTAAATTTTTATTTGAACCATATTTATTTAGTTTAAAATAGTAATGATATTTCAATATGTTCTACTAGTTTTAAAATATCAATTCATAATTAATTAAAAAAATTATTATGGATTAAAAATAATAATTAAAAATTAGTAACATAAATTCCGTTACTGAGTAATAGCCAGCAACAAAAATTAGCTACGGAATTTCCATTACTAATTAATACTCATCAACGGATTTGCAACAGAATTATTCATAATTTGCAACCACCGATTTGCATTGGATTGTTTCCAATGAAAATTCCGTTGCTAATATTTATTAACAACTGATCCCTCTATAAACAACAACGGATAGATGTTGTAGTGTTAGGGACTGTCAAATTGGGTTCTTTTAAACTTTGAAAAATAATGAAACCTGTAAGATGAACACTCACCGTCGTCGTGTATGGTGTTGTGCTCTCTCGTGCCTTCTTTGCTGTCCTGTTCACTGATTCAGCTGAAATCATCAATTAATGGTTAATAAGAGAGGAAAGATCGAACAAGCAGGCAAAGACTAGATAATGCACAGAAAATGATGAGAATTGAGCAGCTAAACTACTAATTGATCTTTCTTTTCATGGTGTTATGAGCCCAAAGAAGCAATCAACTAGATATGCAAGACCTTTGAGAGAATACTAAACTTTCTTATCAGATCTCAGCCTTCAATCTTATTTTCTTGTTAGCCCTCCTCTTCCTCCTCTCAGCCCGCGTAAGTTCCGCTTCTTCCTTAATATCACTTTTGCCTGAATAAACTTCCTTGAGAGCCAGCATAGAGCAGCATCTGAAACTGCCATGGGTGCAATCTATGAATGGAAGACTGTATTAGCAACTCAAGTCAGAAACAAAGATCAGACCGAAGAGGATAGGGAGATCAGCCCGTCTCGTGCCTCTGGGAGTGTTTTATTGAAGTAAGTTAGGGTTTTGGGGGTAGGTCTGTGATCGCCAACAAGGGCAAATTTGGGGTAAAGTTATTTAGGGTTTTGGGGTAGGTCTGTAATCGCCAAGGGTAAATTTAGGGTTTTGTGCTTCTTTTTGTCTTTTTGTTCAAGAAAAAGAAATAAGGATAATGATCTTTGAATTTTCTTTTTAAAATTTCAAATCAGTCTGATAATTTATTATAAAATTATATTTAGTAATATAAAATTACATACTATAAAATTTTATATTTAGTAATGTTTTGTTTCGCTCTCCCCAATATGGATAAGCATGATGAACAATTATTTAGAAGTATAAATCATAATATAAATAAACAATTTTTTTTTATATATATATATATAATCGGTTTTATATTTATTGTAAAATTTAAAGTGAAAATATCAAGTTTTAAGTCGGTAAAAATACCAATTTGATTAACTCGAAATCTAATCCAAAATTAATTTAAAATAAATAAATAATTTTGAAATTTTAAAAAACTTGTATGCATTTCAAGTTAATTATATACTAAATAATTATAAAACATAGGTTTAACTAGTTTGAATATAAAAAAAAAATCTATAATTATTAAATATTTCAGGTCGGTCTTGTATAATCATTCAAATTTAGATACAATAATACAAAACTTGATTTAAGGATATTCATTATTATCCTTTAAAAAATAAAAATAAAATCCATGGATTTAGTTGATAAACGTGTGGCTTAACCTTAATCCAACAATGAAACTGATTCAATTGATCCGACGAAAACCAACCATATCTAATTCAGACAAGCTCAGAATCGTTCAAATAAAAACAGTCTGGAAAGATCTCCTTCTGTCTCTGTCCAAACTTGAAAGTCGCTCTCCTCTCTCTCTCAGCAGCAACTTCATCCTTTAATTGCCTCGTCTATTCTCAGGTCAGCAAGCAACCATCACTCTCTCTCTCTCAGTTTTCTACCAATTACAACTCCAAAACTCCCTTCCTCCCATTTCCATTCATCAAGTTTTCAACCGCAATCAATCCACCACAACGGTATAATCATATTATTGATTATGGATGGAGAGGGGATCCACGACACCGTCTCCAGGGGGGTTGATCCGTTCCATTCTATCAATTCGGACGGTGGTGATGCCACTCCATCACAGTATTCCTCATGTGGAGAATCGGAGTTCGAGCGATACTGCAGCGCCAATTCAGTTTTGGGCACACCTAGCGTATGTAGTAGTTCATGTGGACCTTCTTTTAATGATTGTATGGAGTCTGATTTTGGGTCTTTGAAAAGTTTGGATGATTTTGTGCTTGATAGTAATAGGAACTTCGAGGATAAAAAGCTTTTGAATTCGGTTATTGATCGTTTAGATGGTAGTTTTGAAGAGAATGACACTGGTAGGTTGGAAATTTGTGGAGAAAGTAGTAATGAATTGGACACTAGGATTGGGGAGATTGGGAATGGGGATTTGCGTCGAGTTGATCGTGGAAAGAGTGAAGATTGTCTAAGTGGGTTGGATGTAGAGGTGGATTTGGGATTTGATGGAGGGGAAGATGGGGATTCGTCTAGATATGGGTATTCGGAAGATGATGATTCCATTTGTGTGAGTGGTTCGGATGATGAGGATAGGAAGAATTTGTATTTTAGGGGGAACGTGTTGCCTGGTGAGGAAGGGAAAGTAGGTGGTGAGAACCCGTTGATTATGAGTTCGTCTGTTGCTTTTGGGTCGGAAGATTGGGATGATTTTGAGCTACAAACAGGGGGAGGCATTGGAGCTTCTTTGAGCTTGGATAAATTTCAGCAGCAGGAGCAGGGTCTGGCGAATGATGGAAACCTTTTCAGTTCTATTCCTGTGGTTTCAACTGTAGCAGCTGTTATTGGTGAAGCAAAAATAGGGGAAGATGTGATTGAGGAACATTCTGGCATTGGAGACAGTGAAGGTGATGATTTGGGGGAGAAGCTCAATTCCGGTACTGATGTCCCTTTTAATGTACGGAATTCTATTGTGGATGTCGGGGAGGACATGAGAGACATTTCTGTAGTCAGTTGTCAGGTACAAGGTGCTCATGAATTGTCCAAAGATGATAAAAGTACCTCGATCATGCCATTTAGTTTTCCAGGCTATTGCGAACGACAACAAGAAGATGCTAGAGACATTTCTTTTAACTGCAATCAAGCCCAAGGTGGTAATGACACAACAGAGCCTTACAAAAGTTGTCCTGTCAGTGATTTTTTTGAGGTGGAGCAGGAACCTCTTGTAGAAATAACTCCCGTAGGGTTAGGATTGAATTTTACAGATCCTTACATGCAAGTTCTGAATCCATCTGTGAAATCCGAGGAAGTGTTTTGTACCAATGATAAAAAAGCTTTGGAAAATGAAGAGGCTGGGAATTTTGAAGTGGAGGCAGGTCCCCTTTCTAATACAACTAATCGACTTCATTTATGCGCAGTTGAATATTCAGAAAATGCAAGTGCAGAATCCCTTGTGACCCAAAAACAAAGTTCAACTCTGCCAATGTTTGAAAATAACATGAAAAAAGCATCAGAAAATGCTCCTGGTTCTGTGATTCCTTATAAAGACCATTCTGTAGTGGTTAAGGTTAGTCTTCATGGTAACATAACCTCCTAAGATAGAACCAATTTGTAGATGTCCTTTAGATGTCCTGTTAATTTTTATGCTAGGTTATCATATATAGCACACAGAAAAGAATCTTTCAAGGATGGAAATGGGATTTGACACTTTCACTTGCATCATCTCCTTGGCAATGTTTTAAGGAACAAGCGTTACATGTTTGTTGTATCAAAACTCAGTTCTAGAATCTGCCTTGTATGTATTTAAGAGTTGGCTATGTCTTTAAAGTATCTACATGACCCATTTTCTGATAAAGCATCATCTTATGCATTTAATTTGTGTTTCTTTTAAATTTGGAAGTAAATTGCTTTGTGGTGGCAATTTGGAATTATTGTAGTTTTTGTCATGTTGGTGCAATTGTTTGGAAGTGTTTGAAGCTATGCAGCGACCAATCTGTTGCAAATGTATTTTTTCACAATGTGTGTTTTTCCAGTGGTTAGCTGCCTTTTTATCTGACTGCAGGGAATCTATTTTCAGTGTCACTCTCAAGTTTCCTGTTAACCTGCTTCTATTCTAATCTGTTTCCTAAAATCTCCTGGCAGGCAGAGAATTTTGAGCTTATTGAATTTTACGATGAGTTTGTCAATGAAATGGAAGAAATTTTACTCGACTCCGGTGAGTCTCCAGGGGCTAGGTTTTCTCAGGGTAATCATAAGTTTCAGTCACAGCTATTACTGCCACCAAGAGATGGTGGGTCAACTGCTTCTACTTCTGGTACCAATGAGGCTTGCTCGCTATTCACACAGCCAAAGAGAATTGATAGGGTTGAAGTGGTAGGAGCAAAGCAAAAGAAAGGAGATGTCTCACTAAGTGAAAGATTGGTTGGAGTGAAGGAATACACCATGTATGTAATAAGGGTGTGGAGTGGCGAAGACCAGTGGGAGGTTGAACGCAGGTATCGTGATTTCCATATGCTCTATCGTAGGCTGAAATCATTATTTGCTGAGCAAGGCTGGACTCTTCCTTCTCCTTGGTCCTCTGTGGAAAAGGAATCTAGAAAAATATTTGGGAATGCATCTCCAAATGTTGTTTCTGAGAGAAGTGTTCTTATTAAGGAGTGTTTACATTCAACTATCCTTTCTGGGTTCTTTTCCAGTCCCCCAAGTGCACTGCTTTGGTTCTTGTGTCCTCAAGATTCATTTCCTGGTTCCCCTGCAGCAAAAACACCAGTTGCTCAGTCTATATTTTCTAACAAAGGGGCAGATGCAGGAAATATTTCCACTTTAGGGAAGACAATATCGCTTATTGTTGAAATCAAGCCATACAAATGTACGAAGAAGATGCTAGAAGCGCAACATTATACTTGTGCCGGATGCCACAAGCATTTTGATGATTGTATGACATTGATGCGGGACTTTGTACAAGCTCTTGGGTGGGGAAAGCCCCGGCTTTGTGAGTATACTGGTCAGTTATTTTGTTCTTCATGCCACACAAACAAGACTGCAGTTATACCAGCAAGAGTACTACATTATTGGGATTTTAATAAATACCCAGTTTCTCATCTGGCCAAGTCATACCTGGATTCCATCCATGAGCAGGTAATTTGAGAAGTGGTTCTTTTGTTGTCATTTGTAGAATATCTGCATAATTGAATGCTTCTGGGCTGGATGAAACTGTCAAAATCAAGGGATAGATAAATAGCTGACACAAAATCATGAAGGGAATAAGTTTGCCAAGCATATTCTTGTGCTTGCTTACATAATATAACTGGGAAAAAGTCGATTTTTAACTAATGATCCAATATTTGGTAAGATTTGATATGCTTGTAAGAATGATGATAGTAGATGCCCACCCCATTCCAGGGTATCTGTTACATGTCTATATGCTTGGAGATTTAATTTAATTGCTTGCTTTTGTATGCTTGGGGTAATTTGTAGTTCCCTAAATTCTTCATCTAGATAATAAAACATGCATGTGTCATTGATGCTTCATCACTTCAAGAATTTTAGATCCATATCAAGCTTCCAATTCAATGCACAGAGTTCTTATCAAAGTTTTTCCTAGATTCCCATGATGAATTTTCTTTTGCAGCCCATGCTTTGCATAAGTGCGGTCAATCCTCTCTTATTCTCCAAGGTCCCTGCCTTGCACCATATTATGGGTGTCAGGAAAAAAATTGCAACTATGCTTCAATATGTTCGATGTCCATTCCACAGGACTGTCAACAAAGTACTTGGTTCTCGAAGATATCTTCTTGAAAGCAATGATTTTTTTGCCCTTAGAGACCTCATAGATCTCTCAAGAGGGGCTTTTGCAGGTTAATATCTGATCACAAGTTAATTGCTATTTTAGTATTTTGTTTGAAAGATATCTCATCTAAACCTGTGCCTTGTTGTCAAATCCATCTGTGTCTATGCCCTTGTTTACATGTGCAGAAGTCTCCGTTCCAATATCGACTGTACATCTTTGCTGATTTATTTGCAAGCTGTTAGGCTGGATCTAAACATTTGTTTGTAACTGGCCGGTCTAACCATTTTTTTTTGGTTTCCTAGCTTTTTTACATGCCCTTCCATTGCATGTTAGTTGCTGTTTGTATGTGTAAAGTTACTACATTTTGGCATCATCAGTTTCTCTGACGTTATGTGGCAGTCTTTATATGCCTCACTCTGATGCATTGACTGACTCTTAACCATACAGGAATCCCTCGCTCTTGTCTGTCAAATGGGCCTCAATTACTGTTTTTCATATAAAATAAAATTGTAAATATGTGCCATTGACTATGCTCAATGGCTTTGAGTCTTTTGCTAAGCCAGCAACTGTATTCTGCATGGTAATTATGTATTGCTTTATTTGACCCTAGATTTTCCTTTTGTCAGTGCAAGTGATGTGTCTTGGGATTTTCATATAGGTATCTGAGCTCTGTGTAATTGTGCGACCCTGTTTTTTTTCTTTTCTTTTAACACATCTCTACTTCTATTGCAGCACTACCCGTGATGGTGGAAACTGTTTCAAGGAAAATTCTGGAGCATATAACAGAGCAATGCCTCATATGCTGCGATGTGGGAGTCCCCTGTGGTGCCCGGCAAGCTTGTAATGATCCATCTTCCCTCATATTCCCTTTTCAGGTGGGCATTCATTCATTTGCATATAGTAGAGCGTTTTTTAACAGTAGCATGCTGGGTGTTGTTTATTGAAAAAAAATTAAAGATTTCACTGTAGTGGTGCATCTCGTGCTCTAATGAATAGCCCTTCAACTACCAAGCAATAGAAAATGACTCCTATACCATCCTTCTAGATGATAACTGAAAACATGGCATAGAGACGTTCTGACATTGAAAACAACTTAAACAGGAAGTTGAAATTGAAAGGTGTGCTTCTTGCAAAAAAGTATTCCACAAGCCCTGCTTCAGAAAGCTTACAAATTGTTCTTGTGGGACACGCATTGGTGCAGATCAGGTCATGGAGTCTACCAATACGTTGAGCCGTAAGGCCAATGGTTTCTTGCTGGGAAGGAGATCAGGCTCTAGTCTGCATCTGGGACTACTTTCGAAGGCACATCCAGAAATGTGAAGTACGAAGATAATGTGCCTTTTGTATATTGTCTTGATTGTAAAGAGGGAGTTCATTGTGCCACCTGGCACCTTGAGTTTTTGGCTGAACAAGCGGATGTAGCCTATATCGATGATTGACGAGTTTCGAGGTTGGGTGTGTGTGTGTGTATTTGTTGCCGATTCATTCCTTGTAACTATTACATGATTCATATGATCGTCATCCTTTGTAAATAACAATAATTTCAAGTATTAACTTATCTTCTGTAAGCTTGTTTTCCTTTTTCTTGAACCTCAGAATTTTGCTTACACTTGCAAACCTACCCCAGAGGGGTTCAGGAGTTTACTTGGTGGTAATCTTGCTATTTTAGCGTGGGAGATGAAGCATGACAGGGTTTATCTTTGCTGGTGTTTTTCCGTGGAGCCTGGAGGTTCTGATGCTTTATGTAGGCTTTGATTTTGCAGGTGGAGAAAACTGTATATCTGGTGCCCGATCTTTGATTTTGTTAATGTTTGAGTGCTTCACCTTGAACTTTATCTATTTCAGCTACCAAAATTTTCTTGTTTATTTATGTTAATCATTTTTTTCATTATTCTATTATTCTTTTGGCTTCATTTTATCTTTCTTCAATTAGTTGGTGTTCTTTATAATTAATGAAGTTATTTCGCAAATTTGGAATTTGTACAAGAAAATACGAAAATAAAATACTGACCTCCATAGTACATCCACTAACAATTAGTAAAAGAATTGTCCATGGATGGGTTAAGTTAGTGCTGATAGTGTGGTGGAGATTATTTTTTAAAGTGATTTTAAAAAAAAATATATATTAAAATAATATTTTAATTTTTTTTATATCACAACATGAAAATAATTTAAAATCATTAATATATTTTTTAATTTAGAGTAAAAAATAAAAATAAAAAATCTTAATTTGTTTAAATATTTTTAAAATGCAGTGCCAAAGAATATTTAGTCAGGAGTTTCTATATCAGGAAGAAAAAAAAACTTGGATGGAAAATTCTTAATCAGCCATTATTGATAGATCCCTTGTTCTTTTTTCTTTTGGATTGAAACTTCATCTTCTTTTTTTTCATAAGTGATTGGATTATACATGCATGGGTTTGACCATCTTCTTCTTGCTCTCAAGTTTTGGCAACACATTGAGGCCAAATGCAAGTGGCTCTGGCAATTTTATGAGGCTCTAAATTGGATCAAGAGATTTTTATGAGTCAAATATATATTTTTTTGACACATAAAAAATATTTTTTTGACACATAAAAAATATTTAAATGCTATTAGAAGGAAATGACTTTTTAGTCCTTCTCTTCACCAAAAGGTAAGGAGAATGAGCTATAGAGACCCATGTGATTCTTAAAAGAAAACAAGTTTAGAATCTCCATTCCAAACTGTATATATATTTTCAGAGAATCAATTTAAAATTTATAATCTTTTCTAATAAAAAATTCTTACTTAAACATTGAAGAGTTTCTAAATTTACCTCATGATAACTTTTATAAATATCAGCCACCCGTCACTTTAGCTTGTTTATCAAGCCTAAGTAAGGTTGTCTATACTATTTTGGTTGTTATTTTATTTTTTTAATTGGAACAAAATATTTCAGTTTCAAAGCGTTTTAATACGCCATTTCGGGATCGTATTGTGTGTGTGTGTGTGTGTGTGTATTAATTTAAAAAAAAATTAGTTCAAATCCAAAAATAAATTATTTAGAATTGTGAAATTTAATATAAAGAAGACAAAATAAAATGATTTTTCTTATCAAAATTATGAACATGTATAATCTTTCGAGAATGTCATCATCAATCTAGCAAGATCATTTCATTCTCTAACTGGTCTGAAATTTTAACATAATATATATAAATATATCAAAAGACTCCTCATAATATTTCATCTCAATCTAATGATAAGATTAAGAGATATAATTGATACTGTAAAATTATTTATTATTTTAAAAAATACTATTGGACTGAAATAAAACGGGCAAAACAAAATTAAAATATTTTGGTTAGTATTTGGTTGAAAAATCTGAAATGAACCCAAATCTAAACTAAAATAAAAATAATATTATTTTATCTTATTTTTTTAATCGGTGAGAAATGTTTTTATCGTTTTGGTTAAAATTAAACCAAACGGATAATCATAGATACAAGTGTCATACGCCAACCACTTTATTAGGAAGAATAAACCAAATTCCTAATACCAAGAATGTTTTGGGACATCATAACCAATCCATTCAAGCCCGATCAATCCTTTAGTTATTAACAACGTAGATTCAACTCAAACTCTATAATCTGTCTCCAGCTTCTAAAGTCAGATACAGAACATCCCCTAAGCTGTCCCGCATCAAACCATTGTTTATAAATCACAATCTACATATCCAGAACAGGTTTATTAGACCAGGATACCCCATCCGCAAGCTTCTGGTTGATACAATGGCTGTACCTCATTTTGCAATATACCAATACTTGTTTGCGAGTCATTTCAGGTATCGTGCCAAATAAAAGACAAGATATGCTACAAAATCGATGTTTTGGTGAGTGCTGGAATCATATCTTGAGAATTAAAATGATGGGCATAGCAACTTGGGTTGGTGGTGTCCCACCAAAATATTGGAGACAACAAAATTCGAGAAGACAATAAGAACCATGAAAAAGTAGGAATAGAGAATTGGAAGTAGAGTCGGAGAATAAGAATTTCTCTTTTAATCGCTCCCAGTATCAGTATACGGTTGCAACTATGCCACTCTTCTAACAATGGCTGTACAAATTAAGAATGTTTTTCTTGTTTGACCGTTTACAATCTTTAAAAAATTACTAAAGGAATGATTTGTTAAGGCAAGGATGTCGCCAGTATCTTATGCTAACTCTGTTGTTTTGTTCATTTCTATACTGCTACCACAAATTTACTATACAGAAATTCACATTTTCTTTGAAACTGTGGTGGCTTTCTAAGCTATCAACTGCAGCTACCTCAAGCATTGATAGGACTCTGGGTACATCTCGAAAACACTCTGTTTTTGAGCTTTAAAATTAAAGCGAAAATACCATAGCAGGGGATGTGCATCACTGCTACCGACAAGTACCTACAAATAATTCCATTTCAGACAAGAAAATGAATCACCATTTATTTCTTTTGAGTGAAGACATTTTATATAAAGGCTTCAATGGCATGATTCTTGACAGAATACTAAGACTGTGCAAGTTAAATCACAAAACTTAAGCGACGTGTTGATATCTTTTCTTGTTAATATTTTTGTTCAAGTTTGAACGTAACCTTGAGCAAAATTAAGCAATCAGTTGGTATTGTTCTGTGCTATTTCTATTTTCAGTTGAAGATGATTTGAGAGCAGAAATTGTTCTAGTTTTTAAGGGGATGAAGTGATGTTTAAGAGTCAATACCATAGAGGAGCATACGGAGATGACAAGTCAAGGAATGGATATGGCCACCTGTTTAGACAATTACAGAATAGTAGAGTGAGAAAACAATGACAAAACTTGATTTCATAAAAAAAAGGAGAAGAGGAAATGATTTTACCAAAGTCTGAAAGTGGCATGGACAATCCACTGGAAGAGGACATACACTACGGTCCAGATGAAGAAATACGCGATCCGGAACCAAGGAAACCTCTGAAAGTGATAACAAGTTAGAGTTTGTAATCATCGCATTTAGAAAGCTGGAAAATGATTTGTGAAGAAAGCTCACCAAGGAGTTTAAAGCAGTATCACCAAGTAGGAAAACAGCATTGAGTGAGTGCATACTGATAATCAACTGTAATGAAAAAAGAACAATACATTGTTTAGAAAACCATGAAAGAAGCAAATTAGTCATTAAGCTGTTTATCTTTATCTACTGAGATGCCGATATGAGTTTGTGTGTGACCTTCATGGACATGCGCAGGATATGGTTTTATTCTAAAATTAACACTAGTTGGAGAATAATGATAACTTACAGCATTTAGGTGGTAATCTTTGATTTCAAGAAACGGGACAAGGATGAACCAAAAGACAAAGTCTGTGAGCATAACAGCCCCAGCATTCATCTGTTTCCATGAATGAGAAGTGTCAACAGCTTACCATATTCAAATTATTGAATCCATATAATCCATGATGTATACAAAGTAAAAGGAAATCGGCAAAAATCATTGGCAAGCAGGATTTGTATCCACTTGATTTACTGCCTTCTCTTGTTTCATCTGGTTCCTGACTGAATTTTCCAATTTCAAATATGAACGTTAAGAAAGTGTAGTCCCCTTGTGAAATGACCCTGCTTTTCAGCTCCTATGCCTTGGTATGGACCTCTTAATTTTTCTTACACAGACGAAAGGTTGAGCCACAAATCCTAACAAGGAACTACTCATAATGGGATTGAGAATTGAACTTTCATGTCACATTAAACTGAACTAAAAACATATTAGAACTTTCAAGTTCCTGCGACCGCATTCGCAGACAGACTATGTTCTAATGCTGGATGTATAAAAATGTTCTACACGGGTTCTGAATGAAAACAAGCTCATTGCTTTAAGAGTCTCATTTGAGTAAAATATAAAAGAACAATATATTTGGCCAAATTTACTCAGTGATTTACAGACAAGTTACCTGAAAAAAGATTTGAAATATGAGAGCCCATTTCCCTGCAGGTTGGCGAACATCAAGTATTTCACGGGGGTTTGTGGAAGAATTAGAACCTTGTCCAGGTGCTGAAGTTACACAACATCCTTGCTCTGCATCTGCCTCTACATTATCAACCTTATCACCACCAAATCTTTTGTGATATTGGTAACATCCACGCATGGAGAGCAAGGAACCAAGCTACAATAAACTTGAGATTAACATTATGCAACGAGAACATGCAAGAAAAAATCAGGCTAGGAAGCTCTTTGATGACATAAAACTCACTCCGAAATAAATTGTGACTGAAGTAAAAGTCCACCTGTTCAGGACCAAGAAACATCACCGATCAATAACATTGAAGATAATTGTTGAAATCAATAATTCAAAAATCATATGAAGTATGAGATTTATACTATGCAAGAGATAAACTCAAGAAAAAGGACATCTTACTGAGTATAGTAGTAAAATATGCTGCCTCCATCCACCAAGACTGCAATTGCAAGCAGAACCGACAGCACAAAGAAAGCAAAAAGTCTGAAAACTAGCAACCAGGCAGGGTGGATTCCTTTCAGGCATGGCCTCCAAGTTTCATCATCATACAAAGATGCTTCTGCTTTTGCTTTTGCTTCTGCTTCTTGCTTGATCTCTCCGCTATCACGTTCCACTTTGCGACGACCTTCATTTTTCCATATAAGAATAGATGCAGCAGTCGTCAAGACTAAAACCCAAGTGGCACAGAGGAAGAACCTCCAGTTAAGCCAGTAACCGGAAAGGGTTGTATTGTCAGTCATGACTGGTTGCCAGGTATCTTTGGGAGATCCTGTTATGAAACTCATTCTGTCACTTCTACTTTTCTGATTTTCCACTAATGATATATGATCAATAGTTTGATATTGAAGATGAAATGTTTTCACACTTTCTTATGGAAGAAGGAATGAAGCTGAATATGGAACTTTGGATGTTGAATGAAATGAGATAGACAATCAAGAGATAACCAAAAAAACAATTCGTTAGAATTCTGGAAAAAATGGAATTTGACTAAAAATAAAGCATATTGGTATCATTTCCTGAGGGGGAAAATGAAGAAATTGTTATGAGAATCAATTCAATGGGCAAACGAAGGGAATGATTGAATTAATGCGAATAACAGAACAGTTCTGAGAAATGATCTGTGACACGCACATATCACAACTTCATTTCTGTGAACCAAGTGAGAAGAATAGATTGGTGGAAGAATCAGCTCAAGTGCTAAAATCCACTTTCGAAACACACAAACAATCTTGAATTCAAGCTAAAACTTGAAGACCAAGCAGAGTTTGTATCTTTCATAAATAGACCATATATAAGAGAAGATAGAGAAGAGCTCCTTTTAGTTATAGGTGGTTATATATATATATATATACACAGACACACATCAACATCACAACAACCAGAGAAGATTTGGCTCAAAGGGAAAGTTCAAAATATTAAAACCCCATTTTGATTCTGACCTCATTAACGCGTTAAATTAATCAGAGATTCCAAACTTTTGGTGGGTTCTTGCACAGAAAGATAAAATGCAAGCTTACTGTATTAAAAATTTGAAAACACATATTAAAAATTCTAAGGGAAGTCACTTACAAGGAAAAGCGAGAGCAATGTGGGGGTGTATAGGAGCCTACAAGAAGATGCTTTGCTTCTTACTTTGGAAAGAAACTAAATAAAGTAGCGAAATAAATATAAAAAAAGAAAAAAAAAAGAAAGAGGAAGATAAAAAGGATGTTCTGCTTTGAGCATACGCGTCTCTCTTTTCCCTCTTCTTATTATTTCAAGAAAAGAAAAGAAAAATCGTGAAAATAGACCAGACACTTTGTGCAGTTACATCCTCTTTACATGCATGCAAATATAAAATTGCAAGAAAAACATTCAGGTTCTTGTCACCTTTTCCCATCTAAGTTTTTCGAAACATTTCTTACGACCACCAATTTTTAAACAGAGACAGGGACAAGATACTAAATTATTTGGATACTGTGTACATGGGAATGCTAGCTTTTCCAAGTACAAGAGAGGTTCTGGCACGCTGCCAATTGCCAGCAAAGGAATAGTGCAGATCAGGACAAGGAGCTGACCTTGGTCAGTGTAGCTACGGATCTGGAGATTGGAGTAGTCTTTTTGAGTTTTGACTGTGATCTTTGTAAACATTCATTGAGTTATAATTAAGAATGATTTATCTATCGAATTTTAAACCACCTCTTCATTCTGGGAACTTTTGTGAGGGGAAATGTAGGCATGGTGGGTCTTATCAATCACATAGAATGCGGATAGAAATCATGATGTTAGCTTTTTATCTATCAGTACATACAAAGCTAAATTGTGAGTATCTATTTTGGTATTTGCAGCTTCTTTTTTTATATAAAAAAATGATTATTTTTGGATTTAAATTAATTTTATATTTATATATTTAAAATTATTTTAATATGATAATTCAAAAATATTTTTTTAAAAAATATAAATCATTATTTTTATGTATTTATGAACAAAAACTTATTTTAAAAAAATCTAGACATTTTTCAAAGGGAATCTTGATCGCCATGACAATGAGGCTGCAAAGGAAGAGAATAAAACGTTAAGCACAGAATTTTTCAAAAGGGATGATTTGATTTGCATTACCGGGAGGTGACCTCCATCATCTTTAAGCTTTTGTGATTTCAGATCTTTGAAAACACTTTTCACTCACGAGCACACAGAAATATTTTTTTAATTTAATAAAAAAAATCTAAAAATATATTAAAAAAATCAATTTAAAATTTCAAAAATAAAAATTAATTTTAATTTTTTTTCAAATAATCTAAAAACACATGCTTTTATATGCCGCCAACACCACCGGCTTTAGCGTGCCCTGTGTCTTCACTTTCACTGGGTAGAAGCCATTGAATAGGATCATGAGAAAAGAGAAACGAAAAGCAGAAAAAGGGAAAGAGAAGTGAGGTGGCAGGGGATTGGATTTAGGTTTTATTTCTTCATGATTCAAGCACAAAGTATAAGTGTCAAACAGGCAATCGAAGTGGGGAGGGGGGCAGATTATTGGAAGAAAGCCTGACAGAGACAGCAGCTGTCAAACAGCTAAAGATTTTATGGCGTGTTTAGCAGTGGGACAAGCTTGGTTACCAAGCAAGAACAATACATTAGCCACACGCTTCAATTTACTTTATGCTGGGGCAACCTTAAATTGCGAGGTATTTTTTAAATAAATGTTAGGGTTTTTGTCATGGAATCAATCAGTAGATCCAATGACCACCTAACAAGGTTAAGAGGTGTTTCTTACTTCTATTTCAAAAGTTTTTTAATTTTTTTAATTTTTTAATTTAAATTAAAAACTTTTAATTTTTTAAATCATTCTGATATATTAATGTCAAAAATAATTTTTTAAAAATAAAAAAATATTTTAATATATTTTTAAATAAAAAAACATTTTATCATTAATTCTTGTAATTTAAATAACAAATTCGGCTCCTTCCATGCCATTTCCAATTTCCATAGATAGATTGTTCCTTACTGTATTTATTTTGTCTTTATTATATAAATTTAACAAATTGTATGCGAAGCAAGCCATGCCGATAACATGGAGAATTTATATATAATACCAAAAAACACAACAACGACAAGAACACAAATAAGAATAAGTTTTTTTTTTCTGATAAACAAAATTAATAAAAAAATTCATAGCAGCACCCCACCTAGACAAGAGATGTCGTAATAATATAAATTATATATTAAAATATTATTTATCCAACAATTATAAATTTAGAACTCATTATTTTTATTCTATACGATAAAAATCAAACATAAAATAGTATGATCTATGTATAGTTTCAAGTTTAAAAAATTTTTAATTGATGAAATTTATTAAAAAATAATATAAATTATATTTTAAAATCTCATCTAACTATTTAAATTTTAAAATAAAATGATTTCTTCTCTGCGATAAGTAAATATGCTATCCTCTAAGAAAGCAATCAATTTATTTACTTGGGGTTGGCCGGGGGTGTCTTCAGCTGGTTGCATATTCCAAGCACATGAACTCGCAGCAGCAGGCAGCAAGAGTATGAGACTGACAGCGAGACTTTATATGAAAGGGTACTATAAATTTAAGCTCTGTACTGGCGGTAGTTAAGATTGCTCATGAGTCATGACCCCAGATCAATCAGAAGAGATCGAGAGTGGATCCAAGACAGCAACAAGAATAATATTGTTTCCTAATAAGATTTGACAGTTGCTGTTAATTACACAGCTCGATCTTTAACAATGCAACGGGGTGATAGCCTGTGAATGAATTATTTGCCAGCTATAATTTTGACGGTATCAGAGAGAAGTCAGAGGAATTGAAGTCTTGATTTTCGTGTTCATGCATATTTCAGAATCCAGCCATCATTTGGTTGCCAGGAAAAAACAGAGGGAGATGATTACTGAAGTAAAAAATCTGACAATACATTCGACAGAATCATACAATTGAGCCCCCTACACGCCCTTCAATATTTTTCATAACCATATAATAGGTAGTTCACTGGTATAAAATTGGGATTCAAGGATTTACTTTTCACGTGGTATCAAATTTGAATTCTATAATTGTTAATATAATAATTACTTAAAGTTTATATAATTATTAATTTTAATGTCTATATAATTAGTTAAAATACATATAAATTGACCTAGTTTAATAACCTTTTCTCCTAACTTATATCATATCTCTATTGCAACCATCCAACCATAAGATTCCTCGGGGTGGCAATGCATATGCAAAGAAAAGACAAGATAGAGACTAAAAACAGCTCAAACATTGACATCAAAATCTAAAAATGAATAATTATATTGAAACATTACTACTAAATTTATACTAGCAAGTTGACAGAGAGAGAGAGAGAGAGAGAGAGAGAGAGAGACCTGCCATGTTCTGGTGATGAGGGATTCCTGATCTTGCTCTTGAGCTGTAAGATTTTGAACTATATTATTGCAGGAAACAGAAATGAGGCATGTGTGAATACCACAGAGATGGTGATCAAGAAGCGTCTCTTGAGCAGTGAGCGTGAGGAAAACACATAAACTTCATGCATCTGCAGTGATCTCCGGTGGGAAGGAAATGCGTGCATGCATGTATTTGCCCCGAAAATCATGGACACAAAATGTTATCCGTGTTCATGAAAATGTGGAGATCAAATTCTTATTTACCCCCAGGCTCTTCGACATGATTATAACTTCCTCCATAATGTTTCAGAGCCTATAACTTAATTTCAGTACAACAACATTAGAAATTCTCAAATAAAAATACTGCCGGAAAATATTTATAGTGTCATTCACTAACGAAAAATATCTTATTATGACATGTCATTATCATAAATAAACAAAATTACCGATAAAATATATTAGTCGGGTAAATTCATCAATAATATTTAAATTATAACCTACATCCCCCCACAACAAATCATCACAAACTTAGTGTGTTTGACACTGCGGCCAAACCTGTGTTTGGCAGCTTTTCACTCTTCTTCTTTTTTTCCATTTTAAATGATCACGGTTTGGTGTTTTTAGATCATTTTGATGTGCTAATGTCAAAAATAATTTTTTAAAAATAAAAAAAATATCATTTTGATGTATTTCGGCACGAAAAACACTTTGAAAAACAACAGCAACCACACTCCCAAACACCCCCTTAATCACCCTAACACTCAGTTTATCAGTATCCCTATTTAAGTTTATTTTTTAATATTCATCATATCAAGTAAGCAAGACTATCTATTTATTTATTGTTGCAACTCATTTTTAAAATGTTATTTTTGGCATTATATATATAGTTTGTTCATGTGTTTACTTATTTTATAGTTTATTTTATAATAAAATAAATAATGAATAGTTACGATTCACATTTTGTCAATTTTATTTTAAAGTTGAAAATTTTGATAGATGTGGAGGAAATTGCATTTTTGGATAAAATTGATAATAATTTAAAGGTACTATTAAAATAGATTGAATAAGTTTGAATTAAATCAATGATAGCTAATCAATTGGGTATCAATAATTTATTTAGTTCACATTATTAATTAATACATATTATCATTAATATTCCATATAGATTTCATATTAGTAATGGATAATCATTTTTAGATTATTGAGTTGCACCCAATAGATTATGCAGATTGAATTTTTGTAATGAAGTTGAAGATTTTATTTATTATGGATCATCTAATCTGAAAAATATTTGGAGATGATATTAGATATTCATATAAGAGGTGTAAAGATAAAAATTTTATTGATTCGGATGTTTTTACGATACATCTTCTATGAAAAATGTTCATGAGAAAAATACTTGTGATAGTTTGCACACGGAGAACTACATATTCTTTACAAGATCATATTAGGTCAACTTTTAGTTCTAACAACGCTCATAAAGTTCTAGATGATGATGATAATAATAATAATAATAATAATAATCATTATAAGAGCATGATTTGGATGCTATGGTAATGAATTAGGGTGATATAGTATAGTGTTTAATAATAAATGAAAAACCAAATGCAAATGCAACCAAGTGTTTTTTCACTTAAACAAATATTTGATAAATCATTATAGTATGAGTGCACAAATCATAGTAAATTATTGGTCTTTGCACTCAGCTGCAGCAACTTGGGGATTGTAAGTTTTTCTGCAGACTAATCGCGTCTTAGTTTTTTATAGCACTGCTTTGCATTAAGGTCACAAAATTCTGACATTGTTATGCAAGGTTGTCATTACATTTCATTGCGTTGTTATTCGAGAAGAGCTTATTTACTTTCTTCATTCTTTTGTCCCACGGTGCGATCATGGAAGATTGTTTTGTGCTTAATGGATTCCTGATTTCCGATCTTCCTAAAATAAGTCTGCGTGTTGTGATTTGATGCATGCTTCGCAGATGAAGTTAGACAATATGTTCCAAGTCCTTGATTATTTAATGGGGGGACTAATTTAAGAAATTGGAATAGTGAGAGGTCTTTGATTTTTATTTTCCCAAGACAATATTGTTCTATTATTCTATCAATAAAGTGCAATTGAACTCCTTGAATTTCCCCTTCTTGTTTATGTGCACTTTACTAATTACACATTTAAAATTTCTTATGTTCACATCTCTCTTTTGAGAGTTACATGGCTTATCTGTGCTCCTAGTGAAATTTCAATCTGTCACAGATCTGGTTGGGTGCTCCGGGGGCTCCATAAATCACACCAGCAATCAGCAGACAGCAATCTTTGGCCAGCTTAATAAAAGAGTCAATGAGACAGAATCCATTTCCGGACAGAAAAAGCATCAGTTATCATCAAGTAATAACTTCAGCCAATATGATGCCTGTAGATCGGGAATCATTCTGAATCCTAATCATGTATCGATTGGATTGAAACTATCTTGTGAGGAAGATGAACACAACTCTTCACTTACTTGTACGAGTGAAAGCAATGCAGCCACTCTCCCTGTGTTGTTTTCTCTTGGTGATGATCTTAAAGAAGAGATTAATTTGCAGAAAGGGGATTTAGATCACTATATTAGACTGCAGGTAATAATATCAAGTCAAAATATTGATGCCTGCTATCATACTCAAACATATAGCATAATGCCTTTTGGTCCACACACCTCATGTACAGTAGCATGCCAGTTACTCTATTCAACTCCATACTCTATCTATGTTTGTGTACTACTGAAATTTTGTTTTTCGTCAGCGAAACTTACCAGAAATTCTTCCTTCCCTCTATGCCCATCCAATTCTTGCATCATTTTCCATGAAGGCAAAAGTTGTTCCCCTTTCTTGATTATTATCCGGGGGAATGATCTTATAATACCTCTTTTTTTAAAAAAAAAGAAAAGAAAACAAATTCCCATCTTTTATACAAAACATTTTCCCACTTGGAGTTTTTCTGCACATGTCTAATTGTCTTGTTAATGTCTACAATCTTCCATCGGTAGTGGCCTAACTAATGAGTTAGTTAAAGAAAGAAATCAAGGAATAGTCATAATGTATTATTGGATGAGACCGTGAGACCTTCTGCATCCTACATATACAAGGATAAAAGTTAGCTTGTGACATGCTTTAATGCTGCTGCTGGCTTTCATCATTTGTGTTTACCTGGTTTATTTTTAACAGGAAGAAAATTTCATAAAAGGTGTGAGAGAAATGGGGCAAAGACATACAGTTTCATTGCTGAGTTCCATAGAAGAAAGAATTAGCAGCAAGCTAAATGAGAAGGAGCTTGAAATACAAAACATAAACCGCAAGAACAAGGATCTAGTGGAGAGAATAAAGCAAGTTAGCATGGAAGTCCAGTGCTGGCAGTGCAGAACAAAATATAACGAGTCTGTAGTTAATGTTCTGAAAAGCAATCTGGAGCAGGTAATGGCAGAGGGTGCACTGCATGGCAAGGAAGGTTACGGGGACAGTGAGGTCGACACTGCGACCTCTTATGCTAACCAAAACCATATGTGCCTTGTGGGCGGTTCTGCAGACTCGTTCTCCTTGAAAAAGCAGATGACTTGCAGAGCTTGCAAGATCAATGAAGCTTCTGTCTTGTTATTTCCATGTAGACACTTGTGCCTCTGCAAAGTTTGTGAAGGGCTCATAGATGTTTGCCCTACCTGCCGTATAAAGAAGTCTTCAAGTCTTCAAGTTTTTCTGTCCTAAGCAAAAGCAATCTTTAATAACCCTATATGAAAGGTATGGGTTAAAATGACTGTTTTGATGTTCAGTGGATTTGTATTTTGTTACAAAGACATTGTTGTGCTAAATATGATGAAGTTCCCAAGCATTTTAACACGAAAGTTTTGGGGAACCAGTGGATACCCTCTCTCTGTTTTCCCTTTTGATTCCTTGCTGGTAGGATTTGTTATTACAACTTCCATGTACAAAATCGGAGGAAGACAAGTCCAAGCATTGCTGTTCATCTTCTTTCACTTAATTGAATTTGCAACAGATGGAAGTTGCCTTGTAAACAACTACACACAAGGACATGGAGCTTTGTATCTCGAGCTTTATCTGTTCAGATGACGACAAACCTGATGAATCAATACCTAGTAATTTGGATATGTTTTTTTCCTTGATATCAACACCACATACCATATGGTTTTGTAATTAGTTGCTGCCCTGTTCTGTCGAAATTTTAAAAGACAGCCAAGAGAGCAGTTGCTGATGTTTTTCATGTAATCATAGGTTGTTAAACTACTCCCAAAGATGATGCGAGATCTCTGTGGCCCGATACTCGTTCTTAGATTAGATGGTAAGAAAAAGAAAAAGAAAAAAAACTAGAATTTTCAAGCTCACAGGAACAGACATGTAGCTCTTACCAGAACTATGGAAACAGGAAGGCTAATCTTTTTCAGAGAAAGTCAGCTCAACACTACAGTAACTGTGTAGTTGAAATTATTTTTTAAAATATTTTTAGTTTAGAAATATATTAAAATATTATCAAATAGAAAATAATCATTTTGAATAACATTACATGAAATTTAAATTTTTAAATTTAAAATAAAAATAATTTTTTTTAATATTTTTAAAATACATTATCAAATATCCATTAGAGTTTCCTTGCCAAAATGCGGTTGGTGGTGGAATTTACTTTCCAATTTGGCAACAAAGAAAAGTTACCCATCACCCTCAAAGTTTCAAGATACAGGCCCCCATTGGTCAATTATCATTTTATATTTTGTCATTACTCTACTCCCCACTCAGAGGGCGTGGAGTGTGGGGGGCTAAAGCTCCTTGCTACCACCAACCCATCAACGTTGTCGACCATTTCGAAAATTCACTCCAAAATTTTTTATTTTACTTAATTACTACTTAAACTCAACAATTTCGATCATTTAAAAAAATTAATTTACAATATATTTGTTTTAAAAAATAAATCTATCACTATTAACTACGCTAGATTTTTTGTTCATTTTAAAAAATCAATTTATAACATATTTTTTTAAATAAATTTATCATTATCAACTGAATTAGATTTGAACTGGGTTTTATCGTATCAATTTAATCATTAAAAACTTGATTAAATTCATCATGTTTCAAGATCAACATATAAATATCTTCTTAGATTTAGCTTTAAATATAATGTGTGCTATTATCTAAGTTATGAATTGTATATATAATTTTTTTCTAGTTATTTAATAACTATGCATAAGTGCTTGATAATAGCATATAGTTAGGTTTAAAGACATTAAAACCACAAAGAAAAAAAAATCATATATGAAAGTAAGAAGTTGAATGTGTTTGATTAAAGAAAAACACACACCTTATTATTATTTTAAATTAAATTTATTTTATTTTATAATTTATACATCAAATCTGACGAATAAGTAAGAGATATATTATGAAATTGAATATCTTATTAAAAAAAAGAGAACAGTTTAAGATGAATGAACAATATTTTTTAATTTTTTATATTATTTTAGATAAAAATGAATTGAGGATTTAAAATAATAATAATAAAAAGAATGCAAAAAACAAATTTTAATATCTTAAGATGATGAATGAACAAATTTTAGTTATGTCAACAAATGTATTGTATCGCCTTTTCGCGCTTGGAAGAAGAATCAGATTACATATCAGGGACCTGATTGCAAAAACAGTTATAAATTGTAGATTAATTTAATATTTCTCATTTATCAAATGGACCCAAAGAGGGTAGTTTTCGGAGTCTTTGGCAAATATATATCTATCTATATAAAACGTGTGGATTTATTTGAGATTTTTACTAAATGTTTGGTAACGTATTTTATTTTATTTACATTTTAAAATATTTTAATTTTTATTTTAATTAATTTTTTTAAATCATTTTTATACAATGATGTCAAAAATAATTTTTAAAAAATAAAAAAAAATATTATTTTAATGCATTTCTGAACAAAAAAACACTTTAAAAAATAATCTTATATATTTATAATTTAAAAATAATTTGCTAATTTAAAATATATATTTTTTTAATTTTTTAATATCAAACACTTACATGATTTTTAAATATACTTCTAGATATTTTTTTAAGGCCTGACGGTTAGACTTTTTTTTTGAAAATTCAAGTTTTTTTTTTTGTTTTAAATTAATTTTTTTTATATTTTTTTTAAATAGTATTTTAATATATTTATAAATAATTTTGTTTTAAGAATATTTTTTTGTTTTCTTAAAAAAGAAAATTTAGAATCTCTCTCCGTCTAAAGCATAGAAATCCCAGAATATCCCTAATTTCGACTTTATTTTTATTAAGTTTTTTAAAAATACGGCACCCCTTCTCTCCTCCTATTCGCGGGGCAGCCCACCTAACCTTTTTAACCTTTCCTACCTTATAAGAAACCAAACACAACTCTAAAAACACCGAACGCTCTCTCCCTCCCCCTCTCTCCCTGTGTCTCTGCTAGCTTCTTTCGGATCTCGAAAATGCAGAGCACAGCTTTCACTCCTTCTTCTTCCTCTTCTCTCTCTCACCTCAAACCACGACGCCTAGTTGCTAACCCTACTTATTCACTCCCTTCCAGATTCGATCCAATTCGCGCTTTCTCTTCTTCGAAACGACACGATCCCGCCTCCAACAATGTCGTTTTCCCTCGCCGATCCTGGCCCTTGTCTTCTGCTCCCAACTCCGCTCTTTCGCGGCCATGGAATCCCTTGGTTCCCGAGAGTAAAATGGAGCGTTTTGAGGTGAAAGCAACGGCGGTTCCAGAGAGTGCTGGTGAGGGAGAGGAGAAGAGTAGTTTGATCAAGACTTTAGAGCTTGGTTTATTGTTTGGCCTTTGGTATCTTTTCAATATCTACTTCAATATTTATAACAAGCAGGTTTTCCTTTTCGTTTTCGTTTTCTTTTCTCTTTTTAATTATTTTACCTTTTATTTTAGTCTATTCGTTCTGTGAAAAAATTGGAAGGACTTATGAAATGGAGCTGTTTATATCATTTTTCAAATTTGGCAAGTTTTATCTTTAATTTTAACTCAAATTAATAATCACACTATATTGATTATGCAGATGTTCTTTTATTTTTTAATAATTGTTTTGGTGATTTTATTTTTGGTTAGATTGATGTTCAGTATTGGTAGCCATGATAAACGAAGATGAATGACCGTGATTGGCAATGCTAATTGTACAGGTTTTGAAGGTATTCCCGCACCCAGTAACTATTACTGCAGCTCAGTTTGCAGTTGGGACGGTATTAGTTTCTTTTATGTGGACTTTCAATCTCTACAAAAAGCCGAAAGTTAGTAGCGCGCAGGTATTTGATTTGTGTTGCAGATTCTGTGTTCAATACGTCGGTGATTGATTCCTTTTGTTGTCGAGTTGGAGACTTATTTTAGTTGTGTTTGGGTAGCTTGCTGCAATTCTGCCGTTGGCGGTGGTTCACACGCTAGGGAACCTTTTCACTAATATGAGCCTTGGGAAGGTTGCTGTTTCATTCACGCACACTATCAAGGCGATGGAGCCATTCTTCTCGGTTATCCTCTCTGCTATGTTTCTTGGGGAGGTGAGAGTTCTTGCTTTTTTCTCATTGTTTGTTTATTGCGGGTACCCTGGATGGAGTTAACTTGAATTAGCTAACAGACCCATTTTAGTAGCTAATGTTGTTGTTACAGTTTGAATGCTTTCTGATTCTGTCAGATGCTAGTTAAGTTTCTTTAGCTCTAATTCTTATCACTCTGTACCAGATGCCTACTCTTTGGGTTGTTGGTTCCATTATACCAATTGTTGGTGGAGTGGCACTTGCCTCAGTCACTGAGGCCTCTTTCAATTGGTAAGTGATGCTGTCTAGTCGTTATATAATTTCTGTCCTTGCAACCCCAAAATTTTACTGATGCACTTTATTTGGAGCTGTTACTGATGGGCTTTACTGTGAACTTGTCGTTATGTTTTTAAAAGGGCTGGCTTTTGGAGTGCAATGGCTTCTAATTTGACAAACCAATCTCGTAATGTCCTAAGTAAAAAGGTCATGGTTAAGAAAGAGGTAATTCCAACTTCCCATATTTACAACTTCATCATGGTTTTGGTGCATGGTGGACTGGGTGTTTTGATTTTGCTTCCCAATTGAGCTAAACATTTTCCACGATTTGTTGCGTATTTGCATATTCTGCTGCTTCATTTTGCTATAATTTTATTTAGATTGGTGCATGATTGATGGTTTGTTCATGAACAGGAATCTATGGACAACATTACCCTTTTCTCCATCATAACCATCATGTCATTTATCTTATTAGCCCCTGTGGCTATCTTCATGGACGGTGTCAAGTTTACTCCAGCTTACCTACAATCTGCTGTGAGTTCTCTCTACAGAAGAAAAAAAATGTCTAAAAAAATTCATGGTTGATACGAGCCCTTTTCTGATTTGCTTATCTCTTATTTGTGACAGGGATTGAATGTTAAAGAGATATACACCAGGGCTTTTCTTGCTGCAATATGCTTCCATGCCTATCAACAAGTAAGGCTACTTTTGTGTTTTTGATGTTTTTCTTTTCCTTTTTTTTTCTTCTATATCTTCAAACGCATGTCATCTATTCCTAGAGAATATTTTGTTTTTACCATTCTAGCATCTTGTCGAGTGTGTATTTTAGTCTCTTTAGTACTGTCATTTTATACTTTTGAAAGTAGTAATTTTTATATTTTATTTTCAGTCTTCACCAGTAGAAATTTGCCTTCTCTTGAGCACTCTATTCCTGGGGTTGTTTTTAATGGACCAACTTTTTGTGGAAAATTAATGTGACAGCAGTGCTTATGTGCTGGAAAATGTCTACATATCACTGTTAGAAAAATTGAGTAGTCTGCACCATGCTATTAAAAAATACAACCTGAATTTTGTAGCGTATTTGTGGCTGTTGACAAACAGATATGCAAATTTCCCCTTCTGATCAGGAAAAGTGATCAATTCTATATTGTTCAAGTCTTTCTAGGTTCCTGATTGTTTCTCTTCTAACCTATATCCTTCATTTTGGCAAGAGAGGTTGAGAATTAGCTGTCCTACCTTTCAAAATAGGATAGTTGTCATGCAAAAAAATGATTCTCAAAACATTCTTCAAGCATGTTTGTAATTGCCATCTTTGTTCTGGTATTAGCTGAACTCTTCAAGCTTCTGAATGCTATTGGTGCATTGGATCCCTGATATAAAAGACTACATGTCTGGAATTTGTTATTTTATTATTTTTGTTTACTTAGCGCCCGTTTGGTAACGCGGCGCGGACGGTGGTTTGAAAAAAGTTAGCATTTTAGTGTTTGGTAAAGCTGTAAATGCAGAAAAATTTTAGTGGACCCCAACTTTAAAAATTTGCGAACCTGCGTTTCATGAAACTCGGTTCTCATCCTCTACTTAAAATATATATATATATATATATATATATATGCTGGGATATGCACCCCCCTATATATATAATTTTAATAGTAAAATAATTTAAAAAGTAATTACAATAAATAAATATATTAGAAGAATATCACAATATAATTTTTGTCTCGCAATTTTAATTTTATTTTAAATGATATTGTATGATTGTTTCGGGATCGAAGAGCCCTTCACGTATAGATTAAGTTTGGATGAAATTACAAGTAGTTTGATGGGAGAATAAAAACAAGTGTCTAATTTAGTTGAATTATTAAATATATTTTTTTATTATAATTATTAAATATATAAAAAACAATATGTGTGTGTGTGTGTGTGTGTGTGTGTGGGCGCGCGTGCACGTGTGTTCTGTTTAAAAGTAAAATAAAAAACTTGGTAACCAAACACACAAAACTGTTTTTTTTCAACCTCAAACTCAATAATGGTTTTAACCAAACACTTCACTGCTTATTTTGAACCACAATAATAGCATTTTTTTTAAAACTATTTTTTTTCAACCTCAACCACAAAAGCAAAAGCAATTCCAAACAGACCCTTATTATGTTAAACTAATTCTTTGAGGAGAAAAAAAGAACTCATTTTGTGTTTAGTGCAATTGATCCCTGCTGGGGTGGTACTCGGAGTTCAGGACGTTAAACAGCTTGAAATTAAAATAGGAAGTGTGCACAAGTGCATGTATATGATTGCAGGCCCATATCTCTTCAGAATAGAGGATGTAACAGCTTACAGTTTGTCTACAATATATTACAGTTTGTCGAAGTGATGTCTGCCAGTGGAATGGAATTTGCACTTTGTAAATAGCTTTCTTGTTCTGAAATAGCCAAGTCTGATCAATGCGGGATTGTATATCGCAGGTTTCCTATATGATTTTGCAAAGGGTATCCCCTGTTACACACTCCGTTGGTAATTGCGTGAAGCGGGTTGTCGTCATTGTGAGCTCTATCTTCTTCTTCAAGACACATGTCTCGCCTATCAACTCACTTGGTAAAATTCATATTTTGATGTCACAGTAATTTATTCATTAGTCTGCATGCTTGTTTTTTTCTAATACACAATTTCCTTATGATTTCTTCGTATTAATTCATATCAGGTACTGGGATTGCCCTTGCCGGAGTTTTTCTGTATTCAAGAGTGAAGCGCATTAAGCCAAAGCCAAAGACAGTTTGAAGTTCTGGGGTGATTTTGCTGTTAAACATGGGTCATTAGATGATAACATCCATATTATTGCATTCAAGAACATGTTTTGTAGATCAGGCCAGGAACTCGTCTAGGTTTTTTTCTGTATTATCTTTGGTTTTTTTTCTTTACTGGGTTGATTTATCAAATTTTGCCTGGTGCAAGCAAGTTTGTTGCCCGGAAATTCTAGTGTCTTGCTTCGTTATTATTTTGTCTTCCAAAGAAAAACATAGCTTTCCCCATCTTTTTCTTGACTCAGTCTCCCATACTTTCTCCTAAAGAAAGATGGACAAGAAGGGTGAATTGGTGGGTGGAGGGGGTCGGGTCCTTGGTAAACCCCATTTGTGATGACGAATTGTTGAAATGAATCAGGCTGGTGTCTTCAATCGTGGCTGTGAAGGAGATTCTTCTGCTAGGTTGCTACCTTAAAATTTATCGTAGAGCCGAGCACCTATATGTTTTAAAAGAGTGTTTTATATGAGAACATCAAATTGATATATTTTTATTATTTTTATTATTATTTTAATATACTGATATAACAAAAAATCTATATTGATTTATTACCTAAAGAGCTAAAACAACTCGTATTTTCATTGTTTACCGTGACTCATTGTCACTATTCACTCGCAATTTGCTCCAGTGCATCGCGCATGCACGATTGCTTTTTTTTTTTTTGTCGCCTGGAAACAGTGTATTAACGAAAAACCCTTTAAAAAAGACAAAAAAACGCCGCTGGTTTCAGGGGCACAATGGTAATTGACCCGTTTTGGTTCGGTCCGGCCCCATTGACCCGGTCTGGTTTTTTATTTTTTTAATCATTCATTGAATAGTGTATTAACGTTTTTGGCCCTGCAAAACAACAAAAAACACGCCTGGGGGTGAGGGGTGTTCCGGTAATTAGCCAATTTTTTTATTATTTTTTCGGCAGATTACTGTTGGCGTGTCTCCACACGTGTCGTCCGACTCTTCGCTCACGCGGTTTTCGAACGGCGCGTGCGGCATACTCCGGCGTCCAAAAATGTCCATTCGTCGTCTAGAATAATTTTCCAGCATGTTCTCTTCCACATGGGACGGCGCGTATGTCCATACGGTGACCGTATACGTGCAAATGGTCGTTTGAATTTTCCACCCCAATTTTTCTCTCCTGTCTGCGCCAGCTGACGTCAGCTAAGCTGTTTTTTTTTCAAATTTCATTTCAGTCCCTGAACCTTTTCATTGCGTTTTCTAGCCCTTATTACTATTATATAGGTTTTGATTTGTTTCAATTTTGCCCTTCAATTGAAATTGCTTATATATTGAAGTTGCAATTCGGTCCTCATGCTTTTAATTTTGCGGATTGGGCTAAAATTCTTAATATTTTTGGTATCAAAGTTTTGATTGATTTCAATTTCATCCTTCCATGCAAATTTATTATAAATCCTTAATATTTTCAGTATCAAAGTTTGATTTCTTTCAATTTTATCCTTCTATGCAAGGTAATCATGGATTTCAGTTTCATTTCGGTCCCAGATCTTTTAATTTTAGGTTTTTTTGAATTATTTAATTTCAATGTTTACATTTACTTTAATTTTGTCCTTCAAGTTAAATATCTTATTGAAAGTATGTCAAATTAATTATACATTTGTATATTTATATCAAACTAAAATATGTTAAACTAATTATATGTTTTAATATTTATTGAATGTTAACACCTAAAAATATATAGACAGAGACAAAAAAATTACCTAAGATTTTTTTAGAAAAAAAATAATATCAATATTCTTAAATACATCTAATATAATAAAAAATATGATAAAATAAAAAATAAATTAGCTTTGAATTTTAATTTTGTGCTCTTTTGTTCATGCTTATTTCTTAAAAACAATTTACAATATTTTGATTTTTAAATATTTCAAACGTAATATTACTGAGAAAAAAATACAACTCAAAAAAATAAAAAGTTGACAAATTTACCTAGATTATCTACACTTAAAAAATATACGAGTCACTTCCCGTTTCGATGACACTATTCTTTTTAGACGGTAGATAAGTAGCTATAACACGCAAAAAAAAAGAGTTTATTTTTAAAAATAATTACAATATTTTTATTTTTATGTGTCAGATCTAATGTTACTGGGGAAAAACAACAACTCATAAAAAAAATGACAAATTTACCTTAGCTATCTACAATTAAAAAATATACGAACCACTTTCCATTTCGATTACTCTATAAAATATTTTAAACTAATTATATGTTTTAATATTTATTGAATATTATCGCCTAAAAATATATATAGAAAGAGCAAATAAATGACCTAAGATTTTTTTTTTAAAAAAATGATATCAATATTATAAATGACGACCTAAACCCTAAATCTAATAAAAAAAATAGCTTTCAATTAAAATTTTATGCTCTTTTGTTTATGTTAATTTTTTAGAAAATATTTACAATATTTCAAAAAATGGATAAAATTTTTCGTTTTAGCCTGAAATCCTTAATATTTTTATTATCAAAGTTTTCATTTATTTTAATTTTATCCTTCCAAGCAAATTAATCATAAATCCTTAATAATTTTGGTGCCAAAGTTTGATTTCTTTCAATTTTATCCTTCCATGCAGATAAATTACATATTTGAGTTTCATTTCGGTCCCACATCTTTTAATTTCTGGTTTTATTTCGGCTTATGGAATTTCCATATTAGGATTTATTTCAGTTTTGTCCTTTAAATTAAATTTATTACAAATATTTTTTTTTATTTTATCCCTTGTACATTTAATGCTATACATTTAATTCTTATTTTTTTTTCATGTTTATATGTACATGCTCTTGGTTATTGTTTATAATTTTTTTTATTCCACTGTTATTAACATTTTTTTCAATGTTTAAAATTTAATTTATATTGGTGATCATTTCAAAAATAATATTTATTATTTTTTTTTCTTCAAGTTAAACATTTTCTTTAAATATAATAATATTTTCTTAAAGTTTAGTTTTTTAATATTTGAATTTTAATTTCTATTGGTGATCATTCGAAAAATAATATTTTAATTTTTTTCTCTTTTCTAATTCTTCAATTCAGATAATGTTTTTTAAATCTAATAATATTTATTTTGATTTTGTCATTTATTTAGTTTTTTAATTGTCTTTTGTTGTTAATATTGTTTAGTGTTCGAATTTCTTATTATTATAGACAAAGTATCCAAAATAATAATAATGATTATTTATAACATAATTTTTTCTTATAATATATGATACTATTTAAATATTTTGATGCTTATTTAATATAAGCTTAATATGTGTGTGTGTATATATTATTTTTCAAAAAATAATAATTTACTATTAGTATTCTAAAATATTTTTGATATAAGAATATAAGCAATAAATTTTAAAATCAGTTTCATATATAGAAAAAAAAATTCTAATAAATTTGATCAAAAAGGTTTTAGCAATAAAAATATTCAATGACTTTTTAGTGGAAAAAAAATCATTTTTAACATATTTGATGAATTATAATTATAATTACAACACATAAAAAATCAATCAGTTTTCTATACATATAAAAAATCACTGCGCATCGCGCTAAGTTTTTTTTTTTTAAATAAAATTAATATCATTGAAATACTTTTAATTTAATAATTGAAAAGCTAAAAAAATATTGAATTTCTTTCTCTAACAATAATCATGATCATTAAAATTTTTTTTTATTGTTTTTCATTCTTCCATGCAAATAATTTTTTAAAATATAATAATATTTTTAATTTTGTCATTCATTTAGTTTTTTTTTTTTTTTGCTTTTATAATAATATTGTTAGGTCTTAAAATTTCTTATTATAATATAATAAATTTTACAATTTGTTTTTTAAATAGAAAAAAAAAGATTTTATCAGCATAGTTTTGGCAATAACAACATTTGATCGTTTTTTAATTAGAAAAAAATCCGTTTCTTACTAATATTTTCAATTACAATTTTACTTATTAAATATTAAAATAAAAAAATATAACAAATATAAATTCAACTAATTTTCTATATAGATAAAAAAAACTCAGCGCAACGCCCAAATATACCGCTCACGTATAGCTAAAGGAGAATGGGAAATTATTGTTCATTTACTATTCACTGCCAATTTCACTCCCTGCTTCACGATAGTATGTGTTTTTTTCTTCTTCTTTGGATTATATTTTTCATTTTTGTTTTTTTTTTTTTTTTTGCTTCTTATTTTTTACTTCCAATTTCACTTTTTTTTGCTTTTTATTTTTTACTTCCGAGATACATTTTTTTTTGTTTTTTTTTTTAACTTACGGGTTACATTTTTCATTTCTATTTCTATTTTTTTTGCTTTTTATTTTTGCTTTTTATTTTTTTACTTCCGTGTTACATTTTTCTTTTTTATTTTTTTTATTTTATTCGTTTCTTGTTTTTTTTTATCTTATTACTTTTTTTCTAATTTTTTTTCTTTCTTGCCTTATTTTTAATTTTTTTTTCTTATTTTCCCATTACAAAAGAGCTAAAACAAAATGGGTTATGTACTGTAAATTACTATTGACACACAAACAAAACACTGTGTACTGGATATTTGATCCGCTGTTTCGCGCCTAGATAAGCTCGGTTTTGTTTGTTTTTTTATAAAGAAATTATTTTTATATATTTGTTAAGTAGATATGACAAACCAGAGGATGTCACCAAATGGTTCACCGCGAGTTCGAATCACTCAGCCACCAAAACTGACTTTAGTTATTTTCCTCTTTTTTTTTTTTTTCTAAAATCCTAATTTTGGAAAATTAATGTATGGAAAAGTTGCTTTCCTTTTTTTTTTTTTTCCACTGATATATTTTTTATCACTTTTTTTTTTCTACTTATATATTTTTTTCACCTTTTTTTCCATGACCGGGGTGTCCAGGTTAATTTATATGCACCGCAATTTTTTTCTCATTACTGTTCAAAAAGGTGCTTTCCCCTTACACCTTTTTTATAACCGAGTATTTTTTTTTATCATAAAGGGAGACCTTTTTTTTAAATAAAAATATAGAACCAGGGTGTCCAGGTCCATTTTTTTTTCTTTTAACCAGGCTTCTTTTGTTGTGTTTTTTTTAACCAGCGTATCCGTAATAGCTTACGTACACCACGACTAATTTTTGAATCAATTTTTATTTTTACATTTTTTTTAACTTATACATATTTCTATTTTTTTCCATGACTAGGGTGTCTTTATCAATTTACACGCACAACAATTTTTTTTCTCATTACTGTTTGAAAAAGTTATTTCTTTTCTTAAAAACAGGGCTTCTGTTTTGTTTTTTTACCAGATGTCGGGGCTAGCTTACACACAACACGATTAATTTCTTAACCTACTTTTTTTAATAAATTTTTTTTCCTGGTTTTTTCCACTTATATATTTTTTTTGGTTTATTTATAATAGGAGTGTTTAGGCCAGCTTACAAGCACCACGATTTTTTTCCCATGTATATTTTTTTTATCTCTTGATCCATTCTTTTACGTTTTTTTCCCTGTTTTTTTCTCATTGATACATTTTTTTTATAACTGTAATGTTCGAGCCAGTTTACATGCACATTGATTTTTTTTCCACGTATACAGTTTTTTTTATAACCAGGGTGTACAGGACAACTTACGCACACCATTAATAATCCCCGGAAACACTTTTTCTTTAATATTTTTTTTATTTTTTCCCACTTATAATTTTTTTTAATAATTGGGGTGTACGGGTAAGCTTACGGGCACCACGGCTATTATTTTATAAAATAGCTAAAGGATATCACAATTTCAAACAGTAATGAACAATTATTTCAACTATGGTTTTCACTTTTCATTACTTTTTGAAAAAAATATTCTTTTTTTTATATATTGTTTACATAATTCTTATTTCTGTCCATGTTTATATGTACATGCTCTTAGTTTTTGTTTCTATTTTTTTTTATTCCACTATCGTTAAGATTTTTTTAATATTTAAATTTTAATTTGTGTTAGTCATCATTGAAAAAATAATGTTTGTTATTATTTCTCTTTTTTTAATTTTTCAAGTTAAATAATTTCTTCGAATATAATAATATTTATTTTTTTTTATTAATATTGTTAGGTATTGAATTTTCATTATTTTTAAGTTTTATTTTCTTTTAAATATATCATAATAATTATATCTTTTGATATTTATTTAATATTAGAGCTTTAATATTTATTTTCACTTTTTTGTAGAAAAAAACCTGTTTTTAGCAGATTTTATCAATTATAATTTTACTAATTAAATATTAAAATCACAAATACAACATGTATAAAATCAATCAGTTTTTAACATAGATAAAAAAAACCGAGCACATCGTGCAGGCCAATCGCTCGTGTTCAACTAAAAAATATCATACATTTAAATATTAATTATATAATTTATAATTAGATAAATTAACTACTTTTAATGTACTTTTCAAAACCATAGCTATTATTACATTGAAATAAAAAGTGAAAAAAAACCCTAGAGGGATTCCCTATAAACAGTTACCAGAAATTAACTCTCCTTTATCAGGCTTCTTTTGTTCACATTCCCTTCTTTACATTGATGACACTTGCAAAATATTTATAGCTATTTAGATGTTATTTTAACAATATTTTTTATTAAAATAATATTTTTTTTATTTTTTATTTTGATATTAGTATATTAAAATGATCTAAAATATATAAAACAATTAATTTCTTTTTAAAATTCTCAAAAACATGGTTCAACAATAATATTACATTTAGTTTTAATATTATGTAATGCAAATATTGCGTCAAATGTGCATATAATGAAATGGTTTATTGCATTTTATTGTTTGTTTGGTTGTAGAAAACTATCATGCCTCAATTCCAAGTCCATGACCAACAACGAGTTATGTCACAATGACATAACTTGCTTTTCATGGTATGCCAATCTTTAAAAAGAATACCAATGTTATCATTCTTTTAACTTAGCAAATTATCATAACGGATATTTTTATATGAGTAAAGTGTGTATTTTTGCTCTCAACGTAGATTTTATGACAATATTAGAAAGAAATTTAGACTTTGGATTATGATTTTCTAGATATAAATTTGGATTTTAGTAGTTATGATTCACAAGTTAGACTAGACAATAAAAAAATGAATTAAAATTGAGTGGTATAATTTTGGATCAAAATGATGATGAACACCTAGAAGTTGAAGATGTGATTCAAATAAATGATTTATTTATGTTAGAATCCCTCACAACTAATCTACCAAACCAATTGATTGTTGAGGATGTTTCTAACTTGATATCTTAGTCAATCAAGAAAATTACAGCATGACATACTTAGAGGTATTCTTAAACTCATATATGAACTTAAAGTTTTTAATAAATTCAAATATCTTATGATTCATGTATCTAACCATCACTTATCACAATCAAAATCATCATTTGTGAAGTAATTATTTATTGTTTCTATTTATAATAATATATAGAAAGCCTTAATTGACTCGATATAGAAATCATCTATAAATAAAGTGATGAAATTCTTACAAGAAAATAGAATGTGAAAACTCATTGATCCTCTACTAGGAAAAAAAAACATTTGAATACCAATGGATTTACATAGTAAAACATAAGGCTATTAGTGAAATTGAACACATTAAAGCAAGTTAGTGGCAAAAGGTTACATAGTTGATTGCATAAATGTAACTAGCGTAAAATTCGTAACCGTATAAGTGTACTGATCGGGATAATTATATTCGTACGTATGTATATGGTATATAGAGTACGTACGTGACAATTTGTAACCAGGTAAAAATATGTACTAGAATATATGGTATGTACGTAATTGGCGTTTATGTACGTGATTCTTGGGATTAAATAATGTACGTAAATATTTAGGAAAAAAAAAATTTTAGATGAATTAATTAGTAAATCCTTTATATATGTAATAAGTATAAATTATAGTATGTAAAATGATGATAGTCAAAAATAATAATAATAATAATAATAATAATAATAATAATAATAATAATAAAACAATATATATATATATATATATATATATATATATATATATATATAAATTGGGTGGAAATTCATAGAACCTAACTAAATGAATTGCCTTGAAATCCATCACAATTTAAGCCTAATTTAACTTTGCATTTCACCATAACTCATTGACACATGGCATAAGCATTAAATGTAAGAGATATTTAAGTAAAACAAATATGTGGGATAAGGATGCATTTTGATGCATCCCGTAACCTTACAAAAAAAAAAAAGGTGAAAGAGAAGGGAGAAAGGGAAGAAGAAGAAGGGAAAAGAAAGGAAAAGCTAAAAAGATTTTAGGGAAACCTAATCTAAAATAAGTAGGTTTCATTTCATTTTTGTTTTGTATATGCTTTCCATTTTTATGAGTTGTTTAATTAATATAAAATGTGATTATGATGTTTTGTAATGATTTTGAACTCTTGATGTTTGATGATGGATGGTTAAGCATGCATGATGAGAAGTGTGCTTAGTGTGAAAATTCTAGATTTCTTTTAGGGATGGAAAAAAAAAACCGAATTTGGGGTGAATTATTTCAGGATCTTGGAGTGAGTTTTAGGAAAAATACAAAGCATGAAAGTTGTAGATATATATGTCTACTACATCCATGTGAAATGTCGTGATTTTTAGAAAAACAGATATGGAGTTATGACTGATATGGCATGGGTTGCTCAAATGGATACCTGCTGGAAAAATATTTTCCTTCCGAAATTGTGTGTGAATTATTTCGAGATCTTAGAGTGATTGTTAGGAAAGATGCAAAGAATTAAAGTTGTTGATCTATATGTCTACTATTTCTCCTTAAAATTTCATAATTTTTAGATATATATTTAAGGAAGTATGGCCAAATTGGTATGGGTTATTTAGGCATACTATTGCTGGATAAATTTGTAGAATTAAGTGGGCTAGATTAAATAAGATGAAATTGAATAAAGCCAATGGACTTAGGACAAAGTCATTCGAACTAAGATAAAATTAATAAACTTGGATCAAGCTAATGGGCCTAGAATAAATTAAATGGACTTGGATTACAAGTAAAAAGCTTGGTTTTAAAAATAGATGGGCTAAGATTAAAAGAAATGAGTTTGGATTAAAACAAGTGAAAAAAATAAAAAAAAATAAAAAAGGAGTTGAAAATAAAATAAATAAATAAATAAATAATAATAATAAATAAATAAGTTTATTCTTTTAATAAGGGAAATAATTAGATCTTAATATTAATGGAATTAATGAACAATATTAATGAGCGGAGGTTGTGTTCCCGCTATAAGTACCATGATTGGTATGTGAACAATGGGTGAATCCCGAGTGTGAGTTGGACCGTGAGTATGGCTTGAGAAATAAGAATTGGTGCCCAAGTTTGTTTGAATGGGATTAAACATGTCATCACGTGCATTGGGGGAAATTAATTTGAGAGAAATCATTGAGTCTTAAATTGACACGGTTTGATAACCGAATTGAGTGGAATGGGTAATAGCAAGGAATCCATAGTGCGAGCTCTATTTACTAACACCATTAAGAGAGGGATAATTCCGCTAACCGTGTGCTACAACGAGGGATAATGTCGTTGCGAGCAGTAGGTGATATTGAGATCACTGAGAGAAAGTAATAGAGCAGTAGGTGATAACATGATCACCGAGTGATAGTTCGCACGGACTTGCATATACCTAGGGTACCCGGATTAAAATAGATGAAAATGTGGGAAACACAATAGCATTGCATATCACGTGCATCACCCTACTTACTGAGCTTTGACTCATTCTGTTATTGTATTTGTGTGTTGTTCAGGCAAGGGTAAGGTTAAGCTGATCGAGGATGCTACCGGTTCTCGCTAAAAGAGGCTCATGTGTCACTGATAAAAATTAGGAATATCTTTTGTGAAAAAAAAAGTACGAGCCTAATTTGTAAATTAAATATCTAGGCATTTTGAGTAGTTTGTAAATTATAGAATTGTTCTAAGGATGTTGTAAATTATCCCGTACGTTTTCAACAGTGTAGTTATCTATGTATTTTGTTGTTTATGATGGAGGAAATAGGGGACTTAGTCCCAACAGTGTGGTGAACCTGGTCATGCCAGTTAGGACATAAATTCCTATTTACCAAAATATAGTTATTTTTTTTTACCTTCCTACAAAAACAATGTTAACTTTTTTTTAGGGGTAATTTGATCATTTATACATGAGCTAGTGGTTATTATCTAACTGTTTGAGGAAACTCATTCTTTAGAAATGTCATGACCATAATATGAAGACCATATTATCCTTAAAAGTCAATTTTGTTTAAAGGTTTAATAGGGTTAATTTTTTTTCATCTTTAAGGAATGATGTACAAACTTTCATGGCCTTAAAGGAAAAAAAGAAAGATCAATTTCTATTTTTTTTTTATCACATTTTTTTTAGATTATTTTTGTATCAAATTTAGTTCATTGTTATTTTAAATGTTATATTTTTTCAATTTTATTTCCTAGAATTTTATTGATTTATAATTTTCTTATGGTTTCCTTCTTATAGTGTTGGTTTTAGGCTGATGACTAAGCTCACTAGTTTTGATGATCAATATGATTTGACTTTTATCTTTTTTTTCTAAGATTTTTTTTAAATAATTTTATCATTTAATATTATTTTTATTAGAGAATAATCTTCATATTTTTTTTTTCTTATTTTCCTTTCTATAAGGTTAGCAGGTTAACTAAAGTTGAGTGAATTTTTTTTTTACTGTTTTTTTTTAATTATTTTGTATCAATTTCACCTTTAAACATTAAGTTGTTTATAATTGAGTTTCATGATTTTATTTAATTTATTTTCGATAATATTATCAAAACTAAGTCATGGATTTGACATACTAATCTGGATGGGGCCTCTTATTATTATTTTTTAATTTTTTCCCATTGTTAATTTTTTATCAGTTTTTTTATTATCCTTGTATTTTCTTTATTTGCATTATTTAAATCAACTGAACTTATTAAATCCAATTGAGTTAATAACCCAAAGTTTATTTAATTTTTTTGCTTTTGTTTGGCATCACCTTGACTTTTTTTTTTCAATGTTAAATGAAAATTTAGGTTAGCTCATGGTATATCATAATAATTACTATATATTGATAATGTTTATTTATAAATAATATGATATTAGTTATTAATGTCTACTTAATTATTCACATATTAACTTACCATGTCTTTACCATTTGAAACCACAATTGAGAAGATCCTTAAATTCTAATTAAAAGTTTTTAATTTGGAAACTACAATGCTGATTTTGTTCTACATTTCCTTCACATATAGTAACTAGTCCGTACATTCCATGTTTCTTTCATTTTGATGGTATAGATAAGCGAGTAAAACTCTAGTTGACCCACTGTTCTTAATCCTTGTAACGATTTTGGACAGTTGAAGTTTTATTCCCTCAACTAGACATATAAAATATGTTTTCTGGGGAGTGAGGTTTTCTCATATCTAAAAAGAATAATTCCACAATATTTGATTACTATATTAAAACAAAATAGATAGATAGATGTGAGAGATGAAAACATATTTATGCTAGGTAGTGATATATATAAGATAAAGTTAATGTTTTTATATTTTGTTTAATTGATAATAGATAAGATAAAGTTAATGTTTTATATTTTTTTTAATTGATAATAGATAAGATAAAATTAATGTTTTTATATTTTGTTTAATTGATAATAGATAGGATAAAGTAAATTATATAAGAATTTGTATTACCCTTAATATATATTATCATCATACTTATAATATTTGAGATAATAAACATAAATTAATTTATAATAAGCATTAAAATTTTTTTAACCAACTTAAAAGGATAATCTCTTATTCATTAAAATAATGTTTAAAAAGGCTTTGTAATACTCATAAAAAGACAATTGATTTCTCAAAAAATAATATGGCTGAATTATGATTTACTTGTTATTAAATAATCATTTCAATAGATTTATTAAATAATAAAATGAATAATTAGGCCAATCATATATCAAATAAAATATTTTCATTACCATAAAAACATTCATCCACACAAAGTTAAAATCTAACATAGTTGAAAATCTAGTATAATAATTTCATCACAATTGCATATATTCTTTTATTATTATCACTTAGTCATTATCTCTTCATCATTAAATATTTTAATAAAAAAAAAATCAGAATCATTTTTTTATATATATACATATGATGCGTGTTTTAATTTTTAATTAATGATAATTATTTTCTTTATTAATGTTATAAAGCTCACACATATGAAAGTTAAGTTGCAACTTTTATTCATGAATTGAAGTTTTAGTATAAGAGGCCATTTAGTCTATGTTTATCATTGTATTTCAAAAATATTTAAAAAAAATGATTTTTTTTTATTTTTGATGTTTCTGGATAATTTATATATATTGATATAAAAATACATATTAATAAATAAAAAATATTTTCAGAAACAATCACATCTACTCAAACAGCTTAGCATGAAATGCAAAGACTATCATCTCACAAATATATTTTTGGATTTTATGTTCTTGCTCCTAGGTATATAAAAATCTTTCATAACCTACCACATCTTTATCTCAGTAATACATGTGTTATGAATATTTGTCACTCACTAATACATGTGTAAGAAATACTTATCATTCACTAATGCCATTAAGGAAAAAAAATCACTATACCTCTTCTTCTTCATAAAAAAAATAACTCGTAAGTTATAAATACTTCATGAATCCTCTAAGTTCAAGGTTAATTATCTTTTAATTCTCAATATTTCTAGCATACATATTTTCAGAGTATATCTTTCTTAAACATAATTTCATTTCCTCTTTTTTACAAAGATACTTACTTAAACATTTGAGAGTCTTATATCTATCAAAATAAAGCATTTTGCAAGTATCCGCTTTCAGCCACCCCAACTCCCAAACACTAATTATTTGTTATCAGCCAACTTATTTTACCAGCTATTAGTCATCTTAGATAGGAAGAATGGATAATATTGTTAGAATTAAGATATTAATCGATTATATAACACATAAATCTTATTCTTAGGCTACTTGAAATTTTAGGACATCATCATTGACAATGTCTATGGGAAAATGATAAAACAAAACCATCAATTTCTTTCCAAAATTTATTTTGGACATTTCCAAATCATTCTATGGCATACTACCAAGACATATTTGGACCAAGATCCATGTTGAATCTCCCTCTTTACCATGGATACTTAGACCTAATCAGACCCTTAACAACTCACTAATAAAATGTAAGTCCTCCCTTAAGCCTTGTTAGTAATCTATGGGCAAAATTAGGCCTTCTCGCTTCATCAAGCCTCAATATTTTTATAAATACAAAACACCTTATCTTTATAATTATTAGTCACTCCTAATACCATGGGTAATTATACTACTAAAAGGAATCTAGGTAAAATGACCTCATGAGAGTATTTTGCCTCTATACTTGCAACATCCATATAAAGATCGATCACGACATTATGATAACCCTATATAGAATAGAAACTTTTGATATGTCCCCTTAAACAACTATAGGATGGAAATCAATTACCAATTACATTGTTCCACACCAAACATTTTAGTCCTTTTAAAGTCTATTAGACAAACAAAAAATTGATACTTTATATTTAAGCATACCTAAAAGAATGTCTATATTCCCCATCTAGTGAGGAGTTTTTTCTTGTCTAAGCAAGTATTGAAAAAGATCTATTAAGGGACTAAATTTCAATAAAAATAAGTTTGAACAACTGTTATGACCTTGCTAACCCAAGAGTGCTTGTGCAAAATATATGCGAAAACTTAGAGTTTATCATCCATAACAATCAAGATTGTCAATTCCGTTTTGGTTGGTATTTTATTTTTTTAATTGGAATGAAATGTTTTGGTTTTGGAGCATTTCAGCTCGCCGTTTCGGGGTTATATATATATATATATATATATATATATATATATATTCATAAAAATAGTTCAAAATAAAATTATTTAAAATTGTGTAATTTAATATAAAAAAACATAATAAAATAATTTTTCATAACAAAATAATGAGCATGTATAATATTATGAGAATGCATTATCAATCTCGTAAGGTCATTACATTCTTTGAATGCTCTAAACTTTTAACATAATATATATAAATATGTCAAGAGATTTCTCGTAAAATTTTATCTCAATCTAATTGTCAGATCAAGAGATATGATCGATATTATAAAATTAATCATTATTTAAAAAAACACTTTTTGCCTAAAATGACACAGGCGAAACAATACTGATGTGTTTTGGCCAATATTTGACCAAAAAATTTGGAACGGGCCAAAATTTAAACTAATATATAAACAACACTATTTTGTCTTATTTTTTTAACTGGTACAAAACGTTTCAGTCAAAACAAAACAAAACTGACAACCTTAATAACAATTACTTAATATGCAGAATCCCTCCCCCCCAACCTTAAGAGGGTTTTCACTTGCCTAATAAAATAAATTAGTTATAGGCTCTGTCAAAAGGTTCAATGACCTTTACATCAAGCTACAAGTATATTTTAGCACTAAGTCACCAACATACTTCCCAGGAAAAGGTTCATGGAGGTATTTGACATTACCCTACAAAAAAAAAACAAGTTTACATGAGTATATTTAAAGAGGTTCAATGAGGAGAAGTTCAAGGTGAAAAAGTTTTATTATACATGTTACTCCTAAGACTTCCATTCATATTTGTCACTTAAATAACCTCAGAATGCACACTATGTCAAATGAGAGATTTATCTCTTGGATTAAAGATATTTTAAGTTTAATCATAAAATTATAATTTTAAAAGAGTTGTCATATAGTGTTATAATCACTACAAAACCTATAGTATAAGAGAGTCAGAGTAAGGATACTAGTTATGTAAGGAAAATATGTATCATCTCGATGTGCTCTACTTATGATAAGTTACATTGTTGATTGATTGTTATTCTATATTGTGTTTCTTTTTGCTAGTTTCATCTAAAGCTCAATATTGATCTTCCTTTATGAGAAGTCTTTATCTTACTAGGTAAACCTTAACTATTCTAGAATCTAAATCTTAGCTTTACATTTATTTTCTACTTTGTATCTTAATATCTAAGAATATATTTTACAATGTCATTATATACCCTTAAATAATAAAGCCTACAACTACTTTATAATATTTATTGCTACTAATTCATTTAATTTAATACCCAAAGTATACATTACTTTGTAAAAATCATATCAGAAATTAAAAAAAATGGTGTTTTTTAATTTTTTGTCAAATACTAATGTATAATAATAAACCGATTACAATATCTATTTTAGCATTTTTAAAACATGATTAAAATGCTTTTTTTATACATACATACATATATAATTTGGTTGTGTGTATGAAAATAAAACATATTTTTATTTTTATTTAAATGAGGAACGTTTTCTTAATGTTTTTGAATTTTTCAAAATTTCAAAGAAAATCAAGTATTTGTAATTTTGAATCTATATCTTATAGTGTAAGTTTATAGATGGATATTAAATGATATTATTTGAGAAAAGTTAATCTTTGTCTACTGGACTAAATTAAAATGAATATATTTTGATTTTTAAAAAAGTAAAAAAAAAAACTTCATTTTTTATGATTTTTTAAAAAAATAAAGTTAAACCAAGTTTTGATTTGTTTGACCAAGTCAAATCAATTATGAGTTAAATGTTTTTTATAAAAAGAAATACCTAGAGCTATCAACAATTAGATTAACTCACCATATAAAATTAGGTTTAATAATTGTGGTAAAAAATCACGTGCATAATTACAAAATACAAACCGCAAGTCCCAGAAACCCTTTATGTACAATTAAACAGAGAAACCAAAAAGTAATGTCATCGTAAACAAATCAGACAAAGTAACACAGTATTCATATTTCTTTTGAGTTTCAGATTGGGAAGCCACTCATTTTTATTTTTATCTATTTTCTTCTTAGTGTCCTATCTCTCATTTTTCTTGTCTCATGTTTTGTCATGATTAGGATCGTCTTATTTCGAAATTAGAGAAAAAGGGGAAATAGTTCAAATTAGAGGCGAAGTTGCCAACATAAATGGACCCAATATGTGATATTTCCATGGAGTTCCAGGAATCCAGGAGTAAAAACAAGGGTGTAGAGGAGATCACTGTTGAAGTATTTAGAAGGGATTCGAAATATGAACCAGTGCATGCATGCTTTGTTATTTACATTTCGCAGAATATTGAGCATGATTCCTTGTAAAAAATCAAGGATATAATTGCTGTACATTAATCAAATGCTACTAAATTTCGTCTAGTTGACAAAATCACCAATGAAACCTCTTTATTAGGTGAATGAATGATACAGAAATTCATATGAGTAGTACTTTACTTCACCTTCCTTTGTCAAACATCGGCAAAAGACCAAAATATTAAGAGTAGGACCCCAATAAACAGGGCGAAAATTGAGCACCAATGGAAGAAGTAAAGAACAAATGAAAGAAATAAAGCTTGCATTGTTATAAGCACTTCTGTAGGAAAGCCTTATCGGGGTTCTTTCCATCAATTTCTGAGTGGTGAGGGAAATCATATGGCATATCTGCAGCAGAGAGCCATGCTTCACTGAACACTCTTACTACTTCTTCGTGGACCACTGCATTACCTTCTGAGGTTAGGTGCAAACCGTCACTGGAATTGGCATACTTGTTAGTACTTACAGGCAGCTACATAGTTAATTTTAACTACAAACTACAGTACAATAATGATAGCCGACAAGTCCTTATGACTAAACCAAATTTTCATAACCAGATAGCATCTATTTCATTAAAAGTTCTTATTTTGACCTCTCTGCTCATTATCCTTATCAATCTCCTTTCAATCCAGAAAAATATACTTCAAAGCATAAATGAATTTGTTGGAATGATATTGCAGTGAAAACAAAATATATGCAAGGAGCTGCTTGTGTGAAGGAGTTCAAAAAAGGAAACGCATTTTCAGATATTCATAGACTTCAGGAAATCAAAGCTTTAAATATTACAAACCTCAGGAATTTTTTCTGCCAACCGTCTGTTCCCTGCATCTTGGACCATAGATCAATGGAACGGATGCCTAGGTCCTTGGCTAACTCAACACATTGCCTTGCATAAACTCCTGCCATTTCATTTGTCCTTTCTGGAGATTGCATAGCCTTCTCACCATATAAAGACCTGCCCAAACACATTTGTAAGTTTACTTCCAATATACTTCATCATGCTAATTTAGAAGATGACAGCTCACAGTCTCAGAGAAATCCGCAACAGCATGCTTCTGCACCTCTATGCAGCATGTGTGTGCATGTGAAAATTCAAGGTCAGAAAAAAGATAAGGAAATGATAATACTTGGCATAATCTTTACGCCCTTCCTCATCAACTGGTGGTGGAGTAATAAGCACAACTAGCATGGCAGGAGAGCACTCCTGCAAACAAATTTCACCCATGATCAGAAACAGGTCTGATACTTGCTGATCTAGAATGAAATAGTCATCCTCATATGAACTTTAGTTTGTTACTATAGATAGACTGGGGCGTGGGAACCTGGAAAAAGCTGCTAAGCAGCAACAACAGGATTATATATATTCAGTTATTCACCAATATAACTATGGCAATAAATTGTGATGTAAGCGAAACATAACAATAAGAAACCAAGTCTAACTTTCAGCAACAGCTTTCATTCTAGTAATTGAAGGAGCAAACTGGGACACCACGACTAGGGTTTAAATTCTAATATAATGGATTAAAACCCATCCCGTACTTTGTTTAAAACCTGGGATTGCCCCTTGGAATCAAAATTGAAGCATTGAAGAAATTAATATGACAGTTTTCTTCTTTGTTTTTTTCATTTTTAATGAAAAAGTTAATGTGCCAAAACTTGAATGGGGAACTGTACAAACTACAGACTAAGAAATTGTCAGAAGTTCCAATTGTGCTGAAGCCAGAACTGTGGACAAACAGGGAGTTGGCAGCTGCTCCAATCCAGGAGATAGCAAAGTTGCAGCAGCTGCTCTAATCCAGGAGACAGCAAAGTGGGAGCTATAGCAGCAATGTAAATGAGGAAATTCAATGGTAAGAGGGAAGGGAACCATGTGAACTTTGTGCTGAAGCGCTGGAAGAGCATCAGGTAGGGCCATGGTGGGATGGATTGCAGTAAGAGGAGGTGATGGTGGTGGATTAGTGTTGTTGAGGTTGAATACAGTGAGCATTAAGAGGTCATGAATGAGAAGGCCTTGGTGGAATGTCGAAGGCAGAAGTGGGGGTTGGTGGTCTTCCTTGCAGATCCAATGTCACTTGATTTGTTAGAGACAATGATGAATATGTACAGGGCAGCAAATATGGCATTTACAAAAAGGCGGAAATACCTATGTGGCTCTGCTAGAATGGCAGAAGTGGAAAAGATGATAAGGCAGCTCCATAGCTCACAGATTGGGTTGAGCTCATGCTTGATGCTGTTTGAATCAATGAAGATAGACTCTTAATTACCTAGGTTTGGTCTTTCTGATAGGTTCTCAATAATCTTTAGTTGGAATCACAAATAGGCTACCATGCTGCAATCCTCAGTAAGAGAAAAATCAACAAAAAAAATTTAGCAGTAAACACCAAACACCAATAAAATCTGTTGCTGTAATAATCCTCTCCAAAACCTCAGCTTGTTACATCAGGATTTGCTTCTAGTGTATGTACTTATTACAACATCTCGTTGCTAATTCATCACTTTCAAGAGCATCAATGATTTTGCATCGACCCAATAAAAATGGCAGAGTTAAATCAGTAAGAATTTCTTTTTAAAAAAAAGAAAAACTAAAAAAAGATGACTTCAAATACAGTAATGTAAAAGTAGACAAATTAGAGAACTGATCATTGCCAACCAATATATAAATCCAACAAAAGAATTCCAAAATAATAATAATAATGAAGTAAACTAGAAAGCAGACCTTCAAATGCAGAACCATTTTTTTGAGATTCTCCTTGTATTCTTCAACAGGAACATGCTGCCTCTCACTGTTTCTCCCCAAAAGAGCTGCATCATTAGCTCCAAAGAATATTGTAGCAGCAGCTGGAGGCTTTGTTGAATCCTGCCAATACAAACACCAATAATAATTAAAAAAAAAATCCCACAACAAAAAAAGAAAAAAGAAGATATATCTGCTTACAAGAGGGAAAATGTGAGTTAACAAGAACAAAGCCCATCTTGTATTGTAGCCACCGTAGCCACGGACTAACACATCAGCCTATAATACAAAATCAACCATGATTACAGGATTATAAATCAATACAAAAAAAAAGAAAAAAGAGAAAGGTTGAAGTAAAAGGGCAATCTTTAAAAACATGAGAGTACCCCCCCCAAAACGTTGTACCTTGCGAGAGTAGGTGTTAGCAAGCGAAGAACCCCACCCATCAGATCTAAGAGATTGCTCTGTTATTGAGTCTCCAAATAACACAATCTGGGGTCTCATCTTAATTTCTTTCCAGCACCTGTTTTTCGACACTAACTTGTGAAGTCGCAGCAGAACAGAGTAACAGGCGTGGTGGTAGTTCCACCCAGCGGTTTAGTTTTTCGTGCAATAAAAGCAACTAATTTAGAAAAACAACTGATCACCTGAACACTGTTGTTGAATAAAAACAAAATACTTGCACCAAAAAAATCTGCAACTGTTATCAATGTAATTGGAGTATTTTGGTAGTGGTTTAACTTGCTTTTTTATTAAATCTTTAAAAACATATATATTTTAATTTTTTTTATAGATTGTTAATTTTAATTTAATAAAAAAAATAAAAATATATATTAAATCGATTTGCTTTTTTTTTTTTTTTAAATAATAGTGATCCAATACTTGAGATAGATAGAGAGAGAAATTGACTCAACAATATTTTTTTTTATAGATTTATATTAAATTTCAATAATTTTATTGGGAATTTTGTGCCTTGAAGCAACTCCAATCACTTGCTCTGGATAACAGCCTATGCTATATGTCAGCAAAGTCTTAGACTAGATTCAAGTGTTATTTTTGCTGTATCTTACATTTTACTGGATTTATAGAATATTCACTGGTCCAGATCTGTTAAAATAAAAAAAACAAACAATAATGGTGTTTTTAAAATAATGGTGAATTCAGTGATCGGTGCTAGATTGATTGAGATTCTGAATTGTTTTTTAAAGTGTTATTTTAAAAAAAATAATATCTTTTATTTTTAAAAATTATTTTTGATATAATATATTAAAATAATATTAAAATATTAAAAATTAATTTAAAATAAAAAATAAAATTAATTTTTTTAAAATATTTTTAAAATATTAACCGACAGTTGGGTAACTGAAGTATTGTTCTAGGTGGCTAGGCTGCTGTGAGAGCAATAAATCAATTGCATCTTGAATATCTTTATGTGAATGTTCAATAAATTTTAATATTTTAAAATTAATTAACTTATATTATTTTTATTTTATACCTGATAATTAACTAATATTTAATTACCTTAAATATTTTAAAATTAAATAACTTCAATTATTTTATTTATAGTATATTGTCTATCGGTTTATTTGAATCTTATTTAAATTATCCAGTGGTTCTATTTACTTGAAAACTAATATGTAATGTTTTAATTGAGTTTATTGTTCGACGCAGCTTTCTTGCGTGATCGATTTGGGCCATAACCCGACCTAAAGCAGAGGTTTTAATTCAATCTAATTTAGAGAGATTCGAGGCCTGGTATGGGCCTTTTATAGCCCAACAAAACAAAAGGAAGATAAGAAATCATCGTCCACGTCATCATCCAATAATACGGGAGGTGGACACCAATCTTCAGACGTGTCGAAATCCGAAAATCTCTGAAGCATCTCTACCATCCACGTGTCCACGAGGAACCGCCATCCATTCCCGAGAACCCTACATAAGGCACAAATTGAACGTCTCAAAAGATCTGTTTCCTCTTCTTAACAAAGCCAAAAGATGTTGAGGCAACTGGCATCCAAGAGATTGATCACCCAAAGAATTCAGATCCTGCCTCGCTTTTATCACGAGAAGGTGATTGATCACTTCAACAATCCTCGCAACGTTGGTTCTTTTGACAAGAATGATCCGGCGGTGGGTACTGGGCTTGTCGGTGCACCTGCCTGTGGTGATGTGATGAAGCTGCAGATAAAGGTGGATGATACAACTGGTGAGATTATAGATGCTCGTTTCAAAACCTTTGGTTGTGGCTCCGCTATCGCTTCCTCCTCTGTTGGTATGTTTTTCATTTTACTTCCAATTTCTATTTTTGGTTTTGTTGATTTTTTTTTCGAATTTTTTAGGCTTTTATTAACTCATTATGCTGAATTTTAATTCACTTATTGATTTATTTATATTTGTGAATAAATTAGAAGTAAATATGAGGTGCTGATTTTTGTGTTGTTTTTCCAGCTACTGAATGGGTGAAAGGGAAACAAATGGAGGAAGTTATGACAATCAAGAACACGTGAGTTTATATATATATATATATATAATTTTCTGTTATTGCGTGCTTTTAATTATTAATAACGATTTCCCGTGTGGGTTCTAACGTTCTAATTTTGGGGGGGGGGGGGGGATCTTGTGATCGGTTTTTTTATATATTAACAATTTTGTGCGTGTTTAGATTGTGGATTTGATTTTTTTTCCATTTTTTTCGTATATATTTATTGAGAATTTAATGGAATCTACTAGAATACAACATGAATACCAAACCGAGGAAACGAGTGTGAGCATAAAAAATTGCGAAAGGCTATCATCACTTGTAAGATTAGACTCCATCATCGTCAACTTTGTATAGGGAACTTTGAGGACTACTGGGTTTGTATAGCGTTCATAGTTTCTAATGTGTTTGTTCTAATTAGCAATTTCATATGGTATAGTATATGACTTGTAGAGCATGGATGACATTTGGAGATGGTGAATGCAAAAGTGAGAATTGGTAATGAATAAAATGTGCATTGGTTCTGCCAATTTCTGTGCATAATTTTCAGTTTACTTTGGCTGTACCTTTAAGTTCAGTTATTCCAGCATGCAAACTTGTACTGTTTTTATATTAAACTCGAGTTGTATATTTTTTAAGGTTTAAAGTTATTTTCAGGATATTAGAATGTACAATATCCGAAGGATGATAGTCTTTTGGTCCCACTCTTTACAAATCATCTAGACATTGGCCTTCCTGAATGCTAGGGAATTATGAATAGAACACGTCATACCACTTTAGCGATGCAAAATTGCTTTAAAAAAATATTTGAAAGACCTGGACCAAGGAAGATTGAATTTCACCATCACAAAAACCTATTTGCAGTCTTGCGATGTTGGATCCCTCATCCCTGTTGTTTACCAACAACTTATGATTCTTCATACTATTCAAGTCACATCGTGGTGGGTGACCTTGTGTCTATTATTATTATTATCAAGCAAGATTATTTTCGCATCACTGTCATTGAATATCCATGACCTAAGTTAAACCATTTTTGACATTACCTTTGATTGTAAAGAGATCAGTAATAAATGTCATTTTGTGCGCTTATGACTGAAAAATATTCGTAGTTTCGTAATCAAATAATGGGTTTAAAAAACACTGAATCTGGAAAAGAAATAATGTTGTGGTCATCTTTCCCTGGTCACAGTCCAATGCAGGTATGTTTTTTAGACATGATGAGGATTTTATGATGTTCTCGTCTTGTTCCTTTGTGCTGCCAATTTCTTTGAATGAAAGTTATGATTTAGGTGTGATAAGAGGTTCATGGTAGATTTTACACTATTGATTTGCTGGAATATTATTATAGCATTTGGCATGGTCTTATTTCCTTTACAAACGGACTCAGTTTATTTTCATTTTGTTTTTGGTTAACCAGATTGCAATTCGGATCTTATGAACTAAACGAGAAAGTCTCACTCCTTCATTGTATTAGATCTTAGGTGCTTTTTTGTTTTGAACAAAAGAAAGTACTGTTTTTTCCTATTATGTCTTTGAATTTACACGAAGCACATGTGCATGAGTAAATGGTTCTGTCTCTTTGGTGTGAGTTTGGGCAGCTAAAGTATTCTCTTCTCCTCTTTTTTCTCCTTCTCCTCTAATTCCTCCCTTTTGTTTTGTTTTGTCTTCATTTTTTCTGGAAAAAACCTTTCTTTTTCATTCTATAATCACAACTTTCTTTTTTATGAACTTATAATATGAAAGTATGGTCATGCACGCTCACTCACACTCTCAATCACTTCTGTAAACAATACCACATTGACCAATGGAAGTGTATAGATGGAAACATGGGATAGCCTTTCTACAGTGAGTTTGAAGGATGAAGGAAGGAACTTATGTTTGACGCGTGCATGACACATTAAATCATTACTGATTTCACAATCAAAATAATAGACTTCAGTGTGTTTTGGTCTTAGAAAATGTAGGGAGCCCCATATGTTAGAGATAGAGGGACCATTTCCATTAAGGAAGAGAAAAACTATCGATGTGCACTAGCTGTCGATAATTTTAGTTTGAATGCTGTATGTTGTCATTGCATCCATGTGTATGCAAATGGTGAAGGACAGCCTTTTTTTTAATATATAACGAGGCCCCACCTTGAAGCCTTGAGAGCGCAACATGATTTCTTAACATCATGGCATATCTGTATTTGCAGGGAGATCGCAAAACATCTTTCTCTTCCACCAGTCAAGCTGCACTGCAGCATGCTTGCTGAGGATGCTATCAAGGCCGCTGTAAAGGATTATAAAACCAAGCGTGCAAAATCAAATGTTGATTCAGAAGCGGAACCTGCTGTGCAAGCTGCTAAAGCTTGATGAATTGCATGAGTAAATGATGATGAAATATCTGCAGACAAATCTCATTTGTTTTTTGTCAGTAGCTGTAATAAGAGATTTCACCTGGTCTAAAGATGTTTTGCACTGGGTTCACGGTTCTTCCTAGATGACACTTGTGGTATAAAGTGAATCTGACAAATGATGTGGTAGTGGCAGTGTTATGCTGCTGTCGTATAAGGTGGTGGTGTTCCTCCTTGTATAAAATATTTCCTTGGCTACCATTCTTGTTTGTGGTTGATTGGTTGGTAGAACTGATCAATTGGATTATGCTCCTCGTTCAAGTACTGTACTGCGGGAATCAAATTTATTAGGCTTGTAAGTTTTCATGCCAGTAGTTTGCTCGATGAGTTAACTATGTTTAATATTGCTTGTTTTTCAATAACTAGTTTTTAAAAAAAATGCAGAGTTCATATATTTTTGTTATAAGAATTCTAAAAAATATTTTTAAAACATTATAAGAAAGTTTCACTTTTTTTCGAAAGAAATGAGGAGATTGACTTTTTTTCTTGCAACCTAAGTCAACAAGTGTTTCAATTACAAAATAACTGTATTGTAAAAATAAAAAAAATTAAAATCTATATCATTTTTTTTAATAATTTTTTAATTAGTATTGTTTATAATTGTTTTTTTTTATAAAAAATTTCCATAGAAATAAAATTGCATATGATTTTAGTGTATATTGTCTTGTATTTTGGTTTGGTCGATGAATTATTTCTTTTTTTTATTATGAATTAGTGTGTATTCTCACATTTTAGAATGATTTAGATATAGTAGATTACCTCGGGTTGACCCTAATCATTTTAATATATTATCATATCAATATTTTTTTCAAAAAAATAAATCATCTGAGAATTTTTTTTCTTTTAATTTTTTTTATTTGTTTCATTTTAATTTTTTTTTTCTAGATCAAATGAGTATATTCTTAAAAAATAATAAGCTTATGAAATTACATGATCTGAATTGTAAGCTTAGCAAGTTAGGTCATAAAGCCCAAGTCTATTAAATATGTTGTTATATCTATTTTAAAAAATATACATCATACTAAAAGCTTTTAAGCATTTGAATTATTCTGATTTAATCTTTTATGATAATTGAGCTAGTAAAAAAAGTTACGAGGCCTTTCCACAAGCTTTAAGAGGAAAATAAATAAATAAAATTGTCATATTTCATGTGGTTATAAAACAGATCTTCTTTATAGAATAGGTAACTCTGTTATGCTTAAGCTGAAAACCAAATGCAGAGAGAAGTAATACATGGATGGAAAAGTGAAAAATGCAAGAAAGTGTTTTGTTTAGGTGATATAGTGTATATATGTTGGTTTTATTGTTCAATTGTGTTTTATACGTGGTGATCCTTGAATGTTTATATACCTCATACCATATGTATTTGCATTATAGGTTGTAGGTTTACAAACTTACTTTTAAGAATAATCATGGAGAATATATGGTTTACCATGAATAATCATGCATTTAGTTTATTATGATTTCATATATGTATCCATTTTGTTCCTTTATGAAACAAGATTTTTCAAGTAGAGGTTGTATTAATAACTTCTACAATAAAGAATTCAAGTAGGCAATATACTGATAACTTTTAAGAGAAATAATTTAAATGGAAAAAATTGCATGTTGACCTATTTAGTATTCCATGTTTATTAAAAAAAAAACAATTATTATCATTTTAAAGGAAAAACACGAAGGATAGATGGGTTTTCTAACAATATCATGTTCAATATAATTGTCTTTTTTTTTTCTTTTTTTTCCCTATCCTTCTCTCCTTGGTTAGGCCTAAATTGGAGTTAAGTTAGGCCTTTTTTGAAAACTAAATTGGAGATTTAATGTAAAACCAGGGATCAAAATGAAAAAAAAACTAAAAAAACAAATATATAGTGTGTATGAGCTATGTTTAAGCATCATTTTCTAACAATGAGTGAGGTTAATTTTTACATTTGATAGGTTTTTTTATGTATTTGATTTATATCATAAAGATGATTCCTCTTATTCGACATATGTTGTAATTGAAGTTTCTATAAAGCTTCAACCACCTTTTCTTTTCTTTTTTGTTTCTCTCTCTCAAGATTTCAACACCATCCCTTCTTTATTTTATCATGTCATGTTAGGTTATTTAGCACAATAACTTTTTAGTTGAGTTTTTTAGTTGGTTTTTCTTTTTTCTTCTTTTATATTTATCATTCTCTTTTTATTTTTTTTCTTTCATATATCCATTCAGATTAACAGCTACTTAATTTTGTCTCCTTTTTTTTTTTTTATTGGACTAGCTAGTTAGGTTTGTATTCCTTTTCTTTTCTCATTCTTTTCTCTCTTTTTTATTTCCTCTCCGAGTTAGGCCATTAGGTTTTATTGTAACCTAAATGGACTAATATTTTTTTTCATGTTAACAATAATATAAGTTTAAATGCAAAAGGTAAGAAAATAAAATCTCATTTCATTTGTTATCCAAACCAAATAACGAATTACATATCCAAAAATACAAATCTTTCTTCAAATAAGTAAAATTAAATAACTTCCTAAGCTTAATGTCTTCCTTGATTGAAAAAAAAGTAGAAAGATATTAAGGAAAGCATATGACATGCTACAACATATTCTTCACCTAATTTATATTTGCCATCTTAAGAAAGTATGCCTTAAGTCCTTGCTTCTTTGGTCTATCACTTTCACATCATTTGTACTTTAAGTCTTAAAATTTCTTAATCTTAAAAGTTCATATTCTTTGGGCTTGATCTCATTTTCCATTTATAATTATTGATCACAAATAAAATCAATATGAGAGTAACATCTTTTTTTGTAATTCTGGAAATCATTTCCCCCATTCATTTCATATTGATGGTGACTTCAAGTAACTTGACCTATACGACATTAGGTCGACCTTGACATATATTTACAAGTAATAAATTGCTTCTTCTTTTTTCCTATACATCTTATTTGAGATAATGGAGTTGTGATAAGTAATAAATCTATATCTTTCAAGAAATCCTCCATCATATTCACCAAAAAATAAAATCAACATGAAAGTATTTTAACTTTTGGATAATGTTTTAGAATGCTACCATCATTTCAAATAAAGCAATATAAAAAGTAAGGTATATTTGAATTACTTCATTAAAAAACTATGATAATCCAATTAGTATAATGAATATCATAACATCATTAGAAATAAGTCATGGGGTAAACCAAACATGGAAGAAAATATAGGCATTAATCATTCACTATAAGCTAATAGGAAATTTAAAGGCATGACATTTCTTGTGAGTGTTTCAAAATTTACATCCTCTATATCATAATCTTTGGTGTTATAAGAAACTTCATTTAAAGATAAAATCTCTCCATTAATATTGTTAGGGTAGCCTTCTAAAGCATTATAAGGCATGGTAAAATATTTTACAAGTGCTTTAACCATTTTAAAGGTATCAAGCAATTTACTACAAAACTTTAATCCTGAAAGTCTAGAATAACCTTTACTTGCACTACCTTACTTAGTGCCTATTTGGCTAAGCGGCTATACCGTCATTTGACCAAAATTTGAATTTTTTTTCCATTTTAAATGAAAATTATTAAGTGTTTTTAGATCATTTTGATATGCTGATGTCAAAAATAATTTTTTAAAAATAAAAAAAATATTATTTTGATGTATTTTTAAATTAAAAACACTTTTAAAAGTAACCGCAACCACACTCCGAAACACCCCCTTAGTATATTAAATATCTAAGATGGAGTGTCATTTTTTTTTAACTTGATTGCAAAAGAAAACATAAATTAGATCAATTTTCAAGAAATTTAAATTAACGGTTATATATATATATATATATATATATATATATATATATATATGAACAATTCACCATTATTTCTTATCATATAAAACAAAGTTATGCTTGATATGATAAGAATGAATCAAAGGGAAACAGTGAGGATTGTCATTCTCTAAAATATATTGTTTTCCTTAATGATATGGTAGATAAATAAGCCAAATAAATGTCAACAACTCTAAAAATTCATTTTCCCATCATTTGTACGAGGTTTATGACAATTTGGCCAAGGAATTACATCCTAAAAAAAATAAATTGTATGAAAGTAACACAATCCAACATTAGGCTCTCAATATTAGTATGCATTAAATTTCCATGAAACCTTGTAATGGTGGGACAAGAAGGGCAATTTTTAATGTTGGTATAAACCTTATAAGAAAAAGACATTCCAACCTAACATATAAAGATAATGTTTTAAAAAATCAATTTATGCACCCTTAAAATCTATACCACGTTTACAAGATTAATAGTTTGAAATAAACTTGTTAAGATATAGCAATCATGTTATAAGTGATATTTATCAATAATATTTAGGAAACTTTAAATTTGCTAACACAAAGAGAATATTTATTTTAGGCAAGCACACATTGAAAAAAATTAGAGAGACAATAATTAGTGAATTTCAACTCACCATGATCCTTAAGTGTCTAATCGATGACTAAAAATTTAAATAAACTTCTCTCTTCGTGGATCCTTTTAGCTCTTTCATGTTTCTAAAAAATGCCTTTTATGTCATAAGACTCTATTTTCCTTCAACATGCATTAGATTTTTTCTATGAAATGGGTTTGTATTTTTATGATAAATAAGTAAATGGTGCAAATAATACATATCCATATCATGAATTAAGCCAATCTACTTAACAAGTCCTATTATAATTTTTATTTTTATGTGTGATTAAGATAAAAGCTCAAAATAAATATAGACAAATCTTAGTTAATAAAGACTTTCTTTTAATAAATGAAAACTTTTTAAAGTTAGAGATAACTTCTTTGTAATACTCTTCTATGATAGATAGCCTAATGATGTTATATGTCTTTGAAAACAAGATTCTTGTTTCTCTTTGAGAAGTCAAGAATATGTTCCTATAGGATATTCTTCAATTAATGATTAGTACATGTTGATTGGAAAATGATAATCAAAAGTAATTAAGTGGATTGCATATGTCAACTCCTTACTATCTCTTTTTAAATATGTTATAGGTGTCTAAAGGTCATTCTTAATATTCTTCAGGATACCGTATTTCACCTTGCATTTAAGTTTGATTCCCTACTTTACCTCTTTTATATTAAAAAAAAATCAAATTAATGTCATTATTTAAGTGTAATAGACCAAAATTTGAGTAGATTTGACATAAAAAAAAAAAAACATGGTAAGCTAGAAGGGAACGATACATTAATAGAGTCATAAGTAAGGGAATGACCACGTGAACACCAATAGGATTTATAATGATTGCTATAATAGAAAGTAACACCACAATGAACAAATATAAATAAATTATTTATAAAGTTAATGGATAGAGTAATGATATCAATATGGATGAATTATTGATTAAAGTGTGATTCAAACACGAGAACAAAGCCATAAAAAATATCTAATGACATATAATAAGGGATGTAATAAGAGGATCATAATGATATATAAGTCCATTAAGAATTCTTAAATTAATTTTTTATTTATAAAGGTTTTTTCCAATATCAATAAGGGTATTACTGAAAGAACTTTTCTTTTGATGATAAACAGATGTGGGATGATTACCTTTCTTGAGAGTTTTTAGTTGAAGATGTATTGGAATAATGTGTTTAAAAGTGTGTAACAAATATTATTGAAGAGAGTTCTATAAGGCGTGAGAAGAGTTAATGTTACTAAAAATAGGAGTGGTGGATTTATGAAAGGTATAAATAAAGGTGTTAAGGATGAGTTGATCAATAGAAAACTATTAAAGATATGATAGATTATGAAAAAATTCAAAAGGATTTTTTATTTTATTTTATGAGAAGTATTTTGAAATTTGGGTGCATATAACCTGCACTGTAATCTAGATAGGCAGTGACATAAAGATATAGAATAAATGAAGTTTTTCAAGAAATATAGTTATATTTAATGAGTTAAATTTTAAGATGATTAGTTATAGAAAGAAAAAAAAGAGGGAGAGAGGGGTTGTGAGTTAGAGCAAAGATTGCATAATTGGGTGAAGATATTGCTAAAGGATAAGATCAATATATTGCTCTGATACTATATACATGTTTAAAAATAACCTTAATATTTTTAATCATTCATAAAGTGATGTTATATTTATATATAAAATCTATTATATTTAAAAGTAATATACATTTGGATTTTTTGAAGCAAAATTGTGAATAAAATCCCTAGTAATCAAATCATCTCTTGTAGATTTGTTCTCATTATTATTTGTATAATGTGTGACTAGTTTAAATATAAATGAAATATATTGCTCTTTTTAGATTTGTGCTTGACCTCTAGATATATAAATTGTTGTGTTTTCTGTAAAGATGATTTTTGAGTTAGCGAGTAATTGTAACTCATTGGATGTTGTCTTAATAAGATTGACTTGATGATTCTAAAACATTATTTTGTGTGTGTGTGTATTTTAAAGTAATAGTAAAATAATATTCTTTTGATTTTTTTTAAAGTCAAATAAAGTGTTGAACAAGTCAGTTGAGTCGAATGCACATTTATTAAGTTGATTGGTTCATTTCAAGTTAACTTTTGCTTGATTTTTTTTTAAATCTATCATGAGAAAAAAAACTAGGTAACTATATTGACGTTCTCTTGAAATTATATACATAAACAATACCTAAAAATGATCTACCCTAGCAATTCAATATAGTTACTTTTTTTTCCCTCAAGATAGATCTCAAATTAAATCAAGCATCAGTTAAATTGATATAACATAATCCATTTAATATATATGTAAAAATTGACATACACATAAGCATACACGCGCGCGCGCGCGCGCACACACACAATTTAGCATGTCAATATAATTTCCCTTTTGAAATGATGATTTAAAATGAAAAAAACATCAATTTTTCCCCATTCCAACCATATTTTGGCAAGCAAATCTTTAAAGTATTTGTAAGGAGATAAACTATTTTGAAGAGTTGGATTAATAAAATAATTTTTTAAATAGTATAAATACAATTTTTTTTATCATTTAAACTTAAATGACAAAAAAATAAATTGCAAAACCGATTTTATTACAGCTAGAGAAATAAATGCTTTATTTTTTTCCTTAAAAAGAATTATGTTATTTTTTCCCCACATGATTGCTTGTATTTAATTGGTTTTTTTTTTGTTAATATTACTTTATTAATTTTAGATTTTTCAAGAAATATATTGTTATTAACGCAAAAAAATATTAATTATTTAAGATATTTTTTATTATAATATAAATATGGCAAAATAATAAATTTGTGTAGAAATCCTGTGAAGTGCAAGTTTTTTAATAAAATATATGAATTTTCAATGGATATAAATTTATCTGCATAGTAGGTTTCAACGAAATAACTAGTATGAAATTATTATTATCATTAAAACAACAAGAAGATTTGGATATCTGAATTATTGAATTTATTGTATTGAGATTATTTTATTTTATAATTCAATTTAAATTAAATACAACAAATAAAATATAAATTATGAAAACTCTTGAAATAATTAAATAAAAAATAAGAAGTTAATTTTCATTCTCCAAAAGAAAAAAGAAATTAAAAATTCATCGCTACATTACCATCATTATCATTACTATTATAGTTAGAATTATTATCAACATCACTGTCTAAAAAATTAAAATCATTAAATTAGCCTGAAGAATAAAAGAAAGCAATTTTTTTTACAAAAAAAAGAATCACTAAAATTATCATTATCATTTAGCAGACAATAAAAACATAAAACCATTTGATCCGAAAAACAGATAAAAATAATAGAAAACACAAAAAAGCAGAACAAAGGAAAAAAAACAATATTAATTTTAAAATAATCATCAATATATATTAAAATTTCAGAACTTCATCTAGTAAAAATAAAACCACAATAAAAATTTAAATGATAAATATCAAAAACAAAAACTAAAAGTACAAATAAAAAATAAACAATATCCAAGAAGGACTGAAAAAACCAAAAGAATCAATACTAAAGAAATAAATAAAAGAATAAGTGCCAAAATGAGAAACAACATATTTAATTAATTCTAATTGAATGAGAAAACCAGTAACAAATCAAAATCTTGTGAAAAAATAAATAAAAGAATTTTGCAAAATAAAATGCAGTATAACTAATATAAAATAAAATTTTAGAACGGAACCTAATAAAAATTAAACCATGATAAAAAATAAAGTGATAAAAAATAAAAAATAAAATCTAAAAGCATAAATGAATATATAAGGACAGAAAACAATCATTGTCCAAGAATGATTGGAAAAAAAAAGAATCAATACTAAGTAGATAATTGAAAGAATAAGTACCACAATAAAAAATAAAATATATAATTAATTATAATTGAATGACAAAACTGCAACAAATTAAAGCCTTGAGACCGAAAAATAGTAAAGAGATTAAAAAAAAAAACAGTGCAATCAATATAAATTAAAATTTCATAATGGAACTGAATAAAAAGAAAACTCCAATAAAAAATAAAACAACAAAAATAAAAATAAAAACTAAAAATATAAATGCATAAATATAGACAAAAAATAAATATTATCCAAGAAGAACAAAAAAACTAAAGGAATTAATACAAAAAAATAATGATTTAAAAGAAAAGGTGCCAAAATGAAAAACTAAATATGTAATTAATTCCAATTGAAGGGTAAATTAAAACTTTGGGATCAAAAAATAATAAAGGGATTTAAAAAAATCAATACAGTGCAATTATTGAACAAATTAAAAGAATAAGAACTGAAATGAAAAGTAGAATATATAACCAATTTCAATTGGAGGACATAATTAGAACAAATTAAAACTTACAAACCAAAATTATTAAAGGAACCAAAAATAAAATAAAATAAAAATCAAAAGATAAAGGACTGAAATCAAACTTACCGTATATAATCAATTTCAATTGAAGAGCATAACTAAAAATAATCAAAATTTTCATTGAAAATCCAGTAAGTAAAATGAAATCAAAACTTCAGGGACTCAAATGAAACTACCATAAAAGAAAGGACTTGACCGCACTTCGTGTCAGCAAAAGAGAGAAAAGAGGGGGGAAAGAAAATTGTCCACCGGAAATTCTATGACCATATTCACATGTCACACACCACTCAAGAAGAAAGAGGACATGCAGATGCACTGGGAGACATTACAGACAACCATTTTTAACAGTGGTATGACACTACAAGTGTCTCCCAAAGAGAGGGTGTGGATGGAGCACGACAGGCGCGTTCGCACGCCGCGCCTGCAGTGTTCCGTAAAAAAATAAAATTAAAATTAAAAAATTATCCATACACCCCTAAACCTAGCAATATCTATGAAAAAACCAGGCGTGTAAGTACTGGAATACCCTCGGTACCAAGTGGCATGTTTTGTCGGGGCGGTTGAAGTCATTATTTCATTGTGCAACAAATTAGGAAATATCATTTGTGTCCTCTGAAAAATTCAAAAATACCCCGGTCTTGGAGACTAAATTTTTTGTGATCCTAGAATAAAATGATAATTTCATTATATTAATGAATAGTAAACTATATCTAAGTAAACAATGAAAAAATTTACAGTAAAAATATCACGGGATTTATTGTATAGTTAATAATATATTTAAAAAAACCATTTTAACATTTCTTTTAAAATATATAAAACAAGTAACATTTTTTTTTTTTTTACTTTTCATGAAGCACAGTCCCCTGCTATTAACAACAATGTCCAAAAGTTCCCGCTCTAGCTCGTGCAACTAACTAGTCTCACGTCTCGTGTCTCAACTACACGAAAACAACAGAAAAATACAACTTTCTGACGTAAGCAGCCCTGCACACACGACATAGATCTCGTCCCCGTATTGCGATTCAACAACCAAAATCGAATCATCATCAACAGAGCACACAAACTGTCAAGGGTCTGCATTTTGTTGTTATTGCTTTTATTTGTTAAAATTTCAGCTCATCTAGTAATAACTTCTCTTTTACTTTCCATCCACCAAAACCCAACTTTAAAAGATGGCTTCTTTTTAACTTTCTGGGTATCCCGTTTCAATTTGAGTTCTTTGAATTTGACTTGCGTTTTTGTCTTGTTTTGTAGGTAAGTTCAGTTTTTGAGCCGTTGGATAAAGATGCATTAATTCTCACTACCGATATCTTAGCTTAGCTTCTTCCTTATTCATTTCCATGTGGACCTAATCATTTTGACTGCTTTCTCGAGTCTTAGTTTCGTAAAATGAATTATTGATTAGTACTTGAGGACTTTTCAATCACACGGGCATTAAAAATTATCTATATTTTATTCCATTTTGACCCAGTTTTTCTACTTACTAATCTTTTTCATGATTAATTTGCTTGGATTTTATATAAAACAAAGAATTTTTATCCTTCCCTTTCTTTTTGGAGCATAGGACAAGTGAAAATAAACTGGAAGTCTGACCAAAACAGTTGTTGGATATGTGTTGGTTAAGGAGCAGGTGATAAATTTCGTTTGTATTTTCCTCTTTGGGATTAATGGCAAGTTTAAAAGAGGACCCAATTCTTGGAATTGACGGTATAAAAATAGAGGAGTTTGAGGTTGGTAAGTTGAGGGAGGACTGCCCAGCTCTTGAAACCGAAGGCACAGTAATAAAAGGGGAGTCTGCGATTGACAAGGTGAGAGAGGAGGGGAGCGGCGGTCAAGGTGAGAGAGATATGGTTCCTCCCACTAGCAATTCTATCCACAGGTCTGGTTCCAGACCACAACTGGACCTTAGCAAGGCTGCGATTGAAGGGAATTTTGAGGAGAGGGATCCTACAATTCTGTTGCCTAATCAATCTGATGATATATCCCATTTGGCTCTTGATATTGGAGGTGGAAGTTATTCAATATTCGAATCTGGAATTCTCTCTCTGTGTTTTTTTTGTTGTTGGCTTAATTAGGTTTCTGATTCTTATTCTTGCATGGAAGTTGTATTTTGTTTGAATTGTTTTGAATTATCTCTCATTCATTCATTGTGAATTCTTTTTCTGTATTGTTCTTTGGGTGAATGGAGACGAAATAAAAGTCTGGATTTTGGGTAGCTCCATGTTCTCACTTGCTTGCATGTTTTTTCCTTTTTTCTATTTTCATGTCAATTCTGTTTAAGACCATGTTTTCTCCAACACTTTCGTTCATTCATTTCATTAACTGCTCTGAAGAAGGATTTACTTCCACACCTACATTTTGATGGTTTGCTTGATGGAATTAGAAATGTACTTTCCAAAATTCAAACGGATATACATTATATTACTTTTTGGTAATGATATGCAACAATTCTATCACTAACTGACACCTGCTTTTACCTTTTTCTGTTTTCCTTCAGTGGGAAATTCCTCGTTACGTATTGTTCTACATTTTCATGTTGACAAGCTGAACATTGATAGACTGATCACCAATGGCATGAATGAAAGATCAGTTAATTGTGTTTGTCTGCAGGTTCTCTAATCAAGTTGGTGTATTTTTCAAGACACAAAGACCGGCCAACTAATGATAAGAGGAAGAAGACAGTGAAGGAGAGATTAGGAATTTCGAATGGTAATAGGAGAAGCTACCCCATTCTTGGAGGAAGACTTCATTTTGTTAAGTTTGAGACAAGCAAGATCAATGAGTGCTTAGACTTTATTTCTTCCAAGCAGCTTCATCGTGGTGGTATGCTTTCTATAACTTTCTAATTATTCTTCAACGAACATCTTTTGTCAATGAAATCAGACCATGTCACTTTGATGTTTAATGTGTTTGTTTGACAAGTTGCAAGTTACTGGCTTCATTTTCTTTTCCTTTTATATATATATAACTGGTGATTTTCCTGCAAATAGGAGTGGATTCACATAGCTGGCATTCTGATATCTCATCCAATGTAAATGCTGTAATTAAGGTAAACTTTGTTTTTATGTTTTCTTAGTTCTGTAGGGGTTACTTTTGCATTACTTGTGGTTTATTTACCACCTTTACTGAAATTAGGAGGTAATATATGTGTAATGTGAATAGGATATGTTAGTATCTAAGAAAAAGGAATTTTGGAAATTATTGTTCATCTTTTCATTAAGATATAGTTTTAGCAATTCCTTGCATTGGCATCAAAATATGTTGGAGAATTTGTTACTCTGCAACACTTGACAATGTTACTTGTTCCTTTGGTTATGCAATCGGACTCTGCATAAAATCCACTTTCTGTATACCATGGTTCCAATTTATGAGCAGATTTCAACCCTCAAATTTGAAGCGAGGTAGAAAAAAATGTGTTAAATCCAACATCTCTACTTATTCTTAATAATGTGCAAAATACAAGTTCCTTGCTTCAAGTCACAATTTTAATAAAACAGCTGGTCATCAGTATACAATATGAAGGAGAAATAAAGACTCAAACAATCTGGTTTCCACTAGTCAGTCTATTTTTACTCATTTGTCCCTAACAGATTTTCATATTAACAGTTGATTTTCTGAGCAGGCCACAGGCGGTGGGGCATACAAGTATGCAGACCTATTCAAGGAAAGGCTTGGGGTTAGTCTTGACAAAGAAGATGAAATGGATTGTCTTGTGGCGGGAGCGAACTTTTTGCTTAAGGTGGAACCTTGAATTCCTCTTACCACATTCTTTCCAATTATTATTTATTTCTTTAATTGACTATTGTTTTTAAAAACAGGATGATTGCTTGATAAATAATTTGTGTTTGTGCATCTTTATAAGCATAAAAATATTTGAACTTATTTTATTCCATTTCTTTTATGGTGAGAAGTAGAATATGTTTCTTATCGGAAAAATGCCATCACCATTGAGTTTAAGTAGCACTCTTAACTATTATGGGGTAGTATACTGATCCTATCTGTATTTGATTACTGAAATAATCAGATTATGATGACACTGCCTTCTTGTTACAATAGAAATGATGGGACTGCTCTTAGTTTTCTGGCCAATATTATCATCAATTTGCCGCCACCACAATATTTTTCACTTCCTTGCTTAAGCATGTTTGACATCCCTTTGCATGACCATACTTTATTTTAGAGTTACTGTTTTCCAATCTATATTAACCACATGGCTCTCTTGAACCAAATTTTGAGTAGGCTATTCGCCATGAAGCTTTCACACACATGGAGGGTCAGAAAGAGTTTGTGCAGATTGATCAGAATGATCTGTTTCCTTATCTTCTCGTTAACATTGGATCTGGTGTTAGTATGATCAAGGTAAACTAATCTTTCTTCTCAGTTTGTTATCTTCACTTTGAGCATGGTGAAATCTCACAAAGGATAAAATATGCCTTCAATTTTTATAAGGTTGATGGGGACGGGAAGTTTGAACGAGTCAGTGGGACAAATGTTGGTGGTGGTACTTACTGGGGCTTGGGAAGGCTGTTAACCAAGTGCAAGAGGTCATTATGATATCTAACCTTCCTATTTACTATTCAGAAATATTTTAAGGTCTTATTTTATTGATTTCCTTTGCAGTTTTGATGAGTTACTAGAGTTGAGTCAAAAGGGTGATAATCGAACAATTGACATGTTGGTTGGTGATATCTATGGTGGTATGGATTATAACAAGGTATGCTCTTATTTTGTTCACTCCTTGCAGTATAGCATAGGTAATACGTGAAACTAAAAGGCACACAACATGAAGTGTCATCAAGATTCATATTTGGAATAATTGTTAGTGGTTTTTTTTTTTTTAAATAATTAATACGATATGGTGATCATGTATCCTTTTATCTTATCTTTATAAAAAAGTCTAATATGTTATGGTGATCTTGTCTCCTCTAATCATATCATTATAGATTGGTCTGTCAGCATCAACCATCGCATCTAGTTTTGGCAAGACTATCTCTGAAAAGAAGGAACTTACAGGCTACAGACCTGAAGATATTTCCCTGTCCCTCTTGCGGATGATTTCATATAACATTGGGCAGGTGAGTGGCACCAATGATTCTGTTATGCAAAATTTTCAATATAAAGAATGCCTTAGAGTGATGATGAAGCCATGTATGCAATAGATTGATATTTATTTTTTATTTTAACTCTAGTATCTTATTACCTTATCCTCTAGATTATTATTGTTTTTTACTTAACCATATTATAGGTAACAACCTGTTTTAATTTTTGACAAGAGTTACAGGTATGAAGTTAGGAATTGTTTTTTCTTTTTCAATTTTAATTGAAGGACTTAATTGGTGAATAAAAACCTACAGGCTCTTGGGGAAAAATGTGTTTTCCCCTTTAATTGTAGAACGTGGATGTGGTCGAATTTTGGCATAGATGATATTTGTTCAAAGACTGAATTATCTTTCAACCAAAACTTTTGTTACGAGTGTAATTATTATTGGAACTGTCTTCTAACATGAAAATTGGAGCATTTTACCAATGCATAGCCATTTTCTAGAGGAAATTAAAATCAACAGATTGAGATGGTTTTACTTACAAGACTCTGCAAGTTATGAATTCAATGGACTTGCTTTTAGATATCAGGTATCATGTCATATGTGTTGGTGTGGCGAAGTGTTACCTGCAATTTGATTTCTGAGATGATTTTCTGGTATTATCATGTTGGACAACTAACTGACTAATTAACATGAATGTGATGGCTGTCTTTTCTTGTATGCAGATTTCGTACCTGAATGCACTTCGATTTGGGCTTAAGAGAATCTTCTTTGGAGGTTTTTTCATTAGGGGTCATGCATATACAATGGATACAATTTCCTTTGCTGTTCAGTTCTGGTGAGGATTTTTTTTTTTTGTCCAAGGTTTAAACTTTTGTCTGATCCAAGTAAGGTTGATAATATATATATTGTTTACATGAACACTGCTGCTTCTTGGCTATTTTTTTATTTCATGATCAACCTCTCTCTATATTCACTGTTTAAGAAACAAAGATTTTTTTGTCCAGGTCAAAAGGAGAGGCGCAAGCAATGTTTTTGCGGCATGAAGGATTTCTGGGAGCTTTAGGTGCATTTATGAGCTATGAAAAGCATGGTCTTGATGACTTGATGGTTCATCAGTTAGTTGAAAGGTTCCCTATGGGTGCACCATATACTGGAGGAAAGATTCATGGTCCACCACTCGGGGATTTGAATGAGAAGGCAAGAGCAGTTTGGTTTTGAAACATATAACCTAGACTGCCAACTATCTTGAAATAATTGGGCTGGGTAATGGTTTTTTCTAAGTTCAAAATGTGAGTCTTGTAGTAACATAATGGAAGCTGATGGCCCAGACCTATTTTTCTAAAGCTAGTATTTATATATTAACATTTCACAATTTGGTCCTACAGCACCAAAATTAGATTTGATAACTCAGGAGTACCCCACTATCTGTGAAATCTTTTGTTGCTCGAGGGATGCCACACATAATAGTTGTCAAAAGAAACTCCATTATGTCGATTCCTTGGAAACCTTTTTTTCACACTATACTAGACACAAATGAGTTATCATGTAGGAATATATTCTTGAAGCAGCTATTCAGGAATTTATTCAATGAAAAGGAAAAGGAAGAGGAAGAGGAAAAGTAAAGAAAAAGAATATATAATGGATCAATTAGATAGCCATTAGAGTTAAAAAGGTTGGAATCTAAAGATTCTTCTTAATAACCTTTCAAGTTAAATAATGTGATCATATAATTGGCAACAAGAAACAATGTCTCACCTACTTACCTTCATGGAACTATTTTAATTTTCAACTTTATTATGTAAATCACTCCTGTCCATAGACTATCTTAATATAGAAAATTCATAGAGATGCAGATGTCTGTTTCTGAAGTTATGGTTAAGGCATCGTGAGCTTTCTTCCTCCTATATCTGAGTGACAACTAGCTGCTTCTCATTAGTGAGTATAGTCTGGATATGTGAATTGCCCGATTGAAAATCTTATTATCAATTTTATAATGTCTTCTATCTAGAAAGAAAAACCTTTGATTGTGCTCAGATGATAGAAAGAAGTTTGCTTAAACCCTTTTGGTTTAAGCACCAGATTCCCATGTTCTTGCAGGACTCTGCACACACAAATCCTGTTTGAATTGAACCTTATTCATTATTTATTGTTGGTTCGGATGCAGATTTCGTGGATGGAAAAGTTTGTGCAGAAGGGAACTGAGATTACTGCTCCTGTACCAATGGCTCCATCTGGGACCACTGGCCTTGGTGGCTTTGAAGTTCCTTCCTCCAAAGGTGGTACTCTACGTTCTGATGCCAGTGCATTAAATGTTGGTGTCCTGCATCTTGTACCCACACTGGAGGTGTTTCCACAATTGGCAGACCCAAAAATGTATGCAAAATTGTACACTGGTATTGCTAAACACTCCATTAGATAATCTCTCTCAACATAAATACTTTCACTGTTCTTAGTGGTTTGATTCAATTATTAAATTAGTATCCTAGACTAATAAAATCTTATTCCATTGTGACATTAATTTGTCCCGTGAACATAATGTTGCCAGCATATCAGGGAGCAAATTGTAGAGAGAAGTTGGCTTTTTTCTGTCCATTCTCAAAGAATTTTAAACTAATATAATAAGTGTATAGCTTGAATTTGCAAAATAAAAATGAACAATTATTGTCTTTTTTTCTTACTGTTATTCCATAAATATGTGATTCATCAGCACTTCTATCTAACTTTGTGAAGCAAACTGATTTCATTCCAACAGGTATGAGCCTAACACTATCGACCTCGCAAATCACAGTGAATTAGAGTGAGTAAACTCTGGGAATGTGCTACATATTTTGATGATCCCTTATTAGAACTATTTCAATACAGTTTATCCTCTGCTTTCACATATGCATGATACAAAGGTTTCACCGCTGATTGTGGATGTCAATGTAGGTATTGGTTCACTGTGCTGTCTGAGCATTTGCCAGATCTTGTTGATAAGGTAACCATCAATATTGTCATAAATCTCTCCCACACACTCTTGCACGCGCACACACAACCACCGCACTTGCACTTTGCACACAAAGCACAAAGTCACCATGCATCAACTTGTGCACAGAGTTGACATGCATCAGCCTTTGAATTTTTTGTACTTTGGTATTAAACATAAAATTAAGAATATGTACCCCCATTAAATGTAATTAGCACTGTTCTTGAAATTGAAGAATCCCATGTACAGAAGATGAAGATTTTGATTGCCAAGGAGGTAATAATTTAGTCTATTAGCTGATTGAAAAGCTAATCCTGCTTGAGGTCATGGGTTGGAAATATGTGGACAATCCTATCCCACAGTACTTTTGGGTTATGAGCCCAGGACTGTTACCATCGCATGCACAATGCCAATTAATTTCTTTTTGGAATAATTAGAATAGGAAGACATTTGATTGTTCATAATGTCATTCTAAATATATTAAGAGCTTAATGTGAAATTTTGTAGGCGGTGGCTAGTGAAGGTGCAACGGATGATTCTAAAAGAAGAGGTGATGCTTTTGCTCGTGCTTTTTCTGCTCACTTGGCAAGGTAAGCATTCTATTGCGTTATGTTTATACATTTAATGAAGAGTTTTTTCATTCTAAAGTTGGAACTTCAAGCATGTTGTTTAGATTACTTGTACATTGTAATGCTTTTTAATATGGGACTGAAGTGCTGGTTCCCTATCTTTGCACGTTCTAAGGTTTGTTAATATCGATGATCTACTGATGGCTAACCCATTCCCTCAATTTTCTGCTCACTCTTTGTTTTGGTTCTTGCTGGATGCAAAATTGTTTTGTTTTGGTTCACATGGTCATTATCTTTCTTGACATTATCTTTATGTTATGAAGGCTGTTATTCTTCATTTACCAATTTGACCCACTAAATAGGTTGATGGAGGAGCCTGCAGCATATGGGAAGTTAGGATTGGCCAATCTCTTGGAATTAAGGGAAGAGTGCTTGAGAGAATTCCAGTTTGTGGACGCATATAGAAGCATAAAACAGAGGTAACCATATTCTTTCTTAAACAACCTCTGTAAACTGTTTAAACTTTGTTTTTCTATCAATTTCACAACAATGTTTATGTTTTACACTTTTTAATCTTATCAGAGTGTATAAAATGAGGCATATCCATGCTAGAGTGGGAAATGTTAAGATGCTTATTATTGTTATCATGCAACTGAACAATGATTTTCTGTAACTGGAAAAAAAAAATTATGTTCCCAGGGCTTCTGATAGTACCCTTCCTTATCACTTGTATTATCCAACTTGTTAATGGTATTTTTTTTATTTTTTTATGAAATTTACTTAACATTGGAAAGCTATATGTATGAGGATGTAGCAAACTTTTTTTCTTCCTGGTCAATTATTGATTTTTGGTTTCGAATGCAAACAGAGAAAATGAGGCATCACTTGCTGTGTTACCTGACCTGTTGGTGGAGCTTGATAGCATGACAGAGGTATGTCTAATTATGATCCTAACCTTCTTCCTTGCCTATTTCTTCTTTTCCAAATTGGAACTGGGAGTTAATTTTGACAGTTATGACAACAATTTTGTGCTGTCATTCTAGCATGATAATACTGATTCACCTGGTAACTGTGTCGATCACCTAAAATCCTCTTTATTTTGCAGGAGACAAGATTGCTTACATTAATTGAGGGTGTTCTAGCTGCCAACATATTTGACTGGGGATCTCGTGCATGTGTGGAACTCTATCACAAAGGAACAATCATAGAAATCTATAGAATGAGTCGCAATAAAATGCAAAGACCTTGGCGGGTAAATAGAGATATAAATATAGATTTTTTTTTCATGGGAATAATATATCTCATGCATTGCATGTTGAAGCAGTTTATTTGCTGGTATTGGTATCCAGGTGGATGACTTTGATGCATTCAAAGAAAGAATGTTGGGGTCTGGAGATAAGAAGCCTCACCCTCATAAGCGAGCTTTACTTTTTGTGGACAACTCAGGCGCTGATGTTATTTTAGGGATGCTTCCCCTAGCACGGGAACTCCTCCGACGTGGAACTGAGGAAAGCCTACCTTTCCGTGATGCTAGTGAAAGAAGAATTTTAAATAATTTGTGCACTAACCCACCATTGTGTTAATGCAGGTTGTTTTGGTTGCAAACTCCCTTCCAGCACTAAATGATGTAACTGCAATGGAGCTTCCTGACATTGTTGCTGAAGCTGCAAAGGTTTGTCCACATGCTTGATGCTTTACAAACTTTCGTGTCTCTCTTTTTAAAGTTATTTGCCCGAATGTCTTTTCTTGTTTTTCTCATCTTCATGTTCACATGAGTTGTGTGGTGGCATGTCTTTTTCTAAAATGGTAAATGTCTAGGCATTTATTAACATTCTTTCTGCACATGGATTCATAAGAATTCACCATGACAAAGTGGAAAGTTTTTAATTTATGTTAATGCTCCTACGTTATGCAGTCTAGTAAATAAAAATTGTAAATATTTTGACATATGCAGTCTAGTGAATAAAAACTGTAAATATTGTGTCAACTAGAGAATGCCATAGTTATGACCATGGTTGTGCCAACAACAGTTAAAGAAATTGATTGGAGGGGTTATGATTTTTGGTTTTCCAAAACACGTACACAACAGAAATAGGAAATTTAAAATTTTTCGAGAGTCACAATAATCTGTTAAACAATCTAGAGTTGTTTAGGGTTTATGTGAAGATTATTTGAAGAACAAATGTTCCTTTTAGCTTAGAATATTTGCTTTAAGATTGAGATGTTACAAACCACAAACTGTCCAAATATGTGACCCCTAACGATAATTCACAAGAACCACTAGTGAGAAATCTTCAAAATCCTATTAGGAGAGAGCCCTTTATCTTTTTTTTTCACCTTCTCTTTGAAAATAAGAGGCAAAATATTGTATTTATAGGAAAACTTAAAAACTCTATAAATAAATAAAATATTAATTTCCCCTTAAATAATATCATATATATTATTATAGGCTAATTTTAGAAATTTATTCAATTAAGCCCTTATTGATTGTTTCTAAGTTTAAAATTCTAATCTCCTTTACTAAGTACATTTCACTCAATTTTTAAAATTTATTTACAATCAAGTCACATTTAATTAATTAGCTCATTTTAATTTCTAACCAATGGTTCTTATATTTGTATGGATTATTAGGTTTTCTAAATTAGTGCAAATATAAACCATAATTCGAAATTGTTGAATTGATAATAAATTAAACAATTTAATTTATTATCAATTCAACAATAATTGACTTACATTTGAGAATCAAGTATAACATCTAGTAACCTGTTGTGATCCATTGGATATTAGAAAAGTTATAAGTGATTTGACTTAACCTTTCAATGGCTAGTTTCTCGGTGTGATTATTATCCCTCCATCAAGAATATTCTAATTTAAATGTTATAGCATGAAGTATTTATGTTTTGTCAAATAATATTAGTTCTCAACATTATAGTCATTGATTATTTAAATAAGATTTTAAAATTCTTTTCAAATACTCAATTCTACTTTGGCCAAGGATTCCACCATCAATACTATTTGAAAACAGATAAAATATATATTTTTTAATTTATCTAAAGTTATGAATTATCTCTTGATTACTCAAATACTTTCATTTATGATATACTTAATTTATTTATGTGTGTTACCCTGATTAGAACTTGCGATCAAGATCAAAGCATTATATTTTCTATATAAAATAGCTCTCAACATGTTCAAAACTCTTAGAATTGAATTCATTTAAGAGGTTTTAATAAAATCTCATGTGCAGAACCCTCTTAATGTTGAGAATTGAATTACAAATGGAATACATTCTTTAAAAATGTAACAAAAGTAAATCAGAGGTCAACCTTTCTAATTTACAATTCCTAAAATAAAAAAAAAATATTAAAACAAACTATTTAAAAATACTCAATTAGCCCTTTTTTTTTTAAGACCGTTGAAGATAATGAAGGTAAAATAGGTAACAAAATGAATTGAATTTTATCTCTTTCAAACATGTGAATTCAAATTGAATTCAAATCAAACAATATAATTAAATTCAATTAGAGTAGAGAATCAATTTCAAACAACATGGTAGTGATCTCAAGTATAAATATTACTTACACAACTATCATGGTATCTTTTCTATAAATATAAGTGATCTCTCTATATAAAACTATTTTATGAGTGAATTCAGTTTACATGTCACTTGAAAAATACATGCATATTAATTCCAAGTATCCTTCAAACCCTAGTTTATGAGAGCGACTGCTTTCTTTCTTTAACATAATATGGACTGGTCTCAACGATTTTAATTAATATTTTGACCAAAAATATTTAAAACAATGTTTGATACAATATAAATTTTATAATTATAACTTTATAATTTTCTTCGCAAAACATTGTTATTTCATGGACTTTATCTTTTCTCTAAATTTATTAATTAAAGATTATATTCATCAATAAAATATAAATAAATATTAAAAATAAAGAAAGTTTGTATTAAGAATAAATATGTTTAAATGAATAAAATAAAATGCAACTAACCAATTAGCTACATGGCATATTCATAAACAAATTCAAGAAGCAAAAAAGATGTAATTCATAGTCATGTTAACCAATTAGTTACAGGACATACTCATAAGCAAATTGAAGAAGTAGAGAAGATGTAATTCATAGTCTATGTTAGTGTTGGAGTTGCAGAACTCGTTGTTGGTAGAATTTACTTGAACAATGCCAAGAATAATGCCAGTAAACAAAATTGAGGAAACTGATTTTCCTATTCCACAGCATTGTGACATTCTTCGCAGAGCTGCTGAAGCAGGTGGCCTACTTGTTGATGCAATGATAAACACTTCAGATGGTTCTAAAGATAATTCCTCCTCAGTTCCTTTGATGGTTGTTGAGAATGGGTGCGGGAGTCCATGCATTGATTTGAGGCAGGTTAGCTCTGAGCTTGCTGCCGCTGCAAAGGATGCTGATTTGGTATGACTCTGGATCCTATTATCAAAATCTTTATCAGTGCTTACCTTTGTTAAAGTCCCATGTTCAAGTATATCGGTTTGCCTTAACTTCTTTCTTTCCTCACTTTTGTTTGGGATAAAACTGCTCCAAGCATAAAATAAAGGACAAATGAGTGCATCTGTAATCACATGTTGGAGTTTGTGCTGCGCAGATTGTATTGGAAGGGATGGGTAGAGCTCTCCATACGAATTTCAATGCTCGGTTTAAATGTGAGGCTTTGAAGGTAACAATCTATGGATTGATAAAATGGTGCTTTCCTTTTACCATTAAAGTGCTTCATGCGTGGCCTCGTGGTAGTTTATCTTCTGACATTCTAAAATGTTTGGGAAAATGTCATTCAAGACGCAAACTCAAGTCGTGTCATCTATGTTTTGACTTTCGAGTATTTCTATTGACATCATCTAATATGTGAACGTATCTCATTAATGCAGCTTGCGATGGTGAAGAATCAGAGGCTGGCAGAAAAACTGATCAAAGGAAATATATACGACTGTGTCTGCAGATATGAACCAGCCAGTTGAAATCTTCTCAAGCTCATATTTATCAGTAAGGATGTCGTCTTTTGTACCGGAGTGGCGGGGGTAACCCCATTGGAGAGACTGGGGAGAAGAAATGGGAAATAAAAAAAAGAGGAAAAAGAACACTTCAGTTCTGTTGTCTCTGTTTGCTATCTCCTATTTATCTTGCACTGATCACTCAAGTGTCAACGTTATGAGGTAGATAATCATTCTGTGTCGATGTCGCCTTTATTCTAAACTATGAAATGCATGTAACTCACAGAAAATCTAAGAAACGAGGGCCATATTCCTAGCTCGAACTGAAAATCTATCCCCTCCCTGTGGTTTTCTAACGGCAAGTGCCGCAAAACTAACGGACGTTTGCTCAAAGAATGTCCAGTGAGACCTTGGGAAACAACTCGTCAATAGTGTTAACCATGTCAGATCCTGTCTTCCACTTCGGTTCCCGTTCAGTCGCATAAACGATTCCGAAAGCCTCGAGCAAAGCAGTTCACATCCTGCGAGATGCCGTGTCAACTCAGTTGTCATTGATAGATTAACTAAATACTGCCGAGCCCCACCAAATAACTTTGTTTAAACTTTTCTTAGGATGGAAAATATACGTTTCTGGAGTTGATAAGGTTCTGACGATGCGGAGAGATTGCCCTGTTCATCCGATTTCTCTCCAAAAACAAAAATTCAACTTGTCTTGATTCGATTAGTCAATTCAATAAAGAAAGTGCCACCATCCAAGTCATGATTTCTAGCTATATCCCCACAATTCTTGTATCATGTAGGAGATTTTTTAATGCACTATAAAGTGGCAAAAACAGTAGAAAAAAAATCTATTGAAAGATTATCCACGTATCATATATCTATTTTTGTATATTTAGAGTGTTATTTTTTAAAATATTTTCCATAAATATATTAAAATAATATTTTTTATTTTTTAAATTATTTTTAACACTATCATATCAAAATAATTTGAAAACATAAAAATAATTAATTTAAAATAATAATAATAAGATAAAATTATTGTTTTTCAAAATCACTTTTAAAATACAATGTCAGACATATACTTTTATTATAAAACTAAGGTGATTTTTTTTGTTGATTTTTCCACCATAGGAAGTTATTAAGGTCTTATTTGACATTGCGTTTTAAAAATATTTTTGAAAACAATTGAAATTTTTTATTTTTTTATTTTAAATTATTTTTTTTAGCGTGTTTAAATAATTTTCATGTTTTAATATCAAATATTTTTTAAAAAATACATATTTTAATATATTTCTAAATAAAAAAAATATTTTTAAAAACAAACTCTCAAATAATTACTTAATATCTTATCGAATCTTCAAATTCCATTTTACCAAATGCACCCTTGTGTGCTGGCGTACTCGTAAATGAATGCCATGCATTTCCATCGTCGTTTTTAATTACCTAAACAAAGAAAGGAAAAAAGGCTGGTTTAGATTATTATAATTGTAATGGGAAAGATGAGATACAATGGAATAGGGTCTGCCGGGTTATTCTTGTATTTCCTTGACTTGGCTGGTTTTAGTTTAATATTTAATGTGTATGTGATATTGTTGTAGCTTTTAATGTTAAAAAAAATATAATTTAAAATATATATATATATATATATATATTATATATATATGTTGTAGCTTTTAATGTTAAAAAAAAAATATAATTTAAAATGTATATATATATATATATATATATATATATATAATTAAAAAAATATGAGAAGAAATCTTACATATAAAATAAATGAAAAATATATCTTCATGAATGAAAACCAAGTTGTCCCATATATTTCTTTTCTTGATTTGGTTGGTTTAATTTAAGATATAGTTTTTATTTAAGAATGTGATAATGCTAAGTTTTTTTTTTTCCAATCAAGAGATAAAGTGTTTGGTTACATAATAAAACATGTGGTTTGAAAGATGAACCCATCAATAATTAAGGATTAAACTCAATTATCTTACCTAAGTTTTCTTTTTCAGTTTGCTAACAAAAAGAAACATTATAACTATTGTAATTCATAATACATAAATAACATTTCTCCTCATAATTGTTTATTTATGATGTTTACTTCTTATTTTGATGATTGAAATTGTCATTTCGCCTCTTTATCTCTTCAAAACAATCATCTTCTTCTTCTGTCTTGAAACTCAATGTAAAGATCTAGTATGTATTTATATTAATAAGATCATATGTTGTCTCATAGTGTATAATAAGTTGTTCATTCCCATAATAAATATTACTATAAGCATACATTTTGATTTTAAAATCCAACATATTTATATATGTTCACCTTACATTTTAACATATGTATTTTCGGGCAAAATAGATATATCATTGGATTTTTCATGATAATTTTGGTTAAGTGAGAGACAAATTTTGATTAAATGTCATAGTTGAATATAATAATAATAATAATATTGCTCATGTGTGTTAAATAGAGTTAGCAAACTATGTAATGGAAAATTATCAAAGTCAATATAAAGTATCTTGAATATAAAAAAAAAAATATTGTTTGATTTTTGTGACATATATATTATAACAGTTGATAATGATATAAGATGAAACACAAACTTTGATAAAAATATATATAATTATGTGATAAACATATTCAAAGAAAGGATTGGTCATTCTTTCACCAAATCATAATTAAATAACAAATATGATGGTATAAAAATTGGTTAGAGGGTTTGGAGAAAATTAGTTGGTGAAACTAGTGTTGGATGGAATAATGAAAAATTGTATTCGTTAACTTCTTAACTATATTCATATATCAAAAATTTGTAGTTTTACATATGCGATGTATATTAAGTAAATAAATAAAATTATCTTATCGTTTAGCTTCAATACCAATTCATATTAAGATAAATAATCTAAATTTGTTTAACAACCTATTCCATTTTATCCTAAAATCATTTTCATTCCATAATACCTACCAAATCAACATTGAGAAATGTAAGATTAAAATGAAAAATTAATATGAATTTTTAAATTATAGACAATGAGTTATTTAATTGGGATAAACATTTGAACAACTTAACTAATTAGGTGATCTTGAAATTTAATGTTCTATTTTTCCAGCTTTACCTTATATATATATATATATATATTAAATTAGATTCTACCACAATATATTTTTTACCAACAAAGTCAATCAATATATCAATATATATATATATAATTGCATTTTAAGTAAAAAAAATCTCTATTTTAATTTCTCTCATGATATTAATATTGAAAGTTATACGCTATAGTATAGATAGTAGATTGTTAATATTTATTAATTTTCTTATGATATAATGATTTCACCATTCATAGTGTATACTATAAACTGAAAGGTATAGTAATTAAAGGTAAATTAGTTCATCCAAAACATAGATGTAAAGATATAAAATTTAAAACCAATTGAAGATAAACCTAAAATCTTAAATAAATAGGTTTCTCTATTGTATAGTTTTGTAAAATTATTTTTTAAAACAACATAAAAAAGACTTTTCATATTTGAAATATATAGTGTTAGGTAATCAATAAGCATATTAAGTACAGTCATATTAATCATTCTAACTTAAAGTCATATTAATCATTCTAACTAAAAATACTTAAATATGCACATCTTGTCTGGTACAATTTGGTTGATGATATACATATATCGATTGAAATGTCTAATAAAATTAAAATTTTATTTGTTATAAAATATTGCATGGCTATTAGATCAATCTATTAATTTATTGACCCAAATTTAATTTTTATATTGAATTATTTTTATTTTTATATAAAATGACAGTGTTTTGAAAATTCAAAACCCAAATAAATCTATCTATTAACTTGATTAACCTTATTGTGTGGGGACTCGATTAAAACCTTATAGAGAAAACATTGAAGATGACAATTCCTTAAATGTTAACCAAACTAAAACCTACCCATCCATCTATGCTTTATTATCATTACTAGTTTTTTGATTGAGAGCAAAAAAAAGATTAATATAAAAAAATATTAAGATGTTAGGTAGTAAAACATCGATGCATAAAAAGTCTACACAATTTTAAGATATTTAAATGATGACATGTTTTTTTTTTTAAAACAATAAGCTAATAATACATTGAATCAACCCGAACCAATAATGGTTAATCTATGAAACCTATGATTTAGATTGTGAGATCATAATAAAACAACGAAACCCATATCAAAATAAATTAAAAAAACAAACAATTATAATGGATCAAATGTCAAAGGCTGAAAGTGAAAATTTTAACTCTAAAAAATGATAAAAAAAATAAATAAATGACTAGAGTATATTTATATTAGTAGGTGGCGCAATATTGTAGGCCAAACCAAAAAAAAATTATGTAAGAAATGTGACACTTGAATTTTCTAAAGAAGTGAGAAATTAAAGGCTTGAGGCATTAAATTGATTGAGTTTAATAAACTCAATTAATTTAATAACAAAAAACCAAACAAACTTGGATGAGTCTTCTAAACCTATATTACTCTTTCAAAATTGTAATCTTTGATATTTTAGACCTGAATCTCATTAATAAACTCAATTTCTAATTAATTTAATATTGAAGAATAAAATGATAAAAAAAATCTAAAAAACTTATAAGGTAGAAAAATAACAATAAAAAAATGATGATAAAATATATATTATATAAAAATAGTTTATGAAATTTTGAAAATAACTTATGAAACCACTCTCACATAGTTATGTTTGAAGGAAAATTGAGTTATCTCATTATTTGTTTTACAAAAATTAAAACAAAAAACATCCTTAGATCATATAAAATAGTTAAGTAGTGTTTTGCTTTTAAAGTTTTTTCAAGTATTTTACTTTGAAAAAACAAAGCAAAGTATCACTTAAAAATTTTAGATTGACAAATTATATATACAACTAAATGAAATCATAAAATCACTATTCAACCACACTCATTTCATTGTGGACTCGAACAATGCATTACACTTCCTCACATTCTTTTGCTACAGTTCATGCTAATTAATTAGCATGAACACTAGCAAAAGGCAATTATGCAAAATGCTATCAAAATAACTCATTAAGCACTCCAACACCACATTCTTTTTGCAACTGTTCATGCTAATTAATTATCATGAATAATTGAAAAATAATGCTATCAAAATAACCCACAATGGACGCCAACAACACTAATCATGCTAATTAATTAATATGATCAGTAGCAAATTAACTATAAGCTAAAAAAACATCGATTTTGCACAACAAAATTCATTATGGTGTTAGACATAGATTACTATGCATTGTGATAGTGAAATTATTATTTTATCCCGTAGTGCACAATGGTTTTAGCCTTATATTTAGAGGTATTTTTTATTTTTTTTATATTTTTATGTACAGCAAAATAACAATAATACCTCCTAATAAGACAAAAATTAAGAGTTACGAGTACAAAAGAGGCCCCCGAGTTTTTGCCTTTTTCACTTCGGTCCCTCAACTTTCAATTTTGTGTTTGGTCCTGATTTCTGTTATATAAGTTTTGATTTAATTTGATTGTGTCCTCCGATTGCAATTAATTAAATGTTAATGTTTCATTTCGGTCCTCCTTCTTTTAATTTCCAGATTAGGTTTGAATAATTCAATAAATTCGGCACACAAGTTTTGATTTTTTTAATTTTATCCTTTGATTGAAATTGATAATATATTTGATTTTCATTTCGGCCCTTATACTTTTAATTTTTTAATTTTAATCGTTTTATTTTTTTTATTTATGGAATAATCCCTACTTTTGTCCATGTATATATAAGTGTGCTCTTATCTTTGATTTTTAATTTTTGTTATTTTTTTATTTATTGAGGTGATATTTTTTCTTTTAAATTGGCTCTTAAATTTTATGTTGATCATTTGAAAATTGATATTTTTTTCTCTCCCTATATTCTTTCTTTTAGGTTTTTATTGTTTTTTTTTTCTATTTTTAAGTCAGGTTAAAATTTTTACTTAATAATTTTTTTTCTTTTGTTAAAGGTTTAAAGATTTTTTTAATCTTTTATTTATTTTTGTTTTTTTCATCACTAACACAATAGTAATAGTAGTAGTAGTAATAGTAGTAATAGTAATTTCATTTATTTTTCTTGCTTACTTTTTTTTTTTTTAATATTTTTGAGTTTTTTTCTCTAAGGATAATTTGATAGATTTTATTGTTTTGACAGTAATAGCAATGTTAATTTTAGATATTAAGACTTCGATATTGTTGTTTTTATAATAGGTTGTGATGATTTGTTTTATTATATTAAATCTTGCATATATAAATATTATATTTTAATTTTGAACTAGTGAATCCTGATAATTTCCTTAATCCAAACAATTATAAAAACTGTTTGCTTACCCCGCAATGTAGTGTGGTCAATTTTTTTTTTATTTTCAAGTCAAATGATTTTTTTTTCAGTTAATGATTTTTATTTTATGTTTTTTATTTATTTTATTTTTTAATTTTCTCTTTCTGTTATGTTTTATTGGTTGTTTTTTTTCTAGTCAAATGAATTTTTTTTACCTTATAATTTTTTTTCTGTTTGATCTTTTGTTAAAGTTATTTAGATATGTTTAATCTTTCATTTTTTTTTCATTATTAACATAATCTTTTTTTTTCATTATTAACACAACAACAACAATAACAACAATAATAATAAGAAGAATTATTTTAATTATTTTTCTTACTTACTTTTATTAATTGTTTTTCATTTTTTTCTCGAGATAATTTGATAAGTTTTTATTATTTTGACAGTAATAACAATGATAGTTTTAAATGTTAAGACTTCGATGTTGTTATTTTTATAACAGGGTGTGGTGATCTATTTTATTATATTTAATTTTCCATATATAGATATTATATTTTAATTTTGGATTGACAATTCCTATTGATTTTTTTAATCCAGACAATTATAAAAATTATTTATTCAGCCGCAGCATAGTGCGGTATATTTTTTAAATTAATTCAAATGATTTTCTTAAAGAAATGCTTTTCCCTTGCATTTTTTTTATAACCGGCTTCATTTTTTTTTCTTTTACTGAACGGGGACCTTTGTTTTTAATATTTTTTAATTTTTTTTATTATCAGGGTGTCGAAGTCAATTTTTTTTTTACCGGGTTTCTTTTTTTGTATTTTTTTAACTAGGGTATCCGTGACAACAAATTTGTAATCAATCATTTCATCTTCTTAGCAAATTTCCTAACAAATTTGATAAAAAATATTTTAATAATAGCAACATTAAATTATTTTTTGGTGAAAAAAACTGTTTTTAATAGATTTTATCAATTATAATTTTATCAATTAAATATTAAAATAATAAAATGCAATACATATAAAATCAATTAATTTTTTATATAAATAAAAAAATTCAACACATCACGCTGGGAAACAGCTGGTGACCTCTAAAATAAAACCATTTCAAAGAAAGCTAAAAGAGATCTCTACTGTGGATTGGAAGTTGCAATTTGCTGATTCGACATGGATGAACTGTAACTGTGAATGACAATTACAATTCAAAGAGCAAGTTCACGCTGCCAGCATGGATTACAAGTTGCTTGCTTTCTTTGTAACAATTAATTATAGCTGGAGATAGGCCATTTGAAACATCGAATGAACAGTGATTTCACTGTTCATTCACTATTTCGCAAGGTGTTTTTTTTTTATAAAAAAAACCAGGTTTATTATTTTTTTTTATAATAACTAAGGGATCCATGGCAGCTTACGTGTATCACGATTAATTTCTAAATTTTTTCTAATTTTTTTTGTTTTTTTTTGCCACTTATACATTTTTTTTTTGTTTTTTTATGATCGAAATGTCCGGGTTAGTTTATGCACACCACAAATTTTTTCTCATTATTGTTTGGAAATGTGTTTTCCTCTTGCATTTTTTTCTTATAACCAAACTTCTTCTTTTTATGACCGCAGTGTCCGGGGCAGCTTACGCGCGCCACAACTAATATCCGGACCCACTATTTATTTTAACATTTTTTTCCTGTTTCTTTTTTTGCCACCTATATATTTTTTTTATTTTTTTTTAATAATCGATGTGTTTGAGTCAGCTTACATTTACTTTCAAGCAAAAATGAACAGTGAAAATCATTGAAATGAACAATAAAAGGTGGTTTTTCCTTGCACTTTTTTTTCTTTTTTTTTAATAACTGGCCTGTCTAGGGTAGCTTATGCGCACCACGATCAATCTCCAGATCCATTTTTATTTTTACATTTTTTTTCTACTTTTTTTTGCCACTTATATATTTTTTTTAGTTTTCTTTTTATAACTGGGATGTCCAAGTCAACTTACACGCACCATAATTTTTTTCCCATGTATATTTTTTTTTTATAACTAGGGTGTCCAGGTTAGCTTACACGCGCCATGTATAATCCCATGACCAATTTTTTTTTTTTAATATTTTTTTCTAATCTTTTTTCCCAATATCCTTGAATAAGACAAAGATGCACGGGAACTGCTAGGGACATTAAGGTTATTGCAAATATTTTTTAAAATAGCTAAATATAAATTTATCCCCTATATATATATATATTATTGTTGAGAATTTTTCCTTAAAAAATAGGAGAGACTAATTATATAATGTGATATTGTTTTTCACATTAACATCTTAAAATATTTTTAAAAAATTGAACTGACTTTTCTTTAAATATCTCATTTAATTTAATCTTAGTGTTCTAATTTTTTTTAATATAATAATATGAAGAAAAAATATGAAATAATAATTTATGGTAAAATTTTGCAATTTCATTTTTGCTATCTATCAAATAAATTATTTGATAAATAGTTAAAACATGCCCAACAAACAATTAATATGTTGCAAATAAAAAATAATATATCTTTAGTTAATTTGATCAGTTGTGGTTTGACTATCCACCAATGAAATTATTACTAAAGTAGTTAAATAAAATTATCAATAAAATTATTTGCTGCATAAAATATATCACTCATCTGTGCTGCAACTCACCGATTGTAAGTTTACTGTTTGCCAATAAAAAAATTTATAAAATAAATAAAACATACGCAATAATCGCAATTTTTTTTTATTCCAATTATACAATCTATCTATTAAATAGTTATCAAAACAGTTTTAACAATAATAATATTCAATCACTTTTAGATGAAAAAAAAACTGTTTCTGATATATTTTATCAATAATAATTTTAGTAATTAAATATTAAAATAATAAATTACAACACATATAAAATTAATTAATTTTTTATATAAAAAAACCCTAGCACAACACACAGTTCCATCATTTTTTTCTTCAAGAGCAAGTATATAATTTTACTGCTGTGATTTTTGTTAATTAATTTCCCCAATCGTCTCTGTGATGTTCCGTGGGTGGTTGTGTATATTTCAAAATCCAAAAATCTACCCGTAAGATACCCCAAGTACGGACCCGACCAGGACCTGGACCGCTTAGACTTCAAGCAAACATACAGACACCATCTGAACATAAAATTACAACTGAGCCCTCCACCCCCCTCCTCCCTACACTGACTGAGTTATTATTGCCGCATCTTTTGCCAAGTAACTTTCTCAGCTTTTTCGTACACCCCCACCCATCGCATCGTTTATTCTCTCACTGTAGAGGAGAGGAAGGAATCTTGCTCCGCCACGTTCTTCTTGTTCAACTCACGGTGTCGGGTTACAGCGAGTCATTTAGGCACATTATGCAAACCCTCCTCTCGTTTTGTCGTTTCAGGTACTTTTTTGATGTTTATAGATTACTGTTTTTTAATTTAATGGCCCTCTCTTATGATTAGCACGTTGTTAAAACTTTATTATTTATTTATTGCCTGTTTATGATCAGCTGGCTGTATTGAGACTGGTCAAAAGAGAAGCTGTCTGATAATGGAAAACCCTAAAAACCTAGAAGCTAAGTTCCCGGATGAAAAAACCCTAGAAGCTCAAAAACCAGATGAAAAAAATCTAGGAGGGCCTTCTGGGCAGTTTGATGGATATGCAACGGTTGATGTTCAAGCGACTGGTATTGATGTTGTTGGAAATGAAGAGGGTTATTTGGTGAATGATGGTGTTGTTAAGGCTGTTGAGGAGGGAAAGGGTCATGTGGACACGGCATTGGGTGAAAATTTAGTGGATTTGGGGGTTACTGTGACTGAGGAAGTTGCTGTTGAGGATACTGTGGGAGACAAAGAATTGAAGGAAGATGGAGTTGTTGTTGAAGATTCTTTGAGAGATGGGGAACTGAAGGAAGATGGAGTTGTTGTTGAGGATACTGTAAGAGATGAGGAACTGAAGAAATATGGAGTTGTTGATAAGAATACTGTGAGAGATGACGAACTCAAGGACGATGAGCAGTTGGGATTTAATGCTGTCGATTCTGCTCGGAAGATTGATGTTTCTGGAGACAATTTATCAGTTTATGTGGATCTTTCCAATTCTCTGACTGGAGTTCATTTTGATGTTGTGAATTGCTCTGGGGTTGTGGTGATTGAGGAGTCTAAAGAAGCTGATGGCGAGAAGGAAGAGTTAAATGGTAAGTTTCACTTGGGTGATATTGTCTGGGTTAAAACCAAAAATCAGTCTTGGTGGCCAGGAAAAATTCTTGATCCATCAGGCGTGACAAAGGATGTTGTCCAGAGTGACCAGAGGAACGACTTATTGGTTGGGTACTTGGGGAGTTGCCACATTGCTTGGTGCTTGCCATCTCAGTTAAAGCCTTTCCATGAGGATTTTGAACAGATGATTGTGAAAAATAAGGCTAGAAGCTTCCTTGGCGCAGTGGAGAAGGCTGTGGATGAATTTGGTAGGTGCCTCAAATCAGAGATGACTTGTTCTTGTATTCTCAAAGAACGTTTGCAGTCAGCTGGCAATGATAGATTTCTGGATGGATTATCCATTCAAAAGTGCAGATTCGGTGACTATTCAGTTACTCAGTTTGAACCTGTAAAACTCCTTGCACAAATTAAAGATCTTGCACTCGCTGTTTCCAAGCTCGGCGTACTCGAGTTAACTGTTACAAAGAATCGCTTGTCAGCATTTTATCAATCCATAGGACACAAACAATTACTTGCGAACCAACTCTGGGATACAGCTCCTGGTGAAGACGGTAGTGATAGGTGTGTAGCAGAAGGCAATTCCAAGGGCTATGTTGTGCACCCAAATCCAACACTATCCGGAGGGAAATTACAGAGCACAGAGGATGGAGTTCTACGACAAATGAAAAATGAAGACCTGGCTGTGATTTTTGGAAAGGACCTGGACATGTCAGAGAATTGCAGAACCAATGCTCCTCAAGAAAATTTTGTCTTCAGTGATATGGCATCAAATACCAGGAAGAGAAAGTATTCTGAACACAAAGTGGAAGGTCCTGATGTCAATCCATTGCCTTCTCCGATTATGGAGGAGAAACACCACTCGGGTTCTTCTTTAACGGCAGAGAAGAGCTCGGAGTTGAGAGAAAGGAAGAAGAGCAAGTATTTGTCATTTCCCTATGTGAACTGGGAAACTAAAAGCTTACCTGGTTCATTAGAAGACCAAGGGCCTCAGGAAGTTTCTCAAGAGGCCGAGGATGTGAACCCAGTAGCTGATCAGTTTATTGGGTCCCATTCAGCTTCCAAGTCTAGTGGCAAGAGGTTTCAGAAGAAATGGATCAGAAAATTCATAAGTGGGAATGATATATCCAAGAACCCAGAGTTGATCAATGCATCTGCTGCTGATTTACTCTCTGAACTCTTTTTTACAGCTGTTGATTGCCTGTATCCGAGTGAGAGCAAGAACTTCGATATAGTTGAGTGGTTCTTTTCAAGGTTCAGAATATCAGTGTATCACGATGAATCCATTTACGAAAAGTATTGCAAGGATGTGATGGGCAGAAATAATGATGCGTTACTGGGAAAGGATGCCGAGGAGGCAAATCAGACTCAAACTCCGCCAAATGCCAAGGCCCAGAGTGAAAAGAACTCTAGAAACTCAGTTAGATCAAAGGTTAAATCTCTTTCTGGTTTGTCAGATGTAAACATAAACATGGCCGCAGGTGCTGTATTCCTGAATTCTCCCCATGAGATGGCTCATCCCACACCTAATGAAAAACCCAAGCCGAAGAAAGCACAAAAGAAGCAAGCAGCAATCCCAGCAGATCAACAGATCAACCACTCGACTAGCATACCAGACTTAAACAGCAATGGTAGCATGCTGAATCTATTCGTTGAAAATTTCCAAATTGTGGGCCATGTTGCGTCTGAAGATAAACCCAAGCCAAACAAAAGGAAAAAGAAAGTAGGCTTAGTTGAAGAGAATGGGATTACTTCTAAACCTGGCGCAATGTCAGTAGATTTGCAGGTGACGGGCCCATTTTCAATAAATGCTATTACTGGTGAAAGTAACAGGCAGGGGGATACTGCTAGCGTAAAAGATTTGTATGGAAATAGCACTACTCCAGTCATATTGCCACACTCAGCTGAAGGGGAGCCTGTTCCTAAAAAAAGAAAGAGAAAGGAGAAATCAACTTCTGAGCAGAGCATCCTTGCTGCTGGCATACCAGATTTAAATGGTACCACTGCTGAATCAGGTGCATTGGCCAAATCTGAGAAGAAGAGAAGGAGAAAAGGAGAAGGTCTTGTAGGGCGACCAAGAAAGAAAACCACTTCTGGAAACGTGGAACACTATAAAGCAGATACCAATGGGGAAGCTCCATCAACTGCTCTTATTTTGACATTTGCTCCAGGATACTCCATGCCATCGAAAGAAAATCTGGTTGCAACATTTTGCAGGTTTGGTCCCCTGGAGAAATCACAGACGCAGGTGATGAAGGACTCTTGTACTGCACAGGTTGTTTTCATGAAGAGCACTAATGCAGTTGAAGCAGTTAGGAGTTTAGAGAAAGCTAATCCTTTTGGTGCAACCCTAGTTAATTACGATCTTCATCTAATTCCAGCTGCTTCATCCTCTCAGTGCACCAAGGGGTTTGGGACCCCTGTGGAGACGTCTGGGTCAGTGCCAAAGCTTGCTGAGGCACCGCCCATTGACTTCATAAGGCAGAATCTAGAAATGATGACATCGATGCTGGAGAAGTCAGGAGATAATCTTTCTCCTGAGATGAGAGCCAAATTAGAGATTGAGATTAAAGGCCTCCTGAAAAAAGTGAGCTCAATGCCTAGTTCTTCCTCTTAATTGGAGGTGCAACTTAATATAATTCCCTATTTAGGTTCTTTGTGGACTCTCTTTTTTATCAGCTTTTGTTTGTTTTGGTCTATCCTCTTCTGTCCCTCTAAATATTGATGCTAGAACTGAGAACATGTGCATTTCCTTGCACTAAGAGGGTTAGAAGCAGTGGGTAAGCCTAGGGATCCTTTGTTATTACTCCAACTTATTTTCTCAATTTGCTTCATCTCTGTCCATGTTTGGTGAAAGCCTCATAAATCTTTCTAGGAAATGAGGTGGATCATGTTGGGCACAGGAAAAATAAAAATGAAGCCTTTAAGCTCAAATCCACCTTCTCACAAAAGCATACATATATATAGAAAGGTTTGAAGCAGGAGGCTTGCAATACCAGACAACCAGTCTTTGCCTGGTACAGCACTAGCTGGCTGGAAAAAACCAAATATAATCTTAGACAAGGTTCTATTTTAGTGCTAAAATTTGTTTTAATAGTTGGAAATTGTCTTTTAATATTATTTGATATTAATGTCTAGTTGGAAACCTATGCTAATGAATAGATTGGTACTTGATGCTTATGGTGTTCTGCAAGAAGCAGTTTACAAGGACCCGGTTAAGTTTCCATGTAGAGAACGGTTTTACGTGCATAAGCATCCACCCACTACTGCATTCTTTTTGCTTTGCGTAGTCAATATATTTTGTGAGATACTAGCTAGTAAATAAGCGCTTAAATCGATTTCATATGATTCTGTGACATTCTCTTGCAGACTGTGATTGCCTATTTGCTGCATGGTATAGATAGAGTCAATCAATCAGCAATAAATTAACTAAAATGATATTGTTCTCTTAGCATATTTGAACTACAATGTTGGAATTGAAATTGGCAATAAATTGATGGTATCAGTATGATGGTATAATGGAATAAGATTGGAATTCAACTTGCAGGGGAGGGGGAGAGAGATCTCACATGTTGGATTGTAACCTTTTCAGAAAAGTGATTGAAAGTATTCTTCAAAAACATGGGAAGTTTTGTTCAGATAATTTCACTCTGATGACTAATATTTTGAATTAGTGGCTTTCTTGGCCAAATTTGCAAGAGGTTATGTTTTGAACCACCATGATTTTAGGTTTTGGTACACTTGCCACATGGATTCGTGCTAACCGAGCAAATCTGAAATTTGTTATTCAATCAGCAAATCGATTCAATTTTTTTACATGTGATTTGGTGAAGCCGTAAGAATCAGCGTGGTTGTCTTTTAAAGTATATGATTCTGTCCGAAGATTTTTCCAATAAAAAATGATATTGTTCTGTTCTATCAATTTTCTTTTCATTTTATCTCGGCTACTTTGCTCATGCACGATACTTGGCAACGATGCTTATCAGACTGCACACAAACATCAAGAATGCTTATAATTCTGCTCACCAGCCTTTCCCTTTAAATAGGCCTGTTGCTGTCAAAAGTTGTAGTCCAAACCAAGCATTTTGCTGCCGGAAGGAGGATTTCTTTTCAGCATTGGATGCATAGCCCTTTCAAAGATTGATTATTGCCCGTCAAAAACCTTCAGGTACTCGAGAGATCCAGCGCCTTGCGCATTAAGGTTTCAGCTTCCGGCACATGAAAAACCTAATGAGTTAGGCAATGGCTTATGTGAAGTTATTTATCGTTTACATTAAATACTTACATTTATGGTGCTCAGATAAACTTCACCATGCTGGCTCTCATGACCTGTGATTCGGTTTCATTGAGCTTGTTGTATTCTTCTGGTTCTAATATAATTTCTTGAAACCAAAAAGATATAATCAGTTGAATGGTAAATTTATGTCCTGCCTACCCAGAAATACCTCTAAAGATGAAAGAAAAGGGTTTTCCATGAGATCGGTAACAAAACTAATTCGCCCCAAGCCAGGTTGCTGAGAAAGTAGATTATGAGCAATGAACTAATAATCATAGCACCAAAAAATTAAAAGACGAAGAAATGGTCAATAATCAGCAAAAAGGTGGAAAGCTAAAGCTTCCTCATACCCGGATAAGAAAGCTATAGCTTCCTGATACACTGGACAATCCATTCTGCCAGAATTCTGTTCATATTGCCTCGGATACCACCAGAATAAAGAAAGTATACCAGGCTACCAGCACCACATTCTGGCCTGAAAAAGTTCTACTTTTAAAAGCAATGAACATGAAAAAAAATTCAAAATACGCATTTTCGAGCTAGGAATTGCTTCCCTCATTGCAGGCAAAAGGTAAAAATCCATATGTCCTTTCAAGCCATGTTCCAGATATGAAGTTGATATTAATAGCAGTCGACGGATCCACAACTTTTATCATATTTGTTGTATATGGTATTCTTAGTTTAAATTCATAAGCTTGTCTCCTTAGGGATCAGTTTAGGAAGATTTGATTTTTAACCTGTGCTCTATATATTGTAAAGACAAAATGAAAATATAGTGAGCAACTTATTCCTCGTCTTCTTCCTCATGGAAACTTAATATGTTATCAAAGCAAAAAGATTTTTTTGTACTTTTTATCTTTCTCTTCAGCCATAGCAACCTTGACAGCCAACAATTACACAACCATGATAACCAATAATTACACAATACTCAATCTTGTAATTCGCACGCCAATGAACCAAATAATGCTCTTGTTGCTATCAATATCTCATCAAAAGCTCTATTAAATCTCACCACCGGTAACTTCATCTCTTGGAAACTTTAATTTAGACACTTTTTGTTGGCAATAATCTCATGGGATACATAGATTGCTCCAACCCTTCACCACACGCAGTTGTTACCCTAGCACCACTATACCAAATCCTGCATATTTATTATGGTCTCAATAAGATAAGTTAATTCGGTCTTGACAAGATAAGTTAATTCTCAATGCTTTTGTTGGTTCACTCTCTCCCACCATCATACCATTCATTGCTAGAGCAAAAACATCCTAGGAAGCATGGATAATTTTGGAAAACAGTGTCAAACCTTCTTAAGGACTCATTCAGTAGGTAGAAGCCATCTCAAAAATCCAACAAAGGGCTCTCAAACTGTCACTCAGTTCATGCACACAGTAAAATCTCATATTGATGAACTAGCTATTCTCAGAGCACCAATGAATGAAGATGATCTTACAGAAAAAAAAATCTTAATGGTCTAGGTAATGAATATAAATAACTGGTACGAGTAGTCCAAGCTCGTGACACCACCATCTTATTTGATGAGCTTCACGAGAAATTTTTGACCTTTAAAACCACAGTACTTAGAGCATCCTCCAATCCTCATCATTTTCCTGCATCTGCAAATACGGCAAGTTAAACCAATTTCGATTGGCAATCCTCAAGCAACATGGACTCATATGGAAACAACTGGCATCATTCAAACAACCTCAACAATAATGACAATCAATGACATCCTAAATCCTATAACATCGGCTGATATTCATTACCAAACTACAATCATCATTCCCATACATCATCTAATGTCGGCCAAGTTCTGGTCAGCATGACAAACCTCTTCAACATCTATATCTTGTCCACTACCAAATTTGTGGAATTCAAGGGCATACAACAAAGAAATATTCGTCGTTTTTTCTTATTCCAATACAGTCATATGCCAACACCAGCGCTCTGCTAATGTCCACTTCAACACCATGGCAATCTAGAGCATATTTTGTTACCACTACATTTGCTCCTACTCTATCATGGCTATTAGACAGTAATGCTTATCACCACATGACTGCTGACTTGAACAATTTATCCCTCCATACACCTTACTTCACCACGTGACTGCTGACTTGAACAATCTATCCCTCCATACACCCTACTTAGGATCTGATGATATCATGATCGGTGATGGTACAAGACTCCCCATCACACTTATTGGTTACACTTCTCTCACTACTCGTAGAAATACTTTTACATTAAACAATATTCTATGTGCTCCTTATATGAAGCAAAATTTGACCTCAAACTCACAATTTTGTTTATCAAACAATGTCTTCATTGAATTCTTACCCTTTTCTTTTCTTATCAAGGACATTCCCACAAGAACAATTCTTTTAAAGGGTCATATGAAAGATGAGGTGTATGAATGACCAACCTCTTCTATGTTAGTATTTTCTAGTGTCAAGACCACTGCATCCAAATGGCATCATCGCCTAGGACATCCACCAATTCCTATTTTAAAACACATTGTGTCACATTATCGGTTAGATTTGTCTTTGCCTTTGCCATCTAATTTTCTATGTAATGTCTGTCATTACAATAAAAGCCACAAACATTTTTTTTTTCGAATTCCTCACAACCTCTAAACATAATCTTCTCTGATGTGTGGACTTCATCTAATTTCTCATAATATACATTTGTTTTTACATACTTAAACAAAAATCTGAGGTGAATGATGTTCTTATACGGTATAAAGCCATTGTTGAAAATCATTTCACCCTTAAAATTCAAACACTTTATACGGATAATGGTGGAGAATTTATCACACTAGCGTTACCAATGGAATATCTCATCTCGCTACTCATCCACACACTCCTAAACATAATGGCTACTCTAAAAGAAGACATCGTCACATTGTAGAAACATGACTCTCTCTACTCTCTCATGACTCTATCCCTTTAAAATTTTGGCCTCAATCCTTTGTCACTACAATGCACCTCATTAATCTTTCCTCACCTTTTGAGACCATTTTTTGTGCCCCACCTAACTTCTCAAAACTTAAAATGTTTTATTGTTTATGTTACCTATGGCTATGCCTTTATTCTTCACTCAAACTAAATGCCCGTTCAAAACCATGTATTTTCTCAACTACTCCCTTACTCAAAGTGCTTTTGATCCATCAACGTCAAAAACTTATGTTTCTAGGCACATCAAGTTCATTGAGTCCATATATCCTTTCCATACACTCTCTACTAACAACCCAATATAGTCTCTACTTGGATTCCTCCCCCCATATTAATTCAAATGATATCACCGTCTCTATTATCAAATGACACCTCATCTAACGTGCCACCGAGTGATTAATTATCACTAGCCACATACTCTTTACCTTCACCAATGACTTCCATTACCACAACAACTTCCCCAAATCAATAACCACCACTAATATCCACCTCCAATCCCACTGTCATTCAACAAACACACACAATGACCATAAGAGCCAAAAATAACATTTATAAACTTGCATAAAAATTAAATAAATCCTACTTAACAATCCTCACCAATTGACACTAAACCAACCACGGTGACCAAAGCTTTGAAAGATCAAAAATGACCTCAGGCCATGTTTGAAGAATATTGTCATAACCTAATTTTAGGTAATTCCCCAAAACTATCCAAAAATACAAAAATAAATAAAAGAGGCCCGGTGTCGGTAAGAAAATCAATGCATAAATTTTGGCATTTTCAAAAGCTCGATCATACCTCTTTTATGCCCAAAAATGAAGGAAAATGTTGATTTAAGGTTAACGTAATTTATTTTCGGACAAATCTGCGAAAGATATAATTATATTTTTATGTGTCAATTTGATTTAATCGTTGGCCTATGTAAACTGGTAATTATATTTGAGGATTAATTTAGGGTCTAATCAAAGAATTTAATTAAGCGCAATAACTCAATTTTATACTTTAAATTGGTTAAATTAATTTTATTAAGGGCTTAGTCTATGAGAAATCAAGTTTTTGAATTTAATTCGAGCTCAATTGATGAGAATAGAATTTTCAGAGACCAATTTGAATTTATCTAAGTTAATTATGCGAAATCGGGACCAAATTGATTAAATTGAGAGTTTAATGTTCGATTGAGGTTTTAAATTGCGCAAATTAGAAATTAAATTTTAACGAGGTTACAATTGCACAAATTAAAAAGCTCAAACTAATTGGGGATGCAATTAGAACCATGATGGAGTTAAGTACCAAACTGCACTTTACCCTCATAGCACCAAAAATACATGTCTCCTGCACTGTTCGACACGAACAGTGCAGGAAACACCGGCAACAACGACTCTCTTCCAAGCCCGTTTCCGGCCACCACAGGCCACCATTTTTAACGCCACCACGACCAAAAGAAACACCTCAACATCCTCTACCCAAAGGTACTAATCGTTTCTCCTTTTGTCATACTCGAAAAACTCACAATTTACTATGCATCTTCATTTTCATGCACCCCGGTTACTGTTCATTGAACAATAATATTTTTTAGGAAATATCTAGAATAAAAATGTGGTTTTATGCATACGACCAATACATTATCATATTTTAAACAAAAAATCTTTTTGTTTCAAAAATATATTACCTTGGAATTTTAAGAAAAAAAATGTATTTCAGCATGAATTCCAAAAAATTTAAAAACCTTTTTTTGATGATCCATATTATTCACTATTGGTGTTTGGATAAATAAATCCTAAGGGGTTAATATCCAAAATATTCGGCGGGGATGATATGCTATTATTCACTGTCGGTGTTTGGATGAATAAATCCTAAGAGGTCAATATCCAAAATATTCGACGGGGATAATTCGCTATTATTCACGGTTGGTGTTTGGATAAATAAATCTTAAGGGGTTAATATCCAAAATATTCGGCGGGGATAATACACCATCATCATTTAACCCACATATTTTTGAAAGACTAAAACTATAACAAATCATAAATAGACTAAAACGCCAAGCAGCTTACCTTAGGTAGGGTGTATTAGGGGTGCTAAAACCTTCCCTTTACGCAACTAGTCCCATGCTTTAGAATCTTTGAAAGATCAGTTTTAGGTTTCTTAGTAACCATAATATTAGGTGGTGACTCCCTTTTCTAAAAATAAAGATAGTGCTCATTTTTTCGGGGTGCGACAAATATGACGCATCTATTCAAAATAGGACATGAGAACTAGTACCACACTATCATGATACATTTATCCCGATAGTCAAGCCAACAATAATGTGTCTTGTTATAAGTCATGTTATCAACTGTGGGTGGTCTTTACGATAACTTGATGTTTATAATGTATTTTGATAAGAAAACCTTTCTAGAAATGCTTATATGACACAACAGTTAGGGTTTGTTGATGCAGATAAACCCTCATATTTTTGCAAACTTTGTAAGGCAATTATGGTCTAAAGCAAGCTCCGTACGTATGTTACACTAAGTTGCATAAATTTCTTCTTGCTTAAGGTTTTTTCAATTCCCGTGTTGATAATTTTTTGTTGATTCTCAATTTTGATGATTATCTCATGGATTATTTGTGTTGGTACAACAATTTGTGACCATGTTGTCTAGTATTCTTCTTTAAAAGATCTTGGTTCACTCTCTTATTTTCTAGGTATTGATGTTCTGCCACATCCTCATGGCTTTTTACTCTCCCAACGATGATACATCATGGATCTTCTTACTTATACAAAAATGTTAGAAGCAAAACATGTTCTCACACCTCTTCCCACCACACCCCTAATCGCCTTGGATTCTGGTTCTCCACTATTGGATCCATTTGAATATCATGCAATTGTTAGAAACTTGCAATATTACTTACTCGGTCGAACATAGCATTTGTTGTTGATAAGCTTTCACAGTTCATGCATAGGTTGTCCACTGATCATTGGGCCTTGATTAAAAGACTATTTTGATATCTTTCTAGGACATTCAATGAAGGCATCCTCCTCTATCCTGATTCACCTCTATCCTTGCATGATTTTTTTTTATGGTGATTGAGAAGGAAACTAAGATGATTTTTCATTAACAAGTGCCTATATAGTTTACCTTAGTCGTAACCTGATTTCATGGAGTTTCCAAGAAACAACATTCCATTGCTCGTTCCATCATAAAGGCTGAATATCTTTCTATTGAAAATACTCATGAGTATGTTCTCTCTTGGGAGAACTTCATGTGTCCTCCCTCATTCACCTATGATTTGTTGTGATAATATCGGGCCGCTAATCTCTGTCCCAATCCATTTTTTCACTCTAGGATGAAACATGTGTCTATTAACTTCCATTTCATCCGTGATCATTTCAATCAGGACTCCTATATGTTTCTCATGTTTCAAGCTCAGACCAACTAACTAATATACTAACAAAATCTGTTATCAAGAACTCTGTATATTACACTCAAAACCATGATTGGAATCTCTACCCAAGATCCTTCTTGAGGGGGAATGATAGAAGAAGTCAACGAATCTGTAAATTTCACCATATTTATTCTATATGATATTCTTAGTTTAAACTTATAAGTTTGTAATGAATCAATTCATAGGCATCAATTTAGGAAGATTTAATTTTCTGCTGCCATCCGTTGTAATCTGTACTCTATATATTGTAAAGACAAAATGACTGAATAGTGAGCAACTTTTTTGCTTCTTTTTGTTCCTTGAGGAAACTTTAACAGATATGAACGTCGACTTATTTGAGCTGGAGTTGTAGCTTCAGATAAAAGGATTCGTAGATAGAGAGCAGCATCCTTGTGAAACTTGGTGTTGAGGGTTGAAGATGAATCATTGAGAACTTTGGTAAATTGTCATGGTCCCTCTGTCTACTTTTCAGTCGCCTGCTGGGTGCATTTCAGTTCTCGTAAAGAGTATTGTTGATGCCTTGGTTGTAATCTTCAAGGTGTTCCGTGCTCGTGATTCATCCGGTGCTCGTTCTGAAGTTCATAGTATGTTTGTTAGCTTTCTGGATCCCCCCTCGCATGTTGAAGGCTGTTGTCTTTATTAATGATCTATCCTTAGCGTCAAGTGGAGTTTAACCATGGTTATGTCTGGTTATAACATGGATCCAGGCAGTTATAATTCGGCTGCAACATGATGCAACCATAGTATTTGATAGTTTCATACATATTTACCTAATGTTTTGCATATGTTTTGTGTATTAAATGCCTTAATATTCTTTGTTTTATGTTTTGAAGGCATTTTTGGATGAAAGATGCAAAAAGGAGGTAATTGGAGCTGATTGACAGATTTGACCTTCAGTCGATGTTTTGTGCAGAGCGGAAGCTCTAGAGATCGAAATGAAGTGATTCCAGTGGCATTAAAAAGATAACATCCATATCTTTCTGTAATGCTAAGTAAAAATAAATAAAATAAGGAAGAGCATGGGAATCGCATCCTTCAAAGTCAAATCTTGCAATCTGCCAATGTCGACCTTTGTCCATTCAAACCTTCATATCTCGAGCTACAGAAGTCCGATTGATGCAAACTCAATTTTTGTAGATTCAGCACTCAAAGAACTATAAACGCTCCAAATATAAGCTCAAAACGATGTCATATGAAGGAGATATGAATTTTACAAGGGACAACAAAATTCTGCCAACTTAAGGAAGGACTATTTTGTAAAATAGATACTAGGGTTTCGAAGCATATATAAAGGAAGAGAGGAGCAAGGAAATTTCGGCCAGCACACAAGAAAACACAAAATATTCCTCCTTCAAACCCTAAATCATGTGTTCTTCCATCTTTTGATTTAGTTGTTCAATAAACATGCAAGGCTAGACTCTTTTGCTTGGTTGCAAGGACACAAAAACCTTCGGATTTCAAGAACCGTGAGATTTATTCTTCCTTCTATTTTCAGTTTATGTTATGAATGAGTATGATTGTTTTCCTATGCATATTTCCTATGATTGTTGTTGATGATTGATAGAGCGGACTCTAAGTTATTGTTGTGAACAATCTATTGCTAAGTTTAATATCAAAACCAAAGTTGTGATATATGAACTTGTGAAGCAACTAAGCTTGATAATTGTGGCGGAACTACATTATTGAACTTAGGGAGAACATTTGAATAAATTGACACAAGTTGCGGACAACTTGTATGTTAATCTTGATGAAATTATCTAGTTCTTAAAGCTACCATTAAATTGAATCATTAGTGCGGACACTTTGATTGTTTGTTGGTTAGGATTAGTTATACGGCGGATCCGTTAATTAATCACGTTAAGAAAAGATAAAATTTCAGAACATAAATTGCATTTTCTGTTTCAAGGATCGGTTCTAATTTCCGTAGGTGGATGTATGCTTGTGACCAAGGTTTGTTTTCTTGATAAGTTTCGGTTTTAATTGATTTTGTTTGCTAGTTTAATTGCTACCATAGTTTAGATAATCACAAACCAAATCCCCCCAATCACATAACATACAACATAAAAATCTGACTTGAAACTTCCTCATGGGATCGACCCCTTGCTTGCTCTATACTATCTTGTGTGTTTTAAGCTAGGGTAATTAATTTGTGCGACCGCGACATCGCAACAAATTTTGGCGCCGTTGCTGGGGAAGTAATTTTAGTTGATTATTGTGCTTGTACTGTTATTTTTATTTTCTGTGATTAAAAAAAAAAAAAAACAGAATTTTTGCTTGCGGCGGTACTGTTCACTCGCGACAACGGTACTGTTCGAAACAGAGTTTTTGGTGGAATTAGATATTGGGCTTTTAATTTCTGAAGTAAAAGGACGTTCTGAACATGACTAGTGATATGTCACTAGCCCCACCCTATTGAGCCCAAATTCCTCTGTTTTCTAGTGTTTTTAGGCAGTTTTAGTTTTTTTACCGTAAAATTTTCGTACAATTTGCATTGTTTTCGATCTCTTGTGTGGTTAATTTCTTTTGAGTTTTCTTATCAATTTATGCTTGTGACCCATTCTACTAATCAAAATCAAGTGCAGGTTGATCTCGAAATAGAAAACACTTTACGCAGGTTACGAAAGGAAGCTCGCATCAACATCATGGTTGTTGCGCGACAACGAACACTTAAGGAGCTAGCTGCTCCTAACGTGGAAAACCAGCCATTGTGCATAAACATAGACAGTAATGTGAACTTTGAACTCAAATCTGGTTTTATACATTTGCTGCCAACTTTCAATGGTCTTGCAGGAGAAGATCCTCATACTCATCTCAAGGAGTTCCATATGGTTTGTGTTGGCATGAAACCGAATGGAGTTGATGAAGAACAAGTTAAGTTGAAAGCTTTCCCTTTCTCTTTGAAAGGGGCAGCAAAGGCATGGCTTTTCTCTATTCTCCCAGGATCTATTGGAACTTGGAATGCTATGAAGAAGATTTTCCTTGAAAAATATTTTCCAGCATCTCGAGTTGCCAATATAAGGAAAGAAATATGTGGGATTCGACAATCTCATGGAGAGACACTTTCCGAGTATTGGGAAAGATTTGAGCAACTATGTATTCAATGCCCTCATCATCAAATACCCGATCAGCTGCTCATTCAATATTTCTATGAAGGATTGATGCCCACTGACCGTAGTATCATTGATGCTGCAAGTGGAGGAGCATTGGTGGATAAGACACCCGAGGCTGCACGCCAATTGATCTCAAACATGGCAGCCAACTCAAAACAATTTGGCACTCGTGGAGACCTCTCCAATAAACGAGTAAATGAGGTAAGTATTTCTAACCTTGAAAATAAAGTTAATGATCTTACTTCTCTTGTGCGTTCTTTGGCTTGTGGAAATGTGCAGCAGGTGAAAGTTTGTAGCATATGCTCCTTACAAGGACATGCTTCGGATATGTGCCCAACAATGCAAGAAGATTACATTGAACAAGCAAATGCAGTTGATGGAACATTCAATGGACAACCCCAACGTAAGTATGATCCCTTTTCTAACACGTACAATCACGGATGGAGAGATCATCCCAACTTCCGTTACGGGAACCCACCTCATCAAGGAAATCAAGGGAGACAGTTCCATTCCCATGGATTCCAACCACAGCCTCAGCAAAATTATCAAGCAAGACAACCCGCTCCATTCCTAAACTCCAATGTTATGGGGTCGTCATCCAATGATGATCTTTGTGAGATGATGAAAACTTTGGCTTTTAATACTGTTACCTTGCAACAAAATGTCATGTCTTTTCAACAGAAAACAAGGTCAAGTATTCACAACTTGGAAAAGCAAATGGGGCAAGTAGCTTCAAGTGTAGGGAAATTGGAAGCACAAATAAATGGAAAGTTGCCCTCCCAAGCATTGAATCCAAAAGAGAATGTTAGTGTTATCATGCTGCGAAGTGGGAAAGAACTTGAAGAGAAAAAGTTGAAACAAATTGAGATGGAGGAGGAAGAAGAGATAGAAACTGAATTGAGTACAAAGAAAGAACATCCTCCTCCTCCACAAACAGAAACAAAGACAAACACTCCAAAGGTAACTTCTCATTCAATTAATTCCAGTTTTAAAACAATTCCACCCTTTCCTATGAGTTCTTCTAGGTCAAGGAAAGAAGACAAAGAAAAAGAGATCTTAGAGGTTTTCAAGAAAGTGGAACTGAACATTCCTTTGCTTGATGCTATCAAGCAAATTCCCAAGTATGCAAAATTCTTGAAGGAGTTGTGTACTACCAAGAGAGCTTTCAAACTGAAAGGTCATGAAACGGTAAGTATGGGTGAAGTTGTATCTGCCGTTGTTCAAAGGAATCTGCCTTTGAAACAAAAAGACCCAGGTGCATTTACTATCCCATGTGTTATTGGTAATGCTAGTTTTAAAAGAGCTTTATGCGATTTAGGTGCATCCATTAGTGTTATGCCTAAACATGTTTATGATTCTCTTAGTCTTGAGCCTTTGAATAAAACTAGCATTGTAATACAACTTGCTGATCGTAGTTTTGTTTACCCACTTGGTGTGATAGAAGATGTCCTAGTCAAGATTGATAGCTTGCTAATTCCATGTGATTTTTATATTCTTGATATGGAACATGATTCTTGTGATTCATCAACCAGCACTCCTATATTGTTTGGGAGACCATTCTTGAAAACCGCCAACACAAAGATTGATTGTGGTAAGGATACCTTGTCTATGGAGGTAGGAGATGAAAAGATTGAATTCAATTTTCATGATGCAATGAAATATCCTTATAGCAATGTTTATTCTATCACATGCTATGATCAAATTGATAAGTGTGTGCAGCAAGTTTGTGATTTTGATTGCGAAGACGGATTAAGCATAGCTTTGAGCTATGGCTATGATTTCACCAAGATAGAAGAGATGGAGAGGCACGTGTGTGTTCCCCAAAATATGCACGAATCAGTATTGGCCTTACAAGCTTTGCAAACCATTCCCCGTGGTAATGTCTTTGTTGATTTAGTACTCTCACATAAAAAGCTTTTGCCATCTATTTTACAGGCCCCCGAGTTAGAATTAAAACCTTTGCCCGATAATTTGAAGTATGTATTCATTGGCGACAACAATACACTTCCCGTTATCATAGCAAAAGGTTTGACAAGTATGCAAGAGGAAAAACTTGTGAAGTTGTTGTGTGATCACAAGACGGCCATTGGATGGACTTTAGCCGACATCAAGGGCATTAGTCCCTCAATATGTATGCATCACATACTATTGGAGGACAACACAAAACCAACAAGGGAAATGCAAAGGAGGTTGAACCCGCCTATGATGGAGGTAGTGAAAGCTGAAATTTTGAAACTGTTAGATGCAGGAGTCATTTACCCCATCACTGACAGTAAATAGGTCGCGCCAATCCATGTGGTACCTAAAAAGACTGGAATCACGTTGGTGAAAAACAAAAATGATGAGCTCATTCCTACTCGCATCTCGAGTGGATGGAGAATGTGTGTTGATTACAGAAAGTTCAATTATTCTACACGCAAAGATCATTTCCCATTACCATTCATGGATCAAATGCTTGAACGCCTTGCAGGTAAGTCTTTTTATTGCTTTCTTGATGGATATAGTGGATACAATCAGATTGTTATTAATCCTGAGGATCAAGAAAAGACTACGTTTACATGTCCATTTGGTACATATGCATATAGAAGAATGCCCTTTGGTCTCTGTAATGCTCCTGCAACTTTTCAAAGATGCATGATGAGTATTTTTTCTGACTATGTTGAAAGAATAATTGAGGTTTTCATGGATGATTTCACGTTGTATGGTGATTCTTTTGATAGATGTTTAGAAAACTTATCTTTGATCTTGAAAAAGTGCATTGAAACTAACCTTGTCTTGAACTATGAAAAGTGTTATTTTATGGTAGATAAAGGAATAGTTCTTGGGCATGTTGTGTCTTCACGTGGATTGGAGGTTGATAAAGCTAAGATAGATGTTATTTCATCATTGCCTTACCCCTCATGCGTGAGGGAAGTTCGTTCTTTTCTAGGCCATGCAGGTTTCTATCGACGCTTTATCAAAGATTTCTCGAAGATTACGGCACCCTTGTGCAAACTATTAGCCAAAAAAGTGGATTTTATGTTTGATCAAGCATGTAAAGATGCCCATGATGAGCTTAAGAGACGTGTCACATCTGCCCCTATCATCCAACCACCAAATTGGGATGAACCTTTTGAGATAATGTGTGATGCGAGTGACTATGCGGTAGGAGCTGTGCTTGGGCAAAGAATTGGGAAGAATTTGCATGTTATCGCCTATGCTTCTCGTATGTTGGATGGAGCACAATGCAATTACCATACAACTGAAAAGGAACTTTTTGCTGTGGTGTTTGCTCTTGAAAAATTCAGGTCATATCTACTTGGTACAAAAGTCATTGTTTTTACTGACCATGCAGCTCTCAGGTATCTTTTGAAGAAGAAGGAGTCCAAACCAAGACTGATTAGGTGGATCTTGCTTTTACAAGAATTCGATCTTGAGATCAAAGACAAAAAAGGTGCTGAAAACCATGTGGCTGATCACTTGAGCCGATTGAGGACCGAGGATATACAGATCGAAACAATAAGAGATACATTCCCTGATGAGCAGTTGTATATGTTGCATTCCTCTACAAGACCATGGTATGCTGATTTGGTAAACTATTTAGTCACCAAAGAATTCCCTCCAGGTTTGTCTAAACCCCAAAAAGATAAGTTACGAGCTGATGCTAAATATTATTTTTGGGACGACCCTTACCTTTGGAAATTTTGTGCGGATCAAGTAGTTAGGAGGTGTGTACCACAAGATGAATTTCATTCCATTCTCACTTTTTGTCATTCTCATTCTTGTGGTGGGCATTTTGGAGCAAAAAGAATAGCCCACAAGGTACTTGAAAGTGGTTTCTATTGGCCTTTTATTTTTAAAGATGCATATCACTTCTGCAAATCATGTGAAAAATGCCAAAGAACAGGTAATATCACTCATAAGAATCAAATGCCTTTAACAAATATTCTTGTAAGTGAAATTTTTGATGTTTGGGGTATTGACTTTATGGGTCCATTTCCTTCTTCTTTTGGCAATCTTTATATTCTTCTTGCTGTTGATTATGTGTCTAAATGGATTGAGGCGAAAGCCACACGAACTAACTATGCTAAGGTTGTTTTAGATTTTGTCAGGAATCACATATTTGACAGGTTTGGAATCCCTAAAGCTATCATTAGCGATCGTGGCACTCATTTCTGTAATCGTTCCATGGAAGCATTGCTACGCAAATATCATGTGACTCATCGAACTTCCACAGCATATCATCCTCAAACGAATGGCCAAGTTGAGATTTCAAATCGAGAAATCAAATCCATTTTAGAGAAAACAGTGCAACCTAATCGGCGAGATTGGAGTCTACGTCTTGGAGATGCACTTTGGGCTTATCGGACTGCTTATAAATCACCTATAGGAATGTCACCTTATAGAATGATTTATGGGAAAACATGTCATCTACCGGTGGAGCTTGAACACAAAGCTTTTTGGGCCATTAAACAATGTAATATGGATTATGATTCTGCTGGAATTGCAAGAAAACTGCAACTACAAGAGTTGGAAGAGATTCGAAATGATGCTTATGAGAATGGAAGGATTTACAAAGAAAAGACTAAGAATCTTCATGACCGAATGCTTACAAGAAAGGAGTTTCATGTTGGAGACAAAGTCCTTTTTTATCATTCGCGTTTGAAACTTTTTCCTGGAAAATTGCGCTCTCGTTGGATTGGACCCTTTGTTATTTCTAATGTTTTTCCTTATGGTGCAGTTGAAATTACAAGTTTAGAAACCAACAAAGTACTCAAGGTCAGTGGACATCGTTTGAAACCTTTCTATGAAAGTTGGACGACAGAAACCACCACTTCTATGGAGTTAGCTGAACCGATTTATGAAGAATGAGCATACCATATGTCGAGCCAATGACACAAAATAAAAGCGCTTCCTGGGAGGCAACCCAACATAAAATAAAAAAAAATCAGATTTGCTTTCTTTTTCCCTTATCCTTTATTTTTCGCATTTTATTTCATTTTTTTCATTCTCCTATATTCCTTTTCTTTTATTTTTCAACATTGAGGACAATGTTGTGTTTTAAGTGTGGGGGTATTGGGAAAATGTCAATTTTCTTATTTTGTTTTTCTTTATTCTTCCAAAAAAAAAAAAACAGAGAAAAATCTATGATTGATCTTTTTGAACTCCTATTGGTTTAGGAGAATATGGGTATTATGTATGAGAATTAAGTGAGATAGATGAATATATAAATTGAATGAGTGAGTGAGCATGCAAGTTTTAATGTTTAATTGGTTGAGGGATTGACTTTGAGAATATGCCATGTTGACTTGATAGTGCTATACCAATGCAAGCTTTTGAGCCTTCAACATTATATTCTTTGAGTGCGCATTCTTTCAATGATATGTATCTCTAGAACTTGCTTCATATCTTGTTGAGATTACATTCGCATTACATATATGCATGAAGATGATAAAGGCATTAGGAATTTTAACCGCTTGAGCCAAAAAGCCAACCTAAAGCATATTATCCTTAGTGAGCCCCTTTTGAGCTTGTTTATCTTTTCTTTGCTTTACCCATGTATAAGCCTTAAACTTTTTATATGTCTTCCTTTTTTCCCCTGGCCAAGGATTAGTAGAGCATACACTTATGATATCTCATGGAATTATGGTTGGAAATTATGTGAAAAGAAAGAAGTAGTGATGTTTGATGAAAAGATGGGCAAAGTTGCCAAAGGTGAAGAACAAAACAAAAAAGAAAGAAAGAAAGAACAAAAGAACAAAAGAACAAAACAAAAAAAAAAAAAAAAAGAAAGAAGAAAAGAAGAAAAGAAAAGAATAGAAATGAGTTTGAAATCGAAAGTAGCTAAGCATTGGTGTTTAAAGATTGAAAATTGATGTGTTTTGATGGAATATCTTGGTTGAAATATAAATTTTTTTTTTCTTTTAGAATGCTCTACTTTCTTTGGTTTGAACCTTTTCTTCTACTCTCTTTTACCTCACCTTAACCTTAGCCCCATTACAACCAGAACATAAGACCTTTTGATTTATGCATTGTTTGTAATATTTTAGTAATGGAGATGAGATTGAAGAGCAAGCTTATGGTAGAACATTTTCATTGATTGAATTTGAGAGATTTAAACACATAAGCCATAAACACATGAGTGTTGGAGTGTATATCAATGAGAGGACCTATCACTTTGGCATGGCATAGATTTCTTTTAAATCCCGAAGATTAATTGAGTTTTGAAGTTTGCATGTAAACAAATTCATGAAGATTTATGTTCTTTATCCTTCTCGATTGTATTCTTATTTATAATGCTTAAATTCTTGGATATTGACGGGAGATTAAAAATTTTTTTTTCATGGTTACTTTTATTTTTAATTTAATTTTTTTTACCTATCCTTTCTCGAGGACGAGCAAGAGTTAAGTGTGGGGGTATTTGATGCAACCATAGTATTTGATAGTTTCATACATATTTACCTAATGTTTTGCATATGTTTTGTGTATTAAATGCCTTAATATTCTTTGTTTTATGTTTTGAAGGCATTTTTGGATGAAAGATGCAAAAAGGAGGTAATTGGAGCTGATTGACAGATTTAACCTTCAGTCGATGTTTTGTGCAAAGCGGAAGCTCTAGAGATCGAAATGAAGTGATTCCAGTGGCATTAAAAAGATAACATCCATATCTTTCTGTAATGCTAAGTAAAAATAAATAAAATAAGGAAGAGCATGGGAATCGCATCCTTCAAAGTCAAATCTTGCAATCTGCCAATGTCGACCTTTGTCCATTCAAACCTTCATATCTCGAGCTACAGAAGTCCGATTGATGCAAACTCAGATGTAGTGGATTCAGCACTCAAAGAACTATAAACGCTCCAAATATAAGCTCAAAACGATGTCATATGAAGGAGATATGAATTTTACAAGGGACAACAAAATTCTGCCAACTTAAGGAAGGACTATTTTGTAAAATAGATACTAGGGTTTCGAAGCATATATAAAGGAAGAGAGGAGCAAGGAAATTTCGGCCAGCACACAAGAAAACACAAAATATTCCTCCTTCAAACCCTAAATCATGTGTTCTTCCATCTTTTGATTTAGTTGTTCAATAAACATGCAAGGCTAGACTCTTTTGCTTGGTTGCAAGTACACAAAACCTTCGGATTTCAAGAACCGTGAGATTTATTCTTCCTTCTATTTTCAGTTTATGTTATGAATGAGTATGATTGTTTTCCTATGCATATTTCCTATGATTGTTGTTGATGATTGATAGAGCGGACTCTAAGTTATTGTTGTGAACAATCTATTGCTAAGTTTAATATCAAAACCGGAGTTGTGATATATGAACTTGTGAAGCAACTAAGCTTGATAATTGTGGCGGAACTACATTATTGAACTTAAGGAGAACATTTGAATAAATTGACACAAGTTGCGGACAACTTGTATGTTAATCTTGATGAAATTATCTAGTTCTTAAAGCTACCATTAAATTGAATCATTAGTGCGGACACTTTGATTGTTTGTTGGTTAGGATTAGTTATACGGCGGATCCGTTAATTAATCACGTTAAGAAAAGATAAAATTTCAGAACATAAATTGCATTTTCTGTTTCAAGGATCGGTTCTAATTTCCGTAGGTGGATGTATGCTTGTGACCAAGGTTTGTTTTCTTGATAAGTTTCGGTTTTAATTGATTTTGTTTGCTAGTTTAATTGCTGCCATAGTTTAGATAATCACAAACCAAAACCCCCCAATCACATAACGTACAACATAAAAATCTGACTTGAAACTTCCTCGTGGGATCGACCCCTTGCTTGCTCTATACTATCTTGTGTGTTTTAAGCTAGGGTAATTAATTTGTGCGACCGCGACATCGCAACACAACATCATGCCAGCACTAGGCTGCTGTGAAGACAAGTTTCTGCTATTTGATGCTCGCTACAATTCGCTGTTGGCTTGATGCTGCTTCTCTTTGCTTGTAAATTATCTTTAATTCATACTAATAAATTTATTGATTCCATTCATAAGAAAAAAAAATTATACATTGCAGAAACTGAGTTCAAACTAATTGTTCATTCATGTCTATGATAACCACACTGATGCATCCACAAAATCAAATCCCCTCCTGTTATGTGGTGAGTTGATATGCAACTCCTGCTTCCATGCATTAACTCAACCTGCCCAGACAGATTCAAAAAAACATTAGAAGAAACTTCAGCTATCACTCCATGACTGCAACTCCTTTTATCTTCTCCATTATGTCATTTCCTTCATCTTTAGTGACCCCTTGTTTAAGGGCACAAGGAAACTTCTCAACCAGGACGTCTTTCACCTCTTTCATTCCCAAATTAGTAAAAGTTCTGACTTCTTTAATCACCTCAAGTTTTGCTGTGGCGTCAAGCTTCTCCAATTTCATCAAAGGCTGTCTTCTCGTTTTCCTCAACCTTAGCAGCACTGGCAGCGAGCTCCTCCATGGGAACCCAATTCCATGTTCTCAGTTGAAATTGGCTGCGGTTATGGATGCTTGAGATTGCATCCAAGAGCAGGACCGAATTGAGATTTCTCTTCAGGGGGTAGGGAAGCAATACGCTCAGCAATTCCAATGATCATTTCTGAGGGTGGAGGTTTAGGCCGATACAGATCATAGAACGGTGGATACATGTACATTTTAGGCCTTGCCTTGGATCCCTAGGAACAAATCATGATCAAAATAACAAACATGCTGGGTTACTAAATATTATACACGTGGTGAAAATACTAAAACAAAATTATTTGTTAATCACAAGTTATTTAAATATATGACATTCAATGGTAATCTATCTCCCATATTTTTATTTAGAAGAGATGGATAAATATGGTTAGAGTGTTAACTTTCTATTATGTTGCATAATTTTTCTGTTTAACAAACAACTTAAAAGCTAAAAGGTGTAGTTTATTATTTATAAGAAAGTAAAAAAAAAAATACCTATACATTGACAAAATATTAATTTGAATCTTTGAAAATATATATATTAATTCAAGATAATTTTAAAAACTAACTCAATCAAGTCCTTGATTTTTTCAAGGCCTAAAAATATAATCATTGTATTAATTATATTATAGTCTTTAATTTCTAAAATATTTTTTAATCAAGTTATACTTCATTAAATCATTCTAATTTAATTTTAATCAATGGTTTTTAATTTGTGTTACCCATTAGATTTCTAATTTGTTGACCCAAATAATAATTATAATTATAAATTAAATAATTTAATTTATTTTCAATTGATTAATTTATATTTGAATATCAGGTGTATTGTCTAGCAATGTGTCATAATCCTTCAAATATTAAAAAAATGATTAATGGTTCGACTTAACCTTTTAGTGATCGGTTTCTCAATGTAATTAATATGCTTTGATCAATAGTATTTTAATTTAACATTAAGGCATGAAATATATTTTTCATATTATTAGTCAAGGATTTCTCAATCAATACCATCTAAGAACAAATAAGATATTTTTTAAATTTATCTAGAGTTATGAATTCTCTCTTAATCACTCAAGTTTGCAGTTCATGTTATACCCCATATCTGTCTTTTCATTACCTCGACTAAGATAATATATAATAAATCAAAATACAATGTTCTCTATATAAAAGAACAAAATCATCTCAAGTCTAAACATCATTTACACAACCATCATGTGAGCTTTCTCATAGATATAAATATAGATTTTTCATACAAATCAGTTCAGTGTACATACTTTATGATAAACACTTGTTAGTTTTAGGTATCCTTTATATCTTAACTTAAGAGAACAATTTTTTTAATATAAAAAAGAATACAATATTGTATCAATCTATATGACTCTAATAAATATATTGTATTTAAGAGAGTCTCAACCATAAAATTTTAGGAACAATGCTTTGATGTAATAAAAATCTCATAACTTGATAATTTGTTTTGTAAAATATTTTTATCCCATAAATTTTTCTTTATTTAAGATTCATAATTATATTTATTAATCTAATATTAAATAAATATTCAATATAAATTTAATCTTTACTAATAATTAAGATATATATACATGAATATAATAATTCTACATATAACTAACCAATAAACTAAATAATATATTAAACTATCAGAACCTGCAAAGGTCCAGTTAGCAGGATGATGGACGCAAACTGACCTGGCGAGCACAATTAACTGACCTGGCTGTACAGTTAAAGCCTGTTGCCTGAAATGAGAAAACAAGGTGAGGACTGCATAAATGCTGCCAGAAAATATTGCTAAGAAATGATATAACAACCACTCAATATTGCAATGTTCAAGGAAACACCTTTCAAAATCACAAACAGCTGTTACACAATACAAATCAGCAATATCTCACACAATCACAAATAGAAATAAAAGATTAATGAGCAACATTAATCGTTTTATAATATCCAAGTAGCAGAAATTACTTCATTCCAAAGGGAACTATCACTTCAGCAGCCTCTTCACATAACCTTTACAATATAGCCGAAGAATTTACCAGCTCCCCAACTTACAACTCGCATTCTTCTTGTCGGCAACCATAATTACTTAAGAATGATGTGTGTGTGTGTGTGTGTGTGTGTGTGTGTAAGCAAAAGCTCATTGTTGATATAGACTTAACTAATACTTGTTATTTCAAGGAGAAGCTTAAATACTACAGATTTAAGATGGGTCTCAAAAATTTCATTCATATTCAGTAGGACTAACAAAATAAGAAAGAGAGTTAGATGGAGCATTTAAACGAACAGCTGGTGTGTGGTACAGAATCAATAAAGTAAACGCAACAATCACTAGCAAAGTATTGCAATTTGATCCAAATACTAAAAGAACACATTAAATGTGCTAATATATAGAACAGAAACTTACAGTTTCAAAAATCGATATAGCTTTAGGTAGAATGGTTCCATAGTCCTGTCATTCATTGATCCTGGCTGGGTCTATAGATGGAGCAAAGGAAGAAGTCGCAACAAAGAGCAGCTTGACTGCAATAACGGCAGAGAGAGTTGGACTCCAGTGTGGGCAAGTGAGGCTTTTATTGTGGTTCCAAGCATATTAATTCTGTATTTGGTATTATTGTACATCATATTTATTGAAAATATATTTTATTTAAAAATTTCTAAATAATTTGTTATATTTTTTTTTATTTGAGAAAACTTTATTCTCTTTTAAGTATTTTTCTGTGAGCCTGAGTGAGACAAATTTTGATTGTCCTAGATTCTTATAAAGTGAGCATATTTTGATTTAAACTCTAGACCTATAATACAATCTTAAACACTTTATCATCATTCCATGTTCCTTGAAAACGATTGAATTCAAAATATTAAAATCATCATAATATAAAATATAATATATTATATTTTCAAGTTAAAAATATTTTTAAAACACACCCAAATATATTTTGAAATATAAAAACAAACAACCTATCAAGTAAAAAAGAGAGTCTAACCAAAACACATTTTTTACACTTTTTAGATTTAGTGTATGTGTGCTATTGTAGCTTTTGTGATCATAGTTTTTTTAAAATATTTTAGTCATAACTTTAAAAAATATATACTTAAAATAATATGTGTTTAGCTATAACTATAATAAATGGATTTTTATATATATAATACAAGTATCTTCCAATAAAAAATAGACTGTTTTACCCCTATAGTTTCATGTTTGAGTCCTATGATTGCTAATATGATGGCCACTGCAGGTTTACATAATTATTAACTTTAAGATTTATAGAATTAATTGAGGTGCACGTAAGATAATCTAGACACAAACAGTAATAAAAAAGGATATTAAATCGAGATTTGAAGTGGAATTATGCATGAGATTCATTGAAAAAAGTAAAAACTATTTAGCTAAGCAAACATTACTACAATACTAAAAGAACTAAGTTTTATTATATTTAAAAAATAATAAATCATGTGACACTTTTATTATAGCACACGATATTGTTTCCTCTTTTATAATTCACTTTAGGATTGAGATTGTGATTTTTTTTTTCTATTTGGCACCAACTTTTTATTATTGAAAGTATTTTGGGATTTGAGAGTTTCTTCTATATTCTTGAGGATTCAAGATATTTATCTTGACTACAGGCAAACTTAATTAAATATAGTTTGAATTTATATTATAAGGAAACAATCAAAAAAATAAATTATCAAATAGAAAAAGATTGCATGGAAAATCTCAAATAAATAAATATGTATTAACTTGTTTTTTTGGTTCCTTATAATATAAACAATCAAATAAATAAATTATCAAATAGAAATGGGTTTATTGAGATCTCAATTTAGATTTTTTAGGATCAGAAAAATTGTTGAAATTAATATTTTTGTGATAATTATTAACTCTATCCATATATGATATTTAAGATATTATCCCATGATTATTATTTTTATTTTTTTAATCAAATTTCATTGCAATAAAATAATTAAAATGATATTTAAGATATTATTCCATTGGCTACCATTTAATTCGGCATTCATTTTCAAGTAAAAGTGTACCATTTTTATTGTAATTGTTTTTCGGTTGCATTAATTATTAAATGCTAACATACTAGTAGATATTTGTTAACTTTATGGTTATAAACATACAATGAAAATAAAATTTAAATAATTCTTTTTTTTTTTAATACGGTTTTGGTTGTTATTACTTATTACTCAATGAATTATGCTTTTATTTTTTACTTGGAATACCAACTTTGGGTTTTAGTATGTCATTAATTGTAATAATTATTTTATTTATAAATTCATACTATTTTATTTTTTATTAAGTATAGAATCTTAATAAAAAAATCATAAAACTATAAATAAATAAAAATAGCATGAGCCATCAAAGCAAACGGGACAGTATAATCTAGTACTTTTGGACATTAGTACAATAATTATTTTTGGATAAATATCTTTTCCATAAAATATTGAAGGAAATAACACAATTTAGAGAAATATAGATGATAAATGCAAGTTGTGAGTTACATGTGTTATTAACAAACTCTCTCGTACTATAATGGTATTACATTAGTGTTATATATATACTCTTATAATATAAAACACGTTGTTTTTACTATTTACAATTTTTTTGTTCATCTAAACGTAGTTCCTTGTGGATTGTGACAAAAAAATTATCATTTTAATCCCGAACTAAAAAATTTAACCCCCAAGTACTAGGATATTTTAAACATTTCCAAAAAGCATGGATGATATTTCTGAGTTATTTGCATAGTACCATAGGTGCAGAGAATAGATCACAAAATAGTTGGGGGTATTTTTATTTTTTCACATATTTCTGCACAGTAAAAATACTCAAACAACCTCCCTAAACGACAAAAAAGATACACAGGAGCAGGGAGTATGAAGATGCTTTCCCATCAGTTTTTGCATGATTATCACTAGATCCAAAGATGTACAGGTAAGTTACCATTTTTTACTATTTCTTTTCGAAAACACTGCAAGTGTGTGGAACGGACGCGCCCGTAAATGTGTCATTCAAGGGGTACGTTCAACGTGGTCCAGAGGTATAAAGAGACCATCCATCGTGTCACACTGTGCCCTGAAATATTCTCTACCTCCCTATGTTGAGCATGTCTAGTTACAGTGGCTAGTGAATCGCCGATGAATGATTTTTAGTTATTTTCTCTCTCCTACCTTCGAAACACGCATATAAGCCCTTAATATTTGTGATTTTTTTGTTTTAGTCCTTATTCTTTTTATTTCAGTTTTATTACTGATTTCTTCAATTTAAATTTTGATTTTTTCATTTGTACCCTACAATTCAAAATGATTATATATGGTGGTTTTCAATTCAATCCTTATTTTCTTTTATTTTTGGTTTGGTTCCTGTTCCTTTAATTATTTTGGTATGCAAGTTTTAATTTGTTTTAATTATGTCATAAAGTTGAAATTTATCATATATGCTACTTGTTATTTCCGTCCTTACTCATTTAATTTTTTAAAACAATTACACAACAATTATTTTTTAAAATATGTTTATTTGTTTTGGTCCAAAGATTTTTATTGGTTTCAATTTTGTCTTTCAATTAGAATTAAATCTATTTTTTTTATATGTTTTACTTATGTCCCTCAATTGGTCTTATATGCAACTTTTAATTTCGAGTCTTATTTTTTTGATATTTATAACAAAATTATACTATATTTGTTTTTAAAATACTCTTATTTGTTTGAATCCCAAAGTTTTTATTTGTTTCAATTTAGGGTTTTTTCGTCATTCTTGGACAATGTTTATTTATTTTTATCCCTATTTATGCTTTTATTTTTTGTTTTTAATTTTTGGAATTTTTTTATTGGAGATTTATTTTTTTCCATTCAATCCTAAAATATTAATTTATATTGGTGATAATTTTAAAATTATTATTGCTCTTTTTTTTTCTTTTTGTATTTTTTGTTATTTTATATGTTTCTTAGATTAGATGATTTTATGATTTTACTGTTTGTGCAGTAATGATGATAATTTTAGTGATTTTTTGTTATTTGTTTTTTGTAAAAATGATTTGTTTTTTATTTTTTTGGGAAATTTAATAATTTTAATTGTTTGGGTAGTAATGATGATAATAATTTTAACTGTTATAGTAATGATAATGATGGTAACATAAGGATGAATTTTTAATTTATGTTTTTTTCTTTTTGGAGATAGAAAAATAACTGTTTATTTTTGTTATTTGATTAATGCAAATATTTCCACAATTTATATTTTTCTTATTGCGTTTAATTTAAATTGAATTATAAAATGAACTAATCTTAATACAGTGAATTAAATACTTCAGATATCCGAATATTTTCTTTAATGATGGTGATAATTTTATACTAGTTATTTCATTGAAATCTACTAAGCAGATAAATTTATATCAATTTAAAGTTCATATATTTTATAGAAAACTTGCACTTGACAAAAATTTTGCACAAATTTATTATTTTGCCTAAATTTATATTATAATAAAAAAAAATCTTACATAATCAATATTTTTTTTGTTGAAAAAAATATGACGCCACAAAGGATAAGAAAAAAAATCTCATAAGCACGCCAAAACTCTAAAATTAACACTACTGATATTATCAAAAACATTTCAATTAGACAAATCCAACATCACTAGGGGTGATCCAAATTGGCCACACAAGCCATCCAAAGGTGGTGGGTGACTCACATACATTTGAGCGGTTATATGACCACTCCATCAATTATTAATGATCTATTTTGGTGTTGTTGGTTAATTTGATAGAGTTTTTTTTACAATACCAATTGTTGCTACTCAAGTTTTTACCATATTTTTCAAGTATTTAAAAACAAAATGAAAAATGAAAAAAATAACAACTCTCCCATATATATATATATATATATATTTGCATCATTTTCAATGTCATCTAAAATGGATTTGAATTTTTAATGTTTTTTAATGCATTTAGATTTTTCCATGTTATATTTAAAATCTTTGACATTTAGCTTCGATTTGATGTTGATTAAAAGAAAATAAAATAAAAAACAAAAAATATCTAGATATTGAGACTGAAATTGCAGAGGAAGGAAAAAGAGATCAAGAATTTTATTTTTCCTTCATATATATGTCCATACACAAGCAAGAAGAAGGGAGAAAAATAAAAAGAGAAGAAATATTGAGCGATCAAAGTAAAATTCACACACACACTACTCATAAAAAAACCAAAACCCTAAAAAATCGACCACTGACCATATTGCCCTTTTCTTGCTCCTTACATACCCTTCCCGAATGACAGACCAAACTCCCTCCTACCATCAACAACCATCTTGTTCTTCTCTAACCTCGTGGTAGCCCATCCAATTAACAACCTCTCATTCTAGACCCATTCTTTTTCTACACCAAAACCAATACATCTTAGTTTTTCTAGCGAACTTGAACCAGATAACTACATGGAGACTCTTAAACAACACCCCAATACGACATAGAGATATGCGATAAAATGACGACTTCTTGGTGGAGTTTTATCCTCTCTTTTTGTCATTTTATTTCAAATAAATGATAAAAAGGGATGATGACAAAGAGACAAAAAGGTATAATTAAAACCAAAAATAATTTATTTACATATGATCAAATCTCTCAAAAATACAAAAGATATATTGTTTAGTTGTTTGCATATAAAAATTCCACAAACAAATACATGTTTGAACGCCTTTTCCAAAATAGTAACTGGTTGTAGATTTCTTTAATTTTTCCTTTGATTGACCCTAAAACATTGATTTTCTTGCAATTTCCTCCCTAATTTCAACTAATTAACTTAGTAAAAAATACTTTTGGTCTTCAAAAATTTGAGCGTCTCAATTAAGCCTAAATTAGATTTCTAAACTTATATTTTTACCAATTTATCCCCTAATAGAATTAATTTGATCGATTTAAAATATAATTAAGTCCTTGCATTTAATTAAGTTCTTCATTTGGACCCAAATTAATTCTTAACATAGTAGAATCAAATTAGACTATTAAAATCTAATTATGCTCTTAGATTTATTTTTTATGAGATAATTATTTATTTTGACCTTAAGTTTGTATATTTTTTCATTCTTAAGCACAATAAAGTTGCAATCGGGCTCTCAAATCCATTTAAAATATTAAACTCTATTTTTTCATCATGTCAATTGTTTTATTATTATTATTATTATTATTATTATTATTATTATAGGAATAAGCCAAAAATGTTTTATGACAAATGTTAAGGCATCTACATGAATCTTTTTTTTCTGGAATTATATTTTGGGCACACAAGATCATAATAAAATTAAAAAAGTATGGTTTATTCATACAAATAAATTATGCACATCAAAACCGTTAAATCACATCATAATACATAATAAAACTTATTTCATGTAAGGTGTACTACGAGTACTAATATCTTCCATTTAGACAACCAATTTATTACCTTTAAATCTCTAATAAAACTAGTATACCCGGATCTTAGTGACTATAAACTAGATGACAACTCCTAATGACCTCTGGATGCTATATAAAGACATGAAACACCGATAATATCAACATCAAAATTTTAGCATGCATTTGAGATATCTTTTTTTTACTTCTTTTCTCTTCCACCCCTCTCTTCAAAAATTACGATGAGGACAGAAGATAGAGGAAAACAAAGAAAAATATTGTGGGACACATCAAAATTTTGACGACAACAAATCCAACAACACCGAAGAAAGTTATCAATAGTGACTAGAATGGATCAAAACAAGTCTTCTAACTGCAATTAAGTCACCTCTACTATTAGTAATCTTCCTTGGTGTCGTTAAGATCTTACTAAGATCCTTTTTATGGTGTTAATGATATCATAATTGGCGTTTTAGCATGAGTTCAAGATCTCGCTTCTCAAACTTTTTTTCTATCTCTCCTCTATTTTTTTTATTTGTAATTTGTGGCATGTCATTTTATGATCTGAGAGGAATGCGACTTACAAACTCTACATTGTTTTATTTTTATAAATATATTTGGATTAAGCTCTCGCTTTTCATTGGAAACTCCAATTTCCACTTCCATGCCTCGAACTGCCCCAACCACATAGGCAGTTAAAAACCCATGACTATAACAACGTAATCAGTCCCCAGGCATGCACAGAGAGCAGCAGGAATATCATAAAAGCAGGAGTTAAGAGTGCACTCAGACATATTTTTTAAGCTAAAACAGCACTGCTATATCTTCCTCGATTAAACAACAAAACAAAATCCTGCATGTTTGAATCTTATCATACACCAGATTACTAAAAGATAGAAACAAGATAAGAGCATAAAAACAAAAAGTAGGGTACTAAGCAGTCATTCTTGGACTCTCGTTGTTCACATTCACACTCCTGCTGTTCGTTGAGTCAATGAAATTCGGAGAGCACGCCCGCCTTCATAGAAAAAACATGAAGAAAACCTTTCCATCAAAGGCAATTACTTAGTAATTACTGGATGACCTAGAATGCAGATGAGTCCACAGCCAGTGATTACACTAAAGTATTGGTCGTGGGTGATCCATAGCCATTGATCATGCCTGTCCATGATCCTAAATTGTTTAGGTATCCAAATGTGTCCTTCCCTCCATCAGAGCAACCCTGGTCTTGCCAGTCAAGGGACAAGAGCTTGGTGTTTGGCTTCACATCAATTCCATGCTGATCATTATTTCCTTGCCCATAAGGAAGCATTAACCTTTGGCAAGTCTCCGTGAAAGTGCCACTGTTTCCATCAAGGGACATCGCAAATGGAGAGCAAAGACCACCAAAATTTGGTGCTAGCCCATGATGGTGACTCATATCCCCGAGCCCACTAACCATGCTCAAGTCACCATTCCCCATGAAATCATAATTCCTAGAGCTTCCCGCTAAAGCTTCTAACTTGCTATCCATGTAATCTATAGGCCTCGGGTTTTCTAGCATACTGATGTTATAATTGCTATCCATGAAGTTTGAGGCTGCAATTGTTCCTTGTGAACCAAGCACGTTATTTAGGTGTGAAAATTGCACCTCAGGAAATGAAAGGTGAAGATCAGTAGGATTGTGAGAGGATGATGATCCAGGGTTAATTTGGTTAACTGACTGATCATTTGATTTCTTAGACACTTTCTTGTTCTTCCTACATCCGCCACCCACTGGGATGTTTCTCAGGGTTCCTCCTTTGGTCCAGTACCTCCTGCAAGTCTTGCAAAAGTACCTCGGCTGGGAGAGGCTGTAGTTGTTGTAGTAACAAAATTTGGTGTTTGCTGAGTCGCACCTGGGACATTTGAGAGCTTGGTCATGTGGGGGCCTAAGCCTCCTCTCTATCAAGGGCCTTGAACAAGTGAGCATATCCCCAGATGGTGAAGAAGAATCCATTCCAGACTCCTCGTTAATCGTGCCCTAGAAAAAGGAAAAGAAGAAATTTAATGGGGAAATGTGTCAGGTCATTTACGCCAGTGCAACGGACAAGGGGGAAGAAATTATTGTCTTTTCATGCTTCGGGGTATGCCCATTAGGACTAGACATTCTTTTTCCGTTTTAGAACATCTCAATTAGAATGTCACGTCATGAACGCTAAAAAAAGCAGAAGCCAAGAACTTCTCTAAATATGTCCTTCCATATCTAGTAAAAACAGAATATGATCAATATTTTGGAGCCTGAAATGCATCTTTTTTTCTGCACTAATCAGTTCTAATATAGTTCTACATCGAACACTATAGATATTCTTTCAAGTTGTGATGTATATATTTATGAGAAGAAGAGTAAAATTCCATACCCATTTACTTACCACATATACACTTCCATTTCACTAGTTTAAGCTATAGAAAACGGCATTAAGCCTCATCAAAATGACAGGATTTTCTATGGTGAATTATCCATTTATTCTACTCATCTTATTTAGAATAATTCATCACAGTTCTAGTGGCAGCACAATGATACTGAAATTAATGAAGTTAATTAGTTTTTCACACTATAAGGCAGAAGTGAAAACGCCATGTGATGGGAGTGTACGAGCTAGATCAGAGCATCAAATTTCCAGAAGGAGAGCATATCATACCTGCAGCCAATCACTTGAATCCATGCAAACTTGCAGTGAAGTAAGACCCATTAAAATGCAAAACCAAATAGCACAAACACACGGTTTAAGGGGTATTAGTAGCCACCAACTCCCTTCCCTTCAGTCACACTTGATCATTACTTTCGTTTGTCTAACCTTGATGCTTGCTAGCGCTTTAAGAGCTGGATAGTACTGGGATAGGGAGAGGAAGAGAGAGGGAACTGGATAGTCAGGTGGATGGACAGGGGAAGAATGAGGTGGGTGGGGGGCAGTGAATAAGAAGGCAAGATAAAGGCACTTCACTGGTACTGTAAAAAGAGAGAAGGGGAGGGAGAGAGACAAGTGTGATCAGCGACAACTGCTCTACGCACACCAGTGTGGCTACGGTCCAGATCCACAGTCGGTGGGCTGAAACATTCGTGGGACCCTACATTTTCTGTCCAATATAATGACAAAGGGACCCACTCATCATAGACCAAAATCCACCTCTCCTTGACAAAACGAACGGCTGCGATGTCATTGTTTATGCTAAGCTGGGATGATGAGAACGTTGGATTGTGAGCAGGGTGAATGTAACGTCAGAAATAGCGGCTTGGTCGTCACACGGTCCAAATCATGTGACATGACAGAAGCTGAGAAGAAAGACAGGGAGAGAATATGGATTTTGGTGTTTTCGATAAAGAAACAGGTGCAGGGCATACCGAAAGAGCACTCTAACTCGAGGGGCCAAGTGAGTGGACCCACTCGCCTCCATCCACAAGCAAAGGATCGATTCTCCTTCCCATGCGCCCCTCACGTGACTTCCCTCTTCCCATGCATGTTCTCCACAGTCCACAAGGCCAGTTCTTTTATATTTGTGGTTTCCCCCCTTAAAATTATATATATTTGTTTCATAAGCGGTGATTAAGGTATAACTGTAAGGCATTCCAAAAGCTAGCAATATTGCTGGAAATGCCTGAATTTATCTAAAAATTCCACAAATATCTCATTGATGGTTGGTTAAGAAGATTATATTAAGGTAATCAATCACAAATATACTGTAAGAAGGAGACTCAAATCTGAATTAATCTTCCCAATCGAAACTTTACTTGTGTGCATAGCTAGATAGTGCTTCTCGTAATTCAAATGACAAACCGTGATCTAGATATAAAGATTAAAAAGCGCTTCTCGATCACTTGAGGTGAGAGAAAGAATCATCATGGTGAAACATGCTTTGCCGAGGCAAGTAGATAGCGTGAGCAACACACTAAGCTTACATCCAGTGCTTGAGAGGGCCCAAAGAACAAACTGTCAGGTGAATAAATTTAAAGTGTTTGTGCCCCATGTTTCGCGGCTTACACTGACAGGTACTTGTTGTAAGGAGGAGACTGGAGGGCTGAAAATAATCTCTAACTTGAAATCTCCTTTCAGTAATCATTATTTGTTTCTTCTAGGTACAAATCAATGATAGGTTACACCCATTTTAGGCCATGGCTCTGTGAAACCCAGCTTAGGTTTCGATTTGCTAATCATTTCCCTGCACAAGGGTGAGTCTATTGCTGTCAAATCTACTAGCTAATTGAAGATTTCAGCACGAACTGCTATATATATAGATATATATAATGCTTAAAAATATCTTATTCTGGTTCTATTGGATTTGATTTAAACGGTTTGAGATGTTCAAATTTGACAATTCTATTATAATTTGACAAACGGCTATCAAATTTAAACCTCAAGGAGTCGTAGCAGCTCTAAGAGCACTAATCCAAACACTTGTCGACCTATAAGCTTACAGGACAATATTTGTATGTATTTGTGTCTCATTCTTCATTTATCCTTGACCGCAAAAAGGTGAATGACCGGCGTCCGACCGTGCATTCAGATGTCGGAAAGATGTTTTACTTCAGCCATCCGAAACCTTAATATTCAAGGCAGTGAAATGATATTTACCCATGTTTGATTCATAATTCTAAACGTATAGGCATATATAAGGCAACAATTGTGTTCTTATTCCTACTCAATTTCATGAGAATTCTAAACCTAGTATTTATAAAATAAAAATCCATTTTAGAGATACTTTTATGAGAATATCGATATATATAAAATATTGGTTGTGCTGAAAAATTATTGAAGATTAAATGAAAAAATGCAATAAACCCTAGTTGTAATGAAAAACCAATTTATTTATATAAATTCCAATGAATTCAAATTTGATGTACAATTTTAAGTTTAATGTCCCTTTTATTTATTTATTTTGTTAGTTTTTTTTAAAAAAAAACTATTTATTGTTATCTTTAAACTTAAATTTAAAAGAAAACGTAAAATTAACGAGAGTTAATTTAATCACTTCATAAAGTTATTGAGTGGAGAAAAGCAACAATATTATGAGTGAAAACGCAATTCCCATACATTTTTTTCATGCTTAAAGAAATTAGATAGAACTTTCTTGGGTTAAAATTTGAAATTAAATATTTAAGTTTACATCCTATAGAAATAAGGATAGGAGAATATTATAGACCAAGGTGGGTTAGTCCTCTCAATCAACACACGAAAGTAAATCAATCATGCTACCATATCTTCTATGCATGTTTCATTCAATGCTCTTTTTCAAAATAAATAAAATATTTAGTGTCTGTTTAGAGGTGTGATTAAAGTTATTTTTCAAGATGTTTCATATTTATAATATATTAAAATGAGGTTTTTTATTTTTTAAATTTATTTTTGACATCATCACATCAAAATAATCTAAAAACACTATAAATATAATATTAAAAACAAATAAAATCTTTTAAATCGTTTTCTGGGTTCTAAACACCTCTTAAAAAAGGATACACCTTGTGTGTGCACGCACGCGCGTGCGGATGTATAAGTTGTTGCTTTTACAAGTTTTGGCTCTTTTTAGCTCAAATAAAAGCATAAGAAAGTTCGCTTAATCCATTTCTACATTTTAAAAGTTAATTTTTCTAAACCATAAAAACCTGTTCTTCCTTTTCTTTTTCTTTCTTATTTTGCAGGGTGTGTAACCTTTATAACGCACCCAAAACATACTTGAGAGAACAGAGATTTGGGAATGAGCATTGATCACGACGTGTATCCCTCCATATGAGAAACCAGCCAGTTCAAATTTGAACAACGTCGATGCCTTTAGTCACACAAGGAATCACACGGTTTTAAATGAAGCATATATGCTGTTGTGATCATCACCATGATCAGATTCTGGGTTGGGTCCATGTCGTGAATATGGTCAAATTAATGGCTCGACCTCGTAGCTCGTGCAGTCAATCTGGTTCTTTTGGACCTAGAGTCATGGCCCCTCCATGAGTTTTACCAAAGGTCTTAGGGGTCACATGTTATGTAATCATGACATAGAATTCGATCGAACCCAACTTGGCAATTATTTTCCAAGAAAGTCTTCTGATGATGCAACGCCCGGGCTCTTGATCCAACGGTTCTAGCTGATTCCATAGCCATACATCAAAAGCTTTCGATGAAGCATTGGCATTGTAAGCATTGAAGTGATGTTTGAAGCAGCATTGTGAATTCCGTTTTGGTTGTTATTTTAATTTATTAATTAGAATATAATGATTTGATTTTAAATTATTTTATCATATTGTTTCGGAGTTTTGAAGTTGTATGATTTATAAATATATAAATATAATTAAATATATTAATTAAAAAAATTATTTCAAATCCAAAAATAAAATTATTTAGAATTATGCAATTTAATCTAAAAAAATATAATAAAATATTTTTTATGAACAAAATCATGAACATATATAATAGTCACCATCAATCTCGCAAGGTCATTATATTCTTTGATTTATATAAAATTTTAACATAATATATACAAATATATCAAGAGACGTCTCATAAAATTTCATTTTAATCTAATGGTAAATTAAGAGATATTATTTATATTATAAAATTATACATTATTTTTTAAAAAATACTGTTTAGCCGAAACAGAATAGGCAGAACAAAACCGGATCGTTCCGACCGAAATTTGGAAGGAATTTCAGGAATAAACTAAATTTTAAGTGAGGTAAAAATCATGCCATTTTATCTCATTTTTTGAACTGGTATGAAATGTTTAATTAACAGGACTAGTTTGAAGCCACTAAGAGATTTTCTTTTCTATTTATTTTGGTGTATAAAAACACAATCCCTATTCCCTAGTTTGTCTGGCATTTTATATCCATAAGAAAAGGAAGAAGAAGACATATCATATGTTATCATGCATGTGAAAGATTACGTATAAGTTGTAAATGGTAGGACCAGTAGAGACCTTTAGCCACCACTGGGCTTCTTTTTTCCTACCGCTTACAGTGAAGACCACATGCAACTTACAAGCTGCTGCAATTAGGGTTCTGTTCACCTTCATGAGAATGTTTGTAAAGTCACTCTAATTGAAAGGTTGATATATATATATATATATATATAAAAGGCAGTATAAAAATATGAAATGCAATACAACGGGAAAAAAATTATACAATAGAAAATTCATGTTCATAATCAAGCGTCAATTATTATAATCATGGAAAGAAGCAAGTAGTAGATAAAAAGAACCATAATAAGTGCGAATTGTGCCAGCAATCAAGAGTTCATAAAGAATATGGTAATCTAAATCAATGTTAGTATTTACCAACATGTAGTTTTGTGAGTATTTTATAGACACCATTATCGACATAATCATGGTGAGATTCAAAAATCTATGAAGTATGATGATGTAGTATTGTTACCGACAAAACTACCAATAGTGTCACCAAAAGACATATTTCGTTGATATATCCATTGGTAATTGTTTAATTTATAACCTCATCAATGACCTAGAAACATTAATGGATGCGGTATTAGATGTCATGTAAAAGGTGTAAAAGCAAAAAGTTTACCGATCCACATGTTGTCACGATATATCTTCTACGAAAAGGGGTCGTGTAGTTATATTTGTATTCGTATACACACAAAGAAGAATTTATCCCTCACAAGATCATGGTAGAAATGATGGTTGGTTCAACTTCTAGTTCCAGCAACATGCATGGAGATGTAGATGTCAAGGTGCATAGGTTATGAAACTCAAAGCCAGTTTTACCCTAAAAAAAAATTCATACAAACTACTAGTGTACAAATGACTTAAAAATCTATTTTTTCTTGATGGACATACCTCAAACATATCAAGCTTGGTAAATTTGAAGGATCACAAATTGTATGGAATGAAGAGTTATGATTGTCACATGTTCATGCAAATATTAATTCCATTAGCTTACTGGGATATATTCTTAAATGGGATATGAGATGCACTTACGGAGATTGGTACAAACAACTTGCAAACTTGAGATGACATTCCCTCTATCATTTTTGTAACTCAGTAGAGCATCTATCCATACATTTACCATATAAGGAAAAGGTTAGAGGCCCATACATTTTTCTTTTTATGCTTGTACACTCAGATGTTTAGGGTCCAACAAAAATTCCTACACTTAATGGTGCATGATTGTTTGTTTATTTTATTGATGATCATAGTCACATAACTTAGGTGTATTTAATAAAAACAAAGCAGGATGTTTGCTCACTATTTAAACAATTTCATACTATGGTTGCTACTTAATATAAGACTTCTATTCAAATTTTTCATACTAATAATAGGGGGAATTTTTAAATCATGAGTTGAAACAATTCTTACATATTCATGGCATCATTCACCAAATGACATGTCCCTCTTCTCCTCAACAAAATAAGGTTACATAAAGAAAAAAATCATCAATTTATTGAAATGGTTTGGTCCACATTGTTTGATGCTCATATGCCTCTTCATTATCGGGGTGAATCACTTATGTTGCATCCTATTTGATCAACCAAATGCTTTATGATGTTTCTTTGTTGGTTATGGACTCCATCAAAAAAGGTACAAATGTTTCCACCCACCAACTCACAAACTTCATGTTACCATAGATGTCTAATATTTAGAACTCCAAATGTATTATCCTGTTACCTCAAATGCAACTCAGGGGGAGTAAAGTATCAGTATTGGAGACTTGTAGTTTCTTAGTCATCCAGTCAAAATAATAAGTCATAATCCTAAACTTGTTGCAGCCAAAACTATAGAACCTGCAAGTATGGTATCACCTAAAATAGTTGCAACACCCGAGACTGGCGCAGGTGATGCGACTCAAATGGAACAACTCCCTAGTCATTTAAATGAATTGTAGTGTGATACAACTCAGCGGGAATAACTCTCTGGTTATACAAATGAATTGCAACCCTTAAGCTGCACAACTGAGCTTCCACCGTTTGTATAACTAGACCATAAAACCTGCGCCAGTCATTTATAACCAGACCATAAAACCATATTATCATTTTATTTAAATGAATTTCAGTGTGATACAACTCAACATGAATAACTCTCTGGTTATAAAAATGAATTACAACCCTCTAGCTGCACAACTGAGCTTCCACTGTTTGGTTTTATGGTTGAGGCTTACAGACCATAAAACCAATACCTTTACTTGATGGTTCTACTTTTCATCATAAGTTACCCTCAATCATAAAAACTATAGTAAGTCATGAACCTTCATTCTGAATGCTTCCTAATCATACCACAATAGTAGTTCTTAGAGTTAGTTATGAACTTGTTCTTAATTTGGCTCCTAAGTACCCATTGAATAATTATGTTTCTGATCATAGATTATCAAAGACATATGAGTGATTTGCAAATCAATTATATACTATACATGTGCCTAATAATGTGTAGGAGGCCTTAAAAGACTCTAGGTGGAAAAAAGCAATGAACCAAGAGATGAAGTCCCTTAAAAAAAATACAACATAGGTGGTGGTTGATTTACCAAGTGGAAAAAAAATGGTAGGGTTTCAATGGATTTTTAATATTAAATTCAAAGTAGATAGTGACATTGAGAGATTTAAAGCTCGACTTTTAGCAAAGGGATATAGTCAAACGTATGGAATTGACTATACATAAACATTCACACCAGTAGCCAAAATAAATAAAATACGCATACTCTTATCTTTAGCTGTGAATTTTGATTGGCCACTACGTTAGTTTGATGTAAAGAATGATTTCTTACATGGAAATCTCAAAGAAAAAGTCTGCATTGAGTTGCCTCGAGGATGGAATTTATAAAGTAAAGGAAGCAAACAAGGGTGAAGATTGTGAAAATCATTGTATGATTTAAAACAATCATCAAGTGCTCGTTTGGTGGATTTACAATTTTAATGAAGGTATTTGGATATTGACAGAGCAATTCTAATCACACTCTTCATAAAACATAACAAAAGGAAGCATATCGTGCTAATTATATATATTGATGATATGATTGTACTGGATATAATGATGATGAAAGGCAAACTTTGCAGACCTACCTTTCTCGTGAGTTTGAAATGAAGGATCTTGGACCACTGAATTATTTTCTAGGAATAGAGGTTTTAAGGTCTAAATGAGGTATGTTCTTATCACAACAGAAATATGCTATAGATTTACTAAATGAAGTTGGCATGTTAGGTTGCAAACAAAGTGATATACCTGCTGCTAAAAACATTAAATTAGGTACCTTTCCCAACCAGATTCCAACCAATAAAGAACGATATCAAACACTTATAGGTGATTGATGTATCTTGCATATACTTGGCATGATCTAGCATACTCTCTTAGCGTTGTTAGTCGATTCATGCACTCACCCAGTGAAGATCATATGGATGATGTGATACAAATCTTGCGATATTTGAAGTCTTCTCTGGGAAAAGGAATTATGCTCACTAAAGGAGAAACTTTATTTATTGAAGGTTATACTAATGCACATTAGGCGGGATCAATTGATGATAGACTTTCAACTACGAGTTATTTAACATTTTTTGGAAGAAATTTGGTTACATGACGAAGCAAGAAACAAGAAGTTGTGGCTAGATCTAGTGCAGAAGATGAATATAGAGGTATGACCAATGGTGTGTGCGAGTTATTATGGATTAAAAATTTGTTGCCAGAACTCAAGATACCAATAGCATCTCCAATCAAACTCTATTGTGATGATAAGGTAGCATGTGACATAGATCACAATCATGTTCAACACGATCGATCTAAGCATGTAAAGATTAATAGACATTTTATTGAGGAGAAACTAGAAGCAAAGGTTATTGAAGTTCCTCGTGTCTGATCTCAAGATCAACTTGTTGACATTCTCGCTAAAGTCATATCAAGTTGGGCATGCAAAACATCTATGCACCAATTTAACTAGGAATGTTGAAGATTATCATAATTATCTTCTTGATCATATGATAAATAATGACCTTTATAATTATATGATAAGTATAGTCCATGTAAATCTATGATGTCTCATAAATATCTCGTATTCTTTAGGAGATAGATTTGTAAAGGGCTATTAAAACCGTAACACAGAATCAAAGAATAAGTTTATGGATCAATAAATTTCATCACTAGATATAAAAACAAATAAAATATATAATCATCATGACATTGCTCTCTATTTCTTAATTAAAATTGATCCAGCTCGATTAAATTATACAACCACAGGCTAGTCCGATTCCGAAAAGGATTGATTACCAACACACACCATATATCATTATCACCATGGATGATTAATAGGATCTGTGGGTCTTTGTGAACATGCGTGTCCATATTCATATAATCGATAAAGTTCCCATTTTAAGCTTCATGCCGTACAAATGATACCACACGTGCGAGGGGATATGCATATAGAGTCTCATAAATGCTCTTGTCAACGATTAAACACAGTGGCCTTGGTCACGGTTGAGAATGCGATATGGTATTTGCCGTGATTCGCATGCGCGACACCTCGAACATTGACTTCGGCGCTGCCGGGGATTTTCTCATCTGAATATCTAGCAGACGTATCTTTGTGGACGGTGGATAAGATCTCTACCGCCCCTCCTCCTATATTCTATGCCCTACCTATTAATTCTCCCTAATTTGATTCATTTTGTAAGAAATTCACCTCTTCTGGGTCCTACAATTGTTACAGAACCGACACTCCGTCCCCTTATTGTCTCTTCCATGCATTTCTTTGTCGCCCATCTTGGTCATTATTTGATTTTAATATTTTTTATACGGATTTATTTCATGTCATTTGGCTTGTCAAATTCGAAGTAATGAACAATAATGGGGCTTAGATTTTAGGGTATTTTGACTTGATATTAGTTTTATCAGATAAATTGGAGCTCACTAGACCATCTCGTGTAAGTTTTCGTTTACACAGTGAAGAGAAAGAAAGCACTTTGTACATTATTTGAATTGGCTGCCCTCTTCTTTTTTAATTAAAAAAAGGAAAAATAATAATATCAATAATATTTTACACTTGTTTTTTACTATTAGAAATGTTAGTTGTCGTACATGTATAAGTGTTAATCGTGTATATGCATGCATGCATGAAGGAAATTCATACGAAGACCTCTAGAACTATTATTGTTTGTTTTCATGTACACGTTTTGAGAGTTATGTTTTTATGGCAACATTTCCATTATTGCTTGTCTGGATTTACACAATTTATGTTATATTATGTTAATAAATTCATAAAAAAAAAATCATGTATACAATAAAGAAAAAGACCAAATATTTTTTTAAATATATATATATATATATAATCAAAATGAGTAATATATACCCTCTAAATTATTACTCATTTTGATTATATATATATATATATATATATATATATATATATATATATATATATAAACCCTCTAAATTATTACTCATTTTGATTTACTCCCTTGATAATTTGTCTTTTTATTATTTTAATAGTTGAACTATTGCTTGATTGAACTTACACCGCCTCTGTTAGTTCAAATTTATAAATCTTTTAAAAAGAGCATAAAAATTATGTGTACAGTAAACAAAACTCAAAATAATTGATAAATATCAAATAAGATATTAAGCAATAAGAGAAGATAAAAAAAAAGGTATAAACAAATAATTGTAGTGAAAACCCTAGAGAAGAGAAATAGAAAGGGGAGGGGGGAGGGGATTTAAACTAATTTTGGCTTAAGGGTTTATAAATCTTGAGTTTTACAACATTAAAATCTTGTCTGGCATCTATTTTAACTTCTTCTTTAACTATTGAGTTTAAGGTTTGAGAAGGGAATAAAATTCATAATTATAGTGTTTGGTTTTTTTTAAAAAAAACAATCAAGATTATATATTAGTATATACCTAAAGAGATAGCTCATTTAAACAATAATGAACAGTGATTTTCACTGTTCATTACTGTTTGAAAAAGAATTTTTTTTTAAACTGGTTTTTTTTTCCTGATCATTTAAATAGTAATGAACATTGATTTTTACTATTCATTACTATTTGAAAAGGTGTTCTCCGTTTTTTTCTTTGAAATCGGCTTCCATGTTTTTTGTTTATAACCATGGTGTGTTTGAGGCAGCTTACGCACACCATGACAAATCTTCAGGCCCATTTTTTTTTTTATGTTTTTCCTTTTTTATTTTCCACTTACACATTTTTTTAGTTTTTTTTATAATTAGGGTATCTATGTCAGTTTACACTAGCCATGATTTTTTTCACTATTTGTTACTGTTTGAAAAGGTGCTTTTTATTTTTTTGTTTTTAAAAACTGGTTTTTTTTTTTTTTTATAACCGGGGTGTTCGGGACAGCTTACGCGCACCACAAATAATGTTCAAGACTATTTTTTTTTCCACATAAACCTATATATATATATATATATATATATATATATATATATATATATATATATATATTGTTTCAAGCTAGCTTATGAGCGCTATGAATAATCTCTGAACCCATTTTTTTTTTGCTTTTTTTTTTCTGCTTATATATTTTTTTTGTAACCAAGGTGTCCGGTTCAACTTACACGCACCATGATTTTTTTCCCACATATACAATTTTTTTTGTTCAGGGTCAGCTTACACAAGATATGAATAATCCCTGGACCCACTTTTTTTATATTATTTTTCTATTTTTCCCTACTTATATATTTTTTTAATAACTGGGGTGTCCGAGGCAACTTACGTGCACCACGACTATTAGTATTTTATTAATAAAAAGCTAAATCAGCTCAGCGTTTTCCTTGATTTTCATTATTCATTACTATTTGAAAAGGTGTTTTCCCTCTTTTTTTTTTAACCCGGCTTCCTTTTTTTATTTTTTTATAATTGGGATGTCCAGGACAACTTACCTGCACCACAACTAATCTCCGGACCCATATTGTTTTACATTTGTTTTTCCACTTATATATTTTTTTTAATTTTTTTATAACCAGAGTGTTCAAGTTAGCTTACGTGCACTACGATTGTTTTTCCCATGTATATATTTTTTTTTGTTCTGGGATAGCTTACGTGTGCCACGAATAATCCTTGTACCCATTTTTGTTTCCTATTTTTTTTCCTATTTTTTTCCCGATTATACTGTTTTTTATAACCGGGGTGTTCGGGTCAACTTACACGCACCATAACTATTATTATTTTATTAAAAAAATTTAAATCATACTGTACACATAGACTAAAATTATTATGGATTGGAATGGTGAAATAATGGTTTTACCCCTCAATATACCTCAGCTTTAACCTTGGAATCAGGGGTATTTTTTTTTTTTATGCATAGTAAAATAATTGATCTAACCCCTAATAAGACAAAAACAAAGTTTGGCCTGTTGGGGTATAATGGTCTTTACACATTCTTTATGAACAGTGAGAGTATTATGTAACCACCGATTTACCCCCCCATAAACGACAAAAATGATGCATCGAGAGGGCAAGTTCACTCGTACATATATAAAATAAGGCTAGTGGTATAAAATGATGAGCTAGCGTGAAAAGGTATAAAAAGATATATGTACAAAGTTTTTTTTTTTTTATGGAAACAAATAAGAACATAAGAAACTTCAATTTCTTAAGAGATTGTATCATTATATAGAAGAGTAGAAAAAAAAAGGGTATTTTAGGATAACCAAATCATTCCACGAGGGTATTACAATATGTGACAGCGCATTTCCCACTTCTCTTGATTTCTTGAAGTTTTATGTCTTCATGATGTTATTTCTAACAAACTTTATTCAATTTTGATGTAAGTAATTAATGTTTATCTAACTCCAAAAGTCTTAAATGTCTTTTTAAAAAGAATTTCAAAACTAAAACTTGTTGTTTGAAAACCCATTTTCGTTAATTTTAAATGCTTTCTTAGAAGAGAGATCATGCATTCAAGGGGAAAAAAACTTAAAGGATGTATTATTCTAGCCATTTGTCATACCAAAATTACATATCCTTCCTATTACCCAATTTAAAATGAATAATTTATTTGATGTATCATGAAATTGAAATATAGTGTTGGTGATAGAGTAAATATCTTGCTAAATATCAGATAATGAGAAATTAAAAAAGTGGAGGTTATTCTTGAAAGTGGATCTATAGTTATGGAGTATTACATCTTGTCAACCTCTTAAGCTTTGATCATAAAACCTTCAAAACCATTTAAATATTAAAGCATTGTTTTTTCTTATCAAGAATCACACTCTCAACCTTTTTTTTTCTCCTATCTTAAGACATTTTGCATATATTTATAGTATCAAAATTTCTAGCCCATAAAAATGCTTTGAATAGATTTTTTCACATAAAAACATAGACATGTAGTATAAAGTTAGGGAATTTAAAGTTGTTTTGAGCAAAAAAATATGACTAACCATGCTTAGCAACTTTATTCTCTATATACCTAATCTTGAGCATATATGAGAGATCATTGGTTTCAAGGTAGATAATATTTTTGAATTAACTACTAAAAAGAGCTCTTAATATTTTATCAAGAAGGAATCCTATCTACAATTATTGATAATTTCATACTAATTATAAAGTCATCGTCTAGGTTTATTCCAAGAAAAGAAATTATGTAGAAAATAACTCATAATCTTAATGCCAGTCCAAAACATGTTAGAGTCTTCTTAGCATAGATTAGTGAGTTGTAGTCATTAAGTATAAAAACCAAAGTGTCACTTGCATATTGTAGATGACCAGGGAATTCATCATCATATTAAATGCCTCTTAAATAAACAGTTGTAAATGCTCTTTATAATAGAATAAACATACCCTTAACTACTAAATTAAAGAGAAAGGGAGGAAATGTTCACCTTGTCTCAATCCTCATTGAACACTAAACTATTGATTTAGGGAACAATGAGAATGGCTAGGTAAGAACTTCATATTCATTCATGATTGATGGTCCTCTATTTCCAAACCCCACATAATAATTTATTATAAAATATGGTTTATTTTTAAGAGTATGGTTGTAATGTAAGAAATCAATGTACTAATAGTGCTAAAAAACAAAGAAAAATGGATAAGTAATGGGATATATAATTTTTTTATTACACTATATTTATAAAGTGTGATTTTATGCAAAATATATTCCTACAACATTCAAATTTCTAGGTTTCAACAATACTCTTTCATCTATATATGATAAAATGAGAGATCTTTTCAAAAATGATTTCCAAACTATATACAAATGTTTTTGATTAAGTGCCCAACTATTTTGATACATTCCTAGAATTGAAAAAAATCTTTTTCAACACCAAATCTTCTTCATTCAAATCTTGAGATTTATTTTCATATTATATGTCCTCACCATTCTTTTCGTATACAACTCTGTATGACATATAATATTTAACCTCTTTTCACTCATAAAGTTTAAACATTCATACTAGATCTTACCTTCTTCTAACTTTCCTAACTTTGTTTCCTTTAAAACCTTTAAATAAGGTATTTTCACTTTGAAAAGCATTGTCATCTTCATTGCATACACATAAAGAAAATAAATAATTTCTTTGGTAAATGATTTTATAATAGTTTGATTACCAAGTGATGCTTCCACGAGTATTTCATACTAGTTTTTATATATAATTACTTTTTTTTATACAATTCTTAAATATTATTTTATTCCGAGGTGAACGGTAGTGTGACGCTGCTAATACTGATTTAGCCACAGAAAACCAAAATGCAAGACTAAGATCTAAGAGCGATTAGGTAATTAACCATTTTAAATTAATATTTATTGTCGGCTGCAACAAGCATGTTCAAAGGACGCATTGACGGGTTTTAGGCTCACACCCCCCTTGGGAGGAGCGTATTGGCTACTTTGGCGGTGAAAATTTTTCATGCATAATATATGTTTAAAGTGTGATTTTATGCATAATATTTTCCTACAACATTCAAATCTCTAGGCTTCAACAATTCTCTTTCATCTATATATGATAAAATGAGAACTCTTTTTAAAAATTATTTTCAAACTATATACAAATGTTTGTGATTAAGTGCCTAACTTTTTTTGATCCATTCCTAGAATTGAAAAAAAAAATTCAACATCAAATCTCCTTCATTCAAATCTTGAGATTGTATTTTCATACTATATGTCCTCACCATTCTTTTCGTATATAACTCTCAATGACATAATATTTAATCTATTTTCACACATAAAGTTTAAACATTCATACTAGATCTTACCTTGTTCTAACTTTCCTAACTTTGTTTCCTTTAAAACCTTTAAATAAGGTATTTTCACTTTGAAAAGCATTGTCGTCTTCATTTCATACACACGTAAAATAAATAATTGCTTTGGTAAATGATTTTATAATAGTTTGATTACCATGTGATGCTTCCACATGTATTTCACACTAGTTTTTATATATAATTACCATTTCTTACACAATTCTTTTTAGGTTCTTATTTATTACCTTTATTGCTCCATTCATTTTTGTTGACAAGGTAAAGAATTAAAATGTTTACTCTTTCATTGTAAGCACAAATCCTTAATCATTTTTCCACTAAAATCATAAGTATTGTAAGTTATTATCTCCTTTATCAAGCCATGTCAACATACAATGTCTTTCTGAATAAAATCTACTACCACTTCTTTAGTAACGATAACATAAATAGTCATTTCAGTTTATTTTTGTAAAATAGTCAATTTATACCTAGATAAACTAATGTATGTAACTTGCTTTTCATTTTAATGGTTTGATCAATTTCATTTCTCATATTGTAAATGGTTAAAGCGATGTCATATTATAGAGAAATATTAGTAATATATTTATCTTATTAGTAAAAGTCTAGTATTTATAACATTTGTATACATAAGCAATGTAATATTTATGTCTTATTGTTTAATAGTATCCATTTTTTGCATCTATCATTAATATGTGTAGGATAAACCCTTTCATGTACTATTCCATAACTTTTCCTTTCTTTCTCATGTAAGCATCTTAACATAGTTTCATTGAAAACTACTCTTTTGTATAATATTTTTTCTATCTAAGAAATAGTTCATCATTAATCTTGTCAAGGTTTATACTTTTTTTCAATTGAACCAAACAAATATTCATGGTTTATAATTACAATTTTGATTTAGTTGTACGATAACTTTATATCTATTTCCTTTTTAACCAAACAACAATAGACGAGGTCATTGTATATCTTGAAATTAGAATGGTAGCTTGATAAGGTACTCTTATCATGGCTTTAACTTCTCATTTTTCATTGTCACTCTTATTTCACTTAAAAGATTATTAATAATGAATTTCCATGCACATCAAACTTCTTTGATTTTCCTTTCTAAAATGGCGTTGAGGCTATAGATACATGTTTCTTATTCCATGATATTATCGGTATATTCAAAGATTTTCACTAAATATTATTTCTTAGGTTATGAATTGAGCATAATACCCAAACCATTGCTATATCAATTAACTACCTTATCAAAATACATGCTCTGTGTGAAAATCTCTTGTGTGCGAATATCTCTTGTGTGCGAATCATAGGAACCTCAAAAAATGCATTAGGGGATGTTAAGTAAAATTGGACAAACCATGTCAAAATAAGGCTAGAGATGGATTTTTGGAATAAAATGTCATCCCTTTAGGCTATGTTTTGATATAAAATCCATGTGTTACCACTAAAAGAATTGGAAAAAGAGAAAAACAAAATGAATCCAGGTTTTTCAAAGAACATGGTAAAGATGCAAATTTGGAAATCATATTACTTCTATATTAAAAGATTTGGAAATCATTATAAAGGTTCACTTGTCATGTAAATAATGAATCTCCTCTTTCTTTTTTAATTTAGGCCCTTATTATTTTCCATGTCCCCTTATTTTGTTATTTCAATCTCTCTTCTTCTTCTTTTTTTATCAATTTTACCTTTATACTTTTTTAATAGCATTAAGTATGCTTTTGGATCAACTAAGTTGGCTTAATAATATCAAAACAACTTTCACATAATTTAACTTTAAATTAGGGCTAAGTAAAGAGTCGGGTATAATTTTATAAAAAAAATAAGATCAATTTGTCTAGTCGGGTCTTTTTTTCCTTTTTTTTTTAAAGAATTTCATCGTCCAATATTTTTTTATTAAATCCTTAGTCAAGTTTAAGGTCAATCTTCAACATTTAGTTGATCTTAAAATGCTCTTCATAATTTTTATATGTTTGTTTTCTATAAAATTATCACAATATTAAACAATTATCTCTTTTTTTTATTAATATTTAATTTTATAATTATTAATTTTTGTTATCATATCAATAAGAAAAGATAGCTAAATCCAATGGAGACCATGTTTGTATCGCAGGTTTAGCAAGTTAAGCTATAAAAAGTGGTGAGTTATTATGGAACCTTCCACCACCCTTTAGGTTCACATCACGCGTGGCCTGCCAGTATATAAAATGAACACTGAAAAGAGTGAAAGGAGACTTTGTTCAGCCCTGTAATTGGTTGTGGTTTCGAGCCATAAATGTGACGCACATTAATATTGCTGGCGGCTATGGCTCATAAAGCTAGGCTTGAGCTGCATTTGATGATGTCCTAATTTGAAGAAACTATGCTTGTCTTTAGCTTGATGCCGTAGAAGATGATTCCACACTAATCACGACATACATTGTATTAATCAAATAGATAATGCATGTTTTAGTGCCGGTTTGAAATATAATTGTGGTTGTTTTTTAAAATATTTTTTATTTATAAAAATAATTTTGAAATACAGTCTCAAATACCCTCTTAGCATGATAAGAAGGCTTGTTTGATGGTGTTTCAAAAGTGATTAATCTAACAGATCATGCATGTCTTCGCATGATATAAAGGTTTGTTCAGCGTTGCGTTTCAAAGTGTTTTTGAAAAAAATATAATTTTTTTTTTAAATTAAAAAAATTAATGTTTTTAAATTATTTTGACGTTATGATATCAAAATTATTTTAAAAATATATAAAAAAATTATTTTAATACATTTATAAATAAAAAATATTTTAAAAAACAATTTCAATTATATTTTTAAATGGACAAGAAGAAGACAATTCCAAGCTAATCACAACTCTCATTTTATTAATCACATTGCACGTTTCAACACAATTTTAATATTTAAAGAGAGTCGAAGAAGATGATAGTGAAGCTTGTTTTAATTAATCAAACAATTTAGTGAGAATGTGGTTGAGAACTTAGGTTTTCACTTATTGTTTGGGTCTACACTTTTGTTTTTATTATTTAATATATAATTAACATGGAAATGTTTAGTCAATAAAGAAGGCTTACAATAGACTAGCCCCTCTTTCATGTGTGCTCAAATTAAAATAAATAAACGAAAATAATATGCTAATGAAGATCAACTTGTTAATCTTAATTTCTTTGTGGTCATGTCTGTGTGATCAATTATTCTTCATACTTGATTTTTCCTATAAAACAATTTATCACTTGATATGATTAGTTGATATTGTGGTAGTCTCTTATTAAATCTAAATATAATATATGAAAAAAGACTGGTTTTGATGAGATGTTTATTTTTATTTTTATTTTTATTTGGACCATATATATTTATGGTTTTTTTTAGTTCATTTTTGCATCTAAGTTTTTCTGTTATTATATAAAAAAACCTAAATGATATGGTATTTTTATTATTCATCTTCTCATACTTCATCGTGGATTGTAATATTAAATGTTTTTACTATTCATCATCCTACATTTTAATATGGATTGTAATTTTATTTTAAAAAAATCAATATGATTCTCTAAATATTTTTTTGAACTATTGAGTCATTTTAAACCCAAATCACATCCAACTTGCATATTATATTTTAGGATGAGGGTTAAATTGAAAAAAAGAGGACTACAATAGCAAAAACAAGGAAATTTAATGGCATGTCTATAATTTGTTTTAAAATATCATCCCCATGTATTTTTAAGCCATTAGATATTTGTTCCTTATAATTTTAAAGGAAATATTTTTATCCCAAATCTCATTTTCCTCTTATTTTATTTTTTTGGATGGAGAAGATAGATGAGGTCATTGAATTCTTTCTATGAGAGAAAAAAATATTGTTAGAAAGATTTAAACCAACAAAATAAATAATTTTTTTTTTGTCATGTACACCTATTTGAGAGTGTGGTTGTGGTTGTTTTTAAAGGTATTTTTTATTTAGAAATACATCAAAATGATATTTTTTTTATTTTTTAAAAATTATTTTTTATATCAGCATATCAAAATCATCTAAAAACATCAATAAAATTTAATTTAAAATAAAAAAATTTAATTTTTTTTCATAAACACTCCCAAACTCCTAAGATTTCTAGGGTGTTTCCTATGTGTTTTGGGTAAATAAAAGGTTGAAAGTAACTTTTAAATTAAAAAAAAATGAATATTATTTTTTAAATCATCGTGGTAGTTGGATTACAGGATTTCAGAGGATGGGTGATCTTTGAGAAAAACAATATTGGAATGGATCACATATCATATTTCTATTTAAATAAAAAAAATTACAAGCCCATGCGCGTGGGCCTGATTTGGCACCCTCGTATGCGGGCCAATTCTATAAGCCTAGGCTCTCATTTTGTTTATTTTTTTAATTAATACTTGTTTTTATTTTTTGTTTTCCTTTAAAAATAAAAAATAAATACCCTTTATCTTTTCTTTGTTTTACTTATTTATTCTTTTTTTAAGTTGTGGTTATTATTTAATTATATTGAGTGTATTTAATTTATTGAGAAAATAGCATGATCTATTTGTAATTTCTTTCAATGTAGTAGTTTTATTTAAATATTTGTTTTATAATAAGTTAAATATGTACAATCTTGCATATTTTTATTTTTATTTTATTAATTAAATTTTAAATATGTGTCGATCTGTATTATAAATTAATTTTAATAATTAATTTATTTAACACAACCACACAAATTATAAATTGATTTTAATAATCAATTTACTAAACACGACCACACAAATGACTTATATATATATATATATATATATATATATATATATATTGACTTATCTCTCTCTTTTTTCATTTATGTCTTGATTTATAGTTAATGAATTTATTTTCATTTATGTAAACAACATTCTTGATATATTTAATTGAATGTGTGGATAAGATTTTTGATTTATATTTATAATTTTTTTAATAAAAATACCTACTAAAAAATTATACATTTTGAATCTTCTTTTTATCAATTTAGTCCTTATAATTATGATTTTTTTATTTTTTTCCTTGACCTTTTATAAAATTTTAATTATTTTTAATTTTATTCTTCAATCCAAGTTCATTGTGTATTATTTTTGTTTTATTATTTTTCCTTATTCTTTAGTTTTATATGTTAAATGTTTTTGTTTTTTTAGTTTATATCTCAAATTGAAAAAAAAAACTTGTGGCCTTTATTTTATTTATTATTTTGATTTTAATCTTTATACTTTTAATTTCTATTTTTAATTTTGGATTTTCTATTTGTATTTTTTATATTTTTTGTTTTTCAATATGAACTAAGATTCATTATTATGTTATGTATGGTAATTCAACATTGAAAAAAAAAAGTGTTGTAATTTTTTCCAATTGTTTTATCAAATTATTACAACATCATAATTTAAAATACAAGTTTGTCAGGTTAATCCAAACAAGCTCGTCACTTAATATCAAGATTACCTTATTCTTTTCTTTTAATTTTTTTTTATATAGTTTGTATTTCACCTCTCCAAAATATTTTTTATTGCATATTTATCCTTTTTTAAATAGTGATTATCTTAAATTTATATTGGATATGTTTAATTTTTGAAGACATTAGTATTATTCATATGCAATTTTTATTTTATATATATATATATATATATATATATATATATATATATTAAAGCTATTTTTTAAGGAAAAAAGATAATTATTTCTGATAATATTTTTAAAATATATAGCCTCAAATAATATGTTTTTTTTTTATTGAATAAATCTTATGGGTGCCAGTTTCTATTTTAAATTGATTGTAAGAAGCAAATTATTAAACACAACCAAGTAAATGTCTTAATCAATATTTATCTCTATGTTTTTCAAATTTTGGTTTTGTTTGAGAAAAAAATTACAAAGCCAAAATGAATTTGTTAGGGTTTATTTTTCAATCTTTTTTTTTCTCATATTAAAAAAAAAAAAAACATACTACCAGATAAAATCCATGTTATTAAATTTTATAAAATCATGAATATATTCACAAATTTGGCTAATTGATCTAGTTTGCATATCTTGTGAATTTAACTTTTTTTTAAAATATTTTATTCAATATCTTTGTATTGAGTCCATGACATAGGTTGCGGAGGGATTAACACCAATTCAATTTGTGATTTTATCGATAATTAAAAAACAAATTGTCATCTTGAAGTTTTTTTTATAACCTAAGTCAAAATTTTACTAGTCATTGGACCCATGAAATCGATACATTTGCAAAATTATACTACTTTTGTTAAGATTTTTTTTTTTACATCTTAAAAGTTTAATGTAATCACAATAGAGACGACAGACCAAATTATACTCGAACCTAGTGTCATGTGTATGTCAACTTGAAATGGGTCCAAAGCCACGTATTTATTTTGTGGACTTATTATGATTTTTGTTTTGTTTTATTTTATCAATGTGATTTCATAGGTGACTTTGGACCTAGAGTTAACGGTCCAAATTCCATTTACTTTTGGGCATGAGTTTTCAATTTCATTATGGCTTTCATTTAGTAGCTTGCTTCCTAATTGGGCTCTATTGATTTTATGCTAATTTAGATTAAAAAATTAAAAATAAAAACGAATTAGCTAGAGCTTTAGGGTTTCTTAACTTATTTAATATCCTTTTCCCCAACTATTTTTCAACTCTCATCTTACGTTCCATATACTTTGTTGATCCTTTTGAGATATTTTAGTATTTTCAATTATTTTTCTATGATTTTTTAAATAATACGTCCCGAACACATTTTAAAAACATCAAATTCACTTGCTTATGAGACAACGCTGAAAAAAAATACTATATATATATATATATATATATATATAGGATTTTATTGGAAAATCCCTCAAAAATAAAATAAAAAAATTAGGTAGCTACTAGCTGTTTCACCAATTTTCTATGATCATCGTTGAGTTTCGAGAATTGTATTGGCTTGGCAGGGTAATCTGCACATTATTGATCTACAAACAACTCAATAATGGGAATTAAGAATCCCGAATTTCCAGTTTCATGGATGCTAGCTATGCCTGCGCTGATGGTGCTATGAAGCCCTGCTTGATCCTGCTGGGATAGCTTTTTTTTGAAGAATGATGATCCTTGGTTATTTGCTTCCCCATTGGGTGAAAACCTCTGAATCCCTGGCCTTTTTACAGAAGTTGCTCTGATAGATAGATTAATTATCATTAAATGCCAGACATGGATTCAACATGAGATGCTGGCAGCTTGAAGAAGCAAAGTTATTGCTAGCCCAAGCCCATCATGAGTTACGTGAGCTCCCAGTAATTTACTGGATAAATTGATGAGTCGGGCATTCATTCCCAGCCCACCTAGCTAAACTTGTAGTTGTTTGATGATGTATTTTAAAAATATTTTTGAAAAAAAAATTTATTTTAAATTTAAAAAATTTAGTGTTTTTAGATATTTTATTAAAAATATTTTTTTAATAAAAAATATTTTAAAAATTAACCTTAACACAAATACCATTAGATAGCACAAATACCATTAGATAGAGTGTTTTTATAAGAGACGGCTGATCTTGAGCCACTATTCAAGCACAAATGCCTCATTTTAAACAAAATTATATTTTTGGTATAGAAAACCTCAAATTCAACAGCTTCCGCTGCACGGGTTTCCCATACAAACTAATCTGCGACCTTGAACCAGATCCACACGTAAACATCTGCTTCAGAAGATCACATGATATCGAATCCCAGGACAAAATCATGCGCCAATACTGATAAAGCTATGAGTAAATCTTGTTTGTCTAAATACGTGATACAACTTTTTTCTTCACTTGTATAGTTCCGACTACTTATTCAATCCTGAGCGTTTCTGTCAAACGTTTGCTGGATGGGGAGCTTGGACGGAAGCATTCTCAGCCCCAAAAATACCCAACCATTTGTATCCATGTGTTAGACAACACAAGAGTGAAGTACTTTCGTGTAATCTGAGGATAGGGTTTGGGTATACATGGCCCTTGTCCGAAGGATAAGCTGTATGTACGTATATAAAGCAGTTTTCTTTTTCTTCAACCAGGACTTAGTTTCTCTAATGATTAACACGCTGTCGAGCAATGGGGACGAAGGCAGAACTTGAGAAAATCTCGATGGACAGTCTTACCCTGGCCCCAGAAGTGGTGGGCTAAGGACTCGTGCAGTGCGCCTAGATAGGCGTTTGTGATCAGATGAACGACCGAGGTTAAGATGGGACACTTGTTTCCATGGTCCCTTGTTTATCTGCCTCGTGGCTGCCTGTATTCATATTTTATTCTTCTGGTTTTTTTACTTACCCATAGAGATGCGTTTAAACCAGCTGCCCCCTCGTTGTCCTTACAACAGCCACATCTTGTACCCAATATATATATACACACATATATGTATATCATCATTATTTATTACCTAGATATTTGCTTTCCCAATGCTGGTTTTACTTTAAAAATGTTTCTGATGATAAAACAAATAGAAAACAACAATACTTGCTGATATTTATTCGAAAGACCAGCCACTTTGGGGCATGAGAATGTTCTTCAAGGGGAGTCCTGTTTATCCCTTTTTTACTTCTAGTGGTGCCGGAGACTACCGTTCGTAGTGCAGAGCAAATTGGTCTTAATACCGTTTGCGGCAGCTTGACTCCGGATTTCACATCTGAAACCAGCGTTTGTGCTTTTAGCAACGCCATCATTTTGACAGGACAATACCGGCTAGAGTGATAACCAAGAAATACCCATGTTTTTCCTAGTGGCTGGGAGTATAGTTAAAGCTGCTAAAGTGTTTCTTGATTAATATTATTATATTAAAATAATTTAAATAATTAAAAAAAAAATATTATTTTTAAAAATACTTTTGAAACTATATTTATTTAATAGTTTTAAATGTTTAGATAAAGTAATTTATTTATAATACTATAATTACGAGTTTAAATTTCATTATCTTTTATTTAATAAAAATCAAATATAAATTATTATAAATCTATTAAAAAATAATATAAATTATATATTCTCCATCATTTATCACCTATCTTTAAATTTAATTTGCGATCTCTCTAATTTATATGCCGCGTGGAGCTATACAAACTATCCATTACTGAGAACACAGATGAAGTCGTCTGTCTGGCGTTGTCTCCAAGTTAATGCAGCTTAACTAACAATCTGGAGTTGCGGTCCATCTTGCATGGAATTGTCAGCTTCATTAAATTAAATATTTGAATTATTGTACCTTGTCCTGTTGGCGTTCTTCCGGCCTTTTATTTTTTATATTATTAAAAGCTACATGTTTATTTATTTTTCAATTTTAAAAAATATACAATTGTTTTTTATATATTGTTTTTATAAAAATTAATTTTATATGACCTGTTTGACTGGACAGATTCCATAGATAATCTAAGTGACTAATTAAAATATAATTTCATCTTAGAAAAAAAATTATTTGAAGAGAAAAATAAATTCAATTTTGAATGATTAAATTAAAAAAAATATATTCCGAGTCAATTTGGATAAATATATCAAACCTTGGTTAAAAGATTTAATTCAATAAAAAGCATTTTACATGTATAAAAAAAAATTAGATTAAGATTCTCAATTAATCTAATATATATTAAAATATAAATAATAAAAAATGTTATCCAAGTCAACTCGACTAACATGTAAAACTTGCAATTTAAATTATGAAATAACCTTGTAGAAACAAATCAAAATAAATTATGAAGCTAACTCAATATTAAATATTAAAATTAAAAAAAATAAAAATAAAATAAAAAAATAGAAAAAGAAAAAAAAGAGAGGGTATGATTCAAAAGTCAAGAACTTCTAGTAAATATTAATTAATAGTGAAGGAAGAGCTAGGGTAATTAATAGTGAAGGAAGAGCTAGGGTATACAAACCTTAAACTAAAGAAAGAAATACCAGTCGTTCGAGTTTCGTGTTACCACTTGACAATTTTGTTAACCAAGAGCGAAGTAAATATATGGTTGAAAATATTACAATTTTAATTTAAAATTTATCTTATGATAATCATTTGTAATAATTAGTATAGCTGTTTTAATTAATTACGTTATAATTTATTAATATGATTAATTACTATAACTATTTTTTTAATTAAATTGTAATAATTGGTTATCATTAACTCTTCACATTTAATTATTTAAAATATCATAGGTAACTGATATTTTTGAAAAGTACACACACACATTTTATTCTCTCAAGTTTTACTATATCTATCTTTTATTCTCTCAAGTTTTACTATATCTATCTTTTATTCTAATAATTCAAGTTAAAATTATATAATTTTATTTTATTTTTCCTAGCATTCAATTATTTTTAGTTTCCAGCACAAAATTCATCTAATGGGGCAAGAAAAATAACTAGGGATGTAATTGAGACTTCCCTCAAAGATTGGGGACACTTAATATTAATGACAGTAAGTAATTGGTTGACGTTTAAGATATTTGATGATCATCTTCTAGATATGATCTGGTGAGGGAGAGGGAGAACCAGAGTGTGTAAATTTAGCTGTGGATTAATTCAGTGAAACGAAGTTCATCGACGAGGTCGTCGTCTAGGCAGCAGGCAGCCCATAAGATGGGCAGGCAGTATTTTCTATTCCTTGGGAGCTAACAGGTTTCCTAGGGGTCGAGATGTCCCATCCTCCACAGACCCACGCATTCACAATAATGCTCATCGTCATCTGTTGACAATTGTCTCCGACGCCTGCAAATCTTGAGCATTCATATCATCAACTGCCCCCATATATACTAGAGCTCAGGATTTTTGTAAAACTCCTTCCTTTAATTTGAGACAACTCCCCGTATTTTATGTGAGAAAATGATATATTTTATAAAATATATTTTGTGGGTTTAGATTAACAAACAAAACCCTAATTTATTTAAGTTTTTATAAGAAATATTTGTATATTAATTCAAACTCGAGATTTATTATATAGATTATAATATTTTTACTACCACGTTATACCCATTTGAAACAAATCCGTATACTTTATATGGTATATAATTAAATATATTATAATCGTTAAAATTCCTGAGTAAAACTTTATCTTTTTGTCATAAAATATAACTTCTTAATATATATTCTTAAAATATCCATGAATGTGAAATTAATTAAAACATTTGTGGAAGGGTCTTGGATTACTTTTAAATAAGAAAAAAAAAAGGATATAAGAAATTGGATAAATCAATTTTCTATTTCTATTATGTGTATTTTGAAAGATAATTTCTTAGTGTTTTTATAAGTTAACTAAAAATATAAATTCATCCATCGAGTTAATTAATTAGATCATACTAAATCAATTCTAATTCAATTCAATTTAAAATCTATCTTGAATTAAATATCATATCAGTAAATCATTGAATTAATCTACTGGCCCTAACTAAAGTTAATAATACCACTAAGTAATTATGCATGGTAGAATGGTATAAGGACTCTGACCTTGCGAATATTATTTGATTATACAGTAAACAAAATGATGGGCATAAATTATTTTTAATTAAGATACCCCATTATAAATAAATAAATAAATAAATCTTGATACAAACTATAATACGAGTTATAGTTGCATGACTATTCATAGCTGTAAGATGCCTGATTACTTCATACGTTCCTTCCTTTCCAAGTAGTTTGAAGCTTTGACCGCCTAACATCTCCTCGGCATAGATTTTGAAGTTGCAATTTAAAACAAAAATAAATAGATAAATATTCAATTAATTGTAATTTGTAAAAAATTAAAAAATATTTGTTTAGTTAAAATTGTTATAAGATGAATTTTTGCATGTAAAATAAATAAATAATTTTTTTTATATATAAAATCAAGGTTTAAAATGAAATCCGTTATAAAAAGCAATCAAATATTTTATTTCTATAATCAAATAAAAAATAAAAATTACCGCACGTCATTACAAAATAAATAATTAATCCTTAAGACATCAATCCATCGAACAAAATAATAACAGCCACAAGCCGGATTACTCACGTACGGCAAGGGATTGAATCATGTGTGTTTTGTTGGACCAGTGTTTTGCTTAATCTCTTGCAATATATTTGCAGGCTGTCTTGATTTTTTTTAATTATTTTATTTAAAAATAAGTTGTAATATATATATATATATATATATATATATATATATATATATATATATATATATTTCTGCACTCTAAATTTCTAGAAAGATCATCCATAAATAATTAAATAAATTCGAACATGGCTGTTTTTATTGATGTTAATTTAGAATCGTGGCCTCTCTACCTCGATTTGCAACGTGCAAATGGCAGGAGGAGGAGGAGGAGGAGGTGGCGGAGGCGGCCAATATACGGGCTGCGCTGATATTCCTGCTGCTACTCTGGATCCATACCGCATGCTGCGTTTTATTCCTGGCTCCTGTCACCGTATATATACACACACACACATGACAACAAGATCAAATAACAGAAATTAAATAATAATAATAATAATAATAATTATTATTATTATTATTATTATTATTATTATTATAGTAATCTGAAATGGTTAAAACAAGAAGAGAAAAAAACCGGGGACCGACTTCATTAGTAGTAAAAAGAAAAACAAAACGACAGGCGCAAGGGAAAACAGAGAGCGCCGCAGGCAAAGTCAGAGTGGGAGGGAGAGAGGAACCGCCAGACGGAAAACAGAGTATAAAGAGCGGTTCTGTTAAAAATTTACAAAACTGCTTTTTTAAAGCTCATCTCCTCCTCCTCCTCTCGTCTCCTATCCTCTCCAAGTAATCATATTCAAACCCCATAATTATATACATAAATATATATAAACACACACAAACACACAGAGAGAGAACCATCTCTGCTTTATATCTCCCTTTTAATTCCCTGTCTTCTCCTCTATCCATTTTTTCCTTTTCTTTTTCTTGCCCACGAAGTCATTTTATCAACCCTCTCTTACTTCTTCTTTCCAGTTTTCCTTATATTCTTCTGATACAAGTCTTCTTACAGATATATACCAGTTTCCATTCCTGGCAGAGGACTCAACCTTGGCTTCTTGTATCCACCCCCTCCTCCGCTATGAAAATGATCGATGATTTCCTCGTAGAATTCTTCCTTTCTACCAAATCCCACTTTTCGGTTCCATTTGTTAAGATAACTTTCTGTAAAACATGTACGTTTGTTCTCTAGTTTCAGCAATATTTGAAGAAATAACAAGAAGACACCTATCTGCTTCTCGACAACTTTTTTTCTGAGGCTATCTCCTCTTCTTAAACCGACTTGACAGTTATGGAGTATACACAGATTCAAGTCAGGAATACCGATGGAATCAAACACGGGTTTACTTCTGACAACACACCCAAGCATTCCTTACAAAGTCCTACTTCTACAAATCAAGCAAGCAGACATTCACGTGATCAGGAATCAGTTATATCTGATAGCGAGAGTTCCAGTTCTGGTGTCAGTTCTTTGAAATTCCCATCATTCAATGATGGTTTGATTCGGCTTTTTGAGGGAGATAGAGTTCATGATCTCATCAAGCGAAGATTCGTTTCGAGTTTGGGTTTGCTTGGCAAGCAAGCAACAGTTGTTGCCATTCATAGGAACTCTTTTTCTGGTGTCTTGGAGCAGGCTAGAGTGCAGTCCTTTCAGATTTTTTCGAAAGCAATGGAGAAAAAGTGTGGAGGCGATGCGAATGTTAAGTTTGGTTGGTACGGCGGCACAAGAGATGAGATAAGTGAGATTGTGAAGCATGGCTTTAGTGCCCGAATGATTGACAACAGTAACGAACTCTATGGTTGTGGCATTTATCTTTCTCCAGATGATTCTCCAGTTGAATGGTAAGCAAAATAATTTGAGTGTTGAGCCTAAAGGATTAATATATATATAGTAGTTAAATTTTTATAGGCTTCTTCTTATCCTTTTTCTTACAGTGTGAAGAAATTGAGTGTTGATAAAGATGGTCTGCGGCATTTGCTGCTTTGCCGTCTAATTCTGGGGAAGTCAGAGATTGTGCATCCGGGATCTGATCAGTGTCATCCGAGTTCTGAGGAGTTTGATTCAGGAATAGACAGTTTGTCATCCCCTAAGAAGTATATTGTATGGAGCACCCATATGAACACTCATATTTTGCCAGAGTTTGTGATAAGTTTCAGGGCTCCTTCTCGCTTGAAAGGTAGGTCATCCACAGCATTAGTGTTTGATGATGTTTTGATCTTGGGATGTGTTTCTTGATAATTTTTGGTTGTAATACTATGTTTTTGGTTTTTTGACTGTGCAGGTCACCTTAGAATTCCAGAATCCTCTAGAAGGCCAAATTCACCCTGGATGCCATTTCCTGCTCTCATTTCCGCACTCTCAAAGTTCTTGCCTCCTACTACTACCAAGTTGATTATCAAGTATCATAGAGAGCACAGAGTAAGTAATTGAATTGGATTTATTGTTGGAACAAGCATTCGGAAGGTGTTCGATTTCTAGTATAGTAAGATCTCACATTGTTGAGCTTCTGATCCAGGAAAAGAAGATTTCTAGGAAAGAACTAATACAGCAAGTGAGAAAGATTGTAGGGGACAAGCTACTGATTTCAATCATCAAATCATTTAGAACCGAGGTATGCAACTCCCTTTTATGAAATCGTTTCCCTCGTCTTTCTCAATATGCTAAATGAAAAGCTGCGATCCATCCTGTGAAGAGTCAACCGTTTGGATAACAGAACATGCCTTGACTGATGTTTATTATGACGGGTTTTTTTGCATCTAGACAAACCTGCATACACTTGTATTGTTCTGTTATGTCTTAGGAAAGAAGCAGTTATATACATCCCTGAACTTGAATGTTGATAGTAACTAGTTGGAAAATGTTCTGTGAATTCTTGTGCGTTCCGGCATAGAGGATCTTTCATTTAAATTATATTCCAAGGTATAATTTAAAAGTTTAAGTTTTTAGGTGTGATGAATTTTTAATATGATATTAGAATTTTATTGACTTAGTCATAAGTTCAAATCTTATTAACCTCATTCTATTTAATAAAAATTAAATATAAGATAGTATGAGTCTGTGTACAAGTTTAAAGCCTAAAGAGCTTTTATTTAAAGAGTTGTGTTAGATAATAATATAAATCAGAAGTCTTATTTAATAACTTAAATTTTTAGTCAAGATGGTTTTTAACATTAGATTTATACGATTTCCATAGCAAATATGCATCAAGGGAAGAGATGGTGCTCTGTAACATGAAAAGATGAATTATTGGAATAAAACTCACGAATATGATCGCGGAATGTTTTTCTGACGAAGAAAGTGCTTCTGTTCAACTGTTGCTTTACTTCGTTCCCTTTATTCCTGAACATGATTCTTAATAGCTTGCAATGGCAGCAGTCACTTTCTGCTACACGATTTTATTCATTAAATTAGTTCTGGTTCTGTTTTCTTAGTGAAGCATCACTGAATAGGTACATGATGATCATGCTAGCATTTATCTCTTAATTACTGAAATATGTATATAGATAAGACCCGCCTCTTGCACTCCCAGTTTGATTCTTTCACTTCACTTATTTTCCTTCTTTTTCAACACACAGTCATTAATCTAATAATCTATGCTCAGGTAGGAAAAAAGCCTAATTGGTACACGAATTCTCTATTTTTGATCTTCAGATACTTGAAACACCAAGCAATTTTGTGGAAAAAAAGGTTCAAAATGGAGTCAATGAATAGTGATGAGAAGAAAAACAGTATGGAAGAACTGATTATGCATACATGAAGCACAGTGAGGAGCTGCTTTTTTGCAATTTGGGTTGGATGAAAAAGACTGATGAAACTGACATAAACGAGCAGCTATAATGCAAATTGACATAGAAATCGAGTGTCTAGTTGCTGTAGTGGCAGTAGTATATTCAGATAAACGTTTTGCATTATGGAAGTTTGTATTTTTCTTGTGAAATTACACGATTATGGTCCAAGTTGAAATGTTTGTCAGCAAAATCTTGTTACAGCTCATTGATGAAACTGTGGTTGGCTCTCTGTCATCATACATTTAACCATCACCCAACATCTAGCTATACACTTAGTTGCTTGCTAGTTGGCACCATCAGAAAATGAATCGCTCCTGGAAATGACAGTTTAGAATTCTGTTTGCAAAAGTCTGTCTCTGTATATTGATCATTGTCCTTTATATATACAAATTACAAGCTATTAAAAGAAGGAAATATAAGCTGATCTTCAGCCCCCACCATATATACATCTATCCATGTATATCATTCAGCTAACATATTTTAATTAAAGAAAATTAATTTGTAAATCTGCTGCCATTAATTCTTTAGAACTGGAAATCTGCCATCAATTATATATAACTGATAAATCTGCTAGTTTAAAATGTATAGATTTGATATTTCATTTGACATTTCCTCTCAAATCAATGCTAGTAAATTGACAAACATCAATTTGTCAATGTGAAAATTATGATGCTAACGTGGAAAGGATTTTGTGAAGATATTTGCAATCCACAAATTTGTGGAGATATGTGGAAGGGTGATGACCTGATAATTTCCTGATGGTGTGAGAATCAACTTTAATGTGTTTGGTGCATTCATGATAGACGGGGTTGACAACAATTTGAATGATGTTATTGTTGTCAGTATGAAGTGAGGTGAGGTGAACAAGAGAGATACTCAGTTTGGTGAGGAGACCATGTAGTCAAATATTTTTAGAGCATAGTACAAACATGACTTGATATTCTACCTCAGTAAAGAATTTGGAGGCCTGGTCTTGCTTCTTGTATTTCCAAGAGATAAGAGCATTACTAAGAAACATACCCCACCCAATTGTATATTTCCTAGTATCTAGACAACCGGCCTAATCAACATCATTATATGATTGTAACTAAGGTGAAGAATCAGAAAGGAAGATTAAGACACGGCCACTTGTCCCATGAATGTAGTGAATGATGCAGTGAACTGCAAATAGATGAAGATGCCTTGGTGCTTACATGAATTTGCTAATTGTATGAACAACATAAGATATGTTTGGTTAGGTGATGGTTAGGTAGATAAGACTATCAACCAATTTTTGATGGGTAGTAGGATCTTTAAGAAACTCTCCTTCGTCACATCGATATTTCACATTAAGTTTCATGGGGTGTCCGCCAAAGTAGCATTGGTGAGACCTTCTAGCTGAACTAGATCCTGACTACATTTGTGTTAATGCATAAAAAAACTGTGAGGCTGATGATGTACCACTAAACCGAAGAAGTAGGTGAGTTGGCCAAGGTCTTTCATGTGGAAAGTAAAGTTTAACAAAGTCTGAACCACAATGATTGCCTCTAAATTAAAGCCAGTGATGAAGATATAGTCCACATAAACAAGGAGGACTACAATAACTATGTATGTCTTTTGAATAAGAAGGGAGGAGTCATAGTGACTTTGAGTGAAAGAAAAAACAAGTAAAGTGGATCAAAACTTTTTAAACCATACTTATGATGTCTGCTTCAAACCATACAAAGAGCATTTCAATTTAAAAACATCATTAGGTAAGGAAGTCCGCATACCGGAGAGAAGTTTCAAGTAAACATCTTCTTTGAGATCATTGTGGAGGAATGCATTCCTAACATCCATTTGATGGAAGGACCAGGATTGGGATGCATCAAGAGTAGGTATAGTTCTAATAATGGTCATCTTGGCGACTAGTGTGAAGGTCTCATTATAGTCAAGACTATATTCTTGATTGTTGCTAAGTGCCACTAGTCGAGCTTTATAACAATAAATAGACCCGTCATAACAAAGTTTAATAGAAAAAATAAACTTATTGTCATGGGGTTTGATATGCTTTTCTTTAACACTCATACTCCATTGTATGTTATAAGATGAAAGAATAAAAATAAAAGTTAAGGTGATTGTGAAGGATGAAAGGGTCGAGAAACCAAACCAATCAGGTGGTTTATGAACTCGAATATTATGTCTAATAAAAGAAGGTGCAGGTGTTGATATAGGGGTAACAATTAGGGAAAAAGCTTGAGGGGGCTAAAAAGGTGCTGACAACTAGTGAGAAGTGTTAATGGAGTGTCGTTGATACACTAAGAGAGGTTTAAAAGGGACTGGATTTGTAAAAGAGTTAGGAAACATAGGCAAAACAGAATATAAAGGAGAAAGAAGATCTTCATTGGTGGAAAGAAATATTAATTTTCAATGAAAATCACATTTACAAAAACTCGAATGCGACATAAAGTTTAATACATAACAAAGAAAACCTTTCTACTGTATTGAATATCCTAGAAAGGCATATTTAACTGACTTGGCCATGAGTTTTATGCGTTCATATGCAGGAAGATGAACATAACATACACAACCAAAGGTATAAAGGTTAGAAAAAGTTGGAGGATGACTAAATAACTTGACAAAAGGTGAATCATGGCTCAATGTAGGAGAAGATAATCTATTGATGAAATGGATAACAGGGGAAAGAGCTTCACACCAAAAAAAAGAGGGTATGTAGGTTTCTAATAGAAGGATACGAAACACATCAAGAAGGTGATGTTTTTTTCCTCTTGGTCACCCTATTTTATTGAGGTGTCGAAGGACAAGACTGTTGATAGATGATGTCATGATTATATAGGAAATTCTTAAACAAATGAGATATGTACTCACCTTCATTGTTATAACTAAGGATTTTGATATTGGTCGAAACTTGAGTTTGAATATATGCATAAAAAAATCTTAAAAACAGAAAATACCTCGTTTTTGGAATGAAGAAAGTAAATCCATGTGAAATGACTATAGTCATTAATAAAGGTTACAAAGTATTTGTAATTAGCATGCATTGTAACTAGTGTAAACCCCACACATCACCATGTATCAAATGGAAAGGGTGGACAACATGTGGTGTGTGAATAGGAAAAAGTAAAGTTTTACTTTTTCCAAGTCTGCAAAAATTGCCAACAAATTGAACAAAACTAAGAAATGGTGTTTCATTATTCTAAAGAAACCTATATTTTAATAAAGCATGCAATACATTAAAATTTGGATATCATGGATGTTTATGCCATGATCTGTAATTAACTTAAGTAGAATTACAAGCAATAAAAAGCAAAGAAAACAAAAGAAATTGAAAAGGAAAAAGACATCCTACTTTAGGTCCCCTTGCAATCATCTGCCCTAATTGTTGATCCTGCACAATACAACAAGATTTAGAAAAGTCTACTTGAAAATCTTTTTCAACCAATTGATCGACATAAATAAGATTGGTGGTTAAACAAGGGGCTACGAAGACATCAGTGAGAAAAAAGGAAACATCACCATTGGCTAAGTGATTATCATCAGCAGTTTGGATTTTGAGATTTCTATAATATTTGCTAACATTTGTAAGAGAATCAACAATGTTTTTCATATGATGAGAGGGTTTACCTAATAATCCTAATGCTGAAAAGGCAGACATGATCATTTACTGAATCATGTCAGAAGTTGTGGATTGGACAAAAATAAAAGCAGGAGCAATTTGTGTCACAAGACTACCAACACTAGAAGAGCTAACTGGGGCAATATATGTTGTCTCCTTTTTCTTAGGAGGTCGAGTTAAGCATTATTTGATGACATGCCCATCCTTCTTGTAGTAATTTCACAACTTTCAAGAACAATTTACAACATAATGGTCAAATCCCTTACAACAGAAACACTGGATTATGCTCTTATCCCTACTTTGTGGCCTACCTTATGCTGTATAGGCCATAGAAATAGATGTCGAATGTTATTGTTCCATGGTGGATTGAATGAAAAGGCGTTGTTCCTCACGAAGAAGATCATTGAGGTGTTTATAATAGGAGGGGATAGACTCTCATTTCATAATATTGGATCTGATGCCTTCAAATTTTTATCTTAGTTTCATCATAAATTGATCCCTGTGAGTGGTTTCATGGACACATTGAACTGAACTGAGGCCTTTAAATTGCCAATCAGCATAAATTATATCAGTGTATTCAGCCCACAGTTTAGGAATTTATGATAAAATTCAGAGATAAAAAGACTATTTTATTGAACAGTGCTTAATTTATGCTTAAGTTGGAACCATGTGGCAGTGTTTCTTTGACTATATACTTTCTTTAGGTAAGTCCACATCAAAGCAACAATCTAAAAAGATTAAAGATTCAAGATGATATTGGGTTCAACAAAACATAAAATTCATGATATGACTTGTGCATCCTTGACTTCCCATTTGTCTTTGTTAGGAGTTGGGTTGCTGCCTTCAATATGACTCCATAACTCCCTGTCTTTGACGAAGATCCTGAAATGAAATGTCTAAGCATAATAATTCTTGTCATTAAAATGAATCAAAGAAACATCAAACTTGTGAGAAACCATGATGCTAGAAGAACTCGAACATAAGAATAATTGAGACTAAAGAACTTTGAAAACATGGGGTAGATGACACTTTAGAATTGAGGCTATAATACCATGATAGTTTAGAGTTCTCTTTGCAAAAGTCTGCCCTTATTTATTGATGATGACCTTTTATATATAGATAACAAACTATTAAAGGAAGGAAATGCAAGCTGATCTTCAGCCCCTACCACACACACACACACACACACACACACACACACACACACACACACACACACAACCATCATATCTTAATTAACCATATATACATCTATCCATATATATCATACAGCTAGCATATCTTAATTAAATAAAATTAATTTATAAATATGATACCATTAATTTTGTAGAACTAGAAATATATCATTAATTCTATATAACTGAAAAAATTATTGGCTTAAAATGTATAGATTTGATATCTCCATTAGTAGGAAAAAGGATGACTTATAAATAAGACTTGTTATGCATGTTCATAAGCATTAGGCCAAGGAAATTGTCTTAAATATGACACTTGAAAAATTGTTGGCTTAAGATGTATGGCTTAAATCTGACTATATGTTGTAGGGTGTGTTTAACATTGTTTTTGCTTTTATGGTTAAGATTTAAAAAAAATAGTTTCATAAAAAGCACTTTAACTACGATTCAAAATAAGTTTTGAACTGTTTAGTTAAAATTGTGGTTGAGTTTGAGGTTGATAAAAAGCAGTTTCGTGTGTTTGGTTAACATGCTTTTTATATTACTGTCAACTTGTGAAATTACTTTAAAGTGTGTGTGTGTATTGTTTTTTAAATATTTAATAATTATAATAATAAAATATAATTAATAATTCAAGTAAATTAGACACTTATTTTTATTCTCTCATCAAATTACTTGTAATTTCATCATGAACAAAATACATATATGAAGGCCTTTGCGATCCCAGAACAACATATAGTAAAATATTATCTAAAAGAAAATTAGGATTGTAAGATAAAAATTGTATTGTGATATTCTTTTAATATATTTATTTATTGTAATTATTTTTTAGTTTTTTAATATTAAAAAAATATTTTTTATAAGAATATATATATAGTCCCCAGCCAATTGAAATGCACGGAAAACAACAAAATACTACTTTTCATGAAACTTACTTTCTACAGTAAAAAATAGTGAGACCCATGATCAAAACTTGATATTTTACACTTAACTAAACACTCTTACTCTTAGCTTTTTTTATAATATTCGGTTGCACCACATTCTGAAATACTTTGGATACCTTGGTAATAAACTATAGAAACGACAAGACTTATTATTAGCTTTGAATTGGGCCCTTCGCGGGCTTGATTTTTTTCAAGGCTGTGGTTTTTGCCTGCACGGACACTGTAATTTCATTTAAATAAAGATTTATATATATATAAAAAATCACTAAATACCAAATTAAATGGCCAAAAAATTATGAAAAAAACTGGGGAAATCGAACCCACGTTTAACATGACAGGGCCTGATGTTCAGTGCTAAGCCCGGCCCAAACTGCCGCCATGCCATCACCATCAACAGCTTTCCTTTGCGCTGTCAATCTCCTCTACTTTTGGTGAAGCGAAAACACAATTACCCAAATCATCATTTCGTCTGGTGTTCATTTCTTGCTTAAAACAAATAATAATAATAATAATAATATGAACCAACCTTGCACGAATGATGATTGGAATTTTTACTGAGTAATTAAAAAATATTTTTTTAATTTTAAATTATTTTTTTAAAATGTTTTTAAATTATAGTACTGAATAATTTCAAATATATATATATATATATATATATATATATATATATATTATTTTAATAAAAATATTTTTAAAAAAAAATCAAAACTTAAGTCAATCTCAAACAATAATGAAAAGACTAGGTAGCGTCTAAAAGAATTATGACCGTGCAAGTAAATATGATTTCACCCATTTTCTTTTATCAATCCTCGGGGCTTAATTATAACTTGACCAGCAATCTAGCATAAAAAAAATTATTACATTAAAATATAATTTAAAAAATATATATTTTTTCTAGTTAAAATCTATATAGAATTACACTATCTTGTACTATTAATTTATTTTAATTAAAAATAAAAATAGATGAAATTTAAACTTTTAATTGTTTGGTTATTAAAATATATTATGTCAAAAAACCTGAAAATTCAAGTTATGATATAAGATTCCAATAATGGTTTATATTTATTCCGGACGGATAATTGGAGGAATTTATTAATTGATTTCAAGATTTTAATTCAAAAATTAAAAAAAAATAGCACATCTTCGTATCACCATTTAGAATTAATTAGTAGCTTAACCTATTATGCAAGCAAACATAATAATAATAATAATAATAATAATAATAATAATAATAATCATGTGCTACACGCATCATATAAAGAATGAATCGCTCGCTGTATTTTAATGGCAGTCCACATGACTTGCACTCAAAGTCTAACTGTCTCCGTGTGAAAAAACAAGTTTAGACTTCTTTAAAAAATGGTTAATTAATTAATTAATTACATCAAATAAATACTTTCATTGATGGTTCAAAGTGATTTTAATTTAAAAATATATTAAAATAATTTTATTTTTTTAAGAAAAAATAATATTTGCTTGTAGCACACCACCTACCTTGACTTAAAACATACTCAGGGATGAATTATGTTGAGAAAGATGGGTAATCCCATGCTCCTCCAGCATACTCATTGAGAAAAATCATTGCTAGCAAGTTTTGCATTTTACATTTCAATTTTATTTGGTTGTTGATGAGCCTACACGAAATGGCATTAACAGTAAATATTCAGCCACCCTTTCACTAATTGGAATTCAATATAAAATAATAAATTAAAAGCCTGTCCATCAAACCCCTTCAATTTATAATTTATTTATTTATTGTGGTAGCTGTTATTTTTAATGTATTTTCATAGGCAAAAAGTATAAAAGATTAGAAAGCCTGTTTACATTGCATTTCAAAAGTATTTTTTAAAAAAATTATTTTTATTTTTTATTTTAAATTAATTTTTAATATTTTTATATTATTTTCATATACTGATATTAAAAATATTTATTAAAAAAATTTCAACTAAATAAAAAATAAAGATGAGCTACAAATAAACTAAAAGGAGTAGTAGATATCGATATGCTTACAAAATCTGCCCAACCTATGTATGTATGTATGTATATATATAGGTATATACTGTGTGAATAATTAGTGATTTTTGTTTTGTTTTTAAATATATTTTATTTTATAAAATATTAGAGTAATGATTTTTAGTAATTTTAATATAATGATGTTCTGATATATTTTAAATAAAAAATAATTTAGACAAAAATAATGGAGCACATTATCAAAATTATTTTAATATATTTTATAGAGTTTATTAATAGTTTAAAGTACTGTTTGAATGTTTTGAAAAAGAAAAGATTTAATTTAATAGTTTTAGATTATTTTGATATAATAATATTAAAAATAATTATGCAAGAGTAATAAAGTGTTATTTAATATATTAAAAAAATAATAATAATAATTACCAATACAATAAATAGCATCGCTTGCTAATCCAATTTACTATGTTCAGGGTCTGCAGACCTTCTCAAAAACTTAAAAAATTATGAATTTAATTTAGTGTCAGCAATCACAATCACAGCCTCCTTTATAAACTCCGTCTTCGTCTTCATTCTTGTCTCTTCTCTCTCTCTCTTTCTCCTGCCAAAATATACACAAAATCTTCTCCCATTAATTTTCAAGCATCGATGTATCTCGAAGCACCGAAATCCCCCACTTGTTTTCAGTAGCCAAACTAAACCAAACCAACCCGAACCAGCCCAACGCAAGTCTCTCTCTCTACAAAACTCAGAACCCAGCTCGATCCGCAGTTGCTCGATTTTTTCCCGTTCAATTTAAGCAAAGATAGCTCCATAATGCAGCCAAGTGGTCCTTTAATTACTCTTTCTCCAAGCTCTCCAAGCTTCAACTCCTACTCTTCACAGAAGCTAGCAGAGATTGCAGCAAGAGTCGTCCAAGAATTCACAAACGAATCAGAACAAGTTGAGGACGCGAGCGGCAGCATTTTCTCTTGGCAAGAACAAAAAGGAGAAGGAGAAGAAGAAGAAAACAACCACCCACAAAACGACAACGAGGAGGAGGAGGAGGAGGAGGAGGATGACTTCGAGTTTGCAGTTCTAAGTAAGCCAGAACCACAATTTTGTCCGATTTCAGCTGATGACATCTTTTACAACGGCCAAATCAGACCCTTCTATCCCTTATTTAACACCAAGTTACTTTTAGACGACCAAGAATCCCTACCCAAATCGAAAACTGCAACCGATAGCACCCAGGATACCAAAAAACCAAAAAGATTGTCCCTCAAGAAGCTCTTCTACGAGGATCGCGAGACCTTTTCGTGCTCCTCATCGGAAGCTGATGATATCGACGGCGCAGAGCCTGGAACCTACTGTGTGTGGACGCCAAAGAAGGAAGAGGGGTCTCCAGGGAGCTGCAAGAAAAGCAGCTCTACAGGGTCTAATTCAAAGAGATGGAAGTTGAAAGACTTGCTTCACAGGAGCAATAGCGATGGTAAAGATACTTTTGTGTTCTTGATGCCTAATAACAAGAAGAGTGGCCGCCATCATGAGAGATCAGGTAACGATGATCATGGCGGTAATAAAAGCAAGCAGGGCATCGAGAAAACGAAAGGAGTGAAAGGCGCTGGAGGAGGATTGTTTCCATTCCAAGAACAGTATCACGTGAGGAGTAAATACGGCGATAAACGCCGCTCCTATTTGCCTTACAGGCCGGATTTGGTGGGGGTTTTGTCCAATGTAAATGGGGTGGGAAGGAATTTTCATCCATTTTGAGAGGTAGTGGATGATTAATATATATTTTTTTTTATGTTATTTTCCCTTTTAACAAGAACTTTTGAGTGTGTATTATTATTATTATTATTATTATTGTTATTTTGGTTTCTGTAGAAGGGAATTGATTATAATTTCCAGGATGGATTTCAATTGTGTGTGTAGATATATGATAGTTAAGCTGTCATGATAGAAGATAATAGCGTGTAGAATTCTATTCATTGCCGCCATTTTTCTTGAAATATCTTGATATGGCTTTAAAGACGCGATCAAAATCATAGCTATAAAAAAATATTGATGATGATGTACGTGAGAAGAAAAGAACTTGAGGTTTCTAAACAATTATAAGAGGATTTGTCATCATTCAATTTTCTGTTAAATTCGGATATTTTCAATTCTTAATCCATTTAGTGGTAGATCTTTTTGGATTGTAAATTTGTGTACTTTTTAGTTTTTTATACAATTGTATTGTCTTCAACGAAAGAGCTATTTTGACAGGTAAATAAGCTTTTTCATTATTGAGCAGCTAAATATAATTGAGCAACAGGGAAAATGTAAAAAAAAAAAATAAAAATAAAAACAAAAACAACAATTAAGATAACACTCCACCCATCCTTCAACAATTAAGATCACACTTTTCTCCTTTCCAAAATTCAGCCATACAAGGTGGTGGAGGAGCTTGAGGCGTTGCAGGTTGAGTTTGCCATCTGTAGAGAGGTTGGTGGTTGTTTTTATAGTAGACCAATGTGGATTACATTTACGATGGCGGAGAGAGTTGTTGTTGTTGTGGTGGTGGTGGTGGTGGTGGTGATGATAATGGAGAGGTAATCGTTAAAGCTGAAGTTAGACTCGAGCAAGACTAGAGCGAGCACTTGAGGAGGTTAAAGTGTGGTCAGTGACGGTAGAGTTGAAGCTAAAATCAAGATCGGCCTCAGATGGGCAGCAATGAAGTTGAAGAAGGATGTTTTCGGATGACGAGTATAGTTGTAAGTTTGTTTGATAAGGAATTTGGGTAAAGAAAGACATATTATTAAGTGTATTTTCAAAATAGAAAACTGAAACTTATAGTAACGAGGGGTTTTAATTTTATTAAATTATTTGTAATAAAATGTATGTTTAATTAATTATTTTTAATTTCCTTTAAATATATTGTATCGTGTTATGAAATTGATATCAATTCATAGTTTTTTTATTTTAAATTTAATTTTTTTAATTTAAATATAATTACATTGTTGGGGCTTTTTAAAGGTAATTATTTAATTATATAATTTATTCTTATTAATTATATAATTAAATTATATTCAAAATAATTACACTATATTTAAAATAATATATAAAAAAATAAATTTTCTGAATTGTTTTTACAATTGAAATAGACATGGTATTGCTGAGAAGGCAGATCAGCTGCCGAGACAACGTCCGATGAAGGGATCAGACAGCAATGTTTTCTGTCCCCGGAAGTGGGGCTCCCGGTCCCAGACGGTGCCCAATAGGAGACATTTTTTTGGGTCTTGGTCTCTGTCTTTTGCTATATCGCGGTCGTCCCAACGTCAATCCCACTGCAAGAGCTTCCCATGAAATCTCCAGGTGAGTGTGTAAGGTGGGAATTTTCACCGTCTCTCCCTCCGGCCAAAGTGGGAGATTATGAAATCTGAAAATGCAAGTGCTGTGGGGAAATAAAATAAATCCAATCAAACCCTAAAATAAAATGATTTTAAACCTGTAAATACCATGTATTTTTGCAATAAAAAAGATAGCTCGAACTAGTTTTTCAAGTCCACGTGTAGCTTTTTCTTCAGCCTGATTCTGCTATCTTTATTTATCGAGGAAAAACTTGAAAAATACCCTGCCATTACAAATAGATCCTTACAAACAATATCATGCACGCCTCTCAAGCTCGTCTACTTTTGTTAAAGTTTGTCTATTTTGTTTTGATTGTTATTTTATTTTTTTAATTGAAATGAAATATTTTAGATTTAGAATGTTTTGATGTGTTGATTAAGGATTGGACTATATATATTTTTGAATTTGAACTATATTTTTTTAAATTTATATATATATATATATATATATATATATATAGATATATATATATATTAAAATCTAGTTTAAATTCAAAAATAAAATTATTTAGAATTGTTCAATTTAATTTTAAACAATACATAATAAAATTATTTTTCTAAATAAAATTATGAATATTTATAATATTATGAGAATATCATTATTAATCTCGCATGGTCATTATATTTTTTATTACTTTGAACTTTTAATATGATATATGTGTGTGCGTGTGTGTGTGTCAAGAGACTTAATTAATATTGTAAGATTATATATTATTTTAAAAAATACTCTTTGGCCAAAACGATATAGATGGAATGATTCCTGTACATTTCGGCTGAAATTTAACTGAAAAATCCGAAATGAATCGGAATTTAACCTAAGATAAAAACGATATTATTTTGTCTCTTTTATTTAACCGGTAGAAAACATTTTGGTTATTTAAGCAAAAACAAAACAAGATTGGCATCCGTGATTTTGTAAATACTACAGCACAATTCACTTGTATGTGCATAAAAAAGAATCAGAAAAAAGATTAATCAACATAAGAACAGCAATTACAAAAAGCTAAACCTAAGCAATTCAAAGGTAACAAGTGACTGGTAGCAGTCTAGAATCCGGCTCTGGCCTGTGGGGTATTTCACAACCTCTCTTTTACTCCTTTTGGAGAATACGATGCCAAAGCATGTTCCTTCCTGGAATTCTCAGGTATCTAATATTTCTTGGGTACCTCACCAGATCAGAATCGAGACCTGCCATCCATTATTTCCTCACTGAAGAACCTCTTTACCCTTTTCCACTTTCAGCTTTTGTCTTCTCCCTTAATATTTTTTTGAATGGATCAGAGATTCTGTCATATATATATACACATGAAAAAGAAAGAAAATCCTAAGCTCCCACAAAATAGAATTTAACAGTTTATATTTAGATTAATTGTATGGGTTCTGAAGTTAATTATCAGTTAAAATGACTGTAAAATGACTGAAATATATGTGGGACTCGAAGAGGTGATTTTTAAAGAGCAAAATCAGGGCTAACCAGTGAGACAGAACCCTCATGTTTCACTGTGCAAATCGTTTGTTGATGAATACTAGATCAGCCATGTCCCCAGTATTAAAGTTCGACAATCCTGTGAGGACAGGCGATGCTATTAGTTATAATCACTGAATCTTGAGTCTACACTGCTCCTGAACTTGGCTTCGTTGTCATTATTACTGCGTCCATGGCTCGCTGTTTCTTGTCTCTCGAACCAGTATCTGAGAATGTAATGGATTTTGTCAACATCCTGCATGATTCTCAGGCCTATTATTTTTCTAGAAGAGAAAGAATTTGGTGGAGGGAGCTAAAGTCCTTCAAGGTAATCATCATGGTTGCCTTTTCCTTGGAATCTGGTATAAATTCTATGCATCCCATTAATTTAATGCCATGTCTTGGGTCACTATCTATTTGGCAACTGTGCAATTGTGAATTATGCTCCTTACAATAACAATCTTTGCTCGAGCATCCACTCTTTCCATGTGATCGTCTCCATTAAGGGTCAATCGTTAATTATCATCTAATTAACTTGTTAATGAAAGATGAACTTGTCTTGTAATTGATTTTTGTAGATCTGCATGCTCAGGTATTTGTCTTTTAATTGATTTGTTTTGTGTAGAGCGGGTGAGGGATTTGTGATGATAAAAAGATGTCCGAGTTCACAAGGCACCATCAGAGCCCCACACTTCGATGGTGCCTTCTCAGAAAATGGCAGACCAAGTTTATTTCCAAAGCTCTCCCCTACCAGCCCCATTTTAACTTTGAAGTGGAAATAGATAGGAAGCACCCTGCTTTCCTAAGCTCTAGGGAGCTCTGCTTTCACAAGAATCACCTCAAGTGAAGCAAATAGCAGTATTTGTGCAGAGAATATCTTTCCTGACTAGTGGGACCTAAAGTGAAGGCTACGTGTCTGTGAATGGATCAATACGGCACAAGGTTTGGAATGATCGATGCGGATAACTCTTTTCCTTTTTTTTTTTTTTTTTTTTTAATTTTTTTTAATTGTGAGTTGACTTATAAAATCATATAATAATTTTATAATTTTATGAGTCAACTCATCAAATTTTGTTAAATTAAGTATAAAAATTAATTGGGGTCAAACTCAATCAAAATCATACAAGATTATAAAATCAAACTGAATTAATTTTATTTTACGATGTTATCAAATCTATAAAAATATTTTAAAATCTAAAAGCATGCAGGAGACCCCTGTGTGTGTATATACTCTCTCTCTCTCTCTCTCTCTCTCTCTCTATATATATATAATGGGATTATTCTTGAAAATCAGTAGTATTGTTTTAAAATTTATACTTAAAATTTCTGATATTTTTAAATTATTTTCATGTCTTAATGTCGAAATAATTTATTAGAGTTGGAGCTAATACAAGCAATATTGGTATTGGTACCAGTATTAGTATTGATAATCTTTTCAATAGTAATGCTTTTGATGAATGTATTAAAAATAACGAGGAAAATGACGATCATGAGACTAATTTTAATTCATATAGCACATCAGCAAAATATTTATTTTAAATTGATTAGTTTTTACCTAATGAAAATCTATGGACATAATTGTTTTGTAATGTATTTTTAAGTTATTTTGAATAATGTATGAACCTTAACTAATGAAGTTTTATGGCCATAAATTATATTGTATTTTATTCGAAAATATTTTACTTATAATTTTATGATTTTTCTACCTATGGTTTTTTAGCTGTGATTTTATAATTTTTACACTGAAAAATTCAAAAATAATTTTACGATTTGATCTTACAATTCGAGTTTTAGAATTAACAATACACTAATTTATATGAGGAAAGTACTGTAGCTCCCCACATATTTTACTATGGATAGTAACAGTGCTTTCCCTTCTTTTTTTTCTTTGGTTTGCTTGTTTTTTTCATTTCCTAATTACTTTTTTTTTTCATTTTTTTCGATTCTAACTTTTCTTCTTGCTTTTTTTTTTTGGTTTTTTTATTACGTTTTTTTTCTTCTTCTAGTTTTTCCCCAATTTTTTCTTTGCTTTTTTTTTTAAAAAAACATTCTGATTATATTTTTTTTCTATTTTTTTTGTTTTCTTGCTTTTTTTGGTTTTTTTATTATGTTTTTTTTTCAAATTATTTTTTCACTTTATTTTTTTTACTGGTTATATTTTTTTTCTTTTTCGACTTATATATATTTATTTTTTATAATTAGAGTGTCTAGGTCAGCTTAAGGGCACTATGATTGATCATCGAATCTAATTTTTTTATAGCTTTTCTTTTCCTGATTATTTTTTTTCCTGATTATATTTTTTTTTCCATGAAATATTTTTTTCCTGGTTATATTTTTTTAATTTTTTTCCTTTTCCACTTATATATATTTTTTGTTTTTTTATGATCAAGGTGTCCGGGCGCATCACAATTAATCATCGGATATAGTTTTTTTTTGTTTTTTCCTAATTTTTTTTTTTCTGATTATATTTGTTCTCAATATATATATAGAAATGGTGTGGGTTAGTTTTCTCAATGTATGCGTACCATGACAATCCCCGAACCCATTTTTTTCCCCAAAGTGTTTTCCCACCGGTACATTTTTTCTCTTATACTTTTGTTTTGTTCACTTATAAATTTTTTATAACCAGAATCTCCGGATCAACTTAAGCACACCACGACTAATTCCTAGGCCAAATGTTTTAAAAAACAATGTGGATTGCTACAATGCTTTTACGTTTATATTTTTTTTTGTTTTCTTTCACTTATATATATATATATATATATATATATATATATATTTTATAACCGGTATCTTCGGGCAACTTAAGCTTCTTTTTTTTCACTTATATATTTTTTTATAGCCGGGATCTTTAGGTTAGCTTAAGTGCACTATTACTAATCTTCGAATCCTTTTTTATAATCGGGATATCCGGGTTAGCTAATGCGCACCATGAGTTCTATAAGTACGTATATACTCCTATAAGATAAAATCTAAGAGTTGACTATAATGGTTTATTGGTAATTTACTAACTTTTAATTATATTTTCTATCGCAATGTTGTGGGCACGTCTTCGGGCACAACGCCAATTTCAGAGTTCATGCACATTTCAGATGACACGTGCGGCGTCATAGAACTTCTAAAAATATATATTAGTTTTTTAAATATTCATTTTATTATGTAAAATGTGTTTAAAATAATATCATGGTATCAGAGGTATTTTTAAGTTTTTTTCATTTTTGTCATGATATAATAATCATAATACTTTCAAATAAAATAAAAGTCAAGAATTGTTAGTGGGAGTGTCCCGATAATTTTATTTTTTTAGTGTACAGTAAAATAACTTTTGTAGCATCAATAAGAAAAAATAGAAGAATTACCTGCGGTTGTGTTTCAAACATTTTACGTTTAACTATATATGCATAGGAAAGAGTTTCACTCTCATTTTATACCACTAAAACTAAACTTGCTATGTTTTTTAACGCGAGTTGTATTTAATAAAAATAAAAAATCTAAACTAAGAACAAAGATGTATAAATACAAATAAAAAATTTAAAACTATCCTAGTAGGATCGAAAAAATCGAAAAATCGAAACTAGACTAAAAAATAAAAGAATAAAAATCAAAATAAAAAATAAAAAATTATATGCATTAAATCTAGATAAAAAAATTTAATTCCTACAACGAATTACGAATACATGGCTCGTTACTCAAAATCACAATTTTAACTATATTAGAGATTCGGGAAAAGATTCATGCAAGTAGCGAGTCGTTGGTTTCATAGCTTCCTGGTTTGACAAGTGCATGTCTTGGATTGTCGTTTCTTCAAGTATATCAGTCGCCTGCACACAAATCCCATCAATTCTGAAGAAGGGAGAAACTACAGGGAGTAGTTGTCCATGGAGAGAGTAGGAGCTAGGTCTAAATTAGAAGGAAGCATACATACCAACTCTATCGGACGACTACATGCTGTATACCATTTTACTAAAGAGCATGATCCCTGTAAATGATCCTACTGGATGAAAATATATATATAATCTGAAGAGAGAATCGTGGGTGATGAGATACAATTGAGATGGTGTCGATCAGCAATGATTCTCTCTCCATGATTTCCTCTTATATTTAATTCTTTGTCATGTTTTGTATAAGTTATTATTTTTCTTGTATAGCATAATAGTCAGCCATGATATTAGTTGTAAATAACATTTACTCACACTTGTAATTCCTATTTAAGATGAATTATCTAATACACTAAAAGAGATGGTGTTTGTTACTGTAGTATGTGAGTGTTTTCATTGTGGATTAAATCAGTGTTGCTTAGTTTTTGGTTTGGTTCGGGTCGTTTAGGTGTCCGGTTTACTGTTTTTTCTCTTTTTACACGGTTAAATAATGGTTTTGCCCCTCGAAAAAGACAAAAAACGGCTTACTATCGGAGGGGCTCCGTGGTAATTGTGTGTTCCCAGTTCAGTCCGGTCCGCCGAACTTTTTTTTTTTTTTTAAATGACTATATACAGATATAGCCCCGAATAAGACAAAAATGATGGCTTGTGTACAGGGGTAGACCAGTAATTGACCATTTTTATTTTTATTTTTTCTGATATACTGTCAGCGCGTGCAGCACACATGATCGACAGTATTCCGCCTCACGCCCTGTTAAGGTGGCGCGTGAGGGGTGCTTTGGTCGACAGAGATGGACTAACAGCATCTCGGTCGATGCGTCTCCACGTGGTCTTCCTCTCAGTTCAGTGATTTTAGGCTGCCGGTGGTTGTGGACGTGCTGGTGGACGGTTAGAGATGTTGGACCTGTTTCTCTCTCTCCTGCACATAAAAGTGCAGGAGAAGCCCCCTATGTCAAAACTTCATTATCTTTAAATCTCACCTTTTTCTCCACATTTACCTTATATCTTTATTAAGCTAGCTTCCACTAATTTATTTATTTTCATGTAAAGCCCAAGTAATTCCCATTTTACATGGAAATGGTCTTCTTAATTATGTGCAAAATTAGGTTCCTTGCACATCACAAACCATTATCGGTGAAGATGGTGTGTTTTGAACTAACCCAGCAACAACTGCGTGGTTGTGCTCTGATCAATTGATCCTTGGGTGAATCAATAACTCCTTGTATAATGATCCCTAGTCCCAAGTCATCATTAATGAATCGTTTTGGAGACTCTTTATGGTAGTCATACTCAGCATTATCTTTAGCAGATGAAAAATGAGTTATGGTCGCTCAACAAAGACGGTTCTTCTTTAGAAGATTATCTGTACAAGGTCAAATCTTTAGACTTGACTCTTTGAGGTGCAAGTAAGCCAATGGATGATAATGAGTTCATCCTATGTATTCTTCAAGGCTTAGGATCTGAGTTTGATCCTATAGTAGGAGCTTCAAATGCTTAGGATATTTTTCCACTTCTTAAAGGGATCATCGACAAACTAAAAGATTTTGAAATTTGCCTTCAAGAAATAAATGTGTCTTCTCCTAATGTTACATTTTACACAAAACATGGCAGCAAGCCATGCAAGCTTAAATTAATTCTCTTTATAGCAACAACACATGAATTTTGGTGCCTCAGAGACCATACATGAACCTAGTTAGCAGCAAATGAGTGTTTAAAATTAAAACATGATATGATGGCTCAATTGAAAAGTATCAAGCTCGACTAATGGCTCTTGGTTTCACAAAATATCTTGCCCTAGATTAGGATGAAACATTTAGTCCACTTGTTAAAGATGGTACCCTCTGATTAATTCTCACACTTGGTTTGTCTCAAGATTGGTCAATTAAATAACTTGATGTAAGTAATGTCTTTCTTTAAGATGATTTACAAGAGTATGTATATTTATCTCAACCACCTGGTTTCAAAGATTCATCAAGTCCCCATCATGTTTGTCAACTACATATTTCTTTGATTTAAAACAAACCCCTGGGCATGGTACTTAAAGTTTAGTACTTATATTCATTAGATGGTTTTTCATCGATGTTCCTATGATCAATCCTTGTTTTCTGAATGTCAAGGTTTAGATATAATTATGCTCTTAATTTATGCGAATGATATACTCATAACAAAAAGCTCTATTTCAAAAATCAGGAGCTATATTTCGCATCTCTCTATTGTTTTTCACATGAAGGATCTTGGAGATTTTCATATTTTTTAGGCCTAAAAATCACATGAGATGTGTCGATCATCACTGTCACTCAAACTTGTTATCTACTTTCTCAACTTCAGAATTTTGGTCTTGACGGTGCAAAACTAGTCTCCAACCCTATGGCCTCTAGTTTGTCATTAACTTTTAATAAAGGTGCTCTACTATTTGATCCAACCTATTATCGGCACCTTCTTGTCTCAGTACAATATCTCACTTTGACACGCCCCTGATATTTCTTATTCAATCAACAATGCTTGTCAATTCATGCAAACTCCTCGAGACACTCATTTTAATGATGCCAAGTGTATATTTGGATACTTTAAAGGTATTATTAATATTGACCTTAATTTTATTAAGACTTCTCTAATAACCCTTTGTAGTTTTTGTGATACGAATTGAGCAAGATCCGAGAATGATCAACGTTCAACAAGTGGGTTTACTATCTATAATTTTTTATTTTTAGGAGCTACAATGTGTTGTTCCATATTAGAAGCAAAATATCATGCATTGACATCAACCACTATTGAACTTATATGGTTTATACACCTTTTGAAAAACATCGACTATTTAATTTCTACTCCCATATTATATTGTGACAACATCGGTGTCATAAACATGGCTAAGAATCACACTTTCCATCATAGCAAGAAAAATATTGAAATTAACATTCATTTTGTTCATAAACAAGTTGCTCATGGTACTTTTTTTGTACAACATGTCTTTGGTCTAGATCAAATAGCCGGTATATTTACAAAATCTTTATGTGCTACCAAATTTATGTTGAATAGGAGCAAGCTCTTCACTAGTCCAGGACCACCTCGAGCTTGAAAATGGATGAAGAGATATAATCTGAAGAGAGGATCATGGTCTCGCCACCCATTATTCTTTCTCCATGATTCCTCTTGTATTTAATTGTTTATTCTGCTTTGTATACATTATTATTTTTAATATATAACACAATAAACAGTCATAATATTAGTTGTTTATAACGATACTCACACTTGTAATTTCTATTTAAAATAAATACAATACCAAAAATAGGTAAGTCAGTTTTCGTACCCTGGACCTGTTACATGAGATCTTATATTTTTCTTCGAAGGTTCATTCGTTATGGCACCAAATAAAATGAATCAGTGCATTATAAACAGGAAGGGAGAGGTAGAGTTAGAGGAAACAATACATACACTCACACGAGCCACTTTCTCGTATTTCGTCACAGTCAGAACAATTCAACACAATAAATATTAATTATATAATAATTTTTTTTATTATAATATAAATTTAGATAAAATAATAAATCTAGACAGAATTTATATGGAGAGTTAGTTTTCTATAAAAGCAAGAAGATTAGATACCTGAATTATTGAATTCATTGTATTAGGATTAATTTATTTTATAATTCAATTTAAATTAAACACAATAAATAAAATATAAATTTTGCAAACACCTAAAATAATCAAATAATAAAAATAAATAGTCAATTTTCTATTTACAAAAAAAAAATCATTGAAAATCCATCCTTGCATTATCATCATTATCACAACTATAACAATTAAAATTATTATCAACATTATTATCCAAACAATTAAAATAATTAAATTATCCCAAAGAATAAAAAAAATGAAAAATTTTACAAAATAAAAAATAATCACTAAAATTATTATTATTATTATTGTACAAACAATAAAATTATAAAATTATTTAATCTGAAAAATAAAATAAAAATAGATAAAATCATATGATCTTATCACATTGGTATCTACACCATTTGTTTATTGTTAAATAAGACGGCAAACTTGTAATTTCAACAAAAATATCCATCTTATTCAAGCAACAACTCCTTTTCTTTTAGACCTTCAATTCATCCTTTGGTTTTATCTATGGGAAAAATACTTGAAATAATAAAAAAAATATTCTCTTATTTTATAGTTGTGAGTAATGGTTGGTTCTAGTATTCTTCTAAAAATACCTAACAGCTTTTAATGTAAGATTTCTCTTACACTCTTACTCTTTTATAATTCTACATGTTGATGCTTTGAATTTTTCTTAAATGCTTTCATTAATCTTTGTATTCTCTTGGAAAGCTTTGAATTCTATATTGCATCAAATCAATTTCTCACCTTTATGAATTACATTATATTTTATATAGGCTTTAGCTAATCTATTATAATATTCTTATCTTTTGAGTGATTAAGAAACTTTAATCACTCAAGTATATCTTTTGATAGAAAGATATTTACAAAACTTATACAATTTAATATGGAGTTGAGTGTATCTTTAATTATTTGGGTGTATCTTATAAACTTTAACCACTTGTATATCTTTTGACCCATTCTACAAGTATTTTCAAACTCTAATTGATCTGAAATTTCACCGAATATAGAAACATATCTCTTAAATTTTCTAGTGAAGTTTTAGTTTAACTTAAAAATATGATATAGAATTCTACTTAGTAACTTAAAACTACACAGTAAATAATTTTACATTAAAATTGAATTTGACCTTACCTGAATTATATCATAATATATATTTGTCTTTACTACTATAATAAATATCTAACATTTTTTATTTAAATATTATCTTGTAGACTTTATTTGTACTCTAGATTCTTTAATCTAATAGTATATAAATATTAAAGATACATAACATTACTTGAAACTAATCGATTCCCTGCAAAGCATATTAAACTAATAGTCAGGTGGTCCAATCAAGCAAAAACTTGGCTCGGACTAGAAGACTGTTGCAAGCTTGCAGCATATTCTCGAGCCCACAAGTCATAATGTATAATTTCCTCCAGGGAGGGTGAGACCACTAATTCTGCCTGGTGCTTGTCACATGTTAGCTCCACAACCTTGAAAATGTCAAGATAGCTTATCCTGAAAGAAAAACAGATAGATTATTTGTTAGGTGGGAACTCAAAAAAACAGGACACACCAGTGCATATTATGGAGAAACAATGAGAAGTAAACAAATGGAACATAATGCTTCACAAAAATATAAAGGCATCAATTGACATAGTGCAGCTTCTTACAATCACCACTACAGTGTTTATGCCCCAGACCACAATTTACCATAGAAATAAGCAAAACAATTGACTGGTTTATATTCTTGGACCTCCTGAAAATATCTATCCAGCTGCCACTGTCATTATCAGCAGCATATTTTAGAGGTAAGAAATGACAAACATCTGTACCTACCTTTCATCGATGAACATTTCTACAGCTTTCTCATTAGCAGCACTGAGAACTCCTGTCATGGTGCCTCCAGCCCGTCCAGCGGCATAGGCAAGATCCATAGATGGGTATTTTACATTGTCAGGTGCTTTGAAAGTTAGTGATCCGAGGCTGCATCATCAATTTAATTTAGAATTAAAAAAAAAAAACAATTAATAAAAGACCGAGCATTGGACATGTTTATGTTTCTAGACCAATATCCAATTCCATTTTGCATACTTTGGCTCAGCTAGAATGTAAAGTTATATGATGTTTGGTATCATGTCTGCAAAGAGACTGGTTCACAAAACACTTATTGTTGATGTAGCCGTGAAATAAATAACTTGTGCCCGCTACGATGAGAAGTTTCATATACTGCATTGCTATCATTTCCAAAAAAAATTTGTCGTCAAAGCACTAGTTTGAAGAGGAGAAAAGCTTCTTACTTGCAAAGATCTAAGCGAGGCCAGGTAATTTCAGAACAGTAAACCCTGTCTGGCCATGACATTGTGTAAAGGATAGGCAAGCGCATATCAGGCCACCCTAACTGTGCGAGAACAGATGAATCCTGTAAAGAAACAAATGGCAATGCAAAGATTAAGACACAACAAATTTGAATGTCCAGTCTAATCCAGAGTCCCTAGACATTGAAAATAGCAAACTCAGCCGCTACTGGAAAATGCAGAAAACTAGGGAAGCCAGCCAACAGGACAAAGTTCAAAATTCAGACCTGTGTTTCAATCATTGAATGAATTATAGACTGTGGATGAATTACAATTTCAATATTATCATATTCAGCTCCAAACAAATAGTGGGCTTCAATGACTTCTAAACCCTGTAGAAAAAAATATAAATAATAACTGTAACCTTTTTATTCATATTCCAGAAACATTATCCATCCAAACATAATTGGTGATTCCAATTCAGAATCAATACGGTATTCCAAGCAAACCTTGTTGAAAAGGGTAGCTGAGTCTACAGTAATCTTTTTACCCATATTCCAGTTGGGATGCTTCAAAGCATCAGCTACTTTAACTTCTTTCAATTTCTCAACAGGCCAATCCCTGAGATCACCAAGGAAACGAACCAATAGTTAAACCCAGTTTTGAATAATTTCACACGGTTTAAAATGAAGCTGTGACATCTCAGAATCAGCTATTAAAATGAGAGATGATAGATGATACATATCAGTTGTTTGCCACACAAGAAACTTATTATCCAAACATGTTGTCTTACAGTATGAAATTTTTAGAACACATGGAACCTGTATAAGATAGATTAGTTAATGAGATATCTGTGCTGACAATACGATGATATCAATTTAAGTAGCCCTTAACTCAATTTACTTGTGCCTCTATCTTCAAGTCTTCAACACTCGGAACTTTTCAAATTACTGATCAAGTGTATAGTTCTAAAACATAATTAATCATAAATGACATCAAAGGGAAATACTGATGCCCCGTTTAGACTAAATTAAGATTTCACACCTGAAAGCTCCACCAGAAGCAGTTAAAATGATGCGCCGCAATGCACCTTCTGGCAGGCCTTGAATACACTGAAGAAAGGATATTTATTTTATGTTCTCTATTTAACAGAAATGGAATTCATAACAATTGAGTGACAGAAAGATCAAAAATCATGAAAATGCTAGAGATAAGAATTGCCAGTTAGAGCTCAGTATATATTAGCAGATGCATTTGAGATTTATATCTAAATAGATAAGCCTCATGTATCAGCATAGATATGATTTCATACCTGAAAAATGGCAGAATGTTCAGAATCAGCTGGAAGAATTTTCACGTTATGTTTGTGAGCAAGAGGAAGAACAAAAGGACCCCCAGCAATTAATGTCTCTTTATTGGCTAAGCATATGTCTTTTCCAGCTTCTATTGCAGCAACCGTAGGCTAAAAGCAATTCAAAGAGAAACTATAGTTGGTTAGTTTCTTGTTAGTAATAATTGACCCCTTAATAAAATCCTCAACAAGTAACTTGATAATTCATAAAATAGGGAAAAAATGACATTCACTCCAAAGTAGTGTAACATGCTATGTTACAGAAATGTGGTATTAGCAGGCATGTTAGAGACTGGAATTTTGAGTTTTCGTGGGCTAAGAGCACAAGACATATTTCGTGTCTCTTTTGTTAAGGCTTGCATGGAATGCTACTCTTTTAAGGGATATAGAAGGAGCGTGATGACAGGATTCATGGCAGATGCATTAACACATATGAATTGCTTGTCAGATTGCCCAAGTTGTCTGTTATAGGCTTCGGAATACTAGGATTCTGCAGAATATTGGTGTAAATTATGAGTATCAATTCATTGGCAGTAATTGGACCTTGATGGGCACCTCAAGTTGTATTGAGCTGTTACTTTTCATAAAAGTGATGTATTGGCTATGTCCTTTTGGTTGTTTTTTTTATTAATGAAATATTTTCATTCATATAAAAAGGATAGAGAATGGCACTCAATAACCACTTTTGTTTTTTACTATTCTAAAATTCCTTCATCGATATGGGTGGAGGATTTCCACAATCATGCCCACATCATATGAAATCCTAGTCTGAGAAAGATTTTGGATATGCTGGATATCATGGTGCAAAAAGACTAACTGGAGAATGATCAATAAGAATTGTGATTTCACCTTTAGGCCTGCGCAACCTACTATTCCTGTAACTACACTGACAGCATCTGGATGACGAGCAACCTGAAAAGAAGTGAACGGCAATTAATAACATGGACAACCTCAGCAGGCATACAAACTGAAAAAGGGAAGTGATGTTATTTAACCTCTACAACACCTTGCTCCCCAGGAATAATCTCAGGCTTTTCCTCAACATCAGCCAGGGCCTTTTTGAGCTCATCAACTAATGACTCGTTTCTAACAGCAACCAGTTGAGGTTTGAATGTCTTCACCTGTAAAACCCCAAGGTGAAGGGGGTGGGAGGGGGGGGATCAATGAGACCACAATATGAATTCATTTTCTTGAAGCTTAAACCTAAAAGAAAACAGGTATAGAACCATTCACTTCTAATTCTCGAGTAGGGAATGGATTGGGAATCACACTGTTCAAAGCACATAATCTGACAATAAGGTATAGCACGTTCTTTACAGCATAAAACCTACTGATTACCTGATCCGCAAGAAGAGTAACATTTGACCCAGCTGCGAGTGCCACAACTTTGAATTTATCTAGATTCTCTTCTACTATGTCCAAAGTCTGCAAGATACACAGATGATCAAGCATGAAGGGTTACAAAATCTGAGAAAGAAAACCAAGACAAAGCAAGCTAAAGAATGATAATTATTCTTGGTTAGGGAACTGACCTGCAAAAAAGTTATGCTGCCCAACTCCAATAAAGGCTATATTTATCCATAATTAACCTATCCTAAAGTGAAACTAAGATTGACCCTCCCAACTTCTTTCAAAGAAAATGTTAGAAAGCAGAACACATGTCAGATAAACCTCCTATCCCATGAGCTTTTCTGCCTCAATGGCTCATTCTCTATCTAAGTGTTAAAGATCGGCAGCCAGTTATGTAGAAACTCAAAGCATAAAAGTAATTTCAGTAATTGGGACAGTTTTGTTTTAGGCCTGATTATATTGTTACCTGCGTTCCAATGGAACCAGTAGATCCAACAATTGATATAGGCTTAGGACCATCCCAAGTCTTGCGTCCAGGCTCTGGACAGGCTCTTCCTGGCCAAGCTGGAGGTGGCTGATTCTGATTCTGAACTGAACATTGAATTCTTCTTCCCCCACAATCCTTTCTCTTCAAACTAAGCCCACCTGTGTTAAGCACCAGCAAGCACCAAAGTTTCAAACCTTTTCATTTCTACCACAAAAACAATGAAATTCAACTCTCAAGTCTTCCACAAAATTATCCATTGTTAAACTGAGAAGTCACACAAAAAGTTGTTTTCATACATAAAGCAAAAGGTTCATAATTGTCTCACCTTTTCTATGACACCCCAAAAGTTAAAATTATCCAACTTTCTTCTACGTTACTTTCTAAGAAACTTTCTGCTTGTTTCTTGAAAACAAAACAGAAAACCCGGAAAAGCAAAGTGACAACAAGAATAAAAGAGAGTGGAAAAGAAACCTTGAAGCTTAGGAAGGAGATTGGATTTAGTAGAATCCAAGAAAGAGATAGCCTTGATTTCAGCTGGAGACAGAAAATTAAGTGCCATTTGGTCTTAGCTAGATAATAACAGTACTATCCTCAAACTTTGTAGCTCAAGATTTTCAAAATCCAAAGGTATGAAGAGAGAAACAGGAGCACATGAACAAAATTATATGTGGGGTGTCAAAGATTACATGGCCAAAGACATGGCAATAATACAAAGCAGGGAGAAGTACTCAGCGCAGCTGAATTTAAAAGAAAGAAGTGTGTGGCTTTGTGGGGTTCTGTCTGTGTTTCTGGTTATTATTAAAGTTTTAATTTTATAGGGAGTGAGCGGGGAGGAGGATTAAGGAATGAAATCATCTTTTGGAATTTAGCTTGAAATCATCTTTTGGAATTTAGCTTCTTTATATATATATATATATCACATTTTTTTATATCAACACATAGAAATAATTTTAAAATAAATAAATAAATGTTTTTTAAAATGAAAAAATAAAATAGTCACCAAATCTTCAGGTTAATGGTGCCATTATTTATCTTTGTTCCTCTTTAAAACTATGTGATAATTATAAGATTTATTTTTTGCAGTTATTAAACTTAGTTTAATGAATTTATTTGAGGTTTAATTTATTAGATTTGTTTTATCTAGGTTACATTTTAAATCAATTTGATTCATGTGAATCGATAGTTGATTATATTAATCTTATTATTGCATCACACTCATTTTTTGAAAAATAAAAATGATAATAAATACCAAGATTATTAAATCATGTCGATTTAGTTCAGGTTGACTTGAGTTAATTTCTTAAAAAAAATATTAGTTTAATTTTTTTAAATCAAATTCAATATTAATCAAAATCATGATGTCATATAAATCAAATTGATTTAACATATGGGTTAACTTATTAGATTTTTTATTTGGGTTATGTTCCAATTCAATTCGATTTAATTTGGTTTGTGTTAACCTATAACTTAATTTAAATCTAATTTGACTTGGAAAAAAAAGTAAAAAAACAAATTTTAAGTATAAAAAATATGATTCAAATTAACCCGAATTAGGTTTAATAGCTTGACATTCATTATCATAAATTATTTTTCAAAAAATGTGTTTGATGCAATAATAGTACATGTTATCATAATTTCAACAAAAATGGTAATATTATTTACCAAATTAAATGAATATGGTAATTTTCAAAGAATTATTGGTATTGTATTAACTTATAACGAATAATAATAATAATACATGTAGAATATCCTATTTTATATTTTTACATTATTATTTTTAATTCAGACATTAAAATACGATGGTGTATCATGTGATTGTGGGTGCACAATAATTTCCTTGATAAAATAGTAAATTATAAAAAAAAAAACCTAAAAAAACAAAATAAAGCTGAATCAAAAACAATTTTTGAAACTTTAAAAGCATTTAGATAATTCAACTGTGTATTCAGAAATTGAAAAACCAAAACTGACCCTAGATTTTGCATGTGTGTGTGTGTATATATATATATATATATAATATAAAACTGACCCTAGATTTTGCATGTGTGTATATTATATATATATATATATATATATATATATATATGGAAAATCAACATCAAAGGACTTGACTTATATACAGCTACAAAAAAGCATGAATCATGCTAATGGATGCAGCCAGCGAATGTGTTCCACATGCACTGACCATGAATTAGATTAGAGGTTTTGGCTTCTTGCGTGAAATTGGAAGACAGCAGCGACGCTTCCATGCTACAGTGAATTATTTTTAATTAATAAAAAAAACTAAATGAGGCATAAATATTGGAGCACAAGAAAGGGTGTTTTTTCTTTTCTTTTTCTTTCTTTGTTTTTTTCCACTTTGATCTCTCGATTTATTTATTTATTTTCAATTTATAAGATTGTGCGATCTCAAGAATGGAAGTTATAAGAGAGCAAGATTAAAAATAAATAAATAAATAAATATGAAGACTATGGTAAGCAGAACAATTTGTCAAGCATGTGCAATACAAGCTCTAGAATTCGAGATGTTTTTATCATAGTTTGGTGGTGTGTGAGGCGTCATACAACGATTAGACATGACCTTTTATAATGGTTTTGGAAGTCTCTTATTGTTTTTTTATTAGGAGGTGTATAAGAATTTTAAAGATATCTTTTTATTTGTTAAGATTTTAATTTAAATTCTTATTCTTTTAATTTTAATATTTTATTCATAGTCCTTTTGCAAAATTTCAATTTGTTTTCAACTTTATCCTTGGATCCAAATTTGTGATCCATTATCAAATTGGTCCTTATTGTTTTTTTTTTATTAAATTGATTTTTCTTTTCATTTTTCCCCTCAATAAAAAATTGCAGTTGTCCATTTTTTTATTTATTTCAATTTTAATCAGCATTCTTTTAATTGCAATATCTTTTAATCCTTTTAAATAAAAATGAAAAAAAATGTTTTTTTTTTGTTTCTAATGCTCCCCCATCTCTTATTAAAGTCTTTAAATCTCTTATCAATTTTATATTTTCAAGAATAATTCGTTCTTAGAGAAACAAGTAATTATGTTGATATAATTTATTAACATTAATTTTTTTTAACAATAACTTTCCATTAGAAGTGAGCAAAAAAAACTAAAAACCGACTAAATTGAGAAAACAAAAAAAAAACTGAGAAAAACTGAACCATTAAAAGAATCAATTAAATCGATTAGAATTTTAAAAAAACTTCCAGTCTGGTTTGTTTTTTGGTTTTTAAGACAAAAATCGATAAACCGAACCGAACCAATTCAAATAAAAAAAAATAAACTATATTTTTTTGTATTCTTCTAGTTTAGTTAAATTTTTTGGTTTGATTCCATTTTTGTTAAATTGACAAAAAGGAAAAACTTGACTAAAGCTAAAAAAACAAAAGCTAAAATAACAAAACATTTTTTTAGTTAAAAAAATTGAACTGAAACTAGTCAGTTTAAATTGGATCCGGTTCGGTTTATGTTTTTTGTTTTTTTTTTGTTTAGTTGTTTTTATAGATAAAAAACAAATTGATCCGAAAATGCTCACCTCTACTTTCCATTATAGCTTCTACAACTTAGATTACTTTTCCCTTCTAAGACAACAACATATTTACATTCTTTTCATTTTATGCCAAAATTAACAACACTATTAAAGTTATTTTCTGAAAACAATACTCATATTGGAAAAACTAAATAATAGAATGACACTTATAAATGCTCAAGTTTCATGATTTCATTAACACAGAACAAAAACGTTTCATGATCGATATACTTACATTTTTGTTTTTTAAATATATCAAAGAATAAAAAAACAAAATATTTTTATAAAAAAATAAGCAATAAACCAATAAAAAAACAATTACTAAAATTATCATTCTTATTGCGTAAACAATAAAACTATAAAATTATTTTGAAGAATAATTTTTTTTAACAAAAGTGCAAAAGAAAAAAATAACATTATGAGCATAAAAAAAATCATACGATATGAAGAAAAAAATTAAAATAACAGAAAACACTAAAAAAAACAGAAAAAATACTAATTTTAAAATTATTACTAGCATAAATTAAAATTTCAGAAGTGAACCAAATAAAAATAAAACTCCAACAAAAAATAAAATGAAAAAAAAATTAAAACAAAACCTAAAAGGATAGATGCATAAATATGGACAAAAAATAAATATTATCTAAGAAGGACCAAAAAACCAAGAAAATTAATACTAAATAAAAAATTAAAAGCATAGGGATCGAAATAAAAAAATAAAATATATCATTAATTCGAATTGAATAACAAAACAGCAACAAATCAAATTCTTAGGACCGAAAAAAATAAAGGGATTTAAAAAAAAAAACAATATAGTGTAATTGTTTAAAAAATTAAAAGAATAAGGAACCAAACGAAAAGGTACCATATATGATCAATTTCAATTAGAAAACAAAATTAAAATGAATTAAAACTGCACATCAAAAAATTTGAAGGAATAAAAAACAAACTAAAAAGCAAAAGATTAAGGACTAAAATGAAACGTACCATATATGATCAATTTCAATTGAAGGGTATAATTGAAAATAATGGAAATTTATACTGATGAAATCAGTAAAAAAAATAAAATCAAAAGAGCAGGGACTGAAATAAAATGACCAAAAACAAAAAGGACCATTATGTATTTTCCAACTGTAGGAAAGAGAAAAGGAGAAAAAACTATCCACCAATGATTCTATAATCGCCTTCACACGACATACGTTGTACCAGGAGAAAAAGGACATAGCTGCTCATTGGATGACACGACAATCAATCATTTTACACCACCTATAAACACAACATGCGCCACCTCAGAGGCGCATGCATGTGAAAAATTGATGGTGCGTTCGTGTTGTGTACCCATAATAAATTCAATTTTTTTAAAAAAAATATGAAATTATCTAAACACCTTTAAAACATAGCGATAACTATGAAAAAACTGGACATCAAAGTACGAACCTGTCCTCAACCACAAACTTTCATTTTTCTATCTATTCTGAGGGTACTTAAGTAATTGCATTATGCACAAATATTTAAAAACTTAAAAATACCCTCCGCGAGCCTTTATTTTTTTTGTTAGCTATCAGGGTTAAATAAGTTGTTTCATTATGTACTACATATTGAAAAGATCAAAATACCCAAGCACCGAGGGAAGAAAATTGCAATTCTAGAGACAAAATAATAATTTTATTATTGAAATCCATAGTGACCATGCATATTGAAACATTGATGAGTTATATATGTATACAAGCAAACTTGCCCGCATGATACGTTGAGCTTTTTTTATATGTAGAAAATTATTGATTTTATGTGTGTTGTAATTGTTTATTTTAATATTTAATTAGTAAAATTATAATTGATAAAATTTGTTAGATAAAGTTTTTTTTTCCGTGTAAAAGTGATTGAATGTTGCTGCTCCTAAACCTCTTTTGATAGAATCTATTAGAAATATTTTTTTTTCTTTCTAAAATTACCCATGATTTCAAGGCTAAATTTGAGGCGCGCCGAGGGTAAAACCGGCATTTCACTGTTCTAATCCACAGTAATTTTAGCCTATGTGTACAGTAATTTAACTGTTCCAATCAACAGTAATTTTATTCTGACGCGCATAACCTAACCAGGACACCCCGGTTATATAAAAAAAACCTGGTTATTAAAAAAAAGAAAAAAAATACAATGGGAAAGCATCTTTTTCAAACAGTAATGAGTAGTAGGGGGGAAATTGTGGTATGTGTGAGCTGGTCCGGATACCCTGGTTATATATATATGTATGTAGGAAAAAAAACAAGAAAAAAAATGTTAAAAAAGATGGGTCTGAAGATTAGCCGTGGTGCGCATAAGCTGCCCCGAACACCTCGATTAAAAAGAAAAAAAAGATGGTTATAAAAAAAAATACAAGGGGAAAACACATTTTCAAACAGTAATGAACAGTGAAAATTATTGTTTATTACTGTTTAAAAGTGTGATCTCCTTTAACTATATACTAATAATATAATATCCAAGCATCAATTTTTATTCTTTGAAGTTTTTTATTTTTTTAACATTAGGTTATTGAAATTAGTATGTAATATCCAATCATCAATTTTTATTCTTTTATTTTTTTTAATTTTTTTGCTAATTTGTAAGAAATTAGGTTGTTGAAATTAGTAATATAAATAATAACAATGTAATAAAGATAATTAAAACAAACAACAAAAAGAAAATCTCACTATCATTAGAAATGAAACCATTTGCAACGTTGTATTTTCATTTCTATTTTCTAAATAAACACTATAAAATGAAAATAAAGGTTTTTTTTCAAATTCTATTATTTTCATTTATTGTTACCAAGCACTCCATCCATAATTCTTTAAATTAATGCTAGTTATAAATTGTAAAGTAACAAAAGAAGTCTGCTCCCTACCTGGCATCCCTGACTCTCTTAGCAATCGCAATCCAACAGCCTAAAACAGAAATCACAAATCACATCCGATAACCTCTATTGTCGACAGTTTTTCATCCTAATCTATTCTTTCATCGCTTCTCAAATGAAACAACATTTGTTTTCTTCACTACATTTCTTGAGAATCAATTTTTTTTGTGAGTGTACTTTACAATGTAATTTTACACTGTAATTATTACAATGTAAATTTACACCCTATTAGATAAAAAAAATTGGTTCTATTTTTTTTTCATCTTTTGGTAAAATTTAAGCGGATAATTGTAAATCAATTACGATATATAATTTTCATTTTAAAACATGAGAAAGATGAAATATATTTTTGATGAAATAAATGATCGGAAAAACCTTAGAATTTGGTCGTATAAAAAAACATATTTTAATTTTTTTTATAATAGTAGTAGTAGTAGTAAAGAAAACAAATAAAAAAAAATTCCATACCAAATTGTATTTTTTTTCTTTTCTCTTCGAGTTGGGCTGCAGCCTGCCTAAACTAAATTAATTATGGACTAGGCTTCCAGCTTTTCTGGGCTAGAAGCTCAGTTCTTTTTGGACCGGTTGTCCAGTCCATGTGGCCCAGCCCACCTCTCCTAAGCATTTGGACGGGGCACAAAGCCTGGCTTGCCTTACTCGGGCCCAGCTCACGTGAATAGTGGGACACGAATTATGTCCCATTGTATACAGCGAGCCGAAGAAGATGGTGAATAGTGATTTTGTCGAGTGTGATAAAAGATCAACCTGTTAGTATCGTTGAGTAGAGGAGGTCGAGGTGGTTGGTGGTGGCGTAGGCAATGGTGGTCTGTGGTGGCCGGAGGAACCGTCAAAAAACGTCGAGCTAACATTGCAGCTACTGCTACTGTCTCTGTTGCCTCACCGGAGAGTGTGGCTAGGTTGTTGGTGTGGAGGGGAAGCTCCCGGTGATGATGAGGGTGGTGTTGGGTGGTCGATTAGCCACTTTTGATGGAGAGAGAGAGCTCGGCTGAGCTGATTTTAGAGAGAAAGGGGTTGTTGAACCGGGAAAGTGAGAGAGAACAAGTTGCCAATGATAGTGTGATTTTTGTGCTTGTTTTGCTTAGCTTAGCTTCTTTTTTATGTTCTTGCGTCGATCTTGAGTTTTGCTAGGCTTGTGTCGATTCTGAGTTTTTTCGAATGAAGTCTTTCTGATTGTAGGCGCACGTGAGCAGTGTGAAATTTTAAAGTGAGAAGCACTTAATCAAATATCCAGTACACAGTGTACATGAATGTGCATGAACAATAGCTGAACAGGAAAACAACAATCTACTTTAGGTTCTTTACTATATATATAAAGATCCCAAGGAAGATATATTTTCTCTCTTTTATTCAGATGCAGACCACGAGTGATTATTTGACGAGTAAGATACAACTTCACATGAAATTGCATTAGCAATTCCCTGCACTGAAGAAATCCAGATGATGTCAGCTAGATGACCCATATAATGGTCACTGCCAACAGATATAAATGCATTCTGGATTGATTTACTACCAAATTTTAAGGCAGGCTTCGCCAATATCAGCGTGGCCTTGTTGCTGTTCGTCAACAAATGACGAAAAACATGAATATTTGTGCATAGTCTTTATTTTAAAATTATTTATTCGATGATTAGTTCATAAACAAATATATATATATATATAAAATGAACCAAACCAAATTGAACAGTTTGATTCATTTTGGTATTTAAAAGATCAAATTAGTCTATTAGTATGGTATTTTCCTAAATAATTAGTGAATATCATTTGGAGTAAATGTTGCATCAGCAGCAGCACGAAATGCTGGTATTCTCCATTACCATCTCCAACTTCTTTTCCTTCTCAAGTCCCAACTCCCCCTCCAGATAAATATAAATATAGATTTATATGATATGAATAATTAATATAAACACAAGGGCAAACTCGAGTTCTTCAAAACAATTCTAAAGCCATGCATTTTAACCAAGTCCTAGTGCTAGGATAAAAAAAAAAAAAAGTTTTGGATCCACGATTAATGAGTACGACAAAACCCTACGCACACAGCAATAATACAGAAATATTATCCATTATAACTTTATTCCTTCATGAAAATGAATTTCAGAAACAGGGTCTAAGACAAGTTAGGCACATAATACATGTGGAATCATAAAGATTGTCCCAGGTTGATCTAACATATTTTCAGGCAGTTGTTTCAAACACCTAACTATACTTTCAATCAAGAAGATAATGCGAATCAAACCTTGCTTTAGTTTCCTTCATGGATTTGTTCTGGCTCCTCCTGTATCTCACTTGAGTTCAGCACTGACCCCCCACCATTGATATCCACAGTACCCCCTGACTCTGATATTTTTGTTATCCTTTGTAGCTCATCAGCTGCGTCTGTTGGATGAGACACAGATTGATCATCTTCCACTTGTTCTTCTTCCACTTGTTCTTTCTGAATTGATTGTTTTGGTCGTCTTATGGCTTCAGCCGCTTCGGGCATCACAACAGGAGGTGGCTGGGGAGGGACCCATGTGCGCCTAACTGGTTGCTGGTTGGTTTGTCCACCATAAGATCCAGCCATTACTTCATCTTTAGTATCTATCTCTGCAATTGCATTTTTATGCTGCCACCAGGGTGTAGTGCTCTCACCATCAAACTCATAGATACCATTGTCTTGTACCTTGGAGTTCAAACCTTCTCCACTCACTTGAGACTGAAGCACCTGGCTTGAGTTATTTTGGACTTGACCAACCTCCCAGGGCTCCTCAGACAGGAAAAGGAGCAGTTAGTTTTAATGTTAATTCAAACATTCTTAAGAAGATTCTTGTTATTCAATAATGATCTGCAGAAGTCTAAAAAATCTGAAGACATTTCTCCAAGCTATATATCTCAAACCAGAATAAAGGATTCTGTTTTTAAGAGTGGACACAAAAGCCTGCATCAATCAACTCAGGGCTACTTCTGAATCATCTGATAGAATAAGACATGATGCAGTCAGTAACACTGAGAGATGGATAAAGATGCCACACCAATTTGTAAGGCCTTTTTCTTCCCCTAATTTTAGCACCACTCTTGTCAAATATAAAAGACACTCAGGAATAATTAATTACACTACTTGAAGCAATCCAGGAGTTTTAAATCAGAATAGTGGAAAGACTGGTTAAAGTTTACGATTTTCACACCTCACATGACCAACTGAATAAAAATATATATATATTACACATTACCCTAAGATTCTATTTGGAGAAGGAATGTGAGGGAGAGCCAACAAACATCTTGTCAAATATGCATAATATTCAGGAGGTTTTTTTTTCTTTCAGTAATGATATTCAGGAGTAAATTAATTACAACAACAGGAGTTTTAAAATTGAAAGAGTGAGAAAGAACGTTCCACAACAAGACAAGTAGTTGCAGAGCATCTACATGGCCAAACTAAATAGAAAACCTCCATTTGCGTAAGAACCCACAAAAAAAAAGATGTGATGCAGAATTAGAAAACACTCCTTCGGGAAATAATATTTGAGTATATAGGAAATTTTGTTATGCATATAATGATACAATTTTTTTTTTTAATAAAACTTTGTTTCTATTTAGCAGTTAAAATGATTGGTAAGGAATCAAGTTATGTTTCCTCTATGGTACTTTCTCCTATAGTTTAGTTTTTCTATCCTATTAGGTTTACATTTTCCTGACTACGGTGCCTAAACCAATCACTTTAATTTGAGTCTTCAGTTGCACACCTTAGCTCTAGGCACCATGCGAGGATTTGAAATTCGCTGACTGGGATTGGGTGGTTGATCATTGATATCCTGCACGTAAATTTAGGATGACAAAATTATCATGCATAGCAAAGGAAGCCAATTTCAGTGTATGGACTAGGTCTGACATACCCTGATATTGGCAGGTTTCTCTCCTCTCTTGACCATCTCCATGATCTGCAACATAATTACCAAATGGTTAGCGGAATTATGTCATAACTAAGCTGGAAATGGCTTACATTGCTACATAAGGTATCAAAGTTTAAACTTTCTTCTCTATTAAGCTTCAGATTTCAGAACCCTATCAATTATGAAATGTTTCCATGGATCCCCATTTTCAATAAATAACTTAAAACTGTTTAATAAAGTGGTTCAAATCAAATGTCTGACCAAGTTGAATATCAAAATTCTGAAACTAAGGGTTCAAAAATGTCCAAGTAGGGTTCTACAAAGTAAAAACCTTGAAACAAAACTAAAAAATAAAACAGAGATATTGTATGCCTTCAGTTGCATGCCTGTTTCAAAATAATGAAATATGATACTGATCAACATTAAAAAAAAAAAAGAGTTGCATCCATGTTTTCACTCCAGAAAAACCAGCATCGTTCAACTATTGACCATGGGTCCATTGCAGCAGGATTAATTCCAATGGATGCCAGCCTGCAATAAAATTGAACAGATTTGTTACAGTAGTTCTTACCTCCATATATGACTGAGGGTGTGGTGCAACAGAGGTTGCAGCAGAGGCAGGCTGCGATGAAGATCTCCCTGTCCATACACTCCAATTAGATGAGATAGAAATTAAAACCGAAAAACAAGAACAAAAAAATAAAATGTATGGAAAAAAACCTGAGTGCATATCTAACTCTGCCCTGCCATTGGTATATGCCTGCTGCAAAAACAAAGAAATATTAAGAGCCTCAAATTGCTGCACTCAAAACTTGTATCAATTTTCCAGCAAACTTTGATTCCAAAAGGCTTTCAGTGCCCAGTCCACAGCTAAGTATGCTCACCTTTGGATTAGCAACTGAGGTTCTATATTCTTGATCAGCAACAAAGTTTCTCACATGGTTATCGGTTTGACCTGATGAGGCAAGAAAAAAAATACCGATAAACAGATCTGATAGTGTTGAGACATGTTGTCCAAAACTCTCAGAATGCTTCAAGATAAAATGCAGGGAATGAAAATGAAGGCTACAAGTTACTGTTTTTCCACTTGAAGCCTTCTAATTGGTGGCACATATAATATGGTTTCCAGACTTTGGCAACCAACTATCACTGAAGCTGAAAGCCTTTTTGCATAATTTCAATCACTCAATGTAATAATTTTACTCACCAAGGCACTACCTTAGCATCTGGGCTACAGCTAAGCAGATTACCCAGGCAATAAGCCAGATTACTTTTTAATGTATGTATTAACAAGAAAGAGAAACAAACTTGAGCAATATTGAACCACTTGTTACAAACAAGTAACTGCAACATGCGCAAGAGCTATGACTACTGCGGCCATTTATTTCATCCATAACTGGCCAACAACCAAAAAGTTCAAAAATTATGTAAATGATATGAATCATTCCTTATTTTCCAAAAAACATTTTACTTAATCAAAGGTCATATAAGCACAGGAAAATCTGGTCAATGCAAAAATATTTAGACACCAACAAAACTATGCAAGAAACAAATCCTTTGGTTCTCTCTAGGCTTACATTTAGCTTTCCTGGATGAGCAACAATACAATGGACCACTGACCCCATTATTTAGGTTTCATTGCTGTTGAATGTTGAAGATTCTGAAGTAATTAAAGCAGATTTGAAGCTAATTTGTAGGAAGTAAAAACAGAAACTCAAATATCCTTTTTTATAAATTAGAATCTAGTAATAAACCTATTTATGTGTAGTTAATAGCTATCCTAGTATAGATCTATATTCAAGAATTCATTCTGAAATAAAATGAGAAGTCAGAATTTAAGAATTCTCCACAATTACTTTTGCATGATACTTTATGCCAAATTAGAGATGCATGTAGTCAAAACTACAAATATTTACAAGGTGACATATCTACAAATGTAGATTACGATCCTGCATTTTCAAATTGACCAGCCATGCAGGTTCTCACTATATATATGTTCTTTAATCAATTAGGAATCATGTAATTAGCATGTGACCTTTTAAATATTTCCTTGGAGGTTAAGTTATTTTACTTGGTGATCAAGACCAGTGAACCCTTGTCCTACAAGGATCTAGGGCTTTAACTAGCATAAATAAACTTAAAGGAAAAATCCTGATTTATGTGAAAGCAGCTGCAATATACTGCACTACCTTGCTACAATAACTTATCAAATCTAAACTATTATTAATGATCTGCTCCCGCATCAATACAGGTAACATGTAGTATAAGAATTGAAAATGATCAGCCAAGACAGTGAGATAATGCTGAATAAGTTGAAAGAGAATAACTTTAGGAAAGTTTTTCAGAATGCCTGAATGAATAATGTACAACTAGATTGGCCTTGAAAGTTTTTTACCAGAAGTGTCAAAATAGCATCTCCATCTTCTATGAAAGTCTTAAAGTTGCGGTGATCAAAAGCATCAAGCATTATGCAATCCACAGTCCATTTCCATCAAACAAAAAGATAGCTTTGTTTTAATTTTTTTCAGTCTATATGGTTTGCAAATGAGTAACATTTACAAAGGCAGCCTCAAACTTTAACGTCTAAACTGTCAATACCAATGCCTAGATGCATGTAAAAAAGGCAATCATATACCTAGACACTCTGAAAGCACAAGTGACGAAGAAAGTTCTTTCACAAATACACTAATAAAAAATATAAAAAATTTGAATGGGAGCTGCAACAGAAAGGACAACAGAAAGCATCTCAACAACCATACTTAAGCAGCACATAGAAAGAAATATGTTTGGTTCTGATGTCGAAGCAACAACTTCTCACCTTCCAATCTATGTATGGCAGTACTCATTGACTTCATTTCCTGTACTTGCACACCTAGCATATTCATAAATTCCTTCATGTATTGCTTCTCTGAAAGGAGTTGATCAAGGATCAACCATTGCAAAGAAATTAACTAATCAGATAGTGTTTCAAACAAACCAGTGGTAGAAATGAAGGAAATTCTATCATTATCCAACCTTCATCTTTTGAATTCAATAGTTCCTGGCTCGCTCTTGCAACATCAGCAGCTGCTGCTGCTGCTGATTTGGCAGCTGCCGCAGCTTCTTCTGCCAAACTTGGCTTTAAATTAGTTTTCTTCACATTGTCATCTTCTTCTTCCAACACAACCTTACGTATCCAAGACTTCAGCCTGGGAATAATAGTATTCTGAACAAGAAATATGTTATCTGTTCATGTGATGAAAATTATCATATAGAACATTACAAAAACCAGTACATTTATTTACACAAATATGGGTGCAAGCCTTAACCATCTTCTGGAAATGGAAAACAGATGATAGGCACTAACAGTTTGACCAACATGACAATGTGATTGTGTAGAGTATTTTTGATACCTTAACTAACACAACTGTTCCAGCACCTGAAGCTGCCAATAGTCCTACAGCAAAAACAGCATGATACCAGTGAAAGCGAAATTGGGTCAAAGTCCCTACTGAAGAAATGCCAGTAGTAGGAGCAGCTGCTACAGGCTGCAGAGTTTGTGCTGAAGCTTGTGGCTGAACATTTGGTGTTAATTTCACCTGCCCCTCTGCTTTTTTCACAGTACAGCACAAAATACAATCAATGATGCAAGGATATACAAATTTTAGCAAACCCAAGGACTGCTTATCATGAAAGACAATAAACATCCTACTTTCATATACAGATCTTATACCTTGATTCAAACTGGTTGCCTGTGCGCTTGGAGTTGGATCCTGCAATATGCAAACATTGTGAACTGATTAACTGTCCCAAAGGAAAAAAATATATATTAAACAGGGTTGCATGTAAAAATGAGGGGAGCTAAATCGAGTAATTTGCTTACCGGCACACGACTAAAAGCTTCATCTATCTCTTCCTTTGTGAGGCCCTTCTTCTCAAGAAACGATCTTCTATACATAACTGGAGAACCCCTAACTTTCGGGTGCGAAAGAAACTTTACAGCATTCTGCACTTGTTCCTCTCGCATTGGTTCCGAGTTCACAAAGACAGATGGAGGACTTTGCTTGATAGCCTCAACCTCAGCATCTTGCTGAATCCCATTTGTTGGCTGTACATTCCCTGTAGCTCAAAGTTCAAGAAACCCATTATTCTATGCTTAGCGTTTTTGCTATATATCCTAAGCTTGACGTAATTTGACACTCTGTGAACAAACAATCCCTCCCTCGCCTCGAAACAATCAAGTTGCACTTAACCATTGACATCATGTTTGATTAGTCATCGCATAAACAAAAGAGATAGCAATCAATTGCAAGTGTTGTGAAGCATCCAACAGCTTTTTTCCTAGCTTGCCAAATAAGAATAATTATTGGCTAACCAAACATTTTTTACTTGACTACTTCGTCAAACTTTTTAACAACCACAAAAAAAGAGCGAAATTCAATTATCTAAAAAAAAAACATTGGAGATTGAACTGTTAGCATAAGCTAAAACATTAATTAATTGAGCTGCTAATCACATAATTATAATGATAATCTTACAAGCTCAAAGACATATCAGTACACAGAGGGAAATCGAACCAGGATTTTGGTCGGCAGGGTCTGACGGAGGAGGAGGCTCCGATGATTGAGTCGCCATACTCAAACCTTCTCTGTTGACTGAATTTTGAAACCGGAAAAAAAATAGAGATAGGAGAAAGAGAGAGATGGCCAAAAAATAAAAAACAGGGAGAGAGAGAGAGAAGGAAGGAAATATATTTACAAGCCTTGATAGAAAGATGATGACGTCGATGGTGCCTGTCAGCCAGAGCTAGTTTTGCCCACTTCGAAGCTCTATGGCTATCACTTGCTATTTTTATTTTTATTTTTATTTTTATTTTTTAGGGCTTTAGATTTTTATTTTATTTTCTTATACCAGAAATAAAAGAAAGGAGCTAATTTATATCTTAGATCCTTATACTTTATCAATAATAACTATCTAGTCCTTATAGTATCAAAATCAAATAAATGGTCACCCCTTGATTATCCTCGATTCTTTTTCAAAAAAGGATTTTCCACCTTATCTGATTCCTTAAAAAATAAATAAATTAGGAAAGAATGTGAACTTTGTAAAAGGACCATGTTGTAACCAAATTTAAGAATATTAGGATTAAATACAAAGTATATGAATAATAAGGTTGAGTAATTAATATAATTAAACTATAAGGACTGCGTTGTAATTAACTCGAAACGACAACAGAGAGAAAGAAACGGTGCACAAATAAATTAATAATAAACATCTCTCACATACTTTCTCAGGTCTTATCTCTCTCGCTTTTGAAGGAAAACAAGAAAAATGAATGGCAGTGGATTATTTTATTTTATTTTATAAAGATTCCAGTCAATATAATAAAAGATTGGTATAATTTTATTAAAAAGAGAGTAGAAATTGAATAATATTTGATAATATAATATCTCAAATATATTATTAATTAATTTAATTCAATAATGTTCTTTATTAATTAATTTTAACGTAATTAAGTTTAAATTGAAGAAAAACATAAAAGGTAAAAGTATATCAAAAGCACACTTGGATGGCTCAACAAACATGACCAATTAAAATAATACGCATCATGAATTAGATCTATTAGGGCTCTCTTTTGCACTCTGTTTTAAATAAAAAAAATTGAAAAAATTGATTTTTTTAATTATTTTTTAGATCATTTTTACATGCTAATATTAAAAATAATTTTTTAAAATAAAAAAAATATATAAATGGCAAAACGAAACAGAAAAAAATATATAAAAAAATGGATCCAGAGATTAGTCATAGTGCGCTTAAGCTAACCCGGACATCTCAGTTATAAAAAAATAAGAAGAAAATAAGAAGCCCAGTTTAAAAAACAAAAACCAAAATCATTTTTGTTTTTAGAGTGGTTTGAACTCTTACGCACTAAAATCTAGTCATATTATTTTAAACATTCCCATGCCTCTCAAAATCCTCCTTAATCTTTTTTACTTTTTGGTGGGCATCAAACAAATGTCTATCTTGTGAAGAGACAAGAGCTTAATTAAGTTAGGGATCACTTTCTATATAATAGGTTTAAAATAAATAATAAACCTCCTTAACAACTACTACATGTGCAATTATATTGCATTCATGTCTAGAATTGGGCTTGTCTTCTTAGTCATGATAATTTCAATTATATTTGTCTTGATTTTTTCACTCTTGCTTGTTAAGGTTGGTAAAGAAAAAGGGAATCTTGGACAAATGCAATTTTCAAGATTTTGGTATTTGTATTTTTCCATATTGATTATGTATATTCCTCGACTTATTGATGCCTATGATTTTTTTATTATTACTATATTCTTGCATCTTGATTTTATTTGATAGTGACGCTACATAAATTAACTCCCCCCCTCTTTTCATGCTTGCTATTTAATTTATAATTAAATGAGGTTCAAATCAACCAATATATTCATTTTCTATTATATATATGTGTGTGTTTGTAATAAAAATGCTATGCTTAAAAAATAATAAACTTTTCTTATAAATAGTTCATGCCTTTGGAGCTTTTAATATTATAACTATTTGTCTTTTGATGTTAAACATATATTATACAAATCTTCGTTCACTAAAAGATCAATATCCAAACATTCTCTACAAGCTTTTAATGAACTCAATTTTTAAGGTAAAATAGTTTTTTTCCATCCTTATCCTCATTTTTATTGAATATTATATTAGTCCATTTTATATGTCATTAATACACAAAAACACTTTCAATTTTATTATAGCAGCACAAATATTTTTTTCTTTTCTATCTCAATCATCTACTGACAAAAAAGGTTTTAACTATTTTAGATAAGATCACTAAAAATACTCATTAGCTTTGATCATGGGGTAATTCAATTGATCAAGGATATTTTGATCTTTTTATATTTATAAAAAGCAATGGAATAAAACAACTATCCTTTAAAGCAACAACATTTAAACTTGTTTCCAATGATTTATTTGTATTTTATTTTTAAAAACATAGTGGAATTGCTCAATTACTTTCTTTTTTTTTATTCGAGAAAATCTCACTCCCTAGAAAATGTACTTTGTGGGTCCAAGTGAACAAGTAAAACTCCGGCTGTCCCAGACTCTTACAAAAGGTGCACGCCTTGACTCGAACTCTAAACCTGTTGTGCAGATCTCAAATCTTTTACCCTGTAGTTAAAAGAGTTATACCATCTTTTTTTTTTTTTTTATAACCAGGTTATGTAGGCCAATTTATATGCATCATAATTAATCTCCGGATCCATTACACATCCTATAAGTCTAGTGGATAGAAAAAATACCATGGGAATGACAAACACACAAAAAAAACTCGAACTCCTAGTGCAAAGGAAGGGACATATTTGGACAAGTCCTTAGGTAGGCCATCCTTTTATTGTTGAGGAGGTATATGATGGTGTTGGTATTATGATTTTTCATCGATAATATTTTCTTAACCCCCTTTTCTTTTCTTCCTTTTTCATTCAAAATTTTTGTTATTTGTGCATAGTTTCAAGCTTCCACCTTCTTTATTGAGATTTTAATGTTGGTCCTATTTTTTTTAATTATTTTCCTCATTTTTTATACATTGTTATTTTTTTTTAATTTTTCCTTGAATCCCAATCAATTATATTTTTCAATTTGGTCCTCATTTCTTTATATATATTTTGTTTTTAATTGTCATCAGTCACAATCAAAAGATTATAGTTGTTCTCTAATTTTTTTCTGCTTTACAATTTTGATCCATATTATTTGAATTGTCCTTTTGTTAATAAAAAAAATAAGAGAGAGGTGTTATTATCATAATAGAGAATACATGAATGAGACAATTTCGATTAAAAAAAAGAATCCTCCAAAGTTTACCTTTTATACACACACACACACACCCATTTTAATTTTTATGTAATTAAATAATAATGAATTTTGAAAAATACCCTATTTTACAAGGTCAAATATTTTTATTTTATTTATTTATTACTTCTTACAAATAAGATCAACGTCTCATTTTAGTCTTTAAATGATGGCATGGACTCTGGTATTTAAGATAATATTTAAGTTGATATTAGTAATGAGATATATGCACGCAAAAAATGAGAAAGAAAGTTTTCTACAAAACTAGCTAAAAACCTTAATAATAATAATAATAATAATAATAATATAAGTGAAATTGTTTATTTTGGGGTGTTTTTATTTACCAACACATATTTAAGTAAATTTTAGAAAAATAATACAAGTGAAGTTGTTTTTTGAGAAATAAAAAAGTTAGGGAAATTAATATGTTGAGGAGACAATTTTCCTTGCATGGAGGCAACTTCACGTGCCTCTCGACCAAGCTAATAACTACTGTCAACCTTCGTAGCCAAATGATTGGATCTTCAAACTCGAAATATGGGAGACTTGTACTAAAGTAAATAACAAATCGCACATCATTCAGGTATAATATACAGTAATTGTTTGGTATTGAGTTTACAAAATTTAATTTCTTTTATTTTGAATTGACTTTTTTATATTTTTAAATTATTTTAAATAAAATAATATTTTAAAAAACAATCTAAATCAATAATTGAGATAGCTTACTTCAACTAGACCCACCTAACGATAATTATTTGATGGATGGTAAGAGGATGGATTGGAGCGGCGAACTATTTCTCCGATCAAAAATCCATTTGGACATATCTTTTCAGCGTCTAGATGGGAGTTTGCTGGGAAATGACATGCCAACAACACTCAGACAACGACTGCCCACTTAATACACTTGAGGTTTTGAAAGGGTTGGCTTCTGGGGTTGGCTGTAAGCATCAGCCTCCTACTTTTCCTTCTTGTTAGATGGAAACACAAGCTATTTGAAAAGGAAGTGCAACGAAATCTTGTTCGCAACCAACCAGGAAATTGCAATTAGCGATAGAGTAAGATTGGAAATTTTATTATTCTTTAATAGGCAACAGATCGCAATCTTATTTACGGCCAGGTTAGTATCAGTACTGTAGAAGCTTTTAATTTGTGCTGAGTTTAATCCCGCCACCCCTCCCTCTTTTCTTATACAATGCTTGTAGGCTTTCAGTTCTTTCTCAGAACTCACAAATCCATTATATATATAAAAAAAACAAACTTGGATTGAGTAGCTGATAATTGAAGCTACTGTTGATCATGCATCGGTTAGAATGGAGGAGGGTAACCTGCAGAATGCATGGTGGATTGTATATTGAATCACTCACGAATTAGAGATGCGTAAACAATTATCCAAGGAAAGGAGGGCAACCTGCAGAATTCTGGATTATCCTGCAGAATTCTGGATTTCCCCAGCTACAGAATGCTGGATTTTCCGAGCTAAGTAAATAATATATTTAGTACAAGGCATGGAATGAGCACATGATTAAACTATTTAGAGCAAGGTATGGAATGAAGACAGCTTATTTTCATGGAAGAAAAAATGGCAGAAGTAGGCAAGAAGGAAAACTCAAACGAAAAGAGGACCTGCTTCCACTCTAGCATGTCTACGAATGGCCAAGAAGCACAGCGTCAGTGACATGGTCATGCACGTGACAGCGGAGGTTATAGCCTCAACGGTGGCCAGGAACCGCTGATCCCGGAGGCTCAAGAGTGTGCTAACAAACAATCCTAAGCCATTTACAGCCGTCGCCAGCGCCGTCGCCATCTTTTTTTCTTTGTTTAGCAACAACAAAGCATAAAGGGGCCACCACTCAAACCAAGAGTTCTAAACCAAGCCTTTAATAGGTTGGTAAATAGCCAAGTGACTAGATTTGTGGGCCATTTCGGAATATTTACTTTTTATAGGTTAAAAATAAAAACAGAAATCCTGGCAATTATATTTTTTATAATAAGTAAAAAGAAATAAAAAAGCTGGTATAATTAATTAGATTATAATAAAAAGATGACAAAACTAAGATTCCAGTCAATATAATAAAAGAATGGTATAATTTTATTAAAAAGAGAGTAGAAATTGAAAAATATTTGATAATATAATATCTCAAATATATTATTAATTAATTTGATTCAATAATGTTCTTTATTAATTAATTTTAACGTAATTAAGTTTAAATTGAAGAAAAACATAAAAGGTAAAAGTATATCAAAAGCACACTTGGATGCCTCAACAAACATGACCAATTAAAATAATACGCATCATGAATAGATCTATTAGGTCTCTCTTTTGCACTTAATTTAAAAAAAAATTGAAAAAAATTGAATTTGTTTTATTTTAAATTATTTTTTATTTTAGTTCATTTTCACATGCTAATATCAAAAATAATTTTTTTAATATATTTTTAAATATAAAAATATTTTTGAAAAATAATAAAAATCATACTACCAAACAGGTATAAGTTCAATCATGTTCGACTGGACTATTATTTATAACAAGCAAATGATACATCATTTGCTTGTATTTTTTAAAAGATTTTAAAAATGAAAATTAGACATTGTTTACCAAATTTAGCCACTAGATAGGTAGATGGGAAATCATTTTGGAATTTTTTTATCCTAAAAAAGTATTTTGTTTTAAAAAAAAATCACTTAATAAAGAACATTGGAATCTCAAAAAATCAAATTTTCAACTAAAAAATGTCTCAAATCAATTCAAAAATACAAGATCATACTAGAAATAATATTCTTTATCAATTTTGATCAATTTGTTTTTATAAGATGAAGATTGAAAAACAATTCAATAGAGCTTTTGTCTTATGAAATCTTCATATTTTCAATTTTTTGCAAGAAATAAAACTAAATTTTATTTTTCAAAATTAAACATTAATTTATAGATGATATGACTTTTTAAAACAAAAAATTCTCAAGTAAATTATAATAAATTATTAAGAACAATATGGAAAAACAAAATTGAAAAGATAATCGATCACAAAATAAATAAATTAAAGAACAAAAAAACAAAAAAAAAACATCGCTTGCCATAGTATTTCATGAGCAGGTGAATAGCAAATTGTCATATATATATATATATATATATATATATATATATATATATATATATATATATATATATATATATATATATAATAGTATAATTTTTAATACAGTATAATGTTGGGCTAGATTCTTTTAAGAAGGCAATTTCAATTTTTCGTTTATCTAGACTCATGAACTATGATTATCTATGAATATTGATTACCGTGTGTTTATTGAAAGATGTATAGATATATAATGTGTTTTGGGTATTTTACGCTGTATTTTAAAAATATTTTTTTTATTTTTATTTTAGATTTATTTTTTTAATATTTTTAAATCATTTTGATATGCCGATATCAAAAATATTATTTTAATATATTTCTGAATAAAATATATTTTAAAAATAATATCAATCATCCTTCCAAATAGGAAGTACGAGCGGTGTTGCCCGCGCGTTGCGCTGGGCTTTTTTATCTATATAGAAAATTGATTGATTTTATACTTGTTGTATTTAACAAATTTAATATTTAAATAATAAAATTATAATTGCTAAAATCTATTAATATGTTTTTTTCCAGCAAAAAATGATTGAATGTTGCTATCGTTAAAATATTTTTGATAAAATTTGTTATAAAATTTGCAAAGAATATGTCATGTATTGGTCATATGACATTTATGAACTTTTTATTTATGTAGAAAATTGATTGATTTTATACTTGTTGTATTTAATAAATTTCATATTTCAATAGTAAAATTATAATTGCTAAAATTTATTAAATATATTTTTTTTCCAGCAAAAAATGATTGAATGTTGTTATCATGAAAATATTTTCTATAAAATTTGTTAGAAAATTTGCAAAGAAGATGTCATGATTTATTACAAATTTGTTGCTATGGATACCCTAGTTAAAAAAAAATATATAAAAAAGGAAATATGGTAAAAAAAAACCTGACTTCGACATCCTGGTTAATAAAAAATTTTAAAAATATGAAAAAAAGGTTTTTGTTCATAAAAAAAAAAAAAAAAGCTAGTCATAAAAAAAAATGTAAGTGGAAAGCATTTATTTTAAAAAAATTATTTGACTTGAAAATTTTAAAAATATACTATACTATGCTATGGGCTGAGTAAATAATTATTATAATTGTTTGGATTAAAGAAATCAATATGATTTGCCAATTTAAAATTAAAATATAATATTTATATATATATAATTAAATATAATAAAACATATTATTATACCCTACTATAAAAATAGTAATATCGAAATCTTAATATCTAAAATTATAATTTTTATTACTGTTAAAATAATAAAAATTATCAAATTATATTGAGGACAAAAGCTGAAAACACAATTAAAAAGAATAAGAAAGAAAAATAATTAAAATAATTCCTCTTTTTGTTTTTGTTCTTCTAGCTGTTAATTCCTTGCGAATGCTATGCTCTCCACAAAAAACATCAAATTCAGTTGAACAAAATTCACCACCACGGTCTGTTCGGAGGGTCTTAATGAGCTTCCCTGCCTCATTTTCAGCTTTAGCTTTAAAGCTTTGAAACACATGAAAAGCTTCTGTCTTGTGCTGTAAAAAATAAACCCATGTCTTCCGAGTAAAATCGTCAATGAAGGTGATTAGATACTTTTTACCTCCATTTGAAGATGGACTAATCAGTCCACAAATATCCAAGTGCACCAATTCAAGAGCATGCTTTGCTCTCCACGATTTGCCTTGAGGGAATGGAGAACGATGTTGTTTGCTAACAACACAATCTTCATATTTTTGTGAAGGAATATCAATTTTGGAAGTCCTCTCACCATATAATTTCACAAACACCATTTTTGATAGATAACTCATACCCCTTCTCTTGCAATTGACCAACACTTAATAAATTGCTTTTTAAATCGGGCACATAAAGCACATCAGAAATTGTTTCTACAAAACCATTCTTGGTCTTAATCTCAATATCACCCTTTCCTAATGCATCAACAGTAGAATTATCACCAAAACTAACTGTCGAATTAAAATCTTCATTTAAGTAAATAAAATTACCACTACTACTATTATTACTACTATTGTGTTAATGATGAAAAAAAAATGTTAAAAAAATCTTTAAAGTTTTAACAAAAGATTAAAAAAAAAATGTTAGGCAAAAAAAAAAATTAACCTGCTTTGAAGACAAAAAAAAAAACAATAAAGAAATTTATGACATCTAAAGCATTCAACTTTGGACTTGTCACCTTTGCCTCTATTTTGTCCCTCAACACCCCTAAAATTGCCTCTGTTCCCCTCAACACCCCTAAAATTCCCCCTGTCTCTGCCAAAATTATCACCAGCCCTAAATTGGTTTCTATAAAAATCTAAGTCACAGTTATATATACATAGACAAAAGCAGGAATTATTCCATAAAAAAAAATTAAAAATAAAAGGGCTGACATGAAAATCAAATGTCAAGTGATTAAAAAATTCAAAACATAAGGGCTGAAATGAAAATTAAATATATTATCAATTTTAATCTAAGGATAAAATTGAAAAAATTTAAAAATATAATACAATATTTAAATATGTAAAGTTTGATATGATATAACACATTAATATACATTATTACACCAACAATATCGAAGTTTTAATATAAAAAAGACGGAAATAGGTAATTGCCTTGAAAGTTTTTTTAAGTAAAATATGAGAAAACATAATTTTTTTTTAAATATTTACATCAACCTTTGTGATGTTGTCGGTTTGTACTACGTTGTGGGTCGAATATATAATTTTTATAACTACTGAGATTAAAATAACATATTTATACATGTAAAGTTTGATATAATCAAAGCATACCCTATTATAATAAGTCAGGAATTTGGGTGGGTTTCAGTAATTTGGGTGGGTTGCTCTCGTTTCTTTTGCCTGCTCATGATCGAAATTGGAGAAGAAAATGGTTGAAATTTTGATCTCTCGTTTGGTCACGATGTGAGAAAAAATGGCTGGGCTTCTCTCTTTGCTCACGTTGAAAAACGGTAGGGACTGGAATTTGATTGGAATTTGAGTGGGTTTCTCTCGGTTCTCTCTGCAACTCATGATAAAATAATAAATCAAAGTATAAAATTTATATTAATAGAGTAATTAAAAAATATAATATATGAAACAAAAATAAAAAAAGATATTAGCTGGAATTAATTTTAATATTTAAAAAAAAAAATGTTCACCTATATTATGGACCAAAAATAAATAATATTTATTCAATTTATTAAGATATTAAAATATAATACAAGATACCAATATCAAATATCAAATAATACTAAAAAAACAAACAAGTAAAAGTAAATTTTAAAAATTAATATTATTATTAAAGAATAAATAAATAAATGAAAATTTGAAAAAATGGTAAGAATTTTAACAATATATATATATATATATATATATATATATATATATATATTATCATTACTGTTAAAAAGATATTATCAAATTATCAAGAGAAAAAAGCATCTAAAAAACATTAACAAAGGAGTAAGATAAAGAAACAATTCAATTATTATTATTATTATTTGCGCGTTAATAATGAAAGAAAAAAAAAGACGAAAAAAATCTTAAAAGCTTTAACAAAATAATAAATAAAAAAATAAAATGAAAATAAAAATAAAAATAGTCATTGTTATAACTGGTAAAAGAATAAAAATTATCAAATTATCTCGAGAGAAAAAAAACTCAAAAAACATTAACAAAAGAGTAAGTAAGTAAAAAAATATTAAATAATAATAATAATAATAATAATAATAATAATAATAATAATACTAGTAATAATAATAATAAATATTAAATAATAATGATAATAATAATAATAATAATAATAATAATAATAATAATAATAATAATAATAATAATAATAATAATAATAATAATACTAGTAATAATAATAATAATAAATATTAAATAATAATAATAATAATAATAAATAAATAAATAAATTATAAATTATAATTATTTATTATTATTATTATTGCGTGAATAATGAAAAAAATAAAAGACTTAAAAAATTATAAAAACTTTAATAAAAGATCAAACAAAAAAACTTAAATAAAAGTTATCAGGTAAAAAAAGTCATATGATTTAAAAATAAATATAAAAAATGAAAAAAAATTAAAAGAAAGAACAAATAGAGAAAAAAATACAAATATCAATTTCCAAATGATAACAGATATAAAATAAAATTCTAGAAATAATTTTTTCAATAAAAATATTACTCTAACAAATAAGAAAATAAAAAAAATTCAAAATTAAAGCTAAGCACACTGATATGGACATGGATAAAAGTAAGGATTATTCTAGAAATAAAAAGACATAAAAAGGTTAAAATAAAATATAAAAAGTAATAAGGCTAAAATGAATATTAAATATAAAAGGTTGAAAATTTAAAATTAAAAGTATAAGGACTGAAATGAAAATCAAATATATTATCAATAAGCATTCATTTATGCTTTTCAATACAATCCGAAAATTAAAAGAAGGAGGACCCAAATGAAACAATGACATTGATTGAATTCCAATCGGAGGACCCAATCGAACAAAGTTAAAACTTCTCTATCAGAAATGAAGGCAAACAACGAAATTCAAACTAAAGGGACTGAAGTGAAAATGTATACAACTCAAGGGACTCTCCTGCACTTGTACGTGCAGGAGAGAGGGAAACGTGGCCGGCGTCTTTACCCAGCGACAGCTGTGTACTCGTTCATCTTATGATGCAACGCGCCACCGCGGGAGGACGAACAAGTGGAGGTGCATCGTTCTAGACCCTTGACACTCATCTCCGGCAAGGTACGATCAGGTTTTCGAAAACGTTCAAAATTTCCACATTAATTTTTCTGCCGACACCAGCCCCTTTTTATTTTGTTTTTGTTATTTTTTTTGGTATATTTTGGGGAATCACCCAAAAATTGGGTGATGACAAACAATATGGAAAAACAAAATTGAAAAGATAATCTATCAAAAAATAAATAAATTAAAGAACAAAAAAACAAAAAAAAAACATCGCTTGCCATAGTATTTCATGAGCAGGTGAATAGCAAATTCTCATATATATATATATATATATATATATATATATATATATAGTATAATTTTTAATACAGTATAATGTTGGGCCAGATTCTTTTAAGAAGGCAATTTCAATTTTTCGTTTATCTAAAGTCATGAACTATGATTATATATGAATATTGATTACCGTGTGTGTATTGAAAGATGTATAGATATATAATATGTTTTGGGTATTTTATAAAAGGGTGGACGAACTCGCGTGACACACCGGATCGAATTGCGAGTGAATAGTGCACATGAGTGTATAGCTACAGTGAATCTACAGTAAAATACCGTTCTCTTTTAGTGTTTTTGGTAATATCCTGAAAAGTTTTTGAAAACTTAGCATAGTTTTCCTTTTTTTAATTAAAAATAAAATATTTTAATTGATTGCATTATTCCGTTTTTTTTTCATTGGTAACAATGCAATTTGGACATTTATTTTTTTTCCAAAAATTTTAAAATAAAAAAAATAAAAAAGAAACAATGTAAGAAAAAAAGAAAAATAATTTACTTAATGATCATGTGATTGAAGTCTATTAAGGAGTATGAATGAGGTTGTTTTTCAATGTATTTTTAATTCATAAATACATCAGAATAATTTTTTTTTAATATTTATAATATTAGCACACCAAAATAATATAAAAAAATAAAAAAAATAAAAAAATAAAAAAATAAAAATTATATTCTTTTAGACAAATGAATGTACAGATTTTGAATATTGTGATGGTACAAAATTTGGATATCCATTTTTTTAAGATCCATATAATTTAAAAAAAATGAAAAAGAAACAATATAAGAAAAAAAAAATTGACTTAAGGACCTCGAGATTTATTTAAATGTGTGATTAATGTTATTTTTCAAAGTATTTTTTATTTAGAATATATCAAAATAATTTTTTTTATAAAAAATATTATTTTTGACATCAGTAAATCAAAATGATTTAAAAATATTAAAATATTAATAAAAAAATAAAAAAAAACATTTTAGAAATACAATTCCAAACCGTCAATCAAGCCCATCGATTTATATAAGAAAAATTAAAAAACATTGTTTTATTAGTGTTGCTAGCCAAATTTGACCCCTTATTTTTATATTTCAGAAAAAGAGAAAAAAATATAAAAAAGATGAAAATCCAGAAATATCTTGTTACGGGGGCAAAATTGAATAAATTGAGAATTTAACAGTCAATGCAGGGTCAAATCACACAAATTAAAAATCAAGGACTAAATCGAAAAAGGCCCGCAAGTTGAGGGCTAATTTTGAATTTCGCCTATGAAAAACTCTATAAATATAGTGCACTTTCACAAAGAAAAATGACAAAAAAAAAATTTACATCACAAAACCCTAAAAACCCTAAACTATCTTTTTCTCTCCCCGGGGGGTGCAGTCGCCAGCCCCTGGTTGCAGCCCCAGCCCCCCTACTCTCTCCATGATTTCCCCTCTCTTCCCTTTCCCCACAATTGGCCATTTCCCCATTTTTGTCCTTTGTTGTCCCCTTTCACTCCCATTCCTTCTTCCTCCCCTGGTCAGCTTAGCCACCTGCACCCACGGCCTCATTCCAGTTGGCTGAGACCACCATGGCAGCCCCACAACCCTAGCTCCCCCACTCTCGGCGACAACAACCTTCACAGCCTCATGATCTCCCTTCAGTTTTTGTTTTCCCATCGTCTCTTTCCCTCTACCTCCTGCCACGACAGAGCCCCCAAAATCTCCCTCCCTTTCTTCACTTTCTCCTCTCAGCCTCGCCAAATCTGAGCCCCCACGCCCCCAGCTGTGATAGCAACCCCACCATCACTCACGGCCTCGGTTTTTGAATCTGTTTGGCTTTTGCAGGTCACCAGAAGGCCATCCGAACAGTGGTATTTTTTTTGTATTTGTTGTGTGTTTGTGCTGTGTGTGTATGCAGGTTGTTACAAAAAAAGAACCCTCGCCGGCAAGAGAGGAAGAGAACAGATCAGGGAAGAAAAGATATGAAATCTAGAGAAGAACCCAGCTGTCGTTGTGTGTTTGTTTGCGTTTTTGTTTTTGTTTGGCTTTTGCAGGTCACCAGAAGGCCATCTCCGGCGAGAGAGTGAAGAGGAGAGGCAGATCTGCTGGCCTGTCTACTGTTCACCTCGGCGGCGCGTGGCTGACGCGCCACCAGTGTTCCCCCTACTGCTGGCACTGTGTGTTCTTGAAGTTTATGTAATTTTCTTTATATTTATGTATTTATTTGAATTTTTATTTTTGTTTAATTGTTATTTGTGAAATATAATGGAAAAGAAAATGAAAAAAGATAATGTGTGTGTGAGTTGTATTTTATTTGTAAAAGTATAATGAAAAAGAAAAAAAGAATGTGTGTGTGTGTGTGTGTGTGTTGTGTTGTGTTTACTCAACTTTATGTATGTTTTGTTAAGAAAAAATAATATAAAGTGAAATAAAAAAATGTGTGTTTTTATTTGCAACGGCCAAAGTGTTTTCCCAAAAATTATCTTAGATTTAATAACAAGTTTATTAAATCTTGCAAATTTGGCTAATATTAAAATAAATCTCAAAATTAATTCTCAAGAATTAACGATTAATTTTAGGTAGTAATTGCCGGATTTACGCGTAGGCTAACATTTATATATTTGGGAATAACTATCAAAATTGTCAGTATTATTCTGAGTGGTGGTCGATTTTTTTATGAATTGACCAATCGTGAAATTAATGCATGGGGATTAATGGTTAATTTCAGGTGGTAAATGAAGAAACTATAAGTAGGCTAGCATTTGCATATCTGGAAATAATCAATAAAATTCACTGGATTATTTTGAGCGACAACCGATTTCTTTCGCAAATCGGGATATTTTTTCATTTGAATAAATACGACCCGTCGAAGCATTCAAAATCATATCAAGGTAGACAATGCTGCTTATCTCAGGTAAGGCGTATTAGGGATGCTAATATCTTTTTTTTACGCAACTAGTCCCATACCCTTGAATTTCTGATCAGACCAGTATAATCGAGTGTTCCTAGTGATCCTCAACAGTCAGATGACGACTCCTCAATAACTTCATTGTGAGACACCAAAAAGAACCCCTCGATAAGGGACACCGCAAGGCGTCACGCGACAATTAGTATTCACCAAAACTACCTCATTGGCCCAAATATCTAATATTGAGGATTGCTTTGGTGCTATTTTCTCCTAATCAATACTCAGACCTGTGAGGTTATTTTTATGAATTGCTAAAACGATGTTGTTTTAATATATTCTAGGTTGGCACTGGGTCTTTATTATTTTTTAAAGTAAATATTTAAAAACAAACTCAAGATATAATCCAGACCAACTAAATAAATTGTATTTATTTGAATCGCATATATATATATATATATATATATATATATATATATATATATATATATTACAAAAAATATAAAGGGCGTGGCGTTTTCACTGTAGCACCAGACTCAGTTGACTGTGGATTCGAGCAGTGTAGGGGTGAAAATGGCCCTCGGGCGCGCGGCAAAGGTGGCTGTGAAACGGGGCCAATTTTGATTTTTCCTTTTTTTTTAAAAATAATCAGCGTAATTGCGTGCGTCCGCACCGGCCCGGTCCGGTCCGGTCGGCCACAACTTTTTTTTTTTTTCGGAAATGGCTAAATACGGTTATAGCCCCTAATAAGACAAAAACATTGAATTGACTTCAGGGCTAGAACGGTAATTGTCCCTATTTCTCGAATTTTTTAATCGGCGTCTGTCAGGGCGTGATCCGCACGCGCCACGCGGTTTTCCGCCTCACGCTCAGTTAAGGTGGCGCGTGCCGCCTCCTACAGTTTCGGAGCCAGTGGTCTTCCTCTGGTGCGTGTATCTACCTAATGTCCGGCGAGTTCAAGCCGCCGGCCAAGTTTCTCTCTCTCCTGCACGTCAATGTGCAGGAGAGTCCCCCATATTTGTTAACATTTCACTTAGGTCCCTCAACTTTTAATTTCGTTTTGGGTCCTCATTTCTATTTTATAATTTTTGATTTTGTTCGATTGGGTCCTCCGATTTTAATTAATTGAATGTCAAAGTTTCAATTCGGTCCTGTTACTTTCAATTTCCGGATTGTCTGTATATAAATCAATTAATTCGGTACACAAGTTCCGATTTTTGCAGTTTTGTCCTCTGATTTCAATTGAGAATAAATATAATTTGCATTTCAGCCCTTTGACTTCTAATTTTTTAATTTAAGCCCTTTATATTTGATTTTCATTTAAATCCTTATACTTTTATTTTTTTTTATTTCTAGAATAATCCCTACTTTTGCCCATATATATATAAGTGTATTTAACACAATAATAATAATAATAATAATAATAATAATAATAATAATAGTAATAGTAATAGTAATAGTAATAATAATAATAACAATGACTTTATTATTTTTTGTTCTTACTCTTCTTCGTTTTTTTTCTTTCTCCCAATAATTTGATAATATTTTTTTTTTGCCGGTGATAGCAACAATAATTGTTTTTGTTTTTTTAATATTTTGTTAAAATTTCTTGCATGTTTTTAGTCTTTCGTTTTTTTTTCCCTTTCATTATTAACATAATAACAACAATAATAGTAATGATAGTAATAATTAAATTGTTTTTCGTTCTTGCTCTTTCTTTAATGTTTTTTTTCCCCTCCAGATAATTTGATATTTTTTTTTTTACAGTAATAGCAATAATTGTTTTTTTTAATCTTTTTTTAAAGTTTCTAAGATATTTTTAGTGTTTCATTTATTTTTGTTTCTTTCCTTATTAACATAATAATAATAATAATAATAATAATAATAATAATAATAATAATAATAATAATTTAAGTTTTTCTCTTACTTATTCTTTTATTAATGTTTTTGAGTTTTTTTTTCCAAGATAATTTAATAATTATTTTATCATTTTCAAAGGGTTGATTCATGATTACACTGTGCACATTGCGGACCCACATTTTTTTCTTAAGTGCTTTCCTGCTGGTACATTTTTTTTTCTTTGTTTTATACTTTTATTTTATTCACTTATACATTTTTTTTTATGATCGGGGTCTCCGATCAACGTAAGCACACCACGACTAATTCTTGAGCTAAATTTTTTTACAAACAATATAGATTGCTACAATGCTTTCTCTTAACCACATTTTGGATGGCGCGTGCAGCGTAGAACTTCTAAAAATGTATATTAGTTTTTTATATATTCATTTTATTATGTAGAATGTGTTTTAAATAATATCAAGATATTAGAGATATTTTCAATTTTTTTCATTTATGTGCATAGTACAATAATCATAATATCCTCAAATAAGACGAAAAAAAGACTATTGCAATCCACAATGCAACTTATTATTGATAGAAAATTACAACTTATTTTATACTGGTTATTTCATTGAAACCTACTAAACAAATAAATTTATGTTCATTTAAAATTTATATATTTTATACAAAACTTGCACTTCATAAAAATTATATACAAGTTGATTCTTTTATCTAAATTTATCCTATGATAAAAAAAATCATACATAATAAATATTTTTTGAAGATGGTGCCATGGCTAGATGTTTTATTTTATTTGTTCTTTGGATTAGATGATTTTCATAGTTTTATTATTTACAATAATAATGATTATAAAATCTTTGATTTTTTAAGATTTTCCTGAATTTTTAATTTATATCGGTGATCATTTTAAAAGTAATATTACTCTATTTTATTCATTTTTTTTCTTTATTTGTTCTTTAGATTATATTATTTTTATTATTTTATTATTTATGCAATAATATTGATAATTTTAGTTATTATTTTTTATTATTTTTAAAAAAATCTTTTTTTATTTTGTATTTTCATGGCAATTTAATTATTTGAATTGTTTTGGCTGTAATGTTAGTAATAATTTTAGCTTTTATAGCAATGATAATGGCAATAACGTCACGATTAATTTTCAATCTACGTTTTCGTCTTTTTGTTGATAGGAAATGAACAATTTTTTTTATTTGATAATTGTAGGTATTTTCACAATTTATATTTTATTTTTGTTTAATTTAAATTGAATTATAAAATAAACTAATCTTAATACAGTGAACTTGATAATTCAGATATCCGAGTTTTCTTACTTTTTTAATGATGATGATAAATTTATGCTGGTTATTTCATTTGAAACTACAAAACAGATAAATTTATATCGATTTTAAATTTATATATTTTGTAGAAAACTTGCACTTTACATGAATTCTTCACAAATTTATTATTTTAGCTGAATTTATATTATAATAAAAAAATTACACACAATTATTGTTATAGCAGTGATAGCAATGATAGTTTTTATTTTTTTATTATTCTTTTGTATGATCTTCTGTTGAAGTTTTTAGAATTTTTTTTCACTTCCATTTTTTCCCTTTCATTATTAACAAAAAAATAAAATAAATAATAATAATAATGATAATGATAGTAATAATAATAATAATAATAATTTAATATTTTTCCTTGCTTACTCTATTGTCAATGTTTTTGAGGGTTTTTTTTCTTGGCATAATTTGATAACTTCTTTTTCTTTCACAATAATAGCAACGATAATTTTTTTTTTTTTTTTATGTTTTCTTGAAGTTCTTAAGATTTTTTTTTCTTCCATTTTTTTCCTTTCATTATTAAGACAAAAATAAAACATATAAATGAAAATAATAATAATAATGATAATAACAATAATAATAATAATAATAATAATAATTTAATTGTTTTTCTTGCTTACTCTTTTGTTAATGTTTTTTAAGGTTTTTTTTCCATTAGAACAATTTGATAGTTTTTATGATGTTGACAGTGACAACAATGATAATTTTGGATTTTTATTGTATTTTTTTGTTTGATATTTTTTTTTTTACAATTTTTTTAATCTTTCATTTATTTATTTAATCTTTCATGATGATGATAATAATAATAATAATAATAATAATAATAATAATAATAATAATAATAATAATATTTTAATCATTTTTCTTGCTTGCTATTTTGTTCATGCTTTTTAATTTTTTTTCCCTCGGTATAATTTTATAATTTTTATTGTTTTGATAGTCACAACAACAATAATTTTAGATGTTAAGACTTCGATGTTGCTGTTGTTATAATATTTTAAATTAATATTGTTTCCTTTTCCCCTTTATTTTTTTTATTTTTATTTCCTCTTTGTATTAAATGATTAATTTTTTTTCTTATCAAAATATTTTGCTCTTTTTTTTTAATGTTAGTTTGCGCTCTTTTATGATCTTTTATGACGCAATACCTACATTCTAAAAGATATAATCTATGCTTGCGTAACAAACTCTACTTAAAATTTTATACATTTTATCTCCCAATCTATAACTTTTATTTTATTATATCATATAAATTTATCATTATTAATTTAATTATGTTAAATTATATACACAAAAATACCCGCGGCAACGCGCGGGGGATTTGGCTAGTATATATATATATATATATATATATATATATATATATATATATATATAAATGTGGTAACTATCCAATTTTTTACCTTACTTTTTAAATATTCTTAAAAAAATTAAAAAAAATATTTTTGATGTATTTACGTTGTTTTCAATATTTTTAGCATCGTTTCAAAAAAAAATTAAATTTTAATGTTTATTATTTTTAAAATATTTATTTTTTTAATTTAATTTGATATTGATATTTTTTATTTAAAAAATAACAAAAAAAAATTAAAAAATCAAGGTGCAAAGAACGAAGTTGAAAAGGAAGGGAATAAAGGACAGTTTTTGTGCTTACCTAATATACACGTCCAGAAACATAGCAGGGAGGGGGAGCCAATTAAAAGAAAAGAAAATTTCAGGACTCAAAATAAGTTTTACCCCACACGAAAACAACCCATAAAACCTAACAAAGCATCTGTTCCCACATGGCAGTCGTTCAACCACCACCAGAGAACTCCACACATATCCCCTCCTTTCTCTCCTCTTCTCCCACCCATCTCCCAAGGTAACAACCACACAACATCAACTTCAGCATTGATTAGCCAACCCTCGGCCCTTCTCCACCTAAACCTGCAACAAAAACACCTCACCACAACCACCTTCAACCCCCCAACTCCCACCCCGCTGTCACCGATGAATCCATCATCAGTCAACGCCTATATTTCCACCGCCACAACCAACCAGCATCGACATTGTCAGCGGCCTGCAGAAAGGAAAAGAAAAGGGAATTGAAACACATCTAAGAAAAAACCCAAAATATTGCCTTGCATTTTTTCCTCTAGTTTCGCTGGTGGCGGTGGTCCTAACCGCTGACATAGGAAGGGAGGAAAGAAGGAGACCTCATCAATCCCTTTCTCCTTATGCTCCATTGACGACGACGTGTGAGCTCACAACATCACTAGTATCGAAGGTGAGTGGGTTCACGCGCCACAAGTTTTTCGGCATTGCTCCCATATCCATTTTGTATTTTTGGATGAGTTTTAACATTTTGAAGGAATATATGGTAATTTTAGATGGTTATGTGTTTATTTAAATTATTATTAGTTTTTTTTATATGTAAACATGTAATTTATAAATGTGTAATGAAAAATATAATAAAAAGAAAATACGTGTGTTTTTATTTTGTTTTAAATACTTGATAAAAAATAAAATGTTAATAAAAAATATTTAATTTGCATATGGTCAAACCTAAATTATTTGCTCTCATACAAAAACCTAAAAAAGTAGGTGATCATATGTGTTGTAGGATTAATAACCGGTTTATTAATTTTCTTAGAATTTGATCAATACTTGAATAATTTATAAATTTAATTAATGAGAATCAATGATATAAAATTCTGATATAAATAATCAACATATAAGTAGACTAATATTTAAATATTTATAATATATCAGAAACTATTTAGAATTATTATAAGTTTTTTTTTTCTAATTTCTAATTGGAATGTGTTTTTACCATGACATGAATTGTGGGAAACTTGTCCATCTTCTATTATAGATGAACTATGCAAGGCATCTAAATGGAATTTTTCTTCAAAATGTATTTTAGGCATACTATCCATAATAAAATAAAATAAAAACACATTTATTTTTACAAATAAATATTATTAATAAAGCTTTTATACCACATCAAAATCCACAATGTAAATTATCTTAAGTAAAATTTGATAGGAGTGATAATACCTTTCATAGCCATAAATAGCTCATTATCCTTGAATCTTTTACAGAACTAGTACATTCTGATTTTCCAAACGATCCTAAACCAAATAACTAGATGGCAACTCTAATGACCCCTTTAAAGTCTCATAGAGACGTGCAACAAAATGACAACTCAACTAGAAAAGATTTTTTTTTTTTGTGAAAAATATTGGACTAAATTTTGTGTATTTTGGATGTGATTTATCTATTTCAATGTGTTTAAATTCCCGTGTTTTATTTTTAGTTATGTTTTAGCATTTTGTTTTTATCCGACTCATATGTATGTATTTTCACACATCTATAATTAATTGGGGATACATCATTTTGGGTTATACATGGGAAGTGGAGGAAAGACAACTTATCTTTTGACTTTTAGTTAATATTTGTTAAGTGCTAAAAATGATAATGATTGTTACACGTGTCATCTCATTATCTATTAAGTCTTCATATTGCCTTTATGAAAGTAATCAATAAAACAACAAGAGACATTGTTTAGAAACCAAATAGTCAAACTATCATTTGTCTCATGTAAAAATTTTAGAACCAACCTTTAAGGTGTATGCTCCCTACATATTGTCTTGCATCAAGTAAAAAAAAAATTGAAGCATTTTGATTTCAGGACTTATGAGTGACATAATGATCATCACTTAAAAAACTTTTGTTGTATAGTTTGAACAAAAATCAAGATTCTTGTTCGTCATGCAAGAGTTATGATCATGTGTCACCCCTTGAAAAATGAGTTAAAAAAAACATGCATATACATTTAAATATATATTCCTATAGTTTGAAATAAAGGTCCCTCAAATTTGTCTTTCTCTAAAGTGTCAAGAGTAATCGATATTTGATACTAGGGGTGAAAAAAATAAAAATAAAAAACCAATAAAATTGAAAATAATTAACTGAAAAAAATGGAACCATTAAAAAATAGTTTAGAATTTTTTTTTTTAAATTCCGATCCAGTTTGGTTTTGATTTTTTAAGGCTATAATTGCTAAGCCAAAAACTAACCAAACCAATTTGAATATGTATGATTTTTTTGCATAAAATTCCAATGTTATGTTTTCTCTAGTAGTCCAGACATATCTTAGATTGGAATAAAAGAACACAAAATTCTTCCTCATGTATTCAGGGTGGAAAAGAAGATAAGTAGGGCACACCTACAAACAAGAAAAGTAAAGATAACAAATATCAAAGTAGTGCATGCAACGCATATACTTTGGATAATTGGATATACATAGTAATTGTGTTGGGAGATATAAATGCATTAAACATGCTTCTCTAGTACGTTATTATTGTGCCACTTGCCCATGAATTTACTGACTTTATTCTTTTTGACTCACATAGGAAACTTATATATATATATAACTTTTTTTTCCTGCTTTTTACATAAAATATCCAATTGAAACCAGATGGTTTAAACCAGTTTTGTTTTTTTTTTTTTGAATTTTTTTTGGTTATTTTTATAGATAATAACCAAATTGAATAAAAAATGATCATTCCTAAATGATACACAGAAGGATTCACTACAATAAAAAAATTATTTGTCGCTTTCTACGAGTTGGTAACAAAAGCCTTTGCTTTGCCATAAAATCAACTTTTGACCAATGCCTAAATATTATCTATAAAGCTCTAACGCATTCATCAATGAAGACTATAATAATTTAAGTTTCTTTTTCATTAAGTGTAACAAGTTCACTTATGAACCCACCTTCATGAAGAATCAGTCAAAGAACCAACAATATCTTTGAATTATTTATATAAAGCATGATAAAAAAATAAGCACACTATTTTATTTGTTTTGGCTAACACTTTTAAAATCCATCTAGAAGTATCATTTGTTTTTTCTTTTGGTTATGTTAGAGGTTTTTACGTCGCCAGGCATAATAGATCATACTATTTTATGCAAAGTGTTTCTATCAAATAACGACAAAAAGATTCTAAGTCTGAAGGCACAGCATAACATTGTTGAATTTGACCTCAGGTGTGAAAGAACAAGTCCTTTACATGACAAGATCATGAGATTCTTGAAGCTCAAGTTTCGCTTGCCTCACCATAAAAAAATCTATATCTATCATTGCATTAGAGTTGAGTTATATGAATTAATGGCTTGGAGATTGAAGTTGTTTGATGAAGTGAAAATTTCATCAGCAAAGAAAAGAGTTTTACGCCACCAGACATAATAGACCATGCTATTTTATGAATAGTGGTGCTATAACACAATGACAAAAATATCTAGAGTTTGAAGGCACAACATAACATTGCTGAATTTGATCTAAGGTTTGAAAGATCAAAGCCTTTACATGGCAATATCATTAGATTCTTCAAGCTCGAGTTTCGCTTGCCTCATTACAAAAAAAATATATCTCTATCATTGTATTAAAGCTAAGTTATTTGAATCAATGACTTCGAGATTGAAGTTTTTGGATGAAGTGAAATTTGCCTCAAGAAAAGTCCCTTCTTCGTATAACAAAATATTATTCAAGGTTATATATATATATATATATATATTAAAAAAACTTAATATGAACTATACTAACCTTATAAAAAATAAACATACTCAATATAATTTAAAAATAATTGCAATTAAATGAAAGGATAAAATCCTAAAAAAAATCATAAAGAAAGCGTTTTAATTAAGACACATTTTTTTAAAAAAAGACACACATAAAAGCCATTAGTATAAAAAATTGGAAAACAATAAAAGAAATGAGGTGAGGTAGTGTTGGGCCTCGTATGCCAAGCCTAACAATGAACCAAATGAAAAAAGCAAACACATGGGCTTTTTATTTTTTAAAAAGTATTTAATAGGGGTGTACAATGAGTTATTTGTTAATTTTGAAATTCAACCAATGATTTAAAAAGAAAAATAGTATTTTTTTTAATCTAAAAATCCCTATTAACCCAAAACATCTAGGAAACACCATGAAAACTTTAGTAAATCAATTCATGGCCTCCTGAAACGCAAAAAACTAGTCAAAAACTTGAAATCAATCAAAAATTAAATATCTTTCCGAGCTTAGATATGATTTTTAGGTGTTTTCATCTTTAAAAAACTCTTATAGAAACCACTCTCATCATGTAAAACCATACTTTAAAATTTTCCAATTGAAACTTATGTTTTTAAGCTTGAATTCGATGATCTCAAAAAAATTGAGCTAAATAAGATTTTTTACCAATATATATATATAAAAAAATTATAGGGACAAACACCTTATTATTTATTTATTTATTTTGAAATTGCTATTTATATAAAAAGTTATATTTTGGGTTTTCCAGGTTACAATCTTGGCTATAAGTCTTGTCCTTCTATCATGCTCTTATGTCTGCAGGAATCTGTACTGTTTTGGCAAAAAGCAAGTACTTTCACATTCATTTTTGGCCAAGCACGCAATATGGCTCGTGTTAAACGTTTTTCATCGCAAATAAGTTATGAAATTCAAAACATTTTTTTTATTTAAAAATATATTAAAATAATCTATTTTTTATTTATTTAAAAATATTTTTTCATTTTTTTTAAATACAATGACAAATAGGTAAATAATAATTACTATACTATTACTTAATCAAAATTATACTTGTTTACCATTTTTTTGAAAAAAACATATTATAACCTAAAAATACATATTACCAAATTTCTATCCATAAATTCAGATCACAAATTGTATTGGGATCACGTAATAATGTTATGCGTGATTAATCAATTTCATGCAGTCCAGTCTTGTTGGGCGTGGGTTATGTATAATTCATCTTGCATGCAGTGAAAAGGATGGCCTGGACAACGAGGTCGGGGCCAATATTGAAATCTTGATTGCAGGGTTGCAAAGCACAAGACCCAATGACTGCGATCCAGCTAGAAGAATTATCGATGGGTTCGTCGCCTTCATCTGGGTAGCAATTTTCTTAAGATTTAAATCCAGAACGTACTCTCAAACCTGTCACCATATTAATTCCTTGGATATTAATTTACAACTGGAGCAAGCACCGTGAACTTGCACAAGGCCAGCCCCCCAATGTATTGTTTAATCACATGGTGTATAATCGTTAAATCAAACGTGATATAACAATGATTAAGAATATTGTTTGACAGTAATCGATCCACAGTGCAGGTTCTGGTTTTCGCTTGCTCTGATCCCAGGCTTAGCCCCTCTGATCATGTTCTAGACTTCCAACCTGGCGAAGCCTTCATGGTCCGCAATGTTGCTAACCTGGTTCCTGCATTTAACCAGATCTCAAGAACTGAATTCTGAAAAAAAATATTGTGTTTGTGTACGTTTAAAGGCTAGTTTTCTCAGGTAGCCATGCAAGTAATATACGCATCTAGCTAGCTAGAATTGTAGTCTGGCATGCACACAGTTGACACCCTGCATCTAGCTAGCTAGAACTGTAGTCTGGCATGCGCACAGTTGACACACTCTGAAGTTGGAGCACCTATATTGAATACGCTGTGCTAGCTACTGGAGGTAAAGTTACGTTTAACTTTTTTTTTATTCGATAAATCTCTTTTTTTTTGGACATTATTATTTTAATTGTTTTAAATTTTTATAAGATAAATGTTCTTGGCTTGAACTGGAGACCTGCAATGCGGATCTTAGGTATTTTGTCAACACGCCATGTTTTTTAGAGACTAAATTTACATTACACTTCTTAGGGATTATATTTTAAACGAGTAAAATTCTAGTTGTTTTAAATTCAACAATATAAATTTCAAGTTTTACGCTATGTTTTTTAGAGACTAAATTTAATTACACTTTTTAGGGATTATATTTTAAACTAGTAAAATTCTAGTTATTTTAAATTTTTATAAAATAAATAGCAATATAAATTTCAAGTTTTTTGTCATGTCCCGCTTATCGAGGATTAAATTTACGCTAAATACTTGCAGTATTCTCCCTATCCATCAAATGTGTTGGAATTTCAATATCTTGGTCATTGGACAGTCATTGTGGTGGGATAGAGAGGCTCATGTCTCTTCGGGGGTATGGTTTCCAATGAAAAGGGAGTTAACATCATTGGATCCATGGCACCAAAATGGCAAGATTAAGCAGGAAAACAATGTAAATAAACTACTCCTTTAGTGTATGGTGTGTACAAGACTCAAAAGGATGGAGAGAATCTTGGGGGGAAAGAAGCCAAGACCAACTGCGATCATTACAACTTTAGAAACCTAACCCCCCAGCCTTTTCTCCTCTTGCATGACTAATTTCTGCCACAACGAGCGTGCTGTTGAAAGTAGAAGAAAAATACAGGACGATAGATGTGAAAAGAATGGGAAAGCAGTTCCTTTAGGGGTGGAGGGGAACCTTCAAAACCTAGCAGGGCAAAATTTCCTGAGAATTATTATCTAGTCTGTCTGAGAATATGTGGATATAAAACATTCATTTTTTTTATTATTTCACAGGAAAAAGGTCCCATTAACAATTAATAATTAACATTAAAAATTGATTAAAAAAAAGAAGACACAAAAAATAATAATTTGAGTTGATTATGATTTACCTTCGAAAACCCACAACTCATGTCATAAGATACAGACAAACTCATAGAAAACCAACCATAGCATAGCACATTACGAAGTTTATTTTTCAATTAATCTAACATTAAAGGATAAATTTTTGAAAAAAAAACAATTGGAAAAACAATTTATTTTTGAGTTAATTAAATTAACATGTAAAACTTGTGATCTAAGTTATAAGATTAAGCTAATTTTATAAAATAATAAATTAAAAATATTATAAGTTTTAATTTTGAATAAATCTATTATTGAAAGATAAAATTGTGACGAGAGTAAAGTAAAATCTTCTTTTCCAGTAAGTCTTTTTGGCACTAATACTGTGTTTATGATTGAAACATCACTTTTCAAATAACATTTGATCTTTTATGGTAATATTATCAATTAATTTATATAAATATAATTTTTAGAATTATATAAACATAATTAAATAAAAACAGGTTGCGCAATCAGGTTAGCTCACACTCCTCTGTGTGTGAATTTGGTGCGGCCCTTGCCTGGGTGGCTCGCCAAGGATTCTTCATTGTCTTGTTGCAATCTGAAAGAATAACATCAGAGACCTTCCATAAGTATTACCTATCATATTGTCCCCCACTAATTCTGCTATTTTTCAATGCGAAATTCAACAGCTCAGTGATTATATGGAACACCAACAGCAAGGAAAAGCAAAAAAGCTGAAGAAACGGTGACGTACTCTCTTCAAATGATGCTCACCATCTCGTCAACAGCCAGATAATGCACCTCGCTGTCATTGGTATATGGCTCTAATCTTCTGCCAGGAAATTCCTAGTCCTTTTAATTATTGAAGCATTTTCAGGAATCTGGCAGCTGCTTTCTGTCCAAATCCACAGTACCTCCTCCATTTATCGGCTATATTCCCCACCTGCGAAACTTTCTTGTAGCTAGCTATCCGAAATTCCCCCAATTCATTTGATGGATAGCGAGAATACTGCAAGTGTTTAGCGTATGAAGTGTGATGTGTTAGCGACAGGCTTGAGATCTGTATTGCTGTTTATCTTGTAAGAATATAGAACAACTAAAATATAGTATTTTCTCACTTTGCACGGCTACCTATAATCATGTTTTTATATAGGATTAAGGATAGGATGGGGTGTGCGGTTATTGTTTTATTTTATATTGTCTACCATCCATTGTAATGTTAGGGTGTTATGACTATCACTCAATCCTTACCATGCCTATTATATGTTATCTTTTCCTAGTTATATACTTAATCACTTAAGTTCTTTTTTAATCTTGTTTTATTTGCTTAGGTTTTCTAAAGGATGATGTTGCGCATAAGATATTTGGTTCTTGTAAAAGATTGATATCACGTAGGAATCTTTGGGATTTCAAAGTTATTTTCAATATAAAAACCATTTTATGCAAGTTAAAACAAATTTGTTCTGAAACATTTCAAGCACTGTTTATAGATTTGGTTCTTATAAAAGATTGATATTACATAAGAATCTTTGAGATTTCAAAGTTATTTCCAGTATAAAAACCATTTTATGCAACTTAAAACAAATTTTTTCTGAAACATTTGAAGCAACGTTTATAAATAAAGTTTTATAAAGATTGAATTTAAGATTTTGGTGTGGGTTTCTTTTCCTTAATAATGGTCACCTTATATTTTCTTGATTTGTTAATCCGATGATGTAAGTTTTAACTTGAGAGTTTTAGAGAGAAAAAAAAAATCTTTAAAGCTTTCATTTTACTTGTATGAATAATAAAACATAACTATTGTCTTTTAAAAATTTACCCGGGAGAAAAATGCTTACCAACCCATATTACTTTGTTTTATGATAAAGGACTTTGTGATGCATGTAATGTGACTTTCATTTTTGCCTATGAAATAAAATGATATTTGTAGGCTCAAAAGATGTTTAAAGAGTTTTAGGAATAAAGATCACTTAGTTTATTTCCAAGCTTTTCTTTATTTTGGTTGATGACCTGCTAGACCTTTGAATTTATCCTATAAAATGATCTTGTTATGCCTCTAGTGTTGGGCTTGGATTATTTACCTTTATTTTTTTTTTCGGTTTTAAGCATTATCATTATCCCTATCATTTTTCTTTGCACAACATACTCAATCTCATTGAATATTTGAATCTCTACATGACCCTCACTTTTATTTAGGTACTTTTGGTCTTTTCATCGATCATTGTATAAACTTCAATCTTTTCTTGGATATCGTTTGTTTGACATGTTTTTGTTATGATAAAGTAAACAATCCATGCTAATTTGTTTTAAACTACAATCTTATTATCGTAAACTAAACATTTTTTTTATTAGTCTAATATATTTATAAATTTTGATTTACATTAATTTGACCAAACTTAACAAAATCTAGATGACTATATAATATTTTGCTTTCAAAGTTGATGTGTGATGACCCTTGATTAGATTTCTATTTTTAAAAGGATGCATCTACACATAAAAGAGTACATTACCCATAGAAGTATATGTATAAGATACCGAACTTACATATCTTATAATATCAATTGTCATTTTTAAATAAATTATCAATTAATTATATAATTATAAACATATTTTCTAACTTACTTTTTTATCTCGTTTTTCTTCCACGCTTTCTCCAAGATGTATTATTCAGCCTCCAAGTTATATTATTTGTATGGAATTTCTCCACCTGCTACAGAGTTTGATATATATATAATACCAAAAGTAAATGAGATAATCATAAATAAATAAGCATTATTAACAAATCCAAAAAAATTAAATGTCAAAAAATGAATTTATGGGCTTAATAAGATGAAAATATCATTTAGTTAGAACACATAAAAAAAATATAACAATGTATTTATAAATTAAAATTCAAAAACCCCAAAAACATAGATATATTAAAATGTGTATTATTATTATTATTATTATTATTATTATTATTATTATTATTATTTTGTATACATATTATAATTAGGTTTTTGGCCCTTGAAAAATAAGTACAAATTAAACTTAGGTTAATACTATAAAATCTATTTTATATGAAGATTTAGCATTTTGTAATATGCAACTACAATAATTCAATTATTTGTTATTCTCTCTCTCTCTCTCTCTCTTTTAATTTTACTTGCTTGAGATTTTCCTTAAGATGATTAGTTAGTTTACATAAAAGTTAATTTGCATCATAACCCTTTTGATGTAGGGTAATGCTTATTGTGATTATGATTATGGTCACCTTTTTTTTTTTTGCCTTCTTATTCTCTAATTTTTTTTTTATAAATTTGATCTTCATTTTTTTTTTAACTTTACCGTTGAATTCAAAGTGCATTGATATTTAAGGTTTAGCCCTCAAAAGTTGGATTTATAATTTTAATTCTTAGCTCTTTTATATAATTTTAATTTGTTTTGGATTATTTTGTTAATTTCCCCTTATTTTCTTTTCAATCTTGTCATTTAATTTAAAATCTTAGGTTGTCCTCTCAATTTTTGTTTTCAAATTAGATCCTTATTCTCTTAATCACTATTTTGTTTTAATATTTTTTTATTATTTATTTTCTTTATTTTGTTATTTGATTTATTGAAAACCTGTATACATGGTGTTTCTTATAGTTTTAAACCCAACGTAAGAGTTAATCTAAGACATGTATTAGGTTAGGTAGGTTGACTCCAGTTAACCTAAGCCATCCAAATCTTTTTATCTTATAATAAATTTAAATGGCATCATTTTGAAAAAATAATGAAGGAAAATAACTAATGGTTTTTTACCCAATTTTGACAAGGCTTGCCTCAGGTTGGCCAGGTCACAAAAATCCAGATTTTTAAGTGTTTTACTGTAGGTCAATTATCCATATATTTATTTTGAAACTTGGGCTAACTTAAACCTTGGGTCACTTAGTCAAAAGTCAACCCATAAGGTTGAGCTGAGTTTAAAAATGATATTTTTTTATACATGGTACTTTTATTTTGGTCACTAACTTAGACCATGAATTTGAAAAGTAAATATGTGTTGACATTTTAAAGTGTTTATTTTTAAAATTGAATGTTATAATATTTCTCAAATTACTTATGATTAGGTGACCTATGTATTTTATTAGATCACTTTTTTTTTTTTTTTGTATATCTTATTCGGCTTAGGCTTGCTCGTTAATCATGTCGACATCACTTGTATCGATTGATTAACGTTTGGATTCTTAAAAAATAACCATTGTTGTTTAATTTTAATTTTACATATATGATGTCAATTTGTAGATTTGTTTTCTTCTTCAAGATATTTTATTATTTTTTTATATTATAAGAAATGCAGCCCGCCTCCAAAAAGCTAATTAAAACCAGTTATCTAGTTAATCATTATCCTATGCTGAGTACTTTCGACCTCAATTTCAGTTAATTATTTTAATAGTTTCACTAGGGAAGAAAAATCTATACGATGCCCGAGCTACCATCAACTTTGAAAGTTTCGAAGGTCTGGATTTGCCTGATTTCTCAAAAAGCCATGCTCTCTCATGAGGTACGGCCATAAAAGATGGATGACTACTTATCACCTCATGCATGCTTATTTGTTTGTTGAAGGCATGCGTGTGTTTGCGATGAATTGCTGAAAATCCTGAAACCTCCCTTCAAGATATCGAATATACAAGGGAGAACTTGCATGAATATGTCAAGTAATTACAGGAAAAGCCAGAAAAACACCATTTATTAAAAGAGTTATATATATATATAGAGAGAGAGAGAGAAACAAAGCTTTACATGGCATCCCAAAAGAGATCAAGAGACTGGTCTAGAAATTCCATTAGATTAGGGGCACACGAGTATGGGTCCCAAAAATTGTCATAGCAATCACCGATCAATACAGGCTCTTCCAAGCTAGTGGTTTCCCTGACTTTTTCAGAACTGTCTTCTATCACGTTGTGGATTTCAGCTTCACCTTTATGGCATGAAATTGATCCATCATTTGACTTTGCTTCGGTTCTGGAATTGGCCCCTAACTCCTTGGAAGATTTTGATGAAGAAGCATTCATTTTACATTTTCTCTGTTTAATCCCAAGTTTTTTGCTCAAATGAGTGTTCCAATGATTCTTCACTTGATTATCAGTCCTTCCCGGAACTCGACCAGCGATTAAAGACCACCTAAAAATAACAAATCAAAGTGTAAGAATATATATATTTCGCATAATCATAGAAAGTAAATTATCACAATGAGTTAAAGGGCTGCGTCTAAATTTAACGTGCAGTAATGAAGAAGATAATTGGTTGTACTTCAAAAGATATAGCAGCTAGGTACATGGGAAATGTTGCTTAAAGTTAAAAATGATTTTGACAAGCAAGTACTCGAGCCTGAGACTTTGAAGGGAGTAAACCCTCAAATCCCAAGCAGCATCCGCTGCATTAACAGCTCAGGGATTCCGGCAACAAAAGATGGTGATCTCCGGCCAAGTAAGAAATAAAAGCCATAGATTACAGGCACCGGTAAAGGAATAGCTAGGAAACCTTGATATAACCGTGTTAAGACCAAGAATTTTATCAGACTTAAACAAATACTAGCTGAGAAAATGAGATAGAAATTTTAACCAAGTATTCTAATGCATGCTAGAATTTATATAACCGTATGAAGAGAAGGGAAACCTATTGCCAAGAAGCTTATGGAGCCTGATGATAAGGTCATCTTCTTCTTCAGAGAAAACGCCGCGCTTAACACTAGGGCTCAGATAATTCATCCATCTTAACCTGCAGCTTTTGCCACATCGCTTGAGACCTGAATCGCAATATTCAAACACAATCAAATCCTCTAATTAACCGATGAAAAGAGCCATGCTAATCAAAAAGAAAAATCCCAACCTGTGAGTTTTGGAATACGATTCCATTTCCCTTTGCCATGCACCTTTACGTGATCCATTAATATTCTATCCTCCTCTACTGTCCACAACCCTTTTCTATACTCGCCATTCCCAGCAGCTCCTCCTTGCATTGTTGTCGCAGCGAGATGTTGCAGTAAATGGTGGGATATGAACGTTAACAGAACCCCTTTTGGAAAGACTTGGTGGCTCGAAAGCTGGCTTGAAATCAGAAATAGAGCTCGTCTAGTTTATATAATATGGAGGATATTCATTAAAGGGAAGGTATTTATATACTAGTCGTAGTCGATGGATAGATAAAGAGTGTGTGACTATGGATGTGGCCACCGGCTGCTCCCCAAATTATTGCTGATTCGTTTACCTTGTGTTTTTCTTCTTCTTTTCAAAGACAGCATTTTGAATTAAATTTTATATATTACCTGTACGAAGTTCACTATCAATGATAGTCTCTTCGGCCAGTAGCAACGATATGGGCTTTTGTTCGTTACATAAACGATAACACATAATAAATTTTTGGGCCATTTTAATTGTCAGGCCAGCTTCGATCCGCCAGTCACCTCACTTTCACAGGTAAAACTCGCAAATAATTACCATGTGAGCAGATGCTAGGGGTAAGTTTTTTCTCTCGAATTTCTACCTCGTGGTGTTTGCCCACAGCCAAGTCTTTTTTTTTTTGTTTTAATATAAGCAATGTACCCATTAGACAACCATAAAGCATGCGTTATGCCACGGGCCAACACATCAGTATCGTTCATATTGTTCCCCACACATCCATCGCAGTGTCCACAGCACCTAATTTCTCTTGTTGCTATGCATCAAGTGGTGCCAAATCATGTTAACAAGGCTGGGCTACTCAATTAAAATCCACTGACTCAACCACCAAGCTTACATGCATGCATGGCCACTCTTATGCAATACTTATCCACTGAGCTTGAACGTTAGGTTTTTTTCTCTTGGTAACGTTACAAATACACGAATCAAATAGCTATCAGAATGATAGGTCTTCTCTTGTTCAATTCAAAACAATCTAGTGGTTTATATAAGCCTTACAAAAAAGATACGATTGCATCATAACAATCCATGTATTACATGGTAAACATTTAAGGAAACCAGTTAGATCGCTACCTGCATGTCCCAAATAATAGAAATTATTAACTAAAAACCATTACAAACAAACAAAACAATGGTAGTTCTTCTCTTATTAAACTCAATGCAAATTGGAGGCTTATATAAGCCTTACAAAGAGATAAGATTGCAACATAGCAACTCATGTATTATGAGGTGAACATTTAAGGAAATTAGTTAATTTTTTTCTTTGGATTTGAGGAAACTTTACCCCTTAAAAAGTGTATTTTGTGGGTCTAGAAGACGGAGTAAAATCCCAACTGCTCTAAATTCTTACAAGAGATGCACGCACTGACTCGAACTCGAGACTTGTTATGCAGATCTCAAATCTCTTACTATCACGTCACGCTTCTTTAAAATGAAATTAGTTAAATCGTTAATTGCATGTCCCAAATAATAATAATAATAACTGAATGAGATTTATTAGTTTCAACAGTAACTCTTACCATCTCTAATACCTAACAGGGACATTGTCGTGTTTATTGAGGTCAACACAAATAAAAGACTAAAGATTGGCTTCTCATCCTTACCTTGCACCACTGACTATTTTGCAGTTGGATCAACCCTACCAAATTTTTTCTTCATCTTTTCCTCGGATTTTAAGGAGATTGCAACATATCCCTCTCTAGGAGCTACCTTAAAATCTTGGTACTTATGTTTTCTTTGTTTTGTATATTTCTTTATGATAAATATAAAATAAAATAACAAACCAAGGATTGCAATGATGAGCATGGAAGAAAAAGAGACCAAAATGATGGAGAATCAAATACGGTAATAATAGTTTATATAAATGAGGAAAATAAAAATAAATATGGGATCAAATAAAACTGAAAACTTTATGGCTTTAATGAGGATATATATTGGTGATCTTGCGCATGAAGAGAATGAAATTAATTTTTTTTTACCATAAAATTCTAATTAGATATCCTTATCCAATAAGATAAGAATATTAAAATCTTTCAATTTTACAGTTTTGAAAGGAAACCTGATACTATAAAGGCTTAAAGAACATCTGAGATATATGATAAAATCCTAGCCTGAGTAAAAAATCATACAGAAAGAAGTTAAATTGCAATATATATGTTCTTCCTATATGAGTTTTTCAAGGAGAGTATTATTATATATATATATATATATATATATAAGATAGTTATGCAAGGATTTGCTTAGGAAATTTTCATGATGGGATGATTATTTCTTCGCTGATTAGACTATTTAAATCTCATTACATATATTTTTAAGTATTATTACCATTTTTAATATTTATTTTACAACCATCTTTTTTCCTCTTCAGTTCAAATAAAGTTTTGGGTCTCTAGATTTAGAAAGTCTTCAACTTTGGTGTTCACTTTATACCAATCATATGCCATTTTGATTTTATTTTCTAAGTGTCTACAATATAGGTTCGTTGGTCATATATATTGGTTTTTTTAGAAAGTCATTTTCTTTCAAATCCACCACCCCCACCCCCACCCTATATATTGCCATAACTAGATCAAAACAATTAGCAACCAAAAACCCAGAACTTCAGCCATCAAATCCACCCATGAGCACCCAGATTACAAGCAACACAGTAGCGACAAGAGTAACTAGCAAAACCATTGCATGCGGCAGTAATAACATCTAGTAGTGAAAAATAAAAATAAAACAGCCACTAGAACTGCAAAACTCCAGTTTTTTGTCCCCCGTATGACCACCTAAACTACTGTACCCAAAATCAGTAAAACCACCCTATCTCAATGTTAGGCATGGTTTCTTCTCCATAAATGTATTTAGCATTAAATAACCTGCAATTTTCAAGCATACCCTCCTTATAACAAGGCCGACCTGTTCTTACCTCTCCTAGATTATCATGTTCCAGGTCATGGTGAAGTGGAACTTGTTATATGCATTGTTAAGATTGATTGTTTTAACAATTAGAAATACTTTATGTTTAATGATTTAAAATGTGTTAATTTTAAGGGGGTGTTTTTGCTTCTGAAAAAAAAAAGATTTTTTTAATTTAAAATTAATTTTTTTGATTTTTTCAGATCATTTTTATTATCTTATTATCGTGTTATTTTTCTAAATACTTTTTTTAGCTACGTTATTTATTTATTTTTTCAAACCATGCTGAAAATACTCTATGGGTGGGGGTCTCTTTCCCGCAAATTTGGACAAGACACGATGACACTGTTTTTGTTGCAGAAGTCCTGGCCGATCAATTCCCGATCCATATAAACACAATTTCAGTGTAGCAGCGTGCAGTCCCACGTCTATATTTCCTTCTTTTACGTCAACATTAGCTTGTGGTGATTGCTTTGCTGTCCTGGACCTGGTACGCACGCGGTAATCTACGAGCAATGCGTTTTTAGGCTCCACTGTAACATTGCAGTATAAGAGAATCAACAATTACGAAAATCAAAATGCTAAAAAATTAATCATGCTATGTATCTGTGATGGGCAAGCACGTGATTACCATGCACGGACTTCAATGTAAATCTGGGTTTTGGAAAGGTTACCATTGCAGAATCAGAAGCTAAGAAATCCAGAGAAAGTTGATACTGAGGCTTCTCTGATGTGTTGGAGATTGATAAGGGTCCTTGTGTCTGCGCTGCACTGACCTGAATAGACCAGTGAGTGATTCATGGGAAATGGTAAGCCTAAACTGTAATAAGAAGACAGAATATGCATTTATGGATTGGAGCATTGACCCAGGGAGGCCATGTTGCTCATTAAATACAAGACACTTATTTTCAAGAAATGGGCCACCCTCCATTTAATCTGTTCGTTTTTTTCCTGGAAAGAGCTGGACCATCGCTCCATTATGTGGAAATTGTTGGAACTTGGAACACCAACCTTTGTCTTAGTGCTCTGGATTACCGACCTACTTGACGCCCTCATCTCTCTAATTATTGTTTGAAAGGTTGACGGAGAAAATGAGAAGACGGTGGATTGAGGGAAGAACCTTAGCTTTCCCAGCTTTTGATTTCTACAGGATATCAGCAGTGTCAGCCTGCGTTCTGTTGAATCTACAAATAGGAAATATGCACTTTGAATATATTATATAATCATGTATTTAGATGCATTCAATAATAAATTTATGATAATATATTATATTTACTAAAGAATAATAATAATAATAATAATAATAAATATATCTTATATTTAACTTTCTAATTATGTATCATTAATATCAAAAGTAATAATAAATATAGATTAAGATGAATTTGAATAAATTCAAATAAACTTGAAATAATGATGAGTGAATATAATAAGAGAGGAATGTAAGAATGTATCTAGACATTCACATATCCAATTTATAATTTTATAATAGAATCACAATGTTTTAAGGAACTTTTATTATTAATTATGTTTATAGTATAGTAGTTGAGTTTTGAATTATGTATACCAATATCATTCTTCAATGAAGCCCTTTTTCTAAATTAAATTAACTAAATTACAAATTATTGTATTTTTTTTTTCTAAAATAGAGAGTAATCTAAGAATTCATGTACCGAGGATATAAAATGTATTTTTTTTATTCATTAACATAATTTATTCTCTTTTGGTTAATCTATCACATGGTTTAATTAGAAACTCGAGAGCTACACATAGAACTAAGTTAACACATTTCAAAAATTGAATCGAATCACTTGATTAAATTTTATGATGTTATTAAAAAATCTTTTTTTTTTAATATTAATTTACAATTTTAAAAACATTATTTTGATCAATGCTCGGAAAATTGACTTAGTGTAGAAACTATTTACGTAGCAGCCATCAAGTCTGGATTCCCCTGTAGCACAAACAAGCCACGCTCGTATACTGTATACGAGTCAGAAAATCGGCATGCAGGTGCAGTGATAAATACAATGGCCATTTAAGAGGCCTGGAATAAATTAAGTTAATACAACAAATATTGTACCAGAAATCAAATCATACACCACCCTCAGTACGAAACCCTTCCTTCGAGGTTTCACGAGCTGATTACTTTTGAGTTCTTGTGTGTTGACCATTGCATGTATTCATTAATAGCTGGTAGCAAAACCCTACACTTAATAAATTCAGCTGTCGATTATTTCAGGAAAAGTGGCTAAAACATTTTGGTGATTTGATTGAGTCGACTTCCAAACAGATTCAATTAACATCAAAGTATTAATATGCTTGAATTCTGTCGATCAGAGGACCCAGGAAACCCTAGATGCACACAGCACATTTGAGACTATAAATATATATATTCTTTATTCTTAGTACCATGCCTTCATAGACATTTTACAGACTTGTAATAAATGATAATTAACAGACAGAGTGACTATTTGTTTTCCAAATAAATTACGGATCTTGAAATATGCATAACCTAAGTCTTTTCTCCTGAGTCTTTTTCTTTAATATTTTCTTTGGTTCGAGTGTGAGTGTGCCTTCTTCCATCATTATATGTAGTCTAAGGGTAGGGTTAATCCGAGTTCCAATCTTCTTTTTGAGCCAGGAGATGTTAAAAACAAGGCAAATCTTAGAGTTTTTGGGTAGATAAAGTTTACATGCAACTTCTCTCATTTTTTTAATGCTCCGGAATGGCCTGAAGTACCTTGAAGAAAGCTTTAAGCTTTTTTTCACTGTGACCGTCATTTGTCTACAAGGTCTTAACCTTAAATAGACCTAATCATCCACACTGTAATCCCACTGTGTTCTCTTTTTATCTGTATATAACTTTTTTCTTGTTTAAGTTTGTTGCAGGTCTCCTGGGCTAAGGTTAGGATTAAATCTCGACTCCTGATCTTGTTTTCAATCATTTATATTGTCGTGGTCCTAGGCTCATAGGGTAGGAGTCATGAGGGCTTTTATCTGTAAAATATTTCAAAGGGAGTGAACCCTGTGGAGGAATGCTCTGAAGTATTGCAGGTCTACTCAACTAGACGCAACCAACTAGGCCAGTCCTGGGGTCTGTCCCTAGTAAAATATCTAAGGTAACCTTTTAATCATTTATTCATTATCTTTGTTTGTCTGTCTCAATTTGAGGGTGATATATTGAACTCGTTAGCAGCTTGGTTAGATCCTATAAATAAAAAATCAATGATTAAAATAAAAAGACATGTAAAGTTAATGTTGCTTTTGAAATTCTGACGGGAATATAATTACATAAAATTAAAAATTTAAAACCAATTAGAGATGCAATTAGAGCAATTACAAATTAAAGGATCGAATCATACTTTTATCTTCCCAAAATCACTTGAAATCTGTAGCGTGCCTGCACTATTCAGTCACCTGAGCCTGAACAGTGCAGGGCACGCTTCTGCAAGTTTAGAGGCGGCAACCCATCACTGCACATAATGTGCAGTCGAATGGTTGCCTCCTTCTCTTATAAATGACACCGTTCGCAGCATGCAAGGAGAGAGAAAAAACATTGACAAAATAGGGGAGGCTGAGGACAGATGAGAAATTTATGTAACAAATTACATTAAAAAAAGCATTGAGAATCACTCTTCATAATCCTCGTCTCCGGTAGATTCATCCATCTCTCTCGATCGACCCTCTCTCTTTTTCTAAAAACCAGGAGTTACACCTCCTTCTCTCCCTTTCGATCAGCAGCTCCGCCCACCATCTTCAACCACCTAACACCACCCTATTATCACCAGCAGCTCCCCCTCCAACCGGCGACCCAACCACGGTCTCAAGCGAAGGTAGTAGCAGTAACAGTTGCTACAACATATGCCAACCAGCTTTCTACGCTTCCTACGGCCACCACAGGCCATCATTTTTGACGTCATCATGACAGGAAAAACCATCTCTACCTCCTCTACCCAATAATATTAACAGGCAAACCGTTCTTCGCTTTCCAAAAAATCTCATTTTACTATTCATCGTCTTTTATATGCAGCCTCCACTAACTATTCACTGCATGTAAATAGTAAGCTGACCACCTAAATAAGACGAGCTTCCAGCTCAAGGTGGGGTGGGCTGACAGCCTAGTCCACTAGGGTGGGGCAACCAGTCCACCAAAAAAGAAGTAAAAAAATTAAAAAAAAATACAAAAATTGCATAAAAAATAAATATTTTTTTAGAAAAAATATATCTAGAACAAAAATATGTTGTTTTCATGCATACGGCCAATATACTAATATATTTTGAACATTATTTTTTTAAAATATATTATTCGGAGTTTACAGAAAAATATGTTTTAACATGTATTTTGTAAACACAAAAATTGTTTTTTCTTATATTTTTTTTATTTTTACAACATGTTTGTAAAATCCAAAGGGTATTGGCCAATATTAAAAAAATATCAAAATCTTATTTTTGAAGATTCATATTATTCATTGTTAATATTTGGGTACAGAAATCCTAAAGGAGTTAAAATCCAAAATATTAGTGGGGATAATTTGCTATTATTCATTGTTGATATTTTGGTAAAGAAGTTCTAAAGAGGTTAATATCCAAAATACTAACGGGGATAATTTGTTGTTATTTACTGTTAATATTTGGATAATGAAACCTTAAAATGGTAAATATCCAAAATATTTTTACAAGAATAATACGTAATCATCATTTAACCAACAAATGCTTGAAAGACCAATACCATATCAATTATAAGGCAAACCAAAATACCAGTCAACTTACCTTAGGCAGGGTGTACGAGGAGTACTAAAATCTTCCATCTAGTCTCTTGTCTTAGAATCTTTGAAATACCAGTTTAGCCTTCTTAGTAACCAAAATACTAGGAGGTGACTCATTTTTTCACAAAATAAAGATAAAACATTGTCACGATTTTCTCGCTGACGAGGATAGTCGTCGTGATGCCGCGCTCTCGTAAAGGGTGCGATAGAAATGGATGGATGAGTAATTGCTGCAATTAGGGATCTTGGTTGTATATTTGATGGAGTCTTTCCCACCAATTAACAGAAATTACGTTGATAGCCTTGGCTTCTTCATATCTAAGTCAGACTCCTCTAGTTTTTAATTGTTCTCCTGCTCTGGCATCTGGAGATCGCGTTTGCTACCTTATTCCCTACTACTTTTGAGTATTTTTTATATTGACCACTGAATTTATCCATTAATTGCTGGTAGCAAAACCCTAAACTAATAAATCAGCTGTCAATTATTTCACGAAAAGTGGCTAAAAAGTTTTTGGCGATTTGATTGAATCAACTTCCAAACAGATTCAAAACAAAACCCAACCTCCCTACAGGCCAGTGGGTTTAACAGTAGAATGTAGTTGCACGGCCAGGCTCACGCAGGGCGCAAAGAATGTTCTGGAGTGACCGGATCCAGTTGAAGCTGGAGCTAAACTGCTAGGTCAGGATAGAACCAAATTTACAGAACATGTTCGTTTGTTATGTTGACATAGAACACTACTGCAGCATGATATGGTCAGAGTGAGAGATTAGACAAGGAGGTTTGATGGTCGAAACAAGACAATTTACAAGTTGTAATGAATTCTTGACAGAGAAGAGGGGGCCTGTGCATTGTAAATATGGGATGCATTATCAATTATCACCTTAAAGCAAGAACCAGCTCAGGGCTTCTTCTTCTTCTTCTTCTGTTTTTTTATTTTTCTCCTCCTATAATACTGGCAGTGCAACACAAGAGATGAAAGATATCCTCCATAGATCCCTTTTCCATCATGTTCTGTGCTTTGTCTTTACCCCCCAAGACAATCTCAGTAATTTAAGGTTTGCAGGGAGGTGGAGAAAGCATATTTTTACGTGCATCGCTTGGTCTTTTGTTTGCTAAAAACCTCTATTTCTCAAGGTCATATCTCGTCCACAGAATTTTCAGTCGGTCAGAACCCTAAAGCCAGAAACTGGCACCGAATTGTTCTGAGTTTTTCTTTTCTTTTTTGGGGTCCCTAGCACTGTTGAAAATAATAATAGAGTAACACAGTTTAAAAATATTTGGAATATAGCATAGTTTCCTGAGTTTGTAATTGCTCTATGCTACATTCGTTTCTCAAATATATTAACTACAGCTTTTATTTTGCATTTAACATCCATATAATGTTAGGATATTAATAAATTAGGATTGCATTTTGTTATGCTGTTTTGTTTGATAGAATATTTGATAATTTATAAATATTATGTTTTCATAATAATATTACTGTTAACCCCGACAATGATATCAATTATAATAGAGAAAGTCATGAGTTTTATAATTAATTATATGTGCTCATACATATATATTACATATAGTTAGAGGTATTATTTGCATGAGTATTATTGGCAATACAATACCATTGTTCTTCCTGACCCTACTTGAAATTAACATGTTTAAAAAAGAGAACATAGATTTCTAGATGTCTAGTATTTATTTAGGTTTAATTATTTTAAATTCTTTTATTGTTATAATTAATAGAATTTTATATACCAACTTAAATTTATCAATGTTGATTAATATAGCTCTGGTTATGAAAGCATATTTAAATAAGACATCCAAAGAGTTAGGGTAATAATATGTTTGACATTGTCACTTAGAGGTCATCATCCATTGGATCAACGTAATAATAAAATAAAATAAATTCTAATCAATATATTATTTATATAGATTTAATGTAAAAAAAAATATATTAACTTTGCAATTTGTCATGTCAGATTATATGAGGCTAAACAATTTACAGTAAATCTCACTCATATCCATGAGTTCTACTGAATGAGTTGGATGCATAGTAGCAACATTATGTATGTGTTATAAATGCATTGATTTTTTTTTTGTTATTTGTACATATATTATTTAGTTTTGATTTATTAGTTAATATGAATCTTTCATATGTTATGATAGGTTATATAAATGTCATATACAAAGGATTTGATACTTTTAGCTATACTTGTACCTCATGAGGGATCTGACCTTTAGTTAGCACAAGTCTCACAGCATTACTTTAATATTGTTAGATGTATTGTCTAGATAGGGTAATACTATATTTTTTACTATTAGAGCATGTCTCAAATTATATTGATATCGGTAATGATCTATATAGTATTAGTTGTCAGGATAAGCACGATTTATACATCTTACCTAGATCTTTGGGATGTCAAAAGAAATCATGTTTTTTAGGAGCTATATTTGATGATTGAGGTAAATGCCTATATAAGATGATTTATGTCCATTATATGTTGTTTTATTACATCGACAAAGTCATGTTTCCTGAGGTATTCATGTAATCTAATGCATTACATGCTTTTATACCCGAGACATAATCTAATGTTATTTTACATGCAATATTTATTAAATATTATTGATGCTATTATGGATGATGGATACTAATTGTGTTTTAATGCATGTATATATACTCATGACTTGGTATTTAAGGCTTGAAAAACAACAATAGTTATCCATGAAGGTGCTAATGATATGAGATGTATTATGGCTAACAATACTATCAATTTAGGCCATTGTGAACTTCAAGACATTGGGGAGGTTGAGTGTCTTAAAGTGATATTTATGGAAGATGAGATTGCTTATTGTTGGAGTGTTGGGTAAGTTTGTCTACAAACACCTTAGATCCTTCTATAGATTGAAGTGATAATGGTTTTTCACACACCTACTTGGTTATCATGGACTTATCCTTGTATTGGAAGATCGAGTTGTAATGATACTTCATACCCATCCACAAGTGCATTTGACCTTTCTATGAGCTAAGACTATTAAATATAGTTACATGAATATATATATATATATATATATAACAAGTTTATTATTAATTAAATATTATGTTAATCACTAATCTAATTTAGTTATTTATGATTAAAGATGTTATGAGTGCTCATGTAATTCATGTTTCGATACCAAAAAACTAATTATTTGAATTATGCAAATTATAACTTTTTGGTAGAAAGTTAATGGCAGAAAACAAATGTTCTAGAATAAATTTCTTAGTTGAGTCACAATTAACATCAATAACTTAATTATAACAATTGACTTGTAGATAAAATAAAATATGATAATCATTTTATCATGTTATCGGCAACTATCATGTCACACATACTTATGACCAAAGTTATTGATACCGTTTCGTTTCGGCCGAAATGTTTCATTTCAGTCAAAAAAACGAGATAAAACGATGTCATTTTCGTCTCATTTTAAATACCGGTCCGTACCGGAAATACCGGTCAAATACCGGCCGAAACACCCCAAAAACACCTCGATCGTGCTGTTTCGGTCCAGGAAAAATAAATTTCCCGCTGCTCAGCTGCTGTTGGTCACATCTGATGTGACCATTCAATATATATATTCCCGCACTAGTGTGTGTGTGTGTGTGTGTGTGTGTGTGTGTGTGTGTGTGTATACACACACCATTTATATTGACAGTGCATATATATATAATATAATATAATATATTAATATTATATATATTGGCAGTATATATATATAATATAATATTATATATAAATATATACATTCGCACAGTACATGTATATATATATATATATATATATATATATATATATATATATATATATATAATATTGTTTATAAGATATATTGAAAATGCAAAAATAAAAATAATAAAAATTAAAAAATATATATTATAAAAAAATAAATTTGTTATCAATTTTGATTTTATAAAACATAAAACTATATTTTTTTTCTTTTTAAGTTTTTTCATATATATAATTAATTAATTATATATAAATAGTACAACCCCGAAACGGCACACCGAAACGCTCCGAAACCGAAACGTTTCGTATCAATAGAAAAAACGAAACAGCAACCGAAACGGTATCGATAACATTGCTTATGACAACTCAATCAAATATGCTCTATTCCTAAATATATTTTTTTTCTCATGAGTTTTATCTTTTTTTTACCGTGCCAATTTTTTTTTTTTTAAAAAAACTCCAAATTGTTCCGACACCATTTATGATCACAAGGTACGGTTTCAGACTTGTCAGACGAGCTCACGCCAGCAACTGCAGTGAAAGGGACCACACTGCATCTCAGATGGATCCAAAAGTCAAACCCTCCAAACCCAAGTCCCACCAGCTATACCAACCAGCGAACCCAATGGAAAATTTGGATTATCCAACCAGCGAACCCTGTGGAAACTTGGATTTTCCACTCAAGGCTCTTCAAGACAAAATAAACCATGCAACGAAAATGTGTTAAAAAAATTGTTGACAAGTTGCATAAACATTACCAGCTCAAATAATTAACGAAAATGATCAAAGTTCAGTGCCTCGACATATGCAGTTACAAAATGTTGACTTATAAAAGCACTTGGAGAGAATCAATCCGAATCCTCAGCTTAAAATCCCGTGCATCTTTTAAAGCCGAAGGTAAATGGGCAAATATCTTAGAAGTGTCACTTTCCTCCACGATAGTCCATGTACAATCAAGAATATAACCCTCCAAAACCATGAGTTGGTGACCATTATATTTTGGTCTTCAAAATTCTACGTACATGAACTTGCCCCTCCCAGTTAATTAATGTGGTGGATCCAAGAGACAATGCTTGCAGTTCTTCAATCACCCTACAGTTGTTGAAGTTTTGATATATCGGGGAAATCGAAGGGGGAAAAAAGATTCAATCATAAAAGGGAAAAAATGAATCCAAGGACGACAGGACTAAGCATGTTGAATCATAATTGCAATGCACGTACCTGAATTTTCTGAAGCAATTTCTCTGCCATAATTTTCTGCTGTACTCCACTTAAAGACTCCGAATTCATGATTGCATTGGCAACAATAATAACTATTGATGGAGAATTAGAATTCACCTATAGTCATAAACGAAAAGAAAGAGGTAATATCATTAGAAGTTGATCTCGTCAAAAAAAAGGAAAACAGAGCAATCTTTGGGTCTTAAAAGTCGGTATACACGGCACGCATGCCTAAAGCAGAGAAGATTAGACTATGAAACAAAAGAATGAAAGGAACAGTGAGGGAAACAATAAAAAAATGGAAATAAATATAGCAACACTGCTCAAAAAATCATACCCAAACACGGCCATTTAAGCCGACTGCTATCTCAAAGGAGAGCTTCTTGCCAAGAGCCTCAAGAACCGGACATGTTGGTGAGCTCAAAAGCCTAAATATGAAAAACAATATCCATCATGAAACATAAATATGAAAGCTAGCAAATTAATTTCGTTATGCAGTAAAAATCTTAAGGCAGTGGCTTCAGTCTATTCAAAATTACAAGCGGAGATGTCTAACATTCTTGATAGACCAGTTGAACATTCAAACATGTAGCCATCTTTGAGGGCACCAAATTCTGCAGCTTTCCCACTGGCTATGAAACATAAACAAAAAATTTAGAAAGCTCAAGAGATAGTTTGCAATAATTCACAAAAGAAACCAAACAATAATATGACACAAGAACAAGCATGCTGATTAACCAACCATCAGTGCATGACAACTCAGGATTCATTCCAGGATTTGCCTTCACAACTCTAACATAAAGCAGGGTACCTGCCTGCTCCAAGAAGCATTGGTAAAACGAAACATTAGTAGTGTAATTTCAATTTGAAGTGTCCAGCCACAGTTTTTAGTTCATTTATGAATGTTAAAAGAAAGAAATAATCAAGAGCCAAAAGGCAGACATTGTTAAGGTAGTTGCAATTTGATGGTGAATTCTTAAATTGGTAAAATACTAGCCTCATTATGATATATATTTCCACACGTGTCATATTTCAAATTGCAGCAAATAAAGTTTCTTCATGATTAACTTCACTTTTACAGAATCCTCGTATTTCAATTTTTCCCCTATGGCAAGAAAAATTTAGGCTGCAGTCCATGCAATTAAAATAAGATGGGATTGTAAACTCAAACTTTTGATTTTTGAAAAGATAAAATCATTGCAAACTATTTGATATGATTTCCTTGCACAAGAGAAACTAAGGCATCGACCAAGTAAACAATGCCACTAATGGAAATATGACTTGAGGAGTATGAACCTCAAATTTGGGTATGTTTCTCCTGGTCCCTCCTTCAAATGCAAGCACAGGCAAAAAAGCCAAGGCAGGTCCTTTTATGTCGATAAGAAAGTTCTGCAAATTAAAAGTTAAGGCAAACATTTGGATCTAACAGTATATTACAATGCAAGATGAAGAAAAACACGAGAATTTAATATAGGAGAAAGCATGTACCAATTGTGAGAAGGACATGGAAAGCGTACAGAACAAGCATTTAACATAACAAATGGAAATAAATAAATAGAACAGATATAACCACTGGTGGCTCATAAACAAAACCATTGCAATGTTTTAAAGACAATACATGAAGTACACAAATAAGGAATATGTACATGCCTCAGCATTTAGTAATATACCTTCACTACAATGAATTCCAAATATCCAGTCACCGGTCTACTGTTATTGATCACAGAGAATAGCACAAGAAAGAAGATAGACTAGATCAGATCTTTCCTATCCATGCTTCCTTATGTCTTCCTAGCTAATTAAGAAAATCAACAAGTTATTTTGATTTATGCCACAGTTTGGTTCGGTCAATTTTGCTCATTAAAGATTATAACCTTTGTTAATACATGATAATATAAAGATACCAGACTCATTGAACTACATAAGCATGTAGTTAACATATATTAGATGTACACAACTGTCAATTAGTTAAACTGATTTTTAGCTTTAACGTTTAGCTCCTGGATTATACCCTATTCAATTGTATAGTTGACTTACCTAATATATGTATTCTGTAGAAATACCTCTTAGTGATATGTATAAAAACTATCCAGCCTAACTGTATTCCTCAATTTGGTGTCCTAACTTGTTTAATTGAATAGTCACATTGCTGATACTCTCTTACCACTTTTTTCCTTACAATCACTTCTATCAACCCTAGTTTTCCATGCCTTGCAAGCAAGCAACTATGTCAAACAGTGACAAGGTCCTTGTAAATTCAGATATCAAGATGCTTCTTGCTGTGACTATTCAAAAGAATTCCTCTCGAATTGGTATGATTTATTGTATTTGGTCTAAAATTCTAGAAATGCATATTGCTGGTAGGATGAAATTGGGAAGGGTTATATTACTAGAAAAAACAGTGATGAAATAGGGAGTACGCTTCTCAGCAAAGAATGTAAGGGATGCTAGAAGAAGCATGGCTATCCCTAGTGGATTAAGCTTAGCAAGCTGAGAGAAAAAATAGAAGTCGTCCCAGATTGTTGCTACTGACACATCTTAATCCTCTGGTTTCAATGTATCACAAGAGTCTTATAAAGGGGTAATTTTGGTTTAGCTCTTATTTCTTCTAATAATAACAAGCTACTGATTTAGGGGATACTGATCATATGACCCTTATTTGGTTCACTAATGTCTTCGCCTGTTTAGATTGCTAACAGGCTCTCAGGCTAATTACTGTAGTCAGGAATGTCTCACTTTCTCCCATACTCTTCATATCTTCTGTTTAACTTGCTCCTACTCTTTCTAACAATCTTCTCTCCATTATCCAAATTATCAAATGTCTAAATTGTTTTATAAACTTTTATTCTACTCATTGGGTTTCTCATAATCTCACGAAGACAATTAGCATTGGTAAGAAAAGAGACCTTTCTTAATTGGAGGGAGCTGGGGCATTACAATATGAGTCAAGCCAATAAGTAGAGAAAGAGAAGTATGGTTGGGAAACAATCTATTACGGCATTGTCAATTAGGTCATCCTTTATTTATCTATTTAGAACATTTATTTCCTAAGTTATTTTGTGATATTCTTGCTTCTAGCATACTATGTAAGCAGTACACATATGATAAAAAAATGTTATGTTCCATTTAAATTCAATTGTAATAAAATCTCATATCCCTTTACATGTGTTTATACTAATGTTTAAGGTCCTTTTTCTACCCCTTAGCTTCATGTCATTAATATTTTATTTCTTTTATTGATGATTGCATTAGGATAAGCTAAGTATATTTACAAAAATCTAAGAGTGGTGTTATCTATATTATTCCTCAATTTTACAAAATGACTATCACACAATTTCATAATAAAGCTCAAGTCTTTCATTTCAACAATGGTCATGAGTTTGTGAATCAATCTCATGCTGATTTCTTCAAGGCTCATGGCATCCTCCACCAGACACGCGTAAACACAGCACAAACAAAACATCATAGCAGAATATAAGAACCGGCATCTCAATATGCATGTTCCTAGACAATTATGGGCTAAAATTGTCATGACTATTGTCTTCCTCATAAATAGGATGCTTGCCATATTATTGACTATTAAATCCCTTTGATGATATTATCATAGTTCAACCATTATATTCTATTTACTCAATCGTTTTCCGAAGACTTTTTTGTTGTGTTAAGTCCACGTTCAATTTATTTGAAGGGATAAGATTGAAATAATCCAGGAAAATAAGTTGTATTTGAACCTAAAAAGGATAGAGATGAGATGTCAGCTTGCTCAACTGTTCCAAAAAGGTTATAAAAGGAACATAAATGTAATTGGCTAGGCTCCATCTCCTCATCCGAATGATATTATCATGTCATCAATTGACTCTTGAAACTCTTTGAAGATTGAATATGAGGTGCATGTCCTTCTATATTCCACCAACTCAAACTCACAAGTGCATGGTCAAGATCAGAGATATCCCTTTCATGATCATAAAGAGCCAGTTAGATTTGGATTTTTCAAATCATCTTTTAATTTCATTTATCCCATTTCTGACTTTCTCTTTTATCATAATTTGTCTAAGTCACTCTATCTTGCCCTCCACTTATCCTTTCCGTCTATTCCTAGTCATTTTTAGGAAGCTCTTAGGTATTACAAGTGGAAGTCTACCATGGTAGAGGAAAATATGGAATTCTACTTGGGAGATGGTTGAGTTACTTAGAAAAAGAAGGGAATGGGGTTTAATATATATGCCCTCCTCTAGAAGTATCAATCTAAAAAAAGCATTGCATGGAATGAAGCACTATTCAAGGGCTTGGTTAGGCAAGTTAGGCCACTTAGGAGTATAGTTTTAAGCAAGCCTTGGTAGAGCACACTCTATTTTATAAAAGAAAAGGTGGTGATATTATATTCCTTATTGTTTATATTGATAATATAATTGTTATAGGTAGTGATATAAGTGAGATAGAGAAGCTTCAAAACTACTTGGTCAAGAAATTTAAGATAAAGAATTTGGGAATTTTAAAATATTTCTTAAACATTTAAGTATTTCAATCCTAGAAAAGGACTTTTTCTCTCAGCAAAAATACATATTGAAACAAACTAAAACAACACAAAAAAGATAGCAAGCACAAAGAAAGACAAAAATTCTATCTAAAAAGATCCCAACACATAACCCTATTTCAAACTTTTATGACTTAATACTTTCTCTAATCAAAATTGAATATTAAAGCATTTTCAGGATGCTCATGTACTAGGAAAAATATCTTAAGTAAATCTAGAAAAATAACTAAAGAGTTTTAAACTAAATAGGAATAAAAAAATCATAAATCAATTAAAAAAAATATAGCACATCCCAATAATAATTTATGGGCCTAATTCAAAGGCCTTAAAGATTTCAGATGTTTGCAAAAATCAAACCCTAAAAAGAATAGAGCCACAAGAATCTCCTAGCAAATTTTAGCTTGGTCTAATAGCTGGATCGAAAATTATACTCATTACCATAAAGCTACATGTTTAGCCAAAATCTCTTGCATTAATCTCAATGTTGAAGAGAACTTGTCCTTCAGTAAAAATTGTTATTGCCTCGATCTCATGAATATCAAATCAGGTCTCTCCAACTCCTTTTCTTTCTTTACTTATGTTGCACAATAATTTTAGATATCAGTGTTATACCTTTATCAACCTGTGTTATATTCATATAACCTTTGAATAAATCTAACATTGTGATAATAAAAAACTTATAATGAATAAGATCAACATAGCCTAAATCAATAAACTTATTTGTGTTGGGCACCTTTTATATTCTTTTTACACTCAATCTCTATCTTATCAATGAAAACACTATTGATGACATAAATACCATCATTATTGTCATTGTTTATGCTATCATAAAGAATATAATTATTATCAAAATAATATCATAAATTGTTGGAGAAGATTAATCCGCATCAATCTCATCTCAAATGGATCACCAAAAGCCACTTCCTCTTCTAACTTATTCAATCAATCAGCATATTCAAGATTTTATCTAAAATCCTAAATCTCCACAATACTCATTCCATTCAAAAGACTACCTCCTCTACTCTCGCCTCTAAAACATATTTTCAAAGTTGGTTATGGATCCATGATCACTCTCTTATCAAGTCAATTCTATTATATGTCTTTACATGTTTTTTATCATCCATTTTTAAATGTCTCTTTTTCTAAGGAGATACTTCATCATCCCCTATATATGGGCACATCTTGTTTTGCATCATTTTTTAGTCATGATTATTCTAGCACAAAGAAAGACGGGATTTTACCCAAAATGATTTTAATAGCAAGAACCCTAATTCAAGTTTTTATCACTCAATATTTTCTCTAATCAAAACTGAATATTAAAAGCTACTTGTATACTAGGAAAAACATCATAAATAAATCTAAACAAATGATAAAAGACCTATAAATTAAATAGGAAAAAGAATTCAAAATCAAATAGGAAAATATGACAAATCTTAAACATTAACTTCTGAACCTAATTTGTGATCCCTTACAACCTCATATCACTATCAAAATCAAACCCAATAGAAAACAAAGCCTCAAGAATCTTCACGCAAAATTTCAACTTGATCAAATGATTGTACCGAGAGTTACACCTATTACCATAAATATGTGTGTTTGACCAAAATCTCCTACATCACATTAGACCTCCTAACCAAAACTAGTAACTCGAACTGTGAACCTGTAAATACTTCTATTGAGATAAACCATGGTCTTGCTTTTTATCTGGATCATATTCCAATGATGACAAAAGTTATTAAAGGTTGGCAGGGAAGCTGGTCTATCTAGCTCATATTGGACCTTAAATATCACATGTAGTTAGAGTAGTGTCCAATTCATGGAAAATTTGAAAAACCAACAATGGATGTAGTGTATCATAGCTTGGCTTACCTAAAATACTCTCTAGGTATAGGTTCTATGTTCTCTCAACATAAAGGTGTTATGTTCTCTCAACATAAACACCTAGATATTGTGGGATATACAAGATCCAAATTAGATTGAAAATCTAGCTTCGGGTATGTATCATTTGTTAGGTGTAACTTCCTAACTTGGAGTAAAAAATAGAATGTGGTATCGCCATCCAATGTGGAAGAGAGTACCTTGTCTTCCATCATGCAATTACAGAGCTTACTTGGCTCAAAATTCTCTTAGGTGAACTTATCTATGATGCTCTCTTGTGACAACACAATGACAATGGAGATTGCTAACAATCTAATTTAGCATGATCGGATCAAGCATATTGAGCTTGACATGAACTACATCAAAGACAATCTTGACTCTGGCGTGGTTGAGATTCTATCTAAGAGTGTCAATCAATTGGCAGATATAATGATTCATGTTGTTACTAGTGATACGCTCATAGTTATATGTCCAAGTTGGGCATGTGTCATATAAATGTACCAACTTAGGGGTAAAGATAGCATATATTAGGTGTATACAACTATCAATCAATTAGCTGATTTTTAACCTAACTTTTTTCTCCTAGATTGTAGCCTATTCAATTGTATAGTTAACTTAGCTAAATGATTGATAAACACACCCTTTAGTGATATGAACAAAAACTATCCAGACAAACTCAATTCTTCTATTCATGTCAATTTCCAATTTAATCTATTTCTTCTTGGAGGGAAAAAATTTGAGACAACTTATTATATAAAGCTAAAGCTGGAAGAAAGTTATGGGAATCATTAAGCGATTAGTAGCATCAATCTCACAACATAGTTTATATTAAAGTGCTTACATCTGATTTAGAGTCAACAACAATTCCAAGAACACTGTCCTCCACACATGGCACATACTGTACAACAAATCAAATAAACCATCATACACAAGATAATGAACATCAACCACAGAAAATATTGAAAGCCATGTGTGCATAAATTATAATATAAGATTTAACAAATAAAAAAAATCCAACACTAAAACTGTTCATTCCTCATAGCAAATAATGAAATGCCTTTCAAATCCCATCTTTATTTTCTCCTAACCATTCAAAAATATTTAGCACAAATCAACCCTCCCATTAGCTCGTTACTGTGGTCCCTTTCAAATTGTTGGGTAATTTTAAACAAGTTTATAGCATATGCTCATAATATTATGAAAAGAAAAGGCCACAGCTTCCCACATCAACAATTAATAGGCAATCAGTAAGTAAGCAAGCATACCCTCTTTTGGGAGGTTTCAACCCAATATTTATTTGGCATTGAGAACCTCAATTTTCCAGCTTTCATTACAGATATAGCATCACAGTCCTGTTAAATTAAAGACACCAAAACTCAAACTAAATTTGGAATAAAGAAACAAGCTTTGCAGTCCAAGAAATTCAAAAGTTTTTATTTAGAAAAAAAAAAAAAAAAAAACAAGAAAAACCCTTAAAGGTAGACCTGACGGAGCCCACCACCAAGCTTAATTGTCTGGTTAGTCATGCTAGAAAGATCAACAACCACATCTCCTGGTACCTACAATTTGACAACAGTGAGAGAGAGAGAGAGAGTTTGAGTCTCGTAACTGTACGATTTGGAAACTAAAGCTGTAACTGTATAGAAGAATTTGAAAGCCTACCACTAAGTTATCAACAAAGGTCGCCGGCGAACCGGAAGATTTACACTCCATATTTATCGGCGATTGAGACTTCTCTGTGCGTACTTCGGTGAGGAGGTAATTTAGGGGAGCCGGGGAGCTTATATACTATTCTTAAAACGCACCGTCTATGATAAATAATTAAATACCATACAAGAGCGGTCTTAAGAAATTCCCCAAACGACTTGTCGTTTTTACTCTATCCCTAAAAATTAACGTAGGAAAACAAGAAGAAGAAAAGGTAGGTGTTATGAATATGATGTCGGAGGTGGAAGTCTGGAAACTGAAAACGACATCACTTTATTCATGTAGTTCCAAAGAGCAAAATGGAAATTATACGGTCACGCTGGCTTCCATGGAATGGTCATTGCTCGAGTCATAAACTTGTGTCAGTTCCGTACAAGGTAAGTTTCAGAAATCTTGAAAAGACAACTTTTATTTCTTGTAGTTTACAAAATAATGCTACTTCATTACGGTTAGCTGAAAACCCATCGGAGGAATCAACTTATTCACGTGGGCTTTTGACCACGAAGTCTGATATGGATGTTTCAAAGGTTAATAGGATAATTAAGGAGTATACAGAAGATGGGTTTTTTGAGGATGCAATTAGAGTGTATCTTGATTTTATTGAATGTGGTTTTCCAGTTGAAGAGTTCAGGTTCTTTCCTTGTTTGATTAAAGCGTTTGGTGGGCTTTATGATGTTAATAAAGGGAAACAAATTCATGGGCATTTGTTGAAGTTTGGGTTTTTACAAGACATATTTGTTATGAATTCTCTTTTGGCTATGTATTGGAAATGTGGGGCTGATGGGGATGCGGTTGACATGTTTGAAAGGATGGAGAAGAGAGATTCGGTTTCGTGGAATACAATGATATCTGGGTTTTGTCAATCAGGAGAGTATGTGAAGTCGTTGGTGATGTTTAGAAGGATGATTACGGAATGTGGTGGTTCATATCATAATCGTGTGGCATGTCTTGCTGCTCTCTCATCATGCGCTTCAATTAAGTGTTCGAGTCATGGGCTAGAGATTCATGGGTTCCTGGTGAAAAACGGGTTGGATTCTGATGAGTTCTTGGTGAGTGGGTTAATTGAAATGTACATGAAATGTGGAGATATAAAGAATGCTGAAAATGTTTTTGAGAGAATTAGGGATAATGAGTTGGTGGGAAGGAATATGGTTGTATGGAATGTAATGATCTTGGGGTATGTTTCAAATGAGTGTCTTTCATTGGCTTTGGAACTGTTTGTTGAGATGTTAAAATTAGGGATTAGTCCAGATTCCTCAACTGTGGTGGCTGTTTTAGTTTTGTGCTCTCAGTTGCTGGATTTAGCTGTTGGAAAGCAAATCCATGGACTCATTCTTAGTCTTGGCCTGGATGGTGATGTAAGAGTTGGAACAACTCTTATGGAGATGTATTTTAAATGTGGTGATCCTGAAACCAGTTTGCAAATATTCAAAAGGTCTCAAAATTATAACTTAGTCATGTGGGGTTCAGTGATGTTGAATTGTGCTCAGAATGGTTACCCAAATGAAGCATTGCAATTTTTCAGTGAGTTTATGTTGGATTGTGGTCTTCCAGATCCTGTCATTCTTTTGGCTGCACTCCGGGCATGTTCATTCTTATCTCTTAAGCCTAGAGGGATGGCTATTCATGGATTTGCTATAAAGATGGGGTTCGATTCTGATGTTTTTGTTGGTGGTGCTCTAGTTGATTTCTATGGAAAATGTGGAGACATGGAGTATGCTCAACAAGTTTTTTATGGATTATCAACCAAGGATCGGGTTTCATGGAATGCGCTAATATCTGGATTTGCTCAAAATAAGTGTGCAGATGAAGCTTTAAAGGCATTTCGTGCTATGCAATCTAAACAAATCAAGCCCAATACTGTAACCATGGCATGTATTCTTTCTGTCTGCACTCACTTGTCAGTCATGATACTTTGTAAGGAGGTTCACTGCTACCTACTACGGCATTGGTTTGGTCAAACCAATGCTCTTGTAAACAACTCTTTAATAAGTGCCTATGCCAAATGCGGGGACATACGTAGCTCATGGACCGTGTTTGAAAAATTGCCTGTACGAAATGAAGTTACGTGGAATTCAATCTTACTGGGTTTTGGAATGCATGGCTGTACTGATGAAATGTTTGCAACATTTGAAAAGATGAAAAAAACAAACATAAAGCCTGACCATGGAACTTTTACTTCCCTCCTTTCCACCTGCAGCCATTCTGGTAAGGTTGATGCGGGATGGAAATACTTCAATAGCATGATGGAAGACTATAACCTTGAGCCTCAAGTTGAACAATATACTTGCATGGTTGATCTTCTGGGCCGAGCTGGCTATCTAAATCAAGCATATGATCTGATAATGTCAATGCCTTGTTCCCCAGATGATCGAATATGGGGTTCTCTTCTGGCATCCTGCAAAAATCATGGTAACACAAAGTTGGCAGAAGTTGCGGCAAATCACATATTTGAACTTGATCCTTCAAGTGTTGGTTACCGTGTACTCCTCACAAATTTGTATGAAGATTCTGGAAATTTGAATGAAGTTATTCGAGTTCGAACCGAAATGAAACAAATGGGACTGAAAAAGCAGCCTGGATGCAGTTGGATTGAAGTTAGTAACAGTATGCATATATTTGTTGCTGGTGATTACTCACATGATCAATCTGAGGATATCTATGCTACCATAGAAAGTTTATCACTGGAAATGAAAAGAATGGGGTATGTTCCTCACATTCAAGCAGCAAGCAACAAGTACTGGGCTTGATGAGTTGAAGGATAGCACTGTTTTGATAAGAAGAAAGGATTCTCTCAATGGGGGTAAACTTGCAAGGAGAAACAAGCAAGAAAACTATTTGAATTATATTCAAACAATACTTGTCATTGCCAAGCTGCATGGATGGTATTGGAAGGCATGGTAGCTGGCATTTATCAAGTGAATGATATTTGAAATTATTTGTTGGAACCACGTAGATGCCAACTGATTAGTTTTTCCTCCCTGAAACTAATCAGGTATGTTTCTGTACGACTATCTGATGTTTTTCCTTACTCTAGATTGGTCCTTTTTTTTTTAATGCTGTCGAATTATTTCTCTCATCTAAGCATCAACATGTCTTCTCATTTTCAGGCAAACTTATATGAGGTGAATTGGACAATTTGATGGTAACAGAAGGTTCCTGAAATGTCAGTTAAGAGCTTTCCTTGAAATCTTGAATGCAAGTCATGTATAATGCCTTCACCTGAAATTTTGGAAATTGAGCTGATGTAGTGGGCCTGACGAAGTCTAGGATGGCCTTGTTTTTCTGACAGGAATGGTTTCTGTCTTTGGTCCTAACCTTGCAAGTGGCAAAAAAGTCACTTGTTGGATATAATGAGCCGTTACTTGCTCAACGCCAAGATGTATGGGATGATATTGGAACGAAAGGGAGCAGGCATTGGTTGAGAAATTCAGATTTGAGATAATTCTCAGTATCATGCAGACGCCAATTAAATGGCTTTTTCCTCTGAAAGCCAAGTTTGTGTGGCGACTGCCTGATGTTTCCTCCCTCACCAGATTGGTCGCTTTTGCCTCATTAAAATGCTGTCAAATTATGTCTTTTATAAGCAGTTAACATGCCTTTTCATCTCTGGCAAACTTAGCTGAGATGAAATGGAACGATTTACCGGTAAAAGAAAAGTTGAAAGGCCTATTCCTGATGGGTCACTAGAGCTTTTCTTAAAATCTTGGACGAAGACTAGTCATGTTTAATGCTTTTACTTGAATTCTTGAAAATTGAGCTGAAGTAGGATGTCAAGATCAGCCAGCCCTAAATTTGTTTCAAAAGAATTGAGTGAGGAGAATGTTTGAATTTCTTGACGTTATTGCATGCTGGGGGTCTCATCTCATCACCCTGTATTGTCAACACCTCACCATCCAAGTTAATTCAGTTGAAGAGGTATCTGACGGTGCATCCCATTCTCTTTGAAAAAATTACTAGACTTGGGCCAAGTGATATGTTGCAGGTCACAGTATTACATTACTCTAATATTTAAGTAAAGCATGTTTAAAAACAATAATAATAACACGGATTATAGCCCTAACCAGGTCTAAAAGTTTGTTCTATATTTTTAGACTATAAAAAAGTAGGTGTAGATTATAAATCGCTAAAAACAATTTAAAAAATAATTATGATAACTTGAAAAAAACTTTGAAAGTACAAAATCAAATAAAAAACAGAAAAAATAAATTAACTTAAGGTTGCATGATAGACAACCTAGATAATGAAAAATAAGCTAATTTGGATTAACTTATAAAACTCTTGGTTTATATCATGCGATCGAGATAATCTGATAAAAAAAAAACAAAGAAAATCATGATAATATCATTAAAAAGTACTTTGAATGATGAAATCAGAAAAAAAAATATTATCCAGCTTTAACTTTTTAACAAGTGACCTAAGTCATTAAACTAGAGGTGCTGTGCATGGAAAAAACATGAAGCACAATCTATAGCAAATCAAATGTTAAAGAGAAAAATAAAAATAAAAAATCAATTATACAAAAAGATCTCGAAAAATAGCAATTAGAAAAATAAAGATGAAAATGAAAATAAAAATAAACTAGAAGGCAACAAAAAACTTTCAATTGAATGGTGAAATAAAGGGAATAAAAATTTTTAACAAATGGGAAAAAAACCAAAAGAACATGGACTAAATTGGAAAAAAAATATCATAAATTTGAATTGAGAAATAAAATTGAAAAACAAATAAAAGTTGTACACGTTAAGAGAAATCAAAAGAATGGGAAAGTGGAAAAAATAACATATGATAAATTAGATTAAAGAATAAAATTGAAAAAAAAAACTTTTTATTACAAAATTTTCAAGGATAAAAATTAGAAAGAAAAAAGAATAATGACCAAATCCCCATAAAAAAAGAATTATAAGGAATCTTTAAAAATTTAGAAGATATATGTTAAAATCAAGAATGAGCGAATAAAAAAAGGTTGTTGATGCCAAATCAAAGATTCATTCCTGACATTTGTTGACCTATCATGCAGGGGTTGCTGATGAGCGTTGTTCTAGAAGTACTGTTTGGCAACTTGGAGACTTTGTACGAATCACTCAAATATCACAACAATCTTTATGCATTGATGCGTATAATGCACTTATTAGCTTATTTTTTCTAATACTTTTAAAGATATTGAAGTATAAATCTACCCCTGATACCACCTAATAATAACTTTTTAAATTGCCTACTTATATCCATATGTTAGTTTTTTTTTTTTTTTTTTTTTTGTCTCTTAACTAGCTTTATGTTTGTATGTTAAGAAAACAAATATAATTTTTTAGTAAATTTCACCATTATTTTTTACCTGAAATTAATGTAAATCAAACTAGAACATTCAATTTTCATAAATTTATTCAAATACATATTACTTTTTTCTTGATTAAAAAAAAAGGTAAAAATATTTAAACATGATGGAATATAATTATAAAAAATTATCATAATTAAACCATCAAAAACCTTTTGATTTAAAGAAAAAGCATAAGGAACTTACAGTTTTTTCCATATTAGCACAGTATGTCAAAGCACTTCCTAAACTATTATAATGAAAAAGTATTCCATTCTAGCATAGAAACAAGAGTTGCATATATACTATAAACGAGACATATTATACATACATGTGTGTGTGTGTAGCACATATGCATCTTGATAGGTACTGTATATTATAGATATATGACTTCTCGGTTCATTATTGCAAAACCATTTTTTTCTTTATTTTTCTCTCATTTTACTTTTTTCTTCCCCTACCTTCTCCCTCCTCTCAATGTTGCTCAAAGCTCAAACCATAATCTTTTTTTTCACCATAAAAGAACTCTTTTCACAACTACATACCTTAATTTTTATTTTTTTTTCCTTTTTTATCATTGATTTTCTCTCATCCATCCATCTAGTACAATCATTAATCCTTTATTGCCATCATTGTTGTCAACATCGCCACTTTTGACACCCACAAGAGTTTCATTTAATCACTTTGAGGTATTTTTACCTTCTTCCTCTATTATTTTGTTATTTTTCTTGGATAATTTATAATTTTTTTAATATTAAGGTTTTAGGATTTACTTTAGGGTTTTTATTGGTTTTTCCTAAGTTAACTATAATTTGAAATCAAGTAGATATAGAATTAGTTAAGTAAGTTTATAAGTTATCTTTTTTAGTGAGAAAGTTGATGAATTATGTTGCATTGATTATGTTGGTTTTTAGGGTTGAGTTTATGGTTTTTATTAGTTAGGACTTTTTAATGTAACTCGATTAATTTGCTATATTGATAAATTATATTTTATTGTGATTTTCACACAATATATCTTTAGTAGTGGAAATATTATGTTATTATAGTTGTGCAATCATTAAAAACAATAATGATATCACTTATTATGGAGGAAGTACCGAGTTATATAGCTTAAGATTAAATAGTTCATTTGACAAACTTAAAAGTTTAGTATCTTAGGGGTTTTGGTGGAAATTGTCTGAATTCGATGTTAATATTACTTTGAGAATGCTAGGTAAAGACCATCTAAATTGTTATTTCAGTGTGTCCATTACTAATTATATGAAATTTAATGCATTGTTATTCTTTATACCACTTTGTGAGCAATGTCAACAAAAATATTCAAAGATATGACATTGAAAAACCTTTTAGATAAGATGTTCCAAGAGCATTCAAAATGAAAATCTGATAGTATGTATGAAGATATAGTTAAAAGGAATGATTAAATCAAAGAATGACTTAAGATTGAATTCAGTGGGAGATGAAAATTGGTGTGTTATCATAGGCAACCAAAAATAAAACTTAAACTATTAAAATATATATACCAATGCAAGTAAAGATCATCTTCATGAATAATATTTAGCCAAGTTTTATGTCTATGAAACAGGATGAAAGGGGGGTTTAATAGCACGAGAATAATTTTAAGAAAAATAACTAAGAAACAGTCAAACTAATTTAATAAAATCAATAAAAAAACAAATTTTAGTCTAAGTCAACATCCACTATATGATCTTTTACAACTGCTTATTGATGCATATTTATTAACTCAAACTTTTAATATTCACAATTAGAACTATGTATATATTTCTACATGGTTGTAGTCAATTAGAAAACATGTAATCTAATTAACTCTAGCTACTAAACAACTCAAGAAAAGTGTTAAAATGTAATCTAGTAATGGTTTTAGAACTTATAGAGATTAATGAAGCTAAACAAAGCAAGCACAAGTAGGTACATTTAATTTAGACTAATATTCCTTATAATATTTATTGATTTTTTTGATGCAACAAATCATTAAAACTTAATTGTTTGGATATTAAAAAGATCTAACAATTATAGATTTGATATCTAACCCAACAATTGATTACAATGAATAATAAACTAGCACTCCTCCAAATAACTAAATAAGACAATCATGAAAAATAGGTACCAAATAATATTAGAAACTCAAAGCATAAATTAAGAAATGAAAAAAAAAATTGGTCTCATGATTTTATTGATTTTAAAGCTTTTGTTTCCTTACACCAAAATTTAATTTAGTTACACAGAGCTATCATAAGAATCACAAAGGATAAAAAGAAAATAGGAAAGGAAAAAGAAGAAGAAAGAAGAGTGGTTGGTCTAATCTATTTTCTTTTATTTTACATGTTTTCTTCTACTCTAGAAGCCTATAAAATCTATTAAAAATACTCTCAACATAATCTCCAATAATAACCACCAAATTTGAATATTTAATAAGATTATTAAATAATAAAAAGAGATATAATATAATAAAAAAAATAATATTTTTAGTTGCAATTCATGCACGAAGCCTAAAAGCTTCCAATAATAAACCACATCGTATCAATTTTGCATGCCAAAGAATGCTCCAACATGTTAGACGTATAGGTGCAATGAATTTATGTCCAATCTTGACCTTGATACAATCACTGACTCTTAAGGCTCAAAACATGAAAGTTGAATAAATATTTCTTAGGATTCAATATCATTTTTAATTATCTCGATAAAATCTCATATGAAAGAGTTATGCTCATATTATAAAGCTAGTCCAATTAACTTTATTTTGTTATCAACGACTTTATTTGCATCCTAAATTGAAATATAAAAATAATGAGTATATTTATACATTAAGTATAGGATACTGAATATTAAGGGAGAAAAATATAAAATTTTATTTTTTATCAAATACTCTCATATGTTATGGTCATCACTATGAAAATATAAATACTAATTTGGGTTATAAGTTGAAGCTTGTCCAACTAGATGAAGAATTGAAAACATTAGACAAGATCCACTTATATTCATAAGAAAATGTATGTTAGAAATGAGCATAGTCAAAATAAATATAACAAGTCATCATAGGAAAACATGCCAAAATAGACATCATAAGTGAACATTTTAAAGTTAAGGCTTTTATTTTATTTTTCCATGTTAATCTTTTATACCTTAATCAATATAAGTTTAACAAGTTTTTTTTTCACAAATACACATCATGGTGCAAACTAATTGAGGTAGATTTATATTAGGACATCATATCATCGGAAAGGACATGTCTTTATTATGTACAAGTCTATGATTTATTAGCATTATGATTGAAATATAAGCATTATTTTAAAGATATTTAGGTTTGAAGAGTAAATTAAATTTTTCTATTTAAAATGGTTATTTGATAAATTTACAAATATTGTTAATACTTATGTATATTTGTTTGATGAAAATATCATGGTGGTTTGGTTAAGATGAGTGTGTTCATCTTTATGTTATCGAAGCTGGATTTTTTTAGATCGATAACCTAAAAGGACTTAAATATAAATCATTATTTGATTGCAATATTAAATATCAATGGAGGTAAGAAACCCATGTATTCCATATTTATGTTAGAGAGATGACATAAACCTTACAAAATATAATCATATTAATCTATTTAGAGCTCCTGTTATAGGCCTCACAACTTTCAGAAAAAGATAAATTATGTTTTTGTCTATTGGAATAGGTGTCTCTCTCATAAAAAGGATTATATTAGGTTGAATGAGAGTTCTAAAACCCTGCTAAGATCTTAATCAAAATTGTTGTTGTTTCGTGGGTTTTTTATACAAAATTCTTTCAAACATATTTTGGATCAGCTAAGCTGACACAGATTCCGATCATATTGCAGTAAATGCTATGAATTTACGTAAGCCAGATTCAGAGTTCATTCAAAGCATCATCTCTTTTCACATTGAATGGTGAACATTGCATGAACAATTTTGTGACTTAAGCTCCCTTTTCACATCCTCTCTTTCAAGTTTCTTTCTCAGTTCAACTCATGAAACTTATTTTGTTTCTTTTGCTGCAGAATGCCTGACTCCAAACCATGAGATCCATTGGTTCGATGACATCTCTATAAACCCAGTAAAACTTGGCTCCGCTATGTTCATTTGCGAATGATATGTTGAAAACTTTTGACTCCGACTTTATGACTTCACTGATCATGCCATGTGATTCTACTTTTGTTCTGTTTTGCTCACTGAGTCCTCAGTTGTTTCAACATACATTATGGAAACCTTTTACAATAGCGAAAATGTTGCTCTCACAATTTTACTGCAGTCATTACTATGCTGAATTCTCCTCGCCAATGTATTGTAGGGTCAAATTTCTTTCTTTATGCAACATTTGCAAGCCTTCTAGCAAAACACAACTCGTTATTTCAAATGAAAGACAGGAAAATCTACTCAAACAACCTTTTCTTCACGAATTGGGTACTGATGCAGCTGTCCACCAGCAGCAGCCTCTTCACTTGTTAGATGAATGGTGGGAAATGCGTTTGGGGCCGCCAAATATAGTCTGATGGAAACTAAAATCAGTTCATCATACATATATCTTGCTCAGAGATCCTCATCTATCAAATTACTACTTCATCAAACACTAAAATATCAGAATTCAGCAGGCACAATGATTTGTTTATATAGTAAACAACGAACTAATTGGCCCGCGCGATGCGCTGGGCTTTTTTATCTATGTTGAAAACTGATTGATTTTATACATGTTGTATTTGTGATTTTAATATTTAATCAGTAAAATTATAATTGATAAAATCTACTAAAAACAGGTTTTTTCTACCAAAAAGTGAAAATAAATATTAAAGCTCTAATATTAAATAAATATCAAAAGATATAATTATTATGATATATTTAAAAGAAAATAAAACTTAAAAATAATGAAAATTCAATACCTAACAATATTAATAAAAAAATAAATATTATTATATTCGAAGAAATTATTTAACTTGAAAAATTAAAAAAAGAGAAATGATAACAAACATTATTTTTTCAATGATGAACAACACAAATTAAAATTTAAATATTAAAAAAATCTTAATAATAGTGGAATAAAAAAAATAGAAACAAAAACTAATAGCATGTACATATAAACATGGATAGAAATAAGAATTATGTAAACAATATATAAAAAAAAAAAATTCAAAAAGTAATGAAAAGTGAAAACTATAGTTGAAATAATTGTTCATTACTATTTGAAATTGTGATATCCTTTAGTCATTCTATAAAATAATAGCCGTGGTGCCCGTAAGCTGACTCGTACACCCCAATTATAAAAAAAAATTCTAAGTGGGAAAAAAATAGAAAAAAAAAATGTTAAAGAAAAAGTGTTTCCGGGGATTATTAATAGTGTGCGTAAGTTGTCCTGTACACCCTGGTTATAAAAAAAACTGTATATGTGGAAAAAAAATCAATGTGCACGTAAACTGGCTCGAACATCACAGTTATAAAAGAAAAATGTATAAATGAGAAAAAAACAAGAAAAAAACGTAAAAAAATGGATCTAGAGATAAAAAAAAAAATATACATGGGAAAAAAATTGTGGTGCTCGTAAGCTGGCCTGAACACTCCAATTATAAATAAACCAAAAAAAAATATATAAGTGGAAAAAACCAGGAAAAAAATGTATTAAAAAAGTGGGTTAAGAGATTAATCGTGTTGTGTGTAAGCTATCCCTGACATCTTGTTGTAAAAAAACAAAACAGAAGCCCGATTTTGAAGAAAAGAAATAACTTTTTCAAACAGTAATGAGAAAAAAAATTGTGGTGTGCGTAAATTGATAAAGACACCCTAGTCATGGAAAAAAAATGTATAAGTTGAAAAAAAAATGTAAAAAAAAAATTGATCCGGAAATTAATCGTTAGTCACGTAAGCTATTACAGATACCCTGGTTAAAAAAAATACAACAAAAAAAGCCCGGTTAAAAGAAAAAAAACTGACCTGGACACCCTGGTTCTATACTTTTTTTAAAAAAAAAAGGTCCTTGTTTATGAAAAAAAAAATACCCAGTTATAAAAAAGGTTTAAGGGGAAAGCACCTTTTAGAATAGTAATGAGAAAAAAAAATTATGATGCACATAAATTAACCCGGACACCCCGGTCATGAAAAAAAAGGTGAAAAAAATATATAAGTAGAAAAAAAAAGTGATAAAAAATATATCAGTGGAAAAAAAAGAAAAGCAACTTTTCCATACATTAATTTTCCAAAATCAGGATTTTAGAAAAAAAACAAAAAAAAGAAGAGGAAAATAATTGAAGTCAGTTTTGGTGGCTGAGTGATTCGAACTCGCAGCGAACCATTTGGCCACAGCCACTGGTTTGTCATATCTACTCAACAAATATATAAAAAGAATTCCTTTATAAAAAAACAAAAAAAACCGAGCTCATGTAGGCATGAAGCAGCGGATCAAATATCCAGTATACAGTGTTTTGTTTGTGCGTGAACAATAATCTACAGTACATGACCCATTTTGTTTTAGCTCTTTTGTAATGGGAAAATAAGAAGAAAAAAAATTCGAAAAAAGGCAAGAAAGAAAAAAAAATTAGAAAAAAAAGTAATAAGAAAAAAAAAAGCAAGAAACAAATAAAATACAAAAAGAAAAAAGAAAAAAGAAAAATATAACTCGGAAGTAAAAAAAAATAAAAAGCAAAAAAAAACAAAAAAAAATAGAAATAGAAATAAAAAATGTAACCCGGAAGTAAAAAAAAAAAAAAACACAAAAAAATGTAACTCGGAAGTAAAAAATAAAAAGCAAAAAAAAAAAAATGTAACCCGAAAAAAAAAATGGAAGTAAAAAAAAACGAGCAAAAAAAAGTGAAATCAGAAGTAAAAAATTAAGAAGCCAAAACAAAAAATGAAAAATGTAACCCAAAAAAAAAAGAAAAAAAAAAGCACATATTATCGCGAAGCAGGGAGTGAAATTGGCAGTGAATAGTAAATGAACAGTAATTTCTCATTCTCCTTTAGCTATAAGCGAGTGGTATATTCGCCCGTTGCGCTGAGTTTTTTTATTTATATAGAAAATTGATTGATTTTATATTTGTATTTTATATTTGTTATAATTTTTTATTTTAATATTTAATAAGTAAAATTGTAATTGAAAATATTAGTTAGAAACGGATTTTTTTTCTAATTAAAAAACAACTAAATGTTGTTATTGTCAAAACTATGCTGATAAAATCTTTTTTTTTTCTATTTAAAAAACAAATTGCAAAATTTATTGTTTATATTATTATATTAAAAATGTTTTAGAATAATAATAAATAGGTCATTTATATATATATATATATATATATATATATATATATATATATATATATGAAGGTGTTGATATTAAATAAATATCAAAATATATAATTAGTTTCACATATTGATAAAAAAAAAATATTATAGATAACAATTATTATTATTTTGAATGTGGTACCTATAATAATAAGAAATTTTAAGACCTAACAATATTATTAGAAAAGTAACTAAAAAACTAAATAAATGATAAAATTAAAAATATTATTATATTTTAAAAAATTATTTGCATGGAAGAATAAGAAAAATAAAATCATTTTTCAATTATCATAATTATTGTTAGAGAAAGAAATTCCAAATTTTTTAACTTTTCAATTATTAAATTAAAATTATTTCAGAATAATGATATTAATTTTATTTAAAAAAAAATTAGCGCAATGCGCAGTGATTTTTTATCTGTATAGAAAACTTATTGATTTTTTATGTGTTGTAATTATAATTAGAATTCATCAAATATGTTAAAAATGATTTTTTTTCCACTAAAAAGTCATTGAATATTGCTACTGCTAAAATCTTTTTTGATCAAATTTATTAGAATTTTTTTTTCTATATATGAAACTGATTTTAAAATTTATTGCTTATATTCTTATATCAAAAATATTTTAGAATACTAATAGTAAATTATTATTTTTTGAAAAATAATATACATATATATATACACACATATTAAGCTTATATTAAATAAACATCAAAATATTTAAATAGTCTCATATATTATAAAAAAAATATATGTTATAAATAATCATTATCATTATTTTGAATACCTTGTCTATAATAATAAGAAATTTAAACACCAAACAATATTAACAACAAAAGACAATTAAAAAACTAAATAAATGACAAAATCAAAATAAATATTATTAGATTTAAAAAAAAATTATCTAAATTGAAGAATTAGAAAAGAGAAAAAATTTAAATATTATTTTTCAAATGACCATCAATAGAAATTAAAATGCAAATATTAAAAAACTAAACTTGAAGAAAATGTTGTTGTATTTAAAGAAAATGTTTAAATTGAAAAAAAAAATATTATTTTTGAAATGATCACTAATATAAATTGAATTTTAAACATTGAAAAAAATCTTAATAACAGTGGAATAAAAAAAATTATAAACAATAACGAAGAGCATGTACATATAAACATGGACAAAAATAAGAATTAAATGTATAAGGGATAAAATAAAAAAAAATATCTGTAATAAATCTAATTTAAAGGACAAAACTGAAATAAATCCTAATATGGAATTCCATAAGCCGAAATAAATCCAGAAATTAAAAGACGTGGGACCAAAATGAAACTCAAATATGTAATTTATCTGCATGGAAGGATAAAATTGAAAGAAATCAAACTATGGCACTAAAATTATTAAGGATTTATGATTAATTTTCTTGGAAGGATAAAATTGAAATAAATCAAAACTTTGATACTAAAAATATTAAGGATTTGAGGCGAAAAATTTTATAAATTTTTTGAAATATTGTAAATATTTTCTAAAAAATGAACATAAACAAAAGAGTATAAAATTTAAATTGAAAGCCATTTTTTTTTTATAAGATTTAGGGTTTAGATCATCATTTATAATATTGATATTAATTTTTTTTTCAAAAAATCCTAGGTCATTTATTTGCTCTTTCTATATATTTTTAGGCGATAATATTCAATAAATATTAAAACATATAATTAGTTTAAAATATTTTATAGAGTAATCGAAATGAAAAGTGGTTTGTATATTTTTAATTGTAGATAGCTCAGGTAAATTTGTTATTTTTTTTATGAGTTGTTGTTTTTCCCCAATAACATTAGATCTGACACATAAAAATAAAAATATTGTAATTATTTTTAAAAATAAACTTTGCGTGCTATAGCTATTTATCTGCCGTCTAAAACGAACAGTGTCATCGAAACGAGAAGTGACTCGCATATTTTTTAAGTATAGATAATCTAGGTAAATTTGTCAACTTTTTATTTTTTTGAGCTGTATTTTTTCCTCAGTAATATTACATTTGAAATATTTAAAAATCAAAATATTGTAAATTGTTTTTAAGAAATAAGCTTCAACAAAAGAGCACAAAATTAAAATTCAAAGCTAATTTATTTTTTATTTTATCAGATTTTTTATTATATTAGATGTATTTGAGAATATTGATATTATTTTTTTTCTAAAAAAATCCTAGGTGATTTTCTGTCTCTTTCTATATATTTTTAGGTGTTAACATTCAATAAATATTAAAACATATTATTAGTTTAACATATTTTAATTTGATATAAATATACAGATGTATAATTAATTTGACATACTTTAAATAATATATTTAACTTGAAGGACAAAATTGAAGTAAATGTAAACATTGAAAATAAATAATTTAAAAGAAAACCTGAAATTAAAAGATTTGGGACCGAAATGAAACTGAAATTCATGATTACCTTGCATAAAAGGATAAAATTGAAAGAAATCAAACTTTGATACCGAAAATATTAAGGATTTATAATAAATTTGCATGGAAGGATGAAATTGATATCAATCAAAACTTTGATACCAAAAATATTAAGAATTTCAGCCTAATCAGCAAAATTAAAAGCATGAGGACCGAATTGCAACTTCAATATATAAGCAATTTCAATTGAAGGGCGAAATTGAAACAAATAAAAACCTATATAATAGTAATAAGGGCGAGAAAACGCAGTGAAAAAGTTCAGGGACTGAAATGAAATTTGGAAAAAAAACAGTTTGGCTGACGTCAGCTGGCGCAGGCAGGAGAGAAAAACTAGGGTGGGAAATTCAAATGACCATTTGCACGTATACGGTCACCGTAGGGACACACGCGCCGTCCTATGTGAAAGAGAACATGCCGGAAAATTATTCTAGACGACAGATGGACATTTTTGGACACCGGAGTAGGCCGCACGCGCCGTCCGAAAAATGCGTGACCCAAGAGTCGGACGGCGCGTATAGCGATGCGCCAACAGTAATCCGTCGAAAAAATAATAAAGAAATTGGCTAATTACCGGAACACCCCTCACCCCCAGGCGTGTTTTTTGTCGTTTTGCAGGGCCAAAAGCGTTAATACACTGTTCAATGAATGATTAAAAAAATAAAAAACCGGACCAGGTCAACCGGACCGGACCGAACCGAAACGGGTCAATTACTATTGTACCCCTGAAACCGGCGGTTTTTTGTCTTTTTCAAGGGGTTTTTTTGTTAATACACTATTTCCAGGCGGAAAAAAAAGGCAATCATGCGCGCGCAATGCACCGGAGCAAATTACGAGTGAATAGTGACAATGAGTCACGGTGAACAGTAGAAATCCGAGCTGTTTTAGCTCTTTAGGTAATGAGATGCACAAAAAAGAATAAATAAACATGGAAATGAAAATGAGTAGGACATCCAATCTATGCCTGCAGTTGTATGAATCTATGAGAACACCAATAACCTATGCCTTTCTTCTTTTATTTTCCTTCTTGAATCAACTCCTATAATACATTGTGTTCCATTTTAGTAAATACAGCTCCACATGTAACATCTTTACGATACTGTAATGCCATCATTGTTTATGTCATGAGATTTGTCATCAAGGAGATTCTCCAGTGACCTGGCTTTTCTGCTCCGAACTCTGCCCGCTTCTTTCAGCAACTCGGCCAACCTTTTTTTCTCATCAACAACATCTGGATTTGCTGTCCCAAGCCTTTCCTCCCTCATCCCGACAACATACTCCAAGATTTCAATGGCATCATCCAACCTGCGTTAAACATTACAGAGCACCTCAGCTGAGCTTCAAGTAGAACTTGTTACGTGAAAGAAAACTGCAATCAGCCTAACACATCCAAGTTTTTACTGATTAAATAGATTCTAGAGAAGAAAAAAGCATCACAGCCATTTGGTAACTATACCACTTCACAACATCAAATCGTATAATAAGCAACATTAATAACTGAACTAGAAGTTAAAATGGTATTAAACTTCTAACATGCAAATGAGGATGGCATGGAGAGAAGGCACATGAAATGGTAAAAGGTGCACACCTGCCCATTGCATCATAAGTGCCTGCAAGATTGCTATATACCCCAAGAGTGTCAGGGTGATATGGCCCACACTCTTGTTCCAGAACAATCTTGGCTTCCTCAAACAATTCTGCAGCCTCATTTATAGCATACAGCTGCACACATGATAGACCCATTTGATTGAGTGCAATGCCAAAGAAAGCAGATTTCTTCTCCCCGCATACACGGAGCTTTGAAATTGCATTCTTAAAGGAGTTATAAGATTCGGAATAATTTCCCAGCATGTAGTACAAGACACCCATTTGAGCTTCAATTCCGGCAATCGTACTTTGTTGACCAGGTGCATCATTATATATCTTTAACGCCTTCTTTAGCAACTTGATTGCCTGATCGAGCTCATTCATTGATTCATAGATAGCAGAAACATCAGTGAGACCACTAGCGACCTCCTCTGGAGGGATCCCTGGCACAGGCTTTTCATAAATCCTAAGGGCATTCTCACAATATGATTTTGAGGCCCTCAGCTTCCCAGTTCTGTTACATAAATCAGCCAAACGAACAAAAACTGAAGAAACAGATGGATGATTCTCTCCTTTTGTTTTCTTGAAAGCTGTGAGTGCTTTTTGATAAGCAAAAATAGCCTCATCATACCTAGACAAAGATAAGTACGCATCTCCGATGCTACAATCAACACAGGCCACCTCAGCTTCCTGACCATTTGCCACCATGGCCATACTGGCTAACACAAGATGTTCAAGAGCAGCCTCATGATCTCCCTTTGTTTCACATATAAGACCCATAAGCTGTCGATCTGCTGCCTCTTCAAGAGAAGCAGGAGACCCGCTGTCTCTATGAATGTCTAGCGCCATCTGGCAAACCTTCTGCGCATCATCAAACTGCAATGCTTGAACAAGGGCCTCAGCCAAATATCTACAAGTCTCGCCAATTCTAGGGTCTGTTTCTCCCAGAACTTGTTTCTGCACTTCCAGTCCTTTTGAGTAGCACATAGTTGACTTCTCAAGCTGACCCAGCATCGCATAAGTATCACCCAACTGCATGTAACCAGCAAACTTGGCAAGGGCTTGTTCTTGGCCTTCCTCAGTCACTGGAATCTCAATTGAATGTTCAAGAATGGGAATGGCCTCACTATACTGGCCTATGCTGCAGTGTATAGCTGCTATGACATACAAACACATTACCAATTCTAAACTGGGTTTACCATTTGCACATATTTCAAATGATTTGGATGCTCGAAGAGCTAATTCAAGAGCTTTCTGGGGATTATCCCCAGAAGAAACCAATTCCCTTGCTTGCATTAGCAAAAATTGTCCGTGATCTCGATTATCTAAACCTGATTCTGATGAATCCTCGGTTCCATAAGGTAACTTTACTCCTCCCAGTGGAGAATTTCTTTGTTTCTTCATCAATCTGACCCCTGCATTTCCTTTTTTCAAATTCCTATCATTCCGCTTGTCAATATGTGGTTTCTCCAGAGGACATTTTCCCTTAGAACTCAACTTCAATAACGCTTCAGAGTCCAAAGGTTTCTTTGAGGTTCTTGAAGAAACAGACTTGGTGCTTGCAGATTTGGTCTTGTCCAAGTTCCCCGACTTCTTGCTCCCTGATGAACTTCCCTTCTTGGAAGAAGAGTTGCTATGAGTGTCATGTTCTGGTTTATCCACCTCTTCCTCTTCCATTATCTCAATCTCTCTCATCTCTCCTCCTACCAGATGGCGCAACTCGGAATCAATCCTAGACTCTTCACCATCAGATCCAAAGCTATGCCTCGAGGGAGACTGATCATGATCAGAACTCTGCATATCACACACATTCTCATAAAGCTGCTCGATGGAGGTGTTAACCACCCCATCAACTGCCATACCATTAACAGAATCTCCATCTACAGGAGGATCTAAGCCAGTACTGCGAGGACTGTGCGGACTCGATTTGCTCCTTGGGGACTTACTAGGCACAGAATTGTCCTTCATCGGCACCGAATTTCCATTCATTTCATTCACTATTCCTTCCTCAATAATTCCATCCATAATGATTCCAGGCATCTTTATTGACCCAAATCAATGAAAACACCGAGTTCCAATATACTAACTGCAACAAAGTTTTCATAAAAAAAGGAAAAGAGCATGCTATATCAAAAAATTGACACTGTGGATCCAAACAAAAAAAAAAAAAAGCATACATTTAAACTATCCAATTATAAACAAGATGCACCAACCTTTACACATGTAGCTAAAACATGACAAAGTCAACGAGAACCAAAGCAAAGACAGCAATCATAACATCAAAAGCTCAATCCTTTAGCTTATGCTTTGAACAGCCCTTCAAACTTTACATGTTTGAAACAGCAATAAAAAAACCTAACGTTTCTTAATTAGATCTTTAAAAGATACGTTTCCAAAACCCAATCAATGAACCCTTACATTATAAACTCATCAATAGAAAACAACACAATCCCACAAATTATATTACTGACACAACAAAAAATCAATGAACGAAAATGCAAACTCTAGTTTTTTTCTGACATGTGACCTCTCAAACTGATCTAAATCAGCCAGAACATACAAGGCAACCAAAAAAAGAGAGAGAGAAGACATTGATAAATTCAGTACCTTACAAACCAGTCATGAAAGAAGATTCCATGATGATATGTTATCTGGGCTTTTTAAACAGGAGGTAGAGATTGAATACTGATGCAATTACATATAGAGAAAGACAACAACAAAAAATCAATCTTGAATTCGGTTTAATGTCAACCCTCTCTCTCGTTCTGTGTGTGTTTGAGGGAAGAAATAAGGCAGTTGAAAAGGAACAGGAGGGTTTTAAAAAACAAACTTTCAGCTCTTAGCTGGTTTGAAATGAAAATGGGAGAATAATAAAAATTAATAAATATATACACACACACACATACACTTGCAGAGGTGGAATGCCAGAGAGATAAAGGTTAAAGAAGGGGACTTTTCTCCCACCCTGTATAGACATAGACAGACCTATAAAGCGGAGGGAGGCCTGCAACTGCCAATCTGCTTTCTGTCTGTTTTTTTCCTGTTTAATGGGATCTTGACACGTGTCATTGTATTATGTTTGAGGTTAAGGTGATCTGACAGTAATGGCCCTGATGGATGTCCTTGGAAGTCATTGAAGGGTTCTCTGACTATGGTGTTATTGGTTGGAACTTGCTGTGAAGATAGAGGGGGTCGTGGTCCTGAACCATACCGACTTCCGACCCTCTTTTTTCATTTATGTTAAAATGATTTTTTTTATATTTTTTTAAAATTATTTTTAATATTAATATATATATAATTAATCTAAAATACTAAAAAAATTAATTTTAAAAAAAAATCAAATTTAAAAAAAATATTTAAAAAAAAAACATAGTATAAAAAACTTAAGGCTACCTAAGTTTATAACGTCAAATGTGTGGGGCTGGAGCCCTGTCAGTCCCCTTCCTCCGCCCATATGCCTCCTACTGTATTATCGAGCAGCCTTTTGCCGCTCCTTGTAGATATGTATAGTGTGTACTAGTTGAAGCCATGTGCACCGCGATTGACGCGGGTTTTATGATTATTTTCAATTAGAAAATAAGTATATAAGATTCTCAATTATAACTGAAATGTTTATACTTTATATATTTATTTAATTAAATAAATGAATATTTAATCAAAAAATAACTAAAATTAAAATATTTCAACTCGCAACACCAGTTTTTAAGTTATATATAGTAACTTTGTATTCAAGAATAATTTTCTTGTTCAATCAATTGATTATTTGTGTCAATATAAAAAAAAAAAAAATTATCAACGAAATCAAATTGAATAAAACTATAAAGCTAAATTATCAAATAACTTGATATTAAATGACAAAACAAAAAAAATAATTAAAAGAAAAACAATGAAAAACAATATGGGTTAACCATGATCAAGAAGATCAAAAATTAAGGATAGATCCACATAGAGGGAATTGAAAACAAAAGCACAAAGATCAATTTTATATATATACATACATGTATGTGTGTATGCATGTATGTATGTTGAACGAAAAGTCATAAAAAAATAGGTTAAAAAAATCTAAAAAAGTCAAAATCAACCATTGTTAATCTTCAGAGATCATGATAATGATAATGATGTCAAAGTCGGCTATATAGAAGGCAAGTCAATAAAACACCAAAGCGAAATTTGTAATAAAAATAAATGCTTAAAGATGAAGCCAAAATAAGAATATTTAAAAAAGAAACAATAAACAAAATCTAAGTCTGCCCGAAATCAAGATAATCCCACATAAAAAAACAAAAAAAGCAAGAAGCATTAAGACCTATTTAAAAAAAAAAAAGATCCAAATTAAAAACTATGATCTTGGCCACGGATTAGAACTAAACCTATATAAAAGGGAAACTAATGAAGAAAAAATCTATAAAAAAATAACAAGAGATTCATTTGGGAAAAAAATCAAAATAAACAATAAAAAAAAAAGATACTAGATTCAACATAAAATGCAAAATAAAGTCAAATGTTTAAGGATAGAATTGAAAATAAATTTTAATTAATAAAAGTGAAAAAATAAAAAAAAATTGACCAAATTTGACATGATAATAAAATTAAAGAGAACTTTTTTAAAAAAGAATAGGATATAAAAAAACATATCACATTCATACTTTAGGAAAGAGAAGCTAAAGCAAAAGTAGAAAAGAAGAGAAAATATCTATTGAGGCCCAACCAAAGCTTTGTTGAGCACACGTATTGTCCAACCATGAAAAGGATATCAATGCACTTCTAACGTCTCCCTTAAAAGTGGTGTTTGAGCGTGGGATATTTCTACATGCACTCTTTAAGTACGTTGATAACATCCATACTTAGTGATGTCATACATGTGCTAACAACTTTTTTTTTATTAATAATTTATATTTTTAAAAAAAGATTAAAGTGTCATTTATCCTTCTTTAGAATAACAAAAAAGATCATATCAAAAGATAAAAATGTCATTGCATAAAAGATTTATTTTTTTTATCCCAATTGTAGTCAAGTAACTTTATTGTACAATAAAAAATGAGATTCTAATAAAGCCCTTGCAAACCTATTATTAATTTATTACAACCACACTCCTTACCATTAGTGAATAAGACGTAACTCCTTAAAGATAATTTATATATTTTTATGCTTTTTATGAAATTGAAAAAATGAATTGTCTTTGGCATTAACTTTAAAATTTTTTTATTACAAATGCAATAAAATCATTTTATTATACACAACATTGCAAAAAGATCGATCTATCTTTTATAAATATGATAGTGACAAATGAATTCTTGTGAAATGATTAAAAAAAAAAAAAACTTCTAATTGGATGGTTTTGGGAAGAGGAGAATGCGAAAAACCTTGTGGAATGTCCATAATGTTTTTCTTACTTGTTTTAGTATTTCTTACTAGTCATTTAACTCATATTTAACTCTGTATCACTATGAGTTATATAAGGTATGTAAGTTGTTTCAATTATCTTTTTTAACAAAAACAAAATCAAACTGTAAATTAAAAAACCTATGCAGTTATCTCGTAAAAAAAATTGATAACCATTTATATAAATAAACAATAATAATTAACAATAATCAAAATAGAAACTGAGAAAATTAAGAAATAATATAGACCAAGATATTTAATAATATAAAATGAGGCATTCACACGATTGTGTCTACTAAACTTATTATTAGAATTAATAAAAGAAAAATCCATACTCTACCGAATAAAACCGATTTGAATATATTCATGACTTAAAAAACTATTATACAAAGCCACACATATCAACAATATTATTTAAAAATGATATTTTTTATTTTGAAAAGTACATAAAACCTAAAACAATCATAGATAAATTAGAATAATATATTGAAATATCAAACACAAACAAACAACTCTAAAAAAACTTATATTAAAATATTACATACAAAACTAGTGACCTTGATTATGAGACCAAGATAAACTCATAGAAAAAAAATTTGAAGATAATTATAAGACCAATGTTTTTTTTTTAAATACAAAACTATAAGAACATAAATAGTTTAATCCTTAACAAATCATATGTCAAAAGATAAAATCATGATGTCATGATGCACGCGTCGTCGCAACAACAAGTTTGCCTTATAAATTGTGTGGATAAAAGGTTAGAGTTATAATCATAAAATTATGATTATAATTTAGGAATCTCTACATAGTATTAATGTTACTAAAACAACTAATGGTGTATCAGTCTAGATAAGAGTATTTGTTATGCAAGAGAAAGATGCATTGTCTCAGTACACTTTACATAAGATAAACTGCATTGTTATTTGATTATTTTTTTAAGTCAAGTTTATATTTGTTGGTCTCCTCTAAGATTCGAGATAGATCTTACTTCGTGGGGGAGTTTTTACTATATTAGGTCAAAACTTAATTGTTATAAAAGCTTAAATTTTAGCATCATATTTATTCTACATCTGTGATACTTGAGGGCGTATTCTTCAACGTAGTTTTAGACCCTTAAATATTAAAGTCTACAACTAAATATTTTTATGTTTAAATTTAAAATGAAAAAAAATATATAATTGGTGGAGTTTTTACTTTTTGTACAAACCCTAATGGATAATCATAAATTGGTTATTATATTAATTTCTGCATTTTAAAACATGAGAAAATATGTGATTTTTGTTTTTATAAAAAAGTACTTCAAAAGTTTTTAGGATTTAGTTGTATGCATTATAACTAAAAGATTTTTTTATGTTTTTTAAATAGGGATTTTTCTTTTAGAAATTTAAGAAAAAATCAAGTATTTTGTATCGGGTTCATGTCTTATAATGTAAATCTACAACTCGATGTTGAACAAAATTGGTTGAAAATTTATGCGATAAAATAATAAAAATTAAAATAACCCACGAGATGTTTTGAAAATTTATGGTTGATGTTTTGGAGAAAAAAGAAGTATTTAAAATATTGGATTCATGATTTACAATATAGGTTTACAGCCCGACATTATGCAAAGTCATTAAAAAATATGTGGAAATCACAAATGTTTTTTTGGAATGCCATTGGAAAATTTTGAATTTTTCTCATTTTCAAAAATATTAAAATATTATTTTATTATTATAATATAATATTAATTATATTATATGGGATGGGCCGACCCAACCAGTTGTACCAAGCCCAACAAGGTTGGACCGACAACAACCCAACAAGCTTCTTCTTTTTTCTTAAAAGGGTTTGGTCATCTTCAACCCATTGGTAAATGATAAGTATTTTAGGGTAATGCATGAACAATGAATTATGTAAGTAGTGCCATATAGAAGAGGAGGAAGATTGTATCTCGTGGATGTGTGGAGTTTTTTTTTATCACAGGGAAAGGTCATGCATGGTAGTTAGAGGTGGTGGTGCTACTAAAATGGGAGAGCCAAAGAGAGGAAAATGGCCCTGCAAAAACCGAGGAAAATATTATTTTTTTCCTATCTTTGTCTTCTAATTTCCTGATGTTTAAGGCATGGAATCCCCTTATATTTTATAAGCAATGGAATACATGGTAATCTTTTCTTTATTCAAAAATATATTTCAACCTTTGATTCAACTTGGAAAGATTTCAATCATTGATTCAAAGTTGATATAATGAATTGTCAAATGTGGCTGTTAAATATTGTCTCAACTGACTACTTTGGATCGGCGTTGCGATGATTGTGGTGTCAATCAACCATGGGTGTAGTATCATATCATTAATTTGATGTATTTTTGATGAAGAAACGAAGCATTAAATGTATATGAAAATAACCATATACACTGACCTTTTGGCCTCACAAAGAAGAAGACATTAAATAGTAACCAAAAAACATGTTATGTGGTCCCTTTTTTTTTTTGTTCTTCAAAGCGGCGTTGTTTTGGGATTTTGGCTAAAGTTCAATTTTGTCCTTCAACTTTTAATTACTTTTAGTTTCACCCTTGATTAACCTTAAACTTTTAATTTTATGAAATTTTACCTTATCAAACTTCAATGTCAGCCATGGATTGTGTTTTTTATTATTATTATTTTAGGCATTAGTCTTGTATTTATGCAATTTAACCCTCAATTAACCATTAAAATTCAATTTTCTTCAATTTCACTCATGATTTTGGTCAAATGAAAACTTTTGTTCGATGCCTTTTACATATTGGTACTTGATTGTGATTTTTTCTCAATTTAGCCTCCATTTAGTTTTCTTGCAATTTTGTCATTGATTTCAACCAATTGACTTTCTGAAAATTAAATTTGGTCTTTTAAAATTTCAATCTTCTCAATTAAGCAATAACTAGGCTCTTGAACTTAATTCTTCACCAATTAAATCCCTAATAAAATCAATTTCACCTATAATTACGTGTTTGCACCAATTAAATCCTTTAAATGGGTCAAATAAATCTTTAAACATAATTGAACCCTTAATTCGACTCATGCTTAAATCCAGTTGACTTATTAAAAATCCAATTATATCATTAGACTTAATATTTTATTTAGATTTATCCAATAATAATTTATTTTGACCTTGAATTTGTATTGTGTTTTTTTTTGTATTGGGCACAATAAGATACAATTGAAATCTTGAATTTGTCCAAGATTTTTCGGTTTGATTTCTCCACCAAGCTAGTCACTTTTATTTTTATTTATGTTATTTTTATTTTATTTTGGATAAATTTGCAAAATAGCACAAAAATGAGTTATGACACATGAAAAATAAATAAATTACATAAAAGTATCTAAGTAAATAAGAATAAAAAAAAATTAATTAGAAGAGAAAATTTTAATTTGATCGGCACTCCATAGTGGTTCATATTTTTTTTTTTATAAAAAAAATTGGACTACATAGATTACTTTCATATTTTTTTACATAATAAAAATTATAAGTGTAACTTAAAAAGTTTATCCAAACATCCAATAATCATCAAATGTAAATAAATAAATAAATAATTTATAGTAACGAGAAGAGAAACTCAAAAATTTAAGAGATGAATATGGATTAAGATATTTGATCTCGTAAAATGAGATGTTTATCCATTCAAAAACTTGTTTAATAAAATCAATAAAAACAATAAAAATAAAATACATATAAAACAAAGTGAGTAAAATAAAAAGAAAAAAAATGCATGACCGAATATATTAAAAAAATTATTTCAAAAGAACTAATTTGTATACAAGACAAAACTTATTTGTATAAAATAAAATAAAAATATCGATAAAAAAATAAATACAAAGCAAGTATTTTTTTTTAAAATACTTTATTAAAAAAAGCATCACAAAACTCGTGAATTAGGTAATGAAACCAAGACAAACAATTAAAAAAAATGATGGTAACCACAAAAGCAATTTCTTTAAAAAGAATGTAAAAATCATAAAATAAATAGAGAAAAAAGATTTCTAACCATATTAACATTAAAACTTATAACTTGTGTCATTAAATCAAAAACATAAAAAATAAAAAAAAACCATGAAGTCTAATCTCAAGTGTATCAAACACCAAAGTATGTAATAAGGAAAAAAAATCAACTACACAAAAACAATTAATTAAAAGAATGAGGGTGAAAACTAAAATAAAAAATAAAGATAATTAAGTGTTATGATGATGACAAAGTTTAGGTGTATATGTTTGTTAATAATTTAATGTTATGATATTGATCAATGTTTTGTTATCATCTAAAATTACTTTAATGAATTATCTTTTCCCATTCTAGTCTCTAATGAAATAATAAGATTTTAGTTTAGCCTAACAATATTTAGTTTCATATAATCACACCAAAAAAAAATCTACAGGTCCACTGGTTAGTGGGAGATATTCTTTAATGGCATAAAATTATTAAATATAGATATAAAATAAAAGATGAACAGTTGATCATCAAACAAGTTTTTGAGTGGATTGCATAATTTTAATTATAAAGCTTGCTTGAAAAAAAATTATAATTAACTTCCTAATAATTATGCAACCATTTAAGATACATGTAATATTCCACACATTTACAAGAAAGGCAGTTTCCATATGTCATGCCTTAAAAAATTTCTTGCAATTAAAGGTTATAATTTTTGGATTCTTATTTGCACGTCCCTTCTAGCTACATAGCAGTATAATAATCACAAGTTAACATGAAATTGATGGATACTAACCTAAATTGATTGATTTAAATTTACCTTATTCAATAAATAACAAATATTACATAATTATTATCCAACCTAATTTAAAACTTTTTTTCATATACATCTTTAGAAGTATATATATTCGTGTGTGTGTAATTCAAATAATAAATAGTAATTGATATTTAAAATCTAATAAATGAAATATAAATATCCAAAACGTTTATATAATTAATAATAGATAGAATATTAATATAACATATGTATGGGATATTCATCATCATTAAATGATGATATGTAGGTCATAACTAAGTCAATGTTGTATTTTTCTAATCAATAGTCTATATATTGGTGAAAACATGTATATCCTATTATAGTGGACTACAACTTTATATATATATAAAAGTTTATAATCCTTAATATAAAAAATAAACAAATTGATTTTTTTTATATTTCTAAAATTTAAATTAAATTCCAATATATTTAATAAACTTGTTATTATACTATACATTAAAAGAGCTCAATTTTTTTACTATGCATTATGAGTGTTTTCACTGTGGATTGTAATAGTGTTTTTGAATCGGTTCGGTTTTTGGGTCGGTTTAGTTCGGGGTGTCACGATTTGTTTTATTTCTTTTATATTTCTTTGCACAATAAAATAATCATTATACCCTTAAGTAAGATAAAAAAACAACAGTTGCCGGAGATGGTGTCATAGTAATTTCACATTCCATTGCACAGTAAAATAACTCTTTTACCCTCCAATAAGACAAAAACCATAGGTTGTTTGTGGGGGTGTTTGCACAATAAAATAATCATTCTACCCTCAAGTAAGATAAAAAAAAAGTTGCTGGAGAGGATGTCACGATAATTTCACATTCCATTGCATAGTAAAATAATCTTTTTACCCTCCAATAAGATAAAAACCAAAGGTTACATGTGGAGGTGTTTCAGATATTTCATATTTTTTAAAAATATCTAAATACTTATCTGCCTCCCAATAAGATAAAATATAAGAGTTAGTTGCATGAGTGTTTAGATAATTTACCATTTTTCTATTATTCTTTTTTGTCGAATACTGTGTGGGCGTCTAACACACGTGTTGACAATATTTGGCCTCAGCACACTTCGGGTGGTGTGTACAATGTCATCCAGTGGTAAAAAATATTCATCCAGCGTCTCACCCAATGCGTTGCCATGTACTCTTCCTCATGGTGTGGCGTGTGGTTGCACACAATAGACGGAGTCGTGACGATGGTCAATTGAACTTTCTTTGACCATTTTGACTCTCCTACACGCTAAATTACAAGGTGTACCCCTATATTTATGGTGTTTTCATTTTAGCCTCTGAGCTTTTAATTGTTTTGTATGGTTGTGATTTTTGTTATATAAGTGTTGACTGGTTTCAATTGTGTACTTCTATGGAAATTGATTAAATATTGAGTTTTCATTTTAGTCCTTATTCTTTCAATTTTGAGATTGATTTTCAATCCCTGAATATATTCAATACAAAAGTTTTGATTTTTTAAATTTTATTTTTTTATTGAAATTCATAATATATTTGGCTTGTATTTCAGCCTTTATACTTTTAATTTTTTTTTATTTTAATTCATTTATTTTTTTATATTTCTGAAATAGTCCATATTTTTATCCATATTTATATATATGTGCTTTTAGCTTTGGTTTTTAATTTTTATTATTTTCTTATTTGTTGAGATGATATTTTTTTGAAAAATTTAGTTCTTAAATTTTAGTTTGTGTGTATGATCATTTGAAAATTGATATTTTTTTTTTCTTTGTTCTTTCTTTTAGTTTTTTTTTTATTTTATTTTCAAGTTAAATGATTTTTTTCAGCTTTTTTTATTTTTGTTTATCATTTAATATTTAATATTTTATTATTATTTGAACAATAATAGTAACAATAATTTTAGATGTTAAGACTTCAATGATATTGTTGTTATAATAGGATGTGTTAATGTGTTTCATTATATCAAATTTGATATGTATAGATGTTTTATTTTTTATTTTTGTTTTATCATCTATTTTTTTACGCTTTTGTTAAAGTTTTTAGAGTTTTTTTTATTCTTTGATTTAATTTTATTTTTTTCATTATTAAAGCAATAATAATAGTAGTAGTAATTTTAGTTTTTTTTTCTTGCTTTCTCTTTTGTTATTGTTTTTGAGTTTTTTTTCTTACGATAATTTAATAATTTTTATTGTTTAGCTATAATATTGATGATAATTTTAGATGTGAAGACTTCGATGCTGCTGTTATTATAATAGAATGTGTTGATGTATTTCATTATATCAAATCTTACATATAAATGTTATATTTTATTTTTGAATTAGCAAATCCTATTAATTGCTTCAATCCTAATATTTATAAAAATTATTTGCTCAGTTTGCAACATAATATGAACAATCTAACTAGTTAAATCTATGATACATGTAAAAATATAAAAAAAACAGTTTTTTTATAGTATTTCGTGGAATGCTAGATCATGCAAAAAAAAAAAAAAATGCAAACATTATTTTAGAAACTTGGTCATGTGCAATTTAAAACATAAAAGTATTTTTTTACGAGTTTTCTATTTATATATTTTAATAAAAAAACAAATACCAAAAAATATCTTACATGTAAGTTCGCAATCTCAAATATTAAATATAAAAGGATAAAAATAGTATAAAAATGCAAAATTATTTGCAAAATAGTCCTTAAAAAATTAGAAAATAGTTGTCTACACTCTACAACATGCTTAGCAAAACATTTAAAAAACAACATAGAATAAAAGCTGGAAACACATAGGTTAGGGTGTATTTGTCTAACATGCCGTTGGCTATAAAAATAAAAGTTTTTTTTAAGAACATGTTTGACAGACATTTTGAAGATCCGAATGCTGGGTTTCAATTCTCAAATCTTTCTGGTAGAATTTTAAAGGAAATAGAAAATTGAGGTGGTTCATAAGCATCAAAATATCAATGAAAGGAAAGGCTTTTTGTTCCAACATATTTGATGCTGCACCAGGAAAGGAAAACAAAGAAAAGGCCATGTATAAGCCACAGCTGAACATACAACCCTATAAAAGAAAAGCATATGGTACATATTGCATTGCGCATAATTTACTTACACTTCCTAGGCTTTTACAGAAGGGGACCGGTCGCCAGCTATAAATTTTGGGAAGCATCTCAGAATAATATGATTAGTGGGAGGCTTGTAGGATGTGAAAAATCCAGCATCCTGCTCGAGGGACTCTGAATAGCTTTCCAAAATCGCAACAATCTGGTCAAAATGTGGTCGTTTATCTGGATTGCTGGACCAGCATCGGTTGATGAGATGACTAAAGGCCAGTGGACATTTTGGGGGTAATGGTGGTCTGGCATTCTGCAGAAATCCCAGAAGATAGCAGATGCTAGCAATTAATGAAAGTGAAAGAAAAAAAAATCCTAATAAGGGATGAAGGCAAATTTCCTCTTTGAAATATTCAATGCGAAACCTGCTTCCTATGCATGTGAAATCACAAGCAACCAATAACATGGAACCCTTAAGCTCTCTCTAAAGTCTGAACACTTAGGCCAATGGTCCACAAAAGCAATTGCAATTACAGAAAGATCTGTAGTTTCCTGACCATGGTTGATGCATAGTAACAAATCATGTTTTCTACATTCTACAATTTTTTAGCTAGATCTTACATTTATTTGCTCCATCAGGAAAACAAGAAAGAGATCATAAACATTCTCAGATTTTTGTGTTAAATCATATATAGTTCTGTGAGAAAATTACCTCACTTGAACATAATTTTCACAAAACTTTCTTCTTTTACATATATATAATTAAGATTGAGCACAAAACATATGTCACTTCTTGTCAAGCATTTACTTTGATGGACAATATGACCATAAGATGTATATACACTTGGGTGGTTAGGGAAATAGATTGTCATAAATCCTAATCTGCATCTTATCCTGTAAGCTTGAAATCTATGTGGTCCATGTCATATCTATCATTGTTGTGACAGCCTAGAAAATTAATACACTAACTCCAAAAACCAAAGCCTCTCTCTTTACAATACTGAATGCAATAACTGGGCTACATGAGTATTCCCCGTTATAGATCTCAAATCTGCATTACAACAAAGGCCATATTCCTTCTGGATAATATTGAAATATCTGACCACCACCACTACCATATCATCATTACCATCATCTTGTCCACAATTTCCAGCACAAGTAGGAAATTGGGAACTATGAGAAATAAAAAAATCTTGGGACCAGTTACGTTAACCTGTGTGTTGTCATCCCAAAATTTTCTTGGATTGACACATTTGAATTTAAACTGTGCATGATGATCTATGAGGCTGAAGGAATGTGAAATGGAACTTTCTTCGACGAGAGTGAGAATTGAGAATGTGTTCTACTACTAACATTCTCATTCAGAAGATTAATGACCTCAAGACAAAACCACCTTATATAAGATGAAATAGATATCTGCCTGCTTTCTCCTCAAGTCAGCAATGAATTGCTAACAGAATGTTGCTCATTACATCCTAATTTTCAAGGATATTCAAAAAAAACTTATTGCCCAACAGTTTATCCTTATTGCATGTCATTAAACTATATATGATTGGGGCTCAATATCCAGATAACAAAACTCAAAGGAACTCTTTTCTTTCTTTCTATTTTTTTTTTCTTGTGGTTACAAAGGAGAGGCTCAAACTCAAAGATCTCTCAAGGGAAGGGGGGCATGGGTGCTAGTTGAGCTACAAGCTCATTGGCAGAAAAAGCTCAAATGATCTCTTTAAATGGGGTAGTAAGACACTAGTTTGGAGGTCAATAAAAACTTCCATGTTGATTCTCGTGACGTGTGATTGCAGAACATTTTCCTTGTTTCATGCAGTTTGACCCGGTTTCCTTCTATTCTGAACCTTGTAACTATTACAGAATAATATAAATTATATTTTGAAAGTCTCACCTAACCATTTAAACTTCTAGATGAGATGGTTACTTGACATGGTATCAGAATCTTATTGACCCAGCAATTACGAGTTCAAAGCTCATCACTCTCATTCTATTTGATAAAAATTAGTGTGGACCTGTATACATGTTTTAAGTCCAAAAGGCTTTTACTTGAAAGTGTGTGTTAGAGAATAAATAAATCATATTTTATAGTCTCACCTAACAGCTTAAACTTTTAGGGAAGATGGTTTCTTGACTACCCCTTCAGTGTGAACAAAACCATGTTTAATTTAAATTCATAAAACATTACAATCCAATATTTCTTAATTTTCTTGAACCTCTAAGAGACATTTGAATCAATCCCTACAGGTCTGGTGCTTCATCCATTTTTTCCCTCTCATTTTCGCATCTTAATAAGTCTCTATCCTTTGCAAACAGCAAAATGATTCACATGGAAATGATTTGTTTGACAGATATATAATTAAAAGCTCAAATAATATTTTACTCGCATCTACAAATATTCCTTTCCTATTCCTAGAAATTAATTTTATTCAAAAGTTGGAGCATTTTCGCAGGAATTATTCCTAAGAAAAATATGCCATGCAAAATTACCAAAATTTAAAACACCCTAAAAACATTTCTAGCAATTCTTCAAGGAATAACACAAATTTTGAATTTCTTCTCGAATTAAATTCTCCAAAAGAATACATGACAAATTCAGAATGCAAAATCATTCATTATCAATAAAAACTAATTATCATATGAAACATCACTATTGAGAAGGCTCTGTTGTTTCCTTCCTATTCCCATTTTAATTTTTTTTTTCTTCCTCTTCATGATCTAGCTTTTCATTTGTCTTATCATTATTAATTTGCAATTCATTCCAGATTTTGGAAACAGCCAGAGCTTGAGGTAATGAAATGTCTAGCTGATGTATATGCATTTCAGGATATGTCAAGTACAGTTCAGACGCAAAGAGAGATAAGTAGCATCCTACAATTACTAGATTCATACCACTAAAACGATTCCGATGAGTGTACCTTTTGGCAGACAGCAAATGCAGCCTGTTCTGGAGTCATGTTGTCAAATGGTGTCATTGCTGTCAGGATCTCCCAGAGGACTATGCCAAAACTGTAGACATCAACTTTTTTTGTGTGTTGTTTTTCTTTGATCATCTCAGGAGCCATCCATCGATATGTACCTGTGAATCCCCTTGCACTACCGCAATGAGATTCCAAGCAGGAAATACCAAAATCAGCAACTTTGACGCTCATATCTTCTCCAAGCAGTAAATTTTCAGATTTGAGATCCCTGTGAAGTATCCCTTGTGAATGGAGATATTGCATCCCATGTGCAATGTCAAGGGCTAATTTCAGAACTAGATTGAGAGGAACTGAATGTGGCTCTTGCTGATGGAGAAATTTTTTCAACGAGCCCCCAGCCAGATACTCGGTGATTATACAGAATACAGGAGGTTTCTTACAAGCTGCGACAAACTGAATGACAAAAGTGAAGAAGATAGAGTGACTTACAATCAACAAAAATAAATAATTTACACAATTTGTCATTTGATTATAATATACTTTTCCAAATGTGTAAGAATTACTGAGCATGACGAGATGAGGATATATGGCATTTTGCTCCATTTACAACACAGACAAAGACTTCCAATAGTAAGATATAAATAAGAGAGGAAATTGTTTCAACTCTTCTTCAATCTTCATTCTTCAGTCTCCTAGCCTCATCAATCTAGAAAGTTATTAAAGACCCCCCTGGCCATTGCAACCTCTGGTATGAGTACCCTAATGAAATAGTCTAGATAATTAGTGATTTAGCTCTAATCATTTAACTTCTGAAGGAAATGCCGCCAAAAATATTTAATGCAGAAGAGAAGAGATGCGTATTATAAATACTAGCTAACGACCATGTCCAAGACTATCAATTTTCGTTGCTGGGTCCACTTCATTTTCAACCATACCTCAGACTGCAAATATCCATTCAATGACATCATTTGGAAAACAGATGAAACATTAATGATCTTATATCAAAATTAGAATTCATAAATCCCAAGAGTATTTTCATAAGATTGCCAGCCCATGGTCGCAATCTTGTAAAGCATGATATTACAAGGCTACTGCTATAATTTTTAGACGACTCCTTATCAACGGGAGGAAAAGTATAAATAATGTACAGGGGTAATATGCAAGTGATAATGAAAGTTTAATGAATTTCTACCAAATTGGTTCCACAAAACGAAACCAGAAAACATTACATGTTGGAATCACTTTCATTGTTCGGCAGCAAAATTACAAGCCATATTCACCACCCTTTGTTAACAAGTAAAAATATAAATAAGATCACAACTGGTTCGAATGAGAGGTTAAGAATTTTGTTTCTAGGTAATACATATTCCTTTACAAATCCAAACATTAAATTAAAAAGAAAATGGAATTCCATGTATTGTTAATATGAAGCACGTGACATTAACACATGCAGTTAAAGATACTGAATGCTTACAGTGATGATATTAGGATGCCTTAACCGAAGTAGCAAAGCCACCTCTGAAGTGAAGTGGTTCTCAAGCATGGTTGCCAAGTTCTCGTCCTCTTCAGGCTGACTTATAAGCTTAATCGCCACATCTCTTTGCTTATACACCCCCCTATATATCCTACTGTGCCTCCCAGAAGCAAATTTGTTGCCAATAAACAACTGGGACATATCTGCGCTCCATTCCCCCTCTCCCTCTCCTTTAATCTCTGCCCCAGATGACACCAAATACTTGGACCAAGAAACCGCTCTCTTATATTCTCCAAGAGAAAGCCTCCTCTCTGATTTTCCATTGTTATAGATTTGCTTGAGCCAGTAAAGATTCTTCATGGATTTGAACCAAATTTTAACAGAATCATCAGATTCTTAACCCTTAAGCCTCTGGAACTCAATGTAGAAACCACAACGCCTCTAAATTTAGACTAGAAACTCAATTTGTATGTGACCTTACAATGAAAAACCTGAACTTGCATGCACAGAAACTGTTTCTCATTCAACTACAACTACATTTCAGAGCTCACCGATTCAAACATTGATGAAAAGAATTCCAACCAGCCCAAAAACGAGAACAAAAAAACACTAATCAACCATTTAACTTGAATCACAGTGCTAAAAGCCAAATTTGGAAAAAGCAAGTGTTTTTTTTCATATAAAAAATCAAGCTACAAAACAAATCCAAAAAGCTTACTTCTTTCCCTAGCAAAAATGATCTGCCTGACCCTTTTGCAAATCTCAAAGCTTTAGCTTTAAATCAAACAAAAAGACCATTGTTTTGAACAAAACACAAGCTCAAAAGGATGTTTTTTCTTATCTTTTCAAGCCATAAAATGATGGCTGCGCAGACAGAGTCAAAACCCGGAATCAAATTCTAGAGAGAAGCCTGGTGTGGTTAAATAAGAGAGAAAGGGAGTCGGTTGGGTTGGTGTAAATACTGTTATCGTTGTTGTTTCTAGTGTGCAAAGCAGTGAAAAGCATGAGGCAAAGTGCTGGCGGTTTTCTCTCTCTGTGGTCACACAATAAAATAATCTTGAAGAAAGAAAACACTGAGGAAAACACATCCTTCACTCACTCTCTCTGACTGGAAGAGGTGGAAAGGTGTTTGACGATCACAACGTGCGAAGATCCACTTCTAAGGAGACAACCCGGGTCTTCATGATAATGACCTTTGTCCTTTTTTTTGTTAATTAATCCGTGCTTTTCTAGCTTAATATCCACCATGCCATTTCATGCTTGTGCCTGCCGTGTTTCCGTCTTCTTTTAAGTCTTAACAGTTCCGAATTCACCACAAAGATCTCTCCCTTCTAATCACTGCAAATGTTTTTTTTTTTTCTATAGCTAGAATTCTTTTAAATATGTTTTTAATTATCATAATATTAAATAAAAATAAGTTTAATAAACAGCACCTCGTATAAAGTTAATACACAACAGAAGCAGTAAGAGAGAGAATGAGAACTGTGTCGTTTTGGGGTATTAGGGTCAGAGCAAAAGGCGGGTCCCATGAACCACAGAGGGCGGTATCCGTCCGTGACAAAGCCGTATGGATTGGCCCTCTTCCGTATACGGTCTCTCAATGTCTTCTTGTGTTTACTAATATTAATAAAGAGCCTAATTAGTTACTGCTAACCCTTTTTTTATTTTATTATTATTCTGAGCTGTAATCTAATCTAACAATAATCATGCACTAAAAGCTAGAGATGCTGACTGTACGTGTCCCACTTTCTAGCTGACAGCGCTTGAGCCGCCGCCACAACCACCACCACCAGAGGAGAGGCCCCTGCCATAACCATATCAATTTTTTTATTAAAAATATGAATATGTATAATATTTCAAGAATATTATCATCAATCTCGTAAGGTCATTATATTATTTGATTGCTCTAAAATTTTAATATAATATATATATATGTCAAGAGATTTCTCGTAAAATTTTATATTAATTTAATAATTAGATTTAGAGATATGATTGATATTATGAATTTATTTATTATTAAAAAATATTATTTAACCAAAATAAAACCAATACGTTTCTAGATATATATTTAACCAAAAAATTCTAAAATAAAATAAATTTAAATTAAAATAAAAATAATAATATTATTTTTTTTTAAGTAATACGAAATAATTTAACGTTATACAAAATTGAGAACAATAGCGATGACTGCCTGTGGGGGCTGCGGTGTATTCTGGCATTTCCTAGTTAACACCCGGCAACCTCTGGGACATGTTCGGGGTGGTTGTTCATTCATTTGTCTGGGCTTGGATTCATTAACAACCAACTCAAACACGCAATTAATTTCCTTCACATTCCATTCATAATAATAATAATAATAATAATAATAATAAAGTTTATTAAATTTTGCGTTGAGTGATGTACGAGTTTACCAGACCTTGAAGGTATAGAGACAGAACCTATCTATTCGAAACCTAACTATAATCATCAACATTGATTAGAGACAAATATATATATATTCGAAACCTAACAATAAGCATCAAGATATTCTGAGATATATGAAAATAATATTTATTTATTTTATTTTTTATAACAAAATAAATTTAAAATAACTAAAAAAAACTCGAACTATTTCAAAATTACAGGTTAGCCATACAAACATACACTATCTATCACTCTATAATATTATCGTCATCGTCGTTGTATTTTTTATCATGGTTTTTACACTGTTAATTAAATGTTGAAATTTTTGTTTTTTATGAAGATATTAGGTAAAACATGTTTTTTTAATTGGTTTATTATTATTAGAAGGGGAGTGAGTAGAGAGGTAGGTGGTCATGGTTAGCAAGGAGTGCACTTCCTATTTAATCTTATGTGGTGACATACACTTTCTAGTGATGATATAAATAATTTAATTTTAATCCAAATAAATGGATAACTTAATTAATTTCAGTATAAAAAACAAGATAACATTTGTTTTCTTAATATTGTTGATTAGGGTATTGTAAGATCAATTTATAAATTACTAGAATTAAAACTCATATTTTAAATAAACGTACACTTAGAAGAATATTTTTTTTATTATTATTTAGGATTCTTTAAAGTCAATGGGATATGTATATATATATATATATATATATAATCATCTTTGACTTTTATTAAATAAAACACATTGGATAGTGAAGTATTTTGTCCCAGTAAAACTTAAATTATTGATTTTATTATAGAAAAGATTCTTGATGGTGCAATGAAATTTAAAAAAAAAAAAAAAAGATTGTGAATAGCTCTCGTGTCACAAAATTATATATTTGAATAATATTTATCTCTTTTCTTAGGGTGCGTTTGGTATTGTAGTTTCTATTGTGATTGAGATTTAAAAAAACAGTTTCATGAAAAACACTTTTAGTTGCGGATTATAAATGAAATTGAAGTGTTTGGTTAAAATTATAGTTGAGTGTGGGGTTTAGTGAAAAACAGTTTCAAGTGTTTGATTACCATGCTTTTCATATTGCTGTCAACTTGTGAAATTACTTTAACGAGCATACACATACATATATTATTTTTTAATATTATATATTTAATAATCATAATAACATAATATAATTAATAATTCACTTAAATTAAACACTTTATTTTATACTCTACTGTTAATAGCCTCGAGAAAAATACATGTATCATGTGCACTACCTTCTCATCTTGCCCATACAAACGTTAACTGCATGTCAAAACTATAACTTGTCATGATATTTTGTATTAGTACACCTTTTCTTCCAATAAATGAAATCTAATTTACGGATGATATAGTGGCACAAACATGTATTTCTGTTAATATGACTATTGTTGATAGAGTCATCAATAGAATATAAATTATTCATGACTATTTTATCAACAAACAATTGTGTTCATGTATTTGTTAAAAATTATATTACAATACTGAAAAAAACAATTAATTTTGGTAGTGTCTTTATTGTTTTTTACAGGAAAAAATTTACCATGACTTGATATAAAATACAAGAAAAACTAGAAATCATATAGTGAAAATTAATTTCAAATTAGAAATTATTTTTCTAATTCTGATTTGTTTAAAATTATGGTACCACGACAATTAAATTTTATTTATTCTTATCTTATTTATAATATAGTTTATGTATTCATAAATTATTTTAGCCTATATAATTTAGTTTATTTTTTATATAGATATTTATCAATTTCATTGGAATTTTTTTTTTTTGCTTTTAATTTTTCTTTTTTTTTTTGAACTTCAGAGTAACTTTTTTTTTTTTCAATTATGGGATTGTCTCAAACTTAGAAATGGACTTGATAATCATAAGAATATGAGTTAAATTGATTGTGATGGACTGAATAGGGTGAATCAAAGTCTTTAGTCTCGAAGTTCTTCATCTTCAAAATCAACATGAGAAATATCTAAGTTTATTGAGTTTGAGTGACAATTATTTAGTGAAAAGGGCTAATTAAGTTTGGCAATTGATGGAGGATTGCCATTAGATTAAGAATCTAACTAATTATTGATGAGAGTTTGATTAAGGAAATGGTGAACGGTAAGGGCAATGGACTTAAAGGAATGCATATAAGTAGCTTGAGCATCCAAGTGCATAGCTTTGTTATAGTGTTTTTTAAAGGAACTTATAATGGTCATGGCATGAAAACACTACAAGGAGTTGGTAACACTACAACGGTCAAATTAAAGTTATGACTATTAATATAAATTCTTCTAAACAAGGTCTGGTATATGTTAAATAAATCACATCTCTTGTTAGGAACATATTGATGAAGGCTTGATCCTTCTATTGACATCATCTTAAAAGGAATTCTCGAAACTTGTTCAATTAAAATGTTATAAAACAACTCGTTGAATACCTCTTTGATCCTCTTGTACATTACCCCTGTAAATGGTTCAATCAACATATGTAATGGATCCTATGATATTGTTTATTTGTTTTAATTATTCCTTTTTTTTCTTAAAAAAATATAACTCGAATCATCACCTATATAAAAAAGAGAGATAAAAAATATTAAATATATCACTAACATTATATTCGCTTGAAAGTTTCAATTTACATTAATTTGTTCAAGGATTAAAGATGGACCATTTCCTCTTGGTTACAACTTAGATTGCTTATGGGTTGAAAATATTTCCATCATAAAATGAGTATTAAAAATAAATAATACCTTATTTATAATAAATATATTATTAAATCAAAAAGATTAATGCCACATGTAATAAACTAATTGCCTACATGGTATACACATAAACAATCTCTCATTTATTTTATACCATATCACTTTATATGATGATCATGCTTATTTTATGAAAATGCTTTAGAAAAAGATTCGTAAGATTTTATTAGATAATTATTAGCTTTCATTCTCAAAATAGCTAATCAAATTTCTTATTATTGTCGATATCAATGTTCTACATTAATATCATTAACTATTTTCTTATAAATATAGTTAATCAAATAAATTTATATCTTAATCATTATACAGAAGATGTCGATATCAATCTTATACATTGATATCATTAGCAATTTCTACTTGAAATGATTGATCAAATATATTCTCTATATAGACATTTATATTATATTTTTATTTAATTTCATTCTCATATCAATTGTATTTTTTTCTCAACTAATCATAACTCATACCATTCAAACTAGGCAAAGATTATCATTCTATATATAATCAATAAAAGAGTAGATAAAAGATACTTACCTTTTGTACAGGCTCGATTTGCTATTCCTACTATTGTTGCACAACTCTAACAGTTCCTACTATAATCATATATTCATCGTATCTTTTCATCATTCTAATTTGCGTTATTTTTTCGCAATAAAAATCTTAAATCAACACACACAAAATCTCTTTTAAGGGGTTTCTTTCCCCTCTTAAGTTCTCGTTATCTTTTCTATAACACTTGTTTTTGTCATAATCTTTTGTATAAAATTTGGTTCCTTACACAATATTTTTTTTACTTTCAACATTCAAACATGACATTACACATCTCTTTAAGGGAATAAATCAAAATTTGTCCCTAGAATATCTATTTTTTTATGGTTTATTGAAATTGTCAATAGTGCTGACAATTCAAACTTTTCCTCAAGTTTATGCCTATATCTTGAATTTAAGAGCTTTGATTCAAGAGACTGGTCCTGTTTGAAAAATAACATTCCTAACTATAATTTTTATGAAGTGGTCATCCCCAAAAATAAACCATTTTATAAATCTAATTGCTAGTGGAATTTAACAATTTGAATATGTTTAGGTTTGTTATTTAACATCAATGGTTTTAAATCGTTGTAATCCCTATTTTTCTTCCACAAAAACCATCTTCACTTAGTCATTAATCTATTAAATTAAATTTTAAAAATATAAACACAATTGATTCCTCCCAATTTCTTTTGCTGTTGGCCCACCTCCACCATCTTACACATTGTAAATTTTTCTTGACATTTCCACATAATTTCTCCTCCTACACAATCATTATCATCTAAAACTTATATGAAAAAGACAAAAAAAGTAATAGGCTAATGGTTAAATCTTGAATAAAGTTAAAAAAGAACTTTCATCTTCACTTAGTCACTAATCTATTAAATTAAAATTTAAAAATATAAACACAATTAATTCCTCCCAATTTCTTTTGTTATTGGCCCACCTCCACCATCCTATACATTGTAAATTTTTCTTGACATTTCCACATAATTTCTCCTCCTACACAATCATTAAATTTTTCTTGACATTTCCACATAATTTCTCCTCCTACACAATCATTATCATCTAAAACTTATATGAAAAAGACAAAAAAAAAAAAAAGACAAAAGATAAATTATAACTAATGAAACATATAAAAAGATAAATTTATTGGAAAGACAAAAGCATCATTATACTCTTCTACATGCTCCCTTGAGTTCTAACTTCTTGTATGTGTGTGTACTAACTAAAATATAAATCGTGAGGAACTTTTATTTTGTATTTCTTCAGTGTTTATCTAGACACGGATAATTATGGATTGCTACAGTAAAATTATCATTTTGTCCTCGGGACTGAAAAATTTTAACCCCCTAGACAGGGGGTATTGTAGATACTTATAGAGACATGGATGGTATTTTCTGAATTTTTTGCACAGTAAAAATATAAAAATAGCCCCCTAAAATGATAAAAATAACACCTAGAACCGGTGGTATTGTAGTACTTTCACCACCAGTATTTTCATAGATATCTTTGGGTCTAGAGGTGTATAGGTAATTGACCTATTTTTATTATTTTTTTCCTGAAACATTGCAAACGCATCGTACAAACACAATAACAATATTTCACCTGCACGCGCCTTTTAAACGACATTTGGGGTGACTTAAGGCAATGAAAATTGGCAGTTCATCATGTTGCTTGATGCGTCACTATGTCCTCTACCTCTCAGCATAACGCGTGTCCGGTGAATCTAGTCGTGGAATCATTAGTGGATGATTTTTCTTCCCCCCTTTTCTCTCTTGCTGCTAGAAGTATGATGCGGTCCTTCGAATTTGTGGATGTTTCATTTCGATATTTAAGCTTTTGATTTCGTTTTTCTTACTGATTTCTTCAATGAAAAATTCAATTATTTTTAATTATGCCCTTCAACTGAAATTGATTATATATGGTATGTTTTATTTCAGTCTTTATTCTTTTTGATTTTTTGTTCCTTTAATAATTTTAGAATGCAAGTTTTAATTTTTTCTAATTTTGTCTTTCAATTGAAATTGGTCATATATGCTACTTTTCATTTCGGTCCTTATTCTTTTAATTTTTTCAACAATTACATTGTATTGTGTTTATAAATCCCTTTATTATTTTTAGTCCCAAAGTTTTAATTTGTTTCATTTCCCCCCTTCAATTGGAATTAATTATATATTTTATTTTTTTTATTTTGACACTTATTCTCTTAATTTTTTTTATTTGGTATTTTTTTTCTTTTGGTTTTTGGGTCTTTCTTGGACAATGTTTATTTTTCATCTATATTTATGTATTTCAAATAATTATAATATCATAGGATTTCTATACAAATTTATTATTTTGCTCAAATATATATTATAATAAAAAAATCTCTTATAACTAATAAATTTTTGCGTTAAAAAAATAGTTTTGGCCACTACGAGGAGGAGGGCAATTGCTAGTATATATTACTATATATATAAACAACGTCCCGAATCTATTATAGCAATATTTATTGTTCACACATACTCAAATTATTGTGGATTCGAATAGTAAAATTATCATTTTACCCTCAGATCTAAAATTTTTAACCCTCTGGACCAGGGGCATTTTCAAATTTTTCAGGGGACATGAATGATATTTCCGGATTTATTGCACAATGAAATAATGAATTTAGCCCCCTTAAATGACAAACAACGCCATTTGGAACCAAGAGTATTTTTCAAATTTCTTGGGGATACGGATGATATTTTTGGATTTGTTTCACAGTGAAATAATGAATTACGCCTCCCTAAACGACAAAAACCGTTACTTGGAATCGGGGTATTCCAGTACTTGCACCTCTGATTTTTTTGTAGATATCATTGAGTCTAGGGGTGTATAGATAATTGACCAATATTTAGTTATTATTCTTCCCGGAACATTGCAAGCGCATCGTATAAACGCACCAACAGTGTTATATCCGCATGCGCCCTTGGGGAGGCATGTGTGGTGGCATAAAAAGGTAAAAACTTCCCTTTTGGTGTGTTTTCAGGTGCCCCTCCATATCTTTTTCCTCCCTGAGTGGCGCGTGCATGTAAATATGATCTTAGAATCGCTGGTGGATGATTTTTCTTTCCCCTCTTTTCTCTCTCTCTTGCTACCGAGGAAATACGATTAAGTCCCTTATATTTGTGGTAGTTTGATGTTAGTCCTTGGTTTTGATTTCGATTCTTACTGATTTTTTAATGGAAATTTCAATTATTTTAATTATGCCCTTAAATTGAAATTGATTGTATACAATAAGTTTCATTTTGGTTCTACATCTTTTGATTTTTGGTTTGTTATTGGTTTCTTTAATAATTTTTGTATACAAGTTTTAATTAATTCTAATTTTTTCCTTCAATTGAAATTTATCATATATACTACTTTTCATTTTAGTCCTTATTCTTTTAATTTATTAAACAACTGCACTGTCTTGAGTTTTTAAAATCTTTTTATTGTTTGTCGGTCCTGAAGTTTTGATTTGTTTCATTTTTATCCTTCAATTGGAATTAATTACATTTTTTTTTGGCACTTATTCTTTGAATTTTTTTTTATATTAATTTTTTTGGTTTTTTTTTTGTTCTTCTTAGACAATGTTTATTTTTTGTCCATATCTATGCATTTGTGCTTTTAGCTTTTGTTTTTAATTTTTGTCATTTTATTTTTTATTGGGGTTTTCTTTTTATTCGGTTTTGTTATGAAATTTTAGTTTATATTGATTACATTGTATTTTTTCAAAAAAATCTCTTTATTATTTTTTAGTCTCAAGGTTTTGATTTGTTTCAGGTTGTCATTTAATTAAAATTAGTTATATATCTTGTTTTTCATTATGGAACTTATTCTTTATTTTATTTTTATTGGTATTGATTTTTTTTCCCAGTAATTCTTAGACAATGTTTGTTTTTTTTTTTTTTTCTGTATTTATTTATTTATGCTTTTAGATTTTGTTTTTATTTTTTTATCGGGGTTTTATTTGTATTAGGTTTCGTTATGAGATTTTAATTTATGTTAGTTACACTGCATTTTATTTTTAAAAATTTCTTTATTGTTTTTTGGTCCAAAGGTTTTAATTTTTTGCAAGTTTTCTCATTCAATTAGAATTAATTATATATATTGTTTTTTATTTTGGCACTTATTCCTTTAATTTTTTTATTTTGTATTGATTTTTTTTTCTGGTCATTCTTGGACAATGTTTGTTTTTTATTAGTATTTATTTATTTACACTTTTAATTTTTATTTTTAATATTTATTATTTTATTTTTTATTGAGGTTTTATTTTTATTCAGTTAAGTTATGGAATTTTAATTTATGTTGGTGATCATTTTAAAATTAATATGGCTCTTTTTTTCTCTTTAGGCTTAACTTTAAAATTCTAATTGAATGATTGTAATGCAGGGATAAATTTTTAATTTATGTTGTTTTTTGAAGAATAAAAATTAACTTCTTATTTTTGTTGTTTAATTATTGCAGGTGTTTTCACAATTTATATTTTATTTGTTGTGTTTAATTTAAATTGAATTATAAAATAAAATAATCTCAGTACAGTAAATTCAATAATTCAAAAATCCAAATCTTCTAGCTTTTTTCATGATAATAATAATTTCATACTGGTTATTTCGTTAAAACCTGCTAAGCAAATAAATTTATATCAATTGAAATTTCATATATTTTATAAAAAACTTACACTTCACAAGATTTTTATACAAATTTATTATTTTTCTAAATTTATATTATAATAAAAAAATCTATCATAATTAATAATCTTTTCTATTAAAAAAAAATATAGTGATGACCGTGACTAGGCGCGGAAACATTGTATAGTATATTTATATATAACGAAGCATATTCATGTGTCATCAATACGTAAAGCAGAGGTGGCATTGTATTGTCATGCTGCAAACCATGCAGGACTTTTTGTTTGTATAATTCACGGGCCAAGTGGGTAGAATAAAATCGTTATCCTTTCTGCCCCAGTTAAATATGCTTTTGACACGTGTGTCAAAGTACATTGGAGGCATCAATGATGGCATAATGGCACTATCAGTCAATCAGTAGGATTAGCTATTGATTTATCTTCACTTTTCAACAATTTCTTATCATTGATGTGCGACCAGACTTGACGTCTCGGTGTTTCTTGAGCTAATTTCATGGTTGCTGCGCCTGGTCCACCGGCCGAGGAGAAGAAAAGTTTTTGATGAACTCCACAAATCAATCCTATAGCAGTGCAGATCTGAAGGTGTTTATATGACCAAAAGAATGGTCACCAGCTAACCTCTTGTGGGGTAGTGGGCTTGGACTTTGGTCTAGGGCTTCTTCCTTCCGGAAATATGGATGATTGATGAATATTTAGTTACAGAAAAAAAGAAAAAAAAAAGATCAAGAATGGAAATAATGAAGAAAAAGAATTCACAGTAGGTTTTTAGTCCCACGTTTCGAATTTTTTTTAAATTAAATTTAAAATTAAATTTTTTTGATTTTTTAAATTATTTTCATATATTGATATAAAAAATAACTTTAAAAAAAATATTATTTTGATATATTTTTAAATAAAAAATATTTTTAAAAACAATCTCATATTTATCATATTTATAGACAGTAATAAAACAGACCCAAATTGTGTCATATTCCCCAGATATCCAGATATATAGTTTACACTTTCCTCAACAGTGGAAAAAATATATATATAGCAGGGATAAACATCCTGTTAATTTGTCTCTATACAACATTAAAAAGAGAACAAATGCATTTTCTCCATAACCTCGAGAATAATATGAGAATGCATTCATATTGCGTCCCGGTTATATAGATTGTAACCGGATATAATGGAGCTACCGGCATAGGCAACAAAAGCCAGGAAGGCCATGACAACCGAAGCAGTTGCCATCTCTGTGAACTCATCTTTGCCCCAGTTAGATTGCCAGTCATCAACCCGAGTGGCTGCTGAAGAGGATGCTGATACCAGAAGATATGCTAGTATCTTGCCAGATTGAAACCAAAAAAATAAATAAAATTCACTCAGTATCAATAAATCAGAAAGGGAAAAATCATCATGCTTACTTGTGTTGACTGATAGTGTATCCAAAACCTAAAATGAAAAACAATTCATTGTGCATGGTTGTATTTTCATTTGTTCCTAAAGATGTAAACCTCATCTACAATCTTAATTTAGGCCTCCCAAACTAGCTGAAACCACACGAGTCATTTGAGGCTTGATGATCGTGAAATTGGTAATGGTAAAAGTAAAGTGGATCTCCTGTCAGGTAGAAGTCATGGAAACCCAGGAAACATGGACTTTAAGTGAATTATGAGGGGCAGATTGAATCATCCACATGCAAGAAACTTGATTGGGGAGATCAAAGAAGGTGAAACTCAGTTTCCTGAATAGCCCCAACTCACAATTCTACTACAATTCCTAAGACCAACACGAGGTTATTTGTCAGAGGAAAAATTACGAGGTGGACTTGCTGAGTTGAAATCCAGCCCAAGTCACACTCTGCTGCTACCAGTCATGCACAGACTACTCAGGTGAACTCACCATGTGAGTGGTGGAGAGACAAAGGAACATTCACAATAATGGTCCTCAGGAAAAGAAATCCTGAAACAGTCGTACATATTCAAATTCCTTTATTCTCCCCAGCATTTAGTGGTTGCTCTAAGAATTCAAGCCTTAAAATTGTGTTCACAAGCTGAAAATATATGGATTACGATTGCACTATAAAAATGACACTAACAGGTTCTTGATAGCATCATCAGCCAAATGAATCTACTCTCTTCCAGGAACCAGATAATCACCAATTGGAATTCACTATCTTAGTAGAAAGGAGATACGTTACACGCCTTGAGATGAAATGGTACCGAAAGTGACAGGCATAGCGTAGCTTGTATGAACAGATGGTAATTAAACATAAATCAATTACCTGATCCATGAAGAAATTAAAATGGCGACGAAGATGGTGTCGAATCACATGTTTCCCAGTGGCCAACTCATAGCTTAAATCATAAACTTGAAACCCAGCATACGCACACCCAATCACATTCACAGCCAAACAATACCTGCATTAATCATTTTTTTTTAAATAATTAAATAACAAACAATAAAAAACTAGTAATTAATCATCACTACCTACCTATACTCTTTATATCTATAAAAGGAGTCACCACTCCATCCTTGAGTCTTATCAGCAGCCATAACAGCAAAAGATATCAAGCACATAATAACCTCACTAACCCTAAACCCTAATTCACCAATCCTAATCTTCTCTTCTTTCATCGACCTCCTCACCTCCGACGACGTCCCCATCTTCCTCACTCCCACACCTGCCTCCCTCTCCTTCGCCGCCTTGTTCAGCACCAACTCAGAAGGCGCAGGGAGGTTATTCGGCACTAAAGCGGAGTGTGCGGCGGAGTACCGAGTAGGCTTCTGGATGGAAGCGGGAACGACGGCCATGGAATCTTGGAGAGGAGATAGTGATTTATGAGGGGAAGCAGAGGGAGAGCTTTCGAGAGGGTCGCCATGGTCGGATCGGAGAGGGGACTCGAAGCGTTGAGGAGAGTGGGATAGTGAGTCGGAGTTCGAAGAAGAGGACCGTGGATATTGGATTTTCGGTTTGGAATCGGATTTTGCTGTTTCCATTTCTTCCCCCCCGGATTTCGTCTGGGTTTTCAATTCCCGTGACTTAGTGGGAGACGAATTTAATTTTATACTCTCTATGTGTGTATTGTAATTTGTTCGTCAAACGTTTGTATTTTTTAAAACTTTTTAAAAAATAATCTTAAAAAAAATATTATTTTTAAAAACAAAACTTTTAATTTGAGAGTGGGGGAGAGAATGTACGAAACTGCCACGTGACATAAAGTGGGCAACCCTCCGTTAGATTCCCTCATTGCTAGTGTCTTTGATATTATTTTTATTTTAATGTGATTTAAAAAAAATAGTTTTATAAAAAATATTTTAATTATGATTTAAAATAATTTTTAAAATATTTGATTAAAATTATAATTGAGTTTGAGACTAATAAAAAATAGTTTCAAGTATTTGGATATCAAGTTTTTCATATTATTTTCAACTTGTTAAATTATTTTAAATGACATAGATATATACACATACATTTATGTATGTATGTATGTATGTATGTATATTTAAATATTGTATTAATAATCATAATTTCACAATTTAATGAATAATTTAAATAAATTGGATATTTTTTTTTATTCTCTCATCAAACTACTTGTAATTTCATCACAAATTAAATTCATGCGTAAAGGTCTCTGCGATCCTTGATCATTTGATTAAGGAATAACATCTAGTAAAATATCATCTGAAATAAAATTAGGATTGTGAGACAAAAATTATATTGTGATATCCTTTCATATATTTATTTATTTATATTTGAATTAAATTTTTTGATTTTATAGTATTTTAATATTAAAAAAAATATATTAAAATAATTTTACAAGTTAAAAGCAATATGAAAAGCTTGGTAACTAAATATTTGAAACTGTTTTTCATTAACCTCAAACTCAACCACAGTTTTAACCAAATATTTTAAAAATTATTTTGAATCGCAGCTAAAGTGTTTTTCATGAAACTACTTTTTTAAAACCTCAATCACAAAAGCAAAAGCAACACTAAACACACTCTAAGTTATCACTCACATTGCCTTCCCATATCAAGTTTGTATCCATCTTGGTTAAAGATAATGAATTGGATTGCAAAAAATTAAGTGATTAACCAATCATCCGATCATATGAATCTTATTCCTGAATATTTTGAATTTTGAAACATCATGATTTTTTTTTAATTGAAAAGTAATCACCATCAAATTAATACTAAGATTCACAACTATTCATTTTCTTTATACTAAAGATGCTTAGTATTTATTGATGATGAACAATATTAACAACATTGTCCTTTTATATTCTTAATAAATCAAAATATCATCTCCTTTCTATATGTTATAATAAGTACTTGTAGTTGATTGACCTTTCTCGTAATCTTGTGATAATAAGGGTGTGTTTGGTATTGCTTTTTCTTTTATGGTTGAGGTTTGAAAAAAAACAGTTTAAAAAAAAAACACTTTTGTTGCGGTTTAAAATAAATTGTGAAGTGTTTGGTTAAAACTATGGTTGAAGTTGAAATTAAAAATTATTTATATTTTAATTAATTTTTAGATTATTTTAATATTAACAATATATTTTTTATATTAATAAACATATATTATGTAAATATTATTTATATTTTAATTATTTTTTAAAATATTTTAATATTAAAAATATATTTTATATATAAAAAATAAAAGCAAATATAAATATTCATTAATCCCCCGGTTCCTCCACTCCTCTCCCTTCTCTTGCCCTCCCTTATAATAAATACAGAAAGGGGGGTGTTGATTCCAGTATTCATACTTCATTACTAACATTTTTTGCTCATGGCTGCATCATTTAATTAAATAACTTAAAACTAGCTTGTGATTATAGTGTTCTTGAGATGAATATAGGGTGAGATTTACATGTTTTTTTTGGGATATTTAAAATTGAATTCAACTTTAAATCAAAACAATTATTTAGTTTTAAATACTCTCGGGATATTGAATTGAATTATAAATAAAATTCAATTGTTCAAAAATGACTAAAAACAAATAAGAGAAAAAGACCTCCTAATTTGCTACCATAATTGTCCCTTAAAATCAATATTGTAAAAATACCTTTGCAGCTCAAACCCTAACCCTATTGTTAATCTGCAAAACCCTCCACTCTATCATTCCTAGTTCGTTCATATAGTTGCTGTCCCAAACTGCGGTTTCTTGGGTTAGCAATCCCAAAGCTGCGGTTTCTGGGGTTAGTAATTGCTGTCTGGTTTCTAATTCTCTATATATTTCACAATGCAATTTACTTCACAAACAAGGAACATCACCGTCTGTTCTAACATCTTCTTGGACTATAAATCACCTGTGATTTGATCAATGGCGGCATGGAATTAACAAAGCTTTCAATGGAGACTTTTATGAAGTGGACAAAAGTAATGTTCTTCGCATTTCTTTCTTTTAGAGTGGGCTTTTCGTTTGGCTAAAGGCATCGATTCTTACATCTGTCTATCTATCTAGCTGGATATATATGTTCTTGCACCTGCTTGCTGCTCAAACACCGCCCCACCTCACAAACCACTAGAAAAAAGCATCAAACCTCTCTCTCTGGACCACGGGCATCAGTCGCACCGTTTTTCTTTACGAAGAGACTATTTAATACCCTTGAATAACAAAAAGAAACCCGCATCATTGCTTGCTTGCTTTTCAACTTTTGATACTATCAGAAATTTGAATGCCTTCCTTTCATTGAAAACGACCCAATGGTGGTGGAGATTCTTTTTTTTTTTTTTCTCTCTTTTTTGTTTTTTAATTTTTATTTATATATATATATATATATATATATATATATATATATATATATATATATATATATAGTTTGATTTTTAAATTTTATTGCTATTTATTTTTGTATTAAATATATCTTGCATTAAAAAACAAAATAAATTTAGTTTTGGTGGCTTGAAATGAGAATAAAACTCTCTCTTATATATATTTAGTGAATCTTCTATTGGTAGTCATTTGTTATCTTTGTTTTTTTTATTTTTTTCATATATTTTGTTTATGTGTGACTTAATATATTTTTATATTAAAATTATTTTTATTTAAAAATAAATTAAATTTATTTATTTATTTTTTAAGATTATACCTGATATTTTTATATTAAAATTTTTTTAGAACACTCAAATTAAATTAATTTAAGATTTAAAAAAATAGTTCATTATATATATATATATATATATATATATATATATATATATATATTAATGTGTTAATATTAAACAGATATCAAAATATGTAATTAGCTACACATATTTTTAAGAAAAATATCTTAAAAATAATTGTTATCATTATTTTAAACGCCTTATCTATAATAAAATAAATATATATAAAAATTATATAATCAAAAGTTTTGTGGGTTTATTATTTTGCTTAGATCTATAATATCATAAAAAAATCTAACAACATTAATATTTTTTTACATGTTAAAAAATTAGTTCTGGCTGCTGTGAAGCACAACGCAAGTGGCTCATATATTTTTTCATTGTAGATCATTTGGATCAATTTTTCCACCTGTTTTATCTATGTGTGACTTCATATATTTTTTATTTACATGATATTAGATCTAAAATATCATAAATAAAAAAGAAAAAAAAAGTTATTTTTTAACAAAAACAACAATAACTAATGGATTATTTCAATTATTATTCTTAATGTTATTATCATTATTGTTAAATTGTCACAATTATTATAGTTATAATATAATCATTATTGTCAATAATCAATATTTTAATTATTATTTGGAATACTATCATTGCAACCATCATCAATGTTATATTCACTGTCATTATTATGACAATAATCATTATAATAACCAACACTGTTATTTTTATTAATATCATTTAAATTATAAGTAGTAGTAATTATAATTGCTCTTGTCATTATTGATATTTTTCATATTATTTATGATTTATTGGTATTATTATCATCAAAGCCATAATTATTAGCATCATAAGCACTATAACCATTATAATAAATTCCAATTGCTATTATCAATATAGTCACTATTAATACCATGATTATAATATCTAAAATTATTATCATTGTTAAAACAATAAAAATTATTAAATTACCTTAGGGAATAAAAAAAATTCAAAAACTTTAATAAAAGAGCAAGCAAGAAAAAAAAAATAAAAATGTTATTATTATTGCATAAATAATGGAAAAAATAAAATTACCTTGAAGAATAAAAAACCCAAAAAAAATTTAACAAAAGAGCAAACAAAAAAAAAAAACAAATAAGAAAACAAAAATAAATATTATTAGCTTAAAAAATAATTTGACTTGAATAATAAATCAAAATAATTAAAAAACAAAAAAAAGGGACAAAGGGAAAAAAATAAGAAATATCAATTTTCAAATGATCACAATAAATTTTTTTTTAAGGACTAAATAAAAAAAATAAAACCACAACAAAAGAAAAAATAATAAAAATTAAAAACTAAAACTAAAAGCATATACATATAAACATGAAAAAAAAATAAGGATTATTTTATAAATATAAAGAAAAGAAGCTAAAATCAAATAAAAAATAAAAAGTACAAGGACCAAAATAAAAACAAAATATATGATAAATTTGAATTGAAGGAAAAAATTAAAACAAAATCCAAATTTTTATACTGAAAATATTAAGGGATTTAAAATCAAAATTAAAAGAACAATGACCACAATAAAAAAGAAATATATAATCAATTTCAACTGAAGGATCGAATTCAAATAAATCAAAACTTATATGACAGAAATCAGGACCATATAAACAATCAAAAGATCACAGATTATAATGAAAATACCATAAACCAAGGAGTCTTTCGTGTAATTTAGGCCACAAGAGAGAGAAAAGGAAAAAAAATATCAACCAACCATTATCACGTTTTTAGCCACCATAGGATGCCACACACACCATCATAAGGAACATGACATGGCGGCGCATCAAGTGAGATGCCGGATAAACATTTTTCACCACACACCATCATAAAAAAGAGTAAAATAGTAGTTGTATATGCAAAAATACTTGGAATAGACAAAAACAACCCCAACATTCAGGTAAAGTGAATCTGTTCCATGGAAAAGTCGAAAATACCCCCTATTCCAAGGCTTATTTAAAATGTATTGAGAGATAAAATGATAATTATATTATTATAATCCATAATAATTTGTGTCTATTGCTATAGTGAAACATACCAACTTGTTTTAACTTATAAGCTAATTGATGTCTTTACACTTTAGTTACATATTGATGTTGAAGGCTTTAATTGGATAAGTGTTCTCTCCATTAACATTATTTAATACTTTCATATATGCTCAAGCATAAGTGCATCAAAATCAAGATGCGAGCAACCCATTCATAATGGGCTAATCATCATCATAATCACAACACATCACTAGTTTTATGACTTGTTTGTACAAACAAAACAATTTTGAACTCCATAAAAATTGGTGATATAAAGCAGTGTTAAGCAGTTACATTATCCTTGTAATTACCAGTGAAGAAAATCCTTTTGAAAGGGTTGATTTATTGTTTAATAAGGGTAAAAAAAAGTTGGACACCTTAATCACTGTTATAATCGAGGGATTTAATGAAATTTTTTTGACAATTTGAGGAGCCATGAACCTCCACAGTTGAGCATAGCACAATTGTTCAACTAAAATGATGATTTTTTCCCCATAATTCTCTATAAGAAGTTAAGAAATAACTGATCCACTTCACACTCATATACACAATAATTAATTACCCATGTAAAAAAGAAATAACATTGCTTATTACATAACACTCAATTGACTAGTTTTAATTGACTTCAAGAAAAAAAATACAAACCTAGGAGTACCCTTAACAACATAATAATTACTATCTTACTTAGCCAATTCCACATTATTATTTTAAAGTTGTATTTGATATTGCTTTTGTTTTTGCAGTTGAGGTTTTAAAAAAACAGTTTCATAAAAAATACGTTAGCTACGGTTCAAAATAAGTTTTGAAGTGTTTGATTAAAACTGCTTTTGAGTTTGAGGTTGTATTGGTTAATTATTATTAATTGAAGTTGTATTGGTCAATTATTATTAATTGAAAAATTTAATTGAAGTTATATTGGTTAATTATTATTAATAAATAATTACATTAATATTAAATATATTAATATATAATAAAATTTTCTAAATAGTTATATATATATATATATATATATATATATATATCATCTTATTTTATTTATACTATTAAAAAAAAACCCATAAGCTAAAACCATCCCTATTCCCATCTCCCTTTCTCCATCATGTACCCATTAGAAAAAGAGACCTGACTCCTTGATTAGGAAAAACAAATCTTTCAAGCCCGTAAGCATTCCCAAATCCGCTCCAACCTCATTTGCTAATCCCACCCTAACCTAAACCCGAACCCTAATAAGTACAGCCCTATAAGCCCAAAAGAGTACCTCAAAGCCCTTGTAGATCGTTTCATGAAAGATGGATCTGAAGACTTGTGGAGCGATAATGATGGGTCATTAAAACCCTCATTAGATGAACAAACTACATTCGTGGAGACTAATCAACTGCCAAGATCAATTGATTTGCCGATAAATTTGAGAAAATTAATATTAGAAGGGCGTAATGTGTCGTAGAATCGCAACAATGGGTTCAATTATGTGAAAAGTAAAGGTTACTCGATGCTTAGATTTGGAATTTGGGTCTAAAGGTGATTTTCTTAAACCTTTAGCGCTGCGACAGAGGAAGTTTAGGAGAAATGAGAGTTCTTAGAGCGGTGACGATGAATATTTGTGGAGGTGCTATCAGGGGAGAAAAGTTTTTTTTTTTTGAATTATTAATGCTAACAGTAAAGAATCAGGGGATTTAATTATCTGTGAGGTCAAAAGGTCATGAAAAGCAACTTAGAGCTGCTTATCATGGAACATGGTTTTGCTGATTTGTCAAGGTGGGGTCCACTAAAATGTATATGCTTATTTCTTTTACCAAACACCAAAATACTCAGCTTTTTTCAAACCACAAATCCCACCACACTACCAAACACCTTCTATGTGCGTAACACAACCTCTCCTTTTTCAAAGAATTCACACACAAATTTGGGATATGTTTTGCGTAACTAATTTGCATCAACCCAAGTGGCATCCTCTTTGTTAGCTTTCTTCCACTGAACCAAGAAATCGATTCTTGCATGATTTCCTTTTTTTATTGAGACTTTTTTTTAGTATTCTCTCTAGTTTAAGGATCATTGTGCCATTTTCCATCACTATTGACAGTCTAGGATTGAGGTTTACCTAGGTTTCAATCTTCTTCATGAGGTAAGAGATGTGGAATACTAGGCAAATCTTATATTTCTTAGGTAGATTGAGCTTGTATGCAACTTTACCAAATTTTTTTTAATGATTTGGAAGTTTCTGAAGTATCTTGGGGTGAACTTCAAGTTTTTTCCTCATAGCGACCATCATTTGTCTATAGGGTCGTAACCTCAAATAGAACCAATCCCTCACATATATTCCTTTTCCATTCTCTTTTTATCTAGGTATAACTTCATTTTTGTTTGTGCTTATTGTAGATTTTCTTATGCTAGGGTAATGATGAGAACTTGGTTTCTCATTTCATCATTAATTGTTTATACTGTCGTGGTCCCAGGTTCACATGGAAGGAGTGGTGGTGGAGTTTGTCCATATACTAGCTCAAAAGGGGTAAATCCTGTGGAGGAGTGCTCTAGGCTTGTGGTATTGTAAGCCCCCTTGGCTAAAGATAGCCAACTAGCTCAATCTTTGGGTTAATCACTGGTAAAGCATCTAAGGTACCCTTATAACTATTTATTCATTACCATTTAAGGATGATATGTCGAGTTCATTAATAGTTTGGTATCACTTAAATGAAAGATTTATTTTCTAAAGTTACTTTTGAATATTGCATCTTGATCACTGATTATGCAGTGCAACTTGAATAAATTATCCATGAATGCTCTTACTACTATTTTTGCTATATATAAATGTACTTTTGATAAAATGACTACTTGTTGAATATATCAACTCACCATGATTACATTGTAACATTTGGACAAAGGCAATCCTTTAATGAAATCCATACTAATATCCACTCATGCTTGACTTGGTATTGGCAAATGCTGTAAAGCTCCAACTGGTTTGAGGTTTTATGTTTTATTTCTTTGGCATACCTCATATTTTCTAACAAGTTTTCTAATGTTCTTCCTTGTACCCTACTAGAAGAATTCCTTATTGAGCCTGAAGTGGATCTTTTGTGAACCATTATACCTTCTCATGAGACTGTTATAGATGTGTTACATGATTTTTTCTTATTGCTCTCTTATTGTTCCTATGTGTAGCCTCCTTTTATAGAATAAAAATACTCCTCTAAACTAGTACTTATGAGAATTAGGTTCACTTAATGGTAATGGTTGAGTAATTACCACAATTGAGGATCTTAGTGGTATAATTGATGGAGTACCTCTCACTAGTGGACAGTAACCATGCAAGCTTTAGCTTCTCCTTAATTAGTCATGATCATCTTAGGATCTGAATTGTCTTTTTGGTTTAGTAATCAAGAGAGAGCATTTGATGTCTTATTTTCTTTACCACTTTGATATTCCACACTGAAACCAAAACCTAATAGCTTTGTTGTCCATATTTATTGAAAAAGGAATCCCAACCTTTTGCTCTAAAAGATATTTCAACCCTTGTTGATCATTATTTACTATAAACCTATGTCTTATTAATTAATGCCTCTATTTTTGTATTGCCAATATAAGAGGTGAAAATTATTTTTCATAAGAGGATAAGATCAAATTTTTACCCTTTAATTTTACTTTAAATAGGCTAGAGACCTCCCTTCTTATATTATAGCAACTCTAAGGCATTTTCCATGTCATCACATTACTAATAAAATCTTGAAAAAATCTGGTAAAGCAAGAACATAGGGTCACCATTGCTTCCTTTAATGTCATGAGTGATTTGCTAGCCTTATCACTCCACGTATAAGAATTTTCTAGAGTAAAGCAATTAGAGAGGTTGTAACACTTCCATATTCTTTTTCAAACCTTCTATAATAACTTGTTAGGCCCAAGAATCCCTTTAGAGACTTAAGGTTCTTAAATTTAGACCACTCCAAAATAGTTGAGATTTTTTAATGGATCTACTTTGACTTTCTCTTTTGAAATGACATGACCTAAATACTCTACTTCCAACAATCAAAAACACATTTTTAAGCCTTATCATACAAGTGGTGTTGTCTTACAACTTCTAAGAGTAAATGCCCCATGTGTTCTCTAATTGTTTTACTATATATAAATATATCATCAAATAAAACTAGCACAAATTTCCTAAGATATGGTTTGAATATTCCATTTATCAATCTTTGAAAGGTTGATGGGGGCATTGGTGAGCCCAAAAGACATCACTAAAAACTCATAATTCCATTCATGTCTATAAAAGGTAGTTTGAGGCGCATCTTCAAGTTTTGTTTTTATTTAATGGTAGCCTGATCTCAAATTAAGTTAAAAAAATAATTTTGCACCATTAATCTCATCCAATAACTTAATTATATTAGGAATGAGAAACTTAGCTTTGATGTTATTTTAATTGAAAGATCTATAGTTAATGCACATGCATAAATTTTATATCCCTTGTCAAGAGAACTACTGATGAGTATGGAGTTTGACTTAACATTTCCTTGTCAAGCTTCTTAATTTCTTCTTTTTGATAATAAAGATATTGGAAAGACCTAACTCATGTTGGCTTAGATATTTCTTGGAGTTGGATATGGTTTTCATAACTCTTGAGAGGTGGAAGTCCATTGGGTATTTGGGTTCAACAAATATTATTTTGAACCTATTCAAAACAACTTATATGACAAGCTTTACTAATGCTCATTATAGACAATTAGTAATCTTCATTAATTGCAACCATATTCCTCCTTGATGTGGACCAACCTAGAAACACTAGCGAGGACCTATTACATGTTTCATATGATCCAATGACACGGTCTAAGACAAAGGCATTGAAAGAGACAATGAATGCATTGGTTTTGAAGGTTTCAACCAGGTCAGAATTGCAAGGACCATTGGAGTATCAAGAGGAGACCCTAGTACATCTTATCCATATGGAGGAGGGGTCTAATACAACCTTATTTGAGCCATGAAGTGAGGACAGTAAATGAGCCAAAAGAATCGTACTACAACATGAGATTAATAGGCTTGATGGAAGACTATAAAAATAAAACCTTATGGGTTTTATTTAATTTTGTTAGCTATAACTCAAGGCTTGTTTGGGCTTAATTAAGACTTTGTTTTCAGCTAGGATCCAAGGCTTATTTGGATTAAGTCATGGGTTTTCCAGCTTAGGGTTTTGGGTCAATTTTGAGTGGACCGCTTTTAAATCCATATAAAAGGTCCATTATGGTTATTTTTTCAAGAACTATTTAAACTCATGTAGTCTAAATTTTGGCAACCATTGATGAATTTTAATTTTGAACTTTTTAGTTTATGTATGAGAATGATTCTTGCACTCTTCATTTCTTGAACGAACTTAATCTGACTTATCAAAGATTAACTGGTTTCGTGGCGTCATTCTACTTCTTCCAATAGTGCTGGTGCCTTGGGGTACGTTTCCATTGTGTCACACTCTTATCAGACATATTTTGGCATTCATAATCAAATCTTAGTCTTAATTGTGGGTTGCGTGACCATGTGATCACGAGATTCGCATCACTCCTCTTTCTACAAGGGCAGTCTTGCTCAAACTATGTTCCTCCTCTATAGCCTTTTCTAGTATCTTTAAATCTTCTAGGAATATTTTTTTTCCTTACACAAAGAAAGTTATACTAAACTAAGTAAAGTTTTATTGAATAGTCCTTAAAATTCTTAACCAATTTGCCGCTAACACAACATCACACCCTTCTAAGGTCAATAAAAACAAATTGACTAAAATTTTATAGTTTTGCATTTTTAAAAGAATTGTCTTACAACAACTAAGGCAATTAAGGTATTCCTATTAGAATCTTGGAATGTTATTAGCCTTCTTCCACTAATAATTTTACCCTTTTTGCTATATTTGCATCAATAAAATATGTGTGCAACCAGTATCAATGAGGAAAATGACTGAACATCTACCAATTTTTCCAACTAACCTCCTAGTTCTGGGAGATAGAGCTTCTGCAATGACATGCAAGGATATGCCTAACAAAATAGCTTGTTGGATTGCATGTATAGTATATTTGTAAGGATCTCATGTTTCAATTCTTGTTGATTAAGGATCTCATGTTCTTTCAGTTCTTTTATTCTTCTTCTTCTTCTTCCCTTTCAAATTACATTTATTCCAATAAGTATAGTTTTGATCTTTTAATTATTCTTCTCCTTCCCTTTCAAATTCCATTCCTTCGAATAAGTATTGTTTTGGTCTGCAACATTTACGTCCTGATTGGTACTTTTCATCACAAAAATAGCACAAACCCTTCTCTTTTCTTTATTGCATTTGGTTGTGACTTATACATCTAATGGGATTTGTGGATGGTAATTTGGATAATAAACTTTGGACAAGTAATTTGAGAGGCATGAACTTGAGTGAAGGTGTGTATAAGTTATTTTGTGTTTAAGTGTTTTGGTAAGGGTACTATTCTCTAATCACTTCTTCTTGTAGTTGTGCCAATCCAAAAGCAATAATAAGAGTATTTTGTTTGAACATGACAACAGTAATTCACAGTTCATTTTTTTAACTACTTAGAAAAGTATTTATACAAAACTCTTCACTTACCCCGTTTATTTTGTTGGATAAGATTTCAAAAGTTGTTTGGTAATCCTATACACTTCTTTTTTGTCTTAACACGGTGAATGCACCCTTTGGATCCTTATAAATTGAGAGTTGCCCAAACCTAATATGGAGAGCCTCCAAGAAGTCACCCCATGTTATCATTGGACTTGATTCTTTCTGCCAATAATATAAAGTCAACATCTTTTCTTCCATGTGAAAGGAAACAATCTCCAATTTGTGATTTTATGGTCTCAAAATAAGTAAAGAAATGTTGTCCTTCAATATCTATTTGTTGGATCTCCCTTGTCAAAACAAGAAAAATCCAAACAAGAAAAATCCGACCAAAGAGATCAAGCTTGAATTCCCCTATGTCCATTAAACTAAGGGTTAACATTATTAACCTTGACATTGTTAGAAGTCCCTTCCCCTGAGCTAAGTTTGGTTGTGTTGTGATTTGTATCAAGCTGCCTTAGCTTATGCCAAATTATTGAGATGTTGTAGGACACTTTTGATTGACATTCCATGCCTAGATTGATTTTCCTTCATGGCAGAAGTTATTTCTTAGTAAATTGTTTACTGTTTCAGATAATTGTAATAGTTAAATGCCCTCATCCAAGTCACAGAAACACCTATGAAAAACCACTAGTTATAACCATGAGATTTAATTAAAAAGAATTCTGGCTTTTTGAGATGCCAGAACCTCCACGGTTGAGCAGAGCACAACTGTTTAACCAGAATGGTATATCTTTCCATAACTAGGCGTTTACAGGGTTACAAGAATTTAGGAAATAACTAACCCACTCAGCACACTAATGCACGATAATTAGCCAAAATAAAAAAGAAACAACATCGCCCATTACAGAACATTCTATTGACTAGTTCCAGCTGACTTTAAGAAAATCAATGGACTCAGAAATACCCTTTAACAATCATAATAATTACTAGCTCACTTAAGCAATTCCACGTAATTATTTCAAGCTTGTAACAATCACCATATCAACTCTTCAAAAAGTATTACATCATGGCTGTTTCACTTTCTTTGTTGATAGTAAAAAAGCAATATACACCTCAGAAGATACAGAAAAAGGGAATTATATGTGAAAGGCATACAACGAAAACTGTCCCTCACAAAAGATTTTAAAAACTATATGCTCAGATCTTATGGCTTAGCAATGGGGAAAAAGAAAAAAAAAAAAAAAAGCGTTTCTCACACGTAGTTTACACAGGAACACTCCCTTCAGCCACATTTGACCAATGATAACAAATTTGGTTTAGTCTGGTAGCTTCAACCGGTTAAACAGCACAAGAAAACTTTGTTCTGGAACAACATAGAGGAAACCCAGCTCGGCCCCTTTGATATATGGTCCGATGCCCTAAATGATGTAATGGAAAGGGGTCAAGAAAAACTACAAACAACTTCAAGATGAAATGTTAGCAAATATCTTGAAAAGAACTTTTGTTACCCTGCCATTAAGTTGAAGAAGTTCACCATCAACCCATCGTGGATTTTTGAAGCCAATTTCTGCTATTCTTCCTTGACCTTTGTAACTTGCCACCTGGATAGAGTTTTCCAAACAATTGCACACCCTTTTTAACTTTCCTGGCTAAGTTTGTGATATGACAAATAATGCGAGCAGCATCCACAAATTCCAAGCCTATAAGTTCCTATTTCTATAAACAGTTCTCCAAGCAGAACTGTAAGATATATTAGATAAAGAGAATCAACTTTCCTCGTGTTTTTCATGAAAATAGTGGCTTAATCACTCTACAGACTTCCAAGGAACTGCTTATTTCTGCATTCAGATAGTAAAAGGTCCTTTTTCATTTCATGATTATCAAAAGGTCCATTACACTCTGAATTTCAAGAATTTTTGGTGAAGAAAAAAATGGAATGGAAAGGAGAAGAGCAATAAAGATAAAAACTATGGCCTAAACCTAGCTACATTTGAACTTGTATATACATATAAGAGAGAGAGTGAGAGAGAGATCCACTAGGAAGTATAATTACCACTCCCAGTTCATCTGGATACATCCCACGGTTGGAATTGCGACTTCCTTTCCCAATCCTGGCACGAAATGTCACCTAAACTTTGCAGGTGGAAAATTGGTTAGTATAAAGTTTTACATTACTACCTTATAAAATTTATGTGTGATGGTATTAACTTCAAGAAATAAGAAAACTGCAAACCTGGCCAGCAGGGACGTTAAGATCCCCAGTTAGCTTCACAGCCTCAACATACTCAAAGAACTCTACATCTGATGACTGGTCATCCTCAATATTCCAATGACCATATTTACGCCTCAATTGAACTATCTCAGTCCCATAAGGCCCAAATGCACCGACATATAGGCCTACAATTCAACCATAACATTATGGCATAATAAAATATATCTATTTTTGCTTAAATTAAAAAAAATAGAATACCATGTGTAAAGCAAGTTACCATCAAATGGATCTAAACTGCTATTAGAAGTAACTCTACTGAAAGTTGTATACTCGGATAAACTGCTTTGCTTCTGTGCCTGACTAACAGCAAGTTTCACGATTTCACGCACATTTCTTGAAACCTAAAATGAAAAAGAAATGATCAACTGATTGTGAAACAAAATACAGTAATGTAATCAAGAAGATTGACTACAGTTAAGATTAGAGATGTTAGCTTGTATCATCAACTAGGTTGGTGTTTAGCCCAAGACATTAGCATCAACATTCAGCATTACAGGAAAAAGAAAAGCGAAAATTATTTAGAATGGCCATTCTAATGTGGAAACAATAAGATAAAAATTTGAACATTATCATAGTAAAGGTTTTCAAATTTGAACATTATCACAGTAAAGGTTTTCACATAAATTTATGGAAAATGAGAAGGTTTTTTCTGGCACTATTGCAAAATATAAATAAAAATCAATAGTTAACTTGAACAGAGAGTGTTTTTCTCCTAAAAAAGGATAGCAGGAAGATTTGTCCTGAAGGTTTGTGTGATGTTCAAATTAGATCCCTGAAAAAACTTGTTAGGGCTAGTCAATATATGCGACACAAATGAATGGAAGTTTCCAATGTGGCAAACAAGACACATTACAAAATTTGTTCAGACACAGCATCTTAAGGGTGGCGGCAAAATCTAGCATATATCTGTTTGAATGGTTGGGAAACAGGCATCTAAAAGTTGGAAGTACCAAATTTTCACAATAACATAGCAACATGTTTTCTCAAAGGATTGAAGTGGAAGCCTGATGTAAAATATTGACCAGTACCCCATAGAAAATGTTAATCCTATTTATATCAAGATTGAGTTGTATAATAACAATTGGGAAATGTAATGTGAATGGATTATGAACTTTCCAAGATCAAAACCAGAATCTATTGCACTGATCTCACCTTTGAAGAAACTTTGTCTGCACCCCAAAATGCCTTTGCAACATCTGAAGGCATAAGCTCAGAAACACCTTTAGCTGCTATAGCTGCCACTTTCACCTTGGATGCTTTACTTTCTTTGCTGCCAGAACTTAGACTTCTTTGAACATGCAGTACAAAAGAATGTCTCTCCATATCTTTAATTTCAGCTGGAAGACGTGCATACTCATCCTTGCTCGGAGTATCTTCATTGTTATGGACAACCCCTCCAATAAAAAGCTTCATATCTAAATCTTTTCCATCTTCTGAGGAATCACTATTGCCTTCCAAAGCTACCTCATCAGGCTGAATCTCTTCTAGATCACCATCATGATCTTCTGAATTCTCACTGGACCCTGTCTTGTCATCATTGCCTTGCATCAACTGCTTCACAGAATCACTATCCTCCATCACTTCCCCTGTAGTTTTAATGTTCGCAACTTTTACTTTTAACCCAGGAATCTTATCTTTGAGAAAATTTATCACACTTTTTATCCCTTCCTCAGTTGCTTCCTCAATATTTATGGTCTTCTCCTCACTCCTCTTTGGCTTAATGTCATTTGCCTGAACATCCACTACAGATGCATTCTTAGCTTCAGAAATGGATGGAACCTGTGTAGATTTAGATAGTGAACCAGTAGAGTTTGTTGGGCTTCTTTTAGCTCGTTGCAGACATACCACCTGTCAATGAATGCAATGTTGGAAAATGGGACATTTCATAAGAGAATCTTGAGAACTGAGATCCAAGAAGAGATATTCTCCACAGAGGAGAAGCCACATGACTACAAGAACAAAGATGGTTTGAACGAAAACTACATCTCAAAACATCTGCATCCATATAAGATCTTTCTTGCTGAAAATTCTCAGAACTTGTCAAATCATCTGCACCTATAATAAGGTCCTTCTTGGAAATTATTTTCCACACAACAATGTATCTTGGACACATATATGCACAAGATGCATTTATGAATGAAACATCAAAGTATATATATACATACATAAACAACAAAATGAAAGTAAAAATCAAGAAAAACAATTGATAGTTTTCTTATAGTTGATGATCACCATAAATTTCTCCATGCCCAACATCAAAACAGGATGGTGCATATCAATAAACTTTAGCACTGTGCTACTAAATTCAGTTACATATTAGCTGGCCAGTAATCATAAACCAAAAGAAAAATATTCAATTAATGGAACTGTAATTTCCAGCTCATTGGGGTTCATAAGAAAAATAAGAATAAAAAGATTAGCCAACAGAGAATTGATCAGCCTTGATCAAGAGCATATCATTACAGATCCTAAGGACTAAACAGTAATCTCCCACATGAAGACTGTTTACAGATCCACATACCATAAGAACTCGTTCAGTAATCATAGATTACAGAATTTTCTGAACTTAATTACCACAGTAATCTCAAGCATAACCACTTTGACATATGCCTCACAGTACATTCATATTGCAGTTCTGAATTCTGCATGTGTCATGTCTTCCCTTACTGGTGAATCAGTATGAGCACATAAATAAAGTCAGTATGATCCAAAAAATCCCATGACTCCACATTGGTAATGCACAATTTTAAGTCAACAAGCTCATGAAATTGATCTGTAGTTAGATTTTAAATGAAGAACAATCTAAATGGAGAAATTGTAGCTCACTTGCATGGCATACTTTTCCTCGGCATCTTTGACCACAAAAATTTCAAACAATGGAGTTCCAGGAGATGAATTGACCAGCTGCCTGCAGCAAATGATATTTTACCAACAAGCTCCAGTGCATCAAACAATAATCAAGATGACAAATATCCTCACTTTGGAGTATAACTCCGGCCAACAAATTTGCCCATGCCAGGTGTTATGCGAATCAGTCTGCCAAAGGGATCATCAGAATCTGAGGAGTAGCTCACCCACCAACCTACCTGTTCACTCAAAGCAGCAAATTTAAATTGACATGTGCAAGAAAGAAAATATGAGAAGGGTTAAGAAAATCTGAGATCAAAGTTTTGTGGTTGCTACCTCATTAAACAATACATGATCTAATTAGATAGGCTAAATTTACGAACTCACAAAGGTAAGAGAATATGAAACCACAGAGGCAATGCATAAGTCAGGAGACAAGATCTAAGAACTCCATAATGAAAAGCACTTGGTCCTCACTCATAGTTGAAGGCTCTAAGCATAAAATCACAAGAAGCTATGCCTCCAAAAGGAACATTTTAAAAAACTTTATCCCTTTTGTAGTTAAATATTGGGGGTGCAACCAAAAAAATATTTCTAATTCTTATCTAAAAGTGTGACGCTCTGTTCACTATATTTATTGTTCAACCAGGCCAAGAAATGCCAAATTCTCAATTTCACTAGAAAATGTAAAGCAGGTGACCTGAAACTGTCAAAATACGATTGGACAATAGACAATTGATGCTAAGGTAATTACCAATCCACTTCCTGTATATTTACACAATTCTGAAGCATCGTGGTATCGTTCTTCCTCTATTGCATTCTGCAGATAACAGATTTTTATTAAAAATCAGATGTTATGCATGCAAGTCCATGCTTCAAGGGACTGATATAAAGTTCTATGCACACAGTTCTAAGGCCCCATATAGAATTCAAACCTTCAATTCAGACATTATATGGGCTACATTATCCCTTGAAGTAGCTTCATCAATGGCTATTTTCAACTTCGCAGCCTCTTGAAAGTCTTCATTTTTAATTGCATCTTCCAGCTGAAACTGAAAAAAAAAAATGCATTCAATTAATACAAAAGAGCAAGCAATATGGATACGCTGGAACTTCTTATTTCAATATCTAAGCAGTTAAAAATGAAACTGGATGGATCCAAATTACTTGAGACCATTACCATGGACAAAAAATGCTTAATCTGCTGTTATTTATCAGTCATCAAGCATGTAAGCTTACCTCATTATAGAGGAAAACCTTTAATATCAATTTCCAAAAGTTGAATGGCAATCTACATGTCTACATGTTTTTGGCAAGGTCAATTATCTGATGGGTATACCAAAACTCATTGTTATAAAAATAAACAATACATGGTATAAGTCTTAATACTAGCAGCAATACAAATAAAAACCATTTTATGATTCTGCCATATCCCTCATGTCCTTGATGCTCAAAACAATCATGCTATGCAGTAACTCTCAGACCCCCCCCCCCCCCCCATCTCTTTTGTTCCAAGAAACAGAAGAATGGAAGAAGTAGCCACCTCCACATATATTCAGCACATCTGAATCGCATGAAAATGGCACACTTTTCTGAAACAAAAAAGTTGTACTTTCCCGGGAAAGATAATTTCCTCCTATTTGAAAAAAAAAAAAAAAAATCTGACCGATTAAAGTAAAGGGAACTATCACGAAAATCTCTCTGGATGTAGAACACTCACGCCAAAAATACTCACCCCAAAAATGGAACCACCCAGAATGAAAAACTATACAATCTTTCTGTTCAAGTTTTCCATGCAATTGAACCAGTTGTTCTATTGACATGTTCCTATAACACAAGAGAAGATATTGAATTGAACTGGAACCACCTGTGGGACTATAAAGCACCTCAAGACCAAGCTAAACAAATGAAATTCATAGAAAGAAGAAGGCACAGAACCAATACGGATCATAAATAAACCGAGCATTTAGGCAAACTGTTTATTTACCAAAAACAAATCGCAACAAGCTAGTTACAATTAAAAATATAAACTTGGTGTTATCAGCTACAACAAATTAGACCCTTTAACATAATCAGGCAATTATACAGACGACAACAAGAACCCGCCACATAAACATCAAAAGAAACCTATTAAAAGTTAAAAAGAGACACCTTGAGAACAGAAGCAAGGCTTTCAGCTTGTTCAATCTCAGAAAAATGGCGGTTCCATCTGTTCCAGTCCCACTCTAAAGCAGAAATAGCACTAGAACTGTTATTATTGCTATTATTGCAACGACAGCAGTGCAAATTTGAGTTCTTGCGGGTGGTTTTATTTAGAGAAAAAGAAGAATTCATGTTGTTGTTGAGAAGAGAAGAAGAGCGGCCCCAACCGAAAAGAAGGCTAAATTTGGCAGACTTGTGGGCTGAGAATTGCCCCATTCCACAGACATTGTTTCCCACTAACATCTCTCAATGCTTGAGGGTTGCGAGGTGCTTCAAGAGAGGGAGAGAAAAAGGGATGTTCTTGGAGAATTTATTGTTGTTGCAATTTGATGATAACTAATTTATAGTTGGGATAGTTATGGATAAACTTGTAAGAAAGCAAGAGGAGGCTCGACAGAATATTCAGAGTTTCTTGTAACATATGCTATTTTAAAGTATATAAAATAATATTTTAAATAGTATAAAATAACTTTTTTATTATATATACTTCAATCCAAAAAAAGTCATTTAAATATACAATTGTATTAAAGTAGAAGAATTAAATGCTTTAATTATTATTTAAGAAGTTTAAAATAAGTTTTTTTTCGCAGAACTATATAATTGATTTATATTTTTATTGCCTCCACTTTGTTGGTTTTGGCTTTCTTAAAAGATATATAAGAATAAAATAATGTTTTATTCTTATTTTTAACTTTTAGCACACCATGTAAGGATATATGGATCTATTTTGATTTACAAGTGGCTAAATTTTATAATTTTTATTTTTATTTTTTCTTAAATTATATAGGTTTTTTTTTCTATTTATCTATGAAATCTTAGATCCCCCCCCCCCCCCTAAATTTATTGTACCCCTAAATTTATTGTAAAATGAAAAAAAAAGTGATAATATTTTACGCTTAGAGCCCTTAATAGTAAATGAGAAGAATCTCTAATCCAAGTCATATTACAAGTTTAAGTTTTATCATTAACCTTTTTATGACATGATATTTATCTTCTCCTAGCTTCATTTTTATAAATTATTTTAATTTTAATTTCAGTATTAGACATAACTAGATCTCATAGTTGTGGTATCATGTGACAACATTATATTTTTGTAAAAAATAGTATTTAGATATTGGAAACATGGTTAAAAAAAAATGACTTGAGTTATAGCTCAACTAGGTTAAATATATTGATTTTATTTTAATTATATAATTAAAATAATAGACAAGGGTCTTAAAAATAGAATTAAATAAAAAAAAATCATGATTTACTTGGAAAAAAACCTTTGGAGTGATAAATTAGATATAAAAGAAAAGATTAAAAAATCAACCTTAGTTAGCATGATACATATGTAACCAAGGTAATAAGAGGTTTTCCAAACCAAATTTATCTAGAAACTTATGGTCTAGATCATGATATCAAAAAAACTTGATAGAAAAAAGAAATAAAAGAAAATTGCAAAGGTAATTTTTTATTAAAAAAACTAATGTCAAATAATAAAATCATAAAGTAAATAAGTAAAAAAAAATATAAATTCATATTAACTTTTCATACATGTAATCTAGGTCATTAGATCGGAAGGATCATACATGGAAAAACAATCAAAAGTTAAATAATGAAATTGAGAAAGATAATTTGATGATAAACACAGATCAAATAAACTAAAGGATAAAATTAAAAATAAATTAAAAGGAAACTAGAAATTTTGTATTGAAAGGTGAAATTGAAAAAAAAAACTTAAACAAAAGGAAAAAAAAAAGAATAAAGACCAAATTTAAAAAATAATAAACCATAATTTTGGATTGAATGATGAAATTTAAAACCAATAAAAATTGCATAAAAAGGTTAAGAAAAAAAATCAAAAGAATGGAGACCAAAATTAAAAAAAAAAAAATACATAACAAACTAGAATTGAATATTGACATTAATAAAAAAATTACAAAAGGTCCTCAAATAAAAAAATTATCAATTAAAAGAAAAAATAAATTGAGGGGATATTTTGAAAATTTAAAAGGTTAGGCACAAGAACTGAGCAGAGAGAAAAGAAAAGAAAAAAAATATTGTCGACGCAAAAGCAAATATTTGTCTATAACACAATTGGCTAGTGATTGAGGGATTAGTAAGATGATTCTAATAATGCCCTAAAAGCCAATATTTGACCGTTAGGCAATGTCACATGCATGGTTTGAAAACCATGACACAATTCACTCATACATGCTTGTAGCATAGTTGCCAACAACTTTCATTTACTAATATTAATTACAAATTGAAATACCAATTTGCCCCTTCACCTATTTAATTATAATGAAAAAAAATATATGAAATGACTAAACTGACCCAAGATTAAAGTTAATGTTTTTTTTTACTACCAGGAATCCTAGTAAATTACTTTGCATTTATAATTTAAAATCCAAAACAAACCCTAACTCCAATTCATTTTTTTATTATTTTAAAGTTAATTAAATACTTTTACAATGCATATAAAGGAGAAATACGTCACTAACCCTAACATTTAGACCAACCTTTTATGTTGATTAGAGCAAATTTATCTCTAAATCACTATGTCACTAAGTCTAGAGCTATAGTAATTAACACTTTGGATTACAACCTTTTGTTTTAGTTTATTTTGTTATAAGTGTCATTTTATAAATATAGATGGAAAAACAATGTATTTTTTGTATCTTATATATATAATCATTTTACATCCTTGCTATTTGTAGTAAAAAAATATATTTGACAATCATGACACTATGAAATTAAGTTTTTTTCATGTAAAAATAATATGACAATTAGACTTACTTTTTCATCCAACACAACTAGTAAGGACATGACAGTTAATAACATATTTAAAATCTTCTTAATTAAATTCACTTACAATATTTTAATGAAATCTCATGTCTAAAACCATTTTCAGTGTCAAGAATATAGTTCCAAATAGAACACAATCCTTAAAAATAATATAATAGTATATTAGAGGTTAGCTAATCTGATTCACTATACTAAAAAAGAGAAATTAAGGTTTTTTGTATTAGAAAACAACCTAGTTATTTGTAGTAAAATCTATTTAGCTATCATGACTATGAAATTAAATTTTTTTATTAAAAAAAATGTTATAGTTAAGACTTATGTTTTTCATCCAATATGACTTGTAATAGCATAATACTTAGCAACATGCTTGGAATCCTTTGAATTGAACTCCCTTTAGAGATTTTAATGAAATCTGATGTCTATTTAGTGTCACAAATTAGGTTCTAAATAAAATTCAATATCTAAAAACAGTATAAAAGTAAATAAAAGGTTAACCCTTATGATTTATTATACTAAAAAAGAGAAATTGAGTTTTAAAAGTAGTTACTCTAAGAAACTGATTTGCCCATTTTTCTAAAACATTTGAAGGAATACGATGAAGGTAATATAGGAAGCCAAACTAATTGAATTCTTTTTATTCCAAATATTTGAATTCAACCTATTTATCAATTGACTTCAAATTAAACATTATTAATAAATTTAATTATAGTAGAGAATTGTTCCTAACAACAATGTCTTGCTGAGCATAATGAGTTTTTCTTATTTAAATTCATGGATATTCAATGCCAAAACAAGCTTAAATAACACAACAAGTTAGTAGTGCGAAATACTCCTTTTCTCTTCACTTGATTTTTATAAAAGCTCTAGGTATAAGAAAACAAGGTGAATTAGGTAACAATTGTTGTTATTTGACAATTTAATCTTACATAGCTAACTTAACTTCAAGCAATAACACCAACAGCAATACATACATAAATTAGTTTTTTAGGAAGATAATAAAATAAGTTATAAAGACTGATATCTTGATTTGTATAGTGGTTCAATCTAATCATTTAGTTCATTCCTCGAAATGGAGGCTTGAGAATATTGTATTCATTTGCTTGATCTTCTTTAAAAGTAAGACTTCATATTTTTACAGCAATGATCATTTCTATATATTACATATCATTGCTTTTATATTCATGATCTTTTCTTGGCTTAATATCTAAATCCTTTCATTTTTACTTTGTAGTTTAATACAAACTTTGAATATAGTTTCTGGTGTTTTAAGTATCATTTTCACAAGTAATGCTCTCAGTGATATTTTTAAGAACAATAGCATTCTAATAGAGTTTATACAAGTTTAAATGTAAATTTATAATAACTTAATCTAGATTTGAAAGACCATAATGATTGATTAATAATGAAACATGATTAAGAATTAAACAATGATAAACTCATATTTTAACTTTAATGGGTGTGGTTGTTCAAAATAAAGTAAAATATACATATTTTAAAAAAATGTGAAAAAGTGAGATGTCTTAGTTATTGGAAAACTGTTATGTCGGTATACCATTATAGGTATAAAAAATAAAAAAATCAAAATCAAAAGTGACTATTTAACTTATTGGAACTCAAGTAACTATTAACGAACTAGTAGAAATAACCTCCCACTTATATATATATATATATATATTAGAAAGTCAGTTTTTGAATAAAAACATTTTTCATATGAGATAATGGATTTTTTTTTTATCTTTTCTCATTCATCTCTCTTCTTTCCATGTTAACTGGTGTAATACGATGAATTTTAGGATAAAAAAGCTTACTTATATCATTAGAAAACTGAAAAACCAAGTAGATAAATACACACACCAAAAGTAAGGATCTTAATAACATATATTAGTATATCAAGAAAAAGTTATTGTTATTTGCTTCTACATCTAAAAATACTATCAGTATAATTGAATGTCCTATTAAATAGTAAAAGTCAAATATAATTGCAATATACAATCTTAATACAAGATTTTCTTTATTATACCTAAGCTTCTTTGTCATTAAGACTTGTTTTCTGTTCCCAAGAGCGTGACATGATGACAAAAAGTTTATAATATGCACAGCAGGTCTCGAGTTCGAGGCAGGACATGTATCCCTTGTAAGAGTATGAGACAACCGGGATTTACTTGCTCACTTGAGCCTACAAAATATGTTTTCCAAGAGAGAAGGTTTTCTCGTATAAAAAAAATTAAGACTTGTTTTCCACGATTAACAATCATTTTCTTATCTATAAATCAAGTTCTTATTTTATTTTATAAAATATTATTGATTTTGAATTTTCAAAACTTTTATTCAACACTTTGAACTTGTGTATGCATTTTTGTATTAAACTTTTCAAGTCTATCTTCTTATATATGAGATAAAACATGTTCCATTCATGTTCAATCCAACAATTGTACTTATTTAATGTACCTATAAAACTTATAATTCTCAAGTATGAATTAGTAATATTAAATATTTTATTATCATTAAAATCATAACCATAAAAGTTATAAACCCTTAGAGTATGTGTTGATAAAAATGAAGCTAGTAAAAGAGGTCTATTTAGTTGGGATTAGTTGGGTTTTTTTTTTGTCACCCTATACTTTGGATTTAATCCTTTGTTTATTTTTTTACGGGACAATCAATCAAACTACCTTGTAAAATGAATTTATCTTTGTTATTAAATATCTCTTAGTCATTCAAAAGAAAGTTGTATTATTAAGTGGAAAGTATTACTAATAACAATTTTTCAATTAAATGATATGGAAAAATATAACCTATATATAAGGATATTTAAGTATGTCTTTGTCTTATCAATACATTTTTCCTCTCCTTTATAATTCTTATTTTTTAGCCTTCATACGCTCTTCTAAAGTTTTTTCATATCTAGTTATGCTTTCATTTAATATGCTTCTACTCTTTTGCTTCTTCTTCTTATTATTATTATTAAATACTTTAGCTTTTCTCATAGATATTCACTAAACTTGGTTAAATACCTCATTACTGGTAAACCAATTTATAAGATACCTTTAAGGATTTTCTTTTTATGGTAAGGAATAATTTGGTTAGGTTTGATGTTTATTATTTTAGGAAGGAATGTTTACAATCCTTCTTCCATAATGAGTTTGATATTGTGCATATTTTAAGTGGAAGTCCTTAGCTATTCAAGTTATTGATAATGACCTTTTTTTTTTTAATACAACTTCTCTCAAAACCCTATTCTAGATTCAATTATATGGCTTTCTAGCTTATTATTGCACCAAAAAGATAGATGTTAAAATTGGTAAGAGTAGGATAATCAAATGTCTTATTGAAAAGAGAGCAATGTGAGGAATAACAGTTGTTCTGCACCATATTATAAGGGTCAATCTATATCTTAGAATAGTACTTTGAATATTATTTAAACCTTCATTTATAATTTGAAATGATAACCTCACTTTTACATAGATATTTATACATAACTTAGAATATAGCATTGTGTTTTCTTAAAATTAAAAGAGTTATGGAGTGCATCATTAATGAAAAAAATAACCTTCAAAGACTAATAATTTAAACATATAGATATAACATTAGGTATGAGTCCACAATTCACTATAGGGCATATCAGAATCCTATAACTACATTAAAAACAAATATAACCATCGCAATTTTTTTTTCCAAAAAGATAAAATATTTGAAATGAGGATTATGAAATTGACCAATGTATCAAATAATATTATTTAACCATTATATGCATTAATAAATGAAAAACAAAAGCTAGTGTGACTTGTTCAACCTAATAAGCCAAAAGCAATTAGATAGCGATCTAATTAAAATAAAATTTAATGATGACGTTATTATAACCCCCACTTAACCCTAACTAAAAAGTGAAAAAAATATCAAAGGGCTTAATTGCAAGAAAATTTAGGGATGAAAAGATAAAAGCATTATATTGACTTGTATTAACCTATAAAATCAATAATTTAGGCAATGGACATGATCACAATAAATTAGCCTGGTTGGATAAACTTCGACGGATCTTATAAACCAAAATTAATCTTCCAAACTCACAACCTATAAAATCTTAGATCTAAATTCAATCATAAAGCTTAATTTCCCATCTATTTAACATTGGGGATGAAATTGTAAGAAAAATATAAATTAAAAAAATCCAAAGAAATAATAATGATGGTCAAATCAAATAAAAACATTTGAAAGAGGATGATAATGTAAAAAAAAAAACTAAAATTCATTTAAAACATAAAAAATATCAAATAAAATAATAGGAGATCAAATATGACAGATAAAAATTAAAGGATATTAAAATTGAAAAATCTATAAATGTTAGATGATGAAAATGAAAAATAAAATATTTATAAAAAAATCACAACCTGCATGAATATTTTAAATATGGGTTAATCTTTAAAATTTGCAATTTGTGAAATCCTAAAAGTGGATTCAATTAAGAAGCTCAATTCCTAACTAATTTAATATTAAGAGGTGAAATTACAAAAATAAATAAATTAAAATTAACTTCCAAATCAAAAGGAAATGGAAAAAAAAAAAAAAAGATCAAATCACATAGAAAAAAAATTAGAGGATAATTTGAGAAAAAAACATTAATTCTAATTTTTTTTCTAAAACAAGCTACATAAATATACCAAAAAAAAAAAGTGAAAAGACAATAACTCATGAATTAAAATTTATCATTGTTTTCTTTTTAAGGGTATTCTTGTCATTTAACTATGCCAATAAAAAGAAAAACAATATGAAATGACCTTGGATGACAATTTTTCTTTTCAAGGGTAATTAATTAATGGTATTACCTTAAGAAATTGAAATGACCAAGTTATCTCCGATCAATTTCATGATGAATAAAAGACCATGTGAAATGACCTAATTACCCTTGATAGCAAATTATTGACTTTTTTTTTAAATGGAAAAAAATAATGATATTGTCATGATAAATAGTAAATTAAATCTACGCTCACAATGTTTTTTCATTTCATTTTTGTTTTTTGTTATTGTCAAAAACTATATAGGAAATCAATATAGTTGTCATTACGACTACGAAAAGAAAAGCAGGAACACAAAATTGATCGGAGTTATCTTTACCCGTATCTTTTTGTCTTAGCTATGGAGGGACTTAGAGGAATCATGCAAAAAGCAGTGCAAGACACACGGTTCAAATACCACTGGAGGTGTTCCAAAAACAGAATCACTCATGACTGCTTTACTGACGACCTCATGGTTTTTTTCCACGCCAGTAAGGAGTTTGTAAGAATCATGAAGCAAGCTATTCATCTGTTCACGGCGAATTCAGGTCTTGCGGTCAACCATGCTAAGTCAGTACTATTTTTGGCTGGGATCACGGATGAAGAAAAGGGAGTCATAGAACGAGAGTGCGGAACCAGGCAGGGCAGCCTACCGATGAAGTACCTGGGAATACCTCTGATTACAACTCGTTTAACACAGGCTGATTGCGCTCAACTGCTTGGAAGGATCACTGCAACGATTCAATTACGGACAAGTTCAACTCTCACATACGCGGGGTGAATACAACTCATAAATCAGTGCTTTTTTTCTACCAAGTTTACTGGTCTTCAATATTCATCTCCCCAATACTGTAATAAGGAAAATTGAAAGCATGCTAGCAGGTTTCTAATGGAGGGGAAGGAACACACACTCGGGAGCTAAGGTGGCATGGGCAAACATATGCTACCCGAAAACAGACGGGGGCTTAGGCATAAAAAGTCTCAAAACATGGAACAAGGCTCCCACGCTAAGACACATGGAATTTGGCCACAAGAAGACAATCCTTGTGGGTGGAACGGACACCATTCTATTTACTCAGAGGACGTTCTCTATGGAGCTTAAAAAATCCATCTATTTCAACATGGACTTGGCGGAAGATCTTACAGAGTAGGGAATGGTGTAGAGGGGATTTCATCTCACAAATAGGGAATGGAACAACCACACTCTTGTGGCATGACTACTGGTTACCAGGAGGACATCGAACGAGTGACCTCACCACTCCAAGAAACCTCACCAGTACAGGCCTCAGCTGGCATGCCACTATATCTGAAATCATTGAAAATGGTCAGTGGAAGTTCCCTAACAGCCATGACCAATTGCAAGATATTTGGAACACTATCCCCCCTTACCAGGCCTACAGGAGCAGACCACACCATATGGAAGCATCATTCGACAGGAATATTCACCATCTCATCGGCATGGGAAAAGCTGAGTATTAGGAAGCAATATAACCCTATCCATCAACTCCTATGGTACCAAGTCACATCCACGACATTCCTTCGCACTTTTGCTGGCAACTCAAGGTCACCTCCAAAACCTTGATCAACTTGCGAGAACAGGCATCACTGACAGCACCATATGCCAACTATGCAAATGGGAAGATGAAAGCCATGAGCACCTGTTTTTTCAATGCTCATTCGCCAAAACAGTGTGGAACAACATATCAATGCACGAGGTTTGCAGGCAATAGAAATATCAACAGTCATTTTCTGCAGAGAACACGTTTTCTGCCGTCATTAACATTTGAGAAAGAATAAAGCCCCATGCTGATTTGATGAGACATAATTCTTCTGTATGATGTCAATGAACATTTTTCTCTCGTCTAATTCAAGCTCCATACCCAATAATAATAAAAAACAGTTATCATTACTGATTTTCCTGAGTCCAGAACTCCCCATATGAATTGGTGAACAGCATGCATCGACACAGCAGTTAATACAGTGGGTATGGACAAATATCATTTAGCTTTTTCTCTGTATTATATATAAAACAGTCCAGGGCGTTTTCATTAAAGTGAGATTCAGTGGAGTCTAGGTTAACATGTTGTAAATCCAAAAAAAACAAAAATGACTAGTGATGAGTTTGGGCGGACTGACCCACAAGTGCATGTCCAGCTGAGGAAACTGGTTCCGTGCCTGCTCGTTCCCCAATTACCATGCATGCACTTCCATTCTCAGTAGCTTCCACATCAATATCTGCATCGGTGGGATCCCCAGCATTCCCAGATTGGACAGGCCACAGCGGACCCTGCATTCTCAACAGAGAGCTGTGGCTGGGAGGCACAGTTCTCACATATTGGTTAGTTGTTACGGTCGCAGGAGATCTTTCTGAATCAGCACGGAGATTAGATAAGGCACTGAGATCAAGATTAGGGAAGACCGAGCAGCGACACCGTGGACATTTCACATTCAGTCGAAGCCACTCATCGATACATTCAACATGGAAATTATGTGCACAAGGCAGGCCACGAACCTGCAATATTTACTAGTAAGGAACTTTGGTAATTCAACAGTGTTTTATTTTCTTCCAGACAGATGGCCAGTGTGATTTGTCAACTCTAACATGTAACAAACCCAATCACACAGACAACATGAAACAAAATTGTTTGCATAAAGTTTAACCATCACCACTGAACTTCTATTACTATGGAAACAAAGTGATAATTTTCTTCATGATCATCTAGGTGGTCTAATATGCAGCCAAATGTCTTGTGAATTAATTGCTCTGTACTAAAATAGATGGAATATATTCATAGGGATTGAAGCACATGATTTTCTCCTTCTGGAGTAGTTAAAACCTACTGTATACCTAATGTTCTATCGGAAAAACCAAGTTCCAACTAATTCAGCAGTTAAATGGACCTTCTCTAGGATAAACTGAGGCACTTAGAAAGCAGAGTCATCAATATATTTACCTCATTCCCTACATGGAACTCTTCGAGGCAGATAAGACATTCACTGCAATCAGTTGGAACAGCCTTGAGTCTGAACTTGGGAAGTTCTTGAATGAGCGCCTCCACTGCTTCTCTCTATGAAGAGACAACAGAACCAGAAAGAGATTATAAACTAACTAAAAGCTATACAAATTTAGAAAATCGATACAAGACCAGATTTCTTCAAAAAGTTGTGAGTTACTGGTATGATCCCTGATCATATGACCCTTAAGTCCAATAATACAACGCAATGACTTAGACATCCTCCAGAATATGTGGAGAGCAAACAGACACAGAAGAAAGTTATAATAACATTTCTTGTCATAACAGCCCCATTTCCCTTTGGATACTCTTCTCTATTAAGGCTAATCCATGCTGAGATATAATAATCTGGACTACCTTTATGGCCAATTACAAGAAAAACTTACAACATGTACTTAAAACCTGCTGTACTGTGTTTTCAGGTTATTAAAAACAGGAATGTGCATGATGTTGTCCCAATCAAAATGGAAAAAAAGGCAGTTATAATTCATAGCTCTCAATATTGACTGGCACTTACCTGAGTGGGAGTCAAATAGAGTCCAGGTTGGTATGCAGCAGCTTCTTGGCCCATTCCTCTCATTTCTTGACCTGCAGCTTCAAATGCCCAATCAGGCACCCGGATCAAATCAACCAAAACCTGGATGCATAAGCAGGATGATTAAAAGAAACCATGACAGTAGTAATAACAAACTTTAGTACTTAAGATGCATGAACCATCACCCCATATTCTGAAATAGGAATCCCCTGCTGAGCAAGTAAGTGGTGTGCTTGTCTTCGTACCCGCCACTAGAAAAGAATATTAAAATTGTCATGGATAAGAAGGGGCAAGTGAAAATAAGAAAGCATCAATGAACAGAATGTTTTGGTTACTTAGGATAAACAATAACATATAAAATTAAGGAGAGAAATAGAAGCACAAGTAACTATTATAACCTTTCCAACAGAGATGCAAGCGATGCCAATCAGTCCACAGTAGCTGAAAAGCAACCATATAAGAAAACCCCATTTTTGACCTTGTTCTGGTAACTGCAAGAAATTAAATACATCACCTCCTGAATTAAGATTGCCTCAAGATGACAATTCTTCCAATTCAGGAATATAAAAAAAGAACTTACACAATCTCTTGCCCTAGTGAACCAGAGTGTGCCAATTATAGTCCAAGCCCAAAGAAATGGATATAGCAATAAAGAGAGAATTGAAAGAACGACAACTCTTCCACAAAAACGGGCATATCTCTGCTGCCACCCAAAATCCCTGAAGGAAGCACAATGACATAGATGAGCTTATTAGGCAAGATTAAACTTACAAATTGTCTTTTCAAACTTTCAGTAAGAGAACATGTAATAAACTGATGCAAAAAATATTCTCCAGCCATACAATTTGACTGTATGAAAGGGAAAAAACAGACTCTCAACAGCAAATGCCTACATTATTAAGAGAATCCACTCATATGACAACATGATTAAATCAATAGAAAGAAAACAAAATCTGTGGCTACTTGACTGCATGTAATATTCAAAAAACTACTAAAAAAGTCCTTTTTCAAGAGCACAAAGATTATATGGGAGTTAAATCCAATATTTCTATTCCAGCTGATTTCTTTCTCGAAAAATCTCCAAAATCTTTAAAATAAAATAATGCAGAATCGAAAGAAGAAGAGCCCACTATTTTTTTTAAAAAAAAAAACTATGCCATGATGTACAAGATAACAGGCCTTACAATCCCATTCCAGCAGCTAGTCCATTATCTATAAACATCAGCAAGCGAAACACGAAAACGGTAGTGTAATCAACCTGACCAACAAACATTAGAAATGAGATATAAAAGAAACTGTTATATGTTCACATAATTTGTTGGAACTAGAATAAAGATAGAGGCAGAGAGAGAGAGAGCTACCATTATCCATAAGTGCAAAGGGTATGTACAAATATGATAACGCTTCCAATTGATGGCAACAATGATTCTACGAGTGACATTGTTAAAGAAAGAACAAACAACGTAACCACCACTCTCATTTCCAATAAGATTACAAAAAAATAAATCAATTCATGATCTAACTTCCTAGGAAAGTTCAAAAATATGCACAAACAAGTTCTCTTAAAATCAAACAAAAGGGTATTGTTAAGATACAAAACCAAGAAAAGATATTAAAAGATTCATGTTAAATTAATCACCAAAAGAAAGCTGCAAGCAAGAAGATTAAGAACTTAAAGTGTAGGCAATACCATAGAAAAGACTCAATCTTTCTTGAGAATTAAAGAAAGAAAATTAAAACCCTTAATTATGAGAAAGCCAAAACTCTAAAAAAGTAAACATAACAACAAGGATACGCACTTGTGGCTAGCATTGACAAGAAGAAGCCATCGTACCTGCAAAACCCAATATTTTTCAAGCGTGAAAAATAAAAATCACTGGAAACAGGAGGGCACCAATACACACGCCCACACGCAAAAAAAAAAAAAAAAACGAAGATAAGTTGAAGGAAAGATTAATGAGGACAAACCACTTGAAATCGACGCCCCTCATAGCCATAACTAAGATGAAAACTCCAAAAAGAAGAGGTTATTACAAGAAATAGGGATTGTGAGTGAGTATCTGTGCGGGTCAGTAACTAAAACTGAATCAGAATCTTTCATCTAATACTTAAGGTTTTATTTATATGCAGTAATTGCAACTTGAAACTGGTTTAACAGGAGAGGAAGAGAGTTTATTGAAAACAGAGGAGAGAAAGGCGGTAGCAGTCTGGACTGCAGGAGAGGAGTTTGTCGGTATGATTTTGGGTCCAGTTAATTGACGGCGTTAAGTGGGGTGGTGTTGATTTTTATTTTATTTTTTTCTTTTCAAATGAGGTAAGCGACAGGAAGCAGTTATGGGATTTTCGTTTTTTGTTTTAAATGATTGTGGGCGGCTGAGGGTGGTTTTGGAAACAAGTGGATGCCACGTAGGTTTGGGCTGATGACGCTCTCAAGTTAGGTTTGGTCCCTTCCATCATGTTTTGTAAGCTCTCAATTAAATTAAATTAAATTTAGATCTAGTTTTGAAACAATTTCGAGTTCAATAATTAAATTTTATATAGAATTTAATTTTTTTAAAATAATAAAAAAATAAATGGGAAACTATTTGATTTATATTTTAAAAAAATGTTGAAACTATTTCTTTAAAAATAATTCTTTTTCAAAACCTTGAAAGAAATAAAATAAAAGTTATGGAAATAATATAGGAATCAAAATGGACTGAATTATATCTCTTTTAAATATAAAAATTTAATTTATTCATCAAGTCATCATTTTCACTTACCTTATATAATTAAAAAAATAAATAAATGTAAGAAAATATATTTAGGTAATAAATAACTATTTGGTATTGTTATTAAATATGTCATAATAGCTTAACCTTAAAAAAAAATTATTCAAAGCCTTGCATAATCCAAATTCAACTTGTATGAAGTTTCCCCCGACATGACACAAATTAGAGGGTCTAAAAACAAATCGAATGACTCATAAGAAATATAGTTTGACTTTGAAAAAAATTAAGATGATTTTTATTAATATTGAGATATTAGATAAAGTTAGGTTTTATGGTATAACCTGTCAAATTCATAATCTAATTAGATTTAAGAATTTTGTTTTTTAAATTGGATTTACTTACTTATAAGATACTACAAATAAATGCTCATAAAATCAAACACAAATAAAATACCATGATAATTGTTTAAAATGTTGATAATATCATAGAAAGAAAATAAAATAATTGTGAAGACATTCAAAATCAAATAAATATTGAAAAATGAAGTTAAATAAACAAGAATGAGAAAATATAAAGGGAAAAGATATAATGTGTGTGTGTGTGTTTGTAAGGCACTTCCTTTATAAAGGACTTAATTAATTATTTAATTATTAGAGTCAATTGATTAAACATAAACTTGAATAATTATTGGGGTATTAAAATTACTTGTTTAGATATGGACTTAATTAATTGTTTGAGTCAATTGTTTAGACTATACTTAAATAAATAATTAAAAATTTAAGTCAAACATTTGGATAAAAGGCTTTAGATAAATATTGAATATTAAAAGTCAGTCGATCAATATTTTTTAAAATTTATTTAAGAATACCCTTATTAAGTGGAATACATATGTTTTTTTTGTAAATGATCTTCAAAGAAGAAAAATTACTATAAAAGCTATTATTTTAGAGGGTAGAATATAAATTTTATTCTTTTAAGACAAGTAAATATAAACATTACACCACCAGAGTATAAATATATAATATTATGCCTTCGAAGTAAGATGAAATGATTTGATATTCACATAAATGGTAATAATTAATACATAATATTTAGGGGGTGTTTGGGAGAGCTGTTGCTGTAGCTTTTGAAAGTGTGTTTCGTGCCGAAATACATTAAAATGATATTTTTTTATTTTTTAAAAATCATTTTTGATATCAGCACATCAAAATGATCTAAAAACACTAACCGTATGTTTTTAAAATTCAAAAAAAAAAAAAAAATGGACCAAAAGCACCCAAAAGCGCTTTTGGGTGGCTTCCCAAACACCCCCTTAATCAACCATAACAGCAAAACTATTATATGAAATTTAATTGACCATAATAGCATAATACGAACCAAGTTAGGTTTGAATTTTGCTTTAAAATATATATTGCCTAGCTTTTGCTAGATCAAATATCTCTCTATATACATACATCATATCAAGATGAAAAATTACAAGGAGATACTAGATGCATTGAATATATTTTGTTACAATTTAGGTCAATCGGAGTTCAAGAATATATTATTTAAATTGGTTCACATGATTATTTTAGCACATTCATCAATAAAGTGTTTTTTCTTGACTATTTTTTACTGAATAAGTCAGAACTGTAATGAGTTAATTTTGGAAAAAGAAAAGAGATTAAATAAAGTTTATCTAGTGCCTAAACTTTTGTATGAGCTTAGTCTATAAGGGTTTATAATGTTGCTTGTATTCATTAAAGAATCATAGTTCATACTTTATAAGGATTCCAAGTCTCGTATAAACTTGATGTGGCGACATTTAAATGGATATTTCTCTCAGTGTTCTTTTACTTATCTTTCAAGTATTCCTAGAAAAATCAAGGATACTTAGAGGAGGAAATATAAGGAAGAAGATTTTATCAATTAAACAAACTTTTCGAGATGGATTTTTACTCTAAAAGTTTTGGTCAAAACACCACATGAGAGCTTGAAGAATTCAACCACGCGAAGAAATTTTAGAATGAGAAATTTGTTTATATTATCCTATTTCACTTATTTTATTTTTAATTAGATTTATTCTAGTCAATTAAACATTTTTTAGGGATTAGTTTGATTATTGGACTTATATTAGTTGATTCCTAGCTTGAGCCCATTGACTTGAAACCTAAAAGAGTTCTATTAGGGATATTTAGAGGAAATATATGATGTTTTTAAAGATGAAATTCTTAGAAATTTTCTAATGATAAACATGAATATCTTTTTTTTATTGTTTGTGGTAAAACATAATTTATTTCCAGAAACAAAGATCACACGTCTGATTCTTTGAAGATTAACTAGCTTCATGATATCATTCATATAATTCAAGTTCTTAGGTACAAGGTTCTATATGGGTCCAATTTTATTCCAATACCTTTTGTTTTTAGGTACAAGGACACATCTAGGTTAGTGTTCTAATAAACCTGGTTTTTAGCTTTCTATGTTGTATTTTAATTTTTTTAGGGGTTGCTTAACTATGTGATCAAAAGATCTACATCATAACAAGATCTCTATGTGATATTTAATTTGCCACAATTATGGAATCATTATGTGAAACTTAATTAAATGCAATAACAAGCTCATTATGTGAAATTTAATTGACCACAACATCAGGATCATTATGTAAAATTAATTATCCTTAAAAGCAAGCCTATTATATAAAATGATAATCTGGCCCACAACAACAAGGGTTATTATATTTTTGAAGCATAAGTTATAGGTATTTATAAAAGAATTATGAATATAAATAATGTAGAATACAAACTATAATTATTGAAATGGAATGACAAAAGTATAATTGAAATAAATGCAAGTCATGATTTTTAAAATATAACAATGAATGAAAGGTTTACATGAAATATAAACTATCATGATTGGCTTGGATTAATGACTATAGTCAATGTTAAGGCCCTAAATGTGGATGTTGTTTTGGGATTGATCAATTTCAAGATTTAATAAAAACATGAGTTATGAACATTGTTTTAGATTAAAAGATCCTTATAAACATTATTTTTGACTAGTAGATCTATAATAAAAACAAAGTAGAAACTCTAATTATTAATGTGGATTGATGAATCCATAACCAAATTGTAACACATAATTTATTTATAGGACTAGATTAATGAATATGATCATTTATAGAAAAAACCATGATTATAGAAATGGGTTAAGGAAATTAAGGCTGAGTTAAGGGTATCAAACTAGGCAAATATAAAAGGCTATATTAAATGTAATCCATATATATAGGAGTGAATTAATAAATATAAAATTGATATAAACCACGAGTTAAGAGTATTGAAAAGAACTAAAAAAATTAGTTATCCTAAAGAACAAGGGATGATGATTTGAAATGAATGTTTGAGTATATAATTATAAGAGTTTAAGGTATTCATAATGGATATGGCCTAATTTACAGAGTAAAAAGAAAAGTTAGACTATTGGTTAATGAAAATAATACAACATGTAAAATCCAATATAGATTTGACATACTATACAAAAGATTAATGATTTTGTAGTTTCTTATAATATTGTAAAAAGATTATTGGGAGTAACAATATTAATGTTCTTACCATTATTTTATGTTTTATGTGTTTTACAAGTATATTTATTAGTTTTATTTTAACTTTATACTGCACTTCATATAACATTTCAAGAACCAATTAATGTTTTGAGTGTAATTTTTTTATATATACTTAAGCTTGAGGAAACAAATGAGTTGTGATGTGGATTGTAATTTATATATATTCATAATCATCCAAGTATAATGACATGTTAGGAATGTATATTTATATATAATTGTTATGTATGATATATCATTAATGCAATGGAATGAGACTTGATTAAAATAATAAATCCCTTATTTGTATATTAAGTATATATTGAGAACATGATTTGTTGCCTTCTAATTTTATATGTATATGAAATTAGAGTTTGATTCTCAAGATTGCCATTAACCGAATATATTTAATGCTATTAACTTGGGTCTTAATTAACTAGCTTATATGATTTGAATGAATTATTTATGATCATATAAGATAAGAGATAGTAGTTAAGGGAAATTTATATAATGTTTTTAGACACAGAGTTGTCACCCGGCAAATTTAGGATTCACGTGGAAGACTTGATAAGTTAAGTTATCTATCTAATTTAATTTACTTTAATTGGTTGAGTTACTTAAAGTCATATAAATTAAATAGAATCCTACCCAATTAAAAAATACAAGTGAGTTTTCTTAAATTAATAATGATGGCTAGAAATTTGTAAAACAATAATTGGAGATCATATTATAATTAAACACCTTCTCTAGTATCTGTTAGGAGTGAGCAAAAAAATTGGTCAACTGATTAAACCAAGAAAACCAAAAAAATAATCGAAAAAGCCAAACCAAAAAAAAAAACTTGATTAAACCGATTATAAAAATCTGAAAAATATCTAGTTCGATTTGGTATCGATTTTGTAAAGAAAAAACCAAACACACCGAACCGAACCGGTTCAGTTAAAAAATTTACTACAAATAATTAAATATAAACTTTCATTTCTTTCCTAAACCTAGCAGCAGCAACCCCTTCTCGGCTCTCCCTCTTCTTTAAAGCAAACCCTAGTAGTAGCAACCCCCACTTTCGGTCTCTCCCTCCCTCTTTAAAATAAACACTAGCAAACTAGCAAAAGTTGTAGTTGCAGTCGCAGAGGTTTGTTGTTGCCTTTCATAAGGTTGTTTGCATTTTTGATAAATTTGAGCAAGCAAAACCAACAAACGAAGAATATATAAATGTCTTTTTCTGTGAAAAATCTAGTCTCACTACTTTTTATATATACCGTCTTCTTTTAATGCCTTTAATTTCTATGTCCAGGACATCGATTGTGGTATATCAACTATTCAATAGGATGGTCCTTGGGAAGAGCTTTAATTAGGGTTCCATAGTCAAATTCCTAACACTAAGTACAAGATTTCACTCTTGAAATGAAACACCTTTCCCCAGTTAAAGCTTTTCCACATCCCCCCGACCTCTCCCTCCCTTTGCAAGTTTACTGTTTTGTTGTGTTTTTACTTCTTCGAGTGTTTTTGTTCCTAGATTTTTGCTAAGTTGTAAAGTTTGCATCTTTATATGTTTTGATTTATCTGTGTTCTATTAGGTTTTCTGGGTTTTTGTTTAATCATAATTTCAAGCAACAACAATCACCAAATGTTCATGTCTTTTTCTTTCGAGAATGTCCAAAAAAATAAATTCGGTTTTCCTAATTTTTTAATCATAAAAACCAAACCAAACTAAACTGAACAATCGATTTTTACTAGGTTCGGTTCGGTTCAGTTGTTTTTTAAAAAAATATATAATTTTTGGTTTGGTTGTTTTTTTATAAAATCCGAACAAAAAATGCTCACCCCTAGTCTATTGGACCTTTAGCATAGACCTTGAGTTAAATGTTGATTTGGTCATACAATCCAAACATAAAAGTCTACTTTGGGCATCAAGAATGGAAAACGGTAGTTATCATCATTATGGCAAGGAAAACCACCATACAAGAAACCACGAAGATTATCTTGCAATCATGAAGGCTAAGAAACTTATTAAAGCTTTTGCTTCATGTATGTTTATGAATAAATAAAGCCAAACTAGACCTGCTAGTTCATAATAAAACAAGAGTTACTGGATTAAACTTAATAATTGGGTTGATATTAAGACTTCATATTTGTTATTTTCTTATAATACTTTACTAATTAATTGCCCACACTTTACTAGGTAATTGACCGCACTACGTTACGGGCGGAACAAACAATTTTTATAACTGTTGAGATTAAAATATAATATTTATAAATGTAAAGTGTAATATAAAATAGATTAATATACCATATTATAATAACAGTAATATCAAAATCTTAACATCTAAAATCATCATCATTATTCCTGACAAAATAATAAAAATTATTAAACTATCTTGAGAAAAAAAACACAAAAAAAAAAACAAGTGAGAACAAAAACTATTATTAATATTATTATTGTGTTAATAATGAAAAAAATTAAATCAAAGGCTAAAAAAAACCTAAAAACATTAGAAAAAGAGAAAATAAAAAAATGATAAAACAAAAAAAAATTATTAGCTAAAAAAATAATTTGACTTGAATATTAAACAAATTGACCGCAATACGTTGTGGGCTGAGCAAAATTAAATCAAAAACTAAAAAAAGCCTAAAAACATTAGAAAAAGAGAAAATAAAAAAACAAAATAAATGATAAGAAAATAAAAATTATTAGCTAAAAAAAATAATTTGACTTGAAAATTTAAAAATTGACCGCATTACGTTGTAGGCTGAGCAAATAATTTTTATAATTATTGAGATTAAAAAAATTAATAGGATTTTCTCATCCAAAATTAAAATATAATATCTATATATGTAAAACTTAATATAATAAAACCCTATTATAAAAATAGCAACATCGAATTCTTAATATCTAAAATTATCATTGCTATTACTATTAAAACAATAATAATTATCAAATTATCCTGAGAGAAAAAAACTCTAAAATATTAACAAAAGAGTAAGCAAGAAAAATAACTAAAATTATTATTGTTGTTGTTGTTGTTTTTATTGTTGTGTTAATAATGAAAAAAACACAAAAATAAATGAGAGACTAAAAAATCCAAAAAATTTAACAAAAGATCAAATAAAAAATAAAAATAAAAATCACCAAGTACAAAATTCATTTGACTTGAAAATAAAATGAAAAAAATGAATAAAAAAACTAAAAGAAAGAACAAAGGTAGAAAAAAACAGAAATATCAATTTTCAAATGATCATCAACACAAAATAAATTTAAGAGCTAATGTTTTTTAAAAAATACCACCTCAACAAATAAAAAAATAACAAAAATTAAAAACTAAAGCCAAGAGCACACTTATATATACATGGACAAAAGTAGGGACTATTCCAGAAATAAAAAAAAAAATTGGGATTAAAATAAAAAATTAAAACTATAGGGGCCAAAATGAAAATTAAATATATTATCAATTTCAATCAAGGGACAAAATTGACAAAATTAAAACTTATGTACTGAATATATTAAGGAATTTAAACTCAATCCTGAAATTAAAAGAAGGAGGACTAAAGTGAAACCTTAATATATAATTAATTTCAATCGTAGGACTCGATCGAACTAAATCTAAATTTATATAACAAAAATGAAGACTATACAAAAAATTAAATGTTCAAGGACTAAAGTGAAACATCAATAAAACCAAGGGCCTCTCCTGTACTTTTGCGTGCAGAAGAGAGAAAATGGGGAAAAGGTTGTAGCCGGCCACCGCCACGGATATGGCTACCGGTTATCAAAATGTGCCGCACCTTGATGAAGACCACGCGGCGACGCATCAATGAAGATGCTGGAAGCCCATTTCCATCGACCTGAACAGTCCTCAAGCGCCTCCGAACAGGGTGTGAAGCAGAATATTATCGGTCACATACGTCACACGCATTGATAGTATTCCGAGAAAAATAATAAATAATTATGGTCAATTATTGGTCTACCCCTATGCCTAAGTCATCAATTTTGTCTTGTTATGGGCTATATCTATATTTATCTTTTTTTTTTAAAATATGAAATTCTCGTGACACCCCTTTCGCCCAGAGTTGATTTTTGTCCTTTTTGAGGGCTAGAATAGTTATTTTACTGTGCAAAGAAATACAAAAACAATAAAAAAAATACGACGGCCTGGTATGGGTTAAACCGGACCGAAAATGTGCAATTATCACGGATGCCCTCCTTCCAGAAGCCTTTTTTTTATCTTTTTCGATGGACGAATCATTATTTGACTGTGCAAAAAGGAAAAAACTAGTAAATCGGTGAATCGAACAACCTAAAAATTGAACAATATTATTGTAATCCACAATGATTTATCTCACAATACACAATAACCCAACCATGATGTCAAGACCTCTTTTAGTGTATTGTATAATAAAAATATCATATCTATTTATAAATAAATTTAAGTTTATTATTAAGGGAAAATGTTTCTTTTATAATACTTCTATTTATTATATATATATGGTACTTATACAAATAATTTGTATATACCTATTCTTCAAATAAACAAATTTAATATAAGTAGCAATATGAACATATTAGATAATCAATATCCATATTATTTATGATATTATAGACTAGGTCATATCAATAAAACAAGAATAACTAAGTTATTTTAAGAAGAATATTTGATCCTTTTGATTCTGAATCATATGAAACTTTCAAAGTTTATTCATTAAGTAATATGACCAAAACTCTTTTTTATTGAAAGCACGAAAAATATAAGGAATTGTTAGGTTTAATATATAAAAATATATATGGACCAATAATTATTAAAGGCATAAAAGGATATACATGTTTCATCATTAATGACCATATTAGATATGATCATGTGTATTTGATGAAAATATAAATAATTTAGAAGGTTCAAAGATTTCGAAAATAAAATTCAGATACAAGTTGGAAAGGGTATTACAATACTTTGATGAGATTAAGATGGTGAACACTTTAGCCAAGATTTTCAAGATAATATGTAGAAGATTGAAATTTTGTTATAATGAACAAAATATTATAACATAGTTTCTAAAAGGGAAATCACACCATATTGGATGTAATGCAATCTAAGATGATATTAAGATTTTTCATCATTTTTTCTAAAGTTATGCCTTACAAATATTTACTTACCTTTTTTTATATATAAAGTCTATTGATAATACTCTATATAACATATGAAATTGTAGAAGACCAATATTCGTATACATAAAGATTTGATATGTAACACTTATATGAAGTGTATTGTATTTGAAAAACTATAAGCTAAGTGAGTTAAATATAAGTTTATACGATATATATATATAAAAAACTATTATGTATTATTTATATTATCCCATTGATAAACAAATATTTGTCTTTAAAATATTTGACATTTCTAAAGAAATATTTTTTTTCTTCATGAAATGAGTATTGAGAGGAAAATAAAGTTGAAAAAACTAATTTAAGAATAATAAGATGACATCCAAATAGAACCTAAGCTTAAGGCTATAACATTGGATGTTCAACGTGAAGCTATAATATTGGATGTTTAGCCCAAAGCTCGTGAAATATAAGAAATCCATAGATCTAGCAGGAGATGCCATACTCTTATGGGACATTAACTTTTCTTGAAAGATGAAAATGATAAAATACTCATACTTAATGAGCCTACCAATTACATCGAAGTAATATCAAATATTGATTATATAAAATGACTTAAGTCCATAAAATCTGAAATGGATTACATGTATACCAAATCGGTATGGACTTTGATTAATCTATATGAAAGGATAAAATCCATTGAAATATAAGTTTTTGTTTAAGAGATAGATTAACATGGATGATACTATACAAACATATAAAGCTATATTATTTGCCAAAGGTTATAGATAAAGATATATAGGTTGACTTCAATAAAACCTTTTTGTTGGCAATTATATTCAGATTCATAATGATTTTGCTTGTTATAGTTCAATACCTTGATCAAAATATTTAAAAAAACAAATGTGAAAACTATATGACAAACAACCTGAAAGTTTTCTAGCCTATAAAGAAGATGAATTAGTAGTTCATGGTTATTTAAGTACTATTTTTCAATCAAATATTGAAAATAAAAATTATAGTACGGTTATATTTTACTTTAAATAATGGTGTTAAATTGGAATAGTTTCAAACAAGAGACCAAAATATATTATAAAAATAAACTTGAGTATATCTCTATGTTTTTTTTTTTCTTAGGTAGGGGGGAGGGGAAAAGTTCCTAATATAGTTGATCCCATATATTGTATTGTGATAATAATGTAACCCTTACATAAGTAAAAAAACCAATCTCTCATCAACAATTTAAAAATATACTTGGATAATTTCCCTTGATTAGATAATCATAGAAAAAAAGATGTAAAGATAGAGCAAGTATCTATGAAAAAAAAATATTATAGAGTCTTTTACCAAGCCATTATCCTAATAAAAGTAATGTTATCAAGTATAGTGATATGGTATTTGATATATGAGTGATTGATTGTAGTGCTAAAGGAAGATTGATATATATATATATCGTGTAGCCAATCAGTTGGTTACACCTGGTTTTGAATTTGTTCATAAAAATACATTTAATTAATAATAAAAATTTTATTTATATTTAATATTCATAAATTTTTTAATGAATCAATCAAATATTTATTTAATGAATTTAGATTAAAGTTATAGTCATTAAGATTTCTATTGCATTAAAATATTGTTTATAAATGCTTTTGATCAGTACTTTATTAAGACTAAACTTTAACTAGATTTATTAAGACTAATACATATTATGTTATTTCTTTTTATGAAATGAATCAATTGTTCTCATAAGCTGTGGTATAAGAGAAATTTAGAACACTTGTAGGTGCTTATTAGATGATATATACACTAAACTAATTCATATGAGAATTATATATGGAGGTCACTTATGTTTATGGAAGGGCTCACTTGATGGTTGTATAAAAAGCTCCTAGACTTGATAGCACTAAATTATTTTATATAAATAATATTATGTTTTGATATTTCTGCATGTTGTCTTAATTAAGGGTAATAAATATTCACATATTGAGTATAACATGAACTATATAAAGGTATGTGGATAATCAAGAGATGATTAATCACTATAGGGGACTTAGAAAAAAAGTACTTCATTTATTTTCAAATTATGTTGATTGTAAATATTTGTGCATGGTAAAAAGAGATTTGAAAAGTATTTCAAATCTTATTTAATGAATCAATGATTATGATTATGAGAACAAATATAATTTGACAAAGTATACATACTTGATGTTAAAATATATAAATTGAAACATTGTTGATGGAAGGATAATAATTACATTAAAAAACCAGTTACTAAAATGTTAAGTCAAACCACTTATAACTTTTTTAATATTTTGAGGATTATGATAAGTTGTTAGGCATTGTGTTTGATTTTCAATTATAAATAAATCAATTTTTGAATTAATAATAAATAATTTATTTAATCATATTTTATTTATGATTGCTATTTATATTTGAGTTAACTTATTAGGGAACCTAATAGGTTGCACATAAACCATTGGTTAGAAATTTAAATGAAATGATTAATCAAGTGTGACTTGATTATAAATAAGTTTTAGAAATTAAGGACCAAAGTGTAAATTTATACAAGGAATTACAATTCTAGACCTATAAAAATAAAATAGGAAATTGATTGAGTAAATTTATAAAATTATCTTGAAACAATATATATGATAGTATTCAAGAGGCAAATTTATGTTTTTTTCCCTCATAATATTTTCAATTTTTCTATAAATTGAATGATATGCCTTCTATTTTTAGTGCAATAATTACATAAGTTACAAAACACCTAAAAACACATGAAAAAACTTGCAATCAAAGGTGTAACAATGCATCTCTTTTATAGGGATTTTGTTGATTTTTCTCTAGTAATTGTATGAATTACTATTAGAGACGAGATACTTAAACAATTTATAGTTTGAAACTATACAATTTTGAGACAATTATATAAGGCCAAAAAAGCACATTTAATTTTTTAGAATATTTTTTTCTATAAAGCTAAAATAATTCTAGATTTATTTGATAGAATCTTGACACTATTAACAGATTTTAAATTTATTATATTTGGATGTATTTTAAAAAATAAAAAAAAGATTATAAATTTCTAACATGAGTTAGGCAGAGCACGATCACTGTAAAGTCCACCTGTTTACTCATAGATGGAGACACAGTCACATTATTTTAAAAGCTAAAATGGATCATGCCTTTCAACAATAAATGAACAGTGTTTTTTACCGTTCATCTAGTCTCAAATAAGACAAAAAAAAGTTATGCTGGGAGGGGTAACACAGTATATTAACATGTGCCATGCACAATTATATTAGTGTGCAAATATTGATACGCCCCATAAAAAATAAAATACAAGAATTGGCTGTAGAGGTGGTTTAGTAATTGACCTTTTTTTAAATATTAATTTATTCTAGAATAAGCATGGTAAAATAACCATTACACCCTTTAATAAGACAAAAAAACAGTTCTGTTGGCAGGGGTAACACAATATATTCACATGTGCCATGCACAGTTATATTAGTGTGCAAATATTGATACGCCCCATAAAAGATAAAATACAAGAATTGGCTTTAGAGGTGGTTAGTAATTGACCCTTTTTTAAATATTAATTTATTCTGGAATGAACAGTACCAGTGATGTGCAAATTCTTATATACCTCCCAATAAGACAAAAATCAAGAATTAGCTGTAGGAGTATTTTGGTAATTTTCTATTTTTAAAATAATTTTTTTGCTGAAAACTACAGGCATGGTATTCGGACGTGCCGACGGTTTTTAGCCCCATGCCCTATTCGAGAGGCTCATGTGGTACATTAAAATGATTAAAAATGATCATCTGACATGTCACCGGATGCGCCTTTATGTCCCCCACCTTATGACGGCGCGCGTTGTGTTCCACTATCTCCAGAAACGTGCTGGTGGGTAATTGAATGTTTTGTCTCCCTTCTCTCTCTCTCTCTCTCTCTCTCTCTCTCTCTCTCTCTCTCTCTCTCGCAATCAAAATTGCTTTGCAATCTCTAATATTTTCGGTGTTTTCATTTAAGTCTTTTATCTTTTGATTGTGTTACATGGTCCTGATTACTGATATAAAAGTGTTTGATTTGTTTCAATTTTGTCCTTCTATAGAAATTGATTATATATTATAATTTCATTTCAATTCTCAGTCTTTTAATTTCTGAATTTGTTTTAAATACTCAATATATTTGGTATCAAAGTTCTAATTTGTTTCAATTTTATTTTTCAAGTGCAACTGATTGTCTATTTTAGTTTTATTTTTGTCCTTAAGCTTTTAATTTCCGGTATTGTTTGAAATACTTTAATTTTTTTGGTATTAAAGTTTAAATTTTTTTCAATTATATCCTTTAAATGAAATTTATCATATATTTGTGTTTCATTTCGACCTTTAGACTTTTAATATCTGAATTTATTTTAATTCCCTTATATATATATATATATATATATATATATGAAATTGTTTTTATTTTTGTCTACGCTTATATGTACATGCTCTTAATTTTTGTTTTTAATTTCTATTATTCCCTCTTTTATTAAGATTTTTTTTTAATTTTAATTTATGTTGCTGATCATTTGAAAATTGATATTTATTATTTTTCCCTTTGTTTTTTTTTTATTTATTCTTCAAGTGAATAATTTTTTAAAATGATTTTTTTGTTTTGTTAATTGCTTTTCTGTTAATATTTTCAAGTGTTAAAATTTCTAGTCATTATACATAAAACATTCAAAATAATGATAATGATTATTTGTAAGCTTTTTCTTATAAATATGTGATACTATATATATATATATATATATATATATATATATATATATATATATATATATATATATATATATATATGACCTCTGTTTTTGTGAGAAAAAACAAATTAATATAAGTGTTTTGAAATACTTTTAATAAAATAATATAAGGAATAAATCTTATAAAATAAAAAATAATTTAATTTCGCTTAACAATAATTATGGTTTCAATTAGAATAAGAATTGAAATATTAATTATTCATAATAATATTTATAATGACAGCTATAATAATTGTGACAATTTAACAATCATGATAATAACAATAATAATCAAAATAATTCATAAGTTGATGTTATTTTTCTTGGAGGTTAACTCCTGTGGCTTTTTTTTATGTATGTTATTTAATATCTAATATCACATAAATAAAAAATATATGAAGTCACATGTAGACGAAACAGATAGAAAAAATGGGGTAAATTATCTACAATTAAAAAATATATGAGCCAATTGCCCTCCACTTTGCTGTGGCCATAAACAATTTTTTTAACATGCAAAAAAATATTAATGGTTTTAGTTTTTTCTAATAATCATAATACTGACAATAATTTTTATTTATTATAATGATTATTATGCTTATAGTGTTAATAATTATGGGTTTGGTGTTAAGAATAACAATAACTCATAAAATAATATAAAAAAATATCAATAATGTTAAAAATAAATAATGCTAATTATAATTTTGATTATATTAATAAAAATAAGGGTACTGATTGTCGCAATGATTATTGTGATAATAATTATAATGATTATCACAGTAATGATGGTAACAATGATAATAATGCCAATAATAATCAGAATAATGATTATTTATAATAATAGTTATAATGATAGCTATAATAATTATGACAGTTTAACAGTATTTTAAAAATTATGACAACAACAATGAAAATAATAATCCAAATAATTCATTGGTCAATGTTGTGTTTGTTAAAAAATTATTTCTGTAATATTTTTATGTATAATATTTCAGATCTAATATCATATTAATAAAAAAAAAATATGAGGCACCACATAAATAGAATAGGTAAACAAATTTTCCTAAGTTATCTACAATTAAAAAAATATACGAATCACTTCCCCAGCATTTCACCGTAGCCAAAATTAAATTTTTTAATATATAAAAAAATATTAAAGATCCAAAATTTATTTTGAATAATGCTATACATCTTAACGAAATAATCAATCTTACAAAACTTTCAATTATTTAGTTTCTGTGGATTTTTCATCTCATTGTGGATAATGTGTTTCGAATAATGATAATAGTTATTTTGAAGATATTTTTTCTTGGCAAATTGAGAATAATTATATATTTTGATATATGTTTAATATTAATGCCTTATACTATATATATATATAATGATTTTTTTAAGAAATATCAAATTATTTCATGCCAGTTCTTTAATGTCACATAAAATATAAAAATACAAAGAATTAATCTTAAGAAAAAAATACTTTCTCTTCTTTTGATATCGATAATGATAGTGGCAACAATAGTATTGCTACTGATAATTAGAATATTACTTGTTTGCAATAATGTTCATAATAGCAGTGATAATAATTATGATAGTTTAACAACCATAACTGTAATAACGAGAATGATAATCAAAATAATTGATTGTCAATGCTATTTTTGTGAAAATTAATTTTGCAACTTTTTTTTATGTATGATATTTCAGATATCATATCACGTACAAAAAAAATATATGAAGCCACACGTAGACAAGACAGTTAGAAAATATGTGCCAAATTATCTACAATAAAAAAAATATTGCTTTGCATTTTTTCACAGCTAGCACCAAATTTTTTTACATGTAATAAAATTTAAATGATCCTATATTATTTTTTATAATGCTATACATTTGAGCTAAATAATCAACTTAAAAAATTTAAGATTATACTGTTTTTATATGTATTTCTTTTACTATAGATAATACATGTAGACTAATGATAATAAAAGTTCTTACAACTTTACTCTTGAAAAGTAGGTGAGACTAATTTTATATTGTAATATTTTTTTTTATGTTAACGTCATAAAATATATATATATATATATATATATATATATATATATATATATATATATATATATATATATATATATATATATATATATATAAATGAGCTGACTTTCATTTATAAATCTCACATTAATTTAATCTCAATGTTCTAAAATATTTTTAATATAATAATATGAAGAAAAAAATCTATAGAACTAAACTTTATTAAATTTTAGCAGTTGTATTTTTGCTATCTGTCAAATAAATTATTCGTCAAATAGTTAAAAATGCCCAACAAACAAGTAGTATGTTTTATACAACAAATAACTTATCTTTAGTCAATTTGATCAATTGTAATTTTCCTATCTACCAATTAAATTATTACTCAGGTAGTTAAAACAAAACTACCAATCAAATTGTTTGTTGCGTAAAACAAATCACTCATTTGTGCTAAAATTCATCGATTATAATTTTACTATTTGCTAATGAAATAATTCATTAAACAAATAAAACTTACACAATAATCAATCAGTATGTTATATGAAACACATAACTTATTTTTAAAGAATTTTATCAATTCCAATTATACAATCTATCGATTAAATAATTATCAAAATAATTTTAACAACAGTAATATTCATTCGTTTTTAGGCAAAAAAAAACTCATTTTTAACAAATTTTATCAATTAAATATTAAAATAATCAATTATAAAAAGCATAATTAATCTATTTACTAAATAAAAAAAAAACCAGTACAGGGACTAAATCGCTCGAGTTTAATACAAATGAACTAATAGAAAGTTCGCTCGAGTCTAATACAAATGAACTAATAGATGGAGACTAGTTTACTTGTTCTAGTCCACCTGTTTGCTTTACACGAAACAAGACAAGCCAAAAACAAAGCCGAGGAGGGTTTCCTACCACTATTCTAAGCCACCAGGAGCAAAACATATCGATCTTTCAAACAGAAAGTAGAATGTAAAGAAAAAACAAGAGATGAAAATATTATACATAATTTGCCCTAAGCTGAGCTGTTGCAGAATGTATCCACTGTCTCCTCAAGTATATAAAATATTGAGAGAAAATATAATCGTAGCAAGACAGGATATATTGACACTCATCAGTACCTTAATATTGTCTCAATGGATGGAGTTTAATTTAGTAACTTGTTCCTACTAAGTAAACAGTACATCAATTTTCCAAATTCAGAAAGAGGATGATCTCATGATGCTGTAATATGGCAGTCCATGACATCTGATTTCAACCTGCTTACACAAAAACAGAAACATTTATTGGTAAAAATCATGCTTGTTCTTACATAAGCAACGCAGTTTTCCAGGGAGTGAGCCTAACCTTCAGACATCAGGATCATAAGCATCTTCGTTGTTTAATCTATCTATTGCTGAATGCCGATCATGGCCATTGCAATATTTTTCATGTTTAAGGCACTTGATCAAATGATTTGCAGTCTCAATACCTGTTTTAAATGATTTAACACAATTTCATCAGAAAGGATGAAACTTTAATGTTCTTGACAGTACATTCCGATTTCCAATTTTATGTGTTAGTTTGTGTGTGTTTGCAAGCAGCAGTCTCCTATACAAGAGAGAGGGAAAGAACCTGCAAAATATGCAGCGTCAGCATATCCCAAGTATCTAGAATAGGTGTGCTCCCCACAAAAATAAATTCGACCAACAGGTTCCTACATTTTACAGAGTAACTAAGGTTATTGCTCTGACTTCTGTCCTTTCCCTGAACTCGGCGTGCTTTTTCATTCTGGAAGTAAAATATGATGACACCCACTACCGGATTTTGCATGCTGCATCTACCTCATCAGCAGAATTGACAGCATTCACACCAAACCAGCCAAATCAAATCTCAATCATTATTTATATTTAGAGCTTTTCTCACCTTTAGTTGCATGTGTCTTCGTTGACTATATCCAACAGGCCAATTTGAGAAGCTGCCCTTGAAGAATCTGTTGGACCACCATCTAGGAATAAGAATTTCTTCTGGTTCTGGGATGTCGTTACCAAACATTTTTTTCAGCACATCCATGATCTCCTCTTGGATTTTAATATCCGGTTGTTGCTCTATTCTCTTTGCTTCCTCATCTGTTACTGTTACAAATAAAATGTTTGATCCTGGCAATTCAGTCTCCAAGTGCTGTAATTTCAAAAAATGATTAAGGAAATCATAGTTCAGTGACAGGCTATACTGGTTTACAGGCAAAAACTAATCTGCTAGAACACTTTCTGCCAATTTAATTGTTTGAATATGCACCTGCCATATCGGGTAGTAACCTCGTTTTTCGTGGGCATAGAGGAAGAATTCTGTCTCGGGTCCAGAGGGCCAAAACTTGGAAGGGAATTTCAGGAATATCTTGGTGTATACAGCCATATCGAATTCATATATTGCCTGTGTCTTCCATTGCTGCTTCAAGTTTAAGAGAACCTGTTTAATGAATGAAAAAAGATGGGGAAAGGACAGGGAGGCACGAAAGAACTAACAGGTAAGTGTGGCTTGAACACAATGAGGTCACTTTGAAGTACCCCAACGCTCACAGAGACAATCACATATTTGGCTTGGTACATCGAACCATCTTCAGTTTTGACTTGAACTCCACACTTAGAATAATTGATCTCCCTAACCACCTGTATTGCATGAACATGGATTGCTATGATTGAAGGCTTGTGGACAATGGACCATGGTTTTGAGAAACAAGATAGTGATTCTGTTGTTTTAAGCAGATTTTACAGGAAAATCATTGCAATGTTAGGAGTGTAGCACATTCTGATTTTCATTTGCCAAGTCGCCGTGCATGCTAGTTACACAGACAAGTTTCCCATGGCTGTAAGGCCTGTCAATTGCTCCAGCCATCATATTTGCGGTAACTGAGATGGACGGACAGGACAGTATGGCCTTATCTTACTAAAAAAACTAAAAAAATTCATTCAAGATTCTAGACCAATGGCACCACATGATGATACCTTGTTTAACATGAGCCTCTGATCCCTTATTACTTCATGTTTGTGGGAGAGAAACTGCTTGGCAATGTAAATAAGTATACTCTCAAAGCCTCTCGAGTCAGCCAAGAAATATGTTTGATCCCCAAAGTCTAAAAACTCATAGCGAGGAATAGTGTTCTTTAAACTTGTCACTCTTGGAGGTTCTGCATCTTCATAATCGTTGTAGAAATAGTCTATAACCATGTCGAGAGGAGTTGTCGGCACCCTATGTACCAGGTTCCTGTTAATTTTTCTTTCCATTTGATCAAGTTTGGAAGCTCATTTTACTATAAGAAGAGATTTGTATTTCCTTACTTTTTGAATAGTCGCTGCGATACCAGTATTGACACATCATCATGATTGTGTCCTGATGTTGATAGTCTAGTAGAAAAGCTTGAGCAGAATTGATCCCTTGTTTCAGCAACTTCTAATGCTGCACTGACTACATGTTTGGGGTACAGTCCACCCCTGCGGAGATCATAGAGAGAAACAAAACAATGATGAATTATACATAAACGCGATGGTTTTTGTTATTGTGTTACGAAAGGAAATGGAAAAAGACTTTTTACTCTTGTTTATAGATGTTTGCCGAGATATTTCCATAATCTGAAAAGTAGGTCTTGAGGTTGAGTTTGCTAGCAATTTCATACAAATGATTGGACCTAGGACCTCCACCAATGACCCAATTTGCACCCAACTCAACAGTGTGTCCTCTAAATTGAACGCTATGAATCCGACCACCAATCTTGCTGTTTGCTTCTAAAATCAGTATATCTTGAATCCCAGAATCATGCAGTGTCTTTGCTGCTAAAATTCCTGAAGAGTATGCACAATCATTTAAATCATGATGAAGGACTATCAGGTTAAGCTTCAAATAATTGAAGAGAAAAGTATGGAAATACTTGTTTCTTTCACGCACAAGCATCAAATAAAAGTACAGATCTTGATATCTGTTCTTTACTAGCTTCATATTAACAAATATAATACTGAACAAACCTGACATTCCAGCTCCGATGATGATGACTGTGGGGGATGGTGATGCAGAGGTCATTGCATACAAGTAAAGAAATGCAGCACAAGAACCGAGCTCAAAAGCTTCACGGCCGATCTTTTGCTTTCGGGGTGGCTTTTCTCTTTGTATGAGAGATGAGACTCAACTTTTTATATGTGATCATTGACTGCAATGCTAATCAAACTTTCCCTGTAACAGATAAGAAGATGTTTACAAACTCTGAATTTCATTATTAGCCAAATGTACCTGCCAGATAAAACCATTGATTTGCTTGCTAGAACCTGTTATTTCTTTTCAATTCACTCTTATAGTATACAATTTTTGAGGTACTATTGTTGCAAGGCAACTCATTAAATTCGCATCTCAGGTTGACACTTGACAGTTGATGTCTGAGGAATTAAACATCTTTGATGTTTGCCCTTCTATCTTCCCTCCAACTTCAGATATAATTCTGGTGATTACCTAATACAATCCGTGTCAAGATTTTGTGCTTATCCTGAAATTTAAGTCCCTGAACAAGCATCAGTAGTCACTAGATTTTAAATAATAAAAATTGGAAATTACCCCTCCAAATTAAACAAAACAAAATAAAATACTCAATTCCCTTAACTCACCTTATTCTGGTTGGTATCACTGTCTGCTACAGCTTGTCGGCCAATTCAGCTATATATCTCTGAAGGACCTATATTAGACCACCATTCGGTACAGCACTAAGGCCTCTAGCATCACAATGTTGTTTACAGCATTCCTCAGCATCTCCTCAGCCTTGTTCCCTTCTTCTGACTATCGCTTTATCGACTACGTCTATGTTGGATCAAGGAAATTTGTTCTCCAGGTTCGCCAAGAGAGAAACAATACGGATTCAGTTTTTAGGAGAAAGACAGACAGATACATTTGTAGGTAGGTACCAGCTCAAAGAGAGCAGAGATTATGAGGCAAGGCATTAGTTTGATGTTTCTGCTTAACAAGTAGATCACCTTCCTGTGCAGAGAAAAGACATTAGTTCCAGGACCTGTTTGCCATTACTTATATGGGATGGTGTTTCATGAATATCTTGGTGTATTACTGGGATCAGATACTCATACCGTTCATATTTACTTGTAATCATGTTTCAAAAAAAGTATACAAGGAATTACTGGTCTTGTTCACGTGTTTATCCTAGTTTCCTAGTAAAATCATTGTTGAGAACTCGTGTTTAACGTTCTAACCTGATCATTGGTAATCATTACGTACGTTTACATTGCATTCATTCATCCAGTAATTATTCCGAGGAAAATCTACGTCCTCTCTCTCTCTCGTTTTTCCAGGATCTGGGAGTGATTATGGATAAGAAAAAGAGCACCCACACACACACCAATAATTTTACATCAGCACTTGAGGAAATCTGTTCTCTAAATTCATTATCTGGGTCAACGTGGGATTCTCATCAAAAAGAAAGGGAGCATTCATGCTATTTCTGTTTGTCAGATAGGGAAAAGAAAGGAACCAAAAAAAGAGGTTAACTAGCTTATCATTGCCGAGGACTTGGGGTGAAGACAGAGCCCAAGCCTGAAGAAGCTCGCAATTCTGGTGTATAGCTACCACCTGTGGTATCATATTTCCAGCCAACCTTATTATTCTATCATTTTTGGCATACCATCTTATCATGGTACTAATGGGTACTGTACGGTAACGCACTCACTCTCTTGGCAGCAAGAAACTATCATTGTACGGATTACTATAATAATAATATAAATTATATTTTAATTTTTTTTTAATAATTTAAATTTTAAAATGAGATAATATAAATTATATTTTAAAATTTTATTAAATAATTTAAATTTTTAAATAAAATAATTATTTAACCTCTCCAGACTCAGGAAGACCCTCCTCCAGGTCCATCACCATGGACTGATTTCTCTACCAATACAACTTTTCTCTACATTCAATCGTGTTAATGGGTCAGGTCATCATGATCAGTGTAGCCAATAATATCACTTTTCTTATATAAACAGAGACCCTATTGGATCCTTTACAAAGCTAAAGTTAATCCCATTGTCCAAAAGTTTGCGCCAAAGGTATCTGTGGTGCGTGTTTCAGATTTGTCTCTCTAGGTGGCCATGGAAACTTTATAGACAATTGCTAAGGTGGTAGTGAACAGGCAATTCAAGGTGATTGCGGGACCTGTCATGCAGTCAATTCACCAAGAGGGATTCATCTCATCTCCCCCACCAATCCCAAAAAAATGAAGGGTACTTAAACTTTGTTTGCTGGGTTAATCATGCTCGTTCCTCCCTTGGAAATATCCTGAAAAATCGAAGAGGAAAACAACATTATTATTGTCATTTATGAAGAATTGTAGGTGGGAATGGTTGGGGGATAATTATAACATTTCACTTTTATAAAGCTGGCGTTTTTATTGTTTTTATTTTTTACTATTTACTATCACAAATTACTATAAAGTGGAATAATATATATTTTTTTAAAGTCTTTAATTTGGTTCCCATTATTTTAGGTTGGTTTTATATGTTTTTGGAGGTTTTGAATTGGTTTAACAGAGTTTCTAATGTGTTTTCTAGGTATTTTGGGTAAAAGATGGATGAAAAAGAGTTTTAAATAAAAAAACAATAACTCTATTTTTTCAATCATATTAGTGTCCAAAATCTAGTGATTGATAGACAATGTATCATCTTTTATGTTAAGATCATTGAGTAGACAACACATTATCCGTCTTATTCACTTAGAAAAAAAATTTAAATGTCTATGCTCGCGGGCCCTTTATATATGGGTCAAGGGCATAGCCTATCCATAGGTCTTTTCTATATGGGTTAGGTGTATGACCCGCCCTTCTTCTTCTCTTATTAATAGAAATTCATGTCTCTTTTATATTTTTATAACAACTTTTCAAATTATTTTTCTTTTCACTTTGTCCATGAGTTTTTTGATCTATTTGTTTTGTTTTAATTCATTTCACAAACTTTCTTTTGTTTTCAATTGCATCTTTTTTTTTCATTTATCAGATTTGATCTTTAATTTTTTTTTTTATTTAAGATAGGTTTTGAATTTGTTTTCCTTTTTAATTTCGCCTCTTCATTTTTTGTATCCTTTCATAGAATTTGTGGCCAAGTATGGAGTTTACCAACAAGTAAGGGTGGAGCATTAAAAATTAGTTGGACCTCTCCAACCAATGATAATACTAGAATGGAAATGGGATGGCATCATTATAAAAATGTAAAAGAAAGATCCATATATGAGTTGAACATGAACATGAATTTGATTTACTATGCTTTAGGACTAACCTTTACTGTGTTTTTTTGGACTTTTCAATATTTAAAGTTACTAATGTTTTAGTTTAATTAATGACTAATTGTAAGCTATATGTATTATTAAGTTTTGATATGCTTGGTCTAGCCAGGGAGATGAATTATTGTTCACTAAATGTGTTGTGATACTCACCCTATTTATTACTATATTGCATTAATATACAAAATACTTAACCTAGAATATGGTTAAAAATGATTTGTTGTCATAAAATATAAACCTTTGTAGTCAAAGCTAATATTTGATAAAGTGAAAGGGATAAATTATAGTTTCAATAATTTGAAAAGAAAAGGTAAAAAAGTGGAACACTAAATTTTATACAATTGATATAAAATTTATGCATGCAATGATTCTATGAATTGTTTTTTTTTTTTTTTTTGAAAAATAACATTATTTATATAAAGTTTTGGAAAAGTGACATATATTGAAAAAATATTTGGAAACTATAACAATTTGAACATAATCAATTGTGTTTGCGAATATTAGACCTAATGATAAAAAGAGAAGACGAGAGGAGATAAGTTAATTTTACAAGAGAAAGAGAAAGAAATGGGGGAAGAAAACATAAAAAATGAATGGGTAACTAGGGACATATCAAGCTTCATTTTTAACACATCTAGTATTGTTAAAAAGATTTTAACAAAATTATTCTAACAACACAATAAAGACTATCAAACAAGATCGTAATTGGTTAAGAATTTTATATAGGGTTACTTCAGCATTGACGTAGTTTAGGGTTTTTATTTAGTGTTAATATGAGATGATATAGGGTTTTTTCAGGGATTAATTTCAAATTAGATAGCATTTATTTAGGGTTATCTTCTATGACACACAAAAAGTTCATCACCATGTGGCAATCAATGAATATCATCGTCGCTATATATAAGATCAATAATAATTTAAAGTCCAAGAAATATAGGTAATGTTTCTTTATAAAAAGAATTTTTTAATATTTTGATTATTTATAGAAAATAGAGAAATGAATCAAATTTGTTTATTAATTTACAATAAAAATATTTTTTTTAGTAAAAATAAGAATATATTGAAACTCAAAAAATATATGAAAGCTAGTAATCTTGGAAACCTCATTAAACTTAGACATATTGCAAATTTTGCCATATTTAGATAATATTTGGTTACTATATTGAGACAAATGAACTAGAAATGAAAGAGGTAGAATGAGTGTATTTCACAATAGCTCATTTCAAAATCATTTATCTAATATAGTTTTTTTCCCTTTAACTTAAAACTTTATTTATTTTTATTTTTGTGTATTTATCACTTTTATTATGATAAAATAACGAAACACAAGCCTTAAACACTTGATATCGAAATATGTACTTTATTTATCATCATAATTGGAATGTTGGTCAATATCCATACAAAAAGTGAATTCATTTTTGCAATATTGATCGCTTTAAACTCTGAAATGTATGGCTAATCTGAGTAGAGAATGTTTTGCACTTTTCTTTGAGGTCGACATGCACGCCATCTCTATCATAGGTTATCTCCTTACTATACAATAAAATAAAGAAAGAAAGATGGGTGGAGTTGCTCGGATCTTGTGAGATATGAATGGGATCAATAAAAAAAGGTTAATTTAACCTGTCTATTTTATTAGATTATAGAGGATATGAACACTATTTTCCTCCTTTTCCTTTTGTGTCCCTTCCTTTCTTTTTTCTGTTTAATCTATTTAGGAATAGGGTTGAAATTAGTTTTTAAAATGTTTTTTAATTTAGAAATATATTAAAATAATATATTTAAAAAAAATTAATTTCAACCCAAGAAAATCATCAGTGTTTTTCAAAAATATTTTTGAAAAACAGTGATAAATATGCTCTTCATTAGAAGTTTTTAGACTGTATTGTTTAATTAACAATTATTTTGATATTTTATTGAATCATATTTTTTATTATTTCTTCGTAAAAAAACAAAAACCCAAATGAAATCAAAATCTTAATTTTCAACACAGAAATCCAAATGATGGGACACCTTGCAAAACTTCAAAAATAGGTTGAATGTTGTCGTGGTAGTCCACCCCTTCAGAGTCTATGGCTGCTACGCATCCTCCATCTTCAGCTGAATGCATGAAGCACTGTACAAATTGCGAGACTCTCTATACCTTGCACATATTTTCTTAACAATTAAACGTAAAATACATATATTTGTACCTTCAGGACGTAGGAGCTCTTACTGCACCCTTTTTTACAAATGTCGGCTGCTATAGCTCGCAGGTTTGGCTCTTAATGCACCGAAGCAAATCTTTGTACCTAGCTACCATCTAAGAATACAAATCAAGATGAGCAAAGGCCACTGGTGTACACTGAATGGGAATGCTCATCAGCGTTTTCAGGGAAATCAAACCTGTAAATTAAGCACCAGTGATATTTTTTTTTTGGAAGCGAGGAACCGATTTTTAAAAAATATATTTTGTAAATTTAGGTTAGAAAATTAAACATTGTCTGTCTCAGGTTTTTATAAATAATACATGTTTTAATTTGAACTCAAAATATATTTGCAGATCGTAAATACTCTATCATCATGATATGGTATTTGGAGAGATAAGTGGCATATCCTATGTACTTATTGCTATTATGCTGCCCTCTGTACATGAAAGGATATTTCGAGTTATGGTTATCATGCACACTGCTAGTTCTTATAACTTCAACGTTAGGAGATTTAATTGGCTAATTTTAGGATCACCCCTCATTGGTCATGGCGGTGTTGATTGTACTTGTCAAGCCAAGAGAATAGCTGCTCTTGTAGAACCTGTTCAAGCCCCAGCTAGGTACAGGTATGCCTTCTGGCTTTGGAATGCTGTTACCATACAACTTTTTGAATGCATCCATAACCTCTGCTTCAACTTCTAGGTCTGATAATTGCTCTACCCTTCGGGGTTCTTCAGCAGTTACTGTCACACACAAAATGTTCGATCCTAAATATTCATTCTCTAGATGCTGCATGCAAAACATATCATAAGCGCGGAGCTGTTAAGAATTTGCAGCAAACTAGCTACTAATTTAGATGTACATGTTAGTACCTACCAGAGCTGATAGTATCCGCGCCTTACATGCGTACAGAGGAAGAGCTCAGTTCCAGGACCAGTTGGCCAGAACTGCAAGGAAATTTTAGGAATATCTCTAATATTGCTAGTCTTTTCCATAGCTGACTCGTATTCAAAATAAGATTCTCTAACCGCTAGTGTGTGTGTATATATATATATATATATATATATATATGCAGATAGATAGATAGATAAAGATAGATATAGATCGAGAAAGTGAGCAATGAAAATTGATTTGAATAACTTAAGAAGTTGAAACAGAAAATCTCTCAACTAGGAAAGGAAAATAAAATAAATTCAAGAATGAATTAGGCCAGTTTGGAGAACGCCAACGCATACAGAGACAATAGCGTACTTAGCTTTGTAAATGGAACCATCTGCAGTCTTGACTGCAACTCCATCCTTCGTGTATAATATCTCTCCAACTACCTGAGTTTGAGTCTAAAAGACAAATGTACTTCAGGATTATTACCTTGTACATACGATGTAGCTCAAAATACCTATGACTGAGTGCTTTAATTCAAGATCCCGGCAAAATATGCTTAAAAGCTAACCTTATTTAGCTTGAGTCTGGGGTCGCTTTTCAAGATATTGAACTACAATCTCAAAGCCCCTGGGATCTGCAACAAAGTTGGGGTCCTCTATGTGGCCCACTAACTCATTTCGAGGGTATGTGTGCTTGAAACTTGTCACTTTTGGTGGGCTCTCCATCTTCGTAGCCATTGTGATAGTAGTCTATCACCATTTCAAGTGGGGTTTTCGGCTCCCTGCAGCCATGCCCATTACTCTATAATCCACTCTTCCGTTGAGATGGAGAAGCTTAATTTCAGAAAATAGAAAGGAAGGTTTTACTGTTTAAATAGGCGTTGCCTTGCCCATTTTGCGATATCAACATCCTTCCTGACTTTGGTAGAGAAAGAAGTGTCGAAAACAACTACGCCGAAGTCATCCTTGGCTACGCCGAATTTATCTACATTCGCCACCAGTATTTTTTGATAGAGCCCGCCACTTTAGAAAGTGAAAACGATGTTAGCTATGACAGTCATTGATGTCACTAATTTATCTCCACAGCACATCCACTAAATGGGTTTTTTTTATAGCTAGGCTAACATGTTAAGTTCTTAGCAGTTTGTAGCTCAATAAATTCCTATCTGTTAGGAAAACTGTTGGCTTTTCCTATTCATTAGGAAATTCCAGATTATGAAGTGTTGTTGATCGTGGGAATAGATCGCTTTATTTTCTAACTTTGAGTGACTTACATTTTGTATTTAAATGGACTTCATTCCAATGAATTAGTCCTGCACTTCTCTTTACTTATTCTACAGACTTAGTGGGTGTTTAGATTAGTGGCACGTTCAACGGTTGAGGCTTATCACAGAGTCATATCATTTGATAAATTTTTCGACAATAGTTTTGTACTATGTGTCCTACCAAAAATTACTCGTAGTATTTTAAAAGCATATTTTCGATGCTTTTTGCCAAATCCAGACATGGATGAACACGATCAATACACGAGCTACGTTCATATAATTCTACTTGCATGTGATAAACCAGTCACAGACTTTGTTATCTACTAGGACTCAATGTGTTATTCAAAATTATAGATAAGTCATGTAATCCTCAATTGTAATCCACAATCCAATCCCTCCTGCAAAGTAGGAGAACCTGTTAGGATTATGTGTGTATATATATATGATCTCAGTTAATAATATAATTAAGTAATTCACTTCATAGAAACCTTTTATCTTTGTTATGGTATCAGAGCTCCCCTGATCCTTCTTTCTTTACATCCTCCTGCTTATTTTCTATATTTCCCAAAGTGAACAATGTCAAACTCAGTTCCAACAAACACAGAAAACCAGCTTATCACCATTAATATCGATGCTCAAGCTCTTCTCAAATTATCTTCTGGCAATTATCTTTCCTGGAAAATTCAGTTCGAAACCTTTTTTGTTGGATACGATCTACTTGGTTATATTGATGGATTAAAGCCATGCCCACCAAAAACCATTACCAACAATGACATATCTGCTCATAATCCTACTTACAGTTTCTAGGTGAGGCAAGATCAACTTATTTTAAATGCAATCATTGGAAGTCTTTCCCCCTAACTTATATCTTTTGTTGCACAAACCACCACTTCTCAAGATGTATGGCATGTTCTTGCTTCAACATATGCCAAACCATCACGTGGAAGAATCAGGCAAGTAAAAAATCAGATGAAAAATCTCACCAAAGGCTCTATGAGTATAACAGACTTTGTTTACTTTATCACAGCAAGATCAGATGAACTTGCTGTTCTTGGTGCTCCCATGGATACTGATGATCTTACTGAAAGTATTTTAGATGGACTAGATGAAGACTACACAGAACTTGTTTGCGCTGTTCAAGCTCGTGAGGCAGTCATCTCCTTCGATGAGCTTCATGAAAAACTTCTCCTGTTTGAAGCATCACTTTAAACACGGTCACAGACTTCACGCCTAGGTCTAGTTACAGCCAATTCTATGACCAGAACCTCCATCAACAATAACTAGCGTCAATCAAGACCCACCTGGCGATCACCATCTAATGGAAACTATTCTCATTCTCCAACCATCACCAATATTCAGCCTGTCATGTTTCCAAATCAAACCAGAACCATTCATCCACCTGCACGTCCATACTTGGGTCACTGCCAAATATGTGGCACTCAAGGACACATAGCTAAACGCTGTCCTTGATTCCATTTAGTCCCAGTTCAGAATTCTAATAGTGCCAATTCCTCTTTCGGCATGAACTCAACCTAGCAACCTCAAGCTCATTTTACTTCTCATTCTCCCTCTGCTAATGCATCATGGGTATTGGACAGTGGAGCTTCTCATCATGTCACTATAGATCTAAACAATCTCTCTCCATACACCTTATGCTGGAAACGATGATGTTATGCTTGGTGACGGTACCAATCTTTCAATAAGTCACACTGGTTCAGTATCTCTACCTACACCTACTGCCTTTTTTCAATTAAAAGATGTCCTGTGTGTTCCCAAAATGCATGAAAATTTGATATCCATTTTGTTATTTTGCATTACCAATAATGTTTCTATTAAACTTTTTCCTACATGTTTTCACGTGAAGGACCTCCAGACAGGGAAAATACTTCTGCAAGGAGGCACAAAGGATGGAGTATATGTATGGCCAGTTGTCAAGTCACTCCCTCCCATTCTTGCTTTCTTTATAGTTAAAACAACATCATCTATTTGGCACTAGTGACTTGGTCACCCAGCATCTCCAATTCTTAGATATATTCTGTTAGCTTATGAGTTACAGTTTTCCTCACAAAATAATTTTTGCTATAGTTCTTGTTTAAGCAATAAAAGTCATAAATTACCATTTTCAAAATCTACATTGCAAACATCACGTCCTCTTCAAATTATATTTTCTGATGTTTGGACCTCCCCTATTATCTCCCATGATGGATACACATACAATGTTATATTTGTTGATCATTTTACTAAATACACATGGTTGTATCCATTAAAACATAAATTTAATGTTTAACAAGTGTTTAAACAGTTTAAAGCTATTGTTGAAAAATACTACGAACAAACAATTGTCTCTCGTTATACAGATAATGGTGGTGAATATGTTGATCTCAAGTCCTTTCTTTCCGATCATGGAATTAGTCATCTCACATCACCACCACACATGCTTGAACATAATGGGTACTCCGAAAGAAGACATTTGCACATCGTTGAAACAGGTCTTGCACTTCTTTCCCATGCCTCAATTCCCAATACTTTTTGGACTTATGCCTTCTCCACTGCAGTTTATCTAATAAATAGAATGCCTACTCCCACATTAAACATGTCCACACCATATGAGTCTATCTTTGGAAAAAGTCCAGATTTTGCTAAACTTAAAGTATTTGGGTGTCTGTGCTATCCCTGGTTAGGTCAATATACATCTCATTCCATAGAAACCTCTTATCTCTGTTATGGTATCAGAGCTTGGTATTATGAACTACGCACGTTCTTGATGGCTTTTGGTTTTCGCAACTCTCACTCGGACACTTCTCTCTTCATTTACACCAGTTCATAGCATTGTTATATTTACTGGTTTATGTAGATGACACTGTTGTCACAGGTAACAACAATAATATTTTGGCAGCCTTTGTTTCTCGCCTTGCATATCGTTTCTCACTTAAATACCTTGGTAATTTATCATATTTCCTGGGTGTTGAAGTTCTCCCTCACATCCATGGGCTCCTCCTCTCTCATCGCCAATATATTACAGACATGCTCACCCGCCTTGACATGATGAACGCCAAACCTATGCTCACCCCCATACCAAGTTCTGCATTAGCTATATCATTAACAACAGGATTACCTATTGAAAATCAAACACTTTACCGTGAAATTGTTAGAAGTCTTCAATATCTCTCTCTAACAAGGCCAGATGTTTCTTTTGCTGTTAATAGACTAGCTTAGTTCATGCACTGTCCAACTGATGTTCATTGGACTCTTGTTAAGCGTGTTCTCCGTTATCTTCTTGGTACATTAAACAAAGGGCTACTTCTGCAACATGACTCACCTTCCTCTCTTCATGTCTTTGTTGATAAACTTCATGCTTTCTCTAATGCCGATTGGGCTGGAAACAAAGATGATTACTCTTCAACCAGTGCTTACCTAGTCTACCTTGGTCGTAACTTAATTTCCTGGAGTTCGAAGAAACAAAAGACTGTTGCTCGCTCCTCTACAGAAACTGAGTATCGTGCAGTTGCTGCCACTGCAGCTGAACTTAGCTGGGTTCGATCACTACTTCAAGAACTTGGGGTTATTCTCCCCTCTTCTCCTGTAATATACTGTGACAACATTGGTGCAACTCAATTAAGTTCAAATCTTGTTTTTCACCTCTCATATGATGCATGTTGCAGTGGACTATCACTTTATTCTTGATCAAGTCTAATATGGTCTCCTTCAAGTTGCTCATGTCTCTTCTGTTGACCATCTTGTAGATCTTCTAACAAAGCCACTGTCCACCTCTACTTTTCAATTATTTTGGGACAAGATTGACCTCTTTGATCGTGGCCTATCTTGAGGGGGCATGATAAACCAGTCACAGACTTTGTTATCTACTAGGACTCAATGTGTTATTCAAAATTATAGATAAGTCATGTAATCCTCAATTGTAATCCACAATCCAATCCCTCCTGCAAAGTAGGAGAACCCATTAGGATTATGTGTATATATATATATATGATCTCAGTTAATAATATAATTAAGCAATTCATTCCATAGAAATCTCTTATCTCTGTTATCATGTCCATCGCGTAAGGACTAGGATTGACACCATTATCATTGCCTTCCTCTCATTACCATCGTCAGTGGTCTCTCTCTCCACAGTCACGATCATTGCTTCTTTCTCCTCACGGTCATGACAGCTTTCTCTTTCTTTTTCTCCACAGTCACGGTAGCCCTGTCATAAACAGCACCAGCTGTAGTAAAAGTAATTGCAATCTTCTGACGCTCCTCCCAACCATCATAGGATACCATTTATGATATCATTACCACAAGAAAAATTACCTCGGTTTCCTCTACCTTTTGATTTTATCAAATAAAAAAAGATTTTTTAAAACCTTGTTAAAAAAAAAAAAACTATGAATAGTGAGTATTGTTACCCTAATGATACTTGGAGTGATAGACCAACTACATAAATTTTTTTTTTTCAAAAAATATTTTATAAAACACAAAAACAACATGCTCTCCGAGAAGAAGAAGAAATCATTTATACTGTACAAAAATGAAAGTGCAAGCCAAAATGTATACACATATCTAGAGCCATTAATTCGGTATTTCTGAAGAAATCACAGCCTGAAATTCGAGCTCCAATGATGACGGGAGGAGTCTGCAAGGCCTTAGCCAAATCTAGCAAGAAATGGAAGAGGAGAAGAAGCACCATTGCCAAGAGTTTCCTCATTGTTATGCAATGATCTATTAGAATTTGGGTGTTTAAACAGCTAAAAAAAAATTGAGATATGTTTAGTAGATTTTAAATTTAAATTTAAATATTTATTTTTTATTAAAATATAAAATAATTAAAATTTTATTTTCTTATATAGATACACGTATTACACTTCGAATAACAAAATAATAATTAGAATTTGGATTGAGCTGGGAGGTTAGTTCCTCTCATGGGCAAGATTTTGTCCAAGTTCTGTCTTCGAAGTCTTCTGGAATGGCCTGTTTTTTAATGGATATAATTATTTAATTGGTAATTTTGTCAAATAAATTCACGTTTTATCTCCTATAAATTACTTTTCATATTCACAATCTGGTTTTATTATCCAGGGGGTGTCCTTTCCAGTACTGAAATTTCTGTGTGTGACACTGGAGGCAATTATTGCATAGAGAAAATATCACAGAAAAGATTCTGAACTTGGCATTTAAATGATGCTGTCAATTCTTTAATATTAAATTATAGCAGTCGTGTCAAGCTAAAGACAGACATCTTCTTAGACTTTATCTGTCATTTCGATTTTTATAATAAATGACATAGATTGCGAATCTCATGTTTTGATTACAAGACAACGTAGCTCCCTCATCATTTTTTATGCAGCCTTCCCATCGTACACTCTGATATCTCTTTGATATTTAAAATTATGATTATAGTTGTTTATAAAAATATTTTTTAAAAAAAATATATTAAAAATATATTTTTTTTAATTTTTAAATATTTAAAAATAACAAAAAAATTCATTTAAAATAAAAAAAATTAATTTTAATGAAATGCCGATAGAACCGCAAAGCCAAACAGAATTTTAGAATTAAATCCTTTTCTCTCTATATATAATGATTTTGTTTACATGTCTCATAATATATTTTATAGATATAAATGAATGAATGAAATTCTAATTATCTCAAGTTTTTTTTTTAAATATATATTTTAATTTAAATTTAAAATTTATTGTACAGATCTTTATTTTTTTATCATCACATCAGATCCACCGGAGAAATGATACCACAAAGTATTTTTCAAACTTTCATAATTAAAATATATAAAGTGAATATCCGTAAAATATTAAAACAAGCATAAAGCCATAAACCATGTACTCAAAAAACATCTTGTACGACCAATTGCTCTTCTTTTTCAGATCTTTTAGGTCCTCGTCAAATAAAACATAATTTCAAAACAAGCAAAATCTCTAAAACAAGAAGTTGTTCTTTAACACAACCATTTTCTTAAGAAAAATTCACATAGTGGAAGTGACTTTATAATTAAAGAAACTTAATCATGAAACCAAACAAAATCATTACAATAAACAATCCCAATTCAATTATACGATGGCCTGCATCTAACAAACTAAATCGTTGAGGAGTCTGCATCATGGGAACCACGGACATCTCTTCGACATTATCTTCAAAGTTAAACATGCTCATGGTTTAGTTATTGTTTATTATAAGATAAATTATTATGAATGGTAATAGTAAAATTTATTTTTTATTTATTTTAGTTTGGTTCGGTTTATTTGGTTCACTGGTTTATCGCTTTTTTTCTTTACAATGTCAAATAATGATTTTGTCTCCCAAAAAAGGCAAATAAATTCACTGGATAGAAGAGTTCCACGATAATTGTATATATTCAATTCAGTCTTATCAAGTTCGGGTAATCAATTTATTTATTTTTTAATATTTATTTGCATAGTGAAATAACCTTTTTATCCCTTGAAAAAGAGAAAAACCAATTCTGGCGGGGAGGGGTGCCATGGGAATTTCACTTTTATAAAAATATCCAAATATAAAAATGTCCCTCAATAAGACAAAATGAAAGACTTGGTTACAAGGTAGCGTCACCAGACACGCTGCCCGTTTCCGTGATCACACGATTTTTGAACGGCTCGTGCAGCATTTTATGGCGAGCAAAAATACCCATCTAGGATCTATAATAATTTTCAACCATGTTCTCTTGCTTTTAGATCAACCTATGTAATGACATGGTAGATAGAGACATGTCAATGGTCGTTTAAATTTTTTTCCCCATTTCTCTCTCTTGCCTGCCCAAGCACACATCATCACAGTTGTTTTTTTAATATTTCATTTTAGTCCCTGAACTTTCAATTGTTTTTTATGGTCCTTAATACTATTATATAGTTTTTGATTTGTTTCAATCAGGTCCTTCAATTGAAATTGATTATATATTATAGTTTAATTAGGTCCTTAGTCTTTTAATTTCCAAATTGGTTAGAAATCTTTAATATTTTTAGTATCAAAGTTTTGATTTATTTCAATTTTATCCTTCTATGCAAATTTATTATAAATCCTTAATATTTTAGATATCAAATTTTGCTTTTCTTCAATTGTATCTTTCCATGCAAATTAATTATCGATTTCAATTGCATTTCGACCCTAATTCATTTAATTTTATGTTTTGTTTTAAATTACTTATTGTTATCGGTATCAGTGTTTAGATTTATTTCAAATTTTTCCTTCAAATTAAATTTATTATATATGTGTTTTTAATTTTTTTCCCTTATACTTTCAATCTTGGATTTTATTTTAATTTCGTTATTTTTTTATGTATATTTCTTACATAGTTTCTACTTTTATCCATGTTTATATGTACATGCTTTTATTTTTTGTTTTCAATTTTTCTTTATTCCAAATGTTATTAAGATTTTTTTTATCTAATGTTCAAATATTAATATGTATTGGTGATCATTTGAAAATTAATAATTATTATCATCTTTTTTTTTTCTTCTTCAAGTTAAATAATTTCTTAAAATCTAATAATATTTTTTGAATTTCTTTTTCGTTAATATTTTTAAGTCTTGAATTTTTTACTTATTATTGATAAGACATTCAAAACAAAGATAATGATTATTTGTTAATTTTATTTTCTTTAAATATATCAAACTCATTATATATTTTTATATTTATTTAATATTAGAGCCTTAATATATATATATATATATATATATATATATATATATATATATATATATATATATATATATATATATATTGACCTAGATTTAAAAAAAATAGCATTGTTCTGAAATACTTTTCATATAAAAATATGAGTAATAAATCTTATAAAATAAAAAAAATTATGAAATTTGTTTTTCTAATAGTAATTATGGTCTCTCCAATTTATAGTATTTTAACTATTATTACGGCTTTTTTTAATGTTTACATTTTAATTTGTGTTCGTGATCATTTGAAAAATTATATTTATTATTCTTTCTCTTAGTTGTTTTTAAAATTATTTTTATTTATTCTTCAAATCAAATAATTTTGTAAAACCTAATTATATTTTTTTGTCATTTATTTAGTTTTTTAATTTCTTTTTTTTTGTTAATATTGTTAGATGTTAAGATTTCTAATTATTATAGATAAGACATTTAAAATAATGATAATGATTATTTGTAAGGTTTTTTTTTTTCTTATAGACATGTAAGACTAATTATATATTTTAATATATATTTAATACTAGCACCTTAAAATATATATATATATATATATATATATACACACACACACACACACACACCAAATTATCCAAAATAATTAAATAAAACAATGCCCTGCATTTCGTCACCGCAGGCACTAATTTTTTTTACATGTAACAAAATTGTTAATGGTACTAAATTTTTTATATAATATTTTAGGGATTTTTTCCTTAAAAAAGAACAGAGAGATTAATTATATATTATAATATTTTTTTATGTTAAAGTCTTAAAATATATACAAAAAATTGAACTAACTTTTCTTTATAAATCTCACATTAATTTAATCTCAATATTCTAAAAGAAATTAAAATAATAATATGAAAAAAAAAATTCATCAAATAGTTAAAACATGTCCAACAAACAATTAGTATGTTTGATGCGACCATATTATTTGATAGTTTCATCCATATTTACCTAGTGTTTTGCATATGTTTTGTTTATTAAATGCCTTGATATTCTTTGTTTTATGTTTTGAAGGCATTTTTGGATGAAAGATGCAAAAATGAAGTAATTGGAGTTGATTGATAGATTTGACCTTTAGTCGATGTTTTGTGCAGAACAGAAGCTCTAGAGATCGAAATGAAGTGATTGTAATGACATTCAAAAGCTAACATCCATAGCTTTCTGGCATGCTAAGTAAAAAGAAATAAAATAAGGAAGAGAATGGGAATCGCATCCTTCAAAGTCAAATCTTGCAATCTGCCGATGTCGACCTTTGTCCATTCCAACTTTCATATCTCGAGCTAAAAAAGTCCGATTCATGTAAACCTAATTTTGTTAGATTCAAGACTCAAAGACCTATAAACGCTTTACATTTTAGCACAAAAAAATGTTATATGAATGAGATATGAATTTTACAAGGGACAACTAAATTCTGTTAACTTAAGGAATGACTATTTTGTAAAATAGATACTAGGGTTTCTAAACATATATAAAGGAAGAGAGGAGCAAGGAAGTGGCGGCCAGCAGCAAAGAAAACACAAATCTTCCTCCTCCAAACCCTAAATCATGTTTTCTTCCATCTTTTTATTTAGTTGTTCAATAAACATGCAAGGCTAGACTCTTTTACTTGGTTGCAAGTCACAGAAACCTTCAAATTTCAAGAATTGTGAGATCTATTTTTACCTCAATTTTTCAATTTATATGATGAATATGTCTGTTCTCCTATGCTTATTTTTCTATGATTGTTTATTTAATTGCTGAGAGCGGACTCGAAGTTATTATTGTAGACAATCTATTGTGAAGTTTGATATCAAAACCGGAGTTATGATATATGAACTTGGGAAGCAACTAAGTTAGTAATTATAGCGGATCTACATTATTAATCTTAGGGAGAACATTCAATCGAACTAAACATATATTATGGACAATTATGTTTCTTAATTGATCAATTTATCTAGCTTTTAATGCTGTCATTGAATCAAATTATTAGTGCGGACACTGTGGTTGTTTGATTGTTAGAATAAGTTATACGGCGGATTCATTAACGAACCAATTTTAAGAAAAGATAAAGATTCAGAATATAACTTAATGTGTCATTTCCATGATCAGTTCTGATATCTGTAGGTAGATATTGACTTGTGACCAAGGTTTGCTTTATTAATAAATTTCACTTTTATATAATTTTCGCTTAGTTTGCTTTAGCCTAGCCTAGACAACATCCAACCCCCCAATTACATAACATATATCACAAAAATCATAACTAAATCGTCCTCATGGGATCGACCCCTTGCTTGCTCTATACTATCTTATTTGATTTTTTTTAAGTTAGGGTAATTAATTTGTGCAACCACGACATCACAACAAATTTTGGTGCCGTTGCGGGGGAAAGTGATTTTAGTTTATTCTTGTGTTATTGTGTTATGTTGTGATTGATTCTACTTGCTGTTATTTTTATTTATTCTGAAAAAAAACATGTGTTTGCGGCGGTACTGTTCAAAACAGATTTTTTGATGGAATTAGGTATTGATCTTTTTTTCTGAAGGAAAACGATGTTATAAGAACAACTAGTGACCTTGGGTCATTAGCCCCACAATACCGAGGCCCAATTCCATCATTTTCTAAGGTTTCTGAACACTTTTAATTTTTTAACGTAGGATACTATTGCCTATTACATTGTTTTTAATCTCTTGTGTGCTTGGTTTCTTTTGAGTTTTCTTTATGATTTATGCCTATAACTCGTTCTGCTAACCAAAATCATCAAGTGCAGGTTGATCTCAAATAGAAACACTTTACGCAAGTTACGAAAGGAAGCTCGCATCAACATCGTGGTTGTTGCACAACAACGAACACTCAAGGAGCTTGTTGCTAACCATTGTGCATAAACATAGACAGTAATGTAAACTTTGAACTCAAATCTGGTTTTATACATTTGCTGCCAACTTTCATTGGTCTTGTAGGAGAAGATCCTCATACTCATCTCAAGGAGTTCCATATGGTTTGTGTTGGCATGAAACCAAATGGAGTTGAAGAGGAGCAAGTTAAGTTGAAAGCTTTCCTTTTTTCTTTAAAAGGGGCAGCAAAGGCATGATTTTTTTGTATTCTCTCAGGTTCCATTGATACTTGGAATGACATGGAAAAGATCTTCATTTAAAAGTATTTCCCAGCATCTTGAGTTGCCAATATAAGAAAAAAAAATATATGGGATTTGACAATCTCATGGAGAAACACTCGTTGAGTATTGGGAAAGATTTGAGCTAAGAAAGGCCTTTGATACTGTCGCACCCCTAAAAAAAAGATGAGAAGCGCGGCGTCGTGACGACCCTCCCTGCGTGCGGGGGAATTCAAATGTCGAGGAGTCTAATATTTATTTTTGTGAAAAGGGAGTCGCCACCTAGTATTATGGTTACTAGGAAACCTAAACTGGTCTTTCAGATATTCTAGGGTAAGGGACTGGTTGCGTAAAGGGAAGGTTTTAGCACCCCTAGTACGCCCTACCTAAGGTAAGCTGCTTGGTGTTTTTGTTTGTTTATGATTTGTTATGATCTTGATATTTTTTTAAAAAGGTTGGTTAAATGGTGATGGTGTATTATCCTCGTTGAATATTTTGGATATTAACCCCTTCGGATTTATTTATCCAAACACCAACGGTGAATAATAGCAAATTATTCTTGTCGAATATTTTGGATATTGACCCCTTAGGATTTATTTATCCAAACACCAACGGTGAATAAATGCAAATTATCCCCGTCGAATATTTTGGATATTAACCCCTTTTAGGATTTATTTATCCAAATATTAACAATGAATAATATGAATAACCAAAAATAATATTTTGATATTTTTGGAATATTGGCCAATACCCTTTGGATTTTACAAACATGTTGTAAAATCCCAAAATACAAGAAATGATTTTCTTTGTGAAATTCATGCTAAAATACATTTTCCTTAAAATTCCAAGGTAATATATATTTTTTCGAAACAAAAAGAGTTTTTTTTTAAAATATGCTAGTGTATTGGCCGAATGCACAAAAACACGTTTTTTTATAGATATTTTCTAAAATATATATATGTGTGTGTGTGTGTGTGTGTATTTATATATATATATTATATTATGTTATATTTTTTATAATATTTTTTTATATATATTTTATATTTTTTACTATTATATATATATATATATATATATATATATATATATATATATATATATATATATATATATATATATATCCAAATAGTATATATATATGATGATGGTGATTTGGTCCTGGGCCTTCAGATGGAGCTGGGCTCAAGCCCTTCCGTGGATGGGCTGAAGCCCGCTTTGCGGTCCGGGCCTTAGCCTTCTTTTGGGTTGGGCTTAAGCCCGCTTTTATGGGCTGCCAGCCCTCGGTGCTCGGCCCAATATTCACGGACTGGGCCTCCAGTCAAAACGGGCCGGATGCCCGTCGTTATCTTGGTCCCGTATCATTTAGTGGTCGGGCCGGACACCAAGACTGTTCAAAGAACAGTAAATCGGGCATGCAGAGAAGAAGATAAACAATGTTTTATGTGATTTTTCGAGTACAAAGAATGGAGAAACGGTTAGTACCTCGGTGTAGAGGACGTTATGGTGGTTCTTTTGGTCGTGGTCTCGTCGTGAATGGAGGCCTGTGGTGGCCGGAAATTGAGCTCGAAGTGGCCGGCCGGCGTTGCTGTCACGGGGCTGTCACCTCTGTTTTCTCGTCGGGGAAGATGACCGGACTGAGGGAGATGAGAGGATGATGGTGGTGGTTCTATGAAGGGCTATGGGCGATCAACGGTGGCCCTAGGTGGCTGACCGAGAGGGAGAGAGAGAGAGACGTCGGGCGGTGCTAGAGAGAGAAACAAACCTGGAAAAAAACGAGAGGGAGATCGAAGGAAAGAGCTGCGAGGGAAGAAAAAAAAGGATTTCAAAATTTTACGTAACTCTTTTTCTCCAGCCTTTTTCGTCTCTAAACTGCCGAAATCAAAACCAAAACACAACTCTGTCTACCCCCCTGTTCTACGTGAATTCCCCTCTCTGTTTTTCATCCCCCTTTCTTTGTTTGAATATGCCATTTTATAGGCATTGAGAAGTTATCGTTGCGAGCAACGGTAGACTTCTCCTCTTTTCCCTGTGATGGTGGTTGGGTGCAGGTGGCTGCATGCAGGGGGCTGGTCGGCGGCAATGACAGCTTTCCCAGTTGGTGCAGGTAAAGGGGAGGGGTGTAGGTGCAATTTGGTCCTTCGATTTGTTCTTACTCTTATTGCACCCCCCAAATTGGATTTAAAATTTATGATTTTGTACAACTATACCCTTGTCGAAATTTCAAATATTAATCTTGACTTTACGCGCCTTTTATTTGGGTCCTCGATTTCTAATTTGTGCGATTTAACCCTCAATCGTCCATTAAATTCAATTAGGTCCCTGATTTCGCATAACGGCTTGGAAAAAATTCAAATCGGTCTTCGAAAATTCCAATCTCGCCAATTGAGCCCGAATTAAATTTAAAACTTAATTTCTCATTGACTAAGCCCTAAATAAAATTAATTTGATCAATTTGAAGCATAATTAAATCATCACACTTAATTAAATTCTTCGATTGGACCGAATATAATTACACGTTTAAAATGGCCAACGATTAAATCAAACTGACCCATAAAAATATAATTATATCTTTCGACTTAATTTCTACGCAGATTTATCAATAATAAATTGCGTTAGACTTAATCTGCATTTTTCTTTATTTCCAGGCATAAAAGATGTACGATTGAGCTCTCGAAAAACATCCAAAATTTTACCTTGATTTTCTACCAACACCACCCCCTTTTATTTTATTTTTTCCGTTATTTTCGGGTAGTTTTGGGGAATGACCCAAAATTGGGTTATGACAGATACCATAAGATGGGAGTACATGATTGAGGGCGAGAAAAAGATAGGAATTTTGATGGCTACGGTAAAATGGATCACGGCTTGTATTACCACTACTTTCTTCTCCATTAGCATAAATGGGGAGCTTCATGGGTGGTTCAAGGCGTCCAAAGGAATTAGACAGGGTGATCCCCTATCTTCCTATGTTTTTGTGCTGGCAATGGAAGGGCTTAGTGGGCAGATCAAAGAAGCTACCAGGAATCCAGCTTTTCAGTTCCACTGGAGGTGTAAGACTAATAGCATTATGCATATTTGTTTTGCAAATGATCTCCTTATGTTTTGTAATACAGATTTGAGCTCAATAAGAATCTTTAAGTAGGCTTTAGATACCTTCATGCTTCAACTAGGGCTGAGAATCAACATTGACAAAAGCTCCCTCTTTCTCACGGGTATCAACCAGGAGGACAAGCTAGAGATACAGGAAGTGCTAAGGTCCCGGCTTAAAACCCCTAGTAACCTACTTGGGTGTCCCTCTGGTAACGAAGAGATTAACATGTGGGAATTGTAACATTCTGGTGGAGAAGATCACTACTCGTATCCAGCTATGGACATTAGCCACTCTTAGCTACGCTGGCAGAATGCAACTCATCAAATCAACTCTTTTCTCTATGCAAGTTAATTGGCTAAGTCTATTTACCCTCCTAGTGGAAGTCACTAAAAGAATTGAGACAATCATGGCTAGGTTCTTATGGAAAGGTGTCACCATGGAAAAGCACGGGGCGAGGGTTAACTGGGATCGTATCTGTTACCCACTCAAGGAGGGGGGGCTGGGCATCAAGAAAACCCTGGAGTCACTACAAGAAAAAAGGATTGTTCACAACGGATTGATTCGTTGCAAACAACAAAGGAATCTGTTGCTAATAAATATTAGCAACGAAATTTGCAACGGAAGTATTCCGTTGCAATTCTGTGATAGCATATTCATTTGCAACGGATAATCCGTTGCAAATAGCAATGGATGTTCCATTGCAAATTCAAATATTTTTTATTTTTATTTTGAACCGAAAATACTTTTAGAAGTTGTGAAAAGATCAAAAATATTTTGTTATTTCCATTTCTTCATTCATATTGTCAAATTTTGATTTTTGATTCCATATTTTTTATTTTTTTATTTTTTAAAAAATTCTTTATATATTTGCGTTATTTTTTATATTTTCAACGTGGTGTTAAATTTTTTTTAATTTTTTTAAGACAAATTAACGTGTAAATTTTAAAATTATTAATCAATTTTACTAATTTGAAGTTGATGTTTTATTTTTCAAATAACTAATAAAATAAAAAAATTCAAAAAAATTGCTATTTCAAGCCATCATCAAAGGCACTATCAACAAGAATGAATAAAAAGACTACGAAATTACCTTAGTAGAGGAGAGCGAACAAAAACAGAACTCGAAGTGGAAAAAAATACAGAGACTAGAAGAGAGGAAGAACAAAAAAGAAAGCATAAAACACAACAAATAAATATAATTGATCACTCTCCACTCTCGGCCACCACAGAACCTAATATCGTTTACCGAACAACTCCAGGCCGAAACCTTTTCTCTCTCTCCCCGCTGCAACTTTTTCTAGCTTCTTTTCTCCTCCACCCCTGCTATCACCTTTTCTTCTCCACCGAGAGCTTTTCTCAACCGTGAGCTTCTCCTTTCCAGCAATGACGACGTCCTCCTTCTTTTTCTCTACTCAACAGCCCGACAGGGTTTGTTTCTGAAAATCGAGAGAGAAGAACAATGGCGGTTAACTTAAATATTTTAAAACAGTATGTATGGGCGCCTGCAGGCATTTAAATAATTTTGAAAAGCAATTTTCATTTGCAACGGACAATCCGTTGCAAATGGTTTTATATTACAACAGATTTTCCATTGCAAATTTAGATTGCAATAGAAAATCCATTGCAAAGTAATTTTTATTTGCAATGGATAACCGTTGCAACCCATGTTTTTTTTTTCTGAAATTTTTTTAGTAACAAAAACTCCATTGCTAAACAAAATGCAATTTATGCAACGGATTTTTGCCGGCATCTTTTCTTGTAGTGAGTGGAACAAAGCTGCCATTCTTAAGCATATATGGCGCATTGTTTCAAATGAAAACTCCATTTGACCCTCTTGGGTTAGGTCAGAGCTTCTCAAGGGCCGTAGTTTATGGGAAGTTAAGACCCCAAGTCGTGCCTCATGGACTTGAAGGAAGATTATGGATAGCAGGAGGTGGTGCAAATGGCTCTTTGCTTCGAAAATTGGTAACGGTGCAGGGACCTCGCTTTGGTATGATTATTGGTTGCCTAATGGTGACAGAATTTTTGGAAAGCTCCCCTCTCGAACCATAGCCACAACAGGCCTTCCCTGGAATGCAAAAGTGGAAGCGATCATAAGAAATGGGTACTGGTCCTTCCCTGAGGGTCATCCAAACTTGCAGCAAATTTGGAACTCAATTACTTTTCACCCCAACCCTAACGCCAGGGATTCCACTGTATGGAAGGGGCATAGTTCTGGGAAGTTCTCAATTGCATCAGCTTGGAACATCATTCGAAGGAAGAAGGAACGGCACCACCTCTACGGGCTGATATGGTATAAAGGGCATGTCCCTCGTTATGCTCTAACGCTATGGTTAGCATCCATGGGTAGGCTCACGACGATGGACAGACCTCAGATGGGGAGAAGCATGTGCAGCCGTCTCTGTGTTCTTTGTGGGATAGAAGAAGAAACTCATGAGCATTTGTTCTTCAGATGCCCCTACTCAACCACGGTTTGGGATAAAATAACAGACTTAGCGCAATCTCATTGGCATCCCAAGAGGTGGGTTCACCTCCTTCGATGGGCAAGCAGAAATTTCAGCAAGAAAAAAGGGGTGGCAAGCATTTTAGCCAGACACATTAGCCATTGGGGTGTATTTCATATGGACTGAGAGAAATAGCAGAATCTTTCAAAAGCAGAACAAACCAGCTGGACTCCTCACCCATGCAGCATCCTCCCAAATAAGGCTGCTCTTGATGGAGTACAAAGGACACATCCCGGAGAGCTTTAGAACTAGATGGAATGTGTGAGAAGCAAGGTTGTGAATGTTGTGAATGCTGTTTTGATTATCGTTCTTGTTTTTTTATTAATATAGAATATTTTGGTTTCATCGTGCTGTTTCGGGGTTGTATTATTCATATATAATTAATTTTATATATATATATATATATATATATATATATAAAATTAAAATATTAATTTAATAAATATAATTAAAATTCAAGATAAATTAACTTTAAATTATACAATACAAATACAAAGCCAAACAAACATAATCTCAAAATTAGAAGAAAAAAAAGTCACAAGTTAATCAAAATAAGGAGGATTTTAAGGCCAAAACAATATATTTAGAATGGTATCGAGATGTTCCGGCCGGAATTTAGCTGGAATTTTCAGAACGGATCAGAATTAAAACTAAGATGAGAACGATATTTTTTTATCTCGATTTTATAAATGGAACAAAATATTCCAGCTATTTCAAGCAGAATAGAATGATATGAAACAAAATGATATTAACAACCCTGATGAGAAGGGTTCACCAGGTGAAGGGCCAAGTTACAGAGGCGTAGAGAAGGCAACGGAGGGTCCTCTGCCCTCTGCTTTGCAGGTTAATTAGTAGGAGCCATGCAAGGGGAAGAAGTCCCTACGTCCCTTCTCGGGCTCTGAACATGGGGGAGCGCTTTGGGGTTAGGCCAAGGCCTCGCTGACGCCAGGTGAAGGTTTGTAGGCCGGTTGTAAGAGCTGAGGAGGCCTAGAAGGGTAGGAAGGCTGTCACCCTCGAAAGCAGACGGTTGGGCATTGGGGCCCAGAGATGGCCTGGCTGCTGAGCTCGCTAGCTCTCATTCACTCCTGCCCCACGGGCTGAGAGCCTCCTTCGTTCTTTATCTTTTTTCAGTTTTCAATTTTGTTTCGGGCCAGGCTAGTCTGTTAGTCTGTAGCCCAGCTCCTCTTTGTAATAGGCCATTGGCTGGTTTGTTTGTCTCCCAAAGCAGACGGCTGCTTCCCTGCCTACAAGGCTCAGCATTTTCTGAGCTGGCAGGCCCACTGTAAATCTCCTTCTTTAATCCATTTGAATGTTTTGTTCAACAAAAAAAAAAGTCATTGATGTTAAAATTGCGAGTCAACTTGTAAAATCATATGATTTTGTGAATTGACTCATCAAATCTTGTTAATTCAAATAAAAAAATCAATTTTAATCAAACTTGATTAAACTCAGTTAAAATCATATAAAATTATAAAATCAGACCACATCGGTCTGATTTTACGATTCTGTAGAAAATGGCATCTCGTGCGGCCCCTCTGTCTCTACAATCTACAATTCTGCATATATATATATATATATGCAAAGAGGTGGGGCTAATATATATATATATTATCTTTCTCTCTATCTCTCTTATATATATTATAGAATTATTATTGAAAATTAAGTAATATTAACTTTAAAATTTTTGAATTTTTTTTATTTTAATTTAAATTTATAATTTTACGATTTTTCTACCTACACGATTTTAGCTATGATTTTATAATTTTTATAAAAAAAAATTCAGGTATAATTTTATGATCCGATTTTTCGAAACCTTTTTCGTATCATATCAAAATTATGATTTTGACAACTATGATATAAACTGCAAATATATGGAAAAAATTCAATCTATTGTGATACCATCAAAGGCCAGCACTTCGATGGAGCGTATCGTGGGTTTCACTCTAAAGCTGCAAAAATATGGCATGCTGTCGCTTTAGACTGCGCGCAATAACACGCGCACTTGAATCTTTAAGTCTTTGGATGGGGGCTCAATGTGGTTGGTGAATGGATGGAAGCCGGAGGTAATGCGGTGTTGTTTGAAATTGTGCTCTGAGAAAGCATGCTAGAAGCATAGAAGCTACAGGCACGGGCAAGATTCCTTCAAAATGAAAACCTTTTTCTTACCTAGCTTAGCAATGGAATATTAGGTTTCTTTCTTGGCTTTCGTGTCTCATCTCTTTTTTTTTTCTTCAGCTTTCTGTCAGAGCAAACCTCAAGTGAATATGGATCTAATATTGGTAAGCTAGGATTCAAGTAGCAAGTGAATGAAAGCAATACAAATCCGGCCGTCGTAAATCACAATACAATACAGATCCGGCCGTGGGAGAGCACAAAATAAGTTACAACTTTGTTTTCTTTAACAATCTTCGGAGACGGAGGAAGTTACGAATCGTATCAAGCAACCGCTAAGCTCTGTCCGCAATGGTCCAAGTCATGTCATTCTGAAAGATCCAGTGGCAAACCTCAATCTTCCCCGGGCTTGACCCTAGGGCAACGAAGGCTCCATGTTCCGGACCCCAAGCTGACGTGTCAATATGACAAATGGCAACTCCAACATTGATCTTCTCTTTGGTCGCAGGATCAACAATATCAGCCTTGTAAACCCTAACTCTGGGTACCGAATGACAGTAATAAAGTAAATAAGGGTACAAGCTTTGGTGACAAGACACTGATTTGGTCACTTGTCCGCCGTTGATCCCTTCAACTGATCCGATCATCACTTTTTTCTTTGACCCATTAACATTCTCGGTGGTCCTGACCATCACATTGTGGCCCAAGACCGAGACTGCAAAGTCGATCATGTCCTCGACAGAACCAACGCATCGCTTGGTCTCACCGGGGCTTGGTACCCTCTCGCACTCAGCCAGTGCGTTGATGAGCACGCGCACCATGGTTGAGTTATCTGACGCCTGGAAAAGGTCCTTGAGCTTGGCCAAATTTGTGGTAGAGAATGGTAATTTTGAAACAATTGACCTGGGTAAAAAAGACCTCTGAGGCATTTTATCCCTAATGTCGGGCATCACCATAAAATTCCCCTGCTTCAGCATGGATTCCCTGAAAAACTTCCCTGGTTCCACCCATCTCTTATGTACAGAAACGCCATTGTCACTCGGTTTACTACTTGTGTTACTGTAACCGGAAAATGTAACACCCTTATCGTTATAAACCACGAATGATCGATCAAGACTATAACTTTTGAACCCTACTGTGGTCCTACCCTTTGAACCTTTGCCATAATCTGTGAATGAATCATTTCCAGGGTTAAATGTTTTTCCATAATTTGTGAAGCTCACTTTCCCTGAATTTGAATTCTTGGCATAAGATTGAAATGAATCCTGACCAGCATTGGCTCCATTCCTGTAGGTTGAGAAGCTATCAATAGCAGAGTTTGCACCAGTTCCATAACTCTTGAAGTTGTTATTTGGGCTGTTACCTGAGTTGCCATAACCAGTGAAAGAGTCATTTGCTGCATTACCCAACTCACCATATCCAGTAAATTTAGATTCAATAACGTTTGAATCCCTGCTATAGGCTATGAACTCTGATGGAACCCCATTTCCTTTCTTGCCATAGCTATTGAATCCTTGAGCACCTACATTTGTTTCATCACTGTAGCTTGAAAAGGAGAGCTTATGGTCATTTCCATCTGAGGCATAGGTAGTGAATCGAAGACCAGGCACATTGACCTTGTTATCATAGTTATTGAACGTGCCAGAACCGCCTGTGGCACCAGAGCCATAGTTGCCAAATGTTGCATTGGCGACATTTCCATCGTTACCATAGTTTGTGAAAGTCTCACTATGGCCTGTAGAGTCTCGGCTGTATCTTAAGAAAGAGTCGGCAACCGAGTTCAACCCGTTGGAGTAGTTCTTAAATGAGTCGACCCCGCTGAGCCTTGATCCACCATAGCTTGCAAAGCGCTTATTGGAATAAAGCGCGAATTTGGAATCTTGGTCATGATTACCTATACGTTGTTTTGTGTCAAAGAAGCAACATAAGTTGGCTAAGGAGCAGAACGAGTCAAGGTGTAAGGAAAGAGAGTGTTGAGTGGCAAGTTTAGTGAGGATCGCTGAGTCTATGGCACTGAGTGGAGAAGCTTTGGAAAGAAGAAACAGTGGTTTAGGTAGGCTATTCGAGATCTGTTTGTTCCAATAACGGATCAAAGATGCTCTTGGGGAAAATGGGTTAAGTTGGGTTGATAAGTTTTGTTCATGCAAGCTAACTGTAGCTGTAGCGGCAAAACAAACCTGCATTTTGAAATCATGAAACAAGAATGCGTTAAAATATGTAACTGTACATGCATTAATGATAAAGAGAAGAGAACGATGAGAGGAGATTAATATACCTTGCAAGATGAGAACGATAAGAAGAGAATTAAGGAGAAAACGTTCGTGGCAGCCATGACTTCTCTGCCCATTTTGTCAACTGTGTGTGTCTCTCTCTTTGTGGCTCGATCCTGACGCAGTAGATATCCAAGGAAATATGTGTTATTTAAGAGGGGAAGAAGACACTTCTACGTGTGTGTGTGTGTGTGTGTGTGTGTGTGGTGGATGGTAGAGCTGGATGCTTTCTTCTCAGCCAAGCTATGCTTTTAAAAGTTAGGCGTGGGTGTGATTCACTCAAGTAGCAGACCTGTGTCGCCAACGGGCCTGCTCTCCTCGTTGCTATAATAAGTGAAAAGGGAACACGCTTGGCAAGCAATGCAAGAAAGAGTAGTAAATGATAATTCTCCAATTTTGATAATTTGTGAGCATAATCATATTAGTGTTACGGGTAATTAAGATAATGATTCCATTAATCATATTCTGTATCTCACTTAAAATAATGGAACAGGGCCGATCAAGTGCAAACCCGACCCGACAACCATTAAAATATGTGTGAAGATAAGGAAGGCATGCTCTCGCCTTGATCCAATATATATATATATATATATATATATATATATATATATATGGTTGCTGGTTGGTAGTGGTGGAGAGAGTGAGGTCCTATCTCAGTGGATGACAACGTGAAGCCTGAGGAAAACAAGAATCAAAGCCGGGGCAGTTGTATGTGTTCCAAGAAAACAACACCAATTTCGAAATGTAAACCAAGTTCTTAATTAGTTATAGGGAGCGCTCGGGAGTCAAGACAAGAACAACTTAACTGCGATAAGATTAGGTTTGATCCTAAAACTTATTTATAATTTAATTGTTTTATAAATATTCGAGGGGATGGTGGAAGTGAATACTTTTATACTTTCCACTCAGTCAAGCGTAAAGGCGGTGGCCGAAGATGTTGTTTACCACCAAAATAAGCATTTTCCAGTTGAATAATTGGGTCAAATTGTAACATTTTTTTTATGTTAGGGATTAGATTTGAATATTAAAGGAACCATAGGGATTAAAGAAGATTAAAGACATGCCTCTTTGTATTTTTTCAATTGTCCCTATACATATATTTTTCCTCTACAAAGTTATCTTTCAAACTTTATTTATGTCTTTCGTTTACATTTATACATTTTATTATGCCATTTTTATTTTAGTATTTATTGCTTCTTTTTTTCTTACAATATTTTAGGTTTTTTTATTCAAATATATATATAACCACATGGTTTATTAGGTTTTCCTATCTAGGTATCTTGTCTATTTTGCTCATTTGTTGGTGAAGCTTTTAGATGCATTTGTAGTCATGCAATCTATAGTCAAAATTAAAACTTGATCATGGAAAGATGATAGGGTTTGAAAGAAATGTGATATAATAAAAAAAAAATGTCCCTACACATCAACATTATTGAAATTAAATCGAATGACATCTCGAAGTCAATTACTTTTCAATATGTTTAGTTCTTTTGAAAATTAAAGAATATAAAAATCACTTTTCCACGCAAACTAAAAGTCCAAAATGATATTATTTCAATGATTGGTGAAACTTAGGCTTAAAAAGAATTAAATACTATAAGAAAATAATCTTAATGGATATATTCTTGTGAACTAAATTGCCCTACTTATAAAATTGACCCAAAACCTATATTTATAATCCTAAAACACTAATCCAAACTAGCCTTAGATCTTAATTGAAAATCAAGTATTTAAGCTCAAAAAAATCCTAAGCTATAATTAAAATAATGAAAATAAAACCAATAAGTTAAATTTTTATGATGCCATGAGAAGACAAGAAGAAAAGAAAACAGCACAAGTCTCATATAATGCTTATTTATAGCTTACAGTGCTTCTTAATAATCCTACAAACCAAGGGAGAAGTTGTTATCCCTATATTTTCTAAGATAGAAAATTATTCTAATTATATTGATGTATTTATCCTTTTATTGAAAGAAAAAGTTGTTGCCTTTCTTATTTCTATCTTACACCAATTAATTATCTTTCCATAACTAGGAAAAACAAATAAAGTTGTTGAATTATTCTCCTTGCAAATCTAGATTGCCATCATGTTTCCCTTTTAATCATAGATTCTTTTATTTATTTATTTATTATGTGTATTCTCTTTACCTGACATGGTAATAAATTTTATAAGAATTCTAATACATAAGAAAAACAACTAGTATTTCTACACACAAGGGGAAATCCATATTTAGTATGGAATCCACAAAGCACATGAAAATAACATAATAACAAGGCTTATTGAAACTTTGTTGATGTGAGACAAGAAAATAATTTGAATTAAGCAAGAAAAAGAAGAAGCTTTAGAAAGAAAAAGAGGTTGAAGAAGAAGAGAGAGGGGATTAGAAATATGCAAAATCTGCAAAATTATCAATACTCATCAAAAGATCCCTCTCAACATGACAGAAGAACATATAAATAGTAAATCTTAAACATCTCACTATTATGTTTGACCCCTCAAATCTAAATGTTTAATCATAAATAATTTCAAATAAATAAAATAACAATAATATGGGCCAAAATAGGCTTAGCCTCCTAACCAAAGAGTGACAGGCTAGGTTATCTTACGCCGTCTTCATCCATATAGTCGTGTAGTTTGTAGCGTGGGTTTGGTGTCCCTACCATTTATTGCCAATAATTAACGGCCTAAATAATATTGAATTGGCCCTTCTTGCACATGAATTGAATGCACTAATACCTCCTCTTGATGCTCTAGTATATTTTTAATTTTTATTTTAGTTGAAACTTGTAAGACTAGTCTATTTAATTTTTTTTTTCAATGCCTTCATTTTGTATCTTGTAATTGCCCCATATGGAACTTGTAATGAATCCTGGAAGGAGTTTGTGGGTTAATCCACATCATCCCATCTCTCCTCAAAAATATATGATCTTAAATTCAAATTTGTATCAAAGTAAGATCAACAATATTAGACAAAGAATTAATTTTGTATCATAGATTCTCTTTACAACTTCAAATAGACCATCACCACATGATTTTAACTATTTTGTTGTTTTTTAAATGTAGATAAAGTTCGTTTGGATTTAAAAAACTTGTTATCAAATTAAAAAAAAAATGCATGTAAAGATGTAAACTAAATAATTTTTATAAAAAATATGTTAAATCACGTCATTTTTTTTTATTGTTATATAATTTTTTTAAGAGACTTTACCATAATCAATTTATAATAAAGTTGTGTTTTTTAAATAAGGATTTTTGTTGTTTTTATAGAAAGAAACAAGTTTATTTAATATTGAAAAAACACCTCACGTGTAAATTAAAATTGAAAATATTAAATATAAAAAGATAACGTAATGCAAAAAAATCAAAATTAATTACAAAATGATCTTCCAAAACTTTGAAAATTTATTAAAAGTTGACTAAGACCATGTTTGGAAAAACAAAAAGGTTGTGACAAGCTTCAACTATTTTAATATAGATAACAACTACACTTAAACTATTTATTCATCATTCACCAATTAAATAATTCAACAAACACTAAACGATTAAACAACAAGTCTTCTTAATTTCATTTATTATATTCAAATGTCATACTAAATCAAATAAATCAATAAACCTAAGCATAATGCATGAATCTAGGTTTAATGTTCAATTAGCATAAACTTAAGCATAAATCATGAACCAACAAATATCAATTACTAGTTACAACCTTACAAATAAACTCACAATCCAACACTAATTATCAAATCATTTCAAATTAAACACAAATATTAATCCAAAATAATGTTCAAACAATTCAAAAGTTATACATAACATTAGCTTTTATCCTAAATATCATAATAATTTAGTGATTTGTCAACAAAATTAGTTTGAGGTTCTATCATAATATATAGAAAAATCATTTTTTTTACTTTAATCTTTAAATATTATTCACAAATATTTTTATGATTTATCAATTTATTTTATGAAGTACAAATATTATTTCTTAATTATTCCACAAATAAATTTAGCGTTAGCATTTTGTTTTCGTGCCTTGGTAATTGTAAAAATTCAAGAGTATATTTCTACTTCAATCTCTCACTTACATACATTTATGTTTCTGTGCAGGCCTCTTTATATAGGCTACTCTATACTACAAAACAAAAGACATGTAAAAAATACCTACACACTAAAGTCCAAGAGCTGTTATAACAGAATTTGTTATAACAGCTCTATTTACAGCTGTGTTTTAACACTCCCCCTCAAGTTGGAGCGTAGATATCTATCATGCCCAACTTGTCAATTGCACCGTGAAAGACTTTTCCTGAAACCGCTTTTGTGAGAACATCAGCCAGCTGATCTTCTGATCTTACAAACGGAAATTGTATGATTTTCCGATCAAGGTTTTCTTTAATAAAATGTCGGTCGACTTCAACATGTTTGGTACGATCATGTTGTACAGGGTTGTGTGCAATTTCGATGGCTGCTTTATTATCGCAGTATAAACTCATAGATGACTCGTAATCAACTCCCAATTCCTGTAGCACATGCTTTATCCATAACAACTCGCACACACCGTGAGCCATACCTCGGTATTCTGCCTCCGCACTTGATCTGGCGACCACTTTCTGTTTCTTGCTTCTCCAAGTTACAAGGTTACCTTCTACAAAAGTAAAGTACCCTGACGTCGATCTCCTATCTGTCTGATCTCCTGCCCAGTCTGAATCTGTGTATCCCTTAATTTTTCGAACTTCATTTTTTGTGAATAGTAGTCCTCTTCCTGGAGCACTCTTCAAATACCTTAAGATCCGATATACTGCTTCCATATGCTCCTCTCCTGGTGAGTGCATGAATTGGCTCACCACACTGACTGCATATGCTATGTCTGGTCTCGTATGTGATAAGTATATCAACTTCCCAACTAACTGTTGGTAACGTCCTTTATCCGCTGACGTTTGATTCTCTGACTCTCTCAACTTGTGGTTCATCTCCATCGGTGTGTCGGTTGTTTTACATGCTAACATTCCGGTTTCTGTTAATAAATCTAACACATACTTCCGTTGTGATAGACATATCCCAGTTCTTGACCTTGAAACTTCAATCCCCAAAAAATACTTCAGTTGTCCCAAATCCTTCATTTCAAATTTCGAAGCTAGAAATCATTGTAGCGATTTTCTTTCTTCTAGATCATCTCCTGTTAGGACCATGTCATCCACATACACTATCAATGCTGTAGTCTTCCCTTCCCTGTGTTTTATAAATAAAGTATGATCGGAGTTACTTTGTTTATAACCAAATTCTTTCATTGTGGAGGAGAATCTTCCAAACCAAGCACGGGGGGACTATTTTAGACCATATAACGCCTTCTTCAACTTGCATACCTTGCTTATACTTGGGAATTTACCTTTAGCTCCGGGTGGTAAATCCATGTAGACCTCTTCTTCGAGGTCTCCATTGAAAAAGGCATTCTTGACATCAAATTGTTGCAATGCCCAATCTCGGTTTACCGCTAGAGCTATGAGTATGCGGATGGTGTTGATTTTTGCAACTGGGGCAAAGGTCTCCTGGTAGTCTATTCCATATTTCTGTGTATATCCCTTTGCCACTAACCTTGCTTTGTATTTGTCTATACTGTCATCCGCCTTTAGTTTAACTGTGAAGACCCATTTGCTTCCAACGGTCTTCTTCCCCTCGGGTAGTGGGCACAACTCCCAAGTGTTATTCTTTTGGAGAGCTTCCAGTTCTTCATTGATTGCCACCGTCCACTTTGGATCTGCTAATGCATCCTGTACATTATTAGGAATAGATACAGTAGATAATTGATTAACAGTAAATGCATACGAACATGACAACCTATGGGAAGAGACATAATTACTGATTGGGTATTTAGTCTTATTTTTCAGATCAGGTTCATATTGTTTTTTCGGGACTCCTCTATTTGACCTTAGGGGGTATTTATTTACTCTATTTTCAACAATAACAGGAATTTCGTTATCAAAAATAAGAAGGATAGGATTTTGATTTACCTGAGGAAGGACATCCTGGGTCGATTCTTCGGTTAATGGTGTAGACATTTGCAACTCTGATAATAAAGGGGGGTTATTGCTCGGGAGATTCTAATCAATGCAAGGTTCCAAATCCTCACTGTCGCGAGGAGCTACATTATTTTCCCTTGTTTTGCCAGAACAATTCTCAACCATTCTCCCATTTTCCTCTACTTCAAATAGATCGTCATTCTCTTCATTGTTTCTCTCCCCCTGAAGAGATGACCCAGAAGCTCCCCCTGAGTAATATGGTTCCATTTCATGAAAAGAGGTATCCAAGGTCACATGTAACTTTGGGTGTAGAGGATCATAACACCGGTACCCTTTCTGAAATTCGGAGTATCCAACAAACACACACTTCTTTGCACACGGGTCCAGTTTATTCCGAAGAACCTTAGGTATGTAAACATAGACCGTACATCCAAAAATTCTTGGTTCCAGGTTTGGTAAATGAGGAATGGATAGCAAAGATTCCATCTTTTGTTGAGGAGTTTGAAACTGGATAGCACTGGATGGTGTGCGATTGATTAAGTAGGCTGCTGATTTGACTGCTTCTCCCCAATAAAACTTGGGCATATTCATGCCGAATAGTGAGGCACGGACGACTTCCATGATCTGTCTATTTTTCCGCTCGGCTAGCCCATTTTGCTGTGGAGTGTAGGTGCATGAAGTTTGGTGTCGAATTCCATGGTTGCCCAAGAATGTACCTAAAATTTTATCCATAAACTCCGTACCATTGTCTGATTGCAGTGTACGAATCGGCCTCTGGTATTGGTTTATCACCATTTTATGAAATTCCTGAAAAGCTGTACTTACATCGCTTTTATTCTGAAGGAGAGAAATCCATGTCATCCGAGTACACTCATCAATAAATGTAACAAAATAACGAGCATGTGAAAAAGACGGAATCTTTGCAGGACCCCAAACATCAGAATGAATAATTGCAAACGGTTCTGAACTTTTATTCAAACTTGGTAAATAAGGGATACGGTGACTTTTGGCTAGTTCACAAATTTCACATTTAAACTCTAAATTACTAATATTTGAGAACAGAAGTGGTTTTAATTTCTTAAGATACCCAAAAGATAGATGTCCGAGCCTTCGATGCCATAACCATACGAGTGCTTCAGCTTTGTCCTTACTGTTTGCTTGATGTGTCTGACTGAGTTTTTCCCCCCCTTTTTCGGTTAACTCCAGATAATAAAGATTATCCCGTCTAACACCATAACCAAGAATCTTCCGGGTCAGAATGTCCTGAAACACACAAAAGAAAGGCCAAAATGTTACAGTGCATGAAAGGGTAGAGGTAATTTGGCTAACCGACAGGAGGTTGTATTCGAGTGATGGAACAACAAGAACGGTATCCAGGGTGAGAGAATCATTCAAGATTACAGATCCTGCTCCGGTAATTGGAGAAGTACTACCATTAGCGGTACAAATAATTGACTGGGAGGAAGTTTTTGAGGAATGTAAGTTACCGGGGTCTTTAGTCATATGTTCGGATGCACCTGTATCAATAATCCAAGAACTATTCTTAGTAATAACGAAAAGTGCAGAAGTTTTATCAATTATACCTGGAAGAGCCACAGTCGCTGTAGGCTGTGCTAGATCTGATTCCGCCAGATGGACCCGAGGTTTTCGGATAATTTTTCGAGGTTTTTTCGTAAAGTCCCACCAGTCCGGGTAGCCAATAATTTCAAAACATCTCTGTTTTGAATATCCTTTTTCACCGCAATGAGAACAAATCAGTCCGCCAGTATTTTTGTACTTTTGGTCAACCCGGTCAGCCAAAAACCGGTCAGCTATAAAAGGCAAAAGATTTTGCCCTAATTTTTCATCTCTCTCTCCCCGCGCAGCCCCCCCTCCCTGTCTCTCCTTCCCGAGCTCTCCTCCCGGCCGATGGTACCTCGTCACCATCGCCGATCGCTTGGGAAAACCTGGGGGGCTGCCATTTCCAGCCATGATCGTCTTTTGGGAGTGTTCTCTCCAAACACATGCATATGCTCCCTCAAGATCGAGCTGTGGGTCCTTTCGAAGGATCTCCCCACGGATTTGCTCGAACCCAGGGTCAAGACCACTGAGAAAGATGTGGACCCTGAGTTGAGCCATGGCTGAGTGGTGGTGAAGGACGTCGTCGACTATCCTGGCCTGAGGTGCAGTCCTGTCGTCGATTTCTTGGAAGATGGCGACGAGTTCGGTGTAATAACTGGACAATGGTCGTCCATTCTAACGGGTATTGAAGGAGCGTTGATTAAGTTCAAAGAGGCGAGTCGCATCGGAGCCGTCGTAGAAGGTTCGACTGACGGCGTCCCAAATCTCCTTGGTCGTCGGGAGGCAGATGAACCTCTCCATCAAGGACGGGGTCATCGAGTCAATCAGCCAACATTTGACCCGATGATTCTCGGTAACCCAAGGTTCCAGTCGTGGGTCGCCTGATTCAGGCTTCGCAATGTCTCCGGTAAGGTATCCTAACTTGTTTCGAGCTCCGATTCTCATTTCCATGAGTTTTGACCATAACCTAAAATTGGTTTCATTTAGGATAATGTTCGATGTGAATGCCGAGTTGTCTGAGGATGGGGTCATTGAGGTTAGTTCCATTTTGTTGTGTTTTGATTTCTGTGTTGTGTTTTGATTTCTGTGAAATCTGGGAATTCTGGGTTTGAAATCTATTTTGGTTGATTTGTGTTTGGGTTAGGGTTAGGGTTCTTGGAAAAAAAACAGTAGAGGTTTCAATTTTCTAGGTTTTTCGAATTTCTGGCTTTTCTAGGAAATTGTGGGTGTTTGGTTGCTGGGAAAATCAGGGTTTTTCTGGGGAAATTATGGGGGTTTGGTTGCTGGGAAAAGCTGGTTTTTCTGGGGAAATTAGGGGTGTTTGGTTGCTGAGAAAATCTGGGTTTTCTGGGGAAAAATTGTGAGTGTTTGGTTGCTAGGAAAATGTGGGTTTCTGATTTGAACAGTGTGTGTTCAATGAACAGTAATACGGGCACTGTAGCCTTCGAAAAAAAAAATTCGAAAAGAAAAAAAACTTTAAATACGCTCTGATACCATGTAAAAATTCAAGAGTATATTTCTACTTCAATCTCTCACTTACATACTTTTATGTTTCTGTGCAGGCCTCTTTATAAAGGCTACTCTATGCTACAAAACAAAAGACATGTAAAAAATACCTACACACTAAGGTCCAAGAACTGTTATAACAGAATTTGTTATAACAGCTCTATTTACAGCTGGGTGTTAACAGTAATCAATGGGTAAGTTTTAATGCTACAGGAAAAATGTAGTTGGAATTATTTTTTAATATATTTCAAATTATTTTTTTATCAGAAAAATATTAAATTAATTATTTTTAAAAAATATAACAACATACCAAATCAACAACTTCACGAGCATTTCGTTGTGACATTCAGTACGTATACTCAGTCCATGCATTGATATGGCACATTTATTATGTATGAATATTTTGTTTTTCTAGCCACTTTCTTTTACCCAGCACGTGGCCATTGTCGTGGCTAAATTAGGTAGCAAACTCACGGCAAAAGCAAATGTTTTTAAAAACGCTATTTATTTATTTTTATATGTTTTAAATTATTATTTTATATATATTTATATCATTTTAATGTGATGTTGTCTAAAATATTTATTTAAAAAAAAAGGTATTTCAATGCAATTTTAAATAAAAAAACACTTTAAAAAACAATATTAGTTATAAATTCAAATAAACCCTAATAATATGACAAAAATAAATATTTACTCTATTAAAACTATACAGAATCATGGGAAAACATTAGAGTATATTTTATACTACCACATCAAGGTTATTTAATAAGAAATTAATTTGAAGAAAGAATTTATTTATTAAAAAAAAACGCTAAAATAAATATAATCGTGATTGGGTGGTCTTGATGTGGCTTTGACAGGTGAGAGCTTCAATCTTCCATCCAATTAGAAAACGATGATTTGATATGATTAATTCCCTTAATTTTATTATTAATTCCAATTAGAGCAATTTTACTGTTTGTTATAAAAAAAAAGAAACTAATTTCTATTTATATTATTAAATTGAAAATAAATTACTCTTATATGTTACCAGAATTATTTATTTTATAATCTTATAATGCTCAAAGAGGTTACAATAATTTATCTTTAAATTGTTTTCTATTTATAAAATTAAAGCTTATATTTATCTAGTGACTTGGAATAACTTCCAAAATATATAATAGGAAAGTTATAAACAAGGTAAAATATTTGCATATATATATATATATATATATATATATATTGTATATTCCGAGAAAAATCATTATTTTTACTTTAATCTTTAATTATCATTCACAAATTTTGTTATGATTTATCAATTTACCAATTTATTTCATGAAGTACAAATATTATTTCTTAATTATTCCACAAATAAATTTAGCATTAGCATTTTGTTTTCGTGCCTTGGAAATTAATGGGTAAGTTTTAGTGTTACTGTTTTAGAATGTAGTTAAAATTATTTTTTAAAATATTTTTTTATTAGAACTATATTAAAATGATATTTTTTATTTTAAAAAATAATTTTTAATAAAAAAATATAAAATACCAAAAAATAATTTTTAATTTTTTTAAACACGTGTTTAAAATACAATTTCAGTCCGTGACTACAGGAAAAAGAAAAAAGAAGAGGAGAGTGTGGAGTGAGTTCTGAGCTTCATAGGAAGCACTACAAGAAAAGAAAATAAAAAAACATTGCGGCTCAATTATTACGTTGAATAATTGAAGCAGGCGAAATAAGCAATGCTTGTTCACATTTGCCCTTAGACCACGCTCCCACAAACAACTTTTGACTTCTTGCCGACCACAAGCCACTACGCTTCAATTTTGACCGTGCCCTTTTCCATGCTTATATAATATGATTGGTTTGACCTAATCATTCGTTTTCTTATTCTTATTTCTCGACTTTTATTTTATTTTTCATAAAAAAAAATCATTTTAAAAGAGCCAATTATATATATATAGCCAATTATATATATATATATATATATATATATATATATATATGAAAAAATTCTAAGAGCCAATTATATTTTAACATATTTGATACACAACTATTTTAATATTATAATATAATCCCTTCTACCTTATTAAACTAAAAACAACAAGATGATTTATAATCAATTTAATATTAAAAAATAATTTTTTAAAATAATAATTTAATTCAACTCAGGTTAATTCGTCAAACTCAAAATATTTATTATGAGATCAAAATAATTTCATAAAAAAAAATTGAAAAGAAAAATAAACTTCTAAAGAAAACAATATGACAATAAATAAATACAAAACTGACAATTTTTAGAAGAGAAAGGCTAAAACTGACTTCTTCCCGGCATTACAGTTGAAGTGTTAGAGAATAATATAAACTATATTATGGAATTTCACTTAACAGTTTAATTTTTTAGGTGAGATAGTTTCATGACATGGTATCAGAATCTTATTCACCCAGCAGTCAGAAGATTAAATCTCATTACCTTCATTTTATTCAAATAAAAATCATATACAAGATAGTGTGTGTATATATATATATATATATAAAAGTTTCAAGATGAGAGAACTTTCACTTGAAAACTTATATTAAAAAATAATATAAATTATAATTTTAAATCTCGACTAAGTATTTAAATTTTTAAATAAAATATATTCTTGCAAGACAAGCAAAGCGAGCGTCAAAATTGTTTTTATCTGCAACATATTCCGACCACGTTGCATGCATGAAATGTGGTTACACCAGAGGAAAGCGAATTTCGTTGAATATTCAGGGTGCCAGAATATTCAGGATAATTTAAAATAATGCTTCACGGATTTGTTAAGGTGAATCTTGAGAATCATTAATGATAAAGAAAGGGCAAAAAAAAACATTACAAATTTAATAAAACTATTTAAAAACAAAATAAATAGGCAAAGAATATTAGCGTTTCTATTTTTTTATCTTAAAATAAATAAATAAATAAATAAAGAGTAGGCTTAGAGATATGAAAATATTGTCTTTAAATCATTTATTTGTTCTATATATATACAATACCTCTACGATATAGTTAAGCCATTTAAATCTATAAAAAATAATAAGAAAATACAAGGAGAAGAAAATACATTTATTTTTCATGTAAATAATTTTATACAGGCTTGAAATATCATAATAAAATATTATAATTATTAATAAAACTATATGATTATTAATGAGATAATTAAATTTAAATTTAAATTAAATAGTTGCTATTCAATTTTATTCTAACAGTCACAAATGTTAGATTGAATTACAAAAGTAATATAATTAATTTCATTAACATATTTGACTCCGAGACTCAAGTACTAGAAAACTGTAGTAACATATAAAATTACAAGTAAATCATGTTATTTAAATTAAATAGTTTGTATTCAATTTTTAATATTATAAATATCTTTGTAATAATATTAGAGAGCCCACTTTGAAAATCTATTCACCATAATTTTTATTTAATTTACCACTCAATATAAACTTATATATATGAATTAAACAAGAGTCTCGAGTTGATGGCCGCAATTATTACGTGTTACGATAAGAAAATATAATTAAGGTTGTTTTTTATTTATAAATGAATTAAACACATAAAAATGTATAAAAAAATAACAATTTAATATCATAAATTTCAAAAATATTTTAAAATATAATTTCAAACAAGCTATTAACCGAGAAGAAATAGCAATTATTTTATCCTCCAAATCTCTCACTGATTTGGCTATCGCGTCGTCAAATCTATAGCAAGAAGCTAGCCAAGTGCATCCCCCCATTGATTTGGCTATCTTCTCGTCAAATGTTGATCATGAAGCCAAGTGCACCCCCCCATTGATTTGGCTAACTTGTCGTCAAATATTGATCAAAAAGGCAAGCCCCCCCCTCCCCCCAAATCTTTATCAGGAAACCAAGTAACCCCCCTCCCCAAATTTCTTCTCATCAGGTAACTGGGACACAAAATGTGGATCACACCAGCTTGAAAATGAGATCGAAGACTTGAGCAGATGGCTGAACATTACATGACTTTGATTCCGACCTCTGACGTACGCATGATGCAATCACTACAGGAATTCGTAACACGTTTTGATGTCTCCATGCCAACGTAAAAGACAACACAGCTCTGGGGGGGGAGGCAACGAGGAGGACCACTGGGACACATCTTTCGTCTGCTTCGAAAGCTTCAACAGCCGAAACTGAGAAAGGGGGGCTGCCCTCCATTTTATTTTCTTATTTTTCTTTCAATTACAAGAATAATTGTGTTTTGATATAATTGAATCAGTCAAAACATTTTGTATTAATTAAAAAATAAAATAAAATAACATCGTTTTTACTTCGGTTTAAATTCTAGTCTGTTTCAGATTTTTTGATTAAATAACAGTCAAAATATACCGGTTTTATTTTGACTATTCTATTGAGGTCAAATACTATATTTTTTAAATAATAAATAATTTATAATATCAATCATATTTTTTAATCCAAGCTACAATACTCCTTTTTATTTTCTTATTTTTCTTTCATCTACAAGTGTGAATAAAGCATCTAGAAGCCTATCATTAGCCAATAGGAAAGCAATATGTTGCTTTCATTAATAATTTTCGCCAATGGGGCTTTCGATGTCATGAATTGACGTACGCCAACGTGTTCCTCCCACACCGAGCCATTTTTTCTTCTTCGCTTTTTTCAATTCGGTCCATTTTTTTCATATTCTTTTTTTTTCTGATTTCTTTTTCTATTTATACTCCACAGTTTCATCATTATGTATGTATTGTGGTATATTTGATGACTTCAGAGATTAAGAATCTTTTTGGAACCATGATTTTTTTATGCTCAGTTTCTAAATGGGCATGTTTCATTCTTTGATTAACTTCTTTCTTTATCTTGTATAATAAATTAATTTAATAGAAAGGGCTTCTATATATATATGTTGTTCCTTGAAGTTTTCCTCTGTGTTTGTGCTGTGACTTTTATCCCTCTCTCTGTGTGTGTATATATATTTGGCGAGTCATTTTAAAAAATATATCATCTTCAAATTCTGTTCAGACTGGCTATATATATATATATATATATATATATATATATATATATATATATATATATATATATTAAAAAAATATATACATAGAGTTCTTGCGGCGGAGCGGATGGCCAATGACTGGTAATTACTTAATAGAGTGTCACAAATCTGAGGGTCGGTGAAGGACAAAGTCTTTGGTCGGAGAGGGTATGTTTTATGGGTCAAGGGTCAGCAAATTGACACGCCATGTTGATAACAATTGATAACTATACTAAATAGATTAGAGTATCCATGATTGTCCTTGTATTCCTTTCATTCTATCTTAGGCCCTGTTTATTACTCGGAATTCACTTTCCGGGAAACCACTTTCCGGGAAACCACTTTCCAAACTTTCCTGTGTTTGTTTGTCTTCCGAAAAGTTGGTCAACGGAAAACACTTTCCGGTCAACGAAAAACACTTTCCAGTTAAAGAAAAATTTGACTTGGTTTTCAGGAAAGTGTTTTCCAGAAAATTTGGGCGGAAAACACTTTCCGGAAGTTGTGAAAAATTTAGAAATGTCATTATTTGCTGATTATATCAAATTTGATCCTCAAACTTTTGATTGCTATATATAATTTGTTTTGAATATTTATTTTTCAATTCCATCTCTTAAAATTTAATTTTTATATTAATTTTGGTTCTTATTTTTATAATTGCTATTTGCTTTTTTCTTATCATTTTTTTATTGAAATTTTTTATCTATCAAATTTGGTCCTCATTTTTTTTATTGTTACTTATTTTATTTGAAATAATTTATGAAATGTTAATTATTATTATTTTAATTTATTCACCTTTTATTTTTATTTTTTAAATTTTTAGATTTGATCTCTATTATTTTGATTATTATTTATTTTATTTGAGATAATTTATGAAATTATATTTTTTTTTCAATTTCATTCTCATTCAAATTTTTAATTTGTAAGATTTGTTCCTCATTATTTTAATAAACTTGAAAAAAAAATTAATTTATTAATAAATTATTTTCCAGATCATTTTCCATAACATAAACAAACACTGGAAAGTGTTTTCCAGTTCATTTTCCATAACACTGCCAAACATCGGAATTCACTTTCTAGGAATTCACTTTTCAGGAATTCACTTTCCTCGGAATTCACTTTTCAAAAGGAAACCACTTTCCAGCAAACAAACGGGGCCTAAATAGATTAGAGTATCCATGATTGTCCTTGTATTCCTTTCATTCTATCTTAGGCCTGTTTATTTCTCGGAATTCATTTTCCAGAAAATTATTTTCCAAATTTTTCTGTGTTTGTTTATCTTCCGGAAGGTTGGTCAACGGCAAACACTTTCCGGTCAACGGAAAACACTTTCCAGTTAAAGAAAAATTTGACTTGGTTTTCAGGAAAGTGTTTTCCAGAAAATTTGGGCGGAAAACACTTTCCGGAAGTTGTGAAAAATTTAGAAATGTCATTATTTGCTGATTATATCAAATTTGATCCTCAAACTTTTGATTGCTATATATAATTTATTTTGAATATTTATTTTTCAATTCTATCTCTTAAAATTTAATTTTTATATTAATTTTGGTTCTTATTTTTATAATTGCTATTTGCTTTTTTCTTATCATTTTTTTATTGAAATTTTTTATCTATCAAATTTGGTCCTCATTTTTTTTATTGTTACTTATTTTATTTGAAATAATTTATGAAATGTTAATTATTATTATTTTAATTTATTCACCTTTTATTTTTATTTTTTAAATTTTTAGATTTGATCTCTATTATTTTGATTATTATTTATTTTATTTGAGATAATTTTTGAAATTATATTTTTTTTTCAATTTCATTCTCATTCAAATTTTTAATTTGTAAGATTTGTTCCTCATTATTTTAATAAACTTGAAAAAAAAATTAATTTATTAATAAATTATTTTCCAGATTATTTTCCATAACATAAACAAACACTGGAAAGTGTTTTCCAGTTAATTTTCCATAACACTGCCAAACATCGGAATTCACTTTCTAGGAATTCACTTTTCAGGAATTCACTTTCCTCGGAATTCACTTTTCAAAAGGAAACCACTTTCCAGCAAACAAACGGGGCCTAAATAGATTAGAGTATCCATGATTGTCCTTGTATTCCTTTCATTCTATCTTAGGCCCTGTTTATTACTCGGAATTCACTTTCCGGGAAACTTACTTTCCAAACTTTTCTGTGTTTGTTTGTCTTAAGAAAAGTTTGTAAACGGAAAACACTTTCCGGTCATCGAAAAACAATTTCCAGTCAAAGAAAAATTTGACTTGGTTTTCAGGGAAGTGTTTTCCGGAAAATTTGGGTGGAAAACACTTTCCGGAAGTTGTGAAAAATTTAGAAATGTCATTATTTGTTGATTATATCAAATTTGATCCTCAAACTTTTGATTGCTATATATAATTTGTTTTGAATATTTATTTTTCAATTCCATCTCTTAAAATTTAATTTTTATATTAATTTTGGTTCTTATTTTTATAATTGCTATTTGCTTTTTTCTTATCATTTTTTTATTGAAATTTTTTATCTATCAAATTTGGTCCTCATTTTTTTTATTGTTACTTATTTTATTTGAAATAATTTATGAAATGTTAATTATTATTATTTTAATTTATTCACCTTTTATTTTTATTTTTTTAAATTTTTAGATTTGATCTCTATTATTTTGATTATTATTTATTTTATTTATAATAATTTATGAAATTATATTTTTTTCAGTTTCATTCTCATTCAACTTTTTAATTTGTAAGATTTGTTCCTCATTATTTTAATAAACTTGAAAAAAAAATTAATTTATTAATAAATTATTTTCCAGATCATTTTCTATAACATAAACAAACACTGGAAAGTATTTTCCAGTTCATTTTCCATAACACTACCAAACATCGGAATTCACTTTCTAGGAATTCACTTTCCAGGAATTCATTTTCCCTGGAATTCACTTTCCAAAAGGAAATCACTTTCCAACAAACAAACGGGGCCTTAATTTCTTCACGGGCCAGCTTTCAGCTCCTTTGAAATTTCCCGTATGTATCATCTCCAAATTAAGCTTTTCATTCATTCACTTGTAATGTGAACGAATGAGTCTCCTTCTCCTCACTCTCTATATATTTGGTGCATGCACTTGGTGTCTTACTCCCACTGAATCCCAAACTAGTCTCTTACATCCCAAATATTTAGCCGGTGCAAATTAAGGATTCAATTCTTTTTTCTTTTCAGTTTTGTTTCGAGAGTTAAGATGAGGAAGAGCAATGGCGAGTCATCCAGACTTGACAGAAAAACAGTGGAGAGAAATCGGAGGATTCACATGAAAGGTCTATGCTTAAAGCTTGCTTCTCTTCTTCCTCCTCATGTTTTCAACCCCTCCAAGGTAAATATTGGAGCATGATTTTCTTCCTTCTTCTCCAAATAAAAGAAAAAAGTTGTGAAAGTGTTAAAAGATTTGTGCTTCAAGCTTGCTTCTCTGATCTCTCGTCATCTTCACAAACCCTCTAAGGGATTTTCGGTTTCTGAAGAGTTTAGATATGACATAAACACATAAAAACTAAATTAAGTTTTTCCCAAGTGTTGAAAGATGTTTGTGGAATATTAATTAACATATTTACAAACGCTTTTGCAGGTAAAGGTAGTGGTAAACAATAATAGAAGAGATTCTTTGCAGAAACCCTAACACCAGACGAGAATTAATATATATATATATATATATATATATATATATATATATATATATATATATGTAGTAGTAAACAATAATAGAAGAGATTCTTTGCAGAAACCCTAACACCAGACGAGAATTAATACATATATAACTAGTATATATGTTTGCGGTCAACGATGAAAATATATATTTCATTCAACAATGGCAAAAACAAAGCAGATAAGAGGCTGAGGGCCTCGAGGCTTGTAGCTTACATTTTGGGATGAAAATTCAAAGTCTATCACAGCGTAATTATCTTGCCAATATGTAGTTGGTACAATAATAGCTGTGTTTTCTTTGCTAGCATGAATTCGCAGAGGCCTTCTGCGGCCATGTTCTAATGTGTACCGCTATCCATTTGTCCTCGTGAAATAAAGGGTACAGATTAGTAAATATACTGCTTTTGATATTTATCTCCAAATAAAATAAATCTCTGCTGTCAATAATTTGTCTGCATATGTACTGTAAGAGAGCATTATCAGGGAAACAATCAATCGAGGTTTCGACATTGAATTGAAGCTTAGAAAAGGAAGCATCAGCCGATGTTCCTTCTAGCTAGGCTGTTAGAAGCTACCTAGCAAGTGATTTTGACTGACTGATAACAAAAACCTTCTTCTCGCAATCAAATAATCCCAACAAAGAAGCCATTTCCCCTTGCTTGAAAGCAAACCATGTATGCCACTTGCGGCACTATCTATGACGTCATTGGTTAATTTAGGCATGAAATTGTGCTTCAAGATTCTTGGTGAAACCTCAAATTAGAATATTAGATTACTTTAGACACCAGCGAGGTTTGTCATTTGTGTATGTTTCTAAAAACTGGAAGAAGAATTTTTCTCGATGTTATTCCTTTTTATACATGCCCACATGTTAATCGGTCGATGCTGTGTAGATTTTTACCAAAATGTTTGATCCAGATTCAGCTACAATATATATAGTTTTACAGGGTGTATAAATAAGCAGCTATAAGATAAGTTTTGATTCTAACATTTTTTGGGGCATTTTGCTTAATAATTATGATTTATAATTTTATGTTTAATCAATTCTTGAGCGTACTAGTTCTGTTCATTACCAAGTTCCACGAAAACTTTGACATATATTCAGGACATGCCATCACAACAAGATCAACTCGAGCTTGCTGCCTGCTATATAAAGCAACTGAGAGAAAGAGTGGAGGGGCTGCAGAGGGCGAAAGAAGAACAAGCAATCACAGCACCTCGACCAAGCAGCAGTGCCATGACTAGTCTGATGATTGGCTTGAGTTTGCCGGTGGTGGAGCTTCGAGATTTCGGGTCAAGCATAGAGGTGGTGTTGATTAGTGGGTTGAACAAGAACTTCATGTTTTATGAAGTTATGAATGTTCTTAGTGAAGAAGGAGCTGAGGTTGTCAGTGCTAGCTATTCCACTGTTGGAGACAAGGTTTTCCATACAATTCATGCCCAGGTGATTATATTTTAACCCTAATTCACTGCTACCGAATATTTCATTCAAAAGTATGAAAACTGAATTGTTATTTACCTGGTAAATTTATCAGGTCAGATTTTCCAGAGTTGGTGTGGAGACTTCAAGGGTATGGAAGAGATTGCAGGAACTGGTCTGCTAAGTGCTGTTGAGTATGGGATGACAAATCAGCATCTGAAACATAAACAAGTGGAGATGCTTAAGATTATAATTGATGTAAAATAAAGAAAATTACGTGTAACAGCAGTATATATAAACCGAAGGGTGTAATGGAGACTAATCCATTTAACTAGCCTCTGCCCCCGCCCTCTACCTTGAGGCTACACTATCTTTCAATAAAATATAATATTTAAATACTGGAAAAAATATAAAAAAAATCTTTTATGGTAACCATGTAAGAACACTAATTAAGAATAACTCAACATAAAATATTCCATTAAATTCGCAGTCCGGTGCAGATTATGCAACTCTAATAACTCTAAAAACAATTATAAAAACTTTTAAAATTATCATTATCATTATTATTATCATTATCATTGTCATTATCATCAAAGCATCTAATAATATGTAAAAGATTCAACTAATTTAAGTACCTGGGACAAACCTTTTCAAATCTATCAAATCATGGTTTATGCTGATGTTTAATAAAATAAATAATGGACTAGCTCTTTGAACAGGTAGCTCAGACCCAAATCCAATATACATGTACATGTATTTGCATTCATAAGCACACATATATTTATGAAATGATATAAATATATTTGAGATTTAAATATATGTCATTGAAGAGCTCCAATTTATAAATAGCATGTTTGCTTTTGGGGTTTTAAATATTCAAATTCAAAGACCATGAATTTTGATAAACTTCAATCAAAAGATTGTGTTATGCTTTGCTTTGGAACACATGCATAAAAACTCAAGAAATATACGTTGTATTACACAATTTGATTGTTATCAAACTGGATCCAGTCAAGTACATTTATGAAAAGTTTTTTTTTGTTAAGTAAGATAGCAAGATAATAAGTATTATTGATATAATATGACAAAAGAAATTGTAAAAAAAACATGGTTGCTAACCATCGATGATGACAAGACATAAATTAGTGGCCCTATATTTTATCTAAGATTGTCAATGTATCGAGATATAAGGTTGAAACAATGATAATTTCCCTATAAAAAAACAAAAATTTTATTTCAATGAAAACTCTAATTATTTTAAATTAATAAAATTAAAAAAAATCATCAAAATAGAGAATCAATCAAGCAAGGAAATATATCCTCAATCGACAAAAGGATGAAGATTTCCCTCACAATCTTAGGGTGAAAAACAGGGAGGCCTAGGGTTTACACACACACTTAGAGTAATTGCGAAAATGACCCTATCATCATATTTGTTTTGCAAATTGATCCGATAGGAAGATGGAACATGGATGTTTGATTGAATTACAGTCTATTTGATATTATTTTGGTAATTTTTTTTCTTTTTTTTAATATTTGATTCTTGTAAATTAAATGAGTTTTTTCCCCATCACATATATTGTCAAACCAACTTGTTCATTACGGAAAACTATGTCCCCTCCTCAAGTATTTTGTACATGGATCTGAATAATGCATTTAAAGATATTAATCAAGTGTTAATTTCAAGACTTGAACACAAGAAAAGAAAAAAAAAAAGGGGGGGCGCTTACGCCTAGAGGTGAGGTTATAAAGTATATATAATTTTTTTTCAATATATATTATCGAAACATATTAAATATTATTTTTTATTTTAAAAAATTATTTTTGACATCAATTTAAGAAAATATTCTAAAAATATTAATTTTTTGTAATTTAACATAAAAAAATATTATTGAAACGCAATGTTAAATAGAGTCTTATAATCATTTTGGCATGTTGGTATTAAAAACAAATTAAAAAAATATTTTAATATATTTTTAAATAAAAATAATTTAAAATAGTTATTATCACTCAAAAGATTTATTTTTAATTACTTTGAAGTACATATTAATACTAAAAAAATAAAAAGTATTTGAAAATAAAAATATACAGTTCTGTATAATACCAAAAGCACTCTAATTACTCAATACAATGAGTGATTAATGGGATAGCTTTAAAAGCTGTGTAATTATAAAGAACTTTTGATTTATATAATAAGTCTAGAATTTAAATTAAAATATATATTTTTTTCATATTTTTTCTTCATATTATTTTATTAGAAAAAAGTTTAGAGCACTTAATTTAAATTAATGTGAGATTTTTAAAGAAAAGTCATTTCAAATTTATATATATTTTTTAAGATATTAATATGAGAAAAAAAATATCATAATATATAATTAGTCTCTCCTACTTTTTAAGGAAAAAGTCCCAAAAATAATATATATAAAAATTGAGGACCATTAACAATTTTGTTACATGTTAAAAAATTTGGTGCCAACTGTGGCAAAATGCAGGGCGATTTTTTAGTTTATTATTGTAGATAATTTGACATAATTTTTTGACATGTCTCGTCTACGTGTGATTTTGTATATTTTTCGTGATATGAGATCTGAAATATCAAAAAAAAAAAAACACGGAAGTTATTTTTCACAAAAATAACATTAACCAATGAATTTTTATCATAATTATTATAGTTGTCATTATAAAATATTATTATAGATAATTAATATTATAATTATTATTGCTCATACTATCGATAACACCGTCATTGTTTTTTAAAAAAGAATTTTTTTATTTGTTAAGATTTATTCCTCGTATTATTATATTAAAAATATTTTAGAATACTTATAGTAACATATATATATATATATATATATTAACTGCCCCTAACACCCCCGGTTATTAAAAAAAAAAAAAAACTTGTTATAAAAAAAATAGTGTAAGGGAAAAGCACATTTCCAAACAGTAATGAGAAAAAAAATTATGATGCGCGTAAACTGACCCGGACACCCCAGTTATAAAAAAAACAAAAAAAATGTATAAGCGGCAAAAAAAAGTAGGAAAAAATATGTTAAAAAAATAGGTCCAAAGATTAGTCATGATGCTTGTAAGCTGTCACTGATACCCCAATTATAAAAATAAAAGAAGCTTAGTTAAAGAAACAGAAAACCCCTTTTCAAACAATAATAAATAGTCAAAAATCATTGTTCATTAAAAAAATCATGATGCGAGTAAACTGACTCGGACATCCCGGTCATAAAAAAATAATGTATAAGTGGCAAAAAACACAGGAAAATAAAGTAAAATAAGGGGTCTGGAGATTAGTTGTGGTGCGTGTAAGTTACCACAGATACCCTTGTTATGAAAAAACAAAAATAAGAAGCCTAGTTAAAAAATAGAAAGCATCTTTTCAAATAGTAATGAACACTGAAAATCATTGTTCATTATTATAAAAAAAAAATGGATCCAGAGATTAGTCGTGTTGCGCATCAATTGCCTTGGACAACCCGGTTATTAAAAAAAAAATGCAAGGGGAAAGCACATTTTACTGTTCATTACTGTGATTTTTATTGTTCATTACTGTTTGAAAGTAAGCATAAGTTGACCTGGATATCGTGGTTATAAAAAAAATGTATAAGTGGAAAAAAAAAATAGGAAAAAAAATGTTTTAAAAAAGTGGGTCCAGAAATTTGTCACGGTGCGCGTAAGCTGCCCCGAACATCCTACTTATAAAAAACATAGAAAAAAAAGAAGCCCGGTTATAAAAAAAAAAAAAAAAAAAGTGCAGGGGGAAAACACTTTTTCAAAACAGTAATAAGAAAAAAAAATTATGGTGCGCGCAAACTGACCCGAACCCCGCTCATAAAAAAACAAAAAAAAATATATATATATATATATATATATATATATATAGTGGAAAAAAAAACCAGAAAAAAATTTACAGGTGGAAACAAAATAGAAAAAAAATATTTAAAAAAAGGGTATAAAGATTAGTCGTGTTGCACGTAAACTGTCATGAATACCCTGGATATAAAAAAAAAAAAAAAAGAAGTTGTTTACATAAAAATAAAAGAAGCCCCATTTGAACAATAATGAATAGTGAAAATCATTGTTTATTAACTGTTCAAATGACCGACCTCTTTTAGTTATAAAAAGTGCAAAGGGAAAGCACCTTTTACTGTTCATTACTGTAATTTTAACTGTTCATAACTGTTTGAAAGTAAGTGTAAGCTGACTTGAATATCATGGTAATAAAAAAAATAAAAAAAATGTATAAGTCAAAAAAAAAACAAGAAAAAAAATATTTTATAAAAAGTGGGTCCAGAGATTAGTCACGGTGTGCGTAAGTTGTCCTGGACACCCTGGTTATAACAAAAAAATAAAAAGTCCGATTATAAAAAAAACTGCAAGGGGAAAGCACGTTTTCAAAACAATAATGAGAAAAAAAATCATGGTGCGCGCAAACTAACCCGGACCCCGGTCATAAAAAAAAAAAATAAATGTATAGGTGGCAAAAAAATAGGAAAAAAAATATATAAGTGGAAAAAAAATATTAAAAAAATGGGTCTAGTGGTACGCTTAAACTATCACAAATACCCTAGTTATAAAAAACAAAAAAAAATAGAAGTTGTTTACATAAAAAAACGGAAGCCCCATTTGAACAGTAATGAATAATAAAAATCATTGTTTATCGACTGTTCAAATGGCCAACCTCTTTTAGTTGTAAAAAGTGCAAGGGAAAAGCACATTTTATTGTTCAATGCTGTGATTTTTATTGTTAATAACTGTTTGAAAATAAACGTAAGCTGAACTATACATCCCGGTTATAAAAAAAAATAAAATAAAAAATATATAAGTGGAAAAAAAACAAGAAAAAAAATGTTTTAAAAATATGGGTCCAGAGATTAGTCACGGTGCGCGCAAGTTGTCCCGGAAAGCTCGGTTATAAAAAAAAGAAATAAAAAAAGAAAGCCTGGTTATAAAAAAAAAAGTGCATGGGGAAAGCACTTTTTCAAAAATCATATAAGTAAATCATGGGCTAACTCCCCTTGTATATATATATATATATATATATATATATATATATATATATATATATATATATATATATATATATATATATAAGTGGCAAAAAAACTAGAAATGTAAAGTGTAAAAAGAAAAAATGTTAAAAAAAAGGGGTATAAAGATTAGTCGTGATGTGCGTAAACTGTCGCGGATACCCTGGTTATAAAAAACAAAAAAAATAGTTGTTTACATAAAAATAAAAGAATCCCTTTTTGAACAATAACGAACAGTTAAAATCATTGTTTATTGACTGTTCAAATGGCTGACCTTTTCTAGTTATAAAATAATAATAATAAATAGTGAAAATCACTATTTATTGACTATTCAAATGGCCCAACTCTTTTATCTATATAGTAATAGAAATAGCCACTTCGTTCAGTCATCATTGATAAATCATCCATCCAATTTGGACTTTATCATTTTTTTTAAAGTAATGTTGTGTGTATGTATATAAATATATATTATTTTAATTATTTTTCAAATATTTTGAATCCTAAAAATATATATGGTTGTTGAATTGAGTTTTAAAGATTTTTTTTAATTATTTTAATAAAAAAACAATATATATAACCTGGCTAGAAGTCTCTTTCAAACCCATTTTCCTCCTCCTCTTATTGATCCGCAAAAGAACTTGCTCTCTCTCTGGTTTCTGATCTTGAAACCCCCGATCTAGGGCACCATGGCTGTTGCCAATGCCCTAATCACAATGAAAGAGGCCCTAATGGTAATATCCTCACCATCCTCTCTCTAAATCTAATGATTCCATTGCATTTTTTTAAAAATAAAATTCTTAGTAAGTTTGAAAGCTAAGTCCAGCACAAACCCAAAATTAACCGTCGTTGTAACCTTGAACTGGGTTTTTCAAAATAATTCAAAAATGGAAATAGAGAGGGGGAGAGAGAGAGAGAGATCGTCATTGGCATTTACAGAGAGCTTCAACCAAGAAAACAGGTGTATGTTCCTTTCATCTGTTATACATGGAGAGAAACTAAATCTTTACACAGAAAACAAAAACATACATCCGGAGAGATTTCTCTGAAAAACTTGCTTGATTTCAAATTTTTATATATATTTTAAGACGTTAATATGAAAAAAAAATCATAATATATAATTAGTCTCTCCAATCATAATACATGTAGAAAAATTCGGTGCCAACTGTGGCAAAATGCAATACAATTTTTTATTTTATTATTGTAGATAATTTGATACAATTTTTCGACATGTCTTGTCTACCTCTTATTTCATATATTTCTTTCGTTATATGAGATCTGAAATATCATACATAAACAAAACACGAAAGTTATTTTTCACAACAATAACATTGACCAATGAATTTTTATCATAATTATTATAGTTGTCATTATAAAATATTATTATATATAACTAATATTATAATTATTATTCCTCATACTATCGATAACACCGTCACTATTGTTTAAAAAAGAATTTTTTTTATTTGTTAAGATTTATCCCTCATATTATTATATTAAAAATATTTTAGAATACTTATAGTAAATTATCATTTCTTGAAAATAATATATATATATATATATATATATATATATATATATATATATATATATATCCGTGTGTGTGTGTTTAAATCTCAGACACCCCAGTTATAAGAAGAAGAAAAAGCACGGTTATAAAAAAAATAGTGTAAGGGAAAAGCACCTTTTGAAACAGTAATGAAAAAAAAAATCATGGTGCGTGTAAATTGACCCGAACACCGCGATTATAAAAAACCAATATATATATATATATATATATATATATATATATATATATATATATATATATATATATATATATATATATATATGGCCATCGAAATTATTAGATATTCAATTATTCTAATTCAAAATTAGGGTTCCTGGAAGCAATGTGGTAGCATCGTATTGATTTTTGAAATAAGGTTGCTTTAGCAGATGGTTTATGTGAAAATGCATGCATGCATGCATGCGAGTAAAAATCAACACTGCTCATAAAAAATATATAAGTGGCAAAAAAACACAGGAAAAAAAGTTAAAGAAAATCATTGTTCAAAACTATATATAAAAAAAAAAAAGTGGATCTAGAGATTAGTCGTGGTGCGCATCAACTGCCCTGAACAACCCGGTTATTAAAAAAAATACAAGGGGAAAGCACATTTTACTGTTCATCACTGTGATTTTTATTGTTCATTACTGTTTGAAAGTAAGCATAAATTGACTTGGACATCTTGGTTATAAGAAAAATGTATAAGTGGAAGAGAAAAAAAAGGAAAAAGAATGTTTTAAAAAAAATTGATCCAGAGATTAGTCACGGTGTGCGTAAGCTGCTCCAGACACTCTGGTTATAAAAAAATAAATGAAAAAAGAAAGCCCGGTTATAAAAAAAAAAAAATGCAAGGGGAAAGCACTTTTTCAAAACAATAATGAGAAGAAAAAATCATAGTGCGCGCAAACTAACTCGGACCCCGGTCATAAAAAAACAAAAAAAAAATATAAGTGGCAAAAAAAAAAACCAGGAAAAAAAATGTATTAGTGGAAAAAAACAGGAAAAAAATGTTAAAAAATAGGGTCTAGAGATTGGTTGTGGTGCGAGTAAACTATCTCGGATACCTGGTTATAAAAACAAAAAAAAAATTGTTTATATAAAAAAACAAAACGGAAGCACCATTTGAACAATCAATAAACAGTGAAAATCATTGTTTATTCACTGTTCAAATGGCCAATCTCTTTTAGTTATAAAAAGTGAAGGGGATGTCATCACCTGATTTTTGGGTGATTCCCCAAAATAAAATAAAAAATAACAAAAATAAAATAAAAAAGGTTTGGCGTCGGTAGAAAAATCACGGTGGAAATTTTGGAAATTTTATGAGGCGAATCGAATCTCTTTTATGCCCAAAAATAAGAGAAAATACAAATTCAAGGTAAAAATTAAGTCAAAAATCATAATTATATTTTTTATAAGCCAATTTGATTTAATCATGGGCTAATTCAAAATATTATTATGTTCGAAAATTAATTTAGGGTCCAATTGAAGAATTTAATTAAGTGCAAGGACTTAATTATGCTTTAAATTGGTTAAATTAATTTTATTAAGGGCTTAATTGATGAAAAATTTAATTATTGAATTTAATTCGGGCCTAATTGAGAAAATCAGAATTTTTGGAGACCCAATTGAATTTTTCCAAGCTAATTTGGCATAATTAGGGATTAAATTGAAGACAATTGAGAGTTTAATTGTAAATTGAGGACTAAATTGCATAAATCGAAGGCCAGGGACCAAAATGAAAAAGGCGCGCAAAGCTGAGGGTAATGTTGAAATTCGGATAAGGGCACAATTGCACAAAATTACAAATTTAAATTTAATTGAGGGTGCAATTAAAACAATTACAAATTGAAGGACCAAAATGCATTTTGGCCCCCCCAAAGCTGCCTGCACCTGCCGTTGCCTTTTGCCCGCCTTCAATGCCTCACCGACCAGCCGCCTGAGCGCCCGCCGACCGGCCACCGTTGCAGGCATGCCAGCCACTACGCCGCCGACCAGTCAGCCGCCGTGTCAGGCCAAACTCCCCTATAAAAACAGCCATGCACGACGGCCTGAAGGGGAAGAACGGAAGGAAAAAACGCAGAAGAAAGGAGAAAAATAGAGGGGGGAAAAAACGTGTTGGAGATTCAAGGGAATTTTCAACACAGAAAAACAAGAAGAATCACACACAAAAAAGGGAGTTCATCTTCATCTTCCTCGCCAGTTCTCTCTCTCTGCCAGTTTCAACAATATCGTCGTTCTCTCTCTCTACAAACAACACCGTCGTCCCTCTCTCTCCTCGCCAACTCCAGCAGCAGCCAGCCCTAACCACTGTGAGCTCCTCCTCCACAGAACTGATCCAACGTGACCACCATCAAGTCCAGCTTCTGCTCCAGCTCCGACGAGAACACCAGCAGCAACGGGGAGCTTGAACCAGTAGCAGACCGGCGACTTCCAACGCCTCCTCCGGCCACCTCAGACCTCCGTTTTCGACGCCACCACGACAGGGAGAACCACCTCGACGTCCTCTGCCCGGTGGCAGTGGAAGGTGACCCTCTCGTCGTGGTCGGCCGACCACCACTTTACTGTTCACGTAATACGTGAACAGTGTTACGTGCACCAGTTTTCGTTTTTCTTTTTTGTTTTTTTTTTGGGCTGGGCCGGGCTGAACAGCCCAATCCAGCCCATTTTAGTTAGACCTTGGGCCATATGGTATGGGCCCTGTTGGGCCTCAGACCAGCCCACAATAAAAATGGGCTTCCAACCCAAGACCATTTGGGTTTCTAGCCATCACGGGCTGGAAGCCCAGTCCATCAAGGTGGGTTGTCGGCCCACTGTGCTGTCAGCCCAGCCCATTAAAAATAAAAATAAAAATAAAAATAAAAATAAAAATAATAAAAATAAAAATAATAATAATAATAATAATAAAATAATAATAAATATTTATATATATTTTTACTACTATTATTATTGCAAAAAATTTCAAAAATATCAAAAATGTATTTTCGTGCATACGGCCTAATTCCAATATTTTCCAAGCATATTTTTCGTAAAAAAAAATATTGCATCTTTCTCATGTTTTAAAATAAAAATCGAATATCGTAACCGATTTATGATTATCCATTGGGATTTGGCCAAAATATCAAAAATAATCAAAACCATTTTTGTTTTATCTATTAGGGTGTAAATTTACATTGTAAAATACATCCATGGATAAAAAAAAAAAAAAGGATTTTAACTATGGTGTAAATTTACATCGTAAATTATATCCGTAGATAAAAAAAAATTAAAAAAGAGGTTTCCTAACAGCGGTGTAAAATTACATTGTAAAGTACACCCGCAGATAAAAAGAAATATTGTTTTTATGCAGGGTAAAAAAAATTAAACTTAGAAAAAAACAATCAAATGACAATGTAGCTTACCTTAGGTAGGGTGCCCTGGGGGTGATGCGTCTTCCCCTTGCACAACAAGTCCCCTTACCCAGACTCACGCAGACCAATAGGTTCCTAGTAACCTTAATACTAGGTGGCGACTCCCTCATAATTATAGTCGTAAATTTTATAGCTATAAAACAAACACCTCATTTTCACCGCGCGCCGTTTGGCGGGGCTCGAAGCGTGTAAAAAAAAAATCGCCGTCGCGACAGGGGAAAATACTTTTTATTGTTCATTACTGTGATTTTTATTGTTCATTACTGTTTGAAAGTAAGCGTAAGCTGACCTAGATATCCTGGTTATAAAAAAAAATAAAAAAATGTATAAGTCGAAAGAAAAACAGGAAAAAAAATATTTTAAAAAAAATGAGTTCAGAGATTAGTCACGATGCGCATAAGCTGCTTGGGGACACCCTAGTTATAAAAAAACAAACAAAAAAAGGGAGCCCAGTTATAAGAAAAAGTGCAAGGGGAAAGCACTTTTTCAAAACGGTAATGAGAAAAAAAAATTATGGTGCGCGCAAACTGACCCGGACCTCAGTCATCAATAACAAAAATAAAAATATATAAGTGGCAAAAAAACAGGAAAAAAGTATATAAGTGGAAAAAAACAAGAAAAAAATATTAAAAGAATGGGTCTAGAGAATAGTGGTGGTGCGCGTAAACTGTCACGGATATCCTGGTTATAAAAAAGCAAAAAATATAGAAGTTGTTTACATAAAAAAAAAAAACAGAAGCCCGATTTGAACAATAATGAACAGTGAAAATCATTGTTTATTGATTGTTCAAATGGTTGACCTCTTTTAGCTATAAAGTAATAATAATAAATAGTGAAAATCACTATTTGTTGACTGTTCAAATGGCCCAACTCTTTTAGCTATATAGTAATAGAAATAGCCACTTCGGTCGGCCATGAATTAATAAATCATCCATCCAATTTTGAATTTGTCATTTTTTTTAAATTAATGTTGTAATGATATTTATTGATATATATGTTATTTTAATTATTTTTCAAATATTTTGAATCCTAAAAATATATGTGGTTGTTGAATTGAGTTTTTAAGAATTTTTTTAAATTATTTTACCATGTTAATATTAAAAAAAATATTATTTTAATAAAAAACAATATTTATAACCTGGCTAGAAGTCTCTTTTAAACCCATTTTCCTCTTCCTCTTATCGATCCGCAAAAGAACCTGCTCTCTCTCTCTCTCTCTCTCTCTGATTTCTGATCTTGAAACCCCCATTCTAAGGCACCATGATTGTTGTCGATGCCCTGATCAGCATGAAAGAGGCCCTGATGGTAATATCCTCACCATCCTCTCTCTAGATCTAGTGATTCCATTGCATTTTTTTTTAAATAAAATTCATAATATGTTTGAAAGCTAAGCCCGGTGCAAACCCAAAATTAACCGGCATTGTAACCTTGAACTAGGTTTTTAAAAATAATTCAGATATATATATATATATATATATATATAGAGAGAGAGAGAGAGAGAGAGAGAGAGAGAAAGATCGACATTGGCATTTGTAGAGAGCTTCAGCCAAGAAAAAAGGTGTATGTTCCTTTCATCTGTTATACATGAAAAGAACCTAAATCTTTACACAGAAAACAAAAACATGGGTTCAGAGAGATTTTCTCTGAAAAGCTTGCTTGGTTAAATTTTTCATTCGCGTGCCAGCAGTACGTGCTGTGTTGAATTGAAATCCGCACAGCGTGAAATGTTGAATTCTAAGACAATAGCTGTGATTGTAGCGCGAAGCAGGAGATCATTTATCTCAACTCACAGTAAATATGGGTGTGGGTGAACAATAGATAAACGATCTCTTTTAGCTTTTTTTATTAATACACACACACTTGAATGAGAAAAAGGTCATTTAAGAAGAGGCCAATTATATTTTAATATATTTGATACGCAACTATTTTAATATTATAATATAATCCTTTTGAATTGGTTAGGCTTTTGAATTGGTTAGGCTAAAAAACAACCTAGATGATTTTTAATCATCTAAATATTAAAAAATATTTTTAAAAAAATAATATGTTTCAACCTAGGTTAATTCGTCAAACTCAAAGTATTTATTATGAGATTAAAATAATCTCATAGAAAAAATAGATTTGAAAATGAAAAATAAACTTATAAGAAAACAATATTACAATAAATAAATAAATAATGCAAAACTGACAGGTTTTATAAGAAAATGAAAAATAAACTTATAAGAAAACAATATTACAATAAATAAATAAATAATGCAAAACTGATAGTTTTTAGAAGAGAAAGGCTAAAACTGACTTCTCCCCAGTATTAGTGTTGAAGTGTTAGAGCATAATCGAAATTATATTCTAGAATCTCATTTAATAACTTAAAGTTTTTGGTGAGGTGGTTCAATTACATGATATTAGAACCTTATTGACTCAACGATCACGAGTTTAAATTTCTCTACCCTCATTATATTCAATAAAAATAAAATATAATGTAGTATAAGTCTATATGTAAATTTCAAATTTAAATAATTTTTATTTGAAATTATATTCTAAAATTTCATCTAACAATTTAAATTTTTATATAAAATAATTTTTTAGAATACGAATGTCAAAATTGTTTTTTTCTCCAACATATTCTGACCACATTGCATGCATGAAATGCGGTTACACCAGTCAATCGTATGGATCTTAGACATGGCAGTCTCGTACTCTACAGAGGAATGCGAATTTCGTTGAATATTCAGGGTGCCAAAAATATTCAGGATACTTTAAAATAATGTTTGGCCGATTTGTTAAGGTGAATTATGAGAATCATAAATGATGGATGATAAAGAAAGGGAAAAAAAATTACAAATTTAATAAAACTATTGAAAACTAAAATAAATAAGCAAAGAATATTAGATTTCTATTTGTTTTTCTTAGAAAAAAAACAGGAAATATTAAATTACAAATAACTTGTGTTACTACTATAAATTGTATAAAAAAAATAAATAAATAAAGAGTAGGCTTAGAGATATGAAAATATTGTCTTTAAATTATTTATTTGTTCTATATATACAACACCTATGCGATCTAGTTAAGCGATTTAAATCTATAAAAAATAAAAAAAATATAGAGAAAAGAAAATACATTTATTTTTCATGTATATTATTTTTCTGTGTGGTAATAGGTTTATATAGGCTTTAAATATCATAATAAAATATTGTAATTATTAATAAAACTATGTGATTGTCAATGAAATAATTATATTTTAATTTAAATTAAATAGTTGCTATTCAATTTCATTCTAACAATCACCAATGTTAGAATAAACTACAAAAGTAATATAATTAATTTCATTAACATATTTGACTCCGAGACTAAGAACTAGAAAATTGTAGTAACATATAAAATTACAAGTATATCATGTTATTTAAATTTAATAGTTGCTTCTCAATTTGTAATATTAAATATATATATATATATATATATATATATATATATATATATATATTTAATAATATTAGAGAGCCCACTATGAAAATTTATTCACCATAATTTTAATTTAATTTACCACTCAATATATAAACATTTAATAGCGAGTATTTCTTTTAAATTTTTCTTCATTTACTTGGGAACCACACCAACAAAGCATGCATGCATGAACGAGTTATTCTTATTTTATTTTCAACAATGAAGTTGGTAGGAATCAAAATTGAACAAGAGACTTGAGTTGCCTTGTAGAGAAATATACCAAAAAAAATATTTTTTATTTTAAAAAAATTATTTTTAATATCAACATATAAAAATATTAAAAAAAATTAATTTTATAAAAAAATATTTATTTATTTAAAAAATATATTTTTAAAACGCTGTAGAATGATCAATTATTTGATCCTCCAAATCTCTCATTGATCGCCCAAACGGCGGGGTTCTGTCCTAATAGGGCTAAAATGTGATGATTTTGGCTTTTTTTTTTTTTTTTTTCCCTGTCGTAGCCAAGTACCCCCCTCAAATTTTGTGCGTGTTTGGCACGTTCATGTAATTGGTGTTTTGTTAAATTTAAAAAAAAGATTATATTTTAAATAAAAAAATTTAATATATTTAAATTATTTTGATGTATTGATGTCAAAAATAATTTTTAAAAAATAAAAAAATATTATTTTAATATATAAAATATTTTAAAAAATAACTACAACCACACTCTCAAACATTCCCTTTATAGCGAGGTAACTGGACCACAAAATGTGGATCACACCAGCTTGAAAATGAGATGGAAGACTTGAGCAGATGGATGAACATTACATGACTTTGATTCCGACCTCTGACGTACGCATGATGCAATCACTACAGGAATTCGTAACACGTTTTGATGTCTCCAGGACCGCTGGGACAGATCTTTCGTCTGCTTCGAAAGCTTCAATAGCCGAAACAAAGGTTGGGGCCTATCCTCCATTTTATTTTCTTATTTCTCTTTCAATTACAAGCTTAATTGTCCATTTCATTCTGTTTTAGTTGAAACTGCTAAAATTCTCTGTACTGGCTAGCCGAAAAAAAAAAATTATTTTTATCTTGATTTAAATTTTGATTTGTTTTGAATTTTTGATCAAATACAGATAAAATATACTGGTTTTGTTTTAGCCATTATATTTCAACCATATAATATTTTTATTTTAATTTAAATTCTAGTTTGTTTCAAATTTTTTGATCAAATGCATATAAGATATACCAGTTTCGTTTTAGCCGTTCTGTTTCAACCATATAGTATTTTTTATAAAATAATAAATAATTTTACAATATTAATCATATCTTTTAATTTGCAACATAATAATTTTTTAAATAAACTAAGGTAGGGGCCTGTCCTCCATTTTATTTTCTTATTTTTCTTGCAATTACAAGTGTGAATAAGGCATCCAGGAATCTAACTTTAGCCAATAGGAAGCAAGATGTTGCTTTCATTAATAAATTTGGCCAATTGGCTTTCGATGTCATGAATGGACGCCAACGTGTTCCTCCGACACCGAGCCCTACTCTCTTTTTTCTTTTCTTTTTTTCAATTCGGTCCATTTTTTTCATATTTCTTTTTTTTTTCCTGATTTTTTCTTTTTATTTATACTCCACACAATTTTATTATTATGTTTTTTTTAATAGAAGCACAAGGTTATTTTTATATTTATCAAGTAAATTGTACTATGTTAAATCAATTTTAATATTATTTAATTTCAAACTTAAACTAAAGCTATTTAATTTATTTTATTTATCTAGTTTTATTCTATCACTCATAATAGAGCATTCACTGTATATGTATAAGAGAGAGTTTCACGTCATCACATGTAACTTATTGTGTCTTTTAATGCAAACTGCATTTAATGAAAAGATAAATAACAATAGAAAATAAAAAACCAAAATTAAGAGTATAAATACGAATAAAAAATAAGAATTATCTTACAATGACTGAAAAAAATTAAAAGAATAAAAAACAAACCAGAAATTAAAAGAATAAGGATTAAAATTCAAAAAAAAAATTGTTTGATGCTAATGTTAAGTAATACAACTTTAAAGAAATAAGATAAAAATTAAAGATAATATTAAGCCACATAATTTTTCTAGATCATTAATATGAGGTATTGGATTTGAAACATTATATATAAAGAAATTATAAAATTTAATTTTTAACAAATACAACATCAAATAATTCTCCCTGCGGCGAACACATGGCCAATAGTTCTTAATTACTGATTTGAGTGTCAGGGTCGGTGAAGGACAAAGGGGGTGTTTGGGATTGCTGTTGCGGTTGCTTTTCAAAACTTTTCAAAAAGTTTTTCGTGCCGAAATATATCAAAATGATGTTTTTTTATTTTTTAAAAATTATTTTTGACATCAGCACATCAAAATAATCTAACATACAAAAAAAAAATTAAATTTTATTCAAAAAAAAAAAAAAAAAAATTTTGCACCGCAGCAAACCTGCGGTGCAAAAGCTAAGCCAAACAGAGGCAAAAAGTCTTTGGTCGGAGAGTGTATGTTCAATGAGTCAACGGTCAGCAAATGGACACGCCATGTTGATAGCAATTGATAACTATACTAATTAGATTCTAATATATCCATTATTGTCCTTGTATTCCTTTCGTTCCATCTTTCATTACGGGCCAGCTTTCAGCTCCTTTGAATGTATCATCTCCAAATTAAGCTTTTCATTCATTCACTTGTAATGTGAACGAACGAGTCTCCTTCCTCTCACTCTATAAATTTGGTGCATGCACTTGGTGTCTCACGCCCTCTGAATCCCAGACCAGTCTCTTCCATCCCTAATAGTTGGCCGGTGCAAATCAAGAATTCAATTCTTTTTTCTTTTTAGTTTTCTTTTGAGAGTTAAGATGAAGAAGATCAATGGCAAGTCATCCAGCCTTGACAGAAAAACAGTGGAGAGAAATCGGAGGGTTCACATGAAAGGTCTATGCTTAAAGCTTGCTTCTCTTCTTCCTCCTCATGTTTTCAAACCCTCCAAGGTAAATAAAAGAAAAAAAGTTGTGAAAGTGTTAAAAGATTCATGCTTCAAGCTTGCTTCTCTAATCTCTCGTCATCTTCTCAAACCCTCCAAGGGATTTTCGGTTTGTGAAGAGTTTAGATATAATATAAACGCATAAAAACTAAAGTTTTTCCAAGTGTTGAAAGATGTTTGTGGAATATTATGCATTTGCAGGTGAAGGTAGTGGTAAATAATAATAGAAGAGATTCTTTGCAGAAACCCTTACACCAGACGATAATTAATATATATATATATAGTATATATGTTTGCGGTCAACGATGAAAATATATATTTCATTCAACAATGCCAAAAACAAAGCAGATAAGAGGCTGAGGCCTCAAGGTTTGTAGCTTACATTTTGGGATGAAAATTCAAAGTCTATCACAGCGTAATTATCTTGCCAATATGTAGTTGGTACAATAATAGCTGTGTTTTCTTTGCTAGCATGAATTCGCAGAGGCCTTCTGCGGCCATGTTCTAATGTGTACTGCTATCCATTTGTCCTCGTGAAATAAAGGGTACAGATTAGAAAATATACTGCTTTTGATATTTATCTCCAAAGAAAATAAATCTCTGCTGTCAATAATTTGTCTGCATATGTACTGTAAGAGAGCATTATCAGGGAAACAATCAATCGAGGTTTCGACATTGAATTGAAGCTTAGAAAAGGAAGCATAAGCCGATGTTCCTTCTAGCTAGGCTGTTAGAAGCTACCTAGCAAGTGATTTTGACTGACTGATAACAAAAACCTTCTTCTCGCAATCAAATAATCCCAACAAAGAAGCCATTTCCCCCTTGCTTGAAAGCAAACCATGTATGCCACTTGCGGCACTATCTATGACGTCATTGGTTAATTTAGGCATGAAATTGTGTCTCAAGATTCTTGGTGAAACCTCAAATTAGAATATTAGATTACTTTAGACACCAGTGAGGTTTGTTATTTGTGCAAGTTTCTAAGCTGGAAGAAGAATTTTTCTCGTTGTTATTCCTTTTTATGCATGCCCACATGTTAATCGGTCGATGCTGTGTAGATTTTTACCAAAATGTTTGATCCAGATTCAGCTACAATATATATAGTTTTACAGGGTGTAGAAATAAGCAGCTATAAGATAAGTTTTGATTCTAACATTTTGTGGGGCATTTTGCTAAATAATTATAATTTATAATTTTATGTTTAATCAATTCTTGAGCGTACTAGTTCTGTCATTACCAAGTTCCACGAAAACTTTGACATATATTCAGGACATGCCATCACAACAAGATCAACTCGAGCTTGCTGCCTGCTATATAAAGCAACTGAGAGAAAGAGTGGAGGGGCTGCAGAGGGCGAAAGAAGAACAAGCAATCACAGCACCTCGACCAAGCAGCAGTGCCATGACTAGTCTGATGATTGGCTTGAGTTTGCCGGTGGTGGAGCTTCGAGATTTCGGGTCAAGCATAGAGGTGGTGTTGATTAGTGGGTTGAACAAGAACTTCATGTTTTATGAAGTTATGAATGTTCTTAGTGAAGAAGGAGCTGAGGTTGTCAGTGCTAGCTATTCCACTGTTGGAGACAAGGTTTTCCATACAATTCATGCCCAGGTGATTATATTTTAACCCTAATTCACTGCTACCGAATATTGCATTCAAAAATATAGAAACTGAATTGTTATTTACCTGGTAAATTTATCAGGTTAGATTTTCCAGAGTTGGTGTGGAGACTACAAGGGTATGGTGGAGATTGCAGGAACTGATCTGCTAAGTGCTGTTTGTGTATGGGACGACAAATCAGCATCTGAAGCATAAACAAGTGGAGATGCTTAAAAATATAATTGATGTGAGATATTTGCATTATGAGAGTGTAATAAAATAAAGAAAATTACGTGTAAGGGCACTATATAAGTATATATATAAACCGAAGGGTGTATTGGAGACTCACCCATTTCATTCATTAATTCCCTTGTAAATTTAACTAGCCTCTGCCCCCACCCTTTACCTTGATGCTACACTATCTTTTAATAAATAAAAAAAAATACTTAAATACTGGAAAAAAATATATAAAAAATATTTTATGGTAACTTTGTAAGAACACCAATTAAGGATACGACAATATAAGAACTCTAAAAACAATTATGAAAACTCTTAAAAATATATATTAACTTTTTAAATCTCAAGGCATTAAATTCAAGCATTTTATCTAAAAGAATTAGGAAGTTTAATTTCTATAAAGAAAAAAAATTTAATCATACAAAACAAATTTTATGTCAATGAAGCAAGGTTATCAATACCGTTTCGGTTGCCGTTTCGTTTTTTCTATTGGTACGAAATGTTTCGGTTTCGAAGCTTTTCGGCGTGCCGTTTCGGGGTTGTACTGTTCATATATAATTAATTAATTATATATATGAAAAACTTAAAAAAAATATATAATTTTTATTTTTTTTATAAAATCAAAGTTGACAACAATTTTATTTTTTTATAATATATATTTTTTAATTTTTATTGTTTTTATTTTCACATTTTCAATAAATATCATAAATAATAGTGTGTGTGTGTATTGAATTCGATTATATATATACACTATTATATATATATATACACTAAATTCGGTTCATAATTATATATATATATATATATACAAAGTCAATTCTATCACATCACATCACATCACATCAATTTTTAGCTTTTGGCTACTGGTGGGAGAGGCGTGCGGGAATGAAATTTTCCAAAGGGCCGAAACGGAACACCCGGAGTAATTCCAGGGTGTTTCGGCTGGTATTTGACTGGTATTTCCGGTATCGACCGATATTTAAAACGAGACGAAAACGACGTTGTTTTGTCTCGTTTTTTCATCTGGTACGAAACGTTTCGGCCGTTTCGACCGAAACGAAACGGTATCAATAACTTTGCAATGAAGAGCTCCAATTCATGAATAGCATGTTTGCTTTTGGGGTTTTAAATATTGAAATTCAAAGACCATGAATTTTGATATACTTCAATTGAAAGATTGTGTTATGCTTTACTTTGGAATGCATGCATAGAAACTCAAGAAATATGCGTTGTACTACACAACCTAGTTATTATCAAACTAGATCTAATCAAGTACATATACGGAAAGTTATTTTTTGTTAAGTAAGATAGCAAGATAATAAGTGTTATTGATATAATATGACAAAAAAGATTGTAAAGGAAAATGTGGTTGCTAACCATCGATGATGACAAGACGTAAACTAGTGGACCCTATACTTTTCTAAGATTGTCAATATATCAGGGTATAAGGTTGAACCAATGATAATTTCCCTTTAAAAAAACTAAAATTTTATTTCGATGAAAACTCTAGTTATTTTAAATTAATAAAATTAAAAAAAAATCATCAAAATAGAGAATCAAGCAAGCAAGGAAATATATCCTCAATCGACACCTTTAAATCTCTATATACACACACATGAAAAATGATTCACCAATATGAATCCTACTAGTTAAAGCAATTTTGATTTGTCATATAAGAAGATAAAAAAAATTAATGTATGAAAGTGTAAAGAGTTCTAGGGAAAACAAAAAGATGAAGATTTCCCTCACAATCTTGGGGTGAAAAACTGAGAGGCCTAGGGTTTCTACACACACATATTTAGAATAATTGCGAAAATGACCCTATCATCATGTTTGTTTTGCAAATTGATCCGATAGGAAGATGGAACATGGATGTTTGATTGAATTACAGTCTATTTGATATTATTTTGGTAATTTTTTTTTTTAATATATGATTCCTATAAATTAAATGAGCTTTTTTCCCATCACATATATTGTCAAACCAACTTGTTCATTAAGGAAAACTATGTCCCCTCCTCGAATAATCTTAAGAATGTATTTTGCACATGGATAAAAATAATACATTTAAGGATATTAATCAAGTATTAATTTCAAGACTAGAACACAAGACATTAAAAAAAACACATCTTTGACCACTTGCTTACGGCTAAAGGCGAGGTTATAAAGTATATATTTAGCTAACACACACACACACACACACATACACATACACACCATATTGAAATTGACCAAACCTCAAAGAAGTTTTGAAGTTTAGTGTTTATTTAGAAATGTGGTTGAGATTGTTTATGAAAATATTTTTCATTCATAAATATATTAAAATAATATATTTTTTATTTTTTCTCAAAAAATATTTTTAAAACACAATATTATCTTGATCATTTTGGTATGTTGGCATTAAAAACAAATTAAAGAGATATTATTTTAATATAATTTTAAATAAAAACACTTTAAAATAGTTATTATCACTCAGAAGATTTATTTTTTAATTACTTTGAAGTATGTACTAATACTAAAAAAAAATAAAAGCTATTTTAAAATAAAAATATTCAGTTCACTATAATACCAAAAGCACACTAATTAATCAATACAATTAGTGATTATTAGGACAGCCTTTAAAGGCTATGGTATAATGATAAAAAAAATGTTATTTATATAATAAATCTTGAATTTAAATGAATATATATATATATATATATAATAAATTAAATTAAAAAATATATATTTTTATAAAAATATAAAATAATTATATATATATATATATATATATATATATATATATATATATATATATATATATATATATGAAATAGATCTATATAATAAATTAAATTAAAATATATATATTTTTATAAAAATATAAAATAATTAGAATTTTACCATATCAATTATATACATAGATTATTATTTCGGGAGGGTGGGGCGTATCTAAAAAACATTAATGGGGGGAGGTGAAGAGGAGAACACTCACCAGAGAGAGAGAGGGAAGACTAGAAGTACTCTATGCTAGTAGATAAAAAAGAAATGAGTGGAGAAGAGAAGAGAAAGAAAGCAAAGGAGAGCAATAATACGGGATCAGATGGAGAATTCGAAGAAACAAGAAGAGCACCACGTTATGTAGAGGAGGCAATGGCATGTGCCCACATGGCTTATTGTGGCTGGACACAAGAACAATAAAAACTCACTACCTTATCTGTTTTTAACCTAAAGTACAAGACTGTCACTTAGTTTTTCTTGGAGAGAGAAAGAGAAAGGGAAGAAAGCGGTAGCTCTTATCTTTTTTTGTGGCAAGAAATGAAAGAAAACAGTGATGGGTTCGTGAGAGCAGATCAGATTGATCTGAAAAGTCTAGATGAACAATTGGAGAGGCATCTCACTAGAGTATTGACTCTTGAAAACAAGAACAAGAGAGATGATGACGATGTTGATGATGTTGTTGTTACTACTAGTCTCACACCTACGCCTTCCACCACTAAAATCATCCCTTTCAAGAAGCAGAGGCAGGAATGGGAGATCGACCCTTCTAAGCTCTCCATCAATACTGTCATCGCTCGTGGTACCTTTGGCACTGTCCACCGTGGCGTCTACGATGGCCAGGATGTTGCCGGTCAGTTCCCCAATTGTTGCTCTATTTTTCTTTGTTACTGTCTTCCTTTTGTCTAGGGAAAAGATGAAATATTTTATTTGCGGTAAGTTTCGATTGATCATCAGTTTTGAAGGAGGTGATGGATAATTCTTTTGCAATCTGTGATTTCTACTTGGGTTTGACCTGAAATTGCCTATTTCTAACAGTTCGTGTGATCCCACTTGTTGGTTAATGCAGAGGTATGGGAATATGGATCTAACCACATGAAGTATCAGTTCCTCCTGTTTTACTAACAAAGGTTCTGTCTTTGTACATTATTAGTTAAACTGCTTGACTGGGGTGAAGAGGGTCAAAGGACAGAAGCTGAGATTGCAGCACTGAGGGCAGCTTTTACTCAAGAAGTTGCTGTTTGGCATAAGCTTGATCATCCAAATGTTACTAAGGTCGCTTTTATATGTTTGTGATCATCTATAAATCTGATTTATATGTTTGAGATATCCATGATCTTAATTTACGTTCTAACTGTTTGGAGGACTTTCATATATCTTTCCTTTATTGTAATGGTTGTGAATTTGAAAATTTTCTTCTATATATTCATATGTTGACTATTGAATTATCGGATTCAGCTACCGGTTTCTTTCATTTTTTCTTTTCCTTGTTTTTGCTGGGTTGGGCAGTTGGTTGGAGTTGGTCCGAGAGCCATGATCTGGTCCTCAGCCTAATGGTGGCTATCATAAGCACTTCACGCATGTTACTTTTTTCCCTAAGAAAGGGATAGAAAGACTAGTGGTTGAATGACTTTAGTAACTGTTGAGGATTTCCTCATCAGTTTTATGCCAGTTAAGAAGATTCGTGGTTCACGTTCTTTCTTTCTTTTTCTAAATTCTGGTTTTTCATCTACTTTTTTTTTTAATTTGGCAAGAAAACATGAAAATTTTGTTTGCATAGTGGAATTACAGCATAAGTCTTTGTTTTTTTGTTCATTTCCTTACTGAGTTAATTCTTTTTGGCTTTCCACAGTGGGATATATTCCATTTTTGTAGGAAGTGCATGTTTGGGGCCTTTTATCTGGCTTGTCTTATTTGCTCTTTGTTTATCAATTGCTTCAGCGGAGGACTCAAATGCTTTTTTTCATACATCCCGTGTTTATACTTTAGTCAGCACTTGAGTTTCAGTAGGTTGCCCCTTATGTTGTTTTGTCAGAGGATTTGTTGTGTGAGGATATAGAGAATTTTGTATGCATTTGGATAAATTGTAGTGTTTATTCAACTCTACCTAAGTGAATGAGTAGTGAAAAAATGAATTGATTGCCTTAGATCTTCAATCATAAAGCTACTTGGAATTCTTCAACACCTTGAAAAGTGTATTTTTCATACATTAATTCAGAGGAGAAAGATTTGAAAAGTAGAAAGAAGCGATGAGAGAAAAAGAGTTTTTGTTTGTGTGAGGATATAGAGAATTTTTTATGTGTTTGGCTAAATTGTGGTGTATTTTCAACTGTAACTTTGCAAGTGAGTATTGAAAAAAATGAATTGATTGCTTTAGATCTTCAATCATAAAACTCCTCGGGATTCTTCGACACCTTGAAAAATGTTTTTTTCTCTCACATTAATTCAGAGGAGAAAGGGGGGTAGAAGAGTAGAAAGAAGTGATAAGAGAAAAGAGGTGTGTAGAAAATTATTGAGAAACTGTACCCTGCTTTAATTATCATCAGATGGACAACTCCAAAGCATGTGATGGATTACGAGTCAAACAAATAAGAAAATAAAATTACATAACTTACCGGTTCACTTTCCAAACTGAAATTCCAAAAATCATTATTAGGTCGTCCATCACTCATGCTACTATTTTCCAGGTTAGCATTAATTGGCTTCGATTTGTTTCTGCAACTCATTTGTAAGATTGTATTCGGTATGTCATTGCCTAATCAAAAGAATAAAATTTCTTTCAAGTTCAATGCACCTTGCTCCATGAATTAAATTACTGTCTTCTTCCTGTTCTCCAAGTCGATTCTGCTCTTTCTTGATACCTTGGCTTTCCCTTGGCTTTGATGATGTTATATCACCAAAATCCAATATTCAACTCATACTCATTTCAATTGCTATAGGTTTGTTATAGAAAAGAATTGTTGTTGATTGCTAACGCCAGTTTATCTGTGGTTTGAAATTATGAATATTCCAGACCTTGACCATTTTAATTCAAGTGGCTTAGATATGATAGTATAGCTTCCTGGGGTTAACTTATTTATATTGAATTTGGTCTTTGTAGTGCAGTTTATAGGGGCAACAATGGGCTCAGCAGAGCTACAAATACAAACTGCGAATGGTCAAATTGGGATGCCAAATAATATATGCTGTGTTGTTGTGGAGTATCTTCCTGGGGGTGCCCTGAAATCATACCTTATAAAAAATAGGAGAAGAAAGCTAGCTTTTAAAGTTGTTGTTGAGCTGGCACTTGATCTTGCAAGAGGGTAATAACATTATCAGATCTTTTCTTTTTATTTCATTTCTTTTCACTGATTATATCCATGCAGTTCAAGAGTGATTGCTTATTTCTCAGGCTAACAAGTGATATGAATGCAAATTGACTGTATGGTGTAGGTTAAATTACCTTCATTCTCAGAAAATTGTTCACAGAGATGTAAAGACTGAAAACATGCTATTGGATAAGACACGGACTGTAAAAATTGCTGACTTTGGTGTTGCTCGTATTGAGGCATCAAATCCTAATGATATGACTGGGGAGACAGGAACACTTGGATACATGGCTCCTGAGGTGAAGAGTTTACCTCAGTTCATTTTATCTCATGACTCACAGAAAACACAATCAGTAGAATCATTTCTTATAAGTGTTAGGATGTTTATTATGAAGGGGATGCAACACTGGCAAAGACATACTTTCCATTTAAAAACCTTCTTCTCTCCAATTTTCATGTTGTCCCATTTTGTGTTAAATGACTGAAAGATTTGGCTTTTACATAACTCGAGTCATTAGACTTTGCAAAATGGGGTTTGATCTTGTTTTTCTTAGTTGAGTAGAAAGAAACATTGATAGGTTAAAGATCAGTGTCTCATTATATGGCTGGTTACAGGTTCTCAATGGCAATCCATATAACAGGAAATGCGATGTGTACAGTTTCGGCATCTGTTTATGGGAGATATATTGCTGTGACATGCCTTATCCTGATCTTAGTTTTGCCGAAGTAACTTCTGCTGTGGTCCGCCAGGTCTGGCACTTTCTCCTATCCCTTTCATTTCTGGCAATGCCACCCAAGGTTTTGTTTAAACAAATAAAAGGAATAATCCATTGATTAATGTTTCTCCCATGTTACAACTGTAGAATCTAAGACCAGAGATACCAAGGTGTTGCCCAAGCTCTCTAGCAAATGTAATGAAGCGTTGCTGGGATGCTAACCCTGACAAGCGCCCTGAGATGGATGAGGTTGTCTCCTTGTTGGAGGCCATTGACGTATCAAAAGGTGGAGGCATGATCCCTCCTGATCAACAAGGGGGTTGTTTTTGCTTCCGCAGGAATCGAGGCCCTTAAAAAAATATGAACAATTGTGATAGTTTATTTCAAGGTTTTTGATTGTCCAACATAAATCTTGAAGACTAAGGAGAAGGAGAAGAACGATGATGTTGGATGTAGGGTGACGGGCTGCCACATCCAACTTCATCGAGGTTAAGTTATTTAGCTGCTCTATTCTTATAATATTTTTTTGAGGTGGTTTTCAGATATGTGTATTTATTCAATGCCTCGCATGCGAGACTGGATTGATTACTCAATACATAAGGCCGATATAGCTCTTAACTAAATATCATTGCTAGAACTCATTTGATTGGTACTGCGCCTTCCATTCCCATGGTGTATCTCTTGCGTTAAATATTACACTGCTGTAAACATTTTTCAAAAATCCTCGGTGCAATGGCATGTTCTCGTAGGGAAAGGACATGTTGTGTTGGTGCATCAAGACAGACAATTGACATATCGAAATGTTATAACGAGGTTTGGTTGAAATTATGATTGCTTAGCATGCTAGGAGACTCTGGTTACCCCAAACCACCTCCTGTCTGAAAACTTATCTCTATTTGTGGTGCTTCTATGGCCACGGAGCTAATAACTCAAGTAGTGCTTCTGATAAGAAACCATCATGGCTGGACAGGAGCTTTTATTTTTCAGACCCTCTAAATATTGTCAAAAGGGAAGAGGATTTGTTGGACTTGATCATAATTTGATGATGGGATCTGGGAAAAACTAATAGATCTATCCCTGAAATTTTGAGCTAGTCTCCAATCTAACATTAAACGCCGTTGAACTATGGATCCATTAAAAAAGTTGGAGGGAGACTAGTTAATGTAACGATAATATAAAACTGAATTTTCTTTCTATATGTAATATGGCTAAAGAAATAAAAGCAATGCCCTTTGTACTGCTTGCTGAAGATTAATCTGTTATGAAGTCAAAGGTTACGATAACGAAATCAAACAAAACTGTTCAATGACTTTTTGTTTCTTGCTGAAGATTAATCGAGTGTATATATTATGTGGAGAAATGAAAAAACAATGTAGATTTAAGATCAAAATAAATTATTATTGGATAAATTTGTATAAAAATTAAGGCCTTATGGCATACATAGATTTTAAATAGACCAATTTTATTTAATTATGACCCAAATTAAGAGTTTAATTGTGTTTAAAAATAACTTGGGTTCAATTAAAGGATTTAATTAGGTCTAAGGGTTTAATTATATTTTAAATAGATCAAATTAACTCTATTAGAGACTTAAGAATTAAGTTTGAAAACCTAATTTGAGCTTAATTGAGAAGACTAAGATTTTAGGGGATCAAATTTATTTTTTACAAAGTTAATTGGTTTAAATTAGGGATAAAAAGCATAAGAAAAATAAAATTTCAAGGCCAACTAGGGTTAAATTGAAAAAATTCTACAACCAATGACCAATTTGAAAAAAAATCTAACTGTAAGAGCTTAATTGATTGAAATTTGAGGTGAACTTGAAAAAAAAAATCATATATAATTTTCTTCTCTTCGGCATAATGTTTTCTCAAAAATATATTCAGGCAATACTTGATCTACTATGAAGATATGGCTAAAGAACTAGAGTTAATGAGATGCTTGAAGGTGCATGTTGTTAAAAAATCATCTCACCTAAAAGGTTAAGTTGTTAGGTGAGACTTCAATATATGATTTATATCATTCTCTGATATATCTCCTCAAATGAAAGAGATTTGGGTTTAAAACTTGTACATAGATTCACACTACCTTGTGTTTGATTTTTATCAAATAGAATGAAAATTGTAAGATTTGAAATTGTGACTGCTAAACTAACTCTGATGTCATAACAAAAAATCATTTTATCTAAAAATTTAAAATATAAAATGAAAATTAATAAATAATTTATATTATTCTCTGACATAATTTTTATCTTTTCACTTTGCTTTTATGAGAAGATGATTTGTAGCTCGGGGTTAAATACTAAATATTCAACAGCTATGCTACCTCTATGTCTGTTATCACGAAGAATTTTTGTGAATCTACCATTGATGAAGTTGCAAGAACTTTAAAACGAATTCAGGCTTTCGATGACTGTTTGATGGGCTTATTTGTCTAGGTTGGGGTCGTTTCGAACTATCCTGCAAGAACGATGAGTACTCCAGAACTGTCTGTTCTGTAGCTAGTCATGCTTTAACAAATAATGATGTCCGTATCTCTTATAGAAGCAACAAGTTGTGTAGCTACCGATGGTTTTTGAACAAGATTAAAAACAGCTGGACAAAGCTGCTATAATTTTGTCTACCTTTTGTTATCTGGTGTTTCTTCCCACTTGTTCTGTCATCATGTTAGTTGGGAAAATTCTGACTTCATGTGATTTTAATGGATACTCTCTGTTCCTAGAATTTGATGGTTAAGAACTGCTATTAGAGGGATATAATAAATAGGGTTGGCACCGCCTAAACAGCTGGGATCGCCAATGCTGACATTTATGGAATGCAAGGTTTCATTTTAACTCTTGTCTGTCCCTGCACGAGTTGAAGTCGGTTGCTTCACTCGACGGTTCGATTCTTAAGGGTATGCTTTCTTTGGTGATAGGCATGTTTCTGGCCAGCCAATTGAAGCCAAGGAACAGGTTATGTAAAGCGAGGACTAGAGTAGTAGAATATTTCAATGCCACAATTTCTGGATTTACATGCAACATTTAACTCGAGCTTAAAACAAGCACGTTTTCTAGAGTAAAATTGATGGTTAAGCTTAACAATGTCGACAGGATTGATACCTCCTGAACAGGGATAGCTAATGCTTGAATTCATGATTTTAAACCTCCTACGAGCAGAGTCAATGCATGGTGGGCGTTCACTACTCCGGGATAACGCTTTGATCTATCTTCCATCTTTTGGTTTTGTGTTCTTTCTACAAGCAGAAATATGGACTGTTTTCATTCTGAGATTCGCTTGCGTGAAGGTGATTGATATGTTTACTTTTCAAAGAAGCTAGCTGCCCAAATGCAGCCAAGAAATTGTTGAATATAGGAAAAAGTTACTTGTTTCAGTAGCCCAAGTTCATGAATGAGTGAATTATAAACTGACATGACAGAGCTGCTTTCAGAGTAATTGAGTAAAAAGAAGCTTGTATTGTTAAGAAAGTTTAACGATAATCATCTTGGAAGGATTCGACGAGCTTATTTGCCAGATGAAAGGAAAGCCATAATCATCTTGGAATGATTCGACGAGCTTACAACCATGCTGGATTCTTTAATGGAGTGACAACTGCTTTCACTTGCAAGTAGTTATTGAGGCTGTAGATACCCTTTTCCCTGCCTATTCCACTCATTTTATAGCCACCGAATGGAATTGCTGCGTCAAAGACATCGAAGCAATTGACCCACACAGTTCCAACCCTCAGTGCTCGTGACAAGGTGTTGGCAGTGTCCACATTCTTGGTAAAAATTCCAGCAGCAAGACCATAGCGAGTGCTATTTGATCTTCGTATTACTTCATCAATATTCCTGATGCAAAAGAAAATTTGCGTTTAGCATAAAATATAAAGACCATTACTGAATTTAAATTCAAAATGGCTTCAGCTAATTTGACCATGTCTGAGATGGCTCGTATGATCAGTTTGAAAGCAAGAGTCATGTGATTAAAAAATTGAAAATAAAAGCAATGAACATTTGTTTGTAACATTATAGCTCACTTGAACTTCAAGATGGACTGCACAGGGCCAAAGATTTCATCCTGAGCTATCAACATATCATCCTGTTCAAAAACAAGAAAAAGGTTAGTGTTGCCTTGCAAAAATTAAGAATTAACCTTTTTGAGACATCTAATGGGAGAAATAATGATACAAGTGGAGAAAATCTTACCTGAACATTGGAGAAAACAGTGGGCTGGATGAAGTAGCCTTTGGAGCCAAATCTTTGACCTCCACATTCAAGGGTAGCGTTGCTTTCAACACCAGATCTTATATACCTGAGGACCTTCTCAAATTGCCCGGAGTCGATCTGAGATTTTCTCAAGGTCCATGAACAATATTACTTGATGACTCTCAACAATTTGTGTATAAATAAAAACCATTAATTGACAGAGGAATATCCCATAACAATTTCCATATATTCATACCAGTGTGTGTATTTTTACCATTGAATATTTACTTATATAGCTTCAGCTTGCAATTTCACACGTGCATGGAAAAGAAGACCATTCTCATCATCTTATTGTGATTCATTTTTTCTAACTTTTAGCTCTAATGTAATGAATAACACATTCCTCATTAACCCATTTGTTGCAGTAATTAATTTGGACCTTGAACACAGTAATGGAGAAATTTCAAACTCCTGTAAGATAGTCATTGCTCAATTCTTTCAATCATCAAATCTTATACAAAGAGATGGTATACCTGAGGACCTTGTTCAACACCCTTCTTGAAGGGATCGCCAACAATGCGTCTTAAAGCACGTGCCTTGGCTTTCTCTATGAACTCATCGTACACATGTTCATGAACGTACGTACGAGAACCAGCACAACAACATTGTCCCTGCAACCAGCAAACATACATAACTAATAAGTGGTTATACAGTAATTGAAGTCAATTCCTTGCATGATCGATAGACAAACCTGATTAAAGAACAAAGCATGGTGTGCAAGCTCCACAGCCTTATCAACATCAGCATCCTCGCAAACAATGAAAGGTGATTTTCCTCCCAGCTCTAACGTAACTGGTTTAAGGTTGCTTTTTGCAGCAAGTTCAAGTATAATTTTACCAGTTTTAGTTGATCCAGTGAAAGCAAGCTGCAAACAATGTGGTGTATCAATCACTGTTATTCCACAAACATGCTACTTGACATATTCTACTAGAGTTTAGGTAATACAATGATAACAACCAGAAGTACATGAAATTCAATCTCAAACACTTTGATTCCATGAGCATGCTACATGACATATGCTACTAGAGTTTAGGTAATACAATGATAACAACTAGAAGTGCATGAAACTCAATCTCTTACAGTGACAAAGAAATGAAATTGGTTGGGTATGAAATGATATAGGTTCTGAAGGTGCACATCCAAATTCTTTCGGTATAGGAAAGCCGGGTCTTAACCAGTTTCTATGATGCAGTTGATCATGAGTTGTCAGTTCATCTATCAGAGAAAGTTAGACTAGGAAATCATTCCCACATAAAACTTTATGTGCATTTGACATTGCCAATGTGTCGCTGCTACTGTGAAAGTTGTGAATGAAAGTTGAAACAGCAGTAAGAACACATATGGGGACAGAATGCTAAAAAAATTGCACTGTAATACAAGCTCATATTCAATTGATTCACCTTGAGTGTGGTATATAATTTATCATGAAGTAGAGATTCAATCTCTCTTGAAAGTTGGCAAGATACTAAAAGCTCACAAAATACCTTGTCTACATCCATGTGGCTAGCAAGAGCTGCACCAGCACTTGGACCATAGCCAGAAACAACATTCAGAACACCTGGAGGAAGACCAGCCTCCCATAAAAGAAAAAAAGATAGGTTTCAAGCGAACACCATGGTAAAGTATAGAAATCTCACATGTTTCATGTCAACCATCTTAAGACTATTGTGTAACAGGAATTAGAAAAAGAATCAAGCATGCTATTTAGTTTAAGGAAACTGCACTGTTCTTCTGCAAGCTTAAGATATATGTAAAGATTGCTGAATAATGCAATTATTTCCTTATGCTTGTACCATTTCATATTTAAGTTGGATACTTGAACCCAAATGAGCATCCCACTACTTCTTGAGCTGGTGACGTTTGTATGAACTTCTATGTTACCTCTTAAGTTCATTGTTCGCATAGCTTTGCATAGGTCATGATAATTCTATTTAAATTCTTATACCAGATATTTATCATGTAAGCATTTCTCATGAATCATACCTCTTGGAAAAGCTTTGCTGCAAGGAGAGCAGTCAAAGGTGTTTGTTCTGCTGATTTTAGAACAATTGTATTACCACATGCTAATGCAGGGCCAACTTTCCAAGCAAGCATGATAAGAGGAAAGTTCCATGGAATTATCTGTCCAGCAACACCAATGGGCTCATGCAATGTTTGGACATAGTGATTACTGTCAGCGGGAACTGTTAGTCCATGGATTTTGTCTGCCCAACCTGGATAATTAAATGAGTAGGAATCAGGAATCCATGTAGACAACAAAATAAGTCAAAATTGCCTGAAATCTCACCAGCATAATACCGAAATAAACGTGCGAAACTTGGCAACTCAGATTTAGCAGACTGTTCATAAGGCTTCCCACTATTCCATGACTCTAAAGCTGCAAGCTCATCTCTATGTTTATCAATCAAATCAGCAAACCGCAACATTATCAGTGACCTTTCCTGCCAGAGTTCCCAAAAGTAAGTCAACTAGTTACAAACAAGACAGCATTGACATTATAATTCACCAGAGAGGCAAAGTAAAATTCTTACATAAGCACTCATTTTTGGCCAAGGTCCCTCATCAAATGCTTTACGAGCAGCAGCTACTGCATGGTTGACATCTTCAGCATCACCTTCAGCCACGTGAGCAATCACTTCTCCTGTACGAGGATCATATGCCGGAAAGGTTTTGCCTGCAACCAAAAGAAAAAAAAATCAGCAAGAATCAATGCCTGCTTCAATGGATTGGGACCAGTTTTCAAAAGACCAATTCAAGAAGTGCAAATGAAAACTGAAGGAAAATAACACACTAATGTTTAATGAACCAAGAACTACCAGATGCTGCATCAACGAATTTCCCATTGATTAAAAGCTGGGTGTAGCTAATTTGAACCGGTGGAGTGATTGGTTCCTCAAGTGCCGCAGCAGTGCTAAACCTGTAGATGCACCTTCCCCTGCTAGGATTTTTCCCTGGGGATCATATCAGAGACATAAACTAATCCTGACAACCATTGATCTTGAAACCAAAAAAAAATTAAAAAAATATATCTAAAACAGTGACTGGAACAAAAACAAGAAAGTATCATTGCATTCCCATGCACAGAAAGAAAAATGAAACCAGGGCATTAAGTATCAAAATTCCAACTCTCTCTAACCAAAAGTGAATAAAAGAATGCACAGTTTTTCCTTTTAGTTACAAGTTGTTTTCTGTTCACCAGGAACTGGTCTTCATTCAGTATATGCCATTAGAATCCTCTTTTGGTTGTTGGTATCTATTTATCCCCAAAGTCAAAGGGAGCCACCATGGATAGAAAAATAGTGCTTATAAATCAGCATGTAGTCAGAGATATAAATCAGCATGTATGTTGAATTAAACACAATTAAAAAATGGAAATAAAAAAAACTCTTTTTTCTCCCAAGTTTCCGCTTTAAGGTTTATATTGAGACTTGACACTCCATTTTCCAGTTTTAGTTGCAGAAAAAATATTTGGCTGCTTTTTTGCGCAACACTTTCCAATCTGATGAATTGCGTTGTGGAATCAAATCTCCAAAAAATTTTGTTCCATGCTGAATCTTCTTTAGACTCATGAAAAGAAAGATGAAACAGATATCCTTAGGACTAATGAGCCAAACAAAGAAAAACACTTTTAACCCAAATTTCATTTTCCATTTCTTCTCCATCTTAACCTCTTGGCAACCATCCTAGGGCAAAGGGTATCTCCAGAATTATCTCACACATAAATGGACAGCATAAAGAAAAGGAAGTAAGAGAAAAAGAAAGAAAAAAGGACTTAGCAATAAAATATAAACCAAGAAAAAAGAAAAGAATAGAAATGAAGTAACAGTACCCCGAAACAAAAGAGGAGATACAGAAGCAGAAGAAGCGGAAAGAGAACGAAAAAGCAAGGAAGATATTCTGCGAGCTCCCATTACTACTTCCACCGTCAGGTCTCGGTACACTAACGCCTGCTACTTCTCTGGTTTCTCTAGTTAGTATATAAATTATGTATTGTGTATCATTATAATTGTTATGATACTAAGGGGAGGAAGAATTATAAATTGGTGTACACAGCCTAACAACTGGTTGATGTTATAACTGTAACAGGAAAGAGACGCGGGTCGCTTTTGTCGCAGTCCTACTGATAAACCAGACAACTTGGCGATCCCACTGATCATCATTGCCAATTCGGATGCTTGTGTTCCTTTAATTTTAGTAATTTTGGATGGGTGCTAGTTTGTCTTGTAGTGTGATAATCCAGCTTGTTTTATAAATGTTGTTTTTGTATAAAATATAATGGTTAAAAAAATAAAGACATGGTAATTATAATATATATATATATATATATATATATATATATATATATATATATATATAGACACACACACACACAGACGCCAATACCTTCACACCTTGTTTCCTTTTGTGATTGGCACTATATTTTTTTCAGCTAAAAAAAATATTATTTTTATGAAAAAAATATTATAATATAAATTTAGATAAAATAATAAATTTATATAGAATTTCTGTAAAGTGCAAGTTTTATATAAAATATATGAATTTTAAATTGATATAAATATATCTATTTAGTATATTTCAATGAAATAACCAACATAAAATTATTATCATTAAAAAAACAAGAAGATTCGGATATCTAAATTAGTGAATTCACTGTATTAAAATTGGTTCATTTTATAATTAAATTTAAAATCAACATAAAAAAAAAACATAAATTGTGAAAACACCTACAATTAACTAAAAAATAAAAATAAATAGTTAATTTTTTATTTACAAAAGAAGAAAATATAAATTAAAAATTCATCCCTATGTTGCTATCATTATCATTACTATAACAGTTAAAATTATTATCAACATTGCTACCCAAACAATTAAAATCATTAAATTACCTAAAAAAATAAATTAAAAAAGCAAAGTATTTTTACAAAAAAAAAATAAAAAAATATCATTATTATGGCGTAAACAATAAAATTATTTGATCTGAAGAGTAGATAGAAATAACTAAAAACACCAAAAAAAAAAAAGAGAAGAGAAATGGAGCAATATTAATTTAAAATGATTACCAATATAAATTAAAATTTCAGGACTAAATCGAATTAAAATAAACCCCCAGTAAAAAAATAGAGAAATTGAGCAATATTAATTTTAAAATGATCACCAATATAAATTAAAATTTCAAGACTAAATCAAATTAAAATAAATCCCCAGTAAAAAATAAAATGACAAAAATAAAAACTAGAAATATAGATGTATAAATAAGGATAAAAAATAAATATTGTCAAAAAATAACAGAAAAAATCAAAGAAATTATTATCCAATAAAAAATTCAAAGAATAAGGACCAAAATAATATATAAAATATATAATTAATTTCAATCGAAGAACAAAATTGAAATAAATAAAAACCTTGAGAATGAAATAAATAAAGATATTTAAAAAAAAATATAGTGTAATTTTAAAAAAAATAAAATAAAAGAATAAGGATTGAAATGAAAAATAGTATATATGACTAATTTCAATTAGAGGACACAATCAAAACAACTTAAAACAAGCTATATAATTAATTCCACTCGAATGACAAAATTGAAATACATAAAACCTTGGGCCCGAAATAAATAAAGACATTTAAAAAAATTGTAGTGTAATGTTTTAAAAAAATAAAAGAATACAAAATGAAAGATAAAATATATAACAAATTTTAACTGGAGAACCCAATTAGAAACAATTAAAACCGGCATACCGAAATAATCAAATGAACCAAAAATAAACCTAAAATCAAAACAATAATAATTAAATTGAAACTCAATATATATAATTAATTTCAATTGAAAAGTATAGTTGCTTCAAATCAAAATTTACATTAAAACAAATAGTAATAAAAACAAAATCAAAAGTTTTTTTTTAACAAACTTTCGTTTATTGATAAAAAAACAAAAAAACAAGTATACAGGATTTTAGGGGCATACCCCTGCCTTACTTATCTTTTGCCCTGAGCTAGGCTTTTACAGAAAAACATTCATTGCCCTAAGCCATGTTGGGTTCTATGTGAATTTTCCATATTTCACTCACATTTCAAGTGATAAGCTTGCTTACATTATTATTCATCAAATGAGTTCGGATCAACTGTATTATATCTGCACTGAGTTCTTGAGCATTACGATGGATGTTCTTGAAAGTCCTGTTGTTCCTTTCAAACCATAGGAAGTAGACTGTTGTGGATAGACTTGTCTTGGCAATGTGACTTTTGATATTTCTATTACCTGGAAACCCCGCGCATGCCCATTGGAGGAGTTGAGGCCATGGTAGAGTCGGCCATTGTAGCTGCACCTGCATTGATATGTTGTCCCACACTGTTTTGGCGAATGAGCATTCAAAAAACAGGTGTTCATGGCTTTCACCTTCCCTTTTGCATAGTTGGCATATGATACTGTCAGTGATGCATGTTCTCGCAAGTCGATCAAGGGTTTGGAGGCAACATTGAGTTGCCAGCATGTGGTGGTATGTGACCTTAGTATCATAGGAGTTGATGGATAGGGTTATATTGCTTCCAATCAAAAGATCATGAATTAAAATAATTTTTTCACAACCTGTAAGAACCGAAGTATATTTCTGGTTGCAAGAGAGAGAAAAGAGAGGAAAAACTTAAACTCGTTCATCGAAACTTCACCAGCCACCGTAACCAGACGCACACTACATCAAGAGGCAGAGGACACATCGGCATACTATGGGACACAATGGATGGGTGTTTTAACCGCCAAAATGAGTAGCATGTGCTGTCTAAATGGTGTGTTCGCGTGAAACACTAAGGGCATGTCCATACAGCGCGCCTACAGGACCCAGTGATAACCATGAAAAAACCTCCGTTTATATATATATATATATATATATATATATATATATATATATATATATATATATATATATATATATATTGTGTGTGTGTGTGTGTGTGTGTGTATTTATCCATTAATAATGATATATTTATTCATCGTTCAATGTTATTAAAAAAAAATAACTTTTGTCCCTCTTCTCCACCTAAAAACAAGACTCGTGCTATAAACATCATGTGAATCCTTCAAATATGAGAATTACAATCACTTTATACTTTAACATTTTTTAGCGTATATATTTTCATAGTTTTTCTCTTTAAAATATCATTATATTTTTTCTTTGTAAAAAGATACTTACTTAGCATTAGAGAGTCCTTAAAGCCACCAAAGAGGACCTTTTGCACGTATCGACCACTTTGACCAAGAATAATGGACTGGATTGCTAAAATCAAGAGACAAAAAAATAATCGGTTTACCAACATATTTGTCTTACTCCTAAGTTGCTTGGATGTGTTGGGACCTCATCCATAGCATATTTTAAGGGAACTAATAAAAAAAATCATCAATTATCCTTCCATTAGTGGTTTTTGACATTTCTAATCACTACCAATGATAGACGATCATGATACGTTTGAGATGGAACATGTTACAAATCTCCCTACATCTTCCAACACAACTACTTTATCAAAACATCAACAACCATTCAATTAGGTTAAACTCCTCATTAAAATAGTGTTAGTCATTAAAAGGAATAGTCAAGCCTAACCTACAATAACTTGAAACCAACATCTAACATAGTTGTCAATATCTAAGTGTTAAACTTGTATCATGTTTTAACATTAGTATACTAACCAAGAGAATCTTTGCAAAGCTATAACATCACTCAACCAAAATGATGTTATGTATTGGTATGATCTCATTCATAATATCAATGAGTTACTTTTAATATGAAAGAATATTTTAATGATTAAGAATGTTCCAAAACATCTTGGAAGTTATAATTTACTATAAATACTAGATGGACACCTTTTGTATGAAATTTAGAAGGCTATTCATCATGTTTATTATGAATATTTTAGAACCTTAAGACCTTGAAAGTCTTCAATAAGATAGGCAAATGGAGTGGTGATTTAAATAAAAAAATATATGAAGTTTGTTTTTGCAATTTTTCAAGAGAAATGCATTTAATTACCTACAGAAGAAACACAAGAAAAAAATAGAAGTTAAACCAATATAACTCAATTGACTCGACGAGTTCAAAGACAACCTGGAAAACTATATTAGAAGTTATACTGTATTTTAGGAATGATGCTTATAATTATTTCAGATTTAGGAATGATGTAGTTCACTGGAATAAGGTCGTCTAGGAGCAATGGTCATTGCCTAGAGTTAGCTTTTTGTTATGGCTAGCAGTCAAAGATAAACTTAAAACCAAGGATCATCTTCGCTTCTTGACTTTGGATGCTACTTGTGTGCTATATTCTTAGACAGAGGAATCGCATGCTCATCTCTTTTTCTCCTGTAGTTAGACATCTCTCTTATGGTCTAGGATCAGATCTTGGTTGTGTATCAACAGACGTATATCCTATTTGTCTAGTGTTATCTATGACCTAAGTATTGCTAACAAAGACCTTGACTCGAGAATGCGGAATGTAACTATGGTTATAACCGTTTGCAGCATTTTACATAAACAGAACAGTCGAGCGTTTGAAAAGAATCAAAGCTCTATGGATGTCATCTTTCAGAAATTTAAATCTTGTTCTACACCATCTACTATTTCCACATGCAAGATCCCTCTCTTCTTAAGGTTAGATAGGATCAATTTGTAGATGCTTAATGTCTTGTGAATGGCTTTCAAGCCTTCTTAGCTAGCTTGTGGTTTTGTTTGAGCTTTTAACTCTATGCTCTGTATAGCTTTATTCGTTCTGATTCTCTAAATTGGTTATTTTAATCTCTTATATATTTATATTTGATTAAAAAAAAATCTGTATAACTTGACAAAAAATTTAAGATTTTTTTAAAAAAAAAATATATTGAATTAACATGGATCAACTTGATTAACTTTCCAAATGACCATAACAACTCTGTAAATGAAACAAATCAAAATAAATTATTAAACCAAATTCTCAATAAACATATTATGAAATGATAAAATTGAAACTAATTTAATCTAAAAAAAATTAACTTTTCAAAACAAAATTACAAAAATATCATTAGCAATCTCACAATATCTTTCTAAACTTCAATTGCCCTAAAAATTTAACCTGGAATATAACAATATATCAAAAAAAAACCCTCATAAGATCTCACTGTGATTCATTGGTCATATATATATACACAATATTTAAAAAAAAAAATAGCCAAAACAGAACAATTAAAATAGAACCGAAATGTTTTAGGTAGAATTTTGACAGAATTTACAGAACAAGATTTTAAGTGAGATAAAATCTATTCTAGTTTGCTCTATTTTTTAAAGTGAAATAAGATATATATACTAACTATTTTGAGCAGAGCGAGACAAAATTGATAACCTTGTTTCAATGACCCAAGGTATCCGGACTTCATGATTCACATGCCAGATGGTGACACTAAAATCCTTTATGCTCAGCATCGGTCATTGCATGAAAATATAAGTAGCTGAACTGGATTTTTCTACCATCTCAGTGATGGTAATTCTATCAAACTGGAAGTTGCTCCAAGTTATGGTCTTTTGGGTTCATGGACATAATGCAAAACCAATGAGGGAGGAAAAAATAGGTGGCCAAAAATACAAGAACTCCGAGATCAGCCTCTTCACCAACTGCTGGCCGACGAGGATTCACCATGTATATCTGGCTTCCGCACCATACACAATAGAGGGTCGCAATGGTCAGGACAAGTTTCAATGACTTGTGTGATTGTATTCTGGTTGACTTTAAGGGTTTCACTCTGAAAGTCAACATTTTGAGCATGCATGTTAAGGGCCGAGCAATGCTTTATTTAAAATCAACATGTAGGGCTCAAAATATAAAGACCTGTTAAGATAAATAAAGCCACCAATTAAACACGTGCACAAGAATCCAACAACGAAAACAGCATCTGGATTTACAGGTGCCCGATTCTTCCACCAACCAGTGCTCAATATCCAAGTATACACTGATGATTGGCCATTTTCCTGTACATTTTGACAGCCTGATGTGGTCAGCTAGTGGTACAAATGATTCTGAAAAACAAATAAACTTGTGGCACCTAGAGGCATGATGAAGACGAGAGGAAAACAAAAGCAATTTTCAAGAACAGATTACTACAGATTACTAGTACTAGGCCTTCCACGAATGGAATAGCTACTAAAACACCATAATTATCTTTCAGCCATAAATTTCCCGTATCATGAAAATCAAGTTCTCCTAACATGTGAAAAAACCCTCTAACTAGAGACTTGAAAGTAAAGAAGTCTAGCCCAGCAGTCTTCAAAAATGAAGTAATCTCTCTGTTCCCAAACTTAGCTTCAAAGTTTTTCGTTTCAGATTTTTTTTTATTTAGAGTGTTAGCATCAACACTAAGTTTTATTGTTTCTGGACTTGAAATTTGTTTGTGACCATTTAATGCACAGCAGCCACAGTAGGGATCTGATCAGCAAGTTCATACTGTAGATTCGGTTCTATTTATTATCCAGGTTAGATAGAGAAGAAAGAAAATCATATTTAAGCCAGGAACAGAATTGCATCAAAGACTAGAATGATAACTAACTTTACAATAATGTCAGAGCCCAAATCAGGCAGATGCAGGGTCTGTCACCTACCCAGGTCGGGGAATTGCTATGCACTAAAATCATCAAGTCTAAAGATGGATGCGCTAATTTTTTTTGCAACATGCTTGGACAATCTAAAACTATACTCTTCCATATACCTACAGCAATGCAATTAGTTGCAGTAGCATTTTAAAATGCTCTGGAAGTCATTTCCATCAGAAAATTGCTAATTTCACTAGGACACAAGCTACTTGTTGCTGCTAAGATGCACTTATATAACAATATCATATAGCATTCCAATTCATTTCTTTCAATTGTTTCACATGCTAGCTTTAGAAGACACAGATCATGGCAATCATACGAATGATGTTGGCTACTTCTGTTCAAATAAGGTGCAAATCATTTTACTCATTGAGTTGGCATGTTGTGTAACAAATAAGTGGTATATCATGTGAATTGATGGGGGTAAAAAACACTAAGATAATCATTTAATTATTTCTTCTCCCCATAAGTAAATACTCTTAACTTTCTTCTCTAATCAAACCTCCACTCACTTTCCCATCTCCTATTGAAGGAAACATTTACTATAAGCATACCAATCACACATTAAATCTCTAAGCTGTGCTGAAATGTTTACCACAACCCTTGCTATATCATGTTACAACATTAAATATATTTCCAGGATTTCGATAGACTTTCAATGGATCATTTGGCAGTATTTCACACTGTAAGGATCACACAACGCATTAACCATACTCGAATCTATTGATTAGAATCTCTAACATCACCACCATCACACATGAAGCACCGGTATAATACAGAGGAAACAAGAATGCTAAGCAGAGAATCATAACATCTAAACCACTGGATGTTACCTCAAACAAGTGATCTAGGAAAAAGTGTGAAAAACTTCCTGCAGACACCAACAAGAAGCATTGCTTCCTTGAAAGGGGCACCTGCAAAAATAAAATAAAATAAATCACCAATAGATGACCCAACTGCCAGTAACTTGACAAGGCAAAATCAATATTAGAAATAGATCGGTGAACCAAATGCAATGATTCTTAATGACTACAACAATTTTCCAGACTGCATGGAAACCAAACACCAAAAAGAAAAAAGCTTCAAGACTTCATTTCCTTTTTACCCAAAAAACAACACCAAAGTAACGGTTATTTTACATCCCTACAGATTAACCCCATTAAACCACATTTCAATTGGTCAATTCAGATTATTAATCAAGACTTTTAAACCAAACCCAATTAACACAGCCTTAAACCAAAACAACCCAAATTCCTTAACTAAAGTAACCTTAACAGAAGCTCAAAAATACAACAGTCAATTGTCTTACCCCAGAAACTGAATCAAGAAGCTTCCTTTGAAGCAAAATTTTAGAGACCCAAGAGTACAAAACACACAAAGGAAGACCCAAAATCAAGATATAGTAAAAGGGGTCGTGGATATAGTCAGCTAGTGATGAGCCTAAAAGCTGCAAGGAAGAACCCAGGATGGAGCCTAGCCACTCGGAGAAGGAGCCGATGTCTGGACCAAAAAAGGCGTTGATGGTGTAAATGAGGGTGTGGTGAGGGCTGAACCGGCCGCTGGTCAACGTGGTAAGGGCCAGACCGGAAGTCATGGTGTACATCAAGTGCGGTCCGGGGCCTGGCATTGTTGACTACTGAGCTCTGAGTTCCGACGCTATTCCCTTTTGGTTGGGAGGACGGTATGATTATCAGCTTAGCTAGCCTGCCTGTGAGGTTTTTTTTTTTTTGTTGTTAGCGAGCAGTTAAAACTAACAACAAATTAATGATGTTTTTCGGATAATTAATGATGATGATTCGAAATAGGTAACTGAGTAATATTTCACTCAATGTGAAAAGATGGTTCCAAACTTTTTGTGTCTAGGTATTTTATTTTTATATAAAAAAAAAAAAGAATTATTTTAGTTTTAGTTTTAAACTAATTAATTCCTGCATTACATTGGGATCGAGTAAATATTTTTTTTAATTATTGAAATTGAAATAATTAATAGATTTTACTAGTTTAAAAATAAAATATAATATTTATACGTGCGAAGTTTGATATAATAAAATTCATCAATACATTCTATTATAACAATAGCAACATCGAAGGCTTAACATCTAAAAATATCATTGTTGTTATTGTTAAAATAATAAAAAATATTAAATTATTCCGAGGAGAAAAAACTCAAAAACATTAATAAAGAAAGCAAGAAAAAAAACTATTATTATTGTTATTGTTGTTGTTGCTGCTGCATGAATATTGGAAAAATAAACTCATTAAAAGAATAAAAACCCCAAAAACTTTAACAAAAGAGTAAACAAAATAAAAATGAAAAAAAAATTATTAGCTAAAAAAATCATTTGACGTGAAAATAAAAATAAAAACTAATAAAAAAACCCAAAAGAAAAAACAAAGGAAAACAAATAAGAAATATCAATTTTTAAATGATTATAAACATAAAATAAAATTTAAGAGCAAAATTTTTGAAAAAAAATATTATCTCAGCAAAAGAGAAGATAATAAAAATCAAAAATCAAAACTATATATATATATATAGACAAAAATAGGAGCTATTTAAGAACTATAAAAAATTAAAGAAATTAAAATAAAAAATCAAAAGTATAAGTACCGAAAACAAAATCAAATATATTATCAATTTTAATTAAATAAAAAATTTAAAAACATTGAATAAAATATAACATTTACACATGTAAGGTTTGATATGATAAAACACATTAACACACCCTATTATAACAACAAAAACATCAAAACCTTAACATCTAAAAATATCATTACTATTATCACTAAAATAATAAAAATGATTAAATTATCCGATAAAAAAAATAAAAAACAATGAAAAAAAGAAAGCAAGAAAAAAACTAAAATTATTATTCTTATTGTATTAATAATGGGGAAAAAATTCAATCAAAGAAAAAAATTAATAACTTTAACAAAAAAAAGCAAATGAAAAATGAAAAAAAATATTATAAGAAAAAAAATATTTTGACGTCAAAAGAAAGAAAAAAAGGGAAAAATACAAAAAAAAATATATAAAGGAAGAAAAAAAAAGAGTATAATCAATCAAGTGCACCACAGGCAGGGGGCGAACCCTGCTCTCCTTGTTTTCTAAGGCGATTGTCCACTGAACTACAAGATGATTGCCCACTGAATTACAAGATTTTATTGTTTTCTTACTGTGCAAAAATAATTAAATATTAATTAAAAGGCAAACCAAACAATTCGAACCGATTCGAAAACTAAGCAACACTGTTGTAATCTACAATGATTCTCCTCACATGCTACAGTAATCAAACCATGACCTCTTTTAGTATATAGTATAATTAAAATATTTTTAAATTTTTAAATTATATTGATATGTTGATATAAAAAAATTAAATATTTTAATATATTTCTAAATAAAAACATTTTGAAAAATAATTTCAACTATATTTTTAAACAGTTGTTTCCTTATTTATTTTCCCCATATTAGTATCCTTTCAAAACTTATTTATCTACATTTATTGCTTTGAAACTTGATTTTCTTTTTAATATGGGGTCGTTTTTGAAGAAAAAAATATGTATATTGAATTTGGAAGCTTAAGGATTTATTTTTTCCTAAAGTTTTGGGAGTTTTTTTAAGAGAAAAATATAGACTTTGATGGTTCATTGATAGTATTAGATTGTTGGTTTGACTTATATGATGGGTCAAATAAGATTTTTTTAATATAAAAATATATATACAAGTGTTGCTAAGTTTTTTTCTAGTAAAACAATATATATGGAGATTGATTTAATGCGATCTAATCAATTTGATAGGTCTAAAAACAACTGAAATGACCATTAAAAATATAATTTGACTAAAAAGATTCAAGATGAAATCCTTTTTTTTTTTTTTACTAAGACAAAAATATATTAGATCAACCTTATTTAACTTGGGTTAACCTCTTAAATTCATGACTTGGATCATGAGATCATGATCTCATATAAACAATCAAAACAACTTATAGTTCAATTCTCAAAAACATAATGTTGAATAATAAAATAAAAAAAATTAAAAAAATGATGAAATAAAACCATATGTAACTAGAATTAACTTGACAATTTCACAACTTAGGTCATGAGATTAAGATAATCCTATAAAAAAATAAATGAAATTAAATTATGAAATTTAATTCTTATTCAACTCAATATTTAATGATAAAAAATAAATAAATAAAAAATGACTCGACTCGACTTGAATTAACCCACCAAACTTATAATTTGGATCATGAGATCAAGAAACCTCACAAAAAATGACATGTGACTTAAATTATAAGACTATGATAACTCTATATAAAATAAGTTAAAACAAATAATGATGCACAATTTCCATTCAATCTATTGTTTAAGAATACAATTAAAAGGAAAGGAAACAAATATAAATAGGAACACAATAAAATGACCTCAGCTAATATAGTTTAACCTACAAAACTCATTATCTAGGTCATGTGATTGCGATGATCTAAATCAAAATAAATCATAAAATATAATTTCTAATTGATATAAGATTGAAGGCTAAAATTAAAAAAAAAAATGAGCTAGCTAAGTTAAAAAGTTAAACTCACAACACGAATAACGAGAATAGAATGACCACTTAGAATGTAAAGCACAATAAATCATGAAACTTGATCTTTCATAATTCAATGTTCAATAAAAATAGTATTGCAATGAATTAGTGTTTGTGAGTAATGCACAATAAAAGCATTGTCTCTTTAAAATTTTTTGTTAATGATTTATATTTTTCTTTTTTTGTAATGTCAATTAATTGATTTAGTAATTATTCAATTAGTTAAATTATTGTTGTTTATTTTAATGAAAAACAATTAATTGATATAGTGATTACCTAAATATTTTACTAGATTATTGGCTCATGTTGTGTTATGGGTTGAATTTTTTTTTTTAGTGTAAGAAAATTATTCAAATATTGTTAAATTATTTTATAATATTAAAAGATAATTATAAAACTCAAAATATGATATATATTTTTTTTGGATTTTACGATGGTTTTAATTAATACCTTAAGAAAATATATACCAAGCCAACAAGATTCTAGTTTTAGTCAAAGTAAATTCTTTTCTTTGTCTTAGATTTAGAACTAAACTCATGAAAGGTTCAATGAATAGTGCAACCACATATGGCTAGTATGTTTTTTAATAATCCGCCTCTCATTTCACATCTAGAATTTACAACTAACATAATATAAATATAATTTCATAGTTTTTTAATTCCCATTAAGAAACATAGATAATACAACAAAAATAATTGTTAGATTCCATTTGGGCCAACCTATATTATAGGACTTGACTATTTGTTCAACTTGTCTAATGTTGTCTTTTAGACCCTCAATAAATCAAGTTTTTTTTAGCTATCTTGAGATTGAATTCAATTCTAGGTAAATTTGTAAAGAGTTCAATGACTGAAATGCACCATGGTGTAAAGTTACTACCTCTAAGAAAGTTAGTATTCATGCAACGTCTATATTTCTCATTAATAGTTATCTCTTGTCAACTTGTTATTTTAAAGGTTGTTTGTATTTTTCACCAATGAATATCTCTTGTCCATCTATCTCCTTGAGGGGTGCTAACCTTTCTTATCAATTGCCCATGAATGTTAACCCTTACTACCAATAAAACAACGAGACGCAGCAACCAACTCATTTTATAAGTTACCTGTATAGAAAAATAGTTATTATTTGTCATTACTTCTTTATCCAACAAATAAGCTCACATGATTGAGATGTATAATTGTTCATGCATTGACAAGGCAAATTAAGTTCATAGAAAATAACTTCATATAAGAATAAACATACACTTTTCTACATTCTTCATTCTCTTTCTCACTCCCACACATGATATCCCTCATGTAGTCTACTAACTTAAACAATAGTAAGAACATAGACTGCATAAGAAATATCATGTAGGAAATATGCACCTCCTTACATTGTTTATTCTCTCTCATTATTAATGCCTAAGTTTTTTATGCCAAAGAGGGAGTAAATATATATTTAAATCGATCAATTTCAATGCAAAAGAAAGAAATATATTTCAATAACATCTACATACATTTAGGGGGAGATCAATTATAATGCATATCTAATTATTGAAAATTCAATCTTTTAATACTTACTTAGATCATGTTAAATTGCTTAATGTTACTATATATTGCATTGTAAATGGTAGATGTGTGTGTGTGTGTGTGTAAGTTACATATTAATTATCATCATCACAACATGGAAGATTTTTTACCTTTAGGCTATACATTTATGTTTTATATATTTTGATGATAAAAGTAATATAAAGATTGGACTAATAATAGGTTTGATTGAGAATAATTTTTAAATAGGTTTTATACAAGGAACACATCAACAAGTATTATAGAAATTCAAGAATAAATCAAAATAAAGACTTAGTTTAAGTATTCATTTTTAATGCTAAATATACATTCTTATACTCTACTTGATAGCACAAGTTAAAATGAAATCAAACACTTTATGTTGTGTGTATTTTAAAAGAATTGATAAGATAATTCGAATTTACTCAAGATTAAAACTAATAAATCCAAATTATGTATAAATCAGTTGGCCATTTAGGTACACTAAGTTAATTGTTTGATCGCTTGTTTATTTGTGATGAACACCTCATAATTCTATAAGAATTTATTAACTAATTAACTTAACCAATCTAAATTGTGTAATCCTTTCAATTATCAATAGAATTATAATGATTATAAAGAATTGGTTTTTGATATATATATATATATATATATAGTTTGCCAAATTATAAAATATAAAAGGGAATATATACATATATGTTAAAGTAAAACAACTTCAAAATTATCAATACTTAATCAATACTTATATTTATGTTATCAAATATTATTATCTTGCACAAGAGTATACATTCTCATTCTTACAATAATTAAATACTTTCAAATCCTTTAAGTGTTATCTAGTAAGATATAGATATACTTACTTCTCAATTGTAAAAGACATTTTATTGATAAAGTAATTATATGATAGAAAATTTACATTTATAAACCTTTAATAGTTTAGAAAAACTCTTAACATTGATGATGTATTGTCACTAAAATATCTTAAAAAGTATATATCTTCAAGTGGGAGAAAAATCTTGAATAATCAATATCTTCAAATGATATAAAAAGTTTATTGTGGATTCATCAAGTGATATTTATAATCTTGAACTTGGATTTTTTTAACAAAAACAATATTCAAGATCAATTTAGCATTTAAGATGTGTATGCAGGCTTATCTAAACACGTTAAAAACAAAGTTTACAATTTTTCTCCCTTGTTTATTTATTTAAAGGACTTTAATTATGTTGTTATTTGTTGTCTAATTCAATTGTATTATTTGTATATATATTAATGGAACACCTCATTCACATCTTTTTTAGATATTATTGTTATCTAAATCTTAAAACAACATGATTATGCCTTTATTCTTATTGCAACAACGTTAAGCAATGGTAGCAGTATTATTGTTACACATGGTGACATCATAAAGTAGTAGATTTCGAACTACACATAACCATGCCTAGAACTATTGTGGTTGTTTCCAATGTAGATTAGTTATGTACAAAGCATAGCTAGAGGCACTAGCAATGCTAGTGTTTGTTATAACCACATAAAAACAGTTTTAATTACTATTGTGATAATCGTTTTTCTTGCTTCGAGTGTTATCATCCTTGGAGAGGGGAGACGACATGAAAAAGGAGATTCTTATAATCATAAAATTATTATCATATATTTTTAGAGTCGCTACTTAGTATTATGATTATTAGAAAACCTAATGATCTGCGCGAGTTTGAGTAAGGGGGCTTGATATGCAAGGAAAAGACATATCACCCCCAATGCATCATACCTAAAATAAGTTGTATCGTTGTTTGATTTGTTTTTCTACTTGTACTATCAATTATGGACTTATCCTCTAAATAGGATGTCTAAATGGTTAAAAAATTGATTTGATGGGTAAATGATGCTTAACCAAATAAGCATGCTCATAACAATACAGGATGTATATGTGCAATCGATCCCAAGTAAATCTCTTTAAGAGGATCATATAATTATATTTCACCGTCATTTATTTTTACTAGTGTTAGTGGTAACTCTTGAAAATTTATGGTGGATAGCAATATTCCTTTTTGTATCTAAATACAACCAAATAAAATTTGTTCTAATTAAGTGAGAAATATAATTTGGTGATAGTTGTCAAATATGTTGTTGATTTTTTTTATATAATCCATTAAACTTAATAAAAATATTCTTGGCCAAAGTCTTTAAAAGTTAAAATAGTCTTTAACCTAATTAATTAATGCAGTAACTATCTTGTCTTATGAATTTTCTTTATATTGTGAAATTCATAGGTTGTTCATGAGCATCTTTTTTTAGTAGGACTCTGATCAAGTCAGTTGTCCCATATGAAATGGACAAAATCCCATATAAAAACTTTATAAGCAAGCTTTAAAACATTTAATAGAATAAAAAAGTTCTCTACACATCTAACATAAAATTTTAAGTCTTTATACCATTACAAAGATCTCACTTCACCTAGTTTAGAATCTAACTATATTGTGAAATGAATTAATTTTTTTTTAATGTAAAGAAAATATACCCAGGTGTCATTAATGTGTCTTTTAGTAGGAGAAAAATAAAATTATATATGGATTTATTTAATGTGATTTAGTCAACTTGAAAGGTCCAAAAACAATCCGAATGACAAAAAAAAAAATAGTTTAACTTGAAAAAATTAAGACAATACTTTTTAAAAATATTGAAATGACATGTTAGATTGACTCGGATAAACTCGGGTTAACTTGTCAAATATTCTAGCTAGATCATGAGACCTTGATAACCCTATAGAAAACAAATATTATTTTTAATATAATTCTCAATTAATCCAATATTGAAAAATAAAATAAAAAAACAAATATAATGACTCGAGTGGGTTATCTTATAAAACCCGAGTGAGGAGATTGAGATAACTTGATATAAAGTAAATAAAAAATATTTTAAAGTTCAATTCTTAATTAAGATAATATTAAAGGATAAAATAAAAACAAACTTTAATTAAAAAAAAGAAGAAGGAAAAAACTGAGTTAAGTTGGCTAACTCGCAAAACTCTTAACTCGGATTATAATACCATGATAACCTTATAGAAATCAATCAATCAATAATTATTATTATGAAATTTAATCCTAAATCAATCCAATGTTAAAAGATGAATTTGATATATTAAAAAAACTCGTGTCAACACGCTAACCCATAAAACCAACGACACGGATCATGATATTATGATAATTATATTAAAAAAAATTATGAAGTTTAACACCTAATAAACCTAATGTTGGAGGATGGGATTAAAATAAAATAAAAAATAAACTAAAAACAACAGTTCTCAATTTTTTATTTTTTCAAGGACCAAATTGTAAAATATTTTTTTTTTTTTGGATTTAAGGAAACTTCATCCTCCATTAGAATACCTTGGTATTTCACTGTTCATTGTCACGATAAAATATCATTGATTTTCAGTATATTTTAATACTATATTATTTAATAATACTAATCAAACAGAGATACATCATCTTATTAAAAAAGAATTAAATACAAAACTCGAGCTTGAAATCTCTGCGAAATAGGTTCTCTCTATCTCGGAAACCACCCTTTGGGCCTGGATATTCATGAATCGTGTCAGAGCAGATCTGCCTTGGATGGGCCTTTCCTGGGCCTTGGAGCTATAGCCTGCTGTTAATGGGTCTCACGGTAAGGATAAGGATCTGCATTTATAGGCTTACGGGAAACGCAGCATTCCATTTAATGGGAACAAGGGAATAAAAAAATAAAAAACAAATCTTAGAAATGCTGTGGGACCCATGGGTTTCTTCTTTTTCGCTTTTAAAGGGTAAGGACTGAAGACCATCGGCTCTCCCCCACACGCCTTCAAAATTCTGACGACACCCCGCCATGAAACACGCTTACCGGGTAAGGCGGGCCCCATACTTTTTTCGTGATGTAAATGAAAGAAGATGCGTTCATTTTTATTATTTTTTTTAAAATAAAATTATTAAAATCTTTTTTTCTAACCCTCACTTGCCATGGTGAGGGAGTCCATTTGGATCTTTTTAATGCTTTATAAGTTAAAAAAACAATTACCATTTGAATTAAAATAATTATTCAATATCATTGGTTCAAAATAAAAATAAAATTTATGTCTCGATTGAAAAAAAAAAGTAAAATCTATAAAAAAAAATAGAAAAAAAAAAGTATTTTCTCTCGTAGGAAATAAACTTTATCAAAAGTTGTATTTTTTAGATTGCCTCCAATATTTTTTTTTTTACACGGGAAAATCCTGTCACTCATAAATTATATTTTATATAAGTAGATGAACAAAAAAAATTCTAATTATCTCAAATTCTTATAAAAAATATATATCTGAATTTAAACTCGAGATCTACTATATAAATTATAAGCAGTTTATAATCATCCAATATCTCCAGGGTATGATTGACTCCAACATGTCTACACATTAACTCCACCTTGTCGAAAATCTAAAATAATATTTCTGTAGAATGTTTCAACGGATAAGATTTAAATTTGGGATTCACCAATATCTTATAGTTTATGATGATTTATTTTATTTCCGAGAACTAGTAGTGCAGGCAAAACAAATTTTGAGAAATTAAAAAAAAAAAAAAACAATTCCACCTATGATATTTCCTGGAAACTTTATAGTACACGTATTATGGGGTGTTTGGGAGTGTGGTTGCTGTTGCTTTTTAAAGTGTTTTTTATTTAGAAATATATCAAAATGATATTTTTTTATTTTTTTTAAATTATTTTTGACATCAGCACATCAAAATGATATAAAAACACAAAAAAAATTCATTTCCAATGGAAAAAAAAAGAATTTCGGCCAAATGCCGACACTTAAAATAGAGAAACACCCGTTTCCATATATATTAATAAATATATTTACCACAGAGAATTTAGCTATAATTTATTACTACAATAAATAAATAAAATTAATGATCAATAAAATTAATTAATTATAACAACAGGATAAACCCTAGGGCAGAACAACCTTCACGCTGCCTCTTCCAAATCTGATTAAATCCCTTTGTGGGAATTTGTCTCCACAGCTTGCATTCCGAGTCCCAGTCAAGACGCTAAGTTATTATATATGCTGGGGGTAGGTTGGCCAGCCTTTCAAGAAAAATAAGGTAATTATTAAATAAAATAAGTTGACCATACGTTGTAAAACAAAAATACTTTCTTTTTAATTTATTTATTTCTCACGTTCAAAAGTTTTCAATTAATTTCTCATTTTAAATATATCTACATAAAAAAAAAAAAGTCAACCTAGACAACGTGATCAAGACTTTTTTTTAATAAAATATATTTTCTCGGATAATCTTCTTGAATCTAGATTTTTAAACTTCTAAAAAGTTTGAATGTAAATAATATATGTCATCGGCTGTTTCAAAATTTTATAAGGAATGCACATTATAATTTGAAATCAAGATTTGCTATACAGATTTCAAGCTCTCTGTCATCGTAACATGTGATTTGCTATATAGATTTCAAGCTCTCTGTCATCGTAACATGTTTTTTAGAAACCTCGTGAATACATCTTTTTCATTTTGAACATTATTATATTCACTCCTATCCAAACATCAAACATTTTAAAAATTGAAAGAATCAAGTTATACAAATATATTATCGAACCCTAGAAATAGCTAATATGTTAGACATTGATTGCAAGGCTTGTGTGTGTACAAGCATATACAATTTTGTACATTATTTACCGGGGAAAAAGAGTTTTCATGCTCATGAAATTATAAAATTCTCTAGATTTTAAATCATTATATTTCATATAATTATTTTTTAAATCATGTGAAATCATTGATACTATTATGATTACTAAAAAATATCTAAAATATCCTATAAATATCACACTAGATGCCTTACTAAACAATTATTTTTTAAAAATAAAAAATGATAATCATTCACTGTTACGTCCTATTTAGTATTACATTTCAAAAATAATTTTGAAAAAAATAATTTTTTTATATTTTTTACTTTAAAATTATTGTTATTATATGTTTTTAGATTATTTCAATGTACTGGCATCAAAAAAAAAATTTAAATAAAAAAATTATTTTAAGATATTTTTAAATGAAAAATGTACATACACGCGAAGCACAAAACGAAAATAACCAGTCTACAGTGTTTATGCTCAGTAGCTATAGTACCCGGCTGAGCTGTTTTAGTATGTAGGATAATAATATCTTTATTTTCGACATGCATATTCAACGGCCACGGTGGTCACAGGGACGTCGGTAAGATATTTTTAAATGAAAAATAATTTTTATCATATTCTCAAAAAATCATATTTAAAAAAAAATACAAAAAGACATGATGAGACTCATGTCTTAGACTTGTTGCATGAGCAAAACAAGCATGATTAATTTAATAATATAATTATTAAAAAAACATGTAATGATATTAAATCAATTGAACTAAATAAAAAAAAATAATTATTTACACAAAATAAGTTTATCAATTTTATAAACAAATGATTACCTTGTAGATATTTTAAAAAGCTCTATAATCTTACATAGCACGTGCTGAAGAATATGCTTTTCAGTGGAATGGGCATTTAATTTTAATTAATGCCTGAATTGATATAAAAATATCCCTCTATGCCAGCAAAGGTTGGTAAGAGTGATGAAAGAGGGTATTGTTGTAATTTAGCAAGAAAATGTCCGTACGAGGCTGTGGGGATTTTAAAAAGAGGATAAGACGAGGAAAATGGAAGGAGTCTGGCGAAAGTGCATTCGAAAGGATCCTTGTCCCCTACATTTTATCCGCATCGTTCCCCGCATTTCCATGAAGGACCTGTTGTTGCTCATTATTACAGCTCTGCCATCCTAATCCATAGCGCATGACGTTGCACCTTGCAAATCCTACATGTCGGTAACAATTATTTTTAGAAATGTAATTTGCTGAAAAATATAACATTTGTTTTTTTTTTCAAATTTATTTTTAAAAACATCAAAACAAAATAAAAATATTAAAAATATAATTTAAAAAAAAAAACAGAATAATAAATAAACTCATAATTCTCTATACTATTTATTTTCAGTGACTTCTTGGAGTTTTTTCATTAATTTTTTTTATTGTTGAAGAAAAAAAAAACAAGAATAAGCTTCAAGATCCTTTAATGAATCTAACAAATTAAATGATTGTTCGGAAATGTGATTGAAGTTGTTTTTGAAGGTGTTTTTTGTTCAGAAATATATTAAAATGATAATTTTTTTTTATTTTTTAAATATTATTTTTATCAGTACATGAAATGATTTAAAAATATTAAAAAAATAATTTAATATAAAAAATAAAAATAAAAAATCAATTCCGAAACGAACTCCCAAGCACCTCCAGAACTCCATCATCATCTAACCAAATACAGAGAACAATATTTAGGATATATTATATTACATGAAACTAGTGAGAAACACGTAAGTATCGGTTTGTTTCTGCGTTTTAAAATTATTTAAAAATAAAAAAATTAAAATTTTATTTATTTTCCTCGGGGACTTGAATTGATCATTGTTAAGAGAAGGGTAGTGAGAGTAGAAAAGGAGGGGTGATTTGGTCAAAACGCGGCTGTAATAAATGGGGGGAGGCTGTCCGGAAGATGGATGCCAGATGGGAAAATGGCGAGGTCGAGCAGCCGCGTGCAATGTCGGAACGCTCACATTCTCTCTGTACCCTGTCCCTGTCAATCCTTATTTATCTAAATGGAAAAAAACAAGGGCGTTAAGAGTGCGGGTCTGGCTTCTTCCCTTATTTGAACTACAGCTGAGGTGTTTTTAATTTAAATTAAAATATATTAATATTTTTAAATTAGTTTTATATACCGATATAAAAAATAAAAATATATATTATTTTGAATATTTTTTGAATAATAAATATTTTTAAAAATAATTTCAACTAGACTCTTAAATGATTTTTGTGCTCAGACGGATCTACAATCCTCGAGAGAGTAGAGAGATACTATTTATTTTGGTTGGGGAGCATATTTAATCTCAAGGCAATAAATTAATATTTAGGTAAGGTTAGAAGGTTTTGAGTATTTAGATGAGAATCTACCACCTATAAAGATTATATAAAAAATCACACCAAACTTATTTATAGACTAGTAGAATAAAATTAAGCTTGACATAAAAAAAAACTTCAATTCTCGAATTTGATTTTTAGATTTTGCTATGTGATTTTCTATGTCTATAAGTCCCGGCTCGCTATAATCTATTGTGTTATGAAATTTTTTTTTTTGATGCAATAAAATATTATTTTTCAGAAAATATATTTTATGGGTTTAACTGAGTGAGTAAAACCTTAATTGTCCCATGTTTTTACTAGAAATACACGTTCTGATTTGAATTAAAAATATGTTACGTAGAATATAAAAACTCTGCCATCATGACACGTCTCTTTAAGACGAGAGATGGAAGGAAGATCCTAAAAATAGCATAAAATATAAAATTAATAGAAAAAAAAAACATTTTTGGATAGAACCGAGAAATTCACAAGTATCCGAATTATTAATCGTCCTTGTGTCGGATGGCTGTGCTCGTATTTTAAGTAGCTAAAGGTTGAAGGAGTTCATGGCGCCAAGTCAACGTAAATCCTTAGGCAGGTAAGTTACATTTATATAAAGACTAGGCTACACTCATTGCTGTGGGATAATGTTCTTTATTCAATAATGAAGACTAGCTTTTGGTAAGTTACCTAAAGACTTAGGTCATAGGCAATATAAATTATTTATTATTTATATATATATAATTTCAGATATTTTCAATGTCTATCTCAATGACCTAACTTTTAAAATAACAATTCACCACTTCTTACCTCGCCACCGGCGAAGGGGGAATAAATTTATGTGGCACTTGCTAAAAATAATTCATATTAGATCCCAGGTTTGAGATAATTTTTTGATATGAGAAAATTCTATTTTTTTGAGAAAATATATTTTATAGATCTAGATGATTGAATAAAATCTTAGTTATTCAAGATACTCACAAGAGATGCGTGTCGTGGCTTAAACTCGAGATTTACTGTGCAGATCATAAACTATCTGCTGTTACGCCACACCCATTAAAGACTTTTCATGTTTGAGATATTATCATCTAATAAATAAAAAAGAGATTGAATGTCTTCTAGCCAAAATAAAAACTCTCATAAATCATCTTATTTTAGAAATATAGAAGTGAGGAATATGTAATATATCTTACAATGTTTTTTGGTGAGTGAAAAAATAGCATAAACATTCTGAATTTCAATGGTTTTTTTTAGTTATATTCAAATCCCAATTTAAAACTCAAAATTATTATAGTATTTATGTTAAAGAAAGAATGAGTTACATATTGTATAAAAGATTTTTTTTTTTAAATTGTAACAACAAAAATTCTAATAAATGATCTTATTTAATATCAGTGAACTAGCTATTGTGAAACAAGTTAAAAAATAATAATTTAATTTCAATTCCCAAATGAGTGTTTCAATGATAAGAATACCAATTAAATTTCTTTTGAAAAAAAATATTTTTTTTATTTTTTATTTTAAATTAAATTTTTCTAGTGTTTTTATATTATTAATATGCTAATATTAGAAATAATTTTTAAAAATAATTTCTTAGAAAGAATACACTCCAAATAACCCTAAAAAAGGAGGAGGAGGAGGGTGAGGGTGAGGGTGAGGGTGAGGGTGGTAAGAAAAAAACATGAAAAACAAGGGCAAGAGAGCAAAGACAAGCACAGCGGACTATAACGTAAGAGAAACCAGAGTCGCCATCAAAGAGTGGGGCATAAGAACAGAGGCTCTTTCTTATCCAATAAAAAAATAAAATTCATCCAACCCTATCCACTCCACCCCCATCCATGTTTCTTTACTTTAAATGTCTACGTTTCAATCCATTTCAGTTTCCTTTGTTGAATCGACAGACACCAAACACCCTCACCATACATACATACATACATACATACATACATACATACATAGAGTGTGTGTGTATAACTGTATATATATATATATATAAAGCTTCCATCTTTTTTTAATAAATATATTTTTTCTCCATTTCTATTCGCTTACTGCAGAACTTTCTATTTTTTGTTAGCTTCGTCGGTTTCATAGCAATAAATAACTCTTCTCTAAAAATCTCACCAGTTTAGAACCTAACACCCGCTCCGCTTTCTGTATCAACTTCTTAACATCCTTGTGCTGTAAATGCCCTGTCAATATTCTCTCTCTCACAACATTTACTTCATTTCTTGTGAGTAAACACCTCACATTATCCATATGTTTCTGGGTGTCTTTTGTTTTTGATCCTTAACTTTTGTTGCTTGCTTTCAAAGTTTGAAAGAAATGATGGGTTCTGTTAGGTTTAGAGTTTTTTTTTTAGGGTTTTCTTTACTGTATTGAATTGCTTCTTTGGATTTTACTTTAGTGTGTGTATTGTGTTGTTTCACAGCAACTAAGTCTTTGATGCTGTTGATTTGGTGGCAGGGTAACTCCTGGTTCTTGGTGATGGCAGAAAGCTCTTTTTGTTGAATCAGTTTCCTCGCTTCCAGGTAACTTCTGCCCCTTTTAGATTATGATTTTAAATGGGAACTGTGAGATCCATAGGTTGTGATATGGCTTTGAACTCTTTCTAAATATAACAGTTATTCTTTCCCCAAAACTATGATCACCCCTCTACTTTTCCAGGTCTTTATTATAGGCTTTACTCTTATGTTTAACATTTCATGACTTTGTTTTTTCAAGAGAGGCCAATGTTCTTATTGTATCCAAATCTTTTCTAAAACCCTTTTTTATTTATTGTCTCTCTTCGTCTCCGGGTGTTTCAGGTTACTTTTTTTTTCTCTAGATTGTCTCCACTCTTCTCTGCTTTGATGTTACCTGTATGGTGTAAGGGCATTTTGAGTTCTCAAGTTCTTACAAGTTGAAACTATTGATAGGGCATAAGGCATTATTTCAAACTGTGTATGCAGGCCACTATTTATGATTACTACTGTTATCATAAAGTCTCCTCTATTACCATTTTTCAGTATTTCCAATAAAAGAATGGTGAAATTTCAGGACAAGAGATATTTAAATAGTGTATGCCTGTGTATTTGAAGTCAAGTTGGGGTCCTTGAAGGCAAAATCCTTTTTAGCTGCTGCTGATAGTGTCCAGCTGTAGAATCTGGAAAATAAAGTAACATATATCAATTAATTGCAGCTAGAATTGTGTTTCTTATTTCATTTCTTATTTTCATTTATTTCAAAGTATTTCACCAAGAAGGTATTGCCATGAATAGCCGAGTGTAATCTTATACTTCAAATTATTGATGCTTGTATAAATTAATGCTACTGACAGATCATGGTCTTTAGTAGTCATTTTTTTTTTTTTTTAAATAATCAGAATATCTAAAATTACTGAACACACATTTGTTCCACAAATCAAGTGCTTCCACGTTTCCATTCTTCTTTCTGGTTTTATTTGTTGTCTTGTGCGGAGATTTTGATGCAAGAGCAAATTAGGATGGATTTATTTAGCCAACCCAACTCATAAAAATGTAATCCCAGTCAGTGATTTTGATTTGGAGGACAGATTCTGTGGCTTAATTGTTTTTCTGGAACTGAGTATTGCAAGGCGTGTATAAGAAGACTATATTGCATTCATACAACTCACCATGATATCCTTTTCATTTGAAAATGTAGTCCTTCTCACTTCATCAGAGTCATAAATTTGTGTCCAACCATGAATTCATATGAAACAATTCCCTTGAGTTGCATAAGGAATAACAAAGATCTAGGAAGAAGAATCTGTTGCCTGCATTTGTCCTAGTGAATCTAGGTACATATATGAATCATTTGGCTGTGTTAATGATTTTTCAATATGCATCGCTAGATAACTTGTTCATTTCCTCTGATCTGTAGATTAAAACATGATAAATTTATTCACTTGTTGCCTACACTTTAAATCTCCGTTATCGGGTTGGAATGTATGGCCTTACTCCTTTTTTGTGAGTGTAATCAACCAGTAGGTCACCATTTTCTGGTGACTGACCCTCTGGATGTTTTCTAATTTATTTCATATATTTGTCAGATAACATCTTTGCATTCATTTGCGGACTCATGAGCAGAAATGAAAACTTTAATAAGACTAGATAGACTTTAGTAATTGCAATTTCACTTTCTTTTTAGTATATGGTTAAATTGGGCCAATGATGGACAAACATATAAAATGAAGCAGTTTCTCTGTGATAACTCCATTCCCCTTTCAAGTGCACACGCAAAAACTCACTATCGCTTTTTATGATGATACACATTTTTGTTTGTTTGTTCACTATTTCATCTTAATAATGATCTTTTAGCTCTAATTGACTATTTAATCATCTGATTATAAGTGTTTATTCTCCATTAAAATTTTCAAGGACCTTGGCCAACATAAAAGAATCAAAGGATATTTCTTGGGACATTGAATAAGGTATCACTCTGATATGAACATAAGTGTTTATTCTCATTTAAAATTTTCAAGCACCTTGGCCAGCATAAAAGAATCAAAGGATATTTCTTGGGACACTGAATATGGTATCACAATGATCTGAACAAACACGATCTTGAAAGTGTGCTATGAGTGTTGTATGTATTTTCTGGAAATCATTATGCCTTCCTTTATTGTGTTCAAATTAATAGTGCCTACATATTATGCATGGTGCTCATAAGATGTTCGAAGGAGCTGGATATGTCTTCTGACTTCACAACACTCCAAGCCTTTGCTTTTTATTTTGAACTCGTAATATTTGTAAGATCCATTGCAATTGGCGAACCTGCATTGCTGGCGACTACACATAGTATTTGTGCATATATAGGGCAGCAGAATTAAATGATTTTTGGTCTAAAGATTTATATTTTTATTCCCATTCTATATTTCTATTTGATTCAAAGCTGAACATGGTTCATCACATCACAAGGTAGTTAAACATGTTTTCTGCCTTTTCCTGCAGGTCTTTAGTTCTCTAATATTTGTATCACTCCTTCAATATCTTTTTGGTAGGAAGGTGTTGATTTTGCATTATCTCCTTTCTTCTAACTCCGTAGCCAAAATCAAGAATACTACAATTTGACAACAATGGTATCGAGATCTTGCATCAGTTTATTGGACTTGGCATCTGGGAACATGATGGGTTTCAGTCACTCTCCTAGAGCTCTTCCTAGGATAATGACTGTTCCAGGAATAATTTCTGACTTAGATGGAGATGAAACTAATGATGGCAATATTGATACTTCATCAACTGTAACCTTGTCAAGAAAGATTATAGTGTCAAATTTTCTCCCTCTGAATGCCCAGAAGGATTTAAAATCTGGCAAATGGTCATTCAGTTTTGATGAGGACTCACTTCTGTTACAAATGAAAGATGGCTTCACAAAAAATACCGAGGTTGTTTATGTGGGATCTCTAAGGGTTGATGTCGATACTAGCGAGCAAGAAGAAGTTTCTCAACAATTGCTGGAGGAATTTAACTGTGTACCCACATTTATTCCTCCTGAAATTTATAAAAAATTTTACCATGGTTTTTGTAAGCATCATCTGTGGCCCCTTTTCCATTACATGCTTCCTATGTGTCCAGATCATGGCAATCGCTTTGATAGATTGCTGTGGCAGTCATATGTCTCTACGAATAAAATATTTGCAGATAAAGTCATGGAAGTGATTAATCCAGAAGAAGATTATGTCTGGGTCCATGATTATCACCTAATGGTTCTTCCTACTTTTTTGAGGAAGCGTTTCCATCGAATTAAGCTTGGTTTCTTCCTGCATAGCCCGTTCCCCTCGTCAGAAATTTACCGGAATCTGCCTGTTAGAGATGAAATTCTGAAAGCATTGCTGAATGCAGATTTGATTGGTTTTCATACATTTGATTATGCTCGCCATTTTCTATCTTGTTGCAGCCGGATGTTGGGCCTAGATTACGAATCCAAACGTGGTCATATAGGTCTGGAGTATTTTGGTCGCACAGTGTACATCAAAATTTTGCCTGTGGGGATTCATACAGGTCGAGTTGAATCTGCTCTAAATCATCCCTCTTCTTCCATCAAGGTCAAAGAAATCCAAAAACAGTTCAAGGGGAAAAGGCTTGTTGTTGGAGTCGATGATATGGATGTATTCAAGGGCATTAGTCTGAAATTACTAGCTATGGAGCATCTTTTGCAGCAGAATTCAGAGTTGCGGGGAAAACTAGTCTTGGTTCAAATTGTTAATCCTGTTAGGAGCTCAGGGAAAGCTGTGCAAGAAGCAAAAATGGAGACATATACAATTACCAAAAGGATAAATGATACTTTTGGTTTTCCAGGCTATGAACCAGTTGTCCTGATTGATCGTCATGTCCCCTTTTGTGAGAAAACTGCCTACTATGCATTGGCTGAATGCTGCATTGTAAATGCAGTGAGAGATGGGATGAACCTGATCCCATACAAGTACATTGTGTGCAGGCAGGGTACACCGAAGATAGACGAAGCCTTAGGAGTTGCCCCTGGGTCGCGTCATACAAGTGCACTTGTTGTATCAGAGTTTACTGGTTGCTCACCATCATTAAGTGGAGCGATAAGAGTGAACCCATGGGACATTGAAGCTGTTTCCAACGCAATGAATGTGGCCATCAACATGCCTGATTTAGAGAAGCAGTTGCGGCATGAAAAGCACTATCGCTATGTTAGCTCTCATGATATAGCTTACTGGGCCCGCAGTTTCATGCAGGATTTGACGCGAGCATGCAAATATCATTATAGTAAACGTTGCTGGGGCATTGGATTTGGTCTGAATTTCAGAATCTTGTCACTCTCTCCTAGCTTTAGGAAGCTTTCCAATGATTACATCATCACTGCATACAAGAGAACTTCTAAAAGGGCAATATTCTTGGACTATGATGGAACAGTGGTGGCTCAAACTTCCATTCATAAAACCCCCAGTCCTGAAGTCATCTCTGTTCTAAACAGTCTTTGTTCTGATCCCAGGAACAATGTGTTTATAGTTAGTGGCAGAGGAAAAAAGTCTCTGAGTGATTGGTTTGCTCAATGTGAAAATCTGGGTATAGCAGCTGAACATGGATACTTCTTGAGGTATGCTAATAGGTATTAAATATTGAATTTCTAGCTTAATATTTTCGCTAGCAAGATATTGTTTGTCTACTAAATGGAACTCATAAGGTTCAAACACAGCGCTCATTTAAGTAAAAATTAACTTCTCCATTGATGAGGTCATTGCAATCGTGAATGAAGCTAGTGGTTTTCAACTAATTTCATTGTGTAGTATAAATTCTGTTTTTTAAGGGGTTACGTTTTCTCCTTGTAGGTGGATTGGGATGTCTGATTGGGAAACGAGATCCTTGGCTGCTGATTTTGATTGGAAAAACATTGCGAAACCTGTCATGAAATTGTATACAGAGGCCACTGATGGTTCCTATATAGAGACTAAGGAGAGTGCCCTGGTATGGCACCACCAAGATGCTGATCCAACTTTTGGATCTTGCCAGGCTAAGGAACTGTTGAATCATCTGGAAAATGTCCTTGCAAATGATCCAGTGGTTGTTAAGAGGGGGCAGAATATTGTTGAAGTAAAACCACAGGTATGCAGGCTTATTTTTCCAGGCTTGTTCCGAAGTTCGTTTTATTTTTTGTGTTTGAAATTGGTCTAACATTGAACTTAAAAATGCGCAGGGCGTAACTAAAGGGTATGTTACAGAGAAGGTTCTTTCCTTGATGATTGCTAATGGGAAACCCCCAGATTTTGTGTTGTGCATTGGGGATGACAGATCTGATGAAGACATGTTTGAAAGTGTGTCAAACACAGCTTATGGTTCGTCACTCCCTTCAGCTCCAGCGATTTTTGCATGCACTGTCGGTCAAAAGCCAAGCAAAGCTAGATACTATCTAGATGATACTGTTGATGTATTAGCCTTGCTTCAATTCTTGTCTGATGCTTCAAATTCAAAGTCAAGTAGCACAGAAACACAAGTTTCTTTCGATAATGTTGTCTGGAGGGAACTGTGATTCTTCCCTTTCTACGCAATGAAATGACTCTGGTTGAACAAGCACGCTGGTGTCAATATAGTTTGGTGCAAGAAAGATGCTTGTTGGGATGAAGGTTTCTCCTGCTTCTGGTTTCTGATATTAACTTATTCGTTGCATGCTCCAGGGTTGGGCTTTGCGAAATGCAAGATGGGATGATGAAGAATTTGTGGCCTCAATCAAACATGAATCGTACATTTATCTTTCTTTTTTGTTGCTCCTCCAAATTTCAGGAAAATGAGGGCTAGTGCATGTATTTTTTCTGGTTTGGAGGGGGAATAGATATTAGATACAGTTTAGCTCACAGGTTCAGATGTTTATCATCATAGGGAGTGCTTACCGACGAAAGAAAAAACTCAGTTTTTTGTATAGATCAGGCTTTTGCTTATATACAAGAAAGGAATTGTTTAGGCCCCGACTCTTTTCTTATCTCATCTTGTTTTGAGCAATGGAAGTTGATTGGAACTCTATTCTATAATCTTTCGGCATGTTTGAATTATTAAACTCGAATGAAATGAAATGGATATAATATAATACATTGCATGGCAAAATAAATAATGTTTAATTAATTATTTTTATTCACTTACTCTTCAGTATTCGTTTCGAAATATTACTATATATATAAACCATGTCGTATTTTTACTGTGTGAATCTACAATACCATTTACTATTAATATATGTTTCCGTTAATAATGATTGATATGCTGAGATAGTCGAGTTGGTCCCTGTAACGCCATATTAGGGCTATTCTTCGAAGAGGGCGTGGGTCCGAATGACCCTCTCGGAGTATTTTTATTTTGACCGAAACTTCCTATTTTTATATATTGTAGAGAACTATGAGTGAAATGTTGAGGTAGCCGTGGTCTACAACACGCGCCTTTAAGGAAGAGGGAGCGGGTTCGAATCCCACTTAAAACGTATTATTTTCGTTTCTGGCTTTTTTTTCTTTTTCATTATGTTTTTTTTCGAATTATTTTGTTTTCATTTTTTTCAGGGATTTTTTTTTTTTACTTTCTGGTTATATTTTTTTTATTTTTTTCCCACTTATATATATATATATGTGTGTGTGTGTGTGTGTGTGTTTTTATAATTGAGATGTCCGGATTAACTTAAGCGCATCATAATTAATCATCGAATTCATTTTTTTATAGTTTTTTTTCCTCATCATGTTTTTTTTTTCTTTTTTTTTTCCATGAAGTATTTTTTATTTTTCTTGGAAATGTGATTGATTTTTTTCAAAAAAAATTGTTTTCAAATATATTAAAATGATAATTTTTTTTTAATATCAACACATGAAAATAATCTAAAAACATTAAAAAATACAATGTTTGGACAATTTTTGTTTTTTGTCCGTATTTATACATTTATGCTTTTAGATTATTTTTTTAATTCATTTTTTATCAGAGTTTTATTTTTATCAGGTTCTGTTCTGAAATTTTAATTTATGTTAGTGATAATTTTAAAATTAATATTGCTCTTTTTTTTCCCCTTGCTTTTTTTTGTGTGTGTTTTATGTTATTTTATCTGTTTTCAGATCAAATTATTTTATGATTTTATTTTTTGCACAACAATAATGATAATTATGTGATTATTTTTTATTTTTTTTCTTAAAATGTTTTTATTTTTTGAAGTAATTTAATTATTTTAATTATTTGAGCTGTAATGTTGATAATAATTTTAACTATTATAATAATGAAAATGGTGATAACGTAGGGATAAATTTTAATTTATGTTTTCATCCTTTTATAGATAGAAAGCTAACTAATTATTTTTTATTTGATTATTGCAGGTCTTCTCACAATTTATATTTTATTTTTAAATGGGATTTAAATTAAATTATAAAATAAATTAATTTTAATATAATGAATTTAATAATTCAAATATCCGAATCTTCTTGTTTTTTTTAATGATGATGATAATTTTATGTTGGTTATTTCGTTAAAACCTACTAAACAGATAAATTTCTATCAATTTAATATTCATATATTTTATAAAAAACTTGTATTTCATAATAATTCTACATAAATTTATTATTTTAACTAAATTTATATTAAAACAAAAAAAATTACAACTAATATTTATTTACATTAAAAAAATATGATGCCACGGGCAACTCGTCCCGGGGGCATAACGTCTGCATGGTGTGTGGCATTTGTCGATTTATGCCAGTCTATATGCGTGGTGTGTGGCATGCCAAAGATTTTGCTTTGCAATTTGATCGATGTATCCCAGGGTTTGAAATTGCGATCTCAAAAATGTTTTTAATATCTAAAATAATATTAATAAAATAAAAAATATTATTTTAATATATTTTTAAATAAAAAATATTTTTAGAAACAATTATACTAAAATTTCCATGCAGGCAAACTTTCCAACGACAAAACATTAAAGGGCCATCAGGGAACTTTTTGCGATCAGGGACCATCCCGTCCTCAGCAAAACATTAGAAAGGGCCCATTGACCATACTTCTCAGTTCAACCTTAAAGTCAAGCTACTTCGCCTAGAAGGGAAGTTCCCTTGAGAACTAGAAGCATTATAACGAAATCCTAAGACAAGCAACCTCAGTCCTCGGAAGATCGAAGGAGGTAGTGAAAATATGGCTTCTTGTCGTTACACTGTCTTTGCACTAGTCGTCCTGTCCAGTTACTTCCTTGCACAGGTATATTCAAAACCCTACTTTTAATAACCCTAAAATGTTTTGCTTGGTCTGTTATTAAAGAGAAGCAGTGGAACTAAGAAGATTCCATCCACTTTGCGACTGTGATTTATGCAGTTTGAAGCATCAAGCAAGCTCAAGTCATCGCCATTTGAGTCAGCACTTGACAAGCTGCAGAATCAAATCGGGTAACTTTCCCTTTTTTCCTTTCTCTACCATAAAACTGTACTTTTGTCGCCCGGGAAATCAAATGTTAAAATGGGTTCTTTAAATTAAGTATATATGCTATTATATTATACATAAAAGATAAGAGTTAGAAAAAAAGGGCATAGTCTGTGATAAATTTAGAACCATTAGGTACAGTTGTTGTAAAGTCTCATTTTTTTCCTATTGATTCAGTGTCTTTTATTTCCTGATGGACCATAAAGAAGTGTCATCGTTGTGCTTCTTCATTTTGCAGCTACACTTTCAAGAACATTGGTTATCTTCGCCGAGCGATGACACACTCGTCATTCTCTCTGGAGAACAATAAGGCATTGAGTATTCTGGGATCAAATGTGATGGACACATCTGTCTCTATGTATTACCTTGGAAAGGACATTGAAATATCCTCGAAAGACCTCAACCAACGGATATCAGACAACTCTAAAGGGGACACTTCGTGTACTGTTGATGGGATGAGATTGGGGTTGCATAAGGTAGTCAGGGTTTCTCCCAAGACTAATTCAACTGCTCCCACAGTGGTCTGCAATGCTTTCAGGGCGTTATTTGGGGCTATTGCTATGGATACCAAGAAAGTTGACGATGCTGGCTCTGTGTTTCGGAAGGTTCACGGCAGTGAGGTTGGAAGAGCGATGGTTATGTGAGCGGGCATTCTGTTTTCCCTGTTCATAGAACATGTGTGCTAAAATAAGTAGTGGTATTTGTCTAGGTATAGGGGATTCGCTTCAATGCAAGAACTGTGTTAGCGAGTTGCTTATGGTGTTCTATATCTGTTTGACTATTAAAATAGTTATGCAACTAAGATTTGGGTGCCTTGATCCTGAATTTGATAAGTAAATGCATGGTTATGCCGGAGAAGTAATGTTTATATGTCCCTTTTATTTAGTTTTTCTTCCTCACTCATGAGACGTTGTGCATGCTTTGGCAAATCCTTGCCGGGCTATGTTTATTTGACGGGAGTTGGGAATCTCTGCAACATTTTGCCTTGTGAGTGTGAAAATGTACTTTTTAACCAGCAGAGGTGTCGATGGTCGTGCCCGCTTGTTTTCTGAATTTCACGAACAGATTAGCATGTCTTATCATGGATCCTGACTTGCTCGCAGAACCATTTTTAGTTGTTTACCTAATTGACGGGCTTCTTGCTAATCCATGGAGGCAATCCCAATCAGGGACTAGCCAGAGCTTTCCAGGAAAAAACACTAACTTGGCTAGTGTGATTGAGTTATTTGTGTCATCTACAAATTCGAATGCGACACAAAACTTCTTTCTAATCCATGGAGGTAATCCCAGTTAGTTATTCGTGTATCCATCTCGACAGAACCCTGTACAAAAGCATAAGACAAGATTGGTTCGGTGTTCTGCTCCAAACCCTACCCAGTTTTCTGTCCTGTTAGTGATTTTTAGTAGATTTGATTACTAGGCAATGTATCTGAGCTTAAACATCAGGAATGCGCTCGAGCAAAGCGCTTAACTCACCTTGGGCCTAATCCACGGGTTAGGCCCAATGTTTAACCTACCACTTTTCAAGCCTTGTGATCTAAACCCAACATCTAAGTTTATTGAGAATTCTATTTTATCCAAGTTTTATTTTATATATATAATACTTATAATATAATTGTCATACTGTTTTAACTGTAGTATTTTTTCATTGTACACAAAAATACATATAACTATAGATTCAAACAATAAAATTATCATTTCATTCCAGGACCGTAAAAATTTAACTCCTGGACCAAAGTCATTTTAGACATTTCCATGTGACATTGATGGTATTATTTATTTCTTTGCACGGTAAAACTATTATTTTACCTCTAGGTGCTGAGAAAAGGACGCATAAGAGTGGGGTCTCTTGTTGTTTTTTCGTGGTTATCGCTGGGTCTAGGACCGTATAGGTAATTTGCTTCTTTTTTTTATAATTTTTTTTCTTAAACACTACAGAAGTGTCGTATGGACACGTCATCAGTGTTTCACGAGCACGCGCCTTTCAGGCAGCGTATGTAACGTCCCTTATCGGTGGAAACTGACATTCCACCATGTCACCAGGTGCACCATCATGTTCTCTACCTCTCAATGCGGAGCATGTTGATGGCCAATGGTCGATGAATTGCTAGTGAGTGATTTTTAGTTTTTTTTTCTTTTTTCTCTCTCCTGCCATTGGTAAATATAGTGAAGTCCTCATTGTTTGTTATTGTTTGATTTTGGTCTTCATTTTTTTATTTTTGGTTTTATTCCTATTTTTTAAATGAAAATTTTGATTTTTTCAATTATGCCTTTCAATTGAAACTGATTATATATGTTTGTTTTCATTTCATTCCTTATTCTTTAAATTTTTTATTTGTTTTTAGCTCCTTTATTTTTTTCACTACACTGTAATCTGGTGAAAATGGTCATATATACAACTTTTAGTTTCAGTCCTTATTCTTTTAATTTTTTAACAAAATCACACTATAATTTTTTAAACAATGCCTTTATTTATTTTGGTCCCAAAGTTTTTATATATTTTCAATTTTGTTCTTTGATTAAAATTAATTATGTATTTTATTTTTTATTTTAGCCCTTATTCTTTAAATTTTTTATTTGGTATTAATTCCTTTTGTTTTGTCAATCTTTCTTTGACAATGTTATTTTTACCCGTATTTATGCACCTATACTTTTAGTTTTTATTTTTAATATTTTTCATTTTATTTTTATTTGGTTCAATCCTGAAATTTTAATTTATATTAGTGCTCATTTTAAAATTAATATTTCTCATTTTTTTTAACTCTTTTTGTGTGTTTCCTGTTATTTTTATTTATTTTTTGGATCAAATGATTTTATGATTTCATTATTTGTGCAATAATAATGATAATTTTATTGATTATTTTTTTTGTAATTTTTTTTATTCTTTGGGGCAATTTAATGATTTTAATTATTTGGGAAAAAATATTGATAATAATTTTAATTGTTATAGTCACGATAATGACGATAACATATGGATGAATTTTCAATTTTTTTTTATGAATAGAAAATTACCCACTTACTTTTGTTATTTGATTATTACATGTACTTGCACAATTTATATTTTGTTGTGTTTAATTTAAATTAAATTATAAAATAAAATAATCCTAATACAGTGAATTCGATAATTCAGGTATCCAAATTTTTTTATTTTTTTAATGATGATGATGATTTTATACTGCTGATTTCGTTGAAACCTACTAAACAAATAAATTTATATAGATTTAAAACTCAAATATTTTATAGAAAACTTGAATTTCACCGAAATTCTACACATATTTATTATTTTTTCTCAAATTTATATTATAATAAAATAAATCTCATAAAATTAATATTTTTTGTATTATAAAAAATATAATTATGATCACGACGAGACACATGTAATTGACTATATATATATATATATCTTGAATCCTACTCGATTCTACAAGTCCAAGTTCATTATCTTGGAGATAAGGGTTTTGTGATGGCGTAAAGCTCCACCCAACACACCAACCATTTCTTTATGATTGACGGAAATCATGCTAAAGTTATTTAATGGTCAGTGGAACCACTCGATTAATTAGTTTGCCATAGGTGGAGAATAATAGTATTACTATTTAAAATAATATCTTTTTTTTAATATATTAGCATATAAAAGATCTGAAAATATATAAATAAATATTAATTTAGGATTTTCAAAAATCACAATAATGCCATAAAAAAAAGTAATCCCTAATATATTGTTTTTTATAAACTCTTATTTACTTTTTATTCAGCAAGATAATATTAATAGACTATATTAATATTATTTCATTTCACTCAGTTTTTTTTTTTTCAATTTAATACTTTAAGATTTTGTTGCTTTATGTATGAGCGAAGGCTAAGCAAAAGTTTTAAAAAAGTATTTTTATTTAAAATAATATTTTTTTTATCTTTTAAAAATTGTTTTTCACATTAAAATATCTAAATGATATAAAAATACTAAAAATATCCCATCTTCTAGCTTTTTTCATAATAAGAATAATTTCTTACTATTTATTTTGTTGAAATCTGCTAAATAGATAAATTTATATCCAATGAAAATTCATATATTTTATAAAAAAACTTGCACTTCAAAGGATTTCTGCACAAATTTATTATTTTTTAAAAATTTATATTATAATAAAAAATGTCATACAATTAATACTTTTTTGCATTGGAAAAAATATAGGATTTTTTCATTGTATACATAAACATAGATCACTGTAGATTTAAATAATAAAATTATCATTTCACCCCATTATCGAAAAAAATTAATCTCCGGAACCAGAATCATTTTAGATATTTCCATGGGATATTGATGGTATTATTGATTTTTTTGCATAGTAAAACTATTATTTTATTCTTGGATGTTGAGAAAAGGGCGTATAATAGTAGGGGTATCTTGTTTTTCCTTGGTCATCACTGGGCGTAAGAGCGTATAGGTAATTTATTATTTTTTTCTGAAACATTATAAAAATATTGTATGGATAAGTATCAGTGTTTCACATCCATATGTCTTTTATACGGTAAGCGCAACAGGGAGGAAACTGACTTTTTATATTAAAATATCTAAATAGTATAAAAATACTAAAAATATTTTCGAAATAGTCATTTTTTCTTGAGCACTCTTGGAGTGCTTCTGGCTCTCAGTCGAACAGCTACAACCATTTTTTTTATTAACATTTATAATCATGAATTAACGAAGAAATAGGTACGCGTGGATTTTAATATGGCCGCAAAGAGCGGGCCCGCGACTGGTAATTAAAGGGCGGAGAGACCGAGATCTCCACAAAAGGGCATCAGACAAGGCTCATAAAGCGCTATCATCCCGCTCTCCTGCCAGCTGGCAGGTCAGTGTGGTGGGACCCACGGAGATAAAATCGAGTGGACTCTTGCTGCTCGATTTTCCATAATACTCAATCATTTGTTTTTGTCATGCCACCTCACCTGTACCCACCCAGCGTCTCCCTAATTATTCTCCTACCTTCTTAACCACCGAAACCCTTTTCATTGAATAATAATACTAATAATAATAATAATAATAATAATAAAAAAAAAAAAATTAATTTGGAGATTTTTTTATTTTATTTTTAAATATTTTTAAAGAGTTAAAATAAAATATCCTGCCTCTATGCATCCATTCCCACCAGAAGCCCACAATCACACCCAAGCAAGCAATTAACAGATAATTAATTATCAGATTATGCTCTTAAATTCATCCTTATCTCTATATTTTTTTTAATTAAACACATGACAGCAATCAAAAGCAAGATATAGAGCAAGTGGAAGCCCAGGCCCAACAAAATAATGATAAAAAAACCCATTAATCATATGCCGTTGAAAAAAAGAGTTAAATTGATCATCCGGTAGTCTTCACTCTTTTAACTATGAAAATTTAATTATTTGTAATTTTTTATTTTAATATATAGTATATAAAATAGATCTTAAAAAATAATATAATATTAATTCAAAAATTAACAACCTGAACAATACCTATCGCGCTATAAATTTACGAAGACTTGGATAGTAGTGGTTTCCCCAAAATAAATAAATAATAAATAATAATATAAAAAGGAAGGACAGCAAGAAACAAATCTTCCTTCACTGGCAGCTGTCAGTTCCCGGTATCTTTCCGTTGCGCTTCCTTCCTTGCCACTCGCATATAAAAATCTCTCTCACTCGTGAAGAGAAATGAGAATTCGATCGATCGAAATGGCCTTTAGAGAGACCGAACCGATACCAGAAGAAACGGCGTCGGATACTCTCCTAACTAACAGACGCTGCTTCTGTTTCCCCTGCTTTTCTTCCCGACGATCTTCCAGCGTCGGGTTCTGGGAGCGAATCAAATCATCACCTTCATCAAACGGCGATGATGTTCATCGTAATCAGTGGTGGGCCAGGGGGATGAGAGCGTTTAAGATGATCAGAGAGTGGTCAGAAATTGTAGCGGGTCCGAAGTGGAAAACTTTCATTCGAAGATTCAATAGAAATAAAAGCAGCGGCAGTGGTAACGGAAGGCACCATGGGAAATTCCAGTACGATCCAATAAGTTATTCGCTGAATTTCGATGAAGGACCAGGAAGACAGAATGGGAATCCCGATGACTTGGATGATTATGGTGGTTTCCGTGATTTCTCCACCCGTTACGCCTCCGCTTCTGCTTCTGGCCGGCCGATTGCTATGGATGCGTCGAAGAGTAAAGATGTGGGGGTTATGGCCTGAGAGAGAAGAGAGGAAAGTGAACTGCGCGCGCGCCGTGGACGCTGACATGCGCCGGGGAAATGAGGAGGGTAACGGAGGGAGTGGAGTGTGTGCTGACTCGGTGACGCAAAGTGGCGGCGTGAACTCTCCTTGCTGTTAAAGTTATTTTTTTTACACAGGGCATTGTGGTGAGGATTTTTTTTTTAAAAGGTATTAAGATAATTCTTAATATAGGGCATAAATTAATTAAAAATTATTAAAAAAATCAAATCATTATAGATATTTGTGATACCAAAGGAGTAAAGGTTGTTTGTGAAGCCGTCTTGAGTTTTGTTTTATTATATTAAGCTTCATTACATTTATCAATCCCTTGGATTCCACATCATATAACTTGAAATATGAAAACATAGGTCTATATTCGTATCTCATTTGACCATCAATATGTTATTGAGCATATCTTTATATTCATCTTCGTTAGAGTTAGCTGAAATTTTCTAAAAAAATTTAAAAATATATTTTCTATATGAATGAGTTAAATTTCAGGTCAATTGGTGTTCAGGAAAGTCTTGCATATAAATCATAATAGACTATGATTTTTTTTTACTTATATATTTTCTATTTGACAATGATTGTTTTTTGTTAAGGATGTGGCCGCTCATTTTAGGGATTTTTTACAATTCAAGTTTAGTCTTGAATTTTTTTTGGTGAGCATTCAATTATGTGTTTAAAATTGATGATTGATATGATTCAACCTTGGATTTTTCATGATGGGTTTTTATCTAAAGATGCATCTGATCAAATGAGGTTCTTTTAGATGATGAGTTCAGTCCAATTGTTTTAATAGGTAATTCAATAATATCAAGTCAGTCTATACTTGAAATGTTTTTGGACAACAAAGAAAGTTTGTTTGGGGTTTATCTTGAGTTGTATTTGATTTATAATAAGGAATATAGGTTTGGACTATACGAGGCTCAAAGTTGGCTTGAGCTGATTAAGATGTTGAGATCAAATCATATTTCTAGTTTATTTGGGACTTATTAGGAATGACAATATGATACTAGCTTATCTAGGATATTCATTTCAAATTCTTATTATTTTTGGGTTATTATTATTTATTTGGGTCAATTTTATAAGTAGACTTTAAATTAACTCATATTTAAGAATCCATTACAGTTACTGAAGCATTATATAAGTGAATTGTATGCTGCAAAGCTATGTAGCTATTAATTTATGAAATAAACTTGTGTTTTATGTGATGCAACATGTTTTTCTTTCTTTTTACATGGATAAAGATTAAATATGACTTATCAAGATATAATTGTTCGTATGTTGTCATTCGATTCAATTTCAATAATGTTGATGTCCTCGGATATGTTTTCATTATGTCACCATTCTTAAACTAAAAATTTATTAACATTAAAAAAATTATAAGAATATGGTAGAATTTTAACAATTATCATTAAATTCAAGCAAACAAGTAAATTTTAAATTGTTTTGACCCAACTTCTTTCTAGTGTTAATTTCAACCGACTCACAGTGAATCAATTGATTTCATGGGATCAAGGGCAACACAAGTGATTGGTAAATGCATCACTTAGATTTAAAAAAAAATCAAGATATTTTTTTTGAAGTCTTGAAATGATAGCGTATTAGATGTCTCTAGTTGCCTCATGACCCAGTTCATTGACTTAAATGAGTTTAATAAAAAAAAAAATTAAGTAACTTTTACCTAATTATAATATATGATTGTAATTTTAAGCATTAACCCTAAAAGTAACATTTGTTTGATATGTGGTAGCTCTATACAAAATAAGAAAAAAAATCAACTAATATATGATAAAAAATATATGCTTGCAATTTTAAGCATCAACCCTAAAAGTAACATTTGTTTGAGTCATGATAACTCATATAAAACAAGAAAAAAATCACTCATGAAATCTATTTCCCAACTCATATAACATTGAAACATGAAATACAAAAATAGTTTTTTTAATAATCATTTATATTAATTAAAAGACCAAATAATCCATGTGACTAATGGTTATATGTAAAAATAAATAAATATTATGAGATGATGAATAAGCCTCTTAAGTCAAACTTTAAAATATATTTTAAGGGGAATAAAGTAATGACATCGAGCTTTCACTAGTGAAATTAAAAAAAAGATTAAGAGTTGTTTTGCTTAAAGCCTTAAACCACATCCAAGATATTTTTATATGATAGTATTGGTTGATGATACATGCTTTTATTTTTTTGGGATTTCTGACTTAATTTGAGAGTTGGGGTTTAATGTTTAATTGACAACTTGTTTTGTCCAATTTCTTTTTTTACACCAAATATTGGAGGTTGACTTTTTTATTGATTGTATTGGAGAGAATAAAGATGTTCTTATATGGTTAAAGCAATGTTGGTGAGAATTTTTTTTTTTTTTTGAGAGAGTTGAACTTCAAGGGGGATTTTGGGTAAATATGGTTAGGAGATTGGTCACTTTTCCATGTATTTGAATTTATGAGCCCTAGATGTTTTGGTAAAAGTTGAAAGGAAATGGATAAGATTTTTGTTCAAGTTCTCATATATGACAACTGATAAAATTGATAAAAACTTCAATGAATATATTGACTTTTTCTTGGCAAGTAGTAGATTGATGTTGCATTTTTTTATGGTTAAGGTGAAATTTAGAGCAAAACTTACGATGCTTAAATTAGTCTCCAAGTTCTTATAAAAAAAAAACTCATTGCATATATTGCTTTTACCTTTCTCACGGAAATAGGCCAAACATAAAGCAATATAATTATTTATAGTCTGGAAAAATTCTTATTATATAATATTAGACAAGTTATGTTAGTTTAGAGAACGATACTTGATTGGCTGCATAAGTTGTCCAATACAAATATTGATATGAAAACATGTAGAATCTATAAGAATGTATTCGGAAAAAGGTGAAAGAATCTACGAGTTAGGAAAATATATATAAAAATATATATGAAAACATGTAAAACAAGATAAGAAAACACACAAAAAAAAATATATAGTTTTTTTTATTGTAACTAGGCTATGGTTTAAGGGTGTTCCCAAATGCTTGGGTTGAACCCCAACTTACATGGACAATCCTAGGCAAGCAATAGTCATGCTCACTTAGATTAAGACCAAATTAAGACCAGACAAGTTGGATTAACTCTCGTGACTTTGTAATTTTATATTTGATTTGTATTTGATTTTATAAATATATAGTTTTATTATTATTATATAATCAAATAAATTATAATTAAAAGCAATAAAATTTTTGTAATTGATTTCATGATATAGATAATAAGATTTCCATTTAAAGAATTGTCTATTTTAAGGATATTTTTCTTGCTCGTGTTAATAATAGAGATGATTTTCTACATCAAAAAATTGAATGGAAAATGAATTTTTACTTGAAAATTGACCTACCTTATTATTTTTGAATGTTGTGGTCCTTTTGAAATTTCCCTTTTTATGAACAATGACATTCTCACATCACTATCCAATTTTCCATGCTATGCACTCATTCCAAGGTCATTCAAACTTGATAATTGATATGAAATATATAAAAAATAATGTTTGGTTTTTAATATTTTTATATTAATTTAATATATTAAAATATTTTTTATCAATCAAAGTTATTATTTTAAAAAACACTTTTAAAATATTTCACAAACAATCCATAATATATTCTCTAATGATTATCACTTATTAATTCTAGTTTTTGCATAATTATCAAAGATTTATTTTATTATTAATTTCAAATTCTATAAAATAATTGAGATTAGTTGTCATGTGCACCATAATTAATAAAAAAAAAAAAGTCAAAGACAAGATGACTTAAAATTATGGATTAATGTGAACAATTCACATATATATTGTAATGATTATTTAGAAGTATGATAAATATTATTTATGTTTAAAAATATATTAAAATAATATTTTTATTTTAAAAAAAATTATTTTTAACAAATAATATAAAAATATATAAAAAATTAATTTAAAAATAAAAATAAAAATAATTTTTTTTTCAATTTTTTTTTTTTTTGAAATAGACAAACAAATCATAATATACTTTCATCTCAACTTACAAGTACCAGCATAGTATTTTACGTGGCAATATTCAATGGGCATCCCAGCTAATATGATAAATTAATATTCCATAACATAGAAGAAGATACATACAACTTGATCGATCAAGAAAGGGAAAAGTATTTTGGTGAGTGAATAGCAGTTATGGATCTCTTACAGATTCAGTGCTGGTATCATTGACTGGTAAACTTACAGCAACAGAAGACGAAGATGAGATATCCATCTGAATACTTGAAGAAGCTGGGAATCTGCTCTTCTTAGACCAAAGCCAAATCTTGGAAACTGAGAAACTATCACCTCTTGTCCTACCTCTGATCTTCTTATCTTCAAAATCCACATCAATGGAAGGGCATCCATTAAGATTACCATGAAACAAGGCAACTTGCAGATCAGATTCACCTTCCACATACTGAACTGTTCCCATCGAGTAACATCTCCTGGCATCCAAGTTGCACCTGCTGGTCTCTTCATGCTGTTTCTCTCCATCACCATCCCCGTCGTTCAAGGTTCTGAACTTGCCAAGTCGCACTGAAAACACCCTCTTTTCACCAACACTTATGTCCTCCACAACGGTACCTGTTTTTCGACAGCTGACAGATCCACACTCTTCTTCAAAAGAGAATCCGTTCGATAATTCCCTTGAGAGATCAAAATTGAACAGTGGATTTTCCATTGTTGGACCAGAGCCCAGAAGGGTCCCTCTACAAAGAGGGCATGTTGAGTTCGAGAGAAGCCAGGTATCTATGCAGTTAACGTGAAAAGCATGACTACACAGAGGAAGCAACCTGAGCCTTTCCTGTTCTGAGAATTCACAGAGACAAACTGCACAATCAAATGGCTCCTTTAAACCCATGATGTCTTTGTAGTAAAACACAGGTAGAGCATCAATGAAAGCTTGGTCTAGACCTGAATCGTGCAAGCGAAAGAGCTGTTGAAGCTGTCTTTGTAGAGGATGAGACACTGAGGTTTCAGGGTACCTATTGGAATGATAAATTGGGGAAAAAGACGCCCTCTTTAGGAGAAATCTAACAAGTAAATGAAGAAGACCAGAAACAAAGAAAATAACAGCAAGAATCACTATAACCAAAAGAAGCACTGGACTCATTTTGTTAAAAGAAGATGATGATGGGGTTGATTCTTTCTCATAGTTGAGTCTATTGTAAGGAGTTGAGATTGACGGGGGGAGTGGTTGAGGAGTTGGGTTTATTGTAAAACCATCCCTTTGCTTCACATCAAATAGAACTCTGAACATTTTAGCAGATGGGTTATCAAGAACAGCACTTTCTCATGAGTAATTCTGACTTCTGACAGCCCTTCAGAACTGGAATTGGTTGCCCTCACGAAGTCATTCTTGCTTCAATTGAAATTGTAGTGGGTAAAAAGGAGTGTGATAACAAGCTCATAAAATATTCTTAAGAGGGAATTGAGTGTGCTGTGAGGAAATTATTAAGCTCTAAAATGAGGATTGTGCGGGGAAGACAAGAACTGTCTGTCAAGTTTTAACAGAGAATGCACTGAGGCCTTCTTCTTCAAGTATATTTTTAAAGTATTTTTTATTTAAGAATAAACTAAAATAATATTTAATTTTTAATGTTAATAACTTAATATATTAAAAATATAAAGACATTAAATTGCAACAGTTAAATTCATTTTTTTATATAAAAAAACAGCTAGATTGTAAACTTCAAACATTTCCGTCAAGAGAGGTTAAAAAAGTGGGGTAAGCCGGCGGGTTTTCCAAGAAGCAACCTTCTACACAGACACCAGAAAAAGCGTGCAAGAAATTGTATTTGGTGAAGATGGGGCACTGTCTTGAATTTCTCAGAGGCAGAGTTTTTGACACGAAGGGTCTGTTGGCCCATCTTGATTATGATATGGAGACTCTTCTTTAGACCTTCCATTGTCTCCTTCATCAAAGCTTAGATGCATGTAGTGAGAGGAATAGAAGGAGCAGGGCTCGCGCCACCATGAAAAAAGTGTAATGATTGCTCGGTCCACCACCACCACTCACAGTTTGATTGTCCACAGTAGTCTGTGGCTTCTGCAGAAATAATTACCCTTCAATGATGGTTTCTGGTATGATCGCCTGCTAATCACGGCGAAATTCCCATCAATCTTGGCAATCCTGGAAGCTTTCCAGCCATTTTTGAGGCTGAAAATCTCAGATATCTTCATATACGTTCTCAGATTATACAAGGAACTGCTTCTGATGACCAACGAAAGAACAACGAAAATGGAGACCAAAGCTTTTGGTAGGGCAGGCGAGCTTTGCGGTCGCATGGAATTTGTAATAAGGTTGTTGAATTTTATTTATTTATTTTAATGATGCCCACTCACTCTTGCAGGTGATAAAGACTTGCCATATTTGTAGTGGTTTGACAATTGTAAGTGATGTGATGATTGCTGTTGTCCCATCCATCATCGTATCCAACACCATTGTGGTTAATTGTTCGTACTTTCAGGTTTCTAGAATCGAGATATTTATTATTATAGATATTTTATCAAAAGATTTATTTTATTTAATAATTTTTTTATTATTATTCTTAAATAAAAAATAAAACAAATTAAATAAATATTTGCGAAAAACTCAAATAATTAAATTAAGAAGAAAAGGGTGAATGTATTTAATCAAAACTTTATTTTTTCATGTATATTTAAAAAAAATATATATTTTCAAGTTTTTATATTCGAGATATTTAACGTGAATTTCTTCTATTCCGATTTTTTGGGATTATTAATATTATTATTTTTAAAAAGTTATTTTTCATATTAGCATATGAAAATAATTAGAAATATTAAAAAAATAATTTTAAATAAAAAATAAAATTTTAAATATTTTTAAAATATAATACCAATAAGGTCTTCATGACTAGTAGAATCATAGTTTTTTTATTTTTTTAATGAGACAAGATAATTTTAAAATTTTACTATTATAGATATTTTATCAAAAAGAGATTTATATCATTTGACAAAAAAACTATTTTTTTTTTACTAGTAATGCATTTCTTAAATAAAACAAATTAAATTAATATTTGTGAAAAAAATCAAATATTTAAATTAAGAAGAAAAAGATGTATGTATTTAATCAAAACTCTATTTTCTTTTTTATGTGCATTTTTTTTTGAAAAATATATTTTTTAAATAAACCTCATCATGATATGAACATAAATCTTCAATAAAAAAAAAACATGAAAGTCATGACTTGATAATTCATAAGTGATAGAAATAAAAAAAAACAATTAATTGTATAAAATCATGAATAAATAAGTATTTTATTTTTATTTAATATCCATGAGTATTTTTCTTAAATCTTAAACAATTAAAATAAGCCTCGAGTAGTTTCTCAATATTTACCTTACTCCAAAATTCTTTCTTTGAGCTAAAAATATGCACTTTTTTTTTTTTTATTTCTCCATCTAACTTAATCTTTAATATGGAAGCTATAGAGAAAAATAATTACTCCAACTAAATGAGATGGAAAATGCATGAATTAATAAATAATCAATCAAAATAATATTTTTATATTTTTTTTAAAATTATTTTGTGATATCAGCACATGACAATAGTTTAAAAACACCAAAATTTTTTAATTTAAAGTAAAAAATAAAATTTATTTTTTAAAATGCAATGCCAAACACCACCTTAAAGGTGAGAATTTATAATTTTCTTGATTGATTGATATGTGTTTCGATAAATATATTATATGTTATTTTTTTCATTTTAATATAAAAAACTATATTTAGAAACTTGGTCTCGAGTGGAGATAACAAATAGCTTCATAAATCAAAAAAATATAAAATTCTTAACTTGGTCTAACAAATTAAGAGGTGAAGGTGTGTAATATTAGAGAACTTATAAACTAAATAAAAAAAGGAAAGAAATAAAGATTGAAAAAAAAAAAAGATGTAAAGGAAAGCTATATATTATGATAAGTAAATAAAAGTGATAAATTGTAGAAAACATGTAAAGAAATTATTTATATAAAATTGGTTATAGATAATCTATTTATAATGTTATAGAGATCGAGTTTCATGTTAACTATAAATTTTAGTCCAATACAAATTATTTATGACAAATATAGGTTCAATAACTTTAGTCGTTGTACAATTTATACTATTCTTACATCTTTTCTTGATATTTATATGTTCTAGAATTCAAATCATACTACAACATTAACATATGTTAATTGTTAAAAACTCTTATTCTAAAAAGGATTTGATTGTCATTATATACCTTTAATCCTCATGTCTATGATCAATGGTCAATCTCAATTATCGTTACGTGTTTGTTCAAAATTGCTAAATGAAGAATAATTGCTTTTAATTAAATGAATGTGGCTACTTGTCTTTGCTATAAAAAAAACACCTCTTGTATTCTTTTATTTAGAATAAATGAAGGAATACTCATTTGCCTATTTCTTAAATACATCAGTAAACTGATCACTGATTGTCATGTATAGAGTTATAAGAATTGTCATGTTATATCTTGTTGAACAAATTAAGTTTTTATTCTTGACATTGTTGTGGAAATTTCCTAAGGGCTTTATATAAATAAATTTGGGACTCATTTAGTCCTTTCTTCTAGTTGTAAAGCACTTTGTCTAGCAAAATTAGTTTATATTCACTTGGTTTACATTATTTTCTAACTCAATAAAAGTTAATAAAGTGAATCATATAATCGATGTTTATAAACTATAATAGATCAATATTGTTGTTATTACATCTACCATCCATAAATGCAACATAAAAGGTTTGTCATTAACTTTGAAAATTTCAATCCATTCATCCAGTAACCTAAACATAAAAGCTTAGTATAGTGAGAAGGGAACACATATATTAATATGTATCTTATTTCATCCAATCAAGGTTTTATAAACTATCTTGTTTTTTAACATAAATGAACTCATACTAAAAGTCTTGAATATAATTGTTTAATTTTATTGCAATATTCTTAAGAGGAAAACACAACAACTTATTTTAACTAATTTTTTTAATTTATATCAATAGCATTTTATGGAGTGTTTCACTATTATTCATCATCACTCATTATATTAGTGCAACATTTGTTTTTATACAAAAAGGTCTAATATGTCAGCTTATATCCATTGTTTACTTAAATAATATTAATCCTATTCCCTACTTAACTATAGGTTCTAATTGGTCAATTTCTGTAATTTCTACCTTTTCTTTTATGCTATCTTAAAAGTCACTATTAAGATAGGAAAGTAGCAAAGTTTAGCCTTAAATAAATATGATTGATCTAAAACCATGTTTGCTAATGTATAGTCATCATAGTTACTCATTTTTGTCTCATAAGAGATTGTTAACCAATCAATTTCTTTTATTATACCTTAACTATTCATTTTTTTTTAAATCTTAAATTTGTTGACTTTATTGATTTTTCTAGTATTAATGACTCTTTTTTATTCATTTTAAATAATTAAGGTTGCCTTCTAATCATGTTGTTTGGGTGGCAGGTTTTAGTTCATCGTTATAGTGATTATTTTTTTTTCATTTTAGTTTAATTGTTAGCCTAGTGTATTGAATAATATTATCAAATTCTCACTCTTGTTCAATATCTAACTTATCATCCTATACTTGTTTTTGCTCAATATCTAACTTACTTACATGATTATCCTATACCTTGTGTCACACCCCAGCGCGAGAGCGCGGCGTCACGGCGACCCTTCCCGTGAGCGGGGAAAATCATGTGGGAGTCTTATCTTTATTTTTGTGAAAAAGGAAGTCGCCATCTAATATTACGGTTACCGGAAAACCTAAAACTAGTCTTTTAGAGATTTTAAGGTAATTGACTGGTTGCATAAAGGGAATGTTTTAACAACCCTAATACGCCCTCCCTAAGGTAAGGTGCTTGACGTTTTGGTTTACTTATGATTTGTTATTGTTTTGATCTTTCAAAGAATATATTGGTTAAACGATGACGATGTATTATCCCCGCTGAATATTTTGGATATTAAGCCCTTTATGATTCATTATCCAAACACCAACGATAAATAATAGCAAATTATTCCCGTCGAATATTTTGGATATTAACCCCTTAGGATTTATTTATCCAAACACCAACATTGAATAATAACAAATTATCCCCGCCAAATATTTTGAATACTGACCTCTTAGGATTTATTTATCTAAACACCAATAGTGGATAATAGCAAATTATCCTCATCGAATATTTTGGATATTCACCCCCTAGGATTTATTTATCCAAACACTGACAGTGAATAATAAATTCTCAAAATAAGATTTTAATATTTTTGGAATACTGGCCAATACCCTTTGGATTTTACAAACATTTTGTAGAATCCAAAAATATGAGAAATGATTTTTCTTTGTGAAATCCATGCTAAACACATTTTTTCTTCAAACTCCAAGATAATATATATTTTTTGAAACAAAAAGAATTTTCAAAAATATACTAATGTATTGGCTGTATGCATAAAATAACACATTTTTGTGTTTTAATCATTAAAAAAAATAAACTATTATGCAAATTTGTATTTTTATTTTATTTTTTATATTTTGTATATTTTTATTTATTTATTTAATGATGGGCTAGGCTGCTAGCCCACTCGCTGGGCTAGGCCGGCTGCCCAGCCCTGACGGGCTAGGCTCCCAGCCCACTTGCTCACTGGTTGCCCCCACTCACTGGGCTGGGCTTGCTGGCCCACTCGCTATATTGGGCTGGATCTCAGCCCAACCTATCTCCTACTAGGCTTCAGGCTTATTTATTATCGGGCCCAGACTCTCGGCCCACTATTTCTTGGGCTTGCACTAGCTCTCCAGTCCAACTCATATCCCGGTCTTTTGGGCCAAGCACAAAGCCCGACCCGCTTCACCCAGGCCTGGCCTGCATGAATAGCAGGACGTGTATAACGTCCCGTTGCATGTAGGCGAGAGGAAGATCGTGATGAACAATAATTTTTTTAGTACAAAAAAAAGAGAAACTGTTAGTACCTTTGAGTAGAGGAGGTCGAGGTGATGATTCCTGTGATGGTGGCGTAAAAAATGGAGGCCTGTGGTAACCGAAGTAGACGTCGAAAGTTGACGTGGTATGTCCCAGCCCCTACTGTTGCTTCTGTTACTGTTGCCCAGGAAGATGATTGAGCTGCTTGAGTTGAGGGGAGGCTGCAAGTGGTGATGAGGTGGTGCAAGGTGGTCGGAGTTATGACTAGTGTAGGGGAGAGAGAGAGAGAGAGAGGTTGGCATTCTGGTCTTAGTGAGAGAAAACAGTCGACCGACTGAGAGAGAAGAAAAAAGAAAGGGAAGGGAACTGGTGATGCTGGGGCTGTTTTAAAAAGAATAATTGAGTTTTATTACGTGGCTTTTCTCTTTTCTCCTATCATTTTGCTTCCTCTTTCTTCTTCGTCTTTTGTTTTCCCTTCCCTGTCCCACTCTCCTCTCTGCATATTTACGGTAGAGGACGGCAACCCTTCAGCTACCCATAGTGTGCAACGAAGGGTGGTTGCCTCTACAGTGCCCAGTGGAGTGCTCTGTTTAAGCGGCATACATGCATTGTAAATGATTGAGCCAGTGCATGCTTGCAAGTTGGGAGAAGGAAAAATTGCAATTTGGTCCCTCATCTTATAATTGCTCCAATTGCAACCCAATTAAATTTAAACTTATGATTTTACACAATTATACCCCGGTCAGAATATTAAATATTAGCCTCGATTTTACGCGCTTTTTTTTTTTTGTTCATGATTTTTGATTTGCGCGATTTAACTCTCAATTGACCATTAAACTCTCAATTTGTTCAAATTGGCCCGCGATTTCGCATAATTGGCTTGAAATAATCTAAATCGGTTTCCGAAAATTCCCATCTCATCAATTGCACCCGAATTAAATTCAAGAACTTGATTTCTCATTGACTAAGCCCTTAATAAAATTAATTTGACCAATTTAAAGTATAATTAAGTCACCGCACTTAATTAAATCCTTCAATTGGACCATAAATTAATTCTCAAACATAATTACACTTTTAAATTGGCCAACGATTAAATCAAATTTGCCTATAAAAATATAATTATATCTTTCGACTTAATTTTTACGCAGATTTATCCGATAATAAATTACATTAGCCCCGAATCTGTGCTCTTTTTCATTTCTGGGTATAAAAAATACAATCGTATCATTACGCTTTTAAATTGGTCAACGATTAATTTTCACTTTGAAATTAGCCAATGATTAAATCCAAATGGCTCATAAAAACACAATTATATCTTTCGACTTAATTTCTACGCAGATTTATCAGATAATAAATTACATTAGCCGTGAATTTGTGCTCTTTTTTGTTTTCGGGTATAAAAAAGTACGATCATATCATTATACTTTTAAATTGGCCAGCGATTAATTTGTACTTTTAAAATAGCCAACGATTAAATCCAAATGGCCCATAAAAACACAATTATATCTTTCGACTTAATTTCTATGCAGATTTGTCTGATAATAAATTACGTTAGCCTTGAATTTGCATTTTCCTTCATTTCTGGGTACAAAAGAGGTATGATCGAGATCTCAAAAATGTCCAAAATTTTCACCTTGATTTTTCTGCCGACACCAACCTTTTTTATTTTTATTTTTATTATTTTTGGGTAGATTTGGAGAATACCCCAAAATTGGGATATGACACCTTGTTTTTAGATAATAGTTGATGACTTTCTTATCATCTTGGCAATGCTCTTTTCTATTTTCTTTGAAATCTTCTTAAAAACTTATTTATTGAGTTACTTAAAATCTAATGTGAAATTTGAAGTAGATAAATATGGCATTTGAATTATAACTTTCACCATTATTTTTTTACTAAGGACCTTGACTATAAAGTCATTTTGTTTTAATAGAATTGCATGATATTGTTAGCTTACTCTAGTGCAAAATTAGACTTCATCATATATAACAATATATATATATATATATATATATATATATATATATATATATATATATATATATATATATGTGTGTGTGTGTGTGTGTGTGTGTGTGTGTGTGTGTGTGTGTGTGTGTTTTTATGGATGACCTTTAACATATATTAGAAATATAATTGGTATTTATCACTATTGATTGTTAACCAAAGAACAAGTAGTTTGTAATTCCAAAACCCATTCTCTTTGTATGGTATATGGTTTAACTTCATTCTTCTTCATATTCTATTTTAGATATTGTATCCTTTTGAATTGGTTATTGGTTAGTCGACCTTATTTTCATTTATTTTTGTTGAAAAGATGTTAACTATTATTGGCCAATTAATAATCCTTATCACTAAGTTTGGATAAATCTTGTTGTGACTAATGCTTATGCTTTCATTGTCTAGTTCCTATGTGACATGTTACAAAAGAAAGAAATATAAGAAAGATAATTAATTGCATTATCTGCTACATACAAGATATATCATAAGAAAAGAAATAAAAGTCTTTATAGAGAGGACCAAATTCCAAGAAGTTGACTTTTTTATTTTATTTTTTTCATTTATAGCTTTGAGAAAATAAGATGAAAAAAAAATAATAAACAAGAACTAGTTTGTTTGTCTATAAAAATTTTTTCACTACCAACAAGTTTTTAAAACTTATCGTGCACCATTACCCGTGGCAGACTAGATTGAATCAACAAGCAAAACTAGCAAATAATCCAAGAAAAATCTACGTATTTACTTAAGCGCTCTTAAGAGCTCAAAAGAGAGTTTTAAATTTTAGATTTACCTTCATTGTATATCATTTGACTCTCATTTCTAGTTTGTTTTCATTGAGATATTTTTCAATGAATTACTAACACAAACATTAATCCTAAGAAATTAATTACAAAATACATTCTATTATTACTAAACAATCCACTCTCTAAATTCAAGTAACTTTAAATTAATTACTCTTCAACATATTATGGTCATATATAGTAAGTATATAAGATAGAAAAGACAAATATAAAAGACACAGAAATATGTTTGGTTGTGGAGACAAAGATGAAGATATAAAATAAATTTATTTTTTTAATATTTTCATATTGTATTCAAGTACTTTCAAAATAAAAGATACATAAAAACATACCACTAATATATTTTTATTTTTTATTGTAAAACAATAACCAAACATAAGATCAATAAATTCTTTTATTTCTAAAACAATGAAGATAGATTTAAATAGTAAAGCTAAAAAATAACTTGAAGTACTGTAGACAATAAGAGTTTACAGTGGTAATTAAATCATAGATAATTACCCCTTAATAAAAATAAACAAATAAGGGCCTTTTTATGTGTTTTTTACTTTTTGACAAATCAAAAACATTAACCACTTACTTTTCAATTTGAACAAGGTTCTTGGATATTATTTTAAATTTTATGCTCCACTTTAATAAATCTTTTTAATTATTATGTAGCTGATATAAAAATGATAATGCTAATAATAAATTATTCATGGCAATTACATTCAAATTGTCCTTTTATTCTTTAAATTTTTTAATCATGATTTTATCATATTTATAATTTTTTAGCTTTTAATTACACATAAAATATAGACATTTTATCTTGATATTTTTTGTTAAATTGCTTTAAGAAAAAAAAATTATTTAACAGAAATCATTACTCTAGTTTAAAACCTTGCACTGCTAAGATAAACAAACATGTTATTAGAAAAAATCTATCTCCATAAAAAAAAGGGCAAAGAATTCCTTGAAAACTGATTCTTTTTTTCAAATATTCTTTTACCCCCCTTGCACTGAAATTCTATGTCACTATTTAAGAATATGATTAAAGTTGTTTTCTAAAGTGTTTTTCATTTAGAAATATATCAAAATAGTTTTGTTTTATTTTTTTAAATTTATTTTTGATATCAACACATGAAAATAATCTACAAAAACCAGAAAATTTTAATTTAAAGTAAAAACAAATATTTTTTTTCAAAAATATTTTTGAAAAGGAGTTTCAAATAACCCCAATATGCAAACTAGCATATTACTAATGCGAGTTCGACTTCCATGGCATAGTTTAATCATGGTTCTGTAGTAATGGATCTCTCTTGATCCTCTTTTATTGTGTTTATCATAGCTGAAATTCGGTTGGTGCTTGGCCTCTCATTTGGAGACGGATTTATGCACTTCAATGCTACCAGCAACAGGTTCACCATCCTCTCTTCACAAGCACCTTCTGAGATCAAGTCCCTGTCAAAAACTTCAGCAGTCCATTCTTCTCTAACCACTGAATACACCCAACTTGACAAATCAAACCCGTTGTTTTGGACTAATTTTCCTGTCAAAAGCTCAAGAAGAACCACACCAAAGCCATAAACATCCAACTTGAAGGTGCTATATGCAACATTTCTACTCAGAGCATCGGTTTTGAGGCCATATTCACTAATGCAGGGCTCCATTTTATTGTTGAATAAAATGTTGGTGGATTTCAGGTTCCCGTGAGCAATCCCATCTTCTTGGAGCTGGTCGTGCATGTATGCTAAGGTCTCTGCAATACTCGCTGCAACATTGAGTCTGCTTCCCCAGTCAAATACTTGACCATTCTGGGATCCTGAATCATCAACAACAGTTCAAAGTTATTATATTTTCCTGTTTTATATTATTTTTTTATATTTATGAAATTGAATCATCAATCAGACTGAAATTTACCATTTCTCTGGGCTAAAATGTTTGTCCTATGGGATTTTTCAGCAACTCGTCCTCATATTTCCTCCAGTTACATCCCCAAGGTGCACTTAAATATTGTGGAAATTCAAACTACCCTTATCCTATATTCTCTAATATTTTTTGTTTTTTGCAATGTCATTTATATCTTACGAATGCGTTTCCAGTTTCCACCTTCAAAATGAGGTAATCTTACAATTAAATACTAGGCTTACCATGGAGAAGCTTGAAGAGACTGCCATTCTGCTGATACGCGTATACCAGGAGCTTCTCTTGTTTGGAGCAATAAAATGCTACTGGAGGCAATACTCTGGGATGCTTCACATGGTCAATCCTCTGCATTCTGCTCTTCAATTCTTCTGCAGAAATGCCCAAGTCTTTGATCCTCTTCACTGCCAAGATCGTAGCATTATCGAGGATGACTTTGTATAAACTTCCATGCTTTCCTCTACCAAGCAACTCAGCTGGAGCTCGAAGCAGGTCCTCAAATTTCAAATCGTTCACCACAGGACTGGGAAGAACCACAAGTGACGATGATGTCGTTCCAGCCTCAGCAGATGTGATTGAATACTGTGATCTATGACCACCAGTCTTGAATTCACTTGAATTACTACTAGGTTCTTTACTTTCATTCGCTACCTTCCCATTCTTGACCACGTTAACCGTTTCTCTTTTAGATTTGTTTTTCTTAAATAAATATAAAGCAAATAAGAGCAGCACAACCACGGCAAATAGTATGTAGCCTGAGAAGATAAGGAACCGATCAGCTGATGAGTGCTTTGATTCCTTTTTTGGCGGTGGAGTGGATGGTGGGCAGGCTTTTGATAATAGTGTCCCACATAATCCAGGATTACCTGTGAAGCTGTCTTCCCCGAACTTGTTTTTGACATCAGGAATTGGACCACTGAAGTTGTTGTTGGCGACACTGAATTCCTTGAGGTAGTAGAAATCAAAATCCGGTATTGCCCCACTGAGCTGATTGTTTTCAGCAAAGAAGGTTAGCAGGCCTGGAATTCGGGACATATCAGGAAGCTCACCAGAGAAGTAGTTGTTGGATATATCAAGCCTTTTCAAATTACGTAGCTGAGAAATAGTGTCAGGAATATCGCCAGTAAATCGGTTCCCACCTACGTACAAGTGGCTCAAACGCTTGCAATTTCCTATCTCGTCAGGTATGAAGCCAGAAATATTATTTTCCTTCAGGCTCAAGACAAGAAGAGACCTCGCTGTGCAGACAGAAGCAGCATCAAATATTCCCGTTAAGTTGAACTTATTAAGAACAATCCTCTTAACATTTTGCGATCCCAAGCAGTCCACACCTTTCCATGTGCTATTGCAGGGATCTGAACTGATGTCCCAACCCCGATTCTGATCATTTTGCTCATGTCCTGCTGAAAGTTTCTCCATGAATTGCACCAGTGCTTTTCTGACATTTTCATCTTCTGAACTGGACTTCGGAAAAATGAGAAAGATCAAAATGGGGAGCACCCAGATGAGAGTTCGATCCATTTTTTTCGGATGATAAGTGAGTTGAGCGAAAATGGAACAGTATTGCGGTTTCCTCCTTTATAGGGTAGCGGGCCCTGATTAGCTAGGTATTTAGAACAAAGGAGAAAACAACCATGTCGAATTGTCGATGCTGTTGCTTAAACCAGTAGCCTTATTCTAAATTTGATTGCCATAAGATCCCACAGAAACATGCCGAAAGGCCTAAAACAAGATTCTCGGCCCTGAAATCCACGTTAATAAAAAAAAACACAGCTCTAACCTTCTTGTTGATCCGATTATCCCTGGAATTTGCTGGCTAATAACAAAGAAGAAGAAACCTTCTCGTTGATGCAATAACATTTGCATTCCCCGTATCGTGTTTGTTGTTTGTAGCAAATACTTTCTCAACAGTTTCTAAACTATTAACTAGCTATTAGACCAAGTCATTAATGAAAATAAATATGGAGGTTTTTTCAATGTATTGTTTTTTATAAAAATTCAAATAAAAAACTGAAAAATTTATGTTTGTATCTAATTAAATTAATGAAGAAATACTTGTGTTAATAATAAGTTAATTAAATTAAAAATCGAGAGATAGATGTATATCAAAATATTTGATCTTACTACACAACTGATGTACCCTAACCTATTCTGTTTAATAACTAAGTTTCTTAGAATAAATTCTTTATTTAATTAAATAAAAATTGTGGCATTAAAAAATATAAAAATAATCACTAATTATAGTTTTATGTGAAACTACGTTAAAAAAATTGATATTTAACTAAATATTAAATTGAAAAGTTCAGAGACAAATCTGGTTAAAGATATTTGAATTAAAAAACAAGGGTCATAGACTTGATTGTATTTAACAATATCATTTCTTGGAATGAATGTTTGCTTTTATATAATAGTAATAAAAAAAAACATAGGAAAGTGATTTAATAAAATTAAAGGAGAAAAAATGAAGTAGAGCTAAAAAAAATCTTAATATAAAAAAGAAATGATGAGATTTTATCAGTAAACTAAGTAAAACTTAAATCATATTTTATCCGAAAACATCAAAGGAAATTTATTACAAATTTATTGAAATTGGAAGGGGGAAAAAGAGTCAAGAAAGAATAAATTTGTTTAAACAAAAATTATAAATAATTAAAAAACCCTCAAACATGGGCCTAACCTAGGTGGCCCAACATACCTTAGCATAAAAAAATCCAAGTGAAATTCAAGGTATATGATTTTCTTTTTGTATAAATCCATTTCAGCCTATTTTTTTATTTAAAAACAACTATAAAACACCCTAGACATTTTAATAGACTCATACGAGCGAATTTACCCGCGCAATGCACTGGGTTTTTTTTATTTATGTTGGAAATTGATTGATTTTATGCGTGTTGTATTTTATTATTTTAATATTTAATTAGTAAAATTATAATTGATAAAATCTGCTAAAAACGAGTTTTTTTCTACCAAAAAGTGATAATATATATTAAAGCTCTAATATTAAATAAATATCAAAATATATAATTATTCTGATATATTTAAAAGAAAATAAAACTTAAAAATAATGATTATTATTATTTTGAATGTTTTATCTATAATAATTAGAAATTCAATACCTAACAATATCAACAAAAAATAAATATTATTATATTTAAAGAAATTATTTAACTTGAAAAATAAAAATAAAAAGATAAATAATAACAAACATTATTTTTAAATGATGACCAACAACAAATTAAAATTTAAATATTAAAAGAATCTTAATAATAATGGAATAAAAAAAATGAACAAAAATTAAGAGCATGTACATATAAACATGGACAGAAATAAGAATTATGTAAACAATATATAAATTTTTTTTTTCAAAGAGTAATGAAAAATGAAAACCACAGTTGAAATAATTGTTTATTACTATTTGAAATTGTGATCTCCTTTAGTCATTTTATAAAATAATAATCGTGCCCGTAAGCTGACCCGTACACCCAGTTATAAGAGAAAAAAAATTATAAGTGGGAAAAAATAGAAAGAAATGTTAAAAAAAAATGGTTTTAGAGATTATTCATGGTGTGCGTAAGCTATCCTAAACACCCTGGTTATAAAAAAAACTATATACGTGGAAAAAAAATAGTAGTGCACGTAAGCTGGCTCATACACCACAGTTATGAAAAAAAAACATATAAAAAAATGGATTCAGAGATAAAAAAAAAAATACGTAGGAAAAAAAATCATAGTGCTTGTAAGTTGGTCTAGACACTCCGATTATAAAAAAAACCAAAAAAAAATATAAGTGAAAAAACTAAAGCATTAAAAAAATGGGTCAATAAATTAATTATGTTGCGTGCAAGCTAGCCCGGACACTCCGATTATAAAAAAAACCAAAAAAATATATAAGTGAAAAAAAAGTATTAAAAAAATGGGTCAATAAATTAATCATGTTGCGTGCAAGCTAGCTCAGACACCCCGTTATAAAAAAAAATAGAAGCTCGGTTTTTTTTAAAAAAGAAATCACCTTTTCAAACAGTAATGAGAAAAAAATTGTAGTGCACGTAAATTGATATAGACACCCTGGTCATGGAAAAAAAAAAACAAAAAAATATATAACTGGTTCTAAAAAAATTGTATTTTTTAAAAAAAGGTCTCTGTTTATTAGAAAAACAAAAAAAAAATCCGGTTATTAAAAACATATAAGGGGAAAGCATCTTTTTAAACAGTAATGAGAAAAAATTCATGGTGCGCTTAAACTAACCTGGACACCTCAGTCATGAGAAAAATGTATAAGTTGTAATAAAAATATAGGGAAAAAATAATAATAAAAAATGAATCCAGAGATTAGTCGGTGTGCATAAGCTGCAACGGATACACCGGTTGAAAAAAAATAAAAAACCCAATTAAAATAAAAAAAATGAAAACACATTTTCTAGCAATATTAAACAGTGAAAATGACTGTTAAAAAAAAAGAAGCACGGTTATAAAAAAAAAAAAAAAAGTGCAAGGGGAAAGCACCTTTTTAAACAATAATGAGAAAAAAATCGTGGTTTGCATAAATTAATCCGGACACCACGGTCATGGAAATAAAATTATAAATGGAAACAAAAAAGGGAAAAAAATGGATCCGGAGATTAGTCATGGTACGCGTAAACTGTCATTGAAACCCTAGTTTATAAAAAAAAAATAGAAAGCAAATATTCTAGACTGTAATTTTCCAAAAATAGGATTTTAGAATGAAAAAAAACCTGGATTTTAGAAGGAAAAAAAAAAACCAAATTGAGTTTTGTTGGTGAAGTGGTTCGAACTCCTGCGCTCTGAGAACTCTGCACGCAGGGAACCACTCGGCCACAACTATTTTTTTTTATCATTTTTACTCTACAAATCAAGAAAAAGAAGCCCTGTTTAAAAAAAAGAAAAAAAAAAAACCGAGCTCATGTAGACACGAAGCAGCGGATCAAATGTCCAGCTCAAAGTGTTTTGTGTGTGCGTGAACAATGGCTAGCTACAATAAACAATCCATTTTGTTTTAGCTTTTGTGGTAATATGATTGTGAAAACCCAAATATTCACCCAAAAACTCTAAATCAAAAATATTATTGATTTCAAATATACTAAAGAGTCAAAGTTAAGGGAAAATAGTATATACGATTAACTTTCATCATCTCGTAAAACTTATTAACACCAAAATCAACCTTATTGTGTCCAGAATTAGTGTGAACCAATACTTTCTCTCTCTATCTCTAAAATCTAGCTATTTCTCTCTTTCATCTCAAACCAAAAATTTGAAATAAGAAAAATAAAGTTTTGAGCTAAAATTGAATTTTCAAAAAATATATTAATTAAATTTTGCAATGTAAATAGTATGAGGACCAAAATGAACTTTTTGTGCCATTTTTTTAAACCACAACCCATTCCCTCAATTTTTTTCACTTTAGTCTCTCTTCTCTTAGCCTTGCCTTTTCTCAATAATCCTGAAGCCATTAGGCTTTAATTTAGAAACTTTAAATAAAATATAAATAAAGTTTTGGACTAAAAATGATTTTTCAAAAAGTACATCAATCAAACTTGTTATCTACTTTTTTGGAGCTAATTTTTAGCAAGAGATACAAGGTTACTTCACCACATGGTCAAGAGTTCCAAATCAAATTGGTTGTAAGCACACATTGATTATATTTGTATTATTATATATTTGTATTCTTAATAAGATTGTTTGTCCAAATAAAATATTATCCCTTCCTTCAGTTCTGAGACAAATATCCCCACTCCATCCAAAGCTCTACTGATATCAGTTTTACATAATAATAGTAATAGGAACTGAATCATATGGGAGGAATGTGATGAGAATATATAAACTGTGATTGATTTTATTAAATAAAATCATGATAGAAAAAGAAAAGCTTATGTCACTAACGGGGACGCCCTGCAGCAACCAAAATAATCGTCACAAGAAACCATGCATGTATTATAGAGGGTCTAACTTGGTTTTTTCCATGGGTTATCCCCATAGTAGAAAGCAGTGCCAACCATAAGTGCCACAGTAGCTCCTTGGACAACCACTCGAGCTCTCATTAACACCTGTCCCAACTGAGAATTGCCTCGTCGGAAACTGATTAATCCAGCTGTGAGAACCCCTGCCGTCATAAGTGCTCCTGCAATAGTTATAAACAGTCAATCAAAGCTTAAGCTAAACACAGGACTGTCTAAAGATGGAAAGCACTACTGATTTGGAATTTCTGGCTGCCAATATGAAAGCCAAAAGCTCTAGAGTTTGAAGACAAGAAACCAACAGTAATATAAAGTATAAACGATCCATTTAAACACAATGTCCTTAGCAAATTGGGTATCATCTGAAACATGGGATCTGCTCGAGATAAACAGATCATAAAAATGAAAGATGATAGCTGTTCAAGGTGATCTAAAATGTATCCACCGCCAATATCCCTCCATTGAGAGGAGGAGAAAATTCTTTAAGGGCATGATTGTTTTGAGCTAGGATTTGGAATGGAAATGGATTCTCATTCCATTTCTTCTGTATTAGATTACCATCACGAATGAGATACTACTATACTTTATATGACATAAATTGTTCTATTTATCTGGTGGTATTAAAACAGCATTAGACGTTAATTTAATTTCAGGAAAAGAAAAAAGTAAATTATATTTCGAATTAGAATTATAATTCCAATCCCGTTTCTAAAACCAACCCAACAGCTGTTTCTTTTTCTTCAAAACTTAAAACCCTAATCAATAAAATATATTCCAAACAAACTGTATGATTCCCAAAAATATTGTCTACGTTCAAAACCCAAAATGATGAAACAATCTGTACTAACATGTTGCATGCCCAAAAAAATTGATGCTTCAGCATCACATATAATATGTATATTATAAAGAAAAAAAGAACAAGCAATGGGGACGATCAAATTTTGTATTTACCGACGGGAACGAAGGGGTTTCGGACGCGCTTCTTCTCCTCGAATAGCTGTTCAAAATTGGGTTCCGCCGTGCCCATCTTCTCCATTAATTTACTCTCTCTCCCTCCCCCCTTCTCTCTACATATATATATTGAATTTAACACCACCTTGTTTTACGGCGGGAGAAAGAACAAGTGGATCACGCAGAAGCGCAAATCTGAAATTTTGATGCTGGACGCCATTAAATTCAAGATTGGCAGTCGGTGACTTGGGTCTTGGAATTGTAATTGGGCCTCATTCACGGCTCAAAGTACATGGCATACATACGGCTCATATCAAACCTGGCCCAACAAGTCAATCCATAAAGATATAAAGAGGTTGATTTAACATCCAATTCATTTTGAGTTTTAGAATGAACAGAAGATAGCCGGCCACGAATGACACAATTAAAACTAAATTGATCAGTAACCTAGTTAAAATATGTTGATTTCTTAAAAAAAAAAATTATATATTTTGATTTTTTTAAAAATAATATTATTTTGTTTTTTTTTTAAATTAATATTATTTTAATTTATTTATAACTCGAGTGTTGCTCTAGTTCATCCGTGGTCACATGTATTGTTTCTCAATATTTTTAAGATATATAACTAAATAATTCTTTTTGATCCATTATACCGAAATATAAAATAAGACGTGAGGGGGAACAAAGCATCTCGCATATTATTTTTATTTTTATTTTTCAATCACAATATTTTATGGTCTAATTAAAATATTTTAGACTTAAAATTATGATAAACTGATATAGGACTAAGATGTAAAAACATGAAAAAGATTTATGGTTAACCTTACATTAAAAAATGTTAATTCAAAATTTTATTTTGTTTATTTTCTAGCCTTCAATTTAGAAATAGAAGAGATAAATTCACTAGAAAACACTGTAATAGTTGGTTTGTCATAATCTAAACATCAAAAAGAAGAATTTATGTCACTAAGTTTCTCTTATCTAGAGGATTTTATTAGATTTTTTCCCCTTTAAACAATGTGGAAAAAATAGATCAGGTTTGATTTAGATCTAATATATTACCGTCTCAATATTTTTTTTTAAAAAAAAACATCATATTAAAATTCTTTTAAGCTCAGGTCCTGCTTTCTATCAGTTGTTTTTGGATATGTCAAGTTGACTAGGTCATATATTGCCAACTCTTATATAATTTAATTTTATATCAATGTTAGGTAAGGATTCAAGTTAAAAGGTTTTAAGGTTGATCCGTTGAGCAAAGTTTAATAATAATATTATATAGTTTTCTATATCCTAAATATTTTTTTTATTGCATTATATATATATATATATATATATATATATATATATATATATATATATATATATATATATAAACTATGGATGATTGTAAACTACTATTATTCCTAAACTTGCGTGGAGTGTTGCTTCAAACAAGTGAGATTAAGGATATATGTTGTTAAGCGTGTCAATTCACCACTCACCTCTTAAAAATACACTACTCATATTGCATAAGTTTATTATAGCTTACATGATTGAGCTTGGTGAAATATTGAAAAAAAAAAAGATTTAAATCTAAATGTAAAAATAACAAATATTGTAAATTCCAATTGATATGTTTAAAAAAAAAATAAGGGTCGATTTCCTGTACTTCATATATTCTGATCCTAAATGCTTTGATAGTTCAAAACAATTATCTACCATTATTTGAAGCTTTAAGAGTTGTAATCCACTATTTATAAACTTAATGTTTGTTTCACTAAAACTACTTCCAAGAATGACAATCCTAAGACAAAGCCTATTTGGTTAAAATTATTCTGGGAACTCACTAGAACTTCTCCTACAGATATCCTTTGACATCTTATAGGTTCGGATTACAAAAACTTGTATAATTTTATTATGATTAAAACCACCCCACTAAAAAATAATTCACTCATGCAATTATATGATAAGAATGTTGTCTAATTTCACTTTGCACAAGAAATATAGCATAATGATTATCATAGGTAGAGTTGGGTCAACATTCCCATCCTAATAGTAACAAAAGGTTTTGATGCAATTGTAAAGCCTTTGATATATATTAGACTAGTGTATCAATATATTTAGTTAATCATAACAAGATAAAAAAATAATTAGCATGGAATGATAGTTTATTATTAAAAAAAGCATGTTAAAAAAATGATATCCAATAAAAACCTAAAGTTGTATAATTTTAAATCTATAAACTCAAGACAAGCAAATTTAAATTAAAACATGAATGGTACTTATTTGTTGAAACAATTTTAAGTAATATATCTTAGTCTTGTTGTTATCAAGGATAAATCATTTGTCTTTAAGATTTTATTATGTCTCACTTGTGCAACTAGGATGCATGCAATATACCTCTTAAAATTCCCACAATGGTACCTTTGTTTAGATTCATTTCTAAACCTAGGTGTCTAAACCAAAGAATATGAAATTCATTGTCTCTAGACAATATAAACTTCAACTCTAAGTCTACAAGGAAAACCAAAGTATAAAAAGGAATGAAAACATTAAGAATAGGGAAATTTGAAAAAAAAATCAAGTTTTAAACTCTTCATTTACCACTCTATTTATAGTGGATTTTGAAAGCTAAAAGGTTAAGAAATTAATAAGAATTAGTTTTCACCATTATCAATTGTTAATTATCCATCATAAATAAAGAATTAAATCTAGAAAAAAACAAGAGTTATTTGAGTGAGAAAAATAACAGTTCTTTAAGATTAATTTCTTATTTATTTAAAATAAAATTTCAACAATCCACAACATGAATAAAAATCATCTCACTAGTTTATAAACAACTCAAAGCTTTGTTAAGAGATATTGATTTGGTAAATTACTACATCAAAATAAATATCTTTTGGACTTGAACTTTTCTTAGTAAAATAATATGATTTACTCAATTACATAGTGAAAACAATATCCTAAAATATTCAATAGTTTATCTAAACCAATATAATAATGCTCACATAGCTCTTTATCTAGATATTCCCTTTGGTTTTCACTAGTGTGTTTATTTTAGTAAAAAAAAAAACCTTTTTGATTCATAAGTGTTTTAGATAATTTTGTCATTATCAAAATTCCTAAAAAAAAAACGATTACATTTCTCACTTATATATATATATATATATAATATTTAATTAAAACTATTTTAATATACTTTACTTGGCATATCAAGATATGAAAATCATTACGAGTTAAACTTATCTTTTATCATGCAATTAACACTTATTCATCATTGGAATAGTGATAGACACGAGAAAGTTGTCTATATTTAAACCTAAATCTTTTAGTCTCCAATCAACAAGGTATAGTTATCATTATTACAAATTCTCTTTTTTTAAAGGCTTTAAGTCCATTCCACTCGATTAATAATACAAAACTCTCTCAACAAACCTTTTGATTAATGGATTCATGATATTTTTCTTTAATTTTATAAAGTCAATGAGAATAATTCCATTTAATATTAAGTTTTTAATGATATTATCTCTATGATGCATATATCTAGACTTGCTATTATACATGTACTTTATGTCATTTTAATTGTTTACTGATTATCATAATGAAGACAAATAGTTGACACTATTTTTATCCATCATGAAATATCCTCAAAGAAACTCTAAAACTTTATCAAGAGTAATAATCTCTTATTCCATTATCGATATAATGATACAAATATATTTAGATGATTTTTGTGATATAGCTAATCCATCATGTATGAAGGTATATCTACTTTTGAATTTTCAATCTTTAGTGTTAGATATCCAATTAGCATCATTATACCCTTATAATATCATGGGTAGCCAATATAGTATAGTTCATAGTCAATAGTGTACCTTAAATATTTGAGTAACATTCACATTGCTTTCTAATGATTCATATTTAGATTAATTGAAAATCTATTATGTTTTCTAATTGAGTAAGCAATATCAGGTTTTGTATAGTTCATAACATATATAAAGTTCCTAATCGTTTGAGAATGTTCTAATTCGTATATTCTCTTACCTTTATTTTTTAGATAGATAAACATTTTATACTTATTGGTGTTTTCACAATGCTATAGTTACTTTTATAAAATTTATCGAGAACTTTCTCAACACAATGAGATTAGGAAAATAATTATCGCGATGGTATTTTTATATGCGGCCAATCTTAAAGATGGGGGAAGCAAGTGAGAACATATTTTCTTGTAATCATAAAATTATATTATAATTTTGAGGAATCGTCACTTAGTATTAAGATTACTAGGAAGCCTAATTGTCTATAAGAGTTCGGGTAAGGAGACTTATTATACAAGGAGAAAACGCATCATCTCTAGTGCACTTTGCATGAATGTAAGTTGCATTGTTATTGCATTGTTTTTCTAGGTCAAATTTTTATTTGTCAGTATTTTTTCAGATTTGAAGTAGATCTCTCTCTTCGTATAGGAGTCTCTATCTTATTGGGTCAAAAACTTAATCGTTCTAAACTTTAGATTTTAGCACTATATTTTTATGCTTTTAATATCTAAGGTAGTATTTTACAATATAATTTTGCACCCCAAATGTTAAAGTCTATAGCTAAATAAAATGAACAAAATAGTTGTTGAAAGATTTTTTATATTTTGGTTGAACTATAATAGATAATCATAAACTGGTTATGATATCTATTTTAAATTTTAAAACAGGAGAAAAAAAATTGTTTGTGAAAATATGATATAAAATATTAGGATTCGGTAGTGTGCAAGAAAAGAAAATGTATATTCTTATTTACTTCAAATAAGGTTTTTTTAAAAAAAAATCAAAGGAAAATCAATTTTTTTTATACTAAGTCTGTATACTTCAATGTAGATCTATGAACCAATATTGAACAAACACTAGTGGAAAAACATATGATGAAATCATAAATTGACATGTCCAACCATGTTTGGATTGAGTTGGGTTTGACCTAACCAATTAGGCTAAAATGGGTCTAGCCCCTTAAATGCACTACGTTGTTCATGTATAATAGGAACAATGATTGATTATGAGAAGTACTAGTGGTGGGGTTGTTGAGTTAGTGATTTTGGATGAAAAATCGAAGGGGTTACCTTGTCTTTTCTAGTGATGAGCAATGGCCAAAATTGTTGGTGGTATTTTAGGGAAGAGTTTAGATGGTTAAATGTATGGGTGGCATCATCGTATGTATTGTAGATAAGAAGCTTAAGTGGTTGCTGAAACAAGAGGAAAAAAATATGGGTTTTTGAGTGGTCTATTCCTAAATTTTGCTTCTGATTTACCTTCCTTCGACCCATAGGTGGTGAAAAAGAGTAATACTATCTTTACTGGGTAAAATGTTAGCAATTGATTTAATGTAAAAGCATCTCAACCATTCACTCAAAGTAGGCATCTTAAACTCTCAAATTTTAGACTAAACCACTACATGCGTGGTGTCAATTAGCTGAAACTGACCATATCCTAATATATTAAAATATTAAGGGATTGTTTTCGTACATGTTTTGTCAAATTTAATGAAAGATAAAGGTTAATACCTTTATGATGAAGTAAATCAATATTAGGTAAATGCATATGTAAAGTTGGTACTAAATCAATATTTTTGAAGAAATTTTAGGATGAAAATGAACAGTGACTAGACGATGCATTGTATGGTCCTCTCTCTTTATTATCTGTCAAAGTTTAATTTAGTCATTTATCTTAAGAATGCCCTGATTTTATCCCTAATTGGCAAAAAAATATTAGTTTTCTACTATTGAACTCCTGTCAAACTTCAATAAAACCTCATCATTTACCCATTTTTTTCACTCTAGTCTTAGATTTCTTCAATCTTACTCCTAACTAACCCCAAAACTTTGATTGTCTTGCAGTTCTAACCACAATTTCAACTAATTGACTTGGTAAAAAAAAAATTGGTCTCCAAAAACTCTAATTTTCTTAGTTAAGCCTGAATTAGCCTCTCGAACTTAATTTTTCACCAATTAAGTTTCAAATGAAATTAATTTGACCCAATTAAAGTCCTTGTATTTAATAAAATTCATCAATTGTACCTTAAATTAATTCATAAACCTAATTAAACTTCAATTTGGCCAATGATAAAATCAAATTGGCTTAATAAAAATATAATTATGCTTTTAGGCTTAGTTTTTATGCAAATTTGTTTGGAATCACTTTTTTTTACATTGAATCTACATTTTTCTTTAATTTTGGGGCACAATAGGGTGCAATTGAATTTTTAGTTTTGTCCAAAAAAATTTGGCTTGATTTTTCCACCACACTAACCCCTTTTATCATTTTTTTTTATTTTTATGTTTTGTTTTAAGTAAATTTTAGGATAACCTAAAAATAGGTTATGACAATAACAATCCATCATATGTCCTAAAAAATTTATTGATAGTATGACAATTGCAATACCCAGGTCTTTCATGTCAAACTTATTGGATGAACATTATTTTAGTAGATTTCATCATGTGATTACTATTGTCTAAAATAAGCATATCTTCCATAATGACATAACATTTATTTGTTTTTATAACATAAACACATTTATCAAATTTGTTGATTTTAAATTTATTTTACAACATAACTTGTTAATTTTTTCATGTCAAAGTTTTGGTGCTAATTTCAAACTATTTAATCATTTGACAAGTTTACACATTTCTTATCTTATCCATTGTTAACAAACCCTTCAGTTTGTTCCATGAAGACCTTCTTATTAAGGTCACAATTCTAAAAATATTTATTGATTTTATATATTTAAGGTTTATTAATATTTTCAATAGCAATTAACATTCGTAAAACAATTATTCTTGACACAAGTGAATATATGTTAAAATAGTTCATGTCTTCTTGTTATTTAAAACCTTTAACAACAAGTGTACATTTAATTTATTAATAGTGTTATCAACTTTCATCTTTCTTTTGAATATCCACTAATGACCTAATGTTTACTTCTAAGAGGAAGATCCACTAATTTCCATGTATAATTATTCATAATTGATTCAATTTCACTATTGATTATCTCTTTCCAATAAGAAGTTTCTAGACAAAACATTGCCTTAAAGTAGGTTCAAGTTTCATTTTTTCACAAGTTTGTTAAAAAATCAGGACCAAATGTTTTGATTTTTTTTTCTTGTACTGTTTATAAGCTCAACTTCACCATCTTTTAATGATTCCATAACTTTAAGGTATTCTTTGGAAAGTCTTCTACCTTAATACAATTTGAACTTTTTATAAGTTTAACTTCATCTCCATTAAGTTAATGATGATTACTTAAGTTAGCCTTAATTGTTCTTTCAAGTGAATAATTTTTTTATGTTTGATTTCATAAAAATACAGCCTCAAATAATGTAGCATTACTTGATTCCATAAAAATATTAGGATGAATATCCTCAATATTTGACTTATATACAAGACATGAATATACATTATTATTGTATATATATATATAAAAAATACAATATGCAAACTTAGATACAATCTTAACCTCTAAAGGATAAGTATTGTTATCTTTGCAAGACACCCTCATACTTTCAGGTATTTTTTGAAAGGTCTTCTACCTCAATATAATTTTAACTTTTTATAGGTAATTTATATATATAAGTGGCAATTATAATCATCTTTTCCCCATAGGTTCTAAGGTTCTATTGACCTTATCAACATAACATTCATTATTTCTTTTAATGTTCAGCTTTTTTGTTCTATAATATCATTTTTTTGGTTAATTAGGGGCAACAATTTGGTGGATAAAACCATTTTGAAAACAAAATTCACCAAATAATGTTTTGTATTCTCTACCCCTATCACTTATTACTACCATTTTTTTAAATTGATTTTCAACTTCATTCTTGTAATGTTTAACCATTTCAAAAGTTTTATCTTTAAGCCTAAGCAAATAAGTATTACAACACCTTGTGCAATCATCTACAAGAATAATATAATATTTTATCATCTTTATTGTGCACAAATTTAAATCACTAATATCTAAGTAAATTAAATTTATATATTCACTACTTGTTTTTCAATTGTTTGAGGGTTTTACCAATTTTGATTTTACATAAATATTATATTTATGTTTTTTCTCAAAAAATCATACTTAGCAATAATTCATGATTTGTTAACCTTTGCATATAATTATAATTCATATGACCTACTTTGTCATATCCCACATCACAAGATTCAAGAAACAAAATGTTATAATGGTCATTAGGTTTATTGTAAACAGATCATCATAAATATTTTTTTCTATAAACATAAATTTCACTTGTAAAAATCCATTCTAAAACCATTTTTTTTTCTAAACAATGTGTGAAACATTAAGTTTTCCTAATGCAATATATTATTAAGGGAGAGAAGTTTCCCACATGTCATATTCAATATGACCTTTCTAATGTCTAGCAGCCTGGAGATTTATGATTTCTCCATAAATAAGTTTTCTTTATCCACTTCTTTATAATTACAAAACATTTTTCTCTCTCGATATATACATGTGCTATAGCACAAGTATCACCCATAAAGCTGAAAATTAGGTTTGATAGAACCCTAATCTAGAGATAGTCTTGTACCTCAAAACCAAATGTATTGAAAAAAGACTCGGACCCAAAGAAAATCTTGTATTTAAAAACCCTAAGTATATATGAATGATATCATGAAATTAGTTAATTTTTAATAAGTCAGTGTAAGATATTTGTTCTGGCAAAGAAAGATTATTTTTCCACAAACAAACAAAAGAAAAACTCAAATTTAGTGGGTGTTTGGAGCGGCGGTTCAACGTGCGATTGCATTGAACCGCAGCCCCAACCACAAGTATTACCAAACATGTAGTTTTTTTTGGGTGGGTCCTACCTAAATACCTGCGGTTGCAATTCATTTTGAAAAGCATCATTTTGATGCTTTTCAAAATGAACGCAGACGCAACGAGCCATGCAATAATCTGGGCATTTTCACACATATTTCATCGGAGTTTAAATTCCCATCTGAGAATTGGATCGTCGTAACCTCAAGCAATCTACATCTGAAATGTAAAGAGGAGCATTAAGAACAAGCCTTTTCTTTCTCCTTTGAAGGCTAGAAAATGCTTCCAAATAACATGAACAAACAAATAATGAGGGAGACGACGACTGTTGTCTTGCTTGCTGCTGATTTTGTAGGTAATGCTCCCTAAAAACTAACAGTCCTAGTTATTGAAGGCCTCACAAGATCTAGGATCTTGTTTTTTCCATCGTGTACAGCACTACTCGATCATTTATCGAGAGTACGATCGTCAATAGAGAGAGTAAACCAGCGGCAGCTGCAAAGTTACAGCAGTTGCAACCTTCTGAGGCTCACACCGGCCACCACACAACACCATTTTCGACGCCACCACCATAGGAAGAACCACCCCGGCCTTCTCTACCCCTCGGTACCATTCGTTGACCTTCTAGTCACAGTCGGCCATGTTACTGTTCACGTGAACAGTAACATTGACGAATAATTCTTAATATGGATGAAAGGTGCAACGCACCATTTTGTACCTGTGTAATATTAATTGTCGAATTTGGAAATACCTATTTTCGACAGCACAGTATCGTTTTTACTTTACATGACTTGTCGCATGTTAAAGCAGACTTGACAATGACACTTGCATGCCATGTCTTGTTTCGAGTAAACACTGCTCAGATTTAAGGTTCTTCTTTCTCTATGAACAATCCAATAATGCCAACTGGAAAAATTAGAAACAGGTAATTCATTAAAGAGTTAAAATGTAGGACTGATGTCATTGGAAAATATATGTGAATCATTGATTTGTTTTATTCCTTTCTTTTTTCTTTATATTAACGATAAAGATATTCTCATATAATTTTTATTTCATCAACATTCAATCTTTCCTTAATTAAAGAATCACTGACATGTTATTTATTTTTAAAAAAATTAAGAAGCCTTGGCGAGGGTTTAAACTTACATACCCATGTGCGCTAAACCTTCCTCTATAAGGCTTCGAGCTCAAATCTAGTCCTTCAAAATTCTCTTAAAAAATTTGCATCAAAATTGATCATAACTGAGTTTTATTTTTTTTGAACTTTTAATAAATTAAATTTGTTTCCTTTTGCATCTTTAATTACTAAGCCAACATGGTTTTTTTTTTTAACTTATTCAATTTAACTAATTAGTTTATTAAAAAATTTACCCGAGACATCAAAATTAGATTTTAATTTACATCAATTTTAATATAAATTCAATTAAATTCATTTAATTTAAAAATCAATTTGTTATCTAGCTGATTTGGTTAAATTTGAGTTTAGTTTTTTATATTCTTACATAACATTTTTTTTACTATATTTAATAATATATTTGACAACAATATAAAAAGTATGGTAACCAAACACTCAAAACTGTTTTTCATTAAACCCTAAACTCAACCACAGTTTTAACCAAATACTTCAATTTCAGTTACGAACCGCAGTTAAAAGCTCTTTTCATGAAACTGTTTTTTTTTCAACCTCAACCACAACAGCAACAGTTGTGCTAAACAGGCCCTTATTCTTCGACTTCCCTTTGAAATTTGCAGCTAAAAAATACATAAAATAGTTTCCTCTAATTAACCTTAATGGATCTTTTCTAGGTTTCAAGTTAATAGGTTTAGCCTAGTAACCAACTAACATAAGTTAAATAATGCAATAAACCCCAATGTTTAGATACATGAATACAATATTAAATACATGAATACAATTGGATAATAAAAACAAAGTTTTCGTCTAAAATCTTTCTTGTAACCTGAATCTCAAATGTTTGAACATTATTGACATAAATTAGTCCTCACTTCAAACACATTGTGTGTCTCTCTTTTGAATGAATTAGTGGACCTACCATATATGGTTGAAAATCTTGAAATGTTTAGTTTCTATCTTGACTTTAATCATAGCAGAGTTCCATTTGTAGCTTTATATATTTCTAATTACTACATGAAAGTCTAGTCTGACAAATTTGAAAAAAATCTTCTAGTGAGTTTTACTCTTTGAAATAATATGTTGTTGAATTTGATTTTATGTAAAAATTTACAATAATATATTTTAATGTGTCGTAATATTTTACTATAAAATTTTAGCTTGATCTTATTATAGTTTGAGAAACGTGCTTGATCTAATAAAAACTGGTCAACTGGCATCTTAAGGAAATTTAGATCTAACTTGGTTCATATCATTATTATATGAGAGAGATCCTTGTATTCTCTAGTTCCCTTAATAACAAAATTGACTTATCAATGAATGGATAGTTTCATGACATCTTTATTAGACTTTTTGTTCATGAATTAGTTTTTACATGAGAGGGGTTCTTATTTCAATAGTACTAGTATTTGGGGATAGGTTTTCATTATGTCACATTTCTATTAGGCTTTTATTTAGCTTTTTAGGACTCATTGGTAATCTTGTTATAGGTTATGTGATCATGTAATCATAAGATTTGCATCACCAAAGCAACTTTTAATCCTTATTTAAATGTCTTTCCAATCTCTAATCATCATGAGATTTTAATCCAATGGGATAAATAGTATTTAAAATCTTTTGTCAAAACTTTCATCTTAATATAACCGTCAAATTAAAGATTAGGCTTAATTTACCAAACCATTTCTTAGGTTCTTTTTAAACTCCTAAAAACCTTAACCAGTAATTAAAAACGCAATAAACATTATTGTGCTAACAATATGGAAATAGTTTCTCCATGTCAAAATAAATATCCAAAAGAAATTTAATGATTTGAAATAAGTAGGAAAAAGATATATCTTTAATCAAAACCTCTATTTTTTTACTAATGCTTCTTGAAAAAAAAATACCATTTCATCCATATTTAGAAAAGTATACATATTAGATTCATATATCAAAAACAAAATGTTAATAATACCATGAAAATTACTAATATTATTTGAGATAATTACGTAAAATAAATTTACTTCAAAAGAATAAAATTACAAAATATAAAAAAAAATGATGAAGTAAGACAAATGAAGGGTAGGCCTATGTTCATAGGTCATGTAAAAACTCCAAATTATATGCCTTGTTTTTTATTTTTTATCCTATCATTCACTTGCCGTTTTTTCCTATCATTGAAGGTGGTTTTGATAAATAAAACAATCAAGGTTCAAGGTATTGGATCTCAGAAACCCAAATTGTAACAATTATTTTCACTTAAAAATATTTTCATGAACCTCAGTAACTTTGTTTCTAGAAATAAAATACATTATAATTGATCAAAAAACTCAAAATTAAATCAAACTAATAAAACTTAGCAAGTTTTTATGTACTTTTTCTAGCATCAAAGAAGGTAAAAACCACCTCCATTGAATCTCTCTCATAGATGAATCTATAAACATTAAAATAGTTAATCAAAATTTGAGAGTTTTCTCTTCTTTTTGATGATTCTCTTTCCTCTCTTGCAATCCAAAGATTGAAGTGTAAAACAAATAAAATTTAAGACAAACAAAAATATCCAAAACAAAAAGGGATCTGATGTAAGAAAACATAAAAAAAATTGAAGGATTAACATGCGGATTCCTGAACAATAAACATGGGAAATGGATGTCACTCTTTTATCAATGTCAATTATAATCATTGTTTTTATTTAATTTTATATCTTACAAATTACTAAAAATTCTTAATGTAGAATTGACTTCTAACCCAACATCTTGTACACATGATAGATTGCAATCCAAAACGAATGAAAACAATACAGGATAAAAACATTAAAACTTTTGAGGACTAAAATGAAAGAAAAATAAAAGATTGATGACCGATAAAAAAAAAAGCAAAAACTCAATATACCTAAGATAAAATTTCACAATGAACCATGAAATGTAAAAGAATGAACAAAGTTTACACATTTAGACCCCTACATGTTTTAGTTTATTAATTAATAATTAATGTTAATAATGAAATTTTTTTCATGTTCATTTACTTTGTTGAGTATTCAGTCCGGTGTCTATTTCCTGATCAAACACAAAAAGTATAGTACATAGTTTTTCTTCTCTTTCCGACTGACAAATTTTGCTGTGGGCGGAAAGAAGGAAAATGGCAGCATCCAACGCAATGGAAAATGCCCCCTATTGCCATGCATTCTTGCATTTCTACTGTTATGATTGGATAGAAACAAGGAGAACAAATATAGAAAAAGGTGGGGTCCAAAACTAGTCATGTAAATAGAAGAAATGGAATGTACTCATGCTGGAAACTACTCATGTAAATGGATGACTGTAAATTTTAAATGCATGCCCCTAACCCAATAAAACGAAGTTGCCTGTAAATTTCCATGTGTTTGCCAGTTTCAAACTTGCAGTGGAGCACAAAAGCAATGAATCGAAGCAGATACTGACAATTCTCCAAAACTCATCACGTAAAGGAAAGAACATTGCCATTAATTATACACGCAGTGAGCTTCCCTCATTGAAAAATTCTACTCCACCCTAGATTTTATGAATTAACAATCCACAACCTAACAGGGCTCTGACAAGAATATCGTAATGTACCTAAGACAAATACTCAAATTCATGGCTTAAGATCATCAGAAGTTGCAGAAGGTATGCCATGAGTGGTAAGAATATCTACAGTAGCTTCCTTGGCAGTCTTCGTCCGGAGAACAACTATCTGCACCAAAGCACAGGTATAGATAGATATCAGCACCAGACACCCAAAGATACAGAACAAGTATAAACAGCCGAGATATAAATTGCTAGAACACACACAGACACAAAAAGACTGTGTGTGTGTGTGTGTGTGTGTGTGTGTGTGTGAGAGAGAGAGAGAGAGAGAGAGAGAGAGAGAGAGGACCTGGTCATATTCCAGATCAAATTTCAGAAACTCGTCATCAAAATTCTCGACCATATTGGCCAAGCTCTTCAAATTCTTCACTGGCTTACCATTGAAAGCAACAACCTGCATAGGTACAGAATAAATGACATCCAAAAAGAGATGTAGTTCACCAAAAGAAAAGAGGAAATAATAAACAGGTTATACCAACTCAGTGACAGGAAAAAAAAGCACTTGTTACAAGACTGATTCATCACCTGGGTGTTAACAATGTCCTCATACCCAATATTAATGTCAGCTACAAGCACCTGCCAGAAATTTTCCAGGAGAAGAAAAGTAAGGAAGTGCAAGATCAGCATAGTAGATTAGTGGCTATAGGAGCTGACATGGGTGCATGCATGTGAGCGTGGGCATGAGATAGAGAACCTGAGAAACCACAACTATCTGCTCATCAGGGGATTGCGGCATTGAATGCAAAAGTTTGTCCAAAAGCTTGATAGGAGCTTCTAATTCATATTCCTTGCCATACTGCACAATTGTGCAAAATAACAGGGGCAATGTATAATCAGATGACAATGAAAGTACTATAATGCTAAGTATTGCATTAAACACATAAAGAGAGATGAGAAATTTGGCACAAAATGACACTGCAATTGGCAAGGCGTGAAAATTTGGAATAAATAAATGAGGTTAGAAAACAATTAATTATTTGTCTTGAATACATGTTAAATTAAGTTCAGAATATAGCAAAATCATAGAGATGGAGAACAATAGTGGGATAGATAAACATGTAAATGCAAGCTACAAAAATAAACGCTCCGCAGGTGAAATAAAATACTATTGTTGAAAAATAAACAGTAATCCTCATATTGCAACCCTTAGAACAAGAAAAAAGAACTAAGGCTAGCAAAACATAGAAGCATTACTACAACAGAAATTCTGTTTTAATTACAATCCATATTTCCAATCCTAGGTTACCATGCAAGGTTACAAAAGGAAAGTGATAACAGAAAACAAGCTCAGGAAAGTTTAGTGACCTAATTAGATGAATAGCCATTTCAACCCAATATAAGGTCTGGATTTGGACATTCAGTTACACATTAGCACATTTTCATAAGGCAAACAGGTTTAGTATGTAGGAGATCAGCTTCAAAAACAGGGTAATGCCCAGAGTATTAGTACAATTAGAATTTAGTCCTTGTATTTCTACAATCAATACAGCTTCCTCTAATGTTTTACGATGTGTTGAATGTTCAATATCCTATCATCCCCAGTTTCAAATGCCAAGAAAAATTGTGGTGTTGGCTTATTAAACATAAGTTGATGTACCTACAGACAAGACAGATAAATGATTCAATGATGTTGCACCAATTCCAAATCAGATTATGCAGTACTACACAAACCATAACCTCCTTAAAGCATTTGCACCAACAAACACATGCAAACTTGCACAAACCTACAAGAAGAAAGTTTAATGGGCCTTGTCTCTAGCACATAAAGTATGCAAGTTGAAAAATATCACACAGTAACACCATATTCAAGAAATGTCATGCACAAATAGAATCAATCACTCAGTTCATAGAGTGTCAATTAAAATATTTGTATTTAAGACCCCATCAAGTAAGTTTTACTAACTAATACTGAGAGAAGACATTGACAATATAAATAGAAAATATATACACAAGGAAAGCAAAAGGTAAAATTTGCACCTCAGAACGGAGATAAGGAACAGAAACTGTCGTGAATACAAATCCTGCAATAATATAATAGGACGGAGGTTTTCCCTTGACATGAGGAGGAATCAGCCTTCTGTGAGTTGAGAGTTTGATGTCAAATTCTAGAGTCTTTGAATTCCGAAGAACTTTGATCACGGCATTATCCCCAGTATACTTTTGGGAGATAAGATAGCTGAAACCAATGCGCTCACCATGCCGAAAGGGAACTGGTATGTCAAGAGCAAAAGGAAACGAAAATTTCATGCCACAGAGAATGCCATGTTAATTAACTTTGGAAAACCAGTTTCTAACAAAGTGTTTTGAACATATAACATTACACGCAAACCTGTTCCATCATTAGCAATATCTACCCTGTCAAAGCTGAGAATGATGTCTGATGGCTGCAAGACTTCAGCTTCTGGAGCAGTGGGATCAATTCTTCTGATACGAACACCCTTCTGATCAGATTTCATACCCATTGCCATACGCATATCTGGATTTTCCATTTTCTGCCATTCAATCCCAAGAAACGGAAATCCTAGCATGCAAGGATGATCATTAGACTTTAACCAAGATCAATGAGCAATGTGTTACTACAGCAGACACATTGCAACTTAATTACACAGTATACACCTGTATACAAAAGCCAGAACCAAACATGTACAAATACTTACCTGTGTATGATCCATTCTTCTCATAATCTTGGATGAAGTGCTTGATGACTGGTGTTGGTATAACATACCCTATATTCTCAGCATCTTCATGTTTAAGGGACTGAAACGCTATGCCCACACATTCACCTTTATCATTAAAGGCAGGACCACCTGAATTTCCTGAGTTTATAGCAGCATCAATCTGCAAATGAAACCATGAGAAAGGCATGTGTGGAAAATAGTTCAATAATTACAGATAACAAAATGCAAGAGTTTCAACAGCATTACTTGTAAACCCAGAAGCTCTGTGGATCCATGGACGTAGGATAGGATCTCTATCCGTGATACTACACCACTTGTCACAGAAATTGTGTCCCCTCCAATTGGGTAACCAACGACAGTTACAGCATCTTGAAGTGCTGGCAATTCTCCAAACTCTACAGGTGACACACCTTCCCAGAACTCATCATCATTGACTGTTAGCAAGGCTGCAAATCACAAAAAAAGAAGTTTGGCTTTGAACAAAATGTCTCATCCTTTGCATCCATCAAGGTATATAGAGTTAATAAAGCTCACTCCTTTATAAGAGAACCACACATTTAATTCACATTCATAACAGAACCACACATTTAATTCACATTCCGTTTCATCTTATGAGCAAGACCTACTTCTACAATTTTCTTTTCCAGTACAAGTATCTGTCATCTAGTTTTAATTCGTCACACCCATTCCCTTGCCACAGGAAAGCTTTACCACCCGTGAGACCGTCACTTATCCTAAACATATAATGAATTTTTCTTGCAAATAACGTTTACTATTTCAAAACTATATAAAAGTCGAATAGTTATTCCATTCCATAAAAAAAAAGTTGACATGCAAGTTATCCTAGCCAGTAAAGGATGGTATTTTGTGTTCTATGCCTAGAAAGTAGGGTACAGAAAATACCCAAAGCATCAAACAGCAACATAAAGCTTAAAATCGACAAAAAGTAAACATATCTATCTCATACATATGCCCTATAATTGATTGAGCTTATAATCAGTATTTATACGCTAATACCACAGTACACACACTTTTAACACAGGATATAGTGAACACCCTTAGCCTAATAACAAGAATATCAAGGAATACAACACGAAAAGCTTGAATCTTTACCAATATCACATTCAGTTCCAATAGCAAGAACAGTAGCCAAATACTTAGTATCAGAGCCACGCTTCTTAAGCTTAACTTGTGTATAATGCTCCACAGAATGCGCATTAGTCAAAACCCTCCTTCCACTAATAACAAAACCACTGCTACTCGAACTATACTGCCTCTTCCTCTGCCACGGAAGCGATAAATTCGGCTCCGTGTGCACACAAAACACTTTCACCACCGCGTCCATCTCCGGAACCACCCTGTTCACGCCCTCCACAGGCGGCGCAACCCCAATTTCTCCATTTATTATTGGTGGGGGTTTCTCGGGCTTCTCTGGTGAGTGCTTCGGTCGTTTCTTAGGACGGCCGCGGCGGTTTTCGTGTTTTATGGCGCTGGTTGGGGTGGTAGAATTCACGATTTCAACATTGTTGACTGAGAAAACCTCATCGTTTATTGTGGAAGATGTGGGATCTAGGGTTGTCTGGGTTTTCGATTTGCGGCCTCGTTTCTTCCGTTTTCCATCACTGACCATTGAGGAGAGAAGGAGGACAGTGTTTTAGGGTTTGTTTTTGAAAGTCAGATTTTGAAGAACAGAGTAGTAGATTGTCAGTGAGATGATTTTGTAATTACTTGTAAGGGTTTTTGTTTAAAGCAGCCAGGCCCCCTGGGGAGGAAAGGAGAAGAAGGTCCAGCAACGGGGGTTTATATTAATTATTATATTATATTGTTATTAGTAGATAAAAAAAAAACATTAATAGATTTTTTGTCTCAGGAATATTACATTTCAAGGTTTTTTATTTATTTTTCATTTCAGTTTTTGTATAATTAATATAAAAAAATAAAAAAATATTATTTTCATTTTTTTTCAAATAAAAATCAATTTAAAAAGTTATTGATACCACGATATCAAATAGACTATAAAACGCAAAAGCTGAATATTGTGGATTCAATAATGTTTCACTCAAACACTTTTGATGGCACTTTGTATTTTTTTTATAATTTATTTTGTGTTTTAAAGATTTATTTTGGATAATTTAATCTTAACTGGAGACCAATTGATTTGGATTTGTCAAGTAATGATGAAATTACAAGAATATAGACCAAAATTAAAAAGACAACAAACACGGTTGACGAGTCAGATTTTATGAAAATATATTTAAGTTTTTAAATTTTAAAAATAAAATAAATTATACAATTTAGATTCCTAAAAATTTAAGCAAAATTAATTTTTGATACAAAAGTTTATTAAATTCACCGTTCAAGTAATTTTTATCTATCAAAATCATTTTTTTTGTTAATATTGTTTGAAAAATTATATCTAACAATGTTTAATTTCTGTTTTTGAACTATCTTTTTAATATTTAGAGTTGTTGAATTATTTATCGAGTGTTTCATTTGAATAATTTTAATGCTATAGATAAAAAAAAAATACAATTTTCAAGCATAGTAATTTCTCACACCATATGAGTTTATAAGCTTTAGCAAATATTTTCCATCCATATATGATCTAATAAACGCTCATTTTAAAAATACTTTTCTTTCTTGATAAACAAATACCTTTTTAATTAGGTGGCTATTTTCTCCCATTTTCCTCGCAACATCTTCTTGAGTATCAAGTCTTGTTATTCTTGGTTATATAGAAAAAATAAATAAAAATAATTTTGAAATACAATGCTAAATAGGATTTAAGTCATAAAACTCTTTTCGTTGTGCCCCCCATGAACTTAAGCCATTCTTTTTTATATAATTGAGGTATCTGGGTCAATTTACGTACACCATAATTAATCCTCGAATCTATTAAATATCTTACAAATTTAATGAATAGATAAAGCACTATGAAAAAGACAAATATACATAACAAGACTTGAATATATAGAGATAAGAAACAAGTTTCTTTTTTCATTAGGTCTAGAACCCGCATGTCTTAAGCCATTCTTTTTTATATAGAATCCCATGAGAAATTGTAGCTAACCACAAATCATTTGATACAATCCAACTACTCATATTAACTACTTGGATTGAATTGATATTTTTTATTTCATTATTAACTTGTTTTTATAGCATTAAAATTTATATCTCAAGTCATATATATTTTTTATTATTTTCAAACATAATGCCAACAATTTAATATGATTCGTGTAGATTACAAGAATAAAACACAATTCACCCTCTAGTCGTTTCGATAAGATTCTTCTTCTAAAACCCCAAGCTGTGCTTCGCTCATGCCTGTAAATCATCGGGCATATTGGTCTGAGCTTGAGGTGTACCAGAACGGAGACACGATGGTTTCAGTTTCGAGCCAACGAATGGGATTTACTCCTCCAGGCTTATCTTGCACAATTTTCAGCATTAAAAAGGTATTGGTGGAGCTCCTGGCCCATCAAAAATGCACGCTCATGAGGTGTAGGAGTGATGGTGAGGGATGCCTTCTCGCAACACAAAGTGGTAAAATTCAAAGCAAATGCATCAGCTTTGCGAGCAAAAGAGAAAAAGGGCATTCTTAGAAGCCAAGCATATGCAAAAGGGCTGCTTTGATTTGCTTTTTAAAACAGTGATTAAATCTCCCCTCCCTTGTTAGCAATCATATCTCTCTGCACTTTGTGGGATATGTTACTTCATCTTTACTTGTTCCTGTACCCATCTGAATTCTGCAATATTTTTCTCATCGCCTTTTCCTGTTTTCTTGCTTTTACTGCCTTTTGGCATTACCTTTCTAGCTCCTGATTGAATTTGCCATGGAGCCTCTGTTTTCCCTTTCCGTTGCATCTCTCTCTCTCCCCTTCCCCCTTATTGATGTGTCTCTCTCTCTATTTTCATTCAGCTACAAGCACCATTATTTTTACAGGTAAATTCCTCAGCAAACCATGGTGTTTTGTCTTCACTGGAAATTATTTATCTCTTGAAATCATGAAAACATATTATTTCCACAGAATATGATGGATTGGCCAACAGGACAAGGATTGATCTTGTCACTGAAGGGGAAATAATTTTAAATAATTTTTTATGGTAGGTATCTGTTGTTAATGGATTTAGTCGTGCTCCATTTTTTCATTGCTAGTAGCCATGTGTTGAATGCATAATGCCCAGCCCTTTCATGATAAATACCATGGTTAATTAACTTTAATTCAAATAATATATATATATATATATATATATATATATATATCAATCTCCCCTTTGTCAAAGAAAAAGAAAAAAGTAATATTAAAAAAGTAAAATCCTAAAAAGAAGAAAGTATTAAAACAGAGAGGCACAAACAAAATAAAGTAAAAACCCTAAAAAAAAGAAGAGAAAAGGGCAAAAGAGAAAGAATTTAACAGTGATGGTAAGTGAATGAGTGAGAATCATGTGATCCACCTCCACACTCTCTTAACTTTGAATCAAGAGAAGCCATAACAACAATGCTCATTAATTATTCCACCTCCAGCAAGCCACCCTCTTACACTATTAATTATTCCACCTCCAGCAAGTCTCCCTCTTACACTCTTTCGCCCTTTTCTGTTCCTTTTCACTTTCGCTACTCTCTACTTCATCTGCTAATATTTCTTCTTTCTTTTACTTTCGAGTTTTGAGAGAATCTTGTTTGTATGCATCAATGGCTTCTAGCGCCTCAAGGTTTATCAAGTGTGTTACTGTGGGAGATGGGGCTGTGGGCAAGACCTGTATGCTTATTTGTTACACGAGCAACAAGTTCCCTACTGTATGTTAAGTGACCCATCAGACTATCTCACATCTGCTTCATAATTTGTGGGGGTTTTTGGTGGTTTAATGTGTTTTTCCATCTGGGTTTTGCTGCTTTGATTGTCTTTGTTTCTTAGCTCCATCTTTAATTTAGTCCTCAGTATCTCACAAATCCTTTAGCTTATGGGTTTGCTACTTGGATAAAAAAAGTGTCTTCTTTAGTTTCTATTTTCAGATAATGATCTTGCGTTTGGCTTTATTTTACTTTTTTAGGCATAATTTATTTTATCTCCATTTGAAAGTTTCTTGCTTTCTGCTCTTGTTTTTAATCTTTCATGCAAATGAACAAAAAATAAATATATGTTATTTTTGTTTTGGGTGTTGGCTAGGATTATATACCAACAGTGTTTGATAACTTCAGTGCAAATGTGGTAGTTGAAGGAACCACTGTAAACTTAGGCCTCTGGGACACAGCTGGTATGATTACAAGCACATATTTTCTTTTTAATCCTTATTTACATATTTGCGCCTTCTTTTTTTCTCTCCTGGAAACATGTTTGCATGACTGGGAAACTTTTATGATTCATTTGTTTCATTGACTTCCATAGGGCAAGAGGATTACAATAGATTAAGGCCCTTGAGCTACAGAGGGGCAGATGTCTTCGTCTTAGCCTTCTCACTAGTTAGTCGAGCAAGCTACGAAAATGTATTTAAAAAGGTGCAGTTTTTTCCAATCTGTCGTCCTCTTACCTTTCTGATTCTTTTTAATGTTATATTTCTTCTTTATTGGTTTCAAATATGAGATTGTTTGTCCAGTGGGTTCCAGAGCTTCAGCATTATGCCCCTGGCATTCCAATAGTACTGGTTGGTGCCAAATTGGGTAAGTCTACTAGCAACCATCATTATTTTTCCTGTCTGATTCAATGCTGTTTATGGTTTTTTTTCTTGGTATTTAGTTATGTGATTCAATGCCGTTTTGTCTAGGTTATACTGGTTAGTATTTGCTTCACTGTTGTTATTACATATTGTTTAATAGGAGAATGATATATCTTCTTATCCAGAACTTGTTGAACTTACTGAAGGCAATTCTGGCCTGTAAATATTATATAATTTTGTCAGACTCATATGCATCCGCTTGATGATACAAGTAGAAGGGTGAGACCAGGGTAGGCTAAAATAAGGACATGTTCATATATCCTCATATCTATCCCAAAGTCAAAATTTCTTGGAACTGATGCCATTGGTATGTTCTCATTGATTAAGAAGTTTCAAGTAAATAATGAGTTTCCTCTGTTAGTTTTTAGTTTTAATTGATATAGTTTATGCACTGTAGAGAAAATTAATGTGGCTTTGCTGCAAACTTTTTCATCATTCAACCTTGAGCTTCAATGGATGAATCATGTAACAGTAAAAACTTTTTGGCAGACTTTCTATACACTGACACTCACATTGTTTGCTTTGAGTATGATGGGATAGAAGAAACAAATAACATTTATAATTACAGGTGGCCTGAACAATACAGAGAATGTTCTTTCTAATATTGTATATTAATGGAGTAGCAACCCAAATAAAATGATTCTTTCAAGCTGGTGATAAAGCTAATGGTGTTAGTGGAAAAATTAGCAGTTACCTGGCAAATAATTATGCCAGTTGAATGCTGGTAAAAGAATGCTCAGTTGACTGTTGCATGCAACTGCATGAAACGTGGTGTTTAAAAAGGTCAGGTCAGTTTGAGGAAAGATTGTCTAGTTGTGGTTCATCATATACCGAGCAGTACACTTTAAGCAGGGGAAAAAATGTTCAAAGCATTGGCCTGGTTCTGAAAAGTGACGAGGGTTTGTTTTGTCAACCTGATTAGTAGCATTAGATGTTTTATTGAGATGGATTTTGTGGATTGAGACTCCTTTTTTTATCAACTCCCCTGCAGATAGGCTGCAATGTGCATTCTCTAGTCTATTCATTTTTTAAGCTATTCCATAACATTTTATCATCTGAGAGGGAGTTGTTCAACCATCTTATTAGATTGAAGAAGGCACAAATGGTGGTAAATCCTTTTTTTTTTTTTTGCAATCTTATCTGGAAAAAATGAATAAGAAAAAGAAAGAAATATCAATCACTCTTGCAAATGAGCTCTTTCTTTTTTTGACAGGCCAAACTGATGGTGGTCATTGCATTTTTGAACAAAATTGAATAAGAAAAGGAAAAAAAATATTGATCACTCTTGCCTATCAGGACATTTTCTTGTGCCAAATTAATGGTGGTCACTGTTTTTTTGGAAAAAAGGGAAAAAAATTAATCATTCTTTCGAATAAGGATTATGTTTATGACTTGAGGTTGCTTAAAAAATGAGTTTGGTTGTTCCCATTTTAAAGTTTCCGTCAGGATAAAGGAAGGATTTATAGATTATTTCTCATTTTATTCTGTACAAAATTGAGAACTGTTCTCTCCTTTTGACATTTCATGTGATAGACCTAACTGGAATTGAATTTTGTGGGACAAGATTACTGCTCGTATCAAGTCAAGGGAATAGCTATTACTTTTTTTTCGTACTGCTTTCCTTCCCTCTCCTTGTTCTTACTGTTTTATCTGACTTTCATGTGAATGATAACATGATCTATTTATTTGACAAAAAGTTGCTTATGATTCCATGCTATGTGGCTTATATTTACAGCTCAGTTGTATAATTATATCATGCTCCTTTTCACCAACTATTTTATTAATTTCACTTATGAATAACGTAATTCTTTCATACTGTCATAAAGCCTTTCAGTCCAAGTTTCTTGTCCAAATGAGGACTCTTTCCTTATTTGATGTCAAGTGAAATAGCATTGCCTCTCATGTCCTTGAAATAGTATTGCCACTTTGATGACAAGTGAAATAGTATTGCCACTGATGTCCTTGAAAGTACTAGATTATGAGCATACTGATTGACATGAGCTGAGCCATTCATACCACTTGTCCTATCATGATGTTTCATGGATAGTTTTGCTCTCATACGGTATATGAATCCTTCTGCTGGGAATTATCAACCAATTACACAAGCGTTATTGACATTTAACCTTTATATTGTGGTGGTTAGCTATGCGAAGCACCGTATATGTGAAACTAATGCATCATTTAAATTGGACATTTAGATCTTCGTGAGGATAAGCATTATTTGGCTGATCATCCTGGATTGGTGCCTGTGACCACTGCACAGGTGCGGTTTCTATTCAATGGTGGTTTATAATTTTTTTTCTTGCTTGTCATGCAATCAACATTTTTAATGATGTGGGTTATTATGATCAGGGAGAGGAACTCCAAAAACAGATTGGTGCAGCATATTACGTCGAGTGTAGTTCAAAAACTCAGCAGGTATGCCATAATTTGGCAACATGTTGAACTCTATGAGAAGTACCGTGTATACTATCCATGATAACTGACTGCTCTGCTATTAATTTTCTGGTGAATTGCTCATATAAAAATTAAGTCTCCTATAGGAAAGGAGATAGAAAAACTACCATATCTGCAAGTGTATGCAGTATCTGTGGTTTCATTCTCCTGATTTAAAGTTATTGTACGTTTCTGGTTTACCTCTCACCACAAATGCTTGGCAAAATTGATATTCTAGTCATGAAAATTTTATGCAGGGGAACTGTGCTATTTATCATGCATCCTGACCATGTGACAGTCCCAAAATACCAAAATAGTCTTGAAATCATATTACTATTATCATAGATGAATGGTGCCCTTCTACTATTGTGCCAATGATGATCTTTCTAACTTCTCCTTCCATGCATTAGATTACTTTTATTATCATGTTGTAAATGACATTTTTCATGCAACTGTAGAATGTCAAAGCAGTTTTTGATGCAGCTATCAAGGTAGTTATCAAACCAGCACAGAAACAAAAGGAGAGGAAGAAAAAGCCACGCCGAGGATGCCTGTTGTCAGTACCATCTTTTCTCATGCCTTTTACGAGTTTATTAATTTTTTGAGATAGATATGCAAAGCTTTCTGTTCTCGTATTCTCTCAACACATGGATCTTGTGTATTATAATGATGTCAGTTACTTCATTTTTTATAAATGTCTTCGTTGGCATTTCTAAAGTTGCGTTTTTTTTTTTGGTTTGTCTATCATTTTTGTTTGAGCCACTGCCTGCACCTGTGGAGTCCTGTAAACCACATGGAAACATTGAATAATTTTTAGATTAGTAGTTTATAGGCTCATGCGGTCCTTTCTAACAAATGTAGTATTCCCTTTACATGTATTATGGATGAGACATGAGAAAGAAGTCTCATGGATATTTACTGGTTAGTTGCAATATCTGAATGACGTGGGCAGTATAAGAAGAGATATTTTTCATTAATTTTGATGGAATGCATGGATATTCATATGCATGGATATTCATCTCTTAATTGAATCATATAGCCTATTAAATTTCTAATTAACTTACCCTTGATGCCTCTGTATTAGAAACATCAATTGGTTTCTGAGGGCAAGAGCTATAAGATATTGACATTCAGCCCTCACTAACATGATACAAGGCAACAGTTACTAACTGTTTCTGAGAGCTGTGCTCTTTTGTCATGTGTATACTTCCTATTTTTGCCAATTTGTTTCTCACCTGTCTGCTTCCAACTTCTATATTTTACTTGCGTGTGCTATTCAAAATCTGAGCTGCTCCTTTTCTTTTGCATGATTTTATGTGAAATTCAGAAATGTCTTTTGCGGGAGGAGGCTTGTGTGTCTCAAATGAAGCACCTTCGTCTAGTGATTACTTTTTGGCATAACTGCGGTGCTACACTGCTAAGATATACCACAAGATGTTGGGTCCTGTGAGCATGGATTTGAATGCACAATGTTTTGATTGCGGCATAGCTCCTCGCTAAATGTCACTCTGGCATTTCCCAATTTCGTCCTAATTTCAGTGAAATATATATATATATATATATATATATATATATATATTTGTATCCACTATTTCCTTGCACTCTAATTTATATATTTTGACTCATTGTAAAAAGTGGGTTCAGCTGGGTTTTTACACGTTTTTATTCTGCATATGGCATCTTTCCTGACCAAGAAATTATGATTTGCTTTCTGCTTCTACTCAGTTGATTGTCGGTTACTTTTTTGCCCCACCTTTAAGTTTTACAAAGCTGATTGTTATGAAAACAAAGAGGCTGTTCTCAGCCAGGGGTGTAATTACATGATGATGCATTTCCAGGCCTTGTTGCTACTGCTTCGATCCCCATATTCAAAGATAAGGTTGGAATAAAGGACGGAAATGGTAAAACATCATGGACCAACACTAGATTAGTTTGAAGCTAAGACACCCTTACAAGAAGAAAGAGGAAAAGTTGGGTAGAATTGGGTGGTCCACACCTGGTTAATAAATAGAATGAATTAAAAGGAATACAACATCCAACCATAGCAGCCAAACCATATGCCAGTGCAAGAAAAGCTTGAGCACCAAAATTCACTGGCCACTCTCTGCTTATATGTACGTGATTAAACGTGGGAAAGAAAAGATTAATGAAAAATTGCTTAAAAACAAAGCACGTACAGAAGGGCTGCTTCTGCTTTAAAGCAAGGGTGATTTTGCCTCCAGCAGTATAAATTGTCGATGTACTGCACAATAGTATGGACACCAATTTCAAATGTCTGGGCAACACAGTCACAGAATGCACGCTTTCCATTGGTTAAAATATCTACAAAGGGTAAAAGTGAACTGCAGCCACCCAGTACAAATTCAAGGAAATAACAGCTCAAACGACCCCGGACAGATTCCTTTTAAGGTACAATGGGTACACCGACAGGGTGGGGGTTGGAGACTGAAGATCAAATAACGCACTTACCACCCGTCCTTGAGAACACATGTTAGACATCTTTCAGAGTTAACCAACATCCATTCAGGAGAGCTGTAATTGAAAACACAAAGAAAGTAGAAACACAATTACTTGACCTGTCAGCAAGAACTTAAGTGCAACCCATGCCCAAAAGAATACAAGTTAGAGAAGGTTTCCCCCAACCTCTTCTAAAACAAATAAATAAAGGCAAAACATGCAAGCTTACAGATAATGCATACAATGGAGGCCAAGGTGAGAAAGAGTAGAACGCATATTTACAAAACATGACAAACTTACTGGTGGATCACTGGATTGTGCCATTATTCATCCCTAATGCCATGAGGATTGCTTATATCCTTCCCATCCACCCTCTGGCTCCTTCCTCTTCCGAACACCTCCACTGGTCACTTGAAACATCCTTGATTGCTCCTCTGCAAGGGCCGGCGAACTGGCAACTGACAGTTGCCTTGATGCAAGAGCTGAAATCTCATCTCTACCTTCAACCTCTGGGCCTAGAGGCCCCGCATTAAGGTCTAGACCCTGCCTTACCCATCTCCTGCTGCTCTCTGCATCTCCATTATTGTTAATGTCTGGGAGGTTAACAGCATAAGAAGGCCTTGGATAATGAGATGAGAGTGCACCTACTGGTGCTAATACTTGAGAAGGTACAGTGGGAAAGCAAAGCCTCCCGCCAGATGATGAATCCACATATGATGCTGAACCACCTGAAAATGTTGCAGATGGCAAAGTGAAGTTGGTCCCAAAAGGAAAAACAGGATACTGAAAAGGAGTAGATGGAAACGGCACGGCTGGGGAAGATGACAACACTGCTCCCCTGTAGATATCTGGATTAAATGGGTTGTTGCCAGTAGAGGGAGCCAACATCCTCCGAGGCCCACCAGTTGCAACTACAGGGAAAGGCTGCTCTCCTCTATCATAAATGATAGATTGGATCGTGACAGCAGGATATGGATTCCCTTGAGGAAACCAGGAAGGCAAGCTTCCTGTTTCGGTACTGTTGATCCGAAGGCTAGAAATAGATGATTGGGATGGCACAATGTCTTGGGTATGCTGGCTATGTGGTGATGGTTCGGCACTCACCTCATCAACAAGAGGGCCATCATTTAAATCAAAGTCCCTGTGACTGCTGATCTCTCCATTTAGAGCACCACCTGATGATGATTTGGCAGTAGGATGTAGTGGGGCATCCAGCCTCCTACCAATGCTTGTCAAGTGATTCATATCACTGGCCTCATCTGCTCTATTCAAGTCAAGATCAAATCCTCCAAAGTTCTGAACAGTTAATGAACACATCAGTGCATCACGTGCACCATCATTATTTTTTGCGAGGTCAGAGACAGAAACAGTATCCTGAGCAGAAATCCGAAAAGCCAAATCCTCCAGGATTCTTTCATCAGGTACATTCAAGTCGATATCCAACAGGGGCCGACCAGGCTTGGAAACCATTTCATCTTGGAGTGAGATATTAGCTGTACCTAATGAAATCTCCAAAGCTTTTCTAGGTTCAGCTGGACGGAATGCACTAGTGGCTGCTGATCCCTTCCAACCAAGCTCCCCTCTACTCTTAAGCAAATCCTCTGGTGGAACAAAGGGCCCTTTTGCAGCAGCAGCTACTGTAATGGATGCGGGAAGCCCACTAGACACAGAAGAAACTGGCAATGGAAAAGGGCTAATTAATTGAATAGCAGCGGAACATACAGGTTCTCTCAAGTTATTTGGTTCCTCGTATTTCCCATCATCAGCAATAAAGCCTTCATTCAGATCAAATTCAACTTTTGTTTCCAGATCCGATCCCCCTGTAGCAGATAAAGAAGCATCAGCAGCAGTAGATGTACATTCCTCAGTTTCATCAGCTCCTGAACCAGCCAACTTGGACCCTGTTGACCTCACTACTTGTTCTGATGCCTGAACAAGAGTGGGTTCCCCCATGTGAGCAGCTGGCCGGGAACTACATTGCTTGCCCTGATTGCCTCCAGGGCTCTCCACCTTGCACTCACTTTCATGATCAGTTGCAGCTGAGGCCATATTACTTCCATATTCAATTTTCTTTTTCTCAGTAGAATGACTTCTGCCATCTGTTTCACCAGCCTTTACTTCATGCATGTTTTCAGAAACCATATCCTTACCATAACTAGAAGGTTGAGGCATTTCATCTTCGGTTCCTTTTGAAAAATCAGACTGCATCATGGCAGGTGGTTTTGGCTCTGCCTGACTAGAAACATCCACCTCTTTATTCATGTTTTTATTGTTCTCGCCATCAACCTCAACATGATGGTCTGATGCCGAAGATGATCCTTTGATGGCTTCAGTCCCAACTTGCTCTCTAGTATAATTCATCTCAGTTAAGACAGAACCATGCAACTTATTTTTCTCATCACATATGCCGTCCCCCTCTTTCTCCCATTTTACTTTGCCCCCACAATTTGATGTTTTCACTTCCATGCTAGCAGAGGACATGGCAGTTGCTGATGTTTCCTCTGATTTCACATCGCTTTCCATGCATGGTGCAGCAGCTTGCATCACATCTGCATTGGAAGAATTGGGAGGTCCATCTAGCTCCCCTGAACGGTTTTCTTGTGAAAACATAACGGTTTTAGCCTCTGTGTTCTTGGACAGAGGAGTGCCAACCATAGTAACCCGCTTCTCATTTTCATCATCAACACCATCAACAGACTTACACTGGCTTTGAGCAGGATCATCAGGCGGAGATGATTTTCCTCGCAAACCACTTGGCACACAAGAGCGCTCAATGGGCATGCTTATACAAGGAGAATCTGTTGGCGAAACCACATCAGACTTGGACATCTCCCCAGCAGCCACACTAGCAAGCAGATTCATACCAACATCATCACCAACTGTCATTGATGCATTTCCTTCAGAATACTTTGCACAACTTTCAATCAGGGCATTCATGGAGCTGAAAGAAGCATCATATGACTTCCCTAATTTAAGTTCAAACACAGTCAAAGAGGGTGTAGTTTTTGAGACTTCAACTAATTTTCTAGCATCATCACCCATCCTACCATGCTCTTCATTAGGAACATTGGCAGGCAACCCATCTCGCTCATCTGACCCAGTCAGCACCTCTTTGGAATCATTGCTTTGCCATGACTCAGACTTCACATTTGAAGCAAAATTATCTTGATAAGAACCATTTTTTCCCTTCAAATTTTGATCAAACTGGTCATGCCTCTCTGAAAGCACAGGAGAAGAAGCTCTGCTATTCACGACTGAAGCATCTTCAAAAGCTCCTCCACTGGAACTTTGTGCGGGACTGCGACCTCTATTGGGAATTTTAACAATAAATTTATGACTGTTCCCCTCAGCCATGTGAGCATCAAGTACCTTCTCGCAAGCCAAATTGGACTGTTGCAATTTCTCTGAACCTGGGTTTTTGTGCAAGGGAGAACTTCTACTTGACCCACTATCTCTTTGAGCCCCAGATACAGCTGGGCCTGAAAAGCCATTAACTGGTTTACGATGCCGCAAAGAGCCCCCAATGATCTTATTTGCTGCCATTGAAACAGCAGTGGAGCTCCTTGCATCCTCCTTTCCTGACAATCCCACAGTTTTGGCATGGTCGCTAGAACAGGATTGACTGTTGTTGTGGGACTGACTAGAACTGCTGCTTTTCTCGTCCCTAGCTGATGATACAGGCAGTTCCATGGCGCCACTGGCACCAGTATTTCTTGGCTGTCCATCTTTCAAATTATTACCAGCTACGTTAGGTGACACTGCTGATTTTACAGGCCCTGGAGATGATGCAGATTTGGTCACAGTCTCCCCCTGGACAGGCTTGACCGGGCCACTTTTGGAAGCAGAAACTTGAACTGGGCTCTTTGTTGCAACCTCAGAGGATACACCAAGTCTGTTCCCACCATGTGAAACTTCAGGAAGGCGCGATCTAGCAGACCAGGGGACAGCATGATGAGTGCCAGACTTTACATTTGCATCCATTTCAGCCTCAACACGTTTCTTCCATGTGTCAACCAAACTCCTAGCTTTCTTCTGTATTTCAAAGTTCTTATGTGTCCGCAAATGATTTACAGATTTGCCAATATTACACATTTGCAGAGCATGAAGATTGATAGGGAGTTTATCCAATGCACGAAGCAAAACTAATAGAAATTCTTCAACAGATTTATCACTATCCTTGTGGCTACTACCATCACCAATCTTCCCCTTATGGACCTCCTGCAGCCATTCATCAAATACAGGCAGGCCCCGTAGCTGCACAAACCGATTTAGGCAATCAAACTTATCTGTGATCGCTATCACACCAGCCAGTATTGACCGGCCTACCAAATCTACTTTTCTTTCGTTCCTATCCGGCAGCATGAGATGCACCAATTTCTCAACCCCTTCAGAATCCACAAGTCCACCCTTTTCAGTAAATTTAGAAATCTCAGATTTCCAGATGCTTTCTGGTCTATGAACAGAATCCCCATCATCCATTTTTGTGAAACGTTCTCGTTTAATGGGCTCAGACCCCAGATCTCCACGATCCCTTTTCTTTCCCTTAGATTGTGAAGGGAAGGAGGAAGCATTATTCTGTACACTATCAGAACCGGGTTTCAGTTGTGGTGTTGAAGCTGGACCGTTCATTGTCTTAGGAGAACATCCACCTGGCTGAATCGTCGCATGCATTTCTAAGCTTGTCTTAGATAATAGCTGATCCACTACTTCTTGTCGTTCCTGTGTAAGAAAGTGTTAACACCAAACAGAATTGGCAATTCAAAGCAAATTCAAGAACTGCAGCTACAACTCACATTAATATAATCCTGATCGGTTAGCCACCATAAACACTTATTTGTAATGTCATAAACTCGCCGGCAAACAAATGAGCAAATCCCTGATGGAAGTTCAACACCTTTTGGAAGGAAGGCAACTTTACACGGATGGAGTAGTGATGCAGCAGGAATCTCATCCTTGTGAAAGGAAAAGAATACTTCGTTTGGCGCAGCTTCCAAAAGGATACATTTGCTAAGCTTTATGTCAGCAGGCCGGTAAAGCCAATTCACACCTAACTTTAACTTGTTCTCTTTACCAGTAGTCAGACTTTGAATTATTCCTATGAAAGGAGGGGAGTCCTGGGGCGGTTTGAACAGAGCACAGTCTCCAACACTGATCTTGCGTCCATCCTGTTAAAGGAGGGACAAGTGACAGGGCAGTTTAGCTAACTTACTAAATGTCAATCTTCATACTAATAATTTTAGCAAATGTTCTGGTAACATTGAAAAAAATTGAGCACACATTTTGACAGAACAAACAATTGCTGAATGGAATATCATTAATTGACCACTACTATCTTTATAAGGATATCATTATGAACTTCATGGATTAAAGATCACCGCTTACTAGCCCTTTTTTCTCATTCCATTCATTAGGTACTTGATTAAACATTTAATATATCAATAATGGTAAATCGAGTCATCAATCAGAAATTTACACATGCACAATCCAAAGGAGAGATATGTCATTCCAATTTACACTTTGAATGGCAAAAAAAAGAGTAACAAAGCTGATTTTTCAGTCAACAATCACAAGAAAACAAGTGATATTCATATTCCATGACCTCATGCAACCTTCAACTACAGTAGGAAGCTAAATGACAAATTTCTATACACAAACCAAACCCAAACTCGCTACAGAAAAAAATCATAAATACGGGGGGGTAGGGGGGGCAGAAACTGCCCAAAGAACACAATTTAAGCACCAATATCATGTGGCAACACAATCAGTTTGTGTCATATTCCCCAAAGTCATAATATCAAATGAGCTGTAATACCTCCACGTTTATAGAAATCAAAGAAAATCTGGGCCAATTCCTACCATTCGTCTGTCAGACAAATAACATCTTCCTCTTTTGTCAATGAATGTATTGATTTCCCCAATTATTTATCATTGGAAGCCAAATACAAAAACCCAAAAATCAACCGGCAAAAAAAAAAAAAAAAACAGGAGAAAAGGAGCACCTTGTAAAAAGAATCGGCTGGAGATGACAAAGAAGAAGAAGGTGAAGGAGAAGAAACAAAATCAGGAGCAGCTACAACTGAATTGTTGTTAGCACGAGTGGGAGCAGTCAACATGTGCCGAATACGATCCCTTTTCCTTTCCTCCTCAACTTCCCGCCCATGCAGCATAGCCTTGCATTTTCCCCTTCGAGTACCATCAACCCTTAACCCTAACTCACACTTCCCCTCTCAGCTAATTCACCAATTCAAAAACCCTAGATCCAACAGAGGCCAAAAAAATTGGAAAAGAAAAAAAAAAGAAAAACCCTAGCTTCTGTAGACCGTTTATCAGTGCAATTCAAGCCTAATTTGACCAAAATCAATAAACACCGCTGATCAATCGATCCGAATCGATATGCGATCCGCTAAATAAGAGATTCTGCTTTGATTTAGAGTTTGAAGGAGAGATATAGAGAATCTAGAGTGAGAAAATCATGGAGAAAGAAAAGGCGAGCAAGCGAGAAATCGTAGAGAGAGAAGGCAAAAAAGGAAAGGTGTACGTGGTAGATAGACTGAACCATGGACCGAGCCTAGTGCCTGTTAAAAGTATTGATAGGCCTGAACTAATTTTAGCCCTCACGTGTTTTTGGGTCATATCTACGACTCTTTTTATATAATCTAGTATGATAAAATTTAATTTTCATATATAAAAAAAATTGTTTAATGGGGATATTTGACATTGTGTTTATAAAAAAGTTAATTTTTATTTTAAATTAAAAAATTTGGTATTTTTATATCATTTTCATGTGATGATATAAAAAAATTAAAAAATAAAAAATAGTATTTTGATATATTTCTAAACAAAAAATATTTTTAAAAAAAAACCTCAACTATATCCTCAAACAATCACTATATATGACTTACTTCATAAAAAATTGTAAAATTAAAAACTTTTAAATTAAAAATAATTATAAAAATACATAAACACATGTTAATGTATTATTTATTAATTTCTGAATAACTGAGTTTTAATAATAAAAGGAGCAATATTATTGAACTAGCTTCTATATATCATAATTAAAATATTTCTTATTTAAGTTTTAAGCAAGTAATTCAAATCAAGATTGGCATTTTTATAGTAAAATACCTTTTCTTGCTATCTTTCTTAGGATTGGAGCCCAATTTCTACCAAACAATGAATTTTTTAATCAATCGATATTTTAAATAAATTAACTATAAATGAAGATAAAGATAAATTTAACTTGATACACCTCATCAATATCCATTTTCATAAAAATAAAAAAATAAAAAAAACATTTTCCTATATATCTATTACAAGTGATTTTAAATTTGTTATACTTGTTTTTATTCAGAAGCATATATCCAAGTTTACAAATTTTTTACTTTTTAGTAAAGAAAAATCCTATAATTTAAAGTTTAAAGCAAGTATAATGAAGAATACACGCGCATATACATGAATGTAACAATGAAATAAGATAGACCAGATGAAAAACCATAAAAATAAAAATAAAAAACTAAAAACACATAACAAAAGGAAAAAACAATTTAAAACTAGAAATATCACTTAGTCTATTTTGACTTTGATTCCAAGAAGCTGAAACCATGTGAGCTAGACTAGGATAAGACTTGGTGGTTTGACCAAATATGAACCGACTAAAAAAAACTATGAATAGATTCTAAATATAACCCTAAAACATTTCTCTTATTTTCCCTTTAATAGCGTGTGATCTATATACACCAACGATTTGGAGGCATTTGTGACATAAAAATGGCATATGAAACATTACACTATAGCAAAATCTAATCATTTATCGTATTCTTGGATGTGCTTTCACGTCCTCTACCTTACAGTATGATATATGCAGGCATATGGTGCGCGGATTATCATTAGTGGTCGATTTTTTTCTGTCTCTCCTAATAGCTAAAATCTATACAGGTCTACTTTTTATAATGTTTGATCATTTCAATCTTTATTTTTCTAATTTCTCATTTCATTCTAATTCGTCTTATAAAAGTTTGTTTGTTTTCAATTTTGTCATTTAATTGCAATTTCTCATGTTTTCCTTTTCATTTGTCTTCATTTTTTTGTTTTGTTTTTATTTGTCTTATAATTTCACTTCTTCTAAAGCAATTTTTTTTAATTGTGTTTCTTAATCTATCCTCTTAGTTTTGGTTTTTTGTTTGGTCTTTTTCCCTTTCATTAGTTTTAGTCCTTCAATATTAATTTGTGTAAATAATTGATTTTTCTAATTTTTTATTCTTCAAATCAATTGGTTTTTTTTTCAATAGCAATAATATTTATTTAATTTTATTTCTTTTTTATTTTTTTTCACTTGGAGATTTTTTGCAATGCAATAAATCCGGGCAAGTAAGATGATAAATCTTTAAATTTCTTATGAAGGATAAAATCAAAATCATAAAAACTTTGACCCAAAAAAACACTCTTACCAACTCTTTTGACATTTTATAAAACATGATTTCAGCGCAAACAAATTATCCAGTGCATTCGATATCGAGTTGTGTGGATCTGAGTTCCAAATTGATTTGATTCATTTTTGGAGATCTTGATCCCACATCAAACCGGCATCCATTAAGATTTATATATAAGCCGGACCGACATGACCGAGATACACATAAAATTCTGTTCTGGGAAACAAGGCGGGGGGGCGCAGAGGAGTCACTATCTCTGCTTCTCTTTTTCTGCTGCCAACGAAACTGGCCAATCGAGCGAGAGGCATCCAGGCCCCCTCTCATCCCCTTGTCAGTAACACAGCCTATTTCGTTAGGACTGAGATCTACCAACACGATAAGAGCATTTCGAATGCTTGCAGATTTAGTTTACAGGTGAAAAGGACAAAAATGATGAGCGAAGTTTCTTTGGACCACCATCAAAAAGGGGCATAAGAAGCTGGTGAGGAATCAGAGTGGACTTATTCACCTGTACAATATGGGCATGATGGACTCACAATGACGTCCAAATGATTGCTGCTAAACACAACGCTGGGACTTTATCCACGCAGACCTGCCATGGGAGAATACGCAGCACGAATTTACAGTTTTAACTCGAAAATACAACTTTCTTTTCAGCCATTGAGGTGCCAAAGAGCAATGACCTCTACATTATTTTTTTTCCGAAAGGTTGAATGAGCTGTTCAAGAGTTGCATAACAGGTAAAAAATAATAATGACAAGGACTCCATTAAGGATTGAACACCTACCAAATAGAGCAGGGACTCCATCAAGATGGAAATGCATTCTAGAATAATTGTGATGCATGCAAGGATATTTCCCTGAGCTGGGGGGCAAGCAGCTCATGTTCCAAATGTTTAACTTTTAAGTCACCAATCATACTATAGCTAGGTTACATATTTTCTTTCATCCTATATGCCAATCACAAGATGAGCACGATATTGGATCTTCCCATGGGAATGAGGTTTTCAAGTACTAAGAAAATAAGGAAAAGGGGAAAAAGAAACAAGGAAACAGGAATTCCACTATGACCAGGAACAGCCTGCAAAAGCAAAACCAGGAATACAACGCATTCTCTCAACATGACACCGAATAGACAACATAAATGTGAAATTAAAGAAACATTACAAGCCAGAAGGAACTGAAACGTGCTGTGAATCTAACAAAATTGACTGGAAAACCAACAAAATGAGATGCCTCAAAATGGTCAAAGATTAAAGGCCATATGGATCTCTTGGGACCTTGAGAATGATTCTGTCAGGCAGTGAGGACTACAATATCGACTAAATAAACAACACCAAGCCAAATTACCTTCACCCCAAACCAAAAACAATGACAGGCCACCATAAACAGAAACCTGCAATCCTTGGTATATTTCTCAGTGAAATATGAGATAAAGATTATGAAACACTAATAAAAAAAGAATCATAGTATACAAACACAGTTTGCCATTCTAAGTCAACTTTAAGTACGGTGCAAACATCTACCTCAGTCATCATGTGAATAGTGCCACATGATGTGCAGCACTAATCTCCAACCCCAAAAACTGCTATAATGAAAAATATCATGATAATTTCCATAATAGATCCACAAGCTAAACACCATATGAAAGCATACAAAATCAACGTCATTCAAATGCCCTTCATTAACATACAGAATATTGAGAAATTTGAAAGGAATGAACAGCAATAATCGAAAGGAGCCAATTCTCTTATCAAAACCAATATAAATCGCATAAGGAAATGCTGATATTGAAAGATGATACATGATACAGGATTGTAAGCATAGGACCCCCCAAGTGGGGAAGTGTCAGAAATACAAACCTAGATAAAAATAAAAATGGTGCAAAAATCTCCATCAGGTTATTAAGATGAATAAATTGACAACGGAATACAACATACAATCAGAGCAACTAAAACCATGTACCAAAACATGAGAAGCTTGAGTACTAAAATTTACTAACCATTCTGCTTCTTTATATACGAGTGAAAGAAAGTAAGATAAGATAACAGCAAAAAAACATAGAAAAGGCCTCTGATTAAAGCAGTTCATTAATCCAACCTCCATTCATTCTCAGAATGGTAGGAAAAGGTTGATTTTGTGTCCAACAGTATAAATTGTTGATGCACCAAACAACAGTAGGGGCACCATTTTTGATTGTATGGGCAACAAAGACAGTCACATAGTGCCTGCTTTCCATCAGTTAAAATATCTACATGGGGAAAAGTGAACTGCAGCCACCCAGTACAAATTCAAGAAATGACTGCTTGAAGACCCCAGATGGATTCCTTTAAGTTGAAATTGGCACAGCAAAGGGCAGGGGTTGGAGACTGAACAACATCAAATAAATCACTTACCACCCATTCTTGAGAGCACAAGTTAGATGATGTCTCTTGGAATTAGCAAGCACTCCATCCAAAAGACCTGAAATCAAAAATCATTTTAGAATGTATTTAAAGGCCTCAGTTTAAGCAAAGCATTTAGTATATCTCTTGCTGTAAAGAGTGTAATCGAAGTTTTTTTCCAGAAAAAAAGCAAGGAGCAAAAAGGACATGTAGACTCATAAACATCAAGGTAGACAAGATGAGAGAAGCATACAGATAATGAAAACATGATAGAATCTTACAGGTGGATCAGGATTTAAGATTTATTCACCATTACTGCCATGGGGATTACTTGTAACCATCCCAGCCACCCTCCGGCTCTTTTCTCTTCAAGAGACTTCCATTAGCCAATTGATACATCCTTGTTTGCTCCTCTGTAAGGGCATGTGAACTTGCAACAGAAAGTTGCCTTGATACAAGAGAAGATGTCTCATCTCTCCCTTCTGCATCTGGACCTAGAGGCCCTGCATTGAGATCTAGACCCTGCCTTCCCCATTTCCTACTGCTCCCAGCTCCACCATTACTGTTACCATCTGGGAAGTTGACAACAAAGGAAGGTCTTGGATAGTGCGAAGGGATTGCAGTTGTAGGTGCTAATACTTGCGAGGGTATTGCAGGAAAGCAAAGCCTCCCTCCAGAAGATGAATCCATGTATGCTGTTGAACCACCTGAAAATGTGGCTGGGGATAAGGAAAAACCTGTTCCAAAAGGAAAGACAGGATACTGAAAAGGCGTAGATTGAAGCGGCATTGCTGGGGAAGATGACAACACTGGCCCTCTATAAATATCAGAACTAAATGAGCTGCTGCCAGTAGTCGGAGCCAACATCCTCTGAGGCCCACCAGGTGCAACTATTGAAAAGGGCTGTTCTCCTCTATCAGATAAGATTGACTGAATTGTGACAGCTGGATAAGGATTCCCTTGAGGAAACCAAGAGGGAAAGTTTCCCATTTCTGTGCTGTTTATCCTGTTTATTCGCATACCAGAAACAGATGGTTGGGATGGCACACTGCTCCTGGTGAGCTGGCTAAATGGTGATGGTTCAGCACTCATCTCTTCAAAAATAGGCCCATTGTTTAAATCAAAGTCTCTGTGAGCACTCACATCTCCATTAAGAACACCAGATGATGGTTTGACAGGATGAAGTTGAGCTTCCATCTTAAGGCCCATGTTTGTTAAGTGATTACTCATATCATTAGGCTCATCCACTCTATTCAAATCAAGGTCAAGTCCCCCAAAGCTACGACCTGATGCTGAAGCCAATGGTGCATCCTGCACTCGATCATGATTATTCACAAGATCAGCTACAGAAACAGCACCCTGAGAACTTCGAGAAGCCAAATCCTCAAGAATTCTTTCATCAGCCACATTTAAGTCAATATCCAATGGCAGACGACTGGGCTTGGAAGTAGTTGCATCATTGAGAAAAATACCAGATGTACCTAATGAAATCTCCGAAGCTTTTCTAGGTTCAGCTGGCCGAAATGCACTTGTGGCTGCTGATCCTTTCCAACCAAGCTCCCCTCTATTCTTTAGTAAATCTTCTGGTGGAACAAAGGGCCCTTTTGCGGCAGAAGCCACAGTAATTGAAGCAGGAAGACCATTGGAAACAGAAGAAACTGGCAAAGGCACGGGGTTATTTAGTTGAATAGGAGTAGAGCATGCAGGTGCTCTCAAGTTATTAAGCTCCTCATATTTCCCATCATCAGCATTGAAGCCTTCATTCAGATCAAATTCGACTTTTGTTTCCTGATCCAACCCCCCAGCAGCAGATAAAGAAGAAGCAGCAGCAGCAGGTGTACATTCCTCTGTTTCATCACCTTCAGTGCCGGTCAACCTTGATCCTGGTTCTTGTTCTGGTTTTTGACCAATTGCAGGAGAGGACTCATGAAGTGCCGAACCATCAACATGTTTCTCATTAACCTGCTTATCTTCTTGTTTGTAATTCATGCACACACCTTTGTTATTGGTAACAGCTGAGCCTGGATTACTTTCATGTTCAGTATTTATTTTTTCAGTAGTTTCACCAGCTCTTTCAGCCTTAACCTCATCCATGTTTTCTGCAACTGTATCCTTGCTGGGTCCATAAGGCTGGAGCACTTTCCCATCTGATCCTTTTTCCAATTCAGTAGGAATTGTGTTAGGTGGTTTCTCCTCGTCGTTTTCATTCATATTTTTATTGTCCTCGCCTTTAAGCTCAATGGACCGGTATGATGAAGATCCGTTATAGAGTTCAGTCCCAACTTCCATTCTAGTAATATTGATCTTATCTTCTGTTGAGATAGAGCTGTGCAACTTTTCTTTAGCTGCAGATACACCATCTGCATTGAATCTGCCAACCCCATTATCCTCCTGTGGTCCTTTCCCTCCATCATATGATGTTTTCTCTACAGTGCTTGGTGAGGGCACAGCCACTGACACAGATACTAACACCTCATCTGATTTCAAATTGCTTTCTGGACATTCAGAAGTTCGCTGCACATCCATATTAGAAGAATTGAATTGTCCATTGAGCTGCCCTTTGAGTTTTTCTTGTGAAATCAAAATGGTTGTACCATCAAAGTTCTTAGCTAGTGAAGTACCAAGAACAATAACTCGCTTCTCATGTTCATCATTAACAACATCAACTGACTGCCCTCTGTCTTGGGCAGGGTCTTCACCTGGTGAAAACTTTGGTCTCACATCACCAACACAAGAGCTCTCAAGAGCAGGTGTATTTGTCCGTGGAGAATCAGTTGGGGAAACCGTATCAGACTTACGCATCTCCCCAGCAGCTACACTAGCAAGCAGGTTCATGCCAATATCATCCCCGGCAGACATTGATGCGTTAGCTTCAGAGTATTTAGCACAGCTTTCAATCAAAGCATTCATGGAGCTGAAAGATGCATCGTGCAATTTCACCAATTTTTGTTCATTTGCAGATGATGATGAGGTAGCTTTTGAGGCTTCAGCTAATTTTCTTGAATCATCACCAGTCTGACAGTGTTCTTCATCAGGAACAGCAATAGGAGACCCATCTCCCTCATCAGAACCAGTCAACACCTCTTTGAAATCATTGCTTTGCCACGATTCATTATTAACGTCAGAAGGAATAATAGCTCGATAAGCATCATTCTTCTCCTTCAGGTTATGATCAAAATGGTCATGCTTCTCTGAAAGCATGGGGGACGAAGCTCTACTGTTCATGACAGAAGGGTCTTCCAGAGACCCTCCACTAGCACTATGTGCAGGACTGCGACCTCTGTTGGGGATCTTAACAATAAGTTTATGGCCATTCCCCTCAGCGACAGGAACATCCAGTGCCTTCTCACATGTCAAACTGGACTGTGACACTTTTTCTGAACCTAAATTTCTGTGCAAAGAAGAATTCCTGCTTGACCCAGTTTCCTTTTGGACACCAGACATAGCTTGTCCTGAAAATCCATTGACTGATTTACGATGCCGCAGAGAACCACCAACAATCTTATTCACCATCATTGAACCAGCAGTTGAGCTCCTTGCATCCTCCTTTCCAGAAACCCCCCTGTTTTTGGCATGGTCACTAGAACAGGATTGACTATTGTTGTGGGACTGGCTAGAACTGCTGCTTTTCTCGTCCCTCGCTACCACTACAGATGGGTCGGAGGCACCACAGGCACCAGTGTTTCGGGGTTGTGCCTCTTTTGAGTTATTACCTGCAGATCCAGGTGATACTGTCGATCTTATAGGTCCTGGGGATGTTGATGCAGACTTGGCAACAGTTTCCCCCTGTACAACCTTAACTGAAACCTCAGAGGATACACCAAACTGTCTGTTCCCACCATGTGAAACATCAGGAAGACGTGATCTGGCAGTCCAGGAAACACCTTGGTTAGAACCAGACTTTGCATTAGCATCCATTTCAGCCTCAACACGTTTCTTCCATGTGTCAACCAAGCTCCTTGCTTTCTTCTGTATTTCCAAGTTCTTATGGGTGCGCAGATTATTCACAGATTTGCCAATATTACACTTTTGCAGAGCAAGGAGATTTACAGGGAGCTTATCAAGTGCCCGAAGCAAAACTAAAAGAAATTCCTCCGCAGATTTATCACCATCCTTGGGGCTACTGCCATCACCATTTTTCCCTTTATGGACCTCCTGCAGCCATTCATCAAACACGGGCAAGCCCTCAAGCTGCACAAACTGGTTTAGGCAATCAAACTTATCTGTGGCTGCTACCACACCAGCAAGAATTGACCGGCCAACCAAGTCTATTTTTTTCTCATTTCTCTGAGGCATCATTAGATGCACCAATTTCTCAACACCTTCAGAATCCACTAGTCCCCCTCTGTCTGTAAATTTAGAAATCTCAGATTTCCACGTGCATTCTGGTCTACTGTGACCAGAATCACCATCATCCATTTTTGGAAATCGCTCTCGTTTCACAGGCTCAGAGCCCTGATCTACTCTTTCTCTTTTCTTTCCTTTAACTTGAGAAGGAAAGGATGAAACACTATTCTGTACACTATCGGAACCAGGCTTTGACTGGGATGTTGATGTTGGGCCATTCACTGGCTTTGGAGAGCGTCCACCAGGCTGCACTGTTGCATGCATTTCTAATCGTGTTTTATTCAATAGGCGATCTATTTCTTCTTGGTGTTCCTGTGAAAAGAAATAAAAATTAACAATCAAACAGTATTAACAATTCAAAGCAAGTTCAAGAAGTGCATTTATAGCTCACATTAATATAATCCTGATCAGTTAGCCACCATAAACACTTGTTTGTAATGTCATAAACTCGCCGGCACACAAATGAACAAATTCCTGATGGAAGTTCAACACCTTGGGGAAGGAAGGCAACTTTACACGGATGGAGTAGTGATGCAACAGGAATTTCATCCTTATGAAAGGAGTAAAATATTTCGTTTGGCACAACTTCCAATAGGATCGCTTTGCCAAGTTTTATTTCAGCAGGTCGATAAAGCCAATTCACACCTAACTTTAATTTGTTCTCTTTACTGGTAGTCAGCCAACGAATTATTCCAATAAACGGTGGAGAGTCCTGGGGTGGTTTGAACAAAGCACAGTCTCCAACACTGATCTTGCGTCCATCCTGATACAAACATACAAAGAGGGCGTTTTGTGAACTATTAGACAGTCTATACTGTAAAAAAGAAGTAAACAAAATTGCAACAATATTTCAATACGAAAAGATAAACATCCCACAAATACAGAGATGCCAAACAAGTTTTGAAAACAGAGCTTTTGCAAAACAAAAGAAAAGAATAGCATGACTTTGGTTATGCTTAGCATGCCTATCTTTCATTCTACCATCATGATCATCAATATTTAGAATTTTGTGGATTCAAGCCTAAATTAACAAACCATTCTCACTCTCATTTTCAATAATTAAGCATGAGAAAATGAATCAGTACGGCTCTAAATCATCGTTCAGAGAAAATTATTATACAAAAAGCCTGAAAGAAATTATCAAGGCTAATAAACATTTTTTAATTGAAATCTAGTTTCAGCTTGTATAGATTGAAAAAGCATAAATAAATAAAAATGAAACAAACAGAACATTTGATATGAAGTAAAACTGAAAATTTTGTTTCAAGTAATTGTGGGCAGTTAAAATGAGCAAAAGTGATTATGTATATCAACTTCAAGCAAAGATATATTATTGCATAACCTCACAATTTTGGGAAAAACTAATTACTCATCCAAATATAATCTAAACAACCTTACACATCTATAGACCAACCAGATATCATGTAATATGATATTTGCTTCCAAGAAAGACGTTTCAACAAGAGCCACACAACCCCTTCCTAAACTATTTAGTTTACAAACTGGCCCCAAGGAGCCAATAGCATGATAGCATCCTGTGTTTAAAAGTTTAACTATTAATACACACTCAAGTAAAGACCCCATATCAAGAACTCCAAGCCAAATCTTTTGTGATCAAACTTTTATCTCAATTACACACATAAACTTAATGCCAAGCCAAGCTGTGCCAAACCTTTAGCTATCCCATATTAAAAATTGTACACCTGCATACACTATGAGCTCATGTGACCAACTACATATCCATATCTATTTGAGCTATCACACATGAATTGAGGTAAGACTCGTATCAAAAGTTGGTACATCTTTTCACAGTACATAAGAGCAGTGAGAATGAAATTAGAGCAAAAAACAAGGGCATGCTCTCCTCTAATTGACATATTGGAGTATGCTTAAGCAATTTAATCAGTGAAAACATGAAATGTAAAAAATATATGATCCTTCAACCCCAAAAAAATCTACAAATGCCTGATTATACATTAATGAATCTTGTTCATATCATGAACTTTTTAAGGAAATACAACACCAAATGCTTATAGGAGCTATTCACTCTGTATACTCGGTACCAATACCATTTTGAATATGAAGCTAAATAGCTCAACAAACCTTTTTCACTATACAATAAATAAAAGCCTGACCCTTTTTATAATTCATAAATCCAGGTAAAATTTTTGCCACCACCCCAATTTTGCTCAGATTTGAAGATAAGTCCTAAAAACATATGACAGAAAAATCCTTCAATTTTGCCACATCAATTTGGGCCCATACTTTCCAAAAACCTATCAATAACTCATCACCTTCCAAAACGCCATAGAATCAATGCCTAAGAATTGCATCATCAGCACCAACAAACCCAATAAAAACTAGATGCGTATCTCGTCAGATCACAATCATAAGAATCTCATTCCTAAACCAATAAAAAAAAAACATCGAAGCACTTGAAATCAAGCCCCTCTTTCCTAAAGCTCCTATATCAAACACGCAACTTTCCTAATCCAGCCGCTTATCCTAATTATCTATCAATTCAATCCAGACAGCACGTAATAAAAATAAAATTTGATAAAATACCCCTCTGAATAAAAGAAATATACAACAAACCAGTTAACCCTTTTATCCTGACAAGCAAAACAAATCAAACCCAAAATAATTACAAAAGAAAAAAAGACCCCAAAAATTAAAACATAAATAAAAAAATAATTACCTTGAAAAAAGAATCAGAAACAACATCATCACCAGCTACAGCCGAATTACCAAGCGTTGGACCTGTCCACATGTGCCGATGATCCTTTTTCCTCTCGTCACCTTCCCTTCCATGCAGCATAGCCTTGCATTTTCCCCTTCGAGTACCATCAATCCACCACTCTCCTTTCAGAAATACCACAAAACTCAAACTTTTTTCTTCACTCAATCAAACGATTCTATGTAGATCCAATAAGCCAAACCCTAGCTTCTTCGATCCACCATTTGCCAATCGAAACCCTAATTTTTTTCCCACGATCGAAAACAACAGCGATTTCTTCTATCGATCGATCCAATTATATCTCCGGATCCGTTAAATTGAGAGAAAAACTCGAGATGCCGTTTTGCTGTAGAGAGAGAAAATCGAGAATCTAGAGAGAGAAAATCGTTGAGAAAAATACCCACAAATAAAAATAAAGACAGAAGGACGGCCAGAGGAAAGGTGAAGTATGATTACTTGGGTACTTGGTAGAGCAGAGGCGGGCAGATTGGGAAGGGTCACGGGCAGTTTAATAATGTGATAGCGTTACCTGACTGTGAGGAAACTTGAATGTTAGATAGAGTGCCAGTGATGTTATTTATTATTAATAATAATTAAAAAGAAGAAGAAAAGAACTGATTGTTATTGCTGACTGAGTTCAAACGATGTGACGGTGCTTGTTATTTATTTTATTATTAAAAAAAAAACTGTTTGTACGGTCAGAGGTTTGGAAGGCATCGCGGGTAAATTACTAGCCGGTCCTTTCCTTTTGGGGTTGCAGGATGGGGCTAATGGAGGGTAAAAGTGGAAGTTTGAATGGTAGGGAGGGAAGAGGTGGAAGTCACATGGGGGCGTGTATGATGATGGAGAAGTTAAGGTTGTCTTGAGTTGTTCCAACACAAAATGGGTGAGGTAAGAAAAGGATGATGTAAACGTTCTGTTTCTGTCGAGAAAATGATTTTTCAGGCTTCCTTGCTTGCTGTAGTAAAAAGCCTGAGCCTTTTTCTTCCTTCTTTTTCCTTTGTCAGTGAGTACATGTCCAGTCCGTTGGATTTTATAGTTTTTTCAGTACATTGAACAGATCCCAGTCCTTCTCCATCCTCTGTTTTTTATTTTATTTTATTGGGTAATTACTAAAATAAAAAACATTTTAAAAATTAATTATTAGTTTTGTTTTCTTGAATCATCACTCCATCTTCGAGTTTGATGTGGGATTCAATTACTGGCTTATGATTTAGATATCTAGGGTTAAGGAATGAAGTTTTAGATATCTTGTATTATTATATATATGGTTAATTTTGTCTTTTATTTTTTTATATTTTTATTTTGATAGAGGATATAAAATATAATTTAATAAATTATAGTGAGAATTTGATAAAACTTATGAAATTTTTTAAAAATTATCGCTATTTTATTTTATTTTATTTGTTTTATAATGGTTATGTGTTCAACTAGTAGTGTTAAAAATACTCTTTTTCATGCATAGATTATGCTTGTAAGTCATCCAATTTGTATAATAAAACATATTCTAGATTACAAACAAGGAAAATTTTCCTAATCATCATGTAGTTTAGTCTCTTTTTTTTATTCCCCCCATTTATTTTTACAATTAATGTTTATATCTTATAATTATAAGTTAATAACATTTTATGATGTGACAGCGTTTCCATGCGGCCTCCTTAGAGATGAAAGTGCGTGGAAAAATAATTTTTTATAATTATTGTCGTAACCCAATTTTTGGGTTACTTCCCAAAATAAAATAAAAATAATAAAAATAAAATAAAAGAAGTTTGGCGTCGGTAGAAAAATAACGGTAGAAATGTTGGAAATTTTTTGAGGCGAATCGTATCTCTTTTATGCCAAAAAATGAGAGAAAATACAAATTCAAGGTAAAAATTAAGTCAAAAATCATAATTATATTTTTTATAAGCCAATTTGATTTAATCATGGGCTAATTCGAAATATTATTATGTTTGAGAATTAATTTAGGGTCCAATTGAAGAATTTAATTAAGTGCAAGGACTTAATTATGTTTTAAATTGGTTAAATTAATTTTATTAAGGGCTTAATTGATGAAAAATTGAATTCTTGAATTTAATTCGGGCCTAATTGAAAAAATCAGAATTTTTGGAGACCCAATTGAATTTTTCCAAGCTAATTTAGCATAATTAGGGATTAAATTGAAGACAATTGAGAGTTTAATTATCAATTGAGGGCCAAATTGCGTGAATCAGAAGTGAGGGACCAAAATGAAAAAGGCGTGCAAAGCTAAGGGTAATGTTGAAATTCGGACAAGGGCACAATTGCACAAAATTACAAATTTAAATCCAATTGAGGGTGCAATTAGAACAATTATAAATTGAGGGACCAAAGTGTATTTCCACTTTATCAAAAACCTGCACCCGCTGCTGCCATTTGCACACGCCTTCCACCTTCACTGCCGACCAGCCACCACGCCGCCGACAGCCCACCAACAGCTGCCACCAAGCTGTCTGTCACAACCACCACAGCCAACGACCAGTCAGCCATCGTGTCAAGCCAAACTCCCCTATAAAAACCACCATGGACGCTGCATGCAGGGGGAGGGGAGGAGAAAAAAAATAGCAGAAGAGAACTGGAGAAAAAAAGAAAAAAATGAAAAAACAAAGAGAAGGGCTAAGGATTCAAGGAAATTCTCAGCGAACAAAAGCCAGAAGAATCACACGAAAGAGGAGGATCATCTTCATCTTCTTCATCGGCTCTCTCTCCCCCCGTTGCAGCTCCTTTCTCTCTCCTCCAATAAAGCCTCTCTCTTTAAAACAGTGACAGCGTCGGCCACCTCCTCTCTTTCCTTCCTCCGGTCAGCTCCCCATACCACAAGCTCCTCTTCTCAGCACCAGAAGCTCCCCAGCCATCATCCTTCTTCTTCGGCAACGAGCAGCAAAGAGCAGCAACGAACTCCAGAACAGTCCGGCGACTTCCGTGGCCTCCTCCGGCCACCACAGGCCACCATTTTCGACGCCACCATGACGGGAAGGACCACCTCGATCTCCTCTACACGGCTGCATCATCAAGTAACCCTCTCGTCGAAGTCGATCACTACTGTTCATGAACGTGAACAGTGCTAATACTACACTGTTCACGTTCTTCTTCGTTTAATTTTATTTCTTTCCTTCTTTTTTTGGGCTGGGTTGACCGACCCAGCCCAGCAGACCAACCCACAACCTTCTGGGCTTCCAGCCCGTGAAGACTAGAAGCCCAGCCCAATACCGTCTAGGCTTCCAGCTCGTGAGGACTGGAAGCTTAGTCCCCTCAAGCTGGGCTGACAGCCCATCCCATGAAAAAATAAAAGAAATAAAAATAAAAAAACACAAATTGACATCAAAAAAATATTTTTATATTTTTTCTTTATTATTATTCTTACTACAAATTTTTTTTTCAAAAATGTGAAATGTGTTGTTTTCGTGCATACGGCCAAATTCCAAGATTTTCTAAGCATATTTTTCATAAAAAAAAAATTGCATCTTTCTCATGTTTTAAAACAAAATTGGATATCATAACCGGTTTATGATTATCTATTGGAATTAGACCAAAATATCAAAAATAATCAAAACCATTTTTGTTTTATCTATTAGAGTGTAAATTTACATTTTAAAATACATCCATGAATAAAAAAAAGATTTTGGGGAGACAACGGCACGCGGTGAAAATGATGGGGTGTTTGTTTTATATTCGTAAAAATTACAGCTATAATTAGTAGGAGTCGCCACCTAGTATTACGGTCACTAGGAACCTATTAGTCTGCGAGAGTCTTAGGTAAGGGGACTTGTTGTGCAAGGAGAAGACACTTCACCCCCAGTGCACCCTACCTAAGATAAGCTGCATTGTTATTTGATTATTTTTTCCCAAGTCATTTTTACTGGTCTTTTCCTAAATTTCAATGTAGATATCTCTCCGAGAGAATATCTACCTCATTGCAAGTTGAAAGACTTACCAACAAATATATTTCAAAATACATTATGAAAATCATATTTTACTATCTACGAGTGTACTTTACAGTGTAATTTTACATCGTGAAAGATAAAATAAAAATAATTATTAAATTATTTTTGACATTTTGGCCGAATGCCAACGGATAATTGTAAACTAGTTACGACATCCAAATTTTCGCTTTTAAAACATAGAAAAGATGCAACATATTTTTTGTGCGAAAAATACAGCTGGAAAAACTTTGGAATGCGGTCGTATGCATGAAATCACATTTTTGTTTTTGTTGTTTTTTTTAAATGAAATTTTTATGTTTTTTTTATGCAACTCACACACCCATTCTCTTTTTCATTATTATTTTTTGGGTACATTTTACAATTACATTACTTCCACAAAAATAAATGAACACAACAACAAATTAAATATAAACACAACATTCAAAATCACAAAAACAACCCCGGAAACATTGCTGACAGCCGAAGCCATGCAAGAGCACTGGTAGCGTGTTGTCGAACGCACCACCGCTAGTGGAACAACCTGACAGGAGGGGTAGATCAGCCTCTCCCCTTTCTTCTCTCGCCAATGGTGACGTTCACGAACCTGCAAAATAGACAGAAAAACACAAACACAACACAAACAATGGTTCGGCTAACATCTCAAATCTATCTTCGGTTTGCTTTTTTTTTTTCAAATAGCGGTTGGATGGCTATAGAGGTTGGATGGTGGCTGGTGATGAGGTTGTTGTGGGTACCACCATGGACGGTGGAGAGAGGAAGAACTGAGGTTGTGGGCTGCTTTCCATGGCTGATAAGAGTGCTGGGTTGCCTTCGGTCGACGAGAAGGAGATTGAAACTGAGGGAGTGAAATCGTGAGGTGGACGTGGAGTATGTGATGGTTGTTGATGAAGGTTGTATGGGTGAAGAAAAGGGAAGCCGTCGGCGTAGAGAAGCTGGCCACCGACGGCTTGAGAGGAGGGCTGACTGGAGGGGAAGGCTGCCAGAGAGATGAGCTGACGGCAAGGGAGAAAAGAGAGGGAACCCACAAGGAGAAGAGAGGTATGGCCGGAAAACAGAGAGAAGAGAGTGGAGGACTTCCGTGGGGCTGAGGGAAAGCTCATCGAGGAAGGCTTGGATGGAAAGAAGGAAAGAAAAGGGAGTCGCAGGAAAGGAGGAGGGGCTGCAGCTGCTGCCCTCTAGGGAGTTGGCGGCTGCAGCCCAAAACCAAAAGAGAAAGTGATGCCCCCTCTCAGTTTCTAGGGTTTTTAGGCTTTTTTTTATTTATTTCGGGTCCCCCCTCCTAAATGGAAAATAAGATCCTATTTATAGATTTCAAAGTTACACACCTTTTCCACTTTGATCCTTGATTTTAGATTTGTGTAATTTGATCCCTAATTTCACGCAATTGGATTGGAAAAATATAATTCGGTCTCTAAAAATTCCAAACTTCTCAATTGAACCCAAATTAAGTTCAAGAATTTGATTTTTCATCGATTAAGCCCTTAATTAATTTAATGTGACCAATTCTAAAGTATAATTAAATCCTTGCACTTAATTAAATCCTTTAATTGGACCCTAAATTAATTCCCAAATATAATTACACTTTTAAATTGGTAGATAATCAAATCAAATCAACCCATAAAAATATAATTATGTTACACGACTTAATTTTTACACAGATTTATCCAATGATAAATTATTTTTCCTTAAATCTGTATTTTTCTATATTTTTAGGGACAAAAGAGATACGATTAGACTCTTGAAAAAAATCAAAATTTCCACACTGATTTTTCTACCCTCGCTGGCCCTTTTTATTTCATTTTTGTTATTTTTTTGGTATATTTTGGGGAATCGCCCAGAAATTGAGTGATGACAATTGCCCCTCTCTTTACAATGCTTACGACTAAAGTCTTGTAAAAGACTTTAGACAGTAAGCATTGTAAAGAAAAAGAAAATAGTTTTATTAAACCAAGAATTGGTTAATCCATCCAAGAATGAGAATGAGGGCTATAAAGCGCATTCAGAAGGGAAGGGCTAGAAAGCGCATTACCTAATAATTGAGGCCTAAATAGGATACTCAAATGATGAAAGATGATGAAGTTTGTGAATGACACGGAAAAATAGTCTAATCGTAATGAGTGACCTACCCAGGTGAAGATAATGAAGATGATAAGAAACATAAAGATAGTCTTGTTGTAATAGGCGACCTGCCTAGGTGAAAACGATGAAAATGGTAAAAACTCAAAGGTAGTTTTGTTGTAATGGGCGACTTGCCCAGATGAGAATGGTAAAGATTTCATGGAATGGAAGATAGGGCTATAAAGCATCGTTATCTAGGGTATATAGTTGAGGGTTAGACAACGCACTCAAAGAGGAGAGAAAGTAGGGCTGGAAGGCGCACTAATTGAGTTGATTATCGAGGGTTGGAAAACGCAACCGAGGAAGGGGGAAATAAGGCTTGAAAACGCACTATCTGAATTGATTGTCGTAGGTTGGAAAACACACTCGGATGTGAGAAAAATAGGGCTAGAAAATGCGCTATAAGAATTGATGGTCGAGTCTTTTAAAATGCACTCGAAGATGAGGAAAAATAGGGTGAGAAAGCACACTACTTTAACTCATGGTTGAGGGTTGGAAAACGCACTTGAGGAGGAAAAAAAAGGGTTGGAAAACACATTATTTTAGCTTATGGTTAAAGGCTGGAAAACTCACTAAAACGAGAGGAAAGGAATGGCTAAGAAACGCATGATCTTACATGATGGTTGAGGGTTGGAGGATGCACTCAAATGAGAGGAAGGGAATGACTAAGAAGCACACGATCTAATCGATGGTTGAGTGTTGGAAAACGCACTTAAAAGAGAGTAAATGAATGGTTAAGAAGCGCACTATCCTAATTGATGGTTGAGGGTTGAAAAATGCACTCGAATGATGGAAATGAATGGCTAAGAAGTGCACTATCCTAATTGATGGTTGAGGGTTGGAGAATGCACTCAAATGAGAGGAAAGGAATGGCTAAGAAGCGTAAAATCCTACTTGATGGTTGAGGGTTGGAGAACGCACTCAAATGAGAGGAAAGGAATGGCTAAGAAGGCATGATCCTAATTGATGGTTGGGGGTTGAAAAACACACTTAAAAGAGAGGAAAGGAATGGCTAAGAAGCCCACAATATTACATGATCATTAAGTGTTGGAAAACGTATTAAAAAAAAGGAAAGGGATGGCTAAGAAGCGCACTATCCTAATTGATGGTTGAGTGTTAGAAAACGTACTCAAAAGAGAGGAAAGGAATGGCTAAGAAGCGCACTATCCTAATTGATAGTTGAGGGTTGAAAATTGCACTCGTATGTGATGAAAATAGGGCTAGAAAATGCACTATTTAGTTGATGATAAATGGTTGGAAAACACACCCGAAGATGAAAGGAAAATAGAGCTGGAAAGCACACTATTTTAATTGATGGCGAGGGTTGGAAAACACACTAGAATATGAAAGGGGAAATAGGGTTGGAAAACACACTATTTTAGTTAATGATCGACAGTTGGAAAACACACTCAAAGATGAAAGGAGAATAGGGTTGGAAAGCACACTATTTTAACTGATGGTGAGGGTTGGAAAACGCACTTGAAGATGTGTGGGGAAAATAGCGCTACAAAACGCACTATTTTAATTGATGGTCGAAAGGTGAAAAGCATACTTAAAGATGAAGGGAAAATAGGGTTGGAAGGCACTCTATTTTAATTGATGGTCAAGAGTTGAAAAATGCACTCGAAGATGGAGGGATAATATGTCTAAAAAGCGCGTTATATGAATTCATGATGGCTAGAAAACTCACATATGTTCAAGAAAGAGAAATGACTTAAAAACGCGCTATCTGAGGTGGTTGATGACTGAAAGCACACTCAAATAAGGAAAAAGTAAGGTTGAAAAATGCTCTATCTGTGTTTGTTGAAAGGCTCGCAAGCGCATTCAAGGATGTGAAAGTGGTAAGGGCTCAAAGGCGCACACAAAATATAATGAGTGGAGGTTTGTGAATTACAATCCCTCCAAAAAATTTCTTAGATTATTAGTGGGGAGATGCCATGCGTGATAACAACCAAATTTAGAAAAGAATATGAGGCTAAAAAGTTCGTTAAAGAGGTAAAAGCCTTAAGGCGTACACAAAAATGATGAATGAAAGTTCATAAATTATGGTCCCTCTAAAACATTTTCTCGATTCTCAACGGGGATGGAATGCATGAAAACACCCAAAATCAATAAAAAGATAAAGCTGAAAAGCATGCTCAAGGACATGGAAGAGGTGAGAGCTTGAAAGCCTGCACAAAATGATGAATGAAGGTTCGTAAATTACGATCCCTCCAAAACATTTCCTATATTCTCAATATGGATGCAATGTATGATGAAACTCAAAATCAAGAAAGAGATAAAGCTGAAAAGCATGCTCAAGGACATGGAAAAGGTGGGAACTTGAAAGCGTGTACAAAATGGTGAATGAAGGTTCATAAAGTACGATCCCTCCGAAACATTTCCTATATTCTCAATGTAGATGCAATACATGATGAAACCCAAAATCAAGAAAGAGATAAAGCTGAAAAGCATGTTCAAGGACATGAAAAAGGTGGGAGCTTGAAAGCGTGCATAAAATGGCAAATGAAGGTTCATAAAGTACAATCCTTCCAAAATATTTTCTAGATTCTCAATGGAGATGTAATGCATGATCATGCATGTATACTTACCTGAGAGATATAGGTCCCCCTTTTCTTCTTCCTGACCTTCCTTTCCTAGGGTTTGGATCTTTGGTTTTGTTAGCTTCTCGCTTGTGCTTACTCGAGCCACAACTTAATATTTTGACCACTGAAGATGATAGATTTCCCATATCAACATGCCCCCTTGAGTTTGATCTAGATTTTTTGAAAAGAAATGATGGAGCCAGCTTCAATTGCATTTGTAGATTGCCCCCTAGTCTGGTCATGTCCATAAATGTTTTAGGTTTCAAGTGTAGTGTTTGCATGAAAAAGGTTGGGTGTTTGCAAAGAATGTGTTTTCATGTGGGATTTTTGGAATTTCAAAGTCATTCAAAAAAACTATTTTGATTGTCCTAGCAGGTCCCGCCACACCAGTATTTTAGGCTTCAAGTGTATGTTGGAAAGGGATGGTTATTTGCAAAAAATTTTCATGTAAGACTTTTGGAATTTCAAAGTCATTCCAAGCACAAAAACTATTTTGATGTTTGTTTAAACAAACTTTGTTCTCAAAAGAATTTAAGTGATCTTATTGTCAGGTTTTACGTCGATTTTGATAAGAATGTGAAATGATGCTTGTTCGCATGTCTTGTATTTCAAAATGGCTTCGATCAAGTTTGGTGAAGCATTTGTATGGATTGTTTTCCATGAAAAAGCATTGCCTATCAATCCAGATTACTCGTATTTGATCAGAAAGAGCTTTATCAGGCTTGTAATGTAGGCTTAGATTGTTGGCTAAAAAAAAAGATATTTGAAGGCTCAAAAGGTATTTGATGGTTTTCTAGACTAAGGATCACTTAGTGCTCACTCTTAGAACTCCTTTCAGTCCTCATGATTGATTTTCATGACTTGACATGCCCCCCGGTGTTTTGTTTGGGCTTTAGATCTCGGGTTTTTAGTACTATCATGTTGACTTGATTTGTCGTAATGTACTAAAACTCTTTTTATGTTTATGGCCCCCCAATTTTCTTTGGGCATCTTTTGTCATTGAGTACTACTTTGCAGGTCGAAAGTTTTTTCTTTTTCTTCGCTCTTGTCCCCAGTATAAGGTATGATCCTAGTCAGGGTTAATTATCAAGAAATAATTATTCGGCTCAAACAGGGACTACAATGGATATTTGAGACTTTGCGAAGGCATATTAAAAATGGCCTCTCCTCATTTCAAAAGCATGCATTCTAAATCGATAAACTCTACTTTTCCATGCAAAATGATTTGTTGATTTTGGTTAGCTATGAGATTAGCTTATTATGTGGGGTTTTGAGATATGAAATCACCAAATCCTTTGAATTCCAAGAACACATTCGTTAAACAGATAACAAACTGACATTTCTTTTTGTACTAGACTTTGATTTGCCAAAAATCTTTATGAAATCATGGGATCATATATAATTTGAATGGTAAGGGTACAAGACGCACTTGTGTTATTCAAACAAAAAAAACAACACGTAAAAGTCATAAGAAAATACATGATATTATTGGACAAAACTTGTTTAACAATAGATCTTGTAGTAATGTGGGCAAAGTTGATGACAAGTCAAAATGGAAATATAATGTGTAGACATGACTAGAACAAAAGGCATTCATGGAAGCAAACTTCATTTTCCAACACCGGTATAATTTTTATAGAGGTCATTTCAGTGCTCGCCCAAGTAAGCCGACAAGCCAAGCTACACTGGTTTTCAGGAATTCAGTTTTTTTCGGAGTGAACATGGTAATAAGCACATCCTTCTGTCCATATTTCTTTGACAGAGTTGAGTGTTAAGAATAGAAGCTCTTTGGGGACCTGTTTCTACCTGCCAATGACATGACATGATGGATGCGGATACATACGGATGTAAATATATGTACATACATAACAGGTGAATTATCGGAGGATTTGTACCCAAAGACAAGTTCTAGGTCATTACATGAGGGGTAAGCTTTCTACCTAGTCTCAAAAGGTTTATGAACTGCCCAGTGACCGCCTCACGTGAAGGTGGTATGAGGATTTACAAGAAATGGTTGGAGCACAGTATGACCGTCATTATCAAGTAAACACACAGGTCATAGTTGGATGTTTCATGAATCTGAACCCCGACTGAAAGTCATGAGGCAAACCACTAGTCCCCACGTAACTTAGAATTTGGTTTATTTAGGAAATTAAAATGCATGATGATATTAATTCAAACTCAATGATATGCATGAATTGAAAATAAAATGCATGCTAAAGCAGTAAAAATATATGTAAAAATAACTAGAGGAATAAACAATCAAATAAACAAAGCTTAGTCCAACAATGTCTCCAGTGGAGTCGCCATCTATCGTGAAGGTGATTTTTTCGTGCTTCACACCCCACTATCCCTAGGTTTTGGGGAGATAACGGCACGCGGTGAAAATGATGGGGTGTTTGTTTTATATTCGTAAAAATTACAATTATAATTATTAGGAGTCGTCACCTAGTATTACGGTCACTAGGAACCAATTGGTCTGAGAGAGTCTTAGGTAAGGGGACTTGTTGTGCAAGGGGAAGACACTTCACCCCTAGTGCACCCTACCTAAGATAAGCTGCATTGTTATTTGATTGTTTTTTCTCAAGTCATTTTTACTGGTCTTTTTCTAAATTTCAATGTAGATATCTTTCCGAGAGAATATCTACCTCATTGCAGGTTGAAAGACTTACCAACAAATATGTTTCAATATGCATTATGAAAATCATCTTTTACTATCTACGAGTGTACTTTACAGTGTAATTTTACATCGTGATAGATAAAACAAAATAATTATTAAATTATTTTTGATATTTTGGCCGAATGCCAACGGATAATCGTAAACTAGTTACGACATCTAAATTTTCGCTTTTAAAACATAGAAAAGATGCAACATATTTTTTGTGCGAAAAATATAGCTGGGAAAACTTTGGAATGCGGTCGTATGCACGAAATCACATTTTTTTTTTTGAAATGCAATTTTTATGTTTTTTTTATGCAACTTACACACCCATTCTCTTTTTCATTATTGTTTTTTGGGTACATTTTACAATTACATTACTTGCATAAAAATAAATGAACACAACAACAAATTAAATACAAACACAACAACAAATTAAATACAAACACAACATTCAAAATCACAAAACAACCCTGGAAACACTGCTGACACCTGAAGCCACGCAGGAGCACTGGTGGCGCGTCATCCCAGACGCCACCGCCAGTGGAACAACCTGATAGAGGGGGTAGATTGGCCTCTCCCCTTTCTTCTCTCACTGGCGGTGATGTTCACGGACCTGCAAAATAGACATAAAAACACAAACACAACACAAACAATGGTTCGGCCTCAGATCTCATATCTGTCTTCGGTTTGCTTTTTTTCAAACGGCAAATAGACGACTATAGAGGCTGGATGGTGGTTGATCTGCTGGCTGGTGGTGAGGTTGTTGTGGATACCGCCATGGATGGAAAAGAGAGGAAGAATTAAGGCTGTGGGCTGCTTTCCATGGCTGATCGGAGTGTTGGGCTGCCTTTGGTCGACGGGAAGGAGATTGAAGATGAGATAGTGAAATCGTGAGGTGGTCGTGAAGTAGGTGATGGTTGTTGATGAAGGTTTTGTGGGTGAAGAAAAGGGAAGCCATCGGCGCAAAGAACCTGGCCACCGACATCTTGAGAGGAGGGCTGACTGGAGGGGAAGGCTGGCAGAGAGATGAGCTGACGGCAAGGGAGAAAAGAGAGAGAACCCACAAGGAGAGAGAGGTATGGCCGGAAAACAAAGAGAAGAGAGTGGAGGACTTTAGTGGGGCTGAGGGAAAGCTCATTGGGGAAGGCTTGGACAGAAAAAAGGAAAGAAAAGGAGTCAACAAAAAGGGGGGAGGGGCTGCAGCTGCTGCCCTCTAGGGAACTGGCGGCTGCAGCCCAAAACCAAAAGAGAAAGAGATGCCTCCTCTTGGTTTCTAGGGTTTTTAGGCTTTTTTATTATTATTTCGGGTGCCCCCTCCTATATGGCAAATAAGGTCCTATTTATAGAGTTCAAAGTTACACATCTTTTCCACTTTGATCCTTGGTTTTAGATTTGTGTAATTTGATCCCTAATTTCGCGCAATTGGATTGGAAAAATACAATTTGATCTTCAAAAACTCCAAACTTCTCAATTGAACCCAAATTAAGTTTAAGAATTTGATTTTTTATCGATTAAGCCCTTAATTAATTTAATGTGATCAATTTTAAAAGTATAATTAAGTCATTGCACTTAATTAAATCCTTTAATTGGACCCTAAATTAATTCCCAAATATAATTACACTTTTAAATTGGTTGATGATTAAATCAAATCAACCTATAAAAATATAATTATGTTGCATGACTTAATTTTTACACAGATTTATCCAATGATAAATTATTTTTCCTTAAATCTATATTTTTATCTATTTTTGGGGACAAAAGAGATATGATTAGACTCTCGAAAACAACCAAAATTTCCACATTGATTTTTCTACCATCGCTGGCCCTTTTTATTTTATTTTTGTTATTTTTTTTGTATATTTTGGGGAATCACCCAGAAATTGGGTGATGACACCTAGAATACCTAAATATGTGGATTTGTATAAACCCATTTACAATTATACCAAAATCCTTAAGTATCTAAGCCCAAATGATGTTCAAAATCTTTAAGTATCTAAGCTCAATTAATGTTTATTAACCCTAAAACACAAAATACAAATTTAAAATAAAAAATTTAAGTTAGAGCCACATAAAAATATGATGAAATATAATTTGGTCTTCAATGTTGCTGACTTTTAGGTTCCATTTATAGATTAAAATAATATTTAAATAATCCCTTTAGTTTAGGAAACCAATTTGACAACTTATTAGTTTTCTTTATAGATTATAAAACTTCTTCTTTAGAAAGTAATCTATAATAATTTCCTAGCTTCTCTATAAGAATAATATGTTCACTTGGACTTCATGTAATATTAAGAAAAATAAGTTCAGATGAAGGTTGACATAAGGTTTGACATGTCAACCCTATTTAAAATTTGAATGAGATCCTTCATGGACTTGGTTTAGTTGAATCGGATCTAGCCTTGAAGCCCTATAGACATCATTTATCCTTATAGGTCCATCTTACTTCATATGCTCTGAACCAGCCCATTTAATGCCTATTTAAGTCTATTTTCCCTAGCTCTTGTAATAAGTCCACCTGGCATCACTAATGGATCATTTGTGTGATTATGCTTAGTGTTGGGTTGGGTCTCATCAATAAATCTTGGGAATAAACCAAAAATAGATTATAACAGTTGCCATTTTTTTTACAATACTTATGTTAAAGTTTTATGAGAGACTCTAGATAGTAAATATTGTAAAGAATTAAAAAAAATGAAAGAATTGATTTACGAGATCAAGAGATGGTTTGCCCATCTAAAAGTATTAGAAATGAGGGCTATAAAGCACGCTAAAAAAAAAGATAAAATAGGACCTTAGAATTAAGGGCTAAATACCATACTTAAATGGTAAAAAGATGAATTTGTAGGGGAAAAAATGATGTTTGTGAAGATCTGAAAGACATAAGAAAAATAATCTTATTATAATAGATGACCTTTATACGAGAGCAAGAGATGGTTTGCCCATCTAAAAGTATTAGAAATTAGAGCTATAAAGTGCACTAAAAAAGAAAAGATAAAATAGGACCTTAGAATTAAGGGCTAAATAACATACTTAAATGGTAAAAAGATGAATTTGTAAAGGAAAAAATGATGTTTGTGAAGATCTGAAAGACATAAGAAAAATAATCTTATTATAATGGATGATCTTTCTAAGTGGAAAACATGGAGGTAGTCTTATTATAACGGGTGTCTACCCAAGTGAAAACATGAAGATGGTGAAAAATACAAATATGCTCTCATTGGAATGGTGACCTATCCATGTGAAAAAACATAAAAATGATCTCATATAATGAGTAACTTACCTTGATGAAGTAGGTAAGAAATACGAAGGTGGTTTTATTGTAATTAACGACCTACCCGTGTGGAAAACACGGAGGTGATCTTATTGAAATGAGTGATCTGTCTAAGTGAAAGTGACAAGGATGGTGAAAAATATAAAGGTGATATCATTATAATGAGTGACCTACCTAGAGAAAAGTGATGAAAAAAGTCTCGTTGTAATGAATGACTTATCCAAGTAAAAAAGATGACGATTATTTTATTGTTATGGGTGACCTACATAGATGAAAATGATAAAGATTGTATTCTTATAATAATAGGTGACTTATCAAGGTAAAAGAAAGATGAAAATGATCTTATTATAATGGCCGACCTACCTAGATGAAAGTGATGAAGATTTTTAGAAGTAGAAAAGAGATAGGGTTAGAAAGCATATTATCTAACTTGATGGTTGAGGACTATAAATCACATTAAAAAACATATACGGTGAGAATAAGTATTACTTGACTTGATAGTTGAGGGCTGAAAAGCACACTTAAACAAAAAGAGGGAAATAGGGTTGGAAAACGTACTCAAACAATAAAAGGAGAGATATGACTAAAAAATACATTATCTAGGTCGATGGTTGAGGGATGAAAAAGTACTTGAATAAGAAGGAAAAGGATAGAACTAAAAAAGACACTATATAGCTGATGGTTGAGGGATGAAAATGCACTCAGACAAGAAGCAAAAAGATAAAACTAAAACACGTACTGAGTTGATGGTTGAGGGCTGAAAAACACATTTCATAAAAAAAGATAGAATTGAAAAGCACATTATCTAGATTGATGGTTGGAAGCTGAAAAACATAATAAAAAAAGAAGGAAAATAAGGCTAGAAAATGCATTATCTTGATTGATGATTGAGAGTTGAAAAACGCACTCAAATGAGAAAAATGATGATAAGGTCAGATAGTGTACTATATGAGTTGATGGTTGATGACTAAAAGCACACTTAAAAGAGAAAACATATTATTTGAGTTGATAGTTGAAGGCTGAAATCACATTTAGATCTGGGAAACGTATTATCTTAATCGATGGGTGAAAGTTGGAAATGCTATTAAAAAAGGAAAGACAAAGTTGGAAAATGTATTATTTGAGTTAATGGTTGAGGATTGGAAAATACACTCAAAAGAGAGAGAAAATAGAGCTGGAAGCGTACTATAAGGGTTAATGATTAAGGGCAAGAAAATACATTCAAGTAAGAATAAGAGAGATAGGGTTAAAAAAACACATTATTTGAGTTGATGATTAAGAGCTAGAAAACACAACACTCAAATGAGAAAGAGAGAGACATAAAACACACTGTTTAAGTTTATGGTTAAGAGATAGAAAACACACTTAAATGAAAATGAGAGACATAGGGTCGAAAAGCATATTATCTAAAAGATAAGGGCTCACAAACGCACTCAAGGAATGAAAGAGGTGAGGATTCAAATACAATACTTACTTAAGAAATATAGGCAATCCTTTTCTTCACGGTATTTGTTTTTTAGAGTTTGGATCTCTATAACTAGTTCTAGTGGCTTCTTATTTTTGCTTACTTAAGCCTCTACTTGACTTATAGAGATGACAAAGCTTTAAATTGTATCCACATGGCCCTAGCTTAGAAACCTTCCATTTTCTTCAACAACCTGTCTTTTAGAAAAAGAGTGAACCAATCCTATTGTGTTTTTTATCTGCCCCTAGTCTGATCATGTCCTCTAAATGTTCTAAGCTCTACTTTTTCTTTAGGGAGGATAATATGGAGAAAATAGGTGATTATTCACAAGGATAACTTTCACATGTTTTTTAGAATTTGAAAACCATTAGGAAAATAATACCATTTTGATGTTGATTTAAAACAAACTTGTTATGGAAAGAAATCAAATGTTTGTTATTATTAGGTTTTCATAGAGGTTGAAAATTTTTGTTTTTTTTTTTAGGAAGGTGAAATGATATTTGTTACACGTCTTATTGATTGAAAAGTTAAAATCAAGTCTAACAAAGTGTTTATAAGGCTTATTTCAAATGAAAAGGCATTGTCTACAGACCTAAATTGTTTGTTTTTGATTAAAAAGGCTTGATTAGGTATGTAACGTATGCTTTGGTTTTTGGTTACGAAGGAAAAAGGAAGATTACAGGTGTCATAACCCACATAACCCATTTTTCAGGTTATTCCCTAAAATCTACCCAAAAAATAACAAAAATAAAATAAAAGAGATTGGTGTTAGTAAAAAAATCAATGTGAAAATTTTGGATGTTTTCGAGAGTCCGATCGTACCTTTTTTATGCCAAAAATGAAGAAAAATACAAATTCAAGGCTAAAATAACTTATTATTGGATAAATTTATGTAAACATTAAGTCTAAAGCATAATTATATTTTTATGGGCCAATTTGATTTAATTGTTGGTCAATTTAAAGTGTAATTGTGTTTAGGGATTAATTTATAGCCTAATTGAAGGATTTAATTAAGCACAAGGATTTAATTGTACTTTAAATGGGTAAAATTAATTTTATTAAGGGTTTAATTGGTGAGAAATTAAGTTTGGAAGCCATATTTAGGTTAAATTGATATCAAAATTTTCAGAGATGAAACTTTTTGGGTGAAATCGAAAGTTAAAATAAAATAAAAAACATTGTTCTTCCCGGTTTTTCCCATTGAAAAACTCCTTTTTGTCACAATCATTTTTAATGTTTAATTAAAAAAAAAACTTACCTGCCGAGACATTGTCGATAGCCATGCTTTGCCATACCCTGCAACCTACCATCACAACACCTAATTCTTGAATATCAACCTTATGCTCTGCAAGTAACTGCACATTACCTCCTTCGCCTATAAACAGCGGGAGGAAAATTTTTAAGGGAGAAGGGAGGAAATAAGACTGATATATGGGTGACACCATTGTTAACAGGAAAATAAGCAAAGTGAGACAACACAAAAATTTTTACAGCCACGAAGGGGGAGAAACTTTTACATAGAAGAGTAGAAAAACACACAGAAGAGAAGGGAGTGAATTTACAGGGACTATCAAAGCACACAAAACACACACACACACACACACACACACACACAAAGACACACAAACGGATTAGGGGGATAAAAGAAGTTTGGTGATTTTGCATCTCTTTCCTTGGCACCGACAACCCTTCACCAGCCAACAGCCACCACTTTTAAGAGTAAGTAGCAATTGGCCTCCGTCTCTTTTAGCTCTTCTTCTCCATCTCTGGCAGGAAATCAACACCAATGTCCCCCCCTCTCTCTCTAAAACTAGGTGCAGCTGACTCTTTCCTTTTTCCAATTAGCTCCCGGCAAACATCATCTTTCCCTCAGCACTAACGGTTCTCCCCCACGCCAACAACTCCCCAGCAAGCTCAACGTTTTTCTCTAGCGCCACCAACGAAGCAGCAGGGATGAACTCCAACATAGATCAGCAGCTTTCAAGGCCTCTCCCGGCCACCACAAACCACCATTTTGGAACTTTGGTTGGGCCATATCATTTAGTTGGGTACAACCCAACCTGGATTTAAAAAAAATACAAAAACTACATTTTAAAAAACAATAAAATATATTATTTTTGTGCATATGGCTGAATTTCAAGGTTTTCCAAGCAAATTTTTTGTAAAAAAAAATATATGCTGCATCTTTTATATATTTTGAACGAAAATTAGATATCGTAACTAGTTTATGATTTTTCGTTAAAATTTAGCCAAAATATCAAAAAAAAACTAATAATTATTTTATTTTAGCTATCGAGATGTAAAATTACATTGTAAAGTACAATCGCAGATAAGAAAAGAGATTTTTAATTGCATTGCAAAATTACATTGTAAACTACACTTGCAGTTAAAAAAAGTTTTTTTAAGAAAAAATACGGTGTAAGAATTTTTAAACTTTAGAATGGTTATGTTTACGACTCCAAACGAGGTAGAGACTTTCTCACGAAGAAAAATCCACTTCGAGCTTTAAAAAAGATCAACGGATAGAATATATGGCTTAGGAAAAAATAATCAAACAACAATGTAACTTGTCTTATGTAGGGTGCACTAGGGGGTGATGCGTCTTCCCCTTGTACAACAAGTCTCCTTACCTAGATCTCACAGACCAATAAGTTTTCTAGTGACCTTAATACTAGGTAACAACTCCTAAACATTTATAGTCGTAATTTTTACGGCTATAAAATAAACATTCATTTCACTGTGTGTTGTTCTCCCCATTAAAAGATGACAGAGCACGAAGCGAGAAAAAACATTGTCACGATAGTAGGCTCAAAAGTGTTTAAAAGATTTCATGATTAAGGAACACTAGTGCTTGCTTCTAAACCTTTGTTTTTGTCTATGGACTTTGGAACCTTAAAATTGACTCATAAAATGGTTTGATATGCCCCCCCCATTGTATGGTTTGAGCCTTTCTTCTTTGTTTTTCAAATCATTGGGTTTTGAGCATTATGATCATGTTTGTTATTTTATGCTTAGAAGTTTTTGACTTTTTGAACTCTTCATGCCCCATCATCTTTGTTTGGGTAGCTTATATTGTTATACCTACCCGAAGCACAAATAATTTTAAATTTTTTTTTATAAAATCTATACCAATTTATATATACAAAAAAAATTAATGTTTGTCATTCTCTATCGAATAATAAAATCAACAATAAAGTCATTCTTCATTCTCATAATACTCATTCCCGCAATACAATCATTTGAATTAATAGGTTCTATATGTCCTGTAGTAGCCTCATCTTAATATAAAAATATTATGTTTTAGCCTCTATCTTCATGTACTTAGGACATGTGGCATCTAACCATGAGTTTTTCCTTTTCAAGTAAATCAATTTTATAGCATTAATCCTAAAGAATGAGTAAAAATTAGATGCTTATTCAATTGGTTCTATTTTTCTACCAACATTAGTGCTCTTATATCAAATAGTGTACTAACATATATTCATGACAATAAAGGTAAGATCTAGGATTTGAAATTCCCATACATTTCATAAATATTAGGTTTTTTTAAGCAAACCACTTTAGAGATTATAGAGACCAATGAGAATCTATATTACAAGGATATGTTAATTTGTAGTTGTATCATTCCATAAGTGGAATATAAATGTTACCCAATATAGTAACCTCTTATGTAAAATATAAGAAAAACAATTTCATTGATAGAAACCAGAGCACATTGAGGAGCTAAAGTATTTTATCCATTGTTCTCAATTAATTTACTTTTGTTGATTTTGAATAATTTCTTCTATTTTGATATTGGTTTGTTTTTTATATTAAAATGGCTAGTTATGAGGTTATTCAATATGAAGGGATTGAAGTCAAGTTATGGATGTCTAAAACTTAGCATGGTCAAGTTCGAATGAAAAAAAATCCATTTTTATTAGGTTTTGGGTATAAATAGTATTTTAGGTTGGTTTCAATTATGGATAGTCTCAAAACCCAATTCATAGATACCTCATTGTCATTTATAATTTCCAGTCCTATTATTAAGGTCTTATATTTAGATTGATATTTATGCAAGAAAAATCAAGTCAAAAAGATATAGTCACTTTATTTGTTAGGCAATTCATCATCTTTGCTTGAATAACTTGTATTGTTAACTTGTTCTTGTCATTCCTTATTACAAGGCCTTTTAAGTCTCTAAGCTTTGACCTTTTATTGCATTTTAATTTGTTCATTTTACCTCATATTTTTCCCTATTAGAAAAAATTATATGGCAAATAAGATATAGGTATATACTCCACAAAAGGTTCATCATGAGTTTCTTATATCAATACTTTTAATCTTAACATAATTGCTATAAATTTTATTTAGAGCAACACCAGTGACTAATTCCAGCCTTTTTTATGTTCATTTAGGCCTTATCTATTGTATTTCTCCTTTATCTATAAGTTTTTTTAGCTTAGTGCTAGCAAATTAACAATTTTCTTAATAAAGGAGCTTGGGTGTCCTTTGATTTTATCAATAACTTTAAATTCAATGACTAATATTAATTTATGACAATCACTTTTAAACTCTTTATTAAAGTCTAATCTTCCAATAAATAGGTATTATGACCTTATTTATATGGCCTAGCAGGCTTGTTCCACCTATTTATTAGTCAATAACAAGTCCCTTAAGTATAGAAAGATTGAGATTGCTTTGTTGAAATATAGTGGTGCTCATCTTCTTAATTATAGGTTAAGTTAGGCATAAACAAAATGGTCCGGCCATATGATTATCTTAATACTACCTCTACACTTGTAAGATAAGTGGTACCTACTAAAGGATCATATCCTAATTGAGCTAAGTTTGTTGTATTGTCTCTTGTATAGGCATGTGATATCTATAATGAGGATGGGTATTTTTAAACATCCTTATCTAAGCGTTTGTTACTATAGAATATCATAGGATCCCCCTCCAAATGTATTGGCTCATGGATTTCTAAACCTAGTTTACTATAAGTTTTTTTTATAATTGATTAAATTGATAAATAATAATTTGAATGGTCTTATTAAAATAAAAATAAGCCATCATTGACCTGTTAAAGGATGACCAAACTAGTCGTGACCTTTTGATCACGCCATTAAATCTTATAAAAGGATAACTTAAGGTTGTGTTGGAGGTAAAAAAAAAACAAAAATGAAGCACCAATGTACTTACTAATTATTAGTGAAAGCAATGATGTTTGGAATGGTGACATAATTATTGGCTTATTGAATAGAAGTAGAATGTTGTCCCACTAGATATGTCAATCTATATATTACAATTTAAATCTTATCAAGGATTAAATCTATGATAAGATAAAACTATATGTATTAAATAACCATATGAGACTCTAGATTTTGAATCCTTAAAAGGGTTATATGTCTTAAGACGCATCACCTTTCAGAAAAAGATAAATGTTTTAAAGAGAAGAGAACTTAAATGAGTTTAAATTTTAGGAAAATATAGAAAGTTGTAAATAAAGTATTAATAAAGAGAAAACAATAAGCCCTATAGGGAAAAAAGATAAATAAATTGTAAGAATTAAATATTTGAGGTTGTCTATTATTTATAATAACATCTAGCCTTAATTATATTGTTACATAGGTTTGAATCTTGCTGACATAGGTAATATGAATCCTATACATATATTGATATCAAATAAAAAAAAATTATTAAATTATAAGAAATATGCATATGAATACTAGGTTAATATTTGACTTTTGATTAGTTACTTTATTAAGGACTCCTATTTTAAATAGGATTGTATCTTCTAGTTATATACATGTATGCAAACTATATTAGTTTAATGCTTCCATTTAATTTATTATGACTTCTAATTGTCTTATTGATTACTTCTTCAACTCTTTTAATTGATCAGTGGTTCTTCTATCTCGGTCAATTCTTTTAATTCATGATTAATTTTAGTATTCTTCCTTTATTTTGCAATAAATTATTATAGTTCTCTAAAATTTACACATGCATTTATTTCAAGTGTAAACAATTATTAAGGAAAAAGAAATCCAAACTTGAAGATAGAATTTTAGAGTTAGTCCCAAGAAAGACTCAAACTTTGTTTTTTGTTAAATAAGCTATTAACATGAAAGAATGGTGAATGATTAAATGGATTAAACTTATTCAAATTTAAAATGATCAAAATGGACCCAAAGTCCTTCATTAATGCTTGTTGGTTTCTTGAGAGATCAAGGCTACCCAACCTGAATTCACTCACTTTTTTTTAAAAAAAAAAACATGTTCTTAGAGCCTATGTCTTGCTTCCTCTCCTCATTTTCTTTAATTTCATTTAGTTTTTAAATAACAATAAGTGATGATGCTCTACCTAAAGAGTGGACACAGGTAATAAATTAAAGAATACAAAAAACAAGCCATAAAATTTCATAATTCTAATATAAATTAAAGAATACAAAAAACAAGCCATAAAATTTCATAATTCTAACATAAGGTACTTATTAAATTGAATGTACTTATTTGATCTAAGAGAATTATTTTTTTGTATGTAGATTGATATCAATCCAACACATTTCATGAATAAAAGTTATCGATTAACCAACAAACAAGACTGCTTGTTACAAATAATATCTTATTGTTACATTGAAACTTATAAATTTTGACTAATTTGACTAACATTGAACTTGGTAAAATACAATAATTGAATGATTGAAATGAAATTATTTATGAATACACGTTGAATGCTAAAATTATGCATGAATCTATAGTAATAAGTTTATAATAAAAAAATGTTTACGATTGTTCTAAGAGAAATAAACAAAAGATATAGTTAAGATATGATAATTATTGTATGAAGTCTGTTCAATGATAGATATGGAGGCATATAATAGATTGGTAAGAATATTAGAGCTACCTTACAATAAACTTGTTGTTGTTGATATTTCTTTTTGACCTTTTCTTCTCTTTCTTGTATAATCTAAGCTTAGAGAAGGGGGGAAAAAGGTTGCATGGAGAATAAGGTCAAAATTACATAATAATAATAATAAAAAAAAAAAAACCTAACTCTAGTGACCAAATTAATTATCTTCATACATAAAGATACTAAATTAACTAGTATAAAAGATTTCAGAATCATCATTGATATTTTTTGTTTTAATTATAAATAAATACACATGTCATGGTATTTTGTTTTTCAAATTGAATCAATTTGAAAAAGACCTAAAGCTCTATATTTGTCCATAGGTAATGTTTCTTTAATAACCAACTATATTTAACATTTAGGATGGTGAACTTATATTTATGGTGATTTCCCAACATTAAATAAACTATTTATATAATAATAATAATAATAATAATAATAATAATAATAATAATAATATATTATTATTATTATTATTATTATTATTATTATCATCATCATTTAAAAATAATTTTTTATATCTTTTTATTGCTTATGACCAAGTTTCTCTAAAAATTCATTTTGTTATTTTTTTAATAAACAAATATAGAAAACACAAAAACATATTACATGATTTAAAAATATTAAAAAAATTATTTTTTATATTTTGCATATATCATGGGTTTAATAAAATGTTTATCAAAGCCATATGAACTTGACTTAAATTTCAAAAAATATTAAAAAATTATTTTTATTTTATTTTTAATATCAATTACTGTAAACTTAAATGTAAAATGTATTCTCGATATTAAAATAAATAAAATACAAAAAAATATTCAACTTTAGAATGGTCAACGTTAACATGTAAAGTCATGGTCCACTCTAATATGGTAGACTTGTTATAACCAATAGATAAACCAACAATTAAAAAATATATAATAATCTTTTAATCATAATCATATAAATAGACATTCAATTTTTAATCAACTTGGTATCGAAAGAATTTTATATATATATATATAAGAGAGAACACAATGAAAAAACTTAAATCAACCATGATAAATTTACTAAACCTATAATCTTGATCATAAAATATGGATAACATCATAAAAATATACTGAAACAAATTACAAAGTGTGATTCTAAATTAATTAGAAAAAAAACAACTTAAATAAACTCGCTAAGCTCACGATCTAAGTCATGATAAGTCTAGAATAATTTTATAAAAAATAGATGGAAAATAAATTTGAAGTCTTAAGTCTAATGTTGAATAATAAAATAAAATAAATATATATTATTCTAATAAATGGTGATGGTGAGAGAGGTATAGTAAAACCAAGGGTCTTCAGTTGGTTCGCTATATGGGTCTCAGATCCAGACTGAACCTTATTTATTGGGCTAACATGACAACTTTCTCCTGAGACATATTTAGTTCATGGGCCGGACCACAGATGATGGGCTTTCCTGAGCTCGTGGTCGTGATTACTGGGCTAACTTCAGAAACAATTACCACACAGGGCTCCATTAAGAGGAGAAAAAGTGAAATTTGGGAATCCTTTGTCTATCACCCAGAAATTAAAAAACTCTTCCAAGTCCCCCTCAGCACAACCAGAGACTCTCTCATACACTCTAAAGTCCTTCTAGCTAAATTGTCCGTAAATTTAATTGATTTGTTGAGTAATGATTTTTAACTCAGCATATTTATTTTTATAAGAAATATATCAAAATATTATTATTATTATTATTATTATTATAATAATAATAAGAAATATATCAAAATATTATATGTGTTAGGTTTGAATAATGTTTTTGAAAAAAAATAATTTTTTTAAAATTAATTTTTTAATATTTTTAGATTATTTTATGTGTTGATGTAAATATCTTTTTTAAAATAAAAAAAATATTTTAAAATATAACATTAAATATATAGTAAAGCGCCTACTAACTAAGAGATATTTGATACTGTATTTCAAAAATATTTTTGAAAAATAATGATTTTTATTTTATTTTAAATTAAAAAATTTAATATTCTTAAATATTTTTACATACTAAAGTAAAAATAATTTTTAAAAATAAAAAATATTTTAAAAAATAACCATATTCATACTATCTCACTGTCCATTCAATTAGAATAAAAAAAGGGCGAAAGGTGGTGTCGGTCTTTGCAGGAGGAAGTTGGGGGCTGCGAGTCTCTGCTCAAGGACTGAAAGCAACGATCACGTTCTTTCTTTTGTTTTCTTCTTCGTGCACTTTTTTTCTTTACTCTCTGATCTCAGCCCTCCTCACAGCTTTCGAGAATATGCATGATTACCCCTCTCTCTCTTTCTCTCTCTCTCTACGGTGGCATCGCATATTTTATAATGGTGTTTTTTGGCCTCATCGCCTTGTCACCTTTCCTTATTCCTAATCCCAGTTATTTAAAGATAGAGTTTTGGATTTTGAAATTGGTTTCTGAGGCTCCATCCAGCATGATGCTGACAGGCCTCCATAGATGACAAACACGTACGACCATCGAAGAAGAATCATTTCCCTTTTTTTTTCACCTTCCCAAAACTTTGACAAACAGTCCGATCAACTGGTGTTCAATCAACGGAGCATGGCATCATTGAAACCATAACAATCAATCAATCTGTGTTCCTGTGGCTGCTGGAAAATCTTAACAGAGGGGATGGAATTGGATAGCTAAGGAATGTGAGCGTTTGTCTCTTTGTTTTCTCTGTCGACAGCACTGCTATGTCTTTCTTCATCATTATTACGATGAAATTAACACTCTAATCTCATAATTGGCCAATAAAATGCATCAGAGACCCACCTAAGTGTTTCCTTGTTTTGTTTTCTTATCTCCCTTTTACGTGATTCCAAAAACATTCTGTCTTCTGGGTGCCTTTCTCTTTCTGTTTCCGGTCGAGCCCGTAGCTAAATGGCAAAACCACAGCTCTGCAGCTTGCAGGTGTCTGTACTTTGATTCTTGGTTGCCCGTGTATAACAATATTCCACATGTCGGTGCTTAATCTCATGCCAAATCCTATTTTTAACGCATTGATTGTGTAATAAGTTGAATTTCATGGCTTTGAGGTGCTAGAAATATCACAATCAAACAATTTAATACGTGGTATAAAATATTTTCTACAATAAATGAACTATCTGATTAATAATATCAATGTTCTTGTATAACTTTCTGAACAAGTCTGAGACAACTGTGATTTTATTCACTCACCTGAATTTATAAAATGAGCTTTTCAGTGGTGTGGTTTTCTCAAATAAAAAAAAAAATTCAATGTATACTTCTCACTAGTGTTTCTCTCTCTAAAAACTTGTTACCTAACGTAGAAAATATAAGTGCCCTCTTCATAGTAAAGCATTTAGCTTTGTAATTGAACAAGCATCAAAGACTTAGAGTTTGCAATTAGCAAACTTTGGAGGACCAAATTTATAGATATATAGATTTGCTAGATAGAGACGATGGTTAATTGTCATAATGAAATGGTTGTGATGCATTGATTGATTAATTAAATGCTTTCGTTGTATAGAAAGCAACTATAGATTATAATGTTATCTTCTAACTAATAACACAACCAATGGGAGTGAAGACATAACTAGTTAAAGACCATTGTCTATCCAAATCTTTAATATAATTTGAATCAATGTATCTCACACATAACTTATGAAATATCTAATTCAATAAATATCATGACATGCACTACTCTTATAAAAAACATAACACGTGTGTTCCATTTCATCCTCGATTCCAAGTAATAAAACAATTAAGAGTTTAAAATGAATTATTAATAGAGTACTCACATATTTTTATGTTTGCGTGCCAAAGCAATGAAGCGCCCTTTTAATGTATTTTTTTCATGACAAGTATAGTTTACTTGCTTCGTGCTTTTATGAATTTTATAGCAAAATCTTATTTTTCAATGTATTGATTTCTAACATATTGTTTTGTTACAATTAACAAATCATTAATATATAATAACAAATAAAAGAATATACCATCTAGGAATATCATATGATATACTTAATTATCATATTCACTTTTATAATAGTTATTCTCAACCACAAATGTATCAAAATGCTTGTACCACCATCTTAGTGTTGTAGACCACATAGAGATTTTTTTCTCAATGTGTTGTAGACCACATAGAGATTTTTTTCTCAATAATATCACATGGTTTACATAACCAATAAATATATATATTTTCTTGCCCTCAACTTAAGTTTACCATCATTTACATAGGTATAGGTAGGACAACTAAATATTCTTAAATTCATATAACTAACATGAGACTCAAACCAATTCATCTAGAGTCTTACAATTAATAACTATTTACCGAAAAAACAAGTTATGTTAATAGCTTTCACCAAAAACTCTTTAGATAACCCAACATTCGAGAGTATGCATCAAGTTCATTCCAAAAAATCTTATTAATTCGTTCAACAAGTCCATTTTACTTTGATATTACCCTGACTATGTAATGTCTCACAATTCCTTTGTTATTATTATTATTTTGTAAAACTCATTAAACATACCACTGCATAATTCTAAGTCTTTATCAATTAGTAAGTGCTTGAGCTTTTTTTACTAGTTTGCTTCTTAATCATGGTCTTTCATTATTTAAATTAAACAAAGACTTTATTTTTGAGTTTTAATATATATATCCAAAAAAATTTAGGAGAAACCATCAATAAAAGTCAGCATATGTCTTCCATTACCAAGATATAAAACATGAGATCATCCATATATATATATATATATATATATATATATATATATATATATAATTCAAACTGCCTTTAGCTTGATGACTACTAATATTTAACTTGACCACACTTTGTTTTCCAGACACACAATGCTAATAAAATTCCAATTATCTAACTTTATAGTCATCTTGTAAATATTGTTTACTTAGTATAGTTTGTCACGATAATATTTTCAGCCTTCTCGAGATGTTGTGCATGAAAAAAAGAATTTTGTATAGTCATAAAATTATGATTATAATTTTCAGGAGTCATCACCTAATATTAAAGTCACCAAGAAACCTAATGGTTAACGAGAGTTTGGGCAAAGAAACTTGTTGTGCAAGAAAAAAGATACATTGCCCTTATTGCATCTTACCTAAGATAAGTTGAATTGTTATTTGATTATTTTTTTAGGTCAGTTTTATATTTTTTGTTTTTTTCTAAGGTTCAAGATAAATATTTTTTATGAGGGAGTCTCTATCTTATTAGGATAAAAACCTAACTATTCTAAAATCTAGGTTTTTAGCATCCCATTTTATTATTTTAAGATCTTTCATATCTAAGTGTATACTCTACAATGTAATTTTAGACCATCAAATATTAAAGTCTATAACTAAATCCCAATATATGAAATAAAACCAATAAAATAATTGGTGAATGATTTTTGACATTTTTCCAAACCCTAACAAATTATCATAAATTGATTATGATATCTATTTTTGTATTTTAAAACATGGGAAAAGAAACATTTTGATTTTTTTTTTCAAAAATATGTAAAAAAAAAAAACTTTTTAGGATTCGATTGTGCATAAAAATAAAACATTTTTTTAAATAATTTTTTTTTTGGAAATTTCAGAACAAATCAATTATTTTGTAACAAGTTTGTATCTTATAGTGTGAGTATATGACCCTATATTTTACAAAATTAGATATTTAAAAAAAAAAACCTTAATAATTTCAAAAAAAACCCTTAATATTTTTTTGAAGTTTCAGAGAAAACGAGATATTTTTAAAACTAGGATTGAAACTTACAATGTAAGTCTAAGGCCTAATATTATGCAAAGTTATTGAGATGATACGTGAGAAAATTATTTTTAAAAAAAAATCTTTTTGAAAGTTTTGGATTTTTTTTCTATTTTTTAAATATTATTTTAATATCATATTCTTATAATATAATATATTATACATATATGGTTAAGTCCCCGATCCATCTAAATCGACAGCCTAGCCAGTTTGGCCAGATATGCCTTTCTTTTCTTTCCACTTTTTACATGGTGGGTTGGACTCGACCCAAGCCTATATGTTAATTATGTGGTGTCCATTAAAATCAAATGGTTACCTTGAGGTGGAGGTTTGTTTTGGGAGGGGATAGAAATTTGTTTACCTTGTCGAAGGAGTGTGGTGGTCAGAGGTGTTCCCGATTGCAAGAAAGATGATCACAATGGTATGGGGTTTTTGCTCGCTAAAAAAGTGGTAGAAAGAGAGAAAGAAAAGAAGATGGGCTGCCAATTGGAAAAATTAAAGGGAAGGGGTTGATTTTCTTTTCAACTTTGATTTTGGATTTCTTTATTATATGAGCATGAAATCGATTTCTATTTATAGATAGTTAAAGAAAGTAATATTGTCTTTATTTAGATATAATTTCAAAATTTGATTCAACTTGAAAACATCCAAACCATTATCTCAAAGTTCCACGTATTTGAAAGCAAACTTGATACTTTGTCTATCATGTATTAGGGATTTACATGTGTTAACAATCATAACTATTCATCCATAAACCAATAATATCCATCAAACATACAATAACCATATAGATCATGACTAATATGTATAATTACTAATAAAAGATGTAGGTGGATAAGTAGTCTCGATTAAACTATGATTCAAAATGTAAAAACCTTATATATCACAAACATTCGAATATGATTATAATTTATAATTTATTTGAAATATAATCTCAGTGACTTTATAAATAAATAATAAATTGATGGTCGTTCCTACACACACACACACACACACACACATAATTTATTGATGCAATTCATTCATGATATTTTGGTACATACTATATTCTTTTACTTATTATAATTTACAGTTTTTCTTTAATACTCTTGTATATTTATTTTTTATCATTTTTTCTTTTTTCCTTATTTTTTGTGTTATTTTAAACATAATAAGGATTTATATTTTATTTGATTTGCAAGGCTACTATTTATCTTTATCAATGATTAATTTTTTAATTTTAGTTTCTTTTTAATTGAAAGGAAAAAATAAAACTTTTATTGAGAAATCAACGATCAATCAAAAGGTTGACAACAACTGATCATCAAGACTCTGTATTTGATTATAAAAAAAAAAAATCTATAAATAGGACAATTAGCTCATATACGTTCACCTACTGGTTTTTACATAAAGGAAAAACTTACATTTTTAAAATATATTGAGAACCAAGAATCTCATATTGGATGAATAAATTTATAATACAACAACAATATATAAAGTTAATAACATATAACCTACTTTAAAGTAAATGTTTTAGATACTAACCTCAACTTAATTATCAATTTTAATATGATGGGAAGATATTAAGCTCCAACAATCCAATGAATATTTGAGATCTAATTCATTATATATATAAAAAAAATTGCAAAGAAGTCTAATAACTAGATAAATATTATAAAATAGATTGTTTAATGACTCAACAAATATTCTAAATCTGAAATCACTAGATACACCTTAAAAGTTATAGCAAACAAGCTAAATTTACTAGATAAATCTTAAAGTATAGGATGCATTTGAAGAATATGTTAAAACTACCAATCATTTGTTAGAATAATAATATAAAAGTTAATAATGAATAATTTGTTTGCTTGCTTTATTTTATGAAATTCAAACTCAATGATGTGGATTAATCACATGGTTAAACAAACCCCAACAAAAATGATACTTTTCCAAGAAAGCTAAAATTTAGGTTTAAGAAGTTTGACATAATAAAAACATATCCTAATGTACCAACACTATTGGTATTAAGTCGAATGACACATCATGGTTGTTTATACTTTGATAAATCAAATTTGATCTTTGTCTCAACAAACAAAATATGTTTGCATCACATAAAACACAAGTTTATTTCATAAATTCATGACTCTTAATTTTGAAGCACATAATAGTTATATAAGGCTTTAAATAACCCTAATGAATCCCTTTATATGTGTTGATTTGAGTTCATTTACAATTTTGATCCAAATAAGCAATAAGAAACAAAAAAACTAAGAAGAAAGTGATAAAAATCAATATCATAGATATGCTAGAATCAAGTTTATCACCCCTGAAAAATCCCAAATAGACCATAAAACCTTATATGAATGTGGAATTAATTCTGAAGTCTTCTTTCCTTATGTGTACGTGGTTTCCTTGTTTATAATTCAAAAAGATCTTCCTCTTTTATACTTGCGAATTTAGTTTCCTTTATAAACTAAGAGAATAATTAATTAATTAATCATTTATTCATAGCTCTTGAAATCATAATCGACAACTTCCTAATATCTTTTGTTGAGTAAAATAATTTATATTTTATTGTTAAATATTCTCCTAAACAATATGAAATCTCCGTGCATTTTAAAAGAATATTATGTTGATTTAAGTTCTTGTAGAATTAGGAAATCAACACCAAGCAAATCTAACACGATCATAACATCTTAATTAACCTAGTCCAACTTTGAATTCCATGTGTCATAAATCTATATTCATTAATACAAATCGAATAAGACCCAAAATACACTCCAAATGAATTATTATTTTTGCCTAAAAGTATCTTATGCATAACCTAACGTGATGTAGTCGAATTACCCACAAAAAGAATAATTGGGTTGAACTCATCATTTATAAGGATTTTAATATGATCATATGCATCCCTAAGTAAAACAAATATCATGAAATACCCAAGACTATATCATATAATGAACTGCATCAACGATCAATCTTAAACACATAACTAATTGCTCACTATAAGAAATCCATGGATGAATTTCAACCGTATAACGTAATTATCAAATTTTCAACAATCAATTCTAATAATTTTTATTAAATTAATGTAGAGGAAATAAAAATTCAAGTAAGAAAAAAAAAAGATGTATAGAGACACCTTAGCCTTCAAATGTTAGACATTATGTAATGAAATTTAGGTAGTAAAACGACGACTATCTTAGTTGATATTTAGTAAAAAAACTAATGTAATAATTAAGCAGAATAAGCATATAAAAAAGTATGAAAATGCATAAAAATCACATGTATTGATTTACATATATTAACAAAACTATAAAAAAATAAAAAATATTAATATAATATCTTCAACTACTTTTAAAAAAAAAACACTTATAATCACAATTTGAAATGGAGCCGTGAAAAAAAAGAAATAAATCAAAATGCCCTGATATGTGTATTGTTAATTTATGTATTTTCATTTTAGTCCCTGAATATTTGAATTTATTTTTCTGGCCCATATTGCTATTATATAGGTTTTGATTTGTTTTAATTTCATCCTTCAATTGAAATTGATTATATATTGTAGTTTCAAATAGGTCCTCATTCTTTTAATTTTGCGGATTGGCTTGGAATCCTTAATATTTTTGGTATCAAAATTTTAATTTATTTCAATTTTATCCTTCCATGCAAATTTATTATAAATCCTTGATATTTTCGGTATCAAAGTTTGATTTCTTTCAATTTTATCCTTTCATGCAAATGAATTATGGATTTCAATTTTATTTCGGTTCCAATTCTTTTAATTTCCGGTTTTATTTTGAATTATTTAATTTCAATGTTTGAATTTATTTCAATTTTTTCCTTTAAATTAAATTTATTACATATGTTTTTTTTTAAAAAAAAATTATCCCTTATACTTTTAATCTTGTATTTTATTTTGGTTCCTTTATTTCTTAAACATATTTTTTACATAGTTCCTATTTCTGTCCATGTTTATATATATATGCTCTTAGTTTTTCTTTCCAATATCATCAAGTTTTTCTATTTAATGTCCAAATTTTAACGTTTTCTGTTTGTTCACTGTGGGCTGGATATATGAGGCTAGGTGTGGAGGGGGGGGTGTACGCGCACGCGCGCGAGTGTGTTTGTGTGTAAATGACCTATTTATTCCCTGAAAATAAAATCATAATTTATGATAAGTGTTCTAAAATACTTTTAAAATAATAATATGACAAATAAATCTTATAAACTTAAAAAAATAATTTTTTGAGCAATAGTTATAGTGTCATTGATAGTATGACCAATAATGATGAAAATATTAATTATGTATATAATATTTATAATTACATACTCAAATAATTTCTTAAAATCAAATAATGTTTATTTTTATTTTTTTATTTATTCTATTTTGGAATTTCTTTTTTGTTAGTATTGTTAGGTCTTGAATTTTCTGATTATTATAGATAAGACTTTCAAAATAATGACATTTGTTAGTTTTCTTTTCTTTTAGGTATATCAAATTAATTATATATTTGTATATTGATGTAATATTAGAGTCTTCACACACACACACACACACACACACACACACACACAGATATATATATATATGGGTGGGTGGGTGCGCGCGCGCGCGCATGTGCGTGTGGGTGACCTATATTTTTTTGGAAAAAAAATCTTTAGTCTATATCATCGATTGTGGTTTTGCTATCTACCGATTAAATTATTGTCAAATTAGTTAAAAAACACCAATCAAATTGTTTGGTGCATAAAATAAATCACTCATCTGTGCTAAAATTCAATAACTGTAATGTTAATATTTGCTAATTAAAGAATTCATAAAATAAATGACACATACATAACAATTAATCAGTATGTTATACGGAGCACATGACTCATTTCAACAGAATTTTTTCAATTCCAACTGTACAATCTATCGATACAATAATTATCAAAATAATTTTAACAGTAGTAACATTCAATCACTTTTAGGTAGAAAAAAACCTTTCTAACATATTCGATTAATTACAATTTTACCAATTAAATATTTAAATAACCAGTTACAACGTGTATAAAATCATTCAATTTCCTACATAGAGAAAAGCCTAGATAAAGTATTCAAAATAATGATAATGATTATTTTTTTTTCTTATACATATGTGAGACTAATTATATATTTTAATATTTATTTAATATTATTACCTAAAAATATATATATAGAGAGAAAAAATAACCTAGGATTTAAAAAAAAAAATATATTAATAGCAGTATTCTAAAATACTTTTAATATAATAATATGATGAATAAATCTTATAAAATATAATAATATTTTGGCTTTTAATTTTAATTTTGCGCTCTTTTGTTTAAGTTTATTTCTTAAAAAAAATTACAATATTTTAGATCTAATATTACTGGGAAAAAAGACAACTAAAAAAAATAGGTAGACAAACTTACCCAGGTTATCTGTAATTTAAAAATATACGAACCATTTCCCTTTTCGATGACACTATTCCTTTTAAGCAGAAAAAAAAATCATTCTAACATATCTTATCTATTATAATTTTAGTAATTGAATATTAAAGTAATTAATTATAGCACGTAAAAAATTTAAGTTTATTTCTTTAAAAAATTACAATAGTTTTTATTTATAATATTTCATATATAATATTACTAGGGAAAAAAGACAACCCATGAAAAAATAGATAGACAAATTTACCTAGGTTATCTACAATTAAAAAATATACGAATCCCTTCCCATTTCCATCACACTATTCCTTTTAAACGAAAATTTTTTTTTAATATATTTTATCTATTATAATTTTACTAATTAAATATTAAAATAACTAATTACAATATATAAAAAAATCAAATAATTTTATTTATAGAAAAAAAAAAACCAATACAAACACGCGGACAACTATACTTGTAGCCTTCAAATGTTAGAAATGGTTTAATGAGATTAGGTAGCAAAGCGACGGCTAATCTTAGTTGATATTTTAGTTAAAAAATTGTGTGATAATTAAGAAGAATAAGCATATAAAAAAGAACGAGAATACATAAAAATCACGTGTGTATATATATATATCAACACATCAAAACTACAAAATAAAAAATAAAAAATAGTAATATAATATTTTGAACTATTTTTGAAAAAAAAACACTTATTTTTAACTTTTAATTTAGAAAAAATCAGGGGAAACTATCATGTTAAAAAAAACAAAAAAGAAGAAGTCGGTGGAGAGCTCCCACGGATTCAAACTTCCCTATTTTGCGCTACAAAAAGAGTCGAAGACTTTCTTGGACGGCAATTATGAAGTTTCGGCTCCCTGGGGCCATGCCCCTCTCTTTCTACCTTGCCTTGTTCACATCTTCTCTTGCCCGTGCTCATCTCCCAAGTATTTTATGTTTTTGTCAAATTACTTTTTATTTAAATATATATATTTATTAAAATAATTTTAGAAAAAACAACTTTATAAATTACGAACAAGATAACGACGATAAAAAAAACACAAGTGGTCGGTCTAGAGATTGCTCTTTTTGAACAGCAATTTGGTGAAATACGAATAAGGTGACGATGTTTTTGTAAGAATAAAAAAGTGAGTTCAGCATTAAAATAAAACTAACCTTAAAGATCATTTTTTAAATATTTTTAAAAAATAAAAAAATGTTTTAATATATTGTTTTTTTTAAAAAAAGATTTAGAACAACTCTAATGGCAAAAATTATTTTGAAAAGCCAAATCTCTAAAATAATTTTTTGAATAGTATATATGTGTTTTTTTTTTGTTAATGTGTGTTCCAATGATAAAATCAATTTTGAAAAGTCAAATCTCTAATATGATTTTTTAAATAATGTATATATGATTTTTTTGATAATGTGTAGTCCAATGGTAAAAAACTTTTGATGAGCTATTTTTTATATATTGTATTTTAAATATAATGCAAATATTTTATATATAGTTTAATTATACAATTAATAGGAGTAAGTTATCTAATTAAATAATTATTTAAAAAAAACCTCCAATAATATAATCATTAGTTTTTTAATTATATTTAAATTACAAAAATAAATTAAAAATTAAAAACTCTGCAACAATTTAAATTTAAAATTTTAAAATATTAAAAAAATTTGTTAAAATTTTATTTGTAACTAATTTTTGAATAATATCTGTGAAATATATGACAAATCATGTTCAACAAGAAAAAAAAAAGTGTTTTAGTTTTAAATAGCAACCTGGATAAGAAAAACTATTTTTACCTATGTAAGTAATTTTTAATTGGAATGAAAAAAATTGATATAAAATATTATATATATATATATATATATATATTTTTGACTTTGAAGATGCTCTTGGAGAAACGATGAAGCCTTTTTTTTATATAGCTTAGAAAGCAATCCAACAACAACGCAATGACCAACCTTTTTTGGGCACGTGGATTAATACGTAAGCTGTCCTCATTTATTTAATTTTCAGCCATCGCTATCTAGGGTTTCGCTTTGCCCAAGAAAAAGAAAACCTCTCTCTAACCCTCTCGCTCGTTGAAGAGCAAAGCGGGAGGGCTGCCAGTTGTCAGTGGAAATAGAGAGCCCTACAGACAGCAGGCATGAAGCGGGGAGGGTTACTGCTGATAAGGGAGAGAGAGAATGTGTCGGCTGTCACCTTTCTTCCTGGGGCACCCCCGATATTCTTCTGAGACACGTCCCCCACACATATTGTCCAATCTACCCCCCCACACCCCACCTCCAATAATCCCACGTTAGCGAGGACAAAGTCCACATGGGCTCATCTTTCAAAGGCCATTCCCGTCTTTTCACGCAAAGAACGTGTGCTTTGATCATCGAAAACTAGGGGTGGGCTGCTACGCTTGCATCCTTCTCGGGAAGTTAAATTAATGAGAGCTTGATCTTGCGCCAAGAAACGGTGCGTTTTCCTGCCCCCATCTGTGTTTTTTTATATCAGAATTAATCTTTTTAATATCTTTGATATTATTAATAATCGTAAAAAGTAAGCTCAAACCGCTGTCGTTTTGATTAGAAAAAAGCTCAAACAACCTCCTTCCCATCCATGCTTTCGATGACCGTATGTTGCTTGTATAACAGCGAGTGATTACTGGTTCGTATATACACAACAACAATAATAATTATAATTATAATAATAATTACTATACTAATAATAATAATACAGTGAAGCAAGGGAGGATGACCACAAAAAAACAATGTGCAAGGTGTGAGGTAAAAGCTCTCTCTCTCTCTCTCTCTCTCTCGCTCTATCTCGCACACATTTTCATTAATATAGTGAAGCAAAGCTACGCACTCTAACGAACACCATTTAATGCTGAATTATTATTAAAAAAAGAAAAAAGAAAGATGGATTTTTCCTTCCCTTCCAATGTATCAATCTTAAAGAGAAGAGCTACTTTTTTATGCTCATTCGCGTCTCTATTTTGAAGAGGGTGCGGGGTGCATGATTCGTGTTTGACCTTAAAATCTTGCTTTCTGAGATTGAAAAAGGAATATCCATTGTTGAAAAGGTAACTTTTCTTTGCCCTTCTTCTTATCGTTTTTTCTGCCCCCCAAGTATTCTAGCTTCTCTTTTCCCTCTCCTTATTATGTGCTTTACGGGTAGTTGTTAGAGTAGCAGAAGCAGTAGTAGTGAGAGAGAGAGCAGATTTACTCATTTCACACTATTCAGTCGAGTTCTTGCTTCACTGTTTTTTTCTGTGAGATTTGGGATCTGGGTTCTTCTCACTTTTTGAATCAATCTTTTGTTGCTGTTATTTATTTATTTAAATAAAAAAGAAAAAAAAGTCAAGAGTTTCGTAAGGAAAGAAGGGATTGATGGCTGGAGGAGGAGGAGGAGGAAAGGCTGAGGAGCCACAACCACATCCACCGAAGGAGCAGCTTCCCGATATTTCTTTTTGCATTACGAGTCCACCTCCATGGCGTGAGTTTTTCTTATCTCTTTCTTTTTGTATAATTTTGTTATCTCTAAACTGAATCTTGTTTAAGTTCAACGTAGCTTTTTGAGCTTTCTTTCTTTCTTTCTTTCTTACTTTCTTTATGGTATATACTCTTTCAAAAGCTCCATTCATTTCTTCTTTCAAGATTCCGCGTACGCTAACCCACCTCCTATTCTTTTTTTAAAAAGGAAAGGAAGACAAAAACCCAACTACTTTTGTAATTAACTATTAATGTTTTTTTTTAAATATTATCTGATCATTCTATTTTTTGCAATTTTTATTTTAAGGTAATCTTTGAGCTGAGAATGTGTTTGGTTGGGAGTGTGATTTAAAAGTGTTTTTGAAAAAAAAATAAAAGTTTATTTATTTTTGTTATTTTTTTATTGTTTATGTGCTTATACGTAATGATATTAGAAATATTTTTTTTAAAATATTTTTGAATGAATTTTAAAAATTAATATATCATTCTCTCCATTATCTATATTATTTAAAAAAAAATATCTAAGATTCTGTATTTTTTTCTGTTTTTATTTCGGTGATTTTTTTTTGTAACAGTGATTGAAAATGGAGTAATTTGCTTAATTTCTATTCATCACTGAAATGGGTTTGCTTGGATTTGATTGTTTCAAGATTGTGTACTGCAGCGGAAGCTATCCTACTTGGTTTCCAACATTACCTTGTGATGCTTGGAACTACTGTTCTCATCCCTTCTGCTCTCGTTCCCCAGATGGGAGGAGGAAATGTAAGGCCAAGGGAAGAAATAGAAACACTATACAAGCACTTCTCTTTGTTTATCTTTAACTGAGTATGATGGTCTTGTTGTTGTTTTTGTAGAAAGAGAAGGCGGAGGTGATCCAGACACTTCTCTTTGTTGCTGGTTTGAACACATTGCTCCAAAGTTTGTTTGGCACTCGTTTGCCTGCTGTTATTGGAGGCTCGTTCACCTTTGTCCCAACCACAATTTCAATTATCCTTGCTGGTCGATTTAGCGATGAAGCAGATCCTGTTGAGGTTTTATTTCTTGCCATTTTCTGCTGTATAAAGTTGTCGTGGTTTGGATGTCATACAGATGAGATAGTATTAGTTCCCAGGAAAATTCTTGTTACACTATTTCAATGGTACTGGGCAGGGGTGTATTATATACTTTAACCTGACCCTCCCGCCCCTTTACCCCTACCGATAAATTTCCTGTTGGTAACTTTATGACAAATTTCATGCCTACACAGAAATTTAAGAGGATTATGCGTGCTACGCAAGGTGCTCTCATTGTTGCTTCAACACTCCAGATTGTTCTAGGCTTCAGTGGCCTTTGGCGCAATGTCACCAGGTCAGTTCAGAACCAGCTGGTGCTTATGTTTTAGTGGTGCCCCTGTGATCAATTGCATTTAATGCTAAGTAGATATAATGATTGGTTAACATATAGACTCAACAGAATTTCTATGTATTGAGAATCAACAGAATTTCTGATCAATGGAAAACTCTGGCTTATCCTGTAGCTCATTCAATTTTTCTGCCATATGTAATATTCACTTAAGCAGTCTTCTGCATCATAGCTGAGAAAGTTAGAAGGTTTTTTTTTTTTTTTTTTCAATGCAGGTTCTTAAGTCCACTGTCAGCTGTTCCATTGGTAAGCCTCGTTGGTTTTGGGCTGTATGAGTTTGGGTTTCCTGGGGTAAGCTTCCTTCTGCTACATAGTCATTATATTCATTCACATGCACATTTTGTATATACTAGATACCAGTGGGTATTAAGTTTTTTATTGAAATGTTTAGGTTGCCAAATGCGTGGAGATTGGCCTTCCAGAGCTTATCATTTTAGTATTTGTTTCACAGGTATTGTGCTGTGTTACGGATCCCAGTTGTATCTGTTTTGATCACGCTGTGTTTTGTCATCACTTGCTTTTGACTAATTATGACTTTATTACTCATATTTGCTGTTAGGATGAATAATTAATTGTCATTGTTTGTCTTGCAGTACATGCCCCATTTGATAAAGTCAGGAAAAAATATCTTTGATCGTTTTGCTGTCATATTCGCAGTGGTGATTGTATGGATTTATGCTCATCTGCTCACAGTGGGTGGTGCTTATAATGATTCACCACCAAGGACACAAGTAACTTGCCGTACTGATCGTGCCGGACTTATAGATGCTTCTCCATGGTTAGTCACAGCATCTTAAAACAGATGCATGATTTAGCATTTACTACTTGGCTTATCCTTTATTTGGGGTCTCTTTCCCCCCCCGGCTCACTACGGAATGATTCCAACTTGAGCCACCTAGGAAATCAACCATATCCTGCACCGCAGGACCACATCAAGTGGTGCTATAGGTGGATCTTTACTTATCATTATTTCCTCGTTCTACCTATAGGCATGACTCATGATTATCTGGTAATCCCTTTATAATGGTCCTTTCTATTGATTGTAAATCCCTGTCGGTCTGATTAACAGGTAGTCCCTTTCAATGGTCCTTTCTATTGATTGAAATCCCTGTCGGTCTGTTAATTGAGGTTCTCTGCTGCTTAAAGAGTAAAACCAGTGTAGGAAGATTTTTAACACTGGACTCTACCAATTCATTTTATCCAAGGAGAAAATCAAAGTGTGAATTAATGCTCTTTTTACTTGTTTCCTCTGTTCATGAGCTTGGTTGCTGATTTTGAAAGGCAAGAGTTAGATGGTCCATACATGGTTGGAAACTGCTTGGATGAACTAGTTGTCATAGTCCAATTAGGAAGTGCTTGTGATGCAATAATGTGGACATAAATAAATATGACAAATCTCGTCTTAACTGTATTCATACCTTGGATCAGCTGGGTAATTTTTTGTTCTAATTGGTATTGGTGGATTAAGAGTTTGATTAAAGCTTAATTTTTCCTTAACATAGTGTAATTTACTTCATCATGGTTTAGCATTGTGGGATGGCATCAACTGTTCCTTAGTGGAATTATGGGTTTGCAGGATAAGAGTTCCGTATCCCTTTCAATGGGGAGCACCTTCATTTGATGCCGGTGAAGCATTTGCCATGATGATGGCTTCCTTTGTTGCTCTTGTTGAGGTTTGCATTCTTCCATTCATATATTCACTTCTCCCTCGTGCATATCCTATGCTATTGCCCTAAACTAAGAATCAAAGTGCGTTGTGCAATAACAGCACAACTGTTAGTTTGTTGGTGTTATTTTGCCATTCATTGATATTATATTTTAATGCTAAGTCATTTTAAATGCCTATCACATACTAGTTATACAAATGCAATATTAAATCCTTTGATTGTTGTAATGTGGATGAGCATACAAATAATAGTTTCCAGAGATTGATAATAGCTCTTTTTGGAAACTACAGTTTTCACAATTTCAAGGTTGTTTTTTATTGATTTTGTTCTTTTCTGGTTTTTTTCTTCACATGTGATGTTTTTCAAACATTCATTCTGTGGATTATACATGCTCCTTGATACAACTTTTATGTTATTTAATCTTGGAAGTTCACTGAATTACTTTCCATGAATGTGCAGTCCACTGGCGCATTCATTGCTGTATCAAGGTTTGCAAGTGCAACTCCTATGCCACCTTCTGTTCTTAGCCGTGGTGTTGGCTGGCAGGTAATATAACGAATTGGTTTCTTTGTAATTGAAACTGCATGTTTAAGTTTCTTAATTTTGAATGTTTGTTTTTTATGTCAATGATATTGTGTGAATGCTTGTCTTTCTCATGCTTTGCTGCAGCATGCATCAAATATGTGCTCCAGTGTATAGACTTACTGTTGTGTGTAGCTGAACATTTTGTTTGATCCGAAAAGTAGAGAACTTTTAATTTTGAAGCTGTTGAATGATCAAAATCCCCCCATATCCCTCCCAACCTCTATTTCTTTTTGTGACAGCGTGCAAACCTTTACATTTCCAAGATTTGTTTGAAAAGTGTTATACCTAGCCACTGTTATGTGCAGTTGTGGACACATGCACTTAAAATGTGCTGTGCAAAATGGAAAGAAAACGAAGGTGAAATGTTAACACGTCAAGTTTTAAGGGTGTAAATCAATTTTTAGGGATGTAAAGAGTTCTAGGTAGTGTTGTTTTATGAGTGTTTGATAAGAGTTATGAAATTACGAGTGTCAGTTGGCCTAATAAGAGCTAAATCAGAAATTAAAATATAAATAGTTTTAAGGGAATATATATTGATGGGTCTTTAATGCCTAGTGCACGGAAAAGATATAGGTAATGGGGTGCTAGCTTCAAGAAATATAAAATATAAGACGTCTCCCCCCCCTCCCCCCTCCCCCCCGAGAAGCTTTTACCTCTTCTTGAAGATTAACAATCCAAAATGTGTCATTTTCCTTCCTGGGAGTTGGACAAGCAAATTCCCGTGACTTTCATTTTCACACGTGCCAATTGTCATTCGCAAGTGCCAATTGTCATTCGCAAGTGCCAATTGTCATTCAAAAGCATTATGTCTTTTCTGCTCACAATTGATCTTCACAGTGGCGAATTATAGTTCTGATGGATATTGATTTTTTTAAACAATTTATTTCTACATCAGGGAGTCGCCATTTTGCTTTCTGGGCTGTTTGGAACTGGAAATGGATCTTCAGTATCTGTGTAAGATTCACTAGGAAAGCCTTTCGAGTGCATGAGCTTTTATCAATTTAGATGAAGTAACTTCAAAATTGACTTGAGCTTTACCTGTGCAGAGAGAATGCTGGTCTCCTGGCTTTAACACGAGTTGGCAGTCGAAGGGTTGTCCAGATATCTGCGGGATTCATGATATTCTTCTCTGTTCTCGGTAAGTCAATATATGAGTTTGTTGAATGCTTTTCGTATTGCTGTATGATTCATTTTGGTTGGTATGCCATTCTTAACTTACACCGTTCAACTTTGCATCAATGTGTAGGGAAATTTGGGGCAGTCTTTGCTTCAATTCCATCATCCATTATTGCTGGTTTATATTGCCTTTTCTTTGCTTACGTGGGTATGTATATCTTGATATTTTGATTCAAAAACTGATATGAAACTCTGATGCATAGTTATTGGTTTTGTAAAATGATCTGTCCTTTCACTATGGATGTCCAGGTGCTGGTGGTCTTAGCTTCCTTCAGTTCTGTAATCTCAACAGCTTCCGAACAATGTTCATATTAGGCTTCTCTATTTTCATGGGGTTATCGGTGCCACAGTATTTTAATGAGTACACTGCAATCAAGGGCTTTGGTCCAGTCAACACAAGTGGAAGATGGGTATGAATGAAATTTTGCAACCCCTGACCTGTCTTTTGCTTTTGTGAAAACCTTGATATAAATTTTTTTTCTTGGCAGTTCAACGATATTATAAACGTTCCTTTCTCATCAGAAGCATTTGTGGCGGGCTGCGTGGCCTATTTCCTGGACAACACGCTACATAAAAAAGATAGTTCAATAAGGAAAGACAGGGGTAAGCACTGGTGGGCCAAATTCAAATCATTCAAGGGTGACGTAAGGAGTGAGGAGTTCTACTCCCTGCCCTTTAATCTAAACAAATATTTTCCATCTGTGTAATTTAATCAGCATTAATAATGGGCTGGTCGCACAAATGTGTTCTCGATAGCTATTTGCGGGTTAAAAAATTGCAAGCTCTCGTTGTTCCTTTTGTTGTTAATCTTATCACACGCCATATCTGTATAAGATAAGAGTCTCATCTTCCACAGAATGACTTGAAAACATTCAATTGAATTTGTTTTCCTTGTAAAAATCCTACGGGTGAAGTGTGGACTTGCAGAAGCTACGAATCCTTTAGTTTCTTTTTCTCTGTTATTTCTGTAGACACAGCTAGTGTAATGATTGCATGCTCCAGCATAGCTGGCAGATTGCCATTTATCAGAGGATTTTACCGGATGGTTGATTTCTGAAAATTTTCAGCTACGTGCAATATATGAAAGATACCACCATGGAATTCAAAGTCTATCCGTGCCATTCATTCCCCTATGCTTCATGCCTGTGTTTTGCTGATGACTCTTTCAAATCATATCATTTATCAAATGAAAGAAACGTCAAGCAGCCAACATAACACCATCTTTGACAGAGATTGGAATCTTCCATATTTATTTTGATTTGAATCACACAGGTTTGAATACGGTGACAGGGCAACGACTCTGCTCTCTCTTTAAAGTTTATCGGACCCCATGCTAACGACAGAAGCTTGCGAAAGGCTTATAGAGTGAACAAAACGTATAGGGTAGACGATTCCAATGAAAATAAATTTAGATAGAATAGGATATTGCAGTCAGAATATGACAGATTCTGGGGGCACTCAGCTTTTTCTGCTGGACACTGCATGTATTTTTACTTTCTAACTTCCAAGTTGACGCGAAAAGCAAGGGCAGAAAAGATTTTAACATTTCAAAAGAACTTTTGAATTATTTTTCCTTGCTTCTAATTAATATTTTTGATATTATTATTAAAAATAAAATTGATGGACAGTATTAAAAGGCATTAACAATCAAAGTTGAATTAAAGGTGGTGCCAGTTCTTGAAAAAGGAGATGCTTTGTTTGGTTGTAAAGGCCACACCAAGTAGATGATGATGATTACAAGATCTTTCTATCACTTTACAGTTAAACAACACTATCAGAGAATTCTTGGAAAAATCAATCTCTATCACCTTCACCCCAGCGATCAAACTTCTGGATTAATTTCAGATCCGTGATCAACCCCACTTGATTAACAAGATCTTAGCATCAAGATTATTGCCGTCCATGGTAGCAGTTGACTGAGAGAACATTCTCTTGGATTTCCTTTTTCATTTTCTTATTTATACGAACGACAACTAAAACCTTACCTCCTGGTTTGGTGCCCGGCACCACAGGTTCACTTGAAAGAAACAAATCCATCCACTAACAAGAACCCTAAAAACAGTCTTGTACGTTGTTAGGTGGGGGAGAGTCAAGGGAGGCTTAATTTGAATGTATCTCATAAATGCCATGGTGCTGACAGTCGGGTCCTACAGAACCGATAACCCTTTATTTCCTACCCGTTTCATTTCTTGAAAAGGAGGAGTTGTTCAATGCCACCCACATAAATCGAAGCATAAAAATATAGGAGTCAAAGCAGGACTTCTTCTTCTTCCATATTACACGTATAAGGCTGCTCAGGTTCTGTAAAAACGAAGTTAAGAACTGACCTCCATGTTTGGACACATTTTGAACAGCTTGAGTTAGAAGAGGCTCTTATTTAAGGCGCACACACATGCTGATTGATTAATGAATTCCACTTCCCATGTCGAAGTTGGGCCCTAATGGCTTTATTCACACCCACACACACACTATAAGCTAAATTAGAGAAGTATATTACTGTAGCAAAAATAGTGTAGCAATATACACATACATGGTTGTCAAAATCATGATTTTAACATGAATTAGAAGTTGTTTCTGAATTTGAATCTTCAAATTGAAATTGTAAAATCATACTTGAAATTTATCGTACAAAAATCATAAAATCACAACTAAAATCGTGTGGGTAGAAAAATCATAAAATCATAAGTAAAATATTTTTAAATACAATATGATATAATTATGGTTATAAAATTTTATTAGTTAAGGTTTATATATGATTTAAAAAAATTAAAAATACATTATAAAATAATTATATCATTATATTAACATTTTAAAAATATATATATATATTTTAAAATAGGAGAGAGGGGGGGCTAGCTTAGAAGGGGGACAGATCAAGAAAGGGAGAGAGAGAGGGGGGGGGGGGAGGAGGGGGTAAGGGACAAGGCTAGGTCTAGGTCCTAGGGGGTGGCAGAACCGTAGAAGGGATGATATTTGATAAAATTGGTGTAATCGTAAAATTGGACCGATTCGAATCGATTTTTATGGTTTTTATCTTATTTTAACGATGTCTGATTTTTCTACCTGATATAACCAGTTTTATTATTTTGACTCGCAAAATCGTATGATTTTAATCGAAATTAAGAGGTTTCTATTGATAAGGTTAAATTTTTTGGTGTTTTCTGATTACAAGGCTAACAACTACTCTTGGATCACACCACCACCATAACAATTATACGGCAAATCAAAATACCAAACAACTTATTTTAGCTAAGATGTATTAGAAATACTAAAACTTTTTCTTTACACAACTAATCTTTTACTTTAAAATCTCTGAAAACCAATTAATTTTTTTAGTAACCATGTGATGATTCTCCTTTTCAAAACAAAAAAAAAAAAACTATAATAATCTCCATTCTCCACTTCCAAAAAAGATCGTCGTGACGCTGCGCTCATGGAGGTGACATGTAGCAAGGCTCATCAAAATTCTCCAAGCACCACTAATCCAAATTAAGCCATGGCATCGAATAACATAGGAAAATCCAACAAGACATAGTTCTTGGCATCATTATTCTAGGTATGACAATACAAGGGGGCTATACTTCTCCCATCCACGCTCCATGTTAATGGGGTTCGAGGCAGGCGAGGAATTCTTTTTCCTTCGCGTATAGGAATTCCCAATAATGAAAAATATAATTTTAGTATTTACAATTAATATTTCAATATTCAATAACAAAATTAATAATAAGTAAAATAAATATCTAATTTTATTACAACCCTCTTAGTCCAATATAATTGCAAAAAAATATTATTTTTAAAGATGAATTATTCAAAAAATGTACAAGATGAACGGATGTAACTCTTTCCCATCCCTCTATATTTTTTTTCTTATAATAGAGAAAATATCTTTCAAATTCGTCCCTATTAGATTATATTAAATTGGGTATATTTGAGGCATAGCAATTGGGTTTCTTTATGGATTCCTTATTTATATGATGGGGAAGATCTAATTTTTTTTTAATGCAATCTTTTTTTTCCTTCTCATGTCCAATTCTTTTTTTTTTTCAATTTCATTCTAATATCTTTGATATATTTATTCGGGTTGTTTTTAAACTGATTAAATCAACTAAATCATGCAGAATGATTTTTATATGATTTAATTTTAAATCTAGACTAGTCAAGAAGTTGAGTTGAGAATTTTTTTCCCTCTTAATTTCATTCTCTTTTAAATTCTATTCTCAAATATTTTTACTAATTGATTGAATTGTCTTAAGATTAGTGAAGTATATTAGGTCAAGGTCACGTCAGAGCAACTCTCACATGATTTGATTTTAAACTTAAGTTAGGAAAGAAGTTGAGCCTATAGGTTTTTTTAAAGTCAATTTCATCTTTTCTTTTTAATTGTATTTTCAATTTTATTTTACTAATTAGTCATATTATTTTAAATTGATTAAGTTAATTGGATCACATTGAAATAATTTTTATATAATTTAATTTTAAATAAATATCTGTATCATTTTTTTTTTAAATTAACAGTGTTTTTTTTTAAGAAAATATAATCTGATCTATGATGTGATATGTTTGGTATTGTATTTTAAAACTATTTTTGAAAAAAAATATATTTTTATTATTTTAAATTAAATTTTTTGATGTTTTTATATCACTTTTATATATTAATATCAAAAATAATTTTTTTTTAAATAAAAAAAATATTATTTTAATATATTTTTAAATAAAAAATATTTTTAAAAACAACTTCATCCATATTTACGAACAATCACGTAATATAAACCTATAAAGTATAAACTAGTACCCAACCAAAAACCCTTTCCATTCCATAGGATACCATAAAGGAAACGTGAACAAAAGAGAAAGCAATTTATTTCCTTGCCATCTTCGTGAAGACCAAGAAGCCAATTGCTTTAGCAATGCTGGGATCTCCTCTCCAAATTATCTCTCCTTTTTGAACTTAAAAGACAACCTTTTAACTCCAAGCATGTTTTTTTAGAACTATTTTTTATATTAAAATTATTTTTAAAATATTTTTGTTTATAAATATATTAAAAATAATCTCAAAATAAAAAAATATTAATTTAAAATAAAAAATATTTTTAAAAGCATTTCAAAACTTTTCTTAAAACAAATCGACAAACATTGCAATGTAAAGCACCGAATGTGTTTTTTCCCCAAACTGATGAGATGAGATGGCGATGACTGATCGACACGCACTCATTACGTGTCGAGGGCTCGAGGGGGGATTGGAAGATAAATGGACCCACAGAGTGCACACGAGTGAAGCAGCTTTCGCTCACAAACTTTCACGCCCGTCTCCCCTCTGCTCAGCTCATCCATTGCTTTGCTGAAGGCCAAGGGTGTTTTTGTTCAAGTAGTCACGCGTGTTTCTTTCTTTTTAAAATAAAAGTATTTTCTTAAAATTAATATTTTAATTTATTAATGTCAAGAACAAATTTAATATATAAATAATATTTATTATTTTAATATATTTTAAAATAAAAATATATAAAAAAACAAAATTGCATAGATTTTTTAAAAAGTAATTTAGTCATTAAATTTTATTTATGTACAATTTAATCCAAATTAGAATCCAATTTCATGTTTTTTAGGGTGAGGGTTAAGTTGTCAAACAGTGAATTATAGTGCAGTACATCCCAAGAGATGTGGTGTAATGACAAAGTTTGAGATCTGCACAATAAGTTTTGAGTTCGAGTCATAACATGTATCTCTTGTAAGAGTCTGAAACGACTGATGTTTTACTCATTCACCTTCACCTATAAAGTACATTATATGAGAGATGAGTTTGCTAGAATCAAAAAACAAAAAGGATTACAGTGCAACACATAAATAAAATATATGGCATGTTTGAATTTTTTTTGTGAATTACATTTTTGTTCCACATATTTGTTTTGTTTTAAATTCGTTTTAAAATTTTTAATTATTTTGAATTAATAATATTGAGTTTTATTTTTTCAAATCAAGCATTAACTTAATATAGGGATTTATTCTTAACACGTCAATAATCATATGTCATGTCAATTAAAACAAATCATGAAGTCCAACTCTAAAATAACTTAATGCAAATTTTTTAAATTAAAATAAATCAAGTTACTAAAAAACTAAGCACTGTGATTTTGTATCCACCATAATGGTTAAAATTTGGATATGCATGCTTGTGATATTGGCCTAACGGGAGTAGAGATTTATTCATTTTTTTTTTGTGTTAGAATTCAAGTTTTTCTATGTATATTTATTAATACGTGATGATTTATCTGTTTATTAGAATTATAGAATATTCAATAAATTTAAAAAATAAGTTGTGATGTACATAAAATAACTTGGACATCTAAATATACACCGTAATTTACATTCATAATGCATCGATTTTTTTTTCTTTCCAAATTGAAGCGGGATGAATGAAAGGTTATTCTTCCTATAATCTTACAAAAAGAGTCATGCATGACATTTGGTCTGCTAGTCATGAGCTAAATGCTAGACCTCACCTCATTCTTTGTGTTTCTTTTTCTTTGTTTTTTAGCTTTTTTTTGGAAAGTTGTTATATGTTTTTAAAAATAATTCTTAAATTTGTATTTTGCTAGTCTATGATTTATTTTTTCTTATTAATCCTATTTTAAATATCATAAGCTTTTAATTATATTGGATTTGTTTAATTATGCAAGAGATTCATACTATTTATTAGTTTTATTTAATATTTTTTAGATATTAAATTTAGTTTTAGAAATGATAAATATTTATTTATTTATTTATTATGATTTTTTAATATATGCATTCTTGCATTATATGTTTCTTCTTCTTCTTTTTATTCTATCCAATAAATCTTATGTATTTGTCAATTTCTATTTCAATTTGATTTGAATAAACAAATTCATGAAACATAACTAGCTAAATTGCTCATGTTCTAATAGTAAATATCTTAATTTATATTTGTCTCTTAATTTTTAAAATTTTTATTTTTTAAGAAAAATTACAAACCCATAACGAATTTGTTGGGGTGTCTTTTTCTCCATGTTTTTTTTTTTTTTAGCAATGAACTAACTTTTTTTCGTCAATTGTTTTTCACAAATTATTAATAATAGTTTGATATAAGAGGTGTGGCAAGTTTAACTTTTTTTTGTCTTTTATTATTGTTTTAAAATCTTAAGTCGATATTTGATTTTGTAAATGTTTACTTTTGTTATCATATAGTTAAATAAAAAAATATTAAAAAATCAATTATAATCTTACTCTTATTAATAATCTAGTTCACATGTTTGACATGTTAAATCAAGTTAGCCAACTCATGTATTACGAGTTCATCTACTAGCTGAATATTTTTTTATTCTTGGCCCATTAATTGTTTTTGATATATATATTTTTTTAGTTTTATACTTCAAAATTAGATTGATGCATATATAAATTGTGAATATAATTTTTTTTTAAATACTATTATATTTAATGGAGTCCATAACTTGAGTTGCTTGGGGAGTAAGATAAAACCAGTTTATAATTTTTTTTTTTAAATATCATTTCGATTTGTTTTTAAAAAAGTCAAAACAAGTTTTTAATGACCATCAAGATTGCATTATTTAAGTTTATAAAAGTCAATGAATTTAATTAGAACTACTTTCCATGTAATTTAATTAAATATTCGAGTTAAATAGGAAGATCTCAATAAAGAAATGAAGTAGAAAACCGTCCAACTAACGGCGATTCACAACCCAATTGACTGCCGTTGCAAAGTTCCTAAGACCTTGTAAGACTCGTCAAGTAAACAACAATTTTTCACTTATGGAAGGTTAGAAAATAACTCGTGCATTTCACGTGGCGATGAAAGATGTGGGGGAATTGTTTTCTTCTTGACAAAACTCAACAGCACTTGTACGTTGTAACGGTCAAATAACAGCTCAAGTGATCTTTAATCTCTTGTCTGAAAATGTCGTCGACAATCAAGTGAGGTTTGGTATGACGGTGGACATGTCATTACAGTGACACCCGGTCTGTTGAGAAGCATGACAAAAACTGATCTTCATTTTATGGCAAATCTGCTAGCTTCCACTCGACCCTCAACTCGGCCATGACTCAGCCCTCGACTACACCACAGTGAAAACAAAAGGGGGAAAAACAGTTGGAGTGTAAAGGGTCTCTCGATCGATTTGAGTTGGCTACTCTTTTTTCTTTTTTTATTGTCTTCTTCAAGTACTTATTTGGATTTTGCCCTCTTGTTCTCTTTGTTTCAAGAATCTATGAACTGTGAGTTCCTGAACAGTAGTGGTTTGGAAGGGGGACCAAAGTATGAGATGTGTTTGTCTTTAGGGATCGAAAATCACCTCCGGGCCAACTTCCCTTTGTCTCCCAAACCAGCCAATCACGCCGCGCCACGTCATTCCACGCGACAACGATCTATGTGTCCGTTTCCTTCATGGCCAGCGATTAGGAGTTTGTTTGCCCCCACGCCCATGGACCATTTTGGATCGTAGAATAGGAAAAAGGCAAGGCCGAGTAGATAAAATTAAGGTGTTCAATTTTGTTGTTTTATTTTTTTAATTGGAATAAAATATTTTAATTTTGAAATGTATTGGTATTATATATATATAATTAAATAGATTAATTCAAAAACAAATTTAGTTAAAATAAAAATTATTTTAAATTGTATAATTTAATCTAAAACTGACATAATAAAATGATTTTTCCAAATAAAATTATGAGCATGTATAATATTACGAGAGTATTATTATCAATCTGGTAAGTGCATTATATTATCTGGTTGCTCTGAAATTTTAATATAATATATTTAAATATATCAAAAGACTCATCGTAAAATTTTATTTTAATTTAATAATTAAATTAAAATATATTATTGATATTATAAAATTATTTATTAATTTAAAAAAATTATTTGATCGAAATAGAAAAACACAGTAAAACCAAAACTTTCAAACTAAAATCTTCAGTGAAATTTCTGAAAGAAATTAAAATTCTAAATAAAATAAAAACTATGTTATTTTATCATATTTTTTTAACAGATATAAAATATTTAGTTTAACAACGATAAACAAAACACAACGTCAAAATTGGTGGGTGGGTGCTATAAAAGCAACCACTTGTAACCACAATGCTCCTCGTTGCCTCGTCAATTTATTCTCTCTTCTTCTTCTTCTTCTTCTTCTCAGAAACCCATTCTTTTAGAGCGAGAGGGAGGTGGGGGGGAGGGGATGGGGAATTGTCAGGCCGTAGATGCAGCAGCACTAGTGATTCAACACCCAAGTGGAAAAGTAGATAACTTTTATTGGCCAGTGAGTGCTAGTGAGGTTATGAAGATGAACCCTGGTCACTATGTCGCCCTTCTCCTCTCCACCAGCTTGTATCCAGCCAATAACAATGGAGAATGCCCCACCAACACCACCACTAACAATACTCCTTTGAGGGTAACTCGAATTAAGCTTCTTAGACCTACTGATACTCTTGTTCTTGGCCATGTTTATAGACTCATTACCTCTCCAGGTTTGTCATATTTATCAGTCTACACCTTTTAATTTCCTTCCATAGTTTTTCAATATAGTCTTATTTTCTTACTGGGGTCTTGTTTTTTCAGAGGTTATGAAAGTTTTATGTGCAAAGAAACAAGCAAAGCTGCAGAAAAATGAGCCAGAATCCGAGGAGAAACCTGAAAGGGTGAAGGAAAAGCAGGGATCAGGACTGGATGCACAAGCTAGACGATCTGAACAGCAGAAGGAAAATCAGGTGACTCTCACCGCCTGTTTCCTCAGATTGACATGAATAGTTGGAAGCTGAACCAATTTTAATTATTCTTGTGTATAGTATTGTAAAGACAACACATGTCTTAATTAATTATTTTCCAAAACATTTCAGGTGAGAAAAAATGAAAGAAGCAGACCGAAGACGACGACAACATCAACCAACTCTGCTGCCATAGCCAGATCAAGAGCATGGCAACCCTCGCTGCGAAGCATTTCAGAGGCTGGCAGTGGCAGCTAATCATGTCTCTATCATATCTTCCTTCCTTGCTGCAAAAGATCACGAGGATCAAACAGATGGGCTTAGCAGAAAAATCCAGGCTTGCTTCAGCCTGCAAAATCTAATACAGATAATCCATGGAGGCAGTAGCTACAGGGACAAATTAAAGCATTTCTTCCTTCAAGTACAGATTCGGCTAACGCGGGCATACTTTGTATAGCAAAAGGTGGCGTCTTGATCATGGTTGTAACTTAAATAACTGTTCTTACGAAATGAAATTCAACTTTTTCTCGAATTTTTTATAGTACAACGATTTGGTGGGCTTATTGTATGCAGTGCTACTGCTAATGAATCAATTAATCACCCAAATATACAACCCCAAAAGACAGGAGATTACGATGAAGAAGAGAATCAAAGAAGATTATAGAAATCATAAAATTTCACGGTTCAGATTCTGATGGGGTGGGCATATGCTCTCCCCCTCTCCCTCCCTTTTTTTTCCCCTTCCTCTCACTCCGATGGATCCTTGCAAGTCTACTCAGGGAAACCGTACATGGAATGAATGTCAGACTGAAGTTAGATGCGAAATTGTTTATATTTGAAGGATAAAACATGTGGAAACCATATTGTGTTTAAAAAACTCAGTCAACTTGTGCATGGACCTTACCCAACCATCAAAGATTTAAAGTCATCCTGCAAGATTCAGGCATATTTATCATGCCATTAATATTAACCACTCATGCTGCTGCTCGGATTCTCAAAAAACCTGACTTTTAAAACTTCTCATGTTTGTTTTTCTTCCCATGGATTTGAAGGGGCCTAATTGTCAATACAGAACTGCAATTAACAATACTAGTAATTAATTTTGGAAAAAGAGGGCAAATTAAAGAATTGAAACATCATAGAGCACCAGATGTGAAGTTGAAAAAGGATTCAAATATGACATAATTCCAGCATTTCGCCAGCTATTTAACGAGGAAAAAACAGCAAGGAAAGAAGCTTGGAAAAATATTAGGTTTAAGCCCCAGATGGTGCATTGAAGCCATAAAAACATAGGCTCCTGAATGGAAGGTTGATTGTCAAGTAAACTTCTCATTTAAAAACTTAAATTATCTAATGAGATTTTAAAATATTATTTATATTATTATTTAACATATCCTTTCAAATGAAAGATTTTTGGGATTGAAACTTGCATAAATCTATATTATCTTATGTTTGATTTTTTATTAAATAGAATGTGAATAGTGTGATTCAAACTCGTGACTGTTAGGTGAACAAGGTTCTGAGACTATGTTAAAGAACAATCTTATCTGATAATTTATAATTTATATTATTTTCTATCCTTGATGATGATGACAGACAGCAATAACCAACTGCTTAGGATGGACATTATTTCAGAGATATGAGAGGACTCAGAGGCTTCACCTACTATTGTAATTGCTTAGAGATAAATTCTCACTTTATTGTTCATGGAAATTTCATCGTGGTCCAAGCAAAAAAAGAAGAAGCTCATCAGGCATTGACAAGTAGACATCAGTCAGTATCCAAGAATTTGAAGGCAAGAAAGAAAGACAAGTTTGAAAAAGTGGGATGGATACTGGTGTAGAATAATGATTCGATATTGGCTTAGTCTTCCAGTTTAATATGGCGTCTAAGCTTGTTATTGACGTTTCACCATCTTTTATTTTACTCGGAGAAAATAATGCAGTAAGTTCTTGGTACAGGCTGCTACAGATACGTGATTATATGTATTATTTTCCCAGAAAAAGAGCAAAGCTGAATATTCTGTGCTGGGACATGCACTACCTGCTATCATTAGGGCTCGTATATTTGACTTTGAAAAACAAATACATCATTTGGTAAGTTGCAAGTGCATCAAAAGAAGTGGAATGTCTACTGATCGATTCTCACTGCATCATTCGTTCCATTTCTCTTTTTCCATGTTCAAGAAGCAAGACAGACCAGTGCTAGCAAAGCAAAAGATGGCCTTTTTCTTTCCTTTAATAAGCTGAAATTATGCAGCACAACTGCAGCCAACTCACCCTTTCAACGTTCTCTTACTCGGAGCATGGAAAGGAAGTGCATTATAGGTGGTCCAAATTCGTGATAGAGCATAGAATTGCCTAACGCGTGGGCCATCATGATATACTGTTCGCCACTATTTTCCAAATTTATAGCTCCCTCCCTCCCTCCCTCTCTTTATATATTAAAAATTTGTCTCTAGTTTGAACAATGATTGATATATACAATCGAATCAATGAGTTGTGAAGCAGTGGATGTGGAATGTAGGCCATTAATTCCCTATGCCTGGTTGAAGTTGCTATGTCATAATATCTTTTCACAACTTGTCTCTCAATTAATTCATTGGAACAGCTACTTTTACCTCATCTGGCTTCAATGGTGTGGAGGGTTTTCAAGCATCTTGCAGTGGAAATAATAAAAATATATATTATAACAATGGTTTCGAGCTCTGAAGTTGTATACTTTTTGTTTATTTGTAAGGAAAACTCGTTCTGCAACTCAAAAGTATGAAAATAATTAAAGGGTTTTTATGATCTCGATTGAGTAAAGTGACGCCACTCACATTGCTTTCATGGAACTACGAGGGGATTGATAATAGATTCCTGCTTTTAAAGCAAAGAAAGAGCTTCTCCAACTCCTGTTTTTCAACCATATCTTGTAATAAACGCTATTCGTTTCCATCCATTAGCTTCTTGAGCCCAACATCCCTCCGAAAGAAACATGAAACTTCGTCTTCATTATGCCTCAACTGTGTAGGAACAGTATCACATCGGTTGCAAACGGAATGTCTCTGTCCTGACTTTGACATAGAATATGGGCCTGTCACTTGTAATCCAAGTCGAGAGCTTCAGGTGTTTGATTGCTGAGGGGGGTTATGGGCTATCAGCCCGACTCCTAAAAAATAGTTATGTCTATAACATTATGTTTAATATATATATACCTAAATATATAATAGGCGTGATGTTTTCACTGTATATTCATTGTAGATTATGAATGTAAATATTGTGAATTGTAATAGTGTATTTTTAGGTCGGTTCAGTCATCGGTTCGTTCGGTTCGGTTGGTTTGCCGAATTTCCGTTTTTTTTATCATTATTTACACAGTAAAATAACGCTTTTAGCCCTCGAAAAGATAAAAAACCGTTTATGGGTGGAGGGCCTCCGCGGTAATTGCACAAGTTCAGATCGGACCGGTTCGCCTACCTTTTAATTATTTTATATTTTTTTAAATGGCTAATTACGGATATAGCCCCTAATAAGACAAAATTATTGACTTAGGCACAGGAGTATACCAGTAGTTGACTATATTTTTTTATATATTTTTTTTATTTATATTGTCGGCGCGTGTGTCACACGCGACCGACAATATTCTGCCTCACGCCCTCTTTAAGTAGCGTGTGAGGGGTGATATGGTCGCTGGAGATAGGCTACCGGCGTCTCAGTCGATGCGCCGTCACTTGGTCTTCCTCCCAGTGCGGCGCGTTTTGTCCTCAGACGGCTGTGGACGCAGTGGTGGCCGATTAAAACCGCTGCAGCCGTCTCTCTCTTTCCTGCACGACAAAGTGCAGGAGAGTCCCCCGGTTTTAACGCCTTTTCACTTCGGTCCCTGTACTTTGAATTTTGTTTATGTTCCTGATTTTTTATATATAAGTTTTGATTTAATTCGATTGGACTGTTCGATTGAAATTAATTCAATGTCAATGTTTCACTTCGGTCATTCTCCTTTTAATTTTTGGATTGAGTTTAAAAAGATTAATTCAATTCGGTACAGCAGTTTCACTTTTTTTAATTTTGTCATTTTATTGAAATTGATAATATATTTAATTTTTATTTTAACCCTTATACTTTTAATTTTTTATTTTAATCCCTTTATATTTGATTTTTATTTCAATCCTTATATTTTTAATTTTTTATTTTAATCCCTTTATTTCTTTATATTTATAGAATAATCCTTACTTTTGTCCATGTATATATAAGTGTGCTCTTAGCTTTGATTTGTAATTTTTGTTACTTTCTTATTTTTTGAGTTGATATTTTTTTCAAATAAATTAGCTCTTAAATTTTATTTTGTATTTATGATTTGAAAATTGATATTTCTATTTTTTTTCTCCCTTTGTTCTTTCTTTTAGTTTTTTCATTTGTTTCTTTATTTTTATTTTCAAGACAAATGATTTTTTTTTACCAAATAATTTTTATTTTATTTTTTTGTTTGATCTTTTATTACAGTTTTTAAGATTTTTTTAGTCTTTTATTTATTTTATTTTTTTCATTATTAACATAATAATAATAATGATAACAGGAATAATAATAACAATAATAATAATAATAATAATAATTTAATTTTTTTTCTTACTTACTCTTTTGTTAATATTTTTTAGGTTTTTTTTTCTCTCGGAATAATTTGATAATTTTATTGTTGTGACAATAATAATAATGATAATTTTTATTTTTATTTTATTTTTTTGTTTGATCTTTTGTTAAAGTTTTTAGGATTTTTTTAGTCTTTCATTTTTTTTTCTTTCATTATTAGCACAAATATAATAATAATAATAATAATAATAATAATAATAATAATAATAATTTAATTTTTTTTCTTGCTTACTCTTTTGTTAATGTTTTTTAAGTTTTTTTTTCTAGGAATAATTTGATAATTTTTATTGTTGTGACAGTAATAATAATGATAATTTTGATTTTTAGTTTATTTTTTTGTTTGATATTTTGTTAAAGCTTTTAGGATTTTTTTAGTCTTTCATTTTTTTCTTTATTTATTAGCACAATAATAATAATAATAATCATAATAATAATAATAATATAATTGTTTTTCTTGCTTACTCTTTTGTTAATATTTTTTATGATTTTAACAATAATGTTAATAATAATTTTAATTGTTATAACAATGATAAAGAAAATAACATGAGAATGAATTTTCAATTTATGTTTTCATGTTTTTCATCAATAGAAAATTAACTATTTATATTTGTTATTTCAATTTATGTTTTCATGTTTTTCACCACATGAGAATGGTTATTCTTTATTTGTATATATGCATTTATACTTTTAGTTTTTATTTTATTATTGGAGTTTTATTTTTAATCGGTTCAGCACTGAAATTCTTATATATGTTGGTAATCATTTTAAAATTAATATTACTCCATGTTTCTCTTTATTCATTTTTTTTTTCCTGTTTTCTCTTATTTGTATTTATTATTTGGATTATATGATTTTTTTACTTTACTATTTGTGCAATGATAATGATAATTTTTGTGATTTTTTTAATTGTTTTTTTATAAAAATATTTTGTTTATTTTTTTTAATGTTTTTTCCAGGGAATTTATTTATTTTAATTGTTTTGATAATAATATTGATAGTAATTTTAATTGTTATAGCAATGATAATGAAAGTAACGTAGGGGTGAATTTTCAATTTATTTTTTTGACTTTTTGTAGATAAAAAATTAACTATTTATTTTTGTTATTTGATTATTACAGGGATTTTCACCATTTATATTTTGTTTGGTTTAAATTAAATTATAAAATAAACTAATCTTAATGCAGTAAATTTAATAATTCAAAGATCCGAATTTTCTTGCTTTTTTGATGATAATAATAAATTAATGCTTGTTATTTCATTAAAAACTGCTAAACAAATAAATTTATAATGATTTAAAATTCATATATTTTATGAAAAATTTATTCAAATAAATTTATTATTTTGGCTAAATTTACAATTCGCACCATAGATCATCCTCACCAATCTTTTTTTAAATAATCGCTACATTTTCAATTGATTCACATTAATTTTTGTTCATTTCATTTAGTAGCTTATGATATTTTTTTAAATAGGAAAATTAGCAGGGAGATTAAATATCTTATTTTGAAGAAAGGTTTTGACTTCGTTCTTCATGTCAACATGTCTCTTTTTTGCAATAATCCGCAAGTTATATAGTTTACGCTCTTTTGTGATCGTTTATGACGCAATACCTACATTATAAAAAATATAATCTATGCTTACACAACAAACTCTACTTACAAATTTATACATTTTATTTCCTAATCTATAACTTTTATTTAATTATATCATATAAATTTATCGTTATTGATTTAATTATGTTAAATTATATACATAAAAATACCTACAGCAATGTGCGGATACTATAGCTAGTATATATATATAAACCACGTCGCTCTTTTATTATGCGAATCCATAATAAAAATTATTATTTATTTATGTTGCTATGAAATGTTAGCGAGATGTGCAAGTGGTTGCGAAGGTGTGAGTTCGAATCCCGCTATCTATATAATTTTATTTTGCTTCCGTACCTTCCTGAAATTACTATAAATACAAATTATTGTCAACACTGACATAGGTGTTAAAGCAGCGGAGCTGGTCCACGCACGCTAGACTGGTAGATAGAGCGTGGGTTCGAATCCTTCTATAAACATGATTTATTTTGCATGCATGCCGGCTGAGATATTAAGGCAGCGGAGATGGTCTAGCCGTGTTAGATTAGTAGGTTCGAATCCCACTATTATTATATTTTAAAAAAAATATGTTTTTTATTTAAAAATATATTAAAATGATAATTATTTTTTAAAACTATTTTTAATACATGAAGATAATATAAAAATATTAATAAACACAATATGTGGACAGTGTGTTTTTTTTTGTCTGTATTTATTCATTTATATTTTTAGATTATCTTTTGTTGGGGTTTTAATTTATTAGGTTTCATTATGAAATTTTAATTTATGTTGGTGATAATTTTAAAATTAATATTGCTTATTTTTCCTTTTTTTATATTTTTTGTTATTTTATCTGTTTTCAGATCAAATAATTTTATGATTTTATTGTTTTTGAAATAATAATGATAATTTTAATGATTACTTTCTTATTTTTTTTGTTAAAATATTTGATTTTTAATTTTTCGGGGTAATTTAATGATTTTAATTGTTTGGGCAGTAAAAATATTTTTTGTTTAGAAATATATTAAAATGATAATTTTTTGTTTAAAAAATTATTTTTAATATCAACACATGAAAATGTTAAAAAATATTAAAATATATAATATTTGGACAATGTTTATTTTCTGTCCGTATTTATTCATTAATGTTTTTATATTATTTATTTATTTATTTATTTTCATAGTTTTTTTTTATCAGGTTCAATTTTGAAAATTTAATTTATGTTAGTGATAATTTAAAAAATTAATATTGTTCTTTTTCCCTCTTTTTTTATGTTTTCTGTTATTTTATTCGTTTTTCAAATTAGATAATTTTTGTGATTATTTTTTTATTGGTTTTTTGTTCAATTTTTTTTTTAAAAATTTTTGGGGTAATTTAATGATTTTAATTGTTTGGGCAATGAAAATGATAGTAACATATGGATGGATTTGCAGTTTATGTTTTTGTCTTTTTGTTGATAGAAAATGAAGTATTTATTTGTTATTTGATTATTGCAGATTTTTTCACAATTTATATTTGATTTAAATTGAATTATAAAATTATCTAATCTTAATACAATGTATTTAATAAATAAAATATATGAATATTCTTGCTTTTTTAGTTATAATGATAATTTTATGGGGGTTATTTCATTAAAACCTATTTCATTAAAACCTACTAAACAAATAAATTTATATTGATTTTAAATTCATATATCTTATAGAAAACTTGCACTTCACAGGAATTCTGCACATATTTATTATTTTGACTAAATTTATATTATAGCAAAAAAAACACAATTAATATTTTTATGTTAAAAAAATATAGTGCCGCCCGCGACAAGGCGCGAGGATATTTTTTATTAGGGTTTTATTTTTATCAAGTTCTGTTCTGAAATTTTAATTTATGTTGGTGATAATTTTAAAATTAATATTGCTCTTTTTTCCCCTTGTTTTTTTTTTTTTGAGTGTGTGTTTTCTGTTATGTTATCTATTTTACGGATTAAATAATTTTATAATTTTATTATTTGCATAATAATAATAATAATAATTTTAGTTATTATTTTTTTATTGTTTTTTCTTAAAATGTTTTGATTTTTTGAGATAATTTAATGATTTTAATTATTTGAGCAGTAATGTTGATAATAATTTTAACTGTTATAGTAATGAAAATGACGATAACGTAGGGATGAATTTTCAACTTAGTTTTTCATCTTTTTATGGATAGAAAACTAACTACTTATTTTTATTTGATTACTACAACTTTTCTCACAATTTATATTTTATTTTTAAATATGATTTAAATTAAATTATAAAATCAACTAATCTTAATACAATGAATTTAATAATTCAAATATCCAAATCTTCTTGCTTTTTTAATGATAATGATAATTTTATGTTGTTTATTTCATTAAAATCTACTAAACAGATAAATTTATATCAATTTAAAATTAATATATTTTATAGAAAACTTGCACTTCACAGTAATTGTGCACAGATTCATTATTTTGACTAAATTTATATTATAACAAAAAAAAACACATATAATTAATATTTTTTACGTTAAAAAAATATGATACTGCCCGCGACGAGGCGCAGTGGCTTTGGCTAATATATATATATATATATATATATATATATATCATTCATTAGTCTCATCCGCTGGTGTAACATGTTCAGAACTTCAGATGCTTGTCGAGATGACTGAAGTTTCAATTGAAATAATTTTTTTTATTAAAATTGATTATATATTTAAGTTTTAATTTGATTTTTATTTTTTTTGTTTTTAGATTGGTTTTAAATTCCTTAATATATTTGGTATAAAATTTTTGATTTTTTTTTAATTTTATCTTTTAATTAAAATTGATAATTTTGGTTTTCATTTTGGTTCTTATAATTTTAATATGTGATTTTAATTTTAATTTTTTTATATTTCTTAAATAGTTCTTTTTTTTTTGTCCATGTTTATATATGTGTGCTCTTAGCTTTGATTTTTAATTTTTATGATTGTTTATTTATTGAGGTGATATATTTTTGAAAGATTTAGTTCTTAAATTTTAGTTTGTGTTTCAGATCATTTGAAAATTAATATTTATGTTTTTTTTCTCTTTGTTCTTTCTTTCATTTTTATTTTTTTTTCAAGTCAACTGACTATTTCTCAGCTAATAATTTTTTTGTATGATTTTTCGTTAAAGTTTTTAAGTTTTTTTTTTAAGTTTTTGATATAATTTATTTTTTTCATTATTAATGCAATAATAATAATAATAATTAGTTTTTTTCTTGCTTACTCTTGTGTTAATGTTGTCGAGTTTTTTTTTCTCAGGTTAATTTAATAATTTTTATTTTTTTCTTGGTTGTTGAAGTAGCATTTTTTGAAAAAAAATGTTTTTAAATTTTAATTTGTCTTTATGATTATTTGAAAATCTATATTTCTTATTTTTTCCGTTGGTCTTTCTTTTAGTTTTTTTTAATTATTTTCAAGACAAATAATTCTTTTAGCTAATAATTTTTATTTTTTCATTATTAACATAATAATAATAATAATAATAATAATAATAATAATAATAACTGTATTTTTTTTATTGCTTCCTATTTTCTTATTGTTTTTGAGTTTTTTTTCTCGGGGTTATTTAATATTTTTTATTAATTTAACAGTAATAATAATGATATTTTTAGATATTAAAACTTCGATATTATTGTTGTTATAATATACCGTGTTGATATGTTTTATTATATCAAACTTTACATGTATGAATATTATATTTTATTTTTAAACTAATAAAACCTATTAATTATTTCAATCCTATCCATTATAAAAATTATTTATTATATAGTGAAAGGAATAATACATCTCAATTTATTAAATAGTTCAAAAACCCTCACTCAAATGGTACAGCGACTAGTTGGAAGTCCGCAACTAAACACTGCTGCCGTCATATTCACGTTGAAAATAGCTTTCCTTGGAAATTAATTAAGACTTCTTGAGATGTCACACACTTGTAGATTTATAGAAACTCTTGCAGTGTCATTCAGCAGCAGCAGTCTCATCCACTGGTGTAACGAGTTCATGCTTGTCAAGTTGGCTGAAGTTTCCCTTCTCCTTGAAGAGCTGATTATGATGGTGCCTGCAATACAGACGATGCTCGTGGGCTACATAGTTCGATGGGCTGATGACACAACCTCCATGAGCGCACCTGAAACAAGCCTTATGATAAGATGTTCCATCAACTGCCACCTGAAAGATGTAAGTTGAAGACAGGAAACTATAAGATATTCTTCTTTATCGATGACATCAAGAATTCATCTATTAGAACATTAGAAAATAGACAGATGGGGTGAAGATTATGGACTTGAATTTCTTGAATTGGAGCTTTAAGTACTAAAAGTACTGATCGAGTGTAAAAATGGAGAACTATGTGATGCAAAGATGTCGGTTTGTCATTAACATTTTGATTTAAAACAGAAAAACATATTACTTGTGTTCAAGCTAAACACTTTGAGGTTCTTATAAATCCTTTGTGCATTTGCTTTCTAGCTACTGTCATTAGTTTTAAACATGCTCATAAAACAAACACAACCATCTGCTGCTAGCTACTGTCATCAGTTTTAAACATGCTCATAAAACAAGCCAAACCATCTGCTGCAACCATTTGAACAGATTAATTTGCTTAACTTATAAAAAAAGTTTATTTTTTCTGTCAAATCATGCATTATTACTAATATGAAATGAAATCACACCATTTACCCTTTCGAGAGGGTACACAGTTTTCTTGCAAGCAACACATTTCTCCTGAGTTCCGGCAAACACACTTGAAACTTTGCTGTTGCTTCGGACCTGTGAAATTCCCTTCGCAAAAAGAAGCATCTTAAAAGTCATTTTAAACGATAATAAATCAAATACGAAATAGTTGCAACTTCTCTTTAAGTGTTAAAACAGCCGTTAAGCTCTGCACCGGGTGTACCTGATCTGCAGACCGGTCAACTCTAACAGTTTTTGAAGTCCCTGGGGAAGGGAGAAGAACATAATAGCCCGTGAATAAAACTGAACAAGCAGATATGACAGCAGGGTAGTGCGCTTAAGGAAAATTAATAGCCGGGGTATTCACCTTTGAAGCTTTTATCCAAGCTGCCTGTCATCTTTAAAAGTTGATCGAAGTGAGGCTTGCAATATAAAACGCCTTCAAAGGATGAGTAGTTGCTCAGCTGCAAAGGTGAAAAGGAAAACGTTTAGATTTATTAAAAAAATTAAGGAAAACATCGTAGAAAACACAACATTTCATGTTTTTGTGATACAGGGAAAAAGGACAGAAGTCTTTCTTCGAAACCTGAACCCCAAGCAGCTTGAAATCTTTTATAGGATGCACAAAAATGTTTTACATCTCTGGTTTTTCATATATAGTAGGTTTCTGATCAATATGGCTACCATTCATTAGGTTTCCTATTCTACTATTCGTTAGATCCTCAATATCCGACCCCCTGTCTGTGATCACTAGCTGAATTACTTCGTATAAGGGTTCAATATATCTTGACAGTTGAGTGAAATCCCTTGACAGTAAGTTTCCTTTCCAATGTGCTCACACTCAATGCAATTTCCAAGAAATTTTCCATTTTCCCGCTGATTTAATTAGCTATAACACCTACCTAGCAGTCAGTTTAAGGCAGTGAAGAGGAAACTGTCTTATCAGCACGTTCATGCTGCAGGTCGCATATATATCAACTTAAACCAGGAAACAAAGTTCAATGTAGATACAATCTGATCATCCACACGCTCCAAGGACTAAAGAAACTGTCACTTTGCATTTGTTTAAATTTAACATCTGGAGGAAGACTGTTCATGGTTTGAAAATGAATAAAATTCCATTGTAGGCCGACAAAAACAAAAGCAACCAAGAATTCCTTATTAACCATACACAAGTCATTACTTTTTTTGGCAGTGATTGAAACAGCTATGTTTTAGATATATTTTTGAAAGAATTTAAAAAAAAAAATTGTTTGTTTTAAGTTCATATTTGTTTTTGGAGTTCTTATAATGTTTTTTATATGTCGTGTTAAAAATAAATTTTTTGTATATTTCCAATATAAACAAGAATAGACTATAAGTTTTTCAATTGAGTTTCTATTTCTTGTAGAAATCCTCAATTGATTGTTTGATTTAATTTGCAGGTACTCTGCTTTTGTATTGAAGAAGAGAAAGATTTGAGCCGAGAGCTTTTGGGAAGAGATGATTTCACTATCAAATTGAGTATTTTTCAATGTTTATCGCATTTTTTCTATTTGATGAATTTCTTGCTTATATATTACAGAAATCACATGCATTACACATGTTTTTATCCATCTGTAACTTGTAACTAATTAGAGAAGTCAAGGTGATCTTCTCTTTTTACAATTGAGTTAATTAAAAACTGAAAACATGCATTACAATAGAATCTCTGTTAATCAACTATGCACCTACTTTCTTCCATTTCTGTTGATGACTTTGATATCCAGGTAAATAGCTTAATAATCAACACTCCCTCCTAAGGTGCTTCCTGGTTTGACACATAACATAACCCTTAATGGATTGAATCTATCCTTAGGTAAACTCTTAGTGAATATATTTTCCACTTGATTTTCACTTCATGTCAATTACAGCTTCTTGGATTGTCTCCCTTACAAAATGAAATTTTTTGTTAATATGCCTTGTTTTCTAGTGAAATACTGGATTCTTTGTTATTGCAATTGCTGACATGTTATCATAGTATAGTAGTGTTGCCTTTGTTTGCACTTCACCTAAATCATTAATCACATCCCTTAGCCATATTGCTTGTGTGGTTGCCTCAGCTGAGACATACTCAGCTTCTGCAGTTGATAGTGCCACAATATTTTGTTTTACTGATGCCCATGAAAATACCCCGCTTCCAAAGCCAAATGCATATCTAGAAGTGCTTCTACTGTCATCTTCACTTCCTCCCCAATCTGCATCACAAAACCCTACAAGAGTTGCTGATTTATGTTTGACATACTCTATCCCATATTCAAGAGTTCCTTGAACATATCGAAGGACTCTTTTTGCAACTCCTACGTGTTTCTTTGTGGGCTTATTCATGAACTGAGACAACAAACTAACAGCATACATAAGGTCAGGCCTTATTGTTGTCAAGTACAGCAGGCTTCCCACTATCATTCTATAGATGTTTTCATCTGCTAGCTCACTTCCATCCTCCTTCCTCAGTTTTTCTCCCATAACCAATGGAGTTGAAACTGGTTAGCACTCAGTAAGCCCAAACTTCTCCAGTAATGTCCTTGCATATTTGCTTTGGTGAATGAAGATGCATTAATTAGATTGCAGCACTCCCATTCTCAGAAAATGATGGAGAAGACCAAGGTCAGTCATTTCATACCTCTGTATCATTTCCCTTTTGAATTTGTTTATCATGCTCTCATTGCTGCCTGTAAACACTATATCATCCATATAAATGGATACGGTGATCTCATTTTCTTCACCATCAGATTTTTGTATACAATGTAGCTTCACTTGCATTCCTTTTGAACTTGCACATAGTGAGATATGCATTAATCTCATTATACCAAGCCCCAGGAGCTTGTTTAAGGCCATATAATGCCTTCTTTAGCTTATACACTTTGTGCCTTGCCTTTTGAACCATAAACCCCTCGAGTTACTTAACAAAAACCTCTTCATCAAGCATTCCATTCAGGAATGCTGATTTAACATCTAACTGGAATAATTTCTAGTTCTTCTGGCTTGCAAGTGCTACTAGAGTTTGAATTGTGTCTAGCCTAGCCACTGGTGCAAAAGTCTCGTTGTAGTCAATTTTAGATTTTTGAGCATACCTCTTTACCACAAGTCTAGCCTTGTACTTGTTGATTGTTCCATCTGGGTTTAGCTTGGTCTTAAACACCCATTTGACCCTAATGACAAGCTTCTCAGTAGGCCTGTCCACTAACTCCCATGTATCATTCTTCTCAATCATCTCCAATTCTTCCTTCATGGCTCTCTGCCATACTGCTTCTCTAGCTGCTTTTGAATAGGATTCAGGTTCTGCCATGCTCAAATTATATCTATCATATATATCCTCCAATGTTTTGAGTTTTATTGGAATTGATGCATTAAATCTTGACCTTGAGCTGCTGTTATCATCAACTTCTCTGTTTTCTACAACTTAAAAAAATTCTAATTTTTTTAAGTTGAATTGCTCATTGAATTAATTTCAAATAAGTCGTATCTTGTTCAGACTAATAAATATAACTAAAGTTATAGTTAAAGCTACTAACAGAAAACCAAAATAACTAGTTAAAGTAGGCATGAAGGAGCTAAATAAACTATTTTTTTATCCATATATTTGTAAAATACTTTCCTAAATTCAATTTTTGAAAGAAACGAAGATAAGCAAAAATACCAATTGAAAGTTTTTTTATTTATTAATCATTTATCAATTATTATCATTATAGATTATAGACAGCACTAAAAAAAAGAGAGAGCGATATTTAAGTAGAAAAAGAAATCAACTCATCATCTAAAAATAAAAATCTACCTATCCTATCTCTGAATCAAAAGATTAATTGGACAACTCTTGAGAAATAAAAGAGCAAACTAAATTGAAATATTAAAGAAATATTAAAATAATAATTAATATTATATTAGAAGAACTGTGTTGTATAACTTCATTCAAAGAAACTTTCTTTGAATCAAATTACTATGGAAATCGCTAAGCATTCACCATTATTTGACTGAATGCTTTAAGTTTGTACTTCTTCTGCATTGCCTTGAAGCACTAGATGTAAGGGGATAAAGTTCTTATCCTCTTCAAGCCCTTTCTTCCATGGAAATTTACTATTCTCATAAAAAACCATACTTCAAGATAGCACAATTTTCTTAGATTACCGAATGTATATTTTGTAAGCTTTTTAACAGCTGCAATAGCCCATAAATATCCAATTCTCAGCTTTACCATCAAACTTCTATCTTAGGAATGCTGGAACATAAGTATAGCATACACATCCCAACACTTTGAGGTGTCTTATGCCTGGCCTTCTTTCTGTAAATGCTTCAAAAGGTGTTGATTTGCCACTGATGTTGTAAAACATCTGTTCTGCAAATACACAGTTGTATTGACAGCTTCAGCCCAAACTCAACAGGAATATCCTTCTCCTTCATCATTGATCTAGCTATCTCAACTACGATTCTTTTGTTCTTCTCAGCCACTCCATTTTGCTGAGGGGAGTATACAACAGTTAGCTGTCTTTCCAACCTTTGATCTTCACAAAACTTTTGGAATTCAATGGAGGTATACTCACCCCCTCTGTCACTTCTTAACTTCTTTATTTTGAAACCACTTTGAAATTCAACAAACACTTGAAACTTTTTGAACACATTTAAGGCTCCTGATTTATGTTTCAAAAAATACACCCAGCATATTCTTGAAAAATCATCAATAAATGTGATAAAATATTTGTTACCTTCACTTGATTCATGCTGCATTGGTCCACACAAATTTATATGAATCAATTCAAGTGGATTGCTTTGTTATGAATTTTCTTGTATGGAATTTGAGTGAGTTTTTGGTAAACAATTTCTGGATTATTGAGGTTCCAGAACCCTCCTTAGCTCTTAGCAATATTTTGGGATTTTAAGATGCCCTTCCATTCATCGAAACAAATGCTTAAATACATGAAAAAAAATACTGGAAATAAACTGTCTCGGGTCGTGACCACATCTTCCCCGGTAAACTACCCATTACTCGTAATGGACCCTATTATGATAAAAGAAATACTGAATTAAATAATAATTGCATAACTGTTGCATTAAATAAACAAATACATAATATTAAATCAACAATTGCACTGCCACGTGTTGATCATCGGGTGCCCTCTTGTCTTTGCCATGTGTCGCCTGATCCAACAAACCCTACTGCCATGTGTCACTGATCCATCTGCCACGTCAAGGCTCATAACATGCTTGCTCTCCAACTTCCTTCTTTAGCAGATTTCTCCCCTTTATGCTTCCTTAGAACACATCCTTCACACACAGTATTTATACTTGTCAAAATAGGCAATCCAGTAACCAATCTCTTCTATTGTATTTTCTGCATACTGTCAAAATTCAAGTGACCTATCCTCTTGTGCCAAATCCATGATTCTTCAACTACTGATGCTCTTCTTGCTGCAAGTAATATTGATTCAAGAAAGAGTGGGAAACATCTATTCCCTTTCATGACCACCCTTGCTAGCACATTTGTAAGGCTTTTATCTTCTAAGATTATTGCCTTGTTACCCCCAAACAGGATTTAATAACCATCCTCTATCATTTGCTCTACACTCAGCAGATTCTCATCCAAGCCTGGAACCAGCAACACTTCTTCAATGTATCTCCTTCCTTGACTTGTATCAACCACAAGTGTTCCCTTTCCAGTAGCTTGAACTAAGTTACCTAAGCCCATCTTCACTTTGCAGGTAAATTTTCTATTAATATCAATCAGTTTTGCCTCTTAAGATGTCATGTAATTACTACAAGCACTGTCTACAAACCATACATCTTCATCCTTTACACTTGCTACATGACAAGCATAATACATTGTCCTTATAGAGACATCCTCCTCTTCTTGTGTATAGTTTGCTAATTGTTTGTAGTTATTGCAATCCTTTGCATTATGCCCAAATTGATTGTATTTACTACATCTTGCCTTTCTCTTATACCTGCAGACTCCAAAATGATATTTCTGGCACACACCACACTTTGGCTTCACAGAACCTTAACCACTGCTTCGTTATCTATTTTGTGAGTTGAAGGAATTATTAGGACTTGCTCCAGTTCGATGATTCAAGTTTGAAACATAGTTGCTTAACCACTTGATGACCAGTTTGTAGGTCTTCTTTCTTGTCCCTGCTAGCTTTGCTTTGATTTGAAATTTAAGCACTTGTTACTGCCATAACCTTGATTACCTCCTAATTTTAAACTACTAAAAGCTCTCTCAGTACTTCTTTGTTTCTCACTCTCATCATATAAACTTTCTCTTCTATCAAACACCTTGACAGATGCTACTATTTCTTCAGTTTTAAGAACTTCAATATCTTTTGTCTCTTTAATAAATGAGACAATAAATCTCCTACTGAGACTCATTAATAATTTTTGCACAATCCTTGTTTCTGTCACATCTTCACAAAGTGATTTAAGATTGTTAATCATGTCAAAAAACTTAGCAAGATAGTCATCTAAGTCTTCTTCATTTGACATTTTCATATATTCAAACTCAGCTCTAATGGCTTAAAGTTTGACTGCTCTAACCTTTTTATCTCCTCTGAACTCTCTCTTCAGCCCAAGCTTCTTTTACTGTCTTCTCATTCCTTATTCTTGGGAAAAACTCATCAATTATTGCTCCTTGAATGAGGCTTAGAGCTTTTGCATTCTTAATCTTCATTTCTTTTGAAATATCAGGTGCAGCAGCAGCTTTTGGACTTCTAGTTTCACTTCCTTCTTCAAACTCTTCTTCAGTATTTGATTGAGGAAATGTGCCAAATTCAATCACATCCCAAATATCATAAGCAATTAGAAGAATTTCCATTTTTATTGACCAAAAATTGTAATTACTCCCATTGAACTTTGGATTTCTTAGGTCTCCTCCTGAACTTGATGATCCTGCCATTATAATCTTGAAGAAAAACTTTTAATTTATAGCTCACGCCTCTCGTAATGAATTAGATATGCTCTAATACCATGTAAGTTTTTGAATTGAGTTTTTATTTCTTGTAGAAATCCTCAATTGATTGTTTGATTTAATTTGCAGGTACTCTGCTTTTGTTTTGGAAAAGAGAAAGATTTGAGCTGAGAGCTTTTGGAAAGAGTGATTTCATTGATCAAATTGAGTGTTTTTCAATGTCTATTACACTTTTTCTATTTGATGAATTTCCTGCTTATATACTGCAGAAAACATATGCATTACACATGTTTTTATCCATCTGTAACAAACTTGTAACTAACTTGTAACTAACTAGAGAAGTCAAGTTAATCTTCTCTTTTTACAATTGAGTTATTTAAAAACTGAAAACATGCATTACAATAGAATATTTGTAAATCAAATATGCTCCTGCTTTCTTGCATTTCTGTTGATGACTTTGATATCCACGTAAGCAACTTAATAATCAACACAGACAGCATCCTCAACCCCACCTTCTTTCCCCAAACAACCTCACCACTCAGAAATTAAGAATCCACAAGTAAATCTCATGGCCAAAAGAAAGTGACCTATCATCAACCAATTAGAACAGACACCATCTAACATCAAAGGATCTGAACAACCCCATCTGTAGACCATCGAATTGGAATGGTCATGTGAAAAAAAGAAGAAAAATACAAGTGTAAAATCATAATTTCAATTTGTACTCAAGCGCGCGCGCGAGAGAGAGAGAGAGAGAGAGAGAGAGAGAGAGAGAATTGTATTGTCTGAGCAATATATGTTGGATTATTGTGTTAATAAAAACAATTAGCTTAAGATGAAAACATATACTACAAAAAATGTTAATATTGAACCAAAAAGTGGCTAAAATATGTATGATGATCCAGTGAAAGAGAATATATAAATGATAAAGCTCATCTCCTTGAGTTTAAAAAGAATCCTACATGTGCTTATGAACTTACCTTTAAGGTACCCTTGTAGTGGTGGCATCTAAAACAAACCTTGTGATAAACTTTGTTATCAGTAGTGAGCTGATCAACAAAGTATACAGTCTTCTTGCATGAATTGCACTTCGGGTTGTCCCTGCAAATGTTGTCATAGATAAATTCTTTACTTTGTTAGGTACCCTGATGGATAATAGTAGATAATGATTGATGATATCTAGCTAGCTAGCAAGAGCAATCTCCCTGTCTCCTCGTTTTCTGATTGATCTTCTTCTTCTTCTTCTTCAAATATCAATAAATGATTAGTGGGGATGACGATGAAAGAAAGAGAAGACAACCAAAATTCTAAATGCGTTTGAGATTTATAGCTCAGCCTCAGACAGACAGAAACCTAATGAAACAAAAACAATTTCCTAGTAGTCAACTTTAGAGCCAATAAAAAACATGCAAACAGTGTTTGTTGGCGTCAATTTGGTAATTTTATCAACAAAATGACCTTGTTTTTTATTCACAGATGTCCAACCTACTAGAATTGAGCCATGGACGGTGAAAAGAAACTAGTATTGTGCTTCTACTTAGTAAATTAATTACCTTTACCTAGTACCAGTGTTGGAGTCCTACTACTAATCATATCCCGATTCCGATTCTATTCCTCTTAAGTCACATCAAGTGATTGTTAACTCTCTTTTTTCAAGTCGAGAAAACATCATTTTAAAAATTATATTTTATAGATCTATGTTAGGTAAAATATTAATTATTTTATTTTTTATAAAAAAATATATATTTTAACTTGAATTTGAAGTAAAAATATTTGAAACATGTTTACAAATTTTTATCATCATACTATATTCCAGAGAACTAATTATTATAATTGCAGTAAAGTATTATGAGTTTTTTTACTACCTTAGCATAGTAAAAATTAAGTTTAAAATTTTTTACAATTTTATTTATGGTTTATGAGCTGTATTTTATATTTGTGAGTTTTATATTTTCAACTCGAGAGTTATAATTTTCATTCAAAAATAAAGTCTAGTAGGTTTTTTATCCTCTTTGTCAACTAATTTAAACCAATATCATGATTCACAGTCCGACTTTAGCCTTCACGATTCAAAAATATGATTTATTATTCATCTACTTGACACAATTCAAAGATTAACAAATCTCACGATTCATCAAAATTAATCATTTATTATTAAACACAATAATTCATACAATATTTTTTTTAATTTAATTTAAATTTCTAATTCTTATGATATTAAATCATATAATTTTACTATATCTAAAAATCATTTTAGCTTATATACAAGACAAGAACTCTCGTGGATAGATTTACACCACCACTCTAACTTCTTGAACTCGTGAACAGACGTGTAATGCTCATGTAGAGGTCAACACCAAAATCATATAAGCTCATACAAAGACCTAAAATACTGATGAATGTACTGAGATCCCTAACTGCATGTTCCTTTTCATGATAAAAACCTCATATTCTATTAATGTTGTTTTGAGATTTTAAGCCTCCCTAACCACTTGAAGTTCATCACGAAACGAATTGAGTATAGTGTTGGCAACAACATGTCCCATTTCATCAATGCCTTCATAGATAATGGTTGCTACTTTTTAAGTCTTCTATAATAAGTATTGTTTTTATATACATATATTAAAAAATAATTAGCACTTGTCATCAATAATAACATAAATGTTATTACAAAAAATATTGTGTATCAATCAATTATATATTGGATATTTAGGCTCATAATGCATCAGATTGTATATCATTTCATATAAGTTTTTAGATCAATTTTTGGATGTTATTCCTAAAATATATGATCCCTCATAACATTCCAAATATCTAGCTAAGTTGCAAGAATCACTAGCCAAATTCTCTTCCCATTATTCTTATGATTGATACCATGCAGCTCATCATTAGTATGAACATAATTTAGGATGTGCTAAAATAGGCTACATTATTACATTCCTGATTAGTCATCTCAATTACACTAAAGCAATGCAGTGGGACATGGATTACGTGGGACATGTGCTCAAACCTCAAATCCCCTCACAACAACATATTAACCAAGCTGATAATATTGAATCCATGTTATATGATCTACATATAACTTAACAAGATGTATGAAATTTGTATTATAAAATAAGTTGAAACTAGAACTTTGACACTTAAATAACAAAAAAAAAGTGATAACATGTTCTAAGTGATATTATTGTCGATATTGATAATGATACTACCATAAAAGTATATTATTCTAATATTAACAACACAATAAAATCCAAATCTAATTTATTAATATTATAGGGTTAATCAAGGTACATAATTTATCAATAAAATACCAATAAATAATAAAATTAACATATTTTATACATAAATCAATAAAATCCTTAATTTAACCTAAAAACCCCTAATTCTAACCGTTATTCACAATAGACAATAACCCGAAATAATTGATTTCCATAAAAATAACATAATTAAAAACTTAAATCGATGTGATTAACCTAATTTAAACTTATTTTTTTATAATAAAAAAACCTTTATTTTCTTTATAAAAATGTCTAATTTTATATCCTAACATTTTCAAAATGAATAGTTAACACAAATTATCTAAATTATATCAAATTGATAAAATAAAAGGTGTGTAATATACCTTTAAGTGCTAATAGTAGTGATTACCGATGATGGTGGTGGAGGTAACAACTAAATCTTTGGCGAGAGATCCACAAGTGAAGAGAGCAATAGGGATGGTCTTGTAGTAGATGTGCAAGTTTTTTTTTTTATGGTGGAGAGAGAGAGAGAGAGAGGGTTATTAACAGTAGTATGGGTACGAGGGTTGGTGATGGGGGTAGGGAAACAAGGAAAATAAGATAGAAATAGGAAGAACTAGGTGTTTAAAATTATTTGTAGTCACAATTCTCATTTGCAACTTACGAGTCATTGATACAGAACATAACTCGTAAGTCATAGACAATGATTGTCAATCATGAGATTGTGTTATTTTTAAAATATTTTTTAAACTATGATATTTTTTTAATGTACTAAAAAACAAAACCTCACTCATTACTTTTTGGATTGTTCGATTTAAAATAATTATTAATGGACGGCATGAAGTGAGCAAAATCTATTTTTACTTTATACAAAACTTGTGCAATAGAAGTAACATAATAAGTAAATATTTTTCTACAAATAAAATAAATTTTTTACACATGACCCTAAAAATCTCATCAATAAAGTGTTTAACATATTTCAAGTTTTTTTTTTAATGTTTTGAGTAATAGGTTACTATTATTATGATTTTTATTCATTTAAGAGATCATTTATATGATAATTAAAGTTTCTGACCATATTTTTTCATGTAAAGAACAAATATTTACATACATATAGGTTCTATTTGACAACTTTTCAAACACCAAACTTTATTTTCAATTCATCTTAAAAAACAATTACGATGACATTTTGAGTTTGAGTCTCTCAACTTTGATCCTCATGGCAAGGAATTAATATTTATGTACATGTAATTTGAGTCTCTTAAATAAAGATATTTAAGACATTTTAAGCTTTATTTGGGAGGTTTTAAGTATTACTATATGATCTTTTGAATATCAAAGTCAAATCTTAGTTTATATAATAATAATAAAAAAAATTCTTTGTCTTTGGATTATTTTAGCTCGTATTCTCCTAACAAGAAACTAATATACATGTATTTAAATATAGTGAAAAAAGTAATTATGGAATTTTAAACTTCATTCGCAAGGTTTTGAATATTATTATTGGACATTTTTAATATCAAACTCAAATTTTATTTCATATTGAGAGAATTTTTAAAGTTATCACCATAATTTTACATGCTATAAAAATATATCACTACTCAAAAATTGAATCTGTCAAAAAAACATTTACTAAAGAAATCATTGACGGTAACTATTCATTGTCCAAATCAATTATTTATATTGTGCTGGTAAATTTATATTCATTGGCCAAATTGATGATTTATATTAGGCCGATAAATTTATTTAATGATGAATTCACAATTAGAAAAGGCATGTTAAACAAAAAATATTTGTCGATATTATTTCATCCGTGAGTATGACATATCACCAATAAAAAACCACTTGTAATTTCACCAGCACTTTTATATTATTGATGGAATTAACCTGTTAGTTAAGTATATCTTTTCATTGGCATTTCATGTAATTTTTTTGAACTCTTTGAGGGACTCGGTCCATCGATGATTCTATCTATGATGGTTAGTGACAGTTCATGTAATTTGTTTTTAACTCTCTAGAACTTTTCAATGGACTTATTCTATTAGTAATACTGCTAGAAATAGGTTTATTATTATTTTTAAATATAATAAAAAATTTGAAAGAAATGGAACTCAAATAAAAAGCCAAATATTTATTATAAATTAAAAAATATCAGGGTGAATAAAACTCATTTAGAGAATCAAAACTAAAAGGAGAAAATGACTAAGGATTTTTGCTAAGACCAAGTGAGGATGAAGTGGAACACATATACCACCAATGTTTGAGAAAAACTCTGTGTACAATCACCTAAGTTTAAATACCAAATCATATTTCTTAGTAGTAAGCCATGGCGTTTAAGTTTGAACTTGATCTCGTACAATTGCTTTAACTCTATAGATAGGAGCTCAAACCTGATTGTAAAGAACCGATTGTTGATACACTGCAACTTATCCATATATCCTTAGTCTTAGTGTTTGAGATACCATAAATCTAAATTAATTTGGATCTACCAAGAATGACCCAATTTCCAACCATAACTCCATATTAAGCTTCAAATGAGTTTAAAGATTTTCCTTATATCTTTCATGTAATTGGGTTGCATATGTTTCATGATAAACAATTAATCAGTTAATTTAAAAAAAATAACTTAAAAAAATTATTGAAATTTGACTTACCATAAACTTTTGAGTTTGGTTATCCATGAGCTATTTCACCTTTGTTTTAACCATCATCATTTCCTATAAGAAAATTAAAAAGAAAAATAACTTCAATAATCATGGTTTGCATCCAAGAATGGTAGCATACAAATGGAAATTATTGTTAGTTAAATATTTTTTTATAAAACAACAAATTTTAAAAATGAATATAATAAGAAAGAACCTTACCATGTGTCTCGTATGTAAAACAAACAAAATAGGCCCACTACTATACATGGTGATTAAACTATGAATTCTCCTTGTTATGGTTCTTGTCACCAATCTACGACCATTACATGAAAATAATCAAACATCATATGTTTGATATAAGGTTCCCATATTGTCTCCGAGACATGTAGAGTTCTAAACTCTCTCTAAGTGACCATGTGTTCCTAGTTTGGAATGCCTCTTTAGCATATGTTTTTACTTCTTTTGACCTCATTACAAAAATTATGCAACCTATATGGTAAAAATAAATTATCAATTAAGATTGTGCTACTTATTTTTAACCTTTTTTAGGATATTTAAAAAATATATTTTTCTGATATATTTGTGTTGTCTTAAGCATTTTTAGCATCATCATAAAGGAATTAAAATCTTAAATATCTTTTCAACACATTCAATTTTTAACATGTAATTTTTAAAATCATTGATTTTTCTCTTTGAGTTCACATTGATGTTACACAATTTTGGAAGAAAAAAAATATATATGAACAAAGAGATCAGTATTAAAAAGAAAGAAAACAAGGGACTAAAACAAAATTATTTGCACACACACAAGTGATGAGATGGTGGAGAAAAATTAAGAGGAATTTTAAAGGGATCAAAAATCAATTTTACTTTCTCTCTCCCTATACATAACAAAAAAAAAAAAAAAAACCAAACCTAAACCTCAAAAAACTTAATCAATCATCCATACACCATGTTTACCAATAGGAATCATTTCTTTATCATCACAACAACCTTTCAATTGTGGATTTGATTGTCACTTGTCGAAGAGAGTAATAATTATTGATATGCATATGAATTATAACCTTGTATATAATATTTATTTAGTTATTCTATTGAAAACTTCTACTTTGAATAGGATTGTATTTCTCTGGTTGTGGAAGTGTTCAAACCTTGTTGATCAATCACTTTTTTTAGTCAATTGTGACTTCTAATCACTTGATCAATTGGTTTACCAATCCTTCAATACTCCCAATCAATCAATGATTCCTCTATCATAATCATTTTTTTATTCAATATCAATTTAAGCTCCCCCTTGCTTTATGGTGAACAATTGGTCTTTTGTTGTTTGATATGTGTATGTTTATTTTAGTTGTAAACAACACCCCTTATATTAACTTATTTTTTAAAAATTATTAATTGTATCATACATATGCTAAAATTGATTAATAAAGTATGATGTGTTAAATGATAATGTTAATCTAAAATCAGACAATCATGTTTCAAAACATGTTTTAAATGTCAAACATTTAACCAATTAGGTTTAATATAAGAAATTATGCAAGTTTTGGCTTATAGACATGATGTTTAGGTTTTTTAAATTGCACCTAACTCATTATCCTTACACAAAACTCTATTACTTTCCTAGGAGCTATAAATATCTTTATTCAAAGTCTTAATCGATAACCTTAAACAATCCCTCTTTTGTTAAGATTAGAATGCCATCTTTATATTTTATTATAAAATTAGCCTTTTTAGTTTGCCTTTTTTTTTATTTTATTGACTATCTTTCTCATGTTAAGTGGTTTACTATGATTGCTATTAAGAGCAAAAAATAAAAACATCTTAAACCATTATACTAAAAGATACATCATGATAAAGAAGACTTTCAGTTTTCCTTGTACATTAAAATAGAAAGAACCCTTCTTCAAGACAAATCATGTCACTTTAAACATCTAGAGATAAAAAAAAAAAATACCTTATTATGGTCAAGTATTGCTCTCTCATATTTAAAGTTATAGTTTGAAAAAATGCAACATTATTTTGTCACACAAATGAGATGCTAAAATCTTGATGTCATTCAACTATCATAAGTCACATCAAAACCCAACAAAGAGCTTCTAACAACCCTTTCCTTGTTATGGTTTAAACCTACCAATGCTTTTATATAAAGATTTTGATTAAATATCATTAATTTTTATGACTTGTCCATAATAGGTGGTTATTAACTAGTTGGCAAAGAACTTTATGCAATCATAAGATTTTTTACTTTTTTTTTAAGATTTAGCTTAAGGCAAGCCATAATTTTCAATACTATTAAAAGAAGAAAAAGCACAAATATTCTCTCATTCAAAGAATATGTAACCTTTATATTCTATTAAGTGTGCAGGTATGTAATATACTTCAAATTCAAAAAACACATTAAATCCTACATAAAGATAACAATAGCTTTAACATATGAAAGATAATGGTTTTAGACCCCTTTGTTTTACCATATGCAAGTACTTATAAGAATACCTAACAAGATGTGAAGATAAAAGAGAACATTCACGAGAAACTCTAGTGGGAGTAGGTGTAAACAACCACCTAATTTTCTAGTTTAAATAATGTAAAACAAATTAAAAAAAAAAGCTTGCTAGATTTTGATATATTTTTTTCTATATGGTTACAGGTCAAAACCACCTATATTGAACTCCCTTCTCTTGAACAAACTCATTAACACAAAGATCAATATTTTTTATAGTCAAATTATAGTTGACTCAAAGTATTATCTATTTTTATTGTTTGGTAACTTTGTCACTCTCATGTGAATATACAAGAATTGAAATGCAAGGAAAATGAAGTATAGTATTGAAACGTAAACAAAACAAAAGCTACAATACTCAAATATGATTTTTTTTTTACAAATTCATAACTAGAACATAGTTTTTTGCACAAGAATATGCATTGTTCATTAAAGATTAACAACCAATATGTATGTGAGTTATCAATACATGTCGCACATGTGTGTTGGCTAAAGTAGAATATGATATTATGGTACTAGTTGTTTTTAAAAAAAAATTTCCCTTGAAAATACTTAAAAATAATATTTTTATTTTATTTTTTAAAAAAAATATTATTTTTAACATCAGTATATTAAAATAATTTTAAAAATAATGAGATTTTTGCCAAAGAACCGCGTTCCCAAATGTTATCATGCTCAAACATGCTTGCTTTGTTATATTCGAAATGTGAGCAAGTTAGAGATAAAATAATAATAATAATAATTTAAAAGTTTGAAAAAAAAATATAAATAACGAAATTTCAAAAAGTTACTAACTTTGTTCGAGAGTGTGAGGTGAAAGTCTCAACCCATATGTGAAAAGCACATTTTATGCATGTTTGTGAGTGTGGTTGAAGTTGTTTTTTTAAGTGTATTTTTGTTAAAAAATATATCAAAATGATATTTTTGTTATTTTTAAAAATTATGTTTGACATCGGCACATGAAAGTATTCTCAAACACTTATTTTTTTTAATTTAAAGTAAAAAATAAAAATAAATGTTTTTTTATTTTTTTTTCAAAAACACTTTCTAAACGTATTCTCAAACACCACCTTTGTCAAAACATGTGATTCAAGCTTTCAATACATACAAAGATCATTTGGTTGAAGCAACAAAAGCTTTTTTTATTATTATTAACATGGATATCCCGGCCAACTTGCATATACCTGGATTAATTTCAAACATATTCTCAAACACCTTCTTTATCAAAACATGTGGTTCAAGCTTTCAACACATACAAAGATCAATTGGTTGAAGCAATGAAAGCTCTTTTTTTTATTAACATAGGTGTTCGAGTCAGGTTGTATGCACCTCAATTAATTTTACGAGCCCTGAAATTAACAATTATATAAGCCTTCAGTGACTATCATATTAATAATTACTGAGCTCAAACCTAAGACCATAGAGAAAGCAAACCCCTTAATCTCAAACTCTTGTCATTGAACTACCTAATAAATGGCTCAAAAGCTTGGTTTCTTGTTGTCTAGAAGATTTTATTTAATTTACTATTAAAAAAAAACCTAATTTTTGAAGGAAAAAAATAACTGAAAATACAAGTTATTGATCATCAAACATTATAAATACAAGTTATACGGCTGTTTTTTTTAAAAAAATGTTTTCACAAATCAAGCAAGTGTTTAAATGTTTTACTACCCAAAAAGTCATGATTTTTGAAAGCGTATTTTTCTGAACCTGATAGCATCGACTTTTGTAATGAAAATAAATAACATTCATCAAAAGATAGTGTTGTTTTCACGTTGTCCAAACATGCTTGTACTGCCCTGCTTCTTCTCAACAAAAAAAACTGTCTGTCTTCAATGTGGTGAACAACTTGCATGTGGAACTGCTTTCAGATTTCCAGTCTACTTCCATTGATAAGCTATCTGAAACTGGAAAGGCTCTTATTACCTGGCTTCTGTTTCTCATTTCTGGCTTCTTATTGTCAACTGTCTTCAGGCCGATGCACAAAACTTTGGTAATCTTTACATTCGGGATCTGAAAGCAAGTGATTTCTTGATCATGAAACCTCTAACATGCACCTTGAGATCACGCACAACCACGAGCATCTTCAGATGTAAGCTTGTCTATAATTATTGTAAAATCTGAGGTTTCCACTTTCTTGTTGTAGTCCATTTAGTTGAAGCTCGTTTCCTAGCTGTATAATTCTGCCTGTAGCTTTGTTCTGGATTGCCATTTTAATTTTTTTGCATTTGTTTGACAGAATCAACAACAAATCTCTATGAAATCTCTGGATTTGATTTGCTGTTCAAGGTTTGTGTGGTTAGAAGAATTTACTTTAAAATATTATTTATTTATTAAATAATATTATAAGATGGACATGGGGGGGCATAAATGCAAAATAAAATAAATCCATCAATTAATGTGCTTTGATCTTTCAATAGATGAAGGATGGAACTAAACAGATGTCCATTCAAATGACCAAGAAGGGATTCGAAAAACACAGGGCGCAAATGGGGTAATTTTTCCATATGTTTATTTTATTAAAATGGCACGACAAAAGACGACCTTTATTACACGACCGAAAAAAAGAAGCTTTTGGGGGCAAGCATTTAATCACAACATGATAGTTAATGCTTATTGGACATTGACAAAATTGAAAAAGGTCCGATGTTCTTGGCAGAAACAGAAATTTCAGACACTAGACTCCCAATCATGCACTTTCCTTTGTCCGAGCTTCTTCCCGCGTTACTGTTTTGACATAAATTTCATAGCAACAGCCTGGAACAAGAGCATATGAGAATACTAGTAGTTGTAACAGAGACGGCTTTGATAGAAGACTGCAATTTCAGGTAAGATAAACTGTACTGTGCATTGGAGCTCTGGTTCAATTTAAGCAATCACATTCTTATTCAAAACTAAAGTATAACATACAGCCAGGTAAAAAATAACAAACATTGAGCATGATAAGACACTAAAGTAAGTCTCCAGTGCATCAGAATGCATTGCCAGTCATCATGAAATGAAATACTGAGGCATGGTAGAGCATACAACCAAGTTGACGCTTCCATATTGCTGCTTAAAGTTATTCTAATCAGTTTTACAGGTAAAAGAACATGCATGCTATCACTGACACGAATAAATGCTCAAGTCATCTTTTTGTTTAAATGTACTCTTTGGAAAGTCAATAATCATTTCAATTAACGATGTCATTTACACGCAAACAGTTTGACAACCACATGTTTTTTCAATTCTATACCATCCAAATATTTTAAATTCCTTCAGTCTAATTCTTGTAGCACACCAAAGAACGCCTGCCAATGAGGTTCTACCAGTTACCAATATTTTTATACAGTTTTGTACCAAAAACAAATTTTCAGATATATATGCAATTTTCTTCCAGTTACACCAGCAACATCAGATTACCTGCTACAACAACAAGTGTCAGAACATCTCCAAATCTTTTGAGTCTCCACACACTCTTCTTATGTGATTTGAATCGCTTAAGAGATGGATCTTCGGCCAGGAGCTGTAAGGTAAACAAATTAGCACGTTACTCATATATGAACCTCGACAATCACATATTCAATTATTTTTAGCAGATGATTATTTAAAGGTAGAATTACGAGGTAACTTTAGAATTTTCATGTTTTTAGAAATGCAGCAGATACTTTCCTGGTTTTTGGCTCTGCACATTTCCTACACTATGAAATTGGGTTTCAAACAGTTGATAAAGCACAGCAGGTGTTCATATCCAGCAGTTTATCATTGGCTCCATAAGGTCATAACTTTGTGCATATCTCAATAACTGCAGGAGGCAGTTTCCTGGTTTTAATGACTGTATTCCCTATACTTTGAAATTAGATTTCAAAACAGATTGTGAAGAATCAACAGTGATGAGTTGGTCAAAAATTAACAAAAACTGTCCCATCTTGAGTAGGATTTCAGGACTACTCATTTAGCTCTTGTACAGTTGTATCAGTCAGATCAATTATACATCTTTGTTTCCCCCTGCTACATTCAAATTTAGTATGAAAGCCTGCTATATGCCTGCACAAATTGCAGTTCTTTTTTTAACTGTATTCATGGTGCTTCAGAAAAGCACCATGAATACTGGAATTCTACGGAAATTGGTGGAGGAAGGATACAACGAAAAGCAACCATGGACAAAGCACCATGAATACTGGAATTCTACGGAAATTGGTGGAGGAAGGATACAACGAAAAGCCATCATGGACAATACCATCAAAGAAAGGATTGCGAGGAAAATTGAGAAGGGGAACGCTGGAGGATTAGGGGTAATCCAGAAAATGGCAGGCAAATACATCCGAGAACAATTGGTGTTAAAAGGCAATACATAAGTGGGAAACTTTTGAGTTTTAAGTATTAGAAAAGAAATCACTTGTAAAGATGCAGGCATTGCAAAGAGAATTTGAAAGCAGTGGAGGTCAATTAACTTGTTGGAAATTCTTCATGAATGGCTGTTGAAATTATAAACCACATAGACAGCTGTCGGTAAAATTGAAATAGAGAAGAAGTTGTCAAGGAAGTCCTTGAAAATTTTCAGCAGAAACTTGAACATATAGTTGCAGTTGTGAAGATGACAGACATTGGCTTACAACATATGAACTAATGGATTATATCAAGGCACTGGAACAGAAAAGTGCCAAGCATCACAGATTGGAGCAGGCATTTTAAACTAAAATCACAAGGCTCAGCTGGTTGTGAGAAGTTATTTGTAACAGCCAGGCAACAACAGGATTGTACCTGTTCCACAGACTGAATCTGCAAGAACAAGTCTTGCTTTTTGTAACCCATTTTGAATGTCAAGTATTTTAACGTAACATTAACTCAGCTTCAGTGGACTAGAGGTAGTTCAAGCAGCTCAACCTTAAGGCTATGGTGTCATTGGAAAAGTAGAGAACGCTTATAGGCTATACCTGGCTCTTTACTACTCAAGACAAGCCCCAAGAGCATGGAACAATAACTTTATTTCTAGTTTCACCATAAAGGATTTGAAAGAAATCCACCCGACCCATGACCTTAGGTGAAGGAAAGAAGGGTAGATTCGTGCTAGCTTGCTGTAAACAAAATTTAATCTATACTAACATTAACTTCTAAAGTGAATGAAACTTTAAAAAAAAATGTAATCGACAATAAGAGAATTAGATGGCAGATTTATTATAGATGGGGTATCTTTATGCAATTTAGGGAATTAAATAGAAAGGGTAGGCTTTTATTCCTGAGAAAAGGCACTTTAGAAGTTTTCCCAACAAAATTCATACAGAAAAAATGCAAAATAAAGGCGATGTCTATGGCTTTCATTGAGAAATTAGTTGCAAAATGATAGGAAAGACAAGATTAATCCAAAAGTTTATTGAATCCTTGTTGGGATTTTTTTTATTTATCTCAAGAATCACAGAGCTCAACTCGACCTACATTTGTGAATGAAACAAACGAAGCCTCATCATTTTGCAACCAAAGGCAAAAAAAAAAAAGTACCAAATAAAAATGTTCCAATGCTCGCATACTACTACAAGTAACTAAAGGGGGAAAATTATTTGGGATATGAATAATTAAAAAGAAAGAGATGGAGAGACTAACAGCTTGCTCGCGAGGACCAGGTTCAACATGGAATCCGCGACGCAAAAGAGAGAAGGCGCCCTGTGTCTTCTGAACAAATAAATTCATATGATAAGAAGATAGTACAGTTCAAACTCTAAATATAAATACTAAACCCTAAACCCCAATACCTGAGATTGAGATCGGGAGTGAGAAGTGATGGAGGAGTAATTCTTCAGTAACAAAGCCATACTTTCTTTCCTTTCTCCTCTCTTTTTCTTCTGACTGTAAGATTCGTCATTCCACACGAGCCTCCGAAGTATAAAGAGCAGCATAGTACTCTTCCTTTTACGCATTTAACCCTACATTTCTTCTATTTTATTTTTGCTCCATATTTTCAAATTTTTTATTTTTATATGTAATTGTGGTTAATTTAAAAAATAAAATATTTAAAAATATATCAAAATAATATTTTTTTTTTAATTATTTTTGATATCATAATTTTAGAATGATCCATAAACATAAAAAAAAAATTAAAATAAAAAAATATTTTATTTTCAAAAACCTCTTGACGCAATATCAAATGTTTTGAATCATTTCTTTGTGCTCGGTGTTTGGAAAACCAATTTAAAAATATTTTAATAAAGTTTATTTTTTTATTTTAAATTATTTTTTTAGTATTTTTAGATTATTTTGATAACTAATATGAAGAATATTTTTTAAAAAATAAAAAAATAATTTTGATATATTTCTAAACGAAAAACACTTTGAAAATCAATTTCAATCATGCTCCGAAACACCTACTTCATTTAATGCAATACAACCCCAACTTTGTGTAATTAACGTGCAGGAATGGCACTGCATGTTATTCTTTTGAATACCATTGTTATTGTTTTTTTCACTTGTTAATATTAATATTATTCTTTTGAGTCTACCTATGTGTGTATTTGATCTTGCAACTTGAGCTATCTTAGTTTTTAGCTCATTTATTCATTTAAAATGAATATCCAGTCCTCTTAATTAATTGCTTAGCTTGTCAAACTACTTAAGGAAATTGGAACATAGTGTTTGGACTATTTGAGTGCATATAGAGAACTAACATTGCTTGTGTCTTATTTTTTGTAGTTTAATTTGTTATTGTTTAGTCTTCAAGATAAACAAATAATAGCTTTAATTTTATATTGTATTTTACTTGTAAGTTTCATTTATGATATCAGTTAGTCTTAGGATTAGTATTGTAGGTATTTATAGAGTGGTCGTCTAGTATGTTAAGGAATCATCTCACTTAGAAGCTTAAGCTGATAGGTGAAGTCTCAGAATACGATTTATATTATTCTCTAACACACCCCCTCAAGTGAAAACCCTTTAGGCTTGAAACTTGCACAAACCTGCATTACCTTCTACTTAATTATTTTTTTATCAAATAGAATAGGGGAGGCAAGATTTGAACTCATAATCGCTAAGCCAGCAAGGCTATGATATCATATTAAGGAACCAACTCACCTAAAATTTTAAGCTTGTAGGTGAGTTGGTTCCTTAACATAGTAAACAACCCAAAACTCATTATTATTATGGACAAGATCTCTAGTAATGTTGTTATAGATATGCAAAAGCCATTATAGCTTATACAAGCTGAAATAATTAAAATGTACACTCAAATAAATAACTTTCTCGGATAATGAAATTCATAGAAACTCTAAAGATAAGTAATATATTGAGAGTGAGCATTCTAATAATAACTCTAGAAAGCTTCAAATATTAGTTCTCTATAGGAATTGCCACTATGAAGACCATTAGGTTCACAATTATTTTCATGATCTTAATGATAATGAGCATTCTGACAATTACTGTTAGATGCCAATTCACCCTAAGAACCATAATGCAACCACAATCAAGGTCACCATGATTATGATGACCTTGATGATTCTAACAATTAAGGTCTTTAGTAATTTTTAGAATATAAATAAAGAGGAGGATGAGTCCAACTTGGCAGGATGTGTTAGGTTTATATTTAGTTAGTTCAAGTAAGACTTTATAGGATGGAAAACATTTAGGTTAATGTAGCATACGTGCCTTAACACAATCCAAAGAAAAACATTTTAGAGCATACAACCACATACTTTAATAGTATGACTATGTTTTATACAACCAATGTTTTTCATGAATGAATGGAAACTTAAAATTAGAATGCTTCAAAATGTTGTTGGATATAAACTAATATTTTTTATGTTAGATATGATGAAGAAGCTTAAGTTTTCATTAAGGTTGACTTGAAGAGTTGGTATAAACCAACATTTACCAAGAATGGATTCAAGTCAATCTTAAATAAAACTTAATGAATGAAAAACATCCTAGCAACTGCTGAATAAGATTAGAATGCTCTAAAATATTGTTGCATAAAACTTAATAACTACTCATAACCTTTTCATTTATTATATTAGAATTTGTTAGTGAGATGAATGAAAAACAACATTTAAGACTAAAAATAAATTATATAAATGACTAATCATACCTTTGACTTTTATAATACACCATGTATTTTTATTAGGATAATGACACAAGTGTTTAGGTTTTATAGGAAAATTCTTGGTGATGTATTTCTATGACATCTTTATTTATAGAAAAATCAAGGAATAATATTTAGAACATTTTCTTGAAGTTATACCACCTTAAGGAAGGAGAATTTGTTTGTCAATGTTAGAAAAAAAAAATTCACAAATTAAATGAGGTTCCTAGGCTTTATAATGTTATGTGGAGGAATCTCTTAGGATCCCTAGAGTCCAAAGGATTGTAGATTGGCCTAAACGTTTTTAATTGTGTCATTGGGTTTGTAGTTTTCTTGGGCTCGTGATTTTTTATCATTGTTTCATTAAAAAAATTTATTATCATATTATCTTCTATTACGAATTGTTTGAAACAATATGACATTCAATATAGAGCTAATAAGGCATTTGATAAGGTTAAAAATAAGATGATATACGTCTTGGTAATATGGCATCTTGATTTTACCAAGTTATTTAAAGTAGAGTGTAATGCCTTAAGAGTTGGTATAAGTGGAGTACTTAGTCAAGAACATCATTTGATAGCTTACTCTAGTAAGAATGTAATAAGGCCAAACAAAAGTATTCAAACTATGATGAAAAATTTTATATGGTAGTTTAAATTTTGTGATGTTGGCATCATCATTTGTTATCACAAGAGTTTATTCTTTACTTTAACCATAAGAATTTTTCTATCTCCTCAAAAGAAGCTTAATTATAAACATGGTTATTGGGTTGAGTGTTTGCAAATCTATTCATTTATATTGTTATATAAATTTGGAATAGAGAATAGGATGTGGATGCTTTGAGTCGCTAGGTAACATTGTTATCCATAGTAAGTGTTCAAGTTACTGGATTTGAGAGAATAAAATAGGAGCATGAATTTTACTCGAAATTTAGAGAAATATATTTATATATATGGAATTAAGAGACAAAGTAATCGTGTTTTGGATGATTATTACCTTTAGGAAGGGTATTTGTTTTGGAATAATAAGTTTAATATCCCAAAGACATCAATGCAAGATTTTTGGTATGAGATTTATATTGGAGGTCTTTCAGAATATTTTGGGAGAAATATAATCATTGAAAGGTGAAACATTAATTATTTTAGTCTAGCTTAAAAAGAGATGTAGCTAAATTGATAGGTCATTATAGAACATATCAATTAGCTAAGAATAAAAAGCATAACTCTAGTTTTTATACCCTTTTACTTGTTCTCACTTACCATTGGAAAGATGTAACTATGAATTTTATATATGTATTTTCATGTATTGCAAATATGAATGATTTTTATCTTTATGGTTATCGATTGTTTCTCTAAAATAGCTCATTTTGTTCTTTGTACTAAAACCATAAATGTTTCTAGAGTTGTGAAAATCTATTTTGATGATATTGTCAAGTTGCATGGTCTTTTCTAAACCATAGTCTTTGATAAAGATGATAGATTTATGAATTATTTATGGAAAAAAACTTTTGTTATATGGTGGGAACCAAGTTGAAGTTTTTTAATGCCATTCACCTTTAAATCAATGGTTAAACCATGGTGGTCAATAAGAGTTTAAACAACCTTTTAAGATATCTAGTAAGTGGTCATAATAGAAATTAGGGTTTGATTCTTCCTACAATCTAATTTATTTATAATAGCTCTGTCAATAAGTCAATAGACATGAGTCCCTTTTAAATTATACATGGTTACAAGCCTAGTAAGCCTATAAACCTTCTTTTCATATCTTATTATGTGAAGGTGTGTGAGTCAATCAAGTTATTTATACGGAGTGTTTAGAATTTGCATATTAAGATTACTAAACAGATTCAAGCAAGTAGTACATAATAAATTCAAGTTGATTTATATAAACAACATAATGAGTTTAATGTTAAAGCCTATGTTATGATATAAATTAAACTCGAATAGTATTCTTCAAGAATTAATAAAAAAATTGTATATACGTAGTGTTGGGTCAGTCAAAGTGCTATAACGGGTTAATTTAGATGCTTATGTTATTGATTTACCACTTGATTTTTGCATTCACTCCACATTTAACATTAAAGATAGTTATATACTAGAAATGAATGATTTCTCTAAAATGTCATACAATTTTATTTTTGATGATCCTATTGAAACTTCTATAGTTTTTATCTTGACATGAGCACGAAAGGATAATATTGATGTTGTTCTTAATGAACAAATTGTTTTTACTAAGAATAGTGAAATTAAATGGTTTCTGGTTTACTGGTGGGACAACCTAACCTAATTTAGATTACACTTGGGATCATCAAAGATATTTCTTCAACAGATTGATAATTCTTGATTTATTCACCATTTTCTCCATCCATGACTTTTCCCATGTACTTGTAAAATTCTTCTCTCGTTACAATTCCCTTCACCTCTTTCTTAGCTCTTATTCTCACCTTCCACAACTCTTTTACAAACTCTGCATTCATCTGCTAGACACTGCATCTCTCATGTTGTTGGCATGCACAGGCTCAACCCCTCTAAACTAGAATTTCATCCACTATACTAACTTCTTGTCATGTTAGCACCTTTAGTACCTTTAGTTTTATTTCCCCGTTTCATAACTAGCCTTGTCTCATCTGCTGAGTTTTAGCAATCCATTGGTAACTTGATTTCTAAATTGTTAACATAAGTCATAGGAAAGGATTGTCAACATGCTAAAGTAATGAGCAGATGAGAAAAATTATTATATTTATTTAAATATATATTTATTATTTATAAAGATTTAAAGTATCTTTAATATTCATATAATATTAGATTAATGAATATAATATTTGACGTATGAATCTAGAGTAAAGATCAAATGCAAGGGACAATAATATTTTGCAAAAAACAATTATAAAGGTATTATAATTAAAAAAAAATATCCTATCAAAGCATTGTTCCTAAAATGTTTTTGGTTGATACATATTATGAAGCAATTGTTCTCATAAGTTGAGATATAAAGGGTACTTAAAAATTATATACAGGTATTCATCATAAGACAAATACACTGAACTAACCCGTACAAGAATTTTGTGTGGAGAGATCACTTATACCTAAGAAAGTCTTATATGATGATTGTGTAAGTGATCGTTAAACTTAAAAACTCTAAGTTATCTTATATAGAAAATGTTATGTTATGATATTACATGTTATATTAATTGAAATAACGAAAGGGAAGATATTGGATATATTATAAACTATATGAATGTACTTGAGTGATCGAGGGAGAATTCATCACTCTAAGTGAAGTAGAAATTTTTTTTAATATATTCTTAAATAATTATTGATTGAGAAATTATTAGTCAAGTGGAATAAGATTTAAAATGGAATAATATTTGAAAAGAGTTTCTATTTTTATTCAAATGATCAATGACTATTATGTAAAGAATAAACACGATTTAAAAGATAGACATACTTCATATTTTAATGTTAAATTGAAGCATTATTGATGAATAAATATTAATTACACTAAGAAACTAGTTATTGAAAGATGAGATCAAATCACTAATGACTTTTCTAATATTTTTCAGATCATGACCCGTTGCTATACGATACAATTAATCTTTAAATATAAATTAATCAATTGCTGAATTGATAATAAATTAAATTCTTTGATTTATATAATGTTATTTAATAATAATTTATATATGGGTTAATATATTAGAAATCTAATGGGTCACACACTAAGAATCATTTGTCAGAAATTAAATTGGAATGATTTAATTATATATGACATGATTAAACTATATTTTAGAAATTAAAGAATAAAAATATAATAATACATGAATTATATTTATAGACCTAGAAAAATCAAGGACTTGATTAAATTAATTTCTAAAATTATCATGAATTAATAAATAAATACTATTCAAGAGGCAAATGAATATTTTGTCATTTATAGGGTTCTTAGGATTCCTTATACATATATAAGTTCAGTCTATTATTTTGTATGTGAAAAGAGAAGTAATTGTTCATTAAATAGAAAAATTATGCAATTCACATAATAGAGAGCTAACATTTTAATTATAACAATATCTCTTCTAAACATGAATTTAGGATATTTTTCATTGCTGGTTCATGTGAATTATCGTAGGAAACTAGATAATTAAACGACTTATAATTTGCAACAATACCTTTAAAAAGTTATTCAAAACTAAAACATATCAAAGTTTTAATTAATAAATCTTTAAAAAACTATAATATATTTAACAAATCTTAGAAATCCATAAGTTTATTTAAGTGATTCCACTGATTGAATGACATTAGAGAAACTCATTTGCATATAGTTATCTATTAGTTTGATGGGCTCGCACTTTGTTGCGGGCGGAGCAAATAATTTTTACAACTGTTCAGATTAAAATATAATATTTCTACATGTAAAGTTTGATATAATGAAACAGATAAAAATATCTTGTCATAACAACAGTAACATCGAAATGCTAACTTATAAAATTATCATCACTATTACTACCTCGAGAGAAAAAAAAGCAAGTAAGAATAAAAAATAAAATTATTATTATTATTCTTAATATTAATATTATTATTGTGCTAATAAAAAAATAAAATTAAATCAAAGACTAAAAGAAGTCTAAAAAAATTAACAAAAGAGCAAATAAAAAATATAAAAGATAAAACAAAAATAAAAATTATTACCTGAAAAAAATCATTTCACTTGAAAATAATAAAAATTATCAAACTATACCGAGAAAAAAAATTATTATCATTATTATTATTATGAAAGAATAAATAAATAAGTGAAAGATTAAAAAAATTGTAAAAACCTCAACAAAAGATCACACAAAAAAATAAAATAAAAATAAAAATTATTATTGTTATTACCGTCAAAACAATAAAAATTATCAAATTATTATGAAAAAAAACCTAAAAAACATCAACAAAGGAGTAAGTTAGAAAAACAATTAAATTATTATTATTATTTTTTTGTGTTAATAATGAAAGGAAAAAAATTAAAGACTAAAAAATCCTAAAAACTTCAACAAAACATCAAACAAAAAAATAAAATGAAAATAAAAATTATCATTGTTATAATTGTTAAAAGAAATTTTTTTATCAAATTATCCCGAGAGGAAAAAAAACATAAAAAACATTAACAAAAGAGTAAGTAAGAAAAAAACATTAAATTATTATTATTATTATTATTATTATTATTATTATTATTATTATGTTAATAATGAAAAAAAATAAAATAAATAAAAAACAAAAAAAACCATAAAAATCACACTATTGAAATCCACAGTGTTTTCAGACACATAATCATCATTATTATTATTATGAAAGAATAAATAAATAAGTGAAAGATTAAAAAAATCATAAAAACTTCAACAAAAGATCAAACAAAAAAATAAAATGAAAATAAAAATTATTATTGTTATTACTGTCAAAACAATAAAAATTATCAAATTATCATGAAAAAACCTAAAAAACATCAACAAAGGAGTAAGATAGAAAAATAATTAAATTATTATTATTATTATTTTTTGTTAATAATGAAAGGAAAAAAAATGAAAGACTAAAAAAAAACTTCAACAAAACATCAAACAAAAAAATAAAATGAAAATAAAAATTATCATTCTTATAACTGTTAAAAGAAAAAAAAATTATCAAATTATCCAGAGAGGAAAAAAACATAAAAAAAAATTTAACAAAAGAGTAAGTAAGAAAAAAACACATTAAATTATTATTATTGTTATGTTAATAATGAAAAAAATAAAATACTAAAAAAACCATAAAAATCACTGTTCAAAAAACCATAAAAATCACTTTTCAAAAAACAATAAAAAAAAAAGGAAAAAATATTGTTCAGAAAAACGAAAAGAAGAAGAAGAAAAAAACGAAAAAATAAAAAACACTATTAAAATCCACAGTGTTTTCACTCACAATACACAGTGAAAACCTGATGTGTTTTAGTTATAATAATAATAATAATAATAATAATATTATTATTATTGTGTTAATAAAGAATAAAAAACCTGAAATAAATGAAAGACAAAAAAAATTGTAATAACTTTAACAAAAGATGAGACAAAAAAAATAAAATCAAAATTATTAGGCAAAAATATTAATCTAACTTGAAAATATATATAAAAAAATCCGAATAAAAAACTAAAAGACAGAGCAAATAAAAAAATATAATAGATGATAAAATCAAAAATAAAAATTATTAGCTGAAAAAAAATTATGAGGGGCTATAACCGTATTTAGCGATTTTAAAAAATATTTAAAAAAAAGATTATGGCGGACCGGACTGGACTGGTCGTACGCGCGCAATTACATCCGTGACCCTAAGCCTGAACATTTTTTTTTAGGGTTAAAATCATTAAAACACTGTTCAAAAAAAAAAACAAAAATTCAATCAAAGAAAAAAATCAATAATTTTAACAAAAAAAAACCAACCAAAAAATAGAAAACAAATATAAGAAAAAAAATAATTTGACGTCAAAATAAATAAAAAAAATCAAAAGAAATAAAAATGGAAAAAAAATCATAAGTGAAAATAAAAATAAAAAAAAAAAAACAAAAAAAATGAAATGAAAATTAAAAGCAAAGCTCTAGGCAGGGATCGAATCCTGCCCTCCATGCACAGTCACTAGCCTTTATTTGTTACTCTCTGTGAAACAATATATAAGTATCATAAAAATAGCGAATAAAACCTGATCACTGTTCAACAACAGAAAAAAATAATACTATTGAAATCCACAATGTTTTCACTCACAATACACAATGTTTTCCTGATCTCTTTTAGTTATATTTATAACTAGTGATTAAAAATATACAGAGATAAATTGTAAAATTAATCAATTAGTCGGTGGAGATGAGGATCATGAATTTATGGCTAATTTTGAGCAGCCATTTAAAAGCACTAGCAAAGGAATAATCTTATTAATCGGGCTAAATATGATGTTAATATTAATCTAAATTGATTTAGTATGGTATATATTTTTTAAAAAATAAATATAATCTTGGATTTTTTTTACTAAAACAAAACTATATTTTAATTATTTTTTTTTCTTTAATAATATCATTAAAGAGTTTTTAATGCTTCAACATTTGTTTTTCAAACATAAAAAATAAAAATAAATCATGTGATAGATAATGCGGACAATTAGCTACTAATATGATAATTTCTCTGCTGACTGTTATTATGTCGTGAGATTTTCATCCCAATGGGCTCTCTCTATAAAAGAGCAAAAAATATCTCGCCGTTGCCGGGGATCGAACCCGGGTCACCCGCGTGACAGGCGGGAATACTTACCACTATACTACAACGACTTGTTGGTCTATGTTGGGCTTTGGTTTAAAATATATAGTACAAATATTAAAACTTTTAACTCAAGAGTACACCATTTAAATAAAACAAATTAGGGATAACAATAAATACCGACGAACAGATTTCTTAATATTTATATTTTATTTAAATAAAAAATAATATTTATAAATTATCTAGCAAGTATCATAAGATAGTTAATATATAAATATCAAATATATATATATATATATATATATATATATATATAGAGGATTAAATTGATGAGGAAAGAGGTATTTTAGAACACCTCATTTGTTGAGGAATTATTATTATTGTCGCTGAATTCCATTTCCGTCGATGCCGAGAACCGAACCCTGGTTGTGGAGGTACAGGACCAAATATCAAACCACAAGACCTGGAGAATCGGCAAGAACCGTTGCCCTAACTTAGAATATAATAAAATGAAAATGATTTCAAGGGTCAGAATTGTGCCGGGCCCATATCATCATCAGTGTCTCATACATTTACAAATAACTGCATTGCATTGTCATGTGAATGGTTAGCTTTTGTTGACTTATTTTTAAGAAGTATTTTAAATCATGTTATCAATACTATACCGTTTTATGAAAAAATTGAGATAAAATGGTATTGTTTTTGTCTCGGTTTTAATTCCGGCCCGTTTTGAAAATTCTGGCCGGAACATCTCAGTACCGTTCCAGGAGTGTCGTTCCGGTCTTAAAATCCTCCTTATTTTGATTAACTTGTGATTTTTTTTTCTAATTTTGATATTATATTTGTTTAACTTTGTATTTGTATTGTATAATATAATTTAAAGTTAATTTATCTTAAATTTTAATTATGCTTGTTAAATTAATATTTTAATTTTAAATACTTGTATAATAAAGACAAAGTGTCAATATTTATATTTTTGTTTTTTTATTTACAATAAATTTACGCGTGTATTCTTATATCCAGAAAAAAAATTATTGAGATCAAGGATATTAGCATTTTTTAATGTCGATTTTGTTTGTTAATTGTTAGTTTTAAAATAATAATTTTATTATTTAGAAAATATTAGTTAATTATCCATACTATGTTGTGGGCCGAGCAAATATTTTTTATAATTATTGGGATTGAAATAATTAATAGATTTTACTAGTTCAAAAATAAAATATAATATTTATATATGTAAGGTTTGATATAATAAAATGCATTAACACATCTTATTATAACAATAACAACAACAACATTGATGACTTAACATCTAAAAATATGATTACTATTATCGCTAAAGTAATAAAAATTATTAAATTATTTTGAGGAGAAAAAAACTCGAAAATATTAATAAAAGAGAAAGCAAGAAAAAAAAACTAAAATTATTATGATTATTATTATTATTGCATGAATAATGGGAAAATAAATTCAATAAGAGAATAAAAAAGCCCCAAAACTTTAACAAAATAAAATAAAATAAGAATTATTAGCTAAAAAAATCATTTGACTTGAAAATAAAAATAAAAACTAATAAAAAGAATAAACAAAGGAAAAAAAAATAAGAAATATCAATTTTCAAATTATCATAAACACAAACTAAAATTCAAAAACAAAATTTTTGAAAAAAAAAATGTTATCTCAACAAAAGAGAAAATAATAAAAATTAAAAACCAAAACTAAAGGCACACATATATAAACATGGAAAAAAATATGGACTATTTAAGAACTATAAAGGAATTAAAATAAAGATTAAAAGTATAAGGATCGAAACAAAAACCAAATATATTATCAATTTCAATCGAATGAAAAAATTAAAAAAAAATCAAATAAAATATGACATCTATAAATGCAAGGTTTGATATAATAAAACACATGAATACACCTATTAAAATAACATGAACATCAAAGCCTTAACATCTAAAAATATCATTACTATTACTATTAAAACAATAAAAAATATTAAATTATCTTGAGAAAAAAATAAAAAAACATCAACAAAAGAGGAAGAAATAAAAAAACTAAAATTATTGTTGTTGTTGCGTTAATAATGGGAAAAAATTCAAAAAAAAAAGTCAATAACTTTAACCAAAGAATAAACAAAAAATGAAGAAAAAAAATTATTAGCTAAAAAAAATTATTTCACGTGAAAATAAAAAAAAACTAATAAAAAACAATAATAAGAAAGAAACAAAAATATAAGTTAAAAAAGAAAAAACAATATAAGTGGGAAATAAAAATGATTAAGGGGAGAGAAAACACACGCAAAAAAACGAGAGTATAAAAGATCATGCGCAGGTTCAAACTAGTGACCTTCAGTTTAGAAAATGATACTTTAACTACTAAGCTACATACATTTCTTTGTATTTTATTGTACAAAAATATATAAATATTAATAAATCATCGCATCATATGAACCGAATTGACCTGAAAATTGAGCAATGCTATTATAATTTATAATAATTTGTCTTATAAGCTATAGTAACCGAACTTGATCTTCTTTAGTACATAATATAATTATATTGAACCTAATCATTTTTTAGTACATAGTATAATTATATTGCATACTCTGGGAGAGCATCAGATACATGAAAAATGTAATTTCAGCATTTTTTTTCTCTCCCCTTTATTTTTCTTAGTTTGCTGTTATTCTCCACGCATAAAAGGCCAATTAACACAGACCCCTGAGACTTGAAAGATGCAATGTTTCCTTTATTAAACGGATGCACAAATACAAAACGATTATCCACAAGAAAGCTACAGAATTCCAAGCATACCAGTTTTTTCAGTGCTTGCATTCGAGCTTCAACTCAAGGGGCTAAAACCAGAGACCTCAGTTTTAAGCACTAACACAAAATTTGGAATCTAATTTAAGGATAAACATTTACTAATTCTACAGTACTTAGAGTCAAGGTTTAAGAACCAGCCGTATCTACAATTAAGAAACTTCATCTTGCCTTCACATCTGCAGGTGAAACTTTGCTCGCTGAAGCACTGGCTATTACTGAATTTGCCATTGTGACCTGGTTACTGCTTTATGGCCCATCACTCTAATATCTATAAATCTCTCGAATTTTTCTTGTAGCCACAAGCTTTCTGATAGAGAACCATTTCAACACGCTAGAGATCTTTGCCCATCTCCTCTGAGCCTTATCAGCAGCCACAGCTGTAGAGCGTGCCAACAGGAAGCTGTCAACAGCACTTTGTAAATCAGCTTGTGTTTCTAAACCAACGTTCTGAGACTGAAGATCAGTATCAAAAAACCGTAAATGCTCCTCATCACAGAAAGCTTGAGCCAAGGAATCAGTGTCACAGATGAGGGAGTTGGAGACTTGGGTAGGGAAGTTCAGAGTCTGGTCATACCTAAGACCCAAACTTTCAATACCCTGCAAGGCATAATCATCCAAGCCACTCCCACCCCCAAAAGTATATATTGATGACATGATGTCTGGAGAAGATGCACTAGTCTGTGCATAATCAAACCCCCCTATTTTTTGTGACTCCGAAAACTTGCTTCCACAAGAATTCTCTGTCCGGGGTGAGCTTGAGGTGTAAGGAACATCAGATAATTGCGAGGAGCCACCGACCAGAGAGGCTTCATCTTCAAAGGATATGACTTGCTCCCAGTGCTCAAATGCAGTAATCACCAAGTTTTGAGCATCAGCCTGAAGGCAGGGTTGAGTATAAGAAGCCAGAAATGACTGATGGAAACAAGGAATGAAAAAAAAAGTAATGAAAAACAAATTAAGATTATGAGAGAACCGTGCCTTCTCTGTTTCAGACAGCTTATCAAAAGGAGCATACTGGCATTCTGAAAACAATCCTATCACTTGTCCCACAATATTAAAGACGACACCAGTATTCTGTTGAGAAACAGGAGGGCGATACAAGTATATTCTCTTATCAATCACACAAGTTCGAGCATGCTCCACAGTAACTTCCCACATCTTAGCGGACATTCCAGGGCCAAGAATCTGCATTTTCCCATCAAAAATGTTATTTTCATGTTACTTAAAGACAATGGAAACATCATTTATGGTCCCTTTAAAGTAAATTGTTTCTGATTCTCCTTTCTGATAATAAACAAGACGTCCATGGAGCTGTGCGTAGGGCAATGAAGACAGGTGTTAAACTAAGACGGACATAAAGTGTCTACCATGGTGCCAGAAAAAAAATTAACATGAAGCAGAACAGTTGGACACACAAGTCTGAAGGGTTACATCGATATGTCACAGAAAAAGAGGGCTTCTGTATCTATCAAACAGACTGGTCTCAACTTGGACATTTGCAAAGTCTCAAGTCTTTCCCTAAAACATAAAATGAAGAGTTATTCTAGTAATCAATATGTGAGGAAGTTTTTTGTTTTTAATAAGTTTCTCTCTACTTTCTATTTTTGAAATAAAAAATGTTATGAATGGACCCTCTTAAAAAAGCAAGCAGATAAAATGATGAGGATTGTACCAGGTACCCAAAATCATAAGTAAAATATGTCGAGGCATAAGCTGTACAACGTTTATGATAGAAACAATAGATTCTTACATAGCGAAGCCGTGAAGGGTCTATAAAAAGAAGGGTCAGGAAATCCTTCACACTATTGATATTCTCCCGATTTAATCGCTTATGGAAAGCTCCATCCTTGCCAATCTTCTCTAATCTCCAAACTTCATCAAACAGAGATGGGGGATGGTGTTTCTTGTACACTGCAACCACAAACTAATGGTTAAGAGCACAATTTTTTTTCCCTCTGCTTTACATGTTTGCCAAGCTAACATCTCTATCCCCTGGTAATTTGTATAAGCTTTCTATCACATGTTCAAATCAGACACTTTAGATTGCCAATTTTATTCTTATTCACTTCCATCATATCATTTTCTGCCTCACATAATCAAAAAAGCTTCTTCATATACATATTCAATAGCATGAATATATGCAACACGGAATTTCTAAGAGTTCACAATTTTGGAGTAATTAAAATTCTATAATACAGGAAAAGATTCAACCTTTATCCTTGGTCCCAAAGATATGTGCTCAGTTCAAAAAACAATAAATTTAAACTTGTTTGTACATAAAAGAAAAAAAATAGAATTTTTCATTCAGCATGCAAAAGTTTAATCTCCTACAAGTTTTTATGTTGGTTCGATTTAAATAAATTAGATTTCAATCATTTTCCAACTTTACCACATATTTGGGACCTAGGAGTGTCAATATGCTCTGTTGATATGCTGTAGTATAGTTTTCACAGGGTATAATTATTGCATTTGCTCCATAAGAGAGAGTTCATGCTTTCAAAATGAAAGCATCTTGAACGACTCTACACACAGAATCCTAATCAGGAATTTGTCAGACATCATTTCAATTTTATAGTTTAAGCCTTTGAGGAAAACAGTAAAGAAATGCCATAAACAAACGCACGCACTCACATTCTCCTCGGTGATCCCTGACAATGAAGGATTCTGTCTTCGATTCCCTTATGCTAGTAGCATCGAAGCTGTCTACAGCTCTTACACCAAGCCTGAACTTGCGGCTTCTTGTCCAGCTTGAATTATCTGTAAATGAAATCTCACCGACCAAACAAATCCCCTCTTTAAGATTGAGAAGTACATCTCCTGTTAGAAGGGGCTTCTTTCCATCTCTCTCTCTCACAATGTTAGTCTTAAATTCTTCAGGTGTCCAATTCTCACCCTCATCGCCATCAAAATCACCCTCAAGAACGACAATTTCCACTCTGGCAGAAGACTCAGGGCCGGAGTTGACAATTTTCCCAGTAAGAGTATCCATTAAAACCACTTTTATTACAGTACCTTCTTCTCCTTCAATTCGAGCTCCAGTGAACACAGGAAGTGAGAGGTTGTTAACAAACAGCAGTTTTAAGCTTTTTGATTCAGAAGAATCTATCTCTTTCCCAATGTTCCTGAAAAAGGATGCATAAGAAACATGAGCCATACAGAATACATTACAAGGGTAGTAGGGATCACAATCTTCTAAGCACATGCATTTCTCACTTCTTCCTACTACCTTTGAAGGATACATAAACCATTCAACACCTTCAGACCATTGATTCTTACCATTTCAAGTTGACCAAATGTTTCCTCAGAGCTAATTCAACTTCCTCTTTTACCTGCAAAAGCATAATAAAAAAAAGTTCATTACCACTCCTTATGATCAATTAAGTTTCTTATATATAAACTACTACTACAAGATGCGGAAGTTCACAAGTAATCACATTATGTTCCATTAGACAAACAATTTGCTTTTTTTTAAAGAATCCAAATCTGTTAACAGAGAGACAACACATCATGTTCACAATGTTGGAGGACCTATAGATGCAAACCAGAAAAAAAGAATCAAAGGTTTTTACAGAAGAAGAAGCAAGGAAACATCTTAATTTGTTAGCACTCATCATTTGATACATACAGCATAGGTTTTTTATGGATATATTTCATTCTCAATAGACCAAGCTTTGTCACGAGACGTTGGACAGTTATTGACATCAAGCCACTGTATATAACATTGAAAAAGTATTGATGATATTAAGATGTACTCCAAGAGTTATAATGGAAGGTAGAAGAGAAGCCTGGAGTAGCCATCAGCCAGCTATATCATTAAAAGAGGCCACAATGTCCATTCTAGGTTGGACCTCATTTTCTTTTTCTTGTTCACAACACTTCCCAACCAACTTGAAACAGAAGCTAAAAAATTCAGCTTATTAGACACAGACACTCGGTTTCAGAATGATCGACAGCTTGTCCAATCTATGAAAGAGACGAGGGCAAGGTGATAAACAATGTTTGCAATTTGCAGTTGCAACTCGTTAAGAAGTTGAGGCAAGGGGTTCCTGATGTTCAAATCTGACAGATGAAAGCCACACCATTGGTGCTAAATAGACCTCTTCTCATCTAGCAAAAAAGGAACATATTTAGTAGCAGAAGGCTCAATAGCTGGAGAAGGCAACAGCAGCCCGTGCTGGGATAATTTGATCAACACATCATTATGGAGGAAGTTGCAACCATCAGAGGGGGCAGGGTAGTGTAAATAAGCTACTCTAAAGTTTCCATTGATGACAACCGCAATTATGCAAGCTGCAGATTATGTTAATTTGAGAATGTTATGTTTGAATTTTGAAAGGGCTATTTTGATGCCTTTTTTCGAACGTCACATTTATTCAAGCTTGTAAATTTAACAAACTATAAACTATCTTAGTACGCCGCTCTGTATATTGAATGGAAAAACTGGAAGATGCTGATTACAGCATGAAGCTCAATCAACTGTACGTGATATAAAACGTTTTGCAGTACAATTGTTCATGAAAAAACACACATACCACACTACGAATCAACGGCTCCAGAATTGGCTCTAGCAAATGCTGGACTGATTGGATTTTAATCACCTCCTGAACCACACTAGACATCATCGACAAATAGATTAGTGACCGAAACAAGAAAGGTGAAAGAAAACTTCAATAAGCACAGGAATGACATCCGATAATTCCACCCTTCGTACGCTCACCACGATAAAGAAACAGTTCAGGCTTCCCATACTTCACAATTTCCCTCGTAATTTTTAAATGACATAACAGAGCACAGTCAACAACAATCTCAAGTAAGAATCAACACAAAACCAACAAAGTTTTTAAACTTTACAAAAGCATTCATTATTCACCAAAGACGAGCAAACAAATTTCATTTTCAATCGATATTTCCACATTGCTTCCACAGTCTCAATCATAATTTACAACCCAGTAACAAAATTCACCAAGGCAAATGAAACCCACTTCACTTTGAATATAGTAGTACTAAAAAAAAAAAAAGTCACCTTTTCAAATTGAACCTCCTCCTCTTTTCGCCAGTAGTATTATTCCCATCAGAACGAGGCATGCCCTCCTCCGGTTGCCTCTTTTGAGCCATAATCACACCCCAGAAACAACAAAGAGAAGAAGAGCAAAGCAACTGCCTTTGTAGATGGTTTTTTATGTAGGAAAAATAGGAAACAATCACGAAGGCAAAGAGACCAACATGCAGCACTGCACCATGAGTAGTTTATTTATATACACCAAAAACAACACACAGCTAAAGGCTAGTAATGCGAGTAGAATCAAAAAGCACTTTTCCTCTATTATTTTTATCTTCTCATGTTCTGTTCTCGTGCGAGTATATTTACAAATATGATAGATCTTATTTTTAAATATATTTTTTTAAAAGCATATTAAAATAATTGTAAAAAAAACACAACGAATAACAATGGCTTTATCAGCTTCTTCTTTCGTTCTTTGTCTTGGTAACAGTAATTTGTGTGTGGACTACACAGTAACTGGCAAGAGAAAGAGGCTTCTGGTTCTGTTTGTGTCCATAGAAAGCGCGTTGTAGAAGTGGGGCCCTACAAAGCGCGTGTGACATGACAATATAAAATCTTATCTTATTCCCCTTTGTTTTGCTTTAGTTGTATTAAAGGACGAAAAATGTAGTTATTTTGTATATTTTCAAGAGATATGCTGATTAACTGTTTAATCCTCTATTAATCATTCCATGCTTTTGGATCGTACACTTCATCATGCATCACTTGATTAATCATTTAATATTTTGTCTTTTCTGGAAATTTTGAACAAAAATAATAAAATACTATATCTTAATATTTTATCTATATAAATACCACTTAATTAATTTCATTTGGGAAGATTCTGGACAATGTTACAGAACTTGGATTTGATTTCTCACGTTGCTACAAAAATTATAGGAGTTGATGGTTGCAAATAGTTTCATACAAGTTTATTTGCTCTCGTGTTAGGTTTTCTTAAAATATTAAATAAATTAATTTTATATGTGTTATAATTAATTATTTTAATATTTAATTGGTGAAATTGTAATCGATAAAAAAATGTTAGAAATTGAGTTTTTTCGTCTAAAAATGATTGAATGTTACTATTGTTAAAACCTAATTGATAATTATTTAATCGATTCATTGTACAAATGGAATCGATAAAATTCATTGAAAATAAGTTACGTGTTTCGTACAACATATTGATTGATTGTTGTGTATATTTTATTTGTTTGATGAATTATTTTATTAGCAAATAGTAAAATTAAAATCGATGAATTTTAGCACAGATGAGTGATTTGTTTTAGGTAGTAAACAATTTGATTAGTGGTTTTGCTTTAACTACTTGGGTAATAATTTAATTAGTAGATAGCAAAACTACAATTGATCAAATTGACTAGAGATAAGTTATTTATTGCTTGCAACATACTAATTGTTTATTGGGTATGTTTTAACTATTTGACAAATAATTTATTTAACAGGTAACAAAAATGCAACTACCAAAATTTATTAAATATTAGTTTTTCAAAAAAATTTCTTCATGTTATTATATTAAAAGTATTTTAGAACACTAAAATTAAATTAATGTGAGATTTCTAAATAAAAATTAAAGAAAAGTTATATATATTTTGTATTCATGTAATATTAGATATGAAATATCATATATAAAAAAATTATAAAAGTCAATTTTTAACAAAAACAATACCGATTAATGAATTATTTTGATTACTAGTCTTATTGTTATTATAATGATTGTTAAATTACCAGAATTATTATAATTGTTACTGTAACAATTATTGTAAATAATTAATATTCTAATCATTACTAACAATATTATCGTTGTTATTATCACCATCATTATAGAAATATTTTTTTTTTAAAGATTTATTCTTCATATTATTATATTTGAAGTATTTCAAAAAACTAAAATTAAATTAATATATTTTTTTAAAAAAAAATTACTTCATATATATATATATATATATATATATATTAAGGTGTTAATATTAAAAAAAAATATCAAAATATATAATTAGTTTTAAGAAAAAAATCCTTAAAAATAATTCTTATCACTATTTTAAACGTATTTTCCATATTAAAATGAATATATAAAAATCTACTATACAATAATTATTGTTGTTATTATTGTAAATAATTTTGCTATAGTAAGAATCAAAAGTTCTGTAGGCTGATTATTTCGCTCAGACATGTAACATTATAAAAATATTTAAAGACCATTAATTTTTTTTGCATGTTAAAAAGTTTGTTTATGGCTGCTGTAAAATGAAGGGCAATTGGTTTATATATTTTTTCATTGTAGATAATTTACCTCAATTTTTTCACCAGTTTTGTTTAAGTGTGACTTCATAAATTTTTTTATTTATGTGATATTAGATATAAGATATCATATATAAAAAGCTATAAAAGTCAAACTTTAAGAAAATAACATTAACTGATGAATTATTTTGGTTTTTATTGTTATTGTTATTATTATGATTGTTAAATTATCACAATTATTATAGTTGTTATTATAACTAGTATTATAAGTGATTAATATTCTAATTATTATTGGTCATACTATTAATGACATCATAATTATTGTTAAAAAAATTAATTATTTTTTTCATTTTATAAGATTTATTTCTCATATTATTATATTAAAAGTATTTGAGAACACTAATATTATTTTTTTTCAAAGAAAACCTAGGTCATTTATTTTGATAGATACATACATGCACACATACATACATACATTAAGACACTAATATTAAATAAATATCAAAATAAATAATTAATCTCACATATTTATAAGAAAAAAAAGCTTTCAAATTATCATTATTTTAAATATTTTATCTATAATAATTAAACATTTCAACATCTAGCAATATTAAATAAAAAAAATTAAAAAATAAAATAATAGATAAAACAAAAATAAATATTATTAGATGTAAAAAATATTTGATTTGAAGAATAAATATAAATAAAAAAACAAAGAAAAATATTATTTTTAAAATAATTATCAACACAAATTAAAATTTAAAATTAAATAAAAATATCATTAATAACAATAAAAATGATAAAAATAAAAATAAAAATTAAGAGTATATAAATATACATATAAATATAAATAAAAATAAAAATAAAAAATACCGCCGGTATCCGATCCAAATGCTTTTAGTTTGGTTTGGTGTGGTTTGAGTGTCAAAATCATTACTCACCACCTTGTCCAGTCACATGATTTATGTGATAAACTGTTTTGTACGGTTCATACCTTTTCTTTTACTTTTTTTTTTTATATATATATATAAGGACAAAAAAAAAATCCAGTCTTTAATTGCCACCATTTCAATTTTGGGACCATAAGCGGTGGTCTGAAATTGTGTTTTAAAAGTAATTTTAAGAATTTTTTTAAATTAATTTTTTATATTATTTTTATGTATCAATATTAAAAATAATTTTATAAAATAAATAAATATTATTTTAATATATCTTTAAATAAAAAAATATTTTTAAAAACAATAATTAAACGAACAATAATAATCAGCTGATAAGCTGGCAGAAAAATTCTCCAACGGCCCCACTAGTACCGGACACCACACAAAACGAGTGGCTAATCCTCGTGAGGTGAGGACAAGATGTCCATCACCAACACAGCTAGTAGACACACACTGCACAAGTACGACCGTACGATAATTACGTGGGCCGACTGCACGATCGTGTCTAAATCTCTCTTCCCTTTCAAATTTTGATCACTCAATCGATCCAGGGATGTGAATTAAATCAGAGAAAAATAAAAATAAAAATTCAATTTGAACTGAACACTCAAAAGGTAAACCAAGAAATCACAAACACCAATCTTTCTCAGGAGTTCGATCACTAGCAGCAGGACCATATTCCTCCTCCTGCTATCCTACCCTATCCTGTGAATGGCCGAGGCTTGTCTGCTGGGTTCAAAAACCTTGAATCGAAGAACGTTCCGGGAAAGAGGGTCGAGTAAGAGCGGCGGTGGATTCTTGCTGCTGCTGCTGTTGTTTTTTCATGGGTTTGATAGGAGTGGATCATTTCTTTTTCTTTTTTCACAGTAAACAATGATTTCTGCAAATTTGTTGTTTCTATCGTCAACGTGAAACACACCGATGGTTCGTGCTGGCAGCGTTTTCCCAGCAACATTCTTCGTGACTCCTGCATGAAAAAAGAGGATAACTTTGAAAATACATGTCTGCTTGCTCTGTTTAGTGCAGACAAAAGGAAGATTCCTGGAAGTTGGGTGGTATATCAGTATCAGTATCCTGTGATTTGGACATTCATTTACTTCTGAATCTGTTGAGAATTGGATTTTGCAGCTCTCCTACGAGCATTCTCCACTAAACCTCGGCTCTAATCCGATTATATTGGTTCGGATGAGGGATTTTTTCATCCCTCTAATCTTATTATATATATTACAGAAAAAAATAAAAAATGCATCAATATTTCACTCTGCTCCTGTACAAGTATCATTGCCGATTCAACAATGAAATTACCATTATATCCTTCAAACCATAAAAAATAACCCTCGGTGTCAAGGGTACCGGATTGTTCAGGATTGTTTTTATTTTTTTTTATTTGCATAATAAAATTACTTATTTACTTCTAGATATTGACAAAAAGATGAAAGCTAACTAGGGTATTTTTGGTTTTTATCTAATCTTAAGCAATAAAATAACAACTTTGCTCACGGGTGGGACAAAAACAAGGAGCTAGAGAGGAAGGTACTTTAGTTTTTTTCATGTTTTTATACAATGAAACTACTTAAATACCATCATAAACAAAAAAAAATGAAGACCTGATATTAGGGGACATGATGGTAATTTCATGCCTGGTTTTTTCATTGTTGTCGCTGGATACATGGGTATTTAGGTGGTTCTGTATTTTTATTATTTTTTTTGAGGTAAATGCAAGCGCGTCTTCTAGACAAGCTGTCAGTTTTCTCTCGTACACCCCTTTTAGTTGCTGTATGCGGTGTTGAACGATAGTTATAAATGTTTGGTCGTCGTGTCTCCGGGTGCTCCACCATGTCCTCTTTTGCATGATGGTGCGTGTGTTGTCATTTGGAGAGCGGAGGATCATTGGTGGTTAATTTTTCTTTTTTTACCCCTTTTCTCTTTTCTGCACTGGAAAAATATATGTCGGTCCTCTATGTTTATGGAGGTTTCATTTCTGTCCTTGACTTTTGATTTTGTTTTTCTTCCTGATTTCTTCTATATAAATTTTGATGTTTTCCAATTGTGTCCTTCAATTGAAATTGATCATAAATATTAATTTTCATTTCAGTTCTTATTCTTTCGGTTTTTAGTTTGTTTTTGGCTCATTTAATTTTTTCAATTTGCAGACATTAATTTGTTTCAATTTTATCTTTGAATTGAAATTAGTCATATATGCTATTTTTTTATTTTGGACCTTAGTCTTTTGATTTTTTGTTTTTTTAAATTCCTTCATTTTTTTTTTATCTCAAGGTTTTGATTTGAAGTAGTTTTGTCTTTTGATTGAAATTAATTATATATTTTGTTTTTTTCTTTTATCTTGGACCTTATTCTTTTAATTTTTTTATTTGGTATTTATTCCTTTGATTTTTCGGTTCTTCTTGGATTTTTTTTTTTGTATTTATGCATCTATATTTTTAGTTTTGGTTTTTATTTTTGTTGGGTTTTAATTTTGGTTCGGTTTAATTCTGGAGTTTTAATTTATATTGGTGATCACTTTAAAATTGATATTTCTTCATTTTTCTCTTTGTTTTTTTAGTGTTTTCTGTTTTTTTATTCTTCAAGATAGATTTATAGTTTTGACTGTTTAAGCAATAATAATAATAATAGCTTTAGTAATTTTTTTTTTATTGTTTCCTTGCTTTTTCTTAAAAGTGTTTTGTTTTTATTTTTCAGGGCATTTTAATAATTTTTATTATTTGATTAATAATGGTGATGATAATTTTAACTGTTATAGTCATGATAATGATAGCAACGTAGAAAAAAATTTTCAATTATGTTTTTTTTCTTTTTATAGATAGAAAGTAAACGACTTATTTTTACTTGTTTAGTTATTGTAGGTGTTTTTATAACTTATATTTTATTATTGTGTTTAATTAAATTATATTATAAAAAAATTAATTCTAATACAGTGAATTCGATGATTCAGGTATCCGAATCTTTTTGATTTTTTAATGACAATGATAATTTTGATGTTATTAATTTCAATGAAACCTGTTTAAACTGATAAAGTTATATCGATTTAAAATTTATATATTATATTAAAAACTCACGGTTTACATAAAATTTGCATAAATTTATTAATTTTCCCGAGTTTATAATATTATAAAAAAATCTTATACTCTTACTTTTTTTTGCGTTGAAAAAAATATAATTTTGACAATGTCGGATACATGACTAGTGTGTGTGTATAAGAACATCATACACACACACTAGTACATCATATAGTAAACTACTCCACAATGATGTTCTTATATATATAATAGTAAACTACTCCACAGTGATGTTCTTCCGAAAGTTGTTGTCCGATACAAAGAAATTGTTGTCCGATACAAAGAAATAAAAGTAATGCATCAGCGACTAGCCAGAGCAAAAGAAAAAAAATAAAATGTTGGGGCATGTTTAAGGATTGATTTTCTCCTTGTGTTGGGATGACAAAGAAGAGGAAAGCGGTGGATGTATTGCCGGGGACTATTCCTACATCCGAGAGGGCCTGATTCTGCAAATCCTGTGGGGTCTAACGGAGGAACTCCTCTAGAGCTTGCTGGAGTTCTTAAATCGATACCTAAAACAATCTTGGTTATAGAAAATTAAATATTTATTATATCTCCTTGAGAATGATAATCTGCCAAAAATCACTGATAAGGAAATTAATTTTCCATTAGTGTTTGTTTTTGTTTTAAAAACATTTTTGAAAAAAAATATATATTATTTTGATGTAGTTTTAAACGAAAAAACACTTTGAAAAGCAATTACAACCACTCCCAAACAAGTCATGACATATTATACATTTTTATTACTCATTTGATTTTATACACCAACATGACATGATGACAAAGAACTTGAGATCTGCACAGCAAGTCCCGAGTTTGAGTTAGGGCGTTTATCTCTTGTAAGAATCTCAGACACTCAAAATATTACTGGCTGACCTAAACTCATAAAATACGCTTTATAAAAGATAGAGTTTTCTCCATCCAATCACGCATTATATAGATTATAAAAGAGTCCAACCGTAAAAGAAGATCTAACATTGAAATCAATTAAGTGTTTTATGGATATAAATGTATATCCCTTATAGATATAAAATTTGATATCAGTACATTAAAAATATTTAAAAAATTTAAAAACTTTTAATTTAAAATTAAAAAAAATTATTTTTTTTAAAACATATTTAAAACACAGTTAGAAATAAACTTTTATTGTGGTTGAAAGTTCAAGAACATGGTTGAGCAGATATATTGTATCTATTTAAAAGCATTTTAGTGATAAATACCAAAACATATGATAAAATAATATTTGTTTATTATATTCTTCAGTAAGTATGAGTTTTGACAATAAAATTATTATATATTTGATGATTAAAATTCATTCAAAATTAATCATATAAAAAAGATACGAGCTTTGGAATCTTCAAATTAGGTCTGCATTAATGGAGTCCATGGCTTCAATTTGATGTGGAAAAATTTATACAACAGTAACATTTTAACATACATACTAAATACAATAATATATTATTATTATTATTATTATTATCATAAAATCAAATAATTCATAGGAGATTAGAGACCATCGGGCTAACAATATAATTTAAATATAATATTAAATATAGCTTGAAAATATCTAAGAAGAAGATTACTAATTATACAAAGTTTTTTTTTTATTTAAAGAAACTATGTATTTGTTTAAACCAAATAATCAAACAAAATTGAAGATTTCGTGGTATTTTTTTTTTAATTTTCCCATTTCGAATCGAACCTAATTTAATTTGGAAATTCAATTGAGTTTTAAAAGAAATTTTGTTTTAATCGAAAAATAAATATAAATATAAACTACCATTTTATAATTTAATCCTTCATTTAATTTTCTCATTCTTTTCTCATGTTTATGTTTATATTTTATATATTTAAATTATTTTTTTAATAGTTTTTGATAATTTTTAATTGATCAAAACTTTGGAGTGATTTTTCTGTCTTTTTTTTTTTAAACAAAATTGATGAAAAAGACTTTATAACAATATATTTTAATATAAAAATAGATATAAAAAATATTAATCTTGAAAAAAACAATATAAAAAAAACAAAAATCACTATTATTTCTTTATAAGAAATAAATATTTTCACTGAAAAAATAAAAATTTCGGTTCAAAAGACTGAAAGCGCGGAATCACATTTGGGCCGAGGGTTGACTTTGTTTTGGACTTAGGATTAATAAAAATAAAATGAATTTATAAATACCAGAAAACCGAATACTCAACCGTCATTTAATTACTATTTTATTTTCCTTTTGTTTTTGGAAAAACAAGAGAAATGAACTTTCAAAATCTTATATGGGCCTAGTTTGTGTGAATCTGATTAAGCTAAACCCAGGCCCATTTCGTGTAGCGTGTAAAACAGTAAAAGGCCCGTTTTGCGAGAAAGCCTATCTCTTTTTATTTACAAATAATCGCATCCAATTATTCCTTAGGGTTTGGCCTGCGCATCGCTGCACTTAACTCTCAAGAAGAACAAGGCGCGGCGTAGCCTCTTCTTAACCCTTGAGCTAGCTCCTAGTCATGGCTACTCAAATAAGTAAGAAACGCAAGGTAAACTCCTACAAGACTTGATCCTGGTTCTCTTAGTAAACAAAGGATGAATCTGATAAAAAAATCTGTTTCTTGGAAATATGTAGTTTGTTGCGGATGGAGTTTTCTATGCAGAACTTAATGAGGTATTGACAAGAGAATTGGCTGAGGATGGTTACTCTGGTGTTGAAGTTAGGGTTACTCCTATGCGCACTGAGATTATCATCAGGGCTACTCGTACCCAAAATGTTCTTGGTAATTTTTTATTATTATTATGGGTGAGAGTAGCATTACCTACTCGTTCCCATCATGTTATTACCTCCTCTGTTTTGTTTCAGGTGAGAAGGGAAGGAGGATCAGAGAGCTGACTTCCGTTGTTCAGAAACGTTTCAAGTTTCCTGAGAATGGTGTCGAGCTCTATGCCGAGAAAGTTAACAACAGGGGTCTCTGTGCCATTGCACAGGCCGAGTCTCTTCGTTACAAGCTCCTTGGAGGCCTTGCTGTTCGCAGGTGCGTCCAACTCTATTGATTGTATGCTTACTTGGTGATCTCTGCATGTCTACCTGCTTGTTTTGCATTTTTATGAATTTTGGTGTTTGTGTTAAATAAGTCATCTTTACAGCGAGTTGGTTATATAAAAATGTCCATCTCGTGTCTGAGGGTGACAATAATTGTTCATACCATCAATTTCTATAATACAACGAACGCATTTGTTGTTCCTTGGACAGAAATTGTGATGGTAGATGCCACCTTTTTATGACCAAGTATTTTTCAGAGGGAGCCTTGCGGATTAGGAAAACAATTTGTTGACATGTATACCTCCCACACCAACGATTTATGACACATTATGATTTAGTGCATTGTTATGATGTTTATTTTGTCTGAGTAATGTCTCTTGTGCTTGTTACTTTTTGTGAAAAAGAATGAATGTCAAGTTCAATTTAGTGCGTTTTGGCTTGACTTAGGTAATATCTTTTTCTGTATGGAGAGAGTGGAAGTCTCATGATTGGATGCTTGTTCATTACATAAACAGAATGGACTGTAGTTCTCATCACCAACAATTCATATACCTCTTCAATTTACTTGAGAGCTTGGGGTTTCAAACTATGATAAAACAATATTCACATAATTCTTTGTAGGGGGTTTGTCTGCCTTTAGAATATTGTCCCGCATTTGTTTTATTAATTGTATGCACAGACAATTGCATGAATGACAGCCTCACACAGTGCTGTCTGATTTAAAAATTTGTGTTTTATGTTTTTTATGTTGTTTTATTGTCTGCTATTATTCTGCTTTTGTTGATATTTGGTGGCTGCTGCACATATTGAATCCTTTCTCTGTAGTTGGATTTTGAATACAACTTTGCTGTTGGTCCCTTCGGGTACCCTTGTGTTTGAATTCAGGGCTCTTATATTTTAACAGCTCTTTTCATAATCAGATTTAAGTGACAAGAAATTGTTTATTTGCCTCCTGCTTCTCTGTCACTTGTGCATGGATCACTTTGAATAATCAAACTGAGTCTGCATGCATATAGTTTGTACCCCTTTGGACTTTGTCATTGACGTCAAAACTTCTGTTATGTATACAGGGCATGTTATGGAGTCTTAAGATTTGTAATGGAGAGTGGGGCAAAAGGATGCGAGGTATGCATCAGACTTTGATTTCTTGATTTTTTCCCTATTGTTTGCAATTGTGGCTGCCAGCATGTGCCAAACTTTGAAACTCAATCACTTGTCATGTCACAGGTTATAGTGAGTGGAAAGCTCCGGGCACAGCGTGCCAAATCTATGAAATTTAAGGATGGGTACATGATATCCTCTGGCCAACCAGTTAAAGAATATATTGATTCAGCTGTTAGGCATGTTCTTCTTAGACAGGTTAGTTCTTGTTTTGTGTCTGCTGAAGAGTACCATGCCGTACAAATCCAGTGATTGCTGTGTATGCTCATTGCTTGCAACCTCTTGGTCATTGGCTTATTTTCGTTTAAACCTTCTCTGGTAATAGGGTGTGCTTGGTATCAAGGTCAAGATCATGCTCGACTGGGATCCCAAGGGCAAGGTGGGGCCAATGACACCATTGCCTGATCTGGTCACCATCCATCCCCCCAAGGAAGAAGAAGAGTATGTTCCACCAGTGATGACAACCAATATTGAGATTCCAGTAGCCTAAATCCCGAGTCTTGGTGTCTCTCCCTGGTATCCATGGGCAGCAGTAGCTTTTTGTTCCTTATTGTGGGGAGGATGGAGGATATATTAGATCTACTTGTATGAACCAAGAGTTGTTTTTTGATTTGTTTCTATTAGCTTCCCAAGTCTGTCTCGAGATGGTAGTAATCCAGGATTAGTCATGGACTTTTTTTTATTATACTGCCTTGCTATGATTTGACCAATGCCTTTTATCTCAAATTTAATTCAGATTGTTCCTTTTCTTGAAATTTATTTTGAAAGGAAATTCTGCTAGGTAGCAAATCGTGTTCGTGGGTTTCATTATTTTCTTCTTTCTTCATCATCAAGGCATTTTTTCGAGTATTTGCTTTAAAAAGTCTGAAGTGGACTGCACTAGCAGCCGGTTAATATTACGTCTTGATTCTGCCTTGATTGTACGTAACCTCGACTTGGGATGTATTTGATTTTTCATATCCATGCTCAATTTGTGATTGACTCACAATGACAAACGTTCTGTGGTTATCAAATTAACCTATCAAGGTAATCCACCACCACCTCCCTGAGCCCTGTTATGTGTAACGTAACCTCTCGCGGCTGAAATTCTTCCCCCATCTTACCAAAAACCATTTTCCTTCCCAAAAACTCTACAAATACTGTGGAAGCTTAAAGAAGAAAAAGAAGAGAAGCAATCCTATTTTTTTCTTTCTTATTAATATAGATGTTCGGACAGTTTTTGCATACCTGATTAATTTCATAAGCTCTCATATTAAAACTTAAAAAAAAGAGCCAGTTTCTGGGGGTGTTTACACCAATCATCTCCTCTGTATTATATATTCTCCTTCATCAGTTTACAGCTTTCTTTTGTGGAAAATGGTGCGGGTGGGCTACTTGTGTTTTTCAAGGGGAAGATCGGATGTCTTCCACGTGCAGGTCACGTGACACAACTGGGTCAGAAAATGAAAAGGCAGAGGCTAAGCTGGGCCAGAAAGATCAGTGACAAGATGCCCTAAATAATTGTGTCCCTTGGAAGTCCAAAACACTCAAACCAACCACAGGGTTCGCGTATACTAAAATAATCGTGATTGTTCATTAAGTAGTAGCTGGTAGGGAAGTATCAGAAATATTTTTCACCTGCAAGAGCCACATTCAATTAATATCCAAATATTGTACATTATATTTTTCTAGATTATGATGCCCTAAGCGAAAATTTGCCTAAACCAACAGATTGATTTTCTCAAACACCTATTTTAACATTTTTATTCCTACCATGCATGAAATCAAACAAGAACAGAAGCTAGGACACAAGCACCATCCGGCACCTCTTGAACACATTATCATTTGACTGGACAAAAGCTGAAAAGAGAACCCAAAGATAAAAGCTACACAGAGCCCATGGTTCATGATCCTATGGGCACTTGGTCCTGTTCCCGTGGGTGGTCATGTCAGTATAGCATGTCCCACACACTTCTCTGTTCCCTGAGGTCCCTGGAGGCACACACTTGCATCTCACACAGCAGGTGCCACATGCCCTGTTGCACAAATTAGGCCTTGAGTGAAGACTGCATCTCTGCTTGCATAACCCTCCACAATCTGAAGATCAATGGAGAAACAAATGTCACAGAAATGAAACTGGAAAAAAAAGGGTAATCAAATCTATCGCTGTGTGAATCAGGCTGGAATGGGAAAAAAGAACAAAAACAAAATAAGGCACACATCACACCCTTTGGCTTCTTCCTTGCACGTACCTATGTCTTGCATGAGCCTCCTGTTTCCACCTCTCACAGCAAGCTGTAGAAACAAACCATGAGCAGCAGCATTAGCTAGAAACGTTTTGCCAGAAATATTGAAACAGACAGTAAAATTGTGAAGCAAGGGCTGAGCCTTGCCTGGACAACTTGGGGATTTTGAGTATCTATCTTGAGATCAGACGAAACCTGTAAGCAATGTGAAAAGGCTGATCATGGTTAGATCATGCATTCATAATCTTTAACAAAATCCATGAGCGGAATAAACCTTGAAAGCAGATCAACCCTGTACCTCAGCAAGGCCGAGAAGCAAAACCATCAAAGCAAGAAGCAAACGTACTGCCATGTCGATCTAGCTGCTGCTGCTACTTTCTTGAAAGTAAGCAAATCTTGAACTGCGCGAAATAAATGATGGCCTTGACACTCAATTTATAGTGGTCTAGCTGACACTTATTGACTACACTAGCCATTCATAGAGTATGTAATTACAGTGTGACCTGGCTTATGCTGTCATCTCCAGGTGTAGATAGGCCAAGTATGACACGTCTTTGGGGCCATCTCCAGGTAGGCTAAGCAATAGGCATGAAGATGAAAATATCTCTTGCCTATTGTTGTGAAAATTACTCTTAACCCGTGATTTTATAAGTTAATACATATTTATGTGTTAAATTAGATTAAAATTTGAAATGAGCAGAATTAGATTTAACTCATGCAAAATCTATAAAATCAATAAAATTTTAATTGTTATATTTATTTATTTATTTAATATTGAATAATTATTTCTAATTTAGATTTGTTTTGGCACATTAAACATTGTTTAGTAATTTATTTTAATTATTAGATTTATATTTATTAATTATTATTTTAGACTTATTAGCTTGCAACTTAAAAAAAATCCATTAATACCCGTTATGATGAGAATAATCAAGTTCATTAGGTTCTTGTGTATTTCTTGTTATTTAGTGATTTATCTTTATTTTTTTTATATTATTTTAGACTTATTAGCTTGCAACTTAAAAAAAATCCATTAATACCCGTTATGATGAAAATAATCAAGTTGATTAGGTTCTTGTATATTTCTTGTTATTTAGTGATTTATCTCTATTTTTTTTTATTTTAAAATATAATTGATTCTTGTTTATATATTTAGATAATTGAATGATTAAAATATTATTAATTCATTTTATTAGATTTTAATATAATTTGATTTATTTTCCGAATTATTATAATTTGATTTTACTTTTATATTATTATTATTTTGTCTCAAAAAAGCAATTTATGACAACCTTCTTCGGTCTCAAGTCACGACAAACAATGCATGAGATTATTTTGCACCCATTTTTTTAATTTTAAATGAAAAATAATATATATATATATATATCTATATCTATATATATATATATATATGTTTTTTTTTTCTTTCAAAAACACTTTTTTAAAACCAGTGCCATTCACTCGAAGCTGACTCAGCTAGCTATGGGTGGACGTGTTGTCTCACTTTAGAGAAAGTTCCGTACAAATCATGTAGGATATTTGAGTGGTTCGCTTATCAACTCTGGATTAACGATGATCAGTGATCCAGCTGGACTTGTTATGGATACCAGCTGGACTTGATTTTTTGCAGGTGTGGTTCGGGATAGAGGCTAAAAAAGTGGCTCCTTTTCATTTTTTAATTTAAATATTAAAAACACAAAATATTTAATTAATCCAATTAATGTCAGTCCCATTGAATTTAATATTATATTTTGAATTTATTTATATAATAAAAAATCAAACAAATACTATTTTTTTTTTTAAAATCAATAAAAAATTAGTATTAAAAACTGAAATAATAATAATAATAAAATTTTTTTTCAAGAATCAATATATTTAAAAACATGCCTCATATATAGTGATAAAAAAACTAAATTTTCGTTTCAATTTAAAATTTTGACCTTCAAAGTTTTATTTTTTTAATAAATAAAATTAAGTTTTATTTTATTAAATCAAGCATTTTGACATTTTGAATATCTCACATAAATTTAGGTTTATATATAATTATAATTATATACTCTTCTTTTGAATTCAAAAGAGATTAAAAAGCAAAACAAAGAGAAATGGGCCACGGATAAAGAACATAGGCAAAGGTCAACAATGTAAATTGAAACTAGCTCACTTAATTAGGGCAAGTCCAACAGGGACATGCATCTTTGCATTCAAAGTTATATTTTTAAATATATGGCTGTTTTTGTTATTTTTTGGTCTCCAACGGGAGAGCCAAAGGAGAAGCCATTTTAGCTATTATCAATTTCCAGAGCTATTTCTACATCAATGGTCCCGAGAGCTAAAATGCAATATTACCGTTAATTCAAAAACCATTAAAAACACAACACAGACACAGCGTATACAGACACAACATACACAGACACAACATACACAGACGAATTGAATCAACATACTAAAAAAAACACAGCAAATAAGGGGATCAAATTCATCAAGCCCACTGCATTTTCGTGTTCCTGTCAACTGCAAATTTGCTGCCCATTTCATAATCGGTTTGTTTTCTAAACTTAATCTAATTTTTCCTGTCAATTGAACCCATGTAATAGATAGGTGAGGAAGAAAATAAGAGCAGAAGCTTTCGAACCCAAAAACATGAAACAGAAGTATTATCAACAGCGGGAGAGAGAGAGAGAGAGAGAGAGAGAGAGAGAGAGAACTTGTACACTGATTTTGGCATTTTTTGAGTGAGAGCATAGTTAGATGGGGCTTTGCACCGTTAGAGGAGAGTGAGATCGTCGGCGTGAGAGGAGTGAGGTCGTCGGTTGTCTGCGTGCGAGGAGAGTGAGAGCATAGTTAGATGGGGCTTTGCACAGTGAGAGGAGAGTGAGATCGTCGACGTGGGAGGAGTGAGGTCGTCGGCGTGAGGGTGAGAGTGAGAGCAGAGGTGAGAGTGCGGGAAGACAATGAGAGTGAGAGCAGAGGGTGAGAGTGAGCGGCGTGAGTGAAAAATAAAAAATGAGTAGGGTTTCCGGTTTGGGGGGGTAATTTTATTTAGAAAAAAAAATTAAAGGGTAATTAATTATAATATTTAGAAAAAAAAATTAAAGGGTAATTAATAATAATATTTAGCATAAAAAATAGGGTAATTAATAATAATATTTATCATAAAATAATAATTATATGAAATTAGTAAATTATGAATTTCTTGATCAGTTAGCTTAATTACATGTTTTAAATTTATTATTAGATTTATAAGGTGTTTAAATTTTGTGTTTATACCTGCTGTGTATTTATTCGTAAATAGATATTTTTTATAAGTTTATTAATACTGTAATAGAATATGTATTAGATAGAATTCACACGTGGCAATCACACAATTTATTTTTTATATAGATGGACTCAAATTTGCCAAACTCATTCACCGAATTTCGTACAAGTGAGTCTGAACAGTTCGTTTCGCAACAAAATGATCCCAATCAACTTTGTTATGACTCCATAGACTCCAATTTAATTGTTCGTACAACTAAAAAAAGCACAAAGAAGTAAAAACTTCTCACCAGAGGAAGATTGTTTACTTGTATCTGCATGGTTAAATACTAGTAAAGATCCTATCACAGGAGTTGATCAACAAATAAGTCAATTTTGGGCTCGAGTACATGCATACTTTGTCAAGAATGGAGGAAACTTATATAATCGTTCTCAAATAAGCATCTTAAATAAATGGCAAGAAATAAATAGAGAAGTTGGAAAATTTGTTGGTTTTGTTACTCAAATTGAAAACCGTCAACAAAGTGGAACGACTGAAGAATCAAGGGTAATGTTTTTTTTAATCATTTTCATATTAAATTATTTGTTTAACATATTTATCATATAACATATTTTTATTTATTGAATTTGATTTACTAGATTAATGATGCTCGGCAAATGCATGCTTCAGTCGTTGGCAAACGATTTCAACTGGAACATTGTTGGGTTATCTTAAAAAAAGAACCCAAGTGGCAATTTGAACGTGCAAATCTTCATCAGAAGTCAAACAAGAAATAAAAAAATCATGGAAATGCAAGTCCAGCTTCTTCAACTCCATCAACCGCTGATTTTGTTAGTTTAGGAGAAGACAGTAACGCATTTGTTTACCAAAATAGACCAATTGGTTAGAAAGCTGCAAAGGAACGACATAAGCGCAGACAAGGAAAAGAGAAAGTTGGGGAGACAAGTGTATCAACTATCTTACAACAATTGAAGGATAACTTTAATGAAATTGAGGTAGAAAAAAAACACGACAGAAAAATTATGTTAGAGCAGCAAGCTTTATTGATTAAACAAAAGTAAGAGAAACAAGAGATGAAGATTATGAAGATGGATACTTCTACAATGGATCCAATTTCTGTAGCTTATTTTGAAGATAAAAAGATGGAAATTATGACAAAAAGAAGTATTAATTTTTAATTAATTTGATTGAATTATCTGTAATGGAATTTATGTTAATTAATTATGTAAGAACTTATTGATTATGTTTTAATGTATTAAATTTATTTTTAACTTTTCCAACACTCAAAAATTCAAATTTCAAATATTCTAGATCTTTTAATTATAATTAATTTTTTTTAAATATAAATATAAATATATATAATATTTTTATTGTTGGCGGGTTTCTCAAAAATAATTATTTAATTATATAACTTATTTTTATTAATTGTATAATTAAACTATATACATTTATTAATTGTATAATTAAACTATATACAAAATCCTTAAACTTTGTTTAAAATAAGATTAAAAAAAATGGCTCTCCAAAATGACTCTTTACCATTGGACTGCATATCACCTCAAAAGCTATTTGCACATTATTCAAAGATCCATTTTTATGATTTGGCTCTTGCCATTGGACTTGCCCTTATAAACTAAAAAAATGTTTTTTATTGTATTATAATAGTGTTTTGAGATTTTATTTTTCATTTTTTTAACTCAATGATTTTTTAAATATTATATTTATTTTTTTATTATGTTATTTTACTTTGATGATATAGATCACGAGTCTGACAGGTTAACTTGACTGCTTATTTTTTTTTAATATTCAAAACTATAACTTCTATTGAAGTCATTATGCGTATACTCATATATTACTATTCATTATAATAATATAATTACTATTTTATTTCCACATCATTTAATATTTTAAATTGGCTTTGGGGACGCGGTGGTCTTTTCACTATGATTTAACATCTTTTATAAATTATGAGGTTAAGATAATAATTTTAAACAATACATTTTGTTTTTGTATTTTTGGGAGGTTTGATTGTATGCGTATAAAACATATTTTTTTTAATTAGTATTGTTCATCTTCTTATTTTTTTTATCATCTATAGAAAATGAAATAAAAATAAGTATAAGACAAATAACAAAACACACACTTTCTATTTTTAGTATATTTGGCTTGCACTACTACAATTACAACAATTACATGTGTTTACAAAATAAAAACTCAAATTATAACAAAACATTAAATACACATGAAACATTTAAAAATTAAAAAAATGACCTTTGGAAGCAACATTATCTAAAATTATAAAAAAAACATTCGAGAACAAAACCGAAATAGTAGTGGCAAGACAGTGGTGGCATGCTGGTCTCACACACCACCTCTATTAGTGGTTAAAACCAAAGACTTGGGGGGATTAGGGACAATTTATTTATATTGGCGAAGAAACCAATCTATCTACCTACAAAAACAATAATGCAAAAAAAAATAAAAATATTTTGGTCCCCTCTCTCTTCCCTTCACATTTGTATTTTTTTTTCTCTTGGTTTTGTTTCTTTTATTTTTTAAATTGTTGTTGATGTTAAGGAGAGGAAGAGGTTGTAAACCGTTGGAAGTACTGTTGGCATGAGCGGTATAAAATCCCATTTATTGCTAATTGATCATGATTTTCACTTTCCATCTATAGCCCATAGATTGAGTGTGAATTAATTGTAATTGATCAGGTATAATTGTGATTATAAGAAAATCAAGCATATACCATAAATAACACTCAAATGTATCTATAAATCTATAAATTCTTTTTTGGAATAAACCATCAAAAAATAAGAAAGATTTTCAACAACACACCTTTCTTTGGTTTGACATGGTATCACAACACAAACTCTTAAATTTCTTCCGTTCATCCTAGATGAACTGTTGCTTCCATAGTTGGCACACTATCACCAAACCAATTGCATCGCTAAATACCACAATGACAGAAGAACTCACGACGAAGGTGGCTAATGTTGCTAATCCACAAATCAACATTGATCTAGATGGGACAAACTATGCCATATGGTCTTAATATGGTAGAGATGTTCATATATGTCAAAGACAGACTTGGGTATATAAATGGTGTTATACCAGAACCCTTGACAACATACCTAACATACCAAAAGTGGCGCACCAAAAATAAAATGGTTAAATGGTGGCTAATTAACTCAATGAACCCATCATTGATTAGCAACTTCATCCATTTCTCCATTGCCAAAGACATATGGGACGCCATTGCCACCACATATTATGACAACATTGATGCCTATGTACAATGGGAAGACACTTAATAGTCTATCATGCATCCTCGACTAGAGATGAAATCAGTTGCTGCCATGGTTTTCAAGGGTGTAAAGATGGGTTACCAACAATAAACCTCATCCTTTTAGTTAAAAAAAATTGTCAAATGGTGAGAAATTCCCAAATCAAAGCAAAGGTCAAATTGAAGGAGGAAGTAACTTTTGAGGGAATCTTAAACATACTCGTGATCATACTTCAAGATCCACGGGTATCTTGACTAGTAGAATGAATTACATGGATGAAATAGCCATGAAACCAAAACTGGTCTAGGATGAACTATTGTGGTAAAATCCACAACAAAATTAACCCTCATTCCACCATCTGCACCAACAACTGAATATGATTCAGGTAATGAGGGGCATGCATTTATAAGTTTTACCAAAGGTAAGGATAATGAGTGGTTAATTGTTTCGGGAGCTACCAATCATATGATGTATGACATAACAGATTTTATTCAAATTACAAGATCTTGACGAATTAATATAACTAATGCCAATGAGGTTCCCTATCCTATTATAGGAGTCGATACATTGACTCTTTCCTTACCACACACTCTACTAGTTCTATCTATCTCAAATAAATTAATGCTTGTTGGTTAGGCTACTATTGAATTAAATTGTGTAGCTCTAATGTATTCAACATTTTATATTTTTTAGGATATTCTCACGAAGGAGATAATGGATTGTGGTACTAAAAGAGATGGGTTATACTACATGGAAGATTTTTGTCCTGGTCAAGCTTATATGATACTATCCATCCATAATAATACAACACATAAAATCTGGTTATGGTGCCAACGATTAGATCATCCATCTTTCTTTTACATGAAATATTTACTCTCAGATTTAATTTCAAATATGTGCCCAATAGATTTCAAATATAATACTTGCATCTTAGCAAAAAGCCATCGGGTTCCATTTTATATAAGTATGAATAAAAGTCTTGAGACTTTCTCCTTGATTCACTTTGATGTGTGGCTATCTCCTACAACTAGTTGTGATATAACCCGATGGTTTGTTACATTCATAGATGATTGTTCTCGAATGATGTGGTCATACATGCTTAAAAATAAAGAGGAGGTATTTGATATATTTTGTGCATTTTATGCAATGATCCAAACTAAGTTTTCTAGAAAAATTCAAACACTATGATCAGACAATGGAGGAGAATATATCAATAATAAATTCAAATCATACTTCACTCACTAATTAATTCATCAAACTTCTTGCTCATAAACTCCTCAACAAAATAACATTGCTGAACAGAAGAATAGACACATCCATGAAACTACCCATGCACTCCTAATGAGAGCAAATGAACCTTGATGATATTGGGATCATGCCGTCAAAACTGCAGTGCATGTCCTCAATCGCATGTCTTCAAAGGTACTTGAGTTTAAAACACCATTACAAGTCTTATCTATTTTTGTTCATCTACCTACTATTTTGATGATTTCTCCATGGGTCTTTGGGTGTGTTGCCTTTGTGCGTCTACATAAGAATCAACAGACAAAACTCTATCCGTGTGTTATTTGGTGTATTTTTGTGGGATATGCTACATATACGAAAGGCTATAAGTGTTATCATCTAACAACCAAACAAATGTATACTGCATTGGATGTCACATTCTTTAAAGATGAGCCATTTTCCCCTTTCGCATCTGATCTGACTCTTTAGGGGGAGAACTCAGGTGTAAAGTCAAATTGGACTAAAGTTCTTCTACAGATTGAGACCGAATATATTGAAGTTGAAATACATGATAGGGATGGTCCTATAACCTCACAGACTGCTGAAACTAAAGATGTTGTGGTCACTTCTAAAACTGTTGCTGAAACTGAGGATGCTTTGGTCCAGAATAGTGCAGATGCCGAAAAATTTGAAGAAATATAGGCACATGAAGTAGAGCACCCATATAAAGTAAAGCCCCTTGTCTCTTAAACACCATCAGACCTGACTCTTGAGAATATTAATAAGGTATGATTCCTTACTACTAAAATGGCTAATGCTAATAGTTTACCCACATCTAGTGGGTATACTCTTCTTTTTAGAAAAAATTGGGGGAAAAAATCACTAAATCAATACTTACCTAAATACGATAAGAAGACTTCAAAACACTCTATTGCAAACTATGTCTCCACTCATAAGCTATCAGAACCCCTTAAGTCCTTTGTGAACAAAGTCTCATAACAACATATAAATCCAAGGTGGTATCATGTAATAACATAAGAGATAGAGGCCCTTCAAAAGAATGAAACTTGGTCATTAGCTCCTTTACTAGAAGGAAAAAAACCAGTTGGTGTAAGTTGATTTTTTTTTCCCATTAAATACAAGGTCGACAGATCAAATGAACGCCACAAAACATGACTCGTAGAAAAGGGATATACTCAAACTTATGGCATAGAGCATTTTGAAACATTCTCACCTGTAATAAAGTAAAATACAGTGCGAGTCTTGTTGTCTTTATTGTGAAACTAGATTGGCCTCTATACCAATATGAGGTGAAAAACACATTCCTCCATGGGAAAATTGAAGAAGAAATGTATATGGATATCACTCCAAGGTACACCTTTTCACCTCAATAAAAGGTGGTATTCAAACTTCAGCGAGCTTTGTATGAGTTGAAACAATCACCTCGTGCATGGTTATGAAGGTTTAGCACTATTATGAAAAACCATGGTTTTAATAAAGCAATGTTGATCACGATCTTTCTAAAACACCGATTCAGGAAGGTAACCATCTTGATTATTTATATGGATGATATGATTATCACAAGAGATGACACAAAAGAAATTACCAGAATCCAAACACAATTAGCAGTTGAGTTTGATATGAAAAATCTTGTTGGCCTAAAATATTTTTTTAGGTATTGAAGTTGTAAGATCCAAAAAGGATATTTTTCTTTCCCAAAGAAAATATATCTTAGACTTGCTAGCTGAAGTAGGCTTGCTGGAATGCAAACCAACGAACACCCCTATCATTCAGAACCACAAGCTTAGTCATGATCAACGACCAACTAATAAGGAGAGATATCAGCGACTTGTGGGGAAGCTTATCTTTCTATCTCACACACGCCCAGACATCGCATACATAACCAATAAGGTGAGTCAATTAATGATCTCTCTAAGCATTGAACATATGGAGACGGTAATTCAGTTTCTCAGATACTTGAAATCATCACCTGGAAAGGACTTATGTTATCAAAAAATAGCTATTTGAATATTGAGGGATACACTAATGTAGATTGGGCAAGAGATATATTATATAAAAAATCTACCTTGGGGTACTTCACTTTTATAGGAGGAAATCTCATCACATAGAGGAGTAAGAAACCAAAGGTAATAACTCTATCTAGTGCAGAAGTAGAATTAGAGGAATGGCTAGAGGATTAAGTGAACTATTGTGGTTAAAAAGATTACTCACGAAAATTGAATTCAACCCAAAGACTGATGGATTTGTTTTGTGACATCAAATCTGCAATTGCTATCGCCCACAATATCTTACAGCATGATTGTGCAAAGCACATCGAAATGGATTGACACTTTATCAAACACAACATTGAAACCAAGATTATAAAATTCCAATTTGTGAAATCAAAAGATTAGCTCGCTGATATTCTTATAAAGGTCATATCAAGCAGGATATTTTATAGCTCACTTGACAAGTTGGGCATGAAAAATATATTTGCACCAACTTGAGGGAGAGTATTGGCATGAGCTATGTAAAATCCCATTTGTTGTTATTTGATCATGATCTTCTCCTTCAATCTGTAGCCCATAGATTGAGTATGAATTAATTGTAATTGATTGGGTATAATTGTGATTAGAAGAAAATCAAGCATATACCATATATAACACTCAAATGTATCCATAAATATGTACATTCTCTTTTGGAAAGAATCATCAAAAAATAATAAAGATTTTCAACAACACACCTCTCTGGTTTGATAAGTGGTTCGATTAATAAGGTTGCTGTTATGGATTTTTGGGCTTTGAGTGGTGGGAGGAGTAGGTGAAGTTGTAGCTAAGATGTATGGGAATGACAGGTTAGTGGCGGGTTGTATGATGATCTTAGCTGAGGACTGGGAGAGGGAGGTTGAGGCAATGTTGAAAGATGGGATCAAAGTGGTGGTCGATGGCTTAGAAAAGAGTGTGGTTTGTGTGGGGTGAGGTTTTCAAGTGACTAAGGTGAAAAAAAGGAGCAGGGGTTCATATCGGCACCCTACATTGGATCAAAATCAACCGACATTACCCAAAGACATCAGATCCAATTTAGGGTGCGGATGCATTTCACTTGTCTGTTCCATAGGTATGAGAAGTCGTTCCCTAGATGTATGTCGCAACGAACCAAAGTCACATTCAAATAAAAGGCAAGTTTCATGCCTGAAGTCTTGGTTCAAATCCGTGATAGTTTTATCCCTTCCCTCAAGCACTACACCAATAATTGACAAGCCTATTAATAAAAGTATCTTCATTCACTCATAAGGAATGCTTATATTATCATAACTGTGATTGTAGGTTTTATATCTTATTTGTTATGATGATTTTTCTCATTTCACTTTTCTCTTCCCATTGAAATACAAGTCTGATGTCTTTGTTTGTTTTCTTAAATTCAAATGCTCAGTTGAAAATCTTGTCTAAAAAAATTAAGCAATTACAAATTGATGGGGTGGAGAATTCATTTCTTCTCAATTTAAAATATTTATTGAAAATAATGGCATTTTTCAAATAATTTCTTGTCTAAACATATCTAAACAAAATGGTATATTGAATGCAAGCATCGACATGTGGTTGAATCTGGCTTAGCCTTTCTTGCTCATTCATATTTGCCTAAAAATACTGGGTTGATGCTTTCCTTACCACCATCTATCTCATTAACAGATTACCCACTTCATTAATAAATAGCAATACTCCATATACCAAGTTGTTTAATGCAGAACCTAATTATTCCATTTTTAGAGTCTTTGGTTGTGTTTGCTATCCATTACTGCATCCTTATAATGATAATAAATTATCCTTTCATAGTAAACAATGTCTTTTCTTGCGTTATTATTCTAATTCCAAAAGACATTGATGTCTCAATCCTTTAACCAATCAAGTTTATATTTCGTGACATGTAACATTTGATAAGCGGGTGTTTCCAACTAAAGATATACATCCAGCTACTACCTCGCAATAGGACTCTCCCTCTATTTTTCCTCACAAAGACTTGGCTAGTAAGTTCTTATCTATTCCACCAACTTCAAACTTATTTGCTCCTCTTTGTCCTATTATTCACACTTCTACAGATAGTAACTCTTAAGACCCATCATCTTCTTTGAGTTTTCTTCTTTAATCAACTCTACCATGACACCTACAATTTTAGAATCCCCGAATCATATGCATGAATTGTTGGCACCAATAGAACCTGTACACTCTCATTCCCAAGACAATTATGTTTCTGCACCACTGTCCAGTTCTTATATGTCTCATTGGATAATTACTCGCAACACCACTGGCTCTATTAAACCTAAACAATTAACTGACTTTCACCTCTATCACTCTACTAAACATCCACTCAAAGCACTTCACACCATCCTCCTACCTCCTAAGCAGACAACCTTTTCACAAGCCTCAAAAAATATAAATTGGCAAGATGTCATGACTGCTAAATAAAATATTTTAATATCCAATGGAACTTGGACTTTATATCCCCAACCTTCTCACAAACATGTAATTCAAAACAAACGAGTCTACAAAATCAAACAAAAATCAGATGGCACTATTAATCGCTATACGGCGAGACTTGTTGCCCAAGGATTTGAGCAACAAGATGAAATTGATTACATTGAGATTTTTAGTCCAGTTACTTCTTGAGCTTGGTTTCAACGCCTCTCCCAGGTGCTTCTTGATCTTGGTTTTATGGGATCCATTATTGATACATCACTATTTGTCTCTTCCTTTAGGAGGCAATTCATATTTATGTCGTGATTTACGTTGGTGATATTATTGTTACAAGCAATATGCCCATTGCTATTTATGATCTCACCACCAAGCTCTAGCAAGAATTTTCAATGAAGGATTTAGGACCACTTTCCTATTTTCTAGGCATTCAAGTTCACCACAATAGAGAAGGCCTTCATCTGCATCAATTTAAGTATATTGTTGACTTATAAATCGTGCAAATATGACAAACGCTAAACCATACTAGTCTTCATGTATTTCCCGCACAAAGATGTCATACCAATGTAGACTTTGAAATAGGAAAACTATATAGAAATGTTCAAATACATTAAGCTATTTATCTTAATTTGGATGTTCAAACAAACAATTGACCAATTTTTGTTTATAATCATTTTTTTATTGGGAGATAAAAACGACTTGGTAGCGATAGAGAAGAAGCTTGAATTACTTTTGCAATACAATAGGACACAAAATAATTTTTTTATGTCCACCTGTAACATGTTAAAGGAGAAGAAATAATATATGCATGAAAAATGATTAAAATTAAATGCAATAGCACACACTTAATTTCAAGCAGCCATTAGAATCCAAAACATATTCATGATAAAAAAAATTGATGCATAACACTAATAGAGGCACAGAAGTGACAGAAAATAGATTAGAACCCATATTCACACAGAGATCACCAGACTCAAGCAATTTCCAGTGTCACCATAGAACTTTGTTTTCATGGGTGACAATACATAGCCCTACCTACCCTCAATACAAATAAGCTTGAGAGAAAAAACAAAACATAGCAAGAAGTCAATTAGTTTTTTAAAAAATACAGCCAAGAATTTCTAGAGCCTCTTGTTTAGTTTTCTTTGAAAAAATGTTGACTACTTGGCAAAGACTAAAAAGCAACACAACTGTTGAAGGAGGAGCAACAAATTGCACAATGGCCACATCACAGTGGAAACCAAATGAACTATCAGCTACCTGCTGTTATGATTCCTAAGAAAGTCTATTAGCTAATCAAATGAACTATCAGCCTTTGTTAGCTAATCATTTTTCATGCATATATTATTTTTTTCTAACACAACCAAATTATTAATCCACACATGTGTATATCCATATTTGTCTTCAATAAATCACATTAAGCATAAAACAATTTTTTTTTGTTCCCCTGTAAGTTCTCTTCGCCTTAACCAATTCTTGATTTCTTTTCACATTGTTTTCACATACGTATATCCATATCCATCTTCAAAATCATAAAAAAGCTAACGGGTAACCATAGATTTTCAACCGTGGTCCGTGATTGATAATCTCTCTTGATACGTTTTCATCAGTTTAATCACAAGAAAAAAAAACTTGGTAGCTAGACATGCTTTCCATTTTTGACATTATTGAGCAACAAAACAAAAATCAAGCAACATCACCTCAAAAAATCAAGTTGCACTAACCTTTAATGGAGATGACGGCAACGGCTGCAAAGACAGAAGATCACCTCTGACTAATTGAAGTCCGACAACTCTTAGCCTCTTACTGGAAAAGACGATTCAAGCGATGAGAGGAGAGGATGATTTGAGGAAGACTGAAGAGAAGAATGAGAAGAACAACTAGGGTCCTGGGTAGGAGATCAGCCGAATTGAGAACTGACGATTTGGGGGATTTTGAATTGAGAAGAGAAGAGAAGATTTTGGGGGTGAGAGCTGATGATTTGGGGGATTTTGTGCTGAGAAGAGAAAAGAAGATTTTGAACTGAAAATGAAAATGAAAGAATTGAAATTTCAGCCTCGAAGCCCGAACAAGTTAAAATCATAAAATCGGACCGATCCGGTCTGATTTTACGATCCGACCTGATTTTAAACGAGTTTGACCGAATCCGAGTTTTCTTCCCGAGTTAATCAGTTTTCATGAGTTTACTCGCAAAATCATATGATTTTACGAGTCAAGTCGTGATTTTGACAACAATGATGTTAATGATTAGGGGGAAAGGGACGAGAGAGAAAATAGAAGAAATAAAAGGGAAGGGATAGGGACAATACAATGCAAGTTATGTGAGTGTAAGAACATCTTCAACGAATAAGCCATTTGAAAAAACAAAATTAAAAAAATATACTTTTAACTTTTGTTTTTATTTTTAACTTCTTAAATGGAATAAGTATTTCTATTATTAAAATAACTCTTCTTGTCTTAGACTGCTATTTCTATATATTTCAACAGAAAAGCCAAAAAGAGCAAGAATACTCGTTGCAATACTATTCAAATTAATTAAAATAGCTCTTGTATTGTTTTCTTCTTCCGTGCAATCATTTTTTTGCCAAATCTAGACTCAGCTCTCCTAGAGAATCAATCAACACGGTGGCAGGTCCAACATGTTCATGGGCTTCTTGACCAGTGAGCACAAAGATGCCAGCTCCAACGACTGAACCAGATCCAAACCAGGTAAGGTCCCACAAAGTGAGGCAACGTTTCACTTCATTCTCACTTTGTTTCCGAAACTCTCCAATCTCACTGACATCATTTGACCGGCTGATGAGACGGTCCTTGAACCAGAAACTTGTTTGTGGCAACGTGGAACGGTAGTTTCCCCAGCTTTAGAAGGACTCTTCTGGTAAGAAATCTTGTTTTCTAAACCTTCAATAACTTTTGTGTTGAATCTCATTACTCATTTCTCTAATGAAACCCATTATTATATTCTCATATGTTCAGTGGCACTTTGTGGGGTAAACCGCAGTTGATATGAAGTTCTAGCCTTTAGGTAGACTGTCATCCAATAGTTATTCAAGTGAGCTTGTTGTTTATAGATTGGACCCTCAATTATTGGTCATGGAATCCAAAGATCGTGAGATCCCTGTAAGGGAGCTGACTTGGAGAAGATGCAAACAAAATGGAAGCTTCATCGCCTATTTCGCTTCATCGCCAAGTTTGGGGCTGAAGATATTGTGGATTGGTGGGTCAGTGATGAAAAGGAAATGAGAAGTGAGAGGAAGTGAAAGTAATAATCTCTTTACAGTTTTCTTTACAGGAACGTTGCCATGTTGATGCTGTTTTGTGTTGATTTTTGTATGTTAAATGGGAAGTGCAAGGGAAGATATTTTCAAAATTTTAGTTTTTTTTCTTTTATTGATTGGGAAGATGATATGCTTGTTTTATACGTTTTCTATTTATTTATTATTATTATTACTATCATCTTTCTCTATTCAAGCGATCCCATGTTGGCATATTGGGAATCATATTTTCAATCTTCTATGATTCAAAAAGAACAGGAAAGACAGATGCAAAAACTTACAATCAAGGTTTTTAATACCGTTTTGGTGAATGTTTTTTTTTAATTAATACAAAATATTTTGGTTTTGGCACGCTATTTTAAGATTGTATTATTTATATACACACACTTACAATTTGTCCAGCATAATCGCTGGACAAATTGATTTGTCCATGTGGGACAAATAGCTTTACATACATAGCTATTTCATGTTAAATACTTTTCAACGTTTTCATCTTCTGTCAATCAGTTGAGGCATGATTTCAACTTTGCCTTACTCAATTTATCTCATATCGGATAAACAACTGAGAAGACAAAGGATTTTGTGTATAAATATAAACACCTGAATAGGTGTATGACTTAGGTCAGTGACATCCATTGCATTTAAGATGTGAGCTGACTTAAGAGTTAAAAAGTAAAATAATTTTATTTATGTAGCTGCAACGGCATAGACGAAACAATAATGGTATGTTTTGGCTGGTATATGGCTAAAAAATCAGAAAGAGATTGAATTTTAAACCGAGATAAAAACAATGTCATTTTATCTCGTTTTTTTTTACTGGTATAAATTGTTTCAGCTATTTCAGCCGAAACAAAACGAAATAAAATTGACAACTTTGCTTACAACAAGCACACCAAAATTCATACACAAGAGTTAAGCAGCACATAACTAAAATGGAATGAACACATGAATAAAGAAGGAAATGAGATATCCACACTTGCCCCTCTTCGTGTGTTTCTAAGGAATAGAAAATATATAATAAAATGGATAAATTTTATATAGATTAAAACTCAAAATTCCTTAGGTATTGACTCTGGTAGGAAATATTGCAATGAACGTCTTCCCTGTAAAACTTCAAACATCTTGGATCATGTGTGTGCATGTTCGTGCTATGAAAAATGCGATGTATTTGGCTTATTGTGGCTCGGAATCTTAGAGAGCTTTTTATTTTTTATTTTTATTTTAAGGTAATGAAGAATAAAGGTGAGGGTCAACTCTTGTAATATTTCCTGTCCCAGCTAGAGATCAAAAACATGAAAAGCAAGCCCTTCATCCTTCAGCCATGCTTTTAAAAGGTCATCGATGGCAACACTATTCCATCCTTGTGATACCTTTTAAGATTAATTTCTTGAATACCGAGTCTATATGTCTTGACTCGTCTCTTCCTTTCATGTGATGAAACCTTTTTTCTTAAACAAATAATGGTTTGCATGAGCTAGCACCATTTGGCTCCTCGATATCTCCTCATCGTCGATGTACACTAAGATTTGCATGAATGAGATATTCTCGCTTTATCTATTAACATCTTAATATAACAACAATATTACTAATTGGAAATTTTATTAAAGTGAGGCAAGAAAAGCAAAATGGGCTACACATTACAAACATACGGCAATAAAGAGATCATGACTTTACTGAGAGGGATATCAAGAGTTTAGAAGATTTGGATCATCCCAATAACTCAATTTGTCATAAGTATTTTGTGTTGATTCCTAATTTCAAGCATAATATTTCGTTACTTTATCAAAGTTGATAGAAATTTCAACAATTATTCCCCGCTCATATTGATTTGGATTGATGGTCCCCCCAAGAATGCCCTTCCCACAACATAAGGCTCTTTGTAATTGGAAGTCCATTTTCTTCACCTAACCATAAAGAATTTTACTCAAAATCAAGTCCCTTTTCTTAAATAGTCAAGGGGAAACATTTTTATCATATGATTCCATTATCTTTTCTTGGTATAACGGTTTGTGACACAATATCACAAGCCTTTCTTCTTTATGAAGTTGAGTTGGACATAATGACTCCTTATCTACTTTACTTCTCATAATTAGGCTTCTATTAAGACTTTTAGGGATGGTGTCTTGACTTTTATAGATGATAAAACTATCTCTATACCATCTACCAAAGAAAATAAGGTTACCTTTATTGATGTTCAAATCATAGTTTGATAAACATATAAAGCAAACAAAAGCATGTTATACTAATCTTTATACATCATAGTCATATTTTGATTTATCCTTTCCAAATTCTTATTGACCACTTGTATTACCCCCATTCATTTTTGGATGGTAGAAATTGAGTTATGATGCTTGATTCTGTATTGGATACACAAATTATTCATCATCTTATTATTCAATTTGGTGGTATTATTAGTAATGATTCTTTTAACAAGCTTATAATGAAAAATAATCTCTCTTTTTTAAGAAAAAACTTAAGGATGACTTGTCTGATCACATTTATGTATGAGGTTACTTCTATTTATATGGTGAAATAACACCAAAATAAAATGGTGCCAACTAGAAGCCTTTGACAAAATGGATCAAATGACGCCGATACCCTATATAGAAAGGTCATGGGGTTGTTAAGACATGTAATGATGTAGGAGTATAGATTTTATTTGTATAAATTTGACATTTGTGACATTTCCTCATAATTCATGTAGTATTTTTCCATAGTTAACCAATAATATTCCACCATTGCAACCTGTCTAGCAACCATATAGCCTCTAGCATAAGTTGCACAAACTCTTGAATAATTTTTTTTTTGTTTCTTCCATATCAACACATCTATGTAAAACCATATATTTTTCTCTTTCTAGAGAGCATCCTCATTAAAAAAAAAAAGCTTATGGATAAATGCCTGACAATCTTCTTATCATTCTCAATTTTATTTTTAGGAAAAAAATTATATTTTATGCACTTCAAGATATAAAAAAAAAACCACGGTTTTCGACTAGAATCCTTCTCAATACTTAGAAAATAGGTCAAACTATCTTGTATTTCAATTTTAACTGTTTGGATCTCCATTTCTTTATCAATTTTAGACATCACTATAAGTATTGCTAAAACATCCACCATTTGGTTTTCACTTCGAGGTATATAGCTAAAATCAATTGTTTCATAATTTTTTTTTATCAACTGTGTTATGTATTGTTTTTATGGGCTAAACTTGGAAATAACACCAAAATAAAATGATGCCAACTAGAAGCCTTTGACAAAATGGATCGAATGATGCCCATACCCTATATAAAGAAAGGTCATGGGGTTGTTAAGACATTTAATGATGTAGGAGTATAGATTATATTTGTATAAATTTGACATTTGTGACATTTCCTCATATAATTTATGCAATATATTTCCATAGTTAACAAATAATATTCCACCATTGCAATCTGTCTAGCAACCATATAGCCTCTAGCATAAATTGCACAAACTCTTGAATATATATATGTTTTTTTGGTTTCTTCCATATCAACACATCTACATAAAACCATATATTTTTCTCTTTTACAGAGAGCATCCTTATTAAAAAAAAAAAAAAACAAGAAGAAGCTTATGGGTAAACACCTGACAGTCTTCTTATCATTCTTAATTTTATTTTTAGGAAAAAAAATTATTTTTCATGTACTTCAAGATATAAAAAAAAAACCAGGTTTTCCACTAGAATCATTCTCAATACTTAGAAAATAGGTCAAACTATCTTGTATTTCAATTTTAATTGTTTGGATCTCCATTTCTTTATCAATTTTAAACATCACTATAAGTATTGCTAAAACATCCACCATTTGGTTTCACTTCAAGGTATATAGCTAAAATCAATTGTTTCATATTTTTTTTACCAATTGTGTTATGTATTGTTTTTATGGGCTAAACTTGGAATCCCAAGTTTCCCATTATTCTTATTTGGTAAATTACCAAGGTTGAATCTCTATATACCTCTGAATACCTTACAATTAATTTTATGGCCGCTCACATTCCTATACAAAAGCTTTAAATTTTGTAATATTATTGGTGTAATTGAGCAATAATCTAATAGTGTTATGGAAGTGCTTGTTTATTGGTGATATCAATACACCTCCAATACCATGCCTAAAAGCTTTTAAGGCCTCAAACATTATGTCTTTATTAGGAAAATTAAACTTTATATACTCATATTCTAGGATCACTTTATCTATGAGGTAATCTGTAATAGCACTACCTTTGATTGATTTTTGAGACACATAGGCGATATCATATTCATTTAACAATACTTGTCATCTACAAATCTTTCTAGAAAGCGAAGACTTTTCAAAGATATACTTTATGGGGTCCATTTTGGTTATAAGCTAATTTATAGATTTCAAAATGTATTGCCTTAATCAACAGGCTTGTTTTCATATAACCTCCACCACTATCTAGGCATAATGACCATGCCCACCTACATTTCAAGTCCATACCTAATTCTGTAGAGCATGGAACCCTACTTGTATGTGAAGTTTTTCTTGACTTTAGCACTTGTATGAAATTATTTTTTATGAGATAGAATCATGACATCAAGCAAAGGTTCTTTTAGTTTAACAATGTTTGATTCTTTTTTTAGAGTTGTTAATCAAGTATTGAAAATCTCCACCTTATTATTATAGACAAGGGTTCATCTATAATCCTTGAAAGTCAACATTTTAAGATTAAAACAAGAATTTGGAGTTGGAGATTGGTTTGAGTTGAGTCTTCCAGTAATAATGGTAGGCAAAGGGTAAGGCAACAAGAAAACATGTTTTGGTTGCTTGTACAAAAGCAAACTATTAAGAAAGGAATGTCCTAAACATAATGCAATGAACAACAATCTCCATATCCATATCATTTTGTGTTTAGAGCAACCCAAGCTTATAGTAGAATAACAGTGAAAGATAAATGAGCTAACAATCTAATAAAATAGTGGATACATTATTTATTCACAATATATGAATAGATAAAAATAATTAAATAAAACATAAATAATTATTTCTTAGGCCATTGAGCGAATGATACTCTTGTTTAATAAAGTTAAGAGTATTTGAGCTAAAAAATTTTAGAATTTCCATACATAGTATTTGAGCTAAAAAAAATAATTAACCATATTTATGACTATATATATATATATAAAATCTTGACTCTTTTTTTTTTTTTGATGCGAGAAAATCTCATTCCTAGATAGTACATTTTATAGGGTCAGGTGAGTAAGTAAAATCCCATCTGTTTTAGACTTTTACAAGGGGTGCACGTTGTTGACTCGAACTCGAGACTTGCTATACAAATCACAAGCTTTTTATCATCACGTCACAGCTATCGGGAACAAAAATCTCGACTCTTTTAAAGAGAATGGTGAAAAGAAGAAGAAAAACGTGAGTAATATTACCTTGTTATTGAATGAAATAAAGGAAAAATGAAGAGTGTAGCATGTTGTGAGATAAAATTACAGGGCAACTGGAATTTGCAAAAACAGGCATGGTTTCTAGCTGGCATATATAGCGCATTTCACTCTCAAGAGGCAAAAGATGTATCCCATGAAAGGCTTAGAACCATTAAGACATGCAAAACCCTAAAAATAGGAAGGCAAAAATAGTAAACTATAAGCTATACAGAGCAGTAACGAGGAAGGGAAACACACCCGCACAGAAACAAATGAAAAAAAACAGAAATTAAATACTCTTTTATCCGACAAAATTGTATACGTTTCCCTGAATCACCTCCCACCCACCCAAATCATTTCTTCCTCTTCCTTATCATCATTTTTTATTCCTGAAAAAATCAAATCCTTTGCCAGCTGAGAGGAAATTCTGAGAAAGAAAGGAATCCACCTTCCTCTTTCTCTCCACCGAGCATGGCTTTCCCTCTGCATGTTCTTCTGCTCCTCTTCCTTTCCATTCCTTTCTCAGAGTCAGAGTCCAATCTCTCCTTTAAATACTACAAGAAATCATGCCCTGACTTCGAAAAGATTGTTAGTGAAACCATCACCACCAAACAAATGAGCAATCCCGCAACCGCAGCCGGCACTTTACGTCTATTCTTTCATGACTGCATGGTTGAGGGATGCGATGCCTCCGTTCTCATTGCATCAAACTCATTCAACACCGCCGAGCGTGATGCGGACGTCAACCTCTCCCTGTCAGGGGATGGCTACGAGGTGGTGGTTAAGGCAAAGACTACACTTGAGCTGACATGCCCTAACGTCGTCTCCTGCGCGGACATCCTTGCAGTGGCCACACGTGATCTTGTCACCATGGTAGGAGGACCTTTTTACAAAGTCCTACTAGGGAGGAAGGATGGTTTGGTCTCCAAGGCCTCCAGAGTAGAGGGAAATCTCCCCAGGACCAACATGAGTATGAACCAAATGATCAATCTGTTTGCCTCCAAAGGATTCAGTGTTCAAGAAATGGTTGCATTAACAGGTGGTCACACCATTGGATTCTCTCATTGCGTTGAATTCTCCGATAGGCTATATAGTTACAGCAAGAAACAAGCAACTGATCCTGAAATCAACTCTAAGTTCGCGGCCGGATTGAGAAGTATGTGTGCTAATTACACCACAGATAAAACCATGTCGGCCTTCAATGATGTGTTTACACCTGGCAAGTTTGATAATATGTATTTCAAGAACTTGCCTAGGGGACTGGGGCTTTTGGCATCTGATAATGCCCTTGTTAAGGACCCAAGAACTAGGCCTTTTGTGGAGCTTTATGCAACAAACCAGACAGCTTTCTTCCAGGATTTCTCCCGTGCAATGCAGAGGCTTAGCATTCATGAGATCAAGACTGCAAGAAACGGCGAAGTGAGGAACAGGTGCGATCAGTTCAATTCAATCCAGACTTAGTTTCGTTGTGGTCGAATGAGATCCTATTCATTAGATTCCATTTTCTTGCATGCATGATAACTCATTGAACTTGTTGTTTCACATGATCATTGAACTATATGGATTCTATAACATTGTAATTTTAATACGAGAAAGGACAAAATATTATATTAGAAAGAAGATTTACATTACGAAAATATACTTCACTGAGGGCCTATAAATTAATCAGGCATATGATAATTCTAACTTGTAACATTCATCCATCATAAGGAATCAAATTCCATAGTTTTTTCTCTGTTTTTTTGGGGTTGGAGGGGCGAGGAATACTTGATTCGAAAGAAACAAACTCTGCTGCATGGCAGACAGTTACTTCTTTTGAACTTTAAAAGCTCGGTCCTAACTGAAGTTCATCACTAGCTAAGAGTTGGCCGGAGCCCCTGATCAGGCCTGAATTAATAGACACACTTCTCCCGTTCCATCTCTTGGAGAAATATTGATGCTGAAATTTAAAGATTAACTGAAATCATAATACTACCCTAAAAAGAGGCTTATGTGGAACAAGTAGTGATGTTCGTTAGTGATGAGCTGGATGTATGTATGTCCTGAACTCCAAGGCAATGCCAAGCGAAGCCCAATGCTGCCTTACTTCCACCCAAAACAGTGGCATATGCCTTCTTTGACAATCCTTTTATATATATATACTACCCAATGTCCCCGTTACTCGTCATGTCATGGGTAACGCTATATTTTTTAACATAAAAAATATTAATTATATATGTTTTTTTGTTATAATATAAATTTCATCAAAATAATAAATTTATACAGAATTACTAAGAAGTGCAAGTTTTCTATAAAATATATGAATTTTAAATTGATATAAATCTATCTGTTTAGTAGGTTTTAACGAAATAATCATCATAAAATTATTATTATCATTAAAAAAGAAAGAAGATTTGGATATTTGAATTATTAAATTAATTATATTAAGATTAGTTCATTTTATAATTTCATTTAAATCATATTTAAAAATAAAATATAAATTGTGAGAAGACTTGCAATAATCAAATAAAAAAGAAGTAAGTTTTCTACCCATAAAAAGATGAAAACATAAATTGAAAATTCATTCCTACGTTATTGTCATTTTCATTACTATAATAGTTAAAAGTATTATTAACATTACTGCTCAAATAATTAAAATCATTAAATTACCTTAAAAAAATCAAAATATTATAAGAAAAAAACAATAAAAAATAATCACTAAAATTATAATTATTATTATGCAAACAATAAATTCAAAAAAAATTATCTTATCTAAAAAACAGATAAAATAACAGAAAACACACAAAAAAAGAGTAAGGGGAAAAAAGAGCAATATTAATTTTAAAATTATCACCAACATAAATTAAAATTTCAGAATAAAAACTAATAAAAATAAAACCCTGATAAAAAATATCCTCGTACCTCGTCGCGAGCGGCACCCTATTTTTTTAACTCAAAAAATATTAATTGTGGTATTTTTGCTATGATATAAATTTAGTCAAAATAATAAATATGTGCAGAATTCCTGTGAACTACAAGTTTTCTATAAAATACATGAATTTTAAATCGATATAAATTTATCTGTTCAGTAGGTCTTAATGAAATAATCAACATGAAACTATCATCATCATTAAAGAACCAAGAAGATTCATATATTTTATTTATTAAATTCATTGTATTAAGATTAGTTCATTTTATAGTTCAATTTAAATCACATTTAAAAATAAAATATAAATTGTGAAAAGACCTGTAATAATCAAATAACAAATAAGTAGTTAATTTTCTATCAACAAAAAGACCAAAACATAAACTGAAAATCCATCCCTATGTTACTGTCATTTTCATTACTGTAACAATTAAAATTATTATCAATATTACTGCTCAAACAATTAAAATAACTAAATTACCCCAAAAATAAATAAAAAATAAAAAAATTGAACAAAAAAAATAAAAAATAATCACAAAAATTATCATTATTATTGCGCAAACAATAAAATTATGAAATTATCTTATCTGAAAAATAGATAAAATAACAGAAAGCACAAAAAAAAAGTGGAAAAAAGAACAATATTAATTTTTAAATTATTACCAACATAAATTAAAATTTCAAAACTGAATCTAATAAAAACAAAACTTTGACAAAAAATAAAAAAAAAATCTAAAAACATTATGAATAAATACAGACAGAATACAAACATTGTCCAAATATTATATTTTTTAATATTTTTATACCATTTTCATGTGATGATGTTAAAAATAATTTTTTAAACAAAAAATTATTATTTTAATATATTTCTAAACAAAAAATATTTTTACCCTGAAAATATAAAAAAAATCAAAATATTTTAACGAAAAATAATAAGAAAGTAATCATTAAAATTATCATTATTATTTCGGAAACAATAAAATCATAAAATTATTTGATATGAAAAACAGATAAAATAACAGAAAAGATAAAAAAAAGAAAAAATAAGCAATTTTAATTTATAATTATCACCAACATAAATTAAAATTTCAGAATGAAATCTAATAAAAATAAAATCCCGACAAAAAATAAAATAAAAAAATAATCTAAAAATATAAATGAATAAAAACAGATAAAAATCAAACTAAATCAAAACATTGTATTTATTGATGTTTTTATATTATTTTCATGTATTGATATTAAAAATAATTTTCAAAAAATAATTATAATTTTAATATATTTTTTTAAAAATATAATAATAATGGGATTTGTACCTACACCGTTACTACTAAGCTAACGCACCTGAATAGCTCCGTTGCCTAAACTTTTATATTTATAGTAAGTTATGGGAGGTACGCAAGCAAAATAAAATTATGTAGATTGCGGGATTCGAAATCACGCCTTCGCGAATAATCTCCAGCGTCTTAGACCAACTTAGCCACCTGCACATCTCGTTTATAACTAATGATAATATATATTAATAGTGATTGTTACTGTGCGAATTCACAGTAACAATCACTATTAATATATATTATCGTTAGTTATAAACGAGATGTTGATGTAACCGAGTTGGTCCAAGGAGATGCTTTCTTCCAAGAGAGTGTGGGTTTGAATCCCACTCTCAGCATATTTTTATTTTACCACAGTAAAAGAAACTATTAATTTATATTGCCATGAATTACAACCGAAATCTGGAGGTCGCCAAGCTGGTCCAAAGCGCGCGTAAGGATGCCTGTCTTCCGAGAGGGAGCTAGTTCGAATCCTATAAGATGCAAATTTTTCTTGTTTCTTGCATTTATTTTTTGTTTTTTTATTACCTTTTTTTCTTCTAATTATTTTGTTTTCATTTTTTTCCATGGTTTTTTTTTTCTGGTTATATTTTTTTATTCTTTTTTCCCCACTTATATATATATATATATATATATATATATATTTGTTTTTTATAATTGGATTATCTAGGCTAGCTTAAGTGCACTATAACTAATCATCGAATTCAATTTTTTTTTTGTTTTTTTCTGGTTAAGTTTTTTTTTCCATGAAATATTTTTTTTATTTTGCTTTGAAATGTGATCGATTTAAAAAAAATTTGTTTAAAAATATATTCAAATGATAATTATTTTTTAATTATTTTTTACATTAACACATGAAAATAATCTAAAAACAATGTTTATTTTTTGTCTGTATTTATTCATTTATGTTTTTTATTTTTTTATTTATTTTTTGTTGGGGTTTTATTTTTATCAGGTTTTGTTCTGAAATTTTAATTTTTATTGATGACAATTTTAAAATTAATATTTCTCTTTTTTCTCTTTTGTTTTTTTTATGTGTGTTTTCTGTTATTTTATCTATTTTTCAGATCATATAATTTTATTATTTTATTATTTGTGCAATAATAATGATAATTTTAATAATTATTTTGTATTGTTTTTTTTTGGGTTAATTTAATTATTTTAATTATTTGAGCAGTAATGTTGATAATAATTTTAACTATTATAGTAATGAAAATGACAATAATGTAGGGATGTATTTTCAATTTATGTTTTTATCTTTTTATGGATAGAAAATTAACTACTTATTTTTTATTTGATTATTGCAGGTCTTCTTACAATTTATATGTTCTTTTTAAATGTAATTTAAATTGAATTATAAAATGAATTAATCTTAATACAATGAATTCAGTAATTCAAATATCCGAATCTTTTTGTTTTTTTTAATGAAGATGATAATTTTATGTTGGTTATTTCGTTAAAACCTACTAAATAGATAAATTTATATCAATTTAAAATTGATATATTTTATAGAAAACTTTCACTTCACAGTAATGCTGTATATATTTATTATTTTGACTAAGTTTATATTATAATAAAAACACACACTATTAATATTTTTTACATTAAAAAAATATGCGTTAAAAAAACTATGGTGCCACCCGCGACGAGGCGCGGAGGCATTGGCTAGTATATATATATGATGGAAACACCACTTTGATGCAATCTTTTTATGCAACTCAGAAGTGATAATGTCTTTCAAAGCAAGACCAAAGAAAGAAAAAAAAAACCCTACTAACTTTCCATGATAAATGTATACTAGGCATTCCCCCGCTCTTCGTCATGGCTGAAACCATGAGATATTAAGATTCTGAGATAAAAAAAATTTATTGAGAGTATGAGATATTAACATTCTGAGAATTTCTTTCTTTATTATAATATAAATTTGGGGAAAATAATTAATTTGTGCAAAATTTCTATGGAGCCCAGCTTTATAATAAAATATCTGAATTTTAAATCGATATAATTTTATTTATTTAATAGGTTTCAATAAAATCACAAGTATAAAATTATCATCGTCATTAACAAAACAAAAATATTCGGATACTTGAATCATTGAATTCACTATATTATGATTATTTCATTATATAATCTAATTTAAATTAGATATAATAATAAAATATAATTTATAGAAACACCTACGATAACTAAATAACAAAAATAAATAATTGATTTTTTATTTATAAAAAGAAAAAAATCATCATTGAAAATCCATTGCAAAGTTACCATTATTATCATGACTATAACAGCTAAAATTATAATCACCATTACTATCAAAATAATTAGAATCATTAAATTATTCCAAAAAATAAAATAAAAAACAAAACATTTGTACAGAAAAGCAAGCAAGAAATGATAAAACAAGCAATCAATAAAATTATCATTTTTATTGCGCAAACAATAAAATCATAAAATTATCTCAAAAAAAAACTTTAATAAAAGAACACACAAAAACAATATAAAAAAAAAACTAAAATAAATATTTTGAGCATAAAAAAAATTATATGATCAGAAAAACAAATAAAAATAACAGGAAAAAAAAAGAATAAAAAGAAAAATAAACTACCAATATAAATTAAAATTTCAAAACTAAACCGAATAAAAATAAAACCCTAACAAAAAATAAAATGACAAAAAATAAAAACAAAAACTAAAAGCATAAATGAATAAATACAGACAAAAAATAAACATTATCCAAGAAGGACCGAAAAAACCAAAAAACATAATACTACATCAAAAAATTAAAAGAATATGTGTCAAAATAAAAAATAAAATATATAATTAATTCCAATTGAATAACAAAACTATAATAAATCAGAACCTTGGGACCAAAAAACAATGAAGAAATTTTAAAAAACAAAATGCAGTGTAACCAATATAAATTAAAATTGCAGAATTGAATGGAATAAAACTAAAATCCCAACAAAAAAATAAAATAATAAAAATTAAAAACTAAAACTAAAAGTATAGATGCAGAAATATAGACAAAAAAAACCAAAAGAATTAATACCAAATAAAAAAATTAAAAGAATAAGTGCTAAAATGAAAAAAATATATATAATTAATTCCAATTGAAGGACAAAAATACAACAAATCAAAAGCTTAGAACCTAAAAACAATAAAGGGATTTTAAAAACAAAAAAGTAGTGTACTTGTTTTTAAAAGTTAAAAGACCAAAGAATAAAATGAAAAGTAGCATATATGGTCAATTTCAATTGGAGGACAAAAGTAAAACAAATTAAAAATTACAGAACAAAAATATCAAAGGAACGAAAAACAAATATAAAATGAAAATATTAAGGATTGAAATGAAACTCACCATATATAATCAATTTTAATTGAATGGTATAATAGAAAAAAATCAAATTTTTCATTGAAAAAATTAGTACGGAAAATAAAATCAAAAGATCAAGGACGGTAATAAACGAACCAAACATATGAATGACTATAATGTACTTTACGATTGTAGGAGAGAAAAAAGAGGAACACAAAATCATCCACCAGCGATTCCACAATCAATTTAACATGACACGGGCCACATCATGAGGAATAGGACATGGAGGCGCACCGTATGACACGATAATAAGACATTTTCCCCTAGTTACAACACCACATGCGCTGCCTAAAAGGCGCGTTCACATGAAAAATCGATGGCGTGTTCGTACGATGCGTCTATAGTAAATTAAAAAAATAAATAAAAATTATAGAATTACCTAAACACCCCTTAACCCAACAATAACCACGAAAAAATAAGGAGTGAAAGTATCATCATGCCCCGGTACCACTGTACACAAATATGTGAAAAATCTAAAATATCCTCCATCGCCCTACATTTTTTTGTTAGCTCTTAGGGATAAAGAAGTAGTTTTACTGTACAATAAATATTAAAAAACAACAGAACACCCTCGACACCGAGGGTTAATTTTTGGGGGTTATATGGATGAAATAGTAATTTTAGTGATGAAAGCCATAGTAAACGTAAACAATGAAACCTCGACGCGTTTTATATATATCTATAATATTATCATATTTATTGATGTAATTTATTTATATAAGAATAATGTTTCAAAATCCCAAATACTTAGAAATATGATTTTTTTGGTAGTTGAATAATGAGTTTAATCAAGTGTTTTTTGCAAATTTATCCATTTTTCAAAGCTTAGAAAAATGGTAGTTTGATGTAGGAAGTCTAATATCTAGAAAAAAATCTCATTTTGATGGATTCAAAATTCTCAAATGGTAATATCTTTGTAGAAAGAGTGCAATAAACAAGAAAAAAACATTAAATCTCAATAACAAGGTTGTTTGTTTTTGGTATATAATAAATGTTATGTGAAAGAAAATTATGTTATGTATATATGTTAAGAATGAAGAAATTGAAAACCCTTACCTTGGTAGTTTAAGGGGAATTTATCCTTATAGCTAATCAATTAGTTATGCTTAATATTAATTTTATTCATGTAAAATATATTTATTGTTAATAAAGGATTTCACCTTTCACATCCACATCCTCACTTTTTTGTTTTTGTCTATAGGATTTCTAATACAAACAAAGGTAACTTTTAACTAGATTTGAATTTAAAAAAATATATATAATATCTAGTTTTATTTTGGGTTTATTTTAGTTTTTCATGTATTTTTTTTCCTCTTTGTTTCTTTTTGAGTACATGTTTATTTTTTCAATTTTTTTCATAAAATAAATGAACAATTGAAAAAAAATACATGTCTTTTACTTCTACACTCTCTCCAATTATATTTTATATTTTTTTATTCATTATTTATTTCTATAACGTATAATTAATTGAAGAAAAAAAATATAAAAGTATAAACAAAGTATGGTTTATACATGTCTTTTACTTCTACACTCTCTCCAATTATATTTTATATTTTTTTACTCATTATTTATTTCTATAACGTATAATTAATTGAAGGAAAAAAAATATAAAAGTATAAACAAAGTATGGTTTATGTTTAAAATCTTCATGATTGTGGTTATAAATATTTTTCACATGCTTTGCATTATCATGATATATTTTCATTTAATTGAATAAGTTTATCAAATTTATATTTAAAGGTAATAGTTTTTTAATAGAATAAATGTGAATGAAAACATATTGTGATTCAATCTTCTGTATATTAAATATTTGAAAGAAATGTTTTAATCTGTTTAGTTACTTTATTTAAGATAAATGATAAATCTATAGTTATATATTTTCAATTTTGGTTGTTATGGATAAATCTAGTGTTTTTTAAAAAATTGAATTGAAAAATATCTTAACAATTTCCTTCAAAAGTTTAATTGTTTTAAAGTCATGAAAAATTGTTTGGCTATGAGTGACAATTAAATCACATGAACACATGCAAGTATGTATGTATGTATGTTTATATTAAATAAACTTAAAATTAAAAAAATAGTCATTTAGGTCAGCTTAAATGGGTAGAATTATAGTCCAACATTAATACTAACCCTGATCTATCCAATCTTATTCCAGCCCACCATTCTATTTAATTTTTAGGTTTCTATGAGCCACACACATAAGCTTTTCATTTACATATTTTTTTCTATGAACAAATAATTTTTTTATAGAGTAAACATCATTTCTTGTGTTAATGGCATTACTCATCAATGACATGTGTGATATAACCATCATGGCATACACAAAAAACTAACGAGCCACTTGGATAACCAATAATTGTTTCTTATACTAAAAGCATGGATATAAGTGTCAAGCACTCCAATTTCTTAATCAATGCTCCTTGTATATGAAAAAAATTCAATATTGTGTGTATAAATACACCTTGTAATTAGGCAAGAGTCAAATCCTATCTTTTAGGGAGAAAGGCTATAGATTAAAATAAAAAGGCAAAAACTAGAGTTATTGGCCATGAAAAAGTGCTAAAAGTGATCTCATGTCACACATGTTTTAGCCTAGCAAAAGCCAGAGCATTCACAACCAAAACCAAACTATTTCTAGCCAACACCTATAAAAGCTATGTATTTATGCATTCCTTATAATTTCATTTTATTTCTATGCTTATATATATAATCTTATCCGCCTATATAAACATATCAAAGGATCATTCATGTCATTAGGAGATTGGATTTTCAGGAATAACCTAACCTATACCAATAACCCATTAACCTAAGCGGTGCTCATGAAAAGCTTAATTTCCATATAAATATTTTAAGGACTTTATTAATGGAGCCATCTGTGAGAAACTGAATAAAATCTATTTTATTCCATCCTCCCCATCATACTTTTCCATGGATGATAAAACTCTAGCAAAGAACATAGTATTTGATCTCCCAACCACAAAACTTCATCTTTTTTTAGCTCTCAAACAACTCTCCATCAAATAAAAGTGCTACAAAGATATTTTTTATTCATACTAGACTTTTCTATTTCATTAACATGAATTATAACAAACAAATATGTTATACACACTATAGGAATAAATATAACTCCAATTTCATTATAAAAAAACAAAATACATTGACATGCAAAGCATGCATGATACTCCAACATTATAAGGAAGTTGTTCTTACTATAAATAACAAACCTCTATAATTTCTAGCCATATATAAATAACTCATATGCTCCTTATTGAAAAGGCCTAGATACATAATAACATTAGTGATTGTATAATCTTTTAAGAATGAACATCATTCCTATTAGGAAGAAGACTTATTTTGTCATTAAGTATTATACATGTACCTCTCCAAGAAGTTTATCTCTGTAAAGTCCTAGGTAGAGAACTATGAAGTTCTTACATATCCTGGATAACACATTTAAAATGCTAGAAACTTATTAAAGCTTGTGATATAAAAGAGGACACCATATGAAAGGTTTTTCCGACAACATTCATAGATATTTGTAATATCATATTCTTAAACCTAGTTTTATTTTTTTGCCTTTATGATCTATGTGTTAAGCTTATTTCTTATTTTAGTGCTAGTATTGTAGCTAAAAAAGCATTATTGAGATTTTTATCATCAATTATAAGAAGATAAAACACTAAAGCATATCTTTAGAGATTCAACAAAAGAATTATAAACATGAAAAATTTACTCAAACCAATTATCATTGAGGCCTTGATTAATAAAGTCTATAACTACTTATTATAATAGCTTATATATACTCTCCCTAACATAACTCTCCTCCATGTAAAACAAGAAATGAAGATATATATTTGAGTAAAAAAAGCAAGATTCACTGAACACAAATACTTTTTTTTCAAATGAAAGAATTTCCTTAATACCATTATTATTTTATTAGGTATTTTCCATGAGGATAGTAAGGGATCTATTCTTGATCGCTTAAAATTAACCAAGTTTCTTACCACTATACATATTAGGGTGTTTGCTACCATTCAGGATATTATTTTGTACAATATCAAAATCTAATGAAAGAGTGACATAATTCTAGCAAGTTTTATCATTTTAATCATGGTAATGATCATGAATTGAAGAATATCATCCTTAAAAAATATTTTGAAAGATTTATCTCTAAAGAATACCTTCAATAATTTATGAAGAAGAAGATGCAACATGAAAAAACAAGAAAAGTTTTTTCACGATGCACTACTTAACATTATATCTCTATCTTCTGAACTTTTAAATAAAAATAGTGATGATTTCTCTATGTCTCTATGTAACCATTAAAATCTATATGACTTCATTAAAATGTCTAAAATGAGATCTTAATGTCTCTAAATATATCTCCATGAAAAATATCATTTGAAAAATCTTCATTTCCGTATTGAAATCCTCATGACTCCATGAAATATATCCATGACAAGATATATTGAACTTCTACCATCAACACCTTTTTACAAAATATTTTAACATTCCTTTCGTGATCTCAAAGCATTTTTCATTTTTTAAATAATAATATTTTCTTTTGGAAATTAATAAAATATCTTCCCTTGTAATAAAAACTTTTGTACTAACAAACTCTCATATTTAAACTCATATTTTTTTTAAATAATAATATTTTCTATGAATGTTTGCATCCCAAAAACTATAATTTTAGAATGACCCTCGTGCCAAACATGGTCTATCTAATCCTACCCTAGCATACCCTTATATGCATTTGTTCAGGTCCCAAGAGCCACACACATGAAATCCTTAGACATATAATGTTTTCTATATTTCTATGCTGTTGACACTGCTCATCACTAAATTTCCACCAATAGAATGCATGACAAAACAATTATGGTGTAACACAACAATCAACGATACACCATAGTTAACGAATGGTTTTTTCCTATACCAATAAAAAGAACTTGGATAGAACAGGCAAGCATATACATTTCTCAATCAATGACATGTCTTCTTGTCCATGAAAAAAATTCTAAGAGGTGCATGTGTAAATACACTTAGTCATCAGGCAAGAGCAAGATCCCATTTATTAACTAAACTATTATATGGCCCCAGGAGATGTGATGTAATAGCAAAGGGTTTGCAATCTACATAACATGTCTCGAGTTTGAGTCAGGATATACAGTTCTTATAAAAATTTAGAACAATTGGGGTTTTACTTGCTCACTTGAACCCACAAAGTAACTTTTCTAAAAGATAGTGTTTCCTCACATAAAAAATAAATTATACACTCTTTTATCTTGATAAGAAATTAGTTTTTCAATAATAACCCATGTCATCACCTAGTAGCACATGACACAATCATGAGCATTTCAATTTCTATATAATTTTATTTATTTATTTCATCAGATGTCATGTGTGTGGATCAATCAACCATTGCAAATGTGCTCAACACTTCGAGGTTCTTGTGACCAACGTTTTGATACAAAAAATTAAGGATTTTTTTTTTTTATGCTGGTTAACATCAAATGCCCACATTGCTCAGCTAACAGCCGTCACCATAGTTCCTGGTTACTAAAAATAATTTTCTCCCCACCATATACTGTAATCTATGGTGACCGGCTTTCATCTTCAGGAATCATTTCACCTTTTTGTACATAGCAAGGACTTTGATAAAGTCACGTCTCTACCATATAAGCTAAAGAAAAAGGAAAATGAAAACCCATTGAGTTTCAACAAATAAACAGGAAGACGGTGTAGCTTAACCGAGAAAGAAAATTGACGAGCATAAATTTAACCAAGAGAATTATAATACAAAAAAAGAAAATATCAATAATCCAAACTATAAATACAATAATCGCCAAATTAAGAAGAAATATATACTGCGATGATAAATAGTTGTTGATGGAGATTGAGTTATGAAGGAATTAAAGCCTAGATTTTGAATGGAGCCACTGCGCGCATCGTTTCAATTTGCAGTACTCTCGGAGGTAATTAGCTCTCTGATGGCATATATTATTGTTTTGCAAAGCACTAAATTCTCTGTCAAGCACTTAGATTCCTAATACTCGAAGTAAAACATGCATCGATCCCACTTTTTCTTTTCTTTTCTTTTGACTATACAGGCATCATGGCATGCGGAGGTACAGAAGCTGTGAGTGGTTATCTCAATTTACAGGCTTCATTGACTTCAAACTGATCAATACCACACAGATTTTATTGTTTATAATGTTTAAAAGCTATAGATATTGCTTGGTCAAACTAGTATTGCGGCTTGGTGGGTTAAGAAATTGTTGTTCTCATGTTTAAATCTACGGAAAATTATAAGCACATGTATGAATGCATGTACGTATTCCAAATATTTCTCTGTGTTATTTTCGGCTGCTAATTTTATGCAAAGACTTTGTAGCCATCAACAAGCATTTGTCTTTTAATAAATTTTAAGAGATGCAATGTGAACTCAAAACAATTTTGAAGATTTGACTACAACTGTTAATGCACGCGATGGCTGTGGAATTTTTGTTCTAATTATGGAATAATCCCGCCAGCACATACCATTTTCCGAGAGAAAAAGTACAAGGAAATTTCATATCAAAGTCAGAATATTAGAGAAGAGAATGCATGTGCTGAAGAGACAAAATGGAAAATGAAATTCCTCAGACATGGAAAACTGGGGAACGATATGTAAATTTATCAGTACCTGGTTCCTGGATTAACCATGCTCTTCTCCTAATTTTCCAAGTGGGTACTGAAAAACAAAAACAAAAACAAAAAAACATGCATACCCAAGGCTTTATGCAGGCTAGACATGCAAGATTTCTGGACAAGCTATACTCTACTCTTGACATGTGTAACGTTAGCACATCTGTACAGAGAGACAAACAACTCTCTCTCTCTCTCTCTCTCTCACACACACACACACACATATTGAAGGCATAGGCATATGCGTATTATAAGCTCCTATGGATATGGTTATACTGATGAAATACCATAGATGATCCTATGAAGATCAAGTAAGGATGTTGGGAAAGGAGCTATAATGATCGATCATGTATGAAAGAAGCAAACCCTAATTTATTGTGTGTACCATGACATATTAAAATTTTGCCTGTAGGTCATTGAGAATGGAAAGTTTGCACTATGTGCGATTGTTGATGGTTTCAACAAGAAAAGAAAGCCACTTATTGCAAATCATATATCCTTGTGGACAGCAATAAATTCTACCTGTATAGATAGATATCATGAAACAAGCTAGAATCGAAGAAAACAGTTGATGTAATTTTAAGCATTAAAAAAACAAAGCTGGATAGAGATGGGATCAGATTAGTGATTGATTAAGATCTAATTAATCAAAATTACAAACACAAACATAGCCAAAAAGCATCATCATGGTTTCTTCAAAAAATTATAAAATCATAAAAATACCATAAGCAGTACTTAATATATAGAAGTTTGACATATTGAAAGCAAACTAGTTATATATTTAGCCAGTGATGAACATGGAAAAAAGAAACAAAATGAAAACCCTTGTAGAGATTTGCTTGATCTAGCAAATTAAAGATCGGACCGAGACGCTTGATTCCCCGAGTAGATGGTGGATCCTTCGGTGAAAAAGACCCTTCAATATTAATAATAAAGACATATCTAGTTGAAAGGCAACTGGTTTGTTTTTCTCAAAAGTGGGAACCTTTTTTTTTTTTCTTGCTCTCCTTTTCTTCTTCCTCGTCTTCTTCTTCTTCTTCTTTTGCCTTTTCTCGTTTTGGTTTTGGGATATGAAGTTGGTGGTGAGTGATAAAGGAGTCGTGGTGGGATGAGGTAGTGGAGGTGTTGAGGGGGTAATGATGACGGTGGTGAAGAGAGAGTGAGAAGGGCGAGGAGGAGGAGGAGGGCATGATGATTGATGTTGGGCTATGTGGTTGAAAGTTTGAACAAAAATCCAAGGTATTGCGTGCCAATTCCTCAGAGAAATTTAAGAGAGAGATAAAGACTCTCTCTCTCTATATGGAGAGAATTATCACGAAACCCATGGTGCTAGGTAGCTTTTTCATGCCCCAGCTCTCTATTTCTCTAGGAAGAAAAGGACCCTTTATTGTGCTTTTTTTTATTATTATTATTTTTATTACTGGAAACAATTATCAGATGCATATCACATGTTTTGGTCTTGGATACATCTTCCAATCACACAAGATGCAAGCAAGCTGTCTCCTTGACAGTGCAGAAAGAAGAGGCTTGACGCGAGAGTTTTACTAATCAAGAGTTTGGTATAAAGGTAAATGATTGGATTTTAGTCTATGGCATGCAGAAATTGGTGTCACAGATGAAAATTTCTTCTGCTTTATATTATCCTTCGTTAGTTATTTTATTAACTACAGTAAAGGCTGTTTCTGACTGTATATGGAAGACATGAATTACCGATACTAAGCTTTATTGGGTGTAGCCAAAGATAAGAATTTGGCAGGCCCACAGATGTAACTAAGTAAGAAATAAAGAATGTCAGCAGCAGCAGCATATATATATATATATATATATATATATATATATCGACCTCAAGATCGACCGTGAGAGAGATTAAAAACGAAAGAATATACGTGGGAGAGAGAGTTTGTGGTATTTCGAGGGGGAATATGTGGCCTTGTGGGTGCATTTGGCTCCCCTGCAAAAGCACTCTGATAAAAAAATAGGACTGACGACAAAAATGTTTTTTAGCTGTTCCTCAAATTTGTTTCTCCTTCGGTCAAGGAGAAATTTTATGATCTGGTCTTCTAATTCTGGCTTTTGGAAATCTGAATCAAGGATTACAGCAAAGCAAAAGATTCCCAAGGAAGCATATTTTGAATTGTGTCACCACCTCAATATTCTCTAACCGATCTGAAGATCTAGCTAGATACTATTTTCTCTTCTTTTCCATGCCTAGCTAGATACTGATTTTCCCATTCTGCTCCCTTTTATCGCATACATATTAACGTTTCTTTTCTCCTTCAATTATCTTTCGGTGGATTTAGTATTATTAATTAAGATTATTTTTATACCAGAAATCTTATTCTTGGAAAATCTTAATTATTTCATGTTTTTACGAGAAATTCATGTATAATTAAAAGTATTACTTTAATAGTCTTCAAAGAATATGTCATAATGGCAAGGAATTTAAGATGTATGATATGTTTTGAATTCAAGTTAGACATTGTATCTCTTGTAAAAACTTTTCTAAAACTGAGATTTTAAACAGTCGCGTAGACTATAAAATACGTTTTCAATATAACTAAGTTCGTAACCTACGTACATTCCATATACACCGCTTCTGTCTGCCTTACTCCAAGCTTAGGTTTCAACTTTAAAACATTTGGACTTCCGTCACCCTTACTGTCCGTAACCTCGTAACTGATCACTGGTATTTCCAGGCTTAGGTATCAATTTGTAAGGGAAAAAATAACTGGTAAAAAAGGCACCCTCTGCCTGCAAAGATCCTGATCATTATTAAAAAAAAAAAAATCTATTTGATTTAATCCCTTTCTTAATTTATAATACCTCCTCGACCCTCTTTGCTAATAAACTACTTGATCTGGGGTGCGTTAAGGAAATTAAAATCCCCAAGAAGCTAGAATTTGGAGTTTCACCCAAAAAAAAAACAAGGGAAAAGAGAAAACCTTCAGCACCCTTGCTTGCACAAAACTCTCAATAAAAATTGCTCCGGCGAAAAAACCCTAGTTTCTTTCAAAATCATCCCCTAGTTTTTTCCCTTGAGAACTGCTATACCCAGAGAGCATACTAGTAAAGGCTGTGACAAGTATGTATGTATGTATGAAAAGGGAGTACTTGATAAATGTGCTTTGGTAGGGCAAGATATCGCAATGTAAACTCCCTTTGCCCACGCGGCAGGCCGCAGGGCATCACTTCATGAGGTTTGACCCCGATAAAGTCACCCGCATGACCAGCCTTTTTCTCGCTTTCTCCTTTATACACACACAAGTGCAGAAAATTATATGGGAAAACCAAAGTAGCTAGCTAGCTACTTCATTAAAAAGTTGCTCTAAAGAAAGGTAAAATTGTTCCGGAGATTCAATTCCCTTTAGCATCAAACAAGGTCTAAAACCAAAGATCAAAAGTTGACAGTAATTCGTGTCTCCCAAGTCTGTATTGATCATATATATGCTGGCACCATATTCTTCTCGTTCTCTTTTTGGACTTCTTGCCATTTTCTGTGACAATGCTCCATCAGTGTCCTTGATGTTCCACCATAATTGAAACCAACTTTGCCTCACTATAAGAGCTGTCAATATAAGAGTGATGAGATGGGGTACTGCAAGAATCTCAATCTATCATGGAAAATAGAAATTCAGTCCTGTTATTTTGAAGAAACAAAACCTATCTATCCATGGATGCTGATCTGCTGCTAAATTAACATGATGTGGGAGTTGCTGTTTGGGTCCACTTCGCTTTCTCCTTGTGTGATTCCACTCAGGCAGTAGGTGGTGTGTGGCCGCTATGACAAAATAGTGAAAAGTGTGTTTTTATTCCAAGTACTGTTTGGTTCCAAAAATCTGCTTTATCATCATTACAATGAGGAAGGGATGAGTGTTTTGAGTTTTACTACTATAAAATAATCTGACCTCTATAACTAGTGACATTTATGTGCACATGGAGCTAAGTTGGATCCCGTAGTATTATACTGTACAGTACTGCCTTCTACTTTTGTGTTCATCGTGTTCTTGTTTATTTCCTCTCCCATGTCCCTTTGAATAATATGAAATCTTACCTCAAATCTCATATCCCCTAGCTACATAAGTGAATCTCAATCCCATACGTCTGGACAATTTATGTGTATCTCGACTAATTCCACGAGCCTTAAAGTTAATAATTATATAAACCTCTAATTATTATCATATTAGCACCTATATGTCTCGAACCTGAAATTATAGGGAAGCAAACCTCTTAGTCTCAAACTTTTATCACTAGTACATCTACTAAATTATTTTCTTTATCCATATTTGTCAATGGATTATGTGTTCGTATAATAAAAACAATGCCATCTAGTATAGATTTGATGTGTTTTCATTAAAAAGTTGTGAAAGGTGTTCATGGAAATATATGATAATAAATTTTAAGTTAAAAGAGAAGAAAGAGCTATATTTTAGTCACCAAAAATGCTTATATGAAAGTTGAAAATATCGTTAGACAATTCGAGTTGTATGGTAATAAATACTCACGGTTTTTTATATTGTATAGTATACCATTAACTATATTCAAATATGAAAGATTTATAATAATAATTACCTAATCATTATCTATTTGATAAGAATTTGAATAACCATATCTAAGTCATCAAATTTTAAATACCCATTTGGATAACCATTCTTGCCTATACTTGATTGAGTGAATAATTTCAATATTTTTTAGAATCAATAATCTAATATATCTTGTTAATCATATGAAACAAAAACATTATTAACTTATAACCATATAATTAACAGCAATTAAATATGTTCATAAATATAGAAATATTTCTAAAACATATCCATTTATGAAATTATCAAATAAATTGATAAACCATCATTTTAAGAATAAATTTGTGTATTATAATTAACACCACTTATTTCGTAAGTAAGTTAACTATATATATTTATAAGAGAATTTTTATATGTTCCTCTATGTGTAAATTCCATTTTCATGAATTAAAAATAATAAGGATAAGAGAATCCAGACGTGTCAGCAGTGTTCTGCCCACATGTGCCTTTTAGGTGACGCATGTGGTGGACTTAGTCGATTTAAACTATGCTTCCGCCATCTCATAATTTTATTAATAAATAAATGTTACAATTACTTCTACCTAATATATAAGGCTTTTCAACTAAAACGAGTTAGAACTAGGTTGTCAGATCTGTATAATCGGTATATATTAGCTGTGAGGGTCAAAGAACTAGGCATCACCTTGATCACTAGCTTTGGGTAATCGATTCTTCATCCATATTTTTAAATCATATAAATTTCACTTTTCATCCTAAGATCCAAGACTTTCTCATCTCATAACGATATCATTTCTTAATAATTAGTTTATACATACATTAATAAATTTAATCATTTCAATATTTCACATCATACTTAAATAAAATAGTTTTCAGTTAAATAAATGTTCAGTAAGAAATGTGAAAAGTAATTATCTTAAACAAATAAAAATAAAACATCAAGCATATTTGGGTAAACCTTGTAAACCTGATTTAATCTTTAAAACTCATAACTTGTAAAACCCTTTAATCAAGTAGTTTTTTTACCAGCTAATTTTAAAAATTTTCAAAAAAAAAAGTAATCAAAATAAAATATGATAAGAAAAAAATTAATATAAAAAATAATATCAAACAAAATAAATGGTAATTCAAGGATATACTTGGAAAATTCAAGTTATTATATTGTGTGATTTGGTGCCATTAGCAAATCATGATTTTGGCACCAACTCGAGTAGAGAATTGATCTCCAAACAATAAACATTTAAACTAGCAATATAATTATAAAAATAGATAAAAGTAGAGTTAATATTTCTCTTAATACTCTATTAAATAAATATAGCTTTTTTTTTAAAGGATTAAACTAAGTCTTGCATGACAAATAGCAATGAAGTATGTATTTTAGTTTTTTTGTAAAAGTTGATTCTCCTTTTTTAATTTTTATATTTAACTACAACTAAAGCTTGATTACATTGAATTGATGCCAAATTAAAGAGTGAATTTTTTTTCATACATTGAATAGGAGATAATACAAACTAAAAGAAACTTAAATAAATAAAAAAATGCAAATTCAAATTGAGAGGATAAAGTTGCAAAAATAAAAAGTTGGGTGATCAAAATAAAAAAGCATTGATGAAAATGAAGAATGCAATCCAAAGTGAAATGCTTTTTATTAAAAACAAATGTTATTTTTCTCTCCAATATATTTTATTAAAACTATGAATGTTATTTTTCTCTCATATGTGCACGTGCACACACACACTCTTATTTATTAATTGCAAATTTTAGCTAGCGCCCCCCCCCACACACATTTATATTGATTTTATGTCCTTTTTTTTCTGGATATACATTAAGTAGGTGTTTGGCTCTGCGGTTCAACGCAACCGCAGTTCAATCTGTGGTTACGTTGAACCCCAGAGCCAAATAAAAAGATAACCAAATAGGATCCTAGTTTTTAATTGTGGGTCTCATGCCAAAAATAATGGCTCGGCCGTAGGTGCAAAAGCATATGAGAAATACTTTTGCACCTGCGGTGTAATTGACCACACACGCTCTGCAATTTCTTTCAAGCATCTCTGACACGAGACCTCTATCTTCTCCCTCCCTCACCCCATCTCTATCTTCCCCTCTCTCACCTTGGTTATCTCCCTCCCCAACGCCATCCTTGTCTTCCCCAATCTCATCCCCATCTTCTCCTTCACCTCCTAATCTGTTTAACCACAATGAATAGAAGAAAAGAAAATACTAACACATAATCAAATTGCAAAATAGAAAGTTATTTTTTTTATTTGCTACTTGCTTTGTGAATACTCTACTGCTTACCCTACCCCCTCTCTACGTGGGTTACCTATATATATATAGATTCCAGTTTTACTATAGTGGGCAATCCATACAAAACAAGTTGACCCGTTCCTATAGAACTAGTCTTTCTCCACTATATGGGGAAGTGGTCTACTAACTAACTCAGTTAATCTCCTATCAAGACTATTTCTTTCTTTGCATGGCTAATCTAGGTGTCAACCAACAATCATCCCAGATCTCCTCCCTCTCTCCCTCATAGAATCACATGTGAAGAATGTTGGAGGCGCATGTTTGTACAATTGAGGACCTTTTTTCTTCTTCTTTTCCAAGAGAAATTGAGGGTAAAGATAGACGGAAAGAGCAATGATCAAAAACCTAACACGTCGCGGTCAAAGCATTCAACAACTGAGAAACATAGGAGGAGCAAGATAAATGACAGACATGCATTAATTAATTGACTTACATTTGAAAAACCTAAGCACCTTTTCCTTTAATCATATTGTATATAATGTTGTTGACATCTTGTTACAAGTGAAGTTTCAGTAATCTAAGAATGTTAATTTGGTAAACTAATTCAATTCCACACAATTTATTCCTATTGTTTTCTATTGGTTTAAATTATGAAGGTTGACGGATATAAACTAGAAAAGACCCTAAATAAAGCTGATTAGTTTTTTTTCATTTCTACGTACTGACTTAAATTAAAAAGGTTGATGAATATAAACTAGAAAAGGCCCTAAATAAAGCCAGTTACCATAACTTTTTCTTGTTGAATAATTACAATTTCTATATTAGAAGATCACAAGGTGATATTACTTTTTTTGAATATGATTGCAATTCTAATTTTGTTCCTGAAGATATTTTACCAGATGTTCCTCGATCAAATAGTTAGGAATCATAAACGCTTTCACGTATGAATTTAGTTTGTGATGAAATTGCAAGTAGTTTAATAGGATAATAAGAAAAAAGTGTTTAATTTACTTTAATTATTTCAAATATTTTCTTATTATAATTATTAATAAATATACAAAATTATTCCAACAAAATATTTATATTTATGTACGTATGTATGTGTCTATACATGTGTATTTTCAAGTTGACAGTAATATGAAAAGCATGATAACTAAATACACGAAACTGTTTTTCATTAAATTCAAATTCAACCACAGTTTTAACCAAACACTTAAATTTCAATAACGAACCGTAGTTAAAAGTGATTTTCATGAAAAAAAAAAATTTAACCTCAACTACAACAGCAACCATAATACTAAACAAGCCCTAAATAAGTTTTTATTTATCTTTAAAAAGGAGCAATGGAAAAAAAAAAAAACTAACCTTGGATTAAAAGCCTAAAACCACTCCTTCTGGTGTTGATTTACCCTCCAAAAAAAAACCTTCGGATATTTGAAGCATTTTAAATGGTAATAAAAAATACTGAAAAAAAGAAAGAAAAAAACAAAGAAATCAACAATATAATAAAAAAAAAAGGGTACCTTCGTACATTGCGCGGGCACTCCATTAGATACAAACAAAATTATAAGAATTTGAAATCATGCTTGGACCAGGCTAAATGGGCTGGGCTTTGCTATGGTGAAGACAGTGTGCAATTGTAGTTTCAGCTTTTGACCAGGTTATAAGCTCTTTGAGCCCCGCGAGGCAGTATCTTTTGATGATGGAGCCCATTTTGTTCGGCCGCTTCCTACCGTATCTTTGTAAATTGTAGCTAACTCGTGGCGGCGTCGACAAAGCTCGAGAGAAAAGAAAAATGCTGGCTTGGCGCTGCAAACCTCCTGCTGTTCTTTCTCCGCTTTCGCTTGGGACTTTTGTCGAACACTTTCCCGTCATAAAAGCAAAAGCATTTCCTCTTTACAGAATCAAGTCAAAATCGCTAACTACCGCCTCCGCCGCCATCAGAACCCATAATTCTTCTTGTTTCGATTCCTTCAGTTGCCGCCAAAAAAAACAAATCCGCCTGTATGTTGAAACTCTTCTTCAGTGGAACCAGGTGGGGTCATACACAAACAAGAACATAAAAGTTAGCCAAAACTAAGATTTTAGTGTTTGGTTTCTTTTGAGGTTTTGAATTCTGATAATGTTGCAGAAAATGAACCTGACTGCGGTTACTGATGTGGATGAAGTAATGGAGAGGCATATTAAGGATTCACTTGCAATGCTACCACCTATACAGGACTCTTATATCTCACGCTGTAATTCTACAATTGACAGTATCAAACTTGTTGATGTTGGTACCGGTGCCGGTCTTCCTGGATTGGTCTTTGCTATTGCTTGTCCTGGTTAGCCTTTTTTTTTCTTTTGTTTTCCTTTCCTTTTGTTTGTTCCTTGAAGTGGGCTTTGCTTTATGTGATGCCATTGGTATTGTAATTTCCATGTAGCATGGAAAGTAACGCTTTTGGAGTCGATGAACAAGCGATGTGATTTCTTGGAACATGCAGTTGGTGTTACTGGTTTGTCAAATGTTGAAGTTGTGAGGGGAAGAGCAGAGGTATTGCTTCTTGTTTTCTGAGTTTGAATCTTGATATGCTTTGTTGTTTGAATAATCACATTTTAGTGTAACTTCACACAAATTTTAGCTGCTAAGTTTTGCATTTGACTTTATGTTTCTGGGTGTTTTGCTCATCATTAATTCTTGCTATAGGACAGAATTTAGGGCAGAATGTTACCTTCAGAGAGAAATTTGATGTAGCAGTAGCCAGAGCAGTGGCAGAAATGAGAATTTTAGGTAATTATAAAAATCCTACTTTAATGTCTTAAGTGTAATTTTTACACTTCAAAGGAAGCTTACTGTTAAGACTAGAGGGTGCTTGTTTCTATTGATTTTCAGCGGAGTATTGTCTTCCTTTGGTTCGCGTTGGTGGGTTGTTCGTAGCTGCAAAAGGCCATGATCCTCAGGTACGTATCTTTTTGAGACTGTAAACTGACCCACTTTTATAGTTACTTTAAATTAATTTATTATGGACAGTATGTTGACAAATTGATATTCTATATTTTAATGGCATGGAAAAGAAACTTATGAAGAGGAAACCCATTTGTATTGTAAATAGTTGTTTTCTAGAATTTGAAGTTCCGAACATAAGTTTCTTCAGCATGATATTTTTAGTTCATGTCCTTGTCTTTCTGTTTGTTAGTTGGTATCACACACCATAGAAGCCAAAGATTGGGTTTTATAAATTATAGTACTCTGCTTCGTGATACAGGAGTGCTATAATAAAAAGCTTGCTGATAGATTGACAAAAAAGTTGATTGAATTCAAAACTTTTACATGATATTGCATATTGATTATTACAATAATCTGATTTCCAACCCATTCAAGTACTTATGTGCTTTTTAATGGTTCTAATCTTGGTAAAAAAACGCCTATTGTATATTTCTTTTTTCTTATAAACGCTAGCAATCAACAATAATCTAACGAGATGTACCTATTGGGCCAGGAGGAAGTAAGAAATGCAGAAAGGTCACTCAAATTGATGGGCGCGTCAGTATTGCAACTGTGCTCAGGTACTATTGCTGATCATCACTCTGGTACATCAATACATATGCTGCCTGGTAAAAATATACCATTTTTTATATTTCATTATGTTAAAGACAGGCTCACATTTGTATCAGGAATGAATCTGATAGGTTATCTTTATTTATTATAATTTGATAAAGTAAGTGCAAGAAGCTGCTGCCTTGATCAGATTGTACGGACCATTAGCTTGATTGAGTAGCTTTGGATATCATTATTAGAATTTTGATCAATGACTTCAACTCTGTATAATGGTCATCAGCTTTGCTTTGTCTTGGCCAGAATTGATGCCTCTTACCTGAGAAGTAGTGTTGCTTGCACTACGCAGGGAACACATAATTTTTTATTAAGTTTGACGATCCAGCATGCTGTCTGCAAAAGGATTTTCAACCTTTTTTTTTGTAGAATTTAAGGCCAGATTTTTCTTATTATTAATATTTCAATTTTGACAACTGCCCTTGTGTTGTCAATGTACACTTCCTCACCGAGCTGATTAACAGACTTTTGCTGCTGTATACAGTTGAATCACACAGCCCATTTGGACAGAGAACTGCCATCATATGCTTAAAAGATCATCCCACACCACGGAAATACCCTCGTGATCCAGGTACCCCAGCAAAATTACCACTGTGATGCCCATTCTATTTTGCTTCTTGCATTCTACACACACTGCATATGTGGTAACGTGTACTTTCAGATTATCATTTCTGCTATTGAAAGAATAGGCAGCAGTGTCATAGCAGCTCGATATTTGATAAGTGAAGCAATTAGTGCTCATCAAACAATGTTCATTCAGTTATTTAATTAATCTTTTGATATGTATATATGACAAGTTGTACTTCTGCTTGATTGACAAAAGCTTGCAATATCTGCTCATATGAACAGAGTATCTTGGCTTTCGTTTTGGAGTTTTTTTTATATAGTTATGAGTGAGAAATAATGTCTCCAAAGTTGAGGAACTATATGTCTGAGGTAAATCTTGTGAAAACTAAAAATTAAAACAATAGCAATGCTCCCTTACTGTGGTTACCTTGAGAGCTGTTTTCTTGCTGGATCATGAACTGAAATATTTCAATACGAGTTCAAGCAGCTGAAAAGAACTGCAAAGCAAGGAAAAAAGGAGAATCTCTTTGGGTGTGTAAATTCTCTTCAAGTGTTGCTATTTAGAATCAACTTTTCTCAGTAGGCATGGCATTTATGAATATTTCCTGCGTGCAAATTAATGAACTTTTTTTTGCTGCTTTTTGCTTATCAAATCCTCTGTTTGCATGATGCAAATGTGCAGACGCCCATGCAAAAAGTGAATCTTATTTTTGGCGAAATAAGTTGGAAATTGTCCATTCTGTTATATTATAACTATATCCCATAAACTAAAAGTAACATTTCAAGTAAAACTAGCTTGTAAGATTCTATTATATTCTAACTATACCCCATAAACTTAAAGAAACATTTCAAGTAAAACTAGCTTGTAAGAAGGCAGTGTTAATTTTCTGTTTGCATGTGGTTTGTATTTTAACATTACGTGCATGAAAACATGAAAACGTAAACATCAATGAAATATTCCACTTAGGATAGCTATGAGGATAATCCTTCACTGTGATTCAATGAAGCACTGATATCGTAGTTTCTCTCTGATTTGCTTAATGGTGGAGTGACACATGATGCACGCGTCACCCATGGCCATTGTGTTCCAAATATGACATGTTCGATGCCAGCTGTTAGGGCATTACATGTTGCAGCCATATTGATTTGAGCATTAAAATGTTTCGAGTTTTTTTAATGTTTATATAGTCAGGTAGATGCCATCATTTGTGGGCATAGGTTGACTGCTTGCTTGCATTTATTTCATGGTCAGGTTAAAAGTATTTTCACATTTCGTTTGATAATCTTACGCTTCCACACGTGGTGAGATTGCATATGTAATGCCTGTTTGGAAATGTGGTTAAGGTTATTTTTGAAAGTATTTTTTATATATTAAAACGATGTTTTTTTATTTTTTAAATATTATTTTTGATATCAACACATGAAAATGATGTAAAAATATTTAAAAAAATTATTTTAAAATAAAAAAAATTAATATTTTTTAAAAACACTTTTAAAACACAATATGAAACACCCGAGACACTATACCCAACTTAGGTAGGTAGAAATTTATAGGCGATGGAGTAGAATTTATTGGATGAAATCTTAGATCTCCAGATCCCACTAGTATTGAATGCCTAGAAAATTAAAGGCACGCAGCCTACCAGGAGGAAGAGCAGGTTAGAATAATGACCGTATAGGAAAAACGACTTTTACCTAACCTCTCTTCCACTTGCAACTTGTTAAGGAGGCTGATAATTAAAAAAAAAAAAAAATGAAGTTAATCTCTGCCTTATCTTGTTAAGTTAATTACATGAGAAAAAGCAACTTGTGCATCTAATATTCAATCATTTTGTCGTTCTTTATTCTATTTGGGATTTCTTTCGTTTTCATCCAAAATAGTCAAATGTATATTTGTTTCTCATCTTTTATTTTCTACTTTGTTCTTTCTGGCTTCCTTTTAAGAAAGGAACTGGTTTCTTATGATAAAAAATAAAATAAAAAATGAGAATAATGGAATTTCCATGTTCTTTCTTTTATGGCAGCTAGATGCCGTGTACAGAACATCTTCGCTTTAATCCCTCTTTACTTTATCTTCAACTTGGATAGAAAAGGTGAGGATTTTCATATTTGGGTTATTGGGATGGATAGATACTGTTGCGAAACCCTCCCTTATCAAGTCAGCTGTCTGTATGTGTTCTATTTACTCTCTTGGACATTAGCATGTGGAAACCTTTTTATTGAGCGGGCTAGAGGAGTTCGATGCAGAATGTTTTGGCAGTTTTGGGAAATGGATAGAAAAGATAGTGTTTATTAATGCTATAATTTAAAGTAATAATCTACGACCTTTCTGACCTCTGTCTCATTGAGTCCCTCAAACCACTTACAATGCTCTGCGTAAATTATAGAACACCATTCAAAAAATTTGTGAAGCAGCTAGGCTTGTACTGTCTCAGAAAGTAGGCAAGGAAGGGGTAAACCTTGTTCCCTTCCGCATTTAGGGAGGCTTTCCATGGCTCAATTCTGTGACACTAACTACTAACAAGTTACAAAAGTTTTCAGGGAAGGAATTGGGACTTGTGAGCTGTCACCATCGACACGACAGCAACTCATATTTTGAGCACTGAGTTTAATAGTAGGATTTTTAGTATCCTGTTATGCCTTTACATCTGTACGCACTGTTTTGTCAGCTACTAGTATGGGAGCAGGAGCACGATTGAGATATTTTGAGTATAGTAAACCTCTTGTAGAGTTTACACAAGCATATCAACCCTTGAATTATACTATAATTGAAGGGTCAACATGGCTTCCCATTCGACAATTCAACTCAAGAAATGGTCTCAAAAGAGGGGGGAAAGAAAGCAGGAGAAAAGAAGAGGGACTATAGCAGACTTCTCATATTATATTTCACAAAACAGCCGAGGTTCCAAGCTGAAGAAATCTCCTATAGGAGAGGGACGTTGATTTGCCACACTCTGATATCACAGTCCAAGCTACCACTGTAAAGAAGATATGACGCATCGGTTGTGCTGTAATGGACAATCGTTGCTGTCAAGCACTTGACAGGGCCTGTATGCCCTTCTAAAACTGCCAAGCAAGAGTAACTTCTGCCAGCACCTCTCCAAATTCTGATAGTATTGTCTGCGGAACCACTAAACACCAAATCAGACACAGCAGCTAAGCACAATATGGATTGTGAATGGCCCCTCAGGGCTCCCACAGCCACCATATCGCCACCACCGTCCTTCTCCCAAACCACTATTGATCGGTCACATGCACCGGAGTATAAAACAGACCCATCAGTGCTTAGTGCCAAGGCATTGATCCCGGAGTTGTGTTTCTGTAGCGTGGCAACCAAGGAATGTTTGCTCTCTTTTGAACTTTTTCTCCACACTTTGATATTCTTGTCGGCCGATCCGGTATAAACACTTTCATCACCCGACAATGCCACTGCATTTATTGCATCATCATGTGCGTTGGCCACCGACTCCAGGCACTTGAAATTATTAGTTCTCCATATTTTAATCGTCCGATCCCATGAAACGGAGTAGAGAAGGGACTCATCGCTCGACAAGGCCAGTGCAGATACTGTGTCGACATGACGAACCCATGTGCATGTTTTGTGCCTTCGAATCTGAACTTGATTCTTGGGCAAAAAACTCTTGAAGGCACGGTCACTAAGTGTTGGTAAAGTGGCTAAACGTGTGTATTTCTGCTGACCAGATTCCTGGTTATTGATTTTCCATACTCGGATTTTATGATCCTGATGAGCACTGAAGAGTTTATCTTCCAGAACAACAAGGGACTTCACCTTGCCCTTACCCACAGCCACTACGTTGTTGCTTAGGTTTTCATGATCTGTTTCAGAATCAAAAGAGCTTCCCTTCCACAATCGGATTTCCTTGTCGGACCCGCTGTAAAGGAACTTTCCAGCAAGGTTTAGTGAGGATATATAAGAGGTGTGGCCTTTAAGAGTGGCGAGGCATTGGTGGCGGGTGGCGGGGAGGATATCTTGGTGGTGGCCGGGGTTTGAGTTGAGGGAAGGTAGTGATGGGATGCTTGGCTGTGAATAAACTGTAGGCAGGTCTGTTTGAAGGTGGCTAGAGGGTGACTGGGAATCATAATCTGAGCAACAATTATGGTGGTATGACATGACTCTATAGCTTGAGAGAGAGGGGGAGAAACACTGTGAGATAGATAATATATAGAATAAAAATTATTTAATCAATGAATAGGCTGGAATTTGTCCTGTAACAGCCAGAAGTAATCGATTTTTAATACTTGCACTGCTCCCACCCTCTCCTGTATCAGAGAAATATCAGATATTTCCGTTGAAGTGATCCGTCTATCCATAAAAAAACAATAAAAGAAAGAATTGTGAGCTAGGTTTTATCTTCATCATAACTGAGCTTTCCATTTTTTAGTTTTTCATGGAAGTAAAGGAGCTCGTCCCTTGGCCTGTACCAAGCAGATAAGAAAAATCTCTCGAGGAGAAAGTCAATCAGTACGTGAACAATGATGTGACAGTGCAAGAGGATTTTTTTTTTAAAAAAAAAATAGTAATTATTTTGTATTTCATTTAAAAAAACAAATATTATACTTAATAAGTGTTCTTAAAATTTCTGTTTTGTTTTTCTTTACTTTCAGGTTCTTATTTTATTTAAATTAGTTTTTGAATTTATTTAAAGAATTGTAAATCTCTTAGAGAAGTATATGCCACTTGCTATCAAAGCTTAATCATCTTGATTGTTGTTTACTTGCTATATGTTGAAATAACCATGGCTAAAAGTGATACCAAAACATAATAAGATCATGTATGAGGGGATGAGGAGCTTCCTTCTCAAAAAAGAGATGTTTAGAAATTGATGATAAAAGACATGTAAGACAAAATGTAAAAAAAAAATATAGATGTTTAAGAACCGGTGATAAAAAATATGCAACGATAAATTATTAAATCAGATTGTTAGTTAAGGATGGTGAGGAGTTCAAGCGTCGTGATGAGAATTCATTGCAAAAGCATGAGTAGAGAAAACAAATTCTTGAACAGGATAAGTGTCACAAATTTGAATGATCTAGAATATGACGAGATATATGTGGATTGATATTCTTCATTTATTTACGAGTCTTAATTTTATGGTGGTAATGTTGATAATATAAATAGTTATAGTAATAATGATGTCATTAATGGTGTCCTATTTATATGTTAGAAGTTGAGTGCACATAGAATATGGAATGTGCTCGACAAAAACAATATTAATTTAAATTATATGAATGCTTTTGATTACAAACTTATTGTTAACATAAAAATAAATTTGTTCAAGAGTTATATGAATACAATACAAGTCGATGAAGTCAACTTGAGGTTTGCAAATCTTTATTCTAGAAGCCAAATAAAGAGAAATAATATGTTAGTTGTTGTTTCTTATAAAAAAATAACATGAAAGGATTGAAATTATTATAGAAAATTATTACACATCTAAAGTGAAGAAAGAGGAGGGGTTGATGTGCCTTGGATGGACATCTAAGAGATCTAGACAAGAATAAGTTGAACTTCAAGACGAGTTATTTCCAATTTGGAAAGACCATTGGAAGAGGGTTTTTAGGAGAAGCTATTTGTTTTTATATTTAGTTTAAAAAATTAAATATTATAGTAAATTAATTAGTTTAGGACTTTTATTATTATTTTTATTTATTTTTTAGTTTCCTAGTTTGTTTAGGCTGGTTTTTGGGTTTATTTAAGTGTTGTAAATCTCTTGGAAAGATATATTATTTGAAAAAAGATATTCAGTAATAAATTTTTGGATTAGAGTTCTTAAGTTAAAACCTTTTTTTACATTAATTATGTCTTTCTTTATGCTTACTATCTTTCTTGTATTAATTACATTTTTGTTAATTAGTATTAAAGTATATTGTGAAGGAACTTGTAATAGAAAACATGCCGAGATAAATTGTATAATTGAAAATAAGTGTTCAAATATGATAAAAGACATGCGGTAAAAATAACTAATTATTCGGTAGAAGTAAGGAACATGAAGAATCATGAAAAGAGTGATCATAAATCCATAACTAATTTTGAGAGCTTGATTCAAAGGCATGAATTGATGAATCAACATCTTAATTAGGTGAAAATGATTTTGATAGCGAAAGTTTTAATGATTGTAGTTACTTTGTGGACTAAATCAACCATTAAAATTTGATAAGGAGGAGGAATATAAGATATAGATGCAAAATTATTGTTTATAATTTTTATAAGAAGGGAATACAGTTAAATATGGATCTAAAGGTGATTTTTGATTGGACATATATTGAAGGATGTACCCCACACGTGTTTGAGGATAATTTATAATTGATATGGTCAAAATAAATGTTATTATACTCTAGGTCAAAGTTCTGAAGAAAAAATCAAAATCCATTCATAATGCTAAGATTAATGTCATTGTTAAGGATATTAAGCATGTGGTTAACATAAATGATAGTTCTAGTAGAAAGCTTGGGCACTTAAAAGTTGGAAATTCTTGATTCAACATTTACAAGAGTGAGACATAAATAATTTCAACTTAATGATGAGTTCTTTCCGATACAAGAAGACTAATGTATGAGAGTTTTTAGGGGGAAAAAGATATTTGTTTTCTTAGTTATTTTTATCTTTTTCCTATCTAGATTAGGATTTTAAATATTATGTTGAATAAATTAATTTTCCTAATTTTTTTGGGACTTTTGTTGTTTTTTCCTTTATTTTCAAGTTTTTGAATTTGTTTAATTTAGTTTTTTTTTTATATAGGGAATTGTAAACCTTCTGAAGAGTCATCCAACTTGGAAAAAAAAACTCGGCAATAAAATTATGAATTAAGATTTTATATGTTTATTTAGCTGTTATTGTGTCTTATAGCTTGTTTCTAGTTATGTTGTTTCCATCTGTGTTGGTATCATGGCCTAATAATCTCGGATGTTGTTTACTTTATGTGTGCTTGAGTAACCATGACTAAAAAAGGTAAAAAAACAAGATGTGCTCATATATAAAGGAATGAGAAGGTTTCTTCTCTAGAAAGAGATGTTTAAGAATTGATGATAGAAGACATGCAAATACAAATTATAAGAATTAAAATAAATGTTCAAGAACTAATGATAAAAGATATATAAAGATAAATTTTAAAATTAACTTGATAGTTGGAGGCAAGGTGTTCAAAGGATTATGAGAAGATTGCTCACAAATGAATGAACAATTTTGAGAACCTATTTTAGAGACACAAGTAAAGAAAAAAGTTTCTTGATCAAGATCAATATTATGAATATTTTAATGATCCTATTTATGATGAGATAAATATGGACTGGTATTCTCCATTGATTTATGATTGTTTTTTTTATGATGATGATGTTGATGTCGTAAGTAATTACAATAACGATAATGGTGTTCTTATTGATAAATTAAAAATTAGCTCATAGAGAATATAGAATGTGTTCAATAAAAAATTATTTAAAAGCTTATTTTTATATTAAAAATAGATTTTTTTTCAAGAATATATGAATATAACACTAGTTGATGAAGCTAGTTTGAGGTTTGCAACTCTTTGTTCTTAAAGCCAGTGTAAGAGAAATAATATGTCAATTGTTATTTCTTATGAGAATTCTAACATAAAAGAATTGAAGTTGATATCTGAAATTATTATACAGCTAAAGTGAAGGGGGAAAAAAGGGATTAAAGGGTTTTGGTTGGATATCCACAAGATTTAGGCAAAAATAATTTGAATTGGAGGACAAGATCTCTTTCTAACTCAAGAATACTGATAAGGGAGAAAAATTATTTATTTATTCCCATTTAGTTTAATAAACTAAATTTTATAATTAATAATTTTATTTTTCCTAATTGATTTTAGGAATTTTTTTTCTCTTTATTTTCATGTTTCGTGGTTTATTTAGGTTATTTTTGTGTTTATTTAAAAGACTTATAAATATTTTAGAAAGACATGCAATTAAAAAAAAAATAGTTAGTAATAAAATATTGTATTAAAACCCTTTTTGACATCAATTATATCTTCCTTTTTGTTTGTTGTATTTCTTATGTTGTTTTCATTGGTGTCAATTGGTATCGAAGTTGTTGAGTTTCTCAAATCATATACCAACAATGAAAATAATATATTTATAATTTTTCATGTCTCAAGGATTTTGTTACATAGATCTTGATTTGTTTAAGGCTTATACAAATGTTAGCTAAAGATCATTTGTTTTTTTTTAGCTTTGAATAATTATTTCATGATTAAGATTGCTGTAAACAATAACTCATCCAAATATCTATTCTTTAATGGTAATTAATATAAACCATCATTGAGGAATATTTTAAATCCTTATAGGAGAGATGAATTATTATATCTTTTAGTACCAACTCTTTTGTATTTAGATGTTACAGTGTTACATTGTTGTACGATCATATATTGTATAAAAAATAAGAGGTTTCTATTTATAGGGAAATTTAATTGAAATAGAAAGGAGAGATGAATTATTATATCTTTTAGTGCCAACTCTTTTGTATTTAGATGTTTCATTATTACATTGTTGTACGATCATATATTGTATAAACAATAAGAGGCTTGATATTCTATTTATAGGGAAATTTAATTGAAATAGAAAATTTTCAATTTACCCCTCAAATATTATCACATATGTTATTTTAGAATAATTTAGAAACTTATTCAATAAAATCCCTACTTTTTTTTTTCTTAGGTCTAAAATTATAATCTTCTCTAATAAGTACATTATAATTCTCATTTTCTAAATTTTATTTACAATCAAAGTCATACTTTATTAATCATCACTAATTTCTGATCAAGGGTTCTTATAAATGTAACTCATTAGGTTTTCTAATAAGTTAGTCCAAATACAAATAATAACTCTAAATAAAATATGATTAAATAATTTAAATAATCTATTTTACTATCAACTCATTAATTAATTAATATATATCAAGTACAATGTTTAACAATTTGTCATGATTCTATCAATATTATTTGAGAACAAAATAATAAAAAATTTATTCATCTAGGGTGATGAATACTCTCTTAATTACTCAAATATTTTCATATAATTTATGTTATATCTATTTTCTACAAGTTTGTTATCCTTGATATAAAAATGACTTTTTAATATCAAATTTAAGGATCAAGATCACTTACATAACCATCACATAAGCTTTTCTATAAATATAGATGATCTCTCTATGTGGAATTTTTTGATGCGTTGATTCAATTTACATGTTATCCAAAAAAAAATACATATTAGTTAGAAGTTTCCTTCACATCTCATAAAAAAGAAGGAACATAATATATATCATTATCAACAATTTTAATTAATATCTAGTCTTAATATAACATTGATTAAGAACATTTAGGAACAATGCTTTAATATAATAGATATATCATAATTATAATAACTTTATGATTTTCTTTGCAAAGCATATTTGTCTCATTACCTTTATCATGACTCTAGATTCATTAATAAAATATAAATGAATGTTAAAAATAAGGAAAGATTTTTATTAATAATAAATATATCTTACATGAATAAACTAGTATTACATGTAACAAACTGGTTAACTACAAAGTATATTCAATAACAATCTCTTATTTGCATTAAAGTCAATTGTTCATGTAACTGATATCATATCGCTCTATATGCTGATGATACTTTTACTAGAATGAGGGTTTGCAATATTGTCTTCAATGGGTATTTACTATATTTACATCTTTCATTTATATGATTTCTCTATTCAAATCAAATTGCTTAAGTATATATTTGAATAGTTGATAAGAACTTGATTTCTTTGTTTGTTTAATGACTTTATTATTATCATAATACAAGGTAAATGGATCAACAGTACTAAGGATTATATCTATTATGTATTATATCTAACAATTCTTTAAACTTTAACTCTTTTAAATAAGGGTTGTTTTGATTATCTTACCTAACAAACAAGATTCATAAGTTTCATAATAAAAGGGATGCAAATATCATTGTTTATATAACTTAGTTATTCTTGTTTAATTAATACCACAAAGTCTATAATGCCATAAATATAAAGGATTTTGGTTATCTAATCTATTCTTATTGTAGTTTATACTGAACATAGATATTTTAAAATCTATATAAACCATTCTTCTAATAACTAGATCCATAAAAATATCATTATTATATAAAAAAAACCAACATTTACCTTTAATAGGAAATTAAAATCTATTCAAAGCTAAGTAAGAAACGGATAAAGTATTTATTGAAAATACAGAAATACTATAACAATTATCAAGTTCTAGTAGTATCTCGCTTAGCAAAATAATAGTTCATATAATTAATGCATCATGTCATCAACCACTGTTCTATTTTCAACTTTATAGGTCCATTTTGCCTTTATATAATCTTCTCTTTTTTTAGCTCTTACATATTATTGCGAATATAAAACCACATCTAGTATCCAATACCCAAGAACTATTGTGTGAATTAAAGAGATAATTCTCAATCATAAACATACATGAAATAGAAACCTTAAGAAAGTTTCTTACCCTTCACAAGTTTAACACACTCCTTGTAATCCTTTCTCTAATAGTTATTCTTTCTGTCATAACTCAATTTTAGATTTCCTTCAAATTTGCCTTAATTCTTTCTAAAAAAAAAATGAAAAAAAGATTAGAAGGGTTTAAAGCATATAAAGAAATCAAACTGAGATTTTGGATGAAATTAAGAACAAAACTACACCTAAGATTGAACACAATAACATGCATAGTAAAATTATTGCATGCCTCAATTTAATTTATTTACTTTATGACCAATTTAAATTAATATTTCTAACACTTTAAAATATTATATCAAATCTCATTTAATAATTTCCCAAATTTTAAAAAACATATATTTAATATAAAAAATTTTATTTTCTTTAACTTATAAGACAATTAATCATATTAAAATTCTTATTAATATCCAAAAAAAAAATTTGATATCAAATAAATAAAATATTTTCCCTTAAAAATATATTTTATTTTAGAAAAATATACATTCTAAACATGATTTAATCAAATCCCAGTCAAAAATTAATTTTATAATTAATTTAATTTAGGATTTAAATTTTAAAATATAAAATCAAAAGCTTATACTTAGAGGTTAAAATTGTAATTCTACCCGAATTACACCCTGTAAATAATTAAGTATAAGTTGCAGGGATAATTCTACCCGTAGAAACCCTAAACTAAGGTCATAATCTCTCATTTCTCCTTTACCTTGTAGTTGTTTCAATCAGTAATGGGTTCACTACCCACTGTTAATTTTTAGCATAACGGTGGTGAAAAAGACTGTTATCACTAGTAGTATTTTCAATGACAACACCCATGTTGTCACCACCCACAACAACCATCATTTGTTATGACAAGATAGTAACTTGTTGCCTCACCCTCAATGGCATGATTATTGTGAGCAAAACACAACTACCACCACCAATAGTATTGGCATTGCCAATGATGGCTTGGTGGCCACCAAACACTAGTTAATGCATAAAGAAATTATGAAGATTCTATCCAGATCTAAATAGAATAGTAATTATAAAAAAAAAATTTCTTGAAAGAAGACATGAGAGGAAAAAAATAACCTTATTGGAAAAAATCAATTAACATACATATTTTTTTCAAGAGTATCAAGGATTATGTTAGATAGCTTTAGTGTTGTTTATATTTTATACAAATATTACCTTAGGATCAAATGTTTATTTTGGCTTTGAATAATTGATTTAAATTTAGGTTATCACAAACCATAAATTATCCAATTGTTCAACTTCTAGCCCCCAATTTCTTTAATTTATTCAATCAAGTTTCTACTTTATTTATTTTAGGTTTAGAATATAATCCCCTATATTAATTACATCTTAGTCTTTAGTTTTGAAAGTTTATTTACAATCAAGTCACTCTTGATTAATCAACTCATTTTAGTTTTTGAATATTGGTTCTTATATGTGTGACTTATTATGTTTCCTAATAAATTAGCCAAAATATAAACTATAATCCTAAATAAAAAAGAATTAGATGATTACAAAATTTAATTTTTCTTTAATAATTTATTGATTTATATTTTAAAATAAAGTACAATGTCTAGCAGTTTTTATCATGATCTACCAAATATTATCAAATTCATAAGTTGTTCGACTTTACGTGTCAATAATTTGCTTCTCAATGTAATTATTATCTTTTCATTAAAAGTATTAAGTATGTCTAATTTTTTTTTTTTTTAATTTTTAACATTGTATTCAATGATTATTTGAATTATATTTGAAACTCTTTTCAAATTTTTTTCCACATGGATTAAGAATTTCATTTTTAATGCTATTAAAAACAAATGAAATATTTTCTCTAATTCACATAGGATAACGAATCTTATTTTTGTTACTTTAGTACATTTAAATATTTTATATTATACTCCATGTTGTTTGATGCCTTTCAGTTGGATAAATTGTGGTCATAATCACAATACAACACTTCCTATATAAAATAACTTTATGATCTCAGGTCTAAGGATTATTTTTATAACTATCACGTGATTTTCTCTGTAAATATAAATGATCTCTCCATACAAAATTTTCTTGCAGGTTAGTTTAAAGTATATATCATTTAAAAAACACCTACATATTAGTTCTAGATATCCCTTACACCTCATTTTAAGAGAGAATATGTTTTTTTTCCATAAAAGAACATAATATGTCACAATCTCAATAACTCTTATTAATATCTAAGATTAATAGAGCATTGACTATGAATATTTAGGAACACTACTTTGATGCAATATAAATATAACAACTTTATAATTTTCTTTGTAGACCATTTTCTTCCCATAAACTTAATATTTACTCTAGACTCATTAATTAAATATATATAAAAATCAACTTAACAATATAAGCGAGGAAAAAATTGAACATGCAATTTATAAGTAATGTTTATTTCAAACCCATGTTAACCCGATAATGTATATTTTAGATTATTCTTTAAAATTGACCAAGACAAACACACTCCACATTCTTGATTTTTTTAAACAGGATATTTTCATTACTGAAAAAATATTTCCTCAGTTACTAAAAAAATATTTCCTCTCATTTTTTACTTTCTCATTCATTCACCACTTAAACAAATTAAATAATAGGTGCCAAGACTAGTCAATATAGTCTTAGGCACACAAGGAGTCTATTTATAATTTTTTAAAGCTAATATCACTCAACTATGTGGTGAATACAAGATATATGTTTAATATGTATTACCACTTAAGCTTAACACATAGCCAAGTTTGTCTAATAGAACACTTGTGTCCTAGACAAACAAAAAATGTTTGATTATTTTCATGAACAATTCAACAAGAGTCAAAAGCTTGTGGTTTGTAGGTTAAAAGGCCTAAAAAAAAAGCAACTATTATTCAATAAAGTTGTCATGTTAAATGGACAATGTAAAAATTAATAATAATAATAAAAAGAGTTATTAGGGTATTAAAGGAAATTTCTCGCTCTATTTAAGGAAGAAAAAAAAAGAAAATGAAGAGACTAGCATAAAAAACAGGAGAAGAGATACGAAAAAAAGAAAATGAAAGAAGAAAAAGGTACGTTGGAGCGCCATCATGGCTCAATTGTCTACACGCGTTGCTCCAGAATGAAGTGCTTATCGAGATGAATCCAATGACACAAAGAAAAGGAAATCATTAGAACTATAAGGATGTCGCACGCGTCACCATAGGGCAGCGATTTTGTTCCACATATTAACACATGTGATTTTTCATTCCATTTTCCCAATTCAGTCATTGATATATCACCAATTATTTGTTTTAGATGCAAAATTAGATTGGCCAAACAACATGAAATGTAAAAAGAGAAAAAAATTGTCATGCACATGACTCACATCACTTAACCATATGCCATTATTAAAAGGTGCACACCTAATTTTTTGTTCTACAAGTTATCAATATGGGCATATGAATTATGATGTCTACTTGTCTCACTAATATCTAGTATGATGAATGGCATGTCTCATCAATTATCATTACAATGTCTACTTGGTTTCACAAAATGACAGTATGACATCTACATGAATAATTTGTCTTACAAGTTACATATGTGGTAAAAATAATTATTTCTCATGATTGTTCTACCTTTTTTCACAAGGTAATTTCAAATGACCTAAAAGATGTATAAATATCTTAGATCACTTAATAACAGTGCAGAAACCACAATACAAACTACATATAATAAGCATAGCCTATAATCTCCCATGTCCTCATTATCATTGCTAAATATTATTTTTGTTTGGTATACATTTACTAATTTAGGTATGAGAGAGTTATATATCTTGATAAAAAAAAATAAAAACTTGGTATGCAGGAATCTATAAGACATGAGTCTTGTCAAACTTAAGAAAAATTGAAGCCCATTACATTAATCTTGGAAAGACTAAGTTAAATTTGAAGTTTTTTAAAATTTAAAAAATTATTCTAAAAATTATTATTAATAAATTTTTTTTATCATCACTTGGAAGTACACATGATTATAAAACACATATAAAATGAAAATTATGATTATCCTGATAACCATTGTTAGGGGTGAGCATTTTCAATTCGGTTTTTATCTAGAACAACCAAATAAAAAAAAACCAAACTAGCCTAGTTTAAACCGACCAGTTTTGGTTCAGTTTGTTTTTTAGTTAAAAAACTGAAAAATAGTTTTGTTTTTTTTTTAGATTTTTTTTATTTTAACCAAGTTTTTCCATTTAACCAAAATGGATTCAAACAAAAAAATTTTTTTAACTCAAATTGAAAGAATAAAAAATTAAATTAAATTTTTTTAATTTGAACCAGTTTGGTCAGTTTTGGATTACTATTTTTTTCTTAAAAAATAAAAAATTGAACCAGACTGGAAGTTTATTTTAAAAAATCTAATTGGTTTGATATTTTTTTTTAATAATTTTATTTTTTCTCAGTTAATATTTTTCGAGTTTCTCAAGTTTTTTTTTTTTGTCACCCATTACCATTGTATTCTCTCTTTTTCCTCATTTTTTCACTATCATAACAAAATTTCTCAAGAAAATGTAGGCTTAAGGCCCATTCAATAGGGCTAATAAGCCCATCTAAGCAATTTAAATCTAATTTCATGCCCACCACCAGTCAACCTATAAGGGCAAGTCCAACGGGAGAGACATCCCGAGAACCAAAGACAAATTTTTTGAAATTTAGCTATTCTTGCTCTATTTATTATCTCCAACAGCAGAGCTATCCCAAAAGATATTTTGCATTTTTTGCAACCCGAGAGGCATTCCTACATATTAGAGGATGAAGAGCCAAATTGAAAAGGAGCCGTTGGTGTTGGTATTTCCATCGCAAAACAGCAACAATAAAAATACAACAACAACAACAACGAAAATACAACAGCAGCAACATCAGAGGGAGATGGAGGGGGGGGGGCAGCGAGGAAGAAGAAATAAATGCAACAAGTTGAATAATTTTTTTAAAATGAGTTAATTAACGGAAATAGAAATGAAGAGATATTTGTTTGGCCAAAAATACAAAGAGGAGGCACTACCAAGTTGAGATTGAAATGGGAAAAGATGAGGTATTTTGATCTGGGTGTCAAAGATACAATAAAGAAAGAGAGGTATTTGATGAATATGAATTTAGGTAAAAGAGCCGAAGAAAGTGAAAAATGACTCAAAATGAAGAGTGGGTGGATTTGGGTGAAAGATCTGAAAAAATGGAAAATGGCTCAAAATAGAGAGGAGTGGAGGCCGCGGGGGGTGAGTTTTAATTATAATAATAATAATTATTAATTATAATATTAATTATTATATTATGATAATAATTAATTAATTATTATATTATAATTATTATTATATTATTATAATAATAATAGTTAGTATAAAAAAATAGGGATATTAATTTGTAATTAATTTGATTGAATTATCTATAATGAAATGTATTTTAATTAATTATGTTTAAACTTATTAGTTATTTATTAATGTGCTCATTTTTTTTAAAGTTTTTCTAACACTCAAATACAATAAATAATATTATTTAACTTCAAATATAATAACCATAGAAAATACATACAAATTACTTGAAAAAAATACAATAAATTACTTAAATTTTAAATTTCAAATATTGCGAGTCTTTTAATTATATTTAAATTCTTTTTATTTAAATATAATTAAAAAATAATAATTTTATTATTAGAGAATTTTTTTAAAAATAATTATTTAATTATATTACTTACTCAAATTTCGAATTCGAAAAAACACAAGCAAACAGACGGCACTCGCCATTTCCATTTTTTTACAGTTCTCTGGCCGGCAATCCATTTTGTCCCTTGCTCTTCATGGAATCTCCTTACTCACAACACTATAATGCCCATCTTCTCTGTGATAAATCCCTTAGGGCTTATCACTCTCATCTCCATTGTTCCCTATGGATTCTCCTCCACCTGCCGCTGTTTCTCTCGTCCTCCTTGCATCCTTCCTTTTCTTCTCCTCTTCCGCTCAAGCTTCCACAATCGGCGTTGGTTACATTTCCGAACTTCTCGAGATCCAGGACCGAGAACGAGCTCTTCCTTATGTCCAAGTTGCCGCCGCTCGCGGTGTTCTGCAACGCCTCCTTCCTTCCCACACTTCCAGCTTCGAGTTTCGAATTGTATCTAAGGTAATTTGATTTCTTTGTTCTTTTATCAAATTTATTTAATTAATTGATGGGTTTCACTCAAGTAACACCTCGAGATTATTGTGGTTGAAGAAGTTCAATAATTTTTTAAAGATTTTTTTAGCAAGATATATAATTTATTTAACTTTATTGATGTTAGGAGCAATGTGGAGGTCAATCTTGCTTCATTATAAAAAATCATCCCTCGTTTACAAGGAGCGGAACTCCACAGATTCTGTATGTTAAAGATTATTTACCCCTTTTATTATATTTTGGCAAAAAAAACTCATGACTGTTTTTGTGGTGGTCATTTTTCATTGATGCGAAACAAATAAAATTCATTAAGCTCGTTGAATTATTGATAAATTACCACTTCATTTGCGATAAATGGAATTGTTTTCTTTTTCTGGGTGCTCAATGCTAGAATTTCTGGGGTAACCGGAGTAGAAGTGTTGGCTGGTTTGCATTGGTATTTGAAGTACTGGTGTGGTTCACATATATCTTGGGACAAAACAGGTGGTATGCAGCTCAATTCGATACCTAAATTGGGCTCTCTTCCACGTCTTCAAGATGATGGTATCTTGGTTCAGAGACCTGTTCCTTGGAATTATTACCAGAACGCTGTCACATCTAGCTGTGAGTTTCTGCATTGATTGAAATATCCAGAGTGATAGTTATGTCGTTAATTCAGGTGGATTTAGAATTTTGTGATGTGGTCTGATAATTTTTTTTTTTTTTCCGTTGAAGATTCTTTTGCTTGGTGGGATTGGAAAAGATGGGAAAAGGAAATTGACTGGATGGCTCTTCAAGGCATCAATTTGCCACTAGCATTTACAGGACAGGAAGCTATTTGGCAAAAAGTTTTCCAGGTGCCATTCCTCTTATTGATCTCCATATTCTTCCAATTGGGCTCAAGAGATTTTATTTTAATTTAATTGTGTTTTTTTTAATCATAGGAGCTTCATTACTACTGATTTTTTTATGCCACTACATTCTATGATATTGTGGTCATAAATGATCTGTACTCAAAAAATATTTACAATAATGAACCAGGATCATGATACATGTACGTCTCATTATGCAACTACTAATTTAACCCTTGTGAACTTGTGTATTGCGCTAAGAATTGTTTTACATATAGTTAGTATATTGAAAAGGATAAAAATTAAGTGTATTGAACTGTATTCCAATCCATTTTGTTGAACAAACATTTATCAATAAAAACACATACCACGTGAACTATATTCTTCTTCAGTATATGTTGAGTTAATCTGTGAGAGCTGTGTCTTACAATGTTTCATATTGTTTCTTTTTTACATTAGTTCTGGATTCCAATATGTTTCATTATATTCTTTTTGTTGGTTAATAACAAAATGACCATATTAGTTATTCAAATAGTTGTGAATTGCATTGAAGTTATTATGTTTGATGTGGCACTTTGATTTATATTCTTCTAAATAGACTTTTCACTTTAGCAGAAATTTAATATTAGTAAAGAAGATTTGGATGATTTCTTTGGAGGCCCTGCGTTTCTTGCATGGTCACGCATGGCAAATTTGCACAGGTGAGCTCATGCTTCTTGCTCAACTGTTTAAAAGAATTTGCAGTAATTTGTGAAGAAAAAAAATTCTATCTACTCGTGTAACTATCTAACTTTATGTGTGATGTTCAAAGTGTTGATATTCCTCTATTTTTGCAAATTCCTAATTGTATCATATTATTGCTTTTTAACCCCGTAATTTTGGAAGAAACTATTTTATATCATCAAAATCAGAATGCAGAATCCGCATTGGTGAACTTTCTTATGATTATTATTGTTTGGACAAGAACATTCTTAATAATGTCTAGAAATGAAAATGGTTCAATGGTGACGAGCATCATTACAAATATTATTTTGTTTACAGGTGGGGAGGACCTCTACCACAAAGTTGGTTTGATCAACAACTAGTTCTGCAGAAGAAAATTCTCGCCAGAATGTATGAACTTGGAATGACTCCAGGTATCAATAGTCATATACTTGTTCTCTTTAGGTCTCTAGTTGTGGTATAAATTCAAATTAATCTTGCAGTTGCATTATTGGAAGTGGATGTTAAATTCCTCGACAAGAGGAAATGTTTTGCTTTTTCTTTCTCTTACCCTAACTCTTCAAAGATAAAAATCAGTAGAACTATTTGCATTTCCAAACGCCACGTCAAAAAAAATACCAATTTGAAAAATTAAAAACAAAAAAATTGTGGAAAATCACATTTATTTATCAAATAGTTTCTTTAATTTTTTTTACTTCTATCAATATAACATTTGCAATTTTTGCTATTATGCTATCCAGTTCTTCCAGCCTTTTCTGGAAATGTTCCTGCGGCATTAAGGAATATATTTCCTTCAGCAAAAATAACACGCTTGGGGAATTGGTAAGTATGTCTTTGTGCCAGTTTAACAATGCATGGACTTCACTTTTAAGTTCTGGTTATGAAATGCAAGAATTCTTTAGTTTCTTAAATACAGGGTTTTGATATCTTTATAATTAAAATACAAAAGAACTGGTTAGGATCATGTCCAAGAAGCCCGTTATAAATTCTCAAGCCTTATATTCATTCTTTTGGTGATTTCTTGCCCATTACATGCACATTTATTGCAATTATCAGGTAAGCTGTGCATTCTCTATTCCTATCTTAAAATAGGAAATTGGGTAACTCAATCTTGTGTCTTGAAAAAGATTAATCAAGCGTCAAAATGTACATGGCATTTTTATTGTGGGATGGCAGGAAGAGATTCACAAACCAGACCCAGCATCATCTAGGATTTAGGACTGCAGTGACGATGCACTTCATGCATTTCTTTGATGGATCTATGAATTCATAACCCGTATTCTACATCCTCCTTCAGGTTTTCAGTAAGGAATGATGCTAGGTGGTGTTGCACTTATCTTCTTGATGCAACAGATCCCTTGTTTATTGAGATTGGAAGAGCTTTCATTGAGCAACAATTGATAGGTGAGCTTATCTGAATCACCAAAGTTATTTCAGAATTATATTCCTTGTGCTCAACAAAAATGCAAGAACTCTAAATTTTTTGATGTTTGCAATTATCTTTTGGGCCAGAGTATGGAAGGACTAGCCACATATACAACTGGTATTATTTTCTCTGCTTTCCTATTCATTCAGCTGATTTTTAATTTGCAAGTTATATTTTGTAAACTATCCATTTTGACAGTTTTCAAAGTTTTGCATTAAAATAATGAATCCATCTGTCCTTTTGTTTTGTCATTGGCTCTTTCATGTTGGACCTGCAGTGCAGCAAATGCAATAACAGATCAGGTTTATAGAACATCATTCTATCTTAAAGTATCTGTGCATTGATTGTTTGAATAACTGCAGTGACACTTTTGATGAGAATACACCACCTGTTGATGATCCAGAGTACATATCTTCATTAGGTGGATCAATATTTGAAGGAATGCAAAGTGGTGACAGTAATGCTGTCTGGCTAATGCAGGTGAAGGAATATTGAATGTTTAGTTATCAATCATAAAGAATCATTGATCTAGCTTCAGTGATACTTAATTCAATGTTGAAATGCTTTTTGTCTTTATGTTTGCTACAAGTATGACATCTCTATAATTTATGATCCCCAATCGCTTCTAAATCAACATGAGCTCCATTTGTTCTGGAATTCTGATTTATTTACTTTAATTCTGCAGGGGTGGTTATTTTCATATGATCCTTTTTGGAGACCTCCACAAACAAAGGTTATATTGTAATTTGATCGCTTTGCTATTCTAGGCATTCTATGTTCTGTTGTTAAGAACATTATCACTAAGTCTCTTGGGCTATTTATTTTTTAAATAAGCATTTAAGCCATGTTAAACCAAAAGAACAAGGATATAATTCCTGTTAATGGTGATGTTTGAGCGTTTACAGGAAACATTGAACTTTAAGCAATCTCTCTAATATCTGCAATTTCAAATTCTCGAGTATAGAAGGAAAGTTAGGAAAATAAAGTAGGGACAAATTTAATCAAAAAAAGAAAATGGCAAGATGTTAATTGGGCTTAATCAGGGTTTCTCATTTATAGGTTCTGACTGTATATGAATCATTTTTATAAAGTGCATGATATCACGGCCCTAAATCATTGTGGCTATCTTGGGCTCTCTTAAACAGACTGAAGTATTCTAGATGCATTGTGAAATGTTTTCATTTCATTTATATCCTCTTTGTTTATTAATTACCCAGCCAGCTTAGGATATTGATTGTGTGAAGCTTCATTATGTAAAATGCTGGAAGGGATATGGATGATTCAGGTTGCTATGCCACCACTACAATTTTCTTTTTTCATTTGGAGTAATTAGAATCCATACATCACCCAAAGCATGTTACCCTAGTCACCAATTTGTATCTGTCATTGGAACATTCAATGCATCTACACGTGTAGATACACCAGTCATATCATTTTTGATGCTTTCAAACTATGTATATTTTCTTTTATGGAATCTTATAAATATAATTTGGAAATGTTCAGTTGCATTTTCTTCTTCTTTTTTTATTGACAAGTGCTTTTGGTTGATGGTATCCTTTGCTCTTTTTCAGGCACTTCTACATTCAGTTCCTATAGGGAGGCTGGTGGTCCTTGATCTGTTTGCTGAAGTGAAACCCATATGGATTACTTCAGAGCAGTTTTATGGTGTCCCCTACATCTGGTAAGTAATTGTTCTTTTTCTAATTGAAGATATTTGCTAATGAGAAGTTGAAATATCCTGATTTCATCAATTGCAAAATCTGTTGTATTATCATTAGTCATCACAATTCTCACATGGGCTTGAGTTTGGCCTGGAAGCATAAATTGAGATCTTTATTTTTTTGTCTATGCATAAATACAGAGTATTGTGAAAGAACACACAATACATGCTATCTGAAAACACAGTACAGAATTTATAAACCACATTATTGACCGTCACATTCATGCCCATTGAGTCATTTATTGCTACTTTATGTGGGTAGTTGGGACTATGGTTTTTTCTCACAGTTGCATGCATATATAGCAATATCTAGTATCTTACACTTTGGTTGTGCTCCTGTGAAACAACTCATCCTCAATGAAGTAAAAATTTGTTGATCTCTAAACATCAAGCTGCTTATAATTTGGTTATTTTATTTTCTCTTGTGTACTAACCTGTGAATAAATCCGTTATATCTATGTTCAGTAATTACTTCATTGCAGATGTATATCCTAAGAATGAGTTTCTGATGTTTTCTTTTGCCATTCCTCTTTTATATTTTATGTTGTTTCTCCACTTGGCAGGTGTATGCTGCACAACTTCGCAGGAAACTTGGAGATGTACGGGTATTTAGATTCGGTAGCTTCTGGACCAGTTGAAGCTCGTACCAGTGAGAACTCCACAATGGTAAAGTTCATTCCTTCAAAGCTTGTTTGATCTCAATTCAAAAAGAAAAGGTGTGCTTGATCCATGTCTTACTGATTCCTAACAACGATTGAGATGGTATGTGGCTTTGATCTTTCCATATGAAACATGAGGAGAATTTAGGTTATATTATCTTAAAGTTTCACCCTTAAACAAAAAGCAATGTAGTTTAAAAACACTTTGCAAGTTTCATTTGTATTACAATTGCAAACTACTATTAATAGTCAATGTCAGTACCTGATGAAATTGGTTGATGGCCTTCACATTGTCCATGATCCTATGCATTGAAAAAATCGAACCTTTTTCAAGCATCCTGTTTGACTTTCTTTCCCGCAATAGGTAATTGTGCACAGCATTTCTTGCTCTTCCTTAGGGTTGACAGTTGACAACATTCTTTACATTCATGATAAGTTCAACATGTTAAATTTTTTCTCCATCTCTCTACAAGCTTTCCACATATACAACCACACCTCCCTCAATCTATTAAGGTTAGAATTTAAGATTATTAAAGTAAATAAAGTGGAGAACATAAAAGAAAACTGGAAAATATCTGGTGGAGAGAATAGCTTAACACATTTTCTAATTAGATGGGTTTGTGGGTAAATGGGAAGCAATTTCATACTGCTTATGTGTTTGACAACCTTTTTTGATTGTTTGTTTAATCACAACACGTGAGTCTTCTAATTTATTGAATTACAACTGATGGCAACAATGCATGAAAAAGCAAAAAACAGATTCCAATTCTAAGGGAGAGAAAGCAGGATTCTGTTTGTTTACATTGTGAAACCTAGATATACCATAATATAATACCCTTCATTATTAGATGCACAGAGCGAATGAGGCACTTTATTGATGGTTCAGAAAAAATAGACTTCATGTAACTGGAACTGATCAATTAGATTATTGTATAACATAATGGGCTGTATTACTTGAACAATTTGACGGTATTTAAGATTAAGGTCTCTATATGCAGAATTTGCTGAGTGAACCTTGCAAATATTCTTCATTGTTTCATGTAAATTTTATCTATCACTTTCCAGTGAATTGCAAATTGTCGTTTCAAAAACAAACTGAGTAGGCATATGCACCAAATCCCCATTTATAATATGAATGGTGCATATGTATGACCTTGCATAATTTTGCTGATGCCTGTTGATCAAAGCTGTCAAACCAAATCATGTAACTGCTGCTAGAATTCATCTCTCTTTCCCTCTAACAAAGCAATCCATTTGATTCCGTCATTTATCTTATTCTATATAGTTGCTTCTGTGAAGGTTGGTGTTGGAATGTCAATGGAAGGTATAGAACAAAACCCAGTTGTTTATGACCTCATGTCTGAAATGGCATTTCAACAGAACAAGGTTGATGTCAAGGTAATGTCAAGTTTTCCCCTGCCACCACCATTTCATATTTGTACATATATGTCTTCGACTTGCAATATAAAAAGTTTGTATGTTTGCTAAATTCAAACTAAGCCATTAACACTATCATCCCAACTTTCTTGATAATTTTGGTGATTGTTTTTATGTTGTTTGAATGCATTGCTAAACACTATACTGTAGCTATCATTGTGTCAACTATTGGTCGTTTTAGAGTTCCTTTAATCTTGCTACAATTGGATTAGTTCACCTCCAATATCAATTTACAAGCCGATTTCCTTTAAATGTTTCATAAAATTTTTCTATTTTTCATGATCTTGGTAAAAGCTTGATGTGAACAATGTGGATATAAAAATCCAGAAACCCTTAACAAAATAGATGCCTGAAACATCAAAAATCAAGTTTGTGATGGATAAACCTTGATCTAGAGATAATCTTGTATCTAAGAATCAAAGGTGCTGTACATTAAACTTGGACCCATTGTTTATAGCAAAACAAGAACCTCAAGTATGTGAAGATGCCACAAGGTCAATGATGCCTTTATGAGTCAAATTTATTTTGTTCTAGAAAGAGAAAAATGTTGCTCTACGTAAAATACAAGTTTATTCAAAATATTATGGATGTTGAATTTTGCAGAAGAAAACAATATATAATCCTTCCAAATAGCCTTAATAAACCCTTATTGGGTTGCAAACCAGTGGACCCAAGCTAATAATCAACTAATACAAATCTAATTATCTAAAATAGTCCTAAAATTTTGATTTTGGATCAAAACAAACCCAAGCTAAAAAAAAAAAAGCACTAAAATGAATGTAAATATCCAAATAATGAAATAAAACCTTAAAATAATTTAGATTAATACAAAAATATTTCAGCACATTAGTAATATTGTCGTGAAACACTTCAACCCTCATTTCCTTGTGTAGCTAGGATAAATAATCCTTGTAAGAAAAGAATTTTGAAACATTAAGAAATCTTTGTCACTTGGAAACTTTTGTTCTTCATTAAAGATCCTTGTAGAACTAGATGTTAGAGAATAATATAAATTATATCTTGGAGTCTCACCTAACAGCTTAAGCTTTCATGTGATTCTTTAACATGGTATCAGAGCCTTGTTGACCCAACGGTCACGGGTTCGAATCTCACCGCTCTCATTCTATTTGATAAAAATCAAGCACAAGGTATTGTAGACCTTTGTGCAAGTTTTAAGATCAAAGAGCTGTCACTTGAGAGTGTGTGTTAGAGAATAATATAAATTATATCTTGGAGGATCTCACCTAATAACTTAAACTTTTAAGTGAAATGGTTCCTTGACACTAGAAAACTCTAAAAAATAAGTTACTAGATATCCTTGCATTACGAGAAATGGTTTTTATCTCAAAATAGAAAGTTCACAAGTTCAAGAACAACAAATAACAAAATTTGTAATGCATGTATTGCAAGCCTTTCCTGAACTCTGATTAATTTGAAATTTTAATCTAATGTGAAAAAATGTCTTGAAAAACTAGTAAAATTTCAACTTGATCAAACGATCAAATTGAATCAACCGATCAAATTGAAAGTTATGCTTGATAGTATAAAATTGGATAGAAGACACAATTACACTATAATCTAAATTCTCTTGTTCAATATTTTCTTGGATCATATCATTCCCTCTATAAACAAGATGATTCATCCTTGAATCATTGACTTTAAGTTTTGATCCAGTGTAGAACAATGCCTGGAAACTCCTAGTAAAATTTCAGTCTGATTCAATGGTCGGGCTGAGATTTATGCTCGATAATTTAAAATTTCAACTAGAATATGAATTTTCTTGTTCAGTTTTTTCTTAGATCGTGTCAAAGATTTATGCTCGATAATTTAAAATTTCAACTAGAATATGAATTTTCTTGTTTAGTTTTTTCTTAGATCGTGTCAAACTTTGTCGCTAGTTTTCAAATTTATTAAGGAATAGAAGACTTTTCTGAAATATGAAAGTTCCCTGTCTCTTTTTTTGATGAATGTTGGCATATGGGAAAATAAAAAAGAATGGTTTAGGGGTAGTGAAATTTGCACTTCCAATCAAAATCATAACTTTCTTATCAATCTCTTAGGAATGGATTGATTTGTATTCAGCAAGGCGTTATGGTCGATCAGTTCCAACAATACAATATGCTTGGAATATATTGTACCACACAGTTTACAATTGCACTGATGGTGCCTATGTAAGTACCCCAACTTGTCTACAGTCTATGGAATTCATTTGGATGTATTGTTCATCATTGTATGGTAATAGCTCTACCTATCTTTGGTTTTCTCAAATGTGCATAATATGAAACTTATATTTAATCCTTTTATTTTTGTTCATTTATACGTCCTCCTAAACATATGCTTTTGTAATTATTCTCTTTTTTTAATATTGTTTTGGTGGATGGTCATACATTTTCATCATCTCCATCGGTTCAAGAAAAGTTTATTGTATCCCCATATGTCATGATTATGGTGATTCTTATTTAAAATTGCAAGTGTAGTCATTTTAACCTTGAGTTTGTGACTTGATACTCGGTCCAATTAAAAGTGCCAAGTTGATATTTTGCATGGGAAAAACTCCTAGTGCACTCTGTTGTTTGAATTCTGACAACCTTAAGCATTGTTGGACCAGGACAAAAACAGGGATGTCATTGTAGCATTCCCGGATGTTGATCCATATTTTGTTGCAATGCTGCAAGGAAGGCATCGCACCAATGGAAAACCAGTATCAAGAAGATTGGACCTTATAAAAAACTCTGATTCATATGATCATCCTCACCTGTGGTATTCAACCACTGAAGTTGTGCGTGCTTTGGAACTTTTCATTGCAGGAGGGGATGGATTATCTGGAAGCAGCACTTACAGGTTAGCATTTTGAGGTTTCAAAAGCCTTTTGCTGGGTAGTTTATCTATTTGTGTTATTCTTAATTATTATCGAGTTCTCGCAATTTTCCCATCCTTTTCTAAATGTTTATTTATTTACATGTCAGTTATGACTTAGTTGACCTGACAAGACAAGCGCTGGCAAAATATGCAAATGAGCTGTTCTTAAAGGTCATTGAAGCCTACCGATTAAAAGACAGACATGGAGTTGCTCAACAGAGTCAGATGTTTCTAGATCTTGTGGAAGACATGGACACACTTTTAGCATGCCATGAAGGATTTCTTCTCGGTCCATGGTTAGAAAGTGCAAAGCAACTTGCCCAAGATGAAGAACAACAAATACAAGTTAGGAGCCTTTCAAATTATATCCCTATATGATCTCAAACAATTTTAAGATTCCTCGAGTGTTTTTTAGTAATTTAATGTTTTCCTAAACTGCAGTTTGAATGGAATGCAAGAACTCAGATAACTATGTGGTATGACAACACAGAGGTGGAAGCCAGTCTTCTTCGTGACTATGGTAAGGGGATCAGCAATATGCTGGTGTTTCTTTTCCTTCGCTGCTTGAAAAACATAACCTTCAAAATCAAATTTGGAGGCTCCTCCGTGCCCATCCTCCTCTTCAGATGGACATGTCATTGCAAGTTGTTATCGCTGGATGATTGAAAACTTGTAGGCTTCTTACACAGTATTTATTTCAATGTGAATTTTTATAAAATCTCTGTTCCCGTTCTTGTAGGGAACAAGTACTGGAGCGGTCTTCTAAAAGATTACTATGGTCCCCGGGCAGCTATATATTTCAAATTCTTAGCCCAGAGTTTGGAAAATGGCCATGGTTTCCAGTTGAAGGATTGGAGAAGAGAATGGATAAAGCTTACAAACAACTGGCAGAAAAGTCGGAAGATATTCCCAGTAGAGAGTAACGGCAATGCACTGAACATATCACGGTGGCTCTATTACAAATACCTTGGCAACCCGGATACATATGATCATTAAGAGAAGCTGCTGCCATAGCACAACGTTACAAACTAAATGAACTTCTTGGACATCATCAGAGAATCTTGTGATTTGCATCAAACTAGGTCGTACGCTGCTTGTTTATGAATTACAAATACTTGTTTTGGAACTATAAATATAGATCAATGTAACACACGAGGCAATGATCCAAGTATACTACATTATAGATAGATTGGGCAGGTTAGAAACTATGTATCCTCTGGAGAAAAGCAACCCATGTTTTTTAACAGGATGTTTTTGAGTGAGTTGCCTGATGTCAGTGAGCTAACCATGACAATGTAGCTAAGCCAGATGGGAAGTGTCTAACTATGATGGAAACGGCACCATGATCTGAAAAGTTTCTAGCTCGTAGCTAGTTGGGAGTTAGTGAACTAGGCCGTTTCACGGTCCTAGAGATATTAGGTCATAGAGATATATAGGAGGTGTTTGTTATTGTGTTTTAAAAAAAATTAAAAAATATTTTATTTTTTAATATAAATTTAAAAAAAATATAATGTTTTTAAATTATTTTCATGTGTTGATTTAAAAAACATGTTTTAAAAATATATAATTTTGATTGTGTTTCTGAATAAAAAAATATTTTAAAAAATAATTCTAATAAAAAACAATTACATCTAATCAATAATCAATTTATAATAGCGACTTTTTTTTTTTTCGAGTTGAAATGATGTAGGTTTAAAAACAAAAGTTACAAAAAAAATTAAATTGGATGTCAACGTAGTTGTAGGGAATGTTTTGAAATGTTAGGGGGTTATTTTTGAAAATAATTTTTTATATAAAAATTGTTTCTAAATGATATATTTATTTTTTAAAAATTATTTTTAATACTAACATATTAAATTATTCAAAAAAAAATTAATTTAAAATAAAAATAAAATAACTTTTCTGGAGAAGAAAAACCCATGGAGACAAAAATCTTCCTTTTTGGTCAGAGTATGGCCAACGAACAATCTCGTCATTTTCTAACAAGTCTTTTTCTTCTCTATCAAATTCAAGAGCTTAAACTAAAACACTTTGAGGTTGACCACTCATTTTCTATGTGTTTTACATTGTAGTCCTTTGACTTTAAAATTTTGTCTTTCTACTACAATTTAAAATTTTATCTCATGAAAACTATTTCCAATAAGAAGAAACAATCACAAAAAAAAAAAAGACTTAGTCTTATGGTGTTGTTTGAGAGTGTGGTTGAGATTGGTTTTGAAAGTATTTTTCATTTAGAAATGCATCAAAATTATGTTTTTTTTTAAGATTTATTTTTTATATCCACAAATGAAAATGATCTTTGAACACAAAAAAAGTTTAATTTAAAATTATAAAATTTAAATTAAAAAAAAACACTTTAAAACACAATAATAAACAGGTTGTTAGTATCATAGTTGTCAATTTTGTTCTGTTTCGGTCGAAACGACTAAAACGTTTCTTACCAGTTAAAAAAATGAGACAAAACGGTGTTGTTTTTGTTTCGATTTAAATTCTAGCATGTTTTGGATTTTTCGGCTGAAATGTACCAGTTTCGTTCCGCCAATTCCGATTCTGTCAAATATTGTTTTTTTTAAATAATCAATAATTTTACAGTATCAATCATATTTCTTAATATGACAGTTAGTTTACAATAAAATTTTACGACGAGTCTCTAGATATATTTTTATATATTATTTTAAAATTTTAGAGAAATCAGAGAATGTAATGACCTTGCAAGATTAATGATAATATTCTCGTAATATTATACGTGCTCATAATTTTGTCCAGAAAAATTATTTTATTATTTTTTTAAGATTAAATTATACAATTCTAAATAATTCAATTTTCAGATTTGAACTATTTTTTTAAATTAATATATTTAATTATATATATAGACATAAATAATATAATCTAAAAACATCAATGGAAAATAGTAACAACTTTGGTAGTATCGGTAGTAATGACTTCGTGCTACTAGCATATTCCACACGTGATCGGTGTACGGCACGTGATCTAAATTCGTATTGTATGTGCGTAATTTTGGATGAAATTGGACCAGCCATTAATAAGCTTTCGAACACGTGCCGCAGTTTCAATACGAAGGCATAGAAAACGTCACAGCAAAGGCCGAACATCACGTCCTTCGCAGCATATGTATATATCTGATTTATGTAGGAACGTTCTAGTACTAAAAAGTTCATTAATAATATAATAAAGAATTTATAATTTATATAATAATTTTCAAGTTTAAATTAATAAAAATTTAAGATAATTACAGTTTTATTAATTTATTTAAACCCATAAAATATATTTTTTAAAATAAAATTTCCTCATATCTAAAAAATAAAATTGGCTCTAAAAAAAAGTCATAATTAATTGTTTTGAAGACAAAATAAAAGGTTGTTTTTTTTCAAGTGTATTTTTCTTGGAAATATATTAAAATAATATAGATTTTTTTATTAATATATCAAAATAATCTAAAATAAAAAAATAATATTCTTTTTAAAACACTAAAATAAACATGTTGAAAAACAAGATAGCCACGGTTGATTCTCTTTTAGAGCTGACTAGGGTTTAAAAAATATAAAACTAAAAAATATAGATAAAAATAAGAATAAATGATATTTAAATAGAAGATAAAACCAGGGGAATTTTGAATGTGGGGATGGGGCGGTGTTCAACGTTTGACCCGTCAATCGATAGGCCACGAAGCTTCTACGACATGGTGCTCGGTTCCTTGCACCAGATGAGAAGAGACCTCGTCTTTCAAAACCAAACCAGCGACGTCACACCTCGCGACATTGTTTGACATTGAGGTTTGATTTTGTTAGTTAAGATTATTTATTTTAGCATTTAATGTTATAATATTAAAAAAAATAAAAAATACTTTCCAGTGAAAAACAAATTAAATTGCTGGCTCAGAGATGTCGTTGGTCAAAAATGGGCCAAGTTTCTCGATGCTTCCAGAAGCAACAAGCTGGTTTCTGCATTTACTTCACTGCCCCTGAGGTCTCTATCTCTATTGAAAATACTCCCCTTGTTATTTTGATAGTGTTTTAAAATTGATTTTGAAAAGGAAAAAAAATTATTTTTATTTTTTATTTTAAAATTAAATTTTATTATTTTTATATTATTTTAATATGTTCATATAAAAAATAATATAAAAAAATATAAAAAAATTATTTTAATATATTTTTAAATAAAAAAACACTTTAAAAACACAATCTCAACTACAGTATAAAACATGAGTTACTTCACTTGCTGAAAAGCTTAAACTTATCTCTTTGGAGTATCTCTAAGAGAAAATGTTATTTAGAGAAGCCATATTAATAATATGGCTTTTTAAATAGTGTAAATATAATATTTTTATATTTGCATTCTAATAAAAAAAATCATTTAGAGAAATTAATTTTATTTTAATATATATAATATTAATATACTTATTTATTAATAATAAATAACTAATACAAGTACAATTAAAACTATTTTTTTACATAGAAATATGTTAAATATATTTTTTTTTGGCTTTTTTGATCAAATATGCAGGTATATAACTTCAACTTAGAAATGACATTTTAATTCTTCAATATAGTTATCCCCTTGTAACTATGAAAATAAAGAGTGGAAGCTAAAATTTTATCCTTTTCTTTTAGCTTATCTTTTAAATCTCCCATTATAGTTGCTCTTAGTATGTTATTAGCTATTGCTCCAAGATGCTTGCTAGTCATCACACTCTCTCCACAACTTTTTCTTCTTCTATGATTTTAATTTTGTCTAAGTGAACTTATAGAATAAAAATATTTTTATTTCTCAATATCAGAACCGATTTCATTATTTAATTTTAATTTAGAAAATATACTTGTCTTGTGGAGGTCTCTCCTTTTCTTTTAATTTATCTCTTCTATTTGATTTTTTTCAATATATATTCTCTACAAACATTTTTTATTTTGTTGGGTATAATAATTTTCGTGCATGTTAATCTTGCATCAATACCGAAACTAGTATAATGAAATTTGTACATGTTGAATCATTAATCCAACATTGGGATTTTGTAAGAAAAATTATGTATTTAAGGAATATCAAATAAAATAATGTCTAATTAAAAATGATCAGTTAAGTATTTTTAGGCAATTGATTTTTTATATATCTAATAGGATATGAACCTTTAGTATATAGAGATTAAAGAATTATTTCTATTTTTGTGATGAGTTAAAATAGGAATACTAAAGGGTAGAAATACTAAAGAATGAGAATGTTAAAAAGCATCAATGCCAAAGGATAGCTAGTTATATAAAGAGAAATACTAAAAGGTAGGAATACCAAAGAATAGGAATGCTAAAAGGTATGAATATCAAAGGGTAGCTTGTTATATATATATATATATATATATATATATATATATATATATATATATATATATATAGTCATGATCCCTAGATTATATGCCCTGCTTCATTCTTCTTCTGACATTTCACCATCAGAGAGAAAATAAGGTTACAATGAAAAGAATCAAAGAGCTCTCAAAAGGATAATGTATTAATCTGAAAGGTTATTCGTACGACTTTAAAGAGTGACTATCGGATATGGATTTAGGTACGTTTTCGCTTAATTATTTTTGTATTATTGATTATTCGACATGAATAATTTCTATATGTTATGAAATATATTCCTAACAAGTGGTATCAAAGTCCTTTTATGTTGAATTATCAAGAAATCAAATTAACTAGTGATGGTTAAGAATTAACTGGTAACGGGGTATAGGCTGCAAGTGTTATACTTAAGGAAATAAACTAGTAGCCTATGATGTGTGCGCGCTAACCAACGTTGGTGTGTGTGTGTGTGTGTGTGTGTGGGTGTGGGTGTGTGGGTGTAGCCAATGTTGATGATGGAAATGAATTGGCAGCCTACGGGGTTGCTAATGTAACATATATCACATGCACCAGTGAAGGAATTAAATTGGCAACCAATGTCAATTAAATAATCAACATTGGTTTTGTCAACGCTGATTAAGGCATTAAATTGACAGTCCTTAGGCTACCAGTATAAGGAAAGAACCAGCATTGGTGAAAAAAATGAAACAATTGCACTGACAAGTTATCATTGCAAATGCATAATTAAAGGTACTTGTTATAAATGTTACAAATCTTTGTAACAGTTACCAGGGGTTGCAAGCTGCAGTCATTACATCATTGTAATGGTTGCACTAACAATGCCTCTTCACATGCCCATTAAGGTTGATGGCAACTTTTTTAGGGTTGTGAGCTTCAGCTCACAACAAGCAAAAAAGGGTTATGGATAAAATATTTTGTATTATGGGTTTTAGCCCATAGAAAATTCTAACTCATAGCTAGATTGTATGATCCATAGAAAGCTGATTTAGGATCCGAGTTGGCCCAACACGGTCTAGCCGTTAGGTTAATAGTCAACAATTAACTTTGACCATTGACTTTGTTAAACAAAATGGTGCAAATTTATGTTTTAAATATTTGTATATTGATATATATTTTGCAATGAATTAATTAAAACAATGAGGGTGTTTGGGAGAGCTGTTGCTGTAGCTTTTCAAAGTGTGTTTCGTGCCGAAATACATTAAAATGATGTTTTTTTATTTTTTAAAAATCATTTTTGATATCAGCACATCAAAATGATCTAAAAACACTAACCGTCTGTTTTTAAAATTCAAAAAAAAAAAATGAACCAAAAACACCCAAAAGTGCTTTTGGGTGGCTTCCCAAACACCCCCAATATATCACCAAAGTGATCTTTCTTATGAACATTAATTTTATTTTGAAATATAAATAGTTAAGTGTATACAACTTATATGAATATTGACCGACTCAAAGGTAAGTCAATATTTATAGGAAAAGCATGTGCACATGTAGTAATCAACATGTTATGATTATTTAATTTTACATGTGAATAATTAATCAGCCCAAAGGATAATTTATTTTTGACATGTTCTTATTATCAATGTTTAATTACTATATTAAGATATCACTTAAAAATTAATATTTTATCCAAAGATAAGCTATTAATGGAGTGCCCAATATCTTAAGATGAGATTTACCTTTATTTGAATTATTTTTGCTCTTCAGATAAGTCTTATTTATGAGAATATTTTAATTATTGTTATTCTCTTTTTAGCAATTAATATTATTGTCAGTATTAACCCTATTCCTATGGTTAATGGATCTAACTTCAAGTCTTGAAAAGACAATCTTTTGATAATACTTGGAATTATAAATCTCAATTTTGCGTTATGGATTGATTATCCCCCACCTCTACGAATGAGTATACCTCTAATGAAAAGAGGGATGTGGAAAGGTTGGAGAAATCAAATCGCATGTGCATGATGATCATGAAGAGAGTCTTTCTAAAAGCATTCAAGAACACAATGTCTGATAAAATCACTATAACTAAAGAATTCCTTGCCAATATTGAAAAGAAATTTGTCAAGAACAAAAAAATTGACATAGGTACGCTCTTGATAAGTCTCATTTCAATGTAGTATAAGCATAGAGGCAATATAAGAGAGTACATCTTGGAGTTATCTCATCTTGCTTCCAAACTACTAGCACTTCAGTTTGAACTCTCTGAAAACTTGCTAGTGCATCTAGTTTCAATATTCATTCTAACATAATTTAATCAATTTAAGGTGAGCTAAACTGTCAAAAAGAGACTTGGTCTTTAAATGAATTCATCTCACACTATGTTTAGGAAGAGGAAAGACTTATGCAAGATAAGACAGCGAGTGGTCACTTAGCCTTTACATTTAAAGACAAGGGAAGGAAAAGAAAGAACAATAAGAAAGTTGCGGGTACAGTACTTCAAAAGAGACAATTAACAAAATCATATGATTTGATAGGTACTAGCTATTTATTTTGTGGTGCTGAAGAGCATAAAAAGAAGCAATGCACCAACTATCATACTTGTCGTGCTAAGAAAGGTATGCTTATTGTCTTGGTTTAGTCTTGGTTAATGGATTCATTCTTGGTCATTCGTACAACTTTAGAGAGCGACTTTCGGTTATGGATTTAAATACGCTTTTGTTTAATTATTTGTGTTCTTGATAATTGAATATAAATAATTTCTATATGTTATGAAATACAATTGTAACTGTACAAATATAATGGCCGCAGTGGCATTTTTATTTTAACACTAATGAAAGTTAATCCCAAAGAAATCCAATTTATAAACTTGTATTTAAATTATTTAATCTTTCTAATCCATACACACACATAAATTGATAACAATTAAAAACAATATCTACAAAACAAATTTAAAGAATATTGCTATAATAAACAAAAGGATGAACCATATGAAAAAAAATATTATAACAAGAAGAGCAATAAAAAATGGAATACAACATAAAAAAAATAATCAAAATAGGTAAAGGGTAGAGAAGGAAAGAAGCGTACGAAAAAAAACCAGTCCATATTCAAATCCGCAGGCTACCCAGGTTGGACCGGGCTAGAAATATATATAGCATGCGACTGCACGGCTCATATATAAGAAGACCTCCTTTGTTCTCATCAGCGATTCCATTTTCATATATCCCTCCCTCCCTCTCTCTCTAAACAAAAATTGTTCCATCTTTTCTCTGTCTTCGATCAATCTGCTGTTAAGAATCATGGCCGGAAACACCTCTTATGAGACATCATGGGCTGATCAGTGGGACTACAACAAGGATCCTGTTGTTTACCATAAGAACGGCGGCGGCGGCGGCAACTCGACTGACAAATACAAGCAGAAGCTTGGAGAAGGACTCGGGAAGACCAAACAGGTTGCTTCAACTGGGTTCAAGAAGGTGAAAGAAGGGACCTCTGTTGGCTTCCAATGGATCAAAGACAAGTATCAGAAGTCTAAACAGAAACGTTAGTTTGGTCACACCATATATATCATCTTACATAGGTTTTAGCTGTCTCTGCGTTCTGTTGCTTTGATCGCTTCTGTCTTGTTATTAATCTTGGTTTCCTCTGTTTTTCCATTCTTTTTGTTCATCCATCATGTACCATAGGCATGCATCCATCATGTACCATAGGCATACGTCCATGATTTTTATGTGAAATATCATGCTCTATATATTTTGATCTTCGTTTCTTATGTATTTTGTTTATTGGATCAGATTTATTTGCGGTAATATTTGGATGGTGTTTTTTAAGTTTCATTTCTTCTTCTCCTGTGTATCACTACCATCATTTTTTTTTTTAGAATTTGATTTTTTATTTTAATTAATTTTTTTTATAATAATTTTAGGTTATTTTGATTTGATATAGAAAATAGATTAAAAAATATTATTTTATTACCATAAAAAAAGAAGAAGCGAATTTTACGGGATTTAGGTTGATAATAATAATAAGATTTTCTATTTATTACCCTTCGAAACAGGTGAATTAAAACCGTTGACTTTCAAAAAGCATGGCGCATGCCATGTTCAAATCACCTCTGGTCGTTTGAGGTTTCCTGACTCTTGATTTTATATTCAGAACATCCCTCTACTGTTTTTATACTAATATTTATTGGGAGAATTTTTAATAAATTCCCTTTAAATATATATTTATAAAAATATAAAAACATGAACACCAAATGTTTATCAAAAGATAATATATAAGTATTATAGTATTTATTTTTAAATTTGTAAAAAAAAAAAGACATTAAAAAAAAATGTCGTCTAAACTTATCCAAGTGCAACTTACCTAGACTTCAACTACAATACTTTGAATTATTTTTTCATATTTTTTTTCAACTACTAGAAACAAAACCCCACTCCTGTTCATATAAGGGTTTAGGAATGCAAGATTATTTTAAAAAATCAAATAAAACTAAAATCTAATAATTTATGGAATTTGTAAAAACAATGAATCTCACATAAAACTAAATGGAATATAATCAATTCAAAATCTATTCTTGACAATTCATTGAATTTAAAAGAATAATTTATGAATTGATAAGATACAATGAATAATATATTGATTCCACATTCATCATGGATGGTTTTAAATAATATATTAGTATTACAATGTCAAACTTCTTCTTTTTTCCAATGATCTCATACATAAATAAAAATTAGCTAACCAATACATGAAGTGATACATAATCATAAAAAATAAATGAATTGAATGATCATTATTTCAAATTAGACAGGTTTTGACTTTGAACATTTCTTGGTGAAGTATTATTGATTTTACTATGCTAATTAGTAAATGTTATGGATTACACTATTTAACCTTTTGTGTAAATCAAAATTATAATACTTGTATGTTTTTTTTTCAAGAAATTTCTTTACTTTTACAATTGTATTCATTATGTCCATGATGAACTCCTGGTTTCATAAGTGTTTTAGAAAATCCAATATATTTTTTAGTTTCTTTTTTTTTTAAATATATTTTTTACTCATATAGATGATATCTTATTAAAAGTATTTTATAATACACCACTTGATAAACTAAGATATGAAAATCATTAATAAAACAACAACTCGCCTTTTCACAATAAAAATAGGTGGGAGATTATAATTTCAAGTTCTACTAAGATTGCTATGTGACTTTGTTTTCTCTTTAAACATAGTTTTTTGAATCTTCAATTAATTAAGTATGGTTATCATTGTGACATTCTTTAATCTTTAAAGGCTTTAAGCCTATTTTTCTTTGATAAGCTAAACACAAGTTTTTTTATTAAGTTTTTAGTGAGTGGATCCGTAATGTTTTTCATTGACAAATGTGTATTTATATTAAATCTACGAGGTATATGTCTATATTTATAATTATACACATTATATACACTACTTTATGTCTTTCTAATTACTAACTGAATATTATAATGGACATAAATTGCTAACACTAGCTTTGGTCAAAATGAAATGTTCTTTATGAAAACTTAAAGTCACTTGACTTTCTCTCCAATTTTATCAAGGATAATGAACTTTGATTCCATCATGGATCTTACAATTCATATTTTGTCATTGTGTTTTTAAGATATAGTTTCTTTACTCAACATAAAAACATATTTGCTTGTGGATTTTGAATCATTGGTGTCTAATATGTAATTCACATCATTTTAACATTTTAGTACCACCAGTTATTTAGTACAATATAACTTAAAATCTAAGTTATTTTAAATATTTGATTACTCTATTTAATGGTTTTCAATTATCCACACTTAGATTATTAATAAATCAACTCAACATGTCAAATGAGTGTTACACACCAATTCTTGACCCCTAATTTTTTTTTTAAATATATTTTTAGCATGTTTTGGCCAATTATTTATCATTTTATAATTTTCTTTATCATTTCACTTCTTGTTTCTATATTTACAATTTTTCCTAGGAAAAAACAATAAATCAAACAAGAGTTTTTAATGAGTCAAATGCATATGAATTTTGAAAACAAAAAGAGAGAGGGAACACATTTTATTTTTTAAAACTTTAATTTCACAAAAAAAAAGGGGAAGAATATGTTATGTTTAAAAGGGAGGGAAAATATTTTTATTTAAAAAAGAGGTGGAAAATTTTAAAAGACATTAGAAAGTTTTGGAAAATACACGAAGATTCATGAAAGAGTGTTGAAAGGTTTGAAAACCAACTCTCTCTAATAACAAGAAGATGAAGTTATGACCCTCTTCATAAACATCACTAACGATCTATGTCCTAATAAAATATATATTTGGAGTGTGGAAAAAAAGGTGAAATTTTTTGCAGAATATGCCTTCATTCCTTACAAAGAGTAAGCTCAAATTGCAATGATCTATGACAATGCATAACTATATTAAAAGGAAGTCTCGGGAAGATGTAGCATTTACAAAATTTAAACACCAACTGAATTATGTTCTTGAGAATTTTTTAATCGGAGTGTTTCCATGTTCACAAAGCCATGGAAACTAAAGGTCTTCCTTATGATTATATTTGTGATAGGATTACAACAAGTTTAATGGATAATAAAACTAGTGTTGTAATTTGCATGACTCTTTTTACAATATATTAGTAATGATTACTTAAATGTAATTGAAAAATAAGAAATTGATTCATGTCTTTTTAGGTCTTTTTATTACCAACATCAATTTCAATCACAATTTTAACCAAACACTCTATACATATTTTTCGCTAACCAATTTTTTTTTTCATTCCACAACTACAAAAACTACCACAATAATAAACATGTTCTTTGTGAATCCACTTTATCTATGATAGATTGAGATTTAATTAGTGTTTGAATGATATAGGTGATCAACGACCTTGAATAATTTGTTGTGATAACCACTCGTCACTTTAGTTTTTCTTTTATCTCCAATCACATGATTAAAGCACTTCAAATCCATAATGTAATAATTGTCATAATTTATTAATACCCTTTAATTATCCCATTGTGAAATATGTTTATATGTCTCATTCTTCTTCACTAATTTTATCATTTTTAGTAAAAGTGACAACATTACCCTCCATTCATATGAATTTATAGTCTTTGGCAAAAATGTCATTCCTTCTACAATTATAACATTAATTGTTTTGCTAATAATATTTTTTATCATTAATATCTCCACACGAGCATGTTCGCTCTTATCGGCGTGTTCCCCTTTATTCAAAGCTTCTTATATATAGTCCTTTTTATTAGTTTCTTTAACAATGTTTTAGTTTGCCTTCAATAATTGTTTTATTTAATATCTTTTTTTTTACTAAAAATGGATTAAAAAATAACATATATTTTTTAAAAAAAATATTGATGAAATAAGATATTTTTTTTTATAAAATGATGGAATAACATAGTTTGTAAATGTCAAGATTGGAAACACAACACTCAAACTTCTTGTTATTTAGAATCATGACAACTTAATAGAAATTATTAAATGGGTTATACATGATGAGAGAATATAGAGAAGAGAGAAATAAAAAAATAAAGAAAGAGACCTAAAGGCACATTAAAGCTCCATCCAATTATGACACCATTAAAACCATTAAAAATATCTTGATAAAACAAATCTAATACCACTGAGGAAAGTCACTAATGTGAACAGAATATGTCCCACTTATCTTCTAAAAGTGACAGGTGACTCACTTTTCTTTGGAGGCAACTATGATTCACTCCGATCATCGATGATAATCTTTTTTGGTGTTTTTAGGCACATCTCATTAAGATTTTTTATGGTTTTGAGAATTTTATAATCGAAGTTGTGATGTGTATCTAAGTTTTTCTTTTTCTTTTTCTTTTTCTTCACAAATCACAATAAGGAGATATGTGTGTGTATGTGTGAGAGAGAGAGAGAGAGAAGAAAAAGCCATAGATGATACGATCCAAGAAAAAGGTTCAATAAAGAAATTTGAATTCTAGTGTAATTATGTCTAATGTCTAATTTTACACTATCAAGTATAAATCTCAATTTGACAATTGAATATTGATGAAATTAATATGAATTCATGATTACATGACCAAATAATCCACAAGTAAAAATGACAAATTCTAGAAAGCCAAAAATTTAGTTTGTTAATAAGTGTGATACAATGATTACCTAAACTAAAAAACTTGTTAATATAAAATTATACATTGGAAAAATTCAACCCAAAACTGACTCTAACCTCTTAAATATGCTTGGGATTCTTTGTAATATCTCATAGTTTCCTTATAGAACATATAAACTCTAAAAACATTCTAACATTATATACCACTAGCCCTCCTTTTTCTTATGTAGATAGGATAAATAAAAATTCCTTAAATGAAAAGGGCTTAAGGACATTAAAAGAATCATTGCCATACTTATAAACTATATTTTACCCATTAAAGACCCTTATAGATTAGAAAAGTTCCAAAGTTGTGTGTTGAATATTATTGCATTATTAGAAAAGAATATTCTTTATATTAGGAGTTGACAAGTCAGAAAGCAACAAATAACATAATCCATATTGCATTTGTCAACCTGTATCGTGATGTCTTTAGAATTTTAATTAACCTAAAATTTTAACTTCATGTATAACAATATATTTGGAAACTTATGGCTAAATTTTAGCCATATCCAACAAACAAATTGAGAGTTATGCTTGATAATATAAAATTACACCGTAGGCATAATTACATCAATGACCTAAGTAAAGGGTTTAATCAATTAATCTCAATTAACTTGAGTTATTTTTGTATCATTTTTAATTGAACTTTTAAAATTTTATCATTCAATATTGAATTTGATTAGGAATTGGGGCTTATAATTTGGTTTGATTTACTTTCTACAAGGTTATATTGGTCTCATAAATCTATTCTCTAATGTTAATAAGTTTCTTAGGCTGACCAGGATTAGTTTATTGTGTTGTCTTCTCAATATATATATAAAATATTAAAAGTGTAAGATTTTTTTATTATACTATAAATTTGAATAAATAATAAATCTGTGCAGAATTCTTGCAGAGCATGAGTTTCCAATAGAATATATGAATTTTAAATTGATATAAATTTATTTGTTTAATAGGTTTTAAAGAAATCACCATCATAAAATTATCCAAGAAGATTTAGATTCTTGAATTATCAAATTCACTGTATAAGGATTAGTTCATTTTATAATCTAATCTAAATTAAACACAACAATAAAATATAAATTGGGAAAACACTTATAATAACTAAACTACAAAAATAAGTCATTAATTTTCTACCTATATAAAAAAAGAAAATATCATTGAAAATACATTGCTATATTACTATCATTATTATGACTGTAATAATTAAAATTATTATCACCATTACTGCTTAAACAATTAAAATTATTAAATTTCCCTGAAGAATAAAAAAAAGAAAAAAATAAAAAATAATCACTAAAATTATTATTATTATTGTGCCAACAATAAAATCATAAACTTATCCTTAAGAATATAAACACAACAAAATATCAAATAAAAACAACGACAAAAAAGACAAAATAAAAATAAATATTATGAGCATAAAAAATTTATTCGATATGAAGAATATATATAAATAACAAAAAACACTAAAAAAGAGCAAATGGATAAAGGAAAAACTATTAATTTTAAAATAATCACCAATATAAATTAAAATTTTAGAGCTCAACAGAATTAAAATAAAATTCCAACAAAATATACAATGAAAAATATTAAAAACTAAATGCATAGATGCATAAATATAGATAAAAAATAAATATTATCCAAGAAGGACAGAAAAAATCAAAGGAATTAATATTAAATAAAAAATTAAAAGATTAAGGTCCGAAATGATAAACAAAATATATAATTAATTCCAATTGAAGAACATAACTGAAACAAATCAAAACCTCGAGACCAAAAAAATTAAAGGGATTTTAAAACAAAAATAGAATTGTAATTTTATTAAAAATAATTAAAAGAATAAGGACCGAAATGAGAAGTAGCATATATGACTAATTTCAATTAAATGATAAAATTGAAACAATTTAAAACTTACAAAAAAAAATTAAAGAAACAAAAAACAAACAAAAAAAAATAAAAGAATAAGGGTTTAAATGAAAAAAAACATATAATATCAATTTCAAATGAAGGGTACAATTGAACAAAATCAAAACTTATATTGAAGAAATCAAGAAGAAAAACAAAATCAAAAGCCTAGGGACTGAAATGAAATGCCTATAAACATAAAGAGCTAGAATGTATTTAGCTGTTACAGGAGATAGAAAAGGGAGACAGGGGAAACTGATGATCCTCTAACTACCTAACAAAGAAACATGCACCACCAGGAGAATGACGACATGGAGGCACACCCGGAGACATGGTGACCAGACATTTTTAACCACCGATAGACACCTCACGCGTCGCCTAAAAGGCACGTGCACGTGAAAGCTTGTGTTGCGTCCGGAAGAAGCATCTGCGTTAACCCCGAGAAAAAATAATAAATTACCTAAACACCTCTACATCCAATTGTAATTATAAAAAAAATATGTGCGTGAAAGTACTATCATGCCCCTAGTGTCAAGCCTTCGTTTTGTCATTTTTAGGGCGTTCAAGTAGTTTCACTATGCACAAAACATGAAAAACCTAAGCTACCCTCGCATCTAACGGCTTGTTTGTGTCTCACTAGGGGGCAAGGTCAATATTTCACTATTCAAGATTAGACAAAAAATCAAAAATACCTCCAACCATCCTTCGTCTTCTAGCCAGAACCCAGGGTAAATAAGTAGTTTCAAAATGTAAAAAACAAAAAAGACCAAAACAACCCAAATAATTTGCAAATACCACACATATCCTATGGAATGTCCAAATTACCCCTGGCACCAAGGGTTAAATTTTGCACCCCAATGAGCAAAATGTAATTTTACTGTTGAAATCCACAATGATTCGTGTCTAGGGTCACAATGAAACATCAATGTCTTTTATTTTTTATAATATATTTAAAAAAAGATATTGTCTTGAGTTTTTTGGTAAAATATATTTTTATCAATCATCCATGTAGTATTGGGATCCACAAAGTTGATTAGACCATATAAAATCAATTTCCATATAGCTTTTTTAAAAATGTACTATAAAACAAGTTAGCAATGCCTTGATATTTTTTTTTTATACATTCAAAGAGAATTTGATATGAGTGTCATCATAACATGAATCAATAATGTAATTAAGTCTATATAAAGAGAGTTTTAGCCAAGTTTGTTAGGGTTTTTGAAACCACATCTAATGTGTTTTCTATGTTGAGAGAAAGTATAGAATCATGAAAAATCATAACCTCTCAAAATAATATGCTAAAGATTCAACTAATTTTAATTAAATGCCTTGTTTGAATATGACTGTGTTGAAATTTCATATGTATATCCATAACTTAAGTATCTATAATTTGAAGGTGAAGATCAATTTTGGAGCAGAGCAACTTGATTGGTGATGTTTTACATGAATAGTAATTGTATTTTTATGATGAGGTCTAGCTAATAATTACAAGTCTTAATTATAATTATGAGACTTCATTTACTTCATTAAGATAAATTGAGAACCAATCTCTAGAACAATAACTTTCTAGCAAACTTGATGATCTAGTCAACCCACTAATCATTTAAGTTAATTAAAATTAATTATTTTTATTAAAATAATGTTTTTTTATTTTATATTTATTAAGAAGTTGATCAAAACAAGTTTGGAATATATTTCAGTAAGTTTATTCGGTTATTGATCACCTTAGCTGGGTGAATCAAATTAAAAATATTAATATTATTAAAACCTCACTAATAAATTTTTCAGGTGTGTTTGACATTGCATTTCAAAAATGCTTTTAAAAATATTTAATTTTTTTAAATAATTTTTTTAGATGTATTAAGATCATTTTGATACAATTCCGAATAAAAATCATTTAAAAAAACAATTTCAACCATGCTTTAAAACATGAAGTTTAACTTTTAAATCTTAAAGCATTGTTCTTATAACACATTCTCATTTTTTCAATTTCATAACAAAAATAACTTGAAAAAAGAAACTCACACAACATATAATGGAAAAAGTGTTATTTCTCACTTTATTTTTTTTTTTAAAGAAAAACTTTCCTTGAATTTTGAAACTACTATTAATACTTTATGCTTTCTCGTAAGACAAAGTCAGCATTGTGGAGTTTGGACCATAATTGTTTATTTCGTTCCATTTCAGCTGAAATAGCGAAAATGTTTCATAACAGTTAAAAAATTGAAACAAAATAATGTTATTTTTACCTCGGTTTGAATTCTCGTCCATTTTGAATTTTTCGGCTAAATACCGATCGAAACGTTCCGGTTTTGTTTTGCTAGTTCCATTTAGGCCAAATAGTGTTTTTTTTAAAATAATAAATAATTTTATAATATCAATCATATCTCTTAATCCGACCATTAGATTGAGATGAAATTTTACGAGGAGTCTCTTGACACATTTATATATATTATGATAAAATTTCAAAGCAATTAGAGAATCTAATGACCCTACGAGATTGATGATAATATTTTCATAATATTACACATGTTTATAATTTTGTTCAGAAAAATCATTTTATTGTGTTTCTTAGATTAAATTGCACAATTATAAATAATTTTATTTTTGGATATGAATTATTATTTTTAAAAATAATATATTTAATTATATATACATAAATATTAAAATCCTGAAATGGTACAAAACACTTCAAAACTGAAATTTCCATTCCAATTTAATAAACAAAACAACAATCGAAATGATATAGACAACTTTAGTTTGAACAACAAATATTGACAATGACAACCCCCATCCTTCAAACCGAACTTATTATGATCTCACAAATTGAGCAGGAAAATAAGAATTTTAAATAAAAAATAAGTATAGAATTTTGAGGAATCCACAACCTCCAAAACCAAAATTAGGAAAGAATTGTTCGTTCCTATTTTATTTATGGTGGTAGTTTAAATACTAGTAAAAACAAGCAACCTCACGTGTTTTAAAGAAACACTAATAAGCTAATCCTCTTCTAATCAACTAAAAATAAGCAAACTTGACTAATCTATTCTCAGCCTTATCTTAGACTTTACACGTGGCACAAAATTGAAATAATACTAGCTTAACTGACTATTACCGATTGGACTAATTGACCCAACTAAAACAAACTAAAAAGTAATCAAACAAACCAACTCGAACTAATAACCCCAACCAGACTAACTAGCCTAACTGGTTAACACCTCCTTGATTTAACGTAAACGTGCCTCGATTAGTCATGATTTGATGGGGCCTATTCTGAATATGACTAGGCACATGACAATGCCCCCCCTTAAATGACCTTGCCTACAAGGTTAGGGCACTCTCTCACCAGCTCTGCATATTCAACCCAAAAGGCCTCTTCTACACCCAATCCTCTCCATTATACCAACACTTTTGTCACAATTTTCTCTCTTTTCTTCTTCATTTCTCTCTCTAATATCTCCTTTGGTTCAGGCCGAATGACCCCTTCTCTGTCCGTGGGAGGGAGTGTGACCACCAGTCGGTGGCATTATCCTAATTTCTCCTTCATACAGGATACATGGAAGACAAGATGGATTTTCGAATTTGGGGGTAAATCAAGTCTATATGCCACCTTCCCCACCTTCTCCAACACCTGAAAAGGTCCATAGAACCTTGGTGACAACTTCATGTTCCTCCTTTAGGCCATCGTTTGCTACTTGTATGGTTGCAACCGAAGGTAAACCTAGTCCCCCGGCTCAAAATTCATGTCTGTATGCTTAATGTCTACCAATTTCTTCATTCTCTCTTGTGCCTGTTGCAAGTTGGACTGAAGGACTCTTAAGATCTCATCTCGAGTTTTTAAGATATTCTTTACTTCCTGTATTTGTGTGATGCTTGGTGTGAATTGCAGTAGCTTGGGGGGTGGGTATCCATAAACTGCTTTAAAAGGGGTTAACTTTGTTAATGTGTGTATGGATGTATTGTACCATAATTCTACGAGTGGCAAAAATTTAGACCATCCCTTGGGTCTATCTCCTGAGAAACACCTCATGTATTGCTCAACCATCTTATTAACAATTCCTGTCTGGCAATTTGTCTGAGAATGATACGCCGATGAGAGCTTCAGTTCAATGCCTTGTAGTTTAAAGAACTCCCTTTAAAATGAGCTAGTGAAAGTAGGGTCTCGGTCTGTGACTATCGATGTAGGTGTCCTATACAACCTAAAAATATTTTGTAGGATGATTTTGACAATTTTAACTATTGTATAAGGGTGAGAGATAGGAATGAAATGAGCATACATAGACAGTTTGTCTACCACTATCATGACCATACTATAGCCATTGGACTGAGGCAACCCTTCAATGAAATCAAGGGAGATGTCAATCTAATTTTTCATAGGAATGGGTAATAGTTGTAGCAACCCAGGTGTGTATATATTCTCGGTTTTGTTTTGTAGACACACATTGCATTCCATGATGAATTTTTTTTATGTCTCCCTTCATACTTGGCCAATAGAACTCATCCTTGGCTTTGTGAAACCTAGAGTGACCCCCTTATAGACTACTGTGTAGCAGCTGTAAAGTTTAGTGTTGTAGTTCACTAGATGAAGGGATAGTTAATATGCCCTTGTGAAATAATAATCCATTTCTTTCTTGATAATGTGGGGCAGATGTCTTTCCTTGTCTTAGCTCCTTTATAATATGTTGTAATTTAAAGTATGTGGAATAACTGGTTTTTAGTTGGTCCACCCAACAATCAGATGAGACTATAATAACTAATATACCTGTTTGATTTTGTGCTTCCATTTTCCTTGATAATGCTTCTACTACCTTGTTCTCCCTTCCCTAGTTATATTCCACCACAAACTCAACCCTAAGAGCTTGGTGATCCATTCTGTTGAAGTGGGGTCCCGATCGTTTATTTCAGTAAATGCTTGAGATTGTGATGATTAGTTTGTATCTTGAAGTGGTGACCCAATAGATAGGATCTCCATTTCTTTACTGCCAAGACCAAAGTCATTAGCTCTTTCTCATAGGTTAATAGCTGCAATGCCTTCCCATGAATAACCTGACTCATGTAGGCTATAGGTCTGCCCTGTTGCATCAAAACAGCTCTCATACCAATACCAAAAGCATCACATTGAATAGTGAAAGGAATAGAAAAATCAGGTAAAATCAAGACAAGTGGATTAGTCATAACATTTTTAAGATCCTAAAAAGCTTTTCTTGTTAAGCATGTCCAATGAAAAGAATTTTTTTGTTAGTAAGGCTATGAGGGGGGCTGCTATGATTCCATATCCCTTAATGAATTTCCTATAGTACCCTGTTAATCCTAGGAAACCCCTAACTGATTTGAGACTGGTTGGTAGTGGCCAATTGATCATTGCCTCAATTTTGTTTGGGTTTGCTTTTACCATTTCTTTTGAGATTAGATGCCCAAGGTATTCAATTTCAGTACTCCCAAAATAACATTTGGACATCTTAGCTAAGAGTTGATGTTGTTTTAAGATGTCCAATATAGTCTGTAAATGATCAATGTGGTCAGACGTATTTTGGCCATAAACTAAAACATCATAAAAAAAAGCCAAGATAAATTTCCTTAAATATAGCTTAAAGATGTCATTCATGAGGCTATGGAAAGTAGCTGAGGCATTTATGAGATCAAAAGGCATAACTAAGAATTCTTAATAGCCCTCATGGGTACATAATATTGTTTTGGGTATATTTTCAAGATGGACCCTAATCTGGTGGAACCTGACCTTAGATCTAACTTATTAAAAATGGTTATACCATGTAGTTCATCAAGAAGTTTATCTATTATAGGTATGGGGAATTTCACCTTAATGGTTTCCTTGTTAAGGGCCCTATAATCCACACAGTCTTCAACTTCCATCTTATTTCCTATCAAGTAATACTAGTGACGAGAAAAGACTTTGGCTAGGTCTTACTATCCTGTCTTTAGCATTTCCTGGACTATTTTTTCAATCTCAGATTTTTAGTAATAAGGGTATCTATAAGGTGTAACACAAATTGGTTTTGATTCATGCTGTAAGACAATATGATGATCATGGGTTCAGGTGAGGGGTAAATTTTTAGGTTTTGAAAATATTTTTGAGAATTGGTTGAGTAAGTTATCAATCGATGGATCTCTGGGACTGCCAATGGACCACAATTGTGAATTTTTTGGATCAATTAGCTGAATGACTAGCTCTTTTTTATTCTGCGTACATGCTTTACCAAAATTTTTCCATTCAATTAATGAAATGCTAGTGGATGCCATACCTTGTATTTTTCGTGGTCTGCCAAAGATTGAAAACTTCATGTACAACTTAGAGAAATCCCACGGGATTGATCCCAAGGTTCTAAGTCAATGCACCCTTAAAACAATATCGCAACCCCCCAACGTTAAAATATAAAAATCGATGGCATAGACATTGCCCTGCATATGTAGCGGTACTGCCTTCGTGTTGCCTTCACAACTTACTGTTTGTCCATTCGCTACCTTGACTTCAAGTAATTCCTAGGCATTATAAGATAACTTAGCCATTTGAATGACCAAGGGTCCCTTGAAATTACGGGTACTTGCATTATCTACCAATATGACCACTGCCTTCCTTCCAATGTATCCCACAAATCTCATGGTTTTTGGGTTTGATGACCAAAACAACGTATGGATGGATATTTCTGGCTCAACTAATTCTAATAAAATTTCTTCACTGGATTGCCTTCTCTAGAGTTTATAAGTCCTGCTTTAAACAACTCCTCCACATCCAAGTCCTCACCTTCCATAATGAACAGTTGGGCTGAGTTGCACTTGTGGCCAAGCCTCCATTTTTTATCACAATTGTAGCAGAGACCTTTATCTTATCGTTCCTTCATTTGCCTTAAGCTTAATCTCTATACTAGAACCATAGTTCTTCTCTCGGGCTGATTCATGGGTCCATTCATGATTAAGGGTCCATCAATCCTAGTTTGGTAATCCTTTTGAGAGCAACAACATTTACTTCTTGCTTCTTAGATAATCCAAAGGCCATGTGTAAATTTGGAGGGTTAAGCATTTGAACCATGAACTTAATATCCTCCCGCAGTCCACTTAGAAAACAAATGAGTTTGTATGACTTAGCTAATCCTCTAAGCTGATTTGGAGTGAGTTAAATTGACTTTTGTACTCTTCCATTGTAGTAGCTTGTTTAAGTCTGATGAGAGCCTCCATGAGGTCCTTATAAGATGAAGTCCCAAACTTTGTTTGAAGGGCACGTACAAACCCATCCCAACTATTCAATCCTCTCGAAACTTCAATATCCTGAAACCACACTAAGGCCTTCCTTTCCACGTGAAAGGAGGCTAACAAGATCTGATGGTGTGAAATGGTTTGATGATAATTAAAAAATTAATTGGCTCAATAAACCTAATCATTAGAATTATCTCCATTAAATCTAGGAAAATCTAGTCTCACTGCCCTCGTCTGATTCCCTCTATGATCCTTAAAAAGAGGATTGGTAATCTGCTGAGATGAACCGCCCGGTTCCCCTGTATTTTGAGTAGTCTTAATCTGCACCAATACCTTTACATGTGAGGCAACCACTTTCAATTTTTATGTCAACCCTTGCACTAATTGTTGTAATATCATATGGTTATGTTGAACCTAATCTTGATTTTGCTTGATAAATACCAATAATTTAGCAAGTTAGGAGTACTTGGTACTTGCCCTCTCAGTCATTGGACATCGACTCTGATACTAATATCATGATCCCTTGAATTGAGCAGGAAAATAAGAATTTTAAATAGAAAAATAAGTATGGAGTTTCAAGGAATCAACAGCCTCCAAACCCAAAATAAGTTGAGACTGGACTGCTTGACCCAACAAAACCAGACCGAAAAATAACCAAACTAAGAAACTCGAACTAATAACCCCAACTAGACTAACTAGCTCAGCTGGTCTTAACACCTGTTGATTTGACGTAAGCCTGCTTGTTTAGCCACGATTTGAAAAGGCCTGTACTGACTGTGACTAGGCACGTGACAGAACTGATCTCATTGAAACACAGTCAGAGTGAAAATGGCGATCCATCTACCTAATCGACATCTATTCATCGACGGAGAATGGAGAGAAACCGTTCTCAAAAAACGCATCCCCGTTATCAACCCTGCCACTGAACAGATCATCGGTCAGTATACTCACTCACGATAGCTCCGTACGTGTGTTCTTTGCTGGGTTAAAACGTTAATTTATGTCACTAAGGAATGGTTTTTTTCTTACTTTAAATTTGTGGTTCTTGTTGTTTTAGTTGTTCAGTGATTTTGAGTCTCTTAACAGACTTGCAACCTCGAGAAGATTTTATTTTTATGGTTTTGTGGAACATGGTACTTGTTCAGGTGATATACCAGCAGCTACCGCAGAAGATGTGGAGATTGCAGTTGAAGCTGCTAAGAAAGCATTTTCTAGGAACAAGGGCAAAGATTGGTCCTCCGCTTCTGGTGCTTATCGTGCCAAGTATTTGCGTGCTATTGCTGCTAAGGTGCAGTTTAATTCGCAGTTTTGCTGATTTGTTTTGTCACTCGCAGCTCCCAAGATATATTACTGCTTAATAATTTTAATGTTTTTTTCCAGCCTTGCAGTTTCCTGGATTCATCTGTTATTTTTCAGTTTGTTATATGTTGGCGTGCAATGAATTGCTGATTAATTTTCTCTGTGACTTTGCATATTCATTGTTTTGAATTACTTTTCTTTATTATAGTTATTTGTTTTGTGTACGTGCCGTGCCTGATTGAGAATTTGATAGAGATTTTTCTTGAAAATGTTTTTTTTTTGCTTGGAAATGCATCGAAATAATATATTTTTTTATTTTTTATATCAGTACATCAAAATGATTCAAAACATATATAAAAATACACTAATTTGATGCTCATTTTTTTTTTTTCAGAACGATAAACCACAACCCCAAACTCCCCTTATGTGTCTAAGCTTTACTTTTGATCACTATAAATGTTTTTTAAGAACTTTTCATCATTTATCAGGTTAATTCTGTGAGGTATTACAAAGGTTATGTTCTGTAATTTATTAGTGTTTTCTCTCAAAATCTGAGAGGGATGGTTTCCTGGATTACTAAATAACAAACTCGCATTTTTTATATTCAAAACGTTAATGACAAATGATGTGTGTCAGATACGGAACCCATTTTTCTTCTAATGGAGTATGAGATTATGATTTGTTATTAAAAAAAATTCTGCAAGTACATCAATAATTTTCTTAAAGTCGGCCTATGAACTTCCCTGCTTGTCTCGGGTCACAACTCCTTTGTATCTTTGATTGTGTGCAGATAACAGAGAGAAAATCAGAACTAGGAAAACTTGAAGCAATTGATAGTGGAAAACCTCTAGATGAAGCACTGTGGGACATGGTATACTTGTGGCACTACCAAGATATTGAGTTGAGTATTATATGCATATCTTATGTTGGAATTCTTGTTGTCCAGGATGATGTTGCAGGATGTTTTGAGTACTATGCAGACCTTGCTGAAGGCTTAGATGCAAAACAGAAAGCTCCTGTTTCTCTTCCTATGGAAACATTCAAGAGCTATGTTCTTAAAGAACCACTTGGGGTTGTTGCATTGATCACTCCATGGTATTGATGCTTCACCGTGTGATACATTTATGTTCTTTCTTTCTTATGTATTGTTTAACCTCTTGTAATTAATTTTTTTCTGGCATGGGAATGCCAATTTTTTTGAAATTAATCGTTACCAGTAAGCTCTACATTTTTTTCAGCTACACCAATGTCAATGAATGTAGCATTGTAAAAAAAGCATAGCATGGTTTTCGAAGGATAGGAAATTAGGAAGCTGGAAGAAAGAATTGTGTGGATCTGAGAAGATCTATTCATTGCATGGAAAAAATATATTACCGAAGCTTGACTTATTAATTTCTTAGCATGTTCAAGTGCGTGGAGCTTCTAACTTTTCCATAATTTTTATCTTGCTAACAAAACGTCTTTATGAGTTGAGACCACTGGTGCCATCATAGCAACCTTTTGTGGTTCTCCATTGAATTTGTTGTCGCAATCCAAGTCTTCACTTCTCCTGAGATGTAATGTGTTATTGCAGTTATACTGGCTGCTTGTAGTTGCACTTGAACTTTGCTTTGTTTGCTATCTGGAATGCTGCAGTCTTGGTTATAACTTATAACTTTGTATTTGTCACCTTGATGTTGACTTGCTAAATTCACAATGCATGCAACCGTGGTTTTAGTTGATCTCTGAAGTTTTTTTTTGTGATTTCCAATTTAGTTTACGATCATCAATGAGGACTGGTCAAAATCCTCTTTGGTGAAGAAATGAGACATCTGTAAAATACATTTTGCTCCATTGCTACCATCATTATTACTTAGTTTTATATCTTAGTTATTTCCTTGATCTCATTACTGACTTTATGAAGATCTCTAATGTGTTGGTATGTTGTCTCTAGGAGTCATGTTGGCTGTTAGGTTTTGTTTTAGGACCTTCTTCACTGTTTACTTCTAAATTCTAACAATAAACCAGGTGTTATAGAAACTAACTATTTCTTGTCTCTTATATTGAAGGAATTACCCCCTATTGTTGGCTACATGGAAAGTGGCTCCAGCCCTGGCTGCAGGGTGCACTGCAATACTGAAACCTTCTGAACTGGCATCTGTGTATGTCTGTGCCCTTAATTTATTGGTGCATGCATAAATTCTGATGGTGGTTGTCCACATTTCATGTCATTTTTCTGATTTCAGGACTTGTTTGGAGCTGGCTGAAGTGTGTAGGGAGGTTGGTCTTCCTCCTGGTGTCCTCAATATTTTAACTGGGTTGGGCACTGAAGCTGGTGCTCCTTTGGCATCCCATCCTCATGTTGACAAGGTTCAGTATTCTGTTATTATTTGCTTGTCGGACACCTTTTCAAGTCAGATCTTGATGAATACTACTTTTAGGTTTTATATCCACCTTGCTTTAATTGCTACTAAGTTGTTGTCAGGTTGCATTTACTGGGAGCACCGCTACAGGGAGCAGGATAATGGCATCTGCAGCTCAAATGATTAAGGTATGTCTTGTGCTTTTGTCTCTTATTTTACGCTGCTTGCTGATTTGTGCCTGATCACTGCTTGTAAATTGTAATATCTTTCAGCCTGTTTCAATGGAGCTTGGTGGGAAAAGTCCAATCATTGTTTTTGAGGATGTTGATCTTGATAAGGGTTGGTTCCTGCTTAGCATTCCTTGTTTTTTTTTACTTCATATAGATATTTGCTCAACAACAAATTGTTAAGAAGATTCTGCATCCAAGGTTTATCACATAGGGGAAGCAAGTATGTGATTATGCAGGTGTTTCTATTTATAGTAGATTACTTGCTTTCTTCCAGCGGCTGAGTGGACCCTCTTCGGTTGCTTCTGGACAAATGGCCAGATATGCAGTGCAACTTCCCGTCTTTTAGTGCATGTAAGTGTGATGCCCTCTGTGCTTAATGCATGTCAAAAGACTTCTCAACCTAAGGCTTTATGCTATTCAGTGCGGCCAAAGTTGAGATTTTACATGTTAGCAATACTTTTACCTCTTTGATCTCATGTACGTTCCAACACCTTCCCCTTGCAGATCACAGTTTATGCTTTGGGTTGATTTTCCATGTCTTGAAAAGCAGAATTGAACTAAAGATTCCTATTAGCTACACCCAGAACTAGTAAGACCCTATAAAATGAATTTAGCTTCTTGAAATAAAGAAGCAGCACTAACCCTGCTCCAAAATCCAAGTCAACAGCCTTAAAGAGTCTTACAAATGATCCCTAGGAGCTGTGAAGATTATCAAAAACCAAGCCTAGCTAAGAGTAACCAAATTTTGGAGTTTGTGATCAAGTCAAAGCATGAAAAGAAACCCTCCATTGCAGCTATCCAAACAATAAAACATGGTAACGTGCTTCGTGTCTTTGATAAATGAGCTATCAAACCTATTCAAAAGGCAAGTCTCCAAAAGTCCCCTCCAAGTCGGAGATTGCTGATGTCTCAATTCACTATAAAACATTTACAGCAGCGTCTAATCTTCTTCGTCTTTGAAGATTAATTGAAAATTCTACTATTTCTTCAAGAAAATGGTATTCCCTGAAGACAATAAATGCAACTTTCCTAATCTTGTATATGTAAATGAGTGACTTGCTTGCAACAGCTTATCCACTGAAAAGCATGGATATACTATGAGTGAAAGATAATGGGATAAGAAATGTTTAGCTATCTGCATCCACTGTGTATAGTTTATCAAATGATATGTTTTTCTTGAAGTTTGTTAGCCTTGTAAAAATTTAAGATTTTATTTGCTTTAATATTTCAGGAAAGCATTGCATCAGAATTTTTGGACAGACTTGTCAAATGGACCAAAAAAATTAAAATCTCTGATCCTTTTGAAGAAGGTTGCAGGCTTGGTCCAGTTGTCAGTGGAGGACAGGCAAGTAGTTGTTTACATACTACATTTTCCTGTCAAAATAGGTCACATTATTGTCTGAAATTGTCTGCCTTTGGCCTTAGATTTATATATCTTTATATAGAAGTTACAAGAGTGCTATACATGGAAAGCAAATCAAAATCTGCATGATTGTAGTCCTATTTATGTAAACCAAAATCTTACACATAATGTATGCTATCTATACAAAATAGGGAATGTAGAAATAAGGAAACAATTATGGGCTGCACAATAGGAAAGGAATAGAAAAGGGGTATGGACAGCAAGCTGTCTGCTGTTGTCCGTTGACATTTCCATACCTCTTTGTTGATTCAGAGGGGGTGATATTTCATTACAAAGTTTACTTTTCTAAAATGTTTTGTTAGCAGGCAAGTATTTGTTAAAAATATCGTTGTTTCAGTTAATATCTGATTTGCTGTTCAACTTGTAATCACAAATAGTCACATTATATATTTTATTTTCTGAATAATTAACTCTTCATTGCTGCAGTATGATAAAACATTAAAATTCATTGCAACCGCCAAGAGTGAAGGTGCAACCATTTTGAGTGGTGGGGGTCGTCCTAAGGTTTGTATATTTCCTGTGTTTGGTGGGATTGCTCAGTCTCTATGTCTTTCTGGGTATTTGAGTAATTTTTTAAAATGTATTGGCAGCATTTAAACAAGGGATTCTTTGTTGAACCAACCATCATCACTGATGTAACGACTTCCATGCAAATCTGGAGAGAAGAGGTTTTTGGGCCTGTTCTATGTGTTAAAACATTTAGTACTGAAGATGAAGCCATTGAGTTGGCAAATGACACCCAGTAAGTTTATTCTTATTTCTCAATAAAGACAATAAATGTGTCCGAATACTTGGATGGTATATTATCTTCATCATCTTTGTTGTTGCTTCATTTGTTTTTTTTTTTCCCTCTCAATCTACTCAATTCCTGGATATTTTATTTCGATGTTCTATGGATGTCCCACAGGTATGGCTTAGGAGCTGCTGTTATATCAAATGATCCAGAGAGGTGTGATCGTGTTGCCAAGGTGAGGCTTGAAGTAACAATTAATCATGTGCAAATAACACATCAAAATCTGTTCAGATGGATTATTTACTTTTTGAGTTGATGTTTTATCCCTCACCTCCATTTTTGCAGGATTTCCGGTCAGGTATTGTCTGGGTCAATTGCTCACAACCATGCTTCTGTCAAGCTCCATGGGGAGGCGTTAAGCGCAGTGGTTTTGGGCGGGAATTAGGAGAATGGTACGAACCTAATCTCCTTAGAAAGATATGCATGAGACTATTTTTATCAGCTAAATCCAAACATATAGAATTTTATGAACACAACCAACATTTTCCCATAATAGAGAATTTTTTGGTTATGATGCAAACCGTCTGCAGCCCTTTTTTTCCCCTTGATAAATTTTTGAAATTACTCAAGATTGGCTTCAACTTATTGCTGATGCTGACTCCTTTTGCTATCCTTTTTTCTTAGGGGACTTGAAAACTACTTTAGTGTGAAGCAGGTAACTCAGTATATCTCTGATGAACCATGGGGTTGGTACCAGTCTCCCTCGAAGCTATAATGGCAAGAATTCTGAAAATGAAAATGCAGAACACCGGCTGTAGTAAAATGATGGAAATGTGTATCATGTAATGAACTCAAGTTGTGTGCTGAATTGAAACTTCGGGCAGAATAAGAAATGTTTTCACCAAACTAGATTGTTGTCTTGTATGGTTTAATAATATTACCCGTTCCTGCTATATCTTCCATGTGTTGCCTTAGCTGGTCCTTGACGTGAACTTCTGGTATCCCTGCAAAACATCTGGAGCTCATATTGGCTTAATTGGGCATTAACTAATGATTTATTTTTAGTTTTTAAGGAAAGCATTCAGGAACCTAGGAGCGGACATTAGGTTGTTATGTGTCATCTAATGCTACCGTGACTTGCTTGTTTTAATGCAACTTGGTTTTGTTAACTAGCAACATAGTTATCATTTTGATCCTGCTTTCCGAATCATTGAGTAAGAAAACCAAAGTTGATGCTGGGAGAAATCTGCGGCAACTGAGCACTCGCCAGCTTCCTGCTAGCAGTAGTCGAAGTTTTCTTGTCCGTTCAAGATTCTGCCTTAAACATGCTGCCTCGCCTCATGATTCCATGTTAGGCCCCATTTTCATCATTCATAGGTTCGAGTTATCAATCTCTCTACTCATGTAATCTCACTTCAATTATCATCAATAACATTCCCAATCCTAGTTTTTACCCCTCTCCCAGTGTTCATCCCTATTTCCTGTTCAATTCTCAGACAGACAGCCCGTCAAGTAGTGGCCCGGAGACAGAATCAGGACCATGGGACAGCACTACACATGCAATGCCTTATCAGACAACGTTGGAGGCCCAATGCTTCACACTTGACTCTTGAGGATGGGTTAGCACCATGTGGGACGTCATTATGCCAAAATCCTAAATCAACTCCTCTTTCCAAAAACCTGTTTCATTTGACAGTTGCTAGAATTCTCACACAGCAATTTCTTTTCCAACAAAGATATGGAGGTGCCCTTATGTGCACTTCACATGGTTGATACGAGATCCTGTTAACGCTGCTAGCAAATTAACTGCAGAACTTCACTCGTCAAGGCAGAGCACAAACATGGTGGCAGGCACCGCGCACAGCCTAAAATGAAAGCAGTCGCAACTGAACTTAGCACAGGCCTCATGGTTTTACAGTGGATGCTGGAATCTTTACCGCTTTTCATCTGAAACTTAGAAGTACATTTCCCGGACGTGACCGATTTACTAGCCTTGGATTGGAAGGCATGCAAAGGGTTTGGGGCCTTTGGGAAACAGAAGGGTTAATAGTTTTTCAATGAAATCCAAGTAGTATTTAGCTTAAAATCAGTGAATATTGATCGGCAAAGCTTGCTACAAGAGTGACTCGCGTGGTATCGAGTCCTTGGAACTTGAAATCTACTTTTCCGTTTTTGCCTCCTTTAGGAAGCAAGTTGACGTAAGATACGTACTTCATGGATGGGGTCACCGCACCAGAATTCTGCTCCCTGTGGCCACCATCTCCATGTGCTCTATTCCATAAATAAAACCACGAGTTATTGTGATGGTGACAGTGATGATTTGCAGAGGCATTTTGTGGTAAGTTCAACTCTCGTCATCTCTTCAGAAAGACATTGACAAGATCTTTTGGTTTCAGAGACAAGGATGAGATCATTCTCAGAGAGGATAAGGGTCGGGCATATATTAAGTCTATGTTTGGCATTGTGGTGCGATCTGTGATTGCCAGAACGTACCACAATTTTGGTGTTTGGTACAAACCAAATACAGGTTTGAGAAGTGGGTTCCACACCGATTTGCGAAATCACTATCTGCGATTAAAATATATCCGTTGAAAATCTACTGAAAATCTTTACCCTCATCCGAGCCTTTGCCAGATTTTAACCAAACTTTTATAGTGGAATGTGATTCCTCTAGAGTAGGGATCGGTGCAGTGCTAATGCAAGGGGGCAGACACATCTCTTACTTTAGTAAAGGTTTAAAGGGAAGAGAGCTATTATTATCCACTTATGAGAAAGAATTCCTGGCACTAATTTCTGCTATTCAGAAATGGAGGCCGTATCTACTGGGCCAAGCCTTCAAGGTGAAGACTGGCCAGCAAAGCCTCAAGTATCTGCTGGAACAGAGGATTGGGACGCCTACACAGCAGAAATGGTTATCTAAGTTAATTGGCTACGACCTTGTGGTTGAATTTCGGGCAGGAAAGGAGAATCTAGTGGCTGATGCATTATCTAGAGTGGAAGAACCAACAGAAAAAGGTACGTTATGGGCTATATCTACACCTATTGTTAATTGGACAGACCAATTAAAGAAAAGTTATCAAAATGATCCAGAAATTCAAGAAATCAGGCAGCAGATAGAAAAAGAGACAATAAGCTCCTTAAAGTATACTTGGAGGGGAGGGATACTATACTATAAGCAAAGAATTTTCATAAGTCAGTCTAGCCCAATTAAAGCAGATATTATGAGTTATGTTGATTTTTTTATGTGAATCTTCTGTGAAATTGTTGAAATTACTGTAATTTTTTTCTGTTAATTTTCTGTGAAATTGTTGAAATTGCCGTGAGTTTATTCTGTGAAATTGTTGAAATTACTGTGAGTTTTTTCTGTTAAATTGTTGAAATTGGGCTTATGTTGAAATTGGGCTTATGTTGAAATTGGCCTTCTGTTGAAATTGTTTCTTTTCTTTTATTCTAAGCCTAGAGATGTTGGTTTTTATCGATGTTAGTTTGCTTTTCTTGTTTCATCATTGATGTTGTTTAAAAAATTAATTAATGTTCTTTGTTTGATCTTTGTATTACTGTGATCCGACAGGGACCCTACCTTCACTAGCAAGTTTTGGGGTGAATTATTCCGAATTCAGGGGGTTAAGCTGCTGATGTCAACAGCATACCACCCCCAAACCTTTGGGCAAACCGAGGCCACTAACAAGACACTAGAGGGGTATTTGAGGTGTTATGTAGGACACAACCCGAAGGGATGGTCCAACTGGCTCACGATGGCCGAGTATTGCTATAACACTAGCTACCACACTTCCCTTAAATCCACCCCCTTTGAAGCAAACTATGGGTATCCACCCCCTAGTCTCACAGACTACATCCCCGGCTCAACAAAAAATCAAGCAGATATTGATGTGCAAGAATAAAAAATAAAAATAATACAATAATAAAGGACTATAAAATAATTAATAAACAGAATATAATTCTAGTCCTCGAATAATCAAGTACAGACTTGATTGCCTATTCCTAAAAGTATCTTTAAATAATATACGTATAGTATTTAAGGGTCAAATACATATTTTCATATTGATATGATTTTTTTACTTTTCATACAACTTGTTTTTCAACTTGTTTTTTAATTTTCATAAATAAATTCTCTTATTTATCTTCTACACAATTGACCCTATGCATTGTGAATTTTATATATAGTTGTTTTGTTAAAAAAAACTATATATAAAAATAACCTTTCAATATAAAAACTTGTAAGAAAACGGTAGTATGGGTCGAAGAAGAGTGGCTAAAGAAAACTTACCCTCACCTTGAGGGCAAGGCTTTTTGAAGGGAGAGGGAGTTGTAACAGTCCGACAGCGTGCTACGGAGCAAACCCCACCGTGGCTAGAAGAGGAGTTACTAGATGAACTGCATGGGTCACAAATCTTCTCCAAATTGGATCTTCGATCAGGTTTTCATCAAATTAGAATGAGAGAAGAAGATATTCCCAAGACTACTTTTCGAACTCACGAGGGGCATTATGAATTTCTGGATCATTTTGATAACTTTTCTTTAATTGGTCTGTCCAATTAACAATAGGTGTAGATATAGCCCATAACGTACCTTTTTCTGTTGGTTTTTCCACTCTAGATATGCATCAGCCACTAGATTCTCCTTTCCTGCCCGAAATTTGACCACAAAGTCGTAGCCAATTAACTTAGATAACCATTTCTGCTGTGTAGGCGTCCTAATCCTCTGTTCCAGCAGATACTTGAGGCTTTGCTGGTCAGTCTTCACCTTGAAGGCTTGGCCCAGTAGATACGGCCTCCATTTCTGAATAGTAGAAATTATTGTCATGAATTCCTTCTCATAAATGGATAATAATAGCTCTCTTCCCTTTAAACCTTTACTAAAGTAAGAGATGGGTCTGCCCCCTTGCATTAGCACTGCACCGATCCCTACTCTAGAGGCATCACATTCCACTATAAAAGTTTGGTTAAAATCTGGTAGTGCTAGGACGGGGGGTGTTGACACAGCCTTTTTTAAGTGTTCAAAGGCTTGTTCTGCCTCCAAGTCCCACTTAAAAGCCCTTTTTTTTCAGAAGTTTAGTTAGTGGGCCTGCAATTGCCCCATAGCTTCAAATGAACCTGCGATAGTACCCAGTCAAGCCCAAGAAGCCCCTTAGTGATTTGAGGTTTTTAGGTTTGGGCCACCTGACCATTGCCTCTACTTTGCTGGGATCTGCGTGCACTCCCTGACCCGAAACAATATGCCCGAGATACTCAATCTCACCACTGGCAAATTTACATTTGGACTGCTTGGCAAATAGCTTGTGTCTTAACAGTATTTCAAAAACCACCCTTAAATGTTTTTGATGCTCTTCCACGTTGGGGCTATAGACTAGGATGTCATCGAAGAAAACCAGCACAAATTTTCTTAAGTGTGGCCTAAAAACATTATTCATCAAACTCTGAAATGTTGATGGGGCATTGGTGAGGCCGAATGGCATTACCAGAAATTCATAATGCCCCTCGTGAGTTCGAAAAGTAGTCTTGGGAATATCTTCTTCCCTCATTCTAATTTGATGAAAACCTGACCGGAGATCCAATTTGGAGAAGATTTGTGACCCATGCAGTTCGTCTAGTAACTCCTCCACTACTGGTATGGGAAACTTGTCCTACACAGTGCGAAAAAATAGAGAAATGTGGGCTAGCATCATAGGTGTTCAAAAAAAATTCCGTTGGCTTCAACTAAACATCGCGCCTTGAGAAAATTATTAACTGCAATGATCGTACTTTGTTTGACTATTTGGTTTTCATATTTGTCTTAGTTTTGGATTGGAACGTCACAAACAAGTAATTTGTTGTGCAAATGTTTTTCTATTACGACTGTGAAATTATTGTGCTCGTTGTTATGAATGTTTGTTTGGACTAGTTTTAAAATATATCGTGACAAATATTCTGAACATCATATTGTTTTCTAGAATGTATATCGTGACTCAAATTTCTTAATGTCGACAGGTTTGCGCTTGTTCTTTAGATATGGATGATGCACATTTTAATGCTCTACTTAATGGGGATTTTGAAGGTGACTATGACAATGTTATGGATAGTGTTATTGCGCACATTAACTATGGTGCTGATGAAGGAAACAATAGCGCGTATGTTAATGATGGAACTGCTATTTTCGACAACGATGACGATGACGATGACGATGATGATGACGATGACGATTGGATCCCTAGTACAATATCGCACCCCCCTAGCCTAATGATATAGGCCCTTGTGACAAACTGTCCTCCCTGTATCATTAATTCAATCCCCGGGCAGCTCCCCTCACTCCACAGCATGGACCCGTCTGCTATATTTACCCTAATGGGCTGATGCCTTAAAATTTTCAGCCCAGCTTTCCTAGCCACTCTAGGATGAATAAAATTGTGAGTACTCCCCGTGTCTATCAAAGCCACGAAAGTATGGCCACCCAGCTTGATTTCCACCCGCATGGTTTTAGGGTTGGGATTCCCAATAATGGCATGTAGAGATATGCCAATTCCCTCCTTGTCTAGGTCTCATCAAACCAACTGATCCAGACTTTACCAACACACCAATACAAATTGCAATGAATCCAAGATTTATGCCACATTTCAAGGTAATTTTTTAAGTTTACATTGAATGTAGTTTGCACTAAAATTGTGTTTTTTGTTTGAATATTTTTATCCTAATTCTGAGGGGGCATTGGGCCCCGACCTTGAATCCCCGTAGTAATGGGCTTCCAGGATTTTCTCATGATACTCAGATTCTCTTCTTGCATTCTTGCTAACCCATAGGCCGCAACCAAATTCTGTGGTTTAACATCCTCACTCCCATCTTTATTTCATCTTTTAGCCCTCCTAGAAAGCAGCTTAGTCTATGGGAATCTGACAGCCCTCTAACCCGGTTCGACAGCATCTCGAATTGGGTTTTGTAAATCTCTACTGAAGTGGTCTGTTTGACGTTGATCAATGCCTCCATGGGGTCATCGTAAGACAAAGACCCAAAACGTATTTGGAGAGCCCTTACAAAGGCCTCCCAACTAGTGAGAATCCCTGTTTCCTCCAATTCTTGATACCATGTGATTGCCTTTCCCTCCATGTGGAAACTAGCAATGAACAACTTGTGTTGAGCCGGTGTGTTATGGAAGTTGAAAAACTGATTGGCCTTGTACACCCAACCAATAGGGTCTTCCCCATCAAAGCGGGGAAATTCCAACCTTATTGACTTTAGCTGAAATGGTTGAGTTCCTTCCTGTGGTACTACCTCCTGTATGGGATTTCTATTAACAGACCGGGTTGGTGAGTTGGGTGGGGAACCCATGGGCCTCTTCCCTTGGGCCTTTTCCATCTGGTCCATTCTTGCGGACATGGTCCTTAGTTGCTGGACTATGTCTTCTAGAATTTGCTGCTGATTCTGTTGATTCTGTTGTTGAGAATCCTGTTGTTGTTTCATACCCGCCACCGTCTCTATCAATTGTGAAACTCTGGTTCCTTCAGCCATCCGAGGAACTTGGCTCTGATACCACTTGTAATAGAATTAATTTGGGGAAATAATACTTGGCTTTTATTGACCTGAACGTACAAGATTGAACGGGAACAATGGAAAAAATTGAAATAACTGTCAGCCAATGAGCTCGACTGAATTACTAATGAAATAAACCCTAACTAAAGATTTTTGGGCAGCTTCGAGGTAGCCCGGGCCTCCTGGGTGAATGTGATTTGCTTCAAAGCAATTTCCTGCCTCTCGCAACCCTCCCCCCTTCTTATTTATGTCTAATTTCCCTCCTAAATAGGTATTCAAACTAATCCTATTAATTTAAATCTAAGTTATCAGATAAGGATGACTACTGTTTGAACAGGTTGATAAGAACTCTATTTCTCTCCTTAAACGGCATCGTTTTGTTGCCCCGCTTGCCAGCTGTCCAGCGCCTGAAACCCATCACTCTAGCCGTCCACAGCTTGCCACCTCAAGGCTTCTCCTACACGCTTTGCACGCCTTTTCTCATGCATTTCCCATCCATCACTTAGTTGGACTCCTCTCTCAGCTCACTCTCCTAGCTCATATTCTCTCTTCAACCTCTCTCAAGTCTCAACTCGTCATCTTCCCCGTTTGTCTCCAGCAAGTCCTCAGCAAGTCTTCATCTCTTCTAGCCATGGTGGGGTTTGCTCCGTAGCATGCTGTCAGACTATTACAGTTGTTATGTGTCATCTAATGCTACCGTGACTTGCTTGTTTTAATGCAACTTGGTTTTGTTAACTAGCAACATAGTTATCATTTTGATCCTGCTTTCCGAATCATTGAGTAAGAAAACCAAAGTTGATGCTGGGAGAAATCTTCGGCAACTGAGCACTCGCCAGCTTCCTGCTAGCAGTAGTCGAAGTTTTCTTGTCTGTTCGAGATTCTGCCTTAAACATGCTGCCTTGCCTCATGATTCCATGTTAGGCCCCATGTTCATCATTCATAGGTTCGAGTTATCTATCTCTCTACTCATGTGATCTGACTTCAATTATCATCAATAACATTCACAATCCTAGTTTTTACCCCTCTCCTAGAGTTCATCCCTATTTCCTGTTCAATTCTCAGACAGACTGTACGTCAAGTAGTGGCCCGGAGACAAAATCAGGACCATGGGACAGCACTACACATGCAATGCCTTATCAGACTACGTTGGAGGCCCAATGCTTCACACTTGACTCTTGAGGATGGGTTAGCACCATGTGGGACGTCATATGACAGCCAAAATCCTAAATCAACTCCTCTTTCCGAAAACCTGTTTCATTTGACAGTTAACTAGAATTCTCACACAGCAATTTCTTTTCCAACAAAGATACGGAGGTGCCTTTATGTGCACTTCACATGGTTGATACGAGATCCTGTTAACGCTGCTAGCAAATTAACTGCAGAACTTCACTCGTCAAGGCAGGGCACAAACATGGTGGCAGGCACCGCGCACAGCCTAAAATGAAAGCAGTCGCAACTGAACTTAGCACAGGCCTCATGGTTTTACAGTGGATGCTGGAATCTTTACCGCTTTTCATCTGAAACTTAGAAGTACATTTCCCGGACGTGACCAATTTACTAGCCTTGGATTGGAAGGCATGCAAAGGGTTTGGGGCCTTTGGGAAACAGAAGGGTTAATAGTTTTTCAATGAAATCCAAGTAGTATTTAGCTTAAAATCAGTGAATATTGATCGGCAAAGCTTGCTACAAGAGTGACTCGCGTGGTATCGAGTCCTTCTTGGAACTTGAAATCTACTTCTCCTTTTTTGCCTCCTTTAGGAAGCAAGTTGACAGAAGATACGTACTTCATGGATGGGGTCACCGCACCAGAATTCTGCGCTCTGTGGCCACCTCATCTCCATGTGCTCTATTCCATAAATAAAACCACGAGTTATTGTGATGGTGACAGTGATGATTTGCAGAGGCATTTTGAGGTAAGTTCAACTCTCGTCATCTCTTCAGAAAGACATTGACAAGATCTTTTGGTTTCAGAGACAAGGATGAGATCATTCTCAGAGAGGATAAGGGTCGGGCATATATTAAATGCTCCCTTGCAAGGAAGCATGTAAATGTTCGAATCAAGCGAATTTCAGCCAGCCTATCCACAGGGACAGAACATTTTAATAAAAAAAAAGTTAATATTAGTCTCGATATTGAACTGTAATAAAAAGAGTATTTATTTGAATATAAAAAACTAATTTAGATTTTAAAAAATATGTATATTTAGTTCAATTTTTGTTGCAATCTGGAGTTGAAAGTTCCCTTGTAACTAGGAGTTGTAGAGTTCATACCTATCTAAATCTATGTTTCACTCAAGAAGATAGAACAGAAAAAACCCTCATATCCATTGGTTCTCGAAGTGGACAAAAATGAATTATAAATAGTTTACTTAAAATTTAAACTAGTTTTTGAATTTTCATTAATATTTTCTTTATTATAGTTTGAGATAGAGACTAAATTTTAAAAATAAATATATTATATTTTAAAAATAAATATCATGTTTAATATTTTTAAAATTTACAATAGCTTTTAAAAAAATTAATTAAATGCAATTTTAAAGATAACTCATTGTGGGTTGAGAGAGTATTTTTAAATAAAAAATAAAACCTTTTGGAATGTTAAGTACACTTGAGGCAACGACGGAAAATTACAATTAAACATTTTATGATGGCTTCTTGCTCGATCAACGCAGCACTTGGAATAAAAAAAAAATGGAAACAGGGAGTAGAAAGTGTTGCATGAACGGGCAGTTTGGTTTCTTTTACGAAGAAATAATATAAATTATATTTTAAAATTTTATTTATTAATTTAAATTTTCAGGTAAGATAGTTTCATAATATGATATTAGAACCTTGTTGATCCAAGTTTGAATCTATCACTCTCATTTTATTCGAAAAAAATCAAACACAAGATAGTCTCATCCTAAAACCTAATAACTTTTATTTGAGGAAATTAGTTAAAAAAATAATATAAATTATATTTTAGGATATTATTTATCCACTTAAATATTTAAATATTTAGATGATAGGATTTCTGTACAGATTTAGCCGCATGCACGTTGGTTTTAAAACAAAACTATGGCAAGAACTGTATACACATACACTTTAACCTGAAATGACCCTTCACCCTCAGTTATAAAAGTAAATTAATTTCAAAGCCTAAAAATTACATTCTTGCATTAAAAAAATTATTTTGTTGAGATTAAACTAAATAATTGTCACACTACACTGTGAGATGAATTAATTTTTTTGTTGAATATAAAAAGAATACTCAAATGTTTTTAATATGTTTTCTCATATGAAAAGAAAAATTATATTGAGATTGATCCAATGTGATGTAATCAACTTTGAAGGTCTAAAGACAACCTAAACGACTAATAAAAATATAATTTGATTAAAAAATCAAGTTAGTATCTTTTTAAAAAATAAATATTAAGACAACAAAATATTAGATCAACTTGAATTTAGTTAGATTAACTCATGTTAATTATCAAATCTTTGATTCAGATCATGAGACCTCGATAACCATGTAGAAAGAAAGCAAATAAAAAATATTAAGACCCATTTTCAATCAATCAAATATTAAATAACAAAAATAAAATAAAATTGATTTAGAAAATGAGTCAAGTTAATCCATGTTAAATTACAAAACTTGAGTTATGAGATCAGGATAACCTAAAAAAAAATCAAAATAAATTATGAAGTTTAATTCTCAATGAACTTAATGTTGCAGGATGATATTGAAAAATAAAAATAAAAAAAGACACAAAATACCACTCAAGTCCACCTAAGTTAACTAATCAAACCTGAGACTAGAATAACCTTACATAAACAAATCAAAATAACTTATGAAATCTAATTCTTAATAAATCTAATATTCAAGGATAAAATTAAATAAAAAAAAAACACAAAAAAACACGAGGCAACTAGGATAACTCATGACACAAGTCATAAGACTACGCTAACTTTATATAAAAAAAATATTATGAGTCTTGTTTTCCAATCAACTCAATATTGAAGAGTTAAATTGAATAAAATTAAAATTAGAAATAGTTTCCAAGTCGACTCATGTTAATTTGTCAAAATTCAAGTCATGTGATCGAGATAACTCCATAGAAAAAAATTAAAAGAAAAGGTATAAAGTCAAAATTTTAATTAACTCAAAATTAAAGGATAAAATTAAAAGAAAAAACTAGTCAACTTGGCTAACTCACAAAACCCATGACTCGGATCATAAGATCATAATAACCCTATAAAAAAATGAAGCTCAATTGTCAACCAAACTAACATTGAAAGATGAAGTTGAGAAAAAAAAATTAAAAAACCAAAAAAAGAGTGACACAAATTAACCTATATAATCCAGATCATGATGCCAGGATAATTCCATAAAAATATAAATCAAAATAGATTATAAAAGGTCAACACCTGTTAAACTCAATATTTGAGGATAAAATTAGAAAATAAATCTTGAGGATCAAATTAAAAAAATCCAAAAGCATTTCATTGTTCAATATTATAGTGAAATGCCAAAGCTTTTTAGTATATATTAATTAGACCATTGATTGTTATATAGTGTGGGTTAGATCAATTTGTTTGCGTAGAAAAATATCCAAGTGTTGTTAATGTTGTTGTTTCTGCAAAAAAAAAAAAATATAGCTTGACTTAAAGATGATATTTTGAAAAAAAACATACATTGTAAAATGATATAAAAAAACAAGTATTTTTTTTTTAACTCAATTCTCAATTAACTCTATAGGGGTGTTTGGGAATGCGGTTGCAGTAGCTTTTCAAAGTGTTTTTTGTGCTGAATATATTAAAATGATGTCTTTTTATTTTTTTTAAATTACTTTTGAAATTAGCACATCAAAATGATCTAAATATATCAAAACATATTCATTTAAAATGAAAAAAATTGAATTTATGCAAAACGACGATTGCATCGCTGAGCCAAACAGGCTCTATATTGAAAAATAAAATTAAAAATAAAATTCAACTAAAAAATAAGGTGAGTCAATTCAGATTAACTTATCATACTTAGATCATAAGATTATGATAACTTTTTAGAAAGCAAACCAAAAAAAAATTATAAAAATCAATTTTCAATCAATATTATATTGACAAATGACTTTTTTTAAAAAAAAAACAGAGAGACAAAAACCATTAGAGTCACCTAAGTCAACTAGTCAAACTTGTCATTGTAGTCACGAGACCAAGATAAACTCTTAAAAAACAAATCAAAATAAATTATAAAATTTAATTAGCAATTAATCTAATGTAAAATGGTGAAATTAAAAAAATCAATTAAAAAATAAAAAATAAACTTGGCTCACTAATAAAACTCGTAACATAGATCATAAGACCATTATAATCTCATAGAAAGCAAATAAAAAATAATTATGAAATCTAATTCTATATTGACTCAAAGTTAAATGATAAAAATAAAAATAAAATAAAAAATAACAATATAAATCAACACATCTAGCCCATAAAACTCGTTATCTGAGTCTTAAGATTTAGAAACTCGGTAGAAAACAAATTAGAACAAGTCTTGAACTTGAATACCTAGTAAACCCAATTTTGAGAAATATAATTTAAAAGAAGAAGGTTTAAATAATAATAAAAAAACTTAAAGATTTTAAAGACAAAAATGAAAAGAACAAAAAGTTTTTCACTATTCATTCTAAGTGTAATTTATAATAGGTAAATACTAGTTAAATTATTCGCACTGCGTTGCAGGCTAAATAAATAATTTTTATAATTGTTGAGATTAAAAAAATTAATAAAATTTTCTAGTTCAAAAATAAAATATAATATAAATTTGCAAAGTTTGATATAATAAAATAAATCAATACACTCTATTATAACAACAAAGTATTAAAATCTTAACATCTAAAATTATCATTACTATTACTACTAAAACAATAAAAATTATTAAATTATCTTGAAAAAAAACTCTAAAACATTAATAAAAAACTAAACAAGAGAAAAAAACTAAAATTGTTGTTGTTGCATTAATAATGAAAAAAAAAACAGAATTAAATCAAACACAAAAAAGAAGCCTAAAAAGTATAACAAAAGAACAAACAGAAAAAAATAAAATAAACGATAAAATAAAAATAAAATTATTAACTGAAAAAACTCATTTTACTTAAAAAAAATTAATATAAAACCAAAAGAAAGAACAACAAAGAGGAAAAATCACAGAAATATAAATTTTTAAATTATCATTAACACAAACTAAAATTTAAGAACTATTTTTTTAAAAAAAATACCACATAAATAAATAAGAAAATAATATAAATTAAAAACCAAAACTAAGAGAGCCCATCGACAAAAATAGAGATTCTTTCATAAATATAAAAAAAAAATAGGAATTAAAATAATAAAAAAAAATTAATAGTATAGGGGCCAAAATGAAAACCTAATATATTATTAATTTCAATTAAAGGGTAAAATTGAAAAATCAAAACTTTTCTACCGAATATATTGAGGAATTTAAAACTAACCTAGAAATTAAAAGAATGAGGACCGAATTGAAATATAAATTCATAATCAATTTCAATTTCAATCGAAAGACCCAATAGAAAAAAATCAAAACTTATATAACAAAAATCAGGATCATGCAAAACAATTAAAATATAAGTGAGTAAAATGAAAACACTATAAAATTGGCGGTCTTCCCTATACTTTAGCATGCAAGAGAGAGAAAAGGGTCAAACAAATTTCAACTGACCACCATCACAAATACAGTCATCGTTGGCCACGACGCACCACACCAGGAGGAAGAGTACATGGTGACTTATGGGGTGAGATGCTGGATAAATATTTTAAGCCACTGGATGACGCCGCAAGCACCGCCCGAAGCGGGCATGAGGCCGAATACTATCGGATGCATGTGTCATAGGCGCGCATAATATTTAGCAGAAAATTTTAAAATTGGATAAATTTCCATAATACCCCTACAACTAACTCTTCAATTGTGTATTATTAGGGGGTAATTAATATTTAGCCATTTTAAAAAAAATGTGAAATTCTTGTGACACACTTCTCGGCAACAGCTGGATTTTTTTTCTTTTTTGAGAGATAGAATAGTTATTTTATTGTGCAAAAAAATATAAAAAAATAATAAATCGTTGTCCCGACATAACCGACCCGACCCAAAAATATATTATTACAATCCATATTATTTTCACTCACAATCTATAATGAAAGTCTAATATGTTTTAGTTTATTTTATAATATCAGCATCCCGATATAAAAGATTTCAGGATTTTAACTAAAAAATAAAACGCTTTTTGGTTTTACTGCTCACACAGACTCATATTACTATTCATTGTGACAATAAAATTATCATTTTACCCCCAAGACTGAAAACTTTTAAACTCGGGACCGGGGGTATTTTTGAATTTTCTATGGAACATGGATGGTATTTCTAGATTTGTTGCATAGTGAAATGACACAATTAACCCCCTTAAACGACAAAAAACACCACTAGAATCGAGGGTATTTTCGAATTTTCTCCCTCGATATTTATTAATTTATTATTTCTTTTTTCAAAACACTGCAGGTGCGTCATCCGAACACACCAGCAGTGTCCCCCCCCGCACGTGCCTTTAAGGTGGCGTGTGCAGTGTCCTCAGTCCGTGTAAATTGTGCTCCCGCCGTCTTATATGATTCTTGGTCATATCCTTTGCCTCCATATGCGGCGCGTGTCATTAAAATAAAACCGTGTGATCTCTGATGGACGATTTTTATTCCCCCCCTCTTTTCTCTCTTTTGCTGCCGGTGAAGTACAAGACAATCCCTCATATTTGTATTCATTTCAATTTGGTCCCTTATCTTTTGACTTTATTTTTATTACTAATTTTGCAATGGAACTTTCAATTATGCCTTTTAATTGAAATTAATTATATACGGTAAGTTTCATTTCGATCCCTTATCTTTTGATTTTTAGTTTGGTTTTGGTTTTGGTTTCTTTAATAATTTTGGTATGCAAGTTTGAATTTGTTGTAAGTTTGTCCCCAAATTGAAATTGGTCATATATGTTACTTTTCATTGTAATCCTTATTTTTTTATTTATTTCAATAATTGCACTGTATTGATATTTTAAATTCCCTTTATTGCTTTTTGGTTGTGAAGTTTTGATTTGTTTGATTTTTATCCATCAATTGCATTTAATTATATATATATTTTTTTTCATTTTGGCACTTATTCTTTTAATTTTTTTTGTATTAATTCATTTGGATATTTTTTCTTCTTGGATAATGTTTATTTTTTATCCATAATTATGCATTTGTTCTTTTAGATTTTGTTTTTATTTTTTGTCAAGGTTCTATTTTTATTATATCTCGTTCTGAAATTTTAATTTATGTTAGTTACACTATATTTTATTTTTAAATTTTTTATTTATTTTTTTTGTCCCAAAATTTTGATTTGTTGCAGCTTTGTCATTTAATTAGAATTAGTTATATATATTATTTTTCATTTTGGCACTTATTATTTTAATTTTTTTATTTAATATTGATTCCTTTTTTTTTTATCTTTCTTGGACAATGATTATTTTGTGTTCGTCTTCATTCATTTATACTTTTGGTTTTTTTTTTTGAATTTTTTCATTTTATTTTTTATTCTGGTTTTATTTTTATGTGGTTCAATTTTAAAATTTTAATTTATGTGGGAGATTATTTTAAAATTAATATTGCTCCATTTTTCTCCTTGTTCTTTTTTTTTGTTATTTTTATCTGATTTTTTGATTAGATGATTTTTTTATTTTATTGTTTGCACAATAATAATGATAATTTTAGTGATTGGATTTTTTTTTGACAAAATATTTTATTTTTTTAATTCTTCAGGGCAATCTATTGATTTTCACTATTTGGACAATAATGTTGATAATGATTTTAATTGTTATAATAATGGTAATAACAATAACGTAGAGATGAATTTTCAATTTATGTTTTTTTCTTTTTAGAGATAAAAAATTAACTATTTATTTTTGTTTTTTTATTAAAGCAGGTTCTTTTATAATTTGTATTTTTTTTGTTATGTTTAATTTAAATTGAATTATTAAATAAATTAATCTTAACACAATGTATTCAATAATTCAGATATTCGAAACTTCTTGCTTTTTTTTAATGATAATAATAACTTTATATTGATTATTTCATTGAAACCTATTAAATAAATAGCTTTATATTAATTATTTCATTGAAACATATTAAAAAATAAATTTATATTCATTTAAAATTCATATATTTTATAGAAAGCTTTCACCATATAAAATTTCTTAACATATTTATTATTTTATCTAAATTTATATTATAATAAAAAATTATATATAATTACTATTTTTTATATTAAAAAAATATAGTTTCAGCTAGTAACATATAATAGAAAAGTATCATATTTGACAATAGAGGCTCTTCAATTTTTTCAATTTCTCTCTTGCATATATACCAGGGAGAAAGAGTAGCTCATTTCAACGCAACCCATCTTCCTAAACACACTGGCAAAGCACTCATCATGAAAAATTAAGGTCTAGTCATCATCCCCATCAATAATATTACTTCTGGTTTTTTTCTAATGATTATAGACCTGTAAATCTCATGGCCATTATTTCACGAGCATGAAGAAGAGAATTTCCCCATCCCTTGTCCCTTCCTCTCTCCTCCAAGACAACTTCTTCTTCTTCAATACAGACCTATATATATATCTTGAAGAAGAAGTAGTTATCTTGAAGGAAGCATATATCTATATCTATATATATAGATATATGCTTCCTTCAAGATAACTACACACACATGCTTCCTCTCAAGATTAGTGCTTCTTCAATATATATGTATATATATAGTGCGCTGGAAGGAAGCATACACAAAGGAGGAGGAGGAGGAAAGGTGGGAATTAGGCTGTATGTAAAATGACAATGATCTAGACACATTCGTAAATTTATAGGTAAGATATTTCCTTGACAGTCAATGATGATCCATCAAGTGACGAAAATCATCAAGGATAACTTTCTTAATAAGGAAATATTGTAAACTTCATAGCTATCATGTGAAGAAGAAGATATAAACAACAACGTAGATCTCGAATCCCAATCAGGGGACATGTCTTGGCCTCACTTGGACCACATCAAGCAAATACTAATGTACAGATCGAAAGCACCAATCATGTTCGCACAAGCAGTAGACAGAACCACGATTCTAACTTATCATTTTTCAAGAAAATCCATCACAGGAATTGTGATTTTAAATCCTGGTTATATGAATGAATAATAGATTTTATAAATAAAATTATATTATTTCCCTTAAACTTTCTTTTAATCTATCTTTTCTCAAGAAAATCCATTCTAGGAATCAAGAATATTCTCTTCTATAAAAAAGAAGAAGAAAACAGCACCCTAGTCTAGCTGTCAAGTTGTCACAGGTGGTGGGCCATAATCAATCTCCCAATCCTCTTCCTTCCACCAAAAAGCAGACACAACCACATCAGAAAGCACGGATCGTTAGTAAAAACAGCAGCGGTAGTGGTCCAGATCCAGGAAACTTACAGTGTTTGTTTCCTTTCACCGCTCAAAGAAGCAAAAAATAAGTAAATATATATGTCTCCTCTACCTCTTTTCACCCGCACTTCACTGCACTAGATCCTTGTTGCCAGAAGGTAGCAGGATATTGTTGGTCTATTTATTGTTACTGGGATGGATTGAATGGTGACATGTTTTTAATGCTGTTGCTGCTGTGCGGTTGAGTACTGCCTGTGTCCTCATACATCAAATTTTTAAACAGGCAACAGTTATCGAGGAATTTGAGATCTGGGGTTGCTGTTTTGATTGGAAAAAAAAATATGAGTAGCTCGGAGGAGAGGGTTGTTGCTGTCATCATGGTCGGTGGACCTACTAAAGGTATCGTTTTTTTCTTTTATTCTTGGGAATTCAATTGCTTAATCACAGTTTGATTTCTATATTGGAATTCTCAATTATGGATGCTTAACTGTATGCGATGCAATTTAATGCTCATTGTACGGCTCGTTTATCGGACTTTTTCCTGGATTCTTATGATTTTCTCGATATTTGTTGAGATTTTGATTCTTTTGGTGCAAATAATGAAACCATGCCCTTTGTTTCTTTGATTTTTTTCTTCATTCAATTGAGTTGAAATCTGAAATGTTGCAGGGACTAGATTCAGGCCATTGTCATTGGATATTCCAAAGCCTCTTTTTCCTCTAGCCGGGCAACCAATGGTTCACCATCCAATCTCTGCTTGTAAAAAGGTATTTATTTAATTCCTTAAAGAAAATATTCTAATTTTCTTGTTTCTTAGTTGGCATAACAGATTGTTGCATTTTCTGTTTCAGATTCCAAACTTGACACAGATATATCTTGTTGGTTTCTACGAGGAACGAGAGTTTGCTTTGTATGTTTCCTCAATCTCGAATGAGCTGAAAGTCTCTGTTAGGTAAAGTGACTTGATGGCCTTTCTTGATTATTTGCTTCTGATTCCGTAGTTGTTGTTTTTTTAATTATCAAATCTGTGCTTGTAGATATTTGCGGGAAGATAAGCCACATGGTTCTGCTGGCGGGCTTTTTTACTTCAGAGATCTAATCATGGAAGACAACCCGGTTTTCATCTCAGCTTAAACTTTTCTGTCACCTATTTTACATTATTCTCTATCCATGTTCTTATGTGAACATGCGGTAGTTGCTAGCATTTTCTGCAGATATAGATGGATGACTTGTACTAAAAAATTCAGCACTGATTCTTGGTTATTTTGCTGCAGTCCCATATCTTCCTTCTGAATTGTGATGTTTGCTGCAGTTTTCCACTCCCAGAAATGCTTGGTGATCTACTTTGCCAAATTGGATTATTTTGAACTTCCTGAATTGTTTTGAACTTTTTCGTAAATTCCTCGTCAGGATATCATATGCATCCTCATGGAACCATTAATTTTTATATTTCCTTAATTATATCGAGATAAATGAAGTGATCTTATGTAGCAACGTATAATTTTTAGCTAAGGATTCTTTTGTCTGGACAGTTGTTTATATTTATGTAGCAGAAGCATTAATTACTGTATTCCCCCAACAATGCTTGCAGAGGCCCACAGAGCATATGGTGGGATGGGAACTATCCTAGTAATCAAGGTTAGTTTAATGGAAAAGTTAATAACCTAGGAAAATTATTCAGAGTTTGATATTCCAGCAATAGGATGTACTCTGTTTGTCCTCAAGATGTTTTAACTCCATTATTGTGTTCTGCTTGTAGGTCTCAGCTGAGTCAGCCAGCCAGTTTGGGGAATTGGTAGCTGATCCTGACACCAATGAGTTGTTGCATTACACAGAGAAGCCTGAAACGTTTGTACGTACCAGTCCAGAAACACATTATATTTAGGGAATTTCAGTACTCTCATTATTTGCACAAATGATTGATTAAAGATGGGTCTGGTTAAACTTTTTAAGTTTTTTTTCTGAAGTAAAACATATAATTTGAAGGCATGGTCATTGAATTTTGAAAAACTTCTGCATTCAAAAGTACGAAATTTTTTCTTAGGCATGAAAAGCAAATCTCTGTTTTTTTTATATTTTATTTTATTTTATTTATGTACAATAGGCTTAGTATTGTACTGAATTCAATGTTGATTTCTGTTACTTTTTACTACCATTCACTTCATTTAGGTTTTCCCCCTTTTTTATTCCTTTTATGTTATGTTTTGATGCAGGTCAGTGACCAGATAAATTGTGGTGTTTATGTCTTTACACCAGAAATATTCACAGCCATCCAGGGTGTTTCTTCTCAACGGAAAGACAGAGGTATGTGACAAGGTTTTTTTGCCTGTAGGGTGCCTGTGTAAGATTAATTTAGAAGTTCCAGAATTTTGTGGTTCTTTTCTTAGTACAACTTTAATACACTAGCTTAGCCTGCATCGGCTTTTAACAAGGGCACATTGCAAAAATCTGCATCAAACTAAAAATATTCTGACCCTAAAGCTTGGCATATCCTGGCTTGTTTTCTTAGATTGTGATAGCATTCTCTGTAATTATCGGTAGTTTGAGTCTTGATTTTGGAAAATCCTGAACTCTGTTTTACTATTTTCAGCTAATCTTAGACGTGTTTCTAGCTTCGAAGCCCTCCAATTTCCTACAAGGTATGTGGTCCATGCTTTACATACTTTTTCTTCCCTTAACCTTGGAATTACTGACACTCGGTTGAGCATTGCTAGTATTATTTGACCTTAAACTATCAAGATAAATTTATTGAAATGGAATTGAACAAATGTTTTGCCAATCTTTTAATAGACCACATTTTTTAACTTATTAAAGTTGGCAATTGGTTTTGAAAATACATCTGGCCTCTTAACTGGGATTCGTCAAACCATCCATCAGATGCATATGCATCTCATGGATTGTTTGAAGAATGGACTGTTTGAACAATCCATATGCATCTGCAGTAACTCATTGGTTTGAAAACCATCAATTACAGTTCTTGTGACCAAGAGTGGATCTATTTTATTTATTTCCTGGGCCTCTTTAGTTGTTGAATTGACTAAGATGACTTATTTGTGACAATAATTGTATGTTTGATTGCTTATCTATGTAAATTAGTGATTTGGAGAGTGAGTGTTTGAAAATGTTCTTTTGTCACAATTGATTATTTACTGCATTGGATTTGTTAGCCACATCTTGAACTTGTATGAAGAGTCAAGTGGTTAACAGGTCTTCTGTGTATCAAGAAAAATCAATTTATACAACTCAATTCGAATACAGATTCCCTGCGGTTATCTTTTAGGTTGCAGATGTCCTGTCTCTAATATCACTATTCTGGGAGTCATCCTTGATAGTTTTCTCCAAGTCCTGTTCTAGGATTTTCTTTCCTTTCCCCACGTACATTTATATCGTTGTTATTGCAATATTTTCCACAAATTCCTGCTTTGATTCAAGTTCCCTTAACAGGAGTCTTCTGACAGATTATGTAAGATTGGATCAGGATATCCTTTCACCCCTTGCTGGAAAGAAGCAGCTATATACTTATGAAACCATGGACTTCTGGGAACAAATTAAAACTCCTGGGTAAGTCAGTCTTTACACTTTATGCTAATATCTTCTTTGTCATCTTTAACCAGTTACCTTATGTCATTTTAACTAAATCCATGCTGCAGAATATCTCTAAAGTGTTCTGGTTTGTATCTGGCCCAATTCCAATTCACCTCGCCCCATCTTCTGGCTGGTGGTGATGGCTCAAATAGTGCTTTTATTGAAGGTGATGTTTACATACATCCATCAGCAAAAGTACATCCAACTGCTAAGGTAATCATGATAACAGATCTATGGATACACAATAGAACTGTTGGCCAATCTAGTCCTTTTAGTATGTGTTAGTCGGGTCTTCTTTTTCTTTCTTGTTCATAGTTTAGTAAGTACTGTTTTTTATTTGGTTGAATGGTTTTTTTATTATTATTTGCACACAATAGAACTGTTAGCCAATGCAATTCTTTTAGTGCAATGTTAATCGGGGCTTCTTTTTCTTTTTTGTTTATAGTTTGTTAGTACTTTATTTTATTGGTTGAATTCTTATTCGTATTATTTTTGTCAAATCCCTTTATGGTGGTTAGGTGATGGGAATTAGGTGCGTAGGCCTCTAGGTCAACTTAAAAATGTTAATAGTTTCTTTATCCATATTTTATGGTGCAAAAGGAATATTGGTTGCTAACTCTTTTCCTTTTGGGGTGGAAAATGATTTACAGAAAAAAAATCATATTGAAATTCCATAAAAATTTGTGTCAAACAATAAGTCATAAAAGAGTTAATGATGAAGCATGAAAAATGCAACTGTTACATTAGTTGTGATTTCTTTGTTTCTATAGCATTTCTCCTTCCTGTTTTGTGTACTGCTTTCCCTGCATCTAATTCATTTATGAAACTGATTTTTTTGTGGAATGTAATGAAACAGATTGGTCCCAATGTCTCTATATCCGCCAATGCTCGTATAGGACCAGGTGCAAGACTCAAAAAGTGTATCATCCTAGATAACGTTGAAATCATGGTAGAGAACTGGATTAACAGATTTAACATGAATAACTTTTCAATTTTATTTTATTTCTTATCTTTTTAGGATGAAGTTGTGGAGGGGCCCTTGAGCTATCTCAAACTTGATTGTATGCTTTGTTTTATCTCTCAGGAAAATGCTGTTGTCATTTATTCAATTGTTGGGTGGAAGTCCTCCATTGGTAGATGGTCCCGTGTCCAGGCAAGTTGTCTATCCCGTTATAGTTTAGTCGGATGAATGCCGCTCTTGTTTGGTACTTTCCAACACTCGTGTTATTTACTTCAATCAGTATCCCGACAATATATTCATGCTGTCAAATGTTTCTCAATATCTATAATATCTATCTAATATCAGCACATTTAATGTTACCATTGTGTAGTATTTTTTTCCCTTTCTTCCAATGATAATCTGAAACTCTCCTCTGTTTCTTCTCCAAAGTGATTCCTGATATGATGCATCTGCTTATTCTTATTATTACCACTAGGGTATATTTTCTTTTATCTGCGGACTGCCCTCTAATTCATGGTTGGATTTACTATGTTCAATGAAATGATTTCAGGCTGAAGGTGATTACAATGCCAAGCTTGGGGTCACAATCCTTGGTACTCTCTTTTTTTATATGCATTAACCCTGCTTCCCTTTACCAGTCCATTTCCTTTTTTTTAGGGACAAATTATTTCTCTGCACGATCTCAGTGTTCTTTTCCTTGATCCAGGCGAGGGTGTTACTGTTGAGGATGAAGTAGTGGTGATTAACAGCATTGTCCTCCCATACAAGACACTCGATGTTAGTGTTCAGGACGAGATTATTTTGTAGTGGACCTGGATAGCTCCGGCGTGGATTTCTGCCATCTCGCTTTCTTACACAGGGAAACCGTAAACATGTATCAAATAGTAAATTTACACTTGCAAATTATAATAATAAAAATTTTGATTTGGAGTTTGACGCCTCTCCTGCCAAAAAGCAAGTAAATATGGATAGTTTATTGTACATTTTCATCTCAGCAAGGCAAGAGATGTCTTCATATGCCAATGAAAAGATGATTTGTACTCTGTTGATTAACTGTGTGATCGATAATATATGGATTTGGGTACGAGCAATATAAACAAGAAATTTGGATATTGCAGTCGATGCATCTGCAGGCCAGATGGGGAACATCCGAGAAAACAATGCCTCTCATCTATTTGTAGCAGATTTCCTTCACTTAAATCAAAATGCAATAACGATATTCCCTTCACCATTGGTTGTCCTGACTTTCAAAGAAGATCCCGAGGACATCTGGGTGTTCGTAAATCTCACAAACGTATGATTTAGAAGCATTCGCCTTGTTCCATTGTTGCCGGTTCTGCAGATCTCACTTAGCTTTGAATTTCTTTTCCCTCTATTCATATTCAATCTCATATGTGTGTGTGTGAATTTCTTTTCCCTCTATTCATATTCAATCTCGTGTGTGTGTGTGTGTGTGTGTGTGAGCAGCATAAAAGTGCAGTTTAACCAAGAGCAATAGACCCTATGTTGGCTGGGATGAGATACTTCCCACCATACAGATTCAAAGGTTATCCTGGGAGACGGAAGTTCAAGCAAGAGATATCAAGTTCAGCTGAAACACATGCACGCCCCTGGCCATTTACCCTAAAACAAAGTGACCCAAACTTCCATCCTCTTTCACACGAAGTGGTGTCGGTACATTTGCAGAACCTTAATCTCTAATTTCACTTTTATGATTACAGGCATCATAAGAAAATCAAAACAGCAGGAAAAACTAATAGATAGGAAAAGGTCTGAATGCATTGCCTATTGCGCAGCAGCAGCTGTTGTCCCATGCGAGAAAGAAAAATTATACGTTGCATATCCGAAGCAAACTTTGTAGCTAGTTAACCATAGGAGAAAAGAAGGTGTATTCAAATTGATTTTGCTTCGAAACATCAGATACAGAGAATTGTTTGGCCATGCTAAAAGATGGTGCACGGGGAATATGCACCCGACCTGAAGCCATTTTTCTATCCTACGAAGTACATAAAGAAGGAAAAAAGAATGGAGTCTTGTACTGTACTGGTAGCAGAGACAGTATAAAAAACTAGGAGATCTGTAATGGTTTCTTCCCAGCAACTTCCGTGTACCATGATTTCCATGCTTCCGTGTAGTGGAAAAAGAGATCTCTCAAAGCTGCAAAAATGAGCTTATCAGCATATGAGCTTTTCATATTTCCTCACATTTTTTGTTCCAAAGGTTCAACAAATTAAATGGATGGCAGGGCATATTAAAATAAACTATTAACTGCCTAGCAATCAACGCAATGGCGTCTCAGAGGAAGCAATCCCCAAATTATCAAGCACGCGAAACCTAACTCCCAAGTTAGACTAATGCTGAAAAGGCCAGAGCAAAACTGCCTAAAAAATTGGGTATGCCGAGTAAATGGGAAAGCTTGAAGGACAAAAGGATAGCTCAATGGAGGCCTCGAGGGAATGGATCCAATTATATCAGCAGTCTCAAACAAATTGTTGAAAAACTATTTTAATTAACAAATTTAAATAAATATGAAACTAATTAATAAAACTATTGGTTTTACACTCAAAGAATTATTAGTTATTCTTGATATATAATGACTAATCCAAGACTAATAATGGTGAGAATTAACTCTTCAATCTTATATAAAAACAAGTTTCCAGCTTGAATTAAGTTTTACACTATTCTTCACCTCATGTAGTGTGTTTTTTTATGACTTAGTTTTCATTTTGAAATCTAGAACTTAGGTTCATCTTATTAAGATATATTTGAATTACATAATTTTTTGTTCAAAATTTTATTTAAAAGTGCATTTAAACCAAAATAATGTTGAAATCTTGAGTAACATATTGCAAATATCTTAGACGCCAGTAAGAAACAATAAAGCATTAAAAACAAATAATTTACTATAAAGTATTTCAAAAAATAAATATCATTCTTGTTTTATTTTAAACATAATTAATTTTATTAACATACATGCTAAGATTTTTAATTTTATATTAATTATAAGTTTGAACATATGCTTAGCATATATGCTAGTATTTTATTATTTATTTATTTTTATGTTGAAATAATATTTGTTGTTAGTTATACTTATACATTATAATTTTAAACATGTATAAAGTCTAGAGTTTTATTGGATATTTATTATTTAGCATACAAAATGATAAACTATTTTTTTTTTGTTAACTAATCTAATATATGTATATGTATATGTATATATATATATATATATAAAAAGTGATATGACCTAAGCAAACCATACTTGCTTTGCTTTTCTTAAATGCCTAGCTTTATTAGCAGACCTTCAAACAATAACCTATTGACAATTTGCATGCTATGAGATAACTTAATAATTTTTTTTTTAAAGCGTTAGGCTGTACCTTGGTTGTGGTATTGTGGACGGAAAGTAGAGGAAAGACCCTCCCAATCATGGATCTGAGTAACTTCTTCAGAGTTGCCAACTTTGGCCATGCTAACAGGAGCAAAAGGGCCAAACTGGAAACTTCCTGAGTTCTGCTGTGAGTCCTGTCCGAAATTGCCTCTCTCAACGACAGTTACAATATTCTCATCTTTCATTTGCTTCTGCATCTTCAGAGTCTGGCTCTTATCCCCATCAACTGAAGAATCCAGTGTGCTTCTTTTGAAACATATGTTTGTGACATCAGCTCCAAATGTCCTCTTCCTAGACTCAAAAGGAGCCAAAGGATCACCTGATCCATTCTCCGATTTGCCTCTCAAACCTAACCACCTGAATGCAGGTTTTCTTGTATCAGCAGCATGGGTCTGCACATCATTTAATAAATATTAGAAGTTCAAAGAATTGTATTAGTGCTCGAGTAACAAAAGCTAACATTTTGAATAAGCATTGTCACCTTTTCAATAAGTTTCAGAGAAGAGAGCACATTTGCAATGTCATATAGCCTCCTTACTTTTGCTGCACAATCATATTATTCAGAGAATGTAAACCAAAGAGCTAGACCACAAAATGTTCGTATCAAAAGTTGAAGAGTTGAGAAAAATTACTTCTCATAATTGAGGAATTATGGCCATCCCCGAGTAATAATTTGGCAGATTCATCGAGTGAGATCAAATTTGCCTGATAACAAATCACTCATAAGCATATATGTAATAGATAATGGCTCAGAAGATCTATTAAGAACTAAACTCCTTTCAGATTTCACTCACGTTGGAGCACACAAAGAGCTTGACAAAATTCCGAGTAAGAAGCCCCAACGACTTCTCCCTCCTATGATCTGTAACAAAAATAATGGAGCTTGGTTATATAATGTCAAGAAAAGTAGATGGGTAGTTATATATGCACCCAAAATTATGACCAAAACAGGGGACTAGTCCAGTTTGACACATCACAAAAACAAATAACTACAAGGACCTTTGAAAGTTTGTTAAGCTATTGCTTTTTAAAATCATATGCAGATTCTGTGAAAAAAACTTTCGGGTACAAGTGATGTAATAACATACGAGGGAGAACAAAACATAAATACAGATGCTCATAGAAAAGGAGATGACATTACCTGCTCTTGACGCCGCTGTAGATTTGATAATACCATAATTCTCATTCTGGCTTCCAGTATTAGGATTAGAATCAGAGTCATCATCTTCATCCTCATCGTCATCTACAACCTAAAAAATCCAACACACGAAAAATGCAGGTTAACAAAAAAGGTCCCGACTAGAAAAAGGGAACGAAAGAAGCCCTTATTAAAACACAGTGAGTTCATGAAGAAAGACTAAATAAACACTTAAAAGTCCGCTTACTTTCGCAGAATTATTGCTTTGCTTATCAATTGCATTGACATTATCTCTCAAACCCTCCTCCTAAAACATCAACGACAACACAAAATCAGCCCAATTTCAAAAAATATCAACACTTCATAAGAAAACCCATATCAAGCTCAAATATACGGAACATAAAATCATTTTTTTGGGCTGTTTCTTCTACCTTTAATTCTTGTAAAGCTTTAGGGACTGCAGCAAATCCCTTCCATGAATACTTATTCTTTGCTTTTCTTGCAAGAACCTTTAAAAACATCAAAGACCCATATAAGAAAACTCGCTAAAAAAGCTCACTAAAAATAACTGCAACATCAGGAATCAAGAATCGCACCCCAACACTCTCCAAAACATTGACTATATCATAGATCCGCCTTCTCTCAACTCCTGCAAATCACAAACCCATTAAAATAAATTTAAAATCCCACCCAATCAAAATACAGATCGACGTTTTTTAATCATGATAGCCAGTAAACTATAAAAATCATAAATAAACAGATAAACACCTAATTTCGAAGCAGCTTCGTCAAGTCCAATCACGTCAATGTCATCTCGATTATACAGGGTCAAGAAACTGCTCAAGAAATAAAAATCAATTCGATTACGGGGAAAAGCTATAGGTTTTCGAAAAAAGAAAAGAAAGAAAGATGAGTTTATTTACTTGGTGCACAAAAGACCGAGAGATTTCTGTTTCCTGCTGTATGTGTGATGCTTTGAAGAGGGATTTATAATGTCACTGTAAGACAAGGCCATTTTCTTTTTGGCTGCAGATCTGATGCACTGAATGGAAAGATGCAGAAAATGAGGGGGAGGGAAGAGAGGTAATTACCGTTAAAAAGGAAGACAAAGGGAGAGGGGGAGCTAGGCCTAGGATAGGCGGGGTTTGGAATTTTGAAGAGGGGGGAGCCGTTTCGAGGGTTAGTTGTTCTTTTCAGAAGTTTTATCTCAAGCGGGAATTTGAATTCTTCCCCCCCTTTTTTTTAATCTTTTTATTTTAATAAGAATTGTGTCAGAAGTTGATATTCGCTCATCGCGAATATTTATTTATTTTAAATTAATTAATTTTAAAATAATAATATTAAAAAAAATTAAAAAATATATATTATTTTAAAATATTTTCAGATAAAAAATATTTTGAAAATATACAATTTTTGCAATGTTCTTAAACAGATCCAATATTTTATAACTAAAAAATCTAGGGTATAGATATATCAAAATGATATTAGATAAAAAGAAAAAATGTTATGTTAGTAGCAACTAGTGGCTGTTTGAAATCAAATTATATATTGAATTTAATTTCGTATGGTATTTGAGTTTAATTGATAATTTATTAAAAAAATTATATTTGAAATAAAATATTAAATCAAAAAATTGAATGCAATTATATTGTTTTGAATATTTGTTGAGATGAACTGAAATAATTATTTTGACTCTTTTTTCTTTCAATCATTTCCTTTTTTTATAGAAAAACATTTTTAAACAAAAATCTTTATATTTATCAATATTTAATTGATATAATTATAATATTTTTACTATGTTATGGCAAAGTGTCATTTCATTCAATTCCACTTTTCAAGTCAATTGTTCTTGGCTAAAACCATTTACTCTTTAAGAGTTTTCATTATGTTTAGGTATGTGATTAAGGTTATTTTTAAATTATTTTTTATTTAAAAATATATTTTTTATTTTTAAAAATTATTTTTAACATCACCATATGAAAATTATTTAAAAACACAAAAAATATTTAATTTAAAATAAAAAATAATTAATTTGCTTTCAAAAACATTTTTGAAATACAGTATCAAATAGTCAAATGATTTTTTATCTTCCTTTTGACCCATATTATTTTGTTCCTTGAGAATTTCAAGTATTATCCATCTCTTGAATTTTGCCTTCTACTTCAATGACACCTCCTCGTCCATATCATCGTCTATTATTATATGACATTATGTAACACATTCTTCAACTTACATTATACAAGAAAAAAACAAACATAAAGCTAAAATAATGCAATAAGAGTTCAATAAATATAATAAAAAATACATAAAAATTAAGCATTCAATCTCAAGTTTGGGATATTTAAACATAACTAATTCAAAATAAAATATAAATAATACATAACTAATTCCAATTCTTATCAAAAGCAATGGGAAAAAAAGTTAATTTTGAGATGTCACTATTAAAAAACAAGGCTATTAGCGATGTATTTTAGCATCCGAATAACATTATTGCTAATTTAGCAACGGATTGTATTTAGCAACAGAAAAAATTTGTCTTAGATGTGGTTGTTTCAAATCCGAAACGGAAAATCCATTGCAAATGTGGTTGTTTCAAATATACAACGGATAATTCATTACTAATTTTTTTAAAAAAAAATCAACGAATTGGAAAAATTATTTTAAATCTCATCATAGTTTATTGTTCACTCTCTCCCTTGCTTATAATCAAATTAATTAACCTAAATGTTTTTCTTCATCTACAACTCTTTCCGCTCAGATATCTTTCCTTCATCAACATTCATTTTTATTCACATTATCAAGGCAAATCCATTGGAGGGAAACGAGTCATTTGAAGAAATTAGTGTTGATGGGTATTGGGGCTCTAGATTTGAATTGGTACCTTTGGCTCACTCGCAATTGCCTTCCTAGTTGTGGGCTTAGAGTAAATCCAATGGTAAAAGTCATTTTAGAGATTTAAATCTCTAAAATAGTTTTTTGAATAGTGTAAGTTGATGTGTACTTCAATGATATAAACCATTTAGAAGAACTATTTTTTTATATTATTTTAAATATAATGCAATTATTTTGTATATAATTTAATTATACAATTAATAGGAGTCAGATATTTAATTAAATAATTGCTTTTAAAAAAAACCTCCAACAATAAACTTAATATTTTTTTATTATATTTAAATAAAAAACCGGCAACATTTTAAATTTGAAATTTTAAAATGTTGAAAAAATTAGTCAAAATAAAAAAAATAAATTGTGTGATTGTCCCATGTTACATTCTATCTAACTCAAATTTTATCAAACTTACAGAATTAATAAACTTATAAAAATATTTATTTAATACAAAAAAAATAACATTATTATCAACATACAAATTATGAATAAATATACAGCATCTCTAAACATAAAATTTAAACAATTTATAAATTTAACAGTAAATTTAATGCATGAAATTAAGCTATCTAACAAAAAAATTATCAATTTACCACAACCAATTTTTTTATGCTAACTATTATTATTATTATAATTACTAATAATAATTAGCATAAAAAACCCCTCCCACCAAACCCATTTCCTACTCTCCTCGTGCCATCTCTATCTCCTCAAGAAACCCTTCATCTCCTTTGCCTCTGCTGCACCGCCTTCAACCTACTCTCCCTATGTCATCTCCATCTCTTTAAAAAACCCTCCATCTCCTTTGTTTCTGCTGCGCCACCTCCAAGGGTTCCATTTATGATCGTCCTCCCTCTCATCTCTCTTCCTTTACCACAACTATTACTAGAAACCTCGACTCCATTCCCAAACCCAATAATGGAGCCTTCCACCCGACATCTTCGCATCATCCCTATCCTCTCCAACCACATCCACCGCTCTTGCCTTAGCAAAAAAAATCCTCAAAAGTCATCATCTCATATGGCTCATCCTTTATTTCCTTCCTTCCAGCTACAATTTTTTTCCATCTCATTTCCATATATAATTTGTCTTAATTTATGGAGGAGTGGGAGGGTTAGGATCCTAAATCAACTCAAATCCCAGCCCTAGATCAACCTAAAATTTCGACCATTTCAACAACAAAATCAGCCCCTTTTCAGCCTAGATAAATCAAAAAAGGCAACCTTTTTAGCACCAAAATAAGCCCCTTTTCAGCACCAAAGCCAGCCTCTCTTCAGCCTTGAATCACAACGTTTTTCCTCTACAAAATCGACTTACATCTCACCCTAAATCAACTCAAATCCTAGCCCTAAACCAACCTGAAATTCTAGCCATTTCAGCACCAAAACCAGCCCCTTTACTACATAAAATCTATAGTGTTGATTGAAAAAAAAATAGAATAAGTTTAGAAAACAAACCTTAAAGTAATTAACAGAAGCAGTGGGCAAAAGTTGTGTAGTTAACAAGAACTTTTGATCATCGAAGCTGCTCTTCAACTTGGCACACGATTTTGATGAAGGTATTTAGGTTTTTTTTTTTTGTTCTGATTAGTTTCCTAGAGAAGGAACAAACTGCAAATGTTGCTGTGTTTTTTCTTGTTCTTATTGGCTGGCAAGAGAAGGAACAAGCTACAAATGTTGCTGTGTTTTTTCTTGTTTTGATTGGTTGGCAAGAAATGCTCTTATCCGTGTGTTTTTTAAATTGCTTCTATTGTTCAATTCATTATTGTTGTTATGTTTTAATTTTATAGAACTCAATGGTATAACTCCAACGGCTATATGTACCTATTGGCTTTATAGTGAAAATGTGTAGGAATGACTTTTCACTTAAAGAAAAAGCATTTTGGCTATCAAGATGACTTACCCGTTGGAGACATGAAAAAAAACAAAAATAGCTAAAAGTATAAAAATATAGCTTTGCCAACGCAAATGGCTTCTACGTTGGACTTGCTCTTAGTCACTCACCGAGTTGAATCAATGGCACTCCATTTTAGAGCTGATCTAGTAAGCTCAATTACAAAATCTAGCCAAGCTAGCTTCGAATGTGTTGATCGAGTTGAATTCATGGTACTTAGTAGGGTAGGCTGTTGAGTTAGCTTAGTTGGCTTCTTCTGAGGAGTTGATTACTTTGGGGAGTTTAGACATTGTGTGTTTAAAAGTGTTTTTGAAAAAAGATAAAAAAAATTATTTTTATGTTCCGATGTTAAAAATGAATTTTAAAAAATAAAAAAATATATCATTTTAATACATTTCTAAACCAAAAACACTTTTAGAAGCAACTGCAACCACACTTTTAGTGGGTGTTTGGTAATGCAGTTTAAATTGAGTTTGCAAAAAAGTTAGTGTATTAGTGTTTGGTTAAGGTGAAAAGGCTGAAAATTTTGTGTGAGACCCACATAATAAAATTAACACGCTGCCGTTTCATAAAAAGCAGCAAAGAGCTGCTTTTTATTGTCTTGTGGTTTCATGATCCTAACAGAAAAAATAATGTTTTTTAATCACTCCTTTTATAAATTCAATCTTATCATGATCTATGTAAATTATATGAGGGGCACACCCTTCTGCTTGTTCATAAGTTACACGTTTAGAATTATTCGAAGGAAGGTTACATTACAAGTTCACATGATTAACAAGCTTAGAAAAAATACCTGTGGCATTTAATTCCAAATTAAACCCTCACCATCTATTGAATATGATTAGGATGATGTTGTTTTTGTTAAATATTATTGTAATCCTAATTATATACCAAATGATTTTTTACTTGATATTGTAGCTTATGAAAATAGTCAAGGATTGCAAAGGTCTTCACATATAGATCCTGTTCATGATGACATTCCAAGTAGTTTGCTAGGAGAATAAAAAGAAGTGTCCAATTACATTATGTTATTAAGATTATTCAATCTTTAATATTTAAATAACAATATGTGTGTGTGTGTGTGTGTGTGTGTGTATCCTTTAAAGTAATTTTCACAAGGTGAAAGTAATATAAATCTTGTTATTGTAACTCGTGAAAATAGTCAGGGATTGCAGAGGTTTTCACATATAGATCTTGTTCGTGATGGCATTGCAAGTAGTTTGCTAGGAGAATAAAAGGAAGTGTCCAATTTACTTGAATTATTCATTACATTATGTTATTATGATTATTCAATCTTTAATATTTAAAAAACAATACATGTGTGTGTGTGTGTGTGTCCTTTAAAGTGATTTTCACAAGGTGAAAACAATATGAAAACATAATAGCAAACACCGAAATTGCTTTTCATTAAACCTTAAACTCAACCACAGTTTTAACCAAACATTTCAATTTTAGTTATGAAACACGGTTAAAAATGTTTTTTATAAAATTATTTTTTTAACCTCAACCACAACCACAACCACAACCGCAATACCAAATACACCTTTAATTGGCTCAATAACGGCCTTCAGAGGGTGTAGGCTGACATGTTAGCCTAATTGGCATATGTTGAGGTTGTCGCCATGCTGGCTCCGAGTGGTTTTTTTTGCTGATTTTACGGCCGGGATGACCCCACGGGTTTGGGATAAGTGGGGAACATAGCAAAAGACTCGGCCATCCTTGGCGTTGTTAAAAGAGGGACAGGCTGAATCATTTCTGGAGCAAACGGCGATTGTTGTTGAAATGGTGGAGGTGGTGGTTTCTGAGTCATAAGGAGATCGAGCTAACTCAGTTGTAACTCATGATCATACATTAAATATTGATAACAATTGATAGATCAAGACAATTAAATATTGATAACAAGAAAAACAATGCTCAACAATAAAAAAATAGCAACGAATTTTTTGTTGTTGACTATAAATCAGTAATGAAAATTAGCAACAATAAATTTGCATCGAATAGTTTCTGATGCAAATTTCATTGCTAATATTTTTTAGCAATGGATTTAATGGTTGCCAATCAACCCATTTTTAGTAGTGTGTGTAATCATGTCATATTTTTGCAACCATAGTCTCTTTCATGACTTCTCTCATTTTCCCATCTTCATCTTTATCTATTTCCCCATAGATAAATTCACCTTAAAGGTTGTTGTTCATGAGGTTCGAGGTTTATACCAACTCATGCAATATATAATTTCTTCATTTGGATCAAAACCTATTAGTAAGTTGTGTAAATATCATATTGACATCTCAATTAGAATTGAATATATTGACTTTAAAACACCAAAAGCCCATTCAACTACTTTACACAATGAATAATATCCAAAGTTGAATAACACTCCTGAGTTTTTATAATGATAATGAGAAAATTATGTCAAATGATATCAAGGACTTCAATATTGAGTGATAAATTCAAATCTCAATATATATTCAACATCAATTGAATAGGATTTACCTAAAAATATAATTTAAAAAAAAATACTTTTAACGGCTTTAGGTAACATCTTTTATTCACTAGTTTAAATATATGTATAAAAACTAAAAACTTCATGTAACATTTAGCCTATCCTATCTATTTAAAGCATTATCTAAAAATATTAAGTTAAAAAATTAAGTCCCCCTATCGAGACAAGAGTCTTGTTTGATATTGTGTTTCAAAAGCATTTATGAAAAAATTGAATTTTTTATTTTATTTTTTATATTAAATTAAATTATTTTGATATTTTTAGATTATTTATCGAGACAAGAGTCTTGTTTGATATTGTGTTTCAAAAGCACTTATGAAAAAATTAAATTTTTTATTTTATTTTATTTTCATGTGTTGATATCAAAAATAATTTTAAAAAATAAAAAAAATATTATTTTAATATATTTTAAAATAAACAATACTTTCCAAATAAATCTTAACTACACTTCAAAGGTTGTCAATAATTATTTTTTCCTAGCGGAAGTCTGCTTGAGGGGGCTGTTATAAAGGCTAAGGCTAGTGGCAGAATGAATTAGGCTCAATTTCCTTTGAAATCTAATGACATGCAAAACCTTGTATCTCTTACAAGGTTGTGATGCATGAGAAGCTTCATGGCCTAGTATATCTCAGTCTCATAGCTTCTCTAGCATGGTATTTATGCGAAATGATTGAAGAATGAAGGCTAGAATGTGGGGGATATGGTGGTGAATGAGAAGGTGTCCAGCATGGCATGCATACTGATGCAATGCAGTGATGGTTACGGTTTTTTCAATTTCTCCTCTCTTTTATGAAGATGAATTTATTTAACCAGAATTTGTCTTGTTGGAGCATTTGTTTTGTTTGCTCGAGTTGAGAAATTTTAGATGAATATAGGATACTATCCTATGGCTATTTCCAAAGCTCACGGCCATGCTGGCGAGGTTTGGCTTCTCTCTTATGGAGGTAATGTTTCTGCTAATATCATTGATATATCTAATTAATATGATGGTCGAGATTTCTAAAGAGGGATATTCTTGGTATGCCTCTTATATTCCTCATCATTGATTACAATTACGGGTTTATTTCAAAGGAATTAAAAATTTAGTTCAGTGTCCGCGAGTTTTTCTTGGTGATTTTAATGAGATCTTGTCTACATCGGAGAGCCGAGGTGGGTTGTTTTCTTGGTCTGGGGCTTCTTAATTTCATCGAATGATGTCTGACTGTAATCTGGTGGACTTGGGATTTCAGTGACCTGGGTTTAATCGACACCGTCATATTCAGGGGGTTCGCTACCTAGCGAAAAGATTGGATAGAGCTGTAACTAGCCTGGAATGACAAGCTTCCTTTCCTGAGGCTTATATAGATCACTTATGAAAATGTCACTTTAATGATAATCCAATTATTTTATGTTGGGGGTAAATTACCTTCTTTGACAGGTAGTAGACCATTTCATCTGCATAGACAACCCATCTAAATTATAGGCAAATGGTTTACAATGTGTGAGATACAAGTCACTATGATGTCTTGAGAGGTCTTAGTGAGGTTCAGACCATATCTTTTAATAATGACGTTTTTGGGAATACCTTTCGGTGTAAGAGGTTGATTGAAGCTAGATTTAAACGCATCCATGGTTGCCTCGAATATTATACAAATGATTCCTTTTTAGAAAAAGGAGTACTTGCACCACGAATGTGCCTCAGTTCTGATACAGGAGGAGCTGTTATCAGAAGTCCATGGAGAAATGGGCATGCCATGGGATAGGAACACTGAATTTTTTCGCACCACTCACTAAATCATGCGGAGATGAAATCATACTCATGGCCTCTTTCTATCTGATGGAGAGTGATGTTCTGATGAGGTTAAATTACAACTAGAAGCTCTGCAGTTCTACACTTCTCTGTTCTATTTTTTTGATACTGGATCTCTAAATTCTATGAAGCAGTAGTTTTAACATCCCAACCTTGTGAAGCCCGTAGATGGTTTATGTTACTCTTATGGACATGAGTTCCTTTAAAGCCCTGGGATAGGCGGTTTTCAATCCTTCTTTTTTAAATCCTGCTAGGATGTGCTGAGTGATGATATTTTATAAAATGATCCAGACGGCCTTTACGGAGGTTTCTTTTAATAAAGAGTTGGCATAAGCTATGATTGTTCTTATCCTGAAGGAAGAGAATCCTAGTAGTTTCAAGCAGTTGTGGCCCATTAGTCTTTGCAATGTTATTTATAAGCTAATCACTGAAGTTCTAATTAATAAACTAAGACATCACCTAGATGGGCTGATAGTTCCCTCTAGAGTAGCTCGATTCTTGTTAGGGGTACCATAAATAATGTGCTTGTAAACTAACAGATTATGCATCACATACGACATTCTAAGAGTAAATAAGGTACTTTGGTAGAAAAAAGTCGATTTAAAGAAGGCTTACGATAGAGCGAGTTAGGATTTTTTGCAAGGTACACTTGCAGAGTTTAATTTCTTTATGACTACTACTAGGTTAATCATGTTCCATGTTACACGATTCTTTGGAATGGACCTAAGCTCCTATCTTTTACTCTGAATTGTGGTCTAAGACAAGGTGATCTGATGCCCCTATATTTGTTCATATTTATCATGCTTGATGAAAGTGGAAGAAAAGAGGTGGCAACCTGTTAGGATTTGTAAAGGTGGTCCAGGTATATCTCATTTGTTTTTCTCGGATGATGTCCTGCTTTTTTCTAGAGCTAACGCAGGCCAAATGCGTTTCATTATTGATGCGCTTTCCAGTTTATGCAATGTCCCAGGGTCAAGGGTTAACTTAGATAAATTTAATGTTATGTGTTCGAGTAATGTTTGTACAGGGCTACAGTCAGAGTTGTCCCAACTTTCTGCAGTTAAATTTTCCAACAATCTGGGGAAATATTGAGGCCTCCCCTTGGTGCAATGTAAGGTTAAACACGCAGATTTCGATTTTATTATTAATCGCTCTCAGTTTCAACTCATTGCATGGAAAGGAAAGATGTTTAATAAAGTTGGTAGGGTTACTTTGGTTGGGGCTGTTATTACTTCTATTCCTATTTACACCATGCAAATCTTCTGGCTCCCTCAAGTAGTTTGTGAGGGTAATATCCGGCTTTGGAACGATCCTTGACTAGAGAAGGGTACTCTCGGCGCTTTAGTGTACGGTGGATATGGATCTCCAAGTGAACAATGTGTGGAATAATGAGCTGTGGCCTGTGGGGTTTGAGCATCATAGCCACGCAAGTCCTAGATTGGCTGAAATTTGAAATCAAGGTTGTACTTATTCCTTTGCTTTCTACCCCTCTTGATAGCGTTATATGGGCTACTAACTCTATCAAAATGTACACCTCGAAGTCTACTATTTGTGGCTGTCACAAGGGTACAGAAATCTGCAGACAAATGTTAATTGGAACTAGATATGAAAGGTTAAGGCTCCGGAAAAGATCAAAATGCTGGTGCGGCACATAACACATGCTTGGATTCCTACCAATTTGTTACAATACAAGCATAATATATGTTCTTTAGCTCAATATTGCCATTTCTCTTATCCAGATACAGACATTATTAATTGCTATGTGATTGTAGCGATGCCAAGAAAGAGTGGGATGCATGCTTCTGGTACATCTGGCCAACCTGGTTTTGGATGTGATAATACGAGTCAGCAGTTATTAAAGCTAGCCACATTAGGCAATGCTATTATTTTTCTTACTGGGTTATGGTGGGTTTGGAGGTGTAAGAACCTCATCGCGTATGGAGACCCTCCTACATGGGTGACATTTGGCTTGTGCGAAAAACTCTTCTCATCATTCAAGATTCCAAATCAGCTAGGCCAGGTTCTTAAACTTTAAACAGGGGGAGAATAGCAGCCCTTTGGAGGATTGTATGAAATCAGATGTTGATGGCAGCTCCCAAGGGAATCTTGGATGGACTTGATTTAGTGGTTTGATGAGGAAATCTGATGGAGCTGGCAGTCGAGGTTTTTGGGTTGCACTGGAGAAGGGAACAACTTTCCTGCAGAGCTCCAAGTTATTAGATGTTTGTCATTGTGTTTTATAAGTATTTTTGAAAAAAATAATTTTTTTAAAATTTTATTTTATATTTTAAAATAATATTTTTTTTGATATTTTTAGATTATTTTAATTTACTAATATCAAAAATAATTTTATTTAAAAAAATATTTTAATATATTTTTAAATAAAAAATAATTTCAAAAACAATATCATTCATACTCTAGAACAATCACTGACAATAATTTGATTCTTATCCTATCTCTAATGGGATTAATTCATCCGGGATGACTTATCATTGGCTGTTCAAAAATCTTTCTTCTCCTATATTGTGAGCTCATCAATTAGGTGTGGAAGCTTAAAGTCCTACAAAAGATCAAACATTTCACCTCACTTATGTGTCATGATTAAAGTTGTCAAAATCAATACGGAAATTAATCTTAAAACTCGAATAATAATATTATACCTGAATTTTTTTATATAAAAATCATAAAATTTCAGTTAAAATTATATAGGTATAAAAATTATAAAATCATAAGTAAAATATTTTTGAATACAATATAACATAATTATAACCATAAAACTTAATTAGTTGTGATTTATACATGATTTAAAATAACTTAAAAATACATTACAAAATAATTATATCCATAGAATTTCATTAGGTAAAAACTAATAGATTTAAAATAAATATGCTGCTGGTGTGCTATGTAAACTAAAATAACCCTCATTACCGTCATCTTCCTCGTTATTTCTAATATATTTATCAAAAACATTACTATTGAAATGATTATTAGTACTACAACTAGTATCAACACTGATATTATTAGTACGAGCTTCAACTCCAACAAATTATTTCAATATGAGCACATGAAAATGATCTAAAAACATTAAAAATTTTAATTTAAAGTAAAAAATAAAAATAAAAAAATATTTTTTTCAAAAATTTCGAGTATAAATTTAAAGTTAATATTTAAATTAATATATGATAATCAAGAATTTTTTTTATCTAATAAATGGTCTATGTGTAATGTTTTTTTTTTTTAATTTGTTTCTTTTATTAAGAGAGAAAGAATTAAGAAAATCAGTGCACATTGATTTTCTTAATTTGTTTTTTATTGAGAGAGAGAGGGGCGGGGGCTAGGCTAGGCCTAGCTTGCAAATAGAAGCGGGGGACTATGCCTAGCTTTGCATAATAGAAGGCAAAAGAGCCTCGGGGCAGCTCTGCAGATAGAAAATCTAAGACGGTAAAATCGGACCGATCAGGTCCGATTTTATCATTCAGAATGATTTTTATGTTTTTTTTTATCTATTTTTAATGGAGTTTAATTTTTTTTATTCAATTCAATAAATTTTATTAAGTTGACTCATAAAATTATATAATTTTAAAAGTCAACTCGCAAGTTTAACTATCATGATCATAATCGTTTTCTTATTGATAAGCTTTGATGTTGTTGGGGTCTTGTTAATCTCTTTAATGATATTTTGTCAAGTTGAATGTTGATGGCAGTGGTCTGGCAACCCTAATTCAATTGGTTTTGGTGTTTTTTCTCTTCTTATACGCGCGCACACACACACTAGCCAATGCTCCTATATTTCATCGTGAGTGATACCATATTTTTTTAACTAAAAAAATATTAGTTGTGTGAGGTTTTTTTATAATATAAATTTAGTCAAAATAATAAATATATGCAGAATTCCTATCCAGTGCAAGTTTTCTATAGAATATATGAGTTTTAAATCGATATAAATTTATTTGGTAGTAGGTTTCAACGAAATAACAAACATAAAATTATTATCATCATTAAAAAAATCAAGAAGATTCAGATATTTAAACTATAGAATTCATTTTATTAAGATTAATTCATTTTATAACTCAATTTAAATCTAATAAAACTAAAATATAAATTGTGAAAATACCTGCAATAATCAAATAAAAAAAATAAGTTGTTAATTTTCTATCAAAAAAAAGACGAAAACATAAATTAAAAATTCATCCTTACATTGCCGTCATTATCATGGCTATAACAATTAAAATTATTATCAACATTACTGCCCAAACAATTAAAATCATTAAATTACCCCCAAAAAAAAAGCAAAACATTTTTACAAAAATAATAATTAAAAAATAATCACAAAAATTATCATTATTATGATGTAATCAATAAAATCATTAAATTATTTGATCTGAAAAACAAATAAAAATAACAGAAAATATAAAAGAACAAAGAGAAAAAGAGAACAATATTAATTTTAAAATGATCACCAATATAAATTAAATTTTCAAGACTAAACTGATTAATAATAAAATCCTAATAAAAAAGATAAAAAATAAAAACATAGATGCATAAATACATATAAAAAATAAATATTGTCCAGGAATGACAAAAAAAACCCAAAGAAATTAATAACAAATAAAAAATTCAAAGAATAAAAACCAAAATGAAAAATAAAATATATAATTAATTCTAATCAAAGGACAAAATTGAAACAAATAAACACCCGGAGACCGAAACAAATAAAGATATATTTTGTTAAAATTTCAATGTAATCTTGTTTAAAATATTAAAAGAATACGGATTGAAATGAAAAGCAACATACATGACTAATTTCAATTGGATGACACAATCAAAACAAATTAAAACAAACTATATAATTAATTTCAATTGAAGGCAAGATTAAAATAAATAAAACCTTGAGACCAAAATAAATAAACACATTTTAAGAAAAAAATATTGTGTAATGTTTTTTAAAAATTAAAAGAATAAGGACTAAAATAAAAGATGTAATATATAAAAAATTTCAATTGCAGGACCCAATTAGAAGTAATTAAAATTTGCATACCAAAATAATTAAATTGAAACCCAAAATATATAATCAGTTTTAAATGAAGGGTACAATTACGACAAATCAAAATTCTATATTAAAAAAATAGTAATAAAAGCGAAATCAAAAGACTAGAGACCAAAATAAAACTCACTAAAATCGCAGGGACCACAATGGATTTTCATGCGGCAAGATAGAGAAAAGGGCGAGAAAACTTAAATTTATCCACCAAATCTTCACCGGCCACCATAATCGGACACACGCCATACCGGGAGGAAGAAGACATGTCGGCGCACCATGCGACACGTCAAAAGTCGGTTTTTGATCACCGTATTGAGATGCACGTGCCACCCGACCAACACATATGCTGAAACACTACAGATATGTTCGTATAAAAAGCGAATAAAATAATGATTATTTGATCCCTGTCATTCTTTAATTTATAAATAATCTATAATATCATAAATAACTTTCAGTTTCACTCTCTCTGTGATTTTCTAATGCTGAAGGTCGATCCTAATTTTTTTAATTGTATTTTTTATTTGGGATAATTTTTTTTTAAAAAAATCATTCTCATTGAGTTTTTTTGCGCCAGATTTTAGCTCCATTATTGTGTTCATTTGTTTTTTTGTTACATTTAAAAATAAAAAAATAATTGAAGATTTTTCAGAATAAAAACAAGATGTTTTAAAAATCCTAAATTAATTAAAATCCTTATAAATCTAAAAATAAAAAAATTGGAAACAACAAAAAGTGAAATATATATATTTTGGAAAAATGTTATAAATTCAAAAATCAAAATAATACAAAATTTGAAAAATAAAAAATAATATGTTATGAGAAAGTTGAAATTGAATAGAAAATCAATGAAAGAATCAAATTAATTTTCTTAAATAAAATTGTGATTAATCCAATAAATTAGAAGAAGAAGGGTAGTTTATGTAAATACTTATTGAATTTATGACTTTATAAAACCATAACTTCTTTTCAATTAGTGGAACAAAGGAATTGCCTTTTATCCTATGCATTTACTTTATTTATAATTTTGGAAAAAGAACCCAATTTTTTTCCTTCGCTTTTAATTTAATATTAATATTTGAGTTATTTTTTAAATTCACACATCTAATAAGACATACACATACACATACACATACACATACATACATACATACAAATGTTCAGGGGCAAACTGCATGGAAAATCAAAACGCAAAACTTGCCATTAAAGGCATATAGAAGAACAGATAATATAAGATTTGAACCGGGATGGGCTTTTTCTTTCTAAATCTGGTCTCTTCTTCTTGTTGACTTAGCTTTTAATTTCATCTCACTCAAACTTAACTTGCCCTTGAAATATATCTTATTTCTTCATATTAATATTTATATATTATGAACGAAAATAAAATCAGGAAGAAGAAGAAGAAGAAAAAGTAAAATTAAGGGATGAGTGGAAAGGAGTTTCGATTCTTCCTGTCCTGCGACATCAATCTCCCCGTCACTTTTCGTGTCGAGAGACTCCAGGGGCCTTTGCCTTCCTCTCCTACGAAATCACCCAATTCAGGTCGGTCCCTCCCTTTCTCTATCTATTTTACCCATCTGTACTGAAATTTGATGATTGAACTGAATTCGTTCCATGATCACAGAAGAGAGAAATGCAGAGCTTTACGTTGAGTGCGCTTTTTACATTGATGGCGCTCCATTTGGCCTTCCCATCAGAACTAGGTTTTCTCCCTTTTTTCTTGAGAGCTTTTTTATTTTTTATTATTATTATTTTACCTTTTTGGGTGGTTTGTGCGCTAGACTGGAATCTGGGGGAGCATCATATTGCTGGAATGAGCTGATCACTATGAGCACTAAATATCGCGACTTAACTGCCCATTCGCAGCTCGGTTTTACGGTAATCCCTTCCAAAATCTTTTTTTTTCTTCATTTAATGTTCTCCAGCAATAACTGTTTCAGTAGGAGAGCTTTATTCACTAAATTATATTATATTATACAGTTCAGTTATTTCAATTAAATTATTTGAAAATAGGAGGGTTCAATGAAACTTTTCCACCATTAACCTAGCTTGATTCAATGCAAGACACAACTATCAATTTTTCAAGGTTTCCATCCCAGTATCAGTCAACCTTCCCTTTTCAACATGGTTATTGCTGAAGGATTTTATGATCCATTTGCTTTGCAATACTCAAGTTTTTCTTGCACTGGATTCTGTCATGCCTTGTTTCACAATCACTGTAATGTGTATCAAAACTGCTGTCTTGCTGAAATTGAACAAACTTTCGTTGATATGTTGACAAACTTCAGTGGCAGTGGTAGTGGTAGCAATTATTACGAAGACAATAAGAATTACTGGAATAGCATTCTCAATTTGGTGAATTCTGACTTATGTTCTGCTTGCTTTTGTTGATTCAAATTTGGAAGCTTAGATAGAGAAAATCCGCTTTGGGGTTAATGGTTGGGTGTTTGCGACTTCTCTATACTGTTTTAGGACCTCTTTATTTATGCTTTTGTATACGCTCAACCTGCTTTCACATTTAGGTATGGGATGTTTCGTGTGGGAAAGATGAGGGATTGATTGGAGGAGCAACCATTCTCCTTTTTAACAACAAGATGCAACTCAAAACAGGGAAGCAAAAGCTTAGGCTTTGGCCAGGGAAGGAAGCTGATGGGTCATTTCCAACAACTACACCTGGAAAGGTTACTGATATCACTTGATTTGCAATAAGCATCTGATACATATCCTGCTGCATTTGCTAATCAGTATACTATGGTTGTAGGTTCCCAAGCATGAGCGTGGGGAGTTGGAGCGTTTAGAGAAGCTTGTGAATAAATATGAGAGAGGACAAATTCAATGTGTTGATTGGCTTGACCGTCTCACTTTCAAAGCTATGGAGAAAATCAAGGAACGTGAAAACTGTAAAAGTGGAAATTCTTCCTTATACTTGGTTGTTGATTTTTGCAGTCTTGAGCATCGAGTTGTTTTTCAGGTATGATCCACATGCAGTCATCTACAGCTGTTTGAAATTGAACCTGCTCTACTACAATTACAGTAATAATGTTTATAAATTGTTTATTTCCTCTAATGATTTTCTATTTTTGTTTTTAACATCAAATATCAATATTTGGTTATGACAATCTTACTTAGTCATTCTCTTCTCTGATTTGGAACTCTTAAACCTAGGACCTATTTATAACCCACCTAGTTCCTGTAAGATAAGAAAATGAAAATGTAAAAGCTTGAATTGATTTCATTGATCAAGGTCTGTCATTTATATATGGCTTTGTAGTGTTCTATACTCGGCAAACACAAATAATCAGCAACATTAATATACAAAGCATGTCCTTAGGAAACATAAAGTGGACACTTTTTATCAATGTGGCACTGATCCAACTGAGAAGGTATCAATCCTTCTTAGTCTAGAGAACAAAATATAGATTGATCTTAGGTGTGGCTTCAGAGGCGGAGTCGGGGTGTTTGGGTGGCAAGGATTTTAGTTGTTGACAATACCCAAAAGATCATGGGTGTGCAAGACAGGCAAGAACCGTGACACCCACAGTAAATAGTTGCTGTGATCCAATTTGATTGATATGAACTGGGTAATATTGGGGATGAGAAGGACGGACATGCTTTGGGAAGTAGTTGAATCAGGCATTAAGGATAGTGGTGTTAGCCACATTAAATCTGGAATCATCTAAGACAAGAGAGTGAAAATGCAAAGGCTTGAACTAATTTTATTGATCAAGGCTTGCCATTTATATTCAGCTTTACAATGTTCTATACTTGGTAAATTCAAATAATCTGCAACATTATTATACAAAGCTTGTCATTGGGAAACAGAAGATAGGATGGCATTATATGATCCTTGATACATGCTGTGGTTGTCAATCCCTTGATTCTTGCTGATTGTGTGATGTATGAGATCAACCAGAGATATGACTAGCAGATAGATCATGATTGATCTAGGTTATAAGGCATGAGATCGACCATGAGATAGATCATGATTGATCAAGGATATTATCCTTAACAATTCCTTCATCGTTGACTCTATGACAATTTGCAGAAGGTGCCTTTAGTGGATGGGGCAATGACTTGGTCATGGATGCCATAATGAGCATGGCAATTTGATACTGATTTAGTATAGCATAATCTTATACTCATGCTATACTAAATATAGAAGTCCAATAGATACTGATTAATTATGTGACCTTGGGGGCTTATTGTAGACACCTGACTTTTCTAGGATAGCTCTTGAACCATATCAGATTACATTTCTGCCCATTCAAGCATTGGGCAATTGACGTGGATAATATTGCAGACCAAATTCTATACGTATTTTAAAACGTTTTGTTTGACATGTAGGAGTCAGGAGCAAATTTCTTATTACCATCTCCTATAGCTTCAACAAATGAGCTTGTTACTGTGTGGGATCCAGAAATTGGAAAAATAAATCCCTCTGAGCACAAGCAACTAAAGCTGGCAAGAAGTCTTACACGAGGTATAATTGACAGGGATCTGAAGCCAAGCATAAATGAACGGAAGTAAGCTCAAAACCCTTTAGATGAGAGATAATTTCTTACAAAAATAAACTTCACTTAGAAATTGTAAGTTTCTTTTGTGCACTTTACTCAATTTTTGCTGTTGAGATATATTGAGAGATTCACTTGTGAATTGACATGGCTCGTCTGTCAGAACTTGCAGCTTCAGTCTAGAATGTTCAAATCTTGTTAAAACAAGCTGAACTTGGATAAAGATATGCTAGTGTGAGCTTTGGTACAATAGAGTATCTGGGTCTAATATTCATTAACACTGAGCAATCAATAACTATCAAATGTTAATTTTTCTCATCTCTGTCATGGATTGATTGCCATTTCAGCACTATTTTTTTAACTTATTAATTGAGTGGTTTTATCTTGCAAGTGCTGAGTTATATCATTTGCCTGCTTGCTTCTAAGGTCAATTCAGAGGATTCTGAAGTATCCGCCAACAAGGATTTTGAATGGAGATGAAAGACAGCTTCTGTGGAAATTCCGTTTCTCTTTGATGTCAGAGAAGAGGGCTCTTACAAAGTTCCTACGATGTGTTGAATGGAGTGATGTTCAGGTCAACATTTGATTATTTTCCCTTTGAAATTTTATTCTCTGTGATTTACTGCATGGGTGAAATAACTGAAACATTGATTTATCTCTCTTCTTTCTCACGTTCCCTTTCTCCTTCCAATATTTGAAATTACTTATTGGATCTTCACCTTGTGAGAATCATTTTACCATTGGGGGAAGGGAGGTGTGAACTTTATTTGCTAGCTATTGTTTGCACCACATGATTGTGTTAATAAATATTGACTACTTGATTATTTCACCATTTTCTGATTTTAATTATTCAAACTCGGCTTCTGTTTTTATTGCTTTTCCTCAATTACTATTACTACCTGTTTTTTTTATTTGCTTTATTATCACTTGCCAAAATATAGATAATTTGTAAATGTTTTCATGCTGATGCATTTGCAGGAAGCAAAGCAGGCATTAGAGTTGATGAATAAGTGGGAAATGATTGATGTATGTGATGCATTGGAGCTTCTATCTCCTGTATTTGAGAGGGAAGAGGTGGGTTTACAAGAATGAACTGGTGCCTTGCACTTACCATTCTTTGATGAGACAGAAGTCCTGCCCTTTTTGTTCTTTTATGCCTTTTGATTGGGAGAACTGTCTTATGAATTAATATTACTCCAAAGTCCAAACTATCTAATTTTTTCTCCAAGATCCTAGTGGGACAATGCCTAGGATAATGACCTCTAAAGCATTCGTAACGATGCAATGAATATTTTTGAAAGATTAAGAACATATTATAGAGGCCTGAATGCTGATGCATAATATCCTCAACAAGAAAAATGTCTGTAAAATGGAGAACTTTACACATCTTTTCCAGAGTGAACGATGCCTGATTGTAATTCCTCTTAACAGGTTCGTGCATATGCTGTCAGTGTTCTTGAAAGAGCTGATGATGAAGAACTTCAGTGTTACTTACTTCAACTGGTTCAGGCTCTTAGATTTGAGCGCTCTGATAAATCTTGCCTCTCTCAATTCCTCGTAAAACGCTGTATGCTTTGTACTCTATTAGTGTTATAGAATGTCTGTATACGTGTGCGGATAGCTTATTGGGCGTGTATGTCTGTATCCACGCACACATGTGCACTATCCATCCATCCATGTTTATGCAGATAGCTTCTTTATTGCATCTGAGACTATTGATGTGTTTGACAGCATTAAACAACATTGAGCTGGGTAGCTTTCTTCGTTGGTATGTTGCTGTGGAACTCTATGATCCTACATATGCAAAACGGTTTTATTCTACGTATGAGATGCTGGAGGAGAATATGCAGAAGGTGTGCATTATTAAATATCTGTAGCTCATTACATTTGTGCTCTATTTTTCTAAAAAATTAGCTCTTTTGATCCTGTGAGAGGCAATGCGAGCCCCTCACATCTGTTTATATTATATTAATTGCTGCTTCTGGCAATATTTTGGGATTTAAATCTGTTTTTAGGTTAAATGTCTAAAAATACTATTATGTAACTTCTGCCCTCAAGATTAAAAAGAGAATAGCATATGAGTGTGGCCATTAGCACTTCAGTGGCATGCCTTTTGTTTGTACTCAAGTGAAATATGGTTTCTCTGTCAGCAAGAGCCTCTGTTCCATTTGTTTGGTGACGATGCTCTAAAAAGATATAGAGCCACCTAAGAAAGGGTTTGTGAGTTTATCATGCCATGGCATATACAAGATGACGGTGTTAAGTCCTCTCCTAACAGAGGACCATATATGACAGCTACATGCAAAGGGATAAGCCCTTGTTGTGGAAATGCGTAGTGCTTGATCAAAATTATGTCACTCTGTTGCATTTTAACCATAGGATTAATATGTCAACAATTCAACATCCTAATTTCTGTTTTTCTCCATGTAACATTGTGAAATATATATACATGTTATTCCACTTGTGAAAGATTGATAGAAGTAGCAGAATATCCTTATCTTCATTTCAGTTCTCTCTGTGTGACCTCTACATGTACAATTAGAAGTAGAAAAATATCATTCCAGACTCTGTATATGGCTGGTATTATAAATATAACTGAGCTGAGAAGGCATGGGTGAATACAAGTTTACTCCGAAACTTCCAAAATGAAATATTCATTGTATAGAACATGTATCTTTTATGATGAAAAAAGAAAGAAAAGAAGCAACTTGAGGTATCAAATGGTGCTAGACTATTACAATTGGCCGTGCTTAACTTTTAAACAAAACTCCTTTCCTTGGTGAAATATGGACTGTGAAGTTGTTTATGCAGTTGAGTAATTACATCCTCTTCATAACAGTTGGCAGCTGGTCCAAGTGGAGACGAAGATGGATTTAAGTTGTGGCAGAGTTTGGTGCGCCAGACAGAATTGACAGCCCAGTTATGTTCCATAACAAAAGATTTAAGAAATGTGCGGGGTAATACTCAGAAGAAAACTGAAAAACTTAGACAACTTCTCTCAGGTCTTCTTAGTGAACTTACCTATTTTGAAGAGGTAGTTCAACAACCAGAGGATCCTTTTCCATTGAGCTTTTCATTCTATAAGCTCTTAAAATGCCATGCTTTATATTTCACAATTTTATTGTATCTAAATTATTATTTAAGACTGCTAAGACTTTTTAATTTGTTTTAAACACTGTTGAATTTCAGCCAATAAGATCACCGGTTGCTCCAGGTGTCCTTATCACTGGGATAGTGCCATCAGAGTCTACAATATTCAAAAGTGCACTGCATCCTTTGCGCCTGACATTTCGAACACAAAATGGTGGAACTTGCAGGGTCATATTTAAGAAGGGGGATGATCTTCGGCAAGACCAATTGGTAAATGGTTGACAGTTACTAAGAAATTATAATTGGGCATGCAAAGAAAATCTTCTAATGTGCACCCCCCATCACATGCGCATTGACACATAGACATGCATGTGTGCAGCATACTATGTAGGAGTATGGCGGGTAGGATGTTTGGGATAGACCTTGACATCTGTGATATTTTGATGTGTGTTCCTGTAGGTTGTTCAAATGGTATCTCTAATGGACCGATTGCTCAAGTTGGAAAATCTTGATCTGCACTTAACTCCATATAAGGTGCTTGCTACTGGACAAGATGAGGGCATGCTAGAATTCATACCATCACGTTCATTGGCTCAGGTATTTCATCCTCTGAAAGTTTTTCCTTTGAAGGGATAAGTCCAGTGACTTATGTGTATCAAATATATAATGAAGTTATTGCATTGGAACTCAATGGAGATGTGCCAACTGTCTCAATATTTATACTTCATTTTCATTATTTTGAAATTCTGAAGTTTCATATAAGAAAATTTGTACAAAAATTTGCAAGTTTCAAGAAAAGATTTTACATGAGACAAGTAGACAACTTATTTTCCAAGGCTAGTTGAAAATGTAAAATTAATGTAATATGCAAATTTTACATGAAGTAAATTTGTTGCAACCTTTGAACCTAGCCTTTCAAATGACTGACCTCATGATCAGCAAGGCTCTTTGCTCTGCTATTTTCTATGATGATGGAAATTTTTTGTGCACAATAGTGAAGACCTTCTGTATAATTCTTAGAACTTGGAGAGAAATAAGGGGCAAAAATAGCTTCCTATACCCGAACATGGCTTACAAACTGATTCACTGGTTATTATGGCCCTTTCCATTCTATCTGAGAATTAAAAGGGACCCCGATTATTTATTCTTTATTGCAGATTAGCTGTTAGAATTATGTTCCCGCAGATTTATTCAAGAAATTGATATCATATGCAACACATTATGTTATGACTTGTTGCTAATAACCATGTTTCCAAATCCAGATTCTCCAAGAGCATCGTAGCATTATAAACTATTTGCAGAAGTTTCATCCTGATGAACACGGACCATTTGGGATCACAGCCTCCTGTCTCGAGACATTCATAAAAAGTTGTGCTGGCTACTCGGTAATCACATATATATTGGGTGTTGGAGACAGGTAATGCTTAGTTGCACATTAAAATGCATATGCATGTACCTTGCCAGTCATGTTAGCAATTAATCTTTCTTTTCACTCTAGAGCCCCAGAAAAGATAGTGGTTGGGAAGGTTTACCACTTAGTTCTTGAAATGTGCAAATGCTGCTGGCTTGTTGTCATGTTGTCCTGGGTGTTTTGAGTAGGAACATGATCTCATTCCCAGGCTATGGAAAAGTTCATGTATAAAAAAAAATTAGATAATTTTATGTTCCTTATACCTGGAAGTAGCTTACATGCTAGTTCATGATCCAGAAGAAACAGTGGTTCATCTGATTTCCAGAGAAATAGCATTTTCCCATTGGCCCATCCCCACAAGGCCCCCGAAGGTTCATTTACCTTTGCTTGTGTAAAAGTGGAGTTTTCCCTTTCCCCTTTGTGGCGTTGATTTTCAATGTGGAATTGGAAATTTTATGCAAATTGTCCCGTGATATTTTCATATATATTTGTGTTTGTGTTTGCATGTGTCACACTCGCTTTTTTATTTGCTTTATTGACTGTCGGCTGTCAATCTCTAAAGTGCCTTTTCATCTCTGCACAAGCATCTTAATTTTTTTACTTCCTAGTGCTGCTGTAGATATTTAATGTAGAATGTATTTCTCAAGACATCTATTTTTCTTGGTCCCAGGCACCTAGACAACCTTCTCCTCACGGATGATGGGCGTCTTTTCCATGTTGATTTTGGTTTTATTCTTGGCCGAGATCCAAAGCATTTTCCACCACCAATGAAACTCTGCAAAGAAATGGTTGAGGCCATGGGGGGTGCAGAAAGGTGTTCTTTGTTTCATTTAATCTTTCCTTCACATTTTTCCCGTTTCTTGTACTATCGTTTCATGTCCTTGCTGGATAAGTAGATTTACTAAGATACAAATAGTCACCTTATCAAACTCTGCAAAGAAATGATTAAGGACATGCGTGGTATAGAAAGTTTTTCTTTTCTCTCTTTACTGGTTCTGTTTCTATTTTTGTGCGTAGCTTCCTTAAAAAGATAATGTCAATAAGTGACTGCAACTCTTAAAATGCACGCAAGCGAATGTGTGAATAATCATTTTTTTTTTTTTATCATTATTATTTTGTCTTGCAGCCCATACTATACCAGGTTTAAATCCTACTGCTGTGAAGCATACAACATCATTCGGAAGTCCAGTAACCTAATTTTGAATCTTTTCCATCTGATGGCGGGTTCCAACATTCCTGACATAGCTTCTGATCCTGAAAAAGGCATTCTCAAGGTAACCCTTTATATTCCTTGCCTTTTTAATTCTCTTACATATGTTTTTTTTTTTTTTTTTTTTTGATTTTGACTTTGGTGATGTTTACAGCTTCAGGAGAAGTTTCGGTTGGACATGGATGATGAGGCCTGCATACATTTTTTCCAGGATCTTATAAATGAGAGTGTTAGTGCATTGTTCCCTCAAATGGTTGAGACCATTCATCGGTGGGCTCAGTATTGGCGTTAATTATGTAGAATTCGGTTGGTGCTTGTTTCGTGCCTTTGTAAATTGCCAGGTAGATGGCTGGGTTGTGCCTCACCTTCCGTTATTGTTTTCCCGTTTCTTTTTGTGGGTCCCCCCCCTCACACCGCAATTTGAATTGCATTTTGTATATTATTATTAACAAAACACTAAAATAGCTAAGACTTTTACCGATTCGTCAACTCTACACCCACACAACTACTGTCGCCAAGAAGTCTTTTTTGGTACTTTGCACCGTCATTTTCAGAGGAGAGACAGCACTGTGAAATAGGAGTGTTTTATACTCATTAAATCACGAATATAAATCTTTAAGAGTTACTAACCAGTATTGAATTTATTAAAAAATTTAATAGTATATGAGAATCTAGATTATGAGAATCTAGATAATAGATTTGTTATGTGAGGAGAAAATATATTATTTTTAGCACATTTTATATAAGATAAATTATATCATTGTTTTTCAAAGTTTTTTTTTTTTTTTTTTATTCATTGGTCTCTTTTAAAGCTTGAGGTGGATCTTTTTTCGCGTTGAAAACCTAACAAAAAGAATATACATTTCATTTTGAAAACCTTGTTTTTAATTATATGTTAGTGTGCTTCAGAGTATAATTTTATATCACGATAGTTAAAACAAAATAATTATTAAATTATTTTGATATTTTAGCTAAAAGTCAATGGATAATCATAATTTGGTTACGATATCTAATTTTTATTTTAAAATATGAGGAATATGCTATATTTGTGTTTTTATGAAAATTATGCTTTGGGAAAACTTTGAAATATAGTTGTATGCATGAAAATAATATTTTTTTTTGTTTGTTTTTTTTCCATGTGATTTTTATTTTTTTAAAAAAATAAATAATAAAAAAAATCAAACTAGGTCTGGCCCAACAAAATAGATCAGCCCAACCAAGTGGGCTAAAAGACCCAAACTCTAATGGTCTTTGGTGGGCCTAGCCACATGGGCTGGCCTAGGAACAGGTCTAGCCCAAGACCAAAACAAAAAATATCCAAATAAAAAAAAAATTGTGTTGTACTGTTCATGTATTGCGTGAACAGTGTAAGAGAGGTGGGCTGAGCGAGACGACCGATGTACTTGATACTATCACTAGGTAGAGAAGACCGAGCTGATTCACTAGTGGCGGTGATGTCATGATTGGTGGCCTGTGGCGGCCAGAGAGCTGCTGGAGTGGTGCTACAATGGTGAAGGAAGTGAAGGAAGAGAAAGGCTATTGTTGAACTTGTTGTCGAAAAAGGGAGAGAAAGGGAGTTGTTGCTATGTTGTCGGAAAAGGGAGAGAAAGGGAGTTGTTGCTATGTCGTCGAAGTCTTGTTATTGGTGCTTCGTCGGACGAAGTTGCTTCAGTTGATACGGGGGATGGTTGACTGCTACTGGTCTTAAAAAAAACATGGTTGTTGGCTGATGTTGTGAAGAGAGAAGTCTTCGGTGCTGAGGTTAAGGTTGTGCCAGGGTTGAGGAAGAGGGTGACTATCACTGGTGGCTACCCGTGTCTTTTTTTTTCAGGTTTGCAATTGTCTCCGTGTCTTCTCCTCGTTTGCAATTTTTCTCAAGTTTTTGCCCGTTGTTTCTTTCTTTCTCCTCTTTCCCCCCGTGTTCAAAATTTCTCTTCCCCGTCTTTTGCATGGTTTCTCCATGCTCAAATTATAGGCCAAGGAGGAAACCCTTTGGCTACCCATTATGTGCAGCGATGGGTTGCCTATCTCCTGACCTGCAGTAGCGTGGCTACACTATTCAGGTGACTGAACAGTGGAGTCATGGTTGCAGGTTTTAGAGGATTTGAGAGAAGGTGAAAATATGATTTGGTCCCTCAATATGTAATTCTTCTAATTGCATCCCTAATTGGCTTTAAACTTTTAATTTTGTGCAATTGTATCCCCGTCATAATTTCAACAACAACCTTAGCTTTGTCTGCCTTTTATAGTTTAGTCATTGGTTTTAAATTTATGCGATTTAACCCTTAATTAACCATTAAACTCTCAATTGTCTTCAATTTGACCCCTGACTTCGTACGATTGGCTTGGAAAAATTCAATTTGATCTCTGAAAAATTCTATTCTCAATTGAATCCGAATTAAGCTCAAAAACTTGTTTTTTCATTGATTAAACCCTTAATAAAATTAATTTGATTAATTTAAAATATAATTAAGTCTTTGCACTTAATTAAATCCTTCACCCAATATTAATTTCTAAACATAAGTATACTTTAATTGGCCCATGATTGAATCAAATTGGCTAGTAAAAAATATAATTATGATTTTTTACTTGATTTTATATAGATTTATACAACAATAAATTATTTTAGCCTTAAATCTGTATTTTCCTTCATTATTAGGCATAAAAGAGGTACGATTGAGTTCTCGAAAACTCCTAAAATTTTCATCTTGATTTTTCTACCAATGTCAACCACTTTTATTTTATTTTGGATAGATTTCAGGAAATAACCCAGAAATGGGTTGTGACAACTACTGAGCTTGAGATTTTTTGAAAAATTAAATCGATTGCAATTGAAGTTTAGCAAAGGAAAAAATATTAAGTGTAAGAACTGGGTGTTTGAGAATATAGTTGTGGTTGCTTTTGAAAGTGTTTTTTGTTTAGAAATGCATCAAAATTATATATATTTTTTAAATTATTTTTGACATCAGCACATCAAAATGATATAAAAAAACTAAAAAATTAATTTAAAATAAAAAATAAAATTTATTTTTGTTCAAAAAACTTTTGAAACGCAGTGCTAAACACTCCTTTAAAACGTGGAAAGAGAAAAACGAATACAAGTAAGAATTGATTGTTAATCACACTGAAGTTTCTCTATAAGGAAGCTTTTATCAAGATGATTTTATAAGAAAGGTCATCATTAAAACTTAGAGCTTAGATTGAGTTACATGCCCCTCTTTTGCTTGTTTAGGAGTATGGTTGAAATTGTTTTTAAAAGTGTTTTTTGTTTAAAAATATATCAAAATAATATATATTTTAAATCATTTATGACATCATCACATAAAAATGATCTAAAAATATTAATTTTTTAATTTAAAGAAAAAAATAAAAAAAATCAATATTTTTCAAAAATGCTTTTGAAATGCAGTGTCTAATACCCACTAAATCTCACCCTATCTGAGGACAACGAAAAAAAAAAGCTTAATTGAGGTGAGAAAGGAGTGAGAAGAAAGAGTTAAATTTCCTAATCGGATTAAATCATTATGGTTTTGTTCATGGTTTAGATCATAATCTTGATGGATTGATCGGGGGCAATCTAATTTGTTGTCATAATAAAAAATATCATCTTAAAAATCTTTTTAAAGCCAAGTCATGTTCGAACAATTGACTAGGTTGCTTTGAACTTACTAAATTAACTTTTTTATGTCGTAGTTTGAATTTAAAAATTAGCCACGCAAGGAGTTGGACATAGAGAAACTCCTATGATTTTACATTTTTTTTTAATTTAATTTACTCCTTGAGTCTCTCTTAACTCTTTAATTTAGTCTAGATTTTCACCTTACTCAATCCCAATGAAAGCATAACCAAGGAAAGAATAAGGGATAGGAGAACAAAAGGACAAATGACCCATCTAGATTAGCTTATTATGGTTATGTCTATAACTTGGATCATAAACTTGATGTGTTAACTCGGGTTAACTTGAGTCGATTCAACATGTCATTGTTTTAATATTAAAAAAATAGTCATCTTGATGTGTTTTTAAATATGTTTTTACCAACAATTCAAGATGTTTTTGGACTTGTCAAATTTATTTAGTTATATCAAATCAACTTCTATACAATTTAATTTGAAGTTTGATTTAAGTAAAGAGTTGATGTGATGACTCCAAAGTTTTTACCAATTTTAACCTTAGTATTTGCTTGTCTAATAGCTTTTTAGTTTAGTCTTGATTTTTATCATATTTGAATCCAATGAATGCTTATTGGAGGGCGAGAGGTTTCAAAGTTGACCCACATAAATAAGTTCAATGACTCTGCTAAATAATTATTTATAGCCTAACCATTATTTTTCTTGCATTAAAAAAACATCATTTAAGATTTTTATTTTTGAAAAAAAGAAGTTCAAACATCAATGTTATATATATATATATATATATATATATATATATATATATATATTAGTCATATCAAGTTTCAACTTGGTATGTTATGAGTTTACGCCTGCTTTTTCAAAATAAAAAATGCTCCTAAAAATGTTATTAACACCTTAAAATCATGCTTGCTACAAGTGTTAGAAACAAAACTACTTCTAACTATAAAGAATAGTAAAAGATCATGATAAAATATTATCGTTATAACTTTTTACAATCTGCCATCCTGGAAGTTATTAGTTTTTATAGTTGATCTGTGTAGTTTTAGGGTTTTTTCATTTAGTTCCCCAAGTTTTATTATTATCATATTTCGATGTCTAGATTCTAAGAGTGGAGAGAAAAAGTGATGCAGGTGGAAGCAAATAAATCAATAACAGCACATAAATGCTTTGAAAAATAAGTTTATGGCGGTTGTCTCCTCAACAGGTTTACAAGAACTTTAAATATCCCGAAATCTATTTCTACCTGCAAATAACTGAAAGGCCAAATCTCTAAATGGAATAAAAATTAAATCCATATTTAAACAATAAATTAAAAAAAATGCTCGGCGATTCACCTAAAATTTTGTGAGTCTAATCCAACGCTTGGATCTCTCCTTATCATTATTTTAAGGTGCTAGCCTAGTCTAACATGATCATATCTCCTCCTGGGCCTAAACATGTTCTGTCAGTTCATAACGATATATGTTAGATTATATGTAACAATTCACAAATTGAATAACTCTCTTTCGTGAAAGAATCTCCTCTCTTGAGAATTTTTATAATAAAAATACTGGAAATAACAATGTTTTCTTTGCTATCAAACTTGGAAACTAAAATAAAAATCCTACCTAAATCTCCAGGCAGATTCGAGGTAGCCTCAGCCTCCTTAGAACAAGTAATTTACTCTAAAACAATTTTTCTCTAACTACCTTTTTTTGTACCCATTTCCCCTTTTCTTATCCTTTCCCGAAATGGTAGTAATTTGAATTTTAGATGCGTTTCCCATGCTAATTCAGATTTGATTGTCAGTTGTCCCCTTCTTCCTAAACGACGTCGTTTTCTTTCTTTTTATAATTCACTGCTAGTTGTCAGCACTAGACTTCTTGCATCTCAGTCGTCCATGTAAGTTGTACTTGACTCAATCCTAACCCTACACATTAACACACTTCCTTTACACTTGGAGGCAATCTTGTCGGGGAATCCATTTCATTTCATTCCCTTGAGAACTAACGAACTGTCACATTATCCATATAATTTGTGTGAGTTAAACTTCCATCTAGTTTTGTTTGTGCCAAATCCTCACCTGAATGCTTAAAACCTTCAATTTCTATAAGCTTGGCTGCATTAAAAAGTCATCAAAAAAGAGAAATGAGAGAAAGAGATCATGGTCAGTCATATTATGGCCATAAGGGAGATTGAGTTTGGTGTCAATTGAGTTCATCTTAGAGACAATAGTTTAATTATTTATTTTGTCCTTTAACTATGCTATAAAAAGTAGGTTAAGAAGTATATTTTCTTAACTTGATTTTCTTTTTGATTGAAAATGATGTTTTTAGGATTTTTTTTTACGGTTTTTCTAGTTGAAAATTAAGTTTTGAAATTGAAAAAACTAAGTCTTGACTTTTTAGTCATTAGAAGTGGTTGAAATTCATACTAGAAGATGACATATTGTATGGTTTGTTAACTATTTATAGCATAAACAACGTGCTGACTTCCTATTTATTTTTTCAAAAAAAAGGTTAAATGTGAGGGGCTGACAAGCTCATATATGCCTAGGGTTTTCTTTCAAGCTTATTGTGTTTTATTAAATGCTCTTTTAACTTCTTTTTTTAATTTGAGAATAAATTTATCTATAAATAAATTTATTATAATAATGATGTAATTATTTCATAATTTTCAAGAAAATAGAGCTTTTATGATAATATTGACCTTTACTTTATTTTTAATTATATATTATCTTGATATATATTATTGTTCCAAAACATTTTCTCATTAATACTCATTAAGAATATATTATTCTATTTCATTAATTGTTAGTGAAGTTTTTTATATATTTTCTTAAATTTTTATTGTTATATGTCTTAATGCAAGTGTGTATAAATATTTGTTTCATAATATTTTTTTTATTAAAATTTGTTTTCAAGATCATAAAAAGTTTAAATTTTAAAAAACAGTGCTTCTATTAAAAAAATATATTTTCTTTAAAAAATGAGTGAATAAAGAGATGAAGTTTATTTATTGAGAAGAGTTATCGATAAAAATACTTGATTAAAAGAAATTTGAAAGTTAAAACAGTTAAATAGTATAATTAAAAGCACAAAGACTCAAATTAATCAATTTTTTTTGTAGACCAAGTATTTAATAAACTCTTCATAAATCATTATGAGAACAATAAAGTAAAGAAAGCCCAAACAAAAAAAATTGAAGGAAAAAGTTTACAAAGATTTTTCATATATGTGTGTGTGTAGGTTATGTCTAGACTATATTCTTTTAAAATAAAAACAATCCTTTTAATTTTGTTTTTTCCCTTTTTCTCTTATATTTTCTTCCTTTAACTTCTGACTGCTTGATGATTTCACATGTTATTGATTATTTGATGAGGTTGATGAAAACCATAAATATTACATTCTTTTTAAATTAAAGGATATGAAAACCATAAATATTACATTCCTTTTAAATTAAAGGATAGGTTTGACGGTATGAGATGTTATATTTGAAATACCTGCAAAATAAATCCCATGTTAGGCTTAAAAGATTATGTAATGCTTAAGCTACAAACTAAGTATTATTAGAGACTATACAGTGTGTGTTTTCAGATAACAAAGTTTAAAGAGAGAGAAAATATAATTTTCTTACAAAGAATAAGATGATTATATAAAGGATTATAGGAGAGAAAAGATCATGCCTTAAGCTCAAAATTGTTTATATGACCTTGAGCCTATATGACATGTCCATGAAAAGGTAGGATGATCAATGTGTTTTCCACTTATAATTTTGGACTACTTTGTGATAAAGATCTAGAGTGACAACGAGCATCAACAAAACTTGCTTTTATTTTGAGTTTTATGGGATATGTATTATTAATGACAATATAAAATAGTTGCTAAACTTGGCTTAGGGTTTGACCTAGAAAAAAGTTTGAGTCATTCGATCATTGAGTCAATTAGGTCAATCATTTTATCAAAATAACATCATTTTATTCTTTATAAGAAAAATTCCTTAATGTTGAACTTGCTAGGTTTGGGGGAGTATGGATAAACCTATTAGGTCAATAGGGTTTGACTAGTCAATCTTGTTTTTAGTTTAAATTGAAATCCAAACCAAATCATGAGTTTCTCAATTAAATTCATCATGCCAAACCAAGTTTAGTAAATATATGATACATCACCAATCTTTATAGACATATGGCTATTATTGGTGTGTGTATTGGAAGTGCTAATGCATTAGACATGCTATTGTAGTTAAGCGACACGTGAGTTCATATATATTGTTTGAAGGACACCTTTCTTGATTTGATTAGAATCGTCTTTGTAACCCTTCCAGATAACATGTGTGGTGTACTAACTTTTGAGTCGGCATCAATGATCTTTTATTCCCCTATTTTTTTTCTCTTTCTTCCAATATTTCCATGCATGCCCATTCAAATTTTCAAAGCAGCTCTTCAATTTCCCCCTTTAAATCCAGTCTTTGTTCCCATTATTAATATTTATTTTATTTGAAATAATTTATAAAATAAGAATTTTTTTCTCATTGTTCAATTTTCTTATTTGGTAATTTTAGTTTTTATTATTTCAATTACTATTTGTTGAAATAATTTATGAAATTGATTTTTTTCAATTTTAACCATTTTCAATCTTTTCATTAATTATATTGGACCCCATTATTTTGCTAAACTTTAAAAACTAAAACATAAATAAATGATTTTCTAGCTCATTTTTTCATTGTATAACCAAACAATAAAAGACTTTTTTCCAAAAATTTCCCATTAAACTATCAACATGATAATTTTATTTCCAAAAATTCAATTTATATAAAAAATATTTTTTTATAAAAAATATAAACCTAAATTCCAGAAAATAAATAGGCAGAAGTTTTAATTCTAGTTCTAAACTTACAAAAAAAAAAAAAAAACACTAGTCACCATCATGGGCCGGGCTGACAACAATAGAATATTTTAATATCAGGAGGCCTTGAAAGAACAGGCCCAATCATAATCTATGGAGTTTTGTCGTCCCCTTCAATAAAATAAAAAACAAAAACCTCCAAAAACCTCTCAATTTGAAATCAGCATCAGACCATCAGTGATATGGAAAGTCATTTTTAGTTCAAAAATAGATCAGAGATCGATGAACTCGAAAGAGACTTGCCGGAGCGAGCTTCGCATTGCCCTTCGCCAGCTAAGCGATCGCTGCCTGTACTCTGCTTCCAAATGGTTACCTCTACTTCTCCCCTCCAAAACCCTAATTATACAAAAACAAAAAGAAGACCCTTTTTCAATTTTACTTTCATGTTGTTTTTTTGCTTCCGATTGGGATTTGTATTTACGCTTGTCTGTGTTTTTATTTTAGGGCAGGGGAGCAGCTGGTAGGAATCGAGCAAGACCCTGCAAAGTTCACTCCTACAAACACCAGGTTCCAGCGTGGAAGTTCTAGCATTCGTCGAAGATTCCGAACCAATGACATTACCTCTTCGCCTGTTACTGGCATGTCCTATGTGTCCACTCCTGTATTAGAGGAAGATGAGGTCATAGATGGTGACTTCTACCTTCTGGCTAAGTCCTACTTCGACTGTCGAGAGTATAAAAGGGCTGCTCATGTGCTTCGCGATCAAAATGCAAAGAAATCAGTTTTCTTGCGCTGTTATGCTCTTTATCTGGTGCGTTCATTTCCCCATTTTTCTGTGTTCTTATTTTGTTTCAATTATGATTAATACATGATTTTTAGGAACTATGTCCTGCTTTTCATTTTTAGATGTATGTTCACTTCATAGAATTATGCTATACCTTAAATTAGCATACAACTATTGTTTTGAGAAATTATTGTGGCGGAGAGAGTATGATGTGATGCTTTCAGTGCTGTCTAATTCGGACTGTTTATGTTTTTTTCAACAAAATACTGAAATTAAGCTAACTTTTGGACTTGGTGGTGAAAGAAGCCCCAGCTGCTAAGGGAAAACAATTCTGACGTGGATTTGTATTCAAGACCTTGATTTTTGTATTGTACAGGTTTTAGCTTCTTTTTTTTTTTTTGGATATTCTAATTGTTCAATTTATAAAATATCAAACAAGTGAACTGACGTAGAAATGTGATGAACTTCTATCATGACCACCCATATTCCACATCAACTCTATTTTAAAAGGAGATGAAAAAGGAAGTCTCCAACGTGGACGGCTTTGAATCAAGGTTAACCCTTTTGTCTGTCTCAGAGGTTGCAAGTAGCTGTAGACTCCTCTAAGGAGGGAGATTTAAACTGGTATTTATCTTCAGAGTCACATCAACAGTACCTGGAGTTCTTGAAAGAGTTCATGCACATTTGCTGGGCATTTATCCAGTATTCTGATTCACATTTCATCAAACCATTGTCATATAAATTTCATCTTTTGAAGTTCTATAGAATTTAAGGGCCTGTTTTTCACCTTCATTGTTGGTTTTGAAGGCTGGGGAAAAGAGGAAAGAAGAAGAGATGATAGAACTTGAGGGGCCCCTTGGTAAGAGTGATGCTGTTAACCGTGAGCTGGTTTCTCTGGAGAGGGAGCTGTCAACTCTTCGCAAGAATGGCACAATTGACCCCTTTGGGTTGTACTTGTATGGTCTTGTGCTTAAAAACAGAGGCAATCAAAATCTTGCCCGGACAGTTCTTGTGGAGTCTGTGAATAGCTACCCTTGGAACTGGACTGCTTGGTCAGAGCTGCAGTCTATATGTACCACAATCGAGATGCTGAACAGCCTTAACCTAAGCAACCATTGGATGAAGGACTTCTTTCTTGCCAGTGCTTACCAAGAGCTCCGGATGCACAATGAATCCCTTGCCAAATATGAATATCTTCAAGGTACATTCAGTTTTAGCAATTACATACAGGCTCAGATTGCCAAAGCTCAATATTGTTTGAGGGAATTTGATCAAGTTGAGGTAATATTTGAAGAACTTTTGAGAAATGACCCCTATCGAGTGGAAGACATGGACATGTATTCCAATGTACTCTATGCAAAGGAGTGCTACTCTGCTCTTAGTTACCTTGCCCATAGGGTATTTATGACTGATAAATACAGGCCTGAATCTTGCTGCATCATTGGAAATTATTACAGTTTAAAGGGCCAGCATGAGAAGTCTGTTATGTATTTTAGGAGGGCACTCAAGCTGGACAAAAAATACTTGTCTGCTTGGACACTTATGGGTCATGAATATGTTGAAATGAAAAACACCCCTGCTGCTGTCGATGCTTATCGACGGGCTGTGGATATCAATCCTTGTGACTATCGAGCTTGGTATGGGTTAGGACAAGCTTATGAGATGATGGGGATGCCCTTCTATGCACTACACTATTTTAAGAAGTCAGTGTTCTTGCAGCCAAGTGATTCTCGATTGTGGATTGCCATGGCCCAGTGTTATGAAACTGATCAGCTTCACTTGCTTGAGGATGCAATCAAGTGTTACAGAAGGGCTGCAAATTGTAATGACAAGGAAGCAATAGCACTGCATCAGTTAGCAAAATTGCACTGCGAGCTTGGGCGCCCAGAAGAGGCAGCATTTTACTACAAAAAGGACTTGGAAAGGATGGAAAATGAAGAGAGGGAAGGACCAAACATGGTCGAAGCCTTGCTCTTTCTTGCCCAACACTGCAGAACTCATAAGAGATTAGAAGAAGCAGAGGTGTATTGCACCCGTCTTCTGGATTACACTGGCCCAGTATGTTTTTGAATACCTTTTCTTTTGTAAGCTCAATTTTATAATGTAGAAAATACAAACATATGTGGATTAAGTAAATTTCTTTTTGGTCTTTCTGTTCGTGGTTGCAGGAGAAGGAAATGGCAAAGAATATGCTTCGTGGAATGAGATCAGAATCTAGTTTTCCTTCAATGGATGCTGAGCATTTTCCTCCCTGATTCTCTACCACTTGACGGAGTTATTGAAAGACTCCCCAATGTAGCACATTGTCCGGTCCTAGTCTCCTGCTTATTGGGGTCAACATATATGGAATTGTTGGAATATATCAAATTATCTCAGCTTGGATGACCTTGGAGGTTACTGTCAGATAGACCATTGATGCATTTTCTCAGTTGCCTGCTTATTGGGGTCAACCAACATATATGGAATTGTTGGAATATATCAAATTATCTCAGCTTGGATGACCTTGGAGGTTACTGTCAGATAGACCATTGATGCATTTTCCTCCTTTCACATCGAGAATAGGAAATTTCAGTCTGAATATGTCACTGTGAGATGTTTGTAGTACGAGACTTTTGAGGTCCCTTTCGACAGTCAAGGTTGTACTGTATTTTTGGTCATGCTCGATACTGTCCTGTAAACAAACGATAGTTGGATGGAATTTTCTAGGTCTTTTAACATTTGTTTGAAACTAAAAGCTGTGGCAAGCATCGAGTAATTAGCAGTGCAGCTCAAGTAAGAAATTCCCATCCATTGCCAGGAAGCAATGGATCATCCTAGCAATGGACATGGATCACCGAAAGACCCAAAGGAAGAGCTTCTCTATTATGCTTGGCCAACGTTTTTGAAGAGCAAGGCAGGGGGTCCTGAGAAGAACATGAAATTGGACAATGGACATGGCATCATAGACTTGCGCGATGTAAAGTAGAATTTACACGATGCAATTTGAAAAACATGCATTTCTGAGCTCGGATTGAAGATTAATTCTACGGGAATCCATCTCAATTGTGAAGCTTTAATACTGATGTATAACATGCATCTGTTGATTGCTGAGTGTCCGAATACAAGATTGCAAAACTTAATAATAATAATAAAATATAATATTTGAAAAAAAAAACAACCTTTTGTAAATCAACCTTGACCCCAGAGAAAGATCGGTGCAATTTGAACCCACGCTCCATCCAATGTGGGGTAAAAGAAACCATTTACGCAGATGGCGTGCCATCAATCTTTACACCGAACAAGACAGGAAAACTAGTCTAAACAATTCCAGGAAAACATAAAAATCCCGTACTGTAGATGGTTTCCAGCTCAAAGGACCCTTCACCAGGTCAAAAGACGAAACTTTTATCACAAACAGCTGTAGTGAAATGCCGGCAAGAAAACAAATCTCACCAGAATTTTGCACTCACATTTTGGTTCCGTGAAGGTGGCGCCGGTGCGAACTCATTTCCTTCAAACTTGCTCATAATAACTTTCTCCCCCTCACCGAAACTCTCTGAACCTCCTGTGCATCAGTTCAAAATATTAACAAGGATCCATTATATATTTTAATAGACTAATGACCTGATTAAAGATAAAGATATTGAATGAGACATTGAATACATTGATTTTAAAGGTTTCAATCAAGTCAGAATTATATAGACCACTGAATAATCAAGAAAAGACCCTAGTATATATTATTCATGTGCATGAGAGGTCCAATGCAACCTTATTTGAGGCATGAAGTAAGGACAATAAAGGAAGTAAAAGAATTTTACTACAACTTGGAAACAACATGGGTGACTATCTTTTCATTTTGTTCCTAAGATTAAGAGGTTGGATGGAAGGCTATAAATAAGCCTTGTACCAGCTTTATAATATTTTACTTCTCTTCTTCTCGTGGAAGTTAATGGAGTTAATATTATGAGCTTTATTTAATTTTGTTATCTACAGCCCAAGCCTTGTTTGAGTTTCATTAATACTTTGTTTTCAGTTAGGATCTAAGGTTTGTTTGGATTAAGTCATGGGCTTTTCAATTAAAGGTTTTGAGTCAGTTTTGACTGAATCTCATTTAAATCCACATAAAGGGTCCATTAGGATTAGTTTTTCAAGAATTATATAAACTCATGTAACCTAAATTTTGGCAACTATTGATTAATATTACTTCTGAACTTTTTAGTTTTATGTGTGAGAGTGATTCTTGTATTATTTAATTCTTGAACAAACTGAATTTGACTTATCGAAGATTAGTTGATTTCGTGACATCATTATAATAGTGTTGGTGTTTTAGGGCAGGTTTCCATTGTGTCACACTCCTATCAAACCTATTTTAGGTTTCCGGGATTATATCTCATTATTAGTTGTGGGTCACGAGACCATGTGATCACGAGGTTCGCATTATCTGTAACTCTACTTGAACCATGTTTTAAGAAACGTAAACTAAATTCAACCAGAAAATTTGCTATAACTAGATTCAATGAACATTTGAAATCATAAATCAACAAAGATAAGAAATATTCTTTTATGAATCCAGTTTCTTAGTAGAATCAAATAGGTAATAGAAGAAAAAACCTACCGAGCCCATCTTTATCCCCGTACCCTTTCCTTGAAATATAAATTGAAGATTGAAAATCTATTCTTTTGCAACATCGTATCACATTGGTGTCATTGAAGAAAAAGACAAACTCAATCCTACCACAACAGATAACATCTTTCAAGCATTAAAAGGAACAAAAAATGCTTCTTGAGAAGAATTATAAAACCACTTTATTTATGTGGTGGAGAGGGTTTTATTTATAGAGGAATATACATGATAAGTATGGTAGAATATACAAGCATATCTAGTAAATTAACTATAGAAACAATTACATAATAATTCTCTTAAACTATTGCCTACAATAAAGTAGGATCACATAATATACTGCCTTCCTTGTCATCCCCCCACAAGCTAAATGTGGGATTGATAGGAACACGAAGCTTGGAGTGAAATTGAGTAAAGAGAGAATGAGAAAAACTCTTGGTAAACACATTGGCAATCTGCAAGTGAGATGACACAAATTGAGGCCGAATAACTCCAGATGCTGCTAGCTCTCGAATGAAATGGTGATCAAGAGCGATGTGTTTTGGTTGTTTGTGAGAAACTGGATTAGGAGTAAGAAAAAAATGCACTCTTATTATCACAAAGAAGTAACGGTTTGTGAGATAAAGATTGAGGTCGTGTAGAAAACGAGTCATACAAACAACTTCAAAAGCTATATAAGCCAAGACGCGATACTCAACTTAAGTGAGAGACAGGGAGTTGTTTCTTAGCACTCCATGAGATGAAATTGTCACTCGGAAAAATAGCATAACAAGAGGTGGAGTGATGAATATTAGGACAACTAGCCCAATTAGTATTAAAGTAAACAATAAGACTAGTTGATGGAGATGGAAATAAATAGAGAGCGTAATGAATAATAACTTTGGCATACCTAAGGATACGTTTGAGTGAGACATAGTGGGAGATTGTATATACCAATTGATGGAATTGACAAAATGAGTAAGTTAAGAGAGAATAATAGTAAAGTATTGTAAAGAACTCACCATAAAACGATACATCATGGGGTCAGTGAAGGGATCACCATCGGTGGACAACTATTGAGAAACGACCATGGGGTGGACACCGACTGACAATCAAGAAGTTGAGCACATGTAAGAATATCATGAGCATATTTAGCTTGACTTAAGAAAAAACAATTATAAGAAGAGGAAACCTCAAGCTAAGAAAATAACTCAAAGAACTGAAGTCCTTTTAGGCAAAATCATGATGAAGACATGGATAAATTCTCGAAGAAAAGTAGCACTGTTGTTGGTGACAATTTTATCATCAACATTAAGTAAAAGATTAGATGATGGTGCTGGATCGAGCATAGACAAGGAGAGAACTATTGATAGTATCGCAAGTGTAAATAAGATGAAGTAGAAAAGAACTAAAAAAAGGGAACCAAACACAAGGGGCTTGCTTCAAATCATACAATGCCTTGTTAAACTTATAAACATGATAAGGAAACCATGAGTCAACATAACCAAAAGGTTGCTCCATGTAGATAGTTTCTTGCAATAAACCATTAAGGAAGATATTTTGACATCTAATTGATGTAAAGGACAATGATAAAAATGTAAAGACCTATTTTGATCCAACAACATCAATGTTCAGAGGATGAGGAACTGAGTCTTATGTGGTATTAGAGGAAAGAGCAAGTTCTTCATCCATGACAGTAACCCAACCAGGATTTTTAGAGGTGTGTACCAAGTAGAGCATGAACTAATGGTGAATGCAACAAGGAGGAAACATAAAAGTAATGTTTAGGCTTGAAAACACTAGCCATGGATCTAGTTATCATCGGATGATGATTAAAAGGATTTGCAAAAGAATGACAGGCTGGTTTGTTGGCAAAAAAACAACAAAGAAGGATGTTATTGCAATAGGAAAAGGCAGACACTAGAGTGGAATCAACTTTGGTAGTAAGACCTGAGGAAGACTGCATAGAAACATCAAGTGTCAACAATACAAAGAAGGAAAAATGATAAAGAAGGTGTAAGGCAAAGTAATAAAGAAAGGTTCAAGGAAATAGAGGGTAAGTAAATATGACACACAGGTTCGGAAAAAAATAGAAAAAGCTAGGGAGGAAGGATCTTAGGAAGAGGAGGAACCAACAAAAGGAAAATGAGCTCATTAAACATGACATGACATGTGATATAAATACACTATTGAGAAGGATGAAGACATAAAAAACCATTGTGAGGCATGTTATAGCCAATAAAAATACAAGTAATGCTATGATGAGCAAATTTGTGAGAAGCATAATCTTGTACGTAAATTAATACACGACAACTTTTATAATATTAGATTGCTCTGAAATCTTAGCCTGATATAATATAGAACTTCTAAGAAATGTTTGGTATAATTTCAATTTGATCTAATGATGGAATAATAAATTATTCTTGTTAGCATAAAATTGTGTAATAGAAAAAATCAATCCAAAAATCCTTGTAAAGGATTTTGGAACATTACAGAAATTATAGCCACACATAGAAATTATGTTGCTGCCCATTAAAAGTCCTTGTAGAATTAGGAAAACTCTCAAAATTAGTTTCTAAATATCTTTGCATTATTAGAGAAATAGTCTAATTCAAATAGGAGATTTACTAGTCAAAAGATAATAAATAACAAAATTTATATTGTATCTTCTAAGTTGTATTGTGATACCTTTTAGAAATATGATTAATCTAGAATTCTAGCCCAATGTAGGAAAATATATATGGAAATTCTTGGTAAAATTTCAGTTTAATCCAACAATCAGATTGAGATTTACATTTGATTATGTGAAACTGGATAGTGAGCACAATTCCACTAGAATCTGGTTCAACCTTTTCTTAGTTTGAATTAGGTTACTTGTAGAGGTATAACTTTCATAAATTATTGAGAAGGTTTTAAGAGAGATGCCAAGATGAGCATGAGCAATAAAATAAGGAACATAGGAAAAGGAGGTCATAAAGGTGTGCAAAAATATCAATGACATTGTAGAAAAAGGATAGGTTATGGTACTAGGAAGGATGATGGGAAAATAGGTTGAAGCATTGAAGGTCTAAGGGGAAATGGTTCCAAAGACGTTTAAGTATTTTGTTGACTAATTATATGGTTCACTAATTAAGGATAGATTATGGTAGTGCGAGAATGATGGGTTTTAGATAATGTTTGTGGGTTTGATGATGCACATATTAGGGTGGCTAGAATGAAGTCTTCTAGTGGTTGTTAGGATGGTATTGGCAAAGGAGGTAGGATTTTGGTTGATGGAGATTGAGAATAAGAGTTAGTAGTTCTTTAATAGTCACGCTCAAGAGTCATTAAGATTTATCAAAGACTCATAGATCAAATGAAAAATAAATAAATAAATATTTATTAAAGAATCAAGGATAAAATAAAAAGGAAACTATCTAATTATGACTAGATTAAAAAAACTTTTTTGAGTGAAATGTAAATTTTAGTATATAAGAAGCCCATCGTAGTTGTGCAACATGTGCAATTGCCTTTAACAATAAATGCAATTTTTATTTCTTATTTTCTCTGCTTTCTCTTGGTTTTTATGATTGGTGTGTGAATATTTTATGTCTTTTTGAGATGCCATCACAATATTTTTGGATTAAAACTAGTTTGTATGCTCTTGTAATGTTGTTGGCATGGGGGACCAAAATACTTTGGAACATAAAAAACTATCTACGTCATAAGAAATCCTTTGACATTGTTATTAAACCAGAAAATACAATCATTTTGAATTATTTCTAATCCATCAAAATAAATTTTCTTATCAATGTTTTTTTTTTGTTTATCTTAGTGAAAACATGGTATTTAACTAGAATCGTTGTTTTTGTTAAAAAAAGAAACATGTTATGATTGTTAAAGCAAGTTAACAAAAAAAATCAAAATAGTATGTCCATATTTTATGTGTGATTGAAAGCTAAGAAAATCATAAAAATAATAAAATTATGTTCAAAATATATTTAAAATAGAAAGTGAAATTTACAATATTATTTTGGAAAAGTCAAAACTGAATAGTAAGTGAATTGTTTTTTCCTAGTACAAAAAGAGGGGTCAAACCTAGTGTCATGACAACAAACAACATGTCAGGTGCATGTGGGGGCTTCAATATGTGGCTTTGCTTAATTTCTTTTTTATTAATCACCTATAATATTTTTGAAAAATAAATTAAAGTAAATGACATGTCGTTTATTGCAAAAGATGATGTGTAATTTATTTGTCTAGTTTAAGATAGGCAAAATGGTAATTTATTTGTCTAGTTTAAGATAGGCAAAATGGTAGGAACTAGGCAAAAACAATTTGATTTTTTTACTAGTCAACTTATTTTCATCTAAAAACACATGATAAACACGAAACAAACCTTATTAAACTTATTTGTGCCATTAAAGTAGCAAAATATCATTTAAATATAAAAAATTCAAATTAAGACCACAAATATTCTCAACCCTGAATTTGTTTTTTTCCATCTAGACGATGACTAAAAACCACCACCATAAAATACTTCTTGTCGAATGTAATATTTTGCACTAAACATCTCTATTTTAGTTGTTGGAATTGCTATAGCCAAATACTTTCTCTACTGGTATTTCTTTGTAAATCATTTTTTATCATAGAAGAACTGAAAAATAATAAAATGAGCTTTATAATTAAAATGAAAATTAAAAAGAAATTAGGATTAGGTATATATTATATTTGTGTCTTACATATATATGATATGTCTTTTAATTTTATAGGTTTACCATAATTTCAAGGCTAATTTCATATTAAGAGACAAAATTGAACATTAATAAAAAGTTTAAAAATGAAGAAAGAATAAAAGAATCATGATCTTACTCTTTATATTAATACTTAATAGTGAAGCTTGTGATTGAGCATAAATATATTTTTTTATGTTTTTAATTTAGATTCTCATTCTCCACCTCTTTATGATTCATATTCTCATCTTGCTATAGAAGAAAATTGAGTGTCTCATTGCGTCATAACATGGTTTTTAAATTGATGCTTTTAGACATTTTTAAATGATTTTGAGGTGTTAATATAAAAATATATAAAATATTATTTTAATAAACTATCTCCTCGATTTTAGCAACGAAAATCCAATGTATTCCCGGGGCAATCAATGAGCTTAGAGAGATGTGGTTGTTTTCTCCGTTACCTTGGGTTGGAAGTCACAGCACGGGTGGTGGTTCTGCTATTCATAACAATATCGGACAGGCCAATAAATCACACAAATCATAGGATTTTCTCAGCTTAGCAGTAGGATTCCAAAATAAAATAATACAAGGCCTAGGGTTGCAATGCCCTTTATACTTAATGATCAGATTTTATGGCAGTTGGAAGATAAAAATCAACACCCTTTTACAGGAAGGAAGAATCGGTGGGGTTAGAACAATGTTATCTTCCATTAACATCAATCCACAAAGGACTTTAATTCATTTTCCAAAGACGCCACAGTCAAATTCATTTCAGGTTTATTACATCAAATCCATCCAGAGGTTGTTTTCGGTTCAAATTCAGTAATTCAAAACACACAAGATAAACTTCTATCACAATCAGCCACACTGAAACGCTGACTTTACTGTGTGCCCCATATTCAGCTACAGCACCGAACATTATTCAGTTGAGTTTCGGGTCTGTGAAGAAGTTGTTGATGGAAGGCATAATTTCGGGAGACCTGTTGCGCACAAGTTTCCTTAGACCATGCTCGGAATACTTTTCTCCCTCTGAAAAGTTGTCCAAAACCCCAGCAGCTCTGTTCTGCTTGGTAACCCTGTTTCAAAATATCAATAAACAAATACTATTATAGCGTCAATTGCACAAAACTGCTTTCATCCCATTTTCAGATCTATAAATTTCCTTAAAAAATCCATGAAAATCACTTCTTTGCCCCATAGATTTGATTCCTCCATGGCTACGATTTCACAGGTCACCATTAAAGCTGATAAAAGCATGAAATCGATGTTATAGAGCCCCAAAAAATCTACAAATGCAGGTGCTCAACAGTTTTCCTTTCAATCTTCTCAGATAACTAACTGGACGAGACTGGTAAAGGAAATGGAAAATTAACAATTCCAAGATCTACTACTACACGGAAAGGGGTGGCTGCTCCATACTCAAGAGGAAAGAATTAAAATAAAAGATTATAATTTTATTTTAATTTAAGTCAATATATAATAAACACAAACTCAAAACATTTCAAAACAATAGAATACAATACAACTCTCTTAGGGTTATGTAGAGGCAGTTGAAGCAAACATAAATTAATCCTGATAATTAGTAAAACAAAACAACAAAAAAAAATAAATCAAAAAACAGCTCCCAGCGGCTAACTTGCAAAAAAAAAAAAAAAAATGAGCGAGAAAACACACACACGGATAGATAAAGTGGAGGAGTACCTGACTTCAGGGTTGATGCAGATGTTACGGGCCAATTGAAACCCACAGATTCCAACCGCTACTCCGACAGCAGCGAACAAAGGATAAACCTGCATGAATCATAAACAGACCAATTAATTTGAGAAATACATATAAAGTCAACGAGGCACAGAAATGATTAGATCTGGCCTAGCTACCAACCTCGGCCACAATACAAAAAAGACTAAGATCGGAATCAAATAATTAGCTCTTAGCAGTAGTTGCGTACCTCAGGCCTCAACCATCGACTCGCAGCCATTTGAATAGAACAACACAACACGAGTGAAGCGAGAGAGAGAGAGAGAGAGAGAGAGGGCTTTTTTCCGATAAGAAAAATACAGTTCCTATCAGATTCCCAGCAGCAATAAAGTATGAGAGTGGTGGTGGTATTTATATTTCCCCTCTCTTTAGGGCTACTCCTGATTTATTTATTTTTTATTAGCAAGTGGACCTTGATTGGTTGGTTTTGTTCGCCACGCTCTTTTTTTTGTTTGCGGCTAATATTGTCCAATTGGCTCATGACACGTCTCTTTACCTGCCCTGACGATAGTTATCTTGTCCTTTTCGTATTTTATCGACTGTGTATATTTTTAGGTTTTCATTTATATTAATTGTTTTTTAAAATATTTTTTGTAGAATATTATTTTTTATATCAACAAATTAAGATAATTTAAAAATAAAAAATTTATTTAAAAATAAAATAAATTAAATTATTTGAAAAACATGATCATTGCTCAAATATTCAAAACATGCCTCGAATTACAAGTTAATAGGTTAACTAGAATTCATTCAAAAATTTTATTTTAATAAAAATAATATTATTTTAAAAATAATTAAAAAAAAAAACACTCATGAGTTCTTTGCTAGATTTTTATGAGGGGAGGGTTGCATATCAAACAAGTTTTTAATCATATTAATTTAATTTTTGATTTTAAGATATTATAGACAGAAATCAAATAAAATTGACAAACTTAAAATAAACATCTGGCACCCTCACTCTCTCAATTTTTATTTGGTGCCATTTTTCTTGAATCCATGTGAGGTGTGTTGCCATTCCACTACCAACTATCAACTCCTCTCTCTCTCTCTGTTCTCTTTGTTATATTACTTATAATATAATTGATGTATATTAAAGAAATAGTATTTTTATATTGTTTACCTAGATACAATTTATTGTAGATTAAAATAGTAAATTATCGTTTTACCCTAAGGCTGAAAATTTTTAACCCCCATGGCTAGGGGTATTTTAGAAATTTTCAAGGATATTGATTGTATTTTTGAATTCTTTGCATGGTAAAACTACTAAATTAGCCCTCCAAAATGACAAAACATAAACCCCAGGACTGGGGGTATATTAGAAACTTCTAGGGGACATGATGGTATTTCTGAATTCTTTGCACAATCAAATTACTAAATTAACCTCCGAAAACGCAAAACATAAGCTTCGGTACCGGGGATATTGAGGTATTATCCACGTTGGTTTTTTCATAGTTATCATTGGATCTAGGGGCATATAGGTAATTGATCATTATTTTATTATTTCTTTTTAGAAATACTGCGAGTGCATTGTACGGACACTCTACTAGTGTTTCATGCGCACGCGTAATTTAGGCGATGCGTGCCCCTCATTCTGGAGGTTAAAAACCGTTTTTCGCTATGTCTCATGGTGCACCAACATGTCCTCTGTCTCCTGGGGCGGCGCATGTCTGGTTACGGTTGTCAGTGAAGCTCTAGTGGATGAGTTTAAGTTTTTTCTTTATTTTCTCTCTCATGCCACACAGAAATACAGTTTGGTCCTTATGGTTTGTGTATGTTTTATTTTAGTCCCTGTTCTTTTAATTTCGCTTTGATTACTGCTTTTTTAATGTAAAATTTAATTTGTTGCAATTGTGTCCTTCAATTGAAATTGATTAATATGTTAGGTTTCAATTTAGCTGTTATTATTTTGATTTTTGGTTTATTTATGGTTCCTTTAATAATTTCGGTATGCAAATTTTAATTGCTTCTAATCAGGTCATCTAATTGAATTTGTCATATATTCTATCTTTCATTTCAGTTGTTATTCTTTTAATTTTTTAAAAACATCATATAACAATTTTTATTTTAAATGTCTTTATTTATTTTGCTTCAAAGGTTTTATTTATTTCAAATTTGTTTTTCGATTAGAATTATATAGTTTGTTTTGATTTGTTTTGATTGTGTCATTCAATTAAAATTAATCATATATGCTACTTTTCATTTCAATCCTTATTCTTTTAATTTTTTTTAACAAAATTACACAACACAACATTTTTTTTAAAATATTATTATTTATTTTGGTCCCAAGGTTTTTATTTGTTTCAATTTTTTCTTCAATTGGAATTAATTATATATTTGATTTTTCATTTTGATACTTATTCTTTGAATTTTTTATTTTATATATATCTCTTTGGTTTTTTTTTTGTCATTCTTGGACAATGTTTATTTTTTTATTCGTATTTATGCATATATGCTTTTAATTTTTATTTCTAATTTATGTTTTTTTGCACTTGAAAGATATAAAAAAAATAAACATTGTCCAAGCATGACAGAAAAATTAAAGTAATTAATATCAAATAAAAAAATAAAAAGAATACAGACCAAAATAAAAAATAAAATATATAATTAATTTCAATTGAAAGACAAAATTGAAACAAATAAAAACCTTGGGAACGACAAAAATAAAGGTATTTTAAAAAAAATGCAGTATAATTTTGTTAAAAAAAATTAAAAGAATAAGGATTTAAATGAAAATTAGCATATATGACCAATTTCAATTGGAGTACACAATTAAAATAAATTAAAAAAATATATAATTAATTACAATTGAAGGATAAAATTGAAACAAATACAAACCTTGGGATTGAAATAAATAAACGCATTTAAAAAACAATTTCTAGTTAAATTTTGTTAAAAATTAAAAGAATAAGGACTGAAATTAAAAGTAGCATTTATTTATGGCAGCAGGAGAGATAAAAGGAAGAAAAAACATAAAATCATTCACCGACAATTCACCGATCACCATACGCCTACAGACGTCGCATCGGAACACAGGGGACATGTTGGTGCACCATATGACACGACTGAAGGTCTGTTTCTGATCTAAGAACTAACCACATGCGCCGTCTTAAAGGCGTGTGTGCGTGAAACAATAGGGGCGCGTTCGTATGACACACCTGTAGTGTTTCAAAAATAAATAATAAAACAAAGGTAAATCACCTTAACACCTCTAGACCCAGCAATAACCACACAAAAAAATCATGGGGAAAGTAGCTTAATACCCCTAGCTCTTGGGCTTATTTTTTGTTAATTTCGGGGGCTATTTTAGTAGTTTTAATGTGTAGAAAATTGAAAGAAACCGAAAACACCCCTCACTATTCTGAATCCTTATCTCAACACCTAGGGATAAAATAGTAGTTTTACTATGCAAAGAATTCAAAAATGTCATCCATGTCCCATGGAAATATAAAAAATGACCTCGGTCCTGGGTGTTAAATTTTTTTTGCTCTGGGGATAAAATGATAATTTTACTGTCGCAATTCACAATAATCTGTGTCTATATGAACAATGAGAAATTGAACAGTAAAATGCCGATGTTGTTCCACATCTTTATCTATGTGAACAATGACCCTTCACTATTCTACGTCCTTATCTCAACACCCAAGGATAAAATATTAGTTTTACTGTGCAAAGAATTCAAAAATATCATTCATGCCCTCTGAAAATATCGAAAATGATTTTGGTCCCAGGTGTTAATTTTTTTTTTGCCATAGAGATAAAACAGTAATTTTACTGTCACAATCCACAATAATCTGTGTCCATATAAACAGTGAGAAATTAAACAGTAAAATGTCGGCGTTGTTTTGCATCCTTATATATGTGAACAATGACCCATCACTGTTTCGTGTCCTTATCTCAGCATTAGAGATAAAATAATAATTTTACTATGCAAATAATTCAAAAATATCATCCATGTGCCTTGGAAATATCGAAAATACCAGATCCTGTGTATTAAATTTTTACAAAATAGCAAGGAACTAAACAGTCAAAAAACAATCACTATAATTATCATTATTATTTCATAACAGTTAAAACCATAAAATTATATCAAAAGATAAAAAAAATCAAACTTTAACAAAAGAGTTGCCAAAAACCGTGAAAGAAGGACAAAACTAAATAAAATCATCTAATTCAAAGAACAAATAAAAATAACTGAAAATACTAGAAAAAAAAAAACAAAGGGATCAGAGAAGAAATATCAACTCTAAAATGATAATCAACATAAATTAAAATCTCAAGACTAAACAAAAAAAAAAATCAAACCGTGATAAATTATAAAGTCTAGTGTCTAATAAACACAATATCAAAGGATTAAATAAAAAGAAGAAAATGATAAAAACCTGGTCATTATTTAAATTCATAGTGACTTATAAGAGGATAAAAAATAAATTCAAAAGCATTTTTAGATGTTTTTCTCTTCTTTATAATATGGTATTATTACTCTTTTCTTTAATGAATGGTAATGTATTATGCGACCATATATGTTTTTATCTCATGTCTCGAACATGCCATTTATGACTCAATTGATTCATTACTTTTTTATATAGTTTTGAGTTTTAATAATAAAATATTTGCTATCTAAATTAAGATTTTTAAAAGCAATTGGGTGGGTTATATTACCCTACATATCTAAAAAAATATATTTTATAATGAGCATCAATATTCATATGAACAATGAAACTTTATATTTTCTTTTCTTTTCTTTCAATTTATCTCCCTTTTTTTCCATCGTTTTTTTTTATATTTTAATTTGATCTTCTTTTTTTTCTTCTCAATTTCATTTTTAAGTATATTTAACAATCATCTAGGTTGCCTTTGGATTGACCAAGTTGACTGCATCATAATCAAACAATTCTCATACAATTTAATTTTACATTCAAACTAAACAAGGAGATGAATCAAAAGGTTTCTTTCCTATCAATCTTATCCTTTTTTTTTTCTTTTTCTCAATTTCATCCTTAAGAATATTTTTATCAGTTTACTGAGTTATTTTTGTATCGATTAAGTTGACTAGATCATTATTTTTATTAAAAAAAATTTTACTTTTATTCTCAAATGTTTTTTTAATTGACTGGTTAGGGTGCTTTTAGACCAACCAGGTTGATTGGGTTATGTTGGAGCAACACATTTTAAATTTTTCTAATAAGAGGAAAAAACTTATGTTTTTTCAAAAGAAAATGTTTTCTCCTCTTAACTCTAGAAAATACTTTCTAGATTATTATTATTTTTAAATAAAGTGAAGTGATTCGATCGCTCTTAAAACCAAATTTTATTAAACTAGGGCTGATGAGCTTTATATATATATAGTATTTTCATAGAATTTTTTTAGTAATAATAAAGTTTATTGAGGGAGAATTTGGTATTATAATAAATATAAAATATAATATAAAAATAAATAGTGATTGGTGTATGCATTGAAAGTGCTAGTATATTAAATATGCTATTGTATTTAAAGGAGATGTGAGTTCACCTATATTATTTGAAGGTCGCTTTCCTTTGATTTGATTAGAAGCGTCTTAGTAACCCTTCCTTTCTCTTGGATAACATGTGTGGTGTACTAATTTTTGAGTTGATGATATTTTCTTCCCATGTTCTTTTCTCTTCCTATATTTTTCAATTACCCCTCGTGAGATCCAGCCTTTGTCCCCATGATTAGTATTTATTTTATTTGAAATAATTTATAAATAGAGTTTTTTTACCCATCTTTCTCATCCTTCAACTTTCTTATATGGTAATTTTAGTTTTATTTTTTTAATTACTATTGGTTGAAATAATTTATGAACTTGAATTTTTTTATTCATTTTTACCCCCTTTTCAATCTTTTCATCAATTACATTTGACCCCATTATTTTGCTTAACTTTAAAAACTAAATCATAATTAAATGATTTTCTAGCTCATTTTTTCATTGTATAACCGAACAGTCTATCAAAGCAGAAGTTGCTCCATCCAGAGTAGATTCAAGTCAGAAGATGCCCTAATTAAAATCAAGTTTTGTCAGAGATGGTTTGTATTCCAACATTGCTACCATGGTGTGATTGGTCATATCATCACCTCTTACCTTCCAATCCAAGAAAGAAATTCATTTCTACAAACAACTCAGCCACCATGTAAAGCCATGGCATGATTTTTGCAGAAACTACAGAATTAAGATGCAGCAGACATGAGCATCGATGACACACGGCCTGGGAGATTTTACAGGGAATAATTTTAGACCACCGCCTAAACCAAATTCAACAATAGAAATAAGCAAATTTTCCAAATGACATCTGCATACACTGACATGTAATTTGTCCTGCCTATAAGAGGATCATCTAATTTAACAAAGGGCCCTTGACTATTCTTGTCTATGAACAACTAACAAGAATAGCCCCCGTCAAAATTTTCAAGTTGTTTATTACATTGAAAAGCATAATCAACTAGACAGATAAAACAAAGGGAAAGGCAGAAAAAAGTAGGCAGCACAAGCAAATCATTCGTAGCTTAAACTCTTCTACAGTATCTCTTACCTTTTTACCTGCACAACATGAAACAAAGGAAGATTATGTTTCCTGCTGCCAGTTGGATGAGGTGAAAAATGATTGAAAAAATGCTCCATTTTCAGCGTCTTCATCGTATCTGGGAAGGAGAACAGAGCAACCCTGAAGCATCTGCCCCAACCACTGCAAGATCACAAACAGTGCACAGCTGGCCTTCATGGCTTGGTACAAATCGGGAGCCACAATATGGGCATGAGACATCCTTTTGTCCTCGATATATTGGAACATATGTTGCACCACATACCACAAATGGATTTCTAAAATCGTAGTTCAGCTGAGCAGCATCTGCCATATTCCTCTCCGCAGCTGCCAAAACTTGTCTGGCAGACCTTGCCTGGTTCTCATTTGGGGGGTTTGTCTCCAATAGCCGTCTGGCAAAGTTAGCTGCCGTAGCAAGGTTCTTATTCTTGAAGCAGACAGTCATGGCATTTTGAAGAGCAAGCCTCAGGTGAGGAGTTTGCAGGTTGCAGTGTGTGAAGTAGGCAGCAAGCTCTTGTTGGCGTACTGGGTTGTCTTTCATCTCCCTCCTCTTGAGCTCCACTTGCAGACCCAAAACATACTCTTTGACTATAATAATCAATTCCTTGACTTCATCAACTTCCCTCCTCGAGTCAACAACTATCAGAGGAATTGTGTGAAGGATGCTAAGAAAGAGTTTAAGTGCCTCAGTAAATTTCCCAGCTGTCGTGGCTTTGTAACCAGCCTTAAGCTTCTCTTCCAACTGAGAGAAGTTGAAAACCAGAGCTGGAGGGCCCCTAACATTAGGACTAGCAGACTCAATCCATCCCCGTTCAACAGCCAGTGAAATCACTGGGGCAGATGAAAATGCACGTAAATAGGTCTGGCTGCCAGAGTGAAGATCAAGAAACATGGATTTTAAAGGCACAAAGTTTTTAATTCCAAGTTGTCTGTTGAGTAGTCGCATGGCAGTGTCAAAATTGCCAGCAGCGGCATGTTCAGCAGCAAGTGAAGATCTCTGAATCCAAATCTGGCTTACAGGCATACCAGGAGTTGGAGCCACAAAAACTGATGAGCGGGCACTGACAGAAGCCCTTGGTGTGTCTGCCTCGGGAGGAAGTTCCAAATCTTCAAGGTCCCATCCTCCCTCCTCTTCATTTTCTTCAGCTGCTTCCCCATCCTCCAAAATTGCTGTGACATCCCCATTTTGCAAACCATCCACATCAACCATGTCCAGTTCCTCACCCCAATCACCATCAGCAGCTTCTTCTTCATCCTCATCAGCACCACCTCTAACCATATTATCCAGCCCACCTTCAAATATACCTTTCATGACTCTCAGAAGTGGCCAATCACCACCACACATAATAGGGGCTGGAGGCATCAGAAGGGATGGTTCTTTACCCTCAGGCAAAGACGGAATATTATCTCCCAACTCAGCTGCTAGACGTTCCACAACATCCTCCAGCCCATGGACCTTAGCTGTGGCATAAGCAAGTGGCAGATGACCAGCATTCTCCAAGATCTTAACACGTTCTCTGACATCACCCAAGTACAAGGCATTGTGAAACTGACCCATGACATCATTCTTAACTTCAGCAATTCTAAGCATCTTGGACAGCTTTTCCAAATTACCAGTTATGAGATAAAGGAAAGATAACCTCTCAAAATTTTTTGTCCTCTGGTAGGCATATTCAACTATACCTGCATTTCCTTGGCGAAGAGCTTCAACCCCCAGCTTGTACCAGTGGTCTTTCTCATCAATTTCCTTTGCTGAAGCCACAGCAATCTGAATATTTCCACTCTCTAAGGCCAGATTAAACCGAGTCCTCTCATCTTTCACAAAATGCAGAGCAACTTCTGGGAACCCCTTCTGTTGCAAATAAGCAATCATTGCCTGACCACAAAGCTGCGAGTTCCTTATCATGCTCATAACATGATCATATCTCTTCTTCAGCAAAGACAGTTTGAAGATGTATTCCGTAGCATCAATAACAATAGGCCTATTCTTTCCATCCCGATCTAAGCAAAAGATAGTATTTCCAGAGATCTTAGTGATATATATTGGGACATCGAGGGTTCTAATTATACCACTATCTCCATTAGGCAGGCAGTATTTTATATGATTTAAAGTTGTGTAAATGAAAACACCATTATCATCCCAGGCTCCACTCTTTACACGGATTGTTTCATGGAGAGTGCATTGGTGCACAAGCTTCTTACTAGCAATGATGATGGCATGTTTGCTTAGCAAGGCAACGCTTTCCATGTCATTGGACCAAACAACATACTTGACAAAAGGTGTCTGCAGGTCCCCGATAACAAGCCTCTGCTGGAGATCAAATATGGCCACCCTATCCTCCGCCCTGCATAGCAAGTTACCAGTCCCAGCATAAAATATAGCATCACCACTGATAGGAAGACCACTCTTTTTGACAACTTCATTCTTGAGGTTCTTAACTAGGACTTGATTGCTGCTCTTGTCAAGCACAGCAAACCTATTCCGAGCCACAAAGACAGCAGATCCACCAGCACCTCTCTTTGCCTCTGGCACTGCATCACCCCTAGCAATGCTATCTTTAGGAATGACATATAACTCATATGATCCTCCATCCACATCCGAGCAGATAAGAACAGCATTTTCTGTAGGACTGTATGAAAGAGTTCTTGGACTTTGATTCAGGCTTGTGGTGCCAGGTCGTCGGATGGGAATTATTTGGGTATCTCTTTGAGTTGAAAACTCAAAAAACCTTAAAAAGCGATCTTTAGTATAGAACAGAGAATCGCCACTTACAGCAAAAGCTGGCCTTTCTCTCTCTAACTTAAAGACAATCATACCACTGTCATGACCTGCAGCCAGAAGATTCATCTCAGGATGAGATGCAAGGATCCAGAAACGGTCATGTTCTCGACGGAAAGTTTGAACTCCAGTTCGTTTAGTTACATCCCAGACACGAATACTTTTATCCTCAGAATTAGATACAATTATATCCTGTTTGGCATGGAACATAACACTTGACACGTTGTTCATGTGTCCTCTTAATGTGTCCACTTCCCAAGCCTTTGTGTCTGAAAACAAGACAAACAAAACATCTCATTTCATGGGTGATGAGTTTATCACAAGCAATGCACAGAAAGAAATAGAAGATGCAAGTTGATCACAGTTTCAGCTCTCAAACATAGAGCGTAACTACAAATCCTCTAACCATGGCAAACTGCATAGTAGATTGATAGAGATGTCTAATACCAAAGGAAAAGATATCAATCCTCATGCGAATAAACAAGCATAGCTCATAACTTACCATTCATGCGCCACAACTTTACTTGGCGATCATCAGCTCCCGAGACAATCAAAGGTAGTGTCGGATGGAATGCAGCCCAGTTTACTCCTCTGTCATGGCCTTCCAAAACATACTTAACAACGGCATCAACACCACCAAAAAGATCAGTGTTCATCTGTGTAAGCCTCAGGATGTCATCGGCAGGGGACACCGTCTTTTTTCTCAGAGCGCCAATATCCCAAACACGAACAGTCTGATCCAAAGATGCCGAAACAACAAGGTCTTCTTTAGGGTGGAATGAGGCACACATCACATAATGATTGTGTCCTGTCAATACTGAAATGCAAGTACGCGACTGCCAGTTCCAAATGCGGATGGTCTGATCATCACTGGCACTCACAATCCATGGGTATTCATGATGAAACTGCACGGTACGGATGTAATCAAGATGTCCAAGAAGTGTAAACAGACACCTATGCAATTTGTAGTTCCAGACTTTAATCTTGTAATCATCACCTGGTCATCAATTTACAGACATAAGCATCCTTTTCACAAAAACAAGAGGAAAAACAGCAAGGTCTCTTTCAGTCATTCTAACAAAAGGACTAGGTGTTAATCCTGCTTGAATCTCTGACGATAGGTTTTAAGCATTTGATATCTACCCACTATCAAATACAGTCAACATATATCATTGTGAGGTGAGGGAGCTGGGGAGATGAAGGAAACTTAATATAAATACCGATGCCCATTTCAGAAGGATGGAAAATCACAACTATTTTTAATCTAAGATACAGAATTATACTGTATCAGTACATAAAAATTACATCTCTCATCCAATCAAAATCCTAAATCCCGTTCCTGGATCTTACTTTCGCCAAATGGGGGAGAATAATAATTCCATCAAATCACAAGCAGATCTATCGTAATATAAAATAAAATAAAAACAAACACAACTGAACCAATCATTAAGAGAATCAATAAAAAAATCACCATGGCATTGCATAAAATGAGAACGAGTTTGTTACCTCCAGAAACAAAAAGAGGTTGAGATTTATGGAAATGAACGCCACGAACAGGGCCATCATGCTCATCAAAGCGATCGATGAGAGTGCCCATACGATAGTCCCATAGCTGGATCACGCCACTGTGGAGACTAGCAAGGATCCATGGTCTCTTACTGTGAAAACTCAGCCCTTTCACTCTATTACTCTTGGTCTCAAACTTGGTCAACATCTTCTTCAAACCACCGAAAACACTACTACTATACACACCATCAAATCAATCAAATAGGTCACAAGACAATTGTCATCATCATCACCACCACACTCACTAAGACAATTAAAAAAAAACCTAATTCCAATGTATATTTCATCAAATCAAATCAAGACAGATCTAAAGAAGAAATGAGATTCAAAAGTTACACTAGAGAAATTGAGTTAGATCTGATTGCGAAGAGAGGAGATCACATTAAAAAACTGAATTCGAATCCAAAAAATATAGACCTGAATGAATCGGATTAGTAAATGAGATTGAAGGAATATTTACCTTTAGATCTGATCAAGAGAAATGGAATCGCATCTGCAATTTGCAAAATTTAAGCGAGAGTGCAGATTTCTTTTATTTCACAGGGAGAGGGAGAGGGTTTTGTTTTGAAGCTCTCTCTTTATTATTTGTAGGGAAATTTCAGATCTGACGAGTCTCGTCGAATAGCGAGTGGGTGTTCATCTTAAAGAGAAGAAGAAGATATGGAGGGGATTTCCGTAATTTTAAATGTCTATTTGGAGTGTGGTTTTTTATTATATTTTAAAGTAAGTTTTGTTTATATATATATTTAAATAATATTTTTTTTATTTTTAAAAAATTATTATTTAATATTAACACATGAAAAATAAACTAAGTAATACTAACAAAATTAATTTAAAATAATTTTTTTTTTCAAAAATATATTTGAAACGCAATGTCAAACACCATGGTGGTAATTATGTGGAAATTTAAAAAATATAAAAGGTGTTGCGGTTTTACTGTGTTCCAAACACTGATCACTGTAGATTTCAATAAATAAAATTATCATTTTATCAACATTGGGATATTTTGGATATTTTCAAGAAACTTATGTGGCATTCGCAAATTATTTAGTGGTGATCTGGTTTTTACCGATTTTATTTGCACAGTGAAACTACCAAATTATCTTTGGGTATTGACAAGAAGACAAAAGATACTTAGAGGTATTTTCAGTTTTTTGTCTGATCTTGAACAATGAAATAACGAATTTGTCCTCAGTTGGGACACATGCAAAAGGTTAGAGGCGAGGGATTTTAGGTTTATCATGTTTTTTCACAGTGAAACTACTTCAGTACCCTCAAAAATGACAAAAACAAAGGTCTAGGGTTGGAAGCGTGACAATACTTTCACTTCTGGTTTTTCATTATTATCGCTAGGTTCAGGGATGGTTAGGTAATTATGTATTTTATTTTATTTTTTCTCAAGATTACTCCAAACGCGACATTAATTTTCACGCGTACGCATCTTTCAAGCGACTCATGTGGTATCTATCGATAATGGAAAATATATGGTCGTCTAATGAGCCATTATATCATTTTTCTCCTGGTGAGGCACGTGGCCTTTGACGGTGGTCAGGGAAGCTCCAATAGACAATTTGTTTTCCCCATTTTCTCTCTCAAGAAGCAGCGAAATACATGACAATCCTTCATGTTTTTAGCTGTTTGATTTTAGTTCAAGATATTTTGATTTCATTTTTCTTCAATGGAAATTTTGATTGTTTTCAATTGCATCATTCAATTGATATTAATCATATATGTTGTTTTTCATTTTGGTCCTTATTCTTTTGATTTTTGGATTGTTTTTTGTTCCTTTAATTTTTTTGGTTTGTAGGTTTTAATTTTTTTTAATTTTATCCTCTAATTAAAATTGGTCATATATACTACTTTTCATTTCAGTCCTTATTCTTTTAATTTGTTAAAAAAATTACACTGCAATTTTTTAAAAGAAATCCCTTTATTGTTTTCATTCTCTAGGTTTTGATTTGTTGCAGTTTTATTCTTCATTTAAAATTAATTATATAATTTATTTTTCATTTCGACCCTAATTTTCTTATTTTGAATTTTTCTCATTTTATTTTTTGTTGGTGTTTTATTTTTATTCAATTCAATCTTGAAATTCTAATTTATGTTAATGATCATTTTAAAATTAATATTTTTTCTCTTTTTTCCTTTGGTTTTTTTTTCTTATTTATATATGTTCTTTGAATTAGATGATTTTTTTATGTTCATAATATTTATTTCAGTTTTGTTTTTTCCTCTTTTGTTAATTTTTTTTTTCTTTGAGATGATTTTATAGTTTCACTGCTTATATAATAATAATGATATTTTTAGTGATTATTTTATTATTATTTTTGTTATTTTTTTATTATTCAAGATAATTTAATGATTTTAATTTTTTGAATAGTAATGTTGATAATGTGATCATGAGAATGTGATTGTGTAATCGCTGGTGGATGGTTTTACTCTCTCCTGCTGTCGGAAAGTACAAAGAGGTTCTTTATATTTTTAGTAGTTTTATTTCGATCCTTGGGATTTTGATGTCGTTTTTCATACTGATTTTTTCAATTAAAATTTTGATTATTTGTAATTATCTCTTTAATTGAAATTGATTATATATGGTATAATTCATTTCAGTCCTTAATCTTTTCATGTTTTATTTGTTTTTTGTTTCTTTAATAATTTAGTTATGCATGGTTTAATTTGTTTTAATTTTATCTTACCATTGAAATTGACCATATATGCTACTTTTCATTTTGGTCCTTATTCTTTTATTATTTTTCAAAAATTACACTATGTTGTTTTTTTAATCCCTTCATTGTTTTTCATTCCAAAAGGTTTAATTTATTTCATTTTTGTCTTTCAATTGGAATTAATTTTATTTTTTATTTTTTATTTTGACACTTATTCTTTTAATTTTTTATTTGGTACTACTTTAGTTTTTTTATCCTTCTCGTACAATATTTATTTATTTTTATTCATATTTGTGCATTTATGTTTTTAGCTTTTGTTTTTATTTTTATTCATTTTATTTTTATTCAGTTATGAAATTTTTATTTATGGTGGTTACACTGCATTTTATTTTTAAAAATCTCTATATTATTTTTTGATTTCAAGGTTTTGATTTGTTGCAATTTTTCCATTTAAGTGTAATTAATTATATATTTTGTTTTTCATTTGACACTTATTCTTTTAAGATATTATTTAGTATTAATTCATTTCTTTCTTTTTTCCTTCTTAGACCATGTTTATTTTTTGTCCGTGCTTATTCATTTATATTTTTAGAATTTATTTTGGGTTTTTTTTCATTTCATTTTTTGTTGAGATTTTATTTTTATTCGATTTTATTTTGAAATTTTAATTTATGTTTGTTAAACTCCATTTTATTTTTAAAAATCTTTTTTATTGCTTTTCGATCCCAAGATTTTGATTTTTTGTAGTTTTGTCATTCAATTGAGATTAATTATATATTTTATTTTTCATTTGGCACATATTTTTTATTTTTTTTATATAGTTTTGGTTTTTTTTGTCTTTATTGAGCAATGTTTATTTTTCTCAGTAATAATTCATTTATAATTTTAGCTTTAGTGTTTGTTTTTAATTTTTATCATTTTATTTTTTTATAAGGGTTTTATTTTTATTCGGTTCAGTTATGAAATTTTTATCATTTTAGAATTAATATTGTTCCTTTTTCCCTTTGTTCTTTTTTTCCCCTATTAATTTTTTTAGATCAAATTATTTTATGATTTTATTGTTTGCGCACTAATAATGATAATTTTACTGATTATTTTTTAATGTTTTTTTTGTAAAAATATTTTGTTCTTTTTAATTTTTCAGGGCAATTTACTGATTTTAACTATTTGTGAAATAACATTGATAATAATTTTAATAATTATAGTAATGATAATGACGATAATATACGATGAATTTTCAGTTTATGATTTTTTTTCTTTTTGTAATAGAAAATCAACTATTTATTTTTGTTATTTGATTATTGCAAGTGTTTTCACAATTTATATTTTATTTATTGTGTTTAATTTAAATTGAATTATAAAATGAACTAATTTTAATATAGTGAATTTAATAATTCAGATATCTGAATCTTCTTGATTTTTCTTAATGATAATAATAATATTATACTAGTTATTTCGTTGAAACTTATTAAACAGATAAATTTAAATCAACTTAAAATTCATATACTTTATAGAAAACTTTTACTTCACAGGAGTTCTGCATAGATTTATTATTTTCTCAAATTTATATTATAATAAGAAAATCTCACACTATTAATATTTTTTATGCAGAAAAAAAATATAGTTCCGATCACGACGAGGCGCGGGTGTAATGACTTGTATATATATAAAATGTTAGTATATTAGATCAATTTTGGTCAAACTATCAACTCACATATTAATTTAAAAAACCATGATAATTCATTCTATAAGAACAATTCAAATAAATTATGAAGCTCAAATATTAAAAAAAGCTCAATGTTAAAAGATAAAATTAAAAAAAATCAATTAAAAAGTTAATCCAAAAAACGACCTAAGTCTACAAGCCAAACCCACTGCCTGAGTCATTAGACTAAGATAGCCCATTTAAAAATAAAACAAATTATGAATCCTAATTCCAAATTAGCATAGTATCAAAAGATAAAATTAGAAAAGAACACAAAAAATGATTTGAGTTAATCAAGGTAAACTCGTAAAACTCATGATTTAAATCATGACACATGGATAATCTTATAGAAAATAAATTGAAACAAATCATGAAGCTTGGTTCTTAATCAACCTAATTTGAAGGATCAAGTTTATATAAAAGTCAATTAGAAAAGGCAAGAAATTTAAGTCATTGAAGATAACTTACCAAACTCATAATTAGAGTCATGAGTATAAGATAATATTATTAAAAGTAAATTGAAAAAAAAAATCCTTAATAAACCTAACATTGTGGGATAAAATTAAAATTAAAAAGAAAACACATGTTATAAAAAAATTGATAAAGCATTGTTCAAGTTAATAGTGTTTTATGACAAGAAGTATAATAAGTTGCTCTCTTTTTGTTTTGTTTTATTTTGTTAATAATAATTGATACACTTTCAATTTTTAATAAAAATATACATAATGGAATTTTTTGTTATGATAACAACAACAACAACAACAACAACAAATAAATCAAAAGAAATGTTATGCATATAAATAATAAAAACCATGACAGTAAAGCATCCTAAAATTCCATGCAAAATGTATTTAATGAGTGATTAGAGATAAAAATGCCTATTTGGCATCATATTGACCTTTTTTTATTAAAATGTTTTTTGCTTGAAAAAGTATTATATTAATGTTTTTTAATCTATTTTTAGATATTATAATTTGTTGATAATAAAAAATCAAAAACAAAATTGAAGCTACATGATTATTGAATTTAGCCTGCAAAAACCTTAAAGTAGTATTATAAGCTTTGATCCTATTTATCAAGTAAATTCAATGATATATCAACCCAGGATTTAGCCTAAGTTGGGTCAATGAAAATCCAATATTTTTAATCAAAATGACATCGTTTTATTAAGTTCCCACAATGTAAGTTTGAGTGATATTTTTATCCATGATTGTACGTATTAGAAAAAGGATTATATTTACATTGAGGGTTAACCATTAAATGTTTCATCAGTTATGTCGCGACGGTGATTTTTTCGCACTTCGCGCCCCGCCATCCCCCGGAGTTGGGGAGACAACGGCGCGCGGTGAAAAATGGAGGATTGTTTTTATAGCCGTAAGATTTATTACTATAGTTATAAGGAGTCGCCACCTAGTATTAAGGTCACTAGGAACCTAATGGTCTGCGAGAGTCTTGGGTAAGGGGACTTGTTGTGCAAGAAGAAGACGCGTCACCCCGAGTGCACCCTACCTAAGGTAAGCTGCATTGTTGTTTGATTGTTTTTTTTCTAAGTTAAAAATTTTTACACTACATTTTTAAAAAAATATTTTTTTGTCCACGAGTGTACTTTACGATGTAATTTTACACTGCAATTAAAAACTCTTTTTTATATATCTACGAATGTACTTTACAATGTAATTTTATACCACAATAAAAAAAATCTTTTTATTTGCGGGTGTACTTTACAATATAAATTTACACCGTGAAATCTAAAACAAAATAATTATTAAATTATTTTTGACATTTTGGCCGAATGCCAATGGATAATCGCAAACTGGTTACGATATCCAATTTTTATTTAAAATATGTGAAAGATATAACATATATTTTTTTTCATGAAAAATATGCATGGAAAAACTTTGGAATTCGGCCGTATGCACGAAAAAAAACACATGTTTTGTTTTGTTTTTTTAAATGTATTTTTTTAAAAAAATAAAAAAATAAAAAAAATTAAATAAAAAAATTCGGGCCGAGCCGGCCTAGCTAAATGGGCCAGCCATGGTGGGCCAAAGGCCCACCACTGCTGGGCTGGGCCGATAACAGCCCAGCCCACATATTTTCTTTATTTAAAAAAAAAAAAAAACACAAAACACGTAAACTTGGGTAACGGACGTCGAGGTGGTTCTCCCTGTCATGATGGCGTCGAAAATGGCAGCCCGTGGTGGCCGGAATGAGCTGCTGAACCTGTGCTGGTTTGTTGCTGCTGTCACGCCTGGAGCTCTCGCCGAAGGTCACGGTGAGGTTGCCTGGGCTGAGGTGAAGCTGAAGGTGATGAAGGGGCGGTGTTTGGTGGTCTCCAGGAGCTAGCTTGAGGAGCGAGAGGGCTGCCAAACAGCTAGTTTTCTAGAGAGAGAGGCGGGGAGAGAGAGCACTGCAGCGGGGTGAGAGATGTGGGGGGAGGGGGAGAGGGAGAGTTGGGTCGGGAGAGAGAATGAGATGCAAGAGAGGAGGATGGTTGAAGATAACGAGGTGCAGATCGTCTTCTCCTTTTTTCGCTAATTCCAGGTGTTCTCCTTTTTTGCAAAGTTTTCCAGTTTTTTCGTTGTCCTCCCGTGTTCTGCTAATTTTCTCTTTTCCTCTGTTTTTCCCTCGTGAAGCTAGTCTATTTCTCCCCCCTGTTTTTTTTCTTCCAGTTTTCAGCCTCAATTTATAGGCAAAGAAAGCATGGGGCAGGTATGGAGTTGATGTCTAGGGCATGGCTGAGGAATGGTGTTGCAGAGGGAGTGGGTTGAAGGAATGGTTACAGCATGGCTGCTGGAATGGCCAGCCATGGTGTCGGCAGCAGTTTGGTGGTTTTTTTTTTTTTAATTTTGAAATAAATAAGTTGTGACAAAAAAGATTTTTTTGATGGGAAAAACCAGGAAGAAAGATATTTTTATCTTTAATTTTGGCTTCCGAATTCACCCAAAAAGTTTCGTCGCCGAAAATTCCGATCGTCTCAATTTTAACCCAAATTAAGCTTTCAAACTTAATTTTTCAGCAATCAAGCCCTTAATTAGGTTAAATCGACCCATTTTAAGTATAATTAATCCCTTGTGCTTAATTAAATCTTTCAATTGGGCTCTCAATTAATTCCGAAGAGTTTCGTCATCGAAAATCCTGATTTTCTCAATTGAACCCATATTCGGCTTCCAAACTTAATTTCTCACTAATTAAGACCTGAATAAAATTAATTTGACCCATATAAAGTATAATTAAGCTCTTGCACTAAATTAAATCCTTCAATTGGGCTCTCAATTAATTTCGAAGCATAATTACACTTTACATCGGCCGACGATTAAATCAAATTGACCCATAAAAATATAATTATGTCTTACGACCTAACTTTTATGCAGATTTATCCAATAATAAATTATCTTCGCCTCGAATCTGCACTTTCCTTCGTATTTGAGGGGAAAAAAAGAGGTACGACCAGGCTTTCGAAAACGTCCAAAATTTCCACATTAATTTTTCTACCGACACCAACCCTTTTTATTTTATTTTTGTTATTTTTTGGTATATTTTAGGGAATCACCCAAAAATCAGGTGATGACAGTTGCCCCCCTCTTTACAATGCTTACGACTAAAGTCTTGTAAAAGACTTTAGATAATAAGCATTGTAAAGAAAAAGAAAATGGATTTATCAAACCAAGAATTGGTTAATCCATCCAAGAATGAGAATGAGGGCTATAAAACATACTAAGAAGGGAAGGTCTAGAAAGCGTACTACCCTAATGGATGACTGAGGGTTGGAAAACTCGCTGAGGAGAGGAAAAGAATGGCTGAGAAGCGCACTATCCTAATTGATGGCTGAGGGTTGGAAAACTCGCTCAGGAGAGGGAAGGAATGGCTGAGAAGCGCACTATCCTAATTGATGTTTGAGGGTTGGAAAACTCGCTCAGGAGAGGGAAGGAATGGCTGAGAAACGCACTATCCTAATTGATGCCTGATGGTTGGAAAACTCGCTCAGAAGAGGGAAGGAATGGCTGAGAAGCACACTATCCTAATTGATGTTTGAGGGTTGGAAAACTCGCTCAAGAGAGGAAGGGAATGGCTGAGAAGCGCACTATTCTAATTGATGGTTGAGGGTTGGAAAACTCACTCAAACAACAGAAAATGAATGACTAAGAAGCGCTATCCTAATTGATGGTTGAGGGTTGGAAAACTCACTTAAAAGAGAAAAGGAATGGCTAAGAAGCGCACTATTCTAATTGATGGTTGAGGGTTGGAAAACTCACTCAAATAAGAGGAAAGGAATGGCTAAGAAGCGCTATCCTAGGTGGAAAACATACTCAAACGAGAGGAAAGGAACGACTAAGAAGCGCACTATCCTAATGGATGGTTTAGGGGTTAGAAAACTCACTCAAACGGGAGGAAAGGAACGGCTAAGAAGTGCACTATCCTAATTAATGGTTGAGGGGTTAGAAAACTCACTCAAATGAGAGGAAAGGAATGGCTAAGAAGCGCACTATCCTAATTAATAGTTGAGGGTTGGAAAACACACTCAAAGATGAAAGGAAAATAGGGCCGGAATGCACACTACCTTAATTGATGGCGAGGGCTGGAAAACACACTCAGGAGAGGAAAGGAATGGCTGAGAAGCGCACTATCCTATTGGATGACTGAGGGTTGGAAAACTCACTCAGGAGAGGAAAGGAAAAATAAGGCTGGAAAGCACACTATTCTAGTTGATGACGAAGGTTGAAAAACACACTCGAATGTGAAGGGAAAATAAGGCTGGAAAGCACACTACCTTAATTTTTTGATGGCTAGAAAGCACACTAAAAAGGTAAAAGAGATAGTGTTGAAAAACGCTTTATCTATGCTGATGAAAGACTCACTGGGCACTTAGGGAAGTGAAAGTGGTCAGGGCTCGAAGGCGCACACAAAACAGTGAGTGAAGGTTTGTAAATTACAATCCCTCGAAAACATTTTTTAGATCATTAGTGGGGAGATGCCATGCGTGATGGCAACCAAATTTAGCACGTCAAAGAGGTAAGAGCCTGAAGGTGTATACAAAAATGATGAATAAAGGTTCGTAAATTACGGTCCCTCCAAAACGTTTCCTAGATTCTTAACGGGGATGGAATGCATGACGACACCCAAAATCAGGAAAGAGATAAAGTTGAAAAACATGCTCAAGGACATGGAAAAGGTGGGAGCATGAAAGCGCACAAAAATGATGAATGAAAGTTCGTAAATGACTATCCTTTCAAAATGTTTCCTAGATTTTTAATGGGGATGCAATGCATGATGATGTATGTATACTTACCTGAAAGATATAGGTCCCCTTTCTTCCTGACCTTCCTTTCCTTAGGTTGGATCTCTGGCTTTAACGGCTTTTGCTTCTGCTTACTCGAGCCGCAACTTAAGATTCTGACCACTGGAGATGATAGATTTTCCATATCAACATGCCCCCCAGAGTTTGATCTAGATTCTTTGAAAAGGAATGATGGAGCTGGCTTCAATTGTATTTGTAGATTGCCCCCCAGTCTGGTCATGTCCCACAAGTATTTTGGGATTGAAGAGTAGTGCTTGCATGAAAAGGCTTGATTATTTGCAAAGATTGTGTTTTCGTGTGGGATTTTTAGAATTTCAAAGTCATTCCAAATACAAAAACCATTTTGATTGCCGCATTCAGGTCATGCCACAACAGTGTTTTGGGCTTCAAGTGTTTGTAGAAAAAGGGATAGTTATTTGGAAAAAAATGTTTTCATGTAAGATTTTTGGAATTTCAAAGCCATTCCAAGCATAAAAACCATTTTGATGTATGTTTTAACAAAAATGTTCTCGAAAGAATTCAAGTGATCTCATTGTCAGGTTTTATGTTGACTTTGACAAGAATGTGAAATGATATTTGCAAGTCTTGTATGTCAGAAAGGCTTCGATCAGGTTTGGTGAAGCATTTGTAAGGATTATCTCTAATGGAAAAGCATTACCTATCGATCCAGATTACTTGAATTTCATCAGAAAGGGCTTTATCAGGCTTGTAGCGTAGGCTTAGGCTGATGGCTACGAAGAAAAGATATTTGCAGCCTCAAAAAGTGTTTAAGGGTTTTCTAGACTAAGGATCACTTAGTGCTCACTCTTAGAACTCCTTTTAGTCCTCATGATTGATTTTCATGACATGCCCCCCAGCATTTTGTTTGGGATTTTACCTAGACATGTCCCCTAGTATTTTGTTTGGGCTTTTTATCATAGGCCTTTAGTACTATCATGTTGACTTAATTTGTCATAATGTGCTAAAACTCATTTTATGTTTATGGCCCATAATTTTATTTGGGTACCTCCTGACATGCCCCCCGGTATTTGTTTGGGCTCTTGAGAATGGGGTTTTAGCAGTGTCATCATGTTGACTTGACATGCCCCAAGTATTTTGTTTGGGCTTTTATTGTGACATGTCCCCCAGAATTTTTTTTGGGTTTTTTATGTTGGGTTTTTAGTACTACTAAAATGTTGAATTGATTTGCTAGTGTACTAAAAACCTTTTTATGTTTATGCCTGCAGCTTCTTTGGGCATCTGTTGCAATTGAGGACTACCTCGTAATTGAGAGTTCTTCTCTCTTCGCCCTTGCCCCCCCAGTGTAGGGTATGATCCTAGCCAGGGTTAATTATTAAGAAAAAATTATTCAGCTCAAATAGGGACTGCAATGGATATTTGGGACTTTGTGAAGGCATATCAAAGATGGCCTCTCTTCATTTCAAAAACATGCATTTGGGATCGGTAGACTTTGCTTTTCCATGCGGAATGAATTATTGATTTTTTTGGATTATTTGGTTTAGCTAAGAGCTTAGCTTTATTATGTGGGTTTTGGAATATGAGATCATCCTTCAATGAAATCCTTTGAATTCCCAGAACATATTTGTTAAGCAATCATTAATTTGGCATTCCTTTTCGTACTAGAATTTGATTTGCCAAAAATCTTGATGACATCACGGGATCATGTATAATTTGGATGGAAGAGATATACGACGTGTCTGTGTTATACATGATATTATTGAAGAGAAAAGATGGTTTAACAAAAGGTCATGTGGCATTACAAACAAGATTGTTGATAAATCATAGCCAAAACACCATGCGAAGACATGATCAAAATAGAAGGCAATTATGAAGCAATCTTCATTTTCCAATGTTGGCGCACTCCCTTTTCAAAAGCTTTTATCGGGGTAGCTTAATTAGTTGCATGACTTGGATTTTCTTCGAATGTTATCCACCCTGCTTTGATCAATTGCATGAGCCTTTTCTTGAAGACACCACAAATATGAATGCTATGTCCTGCAGCACCAGCATGATATTCGCAGGTGAGGTTGGGTTTGTACCAAGCGTGGTAAGGCGGCTGTAAAGGTGTCTGAGGTTCCGGAGCTATTTGCCCAATGCTTACCAACTTTTGATACATCTCATTTAAAGGCAATGGTAGCGGAGGTAGCTGTTCTTGGGTTTTCTGGTAATTTCTTTTTGGGAATTTTTTGGGTGGACCTTTGGCTTGAAGGTTGATGTTGGCAATTTCAGATGAAGGGTTATGGTAATTTTGAAATTGGTTTTTTCTACCCTCGTAGTCATCTTCAAAATGCTCGACTGCTTTTCTCTTGCCTTCAAAGCTGTTTTTCTCCATAGGTACAAGAATTCTCCCACTTTGGATTCCCTGCTCTATTCGCTCCGCCACGGCTACAACATTTGTGAATTGTTGTGCCGAGCTGTCCATTACATGTTCGTAATAGGGTGCTCTTAGCGTATTGGCGAATAATGTCACCATTTCTTTATCTAGAAGCGGTGGATGTACCTGTGCAGCGAGATCTCTCCATCTCTGAGCATATTCCCTTATGCTTTCTCTATTCATCTTTTCTAAGTTGGACAAACTCGTTATGTCAGGAGCAATGTCCATGTTATATTTATATTGCTTGATGAAAGCATTTACCAGATCTTTCCAGCTACGAATCCTGGTATTGTCTAGTCTCATGTACCAATTCAAAGCTGCCCCACTCAAACTATCTTGGAAAAAATGTATAAGCAACTTTTCATCATGCACTACTTCTGCCATTTTGTTACAGTATAATTTTAGGTGAGTGACGGGGCACTGTGTCCCAGTGTACTTGATAAAGTCAGGAACACGAAATTTTTTGGTATCACAACATTCGGGACTAGACACATTTCAGCAGCTTGTATCGGGTTGTATAGGTTCAATCCTTCAATGACCCTTATTCTGGCCTCCAACATCACCATTTTATCTTGGTCGATACCCTCTGATGTTGGTACAATGGTTGGGGTTACTGCAGGTATCGGCGCTGCTGCTTGAACGAAAGCTGGATTTTGTTCCGGACCTTGAACCCTTTCTCCTGTCACCTCTTCGTGGTGATTCGTTGTTTCTGTTTGAGCAACTGCAGGTCTAGTTAAAGGACCCTCGCCAGAGGCATTTCTTAGTGCCTGCTCGAGTAAGCTGGTAAGACTAGCCACGCTAGCTTTCAGAGAATCCAGTTCTTCTTGAAAATGAGCATCACGACATGCACGATCTTCATCCTCCCTATTTCTTTGACGGAGTCGAGTGTTAAGAGCTCTTCGGGGACCTATATTTGACCCTGTTGATAACATGTTATGTACAGTGATGGATGCGTGTGCATGTGGATGTAAATGTATGTACATACATGACATGTGAATTATTGGAGGATTTGTATCCAAAGATAGGTTCTAGGTCATTACACGAGGGGTAAGCTTTCTACCTGGTCTCAAAGGGTCTATGAACTGCCCAGTGACCGCCTCACGTGAAGGCAGTGTGGGGGTTTACAAGAAATGGTTAGGGCACTATGTGACCGCCATTATCAAGTAAACACTCAGTTCATAGTTGGATGTTTCATGAATCTGAACCCCGATTGAAAGTCATGAGGCAGACCGCTAATCCCCACCTAACCTAAAATTGGGTTTATTTGCAAAATTAAAATGCATGATGAAATTAATTCACACCTGATGTTATGCATGGACTTAAATAAAAATGCATGCTAAAACAATAAAAATGCATGGTAAAATATGAACTAAAGAATAACAATCAAACAACAAAGCTCAGTCCAGCAAAGTCCCCAGTGGAGTCGCCATCTGTAGTGACGGCGATTTTTTCGCGCTTCGCGCCCCGCCATCCCCCGGAGTTGGGGAGACAACGGGAAATTTAAAACAAAATAATTATTAAATTATTTTTGATATTTTGGCCGAATGCCAATGGATAATCGCAAACTGGTTACGATATCCAATTTTTATTTAAAATATGTGAAAGATACAACATATATTTTTTTTCATGAAAAATATGCATGGAAAAACCTTGGAATTCGGCCGTATGCACGAAAACAAACACATGTTTTGTTTTGTTTTTTTAAATGTATTTTTTAAAAAAATAAAAAAAATTAAATGAGCCTAGCTAAATGCCATGGTGGGCCAGGCCCCTGGGGCACCCACATATTTTCTTTATTTCATTTTTTAGAAAAAACAAACAACGAAATTCGCAAAACCACGACCGAGAGGGTCACGCCGTGGATAGAGGATGTCGAGGTGGTTCTCCGTCGTGATGGCGTCAAAATGGCGCTGGTGAATGAGCTCTCGCCGAAGGTCACGGTGAGGTTGCCTGGGCTGAGGTGAAGCTGAAGGTGATGAAGGGGCGGTGTTTGGTGGTCTCTGGGAGCTAGCTTGAGGAGCGAGAGGGTTGCCAAACAGCTAGTTTTCTAGAGAGAGAGAGGGCTGTCGGGGAGAGAGAAAGCACTGCAACCGGAGACAGAGATGGCCGCTGCTGCGTCTGCGAGGGGAGGTTGGTCGCCGGAGCTGATGAAGATGGTGGTGGTTGGCTACTGAGGGTAAAGAGTTGCGCCGTCGAGGAGAGAGAATGAGATGCAACCGAGAGGGAGGGGATGGTGCTGTTGAAGATAACGAGGTGCAGCTATGATCGTCTTCTCCTTTTTTTCTGCTAATTCCAGTGTCTGTGTTCTCCCTTTTTTTGCAAAGTTTTCCCAGTTTTTTTTCGTTGTTAACTGCTCTCTCTCCCCAGTGTTCTGCTAATTTTCTCTCAGAATTTTCCTCTGTTTTTCCCTCCCGTCGTGACAGCTAGTCTTTAAATCCTCTCGTTACTATCTATTTCTCCCCCCCTTTTTCTTCCAGTTTTCAGCCTCAATTTATAGGCAAAGAAAGCATGGGGCAGGTATGGAGTTGATATCTAGGGCATGGCTGAGGAATGGTGTTGCAGAGGGAGTGGGTTGAAGGAATGGTTGCAGCATGGCTGCTGGAATGGCCAGCCATGGTGTCAATAGTAGTTTGGTGGTTTTTTTTTTTAATTTTAAAATAAATAAATTATGACAAAAAAGATTTTTTTGATGGGAAAAACCAGGAAGAAAGATATTTTTATCTTTAATTTTGGCTTCCGAATTCACCCAAAAAGTTTCGTCGCCGAAAATTCCGATCGTCTCAATTTTAACCCAAATTAAGCTTTCAAACTTAATTTTTCAGCAATCAAGCCCTTAATTAGGTTAAATCGACCCATTTTAAGTATAATTAAACCCTTGCGCTTAATTAAATCTTTCAATTGGGATCTCAATTAATTCCGAAGAGTTTCGTCACCGAAAATCCTGATTTTCTCAATTGAACCCATATTCGGCTTCCAAACTTAATTTCTCACTAATTAAGACCTTAATAAAATTAGACCCATATAAAGTATAATTAAGCTCTTGCACTAAATTAAATCCTTCAATTGGGCTCTCAATTAATTTTGAAGATTTTCGTCACCGAAAATTCCATTTTCTTAATTGAACCCAGATTCGGCTTCGAAACTTAATTTCTTACTAATTAGGCCCTTAATAAAATTAATTTGACCCATTTAAAGTATAATTAAGCTCTTGCGCTAAATTAAATCCTTCAACTGGGCTCTCAATTAATTTCGAAGCATAATTACACTTTACATCGGCCGACGATTAAATCAAATTGACCCATAAAAATATAATTATGTCTGATGACCTAACTTTTATGCAGATTTATCCAATAATAAATTATCTTCGCCTCGAATCTGCACTTTCCTTCGTATTTGGGGGGGGAAAAAAGAGGTACGACCAGGCTTTCGAAAACGTCCAAAATTTCCACATTAATTTTTCTACTGACACCAACCCTTTTTATTTTATTTTTGTTATTTTTTGGTATATTTTAGGGAATCACCCAAAAATCGGGTGATGACAAGTTATATTAGCTTGTTCAATGTATTGTTCATTCATTGTTGGGCATATATTCAAAACATGGCCTTTCGATGAGCAAATGCTACAAACTTTCACCTACTGTATATTTTTATAAGCCAAAAAACACACAAGAGAAAACAAATTTCTTTAAGTTTATTCTTAAAGTTAGCAATACTTACCATATTTACTTGCTTGTTTGGGAAGTCTCCACGTGTGCCAAATTGTTTCAAGTTGTTCGCTATATTTGATAATGATTGACATGCAACGTTGGGTGTTTTATCCACCAACACCATTTGCAACATCAATGATACTTTTATTAGTAGACATAAGTCCTTAATAGAAGTATTGAATGAATTGTTAATTAGGTATTTGATGATGAAGATATTCAATGCATAATTATTTAAATAGTTTTTAATATTCAGAGAGTTTTCTTATGAGATTATTGAATCTTATATATCCTTTTCTTATATTGGCAACTTTGGAGGCTAGAAAATACTTCTTAAGGTAAATATTTGTCATGCATTCCAAGTTTTAATTGAACCAAAGAGGATGAAGAAGATTCATGCCTTTCTTTCTTTTTAAATATAAAAGAAAAACTTTCAACCAGACTTGTTCTTCATCGACTCCATGTAGTTCTATCCCAACACAAATCATATGGAATATCTTAAGATGAATATAAAGGTCTTCTCTATAAACCTAGACATTAGCTCAAAGTCATCATGGTTGTCTATGTTTATGCACAAAGGTTGATTTTCCATGTTAGGAGCAACAATCTCCTTCAGTGTTTGTTGTCATGCAATGGTTATGACGTTGATGCAAACTTCCTTTCATAATATGCTTAAAGTGCTTTCTATTTTGTTATCTACCTGTATTTTTTTCTATTTAGATTTTAGGTTGTAGGAATAAATAATCAAGAAAATACTAATAAACACAAAATAAATCAATCACTAAAAAAATTAAGTAGTGAAAATAAATGAAAATCAATACACAAAAAATACTTAAAAACCATACAAAATGGTAAATTTTGGCATTGAAAATGTAGAGCTAGTGGTTATATACCACTAAACTTGCTTAGAGCATCATTTTTCCTTTATGAGATTAAAAGTAGAAGCTTAGTTTTACTAAAAAAACTCAATTTGAACAGTAACTTTTTTTAAAACAAAACAAATAATGATCACAACATAATAATTAATTAGAAACATTTTTTTAGCAACGTTGCTATAATTTGTTGTGATATCATGATCACATAAATTAATTATTATATCTTTAATATGCTAAATGATTCAAAATTAGAGGGGAGTTGAGATTATTTAAATTATGTTATGACAAATAAAAAATTAAAAAAATCAAATAAAAACTAAAACTTATAAAGATAAAATATTGGTTTTAAGTAAACATCTACTGACATAAATAAAAAAAAAATTCATTAAAACGATGTATCAATTTATATTTTAAATATCTATCTTTTCTTAATATTAGTCATTAATCAAATCCATAGTATAACTAACAATAACCATTAAACAACTACAACGCCTGCATATATAATTTTATATAATGTCAATTTTAATAACTAGATATGTTGATAAATATAATCAACATAATTGTCAGCAGTTTATGTTTCATTTATTTAAATGTTTTTTTTTAAGATTAACAACATAAATCTTCTATAATTGTTAAACCTAGTCTCTTCACATATTCAATATCATACCTCCAATTTTGATAGCAAACTTAGAAATAGATTGATAAGAATAATATTAGAGTTCTTTTATAACAATCAAACTATACAACCATAAGAAATAAGCAAAGAAAAACATTTATATTCATCATATAAACTAAAAAAAAAAGACAAAATAAATCTTATAGTTCTACAAATTAAAAGGTTTATATAACCTTTAAACCAAGAAAAAATAATTTAGCCTTAAATGAAATTAATAAAATAGATTAAAAAAATTATAGAGGAGAGAAGAATAGAAGATTGAGATAAAAAATTTATATGCCTCTCCCATTTACACATTTCCTTTTCCTATTTTGAAGTCTACAAAATAATGTAAAAATTATCTTAAAATAAAAATATTATTCTTTCTAAAAATTTGAATACCTAATGAAATTCCTAAAAAAATAAAATAGAATCCTAAGAAAAAAAGTGTCTTTAGTTACAACTTATGCTTTAAGGCTGGAAATTTTCAAACTTAAATCATATTACATGCCAAAAACATTTCACTATATACTACAAGTAGAACAACTTTAAACCCGATTAAGAAATAGCTAAATTAGATCAGTATTTTACTATAGCGAAATTATTGTAGCAATAGACACAATTTACTATAGATTGTAATAATAAAATTATTATTTTACCCTTCCTCCTCTCAATTTTAACCTTGGATTCAACGATATTTTTGTTTTTTTATATTTTTATACACAGTAAAATAACCATAATACCCTATAATAAGATAAAAACCAAGAGTTGTCGACTGGTGTGTCACTAAAATTTTATATTTTATGTGCAAAGTAAAATAATCATTTTACCTTCAAATAAGACAAAATAAAAGAGTTGCATATGGTGTTGTTTCAGGCATTTTATATTTTTTTTGAAAATATATAAATACATATATGTCTTCATATAAGACAAAATCCAAGAGTTGACTATATGGTTTTTATGTAATTTACCATTTTTATATTATTATTTTATGTTGAATACTATCGGCTTGTTTGGAAGATGAGCCAATGATATTCGACCTCACATACTTTTCGAGTGGAACATACAATATCTTCCGATGGTAAAAAATGTCTATCCAGCATTTTCATGGATGCGCCACCATGTTCTCTTTCTCATGGTGTGACTCGTGGCATCACACGGTGATTGGTGACGTGACATGCTCGATTGATCTTTTATCCCGATTTTTCTCTCTTGCATGCTAAATTACATAGCATACCCCCTTATTATGGTGTTTTTATTTTAATTTCTAATTTTTTTATTGTTTGTATGACCCTTATTTCTATTATATAAATTTTAATTTATTTCAATTTCATTCTTCAATTGAAATTGATTATATATTTCAGTTTTTTCTTCTTCTATACTTGTTCTTTTAATTTTAGGACTAGTTTAAAATCCCTTAATATTTTTGGTATAGAAGTTTGGATTGTTTACAATTTTGTTCTTCTATTGAAATTGATTTTATATTTTGGTTTTATTTTGGTCCTTAGTTTTTTAATTTTTGGATTGGTTTTAAATTCGTTAATATTTTTAGTATAGAAGTTTGAGTTTTTTTTTCAATTTTTTCATTTAATTATAATTGATCATATATTTTTTTTCATTTCGATCCTTATACTTTAGATTTTTTTTATTTTAATTCTTTTATTTTTTATATATGTTTATAAAATAGTCCCTATTTTATCCATGTTTATATACATATGCTCTTATTGTTTGTTTTTTTATTTTCTATTTTGTTGAGCTTTTATGTTTTTTTTTTTTAATATAGTCCTTTAATTTGTGATCATTTGAAAAATGATCTCTCTTATTTTTTCCCTTTAGTGTTTTTTTTTTATTCTTCAAGTGAAATGATTTTTTTAAAGCTAATAATATTTATTTTTTTGTTTGTTTATTTTTATTATTTTTGACTTTGCTTTGTTAAAAAATAATTTTTGTGGCTATTTTATATATGACATTTTAGATCTAATATCATATAAACAAAAAAAATATATGAAACCACATGTAGATAAAAAAAGTGGAAAAATTAGGCTAAACTATCTACACTAAAAAAATATATGAGTGACTTGCCTTGCGTTTCGCCACAACCATAACCAAATTTTTTAACATGTAAAAAAATAATAATGATTTTAGATTTTTATTATGATGCTATACATCTCAAAGAAATAATCAACCTACAAACCTTTTGATTATATATATATATATATATATATATATATATATATATATATATATATATATATATTTAAAATAATGATAATGATTATTTTAAAGGTATTTTTTTGTTAAAACAATGTGAGGCTAATTATATATTTTAATATTTATTTAACATTAATGTCTTGATATATATATATAAACCTCAAATTTATTTAATTTTAATGTTCTTAGATACTTTTAATATAGTAATACGAAGAATAAATCTTATAAAATAAAAATATATTATATTTTTTTTATAAAAATAATAATTATGAGAGCAATAGTATTATCAATATTAATTAGATTATTAATTATTTACAATAGTTATTATAATGGAAGGTGTAATAAAAAAGACAATTTAACAATCATGATAATAACAATTGGAATAATCCATATAATTCATTAGCCCATATTGTGTTTGTTAAAATTAATTTTTATATCTTTTTTATATACGATATTTGATATCTAATATCACATAAACAGAAAAAATACGAAGCCACACATAGACAAAACAAATTGAAAATTTAAGCCAAATTATTTATAATGAAAGAATATACGAGCAACTTGCCCTCCGCTTCGCTGTAGTGAGAATCAAATTTTTTAATATATAAAAAAATATTAATAGTCTTAGATTTTTTTATGATATATATTTGAGTGAAATAATCAACCTATAAAATTTTTGATTATTTAGTTTTTTTATATTTATTTATTTTATTATGGATAAAACATTTAAAATAATGATAATTATTATTTTAAAGATATTTTTTCTTAAAAATAAATGAGACTAATTATATATATTTTTTATGTTTGTTTAATATTAGCACTTGAAAATATACTAAAAAATGAACTAAGTTTTGTTTTAAAAACTCTCAAATTAATTTAATCTCAATACTCTCAAATAATTTTAATATAATAATATGAAGAATAAATATTAAAAAAAATAATTTTTTTTCTAACGATAATAATGATGTTAGCGATAATTTTGCCAATAGTAATTAATAATGGTTATAATGAAAATTATAATAATTATGATAATTTAACAATAATGAGAATAACAATGAGAATAATAATAAAAAGAATTCATCAGTCGATGTTGTTTTTGTTAAAAATTGATTTTTATGGTTTTTTATGTATGATATTTCAGATTTAATATCATGCAAATAAAAAATATACAAAACCACATGTAAACAAAATGGATGAAAAAATTGGGCAAACTTTTTACAATGAAAAATAATCGCTAAAGCTAGAATCAAATTTTTTAACATTTAAAAAAACATTAATGAACCTAGAATTTGTTTTATGATGCTATAGACCTAAGAAAAATAATCAACCTATAAACCTTTCAATTTTTTTTATATATTCATTTTATTATGGATAAGACGTTTAAAATAATGATAACAATTATTTTAAAGATATATTTTTAAAAATATGTGAGACTAATTATATCATTTAATATTTATTTAATATTAAAGCCTTAGTGTGTGTGTGTGTGTGTGTGTGTGTGTGTGTATAAATAAACTAAGTTTTTTTAAATAATAATATGAAGAATAAATTTAAAAAAGTAAAAAAAATATTTATTTTATTTTTAAATAATTTTTTTTAAACTAAAATATACCAAGTTATACATAGATAAAACAAATGCAAAAGAACACCAAATCACTAATAACAAAAGCTTCACTATACATGTATAATAGAATGTTTCACTCTCATATTACGCTATCAAAACTAAATTTATTCTGTTAATATAAGTTTTATTTAGTATAAAGATAAATTATAATAAAAATTAAAAATTACATATATAAATATAAACAAATAATTAAGAACTATCATAGGATTGAAAAAAATAAAAACAATTGAAACTAAATAAATAAATCAAAATCAAAATAAAAAATAAAAAATTATATATGTAAAAATAAAATAAAAACTCTCGCTGCGATGGATTACAGGCTAATGACTCGTTTTGACTTGGTCCATATGCTTCGGTGGAAAAACAAAGACTTTTGTCCTCTGGTCAACACCGACGAAGCTAACCACTTCTGCCTTAATTTATCGCGTGTTTCATTCTTTCATGTCTTAAGGAAAACAAGAAAGAATCCAAAGCTGCAAATTCGTGAGAAAATCGAAAACCAGTGATGGGTACTGTCAAGCTTGGAGAGAACATGGTGATCAAAGAAGAGGTTATCAAGAAAGCATGCTCAATGGCCATGGATGCTCACAACTCACCAGAGAAGCAATATCTTTCTGAAAATATCAAAACTTCATCATCTGAAGTTGTCTTTAGCTTTCCTGGATCGTGGTCTTTAAATGATTGGTTTACTGGAACTTCCTTTGGAGAAACGAAGGTGGATCTTCAGCTCTTTCCTTCTCTCAAATATATTGGTCTTGATGTAACTGCTACTGTCAACGAAGTCTTTCTCAATAAATTCAAAGCACTTTTGGCTAATCCACTCTTCAAAAATGAGGTATGTGAATCCACTTTCTGGTCATTTCAGTTGCTATAATCAGTTGTCAGTTTTCTCTTTTTAGGGAATATATTACCATGAATAGGTTTCTTTCTTTCCTTTTGCTTTTTTGTGTGTTTGATCATCATTCTTTCCTTGTGGATATGATGCTTATGTGAGCAGAATTTTTAGGTTCTATAACTGCATCTGTATTCTTGATTGAAAACCTTCTGAGAAGCTAATTGAATTCCATGAGAAGTGCAAATTTATAAGATTTACTAGTGTTAAATGGAAACTGATGAAAATTAGAAGAGAGCTAACAAGAAAACATTAATATAATTGCTGAAATATAAAAATTATCCTCGATCTGATGCTCGTTTTCAATTTTCTTAGGTGGGAAAAGCTGCGGCAGACAGGAGGCAAATAGTATTTACAGGCCACTCTTCAGGAGGGGCAATTGCCGTACTGGCAACAATTTGGTTCTTGGAAGTGCACTTTAGAAAAAGCTCCAACTGGATTGCGCCACTTTGTCTGACTTTTGGATCTCCCCTTGCTGGTGATAGCATTATAAACCTTGCACTTAGGCGTGAAAACTGGTCTCGCTACTTTGTGAATTTCGTTATGAGATGCGACATTGTTCCTCAGATTTCACTCAGTCCACTCTCTTCCATTAAGCAACAACTGCAGCAAGTTCTTGATTACTTTAATCAGAAATCGCAACAGCCTCCTAATGAAACTCCAGCTTTCTATGAAACTGTGGTGAAAAATGCATCGTCTGTTGCTAATTTTGCTGCCTGTAAGATCATGGGGAACACGAATCCTTTATTGGAGACTATATCAAGCTTCATTGAACTGAGTCCTTATAGGCCCTTAGGGACCTATGTTTTCTGCACAGGAAATGGGAAACTTGTTGTCTCAGATAACCCAGATGCTGTGCTGCAAGTACTGTACCATGCCTCCCAGTTGAGCACTGAAGAAGCAAGCAAAAAAATGACAGTTGCCCAAACAAGCCTAAGAGATCATCTGAGCTACGGAAATGACTTGCAAGAATACTTAAAAATGTCAATTGTAACATGTTTACATCAGCATCATCCAGAAGCACTTCCGTTATCTTTGAATGTTGCAAATGCTGAGCGTGAGAGAGTCGATGTGGCCTTGAATGACCTAGGCCTGGTAAGCTATTTCACTCCCTTCTTAGCCTGTACACAGTTTCATATATATGTCCACTCCTCACAGCCTAGCAAAATTTAGCTGGTTATAAGTTTCAGTACACAGGAAATAACAATACCGAACTTGGAATGCTTAAACTTTTGCTGAAACTGGACAAAAAATTGCGATTAGTTGATGCCCACAAATTTTATAAATGTAAAGTGTTTGGGATTCCAGAGTGAAAGAGCCAGACTGTGCATTCATGCTGCTGAAGCGTTGGAGAAGCAGAGGTTGAGGAACCAGGCAACGATAGATGAAAAGCAGAAAGATATTGAGAAATGTTTAGAGAAGTTAGAAGCGTACAAAAGGCTGTGTGCACTCAAAGTTGGCTATTATGATGCCTTCAAGAGGTCAGAAGAAAAGGAGGATTTCCATGCTAATGTAGAGAGGTATGAGCTAGCAGGTATATGGGATGAAATAATAGATATGCTGAAAAGGAATGAACTCCCTGGTGAGTTTGAGGGCCGGAAGTTATGGATAGATCTTGGTACCAGGTATCGTCGAATTGTTGAACCCTTGGATATTGCTAATTACTACCGACACCTCATGAATGAAAACACAGGGCCCTATATGGAAAAGGGCAGGCCAAGACGGTATAGATGCACCCAAAGATGGCGTGAGCATGCTGAGCGATTGCCGCATGAAGTTCCAGGATCCTGTTTTTGGGCTGAGGTAGAGGAGCTGTGCATTAAAACAAGCTTCCAGGGAATTAAAGAAAGCATTTCTCACCTAAATACCAAAGTCAATACGTGGATTAAAGATGGGGAACTGGGTGATGATGTTCTGTTGGAGAATTCCACCTTTATGAAATTGCAGAAACAACATTCCTGACAAACATTTCTCAGGATCTTGTATTTTAGAGTTAAGGAAGGAGTTGCATGTGCAGGTAACTGGGTGATAGTGTTATTCCGAGCCTTATACACACCTGAGCAAGAACTTTATCTGCATTAGTTATTTTATTGTCATCTGTTCCACCATGCAAGATACTGTGAAATAATAGGCATTTCTGGTCAATAATAAAAGCAGAAAGAAATTTACCAGTTCTGAGATACTGGTCATCACCTGCAATCACTTATTTTGTTCTAATCCTTCAGTCGTAGCCCTTCTTCCGACAGGAGAGAAGTGCAAAATATCTCAACCAGACGACGAACTGCATTAGTATGCTGAATTACACTCCTCTTGAAATGGAAGATGGCATCTGTGATTGAGTGATCATGGTAGATTAGCTTTGAAACCAAGAAATTCAAATTGACAACAGCGTATAAATCAATTTGTATCAATCAGTTCTTCGTGGACTTACAAAACCTCCAGTTGGAATGCCTTAATTGGATCAAACTCCAACTATTCAACTTGTTGCTTTAGGATTGTGTAATTGATGAAGAATAATAAGAGAGAAAACAGAGGAGAGAGAAGATAGGAGAGGAAGACAAGAGAATTTGAATTTTATTATATTTGTCACTCATTGTATGTTACAACAACCACTATTTATATCCTGTATATTTTCTATTGTATACTCTAACATCCCCCTCAATCTTTTGCTTTGGTAGACTAAGCATGAGATTGCAACAATGAATACGAAATACATGAGAATTTAATCTTTTTTAACAAAAATTAATTTGGAAAAGAGAGAGAAGAGAAGAGAATAGAAAGATGAATTTGTTGAATTTGAATTTGATTGATAGATTTTGAGAAATTGAGAGATTGAGAAGAAAAATGCTCAAATGGTAGAGAAGAGAGAGCACAGAGGGAGGAAATTTTATTTGTCTATTTCTTGAGTTGAATTTCACTTGTCTTTAAGAATTTGAGAAAGAGAGGGGAGAGGGAAGAAACGAGAGGGCAGAGAGAGGATAAAATTTGTTTAAATTTCATGTTCAACTTGTTGATGAATTTTTGAACTTCTTGATGATCTGTTTTTTTAGCTCACACAAAACACACCAGAGCTAATTCACACGTCTGACACCTTCTAGAAAACAGAAAACAAAACAAGATGATGGCTACCTGATATTCTTTGCACATGATGAAAGTACCAGAAAATCATCATTGAATGTAATTGATGCAAAAAACCATGTCAGCTGATCCTGTTGCAGTTGTTCAGTTATCACACAGTACCATCGGGTTCCATGCCTTATTTGTATAAGAGGAACAACTTTAAGAGCAAGCAAATCAGTCATGACATTAAACGACGCCAGCCGCTTCTTGAAGAGCTGCACCAGGACTGCTTTTCTAGCACCTGAGCAATTTCTCTCACCAGCCTTTGGAATGGAAGCTTGTGGATCAGAAGCTCAATGCTCTTCTGGTATTTCCTGATTTCTCGCAAAGCCACAGTTCTTGGCCTGAAACAATGAGGTTTCTTCATGCCTCCGGTGGCTGGAGCAGATTTGTAGGCAGCTTGCTAGCTGCTTGCAGGGGCCTTGGCTTCGGTGGATTTTCTTGCACTTTGCTTGGTACAAGCCATAGCTGATTGGATCGTATACACTAGAATTTGATTTGAGTTTTGATTTTGTTGAGAGAATGATTTTTGCTTTTGCTTGATGAGAAGATGTGGAGGCTATGATTGAGATGAGTTTTGGCAGAGTATCTAGATTATGTGCCAACTACAACAATCTCTTGTGCATAATAACATTCTCTACTCTCTCCGCATTCACAACCATTGCATATCGAGTAGGAAGTTTACAAAAAAAAGTCCAGAGTTCGTCTTCAAAGCCAAGAAGACTCGCATCTTTATCATTCATTTCTTTAAGTTGGCAGAAAACTTCATTGAAAATATCTAGCATTAGCCTCTGGTTTTGAGGCACTAAATCCACTGATCTATTGCTGCAACTCTGTGTGTCGTCCATTCAAAACAGACAGAGAAAAAATGAAAAACGTCGAGGTTCTTTGAAGATGATCATAGAATGATCAGTTGCGGAAGCATAAAGATTGGATTTATCAATTCATTTGCGCAAGCATAAAAGCTCTGATACCATGTTAGAATTGTGTAATTGATGAAGAATAATAAGAGAGAAAACTGAGCAGAGAGAATAAAGGAGAGGGAGAGAAAGAGAATTTGAATTTGATTATATAAAATCTGCAAATTTGACAAGAATAAAAAAGAACTAATGGGCGACCCTTGAGATTGGAGAGTTCGTGGAGATCAACAAACAAGTCATCAAGACAGCGTGCTTGATGCCCATGAAGGCTCAAAAATTCCAGAGAAGCATCATCTCTCTAAAGAGATTAACAAATCATCTTTTATTTTTAGGTTTCCTGTTTCTTGGTCAGTGAATGATTGGTTCACTAATCATTACTTCGGAGAAAAGAAGGTGGACCTCCTGCTATTCCCTTCCCGAAACTTCTACATGCACAGAAGCTTTTTCTCAAAAGATTCAAAGCAGTTTTGACTAATCAACACTTCAAGAATGAGGTACTAGAGTCCACTATATTCTGGCCCTTTGATTTCCGTTTTGTTACTATCAGTTGTGATTTTCCTTTGGTTATTATTTTCTTGGTAATTTCCATGCGTGTATGTTTTTTTTCTCTCCTTGCAATCTCATAACCGTATGGTTATGGTTATTGGCTTTGAAATTCATTTCACTCTCCTTGTGGTTATGGCATGTAAAACGTAAGATGCTAGCTGAGTTCTTCTATGGGAAAAGTAGTTGCTGATACGATTGACAACAGTGTTATTTGGGAAACTGATCAACGTAGGAAAAAGTAGAATTACAGGCAGAAAGTTGGTTAGTTATCATGCTTAATTTATCTGGGTACACAGGAAGTAACATTGTGTTGGAATCCACAAAGTTTTCCGAAACTGGACATTTTAGTTGCAGTAGCAATCATGACTGTCTGGTGCCCACAGCTTGTATTGATTTCTTTTATTTGGTATGCCAGAGCGATAGGGCCAGACTGCATTAATGCGCTAAAGAATTAGAGAAGCAAAAGCTGAGGAACCAGACTGCAATCAAGGAAACGAAAGAGAAATACAGACGCTGGAGAAGCATACAAAAGCAACTGCGAACTAAGCAAAAGCTTCTATTATGATGTCTTCAAGATTTCAAAAGATTAAGAAAATTCATTGTTGTATAAAAAAATTTAAGTTGATAGGTGAGATTTCAAAATATAATTTATATTATTATTCTCTGTTTGATTTTGATAAAATATAATAAAAATAATGAGGTTCGAATTCGTGACCGTTGAGTTAACAAGGTTTTGATACGATAAAACACAACAATATTGATGCTATTAAGTGTGTTGTGGGAATCATCTGTGTGATGAATGGATGGGGAGGAGGTAGCCATGGCTATTTTGAGGATGAAAAGATGGGTTTTGAAGAGGAATTGAATTTGTCACCTCTGATAATACTTTTATACTGTATTAAAAAAATTATCTTTCCTAAACAATTTAGGCTATATTATTTTCTGACAGATTCCATGCTAATCTATGGTATATGAGACGAAATAATTGAAATACGGAAGTGATATAAACTCCCCAATGAGTTACACGGGACCCTGTATGCTAAAGGGACGGTATAGATGCACACAGAGGTGGCGTGAGCAAGCTAAAAAGATGCCAAATTCAGAATCCTGTTTCTGGGCAGAGGTTGAGGAGCTCTGCAATAAAAATGGCAGCCCAGGAATTAGCAAAAACATGACGACGCTCAGAAACAAAGTTGAAAAGTGGATTCGAGATGGGGAACAAGGTGAGGATGCTCTCTTTGAGAATTCGACCTTCAAGAAATTACGGGGCCAAGGAAAGACTTGAACATGCAGGGCCGACTTCCAAGTGTGTAAACTTATGGTCCTGGGAGCCTCGTGCATGCTTTACCTTCGAGTTTTGGTATATTTCTTATGATAAAAGATATCAACTTATACATATTACTTACACAATACAATAGTATACTTATATAGCATGCACAGGGAAGACCTAGTTTGGACAGGTAATTACTGTCAGCTAACGAAGGAAATCCCTGTAATAATCTCTCCAAAAAAAAAAAGTCCTTTTGTTGACAACTCAGTCTAACACTCCCTCCTGAAGTTCCAATGCCTAACTTGTTTGGTGAGTTGTAAAACATTTTGCTTGAGATTGTCTTTGTAAAGACATTTATCTGTTGTTTTCCTGATTCTACACAAAAAAAAAATTGAACTATTTCAGAACTGGATGAATAACAAAATTCTCCTAGTAGACTCTTAATCCAAAGAAGATCACCAAGTCTTTTAGTCATCATGCCTCTAAATTCAGCTTCAGAACTGGATGAATAACAAAATTCTCCTAGTAGACTCTTAATCCAAAGAAGATCACCAAGTCTTTTAGTCATGCCTCTAAATTCAGCTTCTTCACTAGATAACAATGTTGTTTATCTCGTTTTATATTGGCTGAAATATTTTGTACTAATTTAAAAAATAAGATAAAAAGCAAAGTTTTTATCTCGTTTAAAATTTCAGTTCGTTTTGAAAATTTCAGACGGAATATTCCGGTTTCGTTTCACCCATTTTGTTTCGGTCAAATAGTGTTTTTTAAATATTAAATAACTTTACAATATTAATCATATCTCTTAATCCGAACATTAGATTGATATGAAATTTTTATACAAAGTCTTTTGACATATATATATATATTATGTTAAAAGTTCAAAGCAATTAGAGAATATAGTGACCTTGCAAGATTGATGATGAAATTCTTGTAATATTATAAATGTTCATAATTTTGTTCAAAAAAATTATTTTATTGTGTCTCTTTTTAGATTAAATTACACAATTCTAAATAATTTTATTTTTGGATTTGAACTTCTTTTTTAATTAAAATTTTTAAATACACATCCACACCTACATAAATAGTACAATCTCGAAACGAAGCACCGAAACGCTTCAAAATCAAAATATTCTATTCCAATTGAAAAAATAAAACACCAACCAAAACAGAATTGACAACCTTGCTAGATAGTGCAACCACCTTTTATTTTTTTACTTCTCCAAATAACTATATTGCCACCCATGAAAGTGAAATATCTAGTTGTAAATGTTATTTTAGTAGTACTTCTAGCCAAGTCAACTTATGTGTACCCATTAGTGTTTAGATGTTAACATTTCTTGAACATGGGTTCTTTTCCTAGAGAAGACTTCAAGTATTGTAAAATCCATAGCATGTCATTAATGTGATCCTCGTTAGGATTATACATGAATTGACTCATTAAACTCTTAGCATAGGGAATATCCAATCAAGTATAAGATAAATAAATCAGTTTTCTGACAAGTTGGTTCATGGATATGTGGTTCGAGTGTGATCCCAATCCATGATTTTGAACCATTGGCATGTCTGTAGGCTTATAATCAAACATTCGAATTTTAGATAACATATCTTGTATATATTTCTTTTGTGATAGAAATATGCCTTGATTTGATAAGCTACTTTGGTCTCCAGAAAAAATAATTAATCCCTCAAGATTATTCATGTCAAACTCGGTTGCTAGAAACTTCTATAAATTAGATATTGTTTCCTTGTCATTTTCTATAATTATTACATCATTAACATAAATTAATAAAGTCATTACCATTGCTTGTTAATGATTCAAAAATATAGTACGATCACAGTTGATTTGTTTAAACCCATATTTCCTCAAACCAAGCTAAATTGTCCAACCCATACTCTAGGTGATTGTTTTAGTCCATAAAATACCTCATGTAGCATACCATTTCACTTTGTGATGATGTAGTCAAACCTAATAAAATGTTCATATACATTTGTTTTACTAGATTCCAATGGAGAAATGATTTTTTAAATCAAATTAATGTAATAGCCAATCTAAATCTTTAATAACAGATATCAAATAATATTAAATTTTTCTACTGGTGAAAACATCTCTTGATATTCTATGCCATATATATAGGTATATCATTTTGTTACAAGTCTCTCATTGTATCTCTTTATTGACCTATCTCGCTTGTATTTATTTGAGAACATTGACTTACATATTATTATCTTTTTTCCCTTGGGTACAACATAAGTTTCCATGTATCATACTTCAATAAAGTTGCCATATCTTTGATTATTGTTTGAATCCATGTGAGGTCATTCAAGGCATATTATACTATACTTGGAACATGCTTAAAAGATAACTTTTGCATAAAAGCTTTGAGGTGCTTTGATAATTTCTAGGTGTAAATATAGTTGGTTATTAGGCATTTTACTCTATATTTTATAGTCTAGTGAGTAATAATTTGGTGGTTAACCATGATTGTATGTGAAAGGTAATTTATAGATTATAGAGCCATCCATAACATTATGAGTTTATAGCTTATACCTTAAGAATATTCTCAAGAGATTATTTGTTTGGTACTAAATTATGAGGAGAGGGTTGATCATGCTACGTAGGCTAATCTTGTCCTTATTCTTGCATAATGTTCTAGCTTTTCTCATTGGTACTATACCACAATTGAGTTCTAATAAGATCAATATCATCAATTTGATTCATCACTAAGTTATATTAAGGTTTTACCAATTCTCCCAACCAGTCACATTCTTATCTTCATATAACATCTCCCTCTGATAAAAAGAGTATTGTGTTAGAGAAAAAGTTTCAAATTTAAGAAAAATAACATCTAATATAGCATAAAAGCATTTTGTAGAAGGATTATAACTCTCATAACATTTTTTTATATGTTACATACCTGAAAAACACAATGAACAACATATAAATCAAGCTTTTTTCTCTAGTTTTTATATAAATGAACATAACATTCACAACTAAATATGAGTGGTGGAAGTATCAAGATAAAAAAAAGCATGGATACATGATAGTCAAAGCCTTATAATAGAGTTTCAAAGTCCAAGACACAAGATGACATTCAATTAAGCAACTAAATGATAATGCCAATACTATCACATTGAGGTGCATGTGTTGCTATTAAAAAGGTTTGGGTTGTTTCTAGGATATGCCTATTTTTCCTTTCTTCACTACCATTTTACTATAGTGTTTGAGATCATATGGTTTAATAATAAAGACCATATGTTTGGAAATATTCTTAAATCTTATTATTATTGTTATTATTATTATTATTATCCAATCAAAGAATTTTAAGAGTAGTTAAAAAATGTTGTCTTTATCATATTGTGTAAAGATCAAACATCTTATTTTTATTTTTCATCACATACAACTAAGTCATATATGTGCAGTCATCTACAAAGATCACAAACCATTTAAACCTTGAGGAAATTGAGATGGGAGTCAGACCCTAATTATCTAAGTGAATTAATATGAATGGGGTCTCATATTTCTTAAAACTAATTTGATAAGATGCACCATGACTCTTGGCTAGAATATATGTTTCATAATTGAAGTAAGATTCATATATGTTGGACAATAGACTTGGAGACAAACATTTTAAGCAAGAAAATGAGGGATGCCCAAGTTGATGATCCCATAATTAGATTTGTCTTTCTTTGTTACTAGTTTGTTGCATAATATTTTCTAGGTTGAGGTCAAAATATCCATGTATTACATACTCTTTGTTTAGTACCACGACCAATAATATCCTTGGTATGAATATTCTAAAACATACAAAAAACAGATATAACAGTGCATAAAAATGAAGATCCATGGTTTAGCCTATAGATAATAATTTAATTTAAAGTGATGGAACTAGTAAAGTGTTTCAGTGTGAAAAAATAGTGAAAGTTCCACTCTTCTAGCCCTTATAGTTATATGTGTCAACCTATTAGCATAGATAATGCATGGTTGTTTTGGTTATGTGATTTTAACAAAATCTAGTGGATCAAATGTCATGTGATCGGTTTCTCTTGAATCAACAATACAGTCATGATTACTTGAACCATCAGGAACCACAAAGTTGATAGCATTAGTCTAGGAGTCTCTTTGTGGGATAAGATATAATAAAGATTTAATATTCACAAGTGAAACTTAACTTTAAGTTTTGCCTACACCAACATCACACTTCCCCTCCCCTTATGTTTATGACATCACTTTGGATATCATATAGCTTAAAACAAGTGTCTCTTGTATGTTTTATATCCTCATAATATGTACAACTTTTTTTTTCTGCTTATGATTTTGATTTTGTTAATGTATTAAGTTTTTCATTACACAAAATCTAGAAGGAGTATGGTTGCTAGGATTTCTATTCACCTTTTGAGAGCATAATACCATTAGGTGAGGTATCTTTATTTGTCAATATCATTGTTTGCCTTAGATTTTCCCTGCCAACATATGTATAAGCTTTCTCCACTATAAGAAATGGATGGATATGAAACACGTCTTTTCAAACCTTGTCAAAATGATCATCTAATCCATCTAAAAATATGTAAAATCTGTCATCTTGTAAAATAGGGTTATATCTTTATGTATCATCCTTATATTTTACTGGATTTGGTGACGCGAATTAACTTCTCTCCATAGATCTTAAAGATTGTTATAATATATCTCCATAGATCATTCACTTTGTTTAAGTATCATTACTTTCCTCTTGAGATCATAAACTTATGAGGTTTTAATTTCATCAAAACATGTTATAGAGATATCATCCCATACAACTTTCTCCATCAAAACTCTAATGTAGTTACCAATAAGTTTTTGATCCATTAAATCAATCAGCCATCCCTTTTCTAATGTATTTTATGTTCTTTGTTTATAGTGATAGTGAGAAACATGTTGAAAACTAAAAAAATGCCAAAGGAATTTTGGCTTGAAGATGTATATTATGTTTTATACTTGTCAAATATATGTCATAAGAAAGTCTTTAATGGATGACTCCATAAGAGATATGGAATGGGTGAAAACCAAAGGTATTTGGAAGCATTGACTATGTAAATGATCACGTAAGGACCTAAATAGGTGACAAGAGCAAAAAGATGATCTTTTTTAATAATGATTAAAATTCCAAATAAAACAAGCTTTACAACCCTAACAAAGAAAATATAATGATTAGTAAAGATGTCAAGTTTGATGAAGAAAGCAAATAAGATTACAAGATAGATTATGGTGAAAAATATAACTTCTTACTAGCTCTTGATGAATAATATAAGAGATATAAAGAACATCAAGAACTAGTTATATCTCTATAATCACCAATGAACTCGACTTCACCTATATCTTCTTATTTTTTTCTAATGAAAGTTCAAGTAGTGATAACCCGCCAAGTCCACTAAAAAGAAAAAGAATCTTAATGACTTATATGAGATTACAAATCCAATTAATGATGATTTAACACTATATTATCGTCTTATTACATGTGCTATAATGTTTAAAGAATAAATTAAGGATGAAAAGTGGAGAATTTCTATGGATGAGGAGACTACATTAATTGAGAATAATAACACATGAAAATTGATTTCTATACCAAAAAGAAAAAAGCCAATAAATGTCAAGTGAATCTATAAAGAAAAAAAACACCAAAGAAGAAGTAAAGAGATACGATATGAGATTAATGGTAGAAGGCTAGAGTAAAAAACAAGAAATTAATTATGATGAAATGTTGCTCAAGTTGTTAGATTAGAAACTATTTGATTGATAATTGCCACGACCCAACAGAGATGGAAAATATACCAAATGGATTGCAAATTAACTTTTTTAAATGACTTTCTTGAAGAGAAGATCTATATTAAACAACCTATAGGTTATAAAGGGAAAAGATATGAAAATAAGGTTTTAAAGTTGAACAAAGCCTTATATAGATTAAAGCAAGCCCTAAGGGCTTGTAAAGTCATATTAATGGTTATTTCTTAAATAATGACTTTCTATAATGACATTATAAATATGTTATCTATGTGAAGATAAAAAGAAGTTACGATATTCTTATTGTATACTTGTAAATGAATGACTTAACCTTTACAGGAAATAAACCAAATATGTTTGGAGACTTTAAACAATCAATGATTAAGGACTTCTAGATAATTAATATTGATCTTATGACATGGTACCATGTGAATGAGATCAAACAAGGAGAAAATGTTATCTTTATGAACCAAGAGAAGCTTGCAAGAGATATTCTTAAGAAATTCAAGATTAAAGACAATGCAAAAGTGAATACTCCATTTGAGTATAAAGTAAAGATGTCAAAGAAGTAATAATTAATCAATTTATCTTTTTCTTAATCCAAAGTAACCATGTAAACATAATTAGTCACCTAATTACCAGGACTTGACAAATCAATATAAGCAATTCTGACACTAATAAAACCCCATTAACACCATTATCTATCCTAATTTTTGGAATAGCCAATTAATGTAATCTTAACCTTCAAATTATACTACTCCTCTTTCATTGTTTTCTTATTAATATCATATAAATAGACTATAAAATTCAAGCTACTAACATACCCAAAAAACTTAAAATGACATAAAACAAAAAAGGCATAGGTGCTAGGCACCTACATGCTGTAATAGCTTTATTAGTAGTCCCTAGTTGTTGTCTAAGTCTTATGGCTCCCCCTACATCAACAGGTATATCACATCATTACTCATTTTATTACCTTTAATTTTTAAGTTTACATCTCATGTTCTCATTAAATCATTTTCCTTATATTCTTTAACAATAATGCAAACCTACATCATAATCCGTGTAATTTCTCATTGGAGCATTATTTTGTGTTTCATCCATAACCAATATTATATAGTCCAGTTGAAAGCATGCTTTGCCCCTCAAAAAGCTAAGATACATGGATATAAGTACATTAAAAAGAGAAAAAAATCAGTTATTCTCCTAAAGCCTTCAAAACTACTCATTGTCAAGAAGATGACTAATTATCTAGTAGGGTCTATCCTAACCTCCTATTGATCATTACTCCATAGTTGGAGTTATAAAACTCTAAATTAAGCAAGGTCAACTTTCTTGGATAACTGTATATGACTAAAAATTCTATGAGATACCTAGTCCAACTTCCCTCATTTTTCATGCTCAAATTTCCTTTGGAAGACTAGGAGATGAAATTGTCTGGTTTCATCAATAATTTCATAAACATTCACAAATCATCAATTTAACTTATCCTCGTCAAAAACCAATTCCTTGTCATGTTATATACATTATAATTTTTCCAAAAACACTTTCTACCTAATTTCATTAACTTATCAATTAACAATCTTCTCAACCCTCTTTAATACCTTCATTGTTATTCCTTCATGCATTTTTGTTATTTTAATTCATATAAACACACATCATCAAGCCAAATATTCAAATAAAACATTTTTCTCTTATTAAATCAATGTTTGATCGTACATTTATCAAGGAGCTAAGAATTTCCTTTCAAAATTACTTGTTATTTCAACTCCTTTCAACCATATTTCATATCATAACCATCATTGTAATTCAATTTCTCATTTCCCCCAAAATCTCATGAAGGTCAATCTTAATTTAATAAAAGTCAATGGAAACTTAAAAATTATTGCAGCTTGTTAAATGAATGTTCAAACACCTTACAAAGAGTAATCTAGGCTTCCAGTGCTAACAAATAAAAAAAATTCTCACCTTCTCTTTCTTGTTTATGGTTGCCTCCATCTTCCCCTATTTTATCTCAAAATTCTTCTTTCAAAAAACACTCTAATTCTAAGTGATTTTGTTACCTAAATCCTTTACTATCATAATCCTCTTCTTTTTTTCCTTGTATTAAGGATTTTCAAGCAAAAATAGATTTTTTTTCACTCTTTTCCCTTTCTATTCTTCATGGTCAGCCACAATAAGTCTTATAAGCAATAATTTATCGAATTCCTACTTTCATAACCCAATTCTAGGTTATTCCCCTATATCTTCCTAAAATAAAACAAAAAATAAATAAATAAAAAGGGTTGGTGTGAGTAGAAAAATTAGGATGAAAAGTTTAGATATTTTCGAGTGATCGATCATATCTCTTTTGTTCTAAAAAATAAATAAAAATACATATTCAAAGCTAAAAGAATTTATTATTGGATAAATCAATATAAAAATAAAGTTTAAAGACATAATTATATTTTTATGGGCCAATTTGATTTCATCGTCGTTCAATTTAAAGTGTAATTATGTTTAGTAATTAATTTAGGGTTCAGTTGAAGGATTTAATCAAGCATTAGAAATGAATTATACTTTAAATGAATCAAATTAATTTTATTAAGGGTTTAATTAGTGAGAAGTTAAGTTTAAAAGTCTAATTTGTGTTAAATTGAGAATATCAAAAAAAATTTGGATGAAATTTTTTTGGATGAAATTGGAAACCAAAATTGAAGAAAAAAACATCATTCTTCCCAGTTTTCCCATCAAGAAAATCTTTTTTGTCCAATCCATTTTTTGTTTGTCTATTTTATGTTTTTGCAAAGAAAAAAAAACACTTGTCTGTTGACGCATTACCGGAGCCATGCTTGTGTTATGCCAGTAAGCATGCTCGACAACTCGCCCACTCCTGTACTATAACCATACATGAACATCACTATCATACCTGCAAATTGCACACTTTGAGTCTATAAATTTATAGAACACGGGGGGAGGTGCATGAAATAATAATGAAAAAATTAGAAGAGACAACAAAGTAAACATACATAAACAGGGGCATACAGAAACACTGAAAAACAAACACAGAATCGGCTACCTGTAACAGCTCCCATTATCATCTTCTTCTGCACCAGCAAGATTGTCACCCCATCACCGGCAGGACCTTCACCCAAAATCGGCAACCTTCTCTCTCTCTCTCTCTCTCTCTCTCTCTCATATTAATCGTAGGTAGCTCCCTCTCTCTTCACTACAACATCGACAACTTGCTCTCTCGTCTCTCTTGCAATTCCAGCAACACCTCTCAACCAATGAGCACCTGTTATTCTCTCAGTATCGGCAGTTTCTCCCCATGCCCAACAGCACTCCCTACAGGATCAACCTCTTTTCTCTAGTGCCAACAATGTGTAGTGGCAACAAGCTCCAGCACAGACCAGTAATTTTTGGCGCTTATCCCGACCACCACAAGCAACTCTTTCTGATGACATCACCATCGAAAAAACCACCTAACCTCCTATACGCGGCGGCAGTGGTAGGTGAGCCTCTCGTCACCTTCGGCTGACCACCCTATTGCTGTTCACGTAACACATTAATTCACTCTGTATTGTTCATGTAATATGTGAACAGTGCAACTTCTTCTTTATTGTATTTTTTTTTCTTGATTGGGTCTTGGGTCAAATTGTTCTCGACCTAGCCAATTGGGCTGGGTCGGGTCCAACCCAAATCCAGCAATTGGGCTAGACCCAGTCAAATTTTTTATATTAAAAAATAATTTAAAAAATTATATTTAAAAAAAAGACAAATAAAATATATATTGTTTTCGTGAATATGGCCAAATTCCAAGGTTTTTCCAAGCATATTTTTTATTAAACAAATATATGTTGCACTTTTCACATGTTTTGAATGAAAATTGGATATCATAACTAGTTATGATTATCCATTTGAATTTGGCCAAAATATATATAAAAAATAATTATTTTATTTTAGCTATCGGTGTGTAAAATTACACTATAAAGTTTTTTTTTATAAAGTGTAAAAATTTCCAAACTTTAGAACAGCTGGGTTTTAAACTTACCAATGAAATAAAGACTCCCTCATGAAGGAAGATCTACTTCGAATCTTAAAAAAGACCAATGAATAAAAAATAATCAAACAACAATGCAATTTACCTTAGGTAAGGTGCATTAAGGGTGAAGCGTCTTCCCCTTACACAACAAGTCCTCTTACCCAAACTTTTTCAAACCAATAGAATTATAGATGACGACTTCTAAGAATGATAGTTATAACTTTGCAACTATAAAACTCTCTCCTTTCATCGTGCGTCGTCTCTCCCTTCAGGGATGCGAGGCACGAAACACATAAAAAAATCATCGCGACACTTACTATGTCCTTTTAAATAGTAACTTTTGTAGTTATAAAGTATTATTTTTCTATTCTTTATTACCAATTTTCAATGGGCGGTATCAAAATTCATTAATTTATACTTTAGTACATTTCTTTCCTCATAAATCACTTTCCTTAAAATTTAATTCATATTTTGAACCTTTATTTTAAAAAATTTATTTACTAACCATTTTTTTTTTCAAAGGTTCATATCAAATATTGATCTGAAATCATTCCTTATAAATGTTTTAGTTAAAAAATGTAAATCCAATACAATATATATATATATATATATATATATATATATATATATATATATATATTTCCATGTACACTTTAGAAAATTTATATAACTCGAGTTGTATGGATATATATATACATGCCCCATTTATCAAAATTCATACACCATTCATTTTATTTTATTATGCAATTTAAAACATTTCTCCAATTTTACACTGAATTTCGAGGTTTATATTGAGAGTGTTCCCTTCAATGTTTTCAGAACCATGCACTTTTTACCCAAATGCCACAAAAATATGTAATTCCAGCTATGAAACTGCATATAATGTAACACTAAAGTAATCACATGCATTGGAACCAAGGAAGTATCAAGACTTGCATTGCAATCAAACCAATTCGCTAATTTAGTCCCTTCCATGAACACTTGGATTTTAAGCCTGTATCCTAGAAAGTAATTATCAAAGATGGAATCTAAAATAATAACATGCAAAAGCAGATAGTAATCCAATCGAGAATTAAGGAAAAGGAAAACATGGAATATTGTATTTCATGTATTGTTTTTCTATGTCCCATATATATTCACAAACTGAATAATGGTTTTCTACCTCAGCACATGCACCACACAGATACGAACCAAGACTCAAAATAAGAAAAAGCTCAATTCTCGAGTGCCAAAAGACAATGATCTATACCCCCACATCTAAAAAGTCTAAGAAATGACAGCCTAATTCTAGAATAGAACAACACAAGACATACGGTGAAAGATATAGACCCAACATTCGTAAGTTCATCCAAACAGGGTTCTCCTATGACCTCATGCTACAAGAACGATCCAACTTTAAAGTCAGGCTACTTCCGGGCACAATGGCCTCCACAGGATCATTCTTATACTGTTCCCTGCAGTTCGGACAGCGGCCATCAAGCTCAAGCATTTTATTGTAGCAGAAAAGGCAGACCTGAAACCCACAGGAACATGGCAGGAAACTTGCATCAGTGACGTCCAAATCTTCTGTACATATAGGACATGCAGATGGCACATTTACACCACTAGCACAAACCCATGCATGCATTCCACGTCCATAATGCCTATCAGTATTCAGAAAGCTCCGCTGCTTGGACAAATTAGGAAGGCTCTGCGGACGAAGTGCATCATCCAGCCTCCAAGCCCGACTATTCCCAGGAGCCACTATTGATGGGACCCTTCTCTCCTGCGTCAAATTCTCATGACTTGAACCCAAATTGCACGAATTACAATCCAGTTGAACAGGTTCATGCTCTCGTGAAGACTGCAATTCCAAACATGGAATGTTATCATCATTATGGTTTTCTTGTTTATTATCATAGTCGTTAGCAGCTAAAGCATCCGCCACAGCCTCCCAATCATCCAAGCAACTATCATCCCCTTCTCCATCCTCGTCCGTTATGCTATCAGAGCAACAACCACCGCTACTTCCACTAGTACTGCTGCCACTGCTGGAAGCAGTAAAATTGATGCTTGAATCATTGCGGCCTAGGACACTGCTTCCAGTAAGACTATTGGAAGGGGAATCCAAATCAAAATCACAATGGATCGAGCCATTTTCATACTCCCCTGCTCCTACTCCTTGCCGCCTCATCTGCAAATTTTCTAACGGACTCTTCCTTCCCTCTTCATGAATTTGTAGTGGCGACCCTCGAGGGCCCATCAATTCCTCCTTGCATCCCTTATTCTTCACTGTACCTAACAAAGTAAAAATAAAACCCCCCATCTTAATTAAAAACTCCCACACCACATTATTCTAAACTCTAATTAACTAAATTATTATTATTATTATTATTATTATTATATAGAAATTGAAAAAAAAAAAAAAAACACTTTACCATGAGAGAGCCATTGCTCACGACGAGCATCAAGCTTGCACTGTTTCAATTTGGCTGACCTATTGGCCTAAGTAATCGAAAAAATCAAAGCAAAAATAGATAATAAGCTAAAAAAAGAGAATAAATTACGAGATTGATTTTTATATATACATAAAAAAATAATCAAATTCTAGTAAGAAAGAAAAAGAATCGTATTAATACCCTCTTCTTCTTGCCGAAATCTTTCTGGACAGAAGGAGTTGAAGCGCAGATTGAATCGGGAACCATGCTTACTTCTGCAAATATCTTCGGATTTGGAAAAACCCTAATTTGTTTCAATAGGTAGAGATGGAGATTTTTATCTGCAGAGGGAGGGGAAGATATTTGGGTTTTCTCCTTTTTTTCGGTGTAGAGAGAATGGATAACAGAAACTCCTCCGCTTCGCTCTGCCCTTAATTTTTCAGGTGGCCTTCTGTTGTATTTATATTGCGAGCAAGTTACCTAAATACCCTTAATGTTTCATTAATTTGCTGATGTACCGCGTTAGGTGACGTGTGTTTTGCAGGTAATAATTGGGGTGGAAATGCGTGCGCCTACAGTCGCATTCCTAGTAAAAATATATATATGTTGTCAGCCCGAATGCAGTTATGAGCGAGGAAAACGATGACGTTTTTTCCCTTTTTTTGGTAAACAGGGAGGTTTGTACTATCTGCAATTTTTCTTTAATTATTATTAAACTAGGAAAATAGCATTGATTGTGGTGGTTGTTATTGTAGCGAGGATGTATTTGTCAGTATTTATGAAAATATTTTAAAAATAAAAATTATTTTTATTTTTTAGGTTTTATTGTTTTTAAATTATTTATATATATTGATATTAAAAATATTTTTTAAAAAATAAAAAATATTATTATAATATATTTTTGAACAAAAAATACTTTAAAAAAAAACCTATGTGAATTAATCTAGTATAAAAGATTATTAATCTTAAATTGATGTTTATGAATGAGTTTTTGGGTGGAGAAAAAGTAATTTTCAATAAAGCTAAACTAAGAAATAATGATTTAAAAAAAAATTAATTCTTTTTTAATTTTTTTTAATTTATAATAAACTTGATTGTAGATATAATGTTTTATAATATTTTTATATCTTTTAATTAACTTTCTATATTTTTTTACCCGTAGATGTGGAAAGAAGAAGCCATGATACGTGGCAAGAAAATATATTAAAATTTAATAAATGGTAAATCGCAAAACGTTTCTACTTATCCACTAGAAGAAGAAGAAGAAACTATTCTTAAATAGTGATTTACTAGTTTGATGGCCCGCATTTCGTTGCGGGCGGAGCAAAAAAATTTTATAATTATTCAGATTAAAATATAATATTTCTATATGTAAGTTTGATATAATGAAATAAATCAAAATATCTGATTATAATAATAGTAACATCGAAGTATTAACTTCTAAAATTATCATCACTATTATTGTCAAAACAATAACAATTATTAAACTACCTCGAGAGGAATAAAAACAAAAACTCAAATTATTATTATTATTTTTAATATTAATATTATTATTGCATTAATAAAAAAACAAAATTAAATCAAAGATTAAAAGAAGTCTAAAAACATTAACAAAAGAGAAAATAAAAAATATAATAAAACAAAAATAAAAATTATTACTTGAAAAAAAATCATTTCAGTTGAAAATTAAAAAAATTGACCGCACTACGTTGCGGGTTGAACAAACAATTTTTATGATTGTTGGGATTAAAGAAATTAATAGGATTTGTTGGTCTAAAATTAAAATTTAATATATATACAAAATATAATATAATAAAATAAATTACTACGCCCTATTATAAAAATAGCAAAATCAAAATCTTAACATATAAAATTATCATTGCTATTACTGCCAAAACAATTAGAATTATCAAATTATTCTAAGAGAAAAAACACTCAAAAATATTAACAAAAGAGTAAGCAAGAAAAATAATTAAATTTATTATTATTATTATTATTATTATTATTATTATTACTGTGTTGATAATGAATAAAAAAACCAAAAATAAATGAAAGACAAAAAAAATCCTAATAACTATAACAAAATATCAGATAAAAAAATAAAATCAAAATTATCAGGCAAAAAAAAATAATCTAACTTGAAAATAAAAAAAAAACCAATAAAAACCTAAAAGAAAGAGCAAATAAAAAATATAATAGATGACAAAACAAAAATAAAAATTATTTGATGAAAAAAATCATTTAACAATATATGTTCTACATTGTAGGCTAAGCAAATAATTTTTATAGGATTTGCTGAATCAAAATTAAAATATAATATTTATATATGTGAAATTTAATATAATAAAATAGCTCAACACACCCTATTATAACAATAGCAAAATCAAAGTTTTAAAATCTAAAATTATCATTGCTCTTATTATTAAAACAATTAAAATTATCAAATTATCTTGAAAAAAACACTCAAAAACATTAACAAAAGAGTAAGTAAGAGAAACAACTAAATTATTATTATTATTATTATTATTAATATTATTATGTTAATAATAAAAGAAACAAAAATAAATGAAAGACTAAAAAAATTCTAGAAACTTTAACAAAAGATCAAACAAAAAAATAAAAGAAAAATAAAAATTATCATTGGTATTACTATCAAAACAATAAAAATTATCAAATTATCCTGAGAAAAAAACCCTAAAAAACATTAACAAAAGAGTAAGTAAGAAAAATAATTATATTATTATTGTTGTTGTTGTTGTTAGTGTATTAATAATGAAAGAAAAAAAATAAAAGAATAAAAAAATGCTAAAAACTTGAACAAAAGTTCAAACAAAAAATAAAATAAAAATAAAAATTATCATTATTATTACAGTTAAAACAATAAAAATTATCAAATTATCCTGAGAGAAAAAACCTATAAAACATTAACAAAAGAGTAAGTAAGAATAATAATAATAATAATAATGATAATAACAATAATAGTAATAATAATAATAATAATAAATCATAATATGAATTAATAATAATTAAATAAAAGGATTAACATAAAAAATTAAAAGTATAAGGGCTGAGATGAAAATTAAATATAAGGGGATTAAAATAAACAATTAAAAGTATAAGGGCCAAAATGAAAATAAAATATATTATCAATTTCAATCAAAGGATAAAATTGAACAAATTGAAACTTCAGTACCGAATAAATTAACCTTTCTAAACTTAATCCAGAAATTAAAAGAAGGAGGACCGAAGTGAAACATTAACATTCAATCAATTTCAATCGAAGGACCCAATCGAATTAAATCAAAACTTATATAAATAAAATAAGGACTATAAATAAAATAAAAAGTCCAGGGACCGAAATGAAACTATGTAAAACCCGAGGGACTCTCCCGCACTTTTACTTGCAGAAGAGAGGAAAACGGCGGCATCGGGATTTAACCGGCCACCGCTGCGTCCACGGCACCGGGGGACCAAACGCGCCGCACCGGGAGGACGACCACACGACTGCACATCGAGAGAAAGGCCGGTGGCTTGTCTCCGGCCACCGTCTCACGCCACAGGCACCACACAAAGAAGGCGCGGGGCTGCATACCGTCGGACGCGTGTTCCACACACGCCGACAGTTAAAAAGAAAAAAAATAAAAAAAATAATGGTCAATTACTGGTACACCCCTGTGCTTAAATCATCAATTTTGTCTTATTAGGGGCTAAACCCGTAATTAGTCATTTTCAAAAAAATATAAAATATTAAAAAGGTAGGCGGAACGGACCGCACCAGTCCGGTCCGAAATTGTTCAATTACCGCGGAGCCCTTCCACCCGTAACTGTTTTTTTGTTTTTTTCGAGGGCTAAAAAGGTGATTTCACTGTGCAAATAATGATAAAAAAATTAGAAAATCGGAAAACCAACCTAACCGAACGAACCGAAAACCGAACCGAACAAAAAATACACTATTGAAATCCAGCGGAGCAAATAATTTTTATAACTATTCAGATTAAAATATAATATTTTTACATGTAAAGTTTGATATAATGAAACAGATAAAAATACCCTGTCATAATAACTGTAACATGAAAGTGTTAACTTCTAAAATTATCATCACTATTACTACCTCGAGAGAAAAAAAAACAAGTAAGAAAAAAATTATTATTATTATTAATATTAATATTAATATTATTATTGCGTTTATAAAAAAACAAAATTAAATTAAAGACTAAAAGAAGTCTAAAAGCATTGACAAAAGAGCAAATAAAAAAATAAAAGATAAAACAAAAATAAAAATTATTACCTGAAAAAAATCATTTCACTTGAAAATAATAAAAATTATCAAACTATATCGAGAAAAAAAACATCATCATTATTATTATTATAAAATAATAAATAAATAAGTGAAAGATTAAAAAAATCATAAAAACTTCAACAAAAGATCACACAAAAAAATAAAATAAAAAATAAATATTATTGTTATTATCGTCAAAACAATAAAAATTATCAAATTATCATTGAAAAAAACCTAAAAAACATCAACAAAGGAGGAAGCTCGAAAAATAATTAAATTATTATTATTATTATTTTGTGTTAATAATGAAAGGAAAAAAAATGAAAGACTAAAAAAATCCTAAAAACTTCGAGAAAACATCAAACAAAAAAAATAAAATGAAAATAAAAATTATCATTGTTATAACTGTTAAAGAAAAAAAATTTATCAAATTATCCCGAGATGAAAAAAATATAAAAAACATTAACAAAAGAGTGAGCAAGAAAAAAAAACATTAAATTATTATTATTATTATTATTATTATTATTATGTTAATAATGAAAAAAATAAAATACTAAAAATACCATAAAAATCACTGTTCAAAAAATCATAAAAATCACTGTTCAAAAAACCATAAAAATCATTGTTCAAAAAAACATAAAAAAATAAATCAGTGTTCAAAAAACCTAAAAATAATTGTTCAAAAAATTAAATAAATAAATAAAACGAAAAATTAAAAAAAAAACACTATTCAAGTCTACAGTGTTTACACTCACAATGTACAGTGAATTCCTAAAAGAAGTCTAAAAACATTAACAAAAGAGCAAATAAAAAAATAAAAGATAAAAAAAATAAAAATTATTACATGAAAAAAATCATTTCACTTGAAAATAATAAAAATTATCAAACTATACCGAGAAAAAAAACATTATTATTATTATTATAAAATAATAAATAAATAAGTGAAAGATTAAAAAAATCGTAAAAACTTCAACAAAAGATCACACAAAAAAATAAAATAAAAATAGAAATTATTATTGTTATTACCGTTAAAACAATAAAATTATCAAATTATCATTGAAAAAAACCTAAAAAACATCAACAAAGGAGTAAGCTAGAAAATCAATTAAATTATTACTATTATTTTTTTGTGTTAATAATGAAAGGAAAAAAAGTGAAAGACTAAAAAAATCCTAAAAACTTCAACAAAACATCAAACAAAAAAATAAAATGAAAATAAAAATTATCATTGTTATAACTGTTAAAAGAAAAAAAATTTATCAAATTTATCCCGAGATGAAAAAAATATAAAAAACATTAACAAAAGAGTGAGCAAAAAAAACATTAAATTATTATTATTATTATTATTATTATTATTATGTTAATAATGAAAAAAAATATAAAATACTAAAAAACACCATAAAAATAATTGTTCAAAAAACCATAAAAATCATCGTTCAAAAAACCATAAAAAAACAAAAAAAATAAAAAAATAAAAAAAATTATTGTTCAAAAAACGTAAAAATCACTGTTCAAAACAATAATTTAAAAAAAAAACAAAAAACAAAGGAACACCATTGAAATCCACAGTGTTTTTACACACAGTCTACAGTGAATTCCCGTCCTCTTTTAGTTTATGTTATAATAATGAGGAGATACAGGAAAAAGCTTTCATTTTTTTTTTAATTTATACTATATTGGAAATTTATATTAAAAATATCATGAAAAATAAATATTTTTAATTTACAAAAATAAATTTAATTTAAATGAAACATATAAAAAAACTACAAATAAATCATATTAAAATATAAAATTAAAAAAAAAAATTAAATATAATTAAAAAATAATTTTTATTTAAAATATATTAAATAAGCCCTAAAGATGACAAAGGAAAGAACAAACTTTTAAAACTATTTTGAAAAAGACATAAATAAAGGTATATTAATTGGAAGAAAAAAAAGGATAGGAGTGTGGGCCATAAAGCCCAACCTCACGTGTTTGAACCTACTCTTTTTTTTAAAACGGTAGATGACATGTCATCCATTGTGATAGACGATGTATCGTTTGCCGGCTCAAATTTCATCCACTATAATGGTTGCTGAAAAATTAAACCTAAAAGTTTTTTATAAGAAAAAAAAAACTTGTTTTCTACTCATTTCAACCACAAAACACCCTTAAAAGATCAAGAAACCAACCTATCAACTTATTAAATCCAAAAAATAATCTAATAACTGGATCACATTAGAAGAAAATTACATAACTGACCTAAAATTGGTTTTTTAGGAAAACAATCATTATTAGACTTTCTCGTTTAATAGAACCTTTTAACATTATTTTTAACTTGTTTCGTGATTAAAATCATTATCAACAAAGAACTTTTTCTCTATGCACTATCATACAACTTCTCATCTCTCTCTTCCTATGAAAAAAAAGACAAAAAAATAAGATAAAGAATTACTTGTAAGATATATTTTTTAAGAATTAAAAGGACTAATCACTTTATAGGAAAAAAAAATGAAGAACTGAAAATATACTTCACAAATAAATTTAAAAATATCATTTATGTTATATGCGTTTTTCACTCTTTCCATTCAACTTTATCTTAAAAAAAGCATGCAAATTTCTAAAGAAACTAAAACAGATCGCATATTTCTTATTCATTACTGTTCACGCACGCACATTGACACTGTGGACTTGCACTTTACTCCAGTGTTGCGCGGGTGTTTGTGCACTCTTTTTTTTTTTACACTGGGCTTCTTTTTGTATTTTTTATGATGAAATTGACAGATGAGTAGTTGTGGCCGAGCGGTTCCAGCGCGCAGGGTTCGAACCTCTCAGCCAAAATTTTTGACTTTGTTTTTTTTTTCTTCCTAAATTCTGTTTTTTCTTTTATTTGAAAAGCAGCCGGAAAGTTGCTTCTGTTTTTCTAAAATCCATTTTATTTGTTTTCCTCTTTTTTTTTCGAAATTCCTTTTGTTTTTTAAAGCAACTTTCCAGTTGCTTTCTCTCTTTTTTTCTATTATTATTCTTGTTATTATTTTTTTTAAACTACTGTGTTTTTGTTTTTTCTTCTACAATCCTGAGTTTAAAAATGATTGTCTGAAAAATTTGCTTTCCTTTTTATTTTATTTTTTTATTATTATTATTCTTATTATTTTTTTAAACTAGGATATCAATGACAATTTACGCGTACCATGACTAATTTCTGGATCCATTTTTTTCCTTTTTTGGTTCAACTTATACATTTTTTTTCCCTTTTTTTTTCCGCTTATTTTTTTCCCCATGACCGGGTGTCCAGGTTAACTTATGCGCACCACAATTTTTTTCTCATTATTGTTTAAAAAGGTGATTTCCCCTTGCACTTTTTTTTATAACCGTGCTTCTTCATTTTTTTCCCTTTTTTGGTTCAACTTATACATTTTTTTCCATTTTTTTGTTTCCGCTTATTTTTTTCCCCGTGACCGGGGTGTCCAGGTTAACTTATGCGTACCATAATTTTTTTCTCATTACTGTTTAAAAAGGTGATTTCTCCTTGCACTTTTTTTTTATAACCGTAAATATTATTAGATTCTAAAAAATTATTTGACTTGAAAAATAAATAAAAAAGAAAAAAGAGAATAATAAGTCAAACCATTACAGAACACCCAACCGCCAACGAATGCTCAATTCACTACAAAAAATAAAGTTATTCATCTCTAATTGATATCATCGATTGTATTTTTTTTATCAACCGATTATATAATTATCAAAACAATTAAAACACACCAAATAATCAATCAATTGTAGTTTTGCAATCTATGAATTAAATAAATCGACACAAAATAGCAATCAACCAGAAATAATTTATCTCTGATAGATTTTAGCAGTTGTAATTTTGCTATCTGCTGGTTAAATCGTTCATTGCTGTTAAAATAAACCCAATCATCAACAAGTTCGATACAAGAAAAAAAATTTCATATTTTATTCATTTTATTAATTGCAAATTTACGTCCACCAATTAAATAATTGTCACAATAATCAAAACACGCCTACTAATTAATCAATTATAGTTTTTATGCAAATTACATAAATCGATAAAATATTTAAGCAAGTTCACCCATTAATGAATTGGCTATAAAATATAATTCACTCATCTTTATAGATTTTATCGATTATAATTTTGAGAGTTGTCGACTAAATTATTATCCGAGCACTTAAACTGATAACAACAACCAACTAATTCAATACAGAAAAAAAATACAACAGAATTTAACGATTATAATTTGCTATCTACCAACTAAATAATTCTTTGCAGGCTAAATAATTAATCAGTTTACTACATCAAAAAAGCCTAGCGCAATGCGCGGCTATTTTCTGATATTTGTTAGGTATCGACGCTTGAAAATATATAAAAAAATAAACTGGGTTTTTTTAAAATCTAAAATTAATTTAATCTAAATGTTCTGAAATACTTTTAATATAATAATATAAATAATAAATCTTAAAAAATAAAAAATAAAAAATAAAAATTTTAAAATAAAAATCACTTTAAACAAAAAATATATGTCACATATATATAAAATAAATGCAAAAAAACACAAAAATATAAGATAAGTATTATATGTATGCTAGGATGAACACCTAACTCGAGTGGTTAGTGCGTTTGCTGCCACATCACAAGAGCGAGAGTTCGAATCTCTCCGACTGCTAATGTTTTTAAACACTGATGAACAATGATTTTCACTTTTAATTACTGTTTGAATTTTTTTTTAACTACGCTTCTTTTTCTTAAAAAAAAACGGAGTATCCATGTGAGCTTACGCACACCACGAATAATCTCCAGATCCACTTTTTTTTTCATTTTTTCCCTGTTTTTTTCCTACTTATACATTTTTTTTCATGACCGGGGTGTCAGTGTTCATTTATGCGCGCCACAATTTTTTCTCTCATTACTGTTTAAAAATATGCTTTCCCTTTGCACTTTTTTCTTATAACCGAACTTTTTTTTTTAATAAACGAGGTGGCCAGGACAACTTAAACACACCATGACTAATCTTCGTACCCATCTTTTTTTAACATTTTTTCTTTTTTTTTTCAATTACATTTTTTTTCCCGTTTTTCTATAACCAAGGTGTCCTAATTAGCTTTTTTTTTATATTTTTTTTAATTGGGTTTTTTTTTTTGTTTTTTAACCAAAGTATCCATGACAACTTACGTGCACCACAACTAATCTTCGAATCCATTTTTTTAACATTTTTTTCACTGATTTCCCCCCCACGTATACGTTTTTTTATAATTGTGATGTCTAGGACAACTTACACGTGCCATGAATAATCCCCAAACCCATTTTTTTGAATTTTTTTTCTGTTTTTTTTCCACTTATAATTTTTTCTTTTATAAACAGGGTGTCCGGATCAACTTACGGGAACTACTACTATTATTTCATAAAATAGCTAAAGGAGATTACAATTTCAAACAGTAATGAACAATTATTTCAATTGTGGTTTTCGTTGTTCATTACCATTTGAAAAAAATTCCTTTTTTTTATATTTCTTACATAATTCTTATTTCTGTCCATATATATACATGCTCTTAGTTTCTGTTTCAATTTTTTTATTCCTCTCTTATTAAGATTTTTTAAATTTTAAATTTTTAATTTGTGTTGGTAATCATTTCAAAAATAATATTTGTTATTATTTCTCTTTTTTTTATTCTTCAAGTAAAATATTTTCTTGAAATATAATCATATTTATTTTTTGTTAATATTGTTAGGTATTGAATTTTCTAATTATTATAGATAAAACATTCAAAATAATGATAATAATTATTTGTAAGTTTTATTTTTTTTAAATATGTTAAACTAATTATATATATATATTGCTTTTTTGGAAAAAAAAATATCATTGTACTAAAATACTTTTAATATAATATTATAAAAATAAAAAAAATTATGGAAATGTTTTCTCGAACAATAATTATGATCTCACCAATTATTATTATTTCAACTGCTATTAAGGTTATTTTCTTTTATGTTTACATTTTAATTTTTTTTTAGTCATTTCAAAAATGATATTTTCTATTTTCTCTTTTTTTTATCATTCATTTCAATTTTTTTTAAATCTAATAATATTTATTTTTGTTTTTCCATTTATTTAGTTTTTGAATTTTTTTTAATACTTTTATGTGTTGAAATTTCTTATTATTATAGATAAGACATTCAAAATAAGGAAAATGATTATGTTTTTCTTATAAATATGTGAGACCTATTTATTATTATTCTAAAATATTTTTAATATAACAATATGAGCAATAAAATTTACATTCAATTTTCTATATATAAAAAAATAATTTCTAACGGATTTTATTAAAATATTTTTAGTAATAGCAATATTCAAACATTTTTTAGTGGAAAAAACATCTGTGTCTAACAGATTTTATCAATTATAATTTTACTCATTGAATATTAAAATAATAAAATACAACATGTATAAAATCAATTAATTTTTTATATAAATAAAAAAAACCCAGATCATCGCGCGGGCAATTCGCTCGTATTTGCTAATGTAAGGTTAAAAGAACTCAAATTAAAGAAAAATTCTACGATTAAATTATTGTTTTTTAAAATCAATGCTCCAAATCTATATTTGTAAGAATATAAATTATAGTTGTATATAGTTTTAAATTTTGTTATTACTAGTCAATATCCTTCTCGAAAACACCGAAACGCCTCCGTTTTAATTCCAATGAAGGACAACAACATCGTTTTAACTAGATTAGCCGTTAGCCGTAACCACCCATCTACTTTAAAAAGCACATATTCACTGACACAGCTTCACCACACCAGAAAAAGAACACGCCCAGCCGAACTGAACCACCAGCACTACCTCCACCGGCAATGCTGCCACTAATTCCACCAGCACCACCACCGAACCACCCTTAATTTCACTACCACCGCTTGACTATCCTTAACTCCACCGCCACAACCAGCAGAAGCTTTACAAAATCTGAAACTTAAAGTGCTAACGCTGATAACAAAACTATCACACAAAGACACTTACGCGATAGCCTGCCTTCAAAATTATTTGCATTCTTTCCACCGACAAGCCATTAGTACGCAAGCACTGCCTTCACCTTCTCTCAACTCGATGCTAATTCTCTCTCCAACTCTCTTCCTAAAATCCTCTCTTACATTACTCGCCGTCTCCACGATCCTGACTCCTCCATCATCCGCTCACAATGTTTGACAGCAATGACTTCTCCCACTTCCAAAATCACCAAACTGCAATTCTATACTGCATTTTTTAAACAGTTGAGCTAATCGGTGTTCACGGAGCAGGAATTGAATGCGCAAGTTGGATCCGCTTTGTGTCTGGCTGCGGCGATCGATGCGGAGCTGGGTCCAGAACCGGGGAGGCCGGGTGAAGTGATGGTGCGGAAATTGGAGAGGCTGGTGAGGAGTGAAGGGTATAAAGCGAAGTTTGCAGGATTGGTTGTTAAAGGGAGTGTGATTGGTGTTGGTGGAGTGAGAGGGGTTGGAGGCGGAATTGGAGGTTTGGCTAAGTGTTTGTTTGGATTTTTGAGTAGTGTGATTGAAATTCGAGGAAAGCTGCGGCCTAGGCGTTGAGGAAGTTGGCTTTTGTGGAGAGGGACGGCTTTGATGATTGGAATTTTTTTTAACTATCTAGGTGAGGTCTGCAAGGGAGGAGATGAATGAGAATGGAGGCATGGAAGCAGGTTCCGGATGTTTCAGAGGAGGATTATCCTGTTGACAAGGATTAATTCTTATTTTAAACAATATTTCAAATTAGGAAAACAAGAAATCAGGAAAATGTGTAGGAACGATTTTGGTATATTTCTCTTCTTAGTTTTCCATCCTTAAATAAGATTTATTGTACATGTATATATATACAAGTTCTATGCAATAAAGAAGTATTGTAGCGAATTGATACAAACAATTATCTCTAAACTACCTGGACACCGTTGACATATCCGCCTCCTCAATCACTGGCTTCTTCCAGAGGTAACAAGGAGTGATTTTTTTTCTTTTCTTTTCTTTTTCAAGATTTGATCTTTGTAGTCGTGGAGAATCTGTTGTTTTTATGGTTTTGTTGATTAGTATATGGGACCATAAGAATTCATTTGAATTGGAATTTTCTTCTGATTTCAATCCATATCTTTAGTTTCTGCTGTTTAATCTGTTTACCTAGACTTGAATGATGGAATTTGTCCTGTTTTGGTCGTTTTGTGGTCTTTAGATTTATGGTTAAATGAATTTGAAAGTTTTAATCGTCTGCATGGCATTATTTGGATCCTCGTGTTGCTAATTATGGGATTTCGTTCTTGTTTGTCTCTGTAACACATTTCTAAATTTGGTCTTTTGTGACCACAGAGGATGCAAGTGATGGGCACCACAGGCCTGGATCCAAAAAATTTCACCTTGCGAATGAGGAAAAAATCCATTTTGGCTCTCAAGAACACTCTACCTGACAATTCATTAGCAACCACAGCTAGGAAGAGAGGTCCTTTAAAGAGCACTGACGAGAGAACCAGTCCAGCAATTTATGGGAAAGTGGACCAGAAGAAGATGGTGGGCTGGAAAGTTGAAACTTCAGTTCCTAATACCATTTCCTCAACTCCAGCTGGGGAAAATGATCGTAAGATGAAAAATACTAAAAGTTCCAGAAAAAAGGTTTGCAAAGCCAGAAACAAAACGATCCCTTTTTAGTAAGAACTCGGATGACAAGACACTTAAATGTGGTGGTTTAAAGCCTGGATATCGTGTGGCTCCTTGTCATGAGGAGAGCCCTCATTCTACTATTGTAGCTAGTTAGTAACCACAACGAGTGCGAGCATTGTCTTTCATTTGAAACCAGCTTGTTCAGATTGGAAGACAGCAATCTAGCATACTATATCTTCTGCTGTCTGGTTTCACTGACTAGAAACATAGCGTCATCTTAGAATAACTTATTAGTACTTTGTTAGTGAAGGTCAATGTAACTAGATTTCTTATGATAATCTGTTCATCTCATTGTTGAACATAATTGAAAACATTTTGTTAAACTTGCTGATTGAAGCACTGGTGTATTTTAATTATGGTTTCGGCTTATGCTTTCTTCCACCCGCTCTCTCATCACATATAGAGTTTCAATGGGAGCTCGCAAATGGGATGCATTCCCTTGAGACACGTGTGCATGGCCTTGAGTTGGCACTGGATGAGATATCATATGATTTGGTTGTATAAAGTGGAAGGATGACTAACGCAGGTTCCAACAGAACCACATGTTGTTTACTACCTGGTGCAGACTTCTTGAGCTCCAAGTTTTGGAGGAAAACAGAAGGCCGCTATTCAAACTCAAGGATTTCTTCACCCGGGGGTACTCCATTATTAGATGCTGTGCGCCATGTAGCTGACAGGAATGGCCGTTCTGAAACAGTTAATTTGGGGAACCAAAGGCTACGGCTTCAGAGTGCTTGTGGTTTGATTATGAATCCCCTGGCAGATATTCATGGTGACTCACGGGTGAACTCAGAGGTGACTCTACGATAGCCAAGGATCAGCAGGTATTTCATACTGAACCACTATTCAAGCTGTTCTACTACCCACCTTTCTTCTTTTGATTTGTTTAGATTTATAACTTGCTTTTCTTGGTGTGATAGGCATTTTACAAGCCTAGATTTTCCCCTTCCCCTTCGACGTACACTTCCTGTGGAATTTCCTGCTTGATGTGCAGTCAGTTTGGCATTTGTTTATGAACAGTCCAAGACTTGGACTAAAAATTAGTTCACTTGTGGGTTTATGGAAACAATATCTCCCTGTTTGTTTTTGTTTTCTTGTCTGTTTTTTAGGTTGGAGTATTGTTCGAAAACTCAGGTCATCTGGACCTTCATGTTCCCTTAATTACTCAAGGATCTATTTATGAATATTTTTTTTATGGAACTGGATGTCCATGTTAGTTAGTTTATGGATACTTCGACTAATCTCATGGGTCCTAAATTTATGACCAGTTAAAACTTCAAGTGACCCTTATTGATAGAAACTCGAACCGGTGATCTCTAGAGAGCAAACTAAAAACCTAACTAGTTAAGTCACACCCCTAGGGTTATGAATATTTCTTCTCGAAGCTTCCACCTAAAAGTTCATACTGTTAGTTTTTTTATGCTTTCTTGCCTGTTCAAGCTGGATCAACTAGTACTAGTGTCCCCCCTCGCCTAAGAGGTCTAGGAGTTCAAACCTCTCCTTTGTAACAACAAAAAAAAAAAAAGAAAAAAAAAAGGATGCTCTTCCACAATAGGTCAAGTCTGCAAACTGTAAATTTGTGATTAACTTCCGTTGTGGTCAATGATCTGATAATATCATGCAGGTTTGTGGGGTTGCTGCATAACGGGGATGGTCCAGTTTCTGCGGAACCTTAATTTTACAAGAAACCGGTAAATGAAGGGAAAGTAAAGACTATCAGTTAAGAGTCCCAGTAAAGCAGTCAGTTCTATCGTCGGCTTCATCGGTAACAGGGTGAAAGAAAACAATTCATTCCATAATTCTTCATTTTTGCGTGGCATTCCTTTTCTTCTGATTATTCTGAATGCCAACATAATGGTGAGAGACAGAGAGAGAGATTCCGAGGATTGGGAGAACAAGCCACCACCAAATATTCCCAGCCTGGTACAGATTTGTTGAATTTGTGTAGCGAGCACTCACTCTTGTTTCCACTGTAATGGTTTCAATTTCTCTTCTTGTTCTTGCTGATTATCACGTATCTGAAACTAGTAGTGATAATATGGATCCCTTGATGACTGGAATGTCAGCTTTACAAATACTCGAAAAGATTATGAGCCAGGTATTGCCATATCCATCACAGCTTATGTAATTCTGGGCTTTATGTCGATTGCGTCATGACTCATGATCACTAAATGGATGCAATGGACTGTCGCAGTTGGTTAATTACAGAGGACTACTGTGGTGGGACCATACTGATCAAATTTAACGTTCTATGGGGTAAATAAGTATTTACCTGGAAAAAAAATATATTTACTTGCAACTATTGTAGTTGCTCAGACTGTGAGATTTATTTTCCTGTTATTTTAATTTCGAGTGTGAGTAATTTTAATTTCGAGTTATGTGATGTGATCGGTAATATGAGAATAATTATTAAAATTTTATATAATTATTAATTTTAGAATTCATAAAATTAACTGAGATATACAAAGTATGAATTAATCAACTATAAACATTGATATACTGTATTTAATAACATATTATATTTATTTGGATAAACTTGAATTGATATATGAATTTGCATCAATAATCTTATAAAAAATTAAAAGCTTAATTTCTAAATAACTCAATATTAAAGAGTAATATTGGTAAAAACTATAATCAATTAAAAAAATAACTCATGTGAAATTGAGTCAAATAATCAAATTCATGATTGGAGCCATGCACATCAATGGATTTAATATTTTTTATTTTATAATATGATAATAAAGTATATGTGATTTTTCTATATGCAATAGTTGTTTTTTTTTAAAAAAAAAGAACAAGGAAGACATGCGAGACTAAGATAGCAAAAGAGGGTTTAATTTTTTTAAGCTAAATAATATAGAAAGATGATTTTATTTATTTTAAGTTAAATAAAAAATGGTCATTACCAATATAAGGTGAATACTTAAAAATAAAGAAAATGCATTAAAAACAAAAATAAAAAGATATAAGGTAAAATCCAAAGTAAAAAAGAAAAAAAAACACATGTTTGGTCGATCAACGAGAATCTTGCCTATCCATACCCTTTTTTTAAAAAGAAAGACAGAGAGAGAGAATTAAAGGACAGACAATATGACATCCATCTTTTATTTTATTTTATTTAAAAAAAATAGATAACATATCATCTACAACTCTAGAATCTAGTTATTGAAAATCAAGGCATGACTTTTTAATATTTAAAACTTTGATTTTCAACTCATTTTTTACTCAAAATACCTAGAAAGTGCCTTAGAGATCTTGATTAACCAGTTTATAACTTCAAATAACCTAGAAATTAGTTCAAAAACCCAAAATCAACATGAATTCTAAAAACTTCTCAAGCTTAAATCTACCTCTCAAGCAATAACGATGCCAAAAAAACACTTTAAAAACACTCCTCTTATCGAATAAAACCCATGAACATAAAAATTGATAATTTTGGTCATCAGAACCAGTGTTAATCTAGACACGCTCTTCATCATCAAAATACAATGACTCTCTCTCACTCTCCTCTCTTAAACAAATGGTTGAAAAAAAATTGTACCAAAAATGAATTCATAAAAATTAAAAGGACTAAATTTAAAGAAAATAAATACCAAGTTTGTGTTGTCTAGATGGTCAAGATGAACTTGCAATCTATATAACAATCAATAATCACCAGGTTTCCATATAAATAGCTCATGAACAAAAAAAATAACACCTATTTTCATTTTAATTGTCATATATTTGACTCCAAATTGAAATCACATTATGATTTTTTAACTACATTCATTACATCTTTTTAATCCTCACCTCTACCCCCCCTAAAAAAAATGATAGACTTAGATTTTTATTTAGATCAAGTCTCATCCAAAATGGCTGATTTATTTTTCATAGTCAAGTTCTCATAAAGGATATATCATTTACCATTAAAGTCTATTGGAACACAATTAATGCTCTAATACCAATTTTATGTTTAAAATGATGATGTTTGTGCCAATATATTATTATCTCTCTACAATATTGGGGGAAAAAAAGTTGAAACTTAATATTGAAACCCATGGCGAGGAAGATCAAGTTGATAAGCAAACAACAAAGGTATTTGTGACTTATCATGCTAAGGCATGGATTAGACAACAATGGGAGACTCTAGTTTCACAATGTGAGATATGTGAAAAGATAGGATTAGTGAAGACTAATATTGATGAGACAAGTCCTTATAACATTTTTATGTTAGGTCAAGTGATCATAATGGCGTTGTTTACATACAAACAAGGTGTTTAGATAGTGAATTGAGCTTGAAAACAAGGTATGCTAGCCATGAAATATCTCTAACTATAGGGGGGGGGGGGATAGAAAACAATTGCCATTCAATTTTGCATTTAAAGGATTTAATCAAGGAAAAAACAATCTTAGAAATAAAAATGAAAAAAAAATTAACCATCAAAATTTGTAATGAAATGTGAGAAATGGACAATGCACATGTGTCTCCATTGCATTTTCACAACCTCGAAAAATTTTCTTATAATTATAATAATTGTATATTATCTTTATAATTATCTTAATTTTCCTTATAAACATAATACTCGCATCCATGCAATTTACAAGAAGAATATATTGAAAACCCTAATTCATCCAATACTTGGTTTGATTTATTTATTTATTTATTATTATTATTATAGGGAAATTATTTTTAGAATCATAGGGAAATTATAGGACTGTCGATTGATAGTTTGCATTTAATTAGTTTCTCAAAATTGAAAAGATTTAACATATAAAAGACAAAAAAGTGATTATTAACTGACGAGAAAGGGCATTAAATTTGAGCTTTCAAAATGGAAAACAAAAATAGAAAACATGTCTTTATCATTTCTTTTAAGACTTTAATCAAATGCTACCACATAGACTGAGGGTTTAATACTTTTCCAGTAAAGACTTTAATCAAATGCTACCACATAGACTGAGGGTTTAATACTTTTCCAGTAATACAAATATGCTACACAAATAAAAGGACCTTGTGAAGAAAAGGGGCAAAAATAGACAAGGTAACAGCTTTCTTGCTCTAGCAGCTGCAGTGAAAAGAAGTCCACTCAGCAAAAAGAATCCAAGAAGCATTATTTTCCCAAGATCACAAGTATATTTCTCATGTTGGTTGCACAACAAAAGAAAATTGGAGAATTAATTAGCAGCCTGGAGTTCCAACTTGCTAGCCTATTACGTAACATTGAAGTTACTATTAATGTTTACATAATAATATCCCCCCACTCCCTTCCTCAAAAAGGATTCACCAACACTTGTTTTGAACTTTGAAAACAGCAGTAAAAATTGAAGTCATGGGGATTGCTCTCCAGTATCTTGCTTGTCCATTTTCTGCAGAAAAACGACAAATCCAGTTAGAGATCAAGAATGAATTGAGATATCATGGCCTTAGGTTTCGTGAAAGCATGTTATTTTATAGCTCACATGAGGTCAAAAGGAAAGGGGAGGCAATGCATAGCAACTTCAGCTAATTCAAATGAAATTGGTGAATTGTAAAACCTATTGCAAAGAGAACAGCAACAAACAAGACAATAATTTATCTGCAATACACAAAACATTCTGACCACCAGATGAATTTGTAAAGCTTAATAATAGAAACCTCCAATGACAGCCATAAAGAAAATATCAGGGAACATAATTCCAGAAGCCTTGAACAGCACTTATCCATCATGGAAGTGAATAGAAAATCCCAGGCAAATATTCATGTACTCACATGACATAATCTTTCCAATTTTGATGAGGAACAGAAAATGCACACAGAAAGGAATTAAAAGATGGACAGCAGTAGAATATAAATAGAGAAAGAAAGAAGATCAAGGCCACTGCCCAATACTCATCAAGCAAGAAAGTAACAACAGACTAATAATGAATCTAGTGAACAATTATGCAATCAAGTATTCTAATTCCAAAGGAAGCAATGGCATACAAAATACTTCGGACATTGAACTTCCTCCTATTCTTATTCACTCCGTAAAAATCAAAATACCAGAAGTTTGAGAGACAAGTAGGCAATGGCATACAAAATACTTCGGACATTGCACTTCCTCCTATTCTTATTCACTTCGTAAAAATCAAAATACCAGAAGTTTGAGAGACAAGTAGGTTGTAAATTGTGTCCGGTGATAAAATAATAGATTGACAGCCTGATTCAAACATAAACACGGTCATAAAGCAAATGGTATTTATATCACTTCAAAAGAACTCCCGAAGTCCACTACTTGAACATGCTTTCAACTGCTCTTGCATGCACCTTTTTAAGGAGTTTCAATTGTTCCTATAAGTTACATAGTGAAGGGGTTACGATCTTTGAGACATGTCAGGATGCATCTCAAAACACTATCCAAATTTAACCCAAAATATCGGTATAATGAATAGAATCAACTAAAAAATCCTACAGTATCGGTATAATGACAATCTTTCCAGATACACTTTCATACTTGCAATAAGCTAAAATTTTCAGAATAATGCTAACATGAATCTTAATCTGCGGCCAAAAAAAACAGTGAATGGGCATCTCAAACCACCAAGAAAATCTAAACGCTAGTTAAAAAACGAAACTAGAAAAATTAATTAAGAGGGTTTATCAATCACATTAGTGTCAGGAAATGAACCCAGGAATAGCAATGATTTCTATCTACAATCAGAAAAGCACAGTAACATCAATTGCAAACGTAGCTAAACAAACAATAGGAGCACGACCCAGATGTAAAATTTGGCTCAAAACTTTCAAAAATATATGGATCTCTCAAGGGAATGAATGAAATGGAAAGTTGTTAAAAGCATTGACGAATTAGTTACCGATTGAGCGTTGTGCCAAGAAAGGCCCCTGTATACGTTAACAGAGAAAGTGGCGGCGAGGTAAATGGTAGCCACCCCCAGGCCTGCCGTGAATGCCTTAAACGTCCAATCTCCCGCTCTGCTTGCTATTCCCATCCTCTCCCTCTCCCTTTTTTATTTTATTTTAACGATTGCTTAGCTCGAGCCCTGTTTAAGATTCAACAGAAAACAAAACCCCCTTCTTTTTATGAGCCACAGAGAGAGAGAGAGAATAAGATTTTAGGATTTTCTTTTCTTTATTTCTTAGATGATCGCTGGAAATTGGGATGTAGCCCTAATTGTATTTAGGGTGGTTTGGGAATTTTTTTGGGGGGGAAAATTAAAAAAATATATTTTTATTTTTATTTTAAATTAAAAAATTTAGTGTTTTTAGATTATTTTAATGTATTAATATAAAAAATTAAATAAAAAAATTAAATAAATTTTTAAATAAAAAACAGCATCACAACATTCCATCTACCTTAGAGATTCTTCAATCTTAGGGGTAAAATAATAATTAAAGATATAAAAAAATTCAATAATCAGATTCAATATCTAGGACTCGTCATCGACTGATTCGAGGAAAGGCTAGAGTGGTGGTGACGAATCAGCCGCTGTGATCTGGATTACTTTTTTTAAAAATAAAACAAATTATTTAGAATATAATTAGAAAAATAATCTGTGTTTTACTGCAAACCAGTTTCAAAAAAGCATTTAATATTGTTTTGTAAAAAATAATAATAAAAGAGATATTTAGAATATAACTATATAAATTATCAAAATTCATAGAATATAATTTTGAAACAGGCTAATAATACTTAAAGCGTTTTAAGATAAGAAAAAAATTGAAAACAAAAAATAGCCATGGAGATCAAAATAGTGAATCAGATGCAAAACCACTGTGAATCCACGCAATTCATTATGTTTTACAAGTGTTTTTTTTTTTAAATATTTTTTTTTATTTTTTTATTTTAAATTAATATTTCTAAATAATTCTATGTGATAATATTAAAAATAATTTTTAAAAAATAAAAAATATATATTATTGTAATATATTTATAAATAAAAAAATAATTTCAACCATGGTACATCAGTTTAAACTTAACTATGATTTTGATGAAGTTGTGTGATAAAATATATTGAGTGGTGGTATGAGCACCAACCGGCCCAATAGCCCACGTAAGACATCCATCATCTTTTTATTTTATTTTTTTCTAAATTTTATTTTCTTGTTTCTATTTTTATTTTATTGTTGATTTAGGAGCTTGCCTCTTAAAATTCTCATTTGAGGATGGGTTACTCGACCGGTTTAGTTTAATTTTATATTTTAAAAAAGAAAAATTGATTAAAATAAAAATAAATAAAATTAAAAACCTTAGTTAAAACTAGTTGGTTTAAACTGATTTCGGTTCATTTTTTATTCATTTATCATTTTAATTTGATAAATGTGTATTTAGAATGCAATGACGTCCAAATCATTAATCGAAAGACTTGTTCATAAAACTAAAACTAGTCCACTGCCCTACCCGGCGACAACAGCCACATCACCTCTCCTCATTTTCTCGCCATAGAAGATATTATCTGGGGATGGGCTGGGTTTTAAAAATATTTAAAACAAATAAAAAAAAAAATTTATTTTTATATTAAATTACATATTTTATATTATTTTCAGCATACTGATATTAAAAATAAGTTTTTAAATAAATATATTATTTTAATAAAAATATGTTTAAAAACCATTTCAATCCGGGCATGAAACGTTATATGTCCCACTTTTTTGCAGCATCCAATGAGGTCCAGGGTTCAACTCTAATAGCCCGTTTCGCACGTGGTCAAACCGGTGTTTTGGATATTTTTTATTTTATTTTTATTTTTTTTAGTTTTAAAAAACGGCGATTTAGTATTTTAGATCATTTTAATGTGCTGATGTTAAAAATAATTTTTAAAAAATAAAAAATATATCATTTTAATATATTTCAGCATGAAAAGCATTTTCAAAAGCTACCGCAACCGCCCTCCCAAACAAGCACTAAATTCTTCATGAAAGCAATAGTTGTGAGCGGAATCTCCGAGCTCAACAATTTATTGCATAAATTCAAGAAATAATATTTTAATATAATATAAATCTTATAATTATAATAATTTTATAATTTTTCTTCCAAGATATTTTTATCCATTAAATATATATAAATAAATAATAATAATAATAAAAAAAACCTTTATTAATAATAAATATACTTCGGGACATGTTTGATGAAATGACATGATTGACCAACAAGTTGAACATGCACTAAAAGTATGGTTGATACTCTTAAATAAAAAATGTTCATGTCATGGATGACTTTTTTTCTTCTTCAATTCTAGCAATAATATAACAGGGAATATTTCTTTATTTGGTCTATAAATAAAGAAATATATTAATTTATATTTTTAAATAAAATTTTAAATTTAATTTATATTATTATGTAACATGATGAGAAATTGGGCATAAACATTTCATTTGATCATCGAGTTTATTATTTGTTTGTGCTTAGAATTAAGTTGATAGTTGTAATTGTTTTTGTCTGAAAGAATAAATTAATTAATTACGAGAAATCAGAGGCACCAAGAAATGGGCGGCTAGGGAGAGGCTCAGGCACCGCTCACATTTACTTGTTCAGGCTTGTTCTACCCGGCAGAACATTTCAGGGATGGTCTTTAAGTTTTGGGCTGTGAACCCAAATTGGTGACGTGGTATGCTGTGTGCACCTTTTGTTCCCTGATCGCAATGAGCTTTTTCACATGCATTCACACGAGGGCTCGTTTCAATTTGCTTTCACACGAAGAAAACACTTTTGGGATAAAGATTCAGCCAATGAGGACAAAGTAATTTTAGGATGACATGCTCCCTGTATACACACACAAAAGGTGTTCTTGGATTCTATTGTGTTTTAAAAGTATTTAAAAAATTATTTTAAATATTTTTATACAGTAATGTTAAAATAATTTTAAAAAATAAAAAATATATTATTTTGATATATTTTGAACAAAAATAATTTTAAAAAATAACTTCAATCACACCATCAAACAGTCACGGATACTTTCTATAATGGTACCACAGTATCTATTTAAAAGTGTGGTTGTGACTGCTTTTAAAAATATTTTTTGTTCATAAATATATCAAAATTATATTTTTATTTTTTAAAAAAAATATATTTTTAACATCGGCGCATGAAATTGATCTAAAATATTAATTTTTTAATTTAAAATAAAAAATAATTTTTTTCAAAAATATTTTTAAACTACAAACACTACAATCTTTTTCCTCCAAATTTGTTTTCACTCACTTCACAAGATTATTTGGTTGTACATAATAACCACTATGTAAGCAATTGGCTAAAGATAGTAAGATTATGATGCATGTAAGCTTAATCTTAGCAGCCCTGCCCCATGATGAGAATGTTGTTATGAGTTACAAAATAAATGGTTATCTCGCTAATTGAATGAGAAAATAAGGGATAATTTGGGCAATTAAATTATATTTTTTTTGTAAAAAAAATAATAGTGAATTGACAAATTAGCAAAAAAGTTTGGGAGAAATAACATGTTTGCAATTCATAAACATGATGTATAATTAATATCTTGTTTATGAACTGTCACAATTAATTATTATCATGATTCTGAAACGCAATATCAATTAAATTTTAGTAGTCAACATAGTTATTCCATGAAAATTCTAGCAACAAATATTTCATTTATCTAAATCTAACAAAAATGGTTCTTATGGGATTTATTATTTAATTTGTTAATCTTATATTTAGTTTAGTTAATGATTCAAGAGAATAGTTGATTTCAATTTTAACAAAATTTGGAAGAGTTTTCTCTATTTAGAAATTGTGTCTAAAATTTTTTCATGCAATAACAAAAAAATAAAATAAAATCTCACATTCCACAATCATAGTTAGGCTCAAATAATAAAAATAAATAAACATATATACATGCAAAAGAATCTCAAATACTCAAATAATACAACATTTTAGTAATTAAAATTAAAAAATATATCAATATATGTTTATATCATTTACTTGATTATTAGAGCTCATCAATATCACACTCATCCATCTTCTATTATTATCTAAGTGACTTTATCCTTTGTGATTATATCATTAAGAATTAATCTATTTTTACAGATATAAGTCTATTACAATAAACACTATTTTTAAGAAGAGTGGTGTGGTGATAAAGAGTTTGAAATTTGATTTACAGGTCTCAGGTTGAAGTCAGAATATAATCATCTTGTAAGAGTCTAGAATAGTCAAAGTTTTAATCATTTACCTCGAGCTTGCAAATAATATTTTAAAAAATGGTGTTTTCTTAACTCCAATAAAAAATTGAACTGCCGACACACACACACACATATAAACTGCATCCCACATTTTATGTTCATATTTTTACTTTTCACACAAACATAGATTATTGTGGATTCAAACATTAAAAAAACCATTTTACCCTTATAACCGAAAATTTTAGCCATTGGGATTTGGGGTATTCTCGATTTTTTCATGGGACATGGATGATATTTCCAGATTTCTTGCATGGTAAAACTATGAAATTAACCCCCTACACGACAAATATCATCGCTTGGGACCGGGGGTATTGCAGTATTTTCACCCCTGGTTTTTTCGTAGATATTGCTGGGTACAAGGGTGTATGGATAATTGATCAATTTTTTATTATTTCTTTTCCTAGGACACTGCAGGCGCATCGTCTGAACGCGCTAGCAATGTTCCGCTCGCACACGCATTTTAGTCGGCGCGTGCGGTGTCGTCAAGTGGTAGAAATTGGGCTTCCACCATGTCATTGGTGCGCCTTCATGTAATCTTTCTCTTGGACCGGCGCATGGCATGTTTGTGTGATAGTGTAATCGCCGATGAATGGTTTTTCTTCCCCTCTTTTCTCTCTCCTACTGTTAGCAAGTATGGTCCGGTCCTTAATATTTATAGTTTGTTGATTTCGGTCTTTGATCTTTCAATTTCATTTTTCTTACTGATTTTTCAATAAAAATTTTGATTATTTGCAGTTATGTCCTTCAAATGAAATTGATTATATACGGTAAGTTTCATTTCGGTCCTTAATTTTTTGATTTTTGGTCTATTTTTAGTTCCTTTAATAATTTTGGTATGCAAGTTTTAATTGGTTCTAATTTTGTCTTCCAATTGAAATTTTGCATATATGCTACTTTTCATTTGGGTCCTTATTCTTTTAATTTATTCAGCAATTACACTCTATTGCTTTTTTTAAAATCCTTTTATTATTTTTCGATCCTAAAGTTTTAATTTGTTTTATTTTTGTCCTTCAATTGGAATTAATTATATATTTTGTTTTTCATTATGATGCTTATATTTTTAACTTTTATTTGGTATTAATTCCTTTGGTCTTTTGGTCCTTGAACAATATTTATTTTTTTATCTATATTTACGCATTTATTCTTTTAGTTTTTGCTTTTAATTTTTGTGGTTTTTTTAGGTTATTTTTTATTCGGTTGCGTAATAAAATTTTAATTTATATTGGTTATACTGCATTTTGTTTTTAAAAATCTCTTTATTGTTTTTCGGTTTTGATTTCCTGTAGTTTTACTATTCAATTGGAATTAATTATATATTTTGTTTTTCATTTAACACTTATTCTTTGTAATTTTTATTTAGTATCCATTCCTTTCTTTTTTTCGTTCCTTCTTGGACAATATTTGTTTTCTACTCTTATTTATTCATTTATATTTTTAGATTTTATTTTTATTTTTTATCGTTTTATTTTATGCCAGGATTTTATTTTTATTAGGTTCCGTTTTGAAATTTTAATTTATGTTGGTGATAATTTTAAAATTAATATTACTCTTTTTTTTCCCTTTGTTCTTTTTTTGTGCATTTTATTTGTTTTTCGGATCATATGATTTTATGATTTTATTGTTTACGCAATAATAATGATAATTTTAGTGATTATTTTTTTAGATATTTTTGCTTTTTATTTTTATTTTCAGGGTAATTTAATTATTTTAATTATTTTGATAGTAATGTTGATAATAATTTTAACTATTATAGTAATAATAATGACGTTAATGTAAATATGAATTTTCAATTTATGTTTTTGTCCTTTTGTGGATAGAAAATTAACTACTTATTTTTGTTATTTGATTATTGCATATCTTTTCACAATTTATATTTTGTTTTTAAATTTGATTTAAATTGAATTATAAAATGAATTAAATTTAATACAATGAGTTCAATAATTCAGATATCCGAATCTTTTTATTTTTTAATGATGAGTATAATTTTATGCTGGTTATTTCGTTGAAACCTACTAAATAGATAAATTTTTATCGATTTAAAATTCATATATTTTATAGAAAACTTGCATCTCACGGGAATTTTACATAAATTTATTATTTTAACTAAATATATATTATAATAAAAAAAAAACTTACACAATTAATATTTTTTATATTAAAAAAATATTCTACCACGGCACGAAAACATCAGCTAATATATATATATTCAAAGATGATTGGAGGCTAAAATGAGTTTGATTTTTAAATATATTTTATTAAAAAAACAAGCTATTGATAGTGTTATTATTATATTTCATAACATGTCAGGCTTTGTAGATACATTGAAATAAAGGTATATTATTTCACGAATTGTTTTTTTTTAAATGTTATTATTATATTCTAAACTTTTAGATATTTGTGGTTTTTAAAATAAAAAATTCAAAACAAGGGGCATCTTTGACACGGTGATTAGTAGGTGGGCTAATGATGATAAATAAAATGACATGACCGTATGACACGCAAGATTCCCTAGGGTCTGTTTGGTAAGATTCTAAAAATGCCTTTTCAATTTTTTTTTATATTTTTAATAAAAATATTTTATTTTTTTTTCAAATTATTTAAATGTTTAAAATAATATTTAAAAATTAAAAAAATATTTCAATATATTTTTAAATTAAAAACACTATAAAAGACAACCAGCTGATTGGATTAAGTGCCTGTTTGGCACTGCGACCAACCTGTGTTAGGCCGCTTTTTATTTTTGTTTTTTTTTTATTTTAAATGACCGCGGTTTAATATTTTAGATCATTTTGATGTACTGATGCCAAAAATAATTTTTAAAAAATATAAAAAATTATTTTAATATATTTTAATACAAAAAAAACTTTAAAAAACAACCACAAGCACTCCCTATCTCCTCCAAACACTACACTCACCATCCACTCATTAGTTTGGTCACACGAATAAAAATCGAAAAAGCAAATACAGGTGGGGCATGGAAGTCAAAATGGCTGAGGGATGGACACACAGAAGTGATAGTGGAACACCAGAAAACGTTATCCTGGCAGATCGACACAGCCCACCATGGAAGGTGTTTATGCAAAGGAGAAGCAAACCCCATGTCAACAGTATAATAAGAAGGCAATCTCCTTCCTTTTCTCTCAGATTGGATGGGCGAGAGCGAATATTGACTTGAATTTGATTTGGCGAGAGAAGGGAGGGCTGGCATTTTGTTTTACGTGAGAAATCTGGCTAATTAAGAACTGGAAACATGCACTGTTCTTGGATTTGGATCTTATCAGGATAAGATACGGCTGAATTTTCTCAGAGTCAAGTGGGGCAGACAGTGTTTAGGTTGACCAGATTCATTTTATTTAAGAAATAAGATATCATTTCCTCCTCGAAATTCCCCAGGCACTTCCATGGGCGTTCCTCAGCTGGGGCTGCCTCCCCCGTCTCTCGCGGTGACCGCCATCAAATGGAAATTGCAGGGAAAGGATTGTGTCTCTGGTTTTTTATTTGGTCAATTTATTCATTTTTAAAATAAAAAAAGATGGCTACAAGTAGAATAGAGAATTAATTCATAACTCACTAGTGATAAGAATATCTCTTTCCTACTTGTAACTATTTTTAATAAACAAATGTGTGGGAAAAAAAAAAGAATTCTACTGGATATTTAAATGAATTAATTTTGATAATTAAAACAACAAATAAAATCTTCGAATTTTTATATATTTTTTGTGAGATGAAAGAGAAAAAAAGAGTGCATCACTGAATTCAAGGGTGGAGCGAGAGTGAGTTAATTTTTATGTCGGTTTTGATTAGAAAAATATGTGAATGAATTATGTCATGGATTTGACAGGTTAATTAGTAGAGTCCAAGTAAGTCTAATATTTTATCATTTAAATGTTTTTTAAGCACTTAACTTGTTATAAAATTTTCTTTTGAGGTGCATTTATCTATTCAAATTTATTTATTCAAATTTATTTTTTATATAATTGTCATAGTTTTTTTTTTTTATCAAGTTATGGGTATAGTCAGTTGACATGGGCTGACCAAAGTCATTACTTTAGTGTGTCACTGTTTCAATATATTTTTCTTTTAAGAAATTTATTTTATAGATATTTTATCTTTTATTTGTTTGCTTCTAGTTTCATCCCTTTGATTTTTTAAAATAATGTTTTTTCCAATAATTAGGTAAAATATTAATTAGAAAAAAACTCATTGGATGCCATGACATAGATTGTAAGCTTGGCAAATTAGGCCATAAAGTCATACTCGTTCAAATATATTATCGTCTTATTTTTTAAAACAAATATGCTTTATTGAATTTTTTATATAGGCATTTGGATTATTTTAAGTTCTTCTTTATCATGTTTGTTTTGTTTTTTATAGGATTAATTGATTTTAATTTGGTTTTTATAGAGTCTATTTTGTTATTTGGGATTTTTTTAAATCCAAATTGCATTATTATTTGTTGTTCACTTTGTCAAGTTTAATAACACTTCCAAAAAAATTCACCCAGCTTAACCTTTCTTTAAGGGATAATTACAAAATCAAATCTCCTATAGTTGGATCCATTATTTATTTTCAATTTTTGGTTTGAGAAATTATGTTTTTCCTCCATGTAAAAATTTTTTTTAGATAAAAAGACATGTTTGGCCTTGTATATAATAAATGTAAATCTAAATGATTTTCGCACAAACCTCTTTTCTCTCTCCTAGACATGGTTGCTCTCTTAAATTTCTCTTATATCATTAATCTATTCATAGGAGCATCAATAATCTATTCTTGGTGTTATTTTATTCAATATTTTTTATCGAGAAAAAAATATCACTGAAAGTGAGTTTTTAACCAAATCATGATTTAATAGCATGTGTGTGAGAATGTGTTTTTGGTAAAGTAATGGGAGATGATGACAATATGATGAATATACAATCTAGACATATTTGTATAAATGCAAGCAAATATGTTCATATACTTTTCTTATGTATAATAGTAGTATCAATCTTTAATTCTTTTTTTATCTTATTCGATACCTAAATTTATTACTTGTAGTTCTTTCATAGCAAGTTTACATGATTTGTCAACTAACCTGATAAACTCTTCTAGATCCTTTTTTCTCATTCTTCATCACCCTTTATAATCAGGTTATTAAGGTTTAACCAATTATTCTGAGAGTAATGGGTTCATGATTCGATGGAAGATTAACTTTCAAAATTCCTGAAATTTCTAAAAGCGTGAATTAGGTTTTTGTAAATATGTATTTGTATGGAAAGAAAACCAAACATATTTGAATACATAAATGGCCAAGCCCAACCTGATTTTGTTAGGCTCGTAGATGACCCAATCAACTCCTAACTTATTTTTATGTGTGTGTGTGTGTGTTTGTATATTTTATATGTGTGAGTATGTTTGACCTAACTTGTTTGTATGAGTTCATCTTGGGTTCAATCCATTCATCTTTGTCACTAATATGATTTAATGACATTACCTTTATTAAAAAATATCAACAGTAGAACATGAATTACTTCATTAACTAAAGAAATAACAAGAAAGATTATTTAAACTAGGAAAGTACTTATTGATAAAGATCTGATTTAATGACATTACCTTTATTAAAAAATATCAACAGTAGAACATGAATTACTTCATTAACTAAAGAAATAACAAGAAAGATTATTTAAACTAGGAAAGTACTTATTGATAAAGATCTTATCATTGTTGGTGGTTCATGGTGCTGTTGCTGAGAGGAAGAAGGAAGAAAGGGAAATAGTAGGGGTTTGGGCTAAATAACAATATTTTCATGTTCTTACTTGTTACCAAGGCTTATGGTTGATAAAGGATATTTTTAAAATGATGTTGTTGTTTCTTGAGTTGTTAATTGAGGCGAGATTGAGTGAAAAGTGCAAGTGGAATTTTTTTCTTCTTCTTTCACTGTTTTTTTTAATCCATGTTCTTTATTTGTTTTCTTCATCTTTCTCCCTCATCTCTTAATGAGTTCACTCTTATTTATAAGGGACGTGGAATCCTTTCTAAGCATGAGTCTTAGCCCTTGATTTGCTTGAAAAGGGTCCTAACTATTTGCTAACAAATAACAATTTGTTATTGCTAATTTTAGAATGTTAAAGTTGGTTTGGTCACCCTTTTAGGGTTAACTTTTCAAGTTTTTTTTTTTTGAAAAATTGACAGTAATGTAGTATAGGTTTGGGGTCACCATAGAATGTGTTTGTTATCTCACTTTAGGTGTGGAAAATGCATTAAATTGCTCTGAAAAGGGTCTCTTGATCAGTTTTTTCAAGATCAGATGAATAAAATGATGAACAGTGTCAAATAACATGTGATATAAATAACATTGTTTTGAATTCAAACTCATTATTATGATTAAAACAAGGCCAAAACATTAAATTTTGTTCGTTTGCATATAACATTGTTGTTTTGATCTAAATTTGATCATGAATTTTTTTTTTTTTAATTTTAGCTCTTAATCTTTCAAATTGTTTGATTAAGTCCTCATTTGAACTCTAATTTTAAGATTTATTTCAATTTTGCCCCTATATAAATTTTTAAAAGAAACCTTTGATTTAAGCACTTTTTTCAACTTGGTTCTTGGTCTTATATATTTATAACTTGAGAAAGTTTGTAATTTATTTTTATCAATTGAACTTCAAAGTTTTAAATTCTTTAATTTCAACTATAATTTCAATCAAATTTGATCCCTAAATTCACGCACATTTTGCAAAGAAGTCTATGGTATTGAGTTTCTTTAATTTGACTCTTAATTTACCATTAAACTTTAATTTTATTGTAATTTTATCCATGATTTTAAGTTTGAAAAGAAAAAAAAATGCTTTTCTAAAATTTCAGCCTTCCCAATCAGTTCAAATGAGAAATTTTGGAATTTATTTTTTACCAATTAGTCCCTAATAAAATTAATTTAACCTATTAAATTTTTAATTAGGTCCTTGTACTTAATCAGTTCTTTTAATTTGAATCAAATTAATTATTTGAACTCCATTAACATTTTAATTTGACTTGTAGTTAAATCAAATTAGCCTATTTAAAATCTAATTAAGTCTTTATAATTAATTTTTATGCAAACTCATCTAATAATAATTTAATTTAGCTATAAATGTGTATTGTTTTTCAATCGTAGGTACAATTGAGTTGTTAGTTTTGTCCAAAATCTTAACTTGGTTTCTTCATATGTTCAAAACCCTTGTTAAACTATTTTTTTCTCTAAATTCTCTGTCATTAATTTTATTTAATTATATATTTAAAAGGAAAATGATTTTCTTTTTAGAAAACTCAAAATTAGGTTATGACGGCATTGTTGTGGTAATGTTGTTGTTGTTGTTGTTTATGGTAGGATGCGTGTCGGGTTTATGTTGTTTGGTTGGTAAGAATTTCAACCGGCGGGTCAATAGATTAATTCTATCTCAATCTTGCCGAGCAACTTGAAGAATACGAATATATTTGTTTTCCTTTATTAGTTTTATAATATCTATCTTAATAAGACAAGAACAGTTTATTACAGGAAACGAGGATACGAGACAAATTATGACGTCATAATTCTGTTTTTTTTCCTGGATTGTTGATGATAAATAGGAAACTAACATTAAATATAAATAAAACAAAATAACGTTGGATTCCTTAAATAAACCAAAAAACTTGCCTGCAATTCATTACAAATCTGACGTTAATACAATAGACCCTAAAAAAATTAATATCCCGTGCAGATAAAACTACGCCGACTTAGTGTGTATATATATATATATATTATAATGAAACAGGGAAAAAATAGGGGGGGAGAGAGAGAGAGAGAGAGAGACAAGTGGCAACTGGCACGATACCCTTACCCTACTCCTTGTCTGAATATAAGCGCACACATGTTCTGCTTTTCAACCCTCCACCACTTGAAATTACTTGTCTATAGCCATCAGCTAGTACTGCTCCCTTTGGGCTCACAGAAGATAATTTATTCACGTTTCCTTTCCTTTGTTTAGAGATTTAGAGATGGTGGCCGGAAGTAGCTCCACAGGTAGCGGTGGTGATGGAGCGGAAGAGACGAAGCCGAAGGAGATTGTGCTGTTTGGAGTCAGAGTGGTGGTTGATAACATGAGGAAAATTGTGAGTTTGAATAATATGAATGAGTATGAGCACTTGAATGATAACGAGGAAGATGAAGATGCCGCTGCTGGTGCTTCTGCTGCTGTTTCTGGCTATAAGTCTGCAGATGACAACGTTCACCACGCTTCTTCAGCCACTGAAAGGCGTAGCCAACGAAAGAGAGGTTTTTTTTTTATCTGAAATTAATTAATCGTTGATTTGTGGTGGCATGTCTAATTAATTGGGCTTTTCTGATTATTTATTTTGATATTATTTCGATACCTTTAGATACAAATGATATTTTGTTTTTGTTAGTTTGGATAGAACTATATATTGCTTCTTTTGGTTCATGATCATCTTATCTTTTGTTTGTGTGAATTGTGAGACAGGATTGCCATGGACAGAGGAGGAGCACAAGAGATTCCTTGTAGGATTGCAGAAAATGGGCAAAGGAGATTGGAGAGGAATTTCTCGCAATTTTGTCAAGACCCGAACACCAACTCAGGTTGCTAGTCATGCTCAGAAGCATTTTAACCGAAACAGTAGTTTGAATCGCCGTCGCCGCCGATCTAGCCTCTTTGATATCACCACCGATATGGTATTTTTAATATCAGATCTCATCAGTGCTACCAGGCTTCTTACTTAACTGATAATTGTTTTGAAGCCTTGAATGTTGATTGATTTGGTTTGTGTTTGACTATTACAACAGAGAAATTTGATTTTAATCATAATTTATTTTTTTACTCAAAGGGGATTTTGATTAGCTGAGTTATTTTACGCTTTGTGTATTGATTTGATCTGTGTTTGATTTCTTGTATCAGACAAATTTGATTGAATGGATATGGTTTTGGTTGATTGAGGGTCTTAATCTAAGTTAGCTGCGGACATCGTCGGCACCAAAATAATAATAAAAGAGTGCTTAGTAATCCTTGAGATCATTTGTGTAAAATTTTGAAGATCCTTATAAAATCGTTTCCTGGTTGCTGAGATCAACAAGGAAAAGCAATACTAATATAAAAGTTTTTATTTTTTTTCTTAGAACTGAAACTATTGACTTGAACTCACTAAGTAGCTGTACCAGCAGTTTTTTCATTTACAATCATGCAATTTGTTCAACGTGCCCTGTTTTCCCCACCAAGCAGTTGCTGGAAAAGGTTTGAGCATCGTCTTCATCTTATTTTTATCAGGTGACGGAAACTCCAATGGAAGAGCAGCCAGCTCAAAGCCAAGACAGCAAGAGCAGCAACCAGGCACCCCAGTCAAATCCACCGCTGCAAGCCAACAGAACCACCAGTTTCCCTGCAAGAACTGCCAGTCCTGCCGTGTTGCCTCTCCAAATTGAGAGTCCAGCGATGGAGAACCTATCACTTGGACAAGGCAAACAATCCCTTAATTACTCAACAAATCTTCCCGTCGTTCCAGCTCCTTGCACCTCAGCACTGCCTGATCTGAACTTAAATTTGAAGCCAATTGCAGACTCATATCCATGGTCATCATCTGATCAGGGGGGGTCGTCATCTAGGCATTCAACTTTGCAGACGATGTCAAGTTTGAAAAATGGTGATAACATCATCATTGTTGCTTGAGTAAGGATAGCAGGTGTGGTAATTAATTAGAAGAAATAGGGTTAGATAAGGTTAAATTAGGTGTCTGGAACTTTATCTTCTGCTGATGTACAGAGCTGGCCGAAAAGGAATAGCCATCTACTGCTGATTGGTTTGTTTTCGCTTTAGATAGATTCCTTCTTAACTTTGTCACTGTTCTTTGCTCCTAGTTTGATATGACTGGACATGAGCCAGCCGCTTTTATTATTAGTAGTACTATAATTGCCCTAAACCTCAACCAGTTTTCATCGTTTTGTGAACCAAAAAAAATCAAGTTGCGTTAGTGGGAGGGATGCATTATTTATTTTTATTTTTCTGTGAATGGACACAATCGTTCTATGAATGTGGTCCTTCCTAGTGGCTGTAGAATTTGATGCCTGGGATGAGATGGGCCACCACCCCTTGTATGAGCATTTATACATGTGTGTGTATAGACATATTTCATTGGGTGGTGCTATTATCATTACTAGATTAATTAATGGTGACCTAGAACTTTACTAGGGTTTGGTTTTGTGATATGTTGATTAATTGAATCCATTCAATTAGATTTTTTTGTGAGCTTATTAACTCTTGGGTCAATCTAGCATGGTTATATGGAAACTGAGTATTTTCACTTCTTTTCACAATATAAAATATAGCAAAGCAATACGAGAAAAAAAATATTGATGAACTAACATGGTTCTATATTTGTCATTATTTTCAAATAGGGTATGTAACAAATTAATGATTGAAAAATAAAAAATTTGATAGATATTATGTTTAAAAACTGTGACATCTATAAAACCACAAATTACTTTTAAATTATAACTCGAAACTAAACTCTTAACTATATGTCAAGCCTACTTGAACTTAGCTATAATGATAAAAGAAAAAAAAAAAAACCTAACCTAACATAACATTATTCTACTCCAAATCATAAACACTAATTAACCCTATTTTAAACCTAAAATATACCTACACCTTTAATGATTAAAGCTATCTCAATTTCATACCATAAACTTTAACATTACTTCAAACGTTAATCATTACTAATCCATAAGTCTAAGTCATCTGCCACAAAAACTAATTACAATCCAAACCCATGACCTTAACAAAAAAGAAAAAAAAAACCTTAACTAATCCTGAGCTTAAACAAAACATTAAATACTTATTGTAATTCAAACATCAAACACTGATATTAAAAATACAAACTACAATCCATCAACCCTAAATACAAACTTTAAATCCTCTTAGCCTAGAACATGAAATCTCTTGTTGATGTGAAATTAAGGATTGTTAACCTTGTTTAGGAATGAAATTTAAGCATTTAATAGTCAAATTTATGTTGATTTTTTTTTTGTGAATTGTACAATAACTATATTTCCCCCCAATTCCCTTTTCATTTCTTGAAATATATTTTTTCAACCATATTAAAATCAAAATGTTTTTTTTTTGAATTTATGGTGAATTCATAGGACCTATAGGTTTTTTCTATTTTATTTTTTTGGCACCTTTTTTTTAATGATTATTGATCATGTTAATAAACCAATATATTACTTTTCACTTTCTAAACAATATTAATATTAGAACTTGCCTCAATAATCAATTTTGTTGTTTTCATTCCCATAACCATCTATAAGATTTTCAAATTTTGGTACTCTAAATCAAATTTAAAAATGTTTGAATCTCACATAACTAACCTAAAATACTCTGAAAAATATACTAAAATACATGTAAAAATAAATTACAAACTCATCTAAGAAAATAACACAACATAAAACTCTTAAACTTTTGATTGAAAATGATGGTAGTATGGTGGTCGTAGTTAAGGAGTGGTGGTAGCATTACAGGTAAAGGGGTTATGAGGAAAAAAAAGTTGGTTGGAGACTTGAAGACAAATAATAATGCATTTCTTAGGTGTTTATGGCAAAATAAAAGAAGCTAGATAAAGATTGAGGGTGATCATGTTTTTTAGAGAGAAAAAAGGTTTTATAGGAAAGAAGACATGCTAGATTAAATTTCATAACATGTTGCGATTGAGTTATGACATGTTAAGTTACTGCATTTGAAACCACGACATCCATGATATGTAATTTTTTTTAATCATGACAAATAGAAACTATATTATTATTTTTCTTTTTTTCTTTTTAAATTATGTTATTCTGCTAATATTTTAATTAAAGATTTTAATTAAAAAAATGTTTTTATAAAAAAATATAATTTACAGTACATGTTTTACTAGGTAATAAATTTGGATTATCTAACATCTTCAGTAAAAGATTGTATGATGTCCTTGTTCCACATGTTGGATTACAAGGAATTTGGATAACATATAAGCAAGCTAGATGACCTACATGCAATAATTAATCATTTTTTAATAGTTAAGATAAAAGAACCTTAAATTCATGTTGTAGTTAGATAGTGTTTAGTGAATTGTATGATATTAATTGGGCTAAACTAAACAAGAATAGATTAGACTGGATTGGATTGGAAAAATAATTATCATTTCTTGTGATTGATGTGCATTGGACTAGATGAAATAATTTATCCTATTTTGTGTTAGATAATATAGAACAACATATTGTAATAAAAATAATACTTATGTCTTGTCTTATGTTTAAAGTGTAGATTATAACATATATTTTAATCCAAATTTGATTTTTTTTATTTTTAATATAATAAATATATATAGTTATTTTTAGAAAACCATTATTATTTAAATATTATTTAAGTAAAATTCATAATCTTTTTATGTTAATTAATATGTTATTTTGATAATCAACTAACTTGCTTACACTTATAATTGCTTTAGATTAACTTATATTTGGATTTTATAACAAATTAATGTAAAAAAACAATTTTTGATTCATTTTCCCTTTTAATATCAAATCATTGTGCATTTATGTTTGTAATCACATTATGAACACATTTATTCAAAACTATTGTTATCTAATGAATTTTGATTGTTATTTATTTAAGAGAAGAATGATTTTATTTTTTTATGAAGACTCATAGGCTATTTTATTTGGGCCAAGTTTTTAATGGGCTTGATAAATTTGTTATCGAGCCAAAAATACATACAACAAAAATACAGTTTTTAAAATGCAAAAAAAAAAACTATTTTACAATGCTGTAGCATGAAAAACAAATGTTTTGTTTTATTATGTTCAAACATGGTACTAAAAAAAGAGGGTAAATTATGAAAATTAGAAATATTTTTTATGCTTCCATTCTTAAAAAAATCTTGGCCATAAATTATTATTTTTTGTTCTTATTATTTTTGTTTTCACTTTATTAAATTACATTGGAAAAAATGGGTTGAGTTGACAAAAAGAATTGAGTGTTAGGCTTGCCCAGGATGAAGGGAAATTCTTTCGATATCATCTTGTATTTGAGATTTTTTTCAAGTTTTGAACTCAAGTAGAATTGAATCCCTAGAAATACTGTAAAAATGAATAGAGATTAACCCCTATAATTTATAATTAATCACGAGTTCATGACAATAATTACAACAACTTAATAAACTTAGAGTGATTTCCCCTCCCACTCCGACATGCACAACCATTTAATATTCCAATTGTTCACATTCCATTAAGACTTCCAAATTATCTTCTTAGCTTTTTGTACTTTAATTATTGATATTCAAATTGATTGTGCAATTTTTGAACGCGCGCACGCGTGCGCACACACACACACATATCGATGAGGAATCTTGTGGAATTTGTCATCAAATATGGCATACGATGAATAAATGTTATTCTCAACTGAACAACAGCCAAAGTGGTCATCAAATTAACAGCAACTCCATCTATCATTACTCAAGTTCTATTCAAAGAACTGACATGCTTTATTCTATAAAAATTAGTGCTTAATTTTCTTTCATGACAAACAACATTATTTTTTTTACATATATTTAGTGCATGCTTACTGATAGGAATTAGTAGTTGGAGGGGAAAATAGTTGGTTAGTTAGTTAGTTGAGAGTTTGTTATAATTTATGTTGCAAACTCTATGAAGGCTTTATTACCAATAGGGGAGCTATTATACATGTATGTATATGTTGAAAATATACATGAATATTCATTGGATTCTCTTTATTCTTGGTTAAATAATCTAAGTTTGAAAGATAGAGTCTTATCATTGGCATCACAGTCATTGATCCTCTAAGTTGTTCCTTTAGTGTATGACCCATGCTTGTGTTCATACTCAATCAGCAACATTGTGTGTATGTGTATCTGTGCTTGAAGCCTCTAATTCCAAAAACCAACTCATTTTGGAATCAATTCAGAGTCTTCTGAAGATAAATTCACATCTATAGACAAACATCTCAGTTCAATTGATTCTTATCAAGTGGGTCCTGATCAATCATTTACACCTCCATTTGATGATGACGTGGGTGAAAGTTATAGGCGACAAGGCGAGAGGGGCCATTGATTGAAGGAAAGGGGACTACCTCACGAGAATCACATGCCCTTTATTAAGATGGATTTTCCCGATTCAACGATAAGGATGACCCAATTAAATGGATTTACAAGGCAGAGCAATATTTTGACTATTTTTCGGTGCCACATGAGAAAAAGGTCAAGATGGTGTCTTTCCATCTAGATCGAGAGACTTTGCAATGATATCAATGGGAAGAATGTTATTTTTTCTTTAAATGGAAGATTTTACCAAAGCATTTTTCAGGGAGTTCTGCTCTCATGGGTTTGAAGATTTTGTTGAGTCGCTCTTCAAGCTTTGACAGATAGGTCCTTAAAAGGATTATATAGCTGAGTTCAGACGCTTAGTAAAACGAATCCATGATCTCAATCCAACCTTTTGAGCTACCTCATTAGGGGACTACATGAGGTACTCAAGCATGATGTCAAGTTGACCTGTCTTGCTACATTGCATAAAGCCATGAATTTTGCTGATGAAGTGGATACTAAACTGCAGAAGTTGAGGTATGCACATTCTTCTAGAGTTTCTAGGTCAAGATTTCCTCTTTTACCAACATAATGAATTTATCTGCTAAAACTAAAATTATTCCTAGAAAAGATATGCACATCAAGAAATTAACCCTACAAGAAATTCATTACAAAAAACAAAATGGTCTTTCTTTTTATTGTGATAAAAAAATTTATGAGGGGTCACAAGTGCGTTAGGAAGCAAATTTTATTGTTAGATATGGGGTACAATAATGCTGAGGAGGAAATAGTTCATGAATTACAACAACTTGAACAAGTAGCAGGGGTGAGTGCTTGTTGTATCAAGACTTGTGCTTTAAATGGTATTCCTACACCTACTACCATTAAAATCATGAAACTCACTACTATCATAAATAATTGTCCTGTGGTAGTGTTGTTAGACTTAGAAAGTTCTCATAACTTCATTCATATTAGCACGGTTAAGAAGCTAGGTTCGAAGTTAGATCAATCTCTCATTTGTGATGTTATGATTGCTGATGGTGAACAAATTCAATGTAAAGGGTGTTGTGTTAGGGTTCTCTTGGCCATAGGAAATTCTAGGTATACTTCGGACATGTTTGCTTTGCCATTAAGGGTTGTGATGTTGTGTTAGGGGTTCAATGGTTGTGAACTCTAGGTCCAAAACTATGGGATTTTGAGAGATTGACTGTAAAGTTTTGGTATGAAAAGGAACATATTTGCTTGTCTAGTTCCATGCCTTAACCTTCACAGCCTATTTCATGTCATCAGATGGACAAATTGGTGCTCACGAGATGTTATTGAGTGATTCTTTGTGTTGTGGAATGTGAAAATATGACCACACCTGTAGATGCCTTGTCCTCATCACAACATGAATTGCGGGCTTTGTTGGGTTCTTTTTCTATAATTTTTGGCACCCCAACAACTCTTCCTCCTGAGAGAGACAATAACCATTGGATATCATTGGTTGCAGGCTGTAAACCACCCAGCATTAGACCATATCCTTATGGTCCACTGCAAAAATAAAAAATTAAGAAATGTATCCAAGAATTGATGGATTCTGGTTTTAAAAGGAACAGTCACACCCCTTTTTCTTCTCAAGTTCTATTAGTTAAGAAGAAGGATAGCACATGGAGAATGTGCATGGATTATAAACAATTGAAAGAGTTGACAATAAAGGACAAGTATCCAATTCCACTTATTGACGATCTATTGGATGAATTGCATGGGACAAAGTATTTTTCCAAATTGGACTTGAGGAGTGGTACCATCACATTTGAGTTCATTCCAAGGATATTGAAAAAATAGCTTTTTGAACTCATGAGGGACATTATGAATTGCTTGTTATGCCTTTTGGATTGACGGTGATAGGACTCTATCTTTCAACCTTAGATTGTGACAAAATTGGTATGAATAGAAACTAAATGATCACTCCTCTTGAGTGTCTTATTGTAAATAGATTTACATGCCCTAGCTACAAATTCGGGCTAAGCATGGAAGGATAAGTGTCCTATTAAAACATTACTATTTATAGCTCTAATTAATACATAATCACATTTCGTGACATCCACCCTCAAATTGATGCTGGTCAATCAAGAAGGATCAACGTCAACTAAGAATTTATGCCAATGCCGAGAGAGAGTTTTAGTGAAAATATTCGCAGTTTGATGTTCGGTGGAAATATGATATACTTTCATGTCGGTGAAAAGATTCATGAATGGAATGACAGTCAACCTCAATATGTTTTGTACGCTCATGAAATACAGGATTAGTAATAATCTGAATTGCACTGGTATTATCAACATGAAGAGGAGTGGAATGAAGCCGAGGAAAACCAAGTTCCTCCATTAACTAATGGAGCTATGTAATTTCAGAGCAGACAAATGACGTAGCATGATATTAAAATTTTGTGGAGTATTTGGAAACTCTATCTTGCTTCTAACTCTTCCAAGAAATAAGTGCATTGCCAAAACAAAACATACACCATCCAGTAACTAAGCGACGAGTATCTGCACAACCAGCTCAATCAAGTCACTATATCCTTCCAACTGTAAGAAAGATTCCTTAGAAAAGAACAATCCTCGTGAAAAGGAACCCTTCATATATCAGATAATGCAGCGAACAACAGTAAAGTAAAAATGTTGAGGGGTCTGCATAAATTGACTGACTTGTTGCACAACAAAAGAAATATCAAGATGAGTAGTCATCAAGTAATTCAAACTCCCAAGTAGTTACCAATACAAGGCTGGATATGACAGAAGCTCACCTTCCTGGCAAAGCTTAAAATTGTCCTCCAATAGAGTAAGAACAAAATTACCCAATTGTAGACCAGAAAATGAGATGACTTGCTTTGTGTACTTGTGCTAATGTAACCATGAATCAGTTGAAGTAATCTGAACCTCAAGGCCAAGAAAATACTGCAAGGGACCAAGATCTTTCATGAGAAAAGAGTCCTAGAGATGTTTTTGCAAGTGTTTAGGTAATTTAGTAAATGATCCAGTAACCAAATATCATTAACATAGACTAAAAGCAATACAATTCTTGCAGATGTCTTGCGAAGAAACAGAGAGAAATCAAATTGACTCTGAATAAAGTGAAAGGCAAGCAAAGTAGAGCGAAATTTATCAAACTAGACTCGTGGAGCCTGTTTCAAACCATACAAAGGTTGGTGTAGTCGACAAACCTCGAAGGAGGGTGTATTAAACATACCCGGAGGTGGAGACATAAATTTCTTCCTTTAAATCTCCATCTAGAAAAGCATTTTTCATATCCATCTAATAGACCACTCATGTGACGTAGCAATTGTCAATATAGCCTGTATAGTAGTCATTTTTGCCACCGGTGCAAATGTCTCTTCATAATCAATACCATACTCTTGTTGGTTCCCAAGATGTACAAGATGGGCCTTCTATCGATCTAGGGAACCATTAGATCTAAATTTGAATGAGTATACGCATTTACAACCAATAGGTTTGACTCCAAGCGAACAAGTTATAAGATCCCAACTGATTGTCTTGAAGAGTTTGAATTTCCTCTTGCATGGCCTACTACTTACAAGCTTGGGTGGCTGCCTGAGCATAAACAGAAATACTATCGAGAGTGACACTAAGCGAGATATGAGAAAAGCCATACCTATCTGATGGATGTGGAACCCGAGTAGACCATTGAGGTGCTAGTAGTGTAGAATCAAGTGACAAAGTGGTGTCTAGAAGAGGCATTGGAGAAGGATGTCTTCGATACACTATACCTGGTTTAAATCGTTTAATATGAGGGACATCATCAAATGGAGGAAGAGGAGCAGTAAAGGGATTCAAAATAATATGAGATTAAAAAGAAATTGATTTTCAATGAAACTATATTCTAAGAGATTCAAAATTTATTTGCATGAGCATCATAGCATATAAATACTTTCTGAGCAAGGCTATATCCCATAAAAGCACATGTGATAAACCAGAAAGCAAGCTTATGACATTTAGTGGGTGGTAAATGGACAAAACAAATACACCTAAAAGTATAAAGTGATTTATACTCAAGAGGTATACCAAATAAATAAAAATAGGAAGAATCATAATTTAGAGTGATCGTAGGCAAGCTATTGATCAAATAAACAGCTGTAGATAATGCTTATACCTAGAATTTAGTAGGTACAGACGAATCAATTAGGAAAGTACGAACAACATCTAAGATATTATGATTCTTACGCTCGACTCCATTTTATTGAGGGGTGTAAAGGCAAGAGCGTTGAGAAATAATCTTTTTTTTTTGTTAAAGATAATTCTGAAAGGAATGTGACATGTATTCCCCTCTAAGTTGGAGCGTATGATTTTGATACAAGTACTGAATTGCGCCTCAACAAACGCAACAAATCTTTGAAAAGCAGAAAACATGTCAGCTTTAGAGCGAAAAAAATAAATCCAGTAAATCGACTGTAATCATCAATAAATATCATAAAATAACGATATTGCCCATGAGAAATAATAGGACTGACCCCCCAAACATTAGTATGCACAATCTCAAAAGAGGTGGAAGAAAAATTACCATGCACAAGAACAACTAAAGTTTTACTTTTACCAAGACGATAGGTAGCACAATCAAAAGATGTGGAAGAATTATTATTATTGCATAAAAAACCATGTTTCAAAAGATGAGTTCAGACAACAAAATTAGGATGACCTAATTTCTTATGTCATACTTCAATATTATTTGCAATAGCCATACAAGAAAAAGAAATAACATTAGAAATAAAAAAAAGAGGGAAAAGATGTCCCACTTTAGACCCCTTTGCGATCACCATTCCTGACATCTGATCTTATGCAACACAACCACCATGGGAGAAAAGAACATCATAGTTATTATCCATCAATTGTCCATCATAAATAAAGTTGGTAGATAATTCAAGAAAGATAAAAACATCTGTAAATGGACCCAAATTACCAACAGCAGTAATAGGAAGTGTATTGTCATCAGTAATCTGAATAGATTGCGTGTCATCATTCTCATGAATCAAAGCTTACAATGAGGGGCGTAAAAGACGGTGCTTGGACAAAAGCTTGAAAAGCTTGAGATTGATGATTTTGAGGTCGCACCTGACAGTCTTTAATGAAATGGTCTAGTTTCTTACAATAGTTGTAAACTTTCTTTGGATTGTTACGAGCAATGTGACCAAGCTCTTGGCAGCTGAAACATTGCAACTTGTACATTCCTCTTCCTTGTGCTGCATAAACTACAATAACAGGCTTAGAAAAAGTCTTCTAAGAGGCAATGGATAATTGTTGCTTCTCACACAATAAATCCCCCAAGTAGATATCTAAGGAACCAAATCACGATTCAATAAACCGGCTCTAACTTGTTCAAATTTAGGACAAAGTTTCATCAAAAATTGATCGCGTTGACTCTCAGCATGAACCGCTTGAAGAGTCGCGAGAGACGCATTAAGAATCTTAGCATGAACAATAGCAGAATACTTGTTCCAGATATTAATAAAATCAGAATAAAATTATTCAATGGTTAAGTTACCTTAACTATAACAACGAATCTCTATCTCCAACTGAAATTTCTGAGCAACGTGATTTGGATGATTAATGCGGTGTAAATAGACCCACATAGCTTGAGCCATAGAGGAACACCGAAGATTAGTAACAAAATTAGGCTTAATCTTTCCTAATAGCCAAGAAATCACCTTAGCATCCTGGACCTCTCATTAAGCCAATTCCTTTTAATTAATAAGAATTTGAGTATAATTATTAATATGATGAAATGATTTTTTCCTTTCAAAAAAATTTTAAATTGAAATTTCTACGTAGGAATTTTTTTTCTAGTAAAGCGAATGATATTATTTTCCATAGACATGATTAAATCCCAGAAGAGTAATAAAAAAAAAAGCTTATTATTAATACGAATCCGGCTAAGATAGCCCAAAGAAATCAAGGCCTAAAAACAAAAGAAAGTATTCAGTAAAGAAGGCCCATAATCCAATCAGAAGAAAACCCACAATGTCAACAATCAGAAGGCCCACAAATAGAGTAAATAGAAGCCCACATATCTGAGCCTAAATACAGAGCCCAAGCATAAAGCCCACAAACAAGCCCACACTTTAATTAATTTAGCAGCCCACGATTTAAAGCATTCGGCTCATTTATTCAAAAGAAAGGACCAAGACATTCACCCCTACTGCATTGTCACATTTGACGATCTTCCTCTTTAAAATAGTTAGTGGTTCATCTTGCACAATACCGTCATCAGTAATTCGAGGTAATGTTAAAGGAGTCACTTGAGCTCCTAAATATTTTTTTATACAAGACACATGAAATACAAGATGGATTTTACAACTTGCAGGTAATTTTCGTTTGTAAACCACTAATCCCATCGTTTCCTACCTCATAAGGACCATAAAACTTGGGTAAGAGTTTATGGTAGGAATGAGGCGCCAAGGATTGTAACCTGTAAGGTACCAATTGTAAATAAACTAAATCCCTAACTTGAAATTTCCTTTCTAATCGATGTTTATCAGCCTGAACATTCATTTGATTCTGTGCCATAAGGAGATTAGATTTGAGCAAGGTCAACATGTTGTCCCTTGTAGCCAAGTTTCTGTCCACAATAGCAAAACTTGTAGTGCCTAGCTTATACGGTGTCATAGTGAGTGGGGGTTGGCCGTAAACAATTTCAAACAGGGTAACTTTGTTGATGTATGATAAGCTATATTATAGCTAAATTTTGCCTTAACTGAAATAACTATTTTTTGGATTGAGCTACAGCAAAACACCTCAAATAGGTCTCCAAACACCTATTAACTACTTCCATTTGGTCATCAATCTATGGGTGGTAACCAAAGCTCATCTGTAATGCTACATCATGCAATTTCAAGAACTCCTTCCAAAAGTCACTAACAAATATTGGATCCCTATCACAGACAATAGAGCTAGGCATAAAATGTAATTTAAACACATGAATCACAAAGATTTGAGCAATGATAGCAACAGAAAAAGGATGGGAAAAAGCCATGAAATGAACATACTTTCTCAAGCGATCCACTATTACAAAAATGATAGATTTCCCTTGGCAAAGAGGTAATCCCACAATAAAATCCATTGAGATTTCAATCCACACCTTGTTTGGTATAGGGAGGGGTTGTAATAGTCCTTCGAGAGTCATGGTTTCATACTTGTGCTACTGACAGGTGTGACATTCAGCCACCATTGTCTGCACATCATGCTTCATACTTGGCCAATAAAAAATACGAGATAATCTCTTATAAGTTTTTAAGAAGCCAGCATGACCAACCAGCTGTAGGGACAAAGTGATGGGCAACAAAAACTTTGGCTCTCCAAATTGAACCAGAATTGAGAACTATTCTGGAATTATACCTGAGGAGACCATTATCAATGTGAAATTTGAATAATTGATTTGCTTTGAAGGAGTATGTGAAGGGAATAACAGTGTAGAATCAGCAACTTGAATTTGTTGTTTTTTTGCTGGAAATCCAAGGATCCCCTTCACTGTACCTTCATAAATCATCCATCCATCTATGATAGAGATATGTGAGTGCCAAGTTCTCACTAAATTGCCCAGCAAAATCATTTCCAGTGGCTATGGTATTCATGGCAAGGGTTTGACTGATAGGGAATCTAGACAAAGCGTCAGCAGTTTTATTACCACTCACCTGCCTATATTGTATTTCATAATTATAGCTCAAAAGCTTTGTGACCTATTTTTGCTGAAAAGGAGTGAACCTTATGATTGAGAAAGTATTTAAGACTGATGATTTGTTTTAATGATGAAATGTCGACCTTGCAAATAATAATGTCACTTCTTAATGGCATGCACAATTGTCATCATTTCCCTCTCGTAAGCAGACAGGGCTTGGTTTCGAGGCCAAGAGTTTTGCTGGTAAAAGCAATAGGTCATCCATAACCCGAAGCATCACTCTATGATAAAAGGGTTTGGTAAAATCTGGTAATTCAAGAACCCTAGGGGATAAACATGAGTTCTTTTGAGTTTGTGGAAGACAAAAGTAGTCTTTGGAGACCACACAAAACCATCCTTCTTGGTTAATTGAGTCATAGGAAAACTTTCTCTACCATAGTGAGGAATAAACTTTCAATAATAACCTATGAGACCCAAAAACCCTCTCAGACCCTTCACAAAAGTAAGGATAGGCCACTCTACCACTGCTTGTAACTTGGAAGGGTTAGCTGCAACTCTGTGTCTAGATACAATGTGATCCCACTATTCAATGGTAGAGACTCCAAAAGCACACTTGGACTTCTTGACAAAAAGTTGATGATGCTTCATAATTCTCAAAAGAGTATGTAAATGTGTCAAATGATTTTCCCATAAAGTACTATAAACTAGGATATCGTCAAAAAATACAAAGACAAACTTCTTCAAACAACTTCAAAAAACCTCATTCATCAAGCCTTGAAATGTTACTGGAGCAACTAACCAGATAACACGCTGATAAAAGATCCGATAATTTGTAAACACAAGCGAGCATACATAAAAGCATATTTTGCAGGCACCCAAGTTTCTTTGGAGGATCTGGAAAAGCCATAAATAGAAATGTATGCTATACAATACAAAGGCACACAGTTTTAGGCCCAATTTTAGGCCATATTAGGAGATAACCTCTGTTCAGGACCATGGTCCCTTTCACTCGAGAGAGAGAAGTACACGACAAGCAGATTATAATACACTAATCACTAATACAAGCAAGGAATATGAAAGATCCAAAACTTTTTCAGTGACCTTATTTATGAGGTTATTTCAACCAAACATTAAATGGGTAACAAGAAATGGTAAAAATCACTTGTCAAAGTAGCTTACTTCACTGCTCGTGGCGGAGGAGCTAGTAGGTAGCATGTACGAGTGTTTTGACATCTCACGAACATCATTGTGATTTTTATGTACCCTTTCTGACATAATCAGAGGCCCTCCCATCTATAACACTGTTCTCCTTGTGGATCGCATGTGTTGAACCATTACCTTCATCTGGATGCACGCAAATGATATTGGCTTTGAGCTCCCCTGTTACCTTAGAGTTCCTGGAATTTGAGACAACAAAGGTTTATTAGCAACCATGACCGAACCATAGGGCTTTGGCAGTTGGTGACAACTGCCGGACTATGTGTTCCGTGACTCATCTTAGCAATAAAAAATGAAGACAGTTTTATTATGTTCACCATCACCTTCACTGACTTCTCACAGAGGGAAATGTTGCTCCTATGTTTGCTACTCGTGGCTACTTTATAGACTTTCAACTATAGCCACTCTTTTTGGACAAATAAGAACCAAGTGGATCAATTAATGAAACTTGCTTTCAAAATAGTGGAGGATAAACAGCTCGCTTGTTATTCAGGTTCCTCTCAGTTTGTGACTACTCTTTAGTTACAACCATATAAATACAAGCTTCCTTTGGGGACAGAGATTCCTTTCTCAATTCATCATATAACTGATAGAAGTCTTTTTGTAAAGGATGATACCGATGAGAGAGAACGTGAGAAGAATATGTCCTCCCCATTGATCTACTCATGACCTACGGTGAAAATCTAGTGATTGGTTTGCAAATATTTTCCTCCATATGCCCATCAAAATTTGTCTTTATGGATTAAAATAATCCAAACAAAGGGACAATATATTTTTTGATAATTTATTTTATATTTTTTAATACACAGCAAAGACATGTTAGTTTCATGATATCTTTAAGCCAATCCATTCATATTCTTCCACAAAATAAAAAATATGATGCTAGGTTGCAGATATGCCACTGAAGCTAAGCACATTTTAATGAGGTGCCTAGTGAAGTTTCTAAGGAGTACTCAATATGTCACCGGACTCGAGTGAAAAAAACAAGATTCTTCAATGCTACCTTCTTCTTTGTACTTTAAGAAAGCTTCTCTTTACTAATTCACCAATGCTTTGTATCACCTTCATGAGGAAGTCCTAAACAGAATCTTATCTCTCTCTTGCCATGCCATCCAAATGGTCTTTGTGCCTTGGATTAGATATTTTTGGCACGCTTCTAATTAGCGACTTCATTCATCTCGCATTCTTAAATTTGATCAGCTCTCAACTAGCATAAGAAAAGGTATGGAACTATTGCAATAAACCCAATACTGTTCTGTTTCACCAAATATCGAATCTGAAGGGAAAATGAATGAAAAATGGAAAACTCGTCACATTGCTGCTTCCTTCTCACAGGTTAATAAATGTTACACCTTTTTTCTAATAGCTAACTTAGCTAATCAGGACAGAGCACACTGATTCTTGTTTGCAATATACTTCTAAAAACGATCATGTCCTAAGCTAAAAAATAATAATTAGATCTTACATCTTTTCTTACAATGTATAGTTATATACTAATTCAAAAACAAATGCATGATTAGACATGAGAGATGAGTGCCTATTTATTTTATGTTTCATTCTCTCTTCTTCTTTTTTTAATAAAAAGGCCTGTAGAAAGAAAGGTGAACTTACTCAAATTCGATTATGTTGGCTAACCTGCTTCATAATCATTTAATTCATCCAGATGAAAGCCAAGGGTTAGGCGCAACATAAGTATACCCTTGAAAATGTTCACCAGCAGTTGGTGTGGGAGCTGGTGAGTCATCAGGGGGCATTGTTGTCCAACATTTGTCAAAGTTGGCTGTACAGTCTTTGCCACTCACATCTGGTATATACTTGGGCTGCAGTTCTCTTGCCTCTAATTTTTTCCAGTTGATTGACCGCAACCATTTATGGCTTTTGATCTCATCCCCCCCATCAAGACCACTGCCTAACCTTCTTGATGGTTCTTTTTGAAGCAACTACAACAAAAGACAAATTATGAGCTCTTAATTGAAAAAAAGAAATTCAACAATCTGTTGAAGAGAGGATATATCACAATAAGTGTATACTTACTCCTTTCAGCAAAGAGTGAGCTTCACTGCTAAGGTATGGTGGAAGTTTGACTTTCTCTTTGATAATTCTCTCCTGGAGCTTCTTTCTATTTGAGTGTGTAAACGGTGGCTGAGAGGAGATTTTAGAGAGCATTATCAACAAACATCCAGAATCAGTGCATACAACGACATTCCTCTTGACGACTCTTTGAAGAGGGGAGAGGGGATTGTTGAGGACTTATGCAAAGCTCAATGCCTTAATAGTAACCAGATTTTAGAATAGTTTCCTCTTTAATTTTTTTTACAAAGAAAAAAAAATAATGTCCTTGTTAATCCAATGTGTTACCTGCCCAGATAGCATTTCATACAGAAGTATTCCAACACTCCACCAATCTGCATCTTTATTGTGACCCTTGGACAGTAAAATTTCCGGAGCCATGTATTCAGTGGTCCCACACATTGAATTGGATCTGCATGATTCATCAATTTCCTTTGCCAGTCCAAAATCAGTCAGTAGAACCTGGGTGAAAACAATCAGTTTCAGGAAATACTTGTTCAATTTTATTGTCTAAAAAAAAACAGAAACTATCCAACTTAATAAGTTCCACAAATCCTTCCAAAGAATAGAATGCATGGGTAATGCCATTACATGCCCATCAGCATCCAAGAGGATATTTTCAGGTTTAAGATCCCGATGCACAATCCCACACTTGTGAAGATGAGCAACAGCAGATACTATCTCAGCAGTATAAAACCTTGCCTGATCCTCACTGTGCAACATACCAAGACTAGAAAGTTAAAACAAGCAAATACAAGTCATGAAAGAAATTTAAAAGTACAAAACATAAGATACCTGAAGATCCCTTGCTGATAAAGATGAAAGAAGAGATGACCTCCATTCATAAAATCAAGGATTAAGTAAAGCTTAGACTTGGTCTGAAGAGCAATGAGGGAAAGAGAATAAGTACACAGAGGATTATAAATATTATTCATCCAGACTTGTCCATTGCAGAGGATTTGAAAACATTCCAGAGTCTATTTTAATCCTTCTTGATGAACATAAGATTAAAAAATAATAATAATAATAATAACTAAAGGTTTATAGTACCCATACAAAGATCAGTTTAGGGTCTTGTAATAGTTAAAAAAGCTCAAAAGTAAATATGAAAACCAATAACGCTAAAAACAATAATTCTAAAATCTGACTACTTTATCACCCTTGAAACTTTCAATCATGTTCAATGAAAAGGTAACAACTAAAGTACCATTAAGATTCTTGCGACAATTTTCAAACTTTGTACCATTGACTTGCTAAAGTTATAATTGAGCAATGCAATTACAAATTCACAATGAATACATTTTCAATTGAATAGGATTAGGGTAACACGGGCTTTTTATTTTACAATTTGTTGCCCCAACAACATCGAAACCAGCTAAAACTTTCATTGTATAGAATGAACCGGTGTTACACAGAATAATTCCACAAATGCATTACCTACTGCATTAGTATATAAAGATAACGAGCATTTGTGGTTTGGATATATTCTAAACTCCCAAATGGGTAATGAAGCTGAAAAATAAAGAAATGGAATAGTTTTATTAACTGTATCAGTTTTTCTCCTTGTATGAAATGAAACCATGGTGAAAAGGGCCTGAACATCCATTATAGGCAGCACATTTGCTATACCGGCTTGAAACTAAATTCTCAATGCAGTATTGCTATTTCTAATGCTTTCTTCACTTTACTTCCAAAAAGAAAAGAAAAGAAAAGAAAAAAACACATGCATTATTCATTTAGAGCAAAGCAGCTATTATTATCCGAATTGCAGCACTACATAACATCAGCATATTTGCTGGTCTCTATTGCATGACATAAAGTATTGCTCTTTTTTTCTTTTCATCCCTAAAAAATTTTCATGTGAATTCAACTAGAACAAAATCCCATTATATTAAAAAAAAAAAAAAGAAGAAGAAAAAAAAAGAGCAGCTGCTTTGCTCTATTAGACCAGAACAAGCACTCTCACATACAAGAATTATTGATGTGTACAGTGCAGCATCCAAAAGTTACAGTCTTTAAGAGAACAACTTGAACAATCTCCAAGTATAAGAAGAAAGAAATCAGAAAAAAGAATGATGAAATAGAACCTGAAAGGAGTAGCGAAGCTGAACAATAAAGGGGTGCACCACTTTTGTGAGGATATCCCTCTCAGCCTTCATGTAATCAACATGATTCTTTTTAATAATTGTATCCTTCTTCATTACTTTCATTGCATAAATCCCATCTCCACTACACCCTTCTCCTCCTTTTTCTTTGCCATCACTATTCTTCTTTCTTACTTGAAACACCTTACCAAATGCTCCCTTTCCAACCACTCTCAATATCTCAAAATCAGCGGGCCCAAATTTATTATTATGAACACAACTGCCCGCTTGACCGTCATCATCCTCGCTCTTTCCCTTTTCATTGTCACCACTTTCATTTTCTAATAAAGCTTCATCATCTTCTTGGATATGGTGGAAAGGGAGAGGAGAAGAGGGAAGAGGGTAGCGAGGGGAAGGACCCACAAAGGAGTGGGACCTGTTGTGGATGACAAGTGGGTCCAGGACAGAAGATGACGTGGTAGGTGAATGTGAATGATTAGGGTCATGCGGGGTTGATGATGGGCCAAAGACATCAGAGAACTCAAAGTCATTTGGAGGTGTGATTGTGAGTTTCTTTAAGTTGATGGATAAAAGAGAGAGAAGGGTTTTCTTCTGAGATGTGGAAACCAATTTTCTTCTCTCCATTTTTTTTACAGCAAATTGGCCAGTCTTGGCTGGCTATAGAAATCAATCAATAAGAGAGGAGAGGGAAAGGAAGGAAATAGTTTCGATAGGCAACGAAGATTGAACATCAGTTATCAGAGAAAGAATCATTGCAAAGTGGAAATAAGAAAAGCTAATTGATTTATGAAGGAGAGTGGGGGGAGAAGAAGAGGGACTCGATTCATTGAACACAACACAGCACCGGTCACCTACGCATGCTTGCGGGAGAACAAATATTTTTTATAAATGTTAATATTAAAATAATTAATAAATTTTATTAGTTTAAAATAAATACATAATATTTATATATAAAAATTTTAATATAATAAAACACGTCAACATATCTTATTATAATAATAATAACATCAAATACTTAACATTTTAAAATAAAATTATTATTATTGTTAAAATAATAAAATTTATTAAATTACCCCAAGAAAAAAAAACTCGAAAATATTGTAATTATTGTGTGACTAATGGGAAAATAAATTCCATAAAAAAAATAAAAAAATCTAAAAAATTTAACAAAAGAGCAAATAAAAAATAAAAAATGATAAAAAAATAGTAGCTAAAAAAACATTTGATGTGAGAAAAAAAACTAATAAAAAAAATAAGAAATATCAATTTTATTATTACTATTATTACTAAAATAATAAAAATTATTAAATTACCTTGAGGAAAAAAAACTTGAAAATATTAACAAAAAAAAGTACAATAATAATAATAATAATAATAGTATTGCATGAATAATGGAAAAATAAATTTAATAAAAGAATAACAAATGCCCAAAAACTTTAACAAAAGAGTAAACAAAAAATATACAAATGTTAATAAAAAATATTTGCAAAAAAAATCATTTCACGTGAAAATAATTATAATAAACTAATAAAAAACCAAAAGAAATAGCAAAGAAAAAAAAATATTAATTTTCAAATGATCACAAACACAAATTAAAATTTAAGAATATTTTTTTTTTCCAAAAAAAATATTACCTCAACAAAAGATAAAATAATAAAAATTAAAAATCAGAGTTAAGAGCACGTGCATACACACACACACACATATAAACATGGACAGAAATATGAACTATTTAATAAATATAAAAGAATAAATAATTAAAATAAAAAATTAAAAGTATAAGGATTGAAATGAAAACTAAATATATTATCAATTTCAATCAAATAATAAAATTGAAAAAATCAAATCTTTTGTACCGAATATATTAAGGAATTTAAAATCAATCCAAATATTAAAAAATAAGGACCAAATTGAAACTTGAATATATCATCAATTTCAATTGAAAGACCCTATTAAAACAAATCAAAACTTACATAACAGAAATAAGAACCACACAGTACAATTAAAAGAAAAGAGACTAAAATGAAAAGACCATAAAACTGAGGGGCTGACATGTATTTTAGGTTGTAGGAGAGAGAAAATAGAAGAAAAAAAGGTTCAACCGCCCATCGACTCATCCCTAGCCACCTTAGTAGGGCACGCGCCACTTCACGAGGAAAAGAATACGGAGGTACATCGATTGAGATGCTGGACGAACATTTTACTCCACTTGAATAGGCCTCACATGCCTCCGGAAGAGGACATAAGGCCGAATACCATCAGTCGCGTGTACCACACGCGTCCATAGAATTCTGAGAAAAATAATCAACAAATACGGTCAATTATCAGGCTATCCCTGTATCCAAGTCATCAATTTTATCTTATCAGAGGCGCATCCGTATTTAGCTATTTTCAAAAAAATAAATTTCTTGTGGCACCCCTCTCACCCAGAGCTGATTTTAGTATTTTTCGAGTGATAAAATTATTATTTTACTATGAAAAAATATAAAATATTCAATAAACCAGTGACCCGAACCGAACAAGATAAAAAAGTGCAATTACTGCGGTACCACTCCCTATAGGGACTTTTTTTTGTCTTTTTTGAGAGATATAATAATTATTTTATTATGCAAAATAAAAAAAATCAATAAATTAGTGAACCAAACCGACCAAAAACATAGCAATACTATTGTAATCTATAGTGATTTGTCTCACAATGCATAGTAACTGAACCATGATCTCTTTTAGTATATAGTTTAATATTTTTTTGTTTGAAAATATATTAAAATAATATTTTTATTATTTTTTTTAAATTTATTTTTGATATCATGTTAAAACAAACCATATATATAAAAAAGTTGAAATAAATAATTTTTTATTATTTTAAAAGTATTTTTAAAACAGAAAGAACAAATGAGATTTAAGTTTAGAGCATCTCTAATGCAAAAAACCAATTTAAAGAATTAAATTGATAAAATAATTTTTTAAATAATATAAAATATAAATATAATTTTTTTTATTGATGTGTATTTTAATGATAAAAATTATTTAAAATAACTATTTTTATATATTATTTTAAATATAGTACAATTATTTTATATATAATATAATTATACAATTAATTATATTATCAATATTAGTAATCATAAATGCCAAAAGCTAAAAAAACAAAACACAAATTCCACTAATAGCAGGGATATGAAAGAAAAAAAATATTACATACCTCCCTATAGGGAAAAAAAAAGAAAAAGAAAAAATGAAAATCGAGCACTCCCATTCTCTCTCTCTCTCTCTCTCTCTATCCAATTTTCATGTTCTCTCCCAAAACCTTAACCCTAGCAACTCCAAAATCCCCAATCTCTGGTCTGCACGATGGGCATCTCATGTGGATCTGAGTCGTCAGATCAAGCACTTGATGAAGTGCAAGCCGTTGGTTAAAGCAGAAGTGAAAGCAACAACAAATTGCTCAAGTGAGTTGTTAATTTTTGTTGGGAGTAAGCCAGAGCAGTCCTCTTCATAGACGACCATATAGGTCTATTTTTTCATCCCTGTCTCTCTGTTTTGGTTAATAATTAGTTACTAAAATAATTTTTTTTTCATATCACATAATTCTGCCTATGACCATGTGGAAGTGATGTAAAAAAATAATTAATTTGAATATGTACATTATGGCTTTTCTTTCCAAGTTGCTAAAAATAGTAGATGAACCAGGGGACAACTATTTTTGGCTCTTCAAATGGCTCTGCATTGGAGATTGTAAAGTGAAACAAAAATGCTAAAATTGGAGATTGTAAAGTGAAATAAAAATGCTAAAAGGATACTATTTTACCTTTACTCTTCTGATAGCTTCCCAGTTAGATGATTGATTGAGAGTATGACAATAATTGTTTTTAATAATGTTTCAAAAAAATCATTATTTTTAAAATTTTATTTTTGATATATATAAAGATTTTACAAATCTCCTTTTAGGCCATATTTTCAATATCATAACACGCTTCTAATATTTTATGTTCACTCGCTACTCGTTTTTTAGCCTGTAGTGCCAAAAGTTGATCTTTCATAGTTGGGTCAAATTAAAGTTATAACTGCAATACATAGAAATATTTTTGTACTCTGTCGCAGTGAAAATGATTTGGTAAAATGATAATTTATAGGATATTTAGAAAAATAGCATGATTTTTTCTGTGATTTGTGAGTTCCAAGTATTACTAGCAACTTTCTCTAATTATAAAATTGTGTGATATAATTTACAATAAAAAAAAGAGTGAAAAGAATCTCTAAAGACACATTAAAAAGACACATTAAAACTCTAATTATGACATCATTATTATCAATGAAAGATATTGATGAGAAAAAATCACACAACACCAAAAAATGTCACTAGAGGTCAATGAAGTGGGCAACACAAGTGATCTAAAGGCCATGACTCACTTGTATTTGGGTAGTTAATATGGTCCATTTCGATTGTCATTGGTGATCTTACATAGTGTCATTGAGTTTGTTTTATTGATATTTTTCTAGTGATATTAATGGTGACATTATCAAACTTCAAATTGACTCGAATATATTTTTATATATTTATTTATTTTTGCTTTAAACTCTTCTATCTTTCACAAATTACTAAGTGAGAGAGGAGGAAAAAACTCTAGATATACATTGAAACATTGATAATGACATTTATTAAAAAGATATTGACAACATAAATCCCAAATGTCAAAATAGATTTTCATTGATGATGAAAGGGGGTCACACAAGCGCGTCCAAAAGTATGTGAGCTTTGTCTCCTTTGGATGACTTGTGCAACTCACTACTTCAGTGTTTGTAATCTTCATTAATGTCATTGAATTTATCTCATGAATTTTTTTTTTTGATAATATTAATGATATCACATCAAAGTTTTAATTTACCCTTGGGAGTTTTATCTTTTCTTTATTCTCTCCCCTCCTTTTTTGTAACTTGTGTTAAGTTATTTTTCAAATTGAGAGTGTCAAGGGTGACTTCAATTTGTAACTAAATATTTTTTTATTTGTTAATTTATTTAAAAAAATTTACTATACTATAAAAAACTAATATATAATGGATTTATATTCAAATTATATCTTTATTTTGTTTTTTTTTTATGTTTTTTTTTATATATATTTAAAAGATTTAATGATATAAATTCTATAAAAAATATTAGTTGCAACTGCCACTTTCTTTTTATTTATGTTTTTCTATTCAATTTCAAAAGGAATGTCTATTTTATTAATAACATGAATTTTGGGATAAAAACTAATCATTATCTGAAAAATAGGCTTAATTAAAAAATTAAAAAATATATTGATATTTTTTCTATTATTATATGTGAAAATGAAGGAATGATAAATTTGAGAAAATTATAAAGGGAAAAATAAGAGTTCAAATATTAATTCTAAAATTTTTCCTTCACATTATCCTCAGAAAACCAAGTGAGACTTGACATTTTTCATGTGAAAACACCCTCACAAACTGGATGGGAGAGTCTAATAAAATGATAGATGAGAAAATCTATCTATATTTAAAGACAATGAAAACAAATATAATTATAGCAAGAAGCTGATTTCATGCCCTAAAATTTTATTATTGTTTTTTTTGTATAGGAATAGGAAAAAGAGAAGTTTATGAGCAGTTTTTCCCTACATCTAAGTGAGAAATAAAGTTGATTAAAGAACATTTAACTTCTCTCCAGTTCTAAGAGCCAGTAAAGACCTTGACTGACTGGTCACAGCATTGCAACTAGTTACTAGACATGTAATAGAACCATAAATTAAAACGCATATCACACTGGCAAAAATTACATTTTTACATGATACCACCGAAAGATTTAAAAGTACCAAACACAGCAAGGGAGACATTTTCTTTTTCCACCAACCATTACACACTAAAAATTACATTTTGATACCAAAAACTTTTGACCCCAAAAAAGAAAACCGATGCGGTCCAAACCACTCGAGATCTCAAATCACATGAATAAAGAAACAAAGATTCACCCATTCTCTCCCAATCACTATGAGGTGGTAACGATTCTCCTGAAAAAAATTGGAGAAAGGTCAATGATGAATGAATATGAAAAAGGCTATTACATGACCAAGCAATTCATGCGACCAACAAATGAAGCCTAATCAAAATGGCGCCTTCGTGTTACTCTCCCCTATGATACAGTGACCAAATTCATCTCAAGTGGCCTTAGAGCTCCTTGAACAATCTCCTGGACTGTTCTGTTTCTCCGGCAAACATCAGAAAGCTCCTCAACTGGACCCGCCAGGGTTTTGATGTCAACCCCAGACGCTGCTGCATCAGTCAATGCTTGAAAAAATTTTGCTCGTTCCACTTCTGTGACTGCGGTTGATGGAATTAATGAAATACTCTCCCTGGCCCACTCCAATGCTCTTGCTCCATATGCACGGGTGAGTGCTAGTAAAGCATATGTTACCTGGGGAAAAGACGAATCTTCCTTCAATTCTTAATTAATGTCCAGCGGTAATTTACTCAAACAATTGTGGCCAGCTGATAAAAGTTCTGGTAGAGAATATGAGCTACCGTTTCTAATCGAGAACTTGGGAGTGCTCCAGTTAAAGAGGCAACCAAAATTCTGGTTATGCTGGTGCCCCGGGGAATAATGACACTGTCTCTGATAGTTAAATATTGTTCTCCCATGCTAGACTTTGCAAGATCAAAGGTATCTGACAAGAAAGTTAATATGGAATTGGAGGCCTCTCTGCAAAGATTGGAAAAAATATGGTAAGTGATGGGAAAAACCACAATTCATTTCGGAAGCAAGGAGTTTCAATAGCATCACAACTACAAACTACTGAGGAAAAATATATATTTCAAAAACCCTACCCAAATAAAATAAAATAACAACCGCATTGATCCTGGATCTAGTATTTGGTGATTGCCCAATACCAAAGGACAAGAATTTGAAGAATAAGGAATGATAAAATGACAATATGATACCCAAAGAATAAACTTGAGATGTGTGAAGGAAAAACATGATACATCGTATACAACAGGTGAAACGCAGATCAGTTTGTATTCATCGTGCAACTGTGTTGTCAAGCATTTAATAGATTTTATGCATCTTACGAACCCCCCTTTGGCACTTGCGTATCAAAAGGTGATAGAATTTACACATTATAGTACTAACCTGTTCATTTATCTGCATATCAATGCTCTACCATGTCCCAATTTTCAATGATTCATGCATCAACATACTGTTTCTATATCTTACCCATATTCACCCTACCTTATATGTCATGCAATCATTTATTTTTCATACAGTGAATCAATTGATCAATATCTCATGCATTTATACAAGTGCTAGGATGAAATGTTATTTCCAATGGCCAGGTGTTCCCACAAAAATACAGAGTTATACCTGTGTTGTACTGTGACACCAATCATTGAGCAATCCACTAATGATGGGAACACTGCAGATGGAATAAATAGTTGAGGGCAATAGCGGATGCACCTCGATGCCAACAGAAAACAATCATCTGCTATGTCTGGTCTGGCAGTAAAATCCTGCAAAATAAATCCAAAAAATGATTGAATGCTACAAGTGCTATGCGCTATTAGCCAATCAAACCAACAGAAAGTAATGCAACACTGTAACCTTTATATTGGTGAGGCGACATGTTGTGCAATTGAAGAGGGTTTCAATCAAATTTTTCAGGTAGCACGCACAAGATGGGTCAGAGCCAAATATCTGCATCCCACGATGACAGTTGACTTCAGAATTAAACATGAAAAAAATTGTGTACATGCTAGGAAGAAAGACATGCCTTTATAACTTCACTTGAGAGATAAAGGAAGCATGGCTGGTGGTGCTGTTGGTACAGGCCTTGAATCTCTTCTAGCATTGCTCCAATTGTGATTCCCATGAATCTTCCAGACGTTCTCACCTGAAGAAAACTCAAACCTCATTAATATTTCAAGAAAACTTTGATTTTTTAACCAAACAAGATCACCAACAAAACACAGCAGCTTCATTCCTCAACTCTACTGATGAAGTAAGAAATAGAAAGGTGTCAGGTGAACATCAATGCACTGAGTGAAGCTTTTGTTGAGATGGTTTGGAAAAAAAATCCTTTGAACACTCTTGGCAAGGATTATTTTGATAGTTAAATCAGTAATACTAACCTACTAAAGGCCACCTCTCTCATATCTAGTTTTCTTAAGCTCATGAGTAAAAGAAGTGAATACAGCTAAGGTAACTCACAGCATATTTACAAGCTCGGCAAAGAGACTCCATTGTCCGCATATCCCAAGCACAACTACAGAAAGCACAGATGAAATAAGAACAAAAAACCAAGGAATATCTAAACATGATTACTGCTTTTCTTATAGCAACCAGCATGTACTTACAAGTCAAAGATTGCTTTCAAGATTGGCCAAAGTCTTTGAATTGCATCTGCCACAGCTTCTGGATGATTTACATACCTGAATTTTTTTATTTGAAACTTAAGATTATCAATCAGGTAAATTAAAAAATAAACAGAGAATGTCAATCAAACCTAAAGATGTATGCAAGTTGATCAATATGAACTGTTAATTCACGAGGGGGTTTCTTCTCCAATACATCTGGGCCTTGACTAATGATTTCCTGGTTGTTCACATTAAAAAATTGCTTCGTATTATGAAACAAGAACAAATCTGAAAGGAAAAAACAGATCCTTCAGAAACAAACCATCCTAACCTGTAGAGGAGTAACAACTGGCAAGCATAATTTCTCCAAAGCCTGCTTAGCCTGATCAGCTGGGAGTTCTGTAATGACCATGCTGCAAAACAATGCATAAACATCTAAATCAAGTGCTCTGAGCAGAATTTCATCAGATAATGCAGTGATCTCCAGGATTCTCAAGTAACCAATATACCTGAAGGCTTCAACCACATGTAATGAGTCTTCAGCAGATACTTTAAAACTACCTTCCCCAATCACAGCACTGTTGTATATGGAAAAGAGTTCGTCAAAATATCCACAAAGCTTTCTCCGGCAATCTACAGTCAACATTTGATCCATGCTTGAGAGAGAAGGTTTTGAAAACACAGCACTAAATCACATAATGCAGTAACGATGATACAATAGAGTAGAGGTAAGTAGTGTGAATGTGTGTGAGAGTGTCTCTTCTAAGGAGTGCAGGGCAAAACCACTAATAGAACTAAAACTGAATACTCACAAGGAAGAATAATAATCATTCATGATTTTGAAGGATAGCGCATATACCAAAACTAAATCTTCATCTTAGTGGTTTTTTCAACTTCATTTAGCATTTTAGCTGTTATAAGCTAAAAAATCTGAACATGATTGTTTAGCATTTCCAATCATTCATCTTCCTATTCAAATCACAACTTTAATGCTCTTAGAAAACAACCCTTGAAGCATAAATAGATTCTCTCAAATCACAGGCTTGACACTAAAATATCTAGTTTAAAAATAAGAGAATCATTTGCAAGTGATAACCATCAAAAAAAAGATTGGATCAACTCCTTTAAGTTTTAAATTGGTGCCCTCAAACAATTTGCATTTACCATATGCAACCATAATAAACAACTTTCATTAAGTTTTCTTAAAAGTGAAATTTACCTCTAATATACCAGATGGGAACGCCCTCATCTCCCCTTCCTTTTTTTTTGGTTTTTTTTCTTTTCCTTTTAAAGGATAGAAAATGAATGTACTATTAACAGAGAAATACAAGCAATTAAAAGAAATCCTCCTGCAATGGTTTTCTGATTCCTTTCGAATATTGGTTAATTTAACTTCTCAAAAATCCCCTAAAGAAGAAAATTATGAAGAAAGCAAAATAAATATATATATAGGACCAAAAAAACCCTTTATAGGACCCTCAAAACAAGATAGAACCCTTTAAACATGCAGAATCAAAATTCATATTCCTTCATCACCATCTTTCACTAATACGATTAACAAACTTCAAAGCAAACAGTTGGCATTTGTTCATCAAGTATAAAGGGTTTCAATTGCAATGCCATTAACATTCTTTTCAATTACAACTAAAACTCATTGAAGACGAAGACATAAAACACAAAGCTTCATTATGCAAAGGAGCAAGGATCAGAATGTGCTCCACAAAAATTAGAAGGCATAGTGTTAAAAATTGTTGATATATGCACAGGAAACTTGATAGCTAAATGTTGCCAACGTATAGACTTCTTTAAATTCAAATGCTTCTAACACCAAATAAAATAGTGGTGAACAAAATTACACGACTAAAGAGATTGTACCATCACAGATGTGTCTGAATGCCACTGCTGCAGCTGCTGCAGAATCTTCTGATTTACCCATGCCACTAAGGAGAATTTTTATGACTGAAGACAGTTGAGGAAATCCATCCAAGGCAGCATCAAGCCATTTTGAATATGCTCCAATGGTTAAGCACACTGAAATTTTTTCCTTAAGTTAATAACTTCAGATTTCACATCCAGAAACACCTTCCTCGGTGAGGCCAATGCCCAGGGAGTTTGGAAGTCAAAATAAGTGAATCTGTAACTTGGACAGAGACAGTTCACCATCTCCACTCCACACTAAAGTCCACAACCCCTTGGTGGCAAGAATAAAATATATAAAATAGCATCCACCCATCATGAGAGTTGTTTACCTGTCTGGAGCAGTTGAGGCTCATGAGGAAGTTCCAGAAGCAAAGACATAATCTGTTGATAGAGAATCAACCAACAAATTTTTTTATGTTTCTGAGAGCTCTGAACTAAAACAATCTGAAAAAAACCACTTTCAATCTATAAACTACTGGATTAAAAATATGGATAAAAACGAGTCAATTTCTCGTTATAAGACTACAGGAGTAATAGGTTTTGTCCATATTATAATAATTTATACATTATCTGTCAACCACATACTAAAGCAAATGCTGGTTTCCTTTTTCAGTTTTCAAATTCACAACAGAAACAATAGATGCACTGATCACAAAATTAAGGACCATAGGACAAGCCATGCAACTGCAGTCCTATAAAAATGAGGGGACGTAATGAAATCTTGGATGTTCAAGGAACTAAATGGTTTCCCAACATAACAGAGCACAGAAACAAAACCACACCCCTAAAATAGAAACCCTCAACATAATAACAGAACGTAAAAAATGAAATCAAGAAAAAAAAAAGAAATTCAGAAATGTTTTACCTTGGGCATTACATCAGCTTCAACTGTTGAAACATAATTTGATATGGCCCTGATGCAAAACAAAGCAGCTTCTGCTGGATGCCATTGATTGAGGTTGTTCCCCAAGCAGGTTCGGGCCTTCCAAATTATAAAAAGATTTCTCATAATTCATACAAACAAACATAATTAAAAAGGATCATAGAAATACTCCTTGAGTGTGGCATGCAGAAAAATTCTCGTATAACCCCCTAAAAAAATTAATCCATATCAGGCAATGTTTCCTTTTCAGGAAACAAGACATTTATGACAGCATTGCAGCATGGAAGACTGTCTGAGGAGAAAACAAGATCTCTATAAATGAGGCTCCAATGTTTAATCACATGCAACAAAATGAGGCATGGTTATTGAAAAGATGATGTTGGAAGAAATTATCACCAAATGGCTTTTCAAAAACTATTCTGTTAAATCAGTGTTATTTCCATATTGAATGGCAAATTGGACTACAAAATGGAGGGTAGCCCTTATCCAACCCAAATGGCTTTCCTCTGGTAGATTAAATCCCAATCCTTTGCCTTGCAAGAGAGAAATATAGAACTTGGTTGCAAGGACTGGAGGAAAGAACTTCAAAAGTGTCATTATAGTTCTCTCTCACATCAATTAATTTTTACAGATCAAAGCTACCTGAGTACCTCTGAAGAAGATTGAACCAATTGCTGAACCACCAAATTATTCAAAAACTACTAGCAATAAGAGGTTGGGCTTATTTGAAAATTAATTCATGAAAATTTTTTATATACAATTCCTGGATCCCACTAAAGCCTCAAGAAAGGATATAGCTTGCAATCACAATGTTGCACACCCTGTAAGTTTCAATGAAGACTTAAACCTTAGTTTCCAGTTCTCAAACGTCTATTACAAAAATAAAAGAGCTGTTATGGAAAAATAGAATACACACCTCAGCAAGTTTTACGTAAAGAATTCTCAAAGTTGCATCACCGCCTAAAACTGATGCTGCGTCAATTAACACATCCGCAACAGCTAGCATGGTCACGGATTTTGTTAGTGTTGTAGAGGGGTATCTGGGTCTCATAAACATAAATAAAACATGCAAATTGAAAACAGAAAAGAGAGGAGAGTGAGAGAGAGGCGTAACAAATCAGATACTAACAACAACAGTGCAATCAATGAATAAGATCAAAACTACAGCAACAAAGGGAAAACATTTATCAATGAGTGATGGACATCAAATGAACAAACAATATTTTGATTTAAATTGTTGCCTGAAACTAAAAGCAACCACTGGACTGTGCCAAAAAGTGTTTGTTTGATTGAAAAAGTGAAAGTGACTGATCAAAAGTTAAAAGACAATTTAATGGTTAAAGATAAAAACACCAACAACAGACAAATTACTGTCAGAAAGGAAAGAGATACATGAGCCAGTGTACCAGTCAATTACTCACAATAATATATGCAAGCAATTTCCGCATCATGTACCTATAGGGACCTTCACATATTCCTATACTACTTTTCCCTTGATTGCATTACTTGTGCCAGTTCACAAAGGGTAATCCCTGCACAAAATCTGCCAAAAAAATATGCCCCCACACCCAAGCAAGAACTATGATTCAACTAACTTTTATATTACCATCATTAAGAATTTATGCTGCGTTTATTACCTATTATTCTCATGATGCATAGCATGCCAGTACAAGCCATGGATCCAATATTCTTAACAGATAAATTTGACGGAATCATAAATGAAATATATATATATGGAAAATCAGAGAATTTGATACAAAAACATTTAGGGGTTAAGGTTGTGTTTACTTGCAAAAAATAGTTTTTTGTTTCCATCTCTAGTTTTCTTATTCATTCTAAAAAGTTTTTCCATGGAAAATTAAGGAAACATGTTTATTATATGTGAATTTTCCAAAAAAGAAATCAAGCACCTTGTTTGATTTAAATTGAAAATACTAAAACAAATGACCAGAAACCATTATATGAACCAAACAAGGCCCTTATTTATACAGAGCAGAATTTGGAATACAACTAATTTGGTGTTTTCCAGTTTTCTAGAAAACTGGAGAATTAAAAAGCATGTATTTCCAAGAAAACAATTTTTATTTTCAGTTATCAAAGGCATTTTCACAAGTTTCCAGTTTTGAAGAAAACATTTCTGGAAAACTCAAAATTTCTATCAAAGAACTCATGCAAGTCCCTCTATCAAACTCATTGGAATCAACTATAAAAACCAGACACGTCATCAATCTGTTTTTGGTCTGATTTCTAAAATTACCAGAGTTTCTGAACTCAAACTAATTGTACAAAGTAGTCCCCTCATCAGTCTATTTTCCTTAAAAACAAACAATCCAAAACTACATGTTTTTCCAAAAACAAAAATCCAACGCCTCAAGATTTCCAACATACTATGAAGTTAACCAGAGTTTTAACATTTCTTCCAGAATAATCATTTATCACTTTTCTTCTTAGTCATCTAAGACTCAGCTATCAAACACCTGTCAGCATAACCTAGTCAGAAAGCAAAAGGAACGATGAGTTTTACAGTTTTATGTTTTAGTAACCTAAGTTTAAAATGTCTTCAGTAATTTTTTGGGAAATGCTCACACTAAAGTGAAACACGATCAACATTAAATTACCTTCCCATGCCTTTTGCATGCTTGATGGGTTTTGAAATATCTAAAACAGCACTGATATATTCTTCAGAATGCTGATGACAGGAAAAGCAAAACAATATCCAATATCAAACAGCTGATCATTACCATATCTAGTCTGTTTGAATTCCTTGAGATCTTCAACTGACAGGGTTTGATAATCTGGAGGATATTGAACTCGAGAGCTAACCTGTGATGATAAGCCATAGCTCTTTAAGATTTTTATGAAACAACAAACAAGAAGGAAAATGATTATTTATTCATATGCATGCTTTCACTTAAGAAAACCATAAACAAATTTTCCTTCCTTTCAAAGAGCTATGAAAACTTGAGAGAACAAATGCAGAGCTATAAGTTTTTCACTATTCAGTAGAAAAAATCTATTGACAGCAACATAACCAAACTTGACAGCCAATCAGGAATTGATTCGGACCAAAGTATTAAGGAGATTGCAAATACGGTGGTTGGAAGCAAATAAGCAAGAAACAAAGAAAAAGACCCCTTTAAGTTCGTTAATGAGGCAACTATAAGTTCTCAAAAGGACTTGGAATAAATAACAAAATGAATGTATTTTCATTATTGTGTTGCTGCAGCCTCCATTTTTAAGAGGCAAAACCTATATGCTAATATCAAATTGTAACTCTTGATTAATACAGTAATAGGCAGTGTATTCACAGCATGGGTGAGACACAAATAACTAAAAGACCAAACCCATCTAGGCTAAATACTGCTATCAATGGAACTACTGTGTCACGCACTACAATGATAGCTAAAGTATGAACAGTACAGCACCAATACTGCATACAATAAATTTCTCTGAGCTTGCTTTGGTCAAACATCAGTCATGCATGTGCTTCTGTTCATTAGACATAACTACACTAGAAAAACATTTTGTTGCATGCTGTTAACAGTCCCACCAAGTTGATTCAAATAAGAGCAATAATGATTAAGGAGGACAGCATACACCAGCAGTACCATCCAAAGTAACAAAGCATTTTTTGGAGATAGAATCTTCTTAGGGTACAGAATCACACACTGGTACCTAAAATTGTTTCCACTTCGTCCAATGTTCTAGGGATAGCAGCTTCTTATAGTATGTAAACATGCAATACTTCCAAGTTATTTCACAATTGATAGCAATATATTGAGGCTCTGAAAATCTAAACCAGAAACCTCACCAAGGACACAAGGGACTCATAGGCTGACCGAAAAACTTGCAGCCTCCTCCTACTCTCAGCTTCAATGGATGCTTCGTTACCAAATGAAATATAGGAATCCCTGGTAGATTAGAATCATCATATTCAAGCGTCCTTTAGAAAGGGATGCAGCTAGTTCAATAGAGCTCCATAAGGATTCACCTTTTAGTCAAGATATGCTGAAGACTGTGCCAGAAATTAAATGTCATTGAAGCAATGTCATATTCTGGGTGTGAAGCAACTTCTAACAATGCATTTACTATCATCATTGACTCATTAGAACCTGCAAACGGGGGGAAACTTCCAAAATGCTAATCAACAGAAAAAGAGAAAGATCACATACAAAACGGGCTTTGTTGGTCAACCAAAAGCACTCTGTATTTCTTCAAAGAAGAGTAGACAAAAAGAAGCAAAGATAGCTACACCTTACAATAAAAGAACAAACAAAAACTTTGACATAGTCACTATTGATAGGAAAAGTTATACCAGTTGCAATCAGCTCGACATATGAATCACCCATGTCTGCAAATAATCTAGCAATGGCCTTCACATCTTCTTCATCCTAAAAGAAAACCATGTTTAAATAACAATATACAATTTGTTACATTGTTCTCACCATGACCATTTCTGCAAACATGTTGAAAGAGTAACTCCACTTAAAAATCCACTAATGAAAGGACATTAAAATACGAGCCCGGAACACCTTCATGGTGCATTGGGTGGCGGAGCATCTCCATCAAATAAAATGCAAGTATTAATATTATCCCAGAATTGCTGGCACAAGCATGCAATTCCTTGTAATATGAGATTTTCAGGAGTCAACTTCCTCCAAAGGAAAAAACTTAGAACCATGTCAGCAAATGATTGATTCACGCCAACTCATATAGAATCCCCATCCAATGGATGTAAGCCATTTATCAATTAGCAAATATAGATCATTTTGATTATCATCTTCACATTATTCTGAAGAAAATGTTATGCATGTTGGGGACATACAGTTGCTCATTATCTTAATCTTATGATGCATCATTTGGATAGAGCATGACTCATTCAGGTCTGTGAAAAAACCCCACCAACTTATAGTAATCATTTTGGAAAAACACATTAAAAGCATGATTATAAAAATAAAGTGTGCATATAAAAAACAAACATGCACACACACATGCATATCGGTTCATGTATTAAATGAAAATTTCCTTTATATCATTTCTCTTGCTTATCTGAGTATTAACAATTATCTCTAATTCCCTCCCATAGTACACTTCTTGAACAAAACATCCACCGTCTCTCATAAATCCAAATTTGTTTGATAAATTCATTTATGTTTATGAAATTGAATGCATTTGAATAACAAGTTTTTCTTTAAAAACTGCATAAAAGAATATGAATAACTGCTCAATAACCAGCAAACCATCAATATCCTAAGATTATTAATTTTGAGAAATGTATTCAAAAACATTTCAATAAAATTCACAGGTAAATAGATGCCAACTTTGAGTTTTGAACCCTCCGTGGAATGTGATGCTACAATTCAAGGCCTACGCACCCCAGCAAGGAAAGAGAATGAATTCAAATGAACAACAAACCACCTTAATAGGATAACATTGTTTTTAAGTTACTGGTTTAGCAGATCTATTATGATACAATATCATCACTCATTGGGATAAATACCCGCAACAGCCACAAGAAACTTTATGAATGCAATACCTTTGAAGGATCTCTAAGCTGCTCCTTTAGACTCATGACTTGAGGCACAATCACTTGAATTAAAGGCATCTGTACAGGAATACCACCTGAGTTTCCAGCTGTTGTGTAATGTATTAATTCTGATATGACTGCACAAATCAGGGAAAGTAGAAGACTAAGTCCAGGATTCCAAACACAGCAACAGATCTTCTAGTCCTCTACAGATTATAACTGTGCTGGACTGCCAACCACATTTGTGAAGATGAAGAAAAGATGTATGATTGACAAGCAAAATATTTCATTAAATAATAACAGCATCTTCCTGAAATACTGTGAAAATAATTAAAAAGGTCATTAAACATGTAAGCCATCCAGCTTCAAAAGGGGAAGACAGGGGATGGATAGATAAAGAGATACGAATTCAACACATGAGTGTTGTAGATACAGTTTCCAAGAAACAAATAAGCTATAAGAAGCACAAATGCAACAGGGTAAATACAGCCATTCCCTTGGTATGGCTCAAGAGTAGAATAGCATCCATTATGTTCCTAAAATTTTAAAATAATAAATACAATGATGAATTGTCATCAATATGAAATTACATCAACTAACAAAATAATTTTGAACAAATATAGCAGGTTTCAACTGCAATACCATTTACTGCTGCCTCTGAAAGTATCTCAGAATTCAAACTTGATAGAGCTGTATGCACCAATGGATGAGATGCAAGCAAGGAACCAGGGATCCTGAACCCAACAGAAGTTAAAATAACCATAAAAAATTTAGTGCTCTCAGAGGGCAAATTGCAGAACAGGTTGGCAATAATATACTGCCAGCAAGGAGGTGTCAACAAACACAAACTGAGTGATAAATCTGTATCATCAAATAAACAACATTGGAATAAAAGGAACATTGGCAATTAGTTTACTGGAAAAAATTACATGAAGAATAAGAGTAAGAAGAAACAAAAGGGACAGAAAGTTCAAGAGATATCATGATTTCATTCCCCTTGTTTGGTTGGATTGAAAATGGAAGGAGGTTAAATCAGAAACTTTTTCTTATTGTAAGAACTTAAAAAAATTGAGGGGCGGGGGAGTTTAAATTTTGAATTTCATTTTCAAATAAAAACCTATTGATAAGAGATGAACAAAAGATGACCTAGTATGTGATAACATGACTCTAAAACTTTTTTGAGGGTACATGCATAACAAAACAATTCAATCTGCATAAACTCCTCCACTTTCTTCTCATTTTGCAAAAAAAATATTTAAGTGGCCCTGGGCTAAGATTTTCACCTCCTCTCTGAAATAAAGAAAATAGGATTCCTCTCTCACATTCATTTCTCTTTTATCCACTCTCACTTCCCTCACTTCAGACATAGTTCTTTAGCAGGCTACTTGCAAATTATGACCTCACATTAAAGTAACATGGCATATCATGACAGTTTTCTTGGACATCCAGATGAGAATGTTCTGATCTTTTATCATGATAAAACAATAAGGATGCCTTTTCAGGTGAACAATATGACATTATAGAAATTCCAAATAATTTGACTACTCAATCTAACTCTTGCTAGAATTTTCTAATATCATCTTCTCTTACCAAGCACCATTTTAGACTACTAGTCAGATTTCATAATGCAATTCCATACTGCTTCAAAATCAATAACAACATTACTTAACCAAACATATGCATGCCCCAGAAAGAAAATATATATATGTATATATATATATATATATATGTATGTATGTATGTATGTATATGTATGTATGTATGTAAGAAAATGCATACCCATGCCTCAGTCGAAGCCAAGAAGCAAATGCCTCAAGAACCTGCAGATAGGACAAAATGGCCCCAATTAAGACAACATTCAGAGCAGATATTTTATATGCCACTAATATACATAAAAAAAAAAAAAAACTAGATAAGAAGCATGCTAATGACACTATGCAAGGGGAGAAGCTTTTATTCTGCTGCTCTTTAGGCCTGCTCTTAGAAGCTTGTCAGGCAGCTTCTACAAGGAACAAAAAAAAATAATATGGCCCAACACAAAAAGAGTGACAAGATGGAATGACCTCAAAGATTTTACTGAATGAATAATGGAAAATCACATTGACAAGGCTCAGAGATAATGCAACCATCTGATAAGAAATAAGGTTCTGCATGGTGAAATAAATGAAACGGATTTCAAAAGTTGATGTTTTCAGTTCCATGGGAAGCAAAACTATTGCAATAATGTTCCCCCATAGTAGTATTCATATACTTATTCCAACAAGATCAATCATTGACAAGAAGCCATTTATATCTCACCCATTGTATATCCAATCTTCAAGAAAAAAATCAGAAATAAACTAAAGTAATTTAAATTTACAAAAAAGAGACATCTTATCTGTACCAATGCATGTATGTTTAAATAGGGAACACAAAGTTTAATAATAAATATTAAGCTGAAGAGTAAGTTTACTCCCACAGTACCATATTAAGTGTCCTTTGTGTGTTAAACCACATTTTATTTTAATTATAATCTGAAAGTTAGAAAAGGAATACACTTCATCCTAAACTTCTAGAGCATTAAAAAATCTACTATTTGAATGGGAAAATAAAAATTAATTTTAAAATAAATCAGAACATGTTCAGTGAAGTGTAGAGGACACTAATTATGGACCGAGGGAATATAAATTACAAGTAGACAGACTATTCACCATGGTAGTCAGCACTGGATGATTAAGACACACAACATATACATAAGATGAACACAATTGAGATAAGGCTTTTAAGATGGATGCATGTAAATACAGGAATGGATAAGTTCAGAGACAAGTACATTATGGGAACATGAAAGCAACACCTATTGAGGATACGAAATTTCTTTTAGTTTACCTCTCCCCCTCCTCTCTTGGTACATTAAATTAATCACCCTGCCCGACTAGTGCATCTATAGGCAAACTACAGCATGAAACTGATTAAATACTTGTGCACATGCATATCAGCAGAAACTTGATACCATCACTCATCACCAGAAACCCAAAAAAATGAAAGCTAATAAAAGATAGGACTTGTTTTGATTTAACAATAATGATACATCACAAAAGAATTTGTAAGCATGCCTGTTAACAAATTATGCCGTTAAGTGGAACCATAACTGAGAATGACCATTTCAAAACAGTATCTATTAATGATGAGTTTGCAAAATAAAATATGTTATGCTTAATAGCACTAGAAATGGAAAAATGCAACATAAGAAAAATTTTCACCTGCTCCTTTAGCTCATTTATTTTCAAGCAAGCTGTCAAAATATTAAGAGCGACTTCAATTTGCGAAGTGAGCTCTTTCTCAAATTGGCGGCGTCTTTCTGGACGAGCAGCTATCTTGTAGTTGAATACTTCCTGAAATGAATGAAAACAAAAACAGGAATGAAAAGGCATCGGCAATGTAATGAATAGCAAGACCTATTTTCCCACAAACCAGGTGATTATAACCATTCACAAAAGATGTGGGTGATTGACACATTTTAATATATTGCAATAGTGATACAGCATCTCTCTCACAATCACAACAGGAAAGAGCCTAAAGGTTCTCCAAACAACAAAAAGAATGCATGTGAGAGAAAGTTGATAATTAATTTTTATGACAACATTTTTTTCACCTGTTCTTTGATAACAAATGCATGCAAGCATTTTGCATTAAAAAAAGATGATAAAAAGGATAAAACCCCACTCCCTTGAATTGCCTCTATGTGGACCTTAGAATATTAACCCTTTTGTGAATAGTGATTTTCAGCCAATCACATTTTACTTGGCACTGATAACTGCAATTATAGTTTGTGCAGACAACATATCCAAAGTTTTTTTTACAGACTCAAGTAAGTGTGCCAGGCATGGGTGAGGGCATAGGTAAAAGACAGTTATTTTCAAATTTTAGAATAGAGACTTTGCTTAAAAGTGTCCCAAGTTTTGGACTAGATACGTAAGTACTTCAGAAATAAACATACTTCAGATGTAATATTTATATTAAAAATTTCAGGAGTAATAATTTAAGCTTCTCCCCCCTCCTCATTTCCTTGTTGCAGTTACTAAATGAAGTCCTAACTATTCTCAAAGTCTTCCTTGAGTAAATGAGTAACTATATTTTAAGTGTAGATAGATGTTCATTTTAGAATTTGACCTTTAACTTGAATACATGTGGAGTTTATCAGTTAAATGCATGGGTCTTTTAAAAAGAATATGGACCCTGATAGTTATGACGAGAGGGAGAATCCTGGAGGCGTGTAGAATGCAAAGTCTTACCTAGCAAATCTACCTTTTTTGTCTCTTGATATTTTTTTTCAAGTTCAATAGGAGGTAAGGAAAATGAAGACAGACACATATCCTTTATCTTGTATCTATTCTTGAGCTTAACCCGAATTGTTATAGGGAGGAGAGGCTGCCACGGATCAAGAACTCCAGAATCATCTCTCTCTCTAGGCAAAGGGTTAATTGTGAGTGGTTAGATTCTCTCTCTCTCTCTCTCATGTTGTGTCACATTGTTTATGCGGGTATTTAGGGGTAAAATCTAAAGCCTCTGCAACTAAGCTTACTATGCATCCCTAAAACAAGGATAAGAAAATAAAGTAAATTAAAAAATGCAAAATTGTAACTGGTGTACCTCTGGTAAAACTGTAAGCAGCTCCAGAAATCCTGGTATATATTCTGGATGTGAAGTCATCTCATCCTTGAGCCAATTTACAATACCGCCATCCCCCCAATCCTCAGGAGGAACTTGTACAGCCAAGGCAGCCACAGCAATGCTAATCTACAAGCCAAATAAATGAACTCCATATCATCTTGGCATCAAAATGTGACATTACAAGGGTTTATGTAGAATTTTCTTAGTAATACCTGAGTCCTGACTTTAGGGGGGCCTCTATGAAATTTTTTTAACAAGGTCTGCAATTAAATTCCAGAGACAGTATAAGCAAATAGTTAAAATATAGGTTGGCAAGCACGTGCATCATGCACAAAACATCGAGAATCATTTCACATGAAACATAAAACTTAAATACTAAAATACCTATTACTGGGGTCAAAAGACAAAAATTTGAATCTGAGACTTAAAGAAGAGAAACAGTCAGATTACAAACCACAAAACTACACAGTTATGTCCAATTACTTCTCTAACAAACAAATTGAACTCAATGTCTTCTGTGCATGTGAACAAAACCAAGTTTCCCCTTAAAAAAATGCAACTTTCAAGCTAACTGACCAGTAGAGGTGACAAATCTATCTATTAATTTGGCTTTCATTAAACTAATATAGTTTGCTTAAGACTGTGGGCACTGATGATCATCTCAAGTCATCTTCACTCACTTCTTGATAGGTACTCAATGCACCAAGAGGCAAAACAAAAGCATGCTGGAAATCCAAAAGGGTGGTTTAAACAAATAAGAATAATAAGTTTGAAGCAAATTTGACTAACGATCCACGCCACTTGCACAGCTAGAGTTAAAATTATCTTTAAAAAGCATTACAGTAATCAATGTCAGAACATGGCAACATTCAACAATGAATAATCGCATTCCTACTGTTGAGAAACTATCATAATTAGTTCCAAAGGCTTGTCTATTTGATAGAAGAGATCTAAATTTATACAAGAGTGAATTAATAATTCATAAGAAATTAAAACCAAGCTTCAACCAAGATTACAGGTATATACAAAAGCCCACCCACATTTAAGGAACTACGCAATGGTCGAAAGGCTTCAGAAGGCAGTTCTTCAAAATCTCGTTGTACCTAAGATCGAATACAAAATGGATAAAATATTTGATCATCCATGAATTAAAAGGGGAAAAACTTAAAAGCAGAAAGGAATGAACCACCTGATGTTAAAGGAGCAATCAATTATACGTTAATATTCACAAGCATACACTTCAACTTTGTAGATTAAATGAATATCAAAGTTACCTTGCTTCTTAGGGTTTGAGAACAGAATATTAGGGTTTCCAGATTGCTAGTGGCATCATGAAGCAAATTATCAGCAACCTAAGTGCAAAAAATAAATAAATAAATTATAATGAAAGTACAGAAAGCTTTCCAACTAAAATAGAGATAGGAAGCTGTAAAGCTGGTAAAAGTAATAAAAAAAAAATTAGGATAAAGACTATTGCAGTGTTTATTAAAAAACTGGTTAAGCCAAGAGTGAACATGCTATTATAATATTCGAGCATCTACAAAATGAAGCGACCTTTTCTATTTTTATGAGCTTATCTTTGATATATTTGGACTTCAAGAAAACTGAACTAAACAGCACTGTGTACCTAATCAAGCCAACCAGCCAACAGGCCAGAACCTCAAAACAAAGCCCTAAACTCTTATCCTCATGGCAGAAATTTGCATAAGCAAAAAGATACAAGTTTTGAAATAGGATGGATAAAAAAGACAAGACCAACATGATTTGTCCATGCTCAACAAAAATTTATGGCAACAACCTCTACCCCAAACTAAGTTCGTGTGCAAAATCTAAAATCCATAGCTGACGCCATGTGTCATGGTACACATCCACTAATCCCCCTTCCATGTTAGAAACATTCCTATCTGATTTTCAGCTCTGATGCCGGAACAAAAAAGTAGATTTCTTCTTTAATGGAAAAAGTGGATAACTCTTAACTTCATCATGTCGGACAGTGAAAAAAAAAATAATTGATCAATTATCAATAACACCCAAAAATTAAAAATTCTAATTCTAATATCCCAAAATCCAAGTTTTCTCGATGATAAAATAACGCTCAAACACCAAACAAAACCCTAATGTTACAATCAGCTACTACCAATGTGCACGAAACAATAAAAAATATTAAAGACAAATCCAGCACTATGAATTTGGAAACTACTTCACTAACCTAGCTAATAAATCCATTAATAAAAATTGAATCTGGCATAAAATATAAAAAGAAAATGAAAGAACATAGAGTACCTGCCAGGCATCGATTGTGCGCTGAAAGTTTTGTAGCCATCGATCGGCTTCCATACGAAACGCATCGTCTGGATGATGGTACAGTGCGTTTAGAGCTTCCTTCACTGAATTTTGAAGCTCCATTTCTCAACAAAAAAAAATCCCTAATCGAACTTCAAAGAGAAATCGTTTGATTTATAATTATAATAATAATATAAGAGATATATTACTTATTAGAGAGAGTGTTTTGTCGGAGTATGATTTTCTTTTTATATATATAATATAATGGGGGGTTTTGGCGCCCCCGTCAATCGAAGATTTTGTGGGTTTTGGGAATTTTTATCAGAGTAGGGTTGGCGTTTTTGGGCCGCCTGATTACTCGTGCTGCTATTTCAAAACTCGGTCAATGAGCTATCAACGATGATAGATGAATGATCTACGTGGCAGGTTATTATACGGATTGCCATCATTTGGGACCCACAGCACAGATTGTCAAATTGGGAAAAAGCATGAGCGGATAGAGATGGGCGACGGACACTTTGACACATCTTACTTCTGCAATGCAGTGGCCGTACTCTCCGGGCATCATCCATGATCTAAGAACCCGTTTGTTTCGAATAATTGAATATTTTTATTTTTTTTCAAGGCTTGGGATTATGATTGGGATACTCTTCCCAGGGTCCTGAGTTCGAATCCTGCAGGCGTAAATAATTTCTTTGGAGTTATCGGACTTGGACGAAACCCATGAATTAACCGTCTCATAGACCTTGCCGAGGCGCTTATGAGACATGGGATTAATCGGGGTCCAGCGGCTCTGGATCACTCATTTAAAAAAAAATACCAAAACTGGAAAATAGATTAGGAGGGAGTATTTGATTTTGCGTTTCATCATTTTTAAATTTTTTATTATTTAAAAAAATATTATTGATATAAAAAAGATTAAAAAAATATTATTTAATATATTTTTTATTAAAAGTATTTTTAAAAGGTATTTTATATCTCAGTATTAAACATTCATGTACAATTTTAGTGAAGAAGATTTTTATCTTTCCATGGTATTTTTTTTAAATGTAATCTTATTTATTAGATTTTTCATTTTAGATGTAAATTTAAACCTTAGAAAAAAGTTTAGGCCATGGGAAATTATTTTTATTATTATTAAATCAGGTTAGTGAATTAACTTTGACACTTTTTAAATTGACTTTCTGACTAGATTTAATTTAAAAATAAGTTAAAAGAATTTTATTGATATAACTCAATTGATTTAGTAGTCCACGGACTACCCAAAGTGTAGTTTGGCTTTGAAAAAATAGAGAAAAATCATATATTACATTCTTTTATTGTATTTTACAATTATATCTCAAGTGATAAGGTTGTAAAGGAATTAAATTAAAAAAAAAAAGACTTGAGGACAAAAAAATAAAGCAAAGAAGAAGAAGAAGAAGGGCAGCCTTAAATTTAAATGTCATATGAAGAAAAAAAATTCAATCAAAAAAATAATTGAAGATAAAATTTAAAAAAAAAAAAAAGAACTAAATGATCAATTCACATTCCTGAAGTTGCTTTCATTTGTTTTAGTCTATCACAAGTAATTTTATTTTATCATTATATTTAATTAAAATTTTATATTTTATATATATTAGGATGCATTATTATTTATTATCTCTTACTTACTTTAAACGTTTCTCAAAATCTTAACATGTTATTGTTAAATTATATTTTGGTTTGATGTTATTCTTAAATATAGATTTTGAATTTAAGTTTTAGCCCCACTTTTTTAAATATATTTCAAATATTTTTACTCATTGATCTTATATAGGGTCATGTTACCTAGCTTGGGTCCACTCACAACAATACAAACTAATATTTCATTTCATAAAAGTTGTCAAAAACATATTTACAAATAAAAATAAGAAAAGAATACAACAGTTTTTTAATATATATATATATATATATACTGAAAGATTAAAATAATCTACTAGGGATTAATTTAGGCTAAATTCAACTTTACAAACTTTAATAAAAACACTACCTTAATTATGCACAATTAATCAATGCACAAATGCAATGAGATAGTTAATGGTGAGAAAGTGATTCGTTGATTTTTATAATGGTTCAAATAACTATCTATTTTACTCTTTGAACCTTTACATATGTATTCATTATAATCAACAACCTTATTGGTGAAAAAGACCTTGCCGATTACACTATGTATTTTCAAAATCACGATTAGAAAATCTTATATGATCTTTTCCAGGACTTGAGATAAATATATCAAAATATTTCTCTAAAAGGTTTAAGATTAAATCTAGCACTGAATGGCTTACAATCAAAGATTAACCAAGTGGTTTAAGTGCCACTAAAACTTTCACAATAAATTATAACTCGCACATGAGTTATCACAAATGGTTCAAGTCATTATAGAATTCTAATTTAACTCAATAATACGAAGAAGAAAAAAATGAATTTGATCTAATTTAGGATTTAACGCTTTTAATATAATAGAATGAAAAATAAAAATATATGGAGAATTAAAGAATCAAGTGTATAATTTGTATAATTATAAGAGCACAGAGAGAGATTTCTCATAAAATCAAAATGATATTTACATTAAGAAAACTCATTTATGGTTGTTACTCACTCTCAAAGAAAATAATAAGTTTTGTTATTCTAAGTGTTTTTATCTCTTTATTAGGAAAAACTAGGTTATATATCTTAAAAGAAAATGAGTTGTTGCAAAACTACTTGAGCATAAAGCACATTTCTTTCAAAATTACAAGTTTGTCACTTTAGCTAGTTAAATAATGTAAGAACACATGTGCTAACTATTTTTAGTAAAAAATAGAGGGTGTTTGGGAGTATTTATGAAAAAAATTGAGAATTTTTTATTTTTATTTTTTACTTTAAATTAAATTTTTTTTTTGTTTTTTTAGATCATTTTGATGTGTTGATGTCAAAATGATTTCTTTCAAAAAAAATATCATTTTGATGTATTTCTAAATTAATAGCACTTTCAAAAGCAACCGCAAAGGTTGTCAAAACCGCTCCGGATGTCATTCTAGCTTTTCTATTGGTACGGAACGTTTCGGTTTCGGAGCATTTCGGTGTGCCGTTTCGGGGTTGTACTGTTCATATAAAATTAATTATATATATATATATATATATATATATATATATATATATATATATATATATATATGAAAAAAATTAAAATATTAATTTAACAAGCATAATTAAAATTCAAGATAAATTAACTTTAAAGTATACAATACAAACACAAAATCAAACAAATATAATATCGAAATTAGAAAAAAATCACAAATTAATCAAAATAAAGAAGATTTTAAGGCCGGAACGGCACACCCGGAACGGAACCGATAAGTTTCGGCCGGAATTTGGCCGGAATTTCCCGAATGAATCGAAATTAAAACCGAGATGAAAATAACACCGTTTCGTCTCGGTTTTGTTAACGGAACAGAACAGAATTGACAACTCGCAATTACACTCCTAAACATGCACATAGTCAATAAGCTTTTGATTTTCATTTAAAGGTGAATTGAGTGATAAAATCAAAATATATAATAAACATGATTTATTTTATGGTATTTATCACCATATAAGTTTTAAGTTTTGACAATGAAAATACTTTAGATGATGAATTTCAGTAATGCAAAAATAATTTTGGATGAAACTCATTTTAGTTATATCAAATTAAATTACATTAAGAATTGATTACATTAAATGAGAGTGTAGACATTTTCAAGTCCATATATCATCCAAAGAGTCCATATAGCTTTAAATTGATGTGCAGAAATTCCTACAATATTAAAATATTTAACAAACATTTTAAATTCATTAATTATTGTTATCATAAAAACAAATAAGGTATCAATGATAAAATACTTTTGGGCTAACAACCTTTCTATTTTTTATGATGAAATATAATATATACAAAAAGGAAATAAAAGATATCAAATAATATAATATGTCTCCTACAACAAGCAATATGTGTCAAAATACATCTTAAATATTTAAAGCTCCCTTTACCAATATGTTTATTTAAGATGCGTTATAAGATATAATGTGTTATAAAAAAATAAACGAAAAAAGACCAAATAAAAAAAAAGAAAAAAAATCAATAGTTGAACCAATTAATCTATTTTTTTAAAATGGATTATTGTTTTCAAAAATAGTTGGATTGTTTAGCAAAATGGTATAACCTAAGATTCTTTAAAAGGTAGAATAACATAAGATTTTAATTTAAAAAAACCATCAATAAAAGATGTTTCTTCTTCTTCTTCTTCTTTTTTATAATGAACTACGTAACGACCCAAAATTTAACAATTCTTTGAGTTTGAAACTCAATGAAAAATAAGAAAAATTGTTTTCTTATGAAATTGAAATTTTATATTTTATAATAACATTGCTATAATATTTTAATATTATTTAAATATTTATTGAGATTTTGGTAGAGTCTCATCTAAAACAGGACATTTCCAAATGTTAAGATTTACTACCACACATAGATAATGATACTTGATTTTTTTTATCTAACCAAACTAGATCATATCTCATAATTAATTTTTTATCTCAACCATAATTCTCATCCTCTAAACTAACACATGTATTATAAAATGAGAACTAATATATCTTTCATCCTGGAGAATGGTTTGGGAAGTGAAAATGTCGTGAAATAAAAGGTTACCCTCAACTCACAATGCCTATCATACACCTTCGATATAAGTGTATTTTATTAAAGGAAGTCATTGGAATCAGGAGATAATCCAACATTAATTAAAAATGAAACATCATCACAAGTGATGATATTTGTAGAGGTATAAATAGAAAAAGCCCTATAAACAATGCTTTCAGAGCTTATATTGGGAGTAGGTTAGAAGGTTCTCATGACAGGGATGATAGAAGTGACAACTACTGATACTAGGAAAAATATAAATACCCTGGTTTATCATGCTAAATATATAAGAAAGATTGGTTGTAAGAGGTTGAATAATCACTCTTACATATATCAATTATTACAAATATACAAGTAGTCTGTATTATCATATGAAACTTATTAGTGGTGGACCATGGTAAAGGAAAAAAGTTCGAACGATGACTTACTTTAAGGAGGTTTTAAAGTTAAATTTGAAACCTAATACCATTTAAAGCAACATCAGAGAAACAAGGAACAAGAGTTTTTAGCTTTAAAATAGGGAATATGAGAGGTAGTTTTAGGACATCTCTATATCCAGTACCATTTTGATGCCTACAAAGCAACATAGGTCGAGAGGTTGAGGTGATGAAAGAGGAATAAAAAAGAGATATGAAAAATGCATTGATGAGGTTTTAAAATAGGGAAATTATGATCTTATTCATAGGACAACCCTCTTTTCCAAAACAATAATAAAAAAAAAAGTTAACAAACTGGTTGGTTTTAGCCTAAAGGGGTTTTACTTGTAATGTGTTTTTAAGCAAATTTTTAAATGTTAGTAAAAAAGGTTAATCATGAGGTTTGTGCCATCAAGAGTTGACTTTTCTTAATGACCCATAGGATAAAGGGTGTCTTCTTTTTCTTTATGCAAGAAATTTAATTAGAAACATCTAAAAGACTGTTATATGATTATAGGTAGATGTTATATTTAAAGGCAAAAGGGCATAAATAGAAAAAGTGTAAGTATTTGCAAACAAATTGTTATTATTGTGGTGATATAGGCATTTCAAAAGGGAGAGCCCTTTTAGAAACACTAGTTAGACTCAAAGTTTACCGCTCAAAGCCAGTAATAATCAATGATAATGAACAAACCTGCAAGACTTGCACTATTTTTGAGCTAATGTTAGTAGGGGTAAACTTAAGACATAGTAAAAGAGGACACCAGACAAATTTTATCATATAACTTAGGAAGATATAAGGACTATAATATATATGGTGGTATATATGTTGAAATTGAACTCGTTCCTTAGTTTTCTAGAGCTAACGTGGGTACTATCAAAGATATAATGAAGAATTCTCCATCATTGCATTACATTTAACTCAATTTAGATGAAAAAAAAATGAAGTTTATTTGAATAGATAAATTTTAAGATCTAAAAAGGAGACTATTGTTTATCTCAGCACTAACACTTTGTTTCAAAAATGAAAAATTTATAGTATATAGTGATGTTTTGAGAAAAGATCTTGGTTATGTACATGCAACATTGTAAAATAATTGCTTATGCTTTCAGGGTAATTGATAACCCATGAAATTACCCTATACATGACTCATAATTAGAAGTAATAATGTTTGTTTTACACATCCAAAGACATTATTGTATGGGGCTTTCATATAAAACTTTACAAATCATAAAAGTCTGAAATACTTGATGTCATATAAAGAACTAAATATACAACAAAGGTGTTAGTTGAAGTTAATTAAAGATTATGACTACATCATTGATTATCATCCTCAAAAAGTTAATGTGATCATTGATGTGTTAAGTAGGAAAAATAGTATAGTAAAAAGTTAGACAATCTAGGGAAAAAATGAATGAAGATGAGAAAAATATATTCAAGGTACAACGTAAGATTTGGAGGAGTAATATTTCTCATATAAAACAAAATTAGTGTTTCAAGATAGGATATTGGAGGCACAATAGGGTGATGTGAAAATTAAGAAAGCAATGTAAGAAGTGCATTATAGAGTGGAAATGTCTTTTCAAGTGTTGATGGATAGGGTAATTGTTAGGGATAGACAAGTCTATATATCTAACAATGAAGCTTTAAATGGTAAAATATTATAAAAAAGCTTATAAGTCTAAATTTTTAGTGCATTTTAGAAGTATAAAAATATACCAAAACCAAATAAGTATTATTGTCAACCTCTTATGAAAAGAGTTGTAGCCAAATGGATTGCAAAATATGTCATTTATCATCAAGTAAAAGTTGAGCACAAGAGGCTTGTAAGGGAATTACAACCACTTCCCATCCCAAAATAAAAGTAGAATGACATAAAAATGAATTTTATTTTGGGATTATCGAAAGGTAGGAAAGGTAATTATGCAATACAAGTGGTTATGGATCACTTGACTAAATTGGTTATGTCTTTACCGATGAAGATAACTAACATAGTAGATAAGTTGACAAGATTGTATGTTAATAAAGTATTAAGACTATATGAGGTGCTATTGATAATTATTTCTAATTATGACCTAAGGTTTATATCCAGGATATTGACAAACATTTAAAATGAATCATTCAAACCTGAAGAACTTGTTAAGAACATGTGTATTAGATTTTGAGGGAAGTTGAGAAGAGTACATGCTTTTAGTGAAGTTTAAATATAACAATAGTTATAAGATTATAATAAGGATGATTCATTTCAAAACAGTGTATGAAAGGTGTTATACCCCTATATGTTAGAGATAAGTGAGGTATAAGAAATTGATGAGTTCTGACTTGGTGCAAATAATTAATGATAAAGTTAAAGTCATTAAAAATAAGATGAATAAAGTATAAGATCAACAAAAGAGTTATGCTAATAGCAAAAAGAGAACTCTAAAATTTAAGGTTGGGAGTTATATATTTTTTAATGTGGAATTAAGGAAGAATATCATTCATTTTAGAATAAAAGACAAATTAACACTTAGGTACAGTAGTCCCTTCAAGATTACATAGAGGATTGATCAATTGTACATTGACTAGAATTACCTCTAGAGCTATTAAAAATAAACATTGTATTCAATGTATCTTTATTATAAAAGGTAGATGTAAAACCCTTTTAAGTCTTACCTAAAGTACTAATGAAGGTACAAAAACACCTAACATTAGAGATGGTATTAGTTAAAATACTTGACTGGACAAAAAATAAGTTAAAGAGAATAAATATATCATTGATAAAATTACTATAAAAGAGTTCTTAACTAGAAAAGGAGACCTTAGGGAGAACCTAAATTCGAGGGATGAATATTTATAAGAAAAGGAGAACTTATACCTTGACATTTAAGAAAAATATAATAATAATAATAATAATAATAATAAGAAGAAGAAGAAGAAGAAGAAGAAAGAAAGAAAGGAATTTATTTAAATGATATCATATGAGGGAAGACAAAACATAATACTCAAAAGAGAGATAAAAATTACTTTAAAATCTTTTTTTGTCTTTTTAAAAATAAATGAGAGAGGGAAAGAGACAAAGAGGGAGAAAGATATCCAAGCTTGAGTAAAAAATAAAAGCCATTGAAGATGGAATTTTAAAGGAAAAAGAAAGGGTAAAGGTTAAAGCTAGGAAAGAAAAATTTAAGGAGAAAAAGAAAGATTGATGGAAGTAATAATTCAAAGGTTTTACCATTATAAAATCTTAGGTAAATGCTCTAAGCAATAATATTATGTATAATTATATGATTCTTGAATACAAAAAAGAACAAAACCCTAAAATTTACAAAAACAAGATTAATATAAAATTTATGGGAAGTTATTAATTCTTGAGATATTTGCTATAGGATAATGATTACAAGTTACTCATGGAAGAAATCTTCATGAATTGAAAAAAGCAACCTAGGGAATTTTAATCTATAAGTTCGGCCAAATCAAGGTTTTATAGGGGATAAAAAGTTTTTATACTAAATCATGTGTTATTAGGCTTACCATCACCATATATTGATTGAGGTTCTACAAGTTAATTTAAAGAAAAATGAGAAAAACTCAACATCTTGAATTCTAAGTTCATGCAAAGATCGGGAAAAATCATCAATCTTTTGATATTTAATTAATACATAAGTTTAGAGCATGTAACCAGGATAATTGAAATAGAAATGGAAGAAAATCCTAGGGAAACAAGAACCATAAGTTCGACCAAGAGAATAAAATATGAGGAGAGGTTCATGATTAATTCTTGTGAGTAATTAGGGATTTAGACACATTAAGAAAGTAATGAGATTAAGTTAATTAACAAAAGAATGTTGAAAGATAGACTTTCTTAAATTCTAGAAAATTCTAATATTAAAACTCAAAATAACACCAAGTTTACTAAAAAAGAAATAATGATCATATTTAGGATTTAAATTATGGGTAATGGTGATGAAAAATAAAAAGAAAACTTTTGGGGGAAGAAATGGGGGTTTTAACCACCGTGGAAGATGTGAGGTTAAAAGTTTACAATGGGTGTTTAGTGCATGGTGAATTGAACAAGTAAAATAACTCCTGTAATTATGTTGAATAAATAAATATAATGAAATGGTTAAGGAGCTGATTTAAATTGTAATACTTGAAGGGGTGTAAGAACTATTATTAATGCAATTTAACATATATTTTTATGATTTGTTGAATACCTCATTTAAGTAGAATAGAGGCTATCAAAATAGACCTAAGATTAAAGGTAAATAAAGAACATTAGAGGAACCTACTTTGGGCTTGTTGTAAACCTAAAAATCTATGTTTAAGGAGAAATTACCCCTCTAAAATGAAAAAAGAGAGAGATTGTATTGACAAACTTAAGTGTATATGTGATTATGGATCAAAAGTGTCTCCAAAAGATTAAAGCAATGTTGTCATAACAACCTTGTTATAGGTTGTGTAAAGGTTAATTTTGGAGACCTTGGAAACATAAATAATATGCAATTATTGCTCATACATAATAATTAAGGTGATGTAAGTTTGAATTAAGATATTAGCCTAGAAAAATCTATATGTTAATGGGCAGTTATGTGAGCATAAAATAATGATAAAATCTAAATATGGAGATTTTGCATACAATTGTATAATAATGTTTTTCAGCTAATAAGAGACATTGAAAAAGAAAATAATAAGTATGTAAGGAATTATGGAATATATTTTTTGATATTAAATAATGATATTTAATGATGACCTTGGGTGAAACAAGAGATTCGTCGACTGAAGGATTACAAGCTAGTGGAACATGACCATTAAATGGAACATGTAGGTGTCTACCATTTTATCTTATAATTTAAAAGTTTATTTATATTATAAAAATTTGTATTATTAGTATTATTTTTATTATATGATATAAAAAAGACAATATTAAAATATTCATTATATTAGAATAAAAATTAACTTGATTGTTGGTGTTATAGGATTATATGATAAAATTTTATAAAAATGATATCATTTTTATCAAGTTGGATAAAAGATAATTCTAAAGATTAAATAGTTAGCCACATAAATGGAGAAAAACATAAATATAATAGGCCACAAGGGCGAGGGAACAAAGATAGTAGATGATCATAATAGTAGAGGCAATAAGGTTGTTAGTTGACCACATGAACAACGACAAAGGAATAGTAGCCGATTCAAGGAGGAAGAGGAAAAACATAATAGACTGCCACAATAGTATGGGGTAAATATATGATAGTTGACCCCAAGAGAGTGGGGGAGAAAAAGATATATAACTAGCTATAAGTATAAAAGCAAATACAATATCAACCTTTACCTTGGTGAGAGTTAAAGATGTTAGAAAAAAAATGAGAAATTGAATATAAGAAATTAAGATTTTCAAGACTCATTATTGTAATAATGGATGCTATTGGTTTAATTTATAATTAATAATTAAATTAATGGTAAATTACATATATTTTCTTTATTCTTAATTGATTACCTTTGTATAAATTATTTTTCTTTCAGGATGCTCTCATGCATACCATGACTAGAGGACCATCTATCTAGTTTAATTTATTATTTATGTTTAGTTATTCAAGTGATTTTTCTTAAGAAATTGAAATAAAGTGTTATAAACCATAAACTATATTTTAATTTTAAGGTCATAGCATGAACTTATTTTTTAATTGATCATGACGTTTAAGAATATGTAGTTGCATTTAATAAATATTATTACCATTTATTTTATCAAGTATTTATTCAATTATAGTATTATTAAATAAACATTTTAAGATTTTTATATTTTCATACATTATTGTATGATCATTAATTGACTATATGTAAGCTAATTTTAATTGAGCTAACCACAAAATGATTGTCTTTTCGAGCATTTGACACATGATGTCGTGATGTGGTTACATAAAAGTGGGGGATGTTACACAAATATTTTAATCAAGTTCTTGATCTCCAGTTTTTAAGCCTTTCATAAGAAAAAAAAAATCAAGGCTTGCTTATTAATATTATCTGTTTTGTTTCATAAAATATGAAAAATTTGAATGTAAATTTCCAAATCACCGTCCATTTTAAGATTCTTGTATTCTTCTAAATGATCCTTCTACCCCTTCGTAAACCTCTAATATAGTGCATACATATACTCATTCCATGTAACTATCTAATCTCCAATGCTTGTCATAAATTTTTGTTACCAATAAAGTGTTATTCCATTCAAATAATATAAAATTAATTTTAATTTATTAAAATCATGGATTTCTTTAATTTTAAAACATTGCTCTTATAAATCCATTTGTATACACATCATCACTATCAAAATCAAGAAAGTCATGTTTAGGCTTGTATGCCTCGTAGTTTTGATGACCACTTTTACAAGTCCAACAACTTTGGGAAGTGTTTGCATTGTTATGAAAAACTTAGGCATACCAGTAAAGAATAGTTGATACTCAATAAAGTTCCATGGATTATTAGAAGCACTCAATTCTCTTGCATCCAAATGTAGTTTTGTATATTAAAATTTTGTTAGTAGGATAAGCCATTGGTGAGATCTTCTAGCTCTCCAAACTTAGCCTTACAACTTGATTTAATGCATTTTTTGTGTTCATATCTTTTTAACAAATGCATTACCTTAATGTCATAGCTTAAATCTAAAGTATACTCCTTTGATATCACTTGTAACAAGTCTGATTTCCATATACCTAACCTAGATGAAATCAAGATGTGGTTACAGTGGAGAAAATTCTAACTAGAGAAAGCAATGAGAGGGAAGAAATATGAAATTAAAAGAGAAAAAGAATGTAAAAATGTATGATCCAATAAGTTTTGTTTCATCATGCATCATTTTTCATAATAGTATCATGCCTTTATGTTACAAGTATAATATATAACCATTTAGTTGGTGATCTAGTGGTACAAATTTGGAGTTAAGAGGTTTGCTCCCCTATGATCTCAGGTTCGAGCCTTATTTTTTCTAATATGATGATCACTAGAGTTTTACATGATTGTTAACTTTAGGGTCAATGAGATTAGTTAAGGTACGCGTAAATATCCAAACACCCATGTTAATAAAAAAAAAATATATCCTTTGTATAATCTAGCTAGCGCTTGAATGGCTACAAGACATTTTAATACAATAAAAAAGAAACAAAAGGAAACTAAACTAAATGTTGCATACGACAAGGAAAGGAAACGATGTGTTTAGATTTAATGAAATGGTGCATACAAACAAACAACAATAAATTAATAACAATAAATTGACTTAAACTATAATGACTCTTTCTCTTTATTCCTTAAAATCAAACTTTTGACATGTATCATTTTGATGCTGGTTTCTTTTAAATACTTATTATTATTTACTCATGCTGGTGAAATTATAAAATTAGGGTTTTGAGCTAGGTTATAAACATTAATCTTGGATTTTATTTTAGATATGAATAATACAAAATCCAACTCTTATATATCCACTGCCACCCTGAGCTGTGAGAGAGTTTAAGGAATTGTGTTGAGCGTATAATTGATTTTACTTGTGAAAATGTTTTTTTGTTTATAAATATATTAAAATAATATTTTTTTAAATTATTTTTGACATTAGCATATCAAAATGATATAAAAATACTAAAAATAATAATTTGTGAGAGCGTAATTGATGTTGCTGCTAAAAATATTTTTTTTATTTAGAAATATATTAAAATAATATATTTTTTATTTTTTAAAAAATATTTTTGATACTAGCATATCAAAATCCAATTCATGTATCCATTGCCATCCCGAGTTGTGAAAGAGTTTAAAGGACTGTTTAAGAGTGTAATTGATATTGCTTTTAAAAATATTTTTCATTTAAAAATATATCAAATAATATTTTTTTATTTTTAAAAAATTATTTTTGATACTAATACATTAAAATATTTTTTTTCTTTCAAAATACAATTCAAAACCATTATAAAAAAAAAAAATAAAAAAAAGGGGAAAGGGATGGCCCCTTGAGAAAATTAGGTTTCATGAAAAAAAAACCCTGATACTGGGTTTGGTTTAGTTTAGGGTTAAAACTGAATTCGCCCGAGGCTCTTTCAATTATTCTTGTTGTTACGGTATTTTGGTTGCTTACCGCTTGTCACACACGAAGGTAAAACACAATTATGAAGAAAGTCTGCTCACAAAATTAGGATTTGGCAGCAGCCTCAAACAAAAATCGTAACTAAAACACAAAGCAGATGCTGGAACTATTATATAGATCATTACTACTCTACTGGGAAAGCAGATAAAGCAAGTAGCCGTTAGAGATTACCAGAGAAGCAAAATAAACAAGTCCCAGGTGAAAAACTAAAACAAGAGAGCTGAGGCTATGACTTCGATAACCGAAAGGGAAGAGGCATCGCCAAGCATATACATATCAGATGAATGGTCAGCGGCTGCTGGCTTAGTAGCCTACGATTCCACCACTTCACCACCTCCTATTGCCCTTGTGTGTGGCCCCAAAAACTGTGGCAAAACAACCTTCTCTCGTTACCTTCTCAATATTCTTCTCCAAAGGTTATTTTCCTCAATGTTTTTCCTTTTCTTTTGTGAATTTTGTTTGCTTGTTTGGTTTTTGAGGCAAATAGTTGGATTTTGTGAACTGGGTTCCTGTTGAAAGTTCTAAATTTGTTGCACTTATGGTCAAAATTCTGGAGTTTTAAGCTGTTTGTTTTCGTTTTTCTTTTTGGCTTGAATTCGATTATTTTGGACTCTTGGGTATTGTTTACACACATCAAATTCGTCTTGTATTATGTTGAATTTCTATTGGGTGTGCTTCGTTGATTAAAGATCTTGTCTTTCTTGAAGATAATTTATGTTTGCTCACGTATACTTAATTCTTTGAATACTGGAGTAAAGAAAGCGTGTCTGGAGCTGAATTTGATGTTTATAGGTGATTGAGAACTGTACCCTTTTTTTTCAGATATAAAAGGGTAGGTTATTTGGATACAGATGTTGGGCAGCCCGAGTTTACTACTAGTGGTTTTTTATCCCTCACTGTAGTTGACAAACTAACTCCAGGTATTTATTTGAGGGTTGTACTTTCTTACCATAGGTCATGTTCCTTGAATTCCCAACTTTCATTAAGTTTCTTTCCAAGATGTATCTCACCTCCTTTTGCGTTATAACTGATTGAGTTTTTCTGTTTTCGTTCGTTTCCCAAAATCAGATTTGACAATTCCTTGCTTGAAGACACCAGAGAGGTATCAACTATTGAACGTATTGTGTTAGTTACAATCCTTTTCAGTATGAGTATTTGAGATGTTGGTTCGAGGATCTGCAGCTGCATAATTATTTAGTTATGCATGCTGATCTATTGTTTGATTTTGAACATCTCCCATATGATAAACTTCTTTAACTTCCATGAAGATTCTAAGATTTTACTTGGGTGGAATTGATAATCACCTTTTAATGGCTGGTCCATGGAAGTTGTCGTTTTTAGTATAATTTTGTGGAAAATTTTTGTTATCTGCATCGTTTATGGTTCTATGTTTTAATTTTTTTCCTAGATGCTTTTTCTTTGGTGATGTTTCTTCCAAAAGAGATCCAACGACTTATCTGAAATGTATATTTACGCTATATGATTATTATCGGAAGGAGTACTGCAAGAGTGATAGCCCTGTGAAGAATGAAATGCCTCTTGTTGTGAACACACATGGTTGGGTAAAAGGTGTGCCTCTTACATCATTTATCTAGTTTTATTCTTTTCTATCCCAATCTCCTAGATCTTACGTTATTTCTATACCATTGGTGCTATTTCACGAGTACTCTTAAATAAGAAAAATATGATCATCTTCTCTTGTGTTTTAGGAGTTGGCTATGATATATTGGTGGATATGTTGAGGCATATTGCTCCTACCCATGTGGTTAAGATAAACATAACTTCTGAGAGAAAGAATCTGCCTGCTGGGAAATTCTGGTTAGATGATGGTTATGATGGGCAGGTTAATCTAATTGAGATCAATTCGGCTCGTCAAGACTCTTTCAATAGATCGTAAGTTTTCCCTTAAACTATCATATTCTGACAACAATCTCACTTGCTTAAACAGATTGCTGTTTGCCTTAGTTGGTCCCTGTAGAATTAGATCAATGCAAATTTAGCAATCTCTTTAAAATATTTTATTTCTAAGATTGCAGTAGAATTTTCAGTGTTTGGCTTTCTTGAGATTTCTCCAACAGGTTGCTCAATAATCTGGAAACAATTTTTCCGGTGTTTTATATTCGATTCTTTATCTTCCACTCTTTTTTTAGATTCTACTTAAAATGCATTAATACTGTGGCTAAATTTCATTATTATGTAGTTTGTTTTAGATGATGGGTAACATTTATTTTCTTTATGACAACTTATTTTCATTTTGTGCCAGGGTTCTAATACAAAAGGATGCATGCCTTCTGCGGGATTTACGAATAATGGCTTACTTCAGACAATGTTTTCCGAGTAACCTGAATATCACCACAATCAAGGAACTTGCAAATGCTCTTGCCTCTCACCCTCCTTATCAAGTCCCAATATCAAGCATCAAAATCAGACATCTCCATTCTCAGGTTGGTTCATGGCATATGAACTGCTATGCTGCTCTTTCTGCACACCTTTTATCGATACTCTTTATTTTTGGCCCCTTTCTAATTTAATTAAGTGCACTATGACAACTTTCCATGATGTAAATCAGCACTAGTAGGTTGCAAAATATGAATTTTGTTTTCGTGTTTGTGAAAATGTCAAATGACCATGATTTCTTTGACAATTCAAATCTCTTGTGCTAGGTCCCACATACTGAAGTCTTCTACAGCTTGAATGCAACCATTGTTGGCTTAGCAGTTAGTTCTAAACAGCCAGAAAATATACCATGGTGTGTTGGTCTTGGTAGGCATTTTTCTTAACTGTAATGCCATATTTTGCCAATTACATTAAAGATTTTCCTTCATTCTATTTTCCTTACGGTAATCTTTGTAAATCAGTGGGTCCTAACGTAAGTCAGAAATCAACATTTATCTTACCTGAGAAATATCATGTTTTTTTCCTCATTGAATGCCTCTATTGAACCAGGAATTGTTAGGGGCATCGATACATTCAAAGGCTTGCTCTACTTAATCTCACCTGTGCCGCTAATCCTTCTGGAGAAGGTTGATCTTCTTCTTCAGGGATTTATCCATATTCCTACTTGCTTATTGCAGGTAATTGATCCCTTTTCAGCTTCACTATATGTTTTTATACATTGTATTGGTTTGTTTTGTAACCATGTCTCTAAATTTAGTCAACTTTCTGTCCCCCATCATCTATTTTCTGGTGGTTTACTTGTCTGATTTAACGCAACAGAAGTTTGTTCATGTCTTCCTCTCATTAACATGGCTTTGCAAACAAGCTTATCAACTTTCTCATTAGCATGAATTATCAAAAATTCTTGTTAATTTTGAATGCACAGCTTAGGATGATATTCATATTCCATAGCTGGATTGAAATATTGACTTTTTGTTGCCTTGCCCTGCATTTGCTGAAAAAATGCCTTGTTCTGGCTGCAGTGTAATTTTGTCTTCACTTCAGAATACTTTTCTTCAGCTACTGCTTGCCTAAGTGTGGGCATGGCAAATTATGCCATGGGCATGACACGGCTGCGGATGCCTTTGGCTTGACATTGCAGCCCTTGCCTAGACCAGTAGACGATGATAGGAACATCATATGCTAGTTCAGGTTAGGCAAGGCAAATGCAAGTTTTACCTAGGCAATGCATGTTTGAGAGTGCGGTTGAGGCTGTTTTTAAGAGTACTTTTTGTTTATAAATGCATTAAAATGATATTTTTTTTAAATCATTTTTTACTCTAGCACATGAAAATGATCTAAAAACATCAAATTTTTTTAATTTAAAGTAAAAATAAAAAATAAAAAATATTCAATTTTTTTTCAAAAACGCTTTTGAAACACTATGGATGAAAACTCTACAATGGGAAGATGTTAGGTAGGTGTCCCGTCCTGAAAAGAATCTTCTTGAGGAGCTGTATTTTCCAGCTTCAGAAAGGTTACATGTATTCTTTCATATTCATTTCATAACCAAAAGAACTAGCTTCCTCTTACTGTCATTATATTTGTTCATCTGTCCGTAATGTTTTTCCTGCAACCAAATGGCAATATAAGACTGTTTGCTTTGTGGTGTAATAGTTGCTTTTGGTTCTAGACAGATGCCTGTGTGACAGGAACAATCATTGCAGTGATTGTGCTTTGGTTAATGATTGACAGCTTTATATATTTTCTTCACTTTAGGTCTAATCTAAATGCTGGTTTTCATTTCAGGTGCAGGGATGCATGTCGCCTTACATGTCTGGTAATGTTTTGGCTACGAGCTAACTGATATGAGTTCACTGACTCGCTAGTTGCTTCATGCTATTACTGACCACAACTGAAACTCGTTAGTTTTTATATTTTACTTTCATTCATATCATATAATGTATGAAACAGCACATTTTATTGAAATTATCTGTGTTGACTTCCTTGCAACTTCATCTTAAACCCAATAGAAATTTGCCACATGGAAACTAGTTGGCTTGATCACTTCCATGTACTGAAAGGGGGACCTGGCTGAATCTATATCTTTATGAAGTGGAAAGGCACTTTTATGTCAAAATCCTTGTATTTGAATTAAAAGTAGTGCACCAGCTGTAGTTGGTGGGCAGATATTGAAGCAAGTAAATTGATAGGCATGCTGAAGTTGGCTATTCTGCTATGAATTCAGATGATGGCGGTTGTGAACTTGTGATTGTTATACTCGTTTTGAACTGGAGTCTGAAGGCTGCTACATCACTTAGAATTTGAGATTTATGCATAAATGGCTGTCTTGGTGCAGATGCCTCTACACCAAAAGCTCAACTCTGGATCAGATTTAGCTGTCCATTGAACAGCTCTGAAGTCTATCCTGCCGAGATATGGCGGGCTGCGTCGGATTTGCTAGGTGCTAAATGTACATGGTGCTTCAATGTGATGCGGGGGCACTTTGCTACTCTTTATTTTCGACAAATTCGGATCTACTGCTGGGCTCAGTTTTGGATCATCTGCCCCAGAACTACCAAGAAAGTTAACGACCACAATACTAATTACATACCTTGCTTGCCAATCAAACAAAACATTAACTGTTCAATTTCATCAACTAATTTCAGCATAAAATGATTAATGAAACACATGAAATAGAAATCAATATATTTGATTCATTAAACAAAAATCAACATTTGATCCACCAAACATCACGGTACTCTTTAAATAAAAATAATAGATTCAAGTTGCAAATACTAATTTCCCAATTTCATCAACAAATTCAAGCATAAAATCATTTACTGAAGACATAAAATAAAAATCAATACTTGTTTCATCAAACAAAAATCAATAGTTGATCCATCAAACACCACCAATATTCTCAACTAAAAATGATAAATTAAAATTGCAAAACAGAAACATGTAACTATATAAAATTATCAATATAAAATTCATCCTTACCCATGTCAAACATCCCCAAAAACAAACTTGCATATAATTCCATATACTATGATAAGCAAAAGTCTTTTTATTTACATATAATGATGGATCAAATTTCACGTTATAGAGCAAAGAGAGCCATAAAACTGCAAAGTATAAGAAAATTCTCACTTTGATATAACAATAGGAAAAATCTAAAACATGATAAAAGAAACCCACATCCACAAAACTAATTATTTACTTCCACCGGCAAATAAACCATTAAAATAATTTTTAATTTTTCTTAGGTTTTTCCAAAGCAAAATCACTTATTTATGGCACATGAATAAAACAACAAACACATGAACCAATAAGCACTAACAACAACGTAAAAAAAAAGCATGCCAAAATTTAAAATCAATGATGAGGGATTTGTTCCAAGAAATAATACAACATCCATCCCCATTATACTCAATCGACATCAAAATAAAAAACTAATAGCTTTGTTGATTATGATCAACATACATGATTCCCCAAACAAAAAAGAATTATCTTTATCATCAAAAGAAAAGAAAAGAAAAGAAAAGAAAAAACATAACAACAATAGCTCAAAGCCCTTGAAAAAACCAACAAATCTAGCATAAACAGCGAATCAACAGAGAAAGTAATATCAAAGTAAAAAAATGCACACAACAATTAAAAAATAACAATGCAACTAAACAACAAAAGCATCAACTGGCACAATAGCAACCATTATTGAACATAAAAATTCTAAAAAAAAGCTTAACCAACATAAAACAAAAAAAACACTACACATATACCTTGAGAATAAACAAAACCAACAAAATCCTAGGACCACAACACTCGAAACAAAAAAACAAAATGAAGAACATAAAATAAAAATTAGCTTAACAAACAAAATAAGAGACAACACAATGCAAAACAGGAAGAAAAAAAACAATGAAATGGCAAGTAAGCTGAATAAAAACATGAATAACAATCAAAGGTCAAGTATCGTACATCAGGATAAAACTCATCCATTCAAACTTAATAGACAACAAAAATAATTTCAAAATTACACATAGCTTATAGCCCAAACCATACCTAATCCTACAGAGAGAAAATAAAATACATGCATATCAAACAAATATCCTTAAAGGGAACAAAACCCTGACAACAAGAAAAAAAACATTTTAATATTCACTAATTATATATAAAAGTAGAACAAAACAATAATATAAATCAATCACATACCAAATCAACAACTATCTAGGACATAAACTCAATGGATGTCCGAAAATCAACTCTTGTGAGGACACATTAGGTAGTCTCTGCATTTAATTCAGGTTGTTGCACACAAAACCTTTTAAAAAGAAACAACATAGCAAAAGAAACGACAAACAATAATATGAATCAATCACATACCAAATCAACAACTTCCCAAGACAAACACTACGGATGCCCGAAAATCAACTATTGCGAGGACACATTAGGTAATTTGTGTATTTAATGGAGACTGTTGCATACAAAACCTTTCAAAAAGAAACAACAAACAAATCCTACAGCGTGTAAGAAAAGAAACATAAACGTGTATAAAAATTAATAACAAACCAAATTACAGGGCATGGTTTCTGTCAGTGCACAAACCAACTCTCCTATTTGAAGTAACCCTGCCAAAGCACCCATGCGACATCCATAAAACTGAGCTGAACAACAACATATCAAGCTCCTCCCCACACACCCAAACAAACCCCCACTACCAAGATTTTCAAGGAACAAATCAGGCTTCTCCTCGTTAATCAATTAGGTTACAAAAACAAAAGAAAGCTAAGACGAAAGAAACATTACAAAACACCTAAAGTTAATTTAGGCTCCCCCATCAAAAAAGCAAAAGCAATGATTAAGATGAAAAAACATTACAAATGACACAGAGGAAAAAATGAAACAAAACACTCACACGTAGCCCTTGCCTAAATTTCAATCTTCACCTAAAGTGAAACATATGGCATAAAAAGACAACAAAAAACACTCCACATACTAAGACAAAAAGCAAAAATTGAGACATAACCAAAAAATTTAAAATCAAACAAAACAAATAACAAAACCACGTTGAAATTCAAAGCAGTCACCCCTCCTCGACAACAAATTAGGCTGGAAAAAACAAAAAATCAATCGTCACAATGCCACAGTGTTATGTCCTCGCTGAAAGATAAAGGCCACCAACACAAAAAAATTCGTCGATGCCTCTTCCCAGTGGGGCTGAAAGTCCAAAATATGTAAAAACCCTAGCTGATGTCCCTTCATAGTGCAACCAAAGTACCAAACCGAGTGCAAAAAACACAGAAAAGATGAAGAAATGCATAAGAGACACACAGAAAAATAAAAGATAAAATGCATGTAGCAGAAGGACAAAACTGAGCATACAAAATGTAAAAAAGATGAACAAATCCAGAAGAGTCAAACACAAAAACACAAAACCCAAAATAAAAGACAAAATGCAAGCCGTGAGACAAAAAAACAAAAACATTTCAAATAGACAGGACATGTGGCAAAGCATTCACCACACGGAAAAAACTAGACAAATCATGACTTGAATCGACCTAAAACCCAAAAACCAAGCCAACCCAAAACAACTATTACAATCCACTATGAAAATACACACAATGAACAGTAAAACACTGATCTCTCTTTGTATATAGTATAATCTAGCATCTTAGCCCCAAAATACAGGTGGAAAATTAGTAGTCTTGTTCCGCTATGCTAGCTCAGATGGTCACATAATGGGTTGTGGTGCATCCAACCATCCGATATTTGTATTTTTATCATTCCAAGGCTTGGGCTCAGTACTAGTAGAGTGCTTAGCGACCCATTGAATCTTGAAAAAATAATCATCATATTATATTATTATAACTATTATTATCATATCATTAACAGAATCATGTGGATTTGACTTTCTTTACTTTGAATTTTAATAGTTAAATGATATTTTTGCCTTTGCAAAAACTCATTTTCCTGCCTTTTAATTAGGTAAAATCATATTTTTATTAGACCAATTTGTTATTTCAATGTCTTTTATCATGTTCACACATGATATAATGACTTTGCTACTCTTTAAAGCAAAAAATATTTTACTGGTTAAAAGTAATTTTAGATATTTTATATTTTTATATATAGTAAAATTATAAATTTAATCTTGGAATTCAAAAGTCTTAAACATGAGTGTATTGGTCTTTTTATTTATTTTTTTATAATTGTTACATTCATCAAGTTTACCTAGCTTAATGTTTTCTTTGGTTTTTTTTCTCAGTATTTTTTTTTATAATTTTATTGCTCAACATTGATTTTTTTTTAAATAATCATTGAAGTTTTCTCGAAACCTATTAAATAAACCAATTCACATTGAATTAACTCATGTGTAGCTTAGTTGGAAACTCACGCTTAACAATGATTAGAGTTAGGAGATATAAATATATATCTTTTTAACCAAGTTTAATAGCATTATAAAAAATCCTTATGCTCTTAGTTTGTTATATATATATATATATATAATGGTTTGCTCATAACTGAGCATGAGCAAATGAATTAGTATAATTATAAAAAAGATGAGGAAAACATTGTTCACATAGACACATGTTATTATGGATGACAATAATGTTTTCTCCATCTTGCCCTTTAAAGAAAAAACACTTTGTCAAATGTTTATGGGCATAATTTTGTTTACACAAGGACAATATTGGTGTTCTCAAATTCAATGAGTGTAGCACAAGTAACTTGCTTTTTGTTATACATTTAAATCAAAACACAACGTTTTAATTTCTTCTCCTTTTCCTTATAATAAGGGTTAGTTTTGTATTTTTATATAATGAATGCATAATTAGTAAAATAGCCTACTTGCCATTGGAAACAAAAAAAAGAGCAAGAAAATGTAGGGCTATCTCGTGATGCCTAATTTCATTGCATAATAAAAACACTTACACACCCTTGCTGTCAAATAATTTAACTCTCAAATCAAAGAGTATACATGTAATTTTGTCAATGTTTATATATATATATATAATTAATTAATTCAAAGGGGTTGGTTATATATGTATTTATTAAGGAAAAAAACATTAATACATGTTAAGCACACATCAAATGCTTTGTCATATTTATATAGTGTGTGTGACTTATTAAAGCGATCAAAATGAATATTACAGGGCGACATCAACTTCTACCTAATATCTCCTCCATGAATATATGACGTGTGCACCAATAGGATCTTTGGTTTGTTACCGACGACCATTTCTATTTATTCTCATTTCTTTTGGTTTTGAATTAAAAAATATTTCATTGAATTAGTTCTCGTGTTTCAATTTCATCCTCATTGAATTTTTTTTGTCAAATTTGGTCCTTGATTTTTATGATCTAAGATAATTTTTACAATTATATTTTTTTATTCCACTCTCTTTATTTGTTTTGTAATAGATTAAATCCTCACTTTTTTTTTATTTTTTTTGTTTGCTATGCAAAATTTGAATTTTATTATCTCATTTAATTTTTTTAAATTTAACTGGTTTGGATGAGACCTTTGCTAAGTTCATATCTAAGATTTCACAAGTTATAAGCTTTGAAAATTAACCGGATTCATGAGGCTTATATTTTTTTTTATTGTTTTTCTATGACCTTGATTTTATCATTTCTCTTATTTAATCAGGTTACCTAAGATCTTTTTACTTGTTATTCTTTTTAATTTATTAATAAGTTTTATTATTGAATAAAGTAAAATACTTTTTTTTACTATAGATAAATACTTGTTTCATTTTGTTTTGTTGGATTTCATTTTCAAGGATATTGCTCTAGTGACCCATGCAACTTTTTTTGTGTTGTTACTCAAAACTTTACAGTCGAGTTTGAATTGTCTCGGCAAGGTATTTTTGGTGTTAAGTGATATCCATAATAGAGTGGTGGTGGGTTTCTGATGATTTTTTTCTCCTTTGCTCTTTGGTGCAGTATGAGTGGCTTATTTGTCTTGACTAATTGTTACTAGATTTGTTTTACAATTTATTTGCTATCATTGACTATTGTATCAAATTATTACATTATTTGATCTTGTTGTATCCAATCAAGTTAATGAGTATAACATCAAGGTTGTATTGTTTTTTTTTACAAAGGCCATTGTTGCTTAAACATTCATGCATATTAATAAAAAAAAACTGATATGCCCGCTACATAATGAAATTTATAAATCTTATAGAAAACACTAAAAAGTGAGTTTTGTTTTACTAGAAATGGTCACTATTCACATATTCATAAAAATATTGAGCACTTGTGTTCATTTTTTAATAATTTATTTTGGTCCTCAAAGTTTTATTTGAAATGATTTGATCATAATTGAAGGCAAATTGATTTTAATTTCTTAGGTAATTATAATATTGAGTGTTATATGTGAATGAGCATAAAAAGATACCATAAATGAGTTGCATGCTAAAATTTTATAAAACAAATGCACTCAGGTCCTTCGACTTTAAAAATAACACATTTTATACAATTTAAGTCTCTCTAAATTTTAAAAAATCACTTTTGGCATAAATTTTAATCTGTATTAATTTTCAATCATTGGTTAGAGAGTGAAGAGAGATAATGATAGTTGATTTCTAACAATAAGAGTTCAATCATTGGTTAGAGAGTGAAGAGAGATAATGGTAGTTGATTTCTAACAATAAGAGAGAAATTCATTGTTCAAGTAATTTTTTACCATTAAAATGAGTTTTTTCTTCTAAAGGTTCCATGCGATATGATTTGTTTGATGGTGGTGTTTTAGAGCTTCATTATTTCTTGAGAAAACATATCTAGGTTGAGAAAGATAAATCTAACCTGGTTTGGTTTTAGGACTTTAAACCCCTTCTGGGTTTTTTAGGTTAATGAGTTGGTTTATAGGTTTTTCAAGGATTTGATGAGTTTGCATGGGTTGAAATGACTTTTAAATTGAGTTTTCAGGGAAAAAGACACAATGCACTATTTTTTCACCCCCCATTATGGTGATTGAAATCTTGGTTCATATACGACATGCTACCTAAGTATTTTGTCTTTTTTTCAAAAAAATAGGTTGCTCGTGTCATAATCTATTTCTAGGTTATTTTGAAATACAAATACAAATACAAATACAAATAAAAAAATATAAATAAAAAGGTTTACGTGGTGGAGAAATAAAGTTGAAGATGTTGCACGAATTCGATAGCCCGATCGTACCTCTATTGTGCCCAAAACTATAGAAAAATGCAATTTCAAGGCTAAAATAAATGATTATAGGATAAATCTGCATAAAAATCAAGTTATGAGGCATAATCATATTTTTAATAGGTCAATTTGATTTAATCATGGGTCAAATTAAAGTTTAATTATATTTAGGAATTAATTTAGGGTCCAATTGAATGATTTAATTAAGTGAAATGACTTAATTATACTTTAAATTTGTCAAATTAATTTTATGAAGAGCTTAATGAAATATAAAGTTTGGGAGCCTAATTCTAGTTAAATTGAGAAGATTGAAATTTTAAAAGTTACAATAAAATAATTGATGAAAAACACAAAAAGAAATAGAAAAGAGGAGAGCAAAGGAATAGGTGAAAGAATGAGAGAAATAATAGAGAGGAGTGAGAACAAAAAAAGGGATGAAAAACACAAAAAGAAATAGAAAAGAGGAGAACAAAGGAATAAATGAAAGAACGAGAGAAATAATAGAGAACCAAACAAAGAGTTTGACCACGGATCATCATTTTATCACCACCATAAGCAAACCACAACAACTCGTTCTTCTTCTTGACGACAACAACAACTCCTTCTCCTCCAGCGATAGCAATACGATAGCTAGCTACTTCACCTTCTCTGGCAGCCATTAGCTATAAAAACCCTCATTTTTCTTCTTCAATAAGTGTAACAACAACAATATCAACAATAACAATCCTCTTTCTTTTCCTCCAGCGACAACAACAACAACTACACTTCTCCAATGATAATAGCAACAACTCCAACCATTTTCTTTTCCACACGGTAGTTGTTACCTCCTTTTTTCTGCAACTACCACAGACACCATTCTCTCCATCAGTACTCCTCCAATATCAGTTTGGCCTCCTCTACATGACGACAATAATAGGTGAACCTTCTTCTCCTTTCATCTCTTGTTACTATTTACTACAATGAAAAAAAAGTAGGGAGTGAATTAATTCACGTACAACTATTTACATGGTGAACAAATAGATGTTGGCTAGGCTGGATGCAACGTTCAACCCATCCTCTAAGGAATTTTGGGTCATTTTGTTGGGAAGTATAACCCTTTAGGCATATTGGGTCATTTTGGCTCATTTGGTTGGGCAACCCAACTCAGTAAATACATAAAAATATAAAAATTATATCTAAAAAAATCAAAAAATATTTTGTTTTCTTGCATATGATATAATTTTAAAAATTTTCTAAGCATGTTTTTCACAAAAAGAAAAAATAATTACATCTTTTCTCATGTTTTAAATGAAAAATGGGATATCGTAATCAATTTATAATTATCTGTTAAAGTTGAACCAAATTATCAAAAATATTTCAACAACCATTTTGTTCATATTTTTATAGTTATAAACTTTAACTATTGAGGTGTAAATTTACATTGTAAATAAACCTTAAATATTAAAAAGATAATAAATATAGTGCTAAATTTAAAGTTTAAAGTGGTTAGGTTTTTGACCCAGTAGGAATTCTGTCATGAAGAGAAATCTACTTCATTTTTTTCTTTTTAAGAATAACCTTATCATATGGCCCAAGTGGTGGGTTAGGTTTGCTACCCTAGATTGACTAAGATTTTCTTAAAACATCTTATATGTTTTAGTTTCGTCCTTTAAAATTGAGTTTCTTTCATAATTCAACCTATTAATGTTTTCCATTTGCTCTTCTATTGGGTTATTTCATTGGCATGATCCGGAAAGTAATGTTTGGTGAGCTTAACTGGGTTTACATTTGTATATTTTTGGTTAATTGATTTAAGTTTTATTTAACCCTTTTACATTAGGTTTGTTAGGAATTAGATTATGTAATCTCCTTTGGATTTTTTTTCTTCTACTAGGTTATCCCAACCTCATGTTCCTCGTTGCACGTTTGACATGCTAATTTAATTGAACTAAGTTTTTTTTTCCCTTTCCAATTGTAGCTTTTAACATTGAGTTGGATAAGAATTGATCTTTGTCCTATTGGGTTATAATAACCTTTTTTTTATTGAATTATATTTTTTAATCATCAAATTAAATATTATCATCATTTGAAGATATATGACCCGTGTCACGAGTTATTCTGATTTCATTAACACACTAATCTTTTTTTTTTATCAGATTAAAAATATTTTCATAATTTTCAATCTTACTGCTTTAAATTTAGTATGAGAATTTGCATCCAATAGTAAAAACAAAGCATATTATCTTTAAGGCTTTAAGGAGTGATAAGAGTTTTAAAATATATCTCTGCGCTTTTTAGCTTGATATCAATAATTATTCTATTTTATTTTGACTTTTATAAAACAAAATAAATAATTTTTATTAAATTAAACAAACCTTTCCATGAAATTCACGCTTCTATGGACATTGTGATTTTTCTTAGAACATTTTGATCCACTATATTGCAAGGTAAACTAATAATAGTAATGAACTTCAATGGCTAAGCTACAACCTTGCACAAACATGGACAAAATTCATCAATTACTTGATAAATTTACTTGTGGTGTTGAATTTCTCCCCAACCCTATAAAGGATCAATGGGGAAGATTATATGATAAGTATGTTTGTTTTCCCACAGTAGTGAAGAAAGAAAGGAACATGGCTAACAAAAAGATGGGTCTGAAAGTTGTCTCCTCAGCAGTAATATCATTCTCACTACTGTTATTGTCAGCATCAACTGCTAAAGCCCAGGCAAATGGTGTTTTCGACGTGACTAAATATGGCGGCAAAGAAGATATAACAGAGGTATCTTCTCATAAGCTTGCATTTTATTTTTAAAACTTATTTATTTTTTCTTGGATTTTCAGTGCAACACCAGAATTTGAAACCTGCTGATCCATTCTAATATTTTTCCCTTTCTTTCCCTTTTCAGGCTTTAAACAATGCTTGGAAAGATGCTTGTGGTTCAATGAACCCCAGCAAAGTTCTTATTCCAAGTGGAACATACTCGTTACGGCAGGTCACTCTAGCTGGTCCTTGCAAGGCTGCGATTGAGGTCCAAGTTGATGGCATTTTAAAGGCACCAGCTAACCCAGATCAGTTCTCAGGCGGTAATTGGGTTGATTTCAGACACGTAGATCAGCTTACATTGTCAGGAAGCGGCACTTTTGATGGGCAGGGAAACGTTGCATGGAGCAAAAGTACTTGTAACAAAGATAAAAATTGTGAAGGCCTCCCAATGGTAATCTACTCACCATGATGAAGCTTAATTGCCTTGTCTCAGGTCACAGATTTAGTGAGAGTTTTATAATTATATATATGTTATGGCACTGACAAAGTTTCTTTAATCATTTGTTTTTTGTTTGCTTCTAATATGGATCAGAATATAAGGTTCGATTTCATCACCAATGGATTAGTCCGAGATATAACTACTCGAGATAGCAAGAACTTTCATGTTAATGTGTTGGGGTGCAAGAACCTCACCTTCCAGCATTTTACCGTGACTGCACCTGGGGAGAGTATAAACACCGATGGAATCCATATCGGCCAATCTACTGGGATCTACATTATCGATTCAAACATTGGCACAGGCGATGATTGTATCTCCGTTGGCGATGGCACCGAAGAACTACATGTCACAGGAGTAACATGTGGACCTGGGCATGGCATCAGTGTTGGAAGTTTAGGGAGATACCCCAATGAGAAACCTGTTTCTGGAATATTTGTCAAGAATTGCACCATCTCAAATACAGCAAATGGTGTTAGAATAAAATCATGGCCAGATTTATATGGTGGTGACGCATCTAACATGCATTTTGAGGATATTGTCATGAACAATGTCCAAAACCCTGTCGTTGTAGATCAAGAGTATTGCCCATGGAACCAATGCAGTCTAAAGGTATTGCTTTTTCTGTTGCAATAAAAATACTTGCACAATTTGTGGCTCAAACAGTCCACACTTTATCAAAATCCTTTTCACATCTCAAGAAATAAAATGTTTCGGTGCAAATCATATTATTGACTGTGCACTGCAAATGAAGCCAACACGTTGCATGCAGTCCATAATCCATAATGCAATTCTTATTTTTTTACTACTAAAAGTCTTCTGTGGCCTTAATGTTCTTTCTATTTTTTGCAGGCTCCATCAAAAGTGAAGATCAGTGATGTTAGTTTTAAGAACATAAGGGGAACTTCCGCAACTCCTGTTGTTGTTAAGCTTGCTTGCAGTAGTGGCATCCCATGTGAGAAGGTGGAGCTTGCTGACATTAACCTTGTATATAGCGGATCAGAAGGCCCTGCAAAATCCCAATGTTCTAATGTGAAGCCCGTAATTTCTGGGATAATGAGCGCATCCGGATGTTGAAGGGGGACTTCCATACGCCATTCTTTTGGTTTCTTCATTCATAGGCTAGTTTTCAGATGGAGGAGTCCCATCTCGTAATTTTGTTTAAACAAATGAATAAAAGTTTATTATTTTAATTTTAAATTCATAATCGCTTTATTTCTTTTACAATCTAATCTTATATGTGTATTAATTTCTCAATAAATCTTCAATCTTATGTCTATAAAAAAGCAAGAGAGTATAACTCATAAATATTGCAACCCTTCAAGCTTTTCCTTTATTTCTTTTTATTTTATTTCGTGTGGTTCGTCCTTTGTTTTCCTTAGAAATCTCCTTTTACTCTCTCTTTATAAAAAAAAATGAATAATTAAATTTTTTTAATGAATTTTTTTATCTTAAATATCATATAACTTGGTCAATTGCAAATAAAAAAAAATATTCATACATATTTTAATATAGGTTTGTATGTCACATGTCACAATTAAATGGTCACAAAGGGATAGAAATGGATCCTATTACACTTTTTAAAAAATTGAATAATTTAATTTATGTAATGAATTTTTTATCTTAAATATCATTTAACTTGGTCAATTGCAAATAAAAATATATTCATTCACAATTAAAATATAGGTTTGTATGTCACATGTCAATTGAATGGTCACAGTAGCATGTATTATCTACCATTGAAAATGTCAATGCAAAGCAATTAATATCTATTGGACTTAATAGCAATGGCGCGGGAGGGGGGTGTTATTATTTCACAGTTACTAAAATCTTTTATTTTATTTGATTTTTTTAGATTAGTTATTATTTATTTATGAGAATTGATTTAATTATTTATTTAATTTGTCTAGACATAGAGATATCATAATATTGAAGAAAAAAGTTTAGTGATAGCTTAGTCAAAATAAAACTAAATTATTTTGATTTAAAGCTACTAGGATTGACAGAACAAATTTGACACTAAAAAAAATACAAAGGACTAAAGTTAATAGGCATATAAACATTGGCAAGTATGTACAATGCATATCCATGCAAGTGAATCAAGTCATAGTGCTCTAGCGACATGTATGGCATCCTTCATTGGCTAAACATCGCATGTCATGGTGGTATTGAAAATGTCACATCATATTCTTCCATATGGGGTAGCGTAGAGAGGGAGAGAATCATGTCTAAATATTGAAGAAATTGTTTGAAAGAATAAGAAAATATAAGTTGACACTAAACCGTGCAAAGTATTAATCAGGGTGAAATCTAGGAAGTTGTTAGGATTTGTGGCGAGTGACAAAGGGATAGAATTGGATCCTCACATAGTCAAGGCTATTCAAGCTATGCCAACTCGTAAGACTGAGAAAAAAAGTAAGATATTTCTTAGGAATATTAATTTACATTGCCCAAGTTATATCCTAATTAACCACAACTTGTGACCCTTTAATTTGTTAAGGTAAGATAAAATGCATGTAGTAGAAGGACCAAACCGAGTTGTGAATATCTTGAGACTATTTTTTTAAAAAAATATGGAGTTTTTCTAATGAAAAAACATAAGATCAGCTCATTACCTGATATTGAGATAATTTTTTTAAAAAAAATTGGATTTTTTCTAAATAAAAAAGCTTAAGATGAGAAGGTCAGCTGATATTGAAATCAATTTTAGAAGAAAAAAACACAGAGTTTTTTTGTAAAAACACTAAAGATGAGCAATTCATCCGATATTGAGATGATTTTTAGAAAAAAAAAATTGAGTTTTCTAAAAACAATATTGAAAATAAGAGTGTCATCCAATCTTGAGACTATTTTTTTGAAAAATCTTAGAGTTTTTCTAAAACAAAAAAAACTGAAGATGAGCAGGTAACCTGATATTGAGATCATTTTTAGAAAAAAAAAATTGAGTTTTTCTAAAAACAATACTAAAAATAAGGGTGTCATCCAATCTTGAGACCATTTTTTTTGAAAAATCTTAGAGTTTTTCTAAAACAAAAAAAAACTTAAGATGAACAGGTAACCCGATATTGAGATCATTTTCAGAAAAATAACATGGAGTTTTTTTTAAAAAAAAACTAAAGATGACCAGGTCACACCATCTTGAGACTATTTTTTAAAAAAACATGGATTTTTTTTAATGAAAAAACATAAGATCGGCTCGTCACCCGATATTGAGACAATTTTTAGAAAAAAATTGGATTTTTTCTAAATAAAAAATCTTAAGATGAGCAGGTCCCCTAATATTGAGATCAATTTTAGAAAAAAAACTAGAGTTTTTCTAAACACAATATTGAAGATAAATAAGCCACTCGATCTTGAGACTATTTTTTTAAAAAAGTGTTGAGTTTGTCTATAAAAAAAGCTGAAGATGAGTAGGTCACTTAATATTGAGATCATTTTTAGGAAAAAAAAATAAAGATTTTTTTTTTGAAAAAACATTAAAGATGAGTAGTTCACTCGATATCCATATTATCTTTAGAAAAAAAAAAGTAGAGTTTTTTGAAAAACAATATTGAAGATACGCAAGTCACTCGATCTTGAGACTATTTTTTGAAAAGCATGGAGTTTTTATAATAAAAAATTGAAGGTTAGTTGGTTACCCTATATTAAGATCATTTTTAGAAAAAACTTAAAGTTTTTCTAGAAAAAACATTTAAGATGACAAGGTAACCCGGTATTGAGATCATTTTAATAAAAAGGTTAGAGTTTTTTTAAAAAACACATTAAAGATGAGCATATCACCCGATAATGATAGTATTTTAAGAAAAAAAACATTGAGATTTTATAATAAAAAAATTGAAGATGAGAATGTTACCCGATATTGAAATCATTTCTAGAAAAAAGCGTTGACTTTTTCCAATAAAAAAATGGCTGATGAGTAGGTCACCTGATATTGGGATCATTTCTAGAAAAAAAAGTGGAGTTTTTCTAAAAACAATACTGAAGATAAGAGTGTCAGCTAATGTTGAAACTATTTTTTTGAAAAAGCTTAGAGTTTTTTAGAAAGAAAACTTTAAGTAGAGAAGGTAACTTGATATTGAGATCATTTTCGGTAAAAACATGGAATTGTTTTAAAAAAATATACTAAAGATGACCAGGTCACAACATCTTGAGACTATTTTTTAAAAAAAGCATGGAGTTTTTCTAATGAAAAAACATAAAATTAGCTTGTCACTAGATATTGAGACAATTTTTAGAAAAAAGTTTGGATTTTTTAGGTTTCACAAATAAGCCTAATTCTAGGTTAGGTGAGGAGTAATGGTTTGTCACATAGCTTTCAGTCGGGATTTAAATTTGTGAAACATCCAACTATGCTCATGACGATCACACTGTACCCTAACCATTTCTTGTAGACCCCTATACCACCTTTACGTAAGGCGATCACCGGGCAATTTATAGACCTTTTGAGACCAGACAGAAAGCTCACCCTTCATGTAATGACTCGAACTTGTCCTTGGGGTACAAATTCCATGATAATTCATACCTGATATAGATGTACATACATCCACATGTATTGATCACTATACTCAACATACATTTAACATATTGAAATATATGTCCCTAAAGAGCTCCTACCTGTAAAGTCCATAACAAATGGCTTCAATCAAGAAAGACAGAAGACAAAGAACATGATTATCGCAACACTCACTTCCAAGAAGAACTAGATTCTCTGAAAGATAGTGTGGCTAGCCTCACTAGTTTACTTGAATAAGCACTTAGAAATGCTTTTGGGGAAGGTCCTTCTAATCAACCTGCCACCTTTGTTCAAACCCAGAAAACAACTTTGTAAGAAGAAATATTGGGCGAACATGGTCAGGAGCCTAACATAGTCCTATATTTGAACAATCAATAGCTCCAACACCAACCCTAGTGATTATAGAAGCATTTGTCAATGTGTCTCATACAACCAAGTCATTGTGGGACATCAATTAAGATAAGATGACGGCATTGGAAGGCAAGATAAAGACCATTGGAGAATATACTTATATGGCTCAACACAAGCTATATAAATATGTCTAGTCCGTGAAGTTATAGTATCAAAAAACATTTTATTTTCTTGAATTTATCAAAAATACTAGAACACAATGCCCCATAACCCATCTTAAATCTTATTACAATAAAATGACAGATGTAGTACATGACGAGAAGGTGTTGATGCATTTTTTCCAAGATTGTTTGAGTAAGGCGGCATTAAATTGGTACATAATAAGATAACACCAAGATTTGTAACTGGAAAGATCTGGTATATGCTTTAATCAAGCAATATAAGTACAACATGTACACTAATCCTGATAGAACAAGCTTGTCCAACCTGGAGAAATTAGGACAAAGAAAATATAAGGGAATATGCTCAGAGATTGAGAGATCTGGCTGCATAAGTGCATCCTCTGATTCTGGATAAAGAAATGGTGAGCTTATTTGCTAACACTCAAGACACTATACTTAAGTATGTGATAGTTCATTGATATTGTTGTAGTTGAAAAAATAAAATAGGGAGTCAGAAGTGGTAGAATTTCCACACTTGCGGAGAAAAAGAGCTTCGAAGAAAAGAGGAAAGAAGTCGACCATGTTGAAAATGACTATAGGGATATAAAAAACCAATTCCAAAACTACCACACCTCTTCATCTTCATCATAAATAGACAACATTAACTTTAACTCATTTTCTACTAGAAAACCTAAACCCTAAAATCTCCAAACCAAAAACTCAAGTGAAAAATTCTCGAAGAAAAACTTAAAAAAACGAAAGAACAACTACCCTCATTGCCACTGCCCTTAAATGAGATTTACCAAATCTACTAAGCATTGGCCAAATAACTCTTAAACCTGAATCACCTTTGCAACCACCTTATCCTAATTGGTATAAGCCTAACCTTAATTGCGAGTACCGTGTTGGTGTTAAAGGATATAGCATTTATACTTGGAATACCTTTAAGTAGTTGATTCAAGTTCAATAGGTAACATTTGAGGAAACTCCAAACCCTATACCAATTATGCTTCATGAAATAGAATGACCACTTGATGAAAGTGAAGAATAAAAAAGGTGTGCCATTGATAGGTCCTAATCACAATAGAAACAATGTTGATAATTTTGAGCTTCCTTAGGGTGAAAGCTAAACCACAAGTGTTTCAAGGAAAATTACTTATCTTTATTCCATTTTAACATTCTAATAAATAGAGTTAAGCTTAACAAATTAGCTTTATATTAAGAAATTTGCTAGTCTTATTTTAAGGAAACATATTGCAACTTTGAATGGATAAAATGCAAAACAATAGAAACTACAAAATATAAAAGACTGATATAAATGACATATACTTGGTCTTTATTCAAACCGAGAACTTGGGATTTTTCTTAGGAATTCTTTCAGATCTTCTTGGCCTATCAATACTCCCCTCGACAAAATGAACCTTGTCCCCAAGGTTCAGGGAAGGAAAGTAATTTTGTAATAGAGTAGTATCCTCCCAAGTAGCATCTTTAGCTGGCAACTACTTCTATTTAACCAAACTTTCTTCTAGAAATTTATCGCCTTGTTTAATCCAACGTGTATCGAGGATTTTCTTTGGTGTTATAGTGACTGCTCCTTCATCTGTAGTTAGAGGAAGATATAAGGTAATATGAGGAGGACCCCCATAATATTTCAATAGGAGAGAGATATGAAATACCAAGTGAATTCTTATGCTTGCTGGAAATTATAACCGATAAGCCACATTGCCAATCTTCTTCTCAATGTGATAAGGGCTGTAGTATTTACTAGCAAGTTTCTGATGAACTCTTTTGAAGGTAGTTTGCTAGCGGTAAGGGTGTAGTTTCAAGAGTACCATGTCCCCTTCATGAAATTCGACTGAGTGCCTTGATTTGTCCGCTGTCTGTTTCATCCGATTAATTGAGCTGTCCAAATTCCTCTTCAAATGCTGGAGTAATTCATCCCAATATAAAAGGCTTTGAGCTACTTCATTGACCCAAGATAATCCATTTGAATACATAGGAATGGAAGGAGACAGCCGACAGTACAAGGCTTGAAAAGGCGCCATTTCTGTTGAACTTTGGTATGTAATATTATACCAAAATTTAGCCCAAGGTAAGTAACTAGATCATTTTTGTGGCCATTGATGGACAAAATAATGGAGGTATTGTTCGACACAACGATTCACAACTTTGGTTTAGCAATCAGTTTGTGGATGGTTGGCAGAACTAAGTTTCAACTTGGTTCTTGACATTGTGAAGAATTCTTTCCAAAATTTTCTAATAAACATTGGGTTGCGATCACTAATTATTGATTTCAACATGCCATGGAGTTTGATGATATATTCTACAAATCACTCAGCTATAATCTTGGCAAAAAAAAAAGAATGGGACAAAATGAACATCTTATTATGTCTGTCAACAACCACCAAAAGACTATCTTTACCGTGGAAAGATGGGAGGTCCTCAATGAAATCCAAACTGATATCATCCCATTCTTGACAGGGAATGGGCAGTGGCTATAGTAAGCCTACTAGAGCAAGAGTTACAGTTTTTGTTCTTTGACAAACTTCGCACTTGGCTAGCCAATACAATTGTTGTGCTAGCCATTTGAATGTTCTCAACCCACCCGAATGACTTTCAGGTAGCTTATGGAACCACTATTCGCTGCTTATAGAAACAAAGACCATTTTGCATGGAGTGTGCACTAATGAGGTATGTGGTTGATCGTTGGCTTACTTGTTGCATATAGGGGTCATTTTGTGCTGCCTTTTTTTATGTCCTCCCTGAGAGTGAACTGTAGGACAAACAAAGTGTGAAGGAGAGGGATGTTAGGTCGGCGAGAGAGGGCATCAACTGCTGAATCTTCCCATCCTGGTTTGTATATGATTTTGTAATTGTACCTTAACAATTTTTCCACTCATTTTTATTGCTTCGGAGTAGCCACACGTTGTTCCAAGAAGTATTTTAGGCTTCAGTGATCGGTTTGAATGAAGAATTTTTTTCCCAAGAGATAGGGTCGCCATGTGCGAATTGCTTCAACAATTGCAAACATTTCTTTAGCGTAGATGGACCATGTCCATTTACTTGTGCCCTTAAAGCATGACTCATGAATGCATTAGGCCAGCCATTCTAAGTTAAGACAACACCAAATCCTCCCCTAGAGGCATCTGTATCAATAAGGAAGCAATCATCAGAGTTAGGCATGGCTAGGGTTGGGGTGGTTGTCATGATGGCCTTTTTTAGTAGCGTGAATGCCTCTTTGGCTTCGTTAGTCCATCAAAAGTTTCCTCTTTTGAGAAGATTGGTTAGGGGTATTGCCAGTAGCCCATTGTTCTAAACAAATTTCCTGTATTAACCTGTCAAGCCTAAAAATCCATGTAAGTTAGTAATATTATCAGGTTGCGACCAAGCAACCGTAGCCTTAATTTTTTGTTGTCCACCTTTACCCCCTGGTGTGTCACAATATGACCCAAATATTCTATATCCTATTTGCCAAAGTCACACTTGTTGGATTTAATGAAAAACTGATGCTCCTTAATATGTCTAATGTGATTCTGACATATTCTATATAGGATTCCCAGGTAGGATTATAATCAAGAATGTCATCAAAAAGACCAATATAAATTTACATAGATGGGGATGAAATATGGAGTTCATAATGGCTTGGAAGGTGGATGGTGGACTGCATAAACCAAATGGTATAACTAGACATTCGAAATGGCCGTTATGGGTTTTGAAGGCAGTTTTTGGAATATCGGGAGCATGAACTCGTACCTGATGATACCCAACTCTTAAATCTAGTTTGATAAAATAATTTGCACCATATAACTCGTTCAGCATATCCTCTAAGATAGGTATGGGAAACCTGTCTTTGATTGTGGCTGAATTGAACGCACAGTAGTCTATGCAAAATTACCAAGTACCTCTTTCTTCTTCACCAGTAAAAATAGGGAGGAGAATGGGTTGGTACTGGACCAAATGACTCCCATGTTAAGCATCTTCTTAACTTGTCTTTTAATTTCTACTTTTTGAAAATATACATATCTATATGGTTGCACGTTGATGGGTTCAATGCCTTCTTTAAAGGTAATATGATGATCAATGTCTCTTAAGGGTGGTAATGTTGTGGGTTCCTTAAACACATATGTATAATCCTTCAAAATATGTTGCATGTAACCATTGGTGTTTGTCCCAATGATCTTCTCGATGTCTTGTAGATAGATGACAAACAACATTTGACCTTGACACATCTCCTTAGTAATCGCAGCCAATTATATTGCTTGAATGGGCTGGTTGATTCCTTGTAGTCGTCGTACTTGTTTATCCCAATGGAATTCCATGGTTATTTGCTTCTAGTTGCAGACCACAGAACCCAGCATCTCCAGCCATTGGATGCTTAACACCTTGTACATTCATTGGTACTTCCTCAAAGTGTCCTTGACACAACAACCATTCTCCATTTGCTATGTGGACAACAAATGATTTCATTGATACTATGGAAGTCGCAACAATCTAGCAATTTTCTCACTAAAAAAATTATGAGTGGGTCCACTATCAATTAACACCCTAACATGCTGAGACCTGATGGTCGCTGCTACTCTCATAGTTGGAGGGTATGTCCACCTAGTCAATGTATGTAATGAAATCTTGGGTTCAACATGATCTCCCATGTGATCTGTCGTCTATAACTCTTCGTCCTCCATCCCCATCTCACATTCTATAGGCTGGCACTCAAGTATGAGTAGTTGAGGTCCTTGTCACTTATATCCTAGGGTGAATTTATCATTGCAATTGAAATATAGCCTTAATGCTCTTTGTTTTTGCATTTCTTCCCAACTCAACCTCTTAGTTATATTTACTGAGAAAGGATGATTTAGTGGAGTAATGATAGTGGATACACGACTTGGTAGTGGCGATCGAGTGAACCTCTTTGCTCTACCAATCTATTTATCCCACATTCTCGCTAAGCTAATGGCTTCCTTCAATGTTCTGGGTTTGAATATTTGAATTCCATCGATAATCTCATATTTCAACCCCCCTTATAAATGTGTTGGCAAGAGCTTTTTGTGTCCAATCGTGAACCTTGTTGCCTAATCTTTCAAACTCTTTTTGATAATTTCGAAGGGATCTAATCTGACAAACCTCGACGGTGCTTCATCAAAATCTTCATAATCTGTTGGTCCAAAACATGCCAGTAGATCTTCTTTAAAAAACTTCAGGTCTCTAATCGACCTTCTTCCAATATGTTCATCGCATTCATTGCCACCATTGATTAGCCTCCCCTTCCAGGTGAAAGGATACTAGGGATACCTTTTGAATGTCATTTGTACCATGAAACTCAAAGAATTAAGCTACCCTGCTAAGCCATCCAGTTAGGTCTTCTCTAGAATATTTTAGAAAGGTTAGTTTTGCTATTGTTGATGATGAGATCTGCTTGTTGTTGTTGTTCCCCTCCCTCATCAATTGGTAAGGTCCTTCTTGTGGATTATGGCTAGGAACTTCTATGGATGACAAAAGCACTTCTAATAGCTTGTTGATGTTTTCCTCCAAGTGGTGCAGCTTGTCTGTTATGCCTAGTTCCAACTGCTGTATTCCATCTTACACTCCCCTAAGTCCAGCTTCCAAAGGTTCGATCCTTTCTTTTGTTGGTTGTCATTGTCACCTTGCTCTGATACCAATTATAGGTCCCAATCATAGCAGAAACAATGTTGATAATTTCGAGCTTCCTTAGGGTGAAAGCTAAACCACAAGTGTTTCAAGGAAAAATTGCTTATCTTTATTCCATGCTAACCTTCCAATAAATAGAGTTAAGCATAAAAATTAGCTTTAACTCAAGAAATTTGCTAGCCTTATTTCCAAGGAAACAAGTTGCAACAACTTTAAATGGGTAAAATGCAAAACAATAGAAACTACATAATACAAAATCCTGATATAAAAGATAGATATTTGGTCTTTATTCAAACCGAGAACTTGGGATTTTTCTTACTTAGGAATTCTGTTAGATCTTCTCGGCCTATTAGTCCAGTGTCCACATCATTAAAATAACCCATACAAGAGGTTTGGAAGGAGAAATGCATCACAATTGGAAAATAAAGCCTGCTCCATAATTGCTCTTCGTTTGATCATGTCCACACATGTTCTTCGACTTTGAGCCTGTTTGGTATTGCGATTGTTGTTATGGTTGAAGTTAAAAAAAATATAGTTTCATAAAAAACACTTTTATCTGTAGTTCATTACTAAAATTAAAATGTTTGATTAAAACTATGGTTGAGTTTTTCATGTAAAATGGAGTCAGGTTGATATGAAATTGTAATCATTTTGCTAGACTGTTGCTTATTTGTTTATCTGTTTGAACCTTCAGAGTTTAAATGGTGGACATTTTTAAACCAGCTGCTTACTATAGACTTGCTTTTGGCAGGCTCGAAGAGACAGGATAAGTGAAAGGATGAAGATACTCCAAGATTTGGTCCCTGGGTGTAATAAGGTGCTCATTTATCTTGCTGATCTTATCTTCAGTCATTTTACCATAGTTCTGCAAAACAATTTCTTAGTAAAATTTAAAGAAAAAGGTCGAGGTAGGCTGAGGATGAATCTGTTAGCTGGTCTCTGTTTCATTCCAAACTTGATGCCTCATAATTTAGCTCTCCCATAACAGACATTATGGAATTTGCAAGGTGTCAACAGAAATTCCTCTTTTCTTTTTTTAATCAGAATCACAATATTTTTTTAACACGATTCACATATGGATTATTCTTTTAACAAGGTTATTGGTAAAGCACTTGCCCTTGATGAGATAATTAATTACATCCAGTCACTCCATTGTCATGTTGAGGTAGCATCCCCATCTTATAGTGCTTATTGCTATATCAAGACTATTTTTTTCCTTTATATTCTGTTGAAATTGAACCTAGATCCACACTTTCTTAATTTGATGTTACAGTTCCTCTCAATGAAGCTAGAAGCAGTAAATCCAAGGATGAGCACAAGCTCCGCGATTGAAAGCCTTCATCCAAAAGATGTGAGTAGACATAACTATGATTGAGCACATGACTTTTACATCATCCAAGAATTGATTAACCATTGTATGAGAGGTGGTTTCTGGCATCTTTCTTACAATTGCACTGCCATTGTCGATTCCCATGTAATAACTATGACCACCAAGAAAATAAGAGTGCCATTTACAATGCTGCAATGTAAAAGGTAATTGGTGAGCACATGTCAGAATTATATTTTCACCCGTACTTCTCCATAATAATTTAAAATTCTTATCAACTGATTCTATCTCATCTCTTGGTTAGGATCCCTGTTATTGAGGAGGGATGAGCCCAATGATTAAAAACAAAAGCTGCTTTGTTTTGATTTTTTCATCTATTTGCAAAATTTCAGTCATAGGTTTCTCTATGTAGTGGCTCTGAAAGCCTGCCCAGAATTCTGATTGTCAGGCAATGCTGCCACTGGCCAATATTGAATAGCTTGCGCAGAATCTGAACAAGTTATCTTCTAGTTTTCAGTATTTCTGGTGTCTAAGAACAAGGATCTATAATAAGGTATTGTGTATGGTGTACATAGGAAAAATTGCACTAAAGAAATATTGAATCCCAACTGCTGTTGCCCCAGTTTTGGAATGTAGGTTGAGAGGTTTACATTTGGAACACAAAAGGCTGCCAAGAGAGGTTGCTAGTTGTGAGAACAATCTTAACCTCTTTTTGTTTTTGTCAATATCATACTGTATTCTTTCAATTTCTCAAGTCTTTAAACAAGCAAACAAATGAAGTCTCATATGAAATTACAAAATCCAGTGAGCAGGGCTGTGTCAGTAAATACCTTTGTTAGTTTTTTCTGTCATGTGGTTTGTTCAATGATGGTTTGATTTGTCTTGGTGCACAGCCATTTGATGCTACTGGAATGATATTTGGTCCACAACCAAGAAGAGACTATGTTCAAGGACCCCAATCCGAATGGCTACATATGCAGGTTGGTGGAAGTTTTAAAAGAGCGATGTAATCAAGGAACTAGATTTCTTCAGTTTATTGAGAAGAAATTTGTCACTGGCTTCGATATTAGATGGTCAGTAAACACCATTGAAATGTGTTAGTCATATCAGTGACATTACTGAAGTACTATCACCTCATTTGTAGAAAATACATCTAATCTTTAACTGTATCATATCATCTAACTGAATTCGCCTTTGTGAACGAATTCAGTTTGGATAACTGTACCGAAAGGATTTTGCTTCTAATTTATAAGTGTTGTCAGAATGTCTGTAATAGGTGCGGAATCCATGTTTTGTGCTGGTTGATTATGATAAATGAAATCATTCTTTATGTGGGATAAATGGTAGTGGAATACAAACTTCCATGTAAGCTCGTGGTAGCAATGGCGAAGGAAAACTGATAAGCATATGCCTGACATGATGCAAACTTCCATGTTTTGTGGATTTGATATGTATCGGGGTCCAGAAATGTACCAGTCACGTGCTTTAATATTAGAATCAAGTTCTTGAGCTCAGTATCTCGGCAATGTGAAAGCTTGTGTTATTTCTCTAAATCCAGCAGAAGAAATGTGAAAAGACAAGAGTAAAGAAACAAAGAAGCAAACAAGGATTAAGAGAACAATAACCTCGATCAGATAACTGAGTTGTGCATGGAATGGGAAAAGGAGAGAAAAACACAAGTATCACGTAATTAATCTTCCAAGGGTATGTGAGAATACTTAATAATCAAACTTAGATTTGATGTTATCATTTACATCATTTCCAACTTGGAATGCCTTGGTTAACACATCATCGGGAATCGATGGTTTTGACGCAAAGAAAGTTGTTGGGACGATGGCTGACCCAGGTGACTGTTGAAAGTTGTGAAAATGAGAGCGTTCCCTTCTCCAACTTTCAGCTGAAAGTGGATAAGACGCGATGAACAACAAACTTTTGCCCACCAGTCAGTATTTTGGAGTCGAGGACATTGCTAGATGTTACAAATCCTTCCAAGTAGCTTCCCGTCAATGACCCGCACCAATCCCGGGTGCATGAGGAAGTGAGTGGGGTGGGTTGAATCCTCCTAGGGCAAAGTCAATTCGGTTCATGGAAATCCCAAGTGTGTTGATTGAGGGCAGGAAAGGCAAGGACATTTGCTGTAGTCACAGACCAACCAAATATTTTTGTTGTATTTCCCTCCATGCTTAACCCATCGAAGAAAAGATCACCTGAGGTTACATCTGCCTCAAGTTGACAAGGGAAGCCCATTACAGATATGGGGGCTTTTTAAGTCTGCAACACAGAAGTCCTGCAGATGATCAGGGACAGTAAAATCGATATGCAATGGAAGAAGCAACAAACCCCTGGCCATGATTGGAGAAGGAAGGTTGGAGACCGTGCTGGTGAATAGAGTAATAATCAAAGATCACGATTATTTATACATTGCTTGTTATGCTTTCAGAACCCCGTTAACAATCTTAGTTTCTGATATGTGAGTTGATGACCAATAAAAATTGGTTAAGTTGGTTGACTTGAAGCATGAGTAGCGTTAAAGCCTACACCAAGATGGCCAAAGAAGTGATTTAACTGGTAACAAATCGAAAGTTATTCCAACAATGGTGATCTCTGTTATTTTTCAGAGTTGAAATGGTCAATGACAATGAAGCAACAACGTATAAACAAAGTGACTTCCTTGTCCCGTCGTGAAGAGGAAATGTAATTTGGGGGCGGGGGCCCTCTTCTTGAGCCAAAACTGAAGCCTCTAGGATCGGGTCATCTTAGTAGTTGTTTGTTTCACTTTGGTCCTAGTAGACCTCCCTGTTGAGTGGCTTCCACACTCTGCTAAGAGCCAAACTTCAATGATCGGATAACAGCTTCACAAAATAAAAGGACGCCTCCAATTTGGGATTCCAGAAGGACAAGGGACTCCTTGAATAAACGAAATTGTGATCAGACTTGAGAAAATGATCATCGATTCTTGTCAGCATTCAACTTACTTCCATTTTATACAGCAACAAGTCAAAAAACGAAAAAAGTATCAAGAAAGTTCGCTGGTTATTCCAATACATATTTCCAGTATCTCAACTTTGTTAGTTGCCCACGGAAAATACAGATCATGCCGACGCATTTCACATCAAGCACTATTTCCAAGGACCAAATGTCATGTTCTTTGGACAACCAATCATGACCTATCATTGATGGCATATCTGAAAGTTCAATCCTATTCCAATTGCAGAAGTCTAGCATTGCAAGCCTTAAAAATATAAAATCCTCGTCATGTTAGGGCCAGCCAAATTGATTTCTTGGAAAGCTTTGAAGAAGATTGATGTGGTGTTTCAAAGTCCAAAGTCAAATCTGCATTCTGTTAATGTACACTAATCATGATACTAGAAAGTTTAACCCAACTCATTAATAGAAGAATATAGGCAACAAAACCTGTTTAAGGCAGCTTGGCTAATGGGAATCACGCCAGCTGGGGACACAAGAACATCCACCGGTACATCATTCAAAGTTACTGGTATAGCTCCATCATCTATGATTTGCAGAGAATATGAAAGTGCAACTACAAAATAACAGGATGTAGTTTAAACATGAAAAAGAAATGAAAATCATTTGTCAAATGATTGTATTTATAAAGGAAGCCACAAGTTTTCCACATCATACTATAAAGAGGAGACCAAGTGAATACCTAAGAGAGGTTGCCTCCAATTCCTCTCCTCTGCAAGTTCTTGATACTTCCTCAGGAAAGTGTCATAATAACTTGAATTTTCAATGCACATATAAACAAGAAAATGCAAAAATTAAAGTAAGATATAATTTGGTTGCAAATATTATGTCAGCAATGTAAAGAAAGTATGCATAGGAAAAGTGTAGTAACAAGAGCATATGTACAGTAGGATGTGCTCGCTAGCTTAAAATTGTGGTAACAGTTCTAATAGCCACACAATTGGATTCAGCAATTACTGTGAGAGACCACAAGTAATGCCCTAAATCTCATGGCCGAAGCATAGCCTAGTTGATAGCTGCAGCTCTCCACTAGAAGAGGTTCAAACCCCCCAATAAAACTGTCCAAATTAATACTCAAATCCCAGCACTTTGTCAGTTCAGACCTTGCAACTTCCATATTATCAGCTTTTAGAGGGTATGGTTAAGGCTCCCATTCTTGTGCTATTAGCTTAGTGGCTTCTCACTAGATGTAACTTGACCATCATCCTAATATCATGGCTAATTTTATCCAAAAGGAAAAGCTGGGGGGGGGGGGAGCCTTGTCTAATAAGTAAATAAGACATCCAAACAGTTCAGGTCACAATACTTCATATAGACTAAAATAGAAGCCTAGGCTAAGATGCACAAGCTCACCCCCCACCACGGCCCAAGCGTCTTCCAGATTTGTCAAATGCAAGTCCTGACAGCATAAACATGACATAAATTATCTACTAAAATTTTTTTTGGGTAAAATCTATTGTATGTATTGCAGAGGAGGGGTTGAGACAAATAAATAAATTATAAAAAAAAAACAATTACCAGGCAGGAGGAATAAATCAACTGGATCGTTTGCCAGCATAACTGCACCAAGAAGGATGTTGAATGTGAATTGTTATCATATATAATGCAAAAATGATTATATGAATCAATAAGTGTTTGCAATCTATTTCTAGAGGCGATGCCTACAATTTGACACCGGCATTGACATGGATGGATGCTACTACAAATTATATGACTGAAGTTTTCAGGAAGCCGATATTCTCAGCCTGCTGCTGAGCATGGTCATCCCGCCTTGAACCCAAAAACAGAAGGAAAAAGACCATTGTTCAGACAATCTGTAGTCTAATGCTCACAGAAAAATGTGCTGATCATAGCAAAAATACATACTTCCTCAGCACATTGCCCCCTTTGATCCTCCAAACCTGAAAAGCATGTTAGAAGCAACTTATCTAGGGCATTCAGATGCACTCACTAGCCAGAGATCAAGAAAAGCCTGGTCCAAAGCCTCCCCCATTTGGCTTCTTGTTTATTTGTCTCTAAATTGAACCAAACAACTTTAAATTGTTTCCAATTTGCCAACTCCTTAATGAACAAAGGAAACCAGTAGGCAGGGACAAAGCCTAGTTGCAAAAGATAAGGTTTTTATAAAGTCTCTCACCGAGGACAAGTTTATAAGTTAACAGCTGCATACCAGACATCTATATTTGATGCTAATGAATGTACGGCAAACTGATTTCCTTTCTTTAAATCACAAAACATAATTGAAGGGAATTCTCCAGATTTGAGGAGGCAATAGTAGGAGATCAAAATTTCAGAAGTTCTACTTCTCTACCAACTAAGGAGCAAGTACAAGTTTCCAAAGCAAACAATCATAAACAATAAAACCCAAACCCTGCCCTTCTCTCAGAAAGAAGAAAGGGCTTAAAATTATTCCTTTTCTCATATATTCAATCATAGAAGCAAAAACACAAAATCTGTAACACAGGGAGGTCAGGGTTTATTTTTTGGACTGTAAAAAGATATCATGTACCGCACATACCATCTTCCCGTGCATTTCCATGTTGATCTACTGGAGCTGGTTCTAGAATATCCATGGAGTTTGCAATTAAATCATCCATACTTGAAATGTTGAGCATTCGCATGTGGCTATTCTTGTCCTCCACACGTGGAACATAAAGCTTTTTTGCATTCTGAGCTGACCCATCTAGAGTTCAAGAAAACATATAAGAAGTCTAAACACACTAGAACAGCACACAAAGTGCTAGGATTGCTCATAAAAAAGTTACGAGGAATCAGCTTCTGCACAAGTTTAGTGTGCAAGGGGGATTTTTCTCACATAAAAAAAGCATCAAGTCAAGAAATTGTTTATTCTACTAACCCTACAGTATAGCATTCTCGAATTTACGCCTCCATCAAGGTCATTGTATTGACAATTTAGAGAAATTAAAGAAACATAATACACAGAGAGAGCTACCTTTGGTTGTATTTTGCAGGATTTGAGACAACAATTTTGAAGTATCAACTTCACGTAGAGCATAACAAGTTATATAAGCACACAACCTCTGGCTACATTTAAACCATGCAGCTTCCGAAACAAGACTTTGAATTGCATCGTCTGATGAAAACCCAGATGAGAATTAGTCATGAATGTATCAAAAAATAATGATTTTTAATATGATGTGGTAAGGGGAGGGGGGGGAAAGGATGGACTTAATGGTACCTTCTTGAGATCTGAGGGAAGGGTCCATGGCCTTGAGGGACTTGCGGACTTTGGATCGAAGGACCCGTTTCTGATTGAATATTTCGTCGAGATTGGTGGTGGTGGTGCTCATTGTGACAGCCGAACACGGAGAAGCGTTGGCTAGGCCTAGAAGTGGCTTCTTGGTGATTGCCAAATGATGTGAAGGTGAAGGAGAAGGTTGTAAAAAGGAGGAAGGTGGGAGAATCATTAGCAATTCCTTGACCCTTTGTCTAAGCCCACTTCTCCACATTATTATTTTGCACTCCAACTTGTTTTATTTTTATTTATGTATAGATAAGATCCTTTCTTCAGCTGTGTTGGCATCTAGTGGTCTGACAAGAAGTGACTTCATGAGCATCTTGAGATCTATTTTAAAAAAATTAAAAAAAAAATTAGATAAAATAATTTTAAGAAAATGCTTGGGTGTAAAAGAAAAAACAAGAGTTGGTGCAGTCTGAGTGCTCTATATCAAGCAAAGATGAGGCATTGCAGTTCACTTTATAAAAAATACAGAGTAATTTTTGGTTTGATTTGGTTTTTTAATTAAATAATTAAAAATTAGTTTTGGTTTTTATAATTTTTTTATTTTAATTAAGTTTTTTTTTCCATTTAATCAAAATAGAAACAAATAAAAAAAATTAAACTGGACCCGAAGATTAAAACAAAATTATAATGTATTTTTTAAAATTTAAACCAATCCGGTTCGGTTTTGGTTTATCAGGTTTTTACTTAAGAAACCAAAAACAAACTAGACTAGATGTTTTAAAAAATATAATTGGTTTCTTTCTTAGTTTAGTTTTTCTTGATTAATTTTTTCAATTTTCTTGATTTAATTGATTTTTCAGTTTTTTTACTTACCCCAATCGCACAAGATGGCTCATAATGAAAGGAAAGCTAAGATAAAGTGAATAAACAATGGCAGGTAATAGAGCTCTAATTATTATATGTATAAAGGCATTCTAGGTGACAATCTAAGTCATTACATTTTAAAAGAGTTTTTTAAAAATTTAAAAATATATGTTTTTATTTATTACTTTAAATTAATATTTTTGATGTTTTTAAATTATTTTCATATGCTGATATTGAAAATATTTTTAAAAAATAAAAAAAATATTATTTTGATGTATTTCTGAATGAAAAAATATATTTTAATGTAACATCAATCACACTTCCAAACAAGCACTAAATCTTTGTAACAACCTTAATTTTTTATTTAAAAAAACACCTTTATTTCATGAGACTTATCACTCGATACAAAAATCAGATAATTCTATATAACAAAAAATATAAACAAGTCTACTAAAATCTCAATGAAATTTTCTCTTTAATAGAATCATATCAAGTTATTGACAAATTCTTCACATCACAAATCAATAACATTAATCATGATCTAATCATCTTGGATCTAGTCCCGTTAAATTATAATCAAGGTTATCAAGCATACACAAATTTTCATGGTATATAGAGCATTAATAACATGAATTAGTATTATAGTTTGCATTAACATATGCATCGACCCTTGTTCATAAAATAATCAAAATATCACTAGTTGTTAGTTTCGTTACTACTTCAAGTATATTTATAATACATGATCTAAAATAAAATAAAAATTATAAGACATCAGTTTGATGCCCTGCAAATTATATAATTAAGTATATAACAAAAGCAAAAGATGATGAACTACTAGTCAATTTTAAGATGACAAGTATTTGTCAAATTATTTAATTGTTCACCCATTTTATTAGAACACATTACAAAGATTTAATAATTAACTTCATGTGCAACTAATTTATTTCATATAACAATTTAATTGTTTTTTGTATTCTTAATAATACTTACCACACACACACACATATATATGCCTTTACAATAAGCTTAAATTCTCCATGTCACAATTTATAATAACCCATTTCTTCCAAAAACTAATTGAATAAAGTTATCCCAGCAATTTATCCATAGATATTACTAGCCCAACATGGTTAGCTAGTTTTATTGATTATATATCGGTCATCCAAACATGAAGGCCACTAGCCTATTACATTCAGCTAGTCTAATAAATTATATTTTGGTCATACAAAAATTAATGTCACTAGCCTATTACAGTTAGCTAGTTCAATTATTATATCCTAATCATCTAAACATAGAAGCCACTAGCCCATTACAAGTAATTAGTCAAATTAATTATATATTAGTCATCTAAACATGGTGTCACGAGCCCGTTATGTTCAACTAGTATAATAAATTATATCTTAGTCATCCAAACATGGATGTCACTACCTCATTACAATAAGCAAGTACAATTATTATATCATGATCATTTGTGCATGAATGTCACTAGCTTCATTATATTCATCTAGTCTAATTATTATATCTCTGTCATTAGCTAGTACAGTTATTATATCATGATCATATGTGTATGAATGTCACTAGCCTCATTATATTCATCTAGTCTAATTATTATATCTCAATCATTCAAGTATCAATGTCATTAGCTTAATTACATTCAATTAGTCTAATAAATTATGTTCTGATTGATATTCATGTTGTAAATATTGAATGAACAATACAAATTAAAAGTATAAATATGTGGTTTTAGGATATTCCTTATAATCAGTGGTGGGTTGAAAAACGCCTATCTAATGCGTGAACGCATATGTAAGTTCTTGATTGTTAAGGCGATCCTCTTATATCATCAAACATACAATATCATTTACTCTTCATTCCTCAAATCATTTTAAAATATAACTTTACACATGATCATTTTATCCTTGGATATAACATGATTAGATATAATATCTCATCACTTTAATAAATTATTTATTTCCCTTATTCCTTGTAATACAAGTCAATTCAATTTAATCATCACTTGCCACTTAACTTGTTTCAAAAATTTCATTCCATCTTCCCATTCAATCCATATTTTTGACTTGATTAATAAGAAACAATTCTTCTAATTCACACATTAATACACTCAAAGTTCACTCTTATAAATTTAAGTCTTACATCAAGAACAATTCTAAAAAGATAAAAGTTGACTCTTATAACATATTTAACTTCATCATTCAAGAACACCTTTTATTACTTTGATCATGACTAAAGTTATAGAATTTAGTTTTAGAAATGACTTGTCTTGTTTGAAAGATAATATAACGAGTTACAACTTAACTAAAGGAAAAGAAACCTTTTTTTTTATATATTAATGCATCTAAAATTATCAATTATAGAATTTTATACAATATATCTAGTAAGATTTTAGTTTGAGCTTTTTTTTTTTAAAATGAATATATAGAGTTTTAACACTCCAAAATAAGAAAGACTAGTCCTGTTTGAAATTTAACATCTTTGGTTACAACTTTAATAATAATAAATAAATAAAAACTTATTTCAAATGCAATCATATTCAAGTTCTAATCTCATTTGGAAGTCAAGTAACAAAATTATTTATTCCCGATTTATGGATTAGACAACCAACCAAGTATTTTTCATTCATCCCTTTGTGATCCAATTTTTTTTCTTTATTCTTCCAAATACCCTATACCACCATTAAACATAATTCTCTTATTAATCAATTAATTTAATTTTATCCAAATCATTTAATAATTAATAATTTCAACATAACAAAAACATTTAGCCTTCACTTTTATAATTTTCAAAGGATATAATTTCATTATACATTAAGAATTCACCACAATTAAGTAAAGTAACTTGTCTCTTCAAGATTCATCATCTGTAAAACTATATTTATTCACGTGCGCGCGCGCGCACACACATATATCCCATAAACATCATCATAAATGCATTAACTTTCAATTTATTTTCTTCTTAGATGAAACTCATCATAAGTGAAACACATATTCTCTTTTAAAATTTGATATGGTTCAAGTTCAACCTTGGATTTCTTATAATGAAGATTCAATTATGTGTGTTGAGATTGGATGCTGTTATGTTTCAATATATGTTTTGATCTTGCATTTTGTAGTATAAGTTTTTACTTAGAAATGCATTCAGTCAAATTAAGGTTCTTATGGATGATGGGTTTGATCCATTTCTTCTAATGCGTTTGACCTATTTTTTTATGGGTAATTAAACCGGATCAAGTCAAGTTACGTATGAGATGTTTTTAGGCAGTAAAAAAAATTATTTTAAGTGTATTTTGGGTTTAAATTGGTTCATATTAATGAATATGAGTTTGAGTCATTTAATATCTAAAGTTGACTTAGGTTAATTAAGATGTTAGGATCCAATCATATTTTTTGTTCTATTATTTGATACTTCTTAAGGGTAACAAGTCTAAGAAGTTGTATATTTTCCAAGCCAATAAATAGCATAAATAAGTTGTTTTTCAGTTCGGTAATTGAGTTTCAATGCGTATGCATAAGTAATGGTATTGTAATCAAAGGAAATCAAAGATATAGCCTCGTGGTAATGCTTCATTTTAGGTTTAAAGAGGATCAATGACAACACATATAAAATTGATTTTTCAAATAAGTATGATGTTAATGTTATTGATCATATTTTATTTGACATATGTTTTAAATCGAGGTTGAATCCTTTCTCAAATAGAAGAGATAAGATGTATCAACTCATAAACACTAGGAAGGATTTATTACAAGTTCTAAATGAGTTGATGATTTGGTACAAGATAAAGGCATTGCATGCATTGTCTTTGAAGGTTTTAACCAAGTCAAATTTGAAGGGTCCATTGGAACATCAAAATAATATCTTAGTGAATCTTACCCATGTGCAAAAAGAGTCTAACCCACCTTTATTTGGTCCATAAGATTTTGACAACAAGGTTGCCAATTTTCCAAATTTTCAGCTGTGTTTTGTGAATTCCTAATTAGTTTTGGACTTCCTATTATATATAGGAACATTAATTATTTCCTTTAAGTATTAGGACTTATTATTTTGTTTATTCAATTATAAACACAACAACAACAAAAAAAAGAATTTAAGCTAGCTTAGAAAATAAAATGGCGACAATGCTTTCTAATTATGAAAGGAGATTATTTCAACAACTTTAATTGTGTTTCTTGGTATTAAAAGGATCCAAAAAAGGTGAAAAAAAAGAATTAATACAACAATTACTTTCCTTTCAAAAAAGAGAAAAAACATAAATTTGAAATTAAATCCTACCACAACTTAAAACACAACATGGGTGAACATAGCATGAGTGCTAACTACCTTTCTTTTAGTTTCTAGGCTTAATGGGTTGCAAGAAGGTTATAAAAAAAATCTTGAATAAAAAATTTAATACTTTCTTTCCTTCTCCTTTTCTTATAGTAGAATATGGATTATATATTATAGGTTTTATTTTATTTTATTAGTTACATCTAAGGCTTGTTTGAGATTAATTAATATTTTATTTTCAGTTATGATCCAAGGTTTGTTTTAATCAAGTTATAGGTTTTTCAGTTTGAATTTTGGGTTATTTTTATAACTGAATCAAATCAATCCGCTAGGATAAATGCATTAAGATTATATTTTTAAAAGTATATAAACCCTTGTAAAGCTCAAATATGAGGACTCTTTTTTATCAATTAGAGTTTATTATACAAGTAAAAATTTCAATACTATAATTTGAATTTATTGTATAAGGATAAAATCTTAAAAAAAGAGTAAAAAAACAACAACTAAATGACCAGTCTCAAACTCGCATAAATAGTATGTTTTAATCTACACATTCTCAATTGACTTCTTTTATAGTCCTTTTACTTTGAAAATTCTAAGTTTTGGTCCAAAACTTTATTATATATAAATTTCATTTTCCTAAATTGATAGAGGGGAGATAGTTATCGAAAAATAGAGGAGGAGAAAGAATATAATATAGTTGGGCTTGCAATAATAGGTGATTCTAAGTAATAAGGTGTAGGTCTACCATAACTAGATAAGGATCTACCCAAAATATATTATATGAATGTCTTAGTGAGTGTATTTATAGACTAGTAAAATAGGTCTAGGCCCAATAAGAGGTCTGGTTGTGTAAGACTAAAATGATGGCTTAAAAAAGCATTTTTTTTTATCTAATCATTGGATCATGCTCAATTTTTTACAAGAGTTTTTAGAGTCTATTTTCATTAGAATTACTACTTGGATAATTGGATCTTTAGATATCAAAAATTTCATCCTATGGCCCAATTCTAGAAATTTTGAGGTTATCTTTGTTATTTTCATACTCCATGCATTGTGTTAAGATCTTATGGTTGTTTTCATGTTATTTTTGGTTTTTTTTCTAATTTAGGTAGGTTTTTTTTACATACTTAAGGCTTTTTAAATCTCTCAAGAAGGCCAAGTTCAATATTATTATCTTAGATAGGATAAATTTGTAAATTTAGAGATCATATCTACAACCCTTTTTACTCGTAAAAAAATAGGTGCTTTTTGTTTATTATAGTCTTTAGCTTTCATCTATATCTAAAAGCCATGGTCAACCATATTATAGCAATAAAAAGAGTCAATTTTGATACCAATGAGCTCTACTTGGCAAGAAAGGTGTCATGTATATGTTTTTGATCATTTATCTGGCCAAAAAAATAGATTAATGTTCTTTTTCTTATTTGAGTTAATTTCTCTTTTTTTTTTATCACTTGAATGTTGATTTAAGACTAAAAATAAGATCTTTAAGGTGTTCATTATGTGTTTTAGGTGAAAAAAGTTGAAAGTAGATTTTTAGATCAAATAAGTTAACATGACTTTTTAAAAACATTAAATGATCAAAATATATGCATGAAAACAATACTGTATACCATTATAGGCAACTTGTCATTTGTTTTTTTTTAAAAGGATGGAGTACTTAATATCCATCTTATCAAACAAAGAAATGTGGACGCACAAGCTTGACTTCCAAGTCTACGCACATTTGATATTGTTTAAATGAACTAGTCATATTGGCCCAACTAGAACTAGACACTTAGACCTCTTGTTTGATATAACTCTTTATTGTTGTTATTGTTGTTCTTTAATCTTAATTAAAATTAATTATAATAAAAGATTTTAAATTATATTTAGGATGTTATTTTATTTTATATCATCCAATTTATTGCTTTAAATAAGTTTATAACATTTTCTAATATATTAGCAAGTGCACTTTTTTTACAACTCCTTATTATTTTTCCTTAGAGTTTAGTTTGAATGTATTATAGTTAAAATTATATTTAGAATTTCATTCCATTAAATACCATTCAGTTTTACATTATATTTACTATTTCTTTCTACGATATTAGAAAATATTATTTTTTATATTATAAATTAGCCTACAATGTAAACTTTTTTTTTTTTTAAGTTTGTGGTAATGAATATGCAATGAAAATAAAGTCTATATTTTTATTGTGTTTTTATTTTAAAATCATTTTAAGCTTTTTTAGTTTAAAAGATAATTTTCATTTTATTTTGTTAAACATAAATATTAGATTTTTAATTCACAATTAATTTTTTTTATAATGCTAAAAAAACATGTTAATTCAGAAAACCCGTTGGAAAGCTGAAAAGGAATGAAAAAAACTAGAAGAACAAAAATTTAGTTTTGCTTATCACGATGGCTCTCCATTGAACTTGCCCTAAAAATGCTAAAAAATTGGCTAGTATTTATTGCAGTTTAATTATATTTTATTTTCTTACTATTAAATGAATAATTGCTTAAATATCATCAAGCGTCTAAAATTGATTTAAGCTAATTAGATATCAGGGGATGAGTCACCGAGCTTGACATTTGAGGAAGTCAAGCTTTTCAAAATCAAATGGCTTTATATTCCATCTGACTCAAAATAACATGTCTTGTTAATCATTAATTACACGGTAATTTTTACTAATATGTTTCTTAATTTTCTTTGATTTATTTATATATAATTAACATTTTAATAAAAAAAATCACATCAATTCTAAGCTTTTTAATTTGAGTGCCTCAAATTACTTTTTTTTTAATGAAAAATAAGCTTTTTATATTAATTCTCATAGAAAATGATAATTTATAAATATAGTACGTCAACAAGTTTTTTAGTGTTAAAAATATATCATTGATATTTTAATAGGTACTTCATAGGATTTGTTTGAAAAAATAAAAAAGAATTTAAAAATAAGAATATACAAATTGGAGAGAGAAATCCAGGATGAAATATTCTTTGATTTCGAAGGTTATGAATTTTTTATTTTTTATTTTTATGTTTGTTTATTTCTATAAAATAAACTAGAAAATAACTAATAATATGTCACTAATTATTTCATGGAACCATAAAATAAATTTAATAAAAAAAATTCAATATAGGGATGAAAATTGAACATAAAAAAACAAAGTTCAAAAACTAATTCTATTTTAACCTTTTTTTTCATTTTTTTTAATAATTTTAAAATATTAATATAAAAAAATTATTTTAATATATTTTACAAAAATACTTTAATAATTAGCCTAACTAAAGGTCTTAACCTTTAAAAATACTTTAACCGTAACGTTAACAAAAATCGCAGAAAGGCCAAAAGCTTAAAAAGAAAAACACACAAATATCACAAATAGCAGGGATATGAAAAAAAAAAATATTACACACCAACCTACGGGGAAAAAAAGACAACGAGGAGAACCCCAGCACTCCCCTTCTCTCTCTCTCTCCAATTTTCGTGTTCTCTCCCAAAACCTTAACCCTAGTAACTCCAAAATCCCCAATCCCTTGTCTGCACGATGGCCATGATTTGAATCATCTCAAAAAAATCAAATTGAATCGTCCTTTCTAGGATTCGATTCGAAATCTCTTTCAAAAAAGGAAAGGAAGATGCCGTCTCATGTGGATCTGGACCGTCAGATCGAGCACTTGATGCAGTGCAAGCCACTAGCTGAAGCAGAAGTGAAAGCACTGTGTGAGCAAGCCAGAGCGGTCCTCGTGGAGGAATGGAACGTTCAGCCTGTCAAATGTCCAGTAACTGTCTGCGGTGATATTCACGGTCAGTTCCATGATCTTGTCGAACTCTTTCGCATCGGTGGTAACGCGCCCGACACTAATTACCTCTTCATGGGCGACTATGTAGGTCTGTTTTTCCGTCCCCGTCTCTCTTTTTTGGTTAATAATTAGTGACTGAAATGTTTTTTTTTCCTTTTCCATATCGCATAATTCCGCCTACCTGAAAATGAGATTATTGGCTGGGGGGACTATGTGGAACTGATGTAAAATAATGATATCAAGAGTTTAGCGTTCCAGCTTTTAAGAAAATGAATGGCAATGTGGATACAGTTTTATTTTTATAAGAACGAAAGAAAGAGCGGAGAAGAGATGAGGTTTTAGCTCTTTACTCTGTTACCCATGTAGTAGAGTTTGGTATTATGCAGGTTGAGCAGATTCTTAGGGTGTTTTCAAGCCTATTATTATAATCCAGAATTGTGGGACTGCCTGGTAGCTTAAATGTGAAGAGCAGAACTCAAATTATTAGAGACATTGTGATGACTTCAATGAACTTCTTTTTTTATCATTGAGTCGTGCCAAATCTCACTTACACTCTGAATATAAGTGGATTGTTATTTTTACACACAGCTTTTTTTGCTAAGCGTGTATGTTTTATGAATTTTGTTAGTACTTTATGTATCATAAATTGCTGCCATGTTTACCTTTTTTTCTTGGACATGCAGATCGAGGATATTACTCTGTGGAGACTGTCACTCTTTTAGTGGCACTGAAAGTTCGATATAGAGATAGGATCACAATTCTAAGAGGAAATCATGAGAGTCGTCAAATAACTCAAGTGTAAGAGTTTAGTTCATTTTATGTTTGCACAGTTATGGATGCAATGCTAATCTAAATTGGTGGGATAATATATTCACCAAGCTGGTTGGCTAAAAACTTCTCTGACACATGTTTTGTCAAGTTAAAACTTTTTGATAGAGAAGAATATGTATTTAACCATGCACAAACTTAAAATGTACCAGTGCAGATAACATACATGGACTGTCTCCTTTTTCTTGCATACCAGTCATTAGTTAAATTGTCTTACATTTGAAAGAGGAGGTGAAGCAGAGGAGAATGTCGGCCAGAAAGATGCAACATGCCAGTACTTTGGTGTTTTAGTTATTTCCTTACACTACATCATCATATCTGTGGTACATTATCAATATCTCATTTATTTCTCTCTTCAGGTATGGATTTTATGATGAATGCTTGAGGAAGTATGGAAATGCCAATGTCTGGAAATATTTCACCGACCTCTTTGATTATCTCCCACTTACTGCCCTAATTGAGAGTCAGGTTTAAATCCTAAAATTATGTCTTACCCTGATTTATGCCCTTGATCTTGGTTTTAGTTTTAAATTAGCTCTGTGCTCTTCTGATAACCATTTGTTGTCACCTTGTAGATCTTCTGCTTGCATGGTGGTCTTTCCCCATCTTTGGACACGTTAGATAATATTCGTTCCCTAGACCGTATACAGGAGGTATGCTTGCAGTGATCATGCTACTTTTAGTGGATTGATATCTGCTAACTTTTTTGCCAACTCAGTTTTATTTGCTTGCAAAATACTTATTCTCTGAATGCAGACCTTTTCCTTTTGCCTGTCAAACTGGTTTGCCTGACGTGTCTTAGATAAGAAGATTATCAGGCCACACCGGTTAATCTTCGCCCTTAACCAAGTGCCTCGTATATCTGTTGGAAGAAAACCAGATATACTGTTGCCAATATTTTGATTTATGTGAATATCACTTATTTTCCTCCAGCTCATGCATGCATTTTTCATGCTGAATCGTCCTTAGCCAAGTGCCTCGTTATTATCGTTTATGCTTATTCATCCTAGTGATATCTAGGAAAGTCTGCTTAGATTGAGATACTGCTAAGATTCATTTAAGAGAATTGAAGTGAATGGCTCTATCACTGCTTAATAAATAATATGACTAAAGTAGCGTCTTCTGTAAGATGATTGCCATGGTTAATTTTGTGGAACACATCACCAGCTGGTATTGCTCACTACATGTCTTTTCCCATATTTTTCCCATTTCATTTTACCGCTTTATTTTTGTTCCATGATTAGGTACCTCATGAGGGTCCAATGTGTGACCTCCTATGGTCTGATCCGGATGATCGTTGTGGATGGGGAATTTCTCCTCGTGGGGCTGGATACACCTTTGGACAGGATATCTCCCAGCAGTTCAACCACACTAATGGGCTTTCTCTCATTTCTAGAGCTCACCAACTTGTTATGGAAGGATACAATTGGTCCCAGGTTTGTGGACTCCAAGTGACTATTATTTACTTTGCCTTGAAGTTCAAAAATTCCATCCTCGTTATTATCTACTTTAAATATTTGTAGGACAAGAATGTGGTGACAGTGTTCAGTGCACCAAATTACTGCTATCGCTGTGGGAATATGGCTGCAATACTTGAGATAGGGGAGAATATGGAGCAGAATTTCCTTCAATTTGATCCAGCACCACGACAGATTGAACCTGATACAACACGCAGAACTCCTGACTATTTTTTATAATTTGCATAGCTTACCCTCGGCAAATTTTTCAAATTTATGGTTGTGGTTTTGTAGAAGCATCTTACAGAATACAGGATTTTGGTGTTTACTTGATGAAGAGACAAAGAAACATCGTTATTGTCATTCTTTTGGTCAGTTTTTGTTCTATGGTTTGTGTATTCTTGTGAGTTTATAGGGATACCCACGTTGTTTTGTCTTGTATTTTAGGAAGTGAAAGAAACAGCAATAACAGTGCATTCATCATATAGTTTACACCCCCTGGTCAAACAACTTCTGCAAGTGCTCGCTGAAAATTTGCTATTTCTTGTCTGTTAGGATTATAATATATACTGCCTTTCTATTTATTTCATTGCTTCTGAACTTCAGTTCAATTTACTGAGCATCTGAAAATGGGAAAAAATTCGTCAAGTCTGTCATTTTGGGTGGAAATAATGTAGATAATATCAGGCCTAACCATCTTGGGGGGAAAACTGAAGTAATTTGTGGAAAACTAGCACCCAGATTCCTAAGAACATGATCATGAGTTTAACAGGTACGGCTTTTTATTGGTGCCCGGATGTCTGATTCTCACACGTTGACAACATTGAAAAAGCTTGTGCTTCTCTTTTTTTCTGCGTTGAAACGGTAGAAGAATCTAGCTTGCCTTGTTTTCGACCTCTGCATTGTAACCCATTTTAGCTGTTCTGATGGGGCTTGCTAGGTTTACCCAAAACCCTAAACTTAGTCTAGGTTGAGTTCTATTTTTCAATTGAATTTTATGGATTAAAATGATAATCTTTTATTACTATAGGTCGTGGTTTTAGAGTGTATTTGGTATTGTTTTTGTTTTTGTGATTGAAGTTTTAAAAAAGCAGTTTCATAAAAAATACTTTTGTTGCGATTCAAAATAATTTTTAAAGTGTTTGGTTAAAATTGTGGTTGAGTTTGAAATTAATGGAAAATAGTTTTAAGTGTTTGGTTATCAAATTTTCACGTTGCTTTCAACATGTGAAATTATTTTAATAATATTAATACTAATACTAATAATAATAATAAAATATAATTAATAATTCAAGTAAATTAGACACTTGTTTTTATTCTCCAATCAAAGTACTTGTAATTTCATCTCGAACTATAAATCCATATGTGAAGGTATCTGCAATCTCAAAATAATATATAGTAAAATATCATCTTAAATAAAATTAAGATTGCAAGGTAAAAATTATACTGTGATCTCCTTATAATATATTTATTTATATTTTAATTAATTTTTAGATCATTTTAATATTCAAAATATATTTTTTATAAGAAAATATAATAAATAATAAACCCCTCCTTACATAGAAAATATAAAATATAATAAACAAAAAAAATCCCCTCAACCCCTAAACCAAGAAGTTGGCAAAGCAATTTGGTATTGTTTTTACAAACCGTGATTTGTAGTCATTAAAATACGAGTCCCATGCAAACTCTGGTTGTAATTAAAAGATAACCAACGTCTATACAATTGTTTTTCATCGAATTGCCGTTTGGAACGCAATACCAAATAGCCTCTTTGAGCTAATATAATTTTATATATTTGTTAAACCTCATAGATATCCTATTTTGGATGTAGAACTAGAAATCATAATTTGGGTTGTATTGTCTAATAACCTCTAGGAAAACGTTGTAGTTCCACTCTTCAAAACATTTTTTTTTGCTGAAATAGGATAATATTTTTTGTCACTCCATCTAAAAAACTTAACACTATTTAAGTCATTTTACATGGTTTATTTATCATTATCAAACTAATCAGGTTAAATAAATATTTTTTATCTTAATTGTAAGGTGAAACAATCAAAATACTATTGGATGCATAAAATTAAACCTATCATTAAAAGGATATTTTTGTATTGCACAATGGTTTGTGTCATTATTATATTGTATGTTGAGTAATTCTGTATATGTACAAATATAAAAAAATAAAATGTTAAAATAAAATCAAAATCAAAATTAGAGTTAATGGCATTGTTATCAAAATCGCGAGTTGAATCGCAAAATCGTATGATTTTGCGGGTCAACTCAAGAAAACTGGTTAACTCGGGGAAAAAACTCGAATTCGGTCAAACTCAGTCAAACTCGTGTAAAATCAGGTTGACTCGTAAAATCAGACCGGATCGGTCCGATTTTACGAGTTTTGAATGTGCGTCCTTCGGGGGGAGTCCCTTTTTATTTCTTCATTTCTCTGTTGAACAACTTGAACTTTTCAATTTTCATGCTTTTAATACTGCACATTTTCAGCCCAAAATTCTCTTCTCTTCTCAGCACAAAACCCACAAATCATCAGCCTTAAACCCCAAAATCTTCTCTTCTCTTCTCAGCTCAAAACCCCCATAAATCGGCAGTTTTGAGTTCAATAGAGAAAACCCCGAAATTCTTTTCTCTTCTCAGCACAAAACCCCCAAATCATCAGCCCTAAACCCCAAAATCTTCTCTTCTCTTCTCAACTCAAAACCCCCAAAATCGTCCGTTCTGAGTTCGGTGGCCTCCTCCCCAAGACCCCAGCTGTTGTTCTCATCCTTCTTGTCGCCATTAAAGGTTAGTGCTTCTCATCGTTCTCTTTCTCAGTTGCTTGATTTTAGTTTTATTCCATGTCGTCTTTCTAACAAATTAACAAAGAAAACCCTGCCAGTGGTCATAACTGGCACATGAAATTATAGAAGAATGTGAAAGTTTTACAGAGAACGAACCACAGAGCTAGCGTCTAAGTTGAAATTGACAAAGAACAACAAGACAAAAAAGCTGTAAATTAACTTTTGATCACCACTTTGTATTTTGCATCTTAATTAGGAGGCAAAATCACGATGACATTAGCTAATTGAGTACATACAGTGAAGGGCATCATTATGTACTAATGTTACCAAATGTTAGCAATATTCTCCTTCTCTAGCAAAAAAACAATTCACTTTAAATTTAGCTTAAATCAGGATTTTAAAAGGAAAACTAGGAGCTAAACATGATTAAACGGTGGCTTGCTTCCATAAGCTTAATTGTTAAGTTTTGTTTTTGTTATCTATATAACTATATGATTTGATGGATAATGTTACAGTAGCCATGGATTGGTTGTTCTGTTTTGTCTCTGGGTTTTACGAGATATAGGCCATATGATTATGATTGATGTGCTGATAGAGAGATTTAAACATGTCTATAAACAAAGCTTTGTTGGACATAATCTCAGCTTTGTTCCCGTGCATTTCAAAATATATCCCAAGTTTCAGATTATTGGATGTCATGCATGGAAATTTCATTGTGTAGCTGAGATTTTATTGCGTGGCTTGTAATTGTCGAATTCTCAAGTTACAGATGAAGGCTATTATGTTGTCATGACTTAAATACCACCAAGAACTCGTATAATTTTTATGCCCTAATTATCACATTGAAGCTTACTTCCTGGTCTCATAAATGGTGGGAACACATTTAGTTTTCATCACAATTCATGAGTGTGTGTGTGTGTGTGTGTGTGTGTGTGTGATATACTTTGAAAGTATGTTCTAGCTAGTCTCTTGTTAATTAGGATTCTTATGAGTGATAATTTGATTATTTATTTTTTCATTTGGAAATGATGGATTCGAGTGTAAATGATCTCATAAATGATGGTTTGAAGTTAGCGTGCATGCCCAATTAGTCATCCCTGCAAAGGCAACTGTTATGATACAACAACCATTAATTATATCTCTACTGTGGCAATTGCATGGATCTATCACCCTTTTATTACATCCAAATAAAGATTTTTTTTAATCTTAATGTGTTTGAACATTTCAATTGTTTGTTTGATTTCTCTATAAATTATTTGTAGATTACATGGCATCCAAAAAAACTACTAGTAGCAATAGACTTGATGTAGGATGGCAACATGGTATAGATATTGAAAATACTTCAAGAAAAGTTCAATGCAAGTACTGTCAAAAAAATTTCAGCGGAGACATATATCATTTTAAACATCATTTGGCTTGCACTCGAAAGGATGTTGAGTCATGCCAGCAAGTACCAGCAGATGTGAATAAGATGATTTTGAATGTTTTGGTGAAAAATCAAGAAGCATCTGAGAAGAAAAGAAAGACTTTTTAGTTTTTTAGAAGTGACGAAGATGCAGATGAATATTTTGAAATGAACTCAATTAACAAGGGAAAGAAACCAATAAGTGGAAGTGGAAGTACTCAAATGACCATCAATCAAATGCTAAAGAAGGATATTAAAGAAGAAGCATGTCAACAAATAACAAGGTTTTTTTTACACTAGTGCGATTCCTTTTAATTGTGTTAAAAACCCTGAGTTTGTTAAAGCGCTTGAATTAGTTGCAAAACATGGGCCAGGATTTAAGCCTCCATCTTACCATGATATTAGAGAGAAGTATTTAAAGTAAGAAGTAGATAACACAATGCATTTGCTTTATGACTATAAGCTGGAATGGAAAAAAAACAGGCTGCTCAATAATGTCTGATGGATGGACTGATAAGAAAAGACGCTCTATTTGTAATTTTTTTGGTTAATAGTCCTAAATGAACTTTTTTTTTTTATCATCTGTAGACACATCTCATATATCCAAAACAGCTAATAAAGTATTTGAGATGTTAGATGCTATTGTTGAACAGATTGGAGAGGAAAATGTGGTGCAAGTAGTTACTGATAATGCTGCGAACTATAAGGCAGCGGGGCATTTATTGATGGAAAAAAGAAAAAACTTGTATTGGACATCATGCGCTGCTCATTGTATTGATTTGATTTTGGAAGATTTTGAAAAGAAACTAGAGGTGCATGATATAACCATTAGTAAGCGGAGGAGAATCACCACATACATATATTCAAGAACTATCCTTATTTCCATGTTGAGACACTTCATAAAAGGAAAAGATTTGATCAGGCCTGCTGCCACTCGATTTGCCACTGCATACTTGACTCTTGGATGTTTGAATGATTGTAAAATTCAGTTGATGTCAATGTTCACTTCCGTCCAATGGAGATCAAGTAGGTATTCAAAAAGTGAAGAAGGGCAGCAAATTCAAAATTGTGTTTTGGACAGCAAGTTTTGGCATGATGTCACTGATTGCATTAAGGCAGCATATCCTCTTATAAAAGTTCTTTGATTAGTTGATTCAGATGAGACACCGACCATGGGTTTTATATATAAAGCAATGATTGAAGCGAAAGAGAAGATACAAGTGAATTTTGGTTCTGTGCAAAAACGGTGCAAATTATCTATTATGCCAATTGTTTATTTAACATAACTATTTTTTTATCTTATGTTATTTAATGTTGATGTTAATATCCTAATTTTTATTTTGTTTTGTAGCTATAAACCTACATGGAATATTATTGATGCAAGATGGGAACTTCAACTTCACAAACCTTTGCATGCATTTGCTTTTTGGTTGAATCCTCATTATCATTATATTACTGATTATAGACAGTACAACAATATTAAATATGGAATGTATGACTGCTTAAATCGGATGGTGCCTAATAACGAAGAGAGGGCTAAAGTTGATTTACAACTTGATATATTATCGGAAGTAAAGGGGTTATTTGGCATTGAGGCTGCCAAAATAGCAAGGAATAAAAAAACTCCAGCTAGATGGTGGGCTTCTTATGGAGATGAATGTCCAGAGCTACAAAATCTTGCAATTTGAGTTCTAAGCTTGACTTGTAGTTCATCTGGATGTGAGCGTAACTGGAGTGTATTTGAGATGGTAAGTTTTTTTTTTTAAAAAAAACAAATATTGTTTTCATTTTTTTTATAAGAATCTTATATTTTATCAATTGTGAATTTTTTTTATAGGTTCATACGAAACGAAGAAATCGTCTACAACAGAAAAAAATGAATGAATTGGTTTTTATGATGTGTAATTTGAAAATGAATGATAAAGACAAAAGGCAAGTTATTGATTTTGATGAAGGTTTAGATTATCTTCCATCTGATGATGAATGAGTGATTGAAAGAGAAGGACATGGTGGTTCATCGAACATTAATTTACTTCAGGCTATTGATAGTGCAACACGAAGAAAAAAATAGAATAGAAGACGACCGTGATGAAGAAACTTTTAATGGTGTTGAGATGAGTACTGGAGCCACTGAAGATGATTTTGAAACTTTGAATTCAAGGAGTTTAGAGTTCAATATTGTTGGAGTTCGATCTAGTACTAGCAATATCGCTGTTACCACCGGTACTAGTACTAATAATCATTTCCATTGTAATGCTATTGATGTAATTCTTTGACATAGTGAGCGGGATGAAACTGAGGCTGGTTTTACTTTACATTGTACGCCAGCTGAAGATTTGTTTTAAATTTGTTAATTTTTAACTTATAAAATTTTAGGGACATAATTGTTTTGTAATGTGTTTTGAAGTTATGTTAAATCATGTATGAACCTAAACTAATTAAGTTTTATGGCCATAATTATGCTATCTTGTATTCAGAAATATTTTACTTATGATTTTACGATTTTTCTGCTCACACAATTTTAGCTGTGATTTTATGATTTTTGTACGGACAAATTCGGGTACGATCTTACGATTTTACGATCCTATCTTACGATCCGAGTTTCAGAAGGCTCTTTCGTGTCGTGTCAAAATCGTGATTTTGATAACCTTGGTTAATGGGTTTTTTTCTGCCCTTTACACAATTGTTTTTGTTATTATTAAATTAGCTCAATACCAATTTGATTTTGACTAAATAAATAAATAAATAAATAAAATAGTCAGAGTGTGAGTGTACGAAACCTTCTAGTGTCCAGAATCCCCTTTTCATCTTGTCCTTTTTCTTATGGAGCGACCAGTGTTGGCATTGATGGTCTAGTTTGTTGTCGATATGTCTTTTTTCTTCTTTTTTTTCTCTCCTCTAAAAATTACAAATGAACCTCTTTGTTGTTGATATTTTTATTTTAAATTTTTATTCTTTTGATTTTTAATTTTTGCTATTGATCTTTTTGAGAAATTGTTTTTATTCAATTTCATCATTCAATCCCAATTTACAAATACTATATTTTTAATCTGGTCCTTATTGTTTTGATTTTTAACTTGTTTTTTTCTTGCTTCTATTGTTAAAATTTTATTCTTCAATCTAAATTTATGATATTTTGTTTTTCAATCTGATTCTTATTGTTTGATTTTTTTTCCCAACTCTTTTAAAAAATTATTATTCTTTTTAAATTCACCAACTAAATATTCTTATTTTGTATATAAAACATGTTTCGGCCTTAGTGACAAAGTGCATGTATGGAGTCTTAGTTAAAGCTAAATGCCTATTTGGTATTGAAATCCAGACCAAGGCTTGAAAAAACAATAATTTTATTGTTTGGTTAAATAAAAAATACAGGTTTTATAGTCATGGATCCATATTAAGTGCCTGTTTGGCACTGTGGCCAAACCTGCGTTTGGCTGCGGTGCACTATTTTTTTTTTGCAATAAAAATTATTATTTTTTTAGTGTTTTGGATCATTTTGATGTGCTAATGTCAAAAATAATTTTTAAAAAATAAAAAAAATATCATTTTGATGTATTTCGACACGAATTTTTTTTTGAAAAACAACCACAACAGCAATCTCAAACACCCCAATTGAGTTGAAATGCAGGTTTGGAAAAAGCACTCGTGAGCTGCTTTGCCTGCGTTTCAATACTCTCAACCCACCGACTATCAACATATATGTGCCCTCACCACTAATTAATAACAATCAATTGCTCCTGTTTTTCTTTCCGGTGGCCATTTCTGTGAGTAATATAAGAGAAAGGAAGGGACAAGAGTGTAGACAAATTAGTGGATACAAGACGGGACCAAATAATTTTCTCCATTTATCAAACAAAAAATGACCATTGTCTTGTATATATTTTGAAGAGCAGATAAATAATTTCCTCCATACATCAAATAAATATTAAAAATATATAAATATTCCATATATCAAATAAATATTCAAAATATATAAATATTTATATATTTTGAATATTTATTTGATATATGGAATATTTATATTTATATATTTTGAATATTTATTTGATATACATTATTCAAGTATTATTTATTATTTAATATACAATAAAGTGTGTTTGTATAATGCTAATATTTAATATGAATATACTATATTGGATTAAAACACAAAAATATTTTATCAACCTCAAACTCAACCACAGTTTTAACCAAACACTTCATTGTTTATTTTGAATTACAGTAAAAACATTTTTTATGAAACTATTTTTTTCAACCTCAACCATAACAACAACCGCGATACCAAACACCCTAAGATTGGTGCATAACGGTGAAATTGACTGGGAGTTATTATAAATTTAGAATCATGATAGACTAAAAGCAAGTGATCACTCTATATAACAAGGGTTTGTATAATTGACTTAGTGCCTGTTTGGCTGGTGGCCAAACCGCCGTTTCAGCCAAATTTCAATTTTTTTTTCATTTTAAATGAATATATTTTAGTATTTTTAGATCATTTTGATGTGCTGATGTCAAAAATAATTTTTAAAAAAATAAAAAAAAATATTATTTTAATACATTTCGATATAAAAAATACTTTAAAAAACTACTGTAACCGCCCTCCCAAACACGCACTTAAAGATACAGTGCTGTGCTATTCAAAGTAGAAGCCATCAAAATGATAAACTGCACGTGGCAAGATTAAGATCAACGCATAAAAGTGCTACTTGCAGAAAATCTAAGATTGGTCGAAAGAGAAGAAAATGACAGTAATTTTGGGAGAAGATAAATCATAGTTTAAGCTGGTCTAAAAGCAGTATTTTGCAGGGATGATAAGCCAGGCTTATCGATAACGAAGATTCTTGCACTTCTGCTAGACACCACCAGCTCTCTCCTGGAACCTTGGTAATTGTTTGTGCCGATGAGGAACATGTTTCTTCAGTTAAAAGAATCAAGTGTGCAGCATGATTATTCCCGAATCCTGTCAACCAGTCTTTCTCCCAGATTGGTTGACAACGTTGGAGACATGATGACTGCCCAATCTTGCTACTATCTAATATACAATAAAATCAGAATGTGTCCATCAAAGAGGAGAAAAAATGCATCATCTTGTTCTTGTTCTTATACTCCTTGAATTTGTGACACCAGACAATAATATCAATTGATAAATATACCAGATATAAATGAAATATCTTACCTCCATAAGAGAGGGTACTGATATCCAAAACCTTCAAACTTCAGAGCCTCGGAATCTCCCCGCAATGATTTTGCTGTATTTACATCCTAACAAAAAAAAGTTTAAACTGCCAAAGAAAATGATCTACGTTACTGACTAGAGATAGCAACATAGAGGAAGCTGGCACCTAATGCCATCCATAGAAGACGTTTTGTAGCCTAGCAAATAGGTGTAATAAACGTTTTTAAGATACAATGTTGAATAAATTCATTAAACGAAGAAAGAAACAAAAATCATTTGTCAAATGTGCTGTCTATCAATTCTCTAATATGGATTACAGAAGGAAAAACAAATACCATGAAAACGATTAGGATGAGCATTATGCATCATGATCAACGGTTGTGACCAACTGACAAATCTTCTGAAGAGTATCAGATGAAACTTCACTACCATTTTGGAGTGTACGATCAGCATGCTTCAAGAATCCACCTTCCTCATCAAGGGCCTTTGCTGATCCATGAAGATTTGAGGATTCTGTGACTAAATTTGCTTCCCTTTCTTGATCTTGCATACAAAAAAATGTACCCTTGGATGATTAAAGGAAAGGTGGAACTTATTCAGATACTTAATGGAAGCATCTATGCCGGTGACTTACCTGTCACTTTCTCGGAGTGGTTAGGATCATCAGAACTAGACTGCGAGGAAAGATCCGCGTGATCATCTGATGAAAAATGTACTTTCTTATCCAAATTATTCAGCCGACCTAGACGATGAGGATTTTGCCCTTGAAAAGCCTTCAGTGACATGTCTACAGTTTCCCCTCCGTTCTCAACAGCCAGAAAAGATGGAGACTGGCTATGATAAAACACATTTTCAGCATTATTTTGCCCTTCAGTGGAACTATAAGTTGGGCTGAGACATTCGTATCTTTCAGTGTAAGAGGAGTGAGAGTCTGTTTCCAAATCATTATAATCCTCGTCAATGTCACCTCCAGATTCCATAAAATCTTCTCCCGTCAGGACACCGTATTTTTCTCTATAAGCCACGAGCTCAGCCTCTAGAGTCTTGATTTGTTCCTCTCTCTTGGAAACTATATCCCTTGTTGCTTGCAGGGCCTCCTGGTCATACTCTTCCTGCTCCTCCATCATTCTCTGATACTGTAATGCCTCCATCTGAACAGCCGCCTTCTCTGCTTGCAACCGGGTGATCATGGCCATTGCATTATTAGCTGCAACAGCAGAAGCGCTTCTTTCTTCATCCAATTCCATGTATAAATCCATCAGCGACTTGCGATCCAGACGAACCTGTTTCTTTAAATGCTGCAAAACTGAGTCACCATCTACTTCATTTGATAGAGAAGTCCCTTCTGTGGTCTCTGAAGAAAGTTCAGTTCTTTCGTGGAGTGATTTCCTTGGAAACCTAGTAAATGCCCTAGGACTAGCGGCGGCTGAATCTGTTAGTGGGATTCCGAAAAACTTATTTCCTCTGGAAAATGTAGGGGTCCTTTCTTCATTCATACTCTCAGATTCTGTCAGCAATGGCACCATAGCAGCTTTGACTTCTTCCCTAACTGGCCCAAAAAACCCACCCACTAAATTAATGAGGTTGTTAGAAACCGAGTGATCAAAACCAAGAAGCAACAACATGCTGTATTAACAATTCAAGCTCTGCATTTCATAACATGGACAAGCTCGACTTACTTTCACTGAATTTACTATTCATATAATTTTTGCATAATCAAAGAATCTTTAAAGGTTGGGAAAAATTATTTAACCTGACCATATAAGAAGTGACAGAGAGAGCAAGAACAAAAGTTAAATTTAAAACTAACATTGCTTATCTAGATGTGATGCATTCGAGGCATCTTCGTCGTCATGGAGCTCTGAGTATTTTTCTGAGAACTTGAGCTCTGTGTATCGCACATGAGATAAATCCAACTTGCGAGGGCCCTCATTTCTCAAATTAACAAATGGTGCCCGGGGAGAAGGAGCAGGAGCCTGTGAGGGCATGCCTGCGATCTTTCCCTTGGAGTAGGACTTTGCCTTCAATGGTTCCCCACAGCATGAACACTGATGGAGGCTGCTCTTCTCAGCTTGCACCACGAAATCATTTCCTAAAGCAGGAAACCTCAGATGAATGTCACGATCATCGTCAGCAAACTGCTCGATATCCTTGTGTAAAATCCCTGCATGAGATTTGTATAAATCGCAATCTGATTCTCTCTCTGTGGCAAAAGAAAGAAGACACCCCTCACACAAGTTTCGTATATCAGAAAGCTTCTTGTGGACATGACAATAAGCCAGACATGAAACCTCCTTCTTGTGAGTTTCACATATGGATTCATTGTAATAAAAATCAGCATCTCTATGAACCAGAACATGATCAATCCTTGTGCAGAGCAAACAAGGGATTTTCAACTCGAAGAACTTGGCGAATTCGTTGGCAAAAAAAGCAAGAAACCCATCAATAAATAGCACAGCAATTAACACCCATTCGAGCACAGCATAGATCAAGAAGAGTGGGAGTTTTCCGAGTTCTTGTTCTACAAAACGTTTAAATGATCTCTTTGCCATAGCTATTTGATCCTAAAATCAAGAACCAAAATGAAGAACGTATAACAATAAGATCTTAACTTGTATTCAGATGGATGTAAGAAGATAGGAAGATGAATGAAATATGAGGTCTGAAAGGATGATAAAGATCATGACCAGGGAGTTGGTGGCGGAATCAACCAGACCTTGATCATGACCTTTCTTTCTGTATATGTGTGAGGAAGAGGAACTGAGAGGAGGTGCTACGCTTTTAGGTTTCAAAATTTGGGTGGCCATTTTATCTTGGCTATAAATAGCAAAATTTTCGGGAGAATTGAGGTCTTCCATGCAGACCATATACCTGAATTAACGGTCTATCAAGCACTCTCCAACAAACTAGATCGAGGGTGAAAAGGCAATGATTGTTTCATGAAATGCGAAACGGAATCAGAATTCAGTCACCTGTAATTAAATAAATAAATAAATATTAATGATATTTGAAAATAAACATTGAAAAAACAAGAAACAGATATGAATCAAACTATTTAATCACGCAAGATAACATATTTATTTGGTTGTATTTGCTAAAATTATTAATTCAATTAATTGTGTATTCGATCAAATGATAATAGAAAACAAATATACATTAAATTGACTTAATAAAATAAAATATTAAATATCATAAAAAATATTTGAAAATATATAATTTTTTATTTTTAAAAATAAATTTAATCTATAAAAAAATCTAGATGAATAAAAACAATATCCTTAAAAATAAAATACACATAAATTTTTTTGGAAACAAAATCTTTATCCAAAAAAGATTAAAAAAATCATGAATGAGTGATATTAATTAAAACATAAATTTATAAGCTATTTTTAAAGAAACACATTGAAAAAAGGTATCAATTACAAAAAAAGAAAAAAAATCGTGTGGGTGTTATTGCTTAATTTGTCAAATATGTGATATGAGATTCATTTGAGCTAAAGAATATTTTTGCTAAAAAAAAAAAAAGTCTAGATGTTAGCCTATTGCCATTCCATGGAAAAACTCACTCACATGGGTGGGACTTCAAGCCCGGGCATGAGCACCTGGCTTGATTTTAATTTTTTTAGAATGAGTTGTCGCAATAATGAATTTTTTGTTGAGCACGTGGCAATCCCTAGAGATTGGAGGTGGTGCATGGAGTCGTCGCCTGCTATTAAGGTCATTAAAAAACCTAATAGTCTGTGAGAGTTTGAGCAAGGAGACTTGTTGTGTAAGGGGGAGAAATATCACCCCTAGTGCACCATACCTAAGATAAGTTGAAAGATTTTTGATATTTTGTTTGAACTCTAATGGAAATCATAAACTAGTTATGGTATCCTATTTTTCATTTTAAAACATGAGAAAAGATTTTATTTTTTGTTGTTTGAAAAATATGCTTTGAAATTTTTTGAAGAGATATAAAAAATGACCTTCTTTCATTTCAAACACAAGCATTTGGGATCAGTACAATTTTGTTTTTTTCATGCAAAATGGTTTCTCATTATGTGTTTAGTTAAGACTTTATATTTATTATATGGGTTTTGGTAGGTATGAGATCACCTTTCAAGGAAATTACATGAATTCCCATAATTTATTTGCTAAAAAAATCAATTTTGACTCTTTTTTTTTTCGTACTAGACTTTAATTTGCCAATTTTTATATGAAATTATGGGATCATATATAATTTAGATGAAATGGTATCAGGTGTGCTTGTGTTATTTAAATAAAAAGCAAGAACACATCATAAACACAAGAAAATATATGATCTTATTGAAAAGAAAGACTCATTTAACAAGGTCTTGTGGCATTATGAACTAAAATGCCACAAGACTAAAATAGGTTAAAACATGACAAAGTGGGTGTTTAACTCTGCGGTGACTTTTGCAGTTGAGGCTCACCGTAAAGCCTACCCGTTTGATTAAGGGTGAACCATAATTTTTATAACTGTGAGACCCACCCAAAACTGAGGTTTAACCTTAGTTTTGGAAAAGCATCTTTCGAATACTTTTCACCTGGCCTGAAATACGATTTCACCTTAGTGTTATAACTTGTAACCTCAGTTTACATCTTTGCTTCCCTCTTAGTGTCCATTGAATCTTTCTATTTCGGATTGGGTTAGTTAGACAAGAAAGGGCGAAAGACCAAAGGGATTAGGCTTCGTTCCTACATATTCCTTCCTTGTTCTTGGGTTCCTCCCCACTCCACTTTTCTCTCCTTGTGCTCAATCATGTCCAGCATTAAAAGAAATAGTGTTCAGCCAAATCACCGGCAGCTCTCTCTCCTACAGTCAGTCGACGCTCTCTCTATCTCCACAGTCAGCGGCAACTTCTTTTCTCTCCTTCAACAGCAATTCCCGGAGAGCACTACCATCATCCTCTTTAGCACCGATAGCTTCTTCTCCATACTATAAACTCTATTATGACCTCTAACAATAGTAATAAGCCCCAGTAGAAGCAGCGACAAAGCAGCCTAGCAGCAAGCTTTTGACGCTCCTCCCGGGCACCACAAGCCACCATTTCTGACACCTCTACCACAAGAAGAACCACCTCGGCCTTCTCTACTCGGCAGCATCAACATGTGAGCCTCTCATCATCGTCGGCCGACCACTATGTTACTATTTGCGTATCACGTGAATAGTGCATGAGTGATTTAATATCTACATTGTTCACGCAATACATGATAGGTGCAACAACGTGTTTTTCTTTTTTAACTTTTGGGATGGTCCTTCTCTCGGCCCAGCCTAAGTTCAACAGAGTTAGGCTTTTTGGCATAACTTGGTTGGACAAGCCCATTTAGTTGGGTTAGGTCCAGTCTGATTTTTTATAAAAATATCAAATCATATTATAAAAAATATATAGATAGAAATCAGTCCTAATGAAAGGGAAAGACGTGTGACTTTGCTTCACTCCATAACCCTGTTGCTTTTCGATTGATTATGGGTTAGTAAGTTGAGAAGATCAGCGGAGCCCTAAATGAAATTAGAAACTTGCAACTCGATTTGGGTTTGAAATTATATCTCTATAACATGTAGATAAAGATCTTTAAACTCAGTATGGATTGCAGATATCGTTCCTGATGATATTTTACCATATGTTGTTCTTTAATCAAATAGCCAGGGATCATAGAGGCCTTGACGTATGAATTTGGTTTATGATGGAATTGCAAGAAGTTTGATGGGAGAATAAAAATAAGTGTCTAATTTACTTGAATTATTAATTATATTTTATGATTATGATTATTAAATCTACAATATTTAAAAAACTATATATATATATATATGCGCGTGTGTGTGTGTGTGTCTTTTAAAGTAATTTTACAAGTTGACAGCAATATAAAAAATATGGTAATCAAACACACGAAAAATTATTTTTTATTAAATCTCTACTTTATTCCTTTCCAAATTGACAAACAATTTAAAAATTAGCAAATTAAAGACAAATTACTCTCTCTGATAAACTGTGGCTATCAGTAGCTTGGCCCCTTCTTGCTCTTACATGAATATAATCTTGTATAGGCGGCTCAGATGGTTTACTGCTTGGTTCGGCTGGCTTATTATTAGCAGCAGAACAAATGAGTATTGTAGTAATTTTACTATGCACAAAAAAAAAACCTAAAAAGACCCCAGACAGAACTAAAAACGAAGTTAACTGAAAAGTAAAATTATAATTTTACAATTTCAATCTATCACTTAATCTAGATGAACAGTATAAAAACAGTATTCATTAGTGTTTCTAAACTCATTTTATTTTAGCTTCTTTAGTAATATACGAGCGAATTACCCACGTGATGTGCTGAGTTTTTTATATCTATATAAAAAATTAATTGATTTTATACATGTTATATTTTGTTATTTTAATATTCAACGAGTAAAATTATAATTAATAAAATCTATTAGAAACAAGTGTTTTTTCAACTAAAAAATGATTGAATAATGCTACTATTAAAAATCTTTTGATAAAATACGTTAGAAATGATTTTTTTTTATATGTAGGAAATCAATTATAAAATTTATTGCTCATATTATTATATTAAAAATATTTTAGAATAATAATAAATAGGTCTCACATATTTATAAGAAAAACATAATTATTATCATTATTTTGAATATTTTATCTATAATAATAAGAAATTTCAACACCTAACAGTATTAAAAAAAATAATTAAAAAACTAAATAAATGGAAAAATAAAAATAAATATTATTTGATTTTAAAAAAAATTGAAATGAAGAATGAAAAAAAGAAAAAAATAGAAATTATCATTTTTGAAATGACTACCAACAAAAATTAAAATGTAAACATAAAAGAAAATAACCTTAATAACAGTAGAAATAATAAAAATTGGTGAGACCATAATTATTGTTAGAGAAAAAATTTGCAATTTTTTATATTTTTATAATATTATATTAAAAGTATTTCAGAACAATGATATTATTTTTTTTCAAAAAAGCAATATGTGTGTGTGTGTGTGTGTGTGTGTGTGTGTGTGTGTGTATAATTAGTCTAACATATTTAAAAGAAAATAAAACTTACAAATAATAATTATCATTATTTTAAATGTTTTATCTATAATAATTAGAAAATTCAATACCTAACAATATTAATAAAAAATAAATATGATTATATTTAAAGAAATTATTTAACTTGAAGAATAAAAAAAAGAGAAATAATAACAAATATTGTTTTTGAAATGATTACCAACACAAATTAAAAATTAAAAATTAAAAAAAATCTTAATAAAAGAGGAATAAAAAAATTGAAACAAAAATTAAGAGTATGTATATATATGGACAGAAATAAGAATTATGTAAGAAATATAAAAAAATGATTTTTTTTTTCAAATGTTAATGAACAACGAAAACCACAATTGAAATAATTGTTTATTACTGTTTGAAATTGCAATCTCCTTTAGCTATTTTATGAAATAATAGTAGTAGTCCTCATATACTGACCCGGACACCTTGTTTATAAAAGAAAAAAATATAAGTGCGAAAAAAACAGAAAAAATTCAAAAAGACGGGTTTGGGGATTATTCACGGCGCGTGTAAGTTGTCCCAGACATCACAATTATAAAAAAAATATATACGTGGGGAAAAATCAGTGAAAAAAATGTTAAAAAAATGGATTTGGAGATTAGTTGTGGTGCACGTAAGTTGTCACAGATATTTTGGTTAAAAAACGCAAAAAAAGAAACCCAATTAAAAAAATATTAAAAAAAAAGCTAACTAGGACACCCCGGTTATAGAAAAACAAAAAAAAAAAGTGTAATTGGAAAAAAAAAGAGGAAAAAAATGTTAAAAAAGATGGGTACGAAGATTAGTCATGGTGCGTGTAAGCTGTCCCGGCCACCTCGTTTATTAAAAAAAAAAAGTCTAGTTATAGAAAAAAAGTGCAAGGGGAAAGCACATTTTTAAACAGTAATTAGAGAAAAAATTGTGGCGCGCATAAACTAACCTGAACATCCCGGTCATAGAAAAAAAATATATAAGTAGGGAAAAAACAGGAAAAAAATGCAAAAAAAAAAGTGGATATGAAGATTAGTCGTGGTGTGCGTAAGCTCACATGGATACTCCAACTTTTTTTTTAAAAAAGAAGCATAATCAAAAAAAAAATTCAAACAGTAATAAAAAGTGAAAATCAGTGTTCAAAAACATTAGCAGCCAGAGAGATTCAAACTCTCGCTCTTGTGGTTCGGCAGTAAATGCGTTAACCACTCAACTTAGTTGTTCATCCTAGCATACATATAATATTTATCTTACATTTTTGTGTTTTTTTGCATTTATTTTATATATATGTGACATGATATATTTTTAGTTTAAAGTGATTTTTATTTTTATTTTTTTATTTTTAAGATTTATTCTTTATATTATTATATTAAAAGTATTTCAGAACACTTAGATTAAATTAATTTGAGATTTTAAAAAAACTCAGTTTATTTTTTTATATATATTTTTAGGCGTTGATACCTAACAAATATCAGAATATAGCCGCGTGTTGCGCTAGGCTTTTTTTATGTAGCAAACTGATTACTTATTTAGCCTGCAAAGAATTATTTAGTTGGTAGATAGCAAATTGTAATCATTAAATTCTGTTGTATTTTTTTTTGTTTGTATAGAATTAGTTGGTTGTTGTTATCAGTTTAAGTGCTCAGATAATAATTTAGTTGACAACTCTTGAAATTATAATTGATAAAACCTATTAAAGATGAGTGTATTGTATTTTATAGCCAATTCATTAATGGGTGAACTTGCTTAAATATTTTATCGATTTATGTAATTTGCATATTGAAAAACTATAATTGATTAATTGGTAGGCGTGTTTTGATTGTTCTGAAAGTTATTTAATTGGTGGACGTAAATTTCTAATTAATAAAATGAATAAAATATGAATTATTTTTTTCTTGTATCGAACTTGTTGATGATTGAGTTTACTTTAACAGCAACGAACGATTTAACCAGTAGATAGCAAAATGGCAACCGCTAAAATCTATCAGAGATGGATTATTTCTGGTTGATTGCTATTTTGTGTCGATTTATTTAATTCATAGATTGCAAAACTACAATTGATTGATTATTTAGTGTGTTTTAATTGTTTTGACAATTATATAATCGGTTGATGAAAAAAATACAATAGATGATATCAATTAGAGATGAATAACTTTATTTTTTTGTAGTGAATTGGGCATTCGTTGGCGGTTAGGTGTTTTGTAATGGTTCGACTTATTATTCTCTTTTTTCTTTTTTATTTATTTTTCAAGTCAAATAATTTTTTAAAATCTAATAATATTTATTGTTGTTTTTTCATTTATTTTATTTTTTAATTTTTTTTAAAAATATTATTAGGTGTTGAAATTTCTAATTATTGTAGATAAGGCATTGAAAATAATTACAATAATTATTCGTAAGTTTTTTTCTTTATAAATATGCTAGACTAATTATAGATTTTGCTATTTATTTTATATTAGCGCATTTAAAATAATGATATTAATTAGTTGTAATTTTTTCTCTGATAAATATGATAGACTAATTATATATTTTGTTATTTATTTCATATTAGCATCTTAAAATATATATATTCATAACCTTGTAGAATTGCGATCTTCTTTAGGTATTCTATAAAATAATAATAGTCATAGTGTGTGTAAACTGATCCGGATATCCTGATTATATAAAAAAATATGTAAGTAGGAAAAACAAACAGGAAAAAATATTAAGAAAAAATGAGCCTAGGGATTATTCGCGGCGCGCTCAGTTGGCCAGGAAAAATAAAATATACTGAGGAAGAAAAAATTGTGGTGTGCGTAAGGTGACCCGGACACCTCGGTTAAAAAAAAATGTATAAGTGGCAAAACAAAATAGGAAAAAAAATGTAAGAAAAAAAGTGGATCTGGAGATTAGTTGTGGTGCGCGTAAGTTGGCCCGGACACCTTAGTTATTAAAAAAAATTCTTGTTTTTTGTAAAAAAAAAACAACAATAAAAAAACCTATTTTAAAAAAAAAAACAGTTCTTAAAAAAAAAAAACCAGTTATTAAAAAAAAAAACAGTTCTTAAAAAAAATCATGGTGCGCTTAAAATAACCCGGACACTCGGTAATAAAAAAAAAGTATAAGTGGTAATAAAAACTAGGGAAAATAATAATAATAAAAAAATAAATCCAGAGATTAGTCGGTGCACATAAGCTGCAACAGATATTTCGGTACAAAAAAACAAATAAAAATCCCGGTTAAAATAACAAAAACAAGTTTTCAAAGAACAATGAATAGTGAAAATTATTATTAAAAAAAAAGCACGGTTATAAAAAAAGAAATTGCAAGGAGAAATGACCTTTTTAAACAGTAATGAGAAAAAAAAAATTATGGTGCGCATAAGTTAACCTGGACACCCCGGTCACGGAAAAAAAGAAAGAAAAAAATGTATAAGTTGAAACAAAAAAGGGGAAAAAAATTGATCCGGAGATTAGTTATGGTACGCGTAAACTGTCATTGATATCCTAGTTTAAAGAAATAATAATAATAAGAATAATAAAAAAATAAAATAAAAGGGAAAGCAAATTTTCCAGACAGTTATTTTCAAAATCAGGATTGTAGAAGAAAAAAAACAAAAATACGATAGTTTTAAAAAAATAATAATAAGAATAATAATAATAAAAAAAAAAAAAGGGGAAAGCCAGTTGCTTTTAAAAAAAGAATGGATTTTAGAAAAAAAAATAAAGCAACTTTCAAGTTGCTTTTCAAATAAAAAAAATGGATTTTAGAAAAAAAAACAAAACAAAATCAAATTTGTTGGCTGAGAGGTTCGAACCCCTGCGCGTTGCATTTTCCAGAGCGCGGCGATCCTCTCGGCCACAGTCACTCATCTGTCGATTTCCACCATAAAAAATACAAAAAGAAGTCCTGTGTAAAAAAAAAAAAAAAAGAGTACAAATTCGCATGAAGTAGGGAGACCAATATCCAATGAATGGTGCACATGAGTGTGCGTGAACAGTGCATTCCTGAGCTGTTTTAGCTCTTTTACTAATATTCCTCGGTTTATATATTTCTGAATATGAGTGTTTAGACAGATAAGCTCATCATACATGGAAGATGTACCTCACGCATAGTAGAGCATCCTTGTCTTTTTCAGCCAAGGTCATAGGATCAACATTCCTATCATCAATTTAACCTATTTCTTTATTTTTATTTCTTAAGAATGATTTTTGTTTATTTTATTTTAATATGTTATAATTGACCACCAAGTTTATATTATACTAGCCATTTACCCGCAATTCATTACAGTTAAAACTATATTTTTTTCAACGTAAAAAATATTAATTGTATGAGATTTTTTTATTATAATATAAATTTGGGTCCTATAAAGTGCAAGTTTCCTATGAAATATATGAATTTTAAATCGATATAAATTTATTTATTTAGTAGGTTTCAACGAAATCACCAATATAAAACTATCATCATCATTAAAAAAAAAAAGATTCGGATACTTGTATTACTGAATTCACTGTATTAGGATTGGTTCATTTTATAATCTAATTTAAATTAAACATAAAAAATAAAATATAAATTATGAGAACACCTGTAATAACCAAATAATAAAAATAGATAGTTTCACTTCGCATGAATATGTGAAAAAATGATACTATCTCCAATCAACCGATTTTTTTTGTCAGTTCCAGTGTAAATAGGTAGTTTCACTATGCATTAAAACATAAAAAAAATACCAAAATACCCCAAACAATCTAAAAATACTACAAATATCTCATGTAAATGTCGAAAATGCTCCTGGTATTGAGGGTTATTTTGTTTGGCATGAGGGATAAAAATAATAATTTTAACATTGATATTCACAATAATCTTTATTTAAGAACACAATCATATCACAACACGTTATATATTCTTTTCATATCCTAAATTTCTAAATGATCAACAACAATTTTATAAGTTGTTTTTTAAAAAAACAATTACACGCTGCAGGTCATAAAATGTTGTTGATCCCCCCATTTGCTAAACACAAATCCATACTACTGCTACTCTACAATACTATATTTTATTTCAGTGTACCAAAGTCTCCACCTCACAGATAGGCACACACCCTAATCTTGTGTCACCATGCCATAGTTACTACCGTTTCAAAAAAAAAAAAAGTTCCCACACGCAACGACTACACCACCACCGAACCTATATCAATTCCCCTTGCACACTGCTGCCACCTTAGCGTCTCCGATTCTCTATGCTCCAGTCAAACTCAACCCACCACCAGACGGCACCAGGTGTTGCTCACTCCTCACCATGCCCTCTACGTTTCAATTCTCCAACCCTCCGATGCAGCAGCGAAACTAGCTAAGCCAGGCAAGAAAGTCATCGTACACTGACACCAAATTGCACTGCAAATAGGCCAAAATATCCCATCCCATGCTTCTTCAATGCCCAAACTGGTTTGCCAAAATCGACCCTCTCGCACTCATTGCCCAAAAATACCAACCTAGCACCCGTTGACATATTCAAATTAAATGGAAAATCCAAAACTGACCCCGACCAAAAAGAACCATAATCGAAGTCATTAAGGGAAAAATAGTTTGCACACTGTTAAAATCCACAGTAAGTCTCCTCACGTGTTATAGTAGCCCAGATAATGAGAAACCCACTCCTTTTATCTTTTAAGTAATTAACCAAGTCAAATCAATATTTTATAAAAATTATGATTTAGAGGGTTTGTATTGTACCTATATTTAGTGAAATCCTAGGGTTTTTTTTTAGCATGGTTAATTGGACATAATTTTTTTCACTTATCTAAACAACCTAGTGATGATATTAAGAAAAAACTTCAAATAAAATAAGTCTTATATTTACCAAATAAACCAACCTTTAAATGTTTATCTAGAGTATATAAGAGAAATAAATTTTTCTTGAAAAAACAAATAAAGAAAAAACTAGAGAACTAATAAAAAGAGGGGAAAAAAAGTACAATGAGAAAGCAATAAGAAAATAGATGAATAATAAATTTATACATAAAAATATTTACTTTTTTATTGATAAAAATTATATTTACTTTTATTGCTATAGAAAGTAGAAGAAATTCATCTTTAATCTTCAAATTAACATGGTTTATTTACAAAGACATATACACTATACCTCTATAAAATCAATTCTATTCTAGATATTCAATATTAATTCAAATCAAATATTTTTTGAAAAAAATAAACATTTTAATTCATCTAATAAAATCTTGCAAATTTATCTAGAGTGAGTAAATATAAGATGAGAGTGTATTACTATACTTCTTGTAACACTATTGTTAATTTTTATGAAAAAATTTACACTTGAATACCTTTTTATTTTCACTTGTATATTTTTCATCTTTAAAATTATTTACCTTCACTTCTAATTATGATAATCTATTGACTTTCTAAGTTTTTATTTATTGTGATTAAAAGCTTTTGATGTCTAAAAAATCTAATTTGTTTAAGAGTAAGGCTTATGTAATGAGTAATTAGTTAATTTCTGGATTCTAGCAATTTGATCAATTCTCCCTGACCAAGATGATTAATAGGTAGTACTTAGTGCTTGGTGGACAAAAATGTAGATGACTGGTACATACAAAAAGTCATCTTTAGTAGATTTGAAAACCCTCAAATATTTAAATAAATATCTTTTTAGAGATTAAAGACATTGATATTTTAGAGAAGGATGCTTTGAAAATATTTATACAATAGAGATTGAAGATTGTAATTTTATTTTATTTGATGGATTCATAGAGTCTTTATAGCCTATAAGTCTTGTCCTTTTGTTAAAAAGAGGGTCTAGAGTGTTATATTTTCTTGATAGCATTAATATGAGAAAATATCTCTAAAAAATTTATTTAAATAGAAAAATATCTCTTATACAACATTAATAAGAGATAGGCGATAGGTTCTTATGAAGACTTTTAGACACATATGGATGTAAAAATATAAGTACCCTTGACCTTAGCATTTTATGTTAAGGATTATAAGAAAAAACAAGTAGAGTCTTTCATCCCAATATATGGCTTACAAAGATCATTAGTTCTATGTTTAATTGAGCTCAACGAGATGTTGATCCCATATGTACCTAGGCTTCGTGTATAGTTGAGCCCAAGGATATGAGGTTATAACTATCATAACATACATGATATTGAATGACAAGTTTTTCTCCTTAATTGAATTTTTTTAAGATTAATAAAAAAATTATAATTTCAAAAGAGTTGTCACCTAAGAAGAGAATAAGTTTTCATGGCCAAGAGATAAGTGTTACTTGGCTAGTGATGGTGTTGCTAGAGTCACCAGTAGTATAAGATAAAGCTATTTGGGTTGCTAAAGTTTGGTTTAGTTGTTGATATGAGAGTGAAAGAGCTACACTGGGAAGCTCACAAATAAATTTGTTAGAGAAGGAAAAATAGTCATGGGGTGGTACTTGACTAGGTTTTTTCAATTTATTTTTTTCTTGAATGAACTATGGATTGTTGTAAGGTATTATAAGGGTGGTATATGGTTGGAATATGATGGTTTTGGGTTGGTTTTAACTTTTTTTTTAAGGTTATTTTTCTCTTTGTTTTCTCCCATTTTTTTTCATGAATTTCACTCCTATTTATATGTTATGAAAAAGAGACAAAAGATCCCTTCCAGGCATGAGTCCTGGCCCATGATGAAAAAGATCCCAACTAGTGGTTGGAAAACTATAACATACTATTGCTGATACCATGTTATCAAAGTTGATTGGGTTAACTTATTTAGTTGGACTTTTCAATGTTTTTTTGGGTGGAAAATTAATGAGAATAAGGTTGATGGTATAGTACAAGTTCAAGGTTACTAAAGAGTGTGTTTGTTGTTTATTTGGGGTATGGGTTGTGCATTTAAGGGCTTTAAAAAAAAGGTATATTAGTTAGCATCTTCAAGATAAAAAAAACAAAGATAATGAATAGTGCTAGATGATGTTATCTGACATTTTTATAAGGTATTGGCCAAAACAACATCATTTTGAACCAAAATATATTGTTATAACCTTATTTTTGACTCACTATTTTTAATATCTAATATATTTTTGAAAAATATAATGATGATGATGATGATGATGATAAATCCATATTTTTGCGTCCTTTTTGATATTTTCAATATCATTTCAAAATGGTTTAGATTTTTAAAATTTCTTTTCTCTGCACATTTAACTTTTAACACGCCCATTTCAAAATAATGGATCAATTTTATCGATTCAACGTTGATATTATCTTTCTAAAAAAAATAAAAAAAGCTTGTCGTTATAGTCACCATCAATAGAAAAGAAGAAAAATATACCAACTTTACCTTAGCCTATAACACACCAAACACAGTGACATTATGATACAACCATATTATTTGATAGTTTCATCTATATTTACCTAGTGTTTTGCATATGTTTTGTGTATAAAATACCTTGATATTCTTTGTTTTATATTTTGAAGGTATTTTTGGATAAAAGATGCAAAAAGGAGGTAATTGGAGGTGATTGACATATTTGACCTTCAGTCGATGTTTTGTGCAGAGCGGAAGCTCTAGAGATCGAAATGAAGTGATTCCAGTGGAATTCAAAAGCTAACATCCATATCTTTCTGGAATAATAAGGAAAAAGAAATCAAATAAATAATATCACAGAAATCGCATCCTTCAAAGTCAAATCTTGCAATCTGCCGATGTCAACCTTTGTCCATTCAAACCTTCATATCTCGAACTACAGAAGTCCGATTGATGCAAACTCAATTTTGGTGGATTCAGGACTCAAATAAGTATAAACGCTCCAAATATCAGCTGAAAACGATGTCATATGAAGGAGATATGAATTTTACAAGGGACAATAAAATTCTGCCAACTTAAGGAAGGATTATTTTGTAAAATAGATACTAGGGTTTCGAAGCATATATAAAGGAAGAGAGGAGCAAGGAAATTTCGGCCAGCACCAAAGAAAACACAAATCTTCCTCCTACAAACCCTAAATCATGTTTTCTTCCATCTTTTTATTTAGTTGTTCAATAAACATGCAAGGCTAAACTCTTTTGCTTGGTTGCAAGGACACGGAAACCTTCATATTTCAAGAACTGTGAGATCTATTTTTACCTCAATTTTTCAGTTTATATGATGAATATGTTTGTTCTCCTATGCTTATTTTCTTATGATTGTTTATTTAATTGCTAAGAGCGGACTCGAAGTTATTGTTGTAGACAATTTATTGCTAAGTTTGATATCAAAATCGGAGTTGTGATATATGAACTTGTGAAGCAACTAAGTTAGTAATTGTAGCGGATCTACGTTATTAATCTTAGGGAGAACATTCAATCAAACTAAGCATATATTGCGGACAATTATGTTTCTTAATTGATCAATTTATCTAGTTTTTAATGCTGCCATTGAATCAAATTACTAGTGCGGACACTGTGGTTGTTTGATGGTTAGGGTAAGTTATACGGCGGATCCGTTAACGAACCAATTTTAAGAAGAGATAAATATTCAGAATATAAATTGATGTGTCGTTTCCATGATCAGTTCTGATTTCTGTAGGTGGATGTTGACTTGTGACCAAGTTTTGCTTTATTAATAAATTTCAGTTTTATATAATTTTCGCTTAGTCTGCTTTAGCTTAGTCTAGACAACTTCCAACCCCCCCAATTGCATAACATATAGCACGAAAATCTGAACTAAATCGTCCTCGTGGGATCGACCCCTTGCTTTCTCTATACTATCTTGTTTGATTTGTTTTAAGCTAGGGTAATTAATTTGTGCGACCACGACATCGCAACACATTAGCTTAACCTATAACATGAAAAAGGAAGAAAAAGGAAGAATGCTCTACTATATATCATCAAGAAGAGTAATAAATCAAAAAGGAAGAAAAACAAAAGGAACGAGGGAGGGGGAATAAAGAGTAAAAAAGGAAATGCAACAAAAAAAGTATAAAAAGAGAGACAGAGGAGAGAACATATATAGCGGAACAAAGGAAAAATACAAAAAGAAGGGCCAAAGAAGAGCAAACGAAGGCAATAGCAACACCATCACGAGCAGCCCTCATTGGCAGAAGCTTCTTCATCTTATTCTTCACCCAACTATCAACAATTTAGCTCATAATACAACAAGATATTCTTTGTTGAGCAAGCCTTTCTTTTTAATAAGATCATGTATTTTCTTGTGTCTATGATATGTCTTTGTTTTTGTTTAAATAACAAAAGTAAACCTTCCACCTTTTTTCCAAAATTATATATAATCTCATATTTTCATAAAGATTTTTTATAAATCAAAATCTCAAATGAAATTAAAAAGTCAAATTGATGTTTGTTTAACAAATGAGTTCTGGGAATTTATGTGATTTCCTTGAAATGTAATCTCATACCCACAAAAACCTATATAATAAAATTAAGGTCTTAGCTAAACAAATAATGAGAAACTATTTTGCAATGAAAAACAAAAACTTAGTAATAATAAATTCTTGTGTTTAAAATGAGGGAAAACCATCTTTGATCATCCCTTCACATCTCTCATATATCGTTTGCAGTCCCTGTTTGAGCATAAGAAGATTTTCTTGATAACTAACCATGACTAGGATCACATCCTACACTAGGAGGCAAATGCAAGAATAAAATTCTTAATGACTATAGGTATCTAAACAAAGCTGGGAGCATGAAGGTTTAAAAGTAAAAAAATAATAATTAAGCACATCATAACAAAATAACAAACATGATGAAAATACTTAAAACAAGGAAGGAAAGGCAAAACACTAAGGAGTATGTAAAACCATATTGTGAGTCAATTCTAAAGTTTTAAAGTCGGATTAAATTAGAGCATGTTTATCTAGAAGAATTTAAATAAAGTAAGCCCAAAGAAATAATTTTTTTCCATACATCGATGTCCTAATTGATAATGCAATGCAAAACTCAACATGCCCCTTTATGGATGATTTTTTTTAGTATAACCAAATCAAAATAACCAACAAAGATAAATAATAGATAACCATCATTACTTAATGGGAACCTTTTGCAACAAGGTGATGCCATTGAGACTGAAAAATAATGGGAGCACTTATCAAATGATAATGACAACTTTGTTTTACACCATGATGCATAATAACATTAAAACATCTATGGATGATATAATTACTAAATCCAAAGAGGGAGAAAACTTTTATTAGAATTTGAGAATGTTGTTTGAAAGGTTGAGAATGTATCTAGTAAAGTTAAACTTTGTAAAATACTCGTTTAGGGTAACATTTGGAAAGGTTCTAAGATTTATGATGAGTATCCAAGGTATTGAAGTCAACCTTGATAGATTAAAATATTTGAGGCCATACTAAAACATAAATAAAAGAAAAGGTAAGGTTTTTAGGTCATTTAAATTACATCGCTTGGTTTATATCTTAAATGACTAACTTATGAGCTAATCTTCTAACTCATTTGAAAAGATAAATCCTAGGTTATAAATAAAGAATGCCAAGAAAATTTCAATAAAATTAAGCAATATTGGTAAATCCACTTTTTTTGGTGCCTCTCATACTTGACAGACTGTTGCTTTTTATTGAAGAACAACCAAAAAAGTAATGAGATATGTACTCAAGCAAAATGATGAGTTTGGTAGAGAAAAATGATATATTATTTGAGCAAAAAGCTCACATATTACGACTCCAAATAGATAATGATAGAGAAGCTTTATTGTGCACTTGTATGGGTTACAAAAAAACCTCAAAAATATGTTGTATTACACTACATGAATGATTTCAAAATCAAATCATCTTATATATATCTTTAAAAAGCGTTTATTTATCAAATAAAATAGCAAGATGACAACTGTTGTTACTAGAGCATGACACATTGTACATGATAAGAAAAACTATGAAATAAAGTGTTATCGTTGGTTATATGGTAGACAATGCAGTTAAAGATTATGAGCTTTAAGGTTTTGATTTCCGTGATGAAGGTGTGCTGATAGTAGAAAAAGAAGAAGAGCCAGACTATTGGACAATATATTTTGAGGGAGTAATAAATGAATATAGAAATGAGGAAGGAGTGATGATGGTTTCTCATAATAGAAAGCAATATCATGTTTTGATTAGAATATATTTTAGTGCAAAAATAATATGAATGAGTTTGAAACTTGCATCATTAAATTAGAAGAAGCATTATAATTGAAGATAAAGAAACTTGATGTCTATTAAGACTCAATGCTGATAATTTACTAAGTGAAAGGAGAATGATGGATAAAAGATAAGAAGTTCAGGCCATATTAATAACATCTATCCAAACTAGCAAAAGAATTTGATGAGATAAAGTTCACTCATATATGAAAAGACAAAAAGCAATTTGTTAATGCTTTGACCACTTTAGCTTCCATTAACAAACTTTATTATAGGAATATAATGCATCCTATAAGTATTGAAGTCAGAGAATATCTAACAAGAGATAAATGGATGGGAATTCATTGTATTATGATATCAAACAGATTATCCAACACCAAAAGTATCTCCTAGGGCATCCAATATAAATATGAGAACCCTATAAAGGTTAACCATGGATTACTACATCAATGCAGAAGTATTATACAAGAGGTTATCTAATGGAATATTGTCAAGATGTTTGAACTCTAAGAAGTTCATGATGTGTTTTTTTCAACTCATGCTAATGGACATATAATGACAAAGAAAATATAGAGGTCGAGGTATTTTTGGATGACCATGGAAAGAGATTGTATAGAATATGTTAGAAAATTACATAAATATCAGGTGTACAAAGATAGGTTAAATGCACCTTTAGCTCCTCTATTCAATTTAACATCTCTATGACCATTTGTAATATGGAGAGTCAATGTAATTACTAAGAGTGGTTCTACACCTTTATTAGTAGGGATAAATAAAGGTCTAATAGTGGTAGGGTGATGGCAAAACTTCATTCTATGAATAAAATTACCATATAAGATGAATTTTTTTTTCTACTTCATACTTTTGTTGAAGAAGCAAAAGAGATATATGGACACCAATAAAAGATTTTGAATAGAAGCTTAAATGTTCAGAAAGAATGTTTGGGAAAAGTAAAAAACCTTAGATCAAGAGGTGCATCTTGTCTTATTTAGGGGGTGTTTGAGAATGCGTTTGAAAAGTATTTTTTATTTTTTACTTTAAATTAATTTTTTTAGATCATTTTAATTTGCTGGTGTAAAAAATAATTTTTAAAAAATAAATAAAAAAATATTATTTTGTTGCATTTTTTAATGAAAAACACTTTCAAAAGTAGCCTCAACCACACTTCCAAACAGTCATTTACTATGATGTTATTTTACAAAAAACAACATAGTCATAATATATTTAATATCTTATTTAACATGTTTTGTTTATTGCAATCATCTATTTGTTTTGTATCTAAATGTTAGATTGTGATAAAAAGGTGGTGGCCTCTCTTATTTGTCTTTCATGTGATTAAAACTAATTGTGGTGGAAGAGGTACAATCTTAGTGATTAGTGTAGATGAGAATGATTATAAAATATCATGTCTTATTTATGGTTGTTTGGATTTATGTAAGGAGTAATTTAATTTTTTTTTTTTGCAACATTGGTAGGTGCCTTCAAATCTTATATTAATCTTGTTATAAAAATTACAACATGATCTTATAAAATGAAGGTCACTTCCTAAAAGACTATTTTGGTTTTAGGTGTTAGTGAGGCTTATTATGTTAAGGATGGTTTTTTTGTACATGTATATTTAACATGTTATCTATATCTAATCTCTCAATATCATAAGTCATCCATGAAAGACATTAAATGCTCATTAACTATGAATTTTGCATTATCTATGTGATTTTTTAGGATATTTATGTGTTACTAGTTTTTTAGAAGATTACTTTGGTTTTCACCATATTTTCTTATATGTTTCTGTTATTGTTTTTGTGGTTTTTTCCACTTATAACAACCTCATTTGTTTTTATAAACAATGAAAACTTCTCATGTATAATAGCATAATTATTATGGTGCTTTCATTTTTTATTAGAGAAATGTTTTTTAAGTCAATATCTAGCTCTTAACAAAACCAATATATTTTGATTATAGAAAAATGGGTGATTGAAATGATATCTATGATCATTAACTAATGAATCTTGATATAATTTTATCTACATTCTATATTGTCTGCAAGGTAACTTTAATTTTAGAGAAAAAGAAAAAAGAATAGTACATCTTCAATTTCTATATTAAAATGATGATATGAAGTTAAAGATAAAAGTATGAAGGCTAAACTTATTTCACGTTAAAAGAGGACCATCAATGAAATCTTGTATAATTGCACCGATTATCCCATGTGAACTTAAAGATAGTGAAAATATAGGTATATCATGTATTGACATGGAAGGTAAACACAATAGAAGCCATATGAAACATTCAAAGAGATACTAGACTAAAAAAGCTTGTATGGAAATAAAAATATAGCAACACTTAAGGTGGTCCACAAGCTTTGTAATAATTCTATAAAATACTTTAAAAACTAAAGAGAAACATAATGATATTTATAAATCAATAGTTATTGACCAAATGGAATAATTTCAACAATAAATGTTTACTTGGATAAGAGACACATTATAGTGACAAACAATAATTTTAAGAACATATGAAATACTAATAGGATCCATTTGTTTTTTTCTTTGTTTTACACAATTATTAATTGAGATTTACACCTAAGATTTTGTTGCTTGAATCTCAACATTGAATTTATCTCTATTCTATATAAGGCAAGTATAACTTTACTATGAAATTCAAATTTGCAAAGTCTTGATAAACTATTGCTAGTAACATAAATATTTATACTTAATAACCCATATAAAAAAAACACAAGTTAGACTTTCATTCTAACAAATTGTTTAGTAATTATTTTGAACTTCATATATGTGTAGCTAACGTTACAATATTTTATTCAAAACATAACAATACATTAGATATTAGTTTATTCATCAATCCTTGTAGATATGAAAGTTGTAAGGTTTAATACTATATTTGAAGAAAAATTTGATGACAATTATAAAGATATAATGAATCATATTGTTAATCATATTAATGTGCTTGATTGTAAGTATGGTTGAAGCTGTTTTTTAAAGTGTTTTTCATTTAGAAATACATCAAAATGATATTTTTTTTATTTTTAAAAAATTATTTTTGACATCGGCATATAAAAATGATCTATAAACTTCAATTTTTTTTTAATTTAGAGTGAAAAATAAAAATAATTTTTTTTTTCAAAAGAGAATTTTTAAACTTAATGTTAAACATAATAGTGGCGATGGTAATGGTGACTCTAATGGTACCGATGATGATGATAAAAACAACGATGATGATAAAAACAACGATAATGATCATGAGAATAACAATGATAGTGTGAGGATGGTGAATTTTTTTAGAGGCAACACTTTGATCCTATGAAATTACTTGCATGCAGAACCAAAGATGTAAACATGTATTATTTGAATGATATGGATAAAGAACTTAGAATGGTTCCATATAACACATACATGATACGGTTAATCGAACCTCTAAAGGGATAATAAAACAATGTATCCATATATTTAGGATGGACACAAAAACACTATAAAACCTATGTTATGATTTAGAAACATAGTATGAGTTAAATCATCAAGAAAGATGAGTTTTGTCGAAAACATGGTTATGTTTCCCTATACAATAGCTTAAATGCTTTAAATAAGAAACTTTAAAAAAGATTTCAATGTTTTGATGAAACTATTAGTAGATGTTATAATGAAGTCTTAAAGACGACACAATTTGCTTATAGTAGATGTTACAAAACTAAAAGAGCCTGAATTTAATAACACCCTATGAAATTACAATGAATCTAATATATAAGCATCATTTCAAGGTAACATAGCTTTTATTCATTCATGTCAAATATAAATCGTTAACAAAATATTGTTAATTATTTACAATGTAATTTATTGTTATTTATGTAGAATTGTGTTGGTGTGATTGATTGCACACATGTGTGTTTATGTATCTCCAGAAAACTAAATTATAATTATTAGTAGAAAAATTATACCGGCTCAAAACATAATAATTGTATATAGCTTTGACATGCAATTCATCTTTCTCTGGGCAAGATAGGAAGGTAATGCATATGTTACTTATTTTTCTAAAAGGTATTGCCAATCCTAACATAAAGTTTTCAAAACCACTAAAGGTAATTACATGAGAAAAAATGAATTTTATTTTAACTATAATTATGATAAATCTATATTTATGAAATTCATTCCAATTTCCTAATTTATTATCACAAGAAAATATTAATTGGGTTTGAGAACAACCAATAAGTCAAGAAGAAATATTTAATCAAGCATACTTATAGAATTCACTTTTACAATGTGGTAAAAAAATGAATAATTTTGCTAGAAATGCCTATTTATATGTATAAAATACAAGTTCAAATTATAATTATATGAATACCACTACATAATTTCTTTAAAAGAAAATCGCATGAGGATATAGCATTTGCAAAATTTTATCATTATCCAAATTTTATTCATAATGATTTTTTAACCGATGCCGTCCATGTTTAAAAAGCTATTGATATCAAAAGCCTTCTCGAATGAATTATAAGAGTTATGCAATTACAAATAATTTAATAAGACAATAAAAATAAAACTTTAATATCACATTGTATTTATGATGTGTTAATAATCTAATACATAATAATGTAATATTAAACTACAAAATGACATGTTCTTTTGTCATTTTGTTATCAACATCATTTTCAAAAGCAGTTAACTGCTTTTTATAACACAACAATTTCAACATTAATTTTAAATCAAACAATTTTTTATCCAACCAACCACAACTAAAAATAATTTTTCTAAATCAACTTTTTTCTAACCACAAACAAAAACTACTACAATGTCAAAAACTCCTTTACTATATGTAAATTTGATAATTTGATGTAGGTTGCTTTTCAATTAAAAATCCATCAAAATAATAACTTTTTTTATTTTTAATATTAATATATTAAAATCATTAAAAACACCAAAAAAAAAAAACATCGATTTAATACTTTCAAAACAAAAAATAATTTAAAAAAATCACGGGTTGCAAAAAAGCAAACAGGCACTTGCACAGTCATTGACATCAGAAATATTAACCAAAATGATTAAGTAGATATTTAATTAAGGTTTAGAATCCAGGTAATCTTCTAGAAGTAGACTCCAAGGCCAAATTAAACAGGAATATTTTATTAATTAAACTCCACAGCATCATGGGCCCAAGTAGAGAAATGGCTAGAATCCCCATAACCTTGCAAACATACTAAGCTGTTAGAACGACCTGTTTAGAATCATAATAAAAAATAATGTTTAAAAAGTTTTTCTTTTAAGAAAAATATTAGAATAATAAAAATAATTTTTATTTTTCAAAATTTATTTTTAAGATTGCACATTATAACAACTCAAAAACACAAATTAGTTGAAACTAATTTTTATTTTATTTTTAGACCGTGCCAAATGCAGCCTAAAACCTACAAGAAATAATCCTATCAAATAATACTAATAGGGCTGGCTATCCCCTAAAACCAGGAATCAAAAGGTGAAACTGCATCTACAAAGAATGATGATCACAGAAACATAGGAACACACACACCAGAGATGTCGGATTCTTGTCACCTTTGACTTCTTCATTACATGAATGGGCCATTTTTAGAAAGCTTCAGATTTCAAGCTCGCGCCTTGCGACAAGATAGAAATGGGACCACAAAGGATGGCCACCTCATTAGAGCTGAATATGCCCAAAGTCAAATAGAACTTGTGTACAATCATGTTCTTGTGAAGCTTCTAATTCCATGGACTTGGATGCCTAGCATCTTTAAAAGCTGAAGTACCACCAGATGCTGCAGGGGAAGGAGAGGATGCAACATAATTTGTGCCTGAAACAGACAATGTAGGTAAGTTTGCAGGATGTCCATGGAGCCCCATTGGAGCAAATCGTGATGGACTACCAGAGTTTGCCAAACCAGATCTAGAGGGGTGTGGAACCTGCAAATAATTTCAGTAACTGAAAATCAATAGCAAATGGTACACATCAATGTAAGATGCTGAAGGTGGAGAAGGTATAGCAAAATACAACCTGGCATATGAAGTCTTAAGATAATCCAATCATAAATACATGCTACGCATGACACCTCTTGATCTGACTCATTGCACAACATATTAGCCTGTGCGTGTTTAATGAAGTGTACTGATGGATTTCAAGGAAACCTAACTGAAATATTGTTTTTCATGTGAGGATAAAAGTTAATTTGCAACTCTATGCCATTTCAAGTTTCACAATATCCATATAATTAATTTATTACGAAGCCTAAATGAATAATTGTTTGTTCAAGAAAGATATGCCAAGTTAAGTTCTAATTCTATGCCATTTGAAATTCCACAATATGGATACAACAATTTCTGATAAAGCTGTTAACATATATTTTTCTCATAGTAACATGCCCATGTCAACTAATCTTCTCTTAATTAACCTTTAAGTTCACAGGACAGCAAATTCATGGTAATTCATTTAGAGAATATTTTTCAGCCTCTCATTTCTGGCTCTCCTATCAAGATATTGATAGTCATCATCAACCCTAGTTGCAAAGGGAAAACCAATGCTGAACTCAATCCATCTCTGATAAGCCAACTGTCTTTGGCATTTAGTAACCTGCAAAACCATTTGTGTGCAAAAAACTAATAATTTTGGTGTTAGTCCAATCACTGTGATAGTCTAGATGGCAGGATATAAAAAACACAACCCTACAATCTGTAACATCCTTTCACCCTCTTGACATGTTTTTGTCAGGTGATTTTTCTTCCTCAATACTGACTACCCTTAATATTGGTTATAAACATCTATATGGAAGATCAAGACCAATTGAATGTCTACTAAACATAAATTCAGAGCAACCTGTAGCAAGCTCAAGGATTATATGGGTGTGCAGGATTTGGTTAGCAATCTATTTTGTGGCCTAGTTCTACTTTACCACTTGAAAATCTCTCTGAATTTATTTCACTAATATCCAGCAACGGCCCATATGAAAATTAAACAAAAAAAAAAGAAATTTAATTTGGATGAACTGCAACACAAACAGGAATATCAATAGTATGTGACAAATTGTAGTTGTAGCAGAGTACAATTACGTTACCACATTGTGTTGAATATAGGGAGGCCTTCTAAGAGGAGACTCAGATGAGGGAGAAGGAGATGCACTGCTCATTCTATGTATGTGACGTGAGTGAGTGTTCTGATTTGAAATATCCTCAGCTTCTCCCCCTTCTATATCACCACCAGGATTTGCCTCAGAGCCCATCCTCGGAGTCAGATGCCTAGTAATCGATCCAGAGTCATTTGAGACATCCACTTGAAGTTGAACAGAAGGACGAACCGGCATCCCCTGAGTTGTATTTCTTCTCTGTAATTCTTCCTCCACATTCAAGATCTGTAATCATTCCAAGTTCATCAATTGTTCAAAAAGGCCAGAAAAGAAGAAATCAGCGCAAAACATCGACTCACGGTCCTTCATCAAGACCAGAGAGAAGACACAAACTTACCTGCTTCAATGCTTTTACAAGATTATGCTTCTTTGCATTTAAAACTTGTAATTTGTCCTCGATTTCTCTTTTCCTTTTCTCTTTTTCGTCACCTAACTCATTTGCATTGCTCATTGTCTAGGAAGTAAGGGGCAAATAATTGAAAAATGACAATTATCATTTAAACAACAAATTATCGAAATCATAAATAAAATAAGATTGAAGTATACAAATACTTAAGAAGAAGAAAAAAGTAAAATAAAAATCTGAATACCTCCATATTAGGGTTATTAGTTAAGTCGTCAGGTTTTTGCAAATTATTTGGATTCGGATCACCATTAGCTGCATCATCAGCTGGTTTCATGGAGAAATCAGCGCCGTCCAAACCACCATCATCTTTTTCATCCTCTCTAGAACTAGAAGCTCCTCCATCTCCTCCACCTTTACAATCTTCTGCTTCTTCTTTAACATTACTATTTGTAACAGTCTCTTCTTCTACTTCTTCCAATTTAGGTTCAATTGGGGTTTTCTCGTTGTGATTTGAATTAGGGTTTGAAGTGGTGGTGGTGGTGGAGCGGAGGCGAATGAGAGCTTTGGAACGGCGATGGGAAAGGGTTTTAAAGTCTCTGGGTGAAATTTTGGGGGTAGGCATTAGCCATCGACGAGGGACGTCTGCTACGCTGTGCAAATTCCCTCTGTACAGCGATATCGCCACCATCTCTCTCGCTCGCTCGTTCTCCAGATCAGAACAAAGCTACAGGTTGGTTACTCAAAGACACACCACTTGTCGTTGGCTTAGACCCCGTTCGGGAGTGTTCATTTTTATTTTTTAAAAATTATATTTTTATATATAAATCGATTGACGTGATGTATTGTTTTTAAAAATAAAATAAAAAAATTATTTTAAAATATGTTTTAATTCTTTTTTGAGAAACAATCGGACTCCAAACACTATTCATACATACATAAATTTCCCTTCAACTTTACTATTTTTCTCATTTTAATTCTTCATTATTAATTTAGAGTATACCAGCGAACTTATCTGCACGTTGCATTGGATTTTTATTTATATAGAAAATTAATTGATTTTATATGTATTATAATTGATTGTTTTAATATTTAATTAGTAAAATTATTGTATTGAACTTGTTGATGGTTAAGTTTATTTTAACGGTAATAAACAATTTAATCGGCAGATAACAAAATTGCAACCACTGAAATTTATTAAAGATGAATTATTTCTAGTTGATTGCTATTGTGTGTCGATTTATTTAATTCATAAATTGCAAAACTGCAATTGATTGATTGTTTGGTATGTTTTAATTGTTTTGACAATTATATAATCGGTTGATAAAAAAAATACAATCGATGAAATCAATCAGAGATGAATTACTTTTTTTTTATAGTCAATTAGGCATTCGTTGGCAGTTGGGTTGACAATTGGGTGTGTCGTAATAATTTGTCTTATTATTCTTTTTTTTTCTTTTTTCTATTTATTTATTCTTCAAGTCAAATAATTTTTTAAAATCTAATAATATTTTTTTTTGTTATTTATTTTATTTTTTAATTGCTTTTTTAAAATATTATTAGGTGTTGAAATTTCTAATTATTGGAAATAAGCCATTCAAAATAATGATAATAATTATTCATCAATTTTTTTCTTATAAATATGCTAGACTAATTATATATTTTGCTATTTATTTCATATTAGTGTCTTAAAAATTATGATAATAATTATTTGTAATTTTTTCTTTGATAAATATGTTAGACTAATTATATATTTTGCTATTCATTTCATATTAGTGCCTTTATATATATATATATATATATATATATATATATATATACACCTGGAAAGAAAAAATTGTGGTGTGCGTAAGCTGACCCAGACACCTCAGTTATAAAAAATAAAATAAAATGTATAAGTTGCAAAATAAAACAGGGAAAAAAAATTGATCCGAAGATTAGTCGTGGTGTGCGTAACCTGACCCGGACACCTCAATTATTAGAAGAAAAAAAAACCAACTTTTTTTTTAAAAAAAAAGTTATTAAAAAAAAATCAGTTTTGTTTTCTGAGCGGTTCGAACTCTTACGCGCTGATGTTGTCAATGCATGGACAACTGCTCGGCCACAGCCACTCCTTTATCATTTCTACTATACAAATAAATAATAAAAAGGAAGCCCTATCTAATAATAATAATAAAAAATCTAAGCTTATATAGATGTGAAGCAGCAGAGCAAATATCTAGTGAATAATGCAGTGAACGATTGATCTCCTTTAGTTCTTTACTAATTTAAAAATTATTGGATGTTGCTTTTAGAAGTAAAATAAAAAATAAATATTTTTATTTTATATATTACATCAAATAAAAAAATAATTAAAAAGATAGAAACAAAATCTATCAAATAAAAAATTAAACAGGATAAAATTAAAAAAAATCTAATTTATAGAATACTTTAAATAAAATAAATAGTAATTAAAAAATAACGAGAAATATTACTTGATAACTATTTAAAGATATTTTTGCAATGTATCAAAATAGTGATTGTTGTTTATAATATTTTTGAAATAAATCAATTTGACTATTTTTTTAGTTTGTTTTTTATTTTAAATTAGTTTTTATATTTTTAAATTATTTTAATATATTAATATAAAAATTAATTTTTAAAAATATTATTTTAATATATTTACAAATAAAAAAACACTTTAAAAATAACTTGCAATTGTTATCAAAGTTGTCAATATATTTACAAATAAAAAAACACTTTAAAAATAACTTGCAATTGCTATTGCTTGAGAGATGAAACATGTATTTCATCCAAGAGTTTTTATCATCATCCTTCCACTTTTTGTTAATGGTTTCAGAAAATCCAGACACCTAAGCTTGTTCAAAGCTTAAATTAACATAACAAGAAACTAGAAAGTATCCATGTTCATATATGGGGGGTTTGGAATTTTAAAAAGATCAGTAGTGGTAGAATATTTCCTCCAGCAAGTTGGGAAAATCCAAGAACATCTTGCTTTCTCCATCTATGATAGTTTCAACAAATGAGCTGTGTAGTGACGATGATGACGCGACTTGATCATCAGAACCAGTGTTGCTTTGGAGTGCCAAATCCATTCCGTTAACTCCAACATTAGATTCAACACATTGTGGTATCACTGCATTCGGGTTCTGTGTTTGGCTCGTCAAGTCCTTGGATGAAAATTCTGCTGCGTTTTCTTGTTCTGCTTGTGGATGATCACTAGGGAGATATTCAGCTTCTAGAAGAAAATCGCACCAGCTAAAGCTTGTTGGCAACTTTTCTTGAGCTGCGGTGGAGCAAGTTGATGATGAGGATGAGCCTTCATCAAGGATACATGGTGCTGGAATAGTTTGATATGCAGTGCAAGAACTTGAGGCCTCCTCCGTCACCAGTTTTACGGCCTGAAGCTGATCGAGAAGATCTAGTGAGTGATTGTGATTACTGCCATTGTTATACTTGTCGCTCAAGAAACATTCTTGGTTTGGTTCCGTCTTAGGTGGTACCTTTGTGGTCATCAAATTACTTTTGATGTTCGAGATTCCTTCAGGAGTGAATGGATTTCGCTCTGGTTTCAAGGTAAAAGCATTCTTTAGGTCTCTACTGAGTGACCCAATTCTGCTTCCAGATTTTAAAAGGCCACCGATCTCTCCGTAGTCAGCTAAAATTTTAGAGAACGGCTTATGAGTGACAGGATCTATCCCCATTTCAGAGAGCTTCTTTCTTAGCCTAGCGTTCCAGTAATTCTTCACATCATTGTCTGTTCTTCCTGGAAGTTGCTGGGCTATTATAGACCACCTGGAACACCAAAGGGAAACCAAAATTGTGTTTTTACTTCTACTGTTAGCAGAAAGAGAGTTTCAGAAAAAAATGCGTCTCTTGCATGCTTCATTGGATGTTAAGTTTGCCATGACTTGCTGAGAATTGAGAACTGATGCTAAGCAGCACGAAGAGGTGACAAAAATGTACAGTTGCTTTTGGCTCGGTTGCTAACAGCGTTGTTAATCAAACTTTTCCCTTAGATAAAATGACAGAAACTTCGGCAAGAATAAACTGTAACATAGGCTAGTAGAAAGTTGGGCCTGCAATCTATAATCGGCTTATTCGAGAAGTCATTGAGGTTAGGCAGCAGGAAAATTGTGAAGGCTGGAAAATGGGTTTCAAAAATCGATAGATGTATGTATATAAACGCACGCTAGTGTAGTGGAGCAAATTACAAGTTTCAAATGTTAGTTTGACGTGGTGTGGTAAGAGAATATTTCTATTAATAAAGCTTTAGGTTGCAAAGCGAAAGCTTGTAAAAAACCTTACCTGCTGCCTATGGCTGCATGAAGCCTAATAATCATTTCCTCTTCTTGGGGCGTGAATCTGTCATGATTGAGGTCAGGCCTCAGGTAATTAGTCCACCTAAGTCTGCAACTCTTCCCACATCTTCGAAGTCCTGCAAAACATGCTCGTTTATGGAAAGCTGTTTGACAGGAAAATCCAAAATCATAACAAGGTTAATTATAATCCAAATCATATCAACAATATGTATATATAAAAATTAACCTGCTTTCTTCGGAACAGAAGTCCAATTTCCTGTACCATGCTTGGCCACATGAGCAAGCATTTTTGCATCTTCCTCTGCAGTCCAAAGACCCCTTTTCACATTCGATTTGTCACAGCAAGGAGGTCTCACCATCGTATCTGTTCATGCAAATTCACATATCAAAAGATGATTTTACAAAATAATACCAGGTGGGGGGGGGGGGGGGGGGGTTAATCGAGGTATAACTGTGATGCAACTTGAAACTTTGTACAGAAAAATGCTTCCCCCCCTTCGTTTTTGAGAGGTTGAGATGAGGAAGAATGTGGGTTTAAAGGTACAACAAGCGTGGAAGCAAGAAAAGCATGAAACTGCTCACATTTAACTAAATGTCGTGATGTGAAGCATCTTGGGATGATATGAAAAAAAATATAGGAGAATGCTAGCTACCATTGCCACTGACTACGTGAAGCATAAAAGCATTCATTTTGAACGCTTACTTTGTTAGTTGGCCACCTCTACCTCCACCAAGCTATCAAAGCTTTGTTTTCTTCTCTTTTTTAGACTCACACAACCTTCTCCCACTTATTTCTTTTACTTGTGAGAGCGCTGTACACTTTTATATGATACACATGAAATAATTGTTAACTTGAACTAAAAAATTATTGCAAAATCAATCTCTGAATAATGTCAAAATAAGAATACTCAAAAACACTTTCTGAAATAGAAAGTTTATTGGAGATTTTGTGTTTGTTATGTTGCTTGAAATCACATAATGTTTCAACTTCAGTTCTTGAAGTTATAATATTGAAGAGGTTCAGATTATGCAGATAACACTAGAAAGCGGGAACCAGCTTTTGCTACAGAATTGCTAGACAGAAGTGCAAGGAATTAGGTGGAGAACAGTGTACAAGCCAAAGAGACCATGGCAATGGTAGGAAGCATTCCCCCAAAATTATATAGAAATCATTATCAACGCATAAACTCATCCAAGAGCATTAGAATCAGGTTCGAATTGGTTGGCTTTTTAACATGGTGCTATATAATTTAAATAAACCTGTCATTATCAGATTAACTAGTTAGTTTCTTGTGTAAAAAGGGAATGCATGACTTTTGTTTTCCCAACAATCACAAGTTTGATAAGAGTAATTATTTAAAGCATGAACCAACGAATTGAAGAGATGACATGGAGAACCGATTCAAGTGTGCTTGAGAGCTTATAAGCTTCTGTTCTCATCAAAGTCACTGATCAGATAATTAAACGAGTTATTGATCAAGGAGATGTTATGGGAATAAAATACAAAATGTATTCAAAACTCGATCGAAATTTCTTCAGCTTTTGGACAGTACTCCCGCACTCCAGACTGCTGGTACGTAGAGGAGCATATCAGTCCAGCATCGGTTCAAACTCATTACATGAACAGACCAGTTTTGCCCAGCTCGACTTCTGTTCCAAAATCCTTGTTCTATTTTAACACTCAGCTGTTTGTTTTGTATACAGTTATTGTACAGCTGAGAACCTTCGTTACTTGTGGACGTCTATCTCAGGTATACTGTTATGCTTGCTAATACGAATACTTATCCTTACAATAATATAGACACCCTCATGAATTGTGAGGGAAAAAACCACAAACACTACCGGCTTGTTTGGTTTTGGAGCCACTGCGTTACAGAACCTAAAAATATCCACAAACAGCAGTGCTTCCTCCTTGTCACACAGCCACAAAGCTTCCCTATCTTAAATACTGCCCATTGTTCGTTCACCACATCTTGATTTCATGTTTATCGTTAAGTCGTTCTTTTCTTGTCATTTTTGTAAAAAAGGGTCATGACCAAAACTGGGAAATTCTCTCCTCCACTTATGCCTAAGGCGTTATTCCCGCTGCTTCTGGGAGTCCTAGTTCTTTTCTCCAACGGGTCATCCATCCTAGATTTTTTTGAGAAATAAAACAAGGCGATGTGTATTTTGATTTCTATAAATTTCAGCCAATATAGTTGCCAGGAAAACAAAAGTTAAGTTTTTTTCTATTTAAAAGCTTGTTTTTCATTCTATTTTGACCAAAAACACCTATAAAACATCTCTAAGAATCATAGTATCAGATGCCTAAACTAAAGTTGTTTGGAGGACAAAATGATTTTGTTATAAAAAAATAGTGTTATTTACCATATTTTGTGAGGCATAAACAATGCCGGCGGCTGGACAATAGTCACCAATAATAGTTTTTAAAAAGACAGCGTACACAACATGTGTCACACAGCTAAGCCAACTTTTGTTCTTATACTATGAAACTTCGGCAAGAGACAGGCATATCAGGCCAAACTACAGTTCCTTTACCCAGCTCCCTCTATTGATGCTCCCAACGGGTACTTCAATGTATAAATTATTTATCCAAACATTACAGGAATAACTGAGTTAATTATTCTTTCAATCAAGTTTTAAGAAAATGACTGGTTTGTGTACACATTAATGGGGCAATGTTTTTGGTGGGGGAAATGTAATGTGTATACCCCACAATACAATCACTAGGTTCAGAAAGGTATAATCTATATTAATCAATATATATATATATATATACACGAGCATATATATATATCACGAGCACCCTCGGTGTCCGGTCATGCTTGTGGACAAGGAAAGGCTACAACATATCTCCTTCACAGGTAATCGATTGGCCGACAAGAGCTGGAGTTCTGCCAAGAAGGGTCCGGTGAGAAAACTCAATTGTCTTCCGAAATCTTTATCATTTAACGTTGAAAGATCATCTCTCAGCTGTCTTCAATTAGTGGATGGTAAGATCAACGGTCTAATTTAATAATATTTTATTAATATGAACATCGGAGATCTTAAAAATTCTAAAATTAATGATCATTTAAATTTTTACTAGATTTTATATTAATAATTATAAGAATCAAACTTGAAATAACAAGAGAAATAATTTTTTTAATTTTAATTTTTTATCAATGAGTCAACTAGTAGAGGGTTGTATTGTTCTTTGATTCTTGAATTAAGAAGCAATAAGTGTTTCATAATCAAAGCTAAAACATGTCTGTTCAATTAAATAATGGTACCAATTTAGTTCTTTTAGGAGGAATATTCAGTGTTCATTTACTTTTAGAACGATGAGATCTTTTTAAAATATTATTGAACACACATTGTTCCCTTGAATATAAAGACAAAGAAACAGGAGGGCAACACTAAAGGAAACCCGGAAGAGGGCGGAAGGTGGGGTAGATTTTGCATGAAATAGACACCCCATTCTTGAAGTTTTATGAGGTGTACATTTTATATGTAATAATATAAATTATATTTTAGAATTTTATATATAAATTTAAATTTTTAGATTAAATAATTTTTTAATATAATATTAAATTTTTATTGACTAAATGGCACAAGTTCAAATTTCATCATTCCTATTCTATTTAATAAAAATCAAGTATAAAATAATGTGAGCATGTACAAGTTTTAAACTCAAAAGATTTTCATTTCAGGTGATGTCTGAGACCTTATCAGTAAACTTAAAATTTTAATGGGAGATGGTTTCTTAACACATGTAAGTATCGCATAGAGGTGGAAATCTAAGATCCAAGAGTTTTATTTGATGTTTTTTTTTTAAAAATAAATTTATATATTTTTAATAAAATAAATAATTTTTTAAAATTAACACATCAAATTAATAAAAAAAGAATTAAAAAGAGTCGGCAGACGGAATTTCCTATAAAAGATTCTTCTCCAATTAAAACCGGCAAGAAATTCCCAATAATATTCTTTGCATTTTTGTTTTCTAAAAGGCATATTAAGTTTTGTAATTTCTACCTTCCTTCCTGATAATTTAAGAGAAACCGTGAATATCAAGATTTGTTTTTTCAGAATTAATGAATGAGCTAAGAAGTTGAGAGAAGGTTGTAGGGTCTAAAATTCATTGTTATCTACAATGTAAATTACTTGAAGTAATTTGTGATGCTTATGTTAGCATGAAAGAATTAAGCTTTTAAAAATGTTGAGTATAAGTTCTTATAAAATCTAGAGGACTATAAGTGGGATTTTCACTTAGCGGTTGAAGGAATTTATTTCTTTACTCTGCACCAGGGTTCAAGTCTCACCATACATATTTGTCATCGCACGGTGTCTTATATGTTTACTGGGTTTGCAGAATATTCAATGAGTCCAGGGATTAAATGTGGTGTGCGTAAGCTGGCCCAGACACTCCAGTTACCAAAAAGAAAAACTTAAAAAAATTTAAGAATATGAGAAGTAGGAGAAAATGAAGTCTTAGAAGCTACGTAGTGTTTGTAAAGCTTAAAGATGTACTAATAATAATAATAATAATAAATCTTTAAAGTATTATATGTATAATAATAATTAATATAAACCTTTAAAGTATTATATTTATAATAATAATTAATATAAACCTTTAAAGTATTATATTTACTACGAATGTCAAGGAATAAAGAGAGGAGGTTGTGTTGTGTATCTATTTGTAAAAATTAAAGGACATGTAATGATAATAAAAATTAAAAATAATATACATGCTCATAATAGGATATGTCCCAAACTTGATTTGCTATTTCCTTAATTTTCTTGTTATTTCATTTTCAAGGTGTCATTATGACTAAGCATATGGAAAGTCCTAGGGTCAATGTATGAGCCCGTGAGAATGAGATAGAAGATTGGTACCTTTTCAAATACGAATTGAAAGATCAAGAATTGATACGTGTGTGTTTAGGTAATGGGACACTTGGGTGGAGACAAATAGGCTCTTTGAATGACCCCTCATAACTATATTAGGCCATAAATTGACCCTTACTTATCACTTTCATAATTTCAACCATTTATATTTTTTCTCTCTTTCATAAACAAATATTAATGATTTACAATTGTGGTATTGCGGTAACACAATTTAATTATCCTAATTTATAACACAATACATAAAATAATATATAGCAAATAAGGGGTTAATCCCATGAGAAAGATTCGAGTAAGATTTTTTATGCTACATGATACACAAATTGGGGTGGTTTAGAAGTTGCAAAGGGAAAAGAAAACTATCAAGCAAAACTTAAATAAAATTAAAATTTATTAAAAAAATAAATCTTAGTCGCATGTAAACATCCGCTTGCAGAAATAAAAGTTGATCATGGAAATGAAAAATCAATTTATATTCTAAAGATTTACCTCTTTTTAATATTGGTTAGTTAACGGATCTGTTTTATAACTTACTCAAACCATCAAACAATCACAGTGTCCACACTAGTAATTTAATTCAATGAGAGCCTTATGAACTAGATAGGTTGATTAATCAAGAAAACATAATTGTCCACAGTGTATTTTTGATTTGCTTGAATATTCTCTCTAAGATTAATAACTTAGATCCGCAATAATTATTAACCAGTTGCTTTATAAGTTCATATACCACAATTTTGCAGTTTATATTTGATATGATTGAATATTCTTCATTAGATTAATAATGCAGATCTGCAACCATTATTAATCTATTCACATAAGTGGAATCACTTTTAGTAGACATGCTTTCAACAAGCTTGATTCCGGTTTGATAGTAGTTGAACACCAAAACCACTGAGTTTTTTTCTTCTTTTTTTAGAGGTGTTCAAATTATAAATGATAAAATCACACCTTAGTTTTTTTTTAAAAAAATTCAAAATAAAATAGACAAAGTAAACTTGGAATATCTGAATTGAGATTTAAATAAAAAATCTAGAATAACCAAAATACGAAACAAGACAAAACTTGTTATATTTTATTTTATTTTTTAAAATAGCACAAAATATACCGGTCATTCCGACCAAAACATAATAAATCTACTTCATGCAATAAATTCTATGTTTTTTTAATGAATAATAATTTAATTGTTTTAAACATTTCATCAAGAGTCTTTGTAGTTATTTCCTTGGATGAACAATTTAATATACCGGTTACTGCAATTAAGTGAGTAGAACAGCATGTAATTATAGATTAGCATGCGTTAGCGAAATAAATAAAATAAAAAATAACTTATAATAAGATTCAATTAGAAAATCAAATAATAATTTCACAATTATATTTACACTCCAACCTAGAAGAAAGAAGAAGAAACATTGGACCGCCCTCCAAGACGGAAGAAAATAAAGCCGTAACGGTAACATAATCATCAATAATGTGGAACTGTTACTCCATTTGTGAATTTTGAAAGGAGATTAATAGCTTGTTTGCTGATATTTTTTTTATAAATAAATTTAATTTAACAGTTGTTGTTGTTGCCTTGTTGGCTGTATAAGTCATTCGAAAAGCATCGCGATTTTCCTAACACTTCTTCTTCCTCTTCATCATATTCTTTCTTTCTTTTTGTTGAACACAACAGTTGCTCTCTCTCTCTCTCTCTCTCCTCTTTCCATTTCTCTCTGAACTTGAAAATTAAATATTAAATTCGAATTGATCAAGCCGTATTTTTTCCGAGATGAAGAGAGGCAAATCGGATGCCAAATTGGACAAATTAGGTGGGTTTGTGTCAAAAAGCAGGCAAAAATCCGTTCAAATCCTTATTGCTGTTGCTGTTATCTACATGCTCCTTGTCACTCTTGAAATCCCTTTTGTTTTCAACTCTAGTCCCACCTCTGAAATCACCACCACCACCACCACCCTCGCTCGCTTTTCTGAGCTTCAAAGCGAACAAGATTTGCAAGATAAAGATGCCCCAACTCGACCTCTTAACTGGGTTTCTCATAACTTTGCCCACTCTACTCATTCTCAACTCGCTGAGAGCAAAATCTTGTCCACTTTGGGTTTCCATCCTAAGACCTTCGATCCCTCTAAGAATGAAAGCTCCGTCGACCTCCATAAAGCTGCACAGACTGCTTGGGAGGAGGGGATGAAGTTATGGGATGAAGTTCAATCTGGTAAAGTTCAACTTTTGGAGGTTTCAAAGCTCAAGAATATATCCGAAACCTGTCCCAATTCGGTTACGTTATCTGGGTCGGATTTTTTGAAGCGAAGCAAGTTGGTGGAGTTGCCTTGTGGGCTCACTTTGGGGTCACATATAACGCTGGTGGGTAAGCCGAGAGCAGCACATGCCGAGAAGGACCCCAAGATTGCTTTGGTGAAGGAAGCAGACGACGAGGTGATGGTCTCCCAATTTATAATGGAATTGCAGGGATTGAAGACTGTGGAGGCTGAGGACCCACCAAGGATTCTTCATTTCAATCCCAGGTTGAAAGGGGATTGGAGTTCTAAGCCTGTAATTGAACAGAATACTTGTTATAGAATGCAGTGGGGGACTGCTTTGCGTTGCGAGGGATGGGCGTCTAAGGCTGATGAGGAGACTGGTGAGTCGTTGATTCATAGTGTTTCTTTTGGTGATTGTGTTATTTTGACGAATTTATACTTCCTCCTGGTTTGGTAGTCTGTTAAATCTAAGTTGTTGGGTTTCTTTTTATAATACTTTATATGTTCTTTTGAAGGATGCTAATGTTTCATCTGCTTAATATTATGTTTGCACATAAGAATGAGAATATTGATACTAAATAGATATTTTGACCTGCTAGGTTAACAGACACCAGTGCGTGCAAGATTTCGATCTCCTTTTCCTTTCCACGTCATTTATTGACATTGCTATGAAAGAAACTAAAATTTTAGATCTACGTGCAAGTAATTTTTTCTTCGAGACCCTCCATTTCTTGTTCTGTTTTGAGCAATTCCTTTTATGGATTTTTTTCAGTTGATGATCAAGTGAAGTGTGAGAAGTGGATCCGTGATGATGATGATGATATATCAGAGGAGTCTAAGGCAACTTGGTGGTTGAACCGGCTAATAGGTCGAACAAAAAAGGTGACTTTTGACTGGCCATTTCCTTTTGCAGAAGAGAAAATGTTTGTCCTAACTCTCAGTGCTGGTTTGGAGGGTTACCATGTTAATGTTGATGGGAGGCATGTCACTTCTTTCCCTTATCGAACTGTGAGTAACATCCTACAGCCTATCAATCTCATGATGGATGTGGAGTGTGGAGTTTTTGTAATGTTTCGTTGTAATGTTGACAGGGATTTACACTAGAGGATGCAACGGGGTTAGCTGTTACTGGGGACATAGATGTTCACTCTGTATTTGCTGCTTCATTGCCCTCGAATCACCCTAGTTTTTCTCCTCAAAAGCATCTACAGATGTCTAAAAGATGGAAGGCACCATCTCTTTCTGCGGGATCAGTGGAACTTTTTATCGGTGTTCTCTCTGCAGGTAACCATTTTGCTGAGCGAATGGCTGTTAGGAAGTCTTGGATGCAGCATAGGCTAATTAAATCGTCAAATGTGGTGGCTCGTTTCTTTGTGGCGCTGGTATGTGAAAACTACTGTAGTGGAATCTTATTCTTTTTTTATTGTTATTGCTGAGCAAAATCGTTTTGAGTTGGAGTCACTTACCTTCCTGAGTCAATGTTTGGATAGCACACTCGAAAAGAAGTGAATTTAGAGCTAAAGAAAGAGGCTGAATATTTTGGTGATATTGTCATAATGCCTTACATGGATAACTACGACCTTGTGGTGTTGAAAACTGTTGCCATCTGTGAATATGGGGTAAGTACTGAGCTATTTGAGATTTTGAAAATCTTTGTGGTATTAGTTATGTAAAAATGGTTTTGTTTTTTCGCTTTGTTTTTTTACAGGTCCGCACAGTGCGCGCAAAATATATTATGAAGGGTGATGACGATACATTTGTGAGAGTGGATTCCATTATTGATGAAATAAATAAAGTTCCTGCTGGTAGGAGCTTGTACATTGGAAACATAAATTACTACCACAAGCCCTTGCGATATGGTAAATGGGAAGTGACATATGAGGTAGGCCAAGCCTGTGAACTGTTAAACCCTGTGCTCACGTAGAGTTGCTTTTGATCTTTAGCTTTATGTCAAAGCCTCTGGTAATTGTTGCCTGGTTGCATAGCATCACATTCATTCTAGAAGTCTTACCATAAGCCCTTGGGATATGTTAAATGGGAAGTGACATATGAGGCAGGCCAAACCTATTAATTACCCTTTCCTCATCTAAAGTTGCTTCTGATCCATGTATTTAGCTTTATGTCAAAGGCCTCTGGTAATTGTTGCTTGGTTGCATAGCATCACATTCATTCTAGAAGTCTCATGAGTAGCTCTTGTATGGAACGCAATGCCTCCCTATGTGTATTGTTTGTTAGGATGATCCACCCCCAGCCCCACCAACCACCCCAAAAGACGGGGGTGGGGATTGGTCCCAAGTATGGTGTTGGTTTGATGTCTCCTCATGCATATTTTTGATAGGCCATACTGAATTTTATGTCAGGGACTTTGTGATGGAATTCTAAATTAAGATTGTCCTGCCATCTTTTCTCATATGGTGGTGGTTTCAGGAATGGCCAGAAGAAGATTATCCACCGTATGCAAATGGGCCAGGCTACATTTTGTCTTCTGACATTGCGAGCTTCATTGTTTCTGAGTTTGAGAGTCATAAATTAAGGGTAAGTAATTGGAATGTTTTATTTTATCTTCTCCTCTCTCTGCCCCTCCCTCTCATTTAACTAACTCGCCCTTCCCATGTTGTGCAGTTATTCAAGATGGAAGATGTCAGTATGGGAATGTGGGTAGAGCAGTTCAATAGCTCAAGACCTGTGGAGTATGTGCACAGCTTGAAGTTCTGCCAGTTTGGATGTATTGAAGATTATTATACGGCTCATTACCAGTCCCCCAGGCAAATGATCTGCCTTTGGGAAAAATTACAAAGGCGGGGAAGGGGGGGCGCTCAGTGCTGCAACATGAGATGATGATCAGGACTTAAGTCGATGAAGGGCCCAAGTGCTGGAATAGGGGGAGGAGGATCACTAGATTTGGTGACATGAGGACTGGATCCTGGATGAGAGTCACAGCTCGGGTTGACTGTCCTGAAAATTCAAGATATAACAAACAAGGGAGACAAATTTTGCAGCCATATAGCATCGTATATTCTGAAGGGGTTCGCCTAGCAGCACCAAGGCTGTGGAAATGCCCTTTCCAAATTCATCATCATTTTTTGCTCATACTTTTCTTGTCCTCTTTATTTCGCATCTAGGCCTGAGGTTGGAGGTGATAAAGATAGGTGAACTGTATTGTGCAGGAAACATTTCTATAGAAATCCTAGTTCTCTCTTACTTTAGAAATGATACTAGAACACGTGGAATCATCGTTGTAAGATCACGCATGACCCGGGGGTCAGGGGTTACTCGGGTCAACCGAAGCTTTGGATTTTATTTTTTTTCTTTTGTAAAAAAATAGAAAGAAAGCTTATGAAATGATGGTGTTTTGGTGCGGCTAAGTCTCGTAACAAAAAATAAATTCAAGAAGGATAAAAAAAAATCAAAGTAATCAATATTAAATAATTTTTTTTTAAAAGAATAAGTGTTAAAATAAAAAATAATATATATAATTAATTCTAATTAAATAACAAAATTATAACAAATTAAAATCTTGAGATTGAAAAATAATAAATAATTTTTTAAAAATAAAATGCAGTGTAATTATTATAAATTAAAATTTCATAATAGAACTGAAAAACAATTAAACTCAAACAAAAAATAAAATGAAAAAAATAAAAAATATAAATACATAAATATGGATGAAAAATAAACACTGTTAAAAAAGGACAAAAAAACTAAAGGAATTAATCTAAATAAAAAATTAAAAAAATAGGTGCCAAAATGAAAATAATAATAATTAATTTCAATTGAAGAGAAAAAAATGAAACAAATCAAAATTTTAGGATCGAAAATAATAAAGGGATTTAAAAAAAAGAAATTGTTGAAAACACTAAAAGAATAAGAACCGAAATGAAAAGTAGCCTATATGACCAATTTCAATTGGAGGATAAAATTAAAACAAATTAAACTTGCATACTAAAATTATTAAAGGAACCAAAAACAAACCAAAAAACAGAAGAGGAAAGACTAAAATGAAACATACTATATATAATTAATTTTAATTGAAAAGTATAATTGAAAATAATAAAAATTTTCATTGAAAAAATCAGTATGAAATACGAAATCAAAAGATCAGGTACTCAAATGAAGCACCCACAAATATGTAGGATCGAACAAAACTTCCTACTGTAGGAGAGAGAAATGGGCGGGGGAAAAGAAAATTGTCTACCAGTGATTACCTAACACGCGTCTCTCTAGGAGTCATAGGACATGGAGCCGCACCTTCTAACATGACAGAAGTGCAATTTACACCGTCAGATGATGCCGTATGTGCCTCCAAAAAGATATGGGTGGGCGGAACACTACTACCGCGTCCGTATGACGTGCCTGCAGTGTTTCGGGAAAAAAAAAATTTGGTTAATACCCATATATCACTGTACCTAGTGATATCTACGAAAAAACTAGGGTGAAAATCCTAAAATACCCCCGAGTTCAAGTGTAGATTTTTGTCGTTTAGGTGGGCTAGTTTCAAAGTTTACTGTGCAACAAATTTAGAAACACCATCCATGTCCCCTAAAAATTGTGGAAATACCCCCGGGTCCAAGTGTCGGTTTTTGTCGTTTAGGGGGGCTAGGTTCGTAGTTTTACTGTGTAACAATTCAGAAATACCATTCATGTCCCCTGAAAATTTCAGAAATACCCACTGTCCTTAGTGTTAAAAAATTTCAATCATAGGGGCAAAATGATAATTTTACTATAGTACTCTACAGTGAATTGTGTATAGGTGAACAATGGCGAAATGCACGGTAAACACATGGATGAAATTTATATTTTAGTTAATATTTGTTATTTTGTCATTCTAGGCAATAGAGGATATTGCATCCGCATGTATTTATTCATTAATCATTATTATTATTGTTTTAAAAAAAAGTGAAAGCAACTCATGCACATTTAGAAAGGAAACATAGTTAAGTTTGGCCACTATCTTTTCATGTATAACATGTTTCATTGCTCGTCCAACATAGATGGTTAAGAATTCAACTTCATAATTCATTTTAATTTTTTAATGAGGTCATCATTGAAAGGTTTTGATAAACCTTGAATTGTATTGAATCTTCCACACTTTGTAGTGGCTCTTACAAGTTCTTTATATAGAGAATTACAATGGATACATAAGGCAATGTTTAAGGACTGTAAAAGGAAAATTATAATACAGTATCTATACATTCTATAATTAATTCAAATAAAAAATTTGTTCAAATCCAAAAATAAAACTATTTAGAATTGTGCAATTTACTCTAAAAAAACAATAAAATAATTTTTCTGAATAAATTTATGAACATGTATAATATTACGAGAATGTCATCATCAATCTTGCAAGGTCATTATATTATATGATTACTCTGAAATTTTAACACACACACACACACACACACACACATACACACACACACACACACACACACACACACACATATATATATATATATATATATATATATATATATATATATATATATATATATATCAAGAGACTCATAAAATTTTATCTTAATCCATCAGTTGGATTAAGAGATATGATTGATATTGTAAAATTATTCATTATTTAAAAAATACTATTTGGACGAAACGGAACGGGTGGAATGAAACCGGTACGTTTCGGCCAGTATTAGCCAAAAAATCCGAAACAGACTGGAATTTAAACCGAGATAAAAACAACATCGTTTTTTTTTTTTTTTAAGTGGTATAAAATATTTTGACCATTATGGCCAAAACAGAATGAAATTGACAATTATGGTATCAACCGAGTCATATACCAACCTTTTTTCTTTCCATGTTCTTTGTGTGGCCACCTTCAACTCATAAAATAGCTGAGTTGACAACTTAAATTTCTTGGTTGCTCAATAATTTTTTATTCTTTTTTTATTAAATAAATTCCAACCCATAATCTGTACCAATGTATCAATCAAATAGGTTCAAATCTTACAAGCTATTCAACAACTTTTTAAAATAATTGTCATAAAAATGCATCCCTTTCATTTTTTTTTTGTGATTATAAATAACATAATAAAAATATAAAGTAAATAATATAAATTGAAAATAAATTCTTATAATTTAATTCACATTCCTTTTCTAATTATGTTATTTACTTTAAATAATATAATAAAATTAACATTACAATAATTTCCAAGAACATTCACCCACTTTCATTACATGGATCAATAGATAAGCAAGTTAATTTAGTTGATTATAATTTTATAAAATTTCAATTTCATTATTGAGTATTGGATTGACTGTGGAATAGACTTCATAGTTTATTTTGTTTACATTTTGCTTTGTTATATTGGCCTCGTAACCCAAAAATAGTGTCGAATAAGTTAACCTGAGTTGACTTAATTTGTTTTTGTATCATTAGTGAGTTATCTATCAATCTATCTATTTATCTATCTATCTATCTATCTATCTATCTATCTATATATATATATATAACTCACTAATATTCAACATTGAGTTGATTGGAAATTGAACTTCATTATATGCTTTAATTCACTTTTCATTGGAATATCTTAATTTCAAGATCAAGATCATTGACTTTGGCATTTTAACCCCTATTAAATTGAGTTTTTTTTTTTTTTTATCTAATGATTATCTTAATCTCATGATACAAGCCACTGATCATTTAATAATGTATTTTTTTTTATTTGGTTGTCCATTTTTAATGATCCAGATCACGTATTTGACGAGTTAATGCAATTGATTCATTTTTTTATATGACTTTCCCTCAAAATTCAGCATATAATATTGTGTTTAATTATAAATTAGACTTCATGATTTTTTTATTTCTTTTTATTAAATTATATCGATCTTATGACCCAAGAATAATGTTTAACAAGTCAACCCAAGTTGACTTGATGTATTTTTTATGTTATTGTTTTTATTAAAAATTTTACATGTTTCATTGCTCGTCCAACATAGATGGTTAAGAATTGAACTTCATAATTCATTTTAAGTTTTTAATGAGGTCATCATGATCTCATGAACAAAGTTATGGATTTGGCAAGTTAACTTGGGTTAAATCAACTTATTTTTACAATTGTTTTCTATGAGTTTATCTTAGTTAGATGACCCTTGTCATGATTTTGACGGATTGACTTGAATTATTTATATATATATTTTTTTAATTTATCTTTCAATTTTGGGCTTATTGGGGATTAAAATTTGTAATTTGTTTCATTTTTCTTTTTATGAGGTTATCTCAATCTTATGACCTGGGTTATAAATTTGATATGTTAATTTAGATTGCTTTTTATGTGTTTTTCAAATTTTATCATTTAATATTAGGTTGATTATGAATTAGAATTCATGATTTATTTTGATTTGTTTTCTTTGAAGTTATCATAGTTTGATAATCTTGTACATAGATTTGACATGTTAATCCAAATTCAAAATGATCAATCCAATATGTTATCTATTTTTTTTTTCATCTTGACCTTTTTTTAGTTAAACTATGTATTTATAAGTTGTACGAGTTGTTTTTGAACTTGCAAGGTCAATCGAGTTACATCAAGTCAATTCTCATATTATTTAATTTTTTTGTTAGAATAAAACATTAACAACACACAAGTATTTTTTTTTTTTTTATGTTTAAGAAAAATTTGACTTGGCCCACAATGTAGCATGGGTTAATGATCTAGTACTTTCTATAGGAAATCATAGTGTTCATTTTATTTTGATCATCAAATTTTCCTTCTCTTTGAATTCATCCTTTTAAAACCAAATTGGTAGCCAATTACTTCCGATTTATTAAAAAAAGATCCAAATTGAAAGTTGAGACAAAGAGTGGTAATTTTAAATTTGAAAGCAAATATTCATTTTGTCCCTCCTACTTTATAAATAATAACTTTTTTGTCCTTTTAGATTTTAAAAACTCAGTTTTGATCCAAAACATTATTTATTATCTTTCAATCTTTAGTTTGAGAGAGGAGAGAAAAAGTTTTCAAGTTCTAATGGTAGAGAGATAACATATTTGACATTGATTTAACCCATACAAAAATTGTTTTTTATGTCAATCAATTCTATTAGATGAGAAGAGTTCCATAAGGGTGTTCTTTGACAACCTAACATCTAAGAGGGTATAATTGAGCTCGAGAGTTGTTTTTTTAATCTTGGTTGATTTTGGATTTTTGGACCAATTAAATGCTACTTTAACACAATACATTGGTGTTTTAAAGTCTTTAAAGTGTGTTTTAAGGGTTTTTTTAGCTGAAGAAATGAGTTTAAAATAATATTTCTTACATATAGAAGTTGGTTAATAAATTATTTGGCCACTTGCTATTGTTTTTTTCAATAAAATGGTGGATAACAAGTTGTTGACCTTTTGAAGAAAGAAGACAATTAAGTATGCCCAAGGTTGTATGCTTAGTCTCTCTTTTTGAGTTAATATTCTCCAATTTTATCCTTCATAATTGAATCTTTGTTGATTTTCTTGATTTTTTTTTCCAATTTCATCCATTAATAATTTTTCTTAATTTTTAATTACAAAACATAATTTTCTCATTTTGATATATATATGTTTATCATAATTCCAAACAAAATCCATAATATTTGGTTGGATCTCAATTTAATAAGCATATATTTTTATTGTCATATATTTAAATCAAAAAACATATTAAATAAATTCTTGAACCTAATTGATTCCATTGCCTGAGTCATGGGTTTGGTTGTTAACTTTGGTTGAGTAGGAATCAAACTTTCTAACTTGTTTCAATTTGTTTTTTTTTTTTTATCAAAGTCTCAAGCAAACATCATGATATTTAAATGGTGCTCAATTTTTGAGCAATTATTTATTTTCATCATATCATTAAATAAAATATTCTAAAAACAAATTAAACTCAATGAAGTTTATGACTTGTAATTGGTTTGACAAATTAGGCCAAGAAAACCAGATCGATAAAAACAGATCTTTATCTCAATATATATATTTTTTAAAATCATATTATCTTAAAAATTATTTTTAAAACCAAACTAAATTTCTATTAGTCATATGGATTGCCTTCGAATCTACTAAGTTAATCATTTCATGTTGGGATAACTCCTAAATAACATGATTTGAAACACGAGATAAATAAGGAGATGGGTTTAAAGGTTTCAAAATGGACCCCTAACTGCCAAAATGAGTCCATATTACATGAAAACTTTTTAGTTCAAAATTGATTATAGTGTAGCTCGAGCCACCTATCTACCAAAAAGAAAAAATAAACATACATATTGAATTTTTATTTGCACCTTTGATGGACCTTTGATTTTTTTTTTTTTTTTGCATATAAGGTATTAAATGATATGTGTCAAGTAAACCCAAAACATAAAAAAGTCATTAAAATTTTTATCAAAATTTTTTTTTTCATCTACAAACCTAAGTTGGTGGTGTATATCTACAACCATACTTATTCAACTCAACTTGAGGCAAGGTTTAATAATTATTAAATTAAATCCAGATAAGACATAAGAGAAAATGGGAGACATGCATTGTCTTGATTGCAAACAATTAATATAGATAATATGTGATTGCTCAACTTGTTACACAATCTACTTCAAATATGATTTCATTATGGAATACCACTATGCAGAGAAGACATTGGAGATGTGAACATTCTCAAACCAATATTTTGATCATGACCATAACCATATTGGTGGCCCACTTAACCCTTTTCTTGCTAACAATGGCCTTTTTATAATTTGATTTATGAAAAATAATATTTTTTTATGGAAAGTTTTTGAAAAAAAACAACATATGTTAGAAGGGTTTTAGAAAAAATATCATATTTCTAATCTGAACACATTTTTTAATTGATATTTCCAATCAACATAATATAGAAGAATGAATTGAAAATAAAATCGATTAAAAAAAAACCAAGTGATATTGGTTAAGCCCATTAAACCCCTGACCTAGATCATAAGAACAAGATAAACCAATAGAAAAAAAAAACTATGAAGCTCAATTTCTATCCAATCATATTCGAATCAATATGTGTTAACATGCTAGATGAAGAAAACCCAACATAAAAAAGAAAAAAAGACTTAGGTTAACCATCCAAACCCATATCCCAGGTTATGAAACGAAGATTACATTATAAATGAAAAATAAAAAAATAATAATGAAGCCTTATTCTTAATCAATCCAATGTTAAAGGATAAAATTGAAAAAAAAACAATCTAAAAAGACCAAAAAACAAAAAAAATAACATTCAAAATAATGAGGACCATATTTGATATAAAAATATTACAGGACACCTTGCTTATTTCGAGATAGAAAAGTGTGAGGAGTGGAAACAAAATGAATTGTACTACCGGCATCACTATAATTGAGACACCACATGTCACAACTCGAGAAAATCTTCACTAAAAAGGGTTGAATACTTTCCAAGTTGTTAAATTCAAAATAAAAGAAGGTGAATGGATCAAAATAAATGAAGTCAAATGACAATAAAAACTAGAAGAGAAAACACTATGGAAAATCACAATATTTTCTCATTTGTGGCATATTGATTTTGCCATCCCCATTAATATTGTTTCTTCATGTAACCTTAATTTTAACAAGCACAAACCTTTCAAGAAAAATGTACCACATGCTAGTAATTAAATGTTGCACATAATCTTATTTTCTTTGTTAATGTTTGTGTACTATTTTCACCTATTTTTCTATCTTCGTCTACGCATTTACTTTTTCTACGTGAAAAGTTTGATAGAAGAATTCTGCATTATATGGAAAATTTGACTATTGATTATCAAAATTATTCTTATGTTTGATATTCTTAAAGGTATGTATGAGTTTCTTAATCCCAAAGTCCTCTATTTGTATTTTGTCTCATTTTTCTTTCTTTTTCCTTTTTTTTTTTTTTTACAAATACCAGTTTATCTTATTTATTTTTTACTTCTCAAATTATTTGGGAGAGTAGGGTGGACTCCAAGGGCATTACTTAATATAATGATAAATTATTAGGCTTGCAAATCCAAGGATGCTAGTGAATGCTCCCAATTATCATTATTAACTTGTTTTCAAGTTCTCCCTCTAAAGACTTGTTATTAGACCGTAACTGGATAGTAATGTACTATATAAAAATTCTTTATCAATTGTATATTTGCCTACTTTTAATAAATGTTTTTATAGGTTTGATTATAAATTAAAGGAAGGTGAAAAACATGAGCAATGACATGTTTAGTCTCCTAAAATACTTGGGTGACATGATATATGAAAGAGCCATATCTCAACTTGATGGACCAAAATTTGATTATACACTACTTGGCTTTTATTTTGGAAGTACAAATAACAAATTAGAAAAATTTAGTTAGTTTGATAATGTTTTTCAATGGGAATGTATTATATATTTATGTTTGCATCTTTTAACATCATTGGTTATAATTTTATGGATATCATGATTGATAACTTTAAAATCGTTCATAAATGTTACAAGATCACCATTTCATGATCTTTATAACTTTTGAACTCCTTAAACATGCATCAATATTTTGTCCTTGGAGACTTAAAATCTTGAGAGTCTTGTAATTTAATATTTTATTGGTTTCCACCTATTATATATATGTATATAAAAAATGGTAATCTAGCAAGCACTAGAGATATAGGAGGAACCGATAAGATTTAGAAAGCTTGACTGAAGTTGAATCTAAATTTTGTTATTGAAATGAAACTGAATACAAAAAGGGTCTAATTGAGAACAATTTTTTTTTTCTTGGGAGATTTGAGAAATCCCAAGCATATTGGGTCATGTGATTTACTTCAAAGTATTTCCATGCCTTTTTTTTTTTTTGTCAATTCTCCTTATTTATTCACAAAGTTAGGGATTCAAATTTAAATTTGAGATTTGGTAGATATGAGTTGTGGTTTCTAGATTCTTATGATCTTTGATCTACTTTTGTCTTCAAAACATGATTGTTTCTTAATATTCTCTTGATTTATTTATTTAACTTTTATTATGTCATTTGAGAGAGAGAGAGATATATATATCCTTTTATATATTTTAACCAATAGAGAAATGAGCACCCTCAACTATCGACATATGTGATTTTTCTTTAAACTTAATATATTCCATTCATTCACTGATTTTTTATCTTATTGCTAATAAAAAAAAGTCATTACTTTCAACCTTGATATTCTACAAGCCCTTTATCCTCCTCAATTTATTAACCACTAGTAAAACAAGTTATTCCACTTCTACAACATAAAAAAAAACTAGGGTCTTTTATCTATTTTTTACTCTAGGATTGCCATAGCTATTTCCCCCTTAAAAAAACTTTCCATTTAGCCAAGGGTTGGTTTTTCTCAACCATAATTTCTCAATGCATTCAACATTTTTCATTTTCTAGCCTTCCTTATAACTAATACCTCTTTTCTAACCATTCTTCTTATAGTCTAACATTTTCATTTTAAAATTTCTATGGATTTGATTTTGATATTCTCTTTTGAATTATAAATGGGAAGTCTTGGTTATGGAAATTTCCCCCCTGCTAATATGCTTTTTATGAAGAGGCACATGGAAAGTATTATAAATCCTGTCCTCATTTGGTAATTTAAGCTAATAAGCAATTTTTTTATATCTTCTTAGTGATTTTAAATGGTCTATAATATTTCAATGTTAACTTTTGGTTTTTGTTTATTTACATGTTGGGCTTTCATAATAGCTAGAGCTTCAAGTAAACCAATTATCCCACTTATAACTTAAGCTTTTCATGCATTTATCTTCTTATATCTTTTGCCTATCTTACACCTTTATCAAATTGTATTTTATTATTCCTATAATTTATTTTCTTTACTAGAATTGAGTATTAATTGCTTGGTTATTTGATGAACTTGAAATGAATTTTATGATATTAGGGGGTGGGTAGTTATAGATAGTTTGAAATTGGTAGTTTTTATAGATGTGTGAAAATTTAAGTTATAACATCACTTTATCATGCGCAACCATTTTAACCACTTATTCAGTTTTTCTCTAGCATTACATCTTACATATCCCTTTATAGTTTTACTATTGGAATAATAAATAATAAATGTATTATTTTAAATAATAATAATAATAATAATATGATGTACTTATTGGTACAAGTGAGATCGCATTAACTGTTCAAAAGCAAGGGACTATTAGTCGAGTACAGATTCCAGGTAGGTGGTTGACACCTTAAATTAGTTGAATTGTTTAATTATTCAAAATCAAAACAATTTATCATCAATGCTTTTGTATTATGAGCTTAAAATTTGATAATCAAGTGTGAGCTACCTGTCTTGGTTTAAGAACTAGCACTTGATTTGGGCAATATGCGCTAGTTTTCCTAGTTTTGAGACTAGCACCTAGTTTTAGGTAATGTGAGATAATTTTTCTAATTTAGGAATTAATGTCTGATTTAGCAGTGAGAATTACTAGTCTTGGTTAAGGAGTAATTCCAATTTTAGGTTATGTAATTTCTTACCCTAGTTAAGGGTTTGGTTATGAAATAAATGCCTCGTTCTAGGCGATAGGGTGAATATGAGAATTAGAATTGGGAATTCTAGTGTAAGTTGTAACTTTGAATTCAATAGTAATGTGTTTTACATTAAAAAAAAAGAGACTTAAAATTACATGAGATTAAATTATTATGTGATTTATTTATATTTTGTATTAGATAAGTTTCCAAGTTTATTGTAGTAGCATGAAGGTTGTTAGCTAACCTTAGGACCTCCTTTGTTTATGGTATAGTTTGGTTTCTATATGTAGACTTTGGGAAATCATCTTTTTTTATTGTAGTTAAAACTCAGAAAATAAGGTATTTTAATGTAACTTAAAAGAGACTATAGGATATTATGTGATCTAACTTGTTTTATTCCTTCAAATTATAATGCATGTATTTAATATATCTCTGAATAGACACACACAATTAATTGTTTGTGTAAATATAGAGTATATTGATAAGATATTTTAAATATAAAAATGAATTTAAAATCTTAAATGTTGAATAAAATAAAAGTTTGAAATAGTTGTGTCCAGGATGATTAGATGTTGATTTTGTGTTTAATGTCAATAACTTGGTTCTAAAAATACAGGGGAAACTCAAGCAATTTTTTGGTAAAAAACAAAATTCACACTAATCTTAAATTAAATTATGATATTCTTTTTTGTAAGGTTAAGTCAAAAGAGTGGAGGTTATTACACCAACATTAAGGGTTTTCCATCATAACAAAATAAGGGTAAAGTTGAATATCTTAGAGAGAAGAAAGACCCTTTGATCATTGTTAAAGGTAACAATATTACTCCTATTACTTGTAATTATGATATTAAATGCTTTTGTTGTTTGGGTTTTGTTCATGTTACTTCACAATATCCAAACAAAAAAGTCATGGTTATGAAAGCTAATAAAAAGTTTGATACTGATAAGAAAGATGGCGAGGAGAAAATGCCATAATTGGAGGATGTTGATGATGTTTGTGTTGAGTATCCAATTGAAGAAAAGTTTCATCCTATGATTGATGTGGTATTTATTAAGTACAAGTTGTTTCATGATACCTATTTATGTTTTCCAAGGTGTCCACACAATCTGGTGTATTATTCTCTCTGATATCTGAGATAGATTTTATTGGTATGCAATATTATTTTATATACAATATTGATTAATTATCATAATAATATTATTATGGATGATGCCTGTCATATGATTTTTAATGTATGTATTTTGTTTATTACTTAATATAAGGGCTTAGAAAGTGGCAATTACTATTCATTAAAGTGTTGATAAGATGGGACATATTGTGACAACACTAGATTTCATTTATGCCATGGTGGAGTGAACATATTATGGAGGATGAGCATCTTGAAGTGGCATTAGCAGGAGATAAAATTGCTTATTGTGAGAGTGTTTGGGATGTTAGTCGTTCACAAGTATCCCAAACTTGTCATTGAGTGTCTTAGGTATGCTCATAAGTGTTTCAAGTCCATCCACGAGATAAAATGATACTAGTCATCCTCACACCTACATGAATATTAAAAATCTATCCACCCCCATCCACAAGTACTTCATGCCCTTCTACGAGATAGCATGATTATTAGATATAGTTACAAGTTATTGTATGTTATATGAGAGTTATAAATAAATGTATAATTAGTTGTTTTAATGAAATATCATGTTTTGTTAATTGTCGCTCTACTGTTGTAACTTATGATTGAATGTTTCTTGAGTGAGTTGTGTTTTGATATTGAAAAGCTGGTATTTGAATTGTGCAAATTATAGTATTTTTGGACAGAGTTAATGACAGAAGAAATTATCCCAGAATGAGTAGCAAAAAGTCTTTGTGATTATAGAATTGCAAGTAGTATTTACGACTCTTGTGTTGCAGATGTGATCCCTATTTACCTTTTCATTTACGCTATTTTTATTTTAAAAAATTATAACTATGATAAATTACCAAAACACTTCTGAAACTTGCCAATCACTTCACAGAGAAATGACTAGGTCGTGGGTCTGTAATGAGATAAAATTGAACAAAGTATTGAAAAAGGAAGGAAAAACAAAACCCACTACTACTAGTCTAGAAAGGACAACGCAGTCCGTCCACAATTGTCCATTTTCTTTGAAATTAAAAAATCCCAGTTGAGTTACACATGTTCCATAACCTTCCCCTTCTGCAAATTATGCAGCAGCACAATACGAGAAAAGGCAAAGAAAATGTTTATCAAATATTTGCAAGCTAGAGTGGAAAAATATTTTCTGGATTATTGATCACTCTAGCTTGCTGAAGTGGACCACTGTCCCACCAACCATTAAGCAAGATAAATGACCATATACCTCGTTCTTTTCTTTACCTAATTTATTTTTATTGTTTGCTAATCCTCGTCAAGCACTCAGTACAAGGGAATGGGATAGCAAAATGCAAACCCCTCGATAAGAGAATTGCAGTAAACCAACAGAAACACAATACCTGGCAAGAAAACGAGGATCATAAATGGTTTACCACTAGCCTAGAGAAGAAAAAACCATGATTGTACCTCAAACAGTGACCGAGGTGTGGACAACAATGGGTTCAACCATTGCCAGTTTCATGTTCATTTGGGCTATTATTCGGCAATACTGCCCGTATGAGGTTCGCTTTTACTTCGCCAAGTATACACAAAGAATCATTAGCTTTTTCTATCCTTACATTAAGATTTCAATCCATGAGTACACCGGAGATCGCCTCGAGAGAAGTGAAGCCTACGCTGCTGTGGAGGCATATCTCAGCATTAACTCATCCAAGAGCGCTAAGAGACTCAAGGCAGAGATGGCAAAAGATTGCAGCAACTTGGTGCTTAGTATGGACGAGTATGAGAGAGTCAAAGATGAATTTCAGGGTATACAAGTATGGTGGGTTTCAAGCATGGTGATGCCGCTGCCACAGTCCATGTATCCTCAGCAGGAGAGAAGGTATTATAGGCTCACGTTTCATAAGCGGTACAGGGAGATCATAACTGAGGCTTACTTGAAGCATGTGATCCAGCAAGGGAAAGAAATTAGGGTGAGACTCAGACAGAGGAAGCTTTACACTAATGATTCTGGAAACAAGTGGCAAATCTACAAACAGACCACGTGGAGCCATATTGTGTTTGAGCATCCTGCCACATTCGAGACGTTGGCCATGGAGCCTGCAAAGAAGAAGGAAATTATAGATGATCTTGTGACTTTCTGCAAGAACAAGGATTTCTATGCCAGAATTGGGAAGGCATGGAAGCGAGGGTATCTTCTTTATGGTCCACCGGGGACCGGAAAGTCTACCATGATTGCTGCAATGGCCAACTTGTTAAACTATGATGTTTATGATCTCGAACTCACAGCTGTGAAGGACAATACCGAGCTTAGGAAGCTTTTGATTGAGACTACCAGTAAATCTATCATAGTGATTGAAGACATAGATTGCTCGCTTGATCTGACTGGTCAGAGGACTAAGAAAGAAGAGAAATCTCCAGATGAGGACAAGCAAAAGTGGGAGAAAGAAATTCGCAAAGAACATGAAGAGAGCAGCAGCAAAGTGACACTTTCTGGGCTGTTGAATTTCATTGATGGGTTATGGTCTGCTTGTGGAGAGGAGAGGCTTATTGTGTTCACTACTAATTACGTGGAGAAGCTCGATCCTGCTCTGATAAGAAGGGGAAGAATGGACAAACATATTGAGCTCTTTTACTGCAGTTTTGAGGCATTCAAAGTGCTTTCAAGGAATTACCTGAGACTTGAAGCGCATCCTTTGTTTGATAAAATTGAAAGCTTAATGAAGGAGACCATGATCACACCAGCAGATGTTGCAGAGAACCTCATGCCCAAGTCCCCTTTGGATGATGCAGAGAAGTGTCTTTCACGCTTGATCCAAGCTCTCGAGGAAACAAAAGCAGCAGCAGAAGCTACAGAAAAAGATGAGAAAGAAGCGTCCACAAAAAACGCTCAATCATCTTTCAAGGCAGCAGAGGTCCCTGCCATGGAAGATGCTGCCTGCCCAACCACAAGAAAACTGTCACCTAAAAGCCAAAATATGAATTAGAAGTGGCTGTACCATCAGTCGTATTGATTCCCGTTGACGTTTTCTGGTCCAAGTTTCCATTGCAGAGGTTATAATCAAGCAGAGATTTAAATTTAATATATATATATATATATATATATATATCAGCACCCACAAGTCCATTTGGGGTCTTAACACTAGTCATGCAGTTGCATCATACAAGAATTACAGATATCATGATATAGTTTATTAGGGTCAGACTATAGAGTGACAAACTGGCATAAAAACGTCGGAAAAATGTTAAATTGACAAGTGATACATTCATTACCTTGCAAGCGAGGATGATCCATCACATACAGAAAACAGTCCCCTGACCAGATCATTTTATCAAAAACAACCAACCAAAATGTTCATGAGGCAGATCACAGCCATGATCATTAAAGATTTAAACTACAGGGCATGAACATCTAAAGCCAGATTTTTCAGTTACAATATCAGTTAAGGTTATTGTACATTAAGAGGATAAACATAAGTAACCCCAGTGAATTCTCATTGACCCGTTGTAGGCTTCTATGAATGTAGACATACTAAAAAATGACTCTACCTAATCTACAGAACTCTCAGCATCACGTTGCTCCTTGCTGCAAATCCTGAATGAATTGCATCAAGGTTGTTGCTTAGCTTATGCCATGGAAGAACTCAGATGGTAATTCCCTCCACAGGCTTATCACAAAATTTAATAACATTTTACTATAGTACATCGAGCTTCTTTGCCAATAGAGAGGGAGCCTCAAAAATCATTTCTATCTTCATCTTTCATTACTGTGTTTGGACTATCATCAAAACCAGAACCTGGTGCAAGTTCATTGAGATCAAGGAAACGTCTTTTTTTTACACCCTCAACTTCATCTTGGACAGGGCTATTTGATTTCTCAGGTGGCTGATTTTTCTCTTCAAGTGCTGTCCCGGTGTCACCTTCAATAGGTTGATCAACTTTCATTGTTTGTTCATCATCATTGCCATCAGAATCTTGACTTTGACTTCTGGCTGAATACTCTGCATTCCCACTTAGATCTGTGTGCTCATCTGATGCATTTGATTTCTCTTGTTTCATTGACTCTGTTTCTGACTCAGACAGCTCATATTGTCGGTAATTAATCTGATTTCGGGTGGCTCTTCTACTGCGTCTGAGACCTAGCTGAATCTCATCGACTGACCTTAATTTTGTTTCCCTGCGTGTACGTCCTGGTAATTTCTTGAGTTTTTGGGGCTCATCACTATCCTCACTGATACTTAAGGAACCCTCTTCTTCATCTTCTTCCTCCTCTTCACCATTTTCATCATCCCACTGATACTCTTCATCCCCTTCAGAGCTGCTAGACAGCCTCCTCTGCTTACGTTTCCTCAAGTATTCGTCATCATAGACAGCTTCTCCAACTATATCATCATCACTGTCAAAGTCTGCCTCATTATCTGACACTGCCTCAACAAACTCTTTTGCTGAATACCGTTGAGGCCTCTGTCTTCGTCTATTGCTGCATGCCATTATGCAACGATAAGTTTATGTGCAAGATCAAGGAAAAATTGAAAGTTCTGAAAGATAGAAACTTGTATTACCCCCGGTCCAACGTTTCAGATTTATAGCCCTCATCCATGTCATCGTAATCAAGAGAATTAGGAGATGCAGCACTGAAAGTGTCATGCTGTGATGTATGTGAAGGACCACTCAATTTACCATTTGTAGAAGCTTCAGGTTTAGCAAAACCTTCTCTTGTGTGAACAGGTTCTGGGGATGGTGGTTTGCGCCTAAAAAAAGTACAGAATGAGAAGAAGAAAAAAGATATCTATGGTTGAGGATAAAATGAATTCCTTCAATAACTTACTTTGTTATTTTGATAGCCTCGTTGATCGACCTATCATAATCATCTGTAAAATATATTTGATACAGAAATTAGAATGCCCATTGTTGTATGAGAGCAATTATTACTATAATAAAAGCACATCGTAACTTAGAGGTGCTCATCAGCCAGAACAGTGTCTGAAAGTTCAGAAAAACTGGGGTAACATATAGAAGTTTTATTCAAATTAGAATTTCAAGAACATAAGAGGGATTAGGTTGCAGAAAAAAGATTCCCCAGTTTACTTTCCAATGTTATATAAATTCCCTGTTCAACATCCCCCAAGTTCCCAAAAATAATACTCCTGGAATGGTGAACATAAAGGACTGGGCACTATAGGCAAAATCTACTTCGGGAGAAATAGTAATAGGAAAATACAGCAGGTGTCGAGAGTAATCAATTATAACAGCTACTATATCTATTACTAAAGCATGTTTCATAAGTTTTCTTTGCTTACCAAAGGTATATGTAACAGGCTTTCTATCACGGAGTGAACGTCCTGATGCAAGTCCATCCATGTTCAAGAAATTATCAAGAAGTAAAGCCTGCCTATGTTGCTTTTTCAGCAACCTCTCTTTCTTCTGAGCAAACACAAGTATAAAAGAAGAATCCTAAATATGATTTTCTTTTTAGGAAAAGAGAATTTAAAACAGATTTCAATCAAGAATACCAAGAGGCAGGAAAGAATAATGTTTCTTTCTTGATTGATGAAATCCAATTACGTAAAACATAAAGCATGTTAATCACTAAGCAATTTTCAGTACCTTGTAAACCTTCTCAATCTCGGGGAGCATGTCATTCTTCAACTTCTTCCCTAACAAAGCCTCTGTTCTATTTTTGCTAGTAAAGAGCTTCTCCTGCAGCAGTTCAAAAGGCTCAATGAGGAACAATACCCCCCACAAAAGTATTTAGCAAATGGCCACGTTAGAAACCATCAGGTGGACCAGATGTATTTACCACAACTGGAATACCACTGGCACTAAAAGGTTAGTGTATAGAGTTGATAAAAATTGCGAAGTTTCATTGTCAACATTGAACTCCAAATATCAGTAAAAAGCTATTTTGATGTGGCGAGATTGGTTCATAATTAGTGTATAATACCATCTTAATTTTTACTTTGTTTATCCTTTTTTTTAAAGCTATCAAAGGAGCTGTAAGGAATGGTGCAACTGGTTATAAAATTGCAGAAGAGAAGGCTAGCCGTCACACAAAATTAAACTACTCATTACAAGTGAAATTGCTCTGATGATACCAGAAAAAGGAAAGTTTGGCACAAAGAATGGAATGAAATACAAATCCACCAAATGAGAAATCCCAATAGGGAACTTGAGAGGCTCAAGGCTCATAGAATATGGCTTTGACAACATCACCACAATTTGCATTTGGCCATGAAGTAAAGGAAAAACAAAAATGGGTCTAACTTCTAGACCTCTTGACTGGATTTGCATTTTACATTGTGAATGATGGGTAATCTCATAAATTTAACCTGCCACTAAAACAATTCATTATTAAGATGATTGTTTTGATGTACAGCTCCAACATCTACATAGACTTCCAGCAGCCTAAATAAAATCTCATCCCAATCCATTCACCTTAAGTACTTCAATGGGCACATAAAAGCAAACCCTTTATGTATGATCTTGGAATCTATTTTTTCACCAACTTGGATAGAGATTGATTTCAAAACCCACTTTGATTTACAGTCAAAATCAACAGGAAGCGTGGAGGTCATCATAATATATCTAAACTATCATTACAAAGCCCAGAATCATACAACCTGACATTCTTTGCACACAATAATTCTCTTTTGTTCTTTACTGTACTAATCCTCTTTTAGAATTATATCTGACATTTTCATCATCCGTAATTCTGTTTCATCAGTAATCATTACTGCAGGATAAAGAATTTATAAAAGCGATATTTTACAAAGAAGGCACACTGTCACAGATTTCAAGGCACACATTCACAACATAATCTCAAAACAACACATTATCATCCACACAAAAAGATAAAGAAGGGAATGGAATATGAACATGAATTTACCGTGAATGCTAAATAGAAAAGTTCAGATTATAAAAACCATGACAACCTTGCATCAGTACTTGAACAAGGCACAAACACAAAATCATGCCATTCAAGTAACTTACGGAAACATCTTGAAATTCTTCGAAATTAGCTGCAACTGTCTCCCACAGGTATGTCACGTTAGGGATGATTTGAGATCCCTTTGCCTTTGCTTTAGCCTTCACCTCAGTTTTTCTTATTTCCCGGTATAACCTTTGACCAATTGTTGGATCATCTTCATACCTGCATCAACAACAAAACTGTAATTGTAGAACTTAAACTACACAAAGGACAAAAAAGACAAAAAATAATAGGAAAAAAACGGGAACAAGTCTCAGGTTATAACATAAAAATATCCAGCTGATCATTTCAATCATTATAAAATTGATAACTAACACAGCCATAGTAGATTAAATGCCTCATGAGAAACTTATCTCCATTACCAATAATTAATTCCTTGTGAATCACCTCCAATACGTTCCTTGCGGAATAATGAAAGTTGAATGCCATGCTTGAGTGAATTATCAATGTAATTCCGTATATCTTCTTGCTGCAAAAGATCACCCAGATCCAATCAAACAAATCTTAACATGAATTTAAAGCTACAGTTGACTTGTATTGTCAGTTTGAACTGTAAAATGAACAAAAATCCAACATAATTTTTGCTGCCAGTAACAATACCTCAACACGAATGTCACATAATGCTTTCAGTATCACTACACGGACACAAGGATCAAGTGTTTTATACAATTCAACCTCCACCCTACAACATTACGGTGAAAACACAAATCAGAATCTAAAAATATTTGATTCAAGAGTATCCAGGAATGCAAATCTACTCACCCATGCGAAGCAACCAGGGGAAGTTCCCCATCTGCAACCTGAAATGACACCCAAAGTCATCTTAAAATGATACTAGCAATAGCTAAAGCCACCCCCCACCCCCTCTTTTTTTTTTTTTTTCAAAACTGTCATCATTTAAAAAACAGGTTTGTGAGTTACCCAGTGCCACCAGTCTCTTAATTTTCTGCACAAAACAGTAACCCAAGTATCTCGTGTAAGGGCCATTCTGGTAACAGGGGGGATTGCCTAAAATGAGATAAATCAAAGCAATGAGTAATCAATGTGGCAACAGCACACATCAAAGTAATATAAGCTGGTTTTTCATCAGGAAGAGCATAAATATGATCCTGTTGCACCTCAAATACTAAGAATGGAATTTGATTTCAATATTAGTTAGCTTCCCAAGCATAATTTATCATATCAATCAAACCAAACCATATGAAAAGTTTCCATTGTCAAATAAGATGACCATACAAAATACCACATGGTTTTCTGTCACTACATAATCAGATTTTACCATTTTAGGTGAAACTTAGAGCATTTATTGAATGTTGGTATCCCATCTATATGAGTTTTGGAGTAATGTAATCTAAGCATTATCGTGCAGGGAAGACATTCTGTTATAAAGGGAAATGCCTTTTACGCATACAATATCAATAAGAAAATAATATATATACACAACATATAACAAAGATAAGAAAAAAATTATGGAAAATATGCAACACATTGGTACAGTGCCCTATCTTCAGTAAATATCAATTGGTTCAAGCATGTGATTTTACAATGCAAAATAGCAATATGTGAACTGCTAAAGTTCCCAATTAAAACTTGAATATAAATCTAAAATGTTTGTTTGCTCTACTTCTAAGGATTTAAAACCTTTGCCTTGGAACTCTCGAGCATGAATTCAAACCAAAGCCAGATGATAGATTTGGGTAGATAATTAGAAATCCATCCTTATGTCACAGATGAAGATAAACTGAAAGGAACCAAAAAAAATTCATAGGTCACAGCTAAATGATAGAACTTATTTCAAGCATCTCCCATTTCAAAATGATAATCTTAATATCACTGGGAGAAACATTACCTAAAAGACCTAACCTAGCAATATATGCAACCCTAATACGCTACAGCATACCTTGGAACCATGCAAGCCAATCGTGCATTCGTGAGAATCACAGTACATCCAAATCAATGATTTCATCAAAATAAGTGATGATATCAGTATAGGAACTTCAGAAACTTGTGATATCATTTCAAATCAAGACAGCAAAATTGATAATATTGTTTAAATTTAAAAGAATTTCAGCATGAAAAATTGTAGGGCAACAGTACCATTCCCTATCCAAAATATGATCCAAGTCACTTTTATGTTGTAAAACACCACATTTGCTTCCAAAATTATGATAGCTGATCATTTGTTTTCCTTTTTCCCCGTGGAAAATAATTTATCCTCCAGTGGGGATAGCCACAAACAATAACTAGTCAGGTTTATCACTTTACTATCAAACTTGAGAAAACCCTAGTCTGATTTTAAAGGTGCACACCAGCAACATCACATGAACTCAAGTTGGGTAAATAAATTACTGCTTCTTCCTGTTGGACTCCAAAAGACAATCCATTTATCCAGCACATATTTAGGCATGTTTCCACCTACATATCACGTTTTACAACTTTCTGGAGGCAACTTATTTGAAATTATAGTGAATTCCCAACACCTATTACAAATTTTTCAACATGTCTAACTTGAGGCCACCAGTACAAAACATCCACAGATTCAAGAAGTTGTTAAGGATACCAACTCCAGTAAAATCTCTGGTGACCAATGATACCAAACTTCCTACAAGTAATAACTTCAGATCAGCCTATACAAGTCTTGAATATGCGACACATATGGTCCCAAGCAGTCACTAACAGATAGAAGCAAGAGCCTAAACTAGAACCCACAAAACTCCAATTTCTCTTTCTATTGTAGAATAATCACTGCGCATCCAACCACATACTTAAAAGGTAAGGTTCCATAATGGATGAAAATGAGAAAGCAGCATTAAATACTCAAATTGACACAGTAAAAAAAAGAAGTTATTTGTTTGAGGAATTTAATCTCCCATGAAAATGCTAGAAGAAAAAAAATGATGTTACTGACCAACATTGCACCCTCATCAAAGTAAAAAATATTTGCTTTAACATAAGCTTCTAAACAAGCAGAAATCAAGAGGTTTCATCCATCCAAAGCAAGGACAAAAAGGAGGTTGTTGAAGTTGAAAAGGGAAGGAAAGCAATCACTAAACCTTTAACAAAGGCATATGAATACCCCCCAAAGTATCATTCGGAGTAATCAAAGCTGTCTCAAACTCCTCAGCTGAAAACTCCACTGTTATATTCAAAAGATGCCTAAATACCTGAACCATCAACAATTTTAATGATATTTTTTTCTAAGCAAATCAAAGTCTCAAAGAAATTAACAAAACCCCAAAACAAAGAGAAAAAAAAAAACTCACATTTAAAAAATTGAGTACTGAAGCTAATTCCCACATGGAGCGGAGGCTCCACCTTGGCAATTGTGCTGGCTCAGGAGGGGCCACCAGCTGCGTCACGATCTTGCTACTTCCACCACTGCATTGCTCATTCTGCTGCACCGAAGCCTTATCCAACTGCTGTTGCAGCTCCTGCTTCTTCGGCTTCTGCTTCCGCTCGATCACCGCCTGCTGTTGCAGCCTCGCCGCCGCCCTTATCGTACAAGCTCGAGACGGCCGATTGCTCCTGTTAACAGACGGGGTTTGGGCTTGGGCGTCGTCGTTCAGAGGGGTTTGGGCATCGTTTTGGGAGATCGGTGAAGGCGAGGGTTGCTCTCGAGACATGGTTAAGGGGAGAGATCGAGAGGGTTTAAGTGAGTTAATGTAGGATTACATGTAGACGATCCTCGAAGTTTGCAGAGAGAGGGAGAGATGGAGGACCTGAGGTCCTAACCATCATCCATCCACTAATTAAATTACTACTGTTATTATTATGTTTGTTTGTGATTTTTAATGCTTAATAATGCCCTAATATTTATTATGAGAGGTGGAATTAAACAAAAATTAGGGAAACTAAGGACTTGAGATTGTGAAGTTGGAGGAGGGTGTCTGTCGAGAAAAGGAAGAAGGTGAACGAGGGGACAAGAGCCTGCGAATTTGGGGGAAAGGTTTTTTGTTGGAGGGATATTACTTTTTAACTGGGCTTAATTCTTTTAAGATATATATAATTTATTATTTTAAATTAATTTTTTAATCCTATTTTTTTATTATCCACTTAACTCATCTATTACTTGATAATTCAATACACATAGATTTATTAATTAAACAAAGTGATTGATGCATTTGCTGCCCATATGACAAGTTTTCTCAATTTAATTTTTTCTCGTTTCATCCATTAATATTAAATTAATTAAAAATAAAATTTTTAATTGATTATGGTTGCAAGAGTTAACAAATTATGAGTTGGGGTGTTAGCCCATGTTAAAAACTCTCCCTTCTTTTTATTTAGAAATTCAACTCAAGTTATGTAGAGTATTTTTATTTGTTATTCTTTGTTAAATATTTGTTTTTGAAAATAAATTGTTTTAAATTAAATTAGATTAATTAATTAAATAAATATAAGAATAAAATATTTAGTTCATAATATTTTGTTTGATTTGCTTTTTAGATCGTTTCTCTCATGGTTTATATAGCTTCTTTTGTTGTCATTGTTTAACCTTTTATAGTGGTATTAGAATCATCTTGATGAGTTCTTTTTAGTGATGGGGTATTATTCATAGCAAAGCAACAATGAATCTTTTACATGTTTTTTCTTTCTTTTCTCTCGAGTGTGGTATCAATATCTTATTTTTTATGGTTAATTATTGCCAAAAATATTTTTTCTTGCTTGTTAAAAAACTATGGCATCCCATTGTTAGGGAAGTTGTATACCTTAATATACTTCAATTTGAGTTAGATTATATATAGTGTTGTCTCCTCTCATCACTTACTAGAGTGGTATAATGCCAACTTTTATTGTGGGATTCCTCGAGGATGAGTAAATTAATCAAATTAATTAGAATTTTGTAAAAAAACGATTTGAGAACATTTTTTAAAAAATGATTTCAATAAAAAAAAATGTTTTATTCAATTTTGATCCCAATCTGAATCAAATGAAAAAAAAAATCATAAACCAAAGGCTTATTAAATCAAAATCAGATGAAAATAACAAACTAAAGGTATAATAACTCAAACTAAACTTATGTGATTTTAACAAATATAAAATATTGAACTGAACTAATAAATTTAGTTCTTTCATTTGATTCTATGTTTGAAAAATAAATTTAGCACTATTTTTTAACTTGGTTTAATTTGAGTTTGCTTATAATGGTGTTGGATTAAAGCTATAATTAGTTTGTTATCATAAGAAAACATGCATCCTCTGATCATTTTGTTTAGCTCTTTTTATATATAATTAATATTTAGAAGTTTCCCTAGGTCATAGTAAAAAGAATTAGCATGAAACAAAAATATGTATATATTGGTAATGTGTCTTCTTAAAATAAAATATTTATATTAACCATGAAATGAATTGTATTTTGATTTAATATTGAGATGGAAAAATATTTGATTCACTTGGGTTAACTTTGGTTGACCAGTGAAAATCATGGTAATAATCTTGAAAAAAAAACAACTGGGAAAGCTCAATCTCGAACTAACTTAATGTTAAAGGATGAAACAAAATTTTATTAAAAAAAGTGAACTCAAATCGACCAAGAAAGCTTGTGATAAAAGTCATGCATTTGATGATTTTTTTTATATGAAGCAACATATTTTTTTAGAGTATAAAAACCATGATAGACATTTGCAGTTGAGATAGAAAAAGTAGATCATTAACATCAAAATGTGAAATTGTATTCTTTTATGTTCAGGTTAAATAAAAGAAATAGATTGTTGATATTGAATGATTAAATTGCTTTTATTACTCGTGGGATAAAAAATTCATTAAACAAAACAACAGGTTGGATGTCATGGACTAATCGGTTAAATCTACTACTTGGATAATATACTCTATTACGTTTAGTAATTTGTTTTATCAAGTTTTTTAAAACCAACTAGAAAATAGAAAAAATAAATAAATAAAAGAAGCCTAACCGCATAAGATACCAACCAAGCCCATGTACTTTGGTCTATTTTTTTCTTAAAGATTGAATGATTTGTTGTCCACCCCATTTCATTTCAATAAAAAAGATAAAAGACAACACATCATTTGTTTTTTGGAAATTATGATGACAAGGGTCGCCAAAAAATCAAGGATTTCCTTTTCAATTCAAAGTTCATTTTCAACTCAGTTTTTATCCAAAAATACTAAGAAAACATCCTAAACACCTTGATAAATCTATTTATGCCAACAAGAAACAACTTAAATCTAAAATCAAAATGAATCCAAAATTATTCTTATGTCTAGATTTGCGTCCTTGGGCAATGAGAAAGAAAAAAACACCTATGTTAAACTCTCATCATGGAATGGAAACCATTGACACCAAAATCAATTATTTTTATGGTCAAAATTTTTCGCTAACAATGAATTTTTCTCTTTACAATAAAATTGGGTGAAACTCTCTCCCTCTTTTCTCTCACAAAAAAAAAAGAATTGAAAAATGAAAAAAAAATGAGATTTGGTACTATAATTGAATTTTGGAAAACTAAAGGGGTCATCCACCAAATAGTTAAAAAAGATGGGATACTAAAATGAATTTTTCATGTAAACTCTTACATAAAGTGAAAATAATATAGATGGAAAAAGGAAAGTGAGATAATTAATGTGCAAATTTAATAAATTTGGGATTGAAATTTTTTTAGTATAAATTTCTTGGTTAAAATGTTTTGAAATGTTAAGAAAAACTTAATTACATGAGAGATAAAAGGGTAAAGTTAAATGTAAGAAAAGAAAATTAAATTTAAATATTGAGGGCGTGATTATAAAAGACAAGATAAGGTATAACTCATATTGTAAAAAAAAGAAGTGGGGACAAAGTTTAATAAAGAAAAAAATTGAGACTATGGATAACTCTTTTTCTTTCTCCCTAAAGGTGACAACAACATTAACAATAGTGGGAGATAATTTTTTTTTATTTTTTTTACCAAAAACTAAGAGAGAAACATCAAAACTTGTTAATTTATACAAGATTTATACAAGAATTTAATTGGTAGGGAAAATATCATTAGACAAGGAAATTAAAAAGAAACAAGAAGAAATTATGAGGGGAAGAGAGAGATTTTGTAGAAGGTTTGAGACTATAGAAATTATGAGGAGTTTTTGAGATTTTGTATGTTAAAAATCGATAAATTATGTGTTCTAGAAGGTTTGTTAGTAAATAAAACCTAATGATTTGATAATTTTGAAGCTTTGTCCCTAGAGGGATCTTGGCCTAAAATGGAAATGGAAGAAGAAAATATGAATGATATGAATTATGGATATATAAAATGTTAATATAAGAGTGAAGGATAAAAAAATGGTTTTAGATGGGGAACTAAAAAAATTAGCAAAAGTCATTTATAAAACTAAATCGAGTGCATGTGTTGTGGAAATGAATTTATTGGCTATAATGTATAGCATATGGCTTGACTCAAAATGAGCTATGAAATGTAGGATAAATATGGAATCCGATAGTGTGCATATATTTCTTGAAATGGTTTTGATAATTTTATACAAAAAGGTAAGTTAGGTCAATTAATTCTTAGGAGGTTATATTTAGTGAGGTCACAACATATATGATATAGAAATGATTGTTTTGGAGTAAGAGTGGACAATGAGAATGTTTGAGGGTTCATTTAAATTGTTGACAATAATTGGACAAATTCATCTCCTTCATTTCTTAATAAGGTTTATTAGTATCAATATTAACAAAGATTTTATTTTATAAATTAACTTCCTAGAATTTATAATGTTAGTTATGATTAAATAAATAATAATGAGCTTAAATGATATAGAAAGTATTTGAGAGTGTGGTTGTGATTGCTTTTCAAAGTGTTGTTCGCTTAGAAACGCATTAAAATAATATATATATACATGAAAAATTATTTTTGTGCTTTTAATTTTTTTTTTTTAAAGCACTTTTTGAGTGGTTTGACTGGTTTCCAAATAGGTTTGTAATGGAAAACACAAATTTGAAATAAGAAATTGTTTAAGGGAAGTTAACATTTATAATTATTATAAGAAATGTAACTTGAAAGGTAAATAATATGATATACCTGTAAATATAAAAGGGGCCACAGGAGATGTACAATAATAGCAAGGGAGCATAAACCGAGCTTTTGTAGTAGGTTAGTGTTCTACACCCATATCCTTTTAAAATGGGTATAATTATGTTAACATCGACATAATCAACCCAAAATATGGAGGAATATTGAATTTGATTAACTATTCATGGTTAGAAATAATAAATGATATCGATGGGCTATATTGATATCAACATTTCCATGAAACTTGATTGGTTATTCATGGTATTATTGTAGGGGCTTGATTTACTATTTTAGGTTAGTAATAGTTAACGATATCAATGGGTTCATTTATATTGGCAATCACGTCAAACTTGATTAGTCAATCCTAGTAAGGAAGACTAATAATATTAATAGGGTTTATTAGTATCAATATTTGTTATTCTTAAACAAAATTTCTTAATTTTCAATGTTAATATTATTATTCATGATATTTATATTTGTTTCAGGTATATCACACTTACAACATGAATGACTCTTAGATCTTTTTAAGCTTTTGTTATTTAGTTTCAAGTATATATTTGCTACATAAACTTTTTGGGAATAAAAGAGACACCTTGAGGATTAAAACAACATTATAGAAGACAAGGTATGGTTATAGGATGGTTGTATATAAGTTCTCATGTTACCTCCCTTTTCAAATTAAATATATTTTATTTATACTAAAATACAAAATTTCCCATACTCAAACTCAATAATTATAGAAAAACCAAAATGAAAAGATAAAACACCCTTTAACCAAGGCATAAGTAGTTTTGATTAAAGGGTATTGTGATCATTTTACCATGTAAATAAGAAAAAAAATTGAAAGTGTCCCTATCCCTACCTCCTAGTGTTTTTTAGGCTTTTAAAGAGAAAGAAAGTTGTAAAAGAAAATAAAAGAGATATATTATTTGTTGCAATCTTCTTCTAGATAAGATATGAAATATGTAATTACTAGGATGGATATTTGATTAAATTACACAATTGCTTTTACATATGTTGTCTATATTCATCAATCTCTTAAAAATTTAATGCTACTACTAGATTAAGTGTTGACATTTGTCTTGAATTGTTTAGTAGTCTTATTAATTAGATGATTTGTTTTGTAAATGACTACATATAATAAAAGATATGAAATTTTTTTCTAATGGTTAATATTCAAAGTTTAAATTAATATATACGCAATGATGATTGGTTGTAAAAAGGAATTGATGGATGGTTGATGTTAACTTATACCAAGGTTTGTTCTCTTGATTGATTTTGATAATTAATTTGAGAATAGACTTTATAGTCTGTTCTCTTATTTATTAGTTTTTTTTTCTTAAAATTATTTTTGTTATTATCAAACCCCCTATTATATCTTAGTTTGCGAATAAAAAACTAGGCGAGCTACTATTTATAAAAATGATCCTTACTCACACACACACACACACACACACACACACACACACACACACACATATATATAAAAGTATAGATTTTATTTATGGTTGTCTATGATAGCATACCTTATAATTTTTAAAAGGTGTGTTGTCATTGTATTTTCTCTCTTATAAAGGTATGTATGCTATTATAAATAGTAACCAAATGTGTAAGAGAAACTCAAATCCATAAATTATAATAAATCAGCTAACCTTCCTTAGATAAAAGATAAAACTCAGAAACATAAGGTAGTGCTTGTATAAGGTCAAGCTTACAATTAGTTTTATAAATTCTGCTACATTTTGAGCAAGTTAATCTTCTAATTGAAGAGAAGACAGTGTTGACACCATGGATATATTTTTATTATAATAATTTTTCTTAGTTAAGAAATGGAAAGATGGTGTTTAAACTTAATAAGATAAAATAAATAAAATATATGAACTAACATTTATAAAAGAGTTGTTAACATTAATTAAATACTAAAACAAGAAGTTAACCTTTATAGTGATTGCAAAAGAATTTTTTTATTTTTTATTGTTATTTTTTTTAATCTTTGAGATTAATTATAGTAGCTAAAAATAAACATTTTTTTTAATTGATCATGCAAATACAACTTATTTATATAAAAGAAAAAAGAAAAAAAATTCTTAGAACAAATTACAATAATTAAAAAAATATTAGAAGCATTCTAATAATTAATAAAAGAGAAGCATTCTACAATTAAAAAATAATTAAAAATATTAGCTATTATTTGATATAAAGTTGAACTAAACAAGTAAATAATAAAGGAGATTATATTAATTAAATTTTGAATTGATAAAATAATTAAAAGTAAGAAAAAAGGTGATGCTCACTCATAAAGATGAGTTTTTATTATGAAATAGCAAAAACTATCCGCTTTTTTTTTTTTTTTTTTTTTGTAACATACAACATGTCATTTGCAATGCTATTTGACTGTAAATATAGTCTTTAGTCTCATTTTTCTTAATAAGTTATTGACTTACTTTTTTGTTAAGTCTATTATTATAAATGGATTCATGATCTTATTCTTTGATTTTACATATTCATTAAAGATAATTCTATTTGAGAGGAATTATTCAACAATATTGTATATGTCATAATCCAATTATGACCCTTTGTTTTTCTAAATATTTTTAATATATAGAAAACATTAAAAAATATGTTGATATATTTGAATTGTCTTTAGCATTTTCAACATGGCCTCAAATGAATTCATATTTCAAATAGTCTTTTCACCATGTCTTTGCTTATTTAAAACAAACTTAACCCATGATATTAGTGCATAATATATCTAGGATAACAAGTTTTACCTTTGCCTGCTCGGTGTATGGATGACTATCAAATATCCATTTAACCTTTTCTTTTTTACTCTAGATATACCTTAAGATCATTCTTTCCTTGGAAACAAGTATTTTTAACTTAATTGTACCTAACTCTCAAATCGAGTTATTGCAATGTCTCAAATCTCCACCCTAACCAAATTGATCCTTTGATCTATTTTTTTTTATCCTTATAATCCTTTTAGTTTTTAGGGTGCTACAAACCTCTCTTATAGCCTATGGTCTCATCCTCATAATCACCATATGTCAAGTCATCAATGTCATCAAAATCCTCACAATCAACCTATATTAGACTTGCGACCTCATTATTATTGTTTTCCTTCGGATCAACCCCCTACCCTTTATACATCTTAAGTACTAGTACTTGCTTTGTTACCATTTTTTTCAACCCTTTTAAGTTCATCACTCATATCTCCCGCCACCAATTCATCCTCTGCATCATTTTTGTTAAGACTAATAATTGAAAATTGACATCATTCATGGGAGGGGTGGTGTGTTGGTATGATTTGATATATTATACCTATAAAATATTGGTTAGTGGTGTAAAAACAATTTCCTCATGTCACTCATGTATCACTAAAAAAAATAAGTTTTTCAACCTATAATGCTCTTTACGCCTTTTACCAACCATCTCACTTTCTTCAACTCTTACAAACCCCAAACCAACTCCATACAGGAGTATTTAGTAGCATAAACTAAATAAGTGCTAATGACTCGAGAAGCATTAAAAACACAAAAATAAGCAAAAACAAAACTACGATGATAGTTTCATGAGTAGCAAGTGAATCTATTCGAAAAAATGATGATATTGAAGACTTGTTGAAAACAGGTGTGAAGTATGTAAAAAAAATGCAAATAATACTCAAATATGTTATATATGCTGAAAATATATTGCAAGAAATGAAAAACAACAGAAACAAAACAAGTTTCAAAACTTGACGCAAAATAGGGGCATTACGACTAGTTTTAATCCAAATCTAGAACCTAAGATAAATTATGTCTAATTGAGCTAAAATTAATTTTAAAATGTGATATTAAATAAAATAAATATAATATTAAATTTGAAAATTTTAAAATAAGATTTTATATATGGACACAAAATTGATGTGAAACAACCTTGTTAAAACCCATATTTGGAACCTAAAGCAAATGATGTATAATATAAATAGACTATCAAGTTTGAGCTATTTCCTAAATGATTTGATCCATTTTTTTGTTGTTTTTTTTTTTGGAGTAGAATTTTTCTTCTCTTAAATGATTTTTTCTTATCATTTCTTTTAGTTTTTGTACCTTTTATGCTATTGGTGTTTAGAGAGAGAGAGAGAGAAATAATTTGAAATAACAACTTTTTTCTTCTTCGTACTAAGATGACATCATTATGAAATGGAAAAGAAGATTGGAAACAATAACTTTTGACATGGGAGCAAGAAACAAACAAAATTAACAAATAGATATAAAATGATTAATGCATACAAGCTCTAATGTCAAATGATGTGGATCTCTTAATCATAGGTTAAGCAACCTATAGGTAAACGATTCAACTCAAATGTAACAATTGAAGTTAATATCAACTTTATATGATGTGGCGAGTTTATTAGAAGACAATTGAAATATAACACAATAACTTTTAGTCATAACATATGTCTCATAAATGAAGTTTAAATGTTTACAGCTAGCAAATATAGATGGAAATAATAATCTAAGATATCCAAATAATGGACGTCCAAGCTGTTTATTCCAAAACCAAATTTCTAATAATTTACCTATTGATTTTACTCATCATGTATGTTATACTATGGTAAACCTGTGATGATGTGCCGCCCTTTAGATAGTACAATCCTTTTCAATGCCAACAACTACCAATTCTCTCCTTGACATGTATGTGCTAAAAAATATAATAAGTAGGATAAAAAAAAAAACACAAGTAATGGCTTTAGTTATTTGACTGATGGAAAAAAAGTACATGTAAGTGATGAAACATGAAGTGTATTTAAGAGAGATATAATAAAGGATGAAGGAACATTCCCAACATTAGTAACAAGGGATAGCACATAAATGACATTAGTAATAGCTAAAATACAATATGAAGGGGATAAAATGTTAAATTTTGAAGAATCACAAGTCTTATGACCATATTCACTTGCATCAATTATGCATTCACTAGTTTTAGTACATAAAGAAGAGTTAATGATAATACTAGCGATTGTTGTAGAGACATGTTGGCAAAAGTTTTCTTTCTTTTGGTATGCCACTCAGGACAACCATGAAGTTTGAAGCATTTATCAACATATTGATTATCACCATTACAATAAGTACATTCATATCTCCCTTTCTTTTATCTTGTTGTGTAGAGATCCTTCCAGTAGTCATAGCAGTACCATAGATATTTCACCCATCTTAAAATCTTGACAATTTAGCTTATCACATACCATAACATAAACTTGATTTGAAACAGTTAATATGACAAACCCTATAACATCCACAAACCCTATCCAATGTTGAGTACAAACTAGTCTAGAAAATATAAACATGATGAGAATTAACCTTAATGGTATGTATATCTAAAAGTCAAGTTTGCATCTTATTGCAAAATTAATCAATGATATCAATATCTTGCCAAAGTTTTTGTAATTTTCCCCAAAAGAAATAATATAACCACCATTTTTATGAGCATAGATTACCTCGCAATACAACCGACATGATTTTGAGACATCTTAACTGACTAAGTATGTTTTCTTAGCCAAATCCTAAATTTCCTTTACTATAGACAAGCATAAGAAAATAAATATGATGTATTTGTTCATGGCATCAAGTAACCAAGATTTAATTAGCAATTGTTATCTTCCCATTAATTTAATCATGCAATTTTTATCTTCCAATGCTCCTTATTTTTATGAATTAGTATTCTAAGGTGCAGATTTTGAACCTGAAATAAATCCCAAACACATTGAACCTTGGATTTTATTTTGTGCATTCAAAGCTCATTTTATATGATTGGTGCCATCATTGTTTCTCTAGAGTAAGCGAAGAAGAGACAACTTGCATATGTAGTGCTAGTAAAGCTAGGGAATTAGCCTTTGCATTTCCGACAATAGCACCATCATCAATGGCAAGGATTAGTCATGATAGGTTGATACCAAATCAGGAAAAAAAGAATATCCTTCGGTTCGGTTTGGTTTCTAAGACAGATAAAAGAAAAATTGAATTAGCTTTCATACCATGTTAAAAACACAAAGAGAGAATTTTTCTATACACACACACACACATACACAAGTGTATAGTGCCAAGCTTAAGATACTATTACAACAAGATATCCTATTGCTATATTTGAATAATCATAACTGCAAATCTAATATGGGAGATAAGCAGTCCAGGAGAAGATTACTCCCAATCACATATTCAAACACTTGATGTATTGCAGATCCTTTGGATATCATTGCAAGATATCTGCCTACAGAAGCCCTTGATGAACAAGGAGATGCTCTCCATGATACCATTGAATTTTCAGAAAGACTTCGGTGTTAGTATTGAAAAGCAAGAAGAAGAAAACTTGGATGATAAAGAAAATGTATTTAATGGAGATCAAGACAATGATTTTAATGGTCAAAATGCAAAAAACTTAGTGATGGTGACAAGAAGAGATTTAATGAAGTGGCTGACATTACAAATAAGATTGGAAAAACCAGAGCAGCCTTTTCTATTGACTCTGAAGTCCAGGTTATCATGAGCTGATTCTCACAACGAGTCTGGATGATATGAAGGCAACCTAGTCTGTACTTCCTTTTGCAGTCTCTCTGTCTCTATCCACTAATGGAATCCTTACGACAACCTCCATATTGTATCAGCGGATGGATTGTTCATCAAAAGAAATCTCATACAGAAGTAACCATCTCAAGTAAGGGGGAAGAAATTCCAGGTCAACATCCATCATATCGGGACTCTCTCGAGCTAATTTTGGGTTGCAGGCACTATAAAAGATGATGTGGTGAAGTTAGATGGAATTGAAGCAAAAGACAGAAGACCCTGGTTCGACTTGGCCTGACCCAGATCCACTTAGCTAACCCTTTAAAATCACAAAGGGTGCTTTAGTTCACAAGAAAGCAGGATTCTTGAAATCCGGAAGGGGAAAGAAACGCCAAGCTCAAAATCCCGTTAATAAAATCCTATAGGAAGTCTCACACAGAGGAAACATAGTCTAGTTACTGCTCCCAATTCAAATATGCTGCATCTTTCGAAGTGCAGCAGAAGTGAAGATGTTAAAATGGATGTGACGGGACAGAAGAAAGACCCAGCAAGAAACAAATATATGCAGTGACTGTGGTTTACAGTTGCTAGATTTCAGAGTTTACCAGAATTTCATTGCAGTACTCTATCATAATTATAGACTTTGATTGTTAGGTAATGCCATCATAATTCTCATAACCCCATCTCCCCACAGTTACTCAATGTTTGGATATATCCAAATTTTGATATTCCTTGTACATGGAACATAATCTTAAAACATATAGTAAAGAACATCTTTCCTTGGTATTTAGGCAATGTACTCTTTTACTCCATTTCTCTTTTATTGTTCTTCATTTTCCTTTAATCTCTGCCGAGTGGGGGAGGGATTGGGGATCGATTACTTTCACTGCGTGAATTGCGATGCCTGCATAGCACGGTCTCTTTCCATTCATGTATGCAGAGAGAAATTTCTCGAGGACAACTGTCCAATTTTCCATGAATACATCTTCACATCAAGCATTCCTGTCAGCCTCTTGTGGTCATTTGATGCACTCAACATGTTTCCAGGTATCCTGAAACTGAAATTTACTGTGAAATAATTACTATATGTGGAACATTCGAAGGAAAATGATTTGCTGAATCTTGTAATTCATAATTATTCACAATAAGTCCTTCAAGCTAAAGCAGTTCTAATACATAATAACCCCCCAGGCTTCTATGACTCTTGCTTGATATGAAGTGAATGTCTGTAATTTCTTTCCTCTAGATACCGCATGGAGGAATGAGCTTGTATATAACTTGTTTCTACCACTTTGCATTGGATGAGAGAGTGAACGCAGATTTTCTAATAACTAGAACGTAATATATGGGAGCAAATATCTAATGGAATGTCAATGAACTAATTAAGTTTGCCTTTTCTCGTCCATTTCAATCTGTTTCATGGAACTTTACACCTTAACATCTTCAATCAAAGCGACCACTTTATTATTGTCCATCGACCAAAATACTGAATTCTCGGACTAGCCATGCACTTGCCCTTGCAACCACAGCCTGCTCAAAGATCTGGAAAACTCGGTCATTGAAACATCAGTGGTTCCGCTGCTATGATAGATAGCAGTGGTGTGCTTGGTGTCTTCGTATTTTGATAACAGATCCCCTGGTGCTTGAACAATTCATAGGTGTCACTCACTAAGAGAAGGATAAATTCATACCAGAAATCAAGTAGGAGAACGTTTACCTTCATAATACACATTGATTCACATAATGAAATTATGGATTCTGTCGCTGTAACCACACTCAATAAAGGAATTTAAATTACTAAATTAATTCAAACTATCACTACAAGAAAAAGGGGCCGATTGCAATGGATTAATGTCAGAATATGTTTATCAAAGGATTTTCCATTGCTAAACATATTATGGAAAAAAAAGAAGAAAATGAACATGGGTTGTCCATGGCAATTTAAAACGATTTACAACGGATTATCTATTGCAATTTAAATATGCAACGCCTCGTTTTAATTTTCTCACAGGGCACCGTTTTAACTTTGAAATTAATTATCCATTTTTCGCTTCCTCTCTCGTTCGTCTGCCTCATTTGTATCATTTACTCAGAAGAAATTAAAACAACTACTCTCCATCTCTCTATTTAAACCACTACAGTGAACAATGATTACATCAATTCCGTTCCAGCTCTTGTTCCTGATCTCCACCTTGCCAGCGTCGAGCTTCAGCTACCTAATAGACTCATCACTACCACAACAAAGATCTACTTCAGGTATGCTTAGCATTTCTATTTTTTAAATTTTACTTAGTTTCTAAATTTGTATAGGGTTTAGGGAGATTGGGGTGGCCACGGTGGTAGGGAGAGTTTCTGGAGATCATTGTCAAGGGTTTGGCTTGACACCATCTATGCTCATGGATTGTAATTAAGTGATTTTATCGATAAATTTCAGTCTGTGAACTTGATTGGAGTTGGTAGTTTTTGGATTTTGTTGATATGGTTAAATCAGAGGGTGTTTTGTGCAGGAGAGGTTTCGGTTGCATGTTGGTTATGGTTTCTATTTTTTTGTGGAGGAGCATGTTCGAGACATTTGTATCAATGTCTAGCCTAAAGCCAAACGGCTTGCTATTGCTATGCACATAGTGCATTTAGGCCATGGGTGATTTGTCTTTATTTTGGCAAGAAAAACAAGTCCTAGCCCTTATGGTTGCGGCAAATGTTCCTCTTACCACCCATTTTTCAGAGTTTGATCGATTCACTCTAGAATTCATAAAAATGTTTTGCAAAAACTGCCATGTATTATAATGTTAGAAAAGTATTTAATTGCACTTTGTGAATATATAAGAAATAAAAATTACATAGTGGAGTATTGATTATATATATATATATATATATAAAAGGTAAAAAACAAATTAATGAATTTTATTATATATATGCATATTCATTGGTTAAAACAATGTTAATTGAAACTTTTTTTTATTATTATTATTGGAGCAGCACAAATTCTCTCTCATCTCCAAACTAAAAAGTTAGAAAAAATAATGGTAAAGTTGTTCACATATATTGAAATTCTAAAATATTGAGGGGTTGAAGATTATAATTTTAAAAGTAAAAGTATCAAAGTGAGTTTTCGTTCCATTCTTTAAACCACCACTCTTTCTGTCATTGTTTTACACTTTGATCTTTTTATATATGTATAATCTTGCCTTTCTTTAACAACTCTTGTCAAACTAATTGTTAATCTGAGCCTAAAGGATGCAATCAAATATAAATAAAGTTTAATATTATTGTTGGTTGATATTCAATTTATATTGAATGTACTAACAATATCTCTTTACTTAGGGTTTTTGAAAGGAGCATCAAGCATTGATCAATAACTTTTGACTGCAAAATCTATTAAATTTGCTTGAAAGGTTAGTGTAATTTGTTTATTGTTTGTTTTTAATATTAGTATTAGTTAAATGCATATTGTTGTGTATGGTGTTGTTGTGTGTGTTGCTGCTCTGTGTTTAATTTTTTTTTAAGTATCTATGTTGTTGGCTTTTGTTTTCTTTGTCTTGACCATTAATAATCTGTAAACTAGAGATAGTGATTGAACTTAAGGGAGACATAGTTGTTCCCTTTACACCATAATGAATGTAGTATTGAATTGATGGAGATATTTTTAAAAAAAAATACCTTGGGGTAAATCTAATTCATCATGCCAAGTCTAATTAATTTTGAAATGAAAAGGATCTTTCGTATGAATCTATAGTTGAGAAATAAAAAATAGAAATTATGTTTCAATTATTGAAATCATATTATTTTTTATTTATATTATACGTAATACAAAATAAATCAACATTCTAAAATATTTCTATGTTATAATGTTTAATAAATTAATATGGATGATCAAGAGTGGATGTATCGTTGTATGAGAAGTGGTCGTTTGAATCTTGAATATATTGCAGGTGTTAAAGATTTGTCAATTTTGCATATTCAATTTATCAAAATATATCAGTGAGAAAAATTAAATATCCTTGTGTGAGATGCAAAAATTAAAAGTTTCAAAAGGAAGATGATGTTTGTAAGCACTTATTGACAAAATGGTTTTTATCTTATTATGAAAATTGGATAAGGGAGATGCAAATCCATATAGATGTATGATTCTAGATGCAATGGGGAATGATGATGCATACTATAATGATAGGGTTTGCAGTACTATTGTGATAGAAGAACCTCCGAATCTAAAGGCATCTAATTTTTTTAAGTTGCTGAAAGCTAAAGAGGAACTTTTGTGGGATGGATGTACCAAGCAATCAAAACTATCTGCTTGTATACAATTGCTTAATATTCAATAAATTTACTGAATTTTCTAAGAGTTGTATGCATGATGATGCTAATTTGATTTCAAATTTTTATGATGCCAAGAAATTTATGTGGCCACTTGGACTTGGTTATGATAAATATGATGTGTGTTCTAATTACTGCATGTTGTATTATGGGGTAGATGCAATGAAAATAAAGTATGATTTCTGTGGAAGTTCACGATACAAACCTAGAAACCTTACTAGTAAAGGCTCTTACAAGACGGAGAAGTAACTTTGATACTTTCCATTGACACCAAGACTTCAGAGGCTATTTATGTCTTCATATCATGCCAAAGATATGACATGACATCATTTTCATAAGTCAAATGATGGAGTAATGGTGCATCCATCAGATGGATATGCATTGATAGAGTTTAATCGTGTCCATCCGAACTTCACGGCAGATCCTCGAAATGTTCGATTAGGGTTATGCACTGATGGGTTTTGTCCATTTAATATGGTTTTAAATATATATTCTTGTTGACTAGTAATTGTGACTATGTATAATTTGCCTCCTTGGAAGTGCATGACAAGACCATTTATGTTTTTAGCAATGATCGATCAATCCTGGGCAAAAAAATCCGGGAAAATAGCTTGATATTTTTCTAAGATCTTTAATTGATGAATTGAATAAGTTATGATCTGTGAGTGCTGAAACTTATGATGTATACCATAAGGAAATTTTTTAATGAAAAGCAGCTTTGATGTGGACCATTAGTGATTTTTCAGCATATGGTATGTTATCGGGCTGGAGTACGCATGGAAAATTATCTTGTTCTTATTGTATGGAACATAACAAGGCATTTTGATGAAAACATAGTGGGAAAACTTCATTTTTTGACTGTTATCGACGATTCCTTCCCATGAATCACCCTTATAGATATCAATTAGATAAGTTTATAAAAGGAGTAATTGAAGAGCTCCCTCCTTTTCCACGTCGATCTAGTTTAGAAATGTTAACTCAAGTGTCTAAGTTTACTGAGGGACATGTTAGTAGCTCTTTAAAATGTGATAAAAATCCCGGATTTGGTGTCTATCACAATTGGGTGAAGAAAAGCATTTTTTGGGAGCTTCCATATTGACATACAAATCTAATACGTCACAACCTAGATGTCATGCACATTGAGAAAAATTTCTTTGACAATATCTCCTATACAGTAATGAATTGTCCTGATACAAGCAAGGATAATGAAAAGGCTAGGTTGGATATTCAGTTGTATTGTAAGAAACCAAGCTTACATTTGTAACAAGATACAAGTGGTCGAATTTACAAACTGAAAGATACTTATTATCTCTTCAAGAAAGAACAACAACAACAATTATTGTCATGGATGAAAGAGTTGTCATTTCCTGATGGTCGGGTTTACAAACTGAAAGACACTTATTATCTCTTCAAGAAAGAACAACAACAATTGTTGTCATGGATGAAAGAGTTGTCATTTCCTGATGGATATGCTTCAAACATATCATGGTGTGTAAAAGAGATACTATGTAAGGTCTCAGGCATGAAAAGACATGTTTTTATGCAAAGACTTCTTCCTGTTACATTCTGACCTTACTTGCCTAGACCACTATGGGAGGCATTAATAGAATTGTCAATATTTTTTTGAGACATCCGCGCTACAAATTTAAATGTCCACCACATGGAGTTAATGCAGAGAAATATTATTGAAATAATTTGTAAACTTGAAATGATTTTCCCTTCATCTTTCTTCGACTCCATGGAACACTTAACGATACATCTACCTTATGAGGAATAAGTTGGTGCACTCGTTCAATATCGATGAATGTATCCATTTGAACGTTATGCTTTCATACAGTATAATTTTTATTCAATTTCATTTCATAATTTGTTTATTTTTTGAATTAATTAACATAAATGATGTAGGTATATGTTTTATTTGAAGAAGAAAGTAACCAACGAAGCCCAAGTTGAGGGTTCCATATGTGAAGCATACTTGATTGATGAAATTACAAATTTTGCGTCTTATTATTTCGGTGATAACGTTCAAACAATATGGAACCGATTTGCATGAAATGACGATGATGGATCTAAAAGTCAAAGTGTACAATTTTCTATTTTTTCCTATTTAGGTAGAAAATTGTCTAAATTTTTTTATAAAAGGCAATTATCGTAGAAAGAAATGAAAAATTGTACACAACTATGTCCATTTTCATTAGTTAAGAATTGAAACCCTATATAAAGTAAGTGTGAAATATTTTATTTTGGTTCTTAATTTATAATAATTTGATTTCAACTAACAATTTAAAATTTAGGCAATGTCATCAAGAGGTAGAGTTACAACAACCACAATTAAGGGATGTTGAAATTGAAAAACTATGTGAGGAGATATTTCCAATTTGGTTGAAAAATCATGTAAGTATTTTCAGGACACATTTGGTTAACTTAACTATTTTGTATGAAATAATAATTCATACATTGTTATTGTTATGATAGGTTAAATACAAATCAACTGGAATTGAGAATCAAATCTTCGCACTTTCTATGGGTCCGTCAAATTCAGTGAAATGTTATAATAGGTATTATGTCAATGGGTTTAAATTTCATACTCAATGTTATGGGCGATTTAAAAAAATAATGAATAGCGGGGTTTGTGTGAAAGGAAGTTGCTACAATGATAATGAAATTGATTATTACGGAATGCTTGAAGAAGTGATTTGGCTTAAATATTTAAGGAGTAAGTGCAAGGTATTTATATTTAAGTGTCACTGGTATGTTACAAAATGTGGGCTTGAAGTGCATCATTCAAATGGTTTGGTTTAAATCAAGCATACCTCTAGGCTACATGGCAATGAAGATTTTGTCTTGGCGCAACCATGTCAATAAGTCTACTATACGTGCCCACCCAATAATAAATCATCAGAATGGTGGACAGGGATGAAGATAACAATTAGAAGTCGTTATAACATTGATATGGGTGAATTTATTGAAAATATTGACAATGTTAAATTATTTGATGTTGATCAATTAGATGAAATTTCTCAACCATGTTGTGTGCTTCCTAATTTGACACTTGATTAATCAAATATACTTGTTGACACATCTTATTATGAAGGAGTCAACCAACATGAGTTGCTTTGGGTAGAGGCAAATTAGGGAGAAGATAATGAAATGGATTCGGATGAGGAAATTGATTATGATAATGAAGTCATTGGTGATGATGATAATGATGATGTGATAAGGAGTGATTATAATGATGATTAACATGATGCAAGTATATTTTTTATATTCAATGAAATATTTTTATTTATGATAATGGTGATTAGCATGATGCTTGTTGTCATAACCCAATTTTGGGTCGTTCCCCAAAAATATCAAAAAATACAAAAATAAAATAAAGGAGGGCCTGTGGCGGTAAGAAAATCAAATTCTTGGTGTTTTCAAAAGCTCGATCATATCTCTTTTATGCCAAGAAATGAAGGAAAATACAGATTAAGTCTATGATATGATTATTAGTTTGATGTATGTCATTAATTTATTTAATGGAATATTGATTTATTGATATGAATAATTGTATGATTTATTTCAAAATTTTATTGTTAATTAATGATTAGCATGATGCTTTTATTTTTTATATGTAATGAAATATTTACTTATGATATTTAGTATTCTTTTGTTCATAATTTTTTTAATTGTCATATTAATTAGTTTTTAGCAACACTTATTGATGACAATACAATTATTTTAAAATGTTTAGACGTGGATCCATATTAGATTCCAGGAGTGATAGGTCTGCATCCAAATCGAATCGAACTCCATTTAGGGTGAATAAGAAAGCATCGACTTCTCACCAACATGAGCCTAATAAATTACATGATTATTATATACCAAGAGTCAAGAGTACATTTACTCATCAAGAAGAATATGGTAGGTTAAATTACAAAATGAAGATTGGTATACCATGATCAATGATGTTTGGTCCATCGTTGGATTCTAAAGACGATCCGAATCTTCAAAATGCAATCGATTCATAAAAACAGATGGGAAAATAAGCTTCCATTTCAGTGGTTCAATTTCATTTGCATCATATTGAGCTAGTATGGTAAGAATTGTTGTTGTTCAACACTAGTAATTTTATTTGCTTAATATTTTTATTGCTTACTTTTTTAAAATGTTGACAACAAGAACAAGCCGGGGGGGAAGAACTTCCATGGGATGATTTTTTTTCAATTTTGCATCAAAATACGAATGAGACCGGCATATTCGTAGATAACAAGTCCAAAATAGTGGTGGTAAGTACTTTTATTTTTTTTTAATATATTTAAAATATTCTTTCATATTCAAATTAATATATTTTTACATGTACTTGTTTGTTTGCAGGAAAATTATAGAAATGAGATGAATGTAAAATATGGACCTAATCGGGACATTCATCCTTCTTTTGATGGAATAGCTTGGTGTGAGGTTTTAGGGGGGGTAAGCAAGGGTAAAGTATATGGTGCACCTCGTATGCCAAAATCTAAAGTTAATGTGAGTTCTTCATCGCATACCTACTCAATACAGTCATCATATCCGAGTTCAGCTTAATGAGAGTATAAAGAGGAATTGATAGCAAAAGATGATATTATTAGTGAAATGAGAAATGAAATTGATTCCATTAAAGATTATCTTAGGAGCAATCAAGGAAGTTATGGTAGGTCAAAGTATATGGGTCAAGGTATGCCAACACCTGTGGCTCTGTTGATGCCATCACATGCAATGGCATCTATAGGTCCAACTATCATATAATGGTTCATTTTCCTCTCATCCACAACATCATAGATCATTTTCACCTTAAACACTTTAATATATATATATATATATATATATATATATATATATATATATATATATATATATATATTCCATGTTGATTTACTTAAACATGTAAATGTAATCGAATTTGTGCTGTTATATTATGAATTTTTATAATAATTCTTATTTCAACCATATTTATTTTGTTTTCAATATTAATAATATTTCAATTTGTTGTAGTAGTTTTAAAATATTTATTTTTAATTAATTAAAAAATAAATAAATTTAAAATTGATTTAAAAAATTAATTACCATGCAACGAAATTTTCGTTGCAACTTCTACCTTTGTGACAAAAGTTCTGTTGCAATTTGCAACGACATTTCTGATGCAATTGGCAACAGATTATCTATTACAATTGCCAATGAAAATGTTGTTGCAAAGTTTGCATTTGCAATGGAATATCCATTGTAAATCCATTGCAAATTTAGTTGCAATGGTCAATCCGTTGCAAGTGAATTTCTAAGTGTAGGAACGCAATATATTGCTTCCATTGGAAATTCCATTGCTAATTAATATTAGCAACGGATTCCTTTATTATTTGCAATGATTCACTCCGTAGCAAATAACCCTTTTTTCTTGTAGTGTCATGAATGCTCAAAATTGTAAACAATAAAAAGGAAAGTAGAAGAAGCTAATAATTGTGGAGTTTACTATATTGAATAAATTAAAGGAGGAAAAAATTGTAATATAATAAAAATAAAATGCTATCTAGTTCCTACTCAGTTGACACTGGTAAGACTGAAACATGCAGCAGCACTCTTCAACTCATTCTCTGCAACATGCTCCATGGATTGTGTAGTGTCCTTCAACGATTCTTCCGAGCTGCATGCACACAGCATACAATTTGCATCATAAATTAACATGGAAAAATAATAATGAAATTAAGCTAGGACATGTATAATAAAGAGCTTTCAGCACATTTTTTCTATAACTTCTGACACATTTTAAACAAATATCTCTTTTAATTATGATTTCTTATCATCAATAGTATCGAAAAAGAAAAACATACCTGGAATCATAGGGTTCTTTAGTCTCAATATATGATTGCCTATCATCAATAATATCAAAAAATGAATGCATCTCATCATAATCATGAACAACTTCTTGTTGGGTAGATAGTGGCTGGGAAGCAACTAGCTGAGACTGAATAATTGGCTTGGAATTGGTGTTATTGCTCGTAGCATAAGGATGTTGACTCCAAAGCAAATTCCCAACATTATCATTAGAATCCAAGTAAGTAGAGCTGTAACCAATATTACTGCCCATAGAGTACGCGTACTGCTGTGCCAAGCAAGGCTGAGGAAGAGCCATTCCTAATTCTAATTGCGACGGAACATCCTCTGTTAAAGCTTCATTCTGATGGTGGTGGTGCTGCCTGTACATCTCAAGGTGCGCGTAGACAGCACGGAGCTCTTCTTCCACCTGCCGAATCTGGAAATGCAGTTGACAGATGATGCCTAAACAGCCATGAACAGGAAACCTGTCACGAATATTGGCTTGGTAAATGATAGAACGCATCGCTTCCTCCTTCTGGGGAGAATCAAGATTCTCAAGTATCCTGAGAATCTTGCGTACACCGAACAACCTATGAGCATTCTGGAATATCTTCGGTTGTTCAGGGGGGAAGTACGGCGCTAATGGGCAGTCAGAGGAGCATTTTCTCCTCTGATACTTGCACGAAGCACAAGCTTGGCTGGTGCCTCCCTTGAGAGTCATGTTATTAACATGAAAGAAGATGGTAGAATAATTAACGAGAGAAGATATGAATTAAGGAAATTATTAATAATGATTTGGGGGAAAGATAGATAGATATAGAGAGACGTGTGATTGCTGTAGTCACTGTTTAAAACTGAGACGTAAACATTTTGATGCTGAACCAGTCTTGTACGAGCGGATTTGATGGGTGTGAAGAGACTAAGTAAAAACAGAAGATCAAAGAAAGCGATTATGGCGGTGGTATTTGGTAATTTCTTTCTTGGATTTCAAGGAATTGTTATTGTAATATATGACCGTTAGGGACAGCTGTTGCCATTCTAGCTTCCACCTCTCCTTTCTTCTGTGTCCTACATACATACATACATACATATATGTGTGTGTATGGAATGGTCAACTCTACACTTCATCTTACACTGTTTACGTGGCTCGTAAATTTCTGCATGGGGACTTGAGAGACACTGCTTCACCAGGTGAGAAATCCTCTCTGGGTCATGATCGCCTTGGCCTATCCAAACTCATTCACGTCTCGACACTTGTTGTGCTTTCGTTCGGTTTACAAGTGCTGCGTACCTTGTCTTAAAACCCAAAGTGAAGCCAACCTCGCAGCTTTACCAATTCGAGCTTCAGCTTCGGATCCACTCATCACTTGGACCTGCGGATAAAATTTGTGAGTCAACTCATAAATGATTACAAGTAAACTTGTATGTAAACCTTGTAATTAAGGAGAACATTAAAGACAGTTCCCCCCTTGCACTCTTTATTTTGGACACTTTCTCCCTTAATGAAGTCACGTATCTAATAATAAGTATTGATAATCAGTAGTATCTTTTTAAACTTGTTCTTATTTATTTTATCTTTTTGTTTGAACATCAGATTCACTTAGAGCTCAAATCGGATAAACATAATTCACACAATTCGATAGGAGGATAAATGATCCAACCGGTAGAACAATTCGAAATCCGAACTTCTCTAGTCGACGAATTCCATACTGCAGTAGCATTCTTACTAATAAAACATATGCAAGTGGATGGCTAATATGCGAGCATCAATTTTAGATCCTCAATGTTAACATGATTTTCCATTGAACAAAGTCTCTAGGCTGGTGGTGGCATTGGCAGGTGGCAGCCAACAAGGCATCAAATAAAACCCTTCAAAGTTTACCTTAAAAAGCTCCATAATTAGGCAGAGTATGTCATGAAATAATTTCACCTAAACACTTAAATTATTATATGAGGTCCTAAAATATAATTTATATTATTTCTTAACACACTACCTTAAGTAAAAGTCATTTGAGCTTTAAACTTGCACAGATTTACACTACTTTGTGCTTTGTTTTTTATTAAATAGAATGAGGGTGGTGAGATTCGAACTCGTGACCATTAGAGTAATACAACTTTGATACCATGAAGCAGATTACAATAGAGAAGAGAGAAGTATGACAATGTTTTCAACATAAATTTTCCACACTATTATTGTTGTTGAGGATCAGATTTATACACAATGTATGCTGAATGTAAGGAATTATAGATGAATTACAGTAAGTTAAATATATAGAATGATTTGCAATTGTTTTCCTAGAATATTGTTGCATTATCTGTTTGTATTAATATACACATGATTTTTGGCTAGGAGTCTGGTGGATTTGTTTTGCCATTAGTTGTCTTAATACACCCCTTCAAAATTGAGTTGCCATCAACAAGAGCAATTTTGCTTCTCAAATGCTTTATACGTTGCTTGGAGAGAGACTTTGTCAACAAATCATCAAGTTAATCTTGAGTATGGAAATGTCGGACATGAATAACTTCGCGATGAACCATATCATGAACAAAGTGAAGATCATTTTGAATATGTTTCATCCTAGAATGATGTACTGGATTGTGATTAAGATGTGTGGCTCTAAGATTGTAACATGGTATTAAAGGAGTTGTGTTGAGTTTGAACCCTAGTTCTTGAAGGAGAAAGTGTATCCAAACAATTTTAGAGGCTACATTTGCAAGAGCCCTGTATTTAGCCTCTATTAAAGATCAAGCGATAACACGTTGTTTCTTTGAGCTCTATGAGAAAGGATTGGATCCAAGAAATATAATATATGCTGACGTGGATGTGCGATCATCAAGGTTGTCTGACCAATCATCATTTGAATTTTTTTTGAGAAAGGGATGTGTATGACTAGTCAACCAAATACCATGAAAAATAGTTTGCTTCAAGTAGCGTATAAGCTATTTTGTTGCTATCGTGGTTTTAAGTAGGCTTATGCATGAATTGAGACAAATTGTTTACACCAATAAGGTATCTGGTCTGGTGAGAGATAAGTATTGGAGGCTACCAATAACTCTTTTGTATTTAATATTGTCAAAAGAAGCAGTGCCATCATTGAGTTTTAGAGGTGTGTTGGTTGAGAGAGGGCTATTGACTTCCTTTTCACCAAACATGTTCGTATTGAAAAGTAAATCACAAACATACTTGTGCTGGAAAGGAAAATACCACATGGAATGGGTATGACTTCCACTCCTAAAAACTCATACAAGGCCCCATATCCTTCACTGAATATTTCTAGCCAAGTTATTGAATAATAGAATTTATAAAGTCTGAATTATTTCTAGTAATCACTAAATCATTCACGTATACCAGAAAATAGTAGATGGTTGACTCATACTGAAAAATAAACAATAAAGAATCTCCTTAGGAGTTCTTAAAGCCAAAGTGAAGAAATGCATTTTTCAAGGCAGAATACCATGCCCGAGGGGCCTATTTGAGACCATAAAAAGTCTTTCAAATTAAACAGACATGACCAGGTTTGCTTAAATCTTTCAAGCATGGGGTTGCAACATATACAATGTTTCGCTGAGCTCTTTTTGTTGGAAGGCATTATTAATGTCCAGTTGGCATAAGCCCTAACCATTCATCACAATGATTGAAAGTATAATTCTAATTATTGTAGGCTTAACCACGGGACTAAAAGTCTCCATATAATCCACTCTTGGATGTTGATGATACCCTTTAGCCACCATATGGGCTTTAAATCTCTCCATTGTCCCATTAGATTTGCATTTTACTCTAAGCCCATTACATCTTACTAGATTGCAATGGCTTGGAGGAGGTACCAGTTTCCATGTCTTATGTTACATGAGAGTGGTTAGTTCATGAGACATGGTCTCATGTCAGTAAGGGTTAAAAATGGCTAGACTAATATATGTGGATTAAATGGTCTAGGGTATGGGGTGTTTGGTAACACTGTTCAATTATTTGGTTTTAAAAATTTTGTTAATAGATTGAGTTGTCATCTGATGGGGTCGATAGTTTGATGGTTAAGAGTGCTAAGAAATGATTTGTGGTTCAGGTGCAGATTAATGATAAGTCTGGTGCTAGGATGGTCATTAGGTATAAAGGGTGGAAGGTCAGGGTTTATAGGTGTGAGGTTGTTATCATCAAAAGACAGCCAATTGAGATGATAAATTAGAGTTAGAGAAAGTAGAGACTAGAGGGTTACGTGGATTGTAGTGACCATGATGGGAGCATTAATCGAAGACACTGGTGGCAAAGAAAGAAATACAGTAATTGGGACTGGATTAGAAATTATGGAGGCAATTGAGGTAGTGTGTGAGGTTGAGGAAACAGATTCAATTAATGGTATTTTATCTTTATCAAATAAAACATGTTGTGAAATATAAATAGGTTGAGTACGTGGATCAAGATACCGATAAGCATTTTGAGTAAATGAATAGCCTAAGAAAATACAAGGTTTGGATTTTTGGCTTCATCTTGTGTGTGTTATATGGTTTGGTGAGAGGGTAACACAAACACCCAAATTTTTATAGTTTGAGATAATTGGGTTGTTGGCTAAAAAGAGCTTGATACAAGGATATATTATGAAGCAATTGTGTGGATTGACTATTGATAAGGTACGTGGTTGTGTGGAATGCATATGGCCAATATGTTAAAGGTATATTGGCATCATGAAGTAATGTGAGACCAGTTTCCATTATGATGGTGATGTCACTCTAGACACCACTTTGTTGTGGTGTGTGTGGAGCGGTAGTGAAATGACTTATGCCATAAAGAGAGAGAAAATGTTTTAAACTCTTATATTCAACCCCATTATCTAATTATAGAGTTTGGATTTTGCTTTGGATCCGGTTTTCTATGAGGTTTTTGAATTGTGAAAACAATTTTGCAACCCTAGATTTTGTTTCCATAGAATAAAACCACATGTATTTGGTGTAGTGATCAATGAAATGAGGTAATATTGAGAGCCATTTAAACCAGCATAGTGAGCAGGACCTCAAACATTAGAATAAATGAGGTTAAGAGGTGCGGTGCTTGATAGACTAGTAGATCTAAAAGGTTGTTAATTTGCTTTATTAATAGAACATGACGAACATAGAGATGGCTTTTGAGTGGTTGTGAATGGAAGTGAAAACTGACGAACAACATTGTGAACAATTTTGGAGGAAGGATGACCAAGATTTTTGTGATTCCGGTCAAGAGATGTTTTTTCATGCACCTTAGCAACTATTGGAAAGAAAGTTGCTACCAGTGTATTCTGGAAGATGCAGACACCATTTTCACATGCATCTTTTATTAGGATCACCCCTGAGTTAGTGTCCTTCACAAGAAAAAAAGACAGGTAAAATTCAATAAAGACATTACTTTGAGAAGTAAAATGTTGCATAAATATAAGATTTTTAGAGATATCTAGAGCATAGTGTGTCTTTAAGAATGAAAGTTTTGTTTTTTGATTTTAAGGTAAAGGATCCTATATATGAGACAGACAAACTTGAACCATTATCGAGCACAACTTTATCAATGCCATCATATTCTAAGTGAATTGATAGGTTAGTGGATCACCAGTAATATTATGAGATGTAGCAGAATCCATGAGCCATTTATTGTATGTGGCATTAGAGGTAGAAATGCAGTTTGTTGTGACTACATGAGAATTTAAGCAGGGGCATGCCTTGGCCTCGTGACCAATTTGGTCACAAAATTAGCAATTGGGTTAATATCTTTTTTTATTTGTATTAGGTTGGCTGAATGACTTCTTATTATATCGGTTGTCTCAATTAGGACCCTAGTTTTGTGAGAAACCACTTGATTTTTTATTTTTCTAGAAAGAGTTCCTAAAAGTGCTCTTGCGATTTATGTAATTCACTGATGCCATAAGCTAATGGGTAGTCAATTCCAATCACTGAAGATGGCTATCAAGACCAACCAGCAAATCATGAAGTTCTTCGAAAGTCAAGGATTTCTCCCTCGCATGAATTGGTACAATAATTTCCTTGAAATCAGAACCCAAACCATGAAGAATGTAAAGAGTTAGATCATCATCAGAGACATGATGATCAATTAGAGCAATTTTATCATCCAACACTTTTATTAAGTGGAGATACTCTTGAATCGACCGATTTCCTTTTTTAAATCAAGGTTAGATCTTTCTTGAGATGCATAGCTCTCATTCGAGATTGACTAGCATACATGTGATTTAGTTTTTTCCATGCCTCATGAGATGTTTAAATGGTGGCGATGAGGGGAGTAATTGAGGTGGAGATGGAAGCAAAGATTGCACTGAGAATTAATTTGTCTTGCTAAACCCAATTGGTTGTTTTCAAGGCAAATTGGGGAGTGCCATCAAATGAAGGGCACACTGATATACTAGTAACGTAGTCCAACACATCATACCCAATTAGAAAAGCTTCAAATTAGGCACGCCATTATGGAAAGGTGGAGGGGATTGATTTATCGTTGATTTGAGCTATAATGTTGAGAGAAATCATCGGATTCTCTATGTGGGAGGTGGGTTGGTTGGTTAGATTTTGAGATAGATACATGTTGGAAGTAGGGATTCTAGTCTTGTTTGAGTTATGGTGTTTTAATACCATGTCAAAGAACCATCTCACTTAAAAGCTTAAGCTATTAGGTGAGACCCTTGAATATGATTTATATTATTCTCTAATATAGCCCATCTCAAGGTTCTATATGTGACATGCCTAACTGTAGATGCATGATGATCAAACAAGTTTGGAATTTCCCCCAATGCAATGACTACTCTCTTAGCATTTTTTACTGTCTTCTAGGGAATGTCACCTTAACCTTAAACAGATACCCATTCATAGCTTTCCACTCTTCCAGCACACGGAAAATTACTGATATGATCTCACCACACTAGCCCACCCAACTATTAAGCATTCCTTCCCACCATTTACCAATGCTACAAAAACCACCTCTTTAGGGGGCGGTATAACCCATCTTATAGGCAAACTAAACATCATTAGCATGTGGACAGAAGAATAACACGTGCTCAATTGTTTCTACCTTGAAATTATTTACCTGATACATTTGATTGTTGACAACAATTCTTTGAGCAGATTTGCTTGACATGGTAACATGTTTCTTACTACTCTTCAAATGAACTACTTAAATTTAGGTGCATCCTTCATCTTTCAAATGGCTTTCCAAGCGCTAACTCTCACAACATAGCTAGCAACAAGATAATCAATCCACTTAAAGATACAAGACAACACCGAATAACTTGATTTTACTATATAAAAACCTCATCTATTATGGTGCCGCACAATTCTTTTATACAAGGGATAGCGAGGAACAAAGTGTGAGCATTAAAGTTGTTATATGAATATTAGCAAGAGTACTTACAATGGGATAAGAAATGATGGAATTAGAAATACATTTAAATCAATATTTAGTTCATAAATAAATTATCGATCATGGCATAGGTGTTTACCATCATGTCAAATAATAGATTGAGTGAGGTTGGTTATGATATAATTGTCAAATGGGAAAGAAATATTTTACCTAAAGGGAATAGGCTAAAAAAAAACTTATATGATATCAAACCCATGATAAAAAAAAAAAACAAAAAAAAACTCCTTTGTCTAGGATACTAAAAAATTGACATGTGTCTGAACTTTGAAAACATAGAGTTAACCTAGTACAAAATATGTAGGCATCCTTGTTCCAAACATAGAACTAGCAGGGGATGAACTCTTGTCACACATAAAAAAAACTTAGATATTTTCTAATAACACCAATATTGCAGAGGTTATTCATGTTACCAAAGATTGTTGAGCACATGACATAACACCTTTCATATGACCTAGTTGATAGAGTAATGGTGCACCTATATAATGGTCAAGCCTAGAAACATTATAATTGTGTGCATCCTCAGTTTTCAATAAAAGCAAGGAATGTGCTTCTTGGTTTATATATAAACATATTTAATCCATTCAGGTCATTTATAACTCCTTATTCTTGTTGGTTGGCAATACTCACGGTCTACAACCTGTCATCAAGGATATGTATAATATTGTGGTTCATATTTTTATCTATGATCATGCGCGGTTCTTATAATATGGGCCTCAACATAAAGTTTGTCTTCAATCATTGATTGATTAGTTGAAGTAGTTATGGTCATATGGGGTTTTAAATTATGATGTATCAAAAAAACATAATTTTAGATTAAGATAACTTTAATATGGACTATCAATGATTTTTCTACTTACAAAATGGTTTATGAGTGGAGCACACATGAAAAACTAGCATGTTTCTACTATATGAAATATAACAAAGTATTCACGCTGATAAATAATGGTAAAACATCTTTTTTTACTATCATCGATGATTCTTACCAATGGATCACAAGTGCAAAAAGAACAAAAAAAAAATTTTGTTGCAAGAGTTTCAAGGGATGTCATTTTGTCTGTACCATCAAGTGAAGAATTGTATGATATGGTGTCGAAGTATGGTGACATTGTGTATTATTTTCAATCAAGTAAATAGAAGTTTTCTAGTTTGGTTTGATCCATAATTGGGTAAAATAAAGTATTTTTTAAGAAATTTCTTATTAGAAGACTAAACTCTTTTGTCTTAACTTTGATATCCTATATATAAAAAATAACATGTTTGACAATATTTTCAACATTGTTATGAATGTGAAGGGGGAGACAAGACAACATCAAAGCTGGAATGGATATAACTTTATTTTGTCACTGTAAAAATATAAAGTTTGTTTATCAAGTGTCACAGGTCAATATGTCAAGTTTTATTTCAAGTTTCAATTAACAACAAGAATCAATCGTGTTCCAAGACACAAAAATGGTAGGGAGGTGCCCTCAAGTGAAAACTCATCTATATTCTGTCATCCTGGATAATTCATACCAAAAAGTATTGCCAAGAGAAGATATTTTTCAAAAACAGAATTTAGACAAGCATATAATTATGTGTTTTCTAACCGTAATGAATTGAGACCTTTTATCTAGTAAATATACTATTGAATATGTTATTTTCAAATAATTTATCTCTTATAAATGTCATAAACTTATATAATGTTGAATTCCTCACAAACAACATCATTAATTTTTATCATCTCAAAACTCACTGGTTAATTGAGTCCCAAATCTTTTGATTACAAGATGAATAGTTTTTCACATGGTTCAAAACATATGAAAATACATTTTAATTATTTTTATCTCTTGACATACTTATTTTCATTATAAATTTCATGTTAATTGTTCATATTTGTACTTCATGTACAAGGTTTATAAATTGTTCATTATAAAGAAATGATAATGTTACCTTGTTTCACTAAGTGTCATAACGAGTATTTTATCAATGAACACATGTTTCATACTGGAGAATATGTTTAGGAAAGAATGACATGTAACAATAGGGTTTGTGTTAAGGAATTTACCTTTAACTATAGAAGTTAGAAGAGATCATTAATATCATAAAAAACAAAATAGAGTATTTTTATTCAAATATTATTGGTATGACACCATTCAAAGAAGATTCAAAGTAAATCCCCATCATGGTTTGGTCAAAATAATTAAAAGGCTAGACTTTGCAATGTCAATAAAATTTTTCTTTTTGCCAAGCAATGTCAACAAGTTTATTACAATACGTAATTTCCTTTAAAAAGGATATTTTAAGAGTTGATTGGTTATTCGTAGTGAAAAAAAAACCTAGGGGTCGTGTCGAGGTTATTCAAGATGATAACAATGACTTCATAAAGAGAGAAGATGTCTTTTAACTTAGCGAGTTAGTTGATCTATATCGAGTTACTATGTCTTGCGGCTTGGAAAACAATTTAAATTTTTGCATCACCAAGATTATTTTTGTTGATGTATAATGATGTCTTGAGCTCTAACAGATATACACAAGTTGATGAAGATGATGATAATGATGAAATCAACATCGAAGATTATGTTGGAGATGAGGACGAATCAATTGACAAGGAAGAATGAAATTTTGATTAATTAATTTTAGTGTAATGACAATGATGTAAAATTATTTTCTAATGATGAAAAATATATTTTGCAACATTATTATTGATGTTATTGTGTTATGTGTTGCTATGCTGACTACTTACAAGATAGATAAATAGAGCATACAAATAAAATCTAGCATGAAAAAATTGTTTAACATTTCTAAAAATATCAACAAACTAACGTCACACACAATATTGATGATGAATTAATTTTGTTAGTATTTTCTATTAGCCACAAGAATTGTCTCCCTTTTCCCTAGCATTATACATTGTAAACATCACAAACTATATTGTCGATGAATTAATTTCATTAGTATTTTCCATTAGCTACAAGAGTTGTTCCCCTTTCCAAGGGGCTCATAATTATTATGTCATTTATTGTTAATTTGCTTACCAAAACTATTGCCAATGGAATGAAAAATCATCAATAATTTTTTAAAAGGCTTTTGAAAGTTCTGTACATGTTTGAAAATTTCATTTGACTTCATTGATATCAGCACCAATGGCATTACTGATGGAATATTTAAAAATATTCTAGAACAATATATGCAATCCAAGTTGGATATTTAACTTATCATATAAAATTGGTTTCAATGAGCTCATTAACTTTTGATTCTATTTGTGAGATGAGTTCATAACTAAAATGATGTTGAGATTACTTAATTAGGCATATCCCATGTTTGAAAGTAAATGATGAACAAAAATCTTATGATCAAAACCTGACAGTTCCTTATAGGACCATACAGATACATCATTCTATTCTTATAGGAGTTGAAGATATTGAATCTCTTATTCAACACCAAAAGAGGCATTAATAAAGATAAGTCTTTGATTAATCTTTAGTGTCTAAGTTAACTTGTTTCAAATGAATCATTCTCTTATTCTACAGTTGTTTGCCCCTCTTCTTCAAAAGTTTTGGGAGTTAAAGTCAATTCATCTTCAATGAAAGATTCACTTGAACCTAAAACATGCATTGATATTTCTTTGACGATGATATGGTTTGCAGAAAGAATCTTTAATTTTGGTGGTTGGATCTCTACTTTTGTTGGAAACTTTTCACTTTTTGAAGTTTTTGTTTCTTTGATTAGAATCTTCTTGATCTTTCAAACTTAACCTTCTTTTGATACTATATTTCCCTTTTCCGCATTCTAGAGTCCAACCTAGAAAAAACAGTATCCACTAATCTTAGAAATTAGTGGTTGGTAGGAGTGGATAATTGATCACCCAATCTTTCAATATTGAAATACATGGATCTACGCTCAATCTTTCAAATATTGTTACTAGAAAAGATGACTCTTAGATTTATTATTCATTGTATTCAAGACTTGAATCATATTAGGATTTGACACAATCTTTTTTACCTTAATCTTTATAGGTTCATAGGGATGGTATCATACTCTAAATTTTAGTTGTTGGACTTGTCTTTCTCTTTGTATGACCTTCTTTAATTCTTTAGATGGTTCTCTACCTTTAAGAATTTCATCTAAGCTTCCAAGTGTACAAGGCTTATATGTCTCATATCCTGTATTCTTAAAACATTTTTGGACAAGAAGATCAAACCATCCTTTTGGTTGTTTTATTGCTTCTCTAAAGGTTTCATTCAATATAAACTCATAAGAGTGAGAATCAAAAAGTGATAGCCTAACCATAGTTGACAATGGTAGGACTAACTATTCCTTCATTGTTTGGATATCTTTTTGAGATAATTGAACTTAAGAATTTGCATTAATTATTAGGTTGACTTTGTCAATGCTTCATATTTTTTTCACTTGTATCTTATCTTTGGAATCAGATATGGCTTCTAGCTAAAGTTATTCATCTTATTCAAAGTAGAACCTAACATATGTCATTCTTCAATAGAGAATGATTTTATTAAAGCTATAACACATTTAACCTCACGATTACAGCATTAATGTCATGTTAATGGAACCACCCCATTCTTATGCAACCAAGTTCTTCTCAAAAATAAATCATATGAAGTCTTTGCCTCAATAATATGACATAGTGCTGAAGAGTTTATCTCTCATATATCAATCTTGATACAAATATTTATAATAATATGTTGTCCTATTTTGTTAAAGCCTTGGATCACCATCCTACTCTTGGATATTTCATTCATAGATATGCCAGTCTTCTTCATTGTATAAATCGGCATGAGGTTAATTATTGATCCAATATCAATTAAGATGTGTTTGGTTCCTTGACCTCTAACATACCTCTTTATATAATGTGGTCTATTATATGGTTTTGCTCTAACCTACAAGTTTTCATTCGAGAATGATTTTGTTGTTAAATAATCAGCATTAGGTATATCATCATCCCTTGAGAAGAAATTTTATCCCAACTCCTTATAGCCAAGAAAAATTGGGAAAGAGCCAATTGAGACTCTAGAGGAAAATTTATTGCCTAGGATAAACTTGTGTTTGATGGAATACTCTCTGACTTAGAGACAACTTCTTTCATAATTGGATTTTTTTCTATTGAATTGACCTTTCTTTCTAGGACATAGTTCTTCAATTGTTACATTTTCATCTTGCCCAGTATTTATAACATTTACCATGACACTTTCATCTTAAAATATTGTTTTTAGAATCTATTATTTAAAGGTGATGGGCTTGTTACAGTACATGACCTTTTCTTTTCTGATTATGACATTAATAGGCCTTTCTTTATGGTATTCATCTATGTTTCGAGTTTGACTGTTTCACCTTCTTCACTATCATCCTTTTAGATGGAGTTGTCATAGGAAATCATAAATTTGGATGTTTTAAATCATGTCTTCTCTAATTTTCTATTATGATCCGTCATTTATCATCATAATTAAACATATGTATGTAATTAGAAGATTGATATCTAGTAGGTTCAACTTTCATGAAACTTTCTTCAGTAATATTTGGCAAGGTATATCTTCTATTTTTTTTTCTTTTTGGAAATAAAAATGCATCATCCATCTCCAATTTCATCTTTAGATTTTGAGGATGACTATAGATCTTTATGATTTGTTGTCATCAACCCATACAATGGTGTTCCTGGATATGCCTTTTTTTTGTTTCGTCCACTTCGAATTTAACAGGAAGTGCCCCTTGATAAAGATGATTAGATGAATCATTATCATTAAAGATAAATTTTTTTACAAAGCAAACTTGGAAGAGGAACATAATTAAAAGATCCAAAGGCTATCATTGACATATTTGTACTCGTGGTTTCTTCTCCTCCTTCAGGTTAGAACTTTCCTTCATTTTCCATATGAACTACCAAATCCTTAAGATAAAGCATTTTATGGTAGGATGGTTGACTATAGGATGATACTTGTAATATTTTGGATGACCAACCATATCAATTTCCTAAGGTCTTTTAGGTATAAGAAGTTCGATCAAACTTCGTTTTAGAAGTTGATCTAGAATACCTAAAACTTCATAATATAAAAAAATTGTATTTTTTAAAAAATTTCTTAAAACTAAACTTCTTTATTTATTAGGTTTCCTTTTCTTGATTTTTTATTCAATTTTTTGCATTGGTTTGGTTTGTTAACTAGACACTTTTATAAGTGTCGTAAAGATAAACATAGCTTTCTTAGACTTTGTAAACCTTGTATCTTTCTTGTTCTTTATGTGCCTCCTTTTCATGAGGATCACTTAAAAAATAGCTTTCTTGCCTTGGTATTTGAATCTTCAAGTTACAGGATCTTGTAGCAAGTTGCTCTAAAGTAAATGATAGAAGAGTCTTCACACCCTTTTCTTCATAGCTAAAGACTAAGTTTATCTATCTCTAAATATAATCCAAGATTGGCTTCTTTTGTCTTTGCTTAATGCAAACAAGTTCTAGCAAGCTTACAATTCATGGAGTGCTATGAAAGCGAGTCGAGAACTCTCGCTCTAATTGGTTCTAACTAACTATCTTTTTAGTAGAACTTTTAATGTACCAGTCAAAGATGACTCTTTTTTAGGACTGAACAAATTGTTTTACCATCATATCTCTATAGGTTCTTGCATTCTTACAAGTCTCAATAAAATAGACAATATGTTGCCTTGGATTACCTTTACCTTCAAATTGTTGAGACTTTGAAGATTGATAGTTTGGTGGCATCCTCATTTCATTGATATATATTTGGTATATGGCTTGATGTACATAAGAGAGGATAAGGGAGAACCTCCATGTTGAGCACAAATAATGCTAACATTTAAATGTTGTAATTGTTAAAGGGTAAATGAGTCTACTAATGATTTAACAGTGTCTCTAAAGGCATTTTCTATTACTATGCAATCATGTTACTCTTGTTTTTACCATTTTTAAGTATATCTTGCTTTTCTAAAATATCTTAATAATATTATCCCTAGACGAATCCTCAATCCTTCTAGAGCTTATAGGATGTGGATTTTGTTTTTAATTGGTCCATCAACATGGTAATTTCAGCATCATTTTCCTTAATAGATATTTTCAAATCCTCCATTTTTAAAGATATTTGATGAACATGATCCTCATAAAATGATACCTTAGTGACCATGACTAGCTTTAAGGAGTCAGAGTCAGAATTGGATGACGATGGGTAATCTCCCATCATTTTTTAGAAGAAGTCATAAAATGAGATCTAGACTTCAAGAATATGCTTGAATATTCATATAGTGGAATCTCAATACCTTCTAACGGATATGGAAAGGGAGAATTTCCAAACTTATATTTTAAGAAAATCATTTTCTTCTTTTTTTCTTATAGAGATTCTTCTCAATGGAGAGACCAATTTGCATTTTCCAAAAAGAGCTCTTAGGTGAGTAGCTAGCAAAACATCCACTTCAGCATGACAAAAAAGTTTAATATTTACAATCAATAGCCCTTGCATGATAAAAAAATTTAAACAATCTATCTTAAAGAAGTTTAATATGATAGATTTTGTATTTATGATTTATTTTTTGGGAATAAAAGTGAAGGCAATTGTGGGATTTTCATATTGCAAACAAAATACATAGCATAAATTTTAAAGTTTTTTTATGAAAAAAATATTAACTAGTTGATATATTAGTTATGTGTAGCACCAAGTTATCAAAAGAAGGAATAAAAGAATTAGTGATCCAACTTATTACAAGAGTTTTGTTAGGTTATTGTGTCACTTAAGTTGCACCATTCCTGATACCTTATTCGGATCTAGTCTAGTTTGAAATTTTATGAAAAATCAAAGAAGTTCTCACTTAAAAATAGATAAGAGAAATTTAATATAGGTTGTGTAATGCCATAATATTTTGAACAAATATATATCCTCATTTTTAATAATTTAAGTACATAAAAAATATGGGTATTTTTTAACTTGTTCCCATGATTGGTAATTGTTTATATTATTTTAGAGTTCATTTAATTTAATTTAATTTAATCAAATTCTAAAAAATATTCATAAAGTCTCCTATGTCTAAATTACTAAATAGTTCTTCATTCATTAAAATATTTGTATAATAATTAATATAATTCTCGTATGTCCCAACACAATAACTTTTCTTAAAGGTTGGGCATAGGTCACATTCAACCCATCATTACTTTTAGCTTTTTTTTACATTATAAGGCTTTCTTCCTTGATCTCAACACTACCAACATTGTGACTTCACTAAGCTTGCCTTGACAATATTATTATGGAGCTCTTTTTTGTTTTCTTTCTTAAATTGTTGAGTTTCATTTACTATGGTCGACTTTCATTTACATTAGCTAAGAGTGCAAGTAAATAATATGAACTCTTTGTTGCTTGTCTCTCAAAAGGTATGCCTCTCGTATTCCTATATATATTCCTCCTTTTAAATAAATTAAAACTATACAAAATAAATATTGTAGACATGTTCTTATTCATTACCATACTCGATAATTTCTTGTACTTTTACACAACTCATCAATTACTACCTAAGTATCCTTACACTTAGCCCCAAACCATTATCATTTATTATCTACATCGCCAGATTATACCATATTTATATAAAATATTACTTTCATAAGACCTTTATATTATAGTAACATACATATAAAAAAAAACATACAACTCAACTAATATTCAATATCTTCTAGAATATTTAATTACACATACATTTCAATTAATTACATAACAAAACATAAAGGTAATTGAGCTTTACTTGATATAATTATGAATACATATCTAAAACGCGCGCGTGTGTGTGTTTAGTCATTTTAATAAAAATATATATTCTACAATAAGCAATACATTAGTTTCATTTTCTTTTGTAAATCTAACACCTTGGTTTATCACATAACCATTTTGGTTCTTTCCTCAACCACAATACTAATATTTTTTCCATAGTTCAATAAAACTAAGCTATACACATTATTACATCGATCCTTTCATCCCTATACTTGTGACACATCAATAATACAAATTATCAATCTTTTATATTTATATTTATATTCTTGACCATTATAGTTTCTTTTATCTTACAAGTACATAATTATAACATAATGATTTATATTTATTCATACTCGTTTTGTTTGTCTTTAGATTATCTATTACAATTAAAATTGTTAACACTTTAGGATAACAATAATCTCATTTATTTGTAATCATTGTTCCATTTATCTACCTTTCCTTAATAGCGCATATCTTTATATCATTTATTCACTACAAGTTTCATATAGATGATATCCTTAGATATTCATGAGCTAATAACCTTAACTCTTAGTGTATGATGTATTAGATGAATTATTTTATCCTTATTTAATTAATCATACACTTTATACCATTTCTCTCTTGAGTGTACTATCATTACATTTTTTTTTCTAGATATTTTAAAAGTAATACCTTATTTTCAATTATTTTTTTCTTATCAAGTGAGAGATAATTCTCATGTGCATTTAAATGTCCAACCTTTAACCTTTTTTTTATTCAATTAGGTAATCTTCTAGTTCTTAATGAAATTTTGGCAGAGTATCCATACAAGGGAATTATTTCCTAAAATTTCATTTCAATTTACATTTCCTTTAAATGACAAACATCAACCACAAATAAAATTTTCATTGAATCCATCCTTAAAGATTCTACATGTTTAACATCCTTCACAATTATGTTTGGTTAATTATGAGACTTATTGTCCCAATTCCATAATCATGATCTATACTTAGGATTTCTAGATTCACCAATATATAATAATTCAGCATTGTGTTAGGATATTCACACAACTCGTGTTTTACATTTATCTTATTCATTTTAGAGTTCATACCGCATTCTTTACACCTATGATATATTAAATTATTTATTCCTTTATCCATAGCCTATTTTCATATTAAACATACATTCATGTGTCTATTTTTATTATTCATAATTCTTACATTAAATCCTTTCTTAAAAATATCACTTATACAACAAACCCTTGTAGTTACTACTTAATTCCAATTAACCATCATTGTGGTCAATTTACTTTAGAACCCTCATGATTGCCAATTTACTCTAGCAAACCTTTATTTTTTCCAATTAATTTTGTCTAACATTCACAGTGGTAATAAAGTCAGTTATCCCTTAAGGATGCCAACACACCTTAGTCATCCATACAAGGTTGCCAATAAACTTTACCATCTCTCATAGATGCTAGTAAATTTCAGTCATCCATAGAAGGATGCTAATAAATCTAGTAATCCATACTTGGATGCCAATAAACCCAATCATCTCTAATAGATGCTAGTATTTTTCTGTCATCCATAGAAGGATGCTAATAAATCCAATCATTCATTCAAGTATGCCAATAGACTCGATCATTCCTCATGAATGCTAATAAGTTTTTGGCATCCATATAAGGATGCCAATAAACTCAATCATCCATACAAGGATTCCAATAAATCTAGTCATCCCTCATAGATGCCAATAAACTCGATCATTCTTTATGGACACCACTAATATTTCATAACACTTTTATTTGCCTTTTCCCCTTATCTTTTACTTTCATCATTAAAGATTCAACAATATAGTTAAAGAATTTTTAGTTACAAGGACATAATACTTTAAAAGTAGTATAGGGTGTTAAGCACCTACTAAGTCCCCCTGATAACCGAGTTCCTTCCATCAAAAATCTCTCATATTCTCCTTATTTGGGCTATTATAACAACCCACTTTTCTCTATCTATCCCATTTTTTCAATTATCCTATATTACAAATTTTCATTTAAATGGAGCCATAAGTTGACATTAATTATTTGCGTGTTTTATTAAACCATGATTTCTTTTGTTGTATTTAGTCCTTATCACCTTTTTCAAATAGTTTTGTGTTCTTTCTCCATAGCAAAACACAGGAAAGAAAGCTAATATGTAAAGCTTAAAACATGATATTTCAATTTGTTTTCACAAAAATATATTATGATAAAGTTATCTCTATTTAATTTAGAAAATAATATAATGTGATCATTACTTTGTCAATTTATCTCTCCTTATATTACATTGATGCACAAGTATACTTATAAAAAGTACAAATACACATGGCTTCGTATCATTGGATGTTACATAACATGGCAAATAAAAGTTTGATCATGTCATCACCTTATGTGTATAAGAATGAAAAAGAAATTTTCAAACTTGTGGTTCACATCACCAATTTCTCTAATTGCAATATTTCAAATTATTAGAAACTTAAAATACACTATCAAAATTAAAATTATTATCAAAATTAAATCAAGTTAAAAAATCAAAAGAAGATAAAATAATATAAAATGGTGTTCACTGTTTACACATAGACTTTATTTTAAGGACTAAGCATGTAGCTTTCAAATTTCATGCCCTTTATTCTTTCCAAAAGGGTTCTTGAAAAAAAAACATTATTTTTATTTTTTATTTTAGATTAAAAAAATTAGTGTATTTAGATCATTTTTATTTGCTGATGTCAAAAATTATTTTTTAAAAAATAAAAATTTTATTATTTTGATGCATTTCTAAATGAAAAACACTTTAAAAAATAATCTCAATCAAACTTTCAAAAAGAAAAGGTAGGCATTGGGTTGAGTCTTTCAAACCAAGGCATGCCAGTACTTGATTCTCTTGGACCTTAACCTCCTTTTTTTTTATTTAATTTCTTTATTTTTTATGTTTTAGAATAAAAATATCTTTAAATAAAATAATTATAATAATATTTAAAAAATCATCTAATGATGTCATACTTTTCAAATAAAATTAGAGTTTTAATGATAAGATTAATAAATACATTATGAATAATTATAAAGGAAACTTATATTTGATTTTAAAAAAATATAATTGTTCATGAATATAATTTAATGAGAATATAGATAGATAGATAGATAGATAGATAGATATAGATATAGATATAGATATAGATATTGTTATTTTTTGTTATATAAATTTTATCAAATTAATTATTCCTTCATTTTTCATATACAGACACAAAACAAATATCAAAACATATTTTTTGATTGAAACTTTAAACATGACAACTTTTTATTGAAAAAAACAATATTATTGATAAAACAAATTTATAAATAAGACAAGAGTTTTAGCTAAATAAATACATGTTTTATTAACTAGAGTTTGAATCATTAAAAATCTTTAAAATATTTATTTTCATTACCATAAAACAAAATTTGAAAATATATAAGCTACATTACCCTAGCACACTAGCTAATTATAATTACTACAAAAACTAAATCTCCTTGAGATTTTACTATAGTAGAAAATACATTTTCATCTTTCATAACCATTGTAGATTAAAACTATGCTAGAAAAAAAGTTTTAATCCTGAAATTAATTTTTTTAATTGCATAGTTTTGTGAGCAATTTTGGGTTTTTCATAATCTTGTTTTTCTTCTATTATCGTTCAATTTTGATTTATTTTTTACAAGATTATTATATATTTTGTTTTATAATATCAGTAAGAATCGTTTTTAGAGCTTCATAATTTTGCCCTTAAATTTTATGCGTTGTTTTTCTTGTAAATATATATATATTTATTATTATATAATTAAATAAAAAATGGATTCCAAAAATTTTTCTATCTTTTTAAATATAATAGCATTATCCAAACATATTTTTTTACTAAAATTTAATTTTATGATTCCAGTAAAATATTGTCTAGAAATGAATACTATGGTGAAAGAAATCCAAACAACAATATTTATTGCCATATATAATTCTCGATTTTTTTTATTAAATATATGATATCTTTTCAAATTTTAAATAAAGATTGTTATAATAAAAACAGTAAAAATGTGTACACGTGATTCTGTAAGGAAAAAAAATTGATGTCATCGGAGATGGGTTATAGTGGGGAAGAATTGGAGCGGTAACATTGGACGGTGAAATCACTATTGTTATGCAAGTTCAAGTTTGACAAGGAATTCCCTATTTCTCTTTCATGGTTACATCACCTTTACAAATAAAAGTCCCAATTCTTAATTTTGTAATCCAAAAAAAAAAAAAAAGGTTGGCTTTCTAGGTTTAAAACAGCATTTTCTAAGCCTTGTCTATGTAATAAACTTAAAATATTTTATCTAATTCCCACGTTTCATTTTCACGTTCGTCAATTCTCCAATGAATGTCAATGACTGAAACATGTTTCCGAGACTTCAACATACATGTTTGGCAAGCTGTGGTACAATCCCTCCTTCGTGTAAAAGCTATACCTTTCGATTCCTATCCCGCAATGAACGAAGTTCGCGATGCATTAAGGGGCCAGGATCTGGGATATGGTATAATAACTCCTCGTAATTCAGGTGAGTGGAGGAAAGTTAAGCTGAATGTTGGAGGAAAATGGGCAAGCCCTACTAGTACAATAGTCTACGGAACTAAAGGATCACCTCCTCTTAAGAGACAAGATAGATTCGGCTCGTTGGCTCTATAGACTCGTTCTCTTTAGAGAGGAGTTTACTACAGGTATGGCCAAACGGTGGCTCCTTAGTCCCATCCGCTGACCGATTTAAAATGTAACTGTTTTTTAAAATATTTTTTATTTAAAAATATATTAAAATTATATTTTTTTATTTTTAAAAATTATTTTTAATATTAATATATTAAAATAATTTAAAAACACAAAAAAAAATAATTTAAAATAAAACCTAAATATAGAAAAAATTTAAAAATATTTTTCAAACGTGATCCCAGCACCCCCTAAATAACATTAAGGGGTACATGATTTTAATAATAACCCCGAAAGACAATCAAGAACAAACAGAAAATAACAGAGACCAGACTACTAATGTGCTCAATTCCCAGTGCAGTACAATTTCCATTAAAATGTAAAAAAGATCAAAGTAAAGATCGAGAAAAGTACTGCAGAATCATATGAATTCAGCAAGTGAAAGCAGGAAAGGCACCTTTTTTTTCCACCACATCAGATTATACAGCACGCGAGAACCCTCAGCAGCAAAATTTCTTGCAGCTTTATCACCATTCTTGTGGTGCATGTGAAAAGATTCGCTATTGAATATTTAGCTGGAAGTTATATCTGGCAAGGTATCCATAGGCAAATCAGCATTAGAAATACAGGATCGCAGCCCCTTGTGCATTGTGCAGATCATAAACAGTAATCATAAGCTGCAGGTTTAGAGTTGACGACCCTGATGTGATTATACAAAAACTTTTCATCGGGAATTATATTTTCTAAGAGTTTGAACCTCATTAACCCCCCCCCCCCCCCCCAACATATGTTTCTGCCTACAACTGGACAGCATATGCTCCGTCATTGCATTTGCTTCCAACAATTATTGCTTTTTCTATACCAAGTCAACCTCCAGGTAAGATCAGAGAGAGAGGAGAGAATTCCATGGACAGAAACCCCAATTACTCTGACAAAAAATTTAAAGAACCAAGGGTGACAAAAAGTACCCTTCAAGCGCCTGTTATTTGATTCTTCATGTCACGAAAAAACTCTCATGATGCATGGTTCTTCCCTCCGCAAATGAAGCTTTTCCTACAAAACCACCTAATTGTTCCATAAGACTCTTGATTATACGTCACCATTCTCTCATGTCAAAATTTAATGCTTTCAATACAATGCTGATGTATTGGATCGGCATTGCGATAAATCACTATAAACAGCACCTCACAACAAAAATGTCAAGCCATAGTAGACTTGATGCTCTGTGGTTCAAGAAATAATTCCTCAAATTCTTGTTTAAACACTAGTTTCCAGCTTCAAAGAACAAAACTTGAGGTTGCAAATGTCCTTTTTCACACATGATAAGAACATCAGTCCAGCTACCAATTACCTGTTAATAGAAAGAATAACTGTAAGACAAGATAGCAGATAAAACAATGGCCAGACATAAGCGGGGAAGTACCTTGACAGTCTTGTCATCATACATGATCCACTGACTCTGATCGTGACTATAGGCGAAGCAATGATAATGTTGCCCATAGTAGCACACCTGAAGTTAAAAGGATCATGAGGAGTGGAATAAGGTACAAATTGGCATCACGACAACCAATGACCCAGTCAGACATCCAGAACATAAACACAAATAGCAAGAATGTTCCAGTAAAAAAGAACAACTAAATAAACTTTACTGCTCTTCTCATATTCCCCCCCGATTCAAAAACCTCAAGTTCTATAAGAATTTTCTCCTTTGTTCCCAATAAAAGGACGTTAAATTTGATTCATTGTTCAACTGCCATAAAAATGCACAGCCTACATGGAAGTGTCATTCATTTTGTTTCATTTCTTAGTTGATGAGGCACATCTGTCCTCGAAATCAAACACTACTACAGGTGTGGTTACTTTCATAAAACAGCTTCCTAATTTTCATAGGTATTTTAAAACTATTTCTCTATGGAAAAATATGGACATATGGTGCACTTTAAAAACAAAGTAATTACAATTTTCTAGAAAACAGGAGTTTTTTGTTCAAATGCAATATTTCTCATCTAAGAAACTAATTTTTTAAATTTACATTTGAGTTTGAAAAATATATTTTTAATGTTTCTTATGGTTTATCTTCACAAGGTTTACAATGTTCTTCAAAAAAAAAATAACAGAAGAATCTCATCTAAGAAGAAGAAGAAGAAGCCGCCAAACAACTGGAAAAAAGAAATTAGAAAAAATTTGAAGAAGAAGAAGAAACCACAACTGGAAAAATGAAATTAGAAAAAAATTGTTTGCAGGAAAACAATTGTCGTTTTCAATCGGTAAACATGTTCTCCACAGTTTATGTTGCACCCTAAGGTTTCCCCATTTCTCCACTTGATGTATTTGTGTTTTATATCTTTTTCCTGTTGTCCCTAGCAAACTAGAGTTAACATATTTTCTCACTTCACTATTTTCAGATGCTTTTCTTTTCACCCTCGTATAGATAACTCATCTTTCCTTCCAAAATAATTAACTGAGCAGCCAAACCAGCCTTTTTTAAATTTAACAGCATATGTAAAGTTTTTAATATCAATATCTCCATCAAGATAACATAAAAATGGTCTCAATGACTTTACATACCACTGAAACCAAGCTATGTATGTTCTTCAGATCCAGACCACGATAAAAAACACTGATATCTATCTCAGTACTTAGAGCTGCCAAGGTTGCTTTTATATCATTAATGCTTTCACAGGTTTTTCGCCAGCCTAGAACTGCATGCCAAAAAAAATGCTTAAGTTTGGGTTTCCACAAGCGTACTAAGCAAAAATCTCTTAACTATTCAGGAAAACATTCACCTGTTGTGAAAACATGTGGTGGATTTGACATAATGTGATGGATGTAATTGGGTTTTCCACAACCACCAGCCTCGGGATCACAAGTTAACTGGTGATTCATTTCAACAAGATTTAAAAGTTCATCGAAACAGCTTTCAGCACACATGACCTGCAAGGAAAAAGGGAAAAAACCAATGGACAAGGTAATTGATAATGGACAATACACCTAAAAACAAAAACATTTCTGAGTAACGAGAAATAAGTGATTGTATAAAATATTTGTACCAGCAACAATTACCTTCATTGTTCGGAGGGCAGTGGCATTTATATTATGAAAGAAAGCACTGTACTTCAAATGTCTGGACTCCACACCACAACTCTGGCAATTCATTTGTTCTGAAATGTCCATTCCAAAATGAGAGTGCACTATACAAGCATTCTTTTCTGTACATCCCCAAGATTCCATGCCAGTACATTCCACTGATTTAGAATCAGAGCCATGTAAACCAGAGGTAAATGCTCGATGAAGGCAGTCAAATATTACAGCCAATACTTCAGATGCATCATTCATCTGACACTGCAATTCGATTATGACCAATTCAGTAAGGAAATCCTCATAGATCAATTCATATAATGTGAAGAGTGAATGATGAAAAATCATATATCATTGAAAGATAAGAAAACCAAGGTGGACAAACACAGGTCTTGAGAAATTACCTCCTGGAAGAAATTACTATTAGGATACAAATTGCTCAAAGCTATCCTTAGGGATGTTGGAGCAACCACTTCCCTTCGTGTATCTTTTGATGCCATGCTGATAGCAGTAAGAATATCATACAATGCACAGACAACACATGGATCTCCAACATGAACATGCTCTAATAGTGATCTACTCAGGAACTCATCTCGAAATCGCCTTAAATGCCACAAAGACTGAAGTTATGCAAGAAGCAAGAAGAAACAGGTGAGCAATGAGTATTGAAATGAAAAGCATACACCAATGGATAGTGAGAAGAATATATAAATAGAATAGTGAAACAGAAAAGATGTCGTTGCAAGGAAAATACCTGTATGATAACATTCAGGAAGCAATTGTATTCACCAATATCATTCTTCAAGCCAGTGCCAAATACATCAATTCCATTCACATTTTCAGTTGCAACTTCATGTACAGTACGAGAATTATCAAGTTCAGAAGATATTGTTTTTCAAACATGACATCAAGGGTATCTTCTGATGTGCTTGAAATGTGTCTTGAAAATCAATGCAAATAAATGGATATAGATTTACAAATAAATGGACCTTTACTTCAGCTTCTATGGAAATGAAAACAAAGTCTTGACCATGTTGGTGAAAGCATTCATTTGCCTATTGTTTCCTGGCATGTTCAATCAATCTCAAGACCACGTTGGAGCTTATTTGATTCTCAATCAGTAAGATGGGGGATTGTTTGATATTGAGCGAGACAACAGTGCAAAATACTTTTAGGTCATATGCAAGGATATATGTCTGACCTCAATGCTCGTTGTGGCCACCTCAAAAGTGTAACATGTAAATTTCTAAACCAGATAGGTATAGTGCCAACAAATAATAAAAATTAAAAAAAAATGCAGAGTCAAGTCCATTGCCCAAGCAAAGCAAATCTTTAACTAATCAAGTAACCCACATCCCAGCTTCCTAGAGAGACGTGTACTGTACTCAGAAACCAAACCAGGCAGGCAAGCAAATTAAATGTGAAACCATTCTCTTTTCAACAGGTAGGTAGTTCAGTAAACAATAAAGAATCTTGAATATTCAAACAAAGTCAATTAACCAAATGCATAGAGGAAGTTTTACTGGCCTCTTTTTCAGAGTGGTTTGTGCACACTCGTCAAATGTACATGAATTGTTGGAAACAATCCCTCATCCCTACATAGAATTAACAATATGAAGAGAATCTAGGTTCTGACAATGGAACCCATACTTCAGCATAGGCATCCTCCATGACATTCTAGGTTTCATTGTTGAGGCTTCTTGTTGTTTCTATTGTCAAAAATATCCACCCGGAAATAGATGGTTAGGTGCAGAACTACACACAACAATACCTTTGATGGCATTCAACCCAGAAGAGAAACTGCCCAAATGGGACAATTATTTTCAATGTAGTTAATCAAAACAGGAAACACAATTCAAATTAATTTTTTTTTGCACAGAAGGTTGATATTGCCGTTAAATAAGAAAATGAATAAATATTACATTTTACAGAACTGGAATGAATAAATATAGCACAACAACCTTTTATACTAGATATCAGAATATTTTGACAGAAAATATCTCAAGGAACTATCAATCATACAAAAATATCAATAATGCTCAAAAAACTAAGGAAGCATATAAAAATCATTAATGCTCAAAAACCTTAAAGAAGATAGAAAAGTGCAATTTTGATAGAGAAGTGGGATTTCATGGGCCAAAAGGCATCCAATGAAGAAAAATGATATTTGTTCCCTTAGGCCCATGTAGTTGGCATAGTTAAAAATGTGCAATCATAAAATGTGGTGAAGTACAATGAAAGAAAGCAAAGGATCAAATGAAATTTACCAAGGCTTTGGCGCACAGCTCTTTCAAGTTCAGTTTGAAACCTTTCCTCGTCATCATCCTTTACTTGCAAATGTCTCAGAGCCTCAGTTGCACCATCTCCCAAATTTGGAGTGACTGGTTTCACATATGGAAACCCATGTGATGTTAAGTTCAACATGTAGAAAATCAATAAAAAAAATAGCTTAAGGTTTACTGGCTGACAGGCATGTAAAGAAGACCATAATACAACAGCACACAACAAATAAGAGACCAAAGTGAACATCATACAACTAAGGTAATGGAGAATATAATTAAAATGTAAATCCCAGACAATGCACATGAGAGTTGAACAGAAGGCAATGTTAGACAGGTAATACAGTTGATGATATTGCAAGACTTATATGCTACACTTAACATTCATATGAAAACGTCACATGAAGTTACAAAACTAGAAACCTCTCAAAAAGTTCAATTCAACAAACAAATACTGTTTATCATAATTTAAATTGGAATTATACTAGTTTGGTAATGATATCATGAGTCATGAACAGTTTTTCCACGGAGATATGCAGGAAGAGAACAATATACCATCAATACCACCTGATTTTTTTTCTGATACGATATTAAAAATAAAGATTAAACATCTTCTATACCCACAATGTCTTGCTTCGTAAAAATGCTGCTGGATGAGATCTCTACTCCCTTTTGCCCCACACTCGAACTATTATGCTAGCATGTCTTTTCAGAGTCAGGGATCAATTGGATGGCAAAACTTAGGAGGTGTGGGCTTGGAAAGAATATATAGGAGGGGAACATCTTCAATTACTTTAACTATTCTTTGGCTCAAGTAAGGAAATGTAACAAGAGGGCTTCTGAGGGAGAGGAATTTCCTCTCTCTGCCTTTGGATAGGTAGATTAAAACTCTATACTACCTTTTTCTATATAGAGCAATATTTAGAAGATTGTCCATTCATTTATAAATTTTGTTGGTTTACTTCAACAACTCTTTTGTAAATGAGTTCACTGAGCTCTCTAGTAAGGTTCTCTTGTCACAAGATATTTTAATCATCCATATAGAAGATGAAAAAAAGCTAGTATAAAACAGTAAATATGGGGAATGGACATCCTCATATGCAAAAACTAAGCTATGAGCATCAGAGCTGATTTTGTTTAACACATCTTTACTTTAACAACTATGATTATCATTAAGTGTTGCATAATAAAAAATTACACAGATTCCACCAGGATAATCCCAAGGGTAATATGACCTTGGATTAAAATAAATAATTTCAATTACTGTCCAGGAAGATGGAGTATACAATAAATCTAAGTGGGAAATAGATGGATTAAAGCTGATGGTTAATGGGGTAAGGTGAGGTTGTCAAAAGGGAAGTGGGAATAAAAGATATCACCATAATTAGATGAAAAAACAAGGATGTGTTACCCACATTAGGTAATCTTAAATCCACAACCATGATTACAGCACTTTAGAAGATTGAAGCCTATCATGATACAGCCTAATTAAGAATCAAAACAAAAATTAATCATAGAGAATAAACACATACTGATTCCAACTTCAATATTTTCCATTTCACATGACATGGGTTGATTTTTTCCATCATAAGTTTTAGCGGAGCTTTTCTGCCTCCTACTCCTACCTGACCGTCGATCAAAAGCACCACCCTCTGCATTTCCTCCTGTAGATGGCTCTGCAAAATAAAGACAATGAAAATCATTTAGGAACATTACCATCAGCCCCAACCTCATTCAGAAACTCTATTGTATAATGCTAACCCACCACTGGCAATTGTCATAGGCATGCCTTCTAAATTGTTAGGGAACCCACTGTTCTGCATCAACTGTTCCTGAAAGTGAAATGTCATTAGGTTCCATTTGACATTTAGTGGAAATTACATAAACACAGCATTCCAACTTTTTGAATAACCTCTGTTTATCATTTCAAGAATCACATCTCCAACGGATATGGAACTAATATTGGTTTTCAATCCCTGTACAATATTTTGAATGAGAAAATCTCAAAATAATACCAATGGCTCACTGGAATCAGCAGCAGGATCACAGCAAATATTGCATATTCCCCCAGACAATTTCTCTGGGAGAGTTATATGAGATTTTTTGTGCTGTTGCTCAGCAAGATGCTTCTGTTTGGCCTCATTCTCTATTTGTCTTTGATACTTTAACGATTCTTCAAGCATTCTTTCCTCCTCTTCAATCTCAATTTTCCATCTAAATTCTTCTTCCTGTTGTCTCAAGTCATCAACATTTCTGGAAAGAAGACACTGAGAATCTGGATAGTCACCATCAGATGCAACTGGAAAGGAACTGCAGAGAGGAATGAATCTAAAATAATTAAAAAATGCAGTATGCATTATATGTGCATATATAAAAGGTGAAAATGAAAACAACAGCGCTTATTGTGGAAACAGAAATATAGAGGTGCAAAGCAAAACATAAGTAAGCATACCCCCTCTCATTCGTCACATCTTGAACCAAGTGCTGCTCGCTAGCAGCAGCAACCTGCAAACTATAACACATTAGACCTGCATAATGGACTGTGTATGTCTACTATGAAGAAGCCTGCAGTGCATGAAACACAACCATAAGGAGAAATTTGAAACCTTCGAGTCCTTAGTTTTCTTATAATCTTTGTTCTTTCGCTTATCCTTCCCCTTCTCCAAAGTATTTCTTGCATTATCACTTCGTCCTTGGGTACCCTTCTTGGAATCAAGGGCAAGCTCTGCCAAAAATGCTTCTCTTGCAGCATTAGACTTCTCTGTGGCATCCTTCTCAGCTAGATCCTCCAAGTGTGCCTGCAAAAGAGAGATTGGTGCAAGAATAATAAGCAAATATAGAGATCGAAGAGATGAGTTACACCCTATTTATCACTGCACAATACAGACCCTCATGTATGACTTCACCAGAGATGGCAAGATTGATCGATAATCAAAGGCAGAAACTGACTCGAGCTTGAGTTCCAACTGTTGCATTCCAGTAACAATCCGCATGGTTTGGGCATCAATTTTGCTGAGCTGAACCACTATAAAAGTCAGTAAAGCTGCAAGGACCATTATCAATATTTGTTTTACTAAATAAGTGTAACTAACAGACTGACCTCTATTGACAACTGTTCTTTCTGTCTCTGGATAGCAATTTCTATGAAAGTTTCCACTTGATGCATTTGGTCCTTGGTTCTCCAATTGCCATCTTCACCAGATTCCAAGTCACAAAACTGAGAGGTTATGCCACCATAAGTATCCTCATGCCCATATTGATTGACATTCAGAGTATCTGCTTCTTTTAACACATTTGATATAGCATCTACCTCAAATCTACTGCTAATGAACAGAGCATCATGCTCATTCTCAACAAGCTTCTCTCTCCGCTGCCTAAGAACAGAATCATAGCTTCTATGTTCAAAGAGCGTCTCAGTTTCCCTCTTCTTACCTTCTTCAAGACAGAGATCCTCCACAGCCTGCAATGCTTGCTCATAGCTTAAATGTTCACATTTCCTCTCATAAAGGCTCTGCAGATGGTAAAACTCCTTCTCAAGCGTCTGGAGAATTTCCATCCCTTGATGCATTCTCTCTTCTTTTGTACGGATCCATGATTGTAATTGCTCTCCACTAGAAACGCCTGCAAATATCCACGATAGTAAAGTATCAACGTCAGGTAGAACCTCATCTCCATTGCCAACAATAGTTGAAGTTGCTGTGGTGGCATCATCATCAAGACATGTGCTTGGAGCATATTCCAATGGCAATAAACATTTATCCAAGTAGATACAAGATGCATCACTATTAAGAACAACGTTCTCTTTTATTTCAGGACCTTTGGCACCAGTATTCACATCTAAAACACTACTTTTCTCAGGAGATCTGCCTATACCACAAGAATGAGATAGTTCCTGTAAGAATTTGAGGATCTTTTTGAGCTGGAATGCTCCCAGAAAGCAAATGCAGATGGGTGTCTGGCCCACATGGTTCAGAAGTTGAGAACCAGTTGCAAGACTCTGTAGCTCATCCATTGTAAATTTTATCACCTTGTTAAGATGGCTTGCAGCAAGATATTTATGTGCAATAAGTGCCTGAAATACATCATGAATTTTTTCAAGGAGCTTTGCTCGCTCAGAATCCTCTGAAATAGGCCAGCTCTCAATGGTGCATGCAATAGACAGTTGGTTTCCATCAAATTCTTTACCTTCAATACTGTAAACTTTACCGGAGTTGCTGTTACTCAAAGGACAACTAATACAACCATCCCTCAAGCTTTCCTTATCTGGAGAAGATCCATTCTGACATTTCCCTCGATTACGAAGCATCTTAACCACAGAGGAAATGTCTAATGGTTTCCAGGAGCAACTTTTAATCATCTCAATCCACTCATTGTCAGGACTCTGAGGCAAAACTTCCTGCATCTTCGGCATAAGACTACCCATGTGCTCTTGCACAACATGATGCAAATGACTGTCTGAGTCCGCAAACTGTTCTTTGCATCGACAACAAACCCAAAACCTCCAGCTCTTATTCTCCTCGCTGCAAGCCAACGCCTCATTCAAAACATCACTTGCCAGTCCATTCTTGGATGACCCAAAATAACTCTTCAAATCAGTGACCTTGATTTTTAACAACTTTCTCTTCATTTCGAAGCTCATCGAATTCCAATAGGCCCGAACCCAATCCTTTCTCTCAGTGTTAGTCCCATTCTTCCTTGAATTACTCCCATACTTCCTCCTCTCTCCTCTCCTATCAGCTCCAGGCATTACCTCCACTCCTTTATCACTCCTCTCTCCCTCATTTTGTCCCAAACCTATCTCCGACTTCTGCAACAACCTCGCAGCAGCAACCCTAACTTCAATTTCTTTCCTCCTCTCTTCCTGTGTCTTAGTAGCCTTCTTAATCTCATTTGGCCGCCTTGTTTCCACCAACCTAACTTCCATTGGATCTTCAGTAGCTCGTCGTATAGGTATTAACCTAATCTCCTCACCAGTCCCCAAATTCTTCATCCAAGTAGAAATCGAAGCAATGTTCGACTTCTGCTGCAAATTTTTCAGCTCACCTTGCACATGTACAATCCTCCCTTCCGCAGAAGCTATCTTCTGCTGACTCTCCTCCTGCAAACTCTCCTTCGCAGGATCAATCGGGTTCTCAATTTTCAAAGCACGGTCACACTCTTTCATTACCTCTTCATATTCTTTCCCATCATTCGCTGCCTCATACAGTAAATTCGCATAGAAATTAGCGAATTCGATCGAGTTGGGAGACAATTCCGCGGCTCTACGAGCAGCTTCGATTGCGTTCTTTAAATACCGCTGCTTACTGTTAGGGTCGTCGATTATTGAAGCAACTTTAACACACACCGTACCATGAACACGGTGTATTAAGGCATCGCCGCCATGTTTAGCGCGTGAATCCTTCATGATACGTAGGGCTTTTGTGTGGTTTCCACGACGGAGAGCATTTAAGGCGCGGTCACATTCTTGCTTGATTGTTGATGAACCGTCCAATTCTGTAGAAACTGGATTAGGAGAAGGATAGAGGTCGGTTTCAGCGTAAGCCACCATGGTCGCCGCCACGGACGGTGGCGGAGGGTGTTTGGTGCGAGAAGTTTGAGGCCGTTTTCTATTCCCCATGGAACTGTAATTGTCCGTCAAAAAAAAAAAAAATGGATGCATGCAATGTGCAAATTGCGTGGCTTCTATTATTATTATTATAATTATTATTATAATCTATGGAATTAAGTGACAGATTTAAGATTAGATGGAAAGAGGTTTTTTTTAAAAAAATAAATTTCGGGGAAAGTGAATTTTTAAAAAGTAAATTCTGATGTTTGGCAGTATTATGGAAAATGAATTGGAAAACACTTTCCAGTGTTTATTTGTGTTATAGAAAATAAACTGAAAAATAATTTATTAATAAATTAATTTTTTTTTCAAGTTTATTAAAATAATGAGGAACAAATCTTATAAATTGAAAAGTTGAATGAGAATGAAATTAAAAAAATATAATTTCATAAATTATCTCAAATAAAATAAATAATAATCAAAATAATAGAGATCAAATCTAAAAATTTAAAAAAAAATGAAAGGTGAATAAATTAAAATAATAATAATTAACATTTCATAAATTATTTCAAATAAAATAAGTAACAATAAAAAAAATGAGGACCAAATTTGATAGATAAAAAATTTCAATAAAAAAATGATAAGAAAAAAGCAAATAGCAATTATAAAAATAAGGACCAAAATTAATATAAAAATTAAATTTTAAGAGATGGAATTGAAAAATAAATATTCAAAACAAATTATATATAGCAATCAAAAGTTTGAGGATCAAATTTGATATAATCAGCAAATAATGACATTTCTAAATTTTTCACAACTTCTGGAAAGTGTTTTCCGGAAAACACTTTCCTGAAAACCAAGTCAAATTTTTCTTTGACTGGAAAGTGTTTTCCGTTAACCAACTTTTCAAAAGGCAAACAAACACAAGAAAGTTTGGAAAGTGGTTTTCCGAAAAGTGAATTCCGGGAAACAAACACAGCCTTACTTGGAAATGTGATTGGTGTAAGGGCAAGTACAATGGCAAGAGCCATTTTAGAAAGTTAAATTTGTAAAATAGCTCTTTGAATAATATATATATATGGTTTTTTTTGTTGATGTGTACTTAAATGGTAAAAGCTATTTTTTTAATCTTATTTTAAATAAAATTTAATTATTTTATATATACTTTAATTATACAATTAATTATATAATTAACAGAAGTAAGTTATATAATTAAATAATTACTTTTCAAAAATCCTCCAACAATAAAATTATTATATTTTAATTAAAAAAAATTAAATATAATTAAAAGACCCACAATATTTAAAATTTAAATTACTTAATGTATGTTTTTCAAGTAATCTAATTAATGTTACTTTATTGTCTTTGAGTGTTGAAAAACTTAAAAAAATAAAATGAACACATTAATAAATAACCAATAAGTTCAAACATAATTAATTAAAATACATTTCATTACAAATTAATACCCTTATTTTTTATGCTAACTATTATTATAATAATAATAATAATAATAATAATAATAATAATAATAATATAATTATTATTATAATCTATAATAATTATTATTATAATATATTAATAATTAATATAAAACCCCACCCCACCCGTTCCCCTACCTCTCAAAAAAACCCTATTCCCATTTCCCATTCTCATATTCTCCCTCCCGCCGCCGCCACCCCCCCAAAACCTCACCCATCCCCACACACACACACACACACATATCCATTAACAGTCACGATCACTCTATAAGTTCTAAATTTTGCCTGTGTTTGGCCACAAAATAGTAGCAAAAATGGAGTTTTTTTACTGGATGGTTTTTGGTGGCCTAGCTGCAGTGTTAGCATCATTGGAGTTGAGCAAAACAAGCCGAGATGAAAACAACACATCCTCTGCTTTCAGTTCTTTAGATCTGTACATTTCTTCTTGTTTTTGTTTAAATGTGGTTTTATGATTGTGTTTTGGTTCAGAGCGTTTATTGTTGTTTTTGTTTCTTCGCTGCTCCCCTCCAACAGCTCTTTTTTTTATTTTGGCTTTTCATGCTCAATCTGTAGGAATGTCTTCTCTATTGAAGAGAAAGCATTTTGCCTTTCGGGATGCCTCTCCCGTTGGAGATGCAAAATAGAACAAAAATAGCTAAAGTTTTAAAAAATTACCTTTACCTCTCGGGATGTCTCTCCCGTTGGACTTGCCCTAAAGAGAGGATTTTACCAGGTGGTGACGATGATGGATTGGTGAGGATTCACAATGAAATCCAAGGAGGGAGGGAGTTTGGTCGTGTTCAAAAAAATCCAGTAATATAATATTTACATTATTGATTTGACTCGACCCGTAAAAAAAAAGGTTAGTATTAAAATTAAAAAAATAGATATTACGAGATTACTTTACATTTTTTTTATCGATCACAACAATTTTAAATGAGTAATTTATTGTTTTTTTGTCGAATTGGGTGATTGCTGTCTTCATATGACCTATTGGGATCCTATTTGTCAATTCCGTTTCGTTTTGTCCATAACTACAGGAATATTTTGTTCTATTAAAAAATCCAAGACAAAACAACATCGTTTTCATCTTGGTTTTAATTCTGACCCGTTCTGAAAATTCCAGCTATATTCCGGTCGGAACATCTTGGTACTGTTCCGAGTGTGCCATTCCGGCCTTAAAATCCTCTTTATTTTGATTAATTTGTGATTTTGTTTCAAATTTTGATATTATGTTTGTTTGACTTTGTGTTTGTATTGTATAATTTAAAGTTAATTTATCTTGAATTTTAATTATGCTTGTTAAATTAATATTTTAATTTATATATATATATATATATATATATATATATATATATATATATATATAAACAGTCAACCCCGAAATAGCATGCCGAAATGCTTCGAAACCGATATGTTCCATAACAATAGAAAAACCGGAACGGCGACTGAAACGGTATTGACAACCTTGATTAGGATGATAAATGAATTGGTACCTTGTAAAATTGCAGTTGATAAAATTCATTTAAGATAAATTAAATATATTTTGCAACCAATAGATCAATGGTTGGGCTTGATTAAATTATTTGTCAATTTATTTAATTCGTAGAGTGCAAAGTTGTAATTGATTCATTGTCGGGTGTGTTTTAATTGTTTTGACAATTATTTAATCATTAGATGGCAAAATTGCATTCAATTAAAGATGAATTATTTGTTCCTTACCTAATAGGCAAGCACTACCTCCTTTACTCAATTTTACTTCCCAAGGTAAACTAATATAGTATTTTGGTCACCAATATTTTCACTAAAGATTCCTCTTGCATTTCTCATGCTTAATGCCCTTTTTTTCTATCATAAACACTATTTTAAACCAATGATTCATTTCAAAATATTTAATGGCGTGCTTCTTTTCTAGCAATTTTAAAAGCATGTTGCAACAATTTTTGGAAGGGACCTAACATGAATAAGGTTTTTTTGATGTTATTGTTATTTAAAAAACTTTATATTGTTTGCATAAATGTCTATACAGCACTCCTGATGTTTTTCATGAAGTCAACATATGTGCAAAGTTGAAGAAATTAAAGTAATGACGCGATACAGGGATGTTAATGGATCAAGCCTTATTACATTCGTGTCAGACTTTAAATCAATAATTGCTTTGTGGGCAATAACAGAGTTCGTATATCTGTTTTCAAAGGTATAAAACTCATTAATCTAGTAATAATCACCTTCAATAATATTAGTAAATGGTTGTATGTTTTTACCTTTAACAGAGGTTTGAATTGCATTACCCTGTTAGATGAAAGAGAGAAACATTACTAATGAGATTAAAAACATTTAGCCAAAACAAATAGAGTATAAAGAAGGAAAATGTAGATGGGAAAAAATTGTAGTCCTATATAAGCTTAATTTTCCATCAACCAAAAGGCAATTAAAATTGCTTGTTTGTCTATTGAGCTTAGAATTCCAAACGCGGCAAACTCTTCCATTCAAGGATGTGTAAAAGTTGTATTTCTTTATGCTTTGGATAAAATGAAGTGCAACCCAGAATATACAAACATTTATAAAATGTTAGAACTGTATATAAAGCTAACTAATATCTTACAAAATAATTAATAAGGTTGATCAACAGGGCAATATACAAAGGGAATCCAAGAAACACTTGTAGTAGGAAAATTTAATTTTGATGATCTGCAAAATATTTATGAGCAAACAATGAGTGAAATTTTTTTTTGTTAAAGGTTCATGGTGAAAAAAAAACAAAAACCAATAGGAAGAGCGCTAATAATGTCCTTGTAGACAATATTTTTTGCATAAGCAGAAAGATGCCCTTCATTGTCACATGAAATGATCTTTAAATCTTTTCTTAAAGTAACTTTTGAGAGTCAACATAAAAATGACCATGGGTGAAAACTTGTTTTTTAAAAAAATCATCAACAGTTCTTAAAGATTGTCCTTGACTTTTATTTATTATCATGGCATAACATGGTTTTAAAGGAAATTAATGTCTTTTAATTGTAAAATGACATCTGTTTAAATTGACTTGGAAGATAATTCTTAGTATGAAAAACTTTGTCGCCAATGTTAGAACTAGTTATTATTTGTGCCTGAATGACCTTTAATGACAGTTGTGTAATTATAAGTCTAGTCTCATTGCATAGACCAATAAATAGACTAATATTTCTAAGTAACACAACAGGTGTTCCAATTTTGAGAGCAAGTGTGTGAGATGGGACACCATTGAATTCAAGTAGGTTTATGTATTCTAGTGGATATAATGAGCTCGCATTGTCACTTTTTGTTGATGATGTGGAAATATAATCAATGCTAAGATAGACACGCTTTTCTCCAGGTGTGATGCAAAGCATAAAATCATTGATTTCAATATCAGTTGTGTTTTTTGTTGTCACTATAGCTCTCTCTCTAAAATAGCAAGGGTCAACTTGAGTGTTTAAAATATTTGGAGAAATTGTTGAAACAATTGCGGAAATCAAATCACATGAAGGTTGAAAGAGAATATTTGAGGGGAAAACAACAAAATAATCATTAGGTTCACTGAGTGAAGGCAAATCAGACATGTCACCGTTACCAACACTTAATATCCATTTGGAGAACTCACCAATATCAATCTTTTCTTCAGATGTTAGGCCATATTGTAGAGAGACACATGTTTTCTATAAGAGTCAATACAATAAACTTGGACCATAAAGTTGATCTGGTTAAATAAGCATTGATTATTTGTTATTTTGTTCTACTAGGAATAACTGGTAATATTTGATGAATATCATCACCAAGTAAAATTGTTTTTCCATTAAATGGTAGATCATTGTTATAGTTGTCACCCTCTGAAATTACATCACGCATTGAAAGATCTAGGGCTTCAAAGCAAAATCTGTTAATCATTAATGCCTCATCCCAAACTATAAGAGAGGTTTTTTTAAGAAGGTTTGAAAGATGAGTGTTTTTTTTTTAATGGCACATGTTGATGACTCATTAATAACAAGTGGGATTTTAAATTTTAAATGGGTTGTGCGGTTATTTAGGTGCAAAAGAGATACAATCCAAATGATGCCACTATAAGGACAATCAAGCCCTCAGATCTGACATGATTTATGACTATTTGTCATAAAAAGGTTTTGCCAGTTCTGTCATGGCCATGCATAAAGATCAAAGTTTATTTCTTATCAAAGATGGCTATAATAACTAAATCATTTATAACTCTCTGTCCATAGTTGAGCAAGGTGAAATTCATGGAATGCTGACTTTTAAGTTCAATAAAATCATAATTAAGTTCCTCTCTTAGAAGCTTATTTGTAATTTCTTTAAATAATTTTCTATCAGGCATCGACAAGTTATGACCCTGAAGTGTTGCTGCAGAAGCATTAAAAAGCTGTTCAAACTCATATAACACATAATTTTTAAGTTGATCATTGGATATAATCAAGTTTGGCATTCTAAAAGATATTCTCAACTTATGGAGGATGTCATTGTGCATCGAGTGCCAAAACTGATTGAATAAAATTAAAGGGTTGGTAACCTGATAGAATAAAATAATACTAACAAAAAGTTTTCTAAATTACAGTGACAACGCAGTTGCAATTGCTTTACAAAAAGCTTTAGACTATTCTTTGTCATCTCCTAAAAGTTTGTATGCTTTGCAAGCGAGCTGGAATGTTATATAAACAATTCCATGATTCGTTTTTAAATCTACAAACTCAGTTGACCCTTTAATATGGTTCAAAAGTAGCCTTAAAAAAAAGCTCACTAGTAGTAGGATGCACATAAGTTATACGTCCAAGGCTCAACCCTTTGGACCTGATAACCCACTTTTTTTTTTATCCAAAATCCCAAACATATTTGTTTGGAAATTCTGAGTAATATAGATCTTTTGCACTAGAAAAGTTTTTATTGCATTCAAACCATTCATTAAGCATTGTTTTCCTGATACCTAGCCTTCTAAGAATAGATTGATGAGACTTGTTGCTTGAGAAAACAATATTTTATTGAAAAGACAAATGTATTTGCAGCCTTTCAACTAGAGGATATCTTGAATGAATTGGGAATCAAAAAATTTGTCAAACAGCTTCATAAGGGCAAATGAAATGGCAATTAATATATGATTGTTTTTCATCATTCGTGTCATTTTGAAGCACAGCGTGAAATTGTCGAGGCTTTGCTTACATATTTGAGCAAATACTTGGGCATTGACTAGTAAACATTTATATGTGCATTATAACAAATCAAAACTCATGACATGACATCTGTTGGGGCCTTTGCTTACATATTTGAACAAATACTTAAGCATTGACCAGCAAACTTTTATATATGCATTGTAACACATCAAAACTTCTTTATTGTATGGAACAACATAATCATTGAATAACATAATTCCATTCTTGAGCACAAAATTATCATAAAATTCACGCCGTCTATAATAGACAAATCCATTTTCACTCAAAGTAGTTAAGCTCCTGAAGTTTTTTGGAAATGATTTTGTACAAACATTTCCTGACATGCATTGTGCACCTAGTCTTACAAGATCACATGGATCATTTTTCATGAACTTAAAGACAATATCATGACTTAAAGAATCAATTTTTTTTATCTAGGATTTCAGCTGAGACCACTAAACAAATATCATTAGAAGTTTTGAATTTTAATTCAAAGACAAGCCAAATCAATATGTGTATGAGGAAGGCCTTTTTTTTTAACTCTATTGCACATACACCTATAAAAAAATCCGAATGAAATTATTTTTTTTTTTGATAGATGAAACAACTTAAATAATAATTTATGATAATTGCATTACCAGCAATTGTGTTGCCAAAAGGGACACTGGATTTGATGAACTTTAACATATCAAGAATCTTTGCTCTTAAAACTCTTGTAATAGTATCAGGCTTGTTCTCATGTTTGCAAGTTAGTATTGCATGTGAATGTAATGAAAATATCAGGGTTTTCATATGCCCTGTAAATTGTCATAGCATCTTGGTAATTATTGATCATATACCGTGGACTACCAGTTACAAAATATGGAAGAATAATTTCCCTAGTTGATGCCCCATGAATATCTATGTTATAATATAGATCAGAGTGAAAATCATTTTGGTTCATTCTATTGTAGTCAAGTCTATCTTCTTCAATAACAGCGAAAGCATCAACTAAAAATTATTGGTAGAGTAGACCACCTTTTATAAAAGTGTCCTCTCCATATTCTTTTTCTTGGATAAGATAAGCATAAAAAGCTCTCATTGGAACTCTCTAATGTTTTTTGGAGTTATATGCATCATGATCAACAAAATTAATGTTGTTTTGATAACCATTTTCACCAAATAGAAATAGAAGATATTGCAATGCCATAAATTTTACATGCAGCTTAGAGATCCTTTGCAAAGTGTTTGACCAACTTTCAATAACTATATCTTGCTCTAAATGACAATCACCAATATCTCCAACAATCAATCCACCAATTTCATTTGATGTTGGATCATTATATTAGCTTGTGTCATTAGCTCTCTGACAGAGCAATTGTAGTTTATAGCCAGGATTTGTAGGTTCTAAAAGTTTTTGGGAAGCATGGGGAAATAAGTCAACTAAACAATTATTTAAGACAAACATTTGAATTAGATCCCCAACTATAATCTCATCCAATGATAAAGTTGAGGTTGAATGGGGAAACTGTGAATCTGATTTAAAACCTCGTTTGCAACATCATAAATGTAAAGCTGGGTAAATTTTAGAGCATCCAAGGTAATAGAGATCACATAAGATAACGACAATGGCTATTAATTTTAAAAACATACGAGCCAGATTGACGATTACCTGATTGATCAACATTTGCTCCCATGGATGTAAAAGCAAACATAGAGTTGTAGGCATGAATATTTGTGTGAAATCTCTTGGATTTCTGACTGAATATATTGTTTAGCAAGTCATCTAGAAGCTGAGGTGTAGGTGGTGGCCGTGGAAGCCTAACTTTCCCATTAAGATAGCAAAGATAGAATCTTGTATAGGATTTTGTTGAATGGGTTAGCCGCTCGTTAAGCCAAAAAAGTTTTTTGCAATGACAACACTTGAATGCTTTGTTTCTAAAGTCAATGTACCCATTCAAAGTTCCTGGGTATGAAAATTTTATGTCAAATCTCACTATAGATAATTGTAAATAAAATAGGTATATAAATCAACATATGAAAATTTTTGGAACAAACATTATCTCTTTCTTTGATATGAAGCTTGCCTAATTGGTTGTTGGTCATTAACAAAAGACATGAGATAATGATCAAAAGATGTTTAGTCAAATGAACCAAGATCTTGTAATGACAATAGAGATGTTGGATTTGATGGGCAAGATTGATTGTTTAATAAGAAAAACAATGATCATTCTGATTTTGAGAGAACATTGATGCTTGAGATGATGAAGTCTCGTCATGTATAATGGAAATCATTAAGTGCTAGCGTGGCAAGGATCACGACTCGTTTTTACCATTGAAGAATGTGTTGATACACATATAGAGCACAAAGGAGCCTCATCATCTAGTTGTGTTGTATATGAACAATATTGCTCATTAGTAAATATATATGACCCTTGCAAGCATTGTTATCGGTTAGTCATAAGTGTGTAAATTGAAATTGAAGGGACCAAACAATACAAGAAACATTCAAATGGAATGGACTGAAGAATCAAAAAATTAAAAAGGAAAAAAACTGAGAAGGATTTAAAGGTGAAATGATATAATAGCAGGCGTAAGAATAAAAACAGAGTGATCAAAGCAAAATTTGATTACCTAGCTACGTTAAAATGTTTATTTGCTAAATATATCGCAATGGCATAATTTGTGCATGACCACATAATTTTTCTCTTTGTTTTAAGTCATGATATATTTTATTTGATCATTTATATGTCATTGTTTTGTATTCAATTTTCTTTATTTCATTACTATATATTGCTTTTTTAAAAAGACCACAACTTTTGTTATGGGCATCTAAGTATATTGTTCGTTAAAATTGGTTGATTGTTGATATTGTTTTGATTGTTTGCATTTGTTAAAATCCATTAAAAAATAGTTATTTGTTATCTTTCTAGATTTAGTTGATCTTTGCTACTGTTTTAATTCTTAGGATAATGATTGAACCAATAAATTTTTTTAGATGTGATCGAGAAATTTATGAAATTTTTTTGTTGGTATAAAAAACATTTTTGTGGCACCAATGTTATCTGATTTCATACCGCGGAATTAGATCTTGTTTTTGCAAGCAACTATTCCCTAATATTTGCGAATCTCACAGCGAAACAATATATCATCACAACAGCGATCGCAATGAATATCCAATGTTTTTTTTTATGATGACAATTTGAGGTTTGGTCAATTTTTTATGTTCGTGAGTTTCTTACAGATATGACATAATGGTTTAACGTCCTCTCTCCTTCTTTCGTAATAATGATTTTTTTATTTGTAGGCAATATCACGCTTAGGCTTGTTTTAACAATTTTTCAATATATCTATGTGGCAAGCAACGCAATAATTGCTGTTAAATTTATTTAAAAATGAGCTTTATGTCCTCATCTGTAGAGGGTTATTTAGTTTTGAATAAATTATTGTGATTGATCAATATTGTGATTGTGTTTTTCCATAATTATTGTGATTGGACAATAATTATTTTAGCAACGAAATTTTGATAATCATGATTAAAAATTTGATTTAAAATTTTTTTATTTAAAAGTTTTCATAAATATATTATAATGGTTCAATGCCTTGGTTAATAGGTTCTCAGGCCATCCATTTCTTAATTCCTAGGATGTATAAGTTTCATACAAAAAATACTTGTTTGTCAAGCGAGCAAAATATATCGAAAATGTAAGTAATAGAACTTTGATACATTATATCTCTACTTTGATAATTTATATAATCATGTTCTAGAATCGAGTTTTGTATATATTTGTTGGCATTATTTTCCTATGATCTCACAACTTAAAAGGAGATTTTGATATGTATATAAAAGTTGATTGTGTTTGGAATTTTATTGCTTCTTGTAATGAAAAAATGGAACAAATACAAATAGCAACAAAAAGCAACACATGATAATTAAAGCGTAAAACAGTGTTAAAAGAAGGAGATAATATCACAACAGCCAAAAATGATGTAGATAAAGCTCAAATATTTTTCTAAACAGAGTCGAGATATTAATTTTTTTTATGGTAACAAAAATTGTAATGGAAAAACTCCTGAAGCCAATAACAAACAACAAGAATGCAAGAAAGACAATGACATGAATGTTTCATGTCATTAAATTGGGCACATACTAGTAAATATAATCAAAATCAATTTTATTTCCAAATAGCAACCCAATCATCCAGAAAGCAAGAGCACCTGTAAATCCAGTAACAATAAAAGCAAAGTGCATTTTCATTCACCGCTAGAAGCAATGGTGATGGCATTGGAAAACACAATTGAAAAGATTATGAGGCCAATAATGAGCAAAAAAAATCAGCGCAAGAAGCATTTTGTTTTTTTACCCAGCATGATTATTTGTAGATTCTCCTGAAATTTTGCGACAAAGTAATAAATAATTTAAGAAGTAGCTTTAATTAATTCTTGAGATTTGTTTTCCAACAACGATTTAATTTTTAGTGAACTAAAGATATTTGTTAATTCATTCCAAATATGTGAAAATGGTTTAATACATATTTTATATCCATACTGCATTTGTTTATTGATGGGTTACATTAATTAAATGCAAAATGTTGGTGGCTTGTAACCTAAACTAAAAACAAACAACACATCATAAGTTAAAAAAAAAATTGAAACATTATATCTGTAATTTGATAATTTATAGTGTCGAAGAAGTTTTTTTTGTAAGAAAGTTAAAGGAATATATATGAAATTTTGTATTTGGGAATTTATAGAGTACTGATGGAAGAAATTGAAATATCATAAAAACACCCAAGCAAAAAAAACGAAGACAGTAATGTCGCATATCATAATTTTTTAAGCATATCAGGAAAGTAAGCGGAGCAAAATTGAACCCAACTAGAAACCGAACCAGCAAGAAGGCAACAATAGTTCCCAACTCAGCAACAAAAAAGGAAAGTGCAATTGTAATCAGTTTAAGAAGTAATTTTGATGGTAATGTAATCAATATAAGAATTGATTTTGATGGTAGCGTAAGAAATGGAGTTTAAAAAAAACATACAAGCAAGAGAAACGAAGATAGTGATACTGCATATCATAATTTTTTCACATACTAGAAAAGCAAGCGAAGCGAATTTGAACCTAGCCAGAAATCGAACCATCAAGAAGGCAACAACAACTAACAATGCAGTAAAAACAAAATAAAAGTGCAATTAAAATCAGCGTAAAATTATTTTTGATGATAGTGTAAGAAGTTAAATAACAATCACATTACAAAGGGACAAAAATGCACATTAGAGTTCAAGAAATTGGTAAGAGACAAAGAAAGTCAAACAGTGCAAAATACTTAGAATTTTAAATGTCATTCATATATATAACAATCAATTGAGAGAAGCTCTCAATGGCAACAACAACAACAAATCAATTAGCGTAACAGCAACAACAAAATAATTAACACAATCTTGGCAGAATAATACCATGTTAAAAAAAAAGCATGATGATTGGAATGTCAATTGTCATGTATATATAAAACATTTAATTCAGAAAAGCTCGCAACGGCAGCAACTGCAACAAAACATTTAACGCAGAACCAAAAACAAAACAATCAACACAATCTTGTCAGAATAATATCACAATGAAATAAAAGTGAAATGGTTGGAATTTGAAGCGTCATGTATATATATAACAATTATTTGAGAGAAACTCGCAATAGCAACAGCAACAACAAAACAATTAACGTAAAAGCGGTAACAAAACAATTAACGCAGCATCAACAACAAAATAATTAACACAATATTGGTGTAATAATATAATTTAAAACTAAAAGCAAAATGGTTGGAATATAAAGCATCATGTATGTGTGTGTGTGTGTGTGTGTGTATAACAATCAATTTAGAGAAGCTCGAGATATCAAAGATAACAATAAAATAGTTAACAAAGCAACAACAATGAAATAATTAACGCAATCTTGCCAGAATAATATTACGGCAAAAGCTGGAATTTAAAGTGTCATGTATATAAAACAATCTTTTTAAAGAAGCACAGGATTGCAGCGGCAACAATAAAACAATTAACTCATCAGCAATATCGAAACAATTAACGCAATCTTGTTAGAGCAATACCACGGAAAAATAAAAGGAAAACACTTGTAATATGAAGTGCCATGTATATATAGCAATCAGTTTCAAAAAGGTTGCAACGACAGTAGCAATAGTAAAACAATTAACACAACAACAATCACAAAATAATTAAAGCAATCTTCCCAGAATAATCTTACGTTAAAATAAAATAAAAATCTTTGGAATATCAAGCCTCATGTATATATACAATAATCATTTTAGAAAATATCGCAAAGACAGCAGTAACAACAAAAAATTAATGCAACAACAACAACAAAACAATTAATGAAATGTTGCTAGAATAATATAACGGCAAGAAAAACTAAATGCTTGCAATCTAAAGCGTCGTGTGTGTGTGTGTGTGTGTGTGTGTGTGTGTGTGTGTTTAGATATAAGAATCATTTTAAGAAGACCGCAATGGTATTAGAACAATAAAACAATTAACAGAGCAACAACAAAAAAACAATTAACGCAATCTTAGCAAAATAATATTATATTGAAATAAAAGTAAAATTGTTGGAATTTATAGTGTCATGTATATATATATATATATAACTTACAAAAAATTGAAATGACAGCAGTAACAACTAAACAATTCATACAACAACAACAATAAAACAATTAATGTAATCTTGATAGAATAGTAATACAGTCAAATAAAAGCAAGATGCATGGAATTTCATGCGTTATGTATATAGATAACAATCAATTTAAAAAAGCTCACAACGACAACAACAACATTAAATCAATGAACGCAGTAGCAACAACAACTAAAGGTGACACTACCATAGAGGGCAACGACAACAACAACGATAAAACAATTATCAAACCAAATCAACAATCATTTAAGAAAAAGTAGCTGCCACAACAACAACAACAGAACTATAACTACATCAGGAATAATAACTAGAACCAAAACCAACGAACAAAAAAAGAAGCAATTACCTTGGAGTTACCGAACATCAAGAACATTTTTGACTTACATGTACAGAATATGCAAATATAACATTTCTGATTTTTATGCCTTAGACTTGAAAACTTTGGAAGATTATGTTAATCATAGGGCAGAATTGATTAATTAAGCTAACAACCCAAGATTTCCCTACAACCTCTTGTCCTAACAATATCACAACAAAACATAAAGGAAATGGTCGGATTTTAGTGCCATGCATATATAAATAACAACCAATTTGGGGAACTAAAAAAAACACAGCAACAATCATAGAACCACATTTGGCAGAATGAAACTAAACCAAAGGACAAAAGAATAATAAGGCAGACAATGAATTATGAAATTGAAATTGCAGAGGTGATACAAACAAAGAGTATAAAAGAAAACCTGAAAGCAAAGGCACAAAGTGAATTGCTAAGAAATACAATGGTGAGGATAAAAAGAGGAGTAATAGTGAGTTCCCTTGATATTAAACAACCTTTACCTTTTGATTGAGATGAATGTAAAGCATCTGGATGACCATTTATTTTTTGATAAAGCCATTATGCTTATGTTTCCATGACAGTAAGGCTTCAAAATTGGAAGCCTCATCATGCACAAGCTTTTGACTCAACAAAGGTTATTAAATTGTTGCATGAGATATTCCTAATAGTTGCAGAGTGGATTTGCAGCCACACAAAGGCAAAACTCATTAATTAAATGCAGGATTGCATTAATTAAACACAGATGTTGAGTTTTTTTTAGAGTTATAGGCAAGTGACAGTAGCAGTGTGTGACGATGATGAGGGCATTTAGCAGGCTTTAAGTCTTGTTAATACTAATTAGATGGCAGATGACATGAATTATGGGAATGACTTACTGATTTCTCATTCGGGCAGTAGCTACCATCAACATCTCGTGCAGAGCAAATGAGGTCGCAACCATGTTCTCCTTTAGCTTTTCTCATAAATCCCCTCTACAATGCAATGGGCACGACTGAAACACTGTTAATGGTAATGGGGAGAGAAGGAGGGAGCGAGAGAGAGATGTAGTGTGGTTGATGGACTCTACAAATGTTGGACTTCATTAATGGAAATTGCTTTGGCCTCTTTATAGCTATTTTCCCTTGCATTTTCAATGAAATGAAAGGATAAAGGGAAATGCACTATCGTTGGAAATGGTGAAAGGCACAACTACAATGGATGTTGATTTGTCTTCAGGTAGTATACACTCATTGGTATCTCAAGCAACTTTTGGCGATTTGTAAATCCAATTATGCTAATCCATTTTTTTTATTTGTCGATTTTTTGTTTAACTGTACATTAAAAAGTACAAAAAAAGTATTATGAATCCAAATGCTCTTAGATAACCAACGAGCAATTGAATAGAGAAATAAATCCATCACGGGCAGCTTCTAGTAGTGTGAAAAGGCAAGTGCAATGAAAGATAATAAGATTATGGCTACATTGTTCCAGAATGGATCAACAGTGTAACCATGACCTCCTTTAGCTTTTAGGATAAGAGGTTGGATAAGTTAAGATTCTTAAAAACTACCAACCTTATGCAAATTGAATAATTCATTTACTTAATGAGTTTCCTAACACTTAGTATAAATAATTTTCTTGCCCTTCTCTCTCTCTACATATATCATTATTTTTATCTATTGTTTTTATCTATTATTTTATTATTATTTTTAATGCTAACTATATGCTTGAAATATTGTAAAATACATTGCAAAATCAATTATAATTAAAGACAAACAATTCTACACTTTTAAATGTATAGTTTTTTTTAGAATCATTGATGAATAAGAAAATTTAAAGGGTCATTTGTGGATATCTATAATATTCACACATAAAATAGTTCATCTTGATATATCCTCCCTTTCATGTCCAATTTTTTAAAAGAAAAATGAATTAGTCTACAATTTATAAAATATTGAAAATTAGAAGAGTACAATTATTGGTACCAACTCAACCACTGACACACCTATAGTAAGTAATAAAGGCTGGGTGGGTGAGTGACATATAAACACCTACCATACGAGGAAAAGAGGGTGAGGTGAACCATTTAGTAAGTGGTCTAATGGTAAAAACTTGGAATTAAAAAGTTTATTTTACCTGTGGTCTCAGGTTTAAGCCTCGCGGTTGCTGATATGATAGTCATTAGAGACTTACATGGTAATTAACTTCAAAGCCTACAAAATTAGTCTAGGGACGTATAAGTTGGCTCGGACATTCATGTTAATTCAAAAAAAAAAAAAGGTGAGGTGAGGTTTAATATTTGATGAAAAAATTGAGTTATTAAGTGTGTTTCGTATTATAGTACAAAGTATTTTTTTTATGTAAAAATGCACTACAATAGTTTTTTATATTTTTAATATCTTCATATCAAAACTATTAAAAAACAATAAAAAAACATTAATTTAATTATTCTTTATAAGCCAAATGTATTAATACAAAATGTACTCAAACACAATTTAAAATATAAAAACAAATACCCTTTAAATAACTATCAGTGTTACTACTATTTAGCACTAGAAAAAAATTTGATCCATTAATCAAGGTTTTCCTTCTCCCCCTCTTTACTAATATTATTATTATTTTTAATTTAAGGTGGAAAGTGTTGGGTATGTTAAAAAAATAATTTTTTTTCTATCTTTTTAATAAGAATTAAAAAACATGTTAATTTATTAAGAATGAAAAATATTTTTTTATTAAAAATGTTAAATTAGAAAACATGTTAATACTAAAACTATTTAAAAAAAAAACTAAAATTATAACTTATAGTGGCTATCTTAATTTTTTTTATAGGTTATGATCTAATTATAGATTTTATTTTATTTTGACAAAAATAAAATTACTAGAAAAATTATGTTGTTAACTAGAAAACATAAAATATTTATAATAAAAGTTAAACTTAATACTAACTAAATATTTATAATAAAAGTTAAACCACAATTAATTTGGAGATTCAGAACTCCATATTCATTGCTTGGAATAGTAGCATCATGTCTTTGGTTGATCAAGGACAAAATTTTAAGGACTTCTACATGAAAGACAATGTACAAAAATTAAACAAGGATGACATAGTGATGCGAACCCTAACGGAATTTAATGGTATTCGCGACTCCAAGATCAATCTAACCCAAGTTTTATTGAGATTTGAATGAGATTATCACAATAAAAGACTTGCTCCAACGCAACAAGACTATAAATCAACTTGATCACAATGCCTACACTTGGCGACGAACAAAGGAAGTATAAATTCACAACAAAGAATGATCAATTCTTTGAAGAGTTGAAAGTTCAATCAAGAACCAAGAAGGAGCAATCAAAATCGGCTACAATGTTGAAAAATATTGTCAAAAAAAGTTCCCTAACATTATTCTTAAAGAGTATTTATACTCCAAGTCAAAACCCTAGTTTCCTTTATGGACCTCATATAAATCCATTTTAAATAATAATTAATCCAAGCTAAAACTAGACCAAACTAATTAAAATAAATAAATCTAAAACCCAAACAAATTTTCTACTCTCAAAATAATTCAAGTTTGATAACTCAACTAATTAAATAAGACAAGTTCGTTGTTTCCGTATTCTATTTGACAACAACAAAGCCCAACTTCAAACAAATACTTCTCTCTTGTCTTAATGAATTAGAAGGCATCCATATATCGTTGGAAAGGTATGGAAGTGTAGTTTCCATAACAACTAGAATCATATCCAAATTTAATTTGTAGCTCCAGTTATGATTAAAAGAGTAATGAAAGGTCAAACTGTCTGAATCTAGTCTTCTTCTACCAATTCTTGTGTAATGGTCTTGGATCCACCAACAAGTCCCTCTTGAACATGAATCAAATTAATCAAGGCTTTCTTTTTATTATTACAAATCCTCTTGAAGTCGATCTTAGTCCATGTATCTTTAAGAAGTCCATTGAAAGCTTCTTTGAACTTCTTAGCCCTAAGCCTAGTGACTGGAACAATTGGAACATCTAATGGATCTTTTAATGGTTGGATTGCATCACATAGTATTGAAGATGATATTTTACTCTCTCAAATGATAATGGTTAGATTCTCTCAGGTGGTTAGAGATACCATATTTGTTTGCTTGAAGGTGTCATCGTAATCAACCTTCTTAGATGAGAAAGATAATGAAACAAAGGCAGACGATATGTCATTTAATCTATTCATTAAAGGTGAGTCACATGTCATCTTTTTATACCTAAAAAATTACATTTTTCATATTTTGATTTTGATAAAGTTTAATTTTGTCCTTATTGTGTCAATTTAAGCTGAAATGTACTTCATTGAGATAAAACTAGTTGCTTTTATACAATTAGGACCTTACTAAAAATTAAATGAGATCTCTAAAGTCTGATGTCTTTTTTAAAAAAGTAGCTTTTGATTTTTTATTTGTTAAATCAATCCCTAATTAAGCTTTATATTTTGATTTTATTCAAACCAATCATAGGAAAAGTCTAATATGACCCTCAATGCTATTTATTTTTTTATGGAAAGGTCCTTGGTTTTGATTTTTTTTATTTGGCCCTTAACTAACCTTTAAACTTTGCAATTGAAACCTTGATAATTTTGCCATTTCCAAAGTTTCAATTTTATGTCTAATATTTCATTCTTTGTGAATTGACCTGAATTAAGCCTCCAAGTTTGATTTTTCTTCAATTAAATTTTTGATTGAATCCATAAACCCATTAAAAGTTTAATTAAATCTTTAAACTTAATTAATTCTTTCAATTTTGTTGAAATTACTTTTCAAACATATTTTTTTCTTCAATTAAGTCCTTAAATAAGGCATTTAAACCTTTTAGAAAGTTAATTAAGTCAATAGACTTAATCAAATATGTCATTATTGGTCAACTTTTTATTTCAATTTGAATTTCCATTTTTCTTCATCTTATCTTGTTGAGTTCTCTTAATTTGGTTATTCTTATGGTGTTATAGCCATTAGCAAATAGAAGGTTTATCTCATCTTACATCAAAAAAAATTTTGAATTTTAAAAGGTTCTAAAAAAACATTGAAAATGCCAAAAATAACACATAGTGAAAAAAAAAAGGTTTTTTTTTTACTTTTTTTTATATTTTATGGATTTATATATATAATCATTTCTCATTATGTCCATTCTTTATATCTTTTTTATTTCCTAGGTAAGCTTTACCCAGATTTCAACATATGTTACCATCAAATGTATATAAGGTCATATCAAATTTTATTAAACTATAGTCCAAAACATTTCTTTCCTTATTTATTTCTTTCATCTAGTTTTTATTCACTTTTTTTTGTTTCTTATATTTTTCTAGCTTATTCCACATTTTTTTATTTATTTAGTTTGAAACTAACACAAGAACATTTTATTCTAAATTCTCAAGTCTGTCATCATCCCCATAACTTAAATATTCACTTTACTCATTTAAAATAATGTCCCTATTAGTTTTAATTTTATCTTACGTTTGATAATTTTAGTGGTTTACATTCCCCCTTCTTTATAAAAAATTAATCCTCAAAACTTAATTTCATAACTATGTTTGAAAATAATTATGGATACTTTTTATATATTTATTATTTTCTTTCTCAAGTTACTTTTTATTTATTTATTATTTTCTTTCTTAAGTTTATTTTTTAATTTAAAAGACTTTTCAAGATACTTTTACTAAAAGAAACCTTTTTCTTTCTTAGTTTATTTTCACTTCTATCCAGGATGCTCACTAGATTTACTTCAACTATCAAATCTTCATTGATCGTTATTGGCACTTGTTGTAAGAATCTCTTGGGATCTATATCTATTTTTTTAAGTAATGATACATGAAATACATTATGTATCCTTGTTAGGTGTGAATGCAATATTAGTCAAAAAGCAACATGTTTGATTCTCTCAATGATTTCAAATGGCCATGGGGTTCTAATTTACACTCCATTCTAAATTGGATGATGTTTTTTCATGGTGAAATCATTAAAACACTCAATCTTCATCTAGTTCTAAGAGTCCTATTTTATTATCAACATAACTCTTTTATCATTTCTGAGCATTTTTCAATTTTTTATTACCTTCACTTTATCCATTTAATATTCCAACTTTACTTATTGATACACTATACATTTAGTTACGTGTTATGCTGTTTCTTTATTTTATATTGGGTCTTCAATAATAACCCTTTAAATCTTTATATATTTTACACTTATATGATGTGTTGTAAATTTAGTTTCATGTGATTTCTTCTAGACTTCATTTTTTAAAATCTTATCATCAGTTAAATATACCATTTTTTTCCCATGACCATGATCCCATTTTTCATCATCTTAAAAGGTGAAACTTGCCCTAACTTCAATTTACTTTTTCTTGAGCTACTTGAATATTTTCACTCAAAATTGGTTATACTACCACTATGACCAGTAAAGTTGCTCTTAATCTCACACTGAAATATACTTATAATTTCTCCAAATCCAAGATTTCTTTTTGGCTTCCCACTAATAGACCACCAACAATTTCTTTGTTATTTCAATTTCTTTGTTCTTTTCATTTATGTATTATGAATGCTTCAATTCTAAATATTGGTTTTATGTGCATTTTTTTAAAAATATTTCTAACACATAGAAATATCAAATCAAATAAATATGTTAATTTTTCAAACAAAATAATTTTTAAAATTTAATAAGAAAATTATTCACATTTAAACTCTTATTGATATCTTAAACTATTTTAAGATTAATTAAATAAAATTTTTCATCTCAAAAATCTATAATATTTAAAAAATACCATTTTTTCTAGATTTACTTAAATTAAATAAATTCTTATGGGATTAGAATATCATAAAACTTAAAAAATTAATTAAAAAATTAGAAAAATTAATTCTTTAAATAAAACAACTTATGATTTCAATTTTAATGGTAAGTCATTGTTTTATATATATGGGCAGGGGTGAGAAAAAAAACTAGTTAATCGATTAAACCGAGAAAATTAGAAAAAAAATAAAAAAACTGAACCGATAAAAAAACCTGATTAAATCGATTATAAAATTTTAAAAAATATCCAGTTCAGTATCAGTTTTATAAGGTAAAAACCAAGTATCCCAGACAGAACCGGTTCGGTTCGGTTAAAACACTTACTATAAATATAAAGTTTCATTTGATCGATAAACCCCTGGCAGCCGCAGGTAGCAGCCCCCCTGTCCTTCTCGCCTCTCCCTGGCTCTCGCCTCTCATCGACAATTACTATGAAAAAACACCCTGGCAATCCCACTCTGCCCGTCTCGCTTCTCATCGACGATTCCTTTGAAAAAAAATCCTAGCAGCCCCACTCTGGCCGTCTCACCTCCCTCGCGCTCGGCCTCTCTCTTGCTCTCGGCTCTCGCCTCTCGGCCTCTCCCTCCCTCTCGCCTCTCAGCCTCTGTTTCCTGTGTTTACAAAAGGTAAGTAAATAATTTACTCTGTTTTATTTCTATGTTTTCGTTAATGTTCATGGGTAATTCATGGGTGATTCTTTTTCTTAAGTTGGTGATGGAGTTCATGTTGGGGATAAAATAATGAAGTGAGATGTATTTTTGTGGATTGACCAGAGATATTCTGCTATATTTGCTTCTGAATCTGCTATAGTTTTTTGCTTGTCGTTCCTGCATTAACTCTGCTAAAATTTCAAATCCTGGACAAGTTCATTATCCTTTTCTGATGTTAATAAAGCTTCAGGAAAGTTGCACATATCTATCGATGTCTATTGTATTTTCCTTGATGGTAGAGGTTTTTGATTTGGTACTGTATCTTGGTTGCCAGCAATGCTACTATTCCTTCTGTATAATAAGAACCATTCTGAGTTATTGAAATAAAAAGAGAGATGTATATTTTGTAATGGTATTTCCATTTTGCTAGATCAAAGAATGATTAATAAAAGAATCGAAATGGAATTGATAAGGAATGAAAAATCTCTGGTTTATAATGTTGAAATATAATATAGCATTATTTGATATGTTTTTGGGTGTGGACGTCATGTATACATGTGTTGATCATCATAATCATTGGTTTATAATGTTGAAATATAATTTAGCGCAGGTGGTCGTACACTCGACCAATTCTGAAGTTCTTTATCTCTAGCAACTGTTCAAGCATTTATTTATTGTCAAAATTGGTTGCATCATGGATCAATCCCAATCGACATTATAACCTTGATGAATGATTATGAAAAATATGAAAATCTTGAATCAGGTTATTTTTCTTATACACTTATATTTTTATTTTATGATTTATTAATCAACTTATTTTCAATCTAACATTTCTATTATTATTATTTTTTGTAGAATTTGATGGAAAGTTAAATCTAGTAACGGATGATAATTAGTTCAAAACCGGGTGTATTTCTTGAAGTTTTTTATGTTAATGTTGCTTGTTTATTTTGAAGCCTTTTGAAGGCAATATTTTTAATTTTAATTTGTTCACTTGTGTAATTTTAATTATTTCGCCTCATGCTAAATTAAACAAAACAAAAGTATTAAAAAGGTAAAAAGAATTAATAAACACTATATTAACATTAACAATTTAATACATCAATATTTGTGCCAGTATTAGAAACATAGACAAAAAGAAACTTAGAGAGAATGGAGGAATCAACCATTGCAAAACAGAATAAGAATGTGCCAGTGTTGCCATGGATGCGAAGCCCGGTTGATGTTAGCAAATTTGAAGAGTGCCTACTTGATATCCTCCCTTGCCTTGACCCCAGGTCTCCCTCCCTCCCTCCCTCCCTCTCTCTCTCTCTCTCTCTATATATATATATATATGGATTAATATATTCAAATATAGTTTTTTCTTAAGTTTATTTTGTTAAAATCAAAATCTTTGTTCACCACTTTAGGTTGAAGATGGCTTTGCAGAATATGGGTTTCAAGACACTTTTTCCGGTTCAACTTGCGGTTTGGCAAGAGACTATAGGACCAGGTGCCTTTGAGAGAGACCTTTGCATTAACTCACCAACAGGAAGTGGCAAAACTTTAGCCTACGCTTTGCCGATTGTGCAAATGCTTTCGACTCGTGCAGTCAAATGTCTTCGTGCATTGGTTGTTTTGCCCACTCGTGATTTAGCCTTGCAGGTCAAACAAGTTTTTGCTGCCATAGCGCCTGCTGTTGGTTTATCTGTTGGTTTGGCTGTGGGCCAATCTTCAATTGCTGATGAAATTTCAGAACTTATTAAGAAACCCGAGCATGAGGCTGGGATTTGTTATGACCCCCAAGATGTTTTGCAAGAATTACAGAGTTCAGTGGATATATTAGTGGCAACTCCAGGAAGGCTCATGGACCATATCACTACCACTAAGGGATTTACACTTGAGCATCTCTGTTATCTTGTAAGCATCGAATTTTGCTATCTCCAACTTACATTTGCTACTTATTAGTTATGAAACTATAATTTATTTCATGTTTATTAAAACCAAGCTCCTATGTTCTATGTGAAAGTTTATATGGGACTGAATTCTAGTTGCCTCTTTTAACCAATAGATGAATGTTACCTTTTCTTTTAAAATTCTGTTGCTTAAATTTTGTCATAAATTGATTCCCTTTGGAATCTTCTTTACTTTCATCTTGACAATTCATTCTAATGCAGGCTAGCTGCTAGCTACTTGTTTTCCATGCTAATATTTTTTCAGCTGCCGTTTAATTAATTAAATGTGATTGTATATGAGAATAAAAATCCTGATGAAGAACTCCACATTAGTTTTAGTAATTCCCACATATCATAGGCTTAAAATTTCATTATGTTTTTTTTATACCATTGCATCTTGTCAATGGTCAACAGTCATCGTGGTGGATACTTTACTATACTTTTTTTTGTTTTCCTCTTTGTGTTTCTTCAACATGGTTGGTTCTAGGACCTCATGTTTGGAAGAAACAAATTCAGATTTAATAGTTTGGATTTTGGTTGTATGAATGCATGAACTACAAGGTGCTGCCTTAACATATTTTCATTTCTGTCTTTTCTTATGTTGTAATGTTATTCTGATAAAGCAAACTATTATTTTAGGTTGTTGATGAAACAGACCGCATGCTCAGGGAAGCATACCAATCTTGGCTTCCGACTGTGCTCAAACTGACCCGCATTTATGATGAAAATCTCATGCCTGGTGTTAATAATTTTCTTCCTTATGCATCTGGTTCCTTAAAAACCATACGGAGATGGTGAGTTCTATATTTTTTTTTATCTCCCTCCACAATATCCACCATGAGCTTCTTCTTGTCTCAGCAACAAGCTCATTTCCATGCATTAGCCCATACAACAGTATTATTTCACTGCATATGTTTCTGGCCAATAGAGTCACTTGTGAAGTCACACATGCTGCTAGTAGGAGAATTATTTTGATGCTTGAATTGATGCTTAATGTGATTGTTGGGGTTAATGGAGCACCACCTGCATCCCTTGAGATGATATACAGCATCTTTTAGGTTATCCATGCTACTATTGTACGAAATGATAATTAAATTATATCCTTTGATACATTCAGCTTTGGTTGTGATTGTTATTTAAAATATTTTGCAGTGGTGTTGAAAGGGGATTCAAGGGTAAATCTTACCCTAGGCTTGTGAAGATGGTTTTATCTGCCACATTAACCCAAGATCCAAGCAAGCTTGCTCAACTTGATCTGCACCATCCTTTATTCTTGACAACTGGTCAAAGACGTTATCAACTCCCTGAAAAATTAGAATCCTACAAACTGGTACGATATCTCTATTGTATTGCGAGCCCATGCTTGGTAACTGTGGTTTATGGCTGTTGATCCACCCTCAGCTTGATCAAAGTTTCAATTGGGAATATGAAAAGATACATTAAACAAATTGTGATGTGATTTTACTCCTTACAACTTGCTTAATACAATAATGTTATATTGGTGCCGATTTGCTCTTTTCCTATTATAGTAATTAACTTATACGTTACTTCTCCATGATGTAGAGAGTCCATTTATAGCAGGGTAAAGGATAGAAGTTCTGGGTATTGATTTTCCAGAATGTTCTTATAATTGCAATGGGAAGAACTTTGAAAATTTAGAGATTTTGTGCCATTCTTTGCAGTTTAGATGTGGTAAAATATAACTTCAGCTCCTTATTTTCATGCTCTCTGTCCCAAAATGAGTGTTATGTGTGGAAAAATGACAATTTATTTTTCAAATTGGAGAAAAATGAAAGATTATGTTCAACTTGCAGAAAAAGAAATTCATATAGGTGAAGTAAATATGGAAATTAAAGAATAAATTATTTTTTTTAGTTTTTTGAACATGATGGTCATTTTGGGACTAGTCCAGTATGATATTTTATATGATATATTGTAGGCCAATGTTTTCCTTTTGAAATTCTTCATATAGGGTTTAAATTTACGTTCATATTGTTATTGACTCAAAAGTTGAAATGTCTTGAATTTGGATTCTGTTCATTAAACTAATTATAGTAGCTTGATCTCTAGATAAATCATCTTGAAGCATGACAATGACAAAGGGAGCTTAGCTCTCCCTAAGAAATTAATGTGTTTTCTCAACTAAAATGAGTTTTCTACATGTTTGAACAGATTTGCCCGTCCAAGCTGAAGCCTCTTTACTTGGTTGCGGTTCTACAACATTTAGGAGGGGAGAAATGTATTGTTTTCACATCATCTGTGGAGTCAACTCATCGACTTTGCACCTTACTGAACTTTTTTGATGATTTGAAAGTCAAGATCAAGGAGTATTCTGGTCTTCAACGTCAATCAATTAGAAGGTAATATCAGGATGAGTTTACTTATTGACTGGGTACTAGGTAGAGGTGGAAAGCATTTTGCTTGAATTCTTTGTTCTCAGGGAATCTTTTTGAATAAACTCTAGGTGAAAAGCATTTAAATATTACTTTTGTGAAGATTATGGAAGCCGTAGGTGCGACTTCCATCCTTGAGAAAAGACTGCCTAAGATGTTTTGGTCCTACAGAGGCTGCTAGAGGCCCTGCTTTGGAGAAGTAATAAATTAGCAGTAGTATCGGGGGAAAAGGAAAGGGTGGGGTGGGGGGGGGGGCAGAATTGTGCAAAAGAATCTATATCCCAACTAGTTTAGGATTGAGGTCTTGTTGTATCTGTTAAGATGATGTCAAAGAATCATGGGGATTTTGAAAATCGCAAAATGCTTTACAGTTTCTAGCCAAAAACTGTAATTTTCTGTAATAGAAGGTTTATGGGTTATATCTGACTTATTTAACAAAAAATGAATGTAACAAAACTAAATGCTGCAGCAAGACCCTGAAGGCATTCCGGGAAGGGGATATACAAGTACTTGTTTCCTCTGATGCGATGACCCGCGGAATGGATATTGAAGGAGTGAGAAATATCATTAATTATGATATGCCTGCATATGTAAAGACATATGTTCATCGAGCTGGTCGAACAGCAAGAGCTGGCCAGACTGGGCGTTGCATCACATTGTTGCGTGCACATGAGGTATATATTCTTGTTAATTTCTTCTCAAGATGTATTTTGTGGTAATGCATTAATGATATTACTTCGGTCCAAATTCATTGCTGACACGCAGACATCCGTGGTTAAACATTCAGGTCCAGTATGGAACATAAGGTCTGATGTTTTAGGTCGTTGTTGTGAAGTTTTGGTCACTGTTAACAACTGCCTGAGCAATATAAGAGAGCAGACTCTTAGATCAGTATATCATTGGCCTGATTTTGACCTTTAGTATATAATTGTTCAGACCATTTATGGGATGGGATTTTTATTTTGGGTTATTGATGTCAAAATATTTATTTAAAATGAAAAGTTGTGCTCTATGCTTGAAGCTGGTTTGAAACTAAGAAGTTGGAACTACCTCACACTAGCATGATCCAACTAGCTGGATTCACAATATATGGAATATAATAAATATTACTCGCATCAAGTGGGGAGCTAAATTCTGGATGAACCATGGTCACCATCACATCAGATGAAAGCTGTGTGTATTCATTTGACAGTTCTGACCATCTAATGCATGTCAGTGCAATTTTTTTGCATGTCTGCTCAAAACAAATTGGTTGTATTTCTGCTCTATTTGTTATTGTTGCCCCACAAATGCTCAATTGCAGCAACTTAAAGGCTCAACTGGAATCATTCATAAAATATTTTTAGCGGACTGAAATAGTTAAATAATCTACTATTTAATTTGTTTCAGGTAAAACGTTTCAAGAAACTGTTACAGAAAGCTGATAATGATTCTTGTCCATTTTACTCCATCCCTTCCAGCTCTGTCGAGTCACTTCACCCCTTCTATTTATCTGGTAATTTCTTGGCTTTTCTTTCCTATGTAGAAACTCATAATTGATTTGGCAGATATGTGCTCTGCACTTGCTCACGAGTGAAGAATCACTTTGCTAGGTCATTTTTTTTTTATCCTGGTAGCTTTTAGTCTTGTGTGTCTAAGATATTGGACAGTCATGATTTATTGGGCATGGTCTTCTTTGTTTCTTCTTCAATTGCTGTTCACCATTACCTTTGGAAGGAAGAGGCTTAAAAGATGATATGTGATGAATAAGATCTTTGTGATGACATCATTTTAAAATGGTGGTTGTATCTTCGCTGGACGAGCCAACCATGAAAATTCTGACATCTAAATAGAATGTCTCTAGATGTTGTCCAAGTAACACTTGGCTTTTTGTTGCTTTTTATGTGCAGCCCTGGAGAAACTGAAAGAAACAGTTCAATCAGAAACATCAAGAAAGGGAAAAGTTGGTCCCAAATTTTCTAGAGTGAGTAAAGGAGAGAAGAAATCCTTGGAGGAATAGCTTAATCAAGCCGGCAGCATCTTTTCCATTGTCTAGTCTATAACTTCGGTGTACACAGGTTCGTGGAAGTTTTCTGAAACATAAAACTGCACCATGATGATAAGATCCATATATAGAGAGAGATGCAATTTTGCACCAGCCCTATTTTACATTTGGGTTCACACTTTGTCCATGACCTGAAGTAATTTTCAGCCCATCTTTCGAGATTCTACAGTTAAACTCATTTAAGGGCTCCTAACTAGTTATGCTTGGATCCTTTTTGTCTATTCTATACTATTTAACGACCACCTTCTGCGACATGTGGTGATTCTAAATCATCTAGGTTTTGCTTTTAGGAAAAAGACATGTTAACTGAATCTCATATAACACGACCTAGTTCTTTCTAGGTTTTTTTTTTTTTTTTTTTAATTTGTTCATACGAGCCACTGCCTAACCATTTATGCATAAAGATAATATTTTAAATGAAATATAAAAACTTCATCATCCACATTTCCTCTAGTAGAAAAAACAAACATAATATAATGAGTGAATGACATTTTCTTATTAAATCGTACACAATAATTGTTCATGTTTTGGAAAAGCTGTATGATAATCGTTATGCAAAAAAACAAAATGTAAATGAACAATAATTTTACTAATATTAGAGTCAAATTATTAATTTTGTAATCGAAATAGAATATATTATGTTACGTTGAAAATAAAAGCAGAAAAGGTTAAATCTTGTAGTGAACTAGAGTTTTTCAATATTTTATATTCGGGTCAAGTAAATGGGATTGCCTTTGCTAATCCATTATGCATGCATCATCGTCCTTATCTGGAAGCTATTAGCTGAACCAATTGCATCATGGAGACATGGAACCGAGTTCTATAAGAGGGCTTGCGCATGTTTTAGATAATTTGAGTGCCCAATACATCATATAATGCTGCTGCTCTGGTTATCTTAACAGCGGATGTTTCCAAGCCATGTCTTGAATTATTGGCTAAGGAAAGCAACCACTTTACAAGCAAGAAAGCTAGGGGATGGAAATGGGTCAGTGGATCACAAATGCAATCCTCTCCTCTTTCTAATATGGCACAACACTGTGGATGTATGGCTGCATATGAAGACCTTCTAGTGATCATATTTATATATACATATACCTACAACTATCAGTAATAAATTCACTGGTATCACTGAAAAAAATAGGTTTAAATTGAATTTTGAGTCCTCCTCAAATGGGTCTTAAAAATATGTCTGGTAAAATTGATATGAACCAGTTTACATCACCTGACAAGCACATTAAAAAACTATATAAAAATGTTTGATTATTTTCAGAAAATAAATTCAACAATTCCATAATTTACATATACAACAACATTCCTCCCCTTTTCTCTCATCAATTCCAGCCAATTTCACCTACAAATTTGGCCAATTCCCACACCTTTACAGCATCAAGAAACATCACTCGTCAATTCCAACCAGTCACCAACAAATAACAAATATAACCTTGCCCTCGGCTCCCCGTTTTTAGCTATAAGAAATGTCAAATCACTGACCTTTCCCTGTCAAATTAAAACCTCTTCCCTCATTATTTCCTGCCACAACCTAATACTTCATTTTGCAATTCCATCCAAATCTCTCAACTTTTCTAATCATAACATCGAAATTCACATATTTCCCACAATTATTTACACCATTTAGAGCTAACAACCAACTCATTAGACAATCAATCAAGTCAAACTATGAAGAATAGACCACAAAAGCATGCAAAAACGTTTAAAATTGACATAAATACCAAAAGCGTGCACACAATAAGCATCCATAAACATCTAAAACTTAGATATATTTTAAGTTATAATACAATCTCACTATTTATTTTTTTAAAGAAATATTGGCATCATATTTCCAACCTTTACATCATTTAATGTTGTACTAAATTCATATAGGTTTCCCTTTAACATGGATCATTCTTAAATCATTGACTCCTGCATACACAATTATATCATAATTTCAACTTTGTTGAAATTTCTTGGACCATAACCAATCACATCGCCAAATCAAGAATATAATACATCTATCCTTACCAATTCCTAATTTCATAATTCATATACAATTATACTATAAACTATTTTACAACATATGATATAAATAAAATATATAAATATTATGAACTAATTACATACAATATTAATTTAATAAAACTAAGTAGGTTTCATGTTGTATTACAACCTTAATAAAAGAGACTAATAAGTAAGTTATGAACATTCTTAATATTTATTAAATTTATATACAAGATATTCTCAAAATTAAATTTCAAAAGATATTTAATGTATTAAAAAATTATATCATCATCATCTAACCAAAACAATTGCTAGATAAGGTCTAGTGTTATGGCCGAGATAATGATAACCCTAAAAACAATTTATTTTTATAAAATTAGAATATATATTGCATCAAATACATATTAAACACATATATCAATGATATAAGCCGAATCAATTTCATAACTTTTTGGTAAATACATCAATCTATGTCAAATCCCAATTTAGTACATTTCATTCAATCCTTGATGAACTTTTATTTCATCATAATGCTCATTTAACCATCGTAGTCATATTATGAAAATTATTATTCCAACATGTTTAATTTCTGTCATAGTTCATTTCATCAAACAAATCTAATTCATATGATTTTTTTTTTATGTGTGTGTATGCATTTATGTATGGATATATGTATCATGACCATATCAAGTTCACACTATTTTTTTAATTGACAATACATTTTACTTATGTCACTTTTAATCTCCCAAACAAATTATGCCCTTTCAACCTGTAAAATACTAAATTTATTCTAATCAAACACCTATGTTATCTTACCATATAATTTTCTATTTTAACCTTTCAAGCTATTATTTACCTAGTGTAATCTCTTATAGTCCGTACTTATTATCATTAGATTATATCATTTTAATTCCTTTTTATATAACCCAAATCATGATCCTTTACACTATCTCTGACTCTTTTCCAAACATAATTAGGGTTTGCATTTTATCTCGACATATTATTTCCAATCGAAGTTTTCCCAACTTAATGAGATTTGAGTTAAGTTTTTCTTATCCAAGATTCTATCTAAATGTTGCGCTACCATTTCTTATACCAAACATTTCACAAACTCCTAGTGTGATCATCTCATGAGTAATTTCAGGTAACAATCCTTGTTTTTTTTTTAAAAAAAAAATACATGTAAGATAATTTGTCCGACTTGAATAATCTAAAATCCTAGAAATATTTTTATTTTCATTCATCCATAAGGATTGAAACAATTTCATGGTTCAAGCATCTAAAACCTTTATTTATATATCACAATTCAATAATAGAATTCAACAAACATCCATGTCATAAACTCAATCACAAATTCTTATTAATCTAACACTTAATGACATAATCATAATTTACTACTATTTAACATATGGGTTTCACCAAAAAATAACCCATCACTATCCTCATTGTTGGGTAACTAGTTCCATAAAATAACCCATCACTAGGCATTAATCCCACAATAATATCAATTTATCAACCGACTATCTCACATGTTAGCTATTTTATTATTCTTGTCACCAATATATTTTTTACATTGACTTTTTTAAGTTGATGTGGTACACACAAATTACACATGGTTATCTTTGCTATGATTAATAACAATTCCTACATAATCTGTTTTGTTATTGCAGTCAAGCACAAATCACATTTGATTATTACTTTTGCGATGGATAATGGTTCATACATAAAAAAATTTATTTTTTCAGTCAAAAGTCAATTATAAATAATTTTATAACATTGCGGTCAATAACACTTCATAACATACTATATGTATTTCTATTATGCATTTCATTATAACACATATGAACTTTTTACTTCGAAGATATAAACATTTGATTAATAGACCAGAAAAGGTAAATCCTTCACCTTAACTCTTATTGTCCAAGTTCTTGAGAAGTCGAGTCTCGCACAACAATCATTATCACTGACACATTTTAATTTGAATCTCATCCATATTATTTTTAATACAACATATCCAAACAAAAGTTCACAACCAATTTACATCATTCACTTACACATAATTCCTTAATCCTATACTCATACATTTCAATTATTACCTTATCACTCATGCATACAATTTTCTTGACATGCCTCATAATATGTTTTATGTCATCTTAATAAGCCCTTCATATAACAAAACCCTTATATTTAATAAAATATATTTATATCTCAAAGGCCACCAATATTTCAAGAACACAATCCCTACCATCATTTATTTCCACAATAATATCCATGATATGTATACACTCACTTACATAATAAACATAATAATTCATAAATACATGGATTCTTGATTCTTACAACATACATGCAAAGGAAATATAAGATTAATATACTCATCACACTCAACTTCTCTTGTATTTATATTAGTTTATATTCATCAACTAACACTACCTTGTAAATGATTAGAAATGACAAATCCTGTTTGGTTTAATCTAACCAAACCCGAACATTGTTTGATGTTTAACTCATAAATATAGTTATAGAACTCATTTTAAAGGTGGATTATTTATTTAGACATCTAAGATATCGATACACAATCTTGTTAAATAGAAGAAAACACAGTTATATCGTTTATACATCCAAAACCACTCATTACAATATACATAATCCGTCTAATCTAACCCTTCTTTAGTGTTTAACTCATATTTGGAGTTTTATAGATTGGCATTAAGCCAAAATGGTTTCGTTTAAAATATAGAATCTTTAAATGACTTTATAAAAGGAAGAAAAACCTATTTCTTTCATTTTCATATCAGAAAACACACATTATAGAAGCGTATAAAATATGTTCTACAAGATACAATCTGACATGCCTTCAATTATTTCATTCCTTAACATTTATATGATTGAAGATTGAGTTTTATTATTTTATTTTATTTTATATAGAAGACAATGTTTAGCTCATATATGGAGTTCTATAGCTTCAAATAGAGCAAAACAATTTCATTTAAAATATAACATCTTTGACTAAAAATGTCATAAAGAACATAAAACATATTTCTTCCATTTACATATACAAAACCACACATTATAAAAGCATGTAAAATCTATCCTATAGGAAATAGCTTGATCTGTCTTCAGTTTTTAGCTCATATTTGGATTTATATAGCTCGAAATTAATCAGAACTAGTTTCCCTATAAATATAACATCCATATCTACAACTCTCATGAAGAAATCATTTCCAAATTTCATTATTCTCAAGTTTGGAGTTTAGATAGAATACAACTAATGAAACTCCCAAAATTTCCTTTCTAATTCTCACATTTTCATGTCCAAATTCACTCCATTCTTGTGTTTTCTTCACAAATCATCAAGAATTATCCATGAGTTTCTCACTTGAAGAAGAAGTGTTGGAGATTTTAGAGAGAAAATAGAGTCCTCATATTTGTTTCCTTTCCTCGTGGCTATTCAACCGACTGTTATTGTGGGAGAAGTATGAATTTTCACTTGTTTATAAAAATACCCCTCTTTCATGCCTTTAATTAATCTTCATGCAAATTACCCCTGCTATTGACCTAATTAAATACTAATACCTTTTGGAACCCCATTTAAGTTGCAACACATTAACTATTGTTTTTCATCATTTATTATTTTTTTAATTTTAAGCATTCGTTTCTTAATTTATATCTTACTACCTATGATCCTGCTTTTTATACTGGGGTTCACATTACAATTAGGGTTTATGAGCAATAATATGATAAGTTTGTTTCTCAGTTTCTCCTTTTGTTTGGGATTTGAAAGATAACATAGTGATTAATTCCTTTTCCACTACCAAAAACATGTTTGGGATTTGAATATTCTTTCGATTTAAAATTTTTTTTTTATTAAGAATTCATTTTCATCTTTTATAATCTAATAAGTGTTTTTGGGAGGGAAGGTGTGTGATCCATGATGCATGCCTACATCTGTAGTATACAGAAGTGCTCACAGTAAATCTATGGCTTGCGTTTTACGTATCATTATTGAAGCCATCAAATTAAGACTCTGAAAATGATTTCATGTTGATGGAAGTTTCACCGGTAAATTACGCCTTCCATGAAGTCTATGCGTATTTTTATCGTGAGGTGCGGTATAATTTCTTTTAATTAATGTGAATATTCGAGTTAACTTACATGTATCTCGATAAATCTTATATGTTTTAAAATTAATGATTATGCAAACTTTCAATAGTTATTATATTAATAATTATAGGATTCGAATTTAAATCTTTTAATTTTAAGTATTTATCACTGAATCACCTACTATATAGTTAATGTGGATCTAAGGTTTGCTTTAACAGTATACTGTAATTTTATATGAGTTTTACTGAGATTTTTTATATAAAAAATTGCAATATAAAAAAAGAAGAGAGAAGGAAACAAAAATAAGAGGCAGTACTCGAGATGAGAATCGCAAATACCCAGCAACACATTCGGAATGAAAAAGGTGATGAAAAGCTTATACCCTACTTTTTATGCAGTTGACGTGGGGTTGAGTTGGTGAGTAACACATGCTTATTGCTTGCAACCCACCACCAAACATCATCATGGTGCTCACCTCTGCCTTCTCTCTCTCTCTCTCTCGCTTTACAACTTTGCCCTACAAGCCATGCCAGGATATAAAGTTCCCAATCCTCAAGGCTCTCTATCATTGCATGGAGGCGATCAGAACCTCAACCAGCCCTTAACAAAGTGGTTTCAGGTTTTCATATCTTTTCTATATATATATATATTGATTTATGGTTTTTCCGGAGTGGAGGTCCCTCTAATTCAACGACACAATCATTCTGATCCTTGTAATACTACAAAGCCAAGTCGAATCCTTTAGATCTGAATTTTGGAACGAGGTAAATCCCTTCATCTAAATCAAATTTGACGATTGATTGAGCATTTTGGGAACTTTGTTTGTTTGAATTTCATGAGCATACGAGTTGAGATGTAAATGGGTAACCACAGGACTCACACGCCATGTCTGCATTCTATAACCATAAAAATCGAAAAACATTATGGGTAAATTGAGAAAAACCTAAGTTCAAGAAGAAAATTGAAAGAATTAAGAAAATGTCATATTTGCTTCATAAATCAAAGTTGAATTCAATATCCAAAAAAATAAAAATAAAAAGTAGTTGAATGATTAGATTAAATTAAGGCAAAAACTAAGAGGCATAATAAGCCTTCTACTATTCATTGTGAATCAATGCATGGTTTATTAGCACCTTTTTTTCCATTACATTTGATTAATTTGAAATTGAACTTGATTATTTGTTTAGACCGACTTTGTTTGGACTACTCCTTGTTGTTGGTTGATGCTCAAATTGATAAAAAAAAAAAAACATTAAGTAAAAGATATTAAAGTAATAAGGACTTAGTTTGAGCAAAAAAACAAATAGTGAGCTTTTTTTTATCTTTACAAGCATTATGGATTGAATTGTCCATGTAGAGGAGAGATTTACCTGTTTTATTTTTTAACCCTCAATTTTTATATTTTAGTTTGTTCACTATATGTTGATTATTTTTATATATCCAACTTTTTTTCATGGTTGCCTAGACATGAGATCTCACAATTGCTAAGGCGACATAGTTGGTGAGTGCATTGCATGTGCTAATGTTCAAGAAGAGGTTGTTGTACTTTTGTTGTACGGGTGGCTTGTTGGGTGTTAGTGTCTCGTCTTCAACGGTGGCTTTAAAACTATTGCAAGTTTTGTTTGGTGGGGGAGTGCATGTCCATGGTGGAGTAACAAAGAGTTTCTGATAACCTTTTCTTTTTTCTGTTCTCTCTCTTTCTCCTATCATTGAAATTCAAATCAAGCTTTCCAAAATTAAAAGGTATCTTATTATTATTATTATTATTATCAAATTTAGCCATCAACCTTTTGGCTTTTTTTTAATCCTTTTTTAATTGATTTGATTATTGAATTTCACCCCTCATATTTGATATCAATTAATTCTTATATCAAATTTAGTCATCAATCTTTTATTTGTTATTTGTTTTATTTTGAGTCCTTTTCTTATTAAATTTCTTTTTCAATTTCATTGCTTAACATTTGATTTCATTTCATTCTATGTAATTATTGGTCATCATTTTTTTTATTACTATTTTTTGTTTTATTTTTTTCAATTTTATCCTTTAGCTTTTTATTAATTAGGGATTTGCCTTTTTTTTTTTATATTTTTGGGTTTGTCTTTTATAGGTTAATCCTGATTTCATAACTTAAGTCACATATTTGAAATGTTAGTGAGTTTGACTTCAATAGTTCTTCAGGTCCTTTTTACAGTTAATAATGTTATTCCACCCTTTAATACTAAGTTTGTTGGGCATTAAGCTTCATGATATTTTCTCTTATAGGGTTATCTTAATCTAATGCTCCATATCGTAGACTTAGTAGGTTAACTTAAGTTGACTCAAATATTTTATTTTTAAGTTATTTTTTTTAATTTTTTAAGATTAATATTTGAAATTGGGTTGGTTTCATAATTGATTATCAAATTTTATTTCTACATGATTATCATAATCTCATGATCAAATCACATATTTGGTAGGTTCATTTAGGTCTACCTAGGTCATTATCTTCATTTTTTTGTTTTATTTTTTATCTTGTCCTTAAGGATTTGATTTACAAGGAATTTAGTTTAAAATTGATTTTTATTTTTCTTTCTAAGGGGCTGCCCTACTTTCATTTTTTTTTTATCAAATAAGATCATGGATCCATTTTAGAATATTGAGAGGATATCTTTCCATGATATTGGCATTTTATTTTTTGCAATTAATTATTGTCAATTGTATTTGTTCGATATATTATTATCGTTGCCTTTTATTATATTAAATTAATAGAATTTATAGAATTCATTCAAATCAATGACCTAAGTATCATATTTTTCTTGCTTATTTAAAAATATTACGGTTGTCTAAACATCTTTTCTATGATAGAAAAACTTAGATAGACTCGTGGCATAACGCAGATCATTGGTAAAAACTATTTTCCATCCTTCCTAATAACAAGAACAAAACCCATTATTCTCACAACAACCACAGCAACTAATTCTACTTTGACAATAATAGTCGCATTTCATATTGTAAGTTTTTTTTTTGTGCTTGTCATGAAGGTTCATAATAAAGTTTTTTTCATAAGCTAATATCCCTGGTTGTTCCATTTAGAGATCCTAAAATAAATCTTTCTAACAAACTCTAGCTAGGATCACCCTCATACTATAGACAAACAAAAACATAAAAATATTATTGAGCTTTGATAAAATCCCAAAGCAACACTAGTTCAGTCCCAATATATCCAAAAAACTCCACTCTAGCATCATAAAGAAAAATTCTATAAGACACATAAAACAAGACAAAAAAATATATATATGAGATATTAATAAAAAAAAATGTGCCCCATTACCTTGTGTTCAAGGGATAAACAAATATTCAAAAACAAAAATAAAGTTGAATATTAAAAAGTGTGCATAAGAAACAGGAGTTCATGCCACATCATTGATAATCTGTTGAAAATATCACAAAAGCATTCAGAAGTAATCCCACATCTTTTGAACCTTTTAAATAAGTTTTGAACCTATGAATTTTTCTATTTTATAAATATGTGTTTTGACCTATATTATATGCCTTTACAATCTTTTTATAATCAAACCCTTCTTGACATCACAAAGCAAAATACTAAAGAGCACATTAAAAAATCAAAAAAGAAAAAGAAAAAGAATATAAACAAAAAAAGTTACATAATATTTCAAGTAAGAACATGTTCATCATTATCTCATAGTCAAGGGTGGGGAAAGTTTTCAAAAAACAATAAGATTGAGCTTAACATCTTGAAGCATGCATAAAAGAATAATAGGTACTATGACATGATATATAATTTGTCGAAAAAATTACAAAATTGTTTAGAAATGAACCTAAGTCTTTTGAACCTTTTAAATACTTCTTGAGCCTATGAATTCCTATCTTTTATAAACATGTGTCTTATCCTACATTACATGTTTTTAGAAGTCATTTTTAATTAAAAGATGAGCTATTAGGATTGATAAGTTATGATCTCAAACAATATGAGAAATGCCTTTCAAAAGGGTTATGATTTTGTTATATATATAATTTGATTATATATAAAAAAAGAATAAGTATATGATTTTATAAAAAAATATATACATATATATTATTCAAGATGATAAAGGATTTTTTTTTGTAAAATCCTATACGTTTTTTTTCTCTATATAATGAAATAATAGACTAAAACCATTCAAAGAACATTTTAGCCTTATATGACCCGAGGGGTAGGGGGGGAGAACTACCTTATTATGTGAGCAACTATTTTGTTTGCATAAAATGTCCTAAAATTTCACTCTTTTCAAAATATTTTAGAGAGGATGTAAGGCATATTTTGGCTTAAAATTATGAATATGATGCATTTTAAAAGAAAATGCATTTAAAAGTTAACATCAAGATGGGTTTTTTTATTCAAAATACAAATTAATAAGTGCTTAAAATATGTTGAGAAAATATGTGAAACAAGAGTTTATCATAAAATCATAACAAATAAAATTAAATGAGTCTCATCATAGTTAAATAATCTTGACATTTAAAGAAAGATCACATATTAGGGACAAGTTGTCATTCTTCGAGCATTAAATTGTGTGAAGCTTATTCTAATAGTAAGTGAAGTTACTATGTAAGAATATACAATGCAACTATTTTTTTTAAGGCTTGAATGGCATGGTTTTGTGAAGCTACTAGAACACTACAATCCTTTAAGTAGACATCAAACCAAGCAAACTTGAGAAGACTAATGAGTCACGGGTTATAATATTAGAAAAAATGAGAGAAATCAGGTTTAATCATCAATAAAGAAGTTAAATATAAAAACATATATTTGTATTTCTTTTAGGTAAGCATATAACTAGCTATTCTAATATTTTTTATATAATATTTGAATTTTTATTTCAAATTCAAGTTAAACTCAATCATTTAATAACTCCTTTAATTTTATGTCTCAAAAGACTCTTATAAATGTTTCTTTATACTTGAGTCTTAGAAGACTCTTTCATATCTTTATACAATTAAAATTCTTAGAGAAATCTTAGAAATTTAAGCCAAACCCTATCATCCAATGGCTCTTACAATTAAGTCCTTAATGACTTTCAAAAATATTTCTTTATTCTTGAGTCTTAAAGGAATTTTTCAAATTGTTCTTTACTTCTTTTTGTCTTAGAGGATTGTTTAAAATTTGAGTTAAACCTTGTCATTAAGAGGATTATGCAATTCAGTTTTAGAGGATTCTTGCAATGCTTTCTTTATATTTTAGTCTTAGAAGACTCTTGAAAAATTGTATTTACCTTAGAGTTTGAGAGGACCATTACAAATTTTTATTCAATTTTGAGTCTTAAAGGACTCTTGCAAGTTTTTCTTTACTTGTTTTAGTATCAATAAACTTTTGTAAATTTACGTTGAACTCTCCTATGAAAAGGCTCTTGCAATTAACTCTAAGAAGACTTTCGTGAATCTTTCTTTATTCTTAAGTCTTAGAGGACTCTTTTAAATCCTTTTTTACTTTATATTATTAGAGGACACTTGAAAATATTTCTTTACTTTTAAGTATCAAAAGATTTTCACAAGCTTTTCTTTATTCTCGAGTTTCATAAAAATCTTGCAAACTCTTTTTTTCAATCTCATATCACACCCATAATTGTTTTATTATTATTATTATTATTGAGGCTTATAGGAATTTTGCAAGATTATATATATTTTTTTTTAGTATTAGATGATTTTTGTAAATGTAAGTCCAAAGCATTACTCTTACAAACTTAAATCATAAATGACTCTTTAAAATTTTAATTTTTAAGGCTCATCACAATTTAACTTGACAACTTTTTAAAAAAAATTCTATATAAGCCATCATTTTATTATAACTAACTAAATAAAGCCTAAGAAAAATATTTTTTGTATACTTTATACTATAAGAATTATAAAGAGAGGAAAATTGTCATAATACAATTTGGACCTCTTTCAAATATAATGAAAAAAAAAGTAAAAAAACAAAAACAAATATATTTTAATAAAAAAAAGAAAGGAAAAATAATTGTAAAAAATGTAGTTAGGGATGAGATCAAGAAGAAATAGTGGAAAACACTAAATTAAGCTTAACAATTGATAATTGAAAAGCTAAGGACTAAATAAGAAGAAATAGAGAAATCAAGGGAACATTTTAATATAATTAGAGATGAAATTGAGAGAAAATATTGACATAAAGGTTAAGATTGGCTAAATAAATTAAAAATGGAAAGTCAAGGTCTAAATTAGAAAATATAACAACATTTACATACCAGATTAATGCAACCTAGGATGGAGGAAAGAAGAAAAATTGAGATAAATTGTTGAAATTGGCTAAACAAAAACTAGAGATCTAAGGACCAAATTCGAAAAATAGAGAAATTAAGAAACTTCTTTGATAACAATAGAAATATTTTTAATTAAAAATTATATCATTTTATTTTAATGAAATAATACTTTCACTATTTGATGAAACAAATAATTTTAGATTTTAAAAAAGAAAAGAAAAGAAAAGAAAACATTAAAACAACATAGCTTTGGAGCATGACCAAAATAGTAGTTTTTCTTTACGCATGCAACTTTGCAGCTATTGTGTTTTTATAGATTTATACTAGACTTTTGTCATACTTTTCTCTTAACTACGTTGTTCTTTATACAAGATAAATATATCAAGCAAAAAATAGAGAAATAATAAAGGGTCAAAACCTAACCAACTAAAAGGTAGGCAAACAAATTTGTTTGTCTTAAAAACTAAAAACAAAGAAAACTAGTAACAATATCTAGGAATTAAAAGAATTACAAATAAAAAAATATCATCAGAAAACCCCAAGGAAATATGAAGCCTTTTATAGAAATCAAAGAAGCCATATTGCAAAGAGAATTAACTTTTGAAATAATACAACTTATAATATCCCTATAAACCATCGAACTATCACAAGGAGCATTATCATGAAATATAGTATTCATTTCTTTCCAAATGTAATAAATGACAGTAGCCACCATCATTCTCACTATCACCAATCCAAAAGAGCAATTCATATGGAAATTATAAGACCAACATATAGTCCTAACCAAGAGTAACACCAAAATAGAATGGACCATCTGGAATAGAGATCATACCAAAAACTTTGAAAGTACTAGAAATCAAAGAATAAGTGATCACTATCTTCTCTATTTATCTCTATGAAAATATCAACGTATAACATGAATAACATCATAGATCATGAGTTTATCCCGAGTAATGAGATATCTACAAATAACAATCCATAAGAGAAAAGAGAATCGTGGTATGATTTGTTTATCATAAACCACGATTCTCTTTTGATAAACAAATCATACCACGATTCTCTTTTCATAAACAAGTTTCCACCATCCCATATTGTTATGATATGGACAAATAAATAGAGAAATACCCTTAGGGGCATCCTTCTAACATATAATATCACTTCTCCAATCACTTGAAAGGAAACATGTGGGAGTACATCATAGAAGCTCAATCTACCAAGGAGATCATGGGAGAGGCCAAATCTAGGACTTACAAGCAATAAGATAACTCAACTTCATATCCTATCCCAAGCAAAAATAATCATTTCCCCTGAATGCTCCACCGAGTTTCAATAATCAAATTAGAGGGAAATAGAATGATCATATCCAACAAAGAAGTAAATAAACTTCTAAACAACACTAAAAAGTCCAATAAACTTCATTTAATTTCAGGAACAATTTCCTATAGCAAAGAATCTCTCATATGCTTCTCCCTCACTACAAATATGACGATATCTAGGATGGCAAAATAAAGTTGACTATATTACGTATAGTCCATATATGCTTAACAATGCCTACCTAATTTCACAACTTTAGATTTTTAAAACCAAACCTTCCTCCACTTTAGGCAAATATCCCTAACAACATCAACATTACCCAAATTAAGATCATTGCCCTTCCAAAAAAAGAGCTCAACAAAAAAGTAATTTTTTGAATAACAACCTTGGGAAGAATAAAGAGGGAAGATCAATATGCTTGAATAAACACCTCTCAAAAAAAGCCAAACAATACACCAATTGCTGAAATCAATTATTTAATTATAACAATATTTCATTAGTATAACTATCTTGATTTTTCTCATATTAGTATACATGTAAATAGTTGTGTAGTTGGAGTTATATTGCATAGTAATTCCAACAATCTATGAATGTACAAAACCATTTATTTATTTATTCTTGTATAAAAAAACCAGTAAGCATAAGGTCAATGTATAAGATTATATGTTCAACTTAAATTTGACAATTAAGTTTGATTGGTTCAAATGTTTTCTTCAAATATTATGCTTGAATAAAAACATTAGAAAGAACTAAATAAAATTAAAAGTACTTATGTAAAATGACAATGTATATAAATAATTGTATAAATTAGGTTTATTAACTTTAAAGAACATAAAAACTATAATAGGACTCATAAATAACATAAAATATTGAAGTATGATCTATTTTATTATATGCATGCATTACAATATAAAAATATAATGAACAATCAGTTTTGTTGATGGATTAAATGAGCATAATAGACATAAAATATTGTTTTAGTTAAAGATTAAGATGAGATCCTTATAAATATATAGATAGTTCCATAATCAATATTAGGACATTAAAAGTAATAAGCATATAAAGAACTCAAATTATACATTATATGGTCAGTTAAGTAAGATTTGTATGATATATAAATATTTTTTTTATTTTTATTAACATATCATGCATATAATAAAATAGATCATACTTCAATATTTTATGTTATTAATGTCTATTAGCTGATATTGATTATTGGACCAATGGGTTAATTGAATTATTTTTATATTGTAATGCATGTGTATGTGATTCCATTATTATTTTTTTAGCATTTATGCAATTAGTATAAAGAAATGTCATATATCCATAAAAGATAAAAGAAAAAAATCAATATCATACAACATAAAGATTAATAATATTAAATAATCAAAGGCTACAAAATAAAATAAAAAATATTATATGCATTATAAATATATTCTTAGAAAGACTTATTGTGGATACTCACGTTATAAAGATTTGTTTAGATAAATCCATATAGGTAACCTATTAGGATGTTATGGTTTGTTTTTACCATCTTTTACGCCTAAAGGTTGTGAGAACATAGGAGATAAATCTCATGACACAAGAAGTTATTTTCTTTATTTTTATTATAAAATAATAAATAAAAATATTTCTAAAAAATATAATGGATTCATTATGCTAAACAATGACAATGACCAAAACAAATCAAATTGTGGATTCATAGAAACGAAAAACAATATAATGACTATAGTAAAATTTTATTTCGGTAAAACATATCAATTTTAAGGATAATGAGTAGTCTAAACCTTGGACCTTACTTATAAAAGCATTATTGTATACAAAGTGAAACTATATTTTATTATAGATTTACATAAGTACTTGTTGAATTTAATATGCTTCACAATATACACCTTAAAGTACTCATGAATTCTAAGAGATTAAAAGGAAAACCCTAAGACTTTTTCATGTTCACATATTTAACAACATAAAAACCACATGGTTCTTACAAAGAGAAAATATGCATAAGCAACTATATCATAATTTAATTATTATGTTGATCCATAAGAAATACAAAACACATAGGAGTAAAATCTAAACCCATGAAGTATTGCCTATATATCTCAATTAGATGGAGGATCATGATCTTAATATATTTCTTTTTATATATACAATATGAGAGAAAGGGAGATAAAGTTTGTATAATATAACCTATATAATTTTTTAGATTGTATTTCTCAAGATTTTGACCAGTCACTTACACTTATACTTTGTTTTAAAACATTATACCTCCCATGTCATATAAGAAAAATTTTCATATATTATGATTTTATATCTTATACATAGAATTCTCACTTCTGATTATTAGACTTATCATATTTTGTAAATAAAAATATCATAACTTGATTCTTATTATCTAGTTATTTAATGCAACTCTCTCTCTCTCTCTCTCTCTCTCTCTATATATATATATATATATATATATATATATATATATATATATATATTCTAAATTTGAATTTCATATAGTTATATTTTATTTTAAACTTTAAATTTTTAATCTTAAATATATTATTTACTTCCTTCATCAATTTGCGACAAAATTAGTTTTATGTTTAATTATCTGATAAATATATGAAGAAAGTTTATTTTTCTCATGAAAATTTTTAAATTTAAATAATATATATATTAATTTCTAAATTTGAATTTCATATAGTTATATTTTATTTTAAACTTTAAATTTTTAATCTTAAATATATTATTTACTTACTTACCAATTTGCGACAAAATAAGTTTTATGTTTAATTTTCTGAGATATATATGAAGAAAGTTTATTTTTCTCATGAAAAATTTTAAAATTAAATATTAATTTCAAAATTTTAATTTCATATAGTTATATTTTATTTTAAACTTTAAATTCTTAATCTTAAATATATTATTTACTTACTTACCAATTTGCGACAAAATAAGTTTTATGTTTAATTATCTGAGATATATATGAAGAACATTTAAATTTAAATAATATATATATATTGCTAAATTTGAATTTCTTATAGTTATATTTTATTTTAAACTTTAAATTCTTAATCTTAAATATATTATTTAGTCCCTTCAACAATTTGTGACAAAATAAATTTTATGTTTAATTATTTGAGATATATATGAAGAAATTTTACTTTTCCCATGAAAAAAAATTAAATTTAAATTATATATATAAATTTGAATTTATTTTTATTTTTATTTTTTAAATTTTAATTTCATATAATTATATTTTATTTTTAACTTTAAATTCTTAATCTTAAATATATTATTTACTTCCTTCAACAATTTATGACAATAAGTTTTATGTTTAAATATCTGAGATATATGTGAAGAAAGTTTATTTTCTCATGAAAAAATTTAAACTTAATATATATATATATATATATATATATATATATATATATATATATATATATATATATATTAATTTCATATAGTTATATCTTATTTTAAACTTTAAATTCTTAATCCTAAATATATTATTTACTTCCTTCAACAATTTATGACAAAATAAGTTTTATGTTGAATTATCTGAGATACATATGAAGAAAGTTTATTTTTCTCATTAATATATATAGATATATTGAAGATATAAGTATTATATTATGGAATCTGAAAAATGAATATAATCTGAAAGATATTTAGAGTTTCACATAACACTTAAGGATAATATGCAACGCAATTCATAAGAACAACAAAAATATTAATTTTAGTATTAGTATTATTGTTAATATTAGTATTCTTGTTGTTGTAAAGCTTTAAACTAGATTTTAAGGTTCTTACTTATTTTTGAAAGAAAAAAATTTAATCTTAAAGAATTTTCTACCTTGTTAACTTTAGTCATAATTTGGACTCTTTCATGGTTTATCTAGAGAAACTTTTATATATATATATATATATATATATATATATATATATATATATATATATATAAGTCTTTGAAATGGATGGATAGATGCACTTTTACTTAAGATAAGTGATTTGAGATCTTAACAAGACCTTAAATATTACATAAGATGAGTCTTAAGCAACTTGTAAGAGACTTGGACTATTTCAAAAGGACTAAGTATAGGGAAATAAGCTTTGATGGTCAGCGAAATGCTAGGTGTCTTGGAAGAATATGAATACAACATAAATGATGCTTTAGGTTTTTTAGAAGTCTCATGAATCTTGTTAGATAGTTTAGAGTTATTTATAATTTTAGCAAAAACTACTTAGAAAATCAATTTATCTTTTTTAGGTTTTGATTAACTTTTTAATGTTGGATTATCATAAACCATAAAGTATCTAACTTATAGCATGTTCATGATAGATATATTACAATACAAAAACATATACTTGGAGCATCTATAAAAATGTATATAATGAAAAGATCAACATGAAGAATGAAATATCTATATCCTTTGTAACATGCTATAAGTAATAAAACCCAAATATTATTGCTTACTAAAGCAAAATAGGAAACAAAAAGTGAACAACCCATAAAAGAATAGTATTGCTCGCTTTAGTATTGCTCCATTACTACTTAATTGTATGTATGATTAATATCTTTAGAAATGCTCCATTACTACTTGATAACTAATCCTTATCAAATTAAGAGAGTATTATATACATTATTCATTAAGATATACAAACTAAGATACAAAAAAATTATAATTATGAGAAAATAATATAAAAAATACTCGGATTTAGAGTTGATCTTAAATGCATCTAAATCACGCCTAGCTATATCAAAACAAAACCATACATGATGTACCATCCATGATTGTTACCTATCTAAATTTATGATTTGTTTTTTCAATCAAAAACACATTTAAACACTTGGCTACCCCTTCTAAACTCAAATCTAACCTACAATTTTTGTTTTTTCTATTTTTTCAATTATCATGAGACTCATTTTAAACTATTTTAGATGTAAAGGTTCAAATCAATGCATCTCATGAAATAATCTAATTTTGGTGTTTATGATTAGAAATTTCATTTGATTGTGAAATTAGATTGATTTTTGGACCATTTTCTCTCTCTTTCGCTACTTTTCTTATTTCTTAGTATTCTCTTGTCTTAAGTAGGATCCCACTTGTTTCTTCTATTTGGGTTTCTAGATTGTATTTGTTTTCAAAGTCTTTTACAACAATCCAAATGCTATTTAAGGATCCTACTTGACTCTTGTACCTGTATTTCAAAGGGTCTTCGCTCTTCAATTAATAAAACTCTTAATTCAAAAAACAAAAATTATTGGAGTGATTCTACAGTTACTATCAGAAATGGGACTGTGTTCTCACATCAAGAACAAAATTCAGCATATTGTCTTCAAAGAGCGTAGTGTGATAATAAAGAGCTTGAAATCTGCACAGTAGATCTCGAGTTCAAATCAAGATGTGTATCTCTTGTAAGAGCTTGGGACAATCAGAATTTTACTCGTTCACCTATGTCTACAAAATATATTTTCTGGGGGTAGGTTTTCCTCGAATAAAAAAAAAATATTCAGCATATTTACAACATGATAGACCAGCAAAGAAATTATCTGGGAAGTATATTAAAATCATTAAAAAATTAAGCTAAAATAATTGTAAATAGGAAAGGTTGACAGAAATGAAAGATAATTATGGCAAATGTGATTTAATTATTGTTGTTAACTCCTCTTTGATTTTAAATAATTAATAAAATTTAAACAAGAAGCATAGATGAGAGGTGTGGGGTTCAGGTAAAAGAAGACCCTTCCTTTGTGATCATGGCTCTGGCTTTCCAGCAACGAAGTCAATCATTTCTGTTGACTTTGAATCTCAAGTATTTTCCATGTCACCGGGCGATCGTATTTTGCTCTCGTAGCTGCTTCAGGTCGACTTTGGACTCTCTGCTTTCTTTGACCGGGTCTTTCTTATCCATCGTTTTCTTTACCGTGTTGTTGAGGCTATTAAATATATTAAAATAATATTTTTTATTTTATAAAAATTATTTTTTATATCAAAAAAATTTAATGATACAAAAAAATAATTTAAAATAAAAAAATAATTAAAAACAATGTCAAATAAACACTAAAAGATGTGTCATTCTATTTATTTATTCTTACGTATTTTGAATTTTTTAATTATAATTATGTTTTTTTAACACCAATTTGTTATGATCGAAAACAAATATTGAGAAAAATTAATCTAATATTTTTTAATGTGAAAATCATTTTAAAAAACATAATCTATTAACTCTCTCTCTATATATATATATATAATCTAAAATGTAAATTTAGATTATTATATCAAAAGAGACCAAAGAACAAAAAAAAGAAAAGGTAAGGGAATTATAAAGTCAATCAAGGAGTTGTTGAGAGCTTACTTGCCACAATCATATGACCCTATTTTGCTGAAGGGTTACACTTGCAACTAACCCAATAGCCCAACAACCCTATTATTCCACAATTGTAATTAAATTTTACATCATTTTTACTAATAATGAGTGAGTCATAAAAATAAATTTAAAATAAAATATTTATATTTTATAAAAATCTAAATAGCCAGAATTTTACGCATATAACACAGTCTAGCAAAACAATATCTAAAGAAATGGTTAAAAAAACTTTCCCATGTCACCGCAAAGGAAGGCCATTTGTTTCACGGTGCAGTCGCCGGACGGCTGCTCATGTAGTGTCCAAAATTTTAAGATTCTTATCGCTTCTTGGTCAACCAGAAGCCACCGCGTGCTCTCAATTGTTGACCTACTTCAACGACTCCGTGCAATGAACATCTCATCCCTTGATGTAGTGCTACAAAGTAACATCTCAACCCTTGATTTCGCCTGGAAGAAATCTCGATCACAAATAGTACTTGTACAGGCAAGAATGATGAGTCCCTTTTGCTAGCGTTGTCACTCAAGTTCAATGGGGTGTTCAGCGTGTGTGAAGTGTCGGTTGTTTTATTCAGAATATTTTTAATTTAATTTCTTTGTGAGAATCACAAGGTTTTTAAATTTACTTTTTTTTAGGTAAAAATAATTAAAATTTTATTTATTTAGGTGACCCATAAAATATATTTCTTAAAAAATATAACTCAAATTAAAAATAAAATTATTGATAATAAAAATTAGTCTCCAGTATCACGTACACTCATCTTTTAGGAATATTTAATCACATACGTATAATGTACGTATATTTTGATATTTCAAAATTGTAGTGTCATTAAATTTGATATTTAAAAAAAAGACCTCTTTTTCAACTGAACCCCGCGTTTTCTCTCCCCCTTCTTCCACAGGACCACCACATAACCATCCTCCTCCTCCAACACCACCAAAGCAACACACCGTTTCTCTCTGTCTCCGCCTCTTTCTGTTCATTTCGAACGACAAGAAAATAGTATGGGGAACTGCAGCACCTGCGTAAGACCAGACACCTCACCAGAAGACACCAAACCACACCAAACCAAAACCAAAACCAAAAAACCAAAAAAGTCAAATCCTTTCTCGGAAGACAACCCCCACCACCAAACCGCCATTAAAAACCGTTCCGCACCTGCTCCGATCCGGGTTCTAAAAGACTCGTCTGTCCCACTTAGCCACCGCCCACGTATCTCCGACAAGTACATACTCGGCCGTGAACTGGGTCGTGGAGAATTCGGTATCACATATCTGTGTACGGACAGGGAGAGTAAAGAAGCATTAGCATGCAAGTCAATCTCGAAGAGGAAATTGAGGACTGCTGTGGACATAGAGGATGTTAGGAGAGAAGTGGCAATCATGTCTACTTTGCCTGAGCATCCAAATATTGTCAAATTGAAAGCTACTTATGAGGATTATGAAAATGTGCATTTGGTTATGGAATTGTGTGAAGGAGGTGAGCTTTTTGATAGGATAGTGGCGAGAGGGCATTACAGTGAGAGAGCTGCGGCGCATGTTGCCAGAACCATCGCTGAAGTTGTTAGGATGTGTCATGCTAATGGGGTTATGCATAGAGATTTGAAGCCTGAGAATTTTTTGTTTGCTAATAAGAAGGAGAATTCTGTTCTTAAGGCTATTGATTTTGGCTTGTCTGTGTTTTTTAAGCCAGGTATACTGTGGATATGTGTGTGTGCGTGTGTGCGTGCTGTGGGTAGATTTGGAATCTTGGTGGGGTTCTGGTTTGCTGGAAAATTTTGTTTTCTAATTTTGACTTCGAGATTTGGAGTCTTTGTGGGAGTTTTCGTTAACTGGAAAATCTTGCCCTTGGAAGTTTTGTGTTCTGATTTGCTAGATTTTTTTTTTTTTTTCTAATTTTGATTTCGAGATTTGGAGTCTTTGTGGGAGTTTTCGTTAACTGGAAAATTTACCCTTGGAAGTGGAAATTTTGTGTTCTCTAGAGTAATATTGCTTAAGTTGTATTTTTTTTGTTTTCGTTAACAGTTTTGATTTGCTTGCAAGTTTTTGTTCTTTTTGGATGATTATTTATTTACTTGTTCCTGAGGTTTAAATTTGAACTTTTTAATTTTTTTGACAGAGGAGAGGTTTTCAGAGATAGTGGGCAGTCCATATTATATGGCACCAGAAGTGTTGAAGAGGAATTATGGACCGGAGGTTGATGTGTGGAGTGCCGGAGTTATTCTTTATATTCTGTTATGTGGGGTTCCTCCATTTTGGGCAGGTATGTCTGTCAGTTGACCTAGTTATTGTTCATGAACATGGTGGTTAGAATAGAATTTTCTGGGATTTGATGGCATCAGATTCTGATTTGTTTTTTCTTTTTTGATTTTCTGTGGCAGAGACTGAGCAGGGTGTTGCTCTTGCGATTTTGAGAGGGGTGATTGATTTTAAGAGGGAACCTTGGCCCCAAATTTCAGAGAGTGCTAAAAGTCTTGTTCGACAGATGTTGGATCCAGATCCGAGAAAGCGCTTAAATGCGCAACAGGTTCTTGGTATGTCCTTTTACAGCTTGTTAAACTGGGATTTCTTGTTTTCTTTCTGGTGGCATAATGTTAGGGAAGTGATGGTTCTGCTAGCCTTAAACATTGGAAATTGCTTGGGGGCATCGTAGTTGTATCTGAGAGATGATATATGTTTCTCATCTTCACTTTCTACATATATTATTTTATTCAGAGGATAACAGAACGTTTGTTATAGTGCTTGCAGTGGTTTCATATAGTTCTAGACATTTAACAAACATGGATTTGATACCATTTCAATCTTGCCCTGACTGCAAATACTAGGTCTTCCTTCCTTTCATTTTCCCCCCCAGATGGAGGTTTAGGATCTAGTTTTGGACAACTGAAAATGCTGACAAGTTTGCCAAAGCATGAAAAATTTTTAGAACTCTCATCGGAATTGGTGAGGAATATGTTGACTTTATACATTGAAGCTCTGTGTTTCTAGGGGATTAAGGATTGTTGATTTGGCTTCAAGGGAGTTTGCTTGATAAAAAAATAAATCTAGGCACTATTAGAGAATATGACCATTGTTTGTTCTTGTTGTGGGGATAAATCCACAGATAGGGAGAATTTTAAGCTCTTTCTGACAAATTTAGCGGAGGATTATCTTGCTTCCATTTCAATTTTTGTTCAATGCTGATGCAAGAATTAAAACTAGTTCAAGGAGAAATGTAGGGTGGTGGAAAAATTGTGAAGTGTCTTCTTGATGGCATATTCTCAGGTTTTTCTATAACTTGTAACTTTCCAATGGTTGAAAAACTAACATTGTATGATAAATTATATGTTAGTGGATGATATCTTTTAAATCCTATATTCCCATAAGCTATTAGATGTGTACATTATTCCTTGCAAACAACTGTATTCTTTTGAGACTCAATCTCTATCCAGCTCCTTGGCTCTTTTTTGTGAAAGATCTGGACTAGCTGACATTTTATTTTATTTTCATTTGCTGACAGAACATCCCTGGTTACAAAATGCAAAAAAAGCCCCAAATGTCCCATTAGGAGATATCGTGAGGACAAGGCTCAAGCAATTCTCTGTGATGAATAGATTTAAGAAGAAAGCATTGCGGGTAAACATCTCTAGTTCCTTTATATGTAATTATCAGCTCAAATCCTGATCATTTTTGTATTTTAGGATAAGATTAATCAACTGAGAGTAACACACTTTGTCCAATTATGCTGTAGGTAATTGCGGAGCACTTATCTGTTGAAGAGGTTGAAGTAATCAGAGATATGTTTGCATTGATGGACACTGACAATGATGGTAAAGTAACATATGAGGAACTGAGAGCTGGTCTTCGGAAGGTTGGTTCACAGTTAGCTGAACAAGAGATAAAGATGCTGATGGAAGTGGTAAGTACTTGTGTCTGTCATTTTCTATGTTCACATCCATTTATGATCCCATTTTCATTTGGTGCTATCTATGAAAAATATCATGTCCTAACACCACTTTTGCTGATTTTGGATTGGATGGTGCATGCTTCCATCAGATCCCACTGCACTCTGAAAATCTTGTCTAATCAATACTTGATATTTTATGGCTATGTTAAATTATCTGGAAAATATATTTATGAGAAATTTTTCGAAGTATCTTCTTCTTATTTGTGTCACTGTGTAATACCTAGGTTTATATATAACAAAGCTTATTTTCATAAGCGATGCTTGTTAGTCCTGTTTACTTTAATCCTTTTTAACACTGTATACTGTTATATAAAATTTACACTGAGATTTGTCAATTTTCATCTTTCTCCTGGAATTGAAATTACAAGAATATTCTTTTCTGCTCCAAAGTCATGATTGAAGTGCTCACAACTCCATTCATTTTGATAAAATCCTCTTTAGCTCTTCTTCACTTCTCTAGAATGATTGGAATGCTTCATGCTACTTAGGTTGAGTTAGGTTTTGTGATTAAGCCACCAAAATAACACCTCCCTACTAGTTGCTGCATGCGTAGTTTGGTTTGGTTGTCCAGAGTTTACCACCTTCTGATGAATCGAGTATCAAAGTTTTCTCACTAACTTCCACTGTTGATTTTCTTGCATGTATTTTCCCAATAACATCCTAGCATTCAAAGAAATGGTTACTTTATTTTTAGGTTTTCCTGACTAATTTTAAGGTTCAATCTTTGTAGTACGTGACAATGTTCTCTTTTTTTCAGGCGGATGTTGATGGGAATGGAGTATTGGACTATGGAGAGTTTGTGGCAGTCACAATTCACTTGCAGAAGATGGAAAATGATGAGCATTTCCGCAGGGCATTCATGTTTTTCGATACAGATGGTAGTGGATATATTGAATTAGACGAGTTACGAGGGGCATTAGCAGATGAATATGGGGAAACTGATAATGATGTGCTGAATGACATCATGCGTGAAGTCGACACTGACAAGGTATGACTTAACCTCGTCACGTGCAAATTGGGGAAGCTTGAAACAGTACAAGAAGTTTGAAAGTTGTCACTTGTATATCTCTCTGACTGTCTCTTATAGTTATTTACATTTTTAATTTCAGGATGGTTGTATCAGTTATGATGAGTTTGTCGCAATGATGAAAACTGGAACTGATTGGAGAAAGGCATCTCGACAGTATTCAAGGGAGAGGTTCAAGAGTTTGAGCCTTAACCTGATGAAGGATGGTTCATTGCATCTCCATGATGCGTTTACTGGTCAATCTGTTGCTGTCTAAATTAGAGTTCATGATACGCTTTGCTTGTGCTCACATAATGTTTCTGTCCTATCATTGATATATTCAATATCTGAAGTGTCCAGATTTAGTGTCACAAAATGTAATATATTCCACTTACAAGAGACAAAAATGAATATAGATGGCATCAAGATTACAGATTGAATTGGCATTAGGCTGCAAGAAGCATGCATCGGAGGCACAGCTCGTTGGCTTACAGTAATCGAATGGAAGCATGGTGTCACGGTGCCAAGGCAATCTCGGTTTCCAAATTAATTTCATATTTTTTCTTGTATATTTTTCTGGGTTCTTGGTGTTAAATGTTTTCTTTTTTCCTTCATGTGCTCTCCTGACTTGGGTGCAGATATCCATTCGAGTTTGTATTTGTAATGTCGCTTACTTCGAGCTAATGAGTTTTTATTTAGTTCTGAGTGGTGGATATTTTTGCCAAAAAATTCCAGTTTGTATATTCTGCAGTGAAAGTTACTATCTGAAGTTAAGACTTTTTCTTCACGCCATGTTGATAAGATGGAATGTGAAGATAATCGCGGTTGTATCCAGCCAAGTAAACCAATTTTAATATCTTTTTCGTGTGATCAAACGTCAGTAGTATGAACAAAAAGTCTAACCCTACAGTCACAAACGGTGTTCTAATGACAGAGAATGTCCATGAATTGACGCAGCCCATGTTGAAGAAATCAACTATTCTAAAAATGGAATAACTTATTCTATGGATAATGACAATATAAATGCATTATCCCCGATGAATAGACAGGAAGAACGAAGTTTCGAGCTGACCATATACTTGGATGTTGAATTGATATATAAAAAGGTAGCCCAGGAGTGCATGGATCAATCTGAAAGCAGCTCAAGAGAGAAGAGCAACCGGATTGTTTAACTCTAATTGATTTTGGGAATCCATTTGGATCTTGTGAGCCCAATATAAAAAGTGATTTCCAGGCTCTCTCCACCCAGGAAATGCAAACCCTAACGTCTGTTTCTGTACCCTTTTGCGATTCAATCCCATCTGGTTTCAGCTTTTCTTTTCTTTTAACCATTTTCATCCATTCTTTCAGTAATGGTTTCGGTTAATTACGGATTTTTAAATATGTTTTAAATTTTACTACCTGCCTTTAAACCTGCTAAGGTTCTTTAAATGATTATTTCGTGTTTCTCATTCTCAACACGATTGATCCATGGGAGAGAAATGAAGACTGCTGGTCCTGAAGGAGAACTAACAGCAGGTTTTAAGGGTTACTGTATTCTGGTTTCCATAATAAATTGTATTATGATCCAACAAAATATGTTTTTTTTTTATTTAGTTGTTATCTGGGGAAGCATTTTCTATGAAGTGACTAATTTAATTTTGGTTGCCCTATCTTGGTTTCAAGAATCATTCTCGAGACTTGGACCTCCAATATAACACAATTCCAAAATCACCATCAACCTAGAGGATTGCTTGACACAAATTTTATGTAGAGGTTGGTAGTGCTCTGATGGTTTTTACAAATAAAGATTTAACCAATGTTTTCAATTATGTTATATTCTGTTTAGAATAGCCGGTATATCTTATTCTAGTTCAAAAAATAAAATAAACTGAAACAAATTTTATTTCATTTAGAATCTTGATCCGTTCTGAAAATTCTGCCCGGAAAATTTTGGTTCCGTTATGGCCAGATAGTATTTTTAAATAATAAATAGTTTTACAATATCATTTATATCTCTTAATCCGACTGTTAGATTGAGATAAAAATTTACGAGTACTTATATGTATTATATTGGAATTCAAAGCAATCAGAGAATTTAACGACCTTACGAGATTGATAATGACATTCTTGTAATGTTATCTAGGTTAATAATTTTGTTCAGCAAAATCATTTTATTATGTCTTTTTTTAGATTATTTAACAGTGAGTTTATTAGAAATTGAACTTTCTAATTTGTTTTTATTTACTTTATTAAAAACTATCATAGTCTTAAAACACAAATCACTCATTTGAAAGATTAACCTAGGTACACCAGAGTTGATCCAATATATCGTCGTTTCAATATTTTCTTAAGATGTCAATTTAATTTTTTTAGTTAAATTATATTTTTACCAATTTTCATGTTATCTTTGGACTCATCAAGTCAATCGAGTTATATCAATTCAACTCTTATTTTTTTTACTTATGTTTAAAATTTAAATAACACAATTTTAAATAATTTTATTTTTGGATTTAAACTAAAATTTTGTTTGTTGAATTAATATATTTAATTATATATAAATATTATAACCTCGGCATAAAACATCAAAATACTTCAAAATCAAAATATTATTTTTTAATTAAAAAACCAAAACATGAATTAAAACGTAATTGACAATTTGAGTTTAACAATTATCAATGAAAAAAAGCCCATTAATTATCTAAAACCAAGGGACTAAAATGATTTTGTCAGTAAATATTTGTATACTTAACAATCCAAGAAGTGTGAACAACAATTTTCTCAAAATAAAATGTATGATCCGATCCTCACAGTCACCATCATCATCGCATGTGCTCCCCTTGCCGGCCATTAATTAAAGGGCCATATGTCTGCTCAACTTTGACTGCTGGCTTCAGAATTCTGGACACATTTATCATTCATGGCCTGTAAAGTTTGAAGCTCCACGTTCCTAAATTCCATGCATTAAATTCATATTCATGTATTGCTACCCTTTTATATATATATATATATAGAAGAGAGGTTGTACAAGCCAAGGTTATCCAGTTTTTCTATTAACACATAATATTTCAGTTTCAGAGTATTTTAGCGTATCATTTCTAAATTATATTGTTTATATATAATTAATTAATTATATATATATATATAAATTAAAATATTAATTTAATAAGAATAATTAAAATTCAAGATAAATTAACTTTAAATTATACAATACAAACACAAAGTCAAAGAAATATAATCTCAAAACTTAGAAACATAATCACAAGTAAATCAAAATAAAGAGGATTTTAAGGCCGAAACAATACACCTGGAATAATATTGAAACGTTTTGACCGGAATTTCCAGCATAGATCGGAATTAAAACCGAGACAAAAACAATATCATTTCATCTTTGTTTTTTTAATATCACCTTACATCTAAGAGTATTCTATTAAAATAATCGATGAACACGTGTCTGCATATAAACAGAAGTAGTTGTTAACGTGGTCAGAACCCTACATGAATAGTACTTTCAAAACGGAAGGGAAATGAATGATAATGGAGTCACCATTAGTTTTCAAGAAAATTAATACTTCTAAAGCATGCACTGCACTGATTTTGCTTAGACAAAGTTCACTCTTATCAAAAAAATTCAGGGAAAATTCTGAGTAAATGCTATCTTAATTATTTGGTTTTTAAAAACAAATATCTTACACGTGTCATTACTTATTCAAATAATTTAAAAATTTATTAATTAAAAGTCTTTCGACTCAATTATTTTTTATTTTTTTAATAACAAAAAAAAAAACATCATGCAAGGTCTATTTTAGTCCCAAAAACTATTAGATCTATTTATTTTATTATTAAAACTTAGTTTAACCACAATATAGTTGATATGACAAAAAAATTGCCAGAACTCATTTAAAGGTTAAGAGTATCAAGTTAGGTTCATGTTGATTCCTAGAACTAGAAGACTTGTTGACCTTATTGTTTAAAAAGAATATACAAAACTTGATGAAAACTTGTCAACTTATTTTTTAACTCAATTTAAATTTAAAACCATTTGTTAGGTCTATTTTGGTCGCTAAACTTAAGGGGTGTTTGGGAGTGTAGTTGCGGTTGCTTTTCAAAATATTTTTCATTTAAAAATTCATCAAAATAATTTTTTTATTTTTAAAAATTATTTTTGACATCAGCACATCAAAGTGATCTAAAAACACCAAAAAAATTCATTTACAATGAAAAAAATTTAAATTTCAACTAAACAGGCACTTAGAAGACACATCAACCTAACTATTAGCAAGTTTATAAAAACCATGAAACGTAATTAAAAAATTTTTGTGAACTTATGACAAAATAAAAATATACTATGTATATAAATTGGTTTTATATTGACACGAGAAATCTAACTCTATGGATTTATATGATTTTGTCCATATTTTAGGGATGAAGTTGAAATCATATTTGTTAGGTCCATTTATATGATTTTGAAATAAACATTGTATATGCAAACAACAACAACAATATCTTTTATTCAATAGTTTTCATAGAAGACATATATTAGGACACAAACATGATAAGTTTAGCATGTCATATGTTCATAAGACAAGTGTAGCTATGAGTTTTGTGTGTCATTGAATATTCAAGGTAGAAACACATCAATCAACTTTCATCCTCTCTTTATTTATACATAAATTATGTTATTAAAGGGTGTAAAATGGATGACATATTTTAAACATCCCTGGGCAATCTTTTTCAAGTTGGACATATTTTATTGAAAATGTATTATCATAAATTATATTCTATTTTTATATTTTCTTTTCATTTTATTCTCAATATTACTTTAATTATTTTTCATATCAGAACCCTCATATAAAACAATTTAAACTAGATGGATGTTTGTTTAATCTAAAATATATTTCCGCAACATATTTTCCTCATTTTTATGTTTAATTTACTTAAGAAAACTTTGTATTTTATAATTGAAGATAAATAATCCTAAGAAATGAAAATATTGTATGAGACTACCTTTGTTAATAAATTATAGGCTCTACCATCATTTGATATTTATCATGTTCTTTTAATACATATTTTTTTATAAATATCAAACATGAAACAATTATTTTTTAATATTTTTCCAAAAAATATTATATTAAATGGATAGATTAATACTGGTACACAAAATTTGAGTCGATGGTGGACAGGAGAGCATGGGTATCGAAATTAATTGGTGGAATTGGTAAAACCAAACCATATTAGATTACGTGTTCATGTTTTTTCTTATTGTTTATGGCTACGCAATAAAGTCATTTTATAGGGGGGAATTGTTAATGATAATACTATGAATCTGGGCTCTTTCATATTAACAAATAACCTAAAAGAGAATCATTTATTATTGTTGAATCACTGTTCACTGTGACTCAATAACAATTAATCTAAAAGAGAACCGTTTATCACTGTTGAATCATTGTTTACTATGATTCATTGGTACTGTTCATTTGCAATTTAATCTGGTGTATCACGCGAGTTCGTCCACCTTTTTTTTTTTGTTTTATCCAGTTGTGAACAGTGTAGTAACGATTTTAGCCCCCCAAAACGACAAACAACGCCGCCAGAATCAGGGGCTAAGTCGTCATTGCACAAATCGGCCCGGACCGGTCCGGTACGGCCCGCCAGTCTTCTGTTTATTTTATTATTTTTTGAATTTAGGTAAATACAGTTTTGGCCCCTAATAAGACAAAACCAGTGACTTTGGTGCAGGGGCATAATGGTAATTGATCTTATGGAGCACGCGCCCCAAGGTTTTCGACCCATGCCCTGTTTAGGTGGCACGTGCGATATCCTACCATTGCCGAAGACGCGCTTCAGGGGTCTCCCGCGGCAGCGCATTGCCCAATCAGATGTACGAAGACGCGGCGGTGGCCAGTTAAAGCTGCCGGCCACGTTTCCCTCTCTCCTGCACGTACAAGTGCAGGACAGTTCCCCAACTTATATACATTTTCACTTCAGTCCCTTCAGTTTTAATTTCGTTTTTTGCCCTGATTTCTGATAGATAAGTTTTGATTTTGTTCGATTGGGTCCTCCAATTGGAATTCAATCAATGTCAATTTGTTATCTCGGTCCTCCTTCTTTTAATTTTCGGATTGGATTGAAAAACATGAATTAATTCGGTATAGTAGTTTTAATTTATGCAGTTTTGTCCTTTGATTATAATTGAAAATATATTTGATTTTCATTTTAGTCCTTATACTTTTAATTATGGATTTTCAACATTTTATATTTAATGTTCATTTCAACCCTATTACTTTTTATATTTTATTTTAATCCCTTTATTTCTTTTTATTTTTATAATAATCTTTACTTTTATCCATGTACATATAAGTGTGCTTAGCTACAATTTTGAATTTTATTATTTTATTATTTGTTAGGGTAATATTTTTTATGAAAAAATTATTTCTTAAATTTTATTTTATATCTGTTATCATTTAAAAATTGATATTTGTATTTTTTTTTCTATTTGTTCTTTCTTTCAATTTTTTTTTGTTTTTTATATTTATTTTTACATCATGTAACTTTTTTTACCTAATAACTTTTATTTAAGTTTTTTTGTTTGATCTTTTATTAAAGTTTTTATAAATTTTTTAGTCTTTTATTTGTTTTTCATTATTCACATAATAATAATAATAATAATAATAATAATAATAATAATAAATAATTTAATAAGAATAATAAATAATAATAATAAATTATTATTATTATTTATTATTCATATTAAATTATTTATTATTATTATTATTATTATTATTATTATTATTATTATTTAATTTTTTTTTCTTACTTACTTTTTTGTTAATGTTTTTTGGGTTTTTTTTCTCTCGGAATAATTTGATAATTTTTATTCTTTTAGCAGTTATAACAATGACTATTTTTATTTTTATTTTATTTTTTTTGTTTAATATTTTGTTAAAGTTTTGATGATTTTTTTAGTCTTTTTTTTTCTTTCATTATTAACGGACAAAAAATAATAATAATAATAATAATAATTTAATTGTTTCTCTATCTTACTCCTTTGTTGATGTTTTTTTATTTGTTTTTTTCTCCTGAAAATTTGATAATATTTTTTTTAATAGTAATGATAATGATATTTCTTTTTTTATATATTTTGTTAAAGTTTTTACAATTTTTTCAATTTTTCATTTATTTATTTATTCTTTCATAATAATAATAATAATAATAATAATAATAATAATAATAATAATAATAATAATTTAATTATTTTTCTTGCTTACTATTTTGTTTATGTTGTTTTTCTCAGTATAATTTGATATTTAATATTGTTTTGATAGTATGTTAAATATTATATTTTAATTTTGATCCAGCAAATCTTATAAAAATTGTTTTTTCAGCCCGCAATATAGGGTGTATAATTTTTTTAATTTTCATGTTAAATGATTTTTTCCAGCTAATATTTTTTATTTTTATTTTATCATATATTATATTTTTTAGTTACTCTTTTATTAAAGTTTCTATGCATTTTTTAGTCTTTGATTTATTATTATTACTGCAATAATAAAATTAATAATCATAATAATAATCATTTTAGTTTTTGTTCTTATTTGCTTTTCTGTAAAAAAAAATTTCCTCTAGGTAATTTAATAATTTTTACTATTTTAGCCATTATAGTGATAATAATTTTAGATGTTAAAACCTCGATGTTACTGTTATTATAATAGGGTATGCTTTCTTTATATCAAACTTTGCATGTATAAATATGTTATTTTAATCTCAACAGTTATAGAAATTATATATTTGACCCGCATCGTAGTGCAAACCGACAACATCACAAAAGTTGATGTAAATATTTTAAAAAAAAAACTATGTTTTCTCATATTTTACTTAAAAAAAACTTTCAAGGTAATTATCTATTTATGTTTCTTTGATATTAAAACTTCGATATTATTGGTGCAATAATGTGTATTAATGTGTTGTATCATATCAAACTTTACATATTTAAATATTATATTATATATTTAATTTTTTTCAATTTTATCCTTAGATTGAAATTGATAATATATTTAATTTTCATTTCAGCCCTTCTACTTTGAATTTTTTATTTTAATTCCTTGACATTTGATTTTCATGTTGGCCCTTTTACTTTTAATTTTTTAATCCTTTTTTTTATTGAATAATCTCCACATTTGTCTATGTATATATAACTGTGACTTATTTTTTATTTTTAATTTTTGTTAGTTTCTTATTTTTTGAGGTGATATGTTTTTCTTTTAAATTAATTCTCTAAATTTTATGTTTATAATTTGAAAATTAATATTTATTTATTTTCCTCCCTATATTTTTTGTTTTAGTTCTTTATTGGTTTTTTTTTCTATCTTCAAGCAACAGCATAGTGCACTATATTTTTTAAAATTTTCAAGTCAAATAATTTTTCTAAATAAATTTTAATGTCAAACAATTATAATAATTATTTAAAAAAAAAGGCATCGGATTTTCAGTGCCTGCTCTTCCTGAGGATAGGCATTTTGAAGCCATCTGAACTCGCAAAGAAAAGGTCCACTGACACCAAAGGCTCACAATGACAGCTTCACTGAAGCCAACCTTCTCAAGCAGGCCATGACGTGCATTACCTGTCAAGATGTCGAGGGAAGAGAGAAAATATGCGGTCTGGAGTTCAGTGGAAAATGACAAGAATGCTGCGATGCAAAGACCAAGTTGTTACTTTTTTTTTCTTTTTTTCTTTTTTTATGACTAGCTTTTTTTTTTTGTTTTTATGATTAGTTTTTTTTATGAACAAAAACTTTTTTTATATATTTATAAAAAAATTTATTAACTAGGGTGTCCAAGTTAGTTTTTTTTTTTACTATATTTCTTTTTTTATGTTTTTTTAACTAGGGTATCCATAGCAGCAAATTTGTAATAAATCATGACATCTTCTTTGCAAATTTTCTAACAAATTTTATCAAAAATATTTTAATGATAGCAACATTCAATCATTTTTTGATTAAAAAACATATTTAATAGATTTTAGCAATTATAATTTTACTATTTAAATATTAAATTTATTAAATACAACAAGTATAAAATCAATTAATTTTCTACATAGATAAAAAAGCCCAGCGCATCACGCGGGCAATACCACTTGTGTTTTCTATTAGTCCTGTTCAAAATCTCATCATTAATTTTGAATTTAATGATTTAAGTTATGTGAAAATATAATAATAATAATAATAATAATATAAGTTTTATGTTAAAATAAGAATATACTTTAATTTGGAAGTATATATTTAAATTAGTGAAATAAGCAGATATGATTCACCTTCCGAATTCTATCAATTAAGGTAGATTAATTATTAGTATTCTTCTTGGAATGAAAGGTTAAGAAGACAATTCATAAAACAATAAAAGTTGTGAATAAATAAGAAGTTTGTAGATACACATTTAGAGGGTGTTTGGTACTGCGTTTCAAAAGCATTTTTGAAAAAAAAAAAATTATTTTTATTTTGTACTTTAATTAAAAGATTTGGTATTTTTATATTATTTTAATGTGCTGATGTCAAAAATAATTTTTAAAAAATAAAAAACATCATTTTAATATATTTCTAAATTAAAAACACTTTTAAAAGCAACCTCAATCACACTCCCAAACGGGCACTAAAGAGAGTGAACGAAAATAACATTGTTTATTTTGTACTCGATAATATATATATATATATTTATTAGATGCATGTATATATATATATATATATATATATATATATATATATATATATATATATAAAGATTTACATGCATCTAATAAATAATAAAAATAAAATAATATGGAAATTACAAGAGATTTGAAATTCAAAATAAAATGAAGATTACAAAAGATTTGAAATTCAAAATAGCTAAAACTATCTATAAGTAGATATTTTTTTTATAGTTTCTTCTAAATCCTCTCCGGTCATGTAGTGGTTGTTATGTACACTAATACCAACGTTGTTTTTCATAAATATAAACCAAATGGTATGGTAGTGTGAAATTTTGTAAAAATATTAATTTGATTTTGCATGGAAATGTGCTTAACTTGGATATCACAATGTATCACAATTAATCACCCTCTCCCTAATGAAATGGTAATCATTCTTTATGTGCTTTGTGCATGTATGAAAAAAAACCTAAAATCTAATGCAATGGAACCTATGTTGTCACACCATAAAGTGAGGGTACCGGTTCATGAATTATTTAAATCATGAAAGAACATATGAAACCAAGGTTATACAAGTCATGCTTTTATATTCAGCCTCAGTGTTATACTGAAACCCTTGGTTTTTTCAATACTCCATGTGATGGGATTATTGCCAAGAAATAACAATTAGTGATCATATGCTTATTGTATGGGTCATTTGCCCAATTAAATCATAATAGGCATTCAATTTTATTTCCTTGGAACATATTGAAGACCAAAATTTATAGTGCCTTTAAATATCTTAAGACACATTTCAAAGTCATCTAATGTATATCATGAAGGGAGTTCATATATTATAAAGGTAGTGCCTTTAAATGATAGTTCAAACTAGAAAATGAAAGACAAATGAGAGGTTTCTCACCAATTATATATGTGTGGTCTAGCATATTAGTAATGTATTTAGAGTAGTAAACCAATTTTAAATAGAAATTCCACTTTCATTTGTCAAATTTCCTAGCTATTACAACATGTGAAGATATTATCATCAACATATAATGATAGAAAAATACATAGTGTAAGAAATATATATATATATATATATATATATATATATATATATATATATATATATATATATAATGAATAACCCATCTTTTTAAAAAAAATATAAGATCATTAGATGCTGCGAGAGACATTTAAATGGAGCTTGATAAGCTTGTTTAAGATCATAGAGTAACTTGTGCAAGTGGCAAATATGATTAGGAAAGTTTTCATCAACATGACCTTATATATATATGTATACCTTTATATTTAGAATGTTATATAGAAAGACATTTGACACATTCAACTCCATAATATTCCATTTTAAAGAGACAACAAGAGTCATCACTAATTGGATTGTTGTAGGCTTCGCACTAGAGAGAAAGTGACATAGTAACCAATACCATTAATGCATTAAAATCACAACTTATTATTGCTTATCATTTTGGTTTAATCACTACCTTTAAAATACAAGTAGGTTTAGATTGATTAAAGGTATTGGACAAAACATATGAAGGGTAACGGGTAATTAAAAATACTTTAAGCCAAATAACTTTTTAGGCTTGAGTTTACCTATTTTAGACATGGCAATAATTTCTCTAAATCGAATAGAAGATGACTCAGGTGAGGTTCGAGAAGATTGGTCATATTAATAAGGTTGCATAGCAAGGAGGAAAGTGCATATAACTTAATATCTTTTAAAAAAAACATATAAAATTTGGTATCTCAAGAGGATTTAAGGATCATATAGTAGTTAATGGTGAGTTTGAACCATCGGGTAGGACAATTATTAATGTAAAGAATATGATTATGTAACACTTATAATAAAGTTTAAATTTTGATCATTTGAAAGTAAAAGAATTATAAGAGGTATAAAAGTCATTCTTAACTAGTTTTTCATGTGTGTTTTCCACCCTCCACGAGAACGCAGCATCGCGACGACCTACCCCAGGAGCGGAGATTCATGTTTTTTTTTTTTGTGAAAAATAGAGTCACTATCTAATATTATGGTCACTAAGAAACCTAATTGGTCTTTTATATATTTCAAGGCAAAGTACTCGTTGCGTAAAGATAAGGTTTTGACACCTTTAGTACGCCTTACCTAAGGTAAGTTGCTTAGTGTTTAGTTTGCCTTATAATTTTGAGGTGTTTGGTGTTTATATAATCAATTTTTCTAGAATAGATTTTCTATGATGAATATAATTGGGTTAAAATTCTAAAAGGAAGTACTCTTGGCCAAATAGATCATACCTTTAGGTATAACTATACAATGCCAAAGAGAGCCAATGCAAATCTTCTGAATTCGTGTTTGATAAATTTATGACCTATGAATTAAAAGATAACTAAGATAGAAATTTAAGGAGATTCAATAGGCTTAAAAACTCATTTTTTTCCTTTAGTATTTCAAGTTTTCACGACTCGTAAATCACAAGGAAAAGGAATAGCAATTTAGAAATTTAAGAAAATTCATAGTGCTTTAAAATCCTATTTTTGTCTTAATATTTCATACTTATATGGCTCATAAAATGTGGAGTAAAAAATTGAAATGTACCTAATTATAATTAAGGGTTTCAAAGATATTTTAATTAAATAATAATGACTTATTATTTCTGAAAAAGTATTTTGAATATTTACCACTTAGGATTTCTTTATCAAAATATTAACTATGAATAATAGCGAATTATCCCCACTAATATTTTTTATATTAATTCCTTTGGAATATCTTTACCCAAATATTAATATTGAATGATATATGAATCCCAAAAAAATAAGATTTTTGTATTTTTTAGAATATTGGCCAACACTCTTTGGAATTTACAAACATGTTGTAAAATCCAAAAATGCAAGAAAACAATTTGTATTTGTGAAATACATGGTAAAACATATTTTCTTTTAAAATTTGAATATTTGTTTTTTTTAAATGTTCAAGATATGTTAGCGTATTGATCGTATGCATGAAAATATTTTTTTGGTATATATGTATATTTGCTGCATCGCTCTAAAAACCAAGTATTTTAATTCGAGATTTAAATAAAAAATACAAACCTTCAATTAAATATAACAGAAAATCATAAACCTCTTCCTTTTTATATTTTTTTTAGAGAAAAAAATAGTGTGTGTGAGAGAGAACCGTGTCACTTTCCCAAACCAGTGACCCGACTGGGCAAACAAGAGGCATGCGCGAACTACCTCACGCATGCCTCTTTAGTTACTGCTCAAGTGAATTGTGATTCACTTGAACAATAAAACAAAGGCATGCACAAGATATGTAATTAAAATGCACAGTAAAAAGGAATGATTCACTTGAGCAGAAACTAAGGCATGCACAAGATATGTAATTAAACTGCACAGTAGAAAGAAATGCACGGAATGCTACCCTGGCAACTAACAATCGGAGATGATGGTGCTGAACTCCTATAAAAATAGTGGTTTCTGCTTTTTGGGATAATGGAAAGTGTTAGTGAAGCTGATGGTGGCTGACGAAAAGAAATTTAGTTGGGAGAAGGATTACTAGAAGTTGTTGGCTGAGAGGGAGAGGTTGTGGTGAAAAGGGAACCTAATGCCTTTTTTAGGTTCTGAGAGTTGTCTCTTTATCGTCCCCTGCCATGTTTTCTTTCTTTCTCTTCTCCTCTTTTTACTCTTTTTTTCTCCTCCTTTAGGTCAGCAGGAGAGGGATATATATAGCTTAGACATAACTCTATTTAGGGAAGATTTAATGCATTTAATCTAGGATACAAAATCACATTTTTTTGCAAATTAGATAAAACAAATATGTTGGTTAATAGTCTAATGATTTTGAGGCAGAAAAAATATGATTTGCAGCTCGAATATCAGGTGAGAAAATCATGGAAACCAAATAAAAAGTTGCAAAAAAAAAGAAAGAATTTACAGGCACGGGCCATTTCTTAAAGTGACGATTAACAATACCTATCGTTGCAGGAATATCTTGAGATTATGATATCCAAATTAGACAATTCAAAATCTCAAATTAATCTACACTTGCAAGATTACAATTTTCATGAGGAACCTAAAGTGAGAAAATCTTTTGATGAACATAATCTACTTGCAATTTACTTAGTAAAAAACAGTTTTGAAGAAATGAATTCGCGGTAATGGCAAAATCATTTTTTAGGTATACTCTGAGGGATTTATCTAACCTTAAACCTATGGTAAAAAAAAAAAAAAAAACATCGTTGATTTTGTGAAAAGAAGCAAAATATAATCTTGTGCGACAATCGAATAACATAAATTATTGTGATGTTTCCTAAACCAACCCCTCTTTATTTTTTCAATGAGAGTAATTAACATTTTCCAAATTTAAAATTGGTCTCTGATTATCCTAATAAATCCTTGAAACATTAAATTAGGTCTCTCAAATAAGACCCGCAAATCTCACATTAGAATCATTTTCGTGACATGATTTTCTTATTTTACGCTAGACACTCAAATGTGAATATCTTAAATTTCTGGTATCGAAATCAAGTGTTTCAAAAATCCAAAGTTGTGTATATAATAGACTACATCTTTCATGAAGGATTCAATGTAAGAAAAAATTGCTTTGAAAATCAGAATTTGTCCTCCATTTGTTTGATCAAAAACCAAGCAAGACTGAGCATTCAAATAAAAATATCTCAAGCTTATGATATCGAGATTAAGAGATTAAAAAACCCATATTCATTTATAAATACAATACTAAAACTTTAATAAAGGATTTGAACTGAGAAAAAAATCATTTTGAAGAACAGAATCTGCCCGCAATTAGCTTGGTCAAAAAAGAAAGTAGGAATGGACATTCCAAGAGGAATATATTAGACTTCCGATATCAAAATCAAGAAATTCAAAAATCTACAATCATCTATACGTACAGGACTAGAACTTTCATGAGGGTTCCGAAGCAAGAAAAAATTGCTTTGAAAAATAGAATCTCCCGCAATTTGCTTGGTCAAAACCAAACGGTACTAGACATTCAAATAAAAATTTCTCAAGCTTTCAATATCAAAATCAAGCAATTAAAATATCTACAGTCATCTATGCATACATGACTACAATGTTAATGAAGGATCAGAAGTAAGAAAAAATTGTATTGAAGGACAAAATATGCCTACAATTTGCTTGTTCAAAAAGATATCATAGTTTGATTCGGAAACTGACAATGTCGATCATCCCCATTTGAGTGAGAATTTGACATAAGAAAGTGGGCTCTAATATCCAATAAAAGTTTAGATCAATTCTTGAACATGTCATGGTAGACTAAATATAGCTGGTATGATCAGATATTGCACGAAACCAAATCAGATTTAAAGTTTAAGTTGGAAGAACAATTTGGTATTAGAAAAAAATTACAATAACAACAAAATCAGTACAAATTCTAATGGATCCATCCAACCTTAAAGACTAGATAAAGAAAGAATGATTTTAGCATTATAAAGATTCATAATTAATCTAAGAATCTTGACGATTTCGACCATCATCCAGTAACAAAGAAAGGGTTCCAAAAAATATTTTTATTCTCTACTTTTGTTCATTATCCAGTAACCATGAGCTAAACTCTTTCATTAGTTTTCATAGGGGGTGTACACAATTTCCAACAAGTGGAGTCTAAAATGAGTAACAACATGGGTGGTAGATGATTGACATTGGCCCAATTAAGGGAAAGTTTCATCATAAAATACAATATTTCTGGAAATAAAAACTTTGATTGTGTCAAGATATAAGCAATGTCCTTTTACTAATATAAATATCCTATGAAATTAAATTGTTTACTTCGAAAAGCTAACTTATGATCGCTATATGGTCTATGATAACGATAATAGATTTAGTTAAAAGCTTGAAGTTCAAAATTTATAGGCATCATCTTAAATAGGAAAAAGTATACTGGTACGGTTTTAAGAACTTTGGTTGGTATCAAGAAAGCATTTACCGAACAATAAGTAAAGAAATATATTTTTTTTTCTAAAAGACTTAATCTTATTTCTTGGATATATTTATGTTATGCGTTCAAATATAATGTTTTGTGAAGATGTATAAGGGCATGTTAAATGATAAAAAAAAAAATTATATTTGACTAAAAAGTTTTGAAAATATTTACATAATTGTTTTGTATTATTACGATATTGCAATTGCTATATTGAATAAGAAAATAGATTTTCAGTAAGAGATTTATAGTTTAAAATAATTAAAAGAACATCACTTTTAAAACATGTGGAATACACGTATGTAAAACAACTTAAATCATCAATTAAAACACAATCTCTAACCAAATGGACAGGTGGTAACCAGAATTAGTGTGGAACAAAGCTAAAGGTTATGTGGATTGTCTTTTAGACTCACTAAAGGTAATTTTTTAGTTTTTCATCACTAGAAAAGATAATAAAGACTCAACTTTAATTTATATATATAAAAGATAAATAATCACTTTAAGTGAATTATTAAAAAGTTAATAAGTTAGCTTATTTTATTATTAATAATAATACAATAATAATTATTATCTTAGATTAATCTCATGTTATATGAGAGGTGGTGCTAATCTCTTGTCTTTTTTAAATGTAAAAAAAAAACTAAATTCTTGAATAATAATAAAAAAAAACTACCCCAAGTAATTGCTGTGAGAAAAATGTACGTGCTCGCTATAAAAATTATATTGTCATTGGAGAATCTAATTCATGGAGACAAAAAGAAAAGGCTAAAACATTTCCATTCATTAAATATTTGTTTTATTATTATTATTTTTGGACTGTCTTTCGAATGAGATTTGTGCTGACAAGGAAAGCACAGACGATCGATCGCAAAGATTTCGATGCAAGTAGCAGCGACAGGACAACCTCCACTTGCGTGGCATGCAGTTCAATAATATCCACAGCGAACCTGAATAGTAGATCTGTGAAATGCAATGCAAATCCAACGGCTGCAGTTAGCCGTGATGCTCCACTACATCATGCATGATGCTGCTGCCTTTTCTGGTAGTGATGTGTCAACAAATAATGGAAGATGAGGTGTTACGGCTTTGGTACGGAGCGTACCTTTTCCATATTCGTTGCGTTAAAGCTACCAGCTTCGTAATTTAGCGTGGGCAGCGGCCAAATAATGGTGCATGTGCCACGTGTGTGTGGGGCCTTTTTAGGTCATCTCGCTTTACCGACTCACGTGCACTTGCTAACCAGGCCTGGGACCCGCTTTAATTAAATTACTTCTACTGTTACTTTCCTTCTCCTTTTACAGATATTTCCACCCATAAGAGGTTAAATGGGTAGGCCTATTTTGAAGAGTAAATTTTTTAAAATGATTTTATAAATAGTATATATATGGTTTTTTATTGATATATATTATAATGATAAAAGTCATTTTAAAGAATGATTTTTTTATATTATTTAAATATAATGCAATTATTTTGTATGTAGTTTAATTATGTAATTAATTAATTAAAAAGAATAAGTTATATAATTAAATAATTACTTTTAAAAAAATTTATAATAATAAAATTATTATTTTTTAATTATATCTAAATTAAAAAATTAAAAAATAATTACATAACTATATAATATAATTATATTTTAATTATACTTAACTCTCCTACTCAAATCCCTTAAAACCCTACCCATTTCCATTCTCATCTCCTGCGTCGCCGCTGCCTCTCCCGATAAAGATATTAAATCGAACAAAAATAGCTAAATTTTGAAAATTTTGATTTTGTCTCTTAGGATGCTTCTTCTGTTGGACTTGCTCTTACTTAGTTTTTCTCTTTGTTCAAAAGAATAAAAAATAAAAAAACATAATATTTTATTTATAGATAACCTTTTAAACCCTATAAATAGCAAAATATGAATTTATCCCATGAATAATATCATTTTACTATGATTTTTTAAAAATTATTCAATCAAGTTCTTACTTGAATTTTTTAGATATAGAATTGTAATTCCTGTGTAGATTATATTCTACTCATTAATATAAAAAACTTATGTAAATCCAAATTATACTTGATTAATGAACAATAATTCGTATATATTTGACCTATGACCTTCCCTATTATGGTCATTAGTGGGTTCATTATTCACAACATCTGACATTGCTGGTGCAAGGAAGCTACCCATGGTTGTTGACTCTGCTTTCTGGGTGCATTGGATGTGCATGAAACACATTCAGGTGTGCCAACAACCGTGGAGCATCAAAATAACCTTTTTATTTTTTTTAAATAATCATAAGAGAAAAATCATTTTAGGAAAAGAAATTTATATATAAAATTAATTTCAATAATAATTAAAATATGCAAACAATAACTCTAATTTTCTAGTGATAGCTCCACAACTATCATTGAGTTTTGTGAAACACGTACAAAATTAAAATCATATATATATCAAAATTAAAATCGCAAAATTTTTATTAAATTATATTAAAAAATAATATAAATAATTTTTTGAGATATTATCTAATAGTTAAATATTCATTATCATTAAATCAATAAGTCTTAGATAGTGTTAGAGATATAATCCATACATCCTTTTAGATCAATTCCATAATTGTATTTCTTTTGATAATTATTAACTTGTTATAAATATCCCATATTATCCCTTCTCATAAGTAATTTAACTATGGGATCTTAACGTTAATATCGACGCATGTGGATACGAAGTTTTCTTATCACTATATATATATATATATTAAAAAAAATTTAATTTTTTAAAAAATATATTTTATAGATTTAGGTAAATGAATAAAATCTTGATGATTCTAGAATTTTATAAAAAATATATATCTTGATTTAAATTTTATAATGACCTATTTTATAGATCATAAACTCTTTGTTATGTCTTTTATTATATATATATATATATATATATATATATATATATAGACACCCACACGAAAGTTAGGAGTTCAACTATAGTACGTGGTTGGAGTGCTGGTCACCAAAGTAAGAGATTGGAATTGGTGCAAGTAATCGTGGGCGAGAGCTTGAAAATGACGGGGGAGGGGGAGAAAAATCAGAAGGAAAATTAGATGAGCTAAAATATTTATATTGCTATAAATATAAATATTATATTTACTTTAACATTTATGAACGATAAACTCAAAAATACTTGCTATGAGCTCAAATATATTTCAAGATTAAGCTTGTCTTTAATTGAACAAGACAGAAAGAAAAAAGTGGCCGTGCAAAAAGCTAGAGCTGACTGTTTGATTCACCACAGAGAGAAGTATTTATTTATATTGGTGCTGATTATGGCTTCAAAATACAATTTATTTAGTTTTTTTTAATCTTTTCATATTAGAATAAATATATTATTCTAATTAAAATTAGAATAAGAGAAAAAAAACATTGAGAGGGTCAAGGTTGATGTCTATTTTCGTATTCACTCAATTAAATAAAAAAATAAGATTGTTAAACCAATTAAAATCATGATCATATATTGGATGGGTTAACTTGATGGATCTCTAAAACATTATTTATTTCATAAATTTTTAATTAAAACATGTTAAATCAATGTTGTTTTTAATTTTATAAAAAATAATATTAAATTTTAGCCAAGTTAATCGAGTCTCAGATAACTCGGCTAGGCCAACAAGTCATGTTTACGTTTCAAAACTATTTTTCAAAAAATGTTATTTATTTTTTTAAAATTAAATATTAATAAAAAATAATTTAAAAAGGAAAAACAGTTACCTACGAGTTCAGCTGTCTTGTAGTATACTTTGTTGAAAAGACTAGGTCAATAGCATTATTGAAAAGCTATCCACAACAACACGACAGCACACGGGCTGCTGACAAGTTCAATGCTGATTGGATTCGAGTGAAATTAGAAAGTTCGTGCATATTGGGGGCTTAAATGCTTAAGAATATAGATTAGGGACTGATTTGTAGTTTCGAAAAAGATAAAAAGGGTGGCTGAAATGAAGGAAAGCAAAATCATCACTGACTCTCACGACTTTACACTTACAATAATGTCCCGACATCGAATCAATTCAAAAGCCAAAGACGATTTTTACTTGTCCAACAAACAAAATTAATTAAAATTTATGAAACTCGAGAACTTTTTTCTTCCATGCCCCTCTACTCTGCTCTAATTATGAAACCGGCCCCATGTTTCAACAGGGAACTGCAATTACATAGGTTAATGTTCATGTTCAATGGTTAAACAATTAAAATGTTAGCGTTGATATATTAATAAAAACATATTAGAAATATAGCTCACAAGAAAACTAAAAGAAATTAGGACTAACATGATTTATTTAATGACTTGAATATAATAAATAATATTTATTTAATTGAATATTATTTTATTATGAGTTATTTAGCCAATAATTAAAATAAATGATTTTTTTTCTATCTATTTTTTTTTAATGACGGGTACTCATATTCTACATACAATATAATTCAGCAACAGTAAATGGTTTCCACTGCTATTTGTTTCAAAAATAATTTTGAAAAAAAATATTTTTTATTTTAAATTATTTTTTTTTAGTTTTTAGATCAATTTCATGTACTAATATAAAAAAATTTAAAAAAATAAAAAGATATTATTTTAATATATTTTTAAATAAAATTTAAAAATAATCTCAACCACAATATCTTTTGGAATTCATACTTATTCCTTTTATAAACTCGTTTTTTTCTTCAAAGAACTTGATTTTTTATTAATAAAATTTTCATTTTTCTATTTTTCTATTAGTGCATGAAAGTTCCAAGAATTCAAATTTAAAATAAAAAATAACCTAAAAATATTCTTGAAAAAGTGAAAATAATAGAAAAAAATTATTTTTTTATTTAGAATAAAAAAAATTATTTATTTTTTTAAAAATTGTTTACCCATTTTTCACAAGGATTTTCAAGTAATCATTATTTAAACGTGCAACAAAAATCAATGAAGATGGAAAAGGTGTAAAATGACTTTTTATTTTTAATATATAAAGAGAAAAGTAAAGTAGGTAAGAAGTTGGTTTCAGCAAATTCAAAGGCAGGAATGAGAGAGTCTCCACGGGATTCATATATATATACTTTTAACACTATCTTTCTCTCTAAAGCAGTAGTAGGTGACGCTGCTTCTGTTGTGAGCCTGTTATTCCGTAAAGAAAAGTGGTTGTATTTATTTTTTATTTATAAATATATTAAAATATTATTTCTTAAATATTTTTTTTTAAAATAACTTTTGAAATGTAAGCCGCTAAGTTCGAGAACCCAGGTTGAAGAAAAAGAAGGTGAACTGGACGACTAGTCCAAGGGGTGTTTGGGAGTGTGGTTGTTGTTATTTTTTAAAGTGTTTTTCGTGTCGAAATACATCAAAATGATATTTTTTTTATTTTTTAAAAATTATTTTTGACATCAGCACATTAAAATGATCTAAAAATACTAAACTACCGGTTTTAAAAATGAAAAAACAACAACAAAAAACAGTAAAAAACAGATTGGATCGCAATGCCAAACGGGGCCTAAGTGGAGGAAGAGACTTGGTCTCTTCTTATGAGCCAAGAGAATTCTTTTTGTGTGTCTGTTATTTTTATGTGTGATGTTTTACCTGTTAATTTATAGAATGTTTAGTGGATTCGAGAATTAATTATGGTGTGTTTAAACTGACCTAGATATTTGATTATAATAATAATAATAATAATAAAAAGAAAGTGTTTTATTTGGCTTTGAAATTTGACCTAGATAAATATTTTTTTAGTTAAAAATATATTCTAATAAAAATTTTATATATTTTTTTTAAATTTAACAAGCTCAAGGGCCGAACATGGATTGATTGAAATATTGTGCTACAAGATTTAAGGTGCATCTATTAATAATTTAGTAAAATCTCTTTAAAATTATTAAATTTACATGAAAAGGCTCTTTTAATTAAAATCATCTATACTTTGATATTTCATTTCAAGACGTTTTTGAAAAAAAATAAAATTTTATATTTTTATTTTATACTTTAAATTATTATTTTTAGTTTTTTCATATTATTTTCACGTGCTGATATCAAAAATAATTTTTTATTTTATATATTTTTGAATAAAAATATTTTAAAAAACAATCTCGAACATGTTCTCACATAGTACAAAGTTAGTGGGTTGATTTGTAAGCAGGATTAAGGTTATTATATGTCATTAATTAAGAAAAAGAAATGAGTATAAAACTATTATGAGCATAGTGGTTAAACGAACATTAGAATAATGCTGTGGCTGATGGAGGGCTGCTGGCGAGGAGACGCATGTCGTTCTGTGAAAATTCAGCAGCTCATTTATTTATTCACCGGGGTAGAAAAAAATAAAATAAAATAATAAATCAGTCAAAAAGAATGTGAAGTGAAAATTAAATTAAACATAAAACACGGGAGAGGCCCCAGTGGTGCATGTGCTGGTTGGCGTCTCCTCCAATAAATTATTATTATTTTAGCAAAAATATCACAGCAACTTTATATATATAAAATTTAAAGAATGTGTGGTGGTAGTTGTTATATTTAAATATTATTTTTTAAATTTATTTTTAATATCGATATTTTAAAAAATTAACTTAAAATAAAAAAAAAACTATTTTTTTTACAAAATATAAAAACACAAAACCTTTTGGTCCATAAGAGCTTTAAAATCTCAAACATGACCTAAAGTACAACTTCATATGCAGTCAGTACAAGTACTTTAAGCATTCATGGGGACCTTTTTAGATACAAAAACATATATGTGTACCTCTTTGGAAATCAGCCAAAAGGTAGGATAGAAAAGGATTGTCGACAGTAAGTTGCACACTCTTTGCCGCTACTCGCCAGCGGTTGGTTCTTCTAGTTGTTGGCTCTCTTTGCAGATTTGGTGTTGGTGGGGTGTCTTCGTTTTGGCTCCTGAACTCGTAATTCATGCTCAAAATCAAGTCTTTTTAACTTGGTAATGCCTGTTTGAACTGAAAATCTCCAGTTTTTTTCCTTCTTTTCATGACGGTTGTGTTGTGAAATTTGATCTTTGATTGGTATGGTCTGCAGGGAGAGAAAGTTTACTTAAAGAGAAGATGGGGGACAAGGGTGAAGTTTTGGAGGCTGTCTTGAAGGAAACTGTGGATTTGGTAATAGATCAGAGCATGTCATTGTTTGGTTTGGTTGCTATCTGTGTCAGTGTTCTTTTGTTCGTTTTTGAATTAGAAATTTTAATTTTTTCTTGATTGCAGGAGAACATACCCATTGAGGAAGTTTTAGAGAATCTAAGATGTAGCAGAGAAGGTCTAACAACTCAGGCTGCTGAGGAGAGGCTAGCCATTTTCGGCCAAAACAAGCTTGAAGAGAAGAAGGTGTTGCTTTTGTCTTTATAAACTTTCTTTTTACTATTTTTGGATTCAGTTTTCACTCAAAGTTATCATGTGGGTGTGTTTCAGGAAAGCAAAGTCTTGAAATTCCTGGGCTTCATGTGGAATCCTCTGTCATGGGTTATGGAGGCTGCTGCTATCATGGCTATTGCTCTTGCAAATGGAGGAGTAAGTAGCATTATATTCTGGGTTTTATGGCAATTCCACTCACGGATTTGTTTGTTTTGGTACCTTGTTAAACATTTTTTTTTTTGTGTGTTTATAGGGAAAGCCTCCAGATTGGCAAGACTTTGTGGGTATCATTACTCTGCTTGTGATTAACTCTACTATCAGTTTTATCGAGGAAAATAATGCGGGTAATGCTGCTGCTGCGCTCATGGCTAGTCTTGCACCCAAAGCTAAGGTATGTGAAGTTAACGAACCTTTCTTTCGTTGTAAATGTGTTTATATAAATCTGTGGATTAACTTCTATATTGGAGCTTTCAGATTTGGATGAAATCCAAAATTGAAAATATGACTGACTGATGTACCTGTAATTAGATTGAACCGCTTATTTTGTTTCATCCCTCACAATATTGTTCTCAAGGTTCTTCGAGATGGAAGATGGAGTGAGCAAGATGCTGCTGTTTTAGTTCCTGGTGACCTCATTAGTATCAAACTTGGAGATATTATTCCAGCTGATGCTCGTTTACTAGAAGGAGATCCGCTTAAAATTGATCAAGTGGGGTTTAAAATACTTAGTTGCTACTTCATCTTGGCTTGGTCTTTGTCTGGCTGTTATACTGAACCTTCTTCCTTTTGGTTTCTCAGTCTGCACTTACTGGAGAGTCCCTTCCCGTGACAAAAGGTCCTGGAGATGGTATTTACTCTGGTTCTACTTGCAAACAAGGAGAGATTGAAGCAGTAGTTATCGCCACTGGTGTCCACACCTTCTTTGGTAAGGCTGCTCACCTTGTGGATACAACCAACCAAGTCGGCCACTTCCAAAAGGTAAGGAAATATAATTGTTACATGATCTTTGTTGAGCTCTAAGCTGGACTTTTGTGATTTTGGTTTTTATTCGTTCTTGTTACACATTGTGCAGGTCTTGACTGCTATAGGGAACTTCTGCATATGTTCAATTGCAGCTGGGATGATTATAGAGATTGTTGTCATGTACCCCATTCAAGATAGGAAGTATCGTCCTGGAATTGACAATCTTCTTGTGCTTCTCATTGGTGGAATTCCAATTGCCATGCCTACAGTCCTCTCAGTCACAATGGCTATTGGTTCACATAGATTGTCGCAGCAGGTTAGCCAAGTTCTCGGGGATGTTCTAATTGACCCTGGAATGCTGAGTTTTGGGCATAATATGACAATGTTTTGAATATGATACAGGGAGCCATTACAAAGAGAATGACTGCAATTGAAGAGATGGCTGGCATGGATGTGCTTTGCAGTGACAAGACTGGGACGTTGACATTAAACAAACTTACCGTGGACAAAAATCTCATTGAGGTTGCTTACTGAAAGCTGTTTTTCAAACATCTACTACAGAGCAGAATTCTTGCTTACATGTCTATGGGTATATCTTTCAGGTTTTTGCAAAAGGAGTAGATGCAGATGCTGTTGTTTTGATGGCAGCTCGAGCATCTAGAATAGAGAACCAAGATGCAATAGATACTGCCATTGTTGGAATGCTGGCTGATCCTAAGGAGGTAATTGATCCATATGGCACTCTTTTTATAACTTTGGTCACTATTTAATCTGTAATTGATCCATATGATAATATATAGCTTTTTTTCTCCATTTTGTGATGTTCTCTGAATTTTATTTCCTTGTTCTAAAAGGCACGTGCTGGAATTCATGAAGTTCATTTCCTTCCTTTCAATCCTACTGATAAGCGGACAGCCTTGACATTTATTGATAATGAAGGTAAAATGCATAGAGTCAGCAAAGGTGCACCAGAACAGGTAACTTGCCCATGCTGCCCGATATACTTTCCATGTGATGTTCTATATTTTGAATTTTATCCTAATTTTGTCTGCAAATATTTGTTTAGATTCTAAATCTTTCACACAATAAGTCAGACATTGAGCGAAGAGTACATGCAGTGATTGATAAATTTGCAGAAAGAGGTCTACGTTCTCTTGCGGTAGCATACCAGGTAACTCTTTCTTTTCTCTTAGATATATGCGTCTAGCTTCATTGTTGATTTTGTTTTTCACAACATAGCCTTGATGAGCCGCTACTTCACAATTGCAGGAGGTTCCAGAAGGAAGGAAAGAGAGTGCTGGAGGCCCTTGGCAATTCGTTGGCCTCATGCCCCTCTTTGATCCACCAAGACATGATAGTGCAAAGACTATTAGGGAGGCTTTGAATCTTGGAGTAAATGTCAAAATGATCACTGGTTTGTTCTATTCTCTAGTTGGAAGCCATGTAAACTTTCCTTAATGATTTCTTTTCTTGTAGAGAAATAACTATAGCTGTAAAAGATGTCATGCAGGAAAAATGCAATTCTTCTCTTGGGACTTGCTTATACATAGTTTTATTAACATGTAACACAGAATTCTAACAGGAGAACTGGAAATTCTTTCATATTTTCCATGGTTATGTTCTTTTCGTGAAGCTTGTGTCAGAAAATTTATGTGTCCCCTCTTCCATGTGCACCCCCTTATTGTACTACCTTACCATCTCTGTTAATCAAGTTTCCAAGTGTTGCACTTATCCAATCTTTCAACGCCATCAGATTACTCTTGGCACTCTGTTTTGAGTTTCTGATCCTCGTGGCTTTTATCAGGTGATCAACTGGCGATAGGAAAGGAAACTGGACGTCGTTTGGGAATGGGAACCAACATGTACCCTTCATCTGCATTACTAGGGCAAAACAAGGATGAGTCTATTGTCGCTTTACCAGTTGATGAATTAATAGAAAAGGCTGATGGATTTGCTGGCGTTTTCCCTGGTGCTTTTCTTTAATTTCTTTTCCTTAGTTAATTTTGGCACTCTGTGCTGCGGTTTGATGCATTGGGATTCATAGAAATTTTGTAGCTGCTGTTTTTGTATGGGCAATAGATCTTTAGTTTTCCTTGCTATTTTTGACGGGCTGGACATGTCTATCATTTCAGAGCATAAATATGAGATAGTAAAACGTTTGCAAGCTAGGAAACATATCTGTGGGATGACTGGTGATGGAGTCAATGATGCTCCTGCTCTCAAGAAGGCTGACATTGGGATTGCTGTTGCTGATGCAACTGATGCAGCTCGTAGCGCTTCTGATATTGTCCTTACTGAACCTGGCCTTAGTGTCATTATCAGTGCTGTCTTGACAAGTCGATCAATCTTTCAGAGGATGAAAAATTACACGGTAAGCATCGGATAATCACCATGTTATATCTTTTTAATAGACTGACTTACACTTTCTTCCTCCTCTGGCAGATCTATGCAGTTTCCATTACAATCCGTATTGTGGTAAGTAAGAGCACTGTGTGGGTGTGTGCATAATAGAGGGGATATTGGGAAGAAATTTGTGATGTTTCCTTACCCTTGTTTTAATATGGTGATAGCTTGGTTTCATGCTGCTGGCTCTCATATGGAAGTTTGACTTTCCACCTTTTATGGTGCTTATCATTGCCATTCTCAATGATGGTTAGTAGCTTGTTTTCCTCACAAAACTCTCTCTCTCTCTCTCTCTTTCTCACACACACACACACACACGTGCATGCGCGCAAAATATGCTAGGTGGACTAAAAAAATAGTAGAAATTTCCATGTCATGTCCAGTTTTAGATTTAGGTTAGCATAGTTTCCACAAATGTAGCATCCTTGACACCCTTAGAAAATATTTTTCTCTTATGCTAGTTAATTAGGGTTTGTTGTTTTTTCCTTGTATCTTGTTGGCAGTAGGTTCACATGTCATCTATTCTTTGTTTACTCATTCTTGTTATGACTTGTCATTTGTTTCAGGTACCATTATGACAATATCAAAAGATAGGGTGAAGCCATCTCCTCTGCCAGACAGCTGGAAGTTGGCGGAGATATTTACAACTGGAGTTCTTCTTGGTAGTTATCTGGCCATGATGACTGTCATATTCTTCTGGGCAGCATATAAAACAGACTTCTTCCCAGTAAGATGACATGCCTTCTTTCATTTAGCTATGAAAGATGCTTGTACTTATTTTTAAACTAACAAGTACCTTGAACCATAAACTTAAATTACTCTCTTACACTTGGCATGCTTGATAAGGATGGAGTGGCAAGGTCTCATGGGGATGTGAAACTCATGTTGCTGGTTTAAGTTAGACAGGCCGTGGGTGACTGATACATGGACACATGTTATGCCCATCTTCAGCAGATTTAGAATTTTTCTTCATGTAACATCTGCATACATGATGAATTTATTGTTTGGCATTCCTAGTGAACATTTGATAATCAGTAGTTAATTCTCATGCCTGATAATTTCCAGAGGGTATTTGGAGTGCCAACCTTGGAGAAAACAGCTCACGATGACTTCCGAAAGCTTGCATCAGCAATTTATTTGCAAGTGAGCACTATCAGTCAAGCACTTATATTTGTCACCCGATCTCGAAGTTGGTCATTTGTTGAACGTCCTGGGTTATTACTTGTGGTGGCTTTTATCATTGCTCAGCTGGTGAGCCAATTGCCTTGGATGTTTTCTTGTGATTCCTTACATAATCTGGAAGTGAACTCTAACTTGGCTTTTCTTTCTGTTCAGATTGCCACTCTGATTGCAGTCTATGCAAATTGGAGCTTTGCGGCAATTGAAGGGATCGGTTGGGGTTGGGCTGGTGTAATTTGGCTCTATAATATCATCTTCTACTTTCCACTTGACATCATCAAGTTCTTTATCCGCTATGCTTTGAGTGGGAGGGCATGGGATCTTGTAATTGAGCAAAGGGTATGGGTGCCATTGGCCTGGTTGGCCTATTTATTTGAGTTTGGTCTGTCTTCGGTATAGTGTTCTGTCTGCATGTGTTTTTATGTCTTGTTTCTCTGATGTATTTCATTATTCTGTAGATTGCTTTCACGAGGCAAAAAGATTTTGGGAAGGAACAACGTGAGCTTCAATGGGCACATGCGCAGAGAACCTTGCATGGGTTGCCACTACCAGACACAAAGATGTTCACTGAGCGGACACATTTCACTGAACTCAATCAGATGGCAGAGGAAGCAAAAAGGAGAGCTGAAATTGCAAGGTAGGCACTGATGTTTAGCCGTCATTTTCAGCTTGGAATGGGATATCTAACATCTCAGCCAGATCATATCTGTATTCATATTGAAATGGGGGTCTTACCTGCAGAGTTTCAGAAACATGAAAAAAAGGGAGTTGTTTCGAAAATATATACTATTTTGGTAGAATCTGCAGAATAAACAAGTAATAGTGTTCTTTTTTGTGTCGTGATAACATGAAGCAGTATTCAGCTTGCCAGAAGATATGGAAAACACTTCCTCATCTGGTCCAGTTGTGATACTCTCAACATTTTTTTTCATTGCTGGAGTTTTGACGGGCCTTGCTGGTTGTGTCAGTTCATTTGAACCACATTTCTGCTTTATTTATTTATTTATTTATTGCATTGATTGCAGGTTGAGGGAACTCCATACACTCAAGGGTCATGTAGAATCTGTTGTGAGACTGAAGGGCCTTGATATAGACACGATGCAACAAGCATACACAGTCTGAAAGTCATCTGGAGAGATACAGCACAATAAATGGCAAATCCTTACCACTACCGAGAGTAGAGACATGTAATCAGCATGCTGTTGCGAGTTACCTGGAACTACAACGCCAATTATTGCTAAAATGTTCTGAGTTCCATACTTTAACAGTGATGGGCATCTTTAATCTATTTCTTCTGTGGTCTATTCATACTTTGCAATGCCCACAAGAGGAAAAGATCATCTTTTTGCTGTTTATGTTTATATAGCAAGGTTATGTTCGCTGGTCCTTTCCTCTTTTGTATTATGTTTATATAGCCGGGTGATTATCATGGAACTGTCTTTTTCTCTGCTGTATTACAAACAAAGTCGAGTTCAGTTCAGTAATTATCATGGCAGCCAATGTGGTCTGGGGAGGAGCCGTTGAAAATCAGACGGGTGATAAAACTGCTGTTTCGTTTCGGCTGCTATTTGTGTCGTGTTCTACTGTCAAACATTTTCATGCCTCCATATTTTCCAGCCCAACACTGCATGGTTCTGGTTGTTTTGAGAATCAGTTTACAATGTGTTGAGGTAGCAAATGTGCCTGAAAAAGCTGATGCACAACATTAAAAATTTCTTTTGGTTGCAGATTGCTCATTGAACGGATATTCACCGTTGATTTTTCAGCAAAAATCCTTGAAGCCAGTTTGAAGCTGTTATTTTGTTAGCATTATGACAGTTTAAATGCTGGGGTTATTATTCCCGGGAATCGAAAACCATTGAAAGTAACTTTTGTCGATGCAAAGTACACGAAACTAGTGTTTCAAACGAGCATAGACATTATTCTGAATTTGCTCCCTAGCTTATAAATGAAGCGGACTGCTGAGAATCTTGTCTATATATGAACCTAGTTCTTGGTAAAACACTGATTATGCTACGGGTTTCTCATACTGGCTTTTCTCTCCCATAGAGTTCAAGCAGTGCATCATCATTGCTCCCTTTGTACTTGTACCACTTGGCGCACAGCAAAAAATAGCCCATGTTTAGGACCCCCAAAGCAGCAATCATGTAATAGTAGTAATCCAGTCTTCCCTTGTTGAGATCTTCTGATAACCAATTTCCAGTTGCTGCGCCATTTGTTGTTTGGTGAACTACTGTTATCAGTAAACTACTCAAATAACTCGAGGCTGCTATGCCGCAGTAAAAGAGGGACCCTCCAATGCTTCTCATATTCTCAGGAAACTGCTTGTAGTAGAATTCAACCTGGCCAATGGAACCAAATGCCTCTGCAATTCCTGAGAGTGATAGCTGAGGGATTAGCCATAAAGCTGACATTGATGAAATGGCACCTTTTCTTGGTGCGTTTCCCAGAGTTGGCTTGGTAAGAGCTATAGTCCTTCGCTTCTCTTCAACCAAGCCAGAGACTAACATGCTGACAATTGTGAGAAATATGCCAATGCCAATTCTTTGAAGAATTGTGATGCCAGCTTCTTTTCCTGTAATTCTCCGCAGAAAAGGGACAAGAATTCGATCATAGATAGGAATGAAGATGCTCATACTTAGCATCAAGAACACAATATATGATGCAGCTGGTATCGCAAAGTTGCTGTTTCCAAGGATTCTGTTACTTTGAACTGCTTGGAAGACTACATAGGTGTGCTGTTGAACCACTGCAACATAGTATATAATTGCAGCTGCCCATACAGGAATCACCCTCAACAAGCATTTCACTTCTTCCACTTGCTGCACACTACAAAGTTTCCAAGGATCAGCTGGCGATCCATCTGGGTTTACTTGATCTTGGTGAGTCATGATTGCTGCTTTGTTGAGGAATCTGTAGGCATTATCAATCACAGTTGGAATTCTTTACGTGTGAAGGGCATAGTATATCAAATCAGAATGATCTTAAACTCTAAAAGTGTAGTTTAAAAGGCTGGATTACCTAAATTGATCCGTGTAAGAAAGCTTGGAGTTGATGGACTTAGGAGGAATATAATTGAAAAGGGAGAGCCAGGGTTGGTCCGCTGGCTTTAACTTCCTTTTCTTGATTGCAACCACTATAACTTGTGCTACACTGGTCATCGGACTGCCAGTGGCTTTCACTTTTACATACAATTTTGTACCCATGTAGTACACTAGACAGGAAATGAGCATCAAGATTGCTGGAATTCCTAAACCTATAGGCCAGCTAACATTGGATTGCACGTAGACAATTAGTGTTAAGGATATCGTTTGGGCAAAGGTGAAAGTAAAGAAGTACCAATTGAAGAAGCTATTTACACCCCTCTTTCCAGATTCTGTTTCAGGGTTGAACTGGTCTGCTCCAAATGCCAAATTGCATGGCCTGATGCCACTAGCTCCTATTATCATCAGGATGAATCCTGCCAGTAGAAATGCCATTTGACCGGCTGTTGGCCCTATGCATGTGCTGCTCTCCTTCGCACAGTGGGGTGGATGCAGTTTTGAGATTGCTGCTGTTAGTTGTATAGCAAGCAGTCCCTTCACACAACAAATAAGCACATATTAAAAAGATTCATGATATATATTCTAATGCCATACCATGATAATGTAAGACTACCATTGACATGAAATGTGAGAGCTTGACAAGTAAACAGTCTCTCCATTCTCCGTTCATCAAAGTACAGTCTTATGATGGTGGTATGTGTATCAACAAAACAATCCCTGATATATCTAGAGGATAAAACGATAATAAAAACACCCTTTTTCCATGAGATATCAGTGATCGTATTGTTCCTAATTTATTACAGGGCGGTCCATTTCACAAGATCTTAAAGATTCTCTCCCTCTCTTGATTGCATTAATAGGACTATTCACCCCTAGGAAAAAGCCTATCCATTTTACGTTCCTCTTTTTTCCATCATAGTTTGGGTCCGTATTGGTTTTTCACATTTTCCGCGGTAGATTGATGACTTTTTCTTGCTATATAAGGAAGATTGACATTGATTGATGGCTGTCGACTTTAGGATCATAGGGTAGCGTAATCTCTCTCTCTGTTCTTTCCTTCACCCACCCACACACGGTCGCGCGCGCGTTCCTGGGAAAAATAGGTGTTAAATATTTAACAGTCTACAGGTGCTGTAAACAATCAATTAATCAGCCATGAGATTCTCGTGAATGCATGCTTGACACTGGTAAACAAACAGACGCACGCTAGCTAGTGAAAAGCATGGCTAGATTTCGCGTTAATGATACCAAAAAGGAGGCGATGGTAGAAAATCCAAGCGTCTTGTAGCGACCGAAGTAGGAGTCGCACAAAAAGGCTCCGAGCAATGTGCCCAGGTTGGCAGTGCCATTGAAGACGGTGATGATGGTCGCAGCTGTAATGCTCTTCATGTTGAAGACAGTGGTGAGATATATCAGGAGGTTGGATAAGGTTCCGATGGTTCCTAGCTTCTCGAAAGTTTCATTCCCTGAAATCATAATAATAATAATAACAAACAATATCTCATCCATAGCTTGGAATTGGAGTAGACGAAAGAAAGGGAAGCTTGAAATTCCTTCATTTTCTGTGCTCTATGAGCGAGTGTTTACCTATGATGAAGGGCATGACCTTCCATCCTCGATAGATAACCCTCTTCGTCTCCTCTTCTTTTCCATTGTTGCCCATGGATTCTTTCAGGTCATTCTCCTTGCTATCATTCCGCACGCTTTCTTTCCCATTCCCCTCCATAGCTCTCTCTCTCTCGGCCCTCTTCTCCATGCTATCCTTCTTCACTCACGCAGTCTTCCTAGCTCGGGGTGCGTGCTCTGTTTTTGTAGGACAGAGAGCAAGTGGGGAGGTGAGACTTTCAAAAGGGGAATCACTTTTCCCAACCTTATTCGCTCACGTTTCTTCCACGCTGAGGACCACATCTTTTTTTAACAGTGAAGATACCTCCGTCAGATCAACCTTCACAGCCTCCATCAAGACAGACCTCAATCAGCCATCTTATGCTCCGAGGTTTCTGATTGATAATATCACCATTCGAGTTTAATAGCTATTAACATTGTTGATTTCACAGTTCATGAAAATAGTCGAATAATATAATAATTATTTAAAATTTATATAATTATTCAATTTAAAATTCATAAAATTAATTAAAATATACACCGATTAACCCTAACACGACAATCAAACAAAACAGAGAAAGAGCAATCGTGTGTGTGCCCAGGAAATAATTTTTGCCCACCTTTCTTCCATAACAGTGGGCTGTGTCTGGTCCATTGTAAAGCAACAACACTTCGGGTGTGTTTGGTATCAAGGCATTTTGCATTATTTTTCCTTCACAAACCCTTTTATATTATTTTTATTTTATTTTATAATAATATTCCAGTAATAAAAAAAAATAATATTTTAAAAGCACGGTCCAACCTTAATTCTAATTTCACTTGAAAATCTATTAAAATAATTTTTTATAATATTAAATCAATAAAAAAATACTAATATATTCTAATGTAATTTTTTCTTAAAAACACTATTACACTATAATCCAAACACTTTCTGAGTGTTTATTTAATAACATAGTGGAGATTGTTTTTCAAAATAATATTTATTTGAAAATGTATAAAAATAATATTTTATTATTATTTTAAAATTTTATTTTTCACATTGCCCATATCAAAATGATAAAAAATACAAAAAAAAAAATAATTTAATATTATTTTGTTAAAAAAAAATACCTCAATCTCAACCCAACTTTCTTTTTAAAAATTATTCTTTTATGCTTAGAGTCTCATTGTTTTTACGTTGTAATAAATACATTTTTAGGTGTTTTAACATTATTCTTATATTATAATATTAAAACTAAATTTGTAGAAATTAAAAAAAATGTTATTTCAGTATTTTATTTTTATGTTTTAAAAGTATTTGTGAGAAAAAATATTTTTTAAATATATTAATATACTTTGTGTTTTTATATCATTTTAATATTCTGATATAAAAAATAAAATTTTAAAATAAAAATTTATTATTTCAATATATTTTAAAAAAAAAACAATAACTTTCACGCACAATACTATACAAAAACTGTCTCCATTAATTAATTCGTCAGTTGTGACGTTGAGTCCACTGCCAACCAAACTAATTTCCGCCGGTCGTTGAGATGTACGTTCTACATTTTTGCTAATTGTCTGCCAACCAAAAACAATACTTGATTGAGGTATTTTTGGATTTTACTATATATATATATATATATATATATATATATATATATTCATGTCCTCCACCTTAATTTCTGATTTATTAAAAAATAATTTCCAATATAAAATAGCGCACCTGTCTTGAATAAAAATGAAAATTGTTTTTCTTGGAAATTTTCCCGAGGACACGTGGTATAAAATGCTAATATTTAAAAAAAACACAATTATTTCTATTATTACCAAGAATAAATGATTGGTTGAGAATATCGGTGTGAATATTTTTAAAAATATTTTTTATTTAAAATAAATAAATAAAAATTAATTTTTTTAAAAATATTCTTGAAACTGCAATTATTGCAATTATGTTACGAAGGCTGGTTTCCTGAAAGAAAGACACGTGGCTTGTCCGAAATACAAAAGGCGCTCCAGGATTGATGTCTTTGTCAGGCAGTAATCAATTCATATGATTTCCCATGTGATCTGTTACGATGAATAACTTACAGTCAATTGAATATTATTTATTTTTATTTTTTCATGAGCTTATTAATTTAATGATGAATTCGAGCATGATTTCACGGGACTTAATGACCGGTCTTATTTTTTAAAGTATTTTTTATTTATAAATATATTAAAATAAAATTTATTTTATTTTAAAAAATTATTTTAATATACAAATAATTTTAAAACATCAAAAAAATTTAATTTAAAATAAAAATTCAATTTTTTTATAAAACACAATTAAATAAAAAAGAGTCTTAATGTGATTTCGACACGAACTTTATTGATTTATTGTTTGATGTGATTCTTACAAGAGCCCAACATAAACACGACTTGTTTGCTGCCAATAGGACTGATTGTTAATTCATACTCACGTGAATTAATTGGGTTATAGATCACTTGTCAACTCAAAAATATTTTTTTATTATTGTGATAATAATTATTTTTAATATATATTAAAATATTTTTTATATTTTAAAATTTATTTTGGCATCAAATAATATTAAACACAAAGAATTAATTTAATTAATTTATAAAAAAATATTATTTGAAGAAAAATAATATTAAAAACTTGATTTTTTTATAGCCAATGTAGGTTAATTCTTGCACGACATGTGTTTGTCATTTTATCGTTCGGCGAATCCATTGTGATTTTTTTTTTGTAGTTTACGATAATGGTTGGGAGAACTTTTCAGAAGGTCATTAGCGTGTTTCTCGCTAGGTTTCAAATATGCTTTTAAAAAAATTGTTTATTATTATTATTATTATTTTAGATTGATTTTTTTTAATTTTTTTAATTATTTTGGTGTGCTAATATTAAAAAAATTATTTTAATATATTTTAAATAAAAAATATTTAAAAAAACAATTTTAATAACATCTCTAGTCAACACATAGTTTTCAGTGGATGAAAACCTAACACCTACACTGTCTTTGCCCCTTTATATTTCCGTGACCAAGTAGTAAGCTTTTAGATCATTGTTTTTAAATTAAAATCTATTTCGAAATTAAATGAGTAGACAACTTGGAAATATTAATGAGTAAAAGTAGAATATTGATGACCTCAATCAACCATCTCCTGGTGGCATCAATGTTGTCAATTCTGTGTTGTTTCGTGATTTTTTTTTTTAAATTAGAATAAAATATTTTAATTTTAAATTGTTTTGATATTCCATTTTAAGTTTGTATTATGTATGTATGTATGTATGCATGCATGTGTATATATAATTAAATATATTAATTTATTTATTTTAGTTAAAATTCAAAAATAAAATTATTTAGAATTGTGTAATTTAATATAAAAAAATACAATAAAATAATTTTTTTAACAAAATTATAAATATATATAATATTATGAGAATGCTATCATCATTCTTGCAAGTTCTTATATTCTCTGACTGCTCTGAAATTTTAACATAATATATATAAATATATCAAGTGAATACTCGTAAAATTTCATCTCAATTTGACGGTCAGATTAAAAAATATGATTGATATTGTAAAATTATTTATTATTTATTAAAATATTATTTGACTGAACGGAACGAACATAATAAAACCGGAATATTTTGAATGAAATTTAAAAATATTCTAGAACAGAATAAAATTTTAAACGAAATAAAAACTGTTCTATTTTATCTTATATTTTAACTAATATAAAATATTTCGATCAAAATAAAACAACATCAAAAACACTAGGTGGCACAGTGGCATAACTTGGAATTTTATTGCGTTAACTTCAAGGCTGAAACTCGACATCATAATATTTCATTAATAAAAAGGAAACGAAAGAGAAAGGGCTCAATAATAGTGTGTGTGCCCAGGAAATAATTTTTGCCCACATTTAATTCCATAACAGGGGCTGTGTCTGGTCCACCGTATAGCAACAACAGCTCTTCGGGTGTGTTTGGTATCAAGGCATTCTGGGATTTTTTTTGTTTATTTATTTACTAAAAGCACAAACCGTATTTTAATATACTTTTTAGAAGTATAGTATAAACTGCCTTTTTATTTGTAAATAATATTATTTTATAAAATTTATTTTTAACATCTCTGTATCAAAATAATTGAAAAATATATTAAAACAAATTACGTTAAAGCTAGAAATAATAATAATTCAAAAGCTCGATCCGACTTCAATCCTAATTTCACCTGAAAATATAGAAAAATATCTTTTTTATTTTTAAAAATTTATTTTTTTGACATGACATATCAAAAAAATTAAAAAAATTAAAAATTTAATCTAAAGTAAAACTATTTTATTTATTTCAAAAGAATAACCAAACTGTAATTTCTAACACTCTCTAAATGCATGTTTAATAGTGTGATATATATTATTTTCTAAAAATATTTTTTTTTGAAAATATTTTTAAAATAATATTTTATTATTTTTTTTAAATTTATTTTTGATATCTACATATTAAAATAATAAAAAAAAACAAAAATAATTTAAAGATGTCTTTTTTAAAAATATAGTTACAATACAAGGCCCTATACAGACAATCTAAAATCTAAGTATGCATATATTTTATTTTATTTTTCCATGGATCCTTCCAAAAAAAACTCAAAGAAATCTTACCATATATCAATCTCAAATACAACTATTTTTTTTAATTTTCTTCCATTCTTATAGCCAGTTTATTTTTACGTTTTAAAAGTATTTTAAAAAAAATATTTTTTAAAAAATTAACTAGTTTTGTTTTTTTATATCATTTTAATATATTAATATAAAAAAATATTTTTTTTTAAAAAATATAGTTTTTTAAAAAATCACCAACACAATACTTAAAAAACCCCTTTCCATTGAGTAATTCGTCATTTGTGACGTTGAGTCCACTGCCAACCAAACTAATTTCCGCCGGTCGTTGAGATTTATGTTCTACATTTTTTTTTAGTTTTCTGCCGACCAAAAAAAAAAAAAAACGTGATGGTGGTATTTTTGGAAAATAATAATATATATATATATTTTCATGTCCTGAATGTTACATCGTATACCAATCTTAGCATAATTTCCGATTTATTAAAAAATAATATCTAATTTGCTGTCCTCCACCATCCATTTAAAATAACATATATGGTAAGTAGGTATTTGCCTCGTGGTCAGTGCAATGTTTGTTTCTACTAGTTATCCGGGTTTGAATCCTATCTTACACGCCTGTTACCTACGTTATATTTTACATGTTCATTATACTTGGAGGATATTCATTGGATTTGGAGATTAGTTGTGATGCGTGCAAGCTGACTTGAACACCACAGTTATAAAAAATAAAAAAAATAACATAGAACACAATTTAGTAGGTGATCCAGGGGTAAAAATTTGAGACGAAGAGTTTGTTTTCTTTATAGTTTTAAGTTTGAAACCTGTGATTGTTTATATGATGATTACCGCAGACTTATATGGTCATGAATTTTAAGACCCATGAGATTAATCAAAATACATATTGACCTAAATATTCATATTAATAAAAAAAATAAAAATGAAAATTGTTTTTCTTAAAGATTTTCCCAAAGACACGTGGTACAAATTCATGATAGTTTTTAAAAACACGTATTATTATTCTACTAAAAAAAGAGCTGTGCAATTAGAAAAAATCCATAAATTTTAGGAAGTAAATACTGATATTATATTAGTTATTTTTATTAATGCATTTTTAAGGAAAGATACAATATAAAAGAAGATAAAACTTATGACTCATCCAAAACAATTATATATTTCTATTTATAATTTTTATTTTCTAATTATATCTATTTTCTGATAAAAAAATATCTAATAAAATATATATATATGTAAAACTTGTGGTATAATAAATAAAAATAAACTTTGAAGCAATAATAAATAAAAATAAAATAAAGAAAGAGCTGTCACTCTTTCTCTCCCACCAGCGGTGAAATAACAGCCACATGTTGATACCAAGCAGAAATAGAGGACTGCAATTGTCCAATTCTGTCTTGACAACTGGTTTCCTGAAAGAATGACACGTGTCTTGATCTGTGCCAGGCAGTAATCAATCATGGAACACCTGATCTGTAAAGTGAAGTTCATATGATAACCCACGTTGTAATTTCATCTCGATGATACACCATTTCTTTTTGTGTAATTTATTACTCAAGTGAATATTATTTATTTTTAATTTCTTATGAGCTTAACATTTTATAGTTTAAAAAAAAATAAATTATTTTACAGCAAATGAGTGCATGCGGTGATTATATGGTCAACTCTTGCACGAAAAGTGTTTGTCATGTGATCGCAATGAGAATCCATGAGGATGTTTTTTGTAGTTTACGATGATGGTGTCGGGAGAGAAAGTTATCATTTTCGGTGGAAGAAAACCTATCCTTTTTTTTTTCCGTGGTGAACAAGTAGATCATGCTCGCTGTTTTTCTCTCCTCCCAATCATTGTTTTTATTTCTCATATTCAAAAATAAAAGATCATTCAGATGCTAGAATATTATTGGGCCTTCAATTTTAAAATCTAAATTTAACAAAAATAAAATAAAACATATTAAAAAATGTATCTTGAGTACATGGAATTTTTAATAAATTTATTTACCGGGTTAGTTTTAAAAATTCTCGACTCAACTTCTTACCAAGCTCAGGTTTTGAGTTAAATTATACAAAAATTATCTTGCTAATGAATCTAAAAATAACTTGAACGATCAATAATATAATCATGATTAAAATCTATTTCGAGTAGAGATTAAATTACCATGAAACTTGGAAATATAAATGAGTAAAAGTAGAGATAGGATGCAACCACGTTATTATTGAGCTTGAGCTTGAATCATTCGGTGAACAAGATAGATACGTGAATTATGTTTATGCATTTTAAGAATTCAATTATTTTCGATGGCTAAAGATCAAAACAACAGGGCACCTAAATTCTTTTAATCAGGAGGTGGTTTTCGCCAATCTCAAGAGAAGTGGCAGCACCGCCATTTCCTTTGTACTTGTACCAGTTTGCACAAACAGCAAAGTAGCCCATATTTATGACTCCGAGTAGGGGTGAGCAAACCGAACCGAATAACCGATTTAACCGAGAAAACCGAAAAAAAAACACCGAAATAACCGAACTAAAAAAACAAACCGATTAAACCGATTGCAAAATTATAAAAAACCGTCCGGTTCGGTTCGGTATCGGTTTTGTACGGACAAAACCGATTGAACCGAACCAAACCGGTTCGGTTCGGTTTACTCACCCTACTATAAATATAAACTTAAGAAACCCTAAACTCACTTTACCGTTCCGCCTCTCGCCTCCCTCCTCTCGCCTCCCTCCTCTCGCCTCTCGGTTCCTAAATCCTAGATTTTCTAACACAAGCAGTCTCCCTCCTCTCACCTCCCTGCTCTCGCCTCCCTCTGCTCTAGTGCTCTGCCTCTCGGTTCCTAAATCCCAGATTTTCTAACACAAGCAGCCTCCCTCCTCTCGCCTCCCTCTGCTCTGCCTCACAATTCCTAAATCCTAGATTTTCTAACACAAGCAGCCTCTCGTCATCACAGGGGTGGACTTAAATCACCTTGGTCGCGTAGGAGAAGAAAACACGAAGTGGGGTATGTTGCCGTCTCTGCTGTGATTGATTTTTTTTTATTGTTTTGTTTAGTTATTCATCAGGTCTCATGCTATTTTTGATGTTCCTTGTGCTAATTTCTTACTGCTGATGTGGTGTTTTGAAATAATAATGAAAGAGATACTTACATTTCTCATTTCAGTATACACATAGTAGATATGCGATACTAGACATTGCCATGTTAAACCATCAATGGACAGCTAAATTAGTGAAATGTCTTCAGTATATACACTTCAATAAATCTAGCTATTTTAGGAAATGTATTTTCACAACACTGGAACACATTTAATGTTCAAGAGAATTCATTTACTAGATTTTTTTTAATTAATTGTTAGATAAATTATTAAATTAATAGCTAGATTTTAGAGATGAATCTCGGAGACCAATAGAATATTGTCAGTAGTTTAATCATGAAAAAGTATGATACAAGATTAATACCACTCTATTGTAGTATTTAAGTGAGCTTTTAAACTGGGTTTTTTCTAAGATATATTTTAAAGACAATCGTTAATTGATGTGATTGAAATCTTAATTCACAATTTTATATTGCAATTCTAATAAATGACAGATAATCTTTAACCAAATAAAAAAAAAAAACACAACCAGAAAGATGCTGACTTCAACAAAGCTGCACTTTTGATCAAGAAATTCACAAGGGAAAACCATTTGATCATGGGAGCAAAGCACTCACTTGTGTTCACTGGTCCAACAGTGGCTTGCTTGAAGAGCCCGTAGAGAATAAGCTTGTTCTCATTGGTTGTGTTTTTTTTAATATCCTTATGATCCAATAATAATAATAATAATAATAAAACTAGGAATCCATTTCATAATTTGTTCTTTTTTTGTGATTTTATATTTGAATTTTATGATTATTAAAATGATAATTACTAAAAAAAAATTATATAATTATCAATTTATATACTGTTGAATTTATCGAGATTTAAGAGTCATGAGATGATTGTAAACGTGGACACCCTCCCTCTCCCTTTCTTCTTCACCGACATAAATAGGTTAGGTAAATTTACACTACTCTTATATTGTGGACTAGACGATGCTGCAAATATAGTGTAAATTTATTATGCATATATGTTGCGAATATAGTGTGGATTTATTATGCATATATGCTGCGAATATATTGTGGAATTATTATGAATTTATGCTGCGAATATATTGTAGAATTATTATGAATATATGTTGTGAATATAATGTGGATTTATTATGAATATATGCTGCCGATATATTGTGGATTTATTCTGAATATATGCTGCGAATATATTGTGCAATCTTAAAATATATATTATTAACATGTTTTGATCTTTTTCATTTGTTAATTACAGATGGAAAACCAAAATGTTTCATCCATCGACACTACCCCAACATCAACATTTAATGCCCTCGCTTCAAACACTCAAACTACATCAACCACTGCAGGATCAGGATCTGTCACAAATGATAGAGGTAAACAACCTGAAGTCCTTATATTGGGAAAAAGAAATGTTGATGATAGGAAAAAGTCACAAATTTGGGATCATTTCACAAAACTAGATGGTGATCCTAATAAACCTAGAGCTGCATGTAATTATTGTAGAAGGAATTATGCATGTCATACTATTTTGAATGGAACAAGCAATATGTGGAGTCACTTGAAAGTATGCAAAAAATTCCCCTTTGTGGTTGATAAGAAGCAAAAACTGTTGGTATTAGAACCTAAGAAAGAGAATAATGAATCAGAAGACAAAAATATGGGCACTCTAAAGGCAATAGGTTATAATCATGAAGAATGTAGATTAGCACTAGCAAAAATGATTATAATTGATGAGTTGCCTTTTAATTTTGTGGAGGGAAAGGGATTTAAATCATTTTTGAGGACAATACAACCTAGATTTGATAGTCTTTCTCGTTTTTCTGTTATGAAAGATTGTTTAAAAATTTATGTTGATGAGAAGGAAATTTTGAAGATAGCACTTAGGGGTCAACGATTATGTTTGACAACAGATACATGGACATCAATCCAAAACATTAATTATATGTCCTTAACGGCTCATTGGATTGATAGTGAGTGGAAATTGCATAAAAGAATTCTCAATTTCTGTCAAGTTTCAAATCATACTGGTGAGGTAATTGGTCAAGTGATTGAGAATTGTTTGTTAGAGTGGGGGATTGACAAACTTTTTACTGTTACTGTAGACAATGCAAGCTCCAATAATGTGACTATTTCTTATTTGAAGAATGTGATGATAGATTGGCCATTTAATATATTGGAAAATTATCATTTGCATGTAAGATGTTGTGCACATATTGTAAATCTTATTGTGGGTGATGGCTTGAAAGAGATTCATGATTCAGTTGTTAAGATTAGAAATGCAATAAGATTTGTGAGATCTTCACCTGCGAGGCAACTTGCATTTAAAAAATGTGCTGAAAAATTGCATATAGAGTGTAAAAAGACTTTATGTTTGGATGTTGCAACTCGATGGAATTCAACTTATCTCATGTTGGATGCTGCAGAAAAATTTGAGAAGGTGTTTGTGAGGTTAGGTGAGAGTGAATCTAGGTATATGGGTTATTTTTTAGAAGTTGATTCAAAAGGGAATAAGAAAAATATAGGACCACCTGATTCGGAGGATTGGGAAAATGGTAGAATTTTGGTCAAGTTTTTAAAGATCTTTTACACAGTTACATTAAAGTTTTCTGGCTCATTACATGTGACATCAAATTCTTTCTTCAATGAATTGATTTACATGCATACAAACTTGTTGAAATTGTGTAAAAGTAGAGATAATATTTTAAGTGGAATGGCGATGAAAATGATGTTGAAGTTTGAGAAGTATTGGGGATATGATGCAAATCAGAATTTCATATTGTATGTGGCTAATGTTTTAGATCCACGTTTTAAGTTGAAATATGTTAAATTTTGTTTTGGTGAGTTGTATGATTATCACAAAGCACAAGATTTAACAACAAAGGTGAAAGATCATTTAGTTAGACTATATGAGTTTTATTTAAGAGCTGATGAAGTGAAGGATGTTAATAGACATATTTATGATGTTAGTGATGTGGATTGCAATGATACAGAGGTAAATGTTAATACTTTTGCTCGATTCAAAAGACATTTACAAGAGGAAAAAAGTGTAGAAAATAAAAATGAAGTGGAGAGGTATTTGAATGATGGCTGTGAGGATCCTGATGATGATAAATTAGATATTTTAGGTTGGTGGAAGGTTAATGGTTCAAAATATAAAATACTTTCGAAGGTTGCACAACATGTTTTAGCTATTCCTATATCCACAGTGGCTTCTGAATCAGCTTTTAGCACATAAATTCTTCTTTATCTCACAAGCACTTGTTTATTGTCAAAATTGGTTACATCATGGAGCAGTCCCAATCGACATTACAACCTTGATAGATGATTATGAAAAATATAAAAATCTTGAATCAGGTTATTTTTCTTATACATTTGTATTTTTATTTTATTAAATAATAATCAACTTATTTGCAATCTAACATTTCTATTATTTTTTTTTGTAGATTTTGGTGGAAAGTTAAATCTAGCGACGGATGATAATTAGTTCAAGACCGACTGTATTTCTTGAAGTTTTTTATGTTAATGTTTCTTGTTTATTTTGAAGCCCTTTTTGAAGGCATTTTCTGTAATTTAAATTTAAATTTATTCACTTGTGTAGTTTTAATTATCTCTCAACTCTCATCATGCTAAATTACACAAAACAAAAGTATTAGAAAGTTTAAAAAAACTTAATAAAAACTATATTAGCAATTTAATACATTAATATTTGTATTTGTTGCAAAAAAAAATAAAAAAATACTTTGGGTTCTTGTACTAAAATAGTTTTCAAGCTCATCAAAAAATTTATTAGAAAACCCATCAAAAAGCCCATCAGAAGGCCCATCAGAAGGCCCATCAGAAGGCCCAAAACAAAATTCGGTTTTATGAATTTTTTAACTAAAAAAACCGGACCGAACCGAACCGAAATTGGCCGGTTTTGAATAAATTCGGTTGGGTTTCGGTTTGTTTTTCTTAAAAAAAAAAAAAATTGGTTTGGTAACTATTTTGACAAAAAACCGAACCGAACCGAAAATGCTCACCCCTAACTCCGAGAGTAGCTACCAGGTAATAGAAGAGGTCCAATCTTCCCTTGTTGAGATCTTCAGGCAACCAGTCCCCACTGTTTTTAGTTAACTGATGAACCATGGATATCAAGAATCCACTGAGGTAACTAGACACGGCTACACTAACAAACGATAGAGACCCTCCTATGCTTCTCATGTTTTCTGGGAATTGCTTGTAATACAACTCAATTTGTGCTATAACTGTAAATGCCTCAGAAATCCCTACTAGTGTCAGCTGCGGTACCAGCCAAAATGCTGACAGCGAAGATATATTGACTTTACTTCTCGGGTCCACCCCTACTGGGCTACTGGTTGCCAAATCTCTTCTTCTCCCTTCCACCATGCCAGCTACAAGCGATGTGACGACGCCGAGAGCCATGCCAACACCCATCTTTTGGAGGATTGTGATGCCACCTTCTTTCCTAGTGTACTTGGTGAGCCATGGAACGATCAGGCGATCGTATATAGGTATCCAAATGGTTAGACCAAGCATGGAGAAGATAGCGTATGAAGCTGCAGGAATCTTGAAATTGGTATTGCCAAGGGCTCTGTTCGATTGAAGGGCCTGGAAGACTACATAGGTTTGCTGCTGAATTAAAGAAATATAATATAAAAGAGCTGAAGCCCATATGGGAATCACTCGCAACAAGCATTTTACTTCCTCTACTTGCTGCAAGCTGCAAAGTCTCCAAGGAGTGGCTGATGCTCCATTGGACATAATTTGGTCTTCAGTGGTCAAGATTGCAGCTTTGTCGAGAAATCTGACAAGCACACGCCATCGTTTTGATTTAGTAACAGTAACAATAAGGAGTTGTTAATTAGATAGCGGATATAAATTAATGTTTTGTTAATTAATCACCTGAACTGATCAGTATAGGGAAGGTTGGAGTTGATGGAACGGGCTGGGATATGGTTAAATAGGGAGAGCCGTGGTTGCTCCGGTGGCTCCAGTTTCCTCTTCTTGATTGCAGCCACTGTTACCTGCACTACGCTTGCTAAGGGGCTTCCATCTGGTTTAACCTTGACATAAATCCTTGAACCAGCGAAGAAGAGCACGCATGAACAGAACATCAAAAATGCAGTGATTGCTAGCCCCCAAGCCCAGTTGATATCTGACTGTACATACACCACGACTGTCAGGGATATCATCATGGCAACTGTGGAGGTGAAGTAGTACCAATTAAAGAAGCTGGTGATTCCCTTCCTTCCCGATTCGGTTTGGGGATTAAATTGGTCGGCACCAAAAGCCAGGTTACATGGCCTAATGCCGCCACCTCCAATTACAAGTAGTCCCAGTCCACATAATAGAAAAGTCATTTGCCATGGCGTTACTGCAGGGCATGTATCTTGTTTTCCGCCTGCACATTGGGGTGGGTGTAGCTTTGAGATTGCAGCTGTTAGTGTTATCGCCACCATCCCCTTCAAAATTCAGCAGAAAAACATTGTTTCTTCACCAAATTAATTACACAAGAATGAGATTAAGACTAACACCATCGATGCTTTATGCTTTTATATATATATATATATATATATATATATATATATATATATTAACATGGGATGTTTGAGCTAGCTTGCCGCAACTCGATTAACTCAACCTAAAATTAACGGCCATATAAACTTTCGGTGGTTATTATATTAACAATTACAGGGAAAAACCTCTTAGTCCCAAGTTTGTAAACTCTATCAAATGCCAAATGAAGGTATGATCGATTCTATATGTTCGAGAAGCCTTTCAATAACAATAATAAATAGGAGTATTAATCAATTTATACCAGAAAAGAGGCTACGGAAGCAAATGCTAGTGTGTTGTAACGACCAAAGTATGTGTCGCAGAGGAAGGCACCTAATAAGGTAGCAATATTGGTGGTACCATTGAAGATGTTTACAAGAGTAGTAGCTGTAATGGTTTTCATGTGGAAGACGGTAGTAAGATAGACCAGTAAGTTGGACAAGGTTCCGGTGCTCCCCAGCTTCTCAAAAGTCTCATTTCCTGCAATTTGTTACATGTTACTCTATCTAGGTGAAAAATCCAGCTAAAAAAAACGAAGGGAAACAACCCTAGGCCTCACCCATAACAAGCGGCATGGCCCTTACTCCCCTGTAGTTTTCACGATGCTCATCTGCAGGCTGCTCCATCATCTTATCCATCCTTGGTCCACTGAATTTTCTCTCCTTGTTGTTTTTACAGCACTAGCTAGCAATGTAGAGCGCAGAGAGTTGCTTTCTTCTGGCGAATAATTGCGGGGTGGTGATTTCCAGTGTGCAATGCTGACCAAATTTGGAGGAAAGAACAAGGTGTCAACATCTTCACTCAATAATGCATGTATTTTTCAACGAGGAAGAATGGTCCAAATTACAGGGAAGTGTATGTTTCAATAAGAAATACGAATGGTTGGAGGTTCCACAAATTTGCTTCTCTAAATATCTTGGAAAGGCATCTGTAATGTCTCCTTTCTTTCTTTTTCTTTTTTTAGAAAATAATAATAATCGAAGCTACAACTCTCATGTCTAATACTAGCATGCTAACATAGATAAAATCAATACATTTCTATGGAATTTTTAAAAAAATATATAAGAGTAATGGTTTGGATAGTCATGGATTATAAGAGCTAACCTGTTGAACGTAGACCTAGTTCATGATTCTTATCAGGTTATTAATTTTGATTTTCATAACTCATTTTAATTTAATTAAATGATTATAAAAAATATATTTGACAATAGATAGAATTATTGAAAAGAAATGTATTTTCTTGTTATTGGAGCTCATTGTTCTTTTACGAAAACATGTTTTTTTTTTTTTTTTTTTTATTATTATTATTGTAAGCATTGCCTTTCAAATAAGAGCATATCATCATTTTACAAGCAAGTTTTTTTAAATTAACAATAAAATTAACGTATCAATATTTTGTATATTATTAAAGACAAAAAATTAATAAATGTGATAAAATCTTACAGGTTTATCAAAAAATATAAAAACCTTACAACATATCAATTTCTTAGAGGTCACTTGGTCAATTTAGACTATCGAATAAAAACTTAAAAGTGAATCATTCTATTAGCTTTGATAGTGGAACCACCAGATAAAAATCAATATATTTTTTATTAGCTCACACTTAAAGACACTTCAAGTAGTTCCTATCTAGGTTTTATTACATGTCCATGACATCAAGCGATGAGAATTGGATTCAAAACATTCTAAAATCTTAGAAAATCTCTATAAATACTCCTCTCAAACATGTAAAAATAAAACTAAGAAGCATTAAAAAGCGAGGAGAAAATAGTTGTTATATGTATACTTTCTAATCTAAAAACATATATTTTATGGCAAGCTTTTGTTGTTAATTTTATCTTTTTATTTTTAAAAACATATATCAAATGTTTAACAAATGATATTATAGTCACCTCTTTGTTTGTTGCGATTTTCATTTTTATATTGTTATTTTATATTTTATTTGATGTCTATAATTGTTGTTTTAAGTTTTTTTTTAATAAAAAATAAATATATTATATAGATCAAAAAAGCCAATTGGAAGACCCAACAAGCCTTACACAGAACAACATAATATGCATAAATATAGGCATAAATAACAACAAGCGAGAACAACATGGTTGTCAAAATCGCAAGTTGACTCGTAAAATCATACGATTTTACGAGTCAACTCATCAAAACTTTTTAATTTGGGTAGAAAAATCGGTTTGGGTCAAACTCAGTTAAACTTGGTCAAAATTGTACAGGATTGTAAAATTGGACTGGATCAATCCGATTTTATGATCAATATCGGTGTTGGTACTAGTATTAGTACTGATAATCCTTTCAATAGTAAGGCTTTTGATGAATGTATTAAAAATAATGAGGAAAATGACGGTCATGAGAATGATTTAATTTATATAGCACATCAACAATATTTATTTTAAATTTGTTAGTTTTTATCTAATGAAATTCTATAGATATAATTGTTTTGTAATGTATTTTTAAGTTGTTTTGAATCATGTATAAACCTTAACTAATGAAGTTTTATGGCCATAATTATGTTTTATTGTATTTAGAAATATTTTACTTATGATTTTATGATTTTTCTACCTACACGATTTTAGTTGTGATTTTATGATTTTTATACGGAAAAATTCAGGTACGATATTACGATTTGATTTTACAATTCGAGTTTTAAAAATGCCTTCCGTGTCGTGCCAAAATCATGATTTTGACAATCATAAGGAACAAGCTCCCAATCAAAGGGATCTAACCATACAAAAAAGAAGAAAACAAAATCTATACATATACAGCTTGTGCATCCAACAGCCAGGCGAGAAGGCACCCACGCTACTTGACAAAACAAACAAGAATCAACATAGTTAAAGCAGGTTAGGAATAGTCAACCAAGCTATAGAGAATGATGATCTTTTCATGAAAGTGAAAAACTGTTAAGAATGAATCTTTGAAAATGGTAGCCTCCAACTAAGAAATACAATAAAAAAAAAAAAATCCTCTTATTGCACTTAGTCCAGATTAGGTAGACTATCAATCCCAAGGAAGCTCGTTACATTCAACTAGAGACATTACTTCTTCATTGGCGTAAGCCACAAAGGGCATTATCCAGAGCCACCATCATCCTTACCCTTATCCTTAACCAAGATGTTACCCTATTCCATAAGCTAGATGTCTAGGGGAAAGTAAAAAATAAGTACAAATGAGTTTTATCATCCCTGCGATAGAAAAACACAAAAGGTGTCCATTGTTAGGAAATGTAGCTATTTTTAGTTTTGAGATTTCCTAACACAACCAACCACAAAACAAAACTACATTTTAGCATGGCCCAACTCTCCCAAACCACTCCATACCAACCAATAGGGGAGCCTTTCACTTGGAAGTAGGCATATGCATTGGCCAAAAATTGAGTTGTATCTATACTCTAGGATTCTAATAAAGAAATCGCAACCTTTTGTCCAATATCATCTAAAAAATGGTTTTTGCTAGAAATAATGAATTTCCATAAGAGGGATGTTGTTTTGTGGGCTTGCTCTTCCCAAATGTTGCCATATGGTGAGTAGAAGTGGTGAATTCATTGAATCCAGATAAAATATGTACTCTAATGGATATTCCAGAGGTGTTTAGCTATGAAGCTATAGTTTTTTACTATTATATCAAGAAGGCCTAAACCTCGTTCCTCATTCGGAAGGCATAAGGACACCCACACAACTTGAGCTAAGGAGCTTCTAGTCACTTTACTTGTCCACATAAAGTTTCGTTAGACTTTGACAATCTAGTAGACAACAACCTCTGGGACTGGAAATATGTAGGCCCATAATTGAGCCATCCCAAACAAGACTAACCTAAAAAGCTCAAGCCTTCCAGCATAAGTGAGGTGGAACAAATTCATGCCTAATTATGATCTTGTTGCAATAAGTATCTCTCAAAATCTCTCAAAATAAAAAACATGAAAGTTATGAGATATTTCTTATTGTTCCATAACAATATAATAATCTTAATCAAAGTGTCCATGATCACCAAATTAGCTTCCCCCCCCTTTGATATCTCCATTTATATTCTAATCAAAATCAAAATAATAATAAGTATTTATCACTAAAATAAATATGAAATACTAAATATTAAAGGATAAAAATATAACATTTTGTAGTCATATAACATTACTATTACAAACAATGTTACTACCAACTCTATGAAGTTATATTATTTTCACACATAATAAATCAACAATATTTGTTGCATCATTAATTTCATGATATGATATGAAATATTTGTTTTCAAGTCTTCAAAGTCCTTACCAATGCATAAAAGATCATTCTTATAAGTTAGAAATTTCAATCATTCTTTATTAAGCTTCATTAAAACAGGATATTAACCATTTCTCGTGTATTAAAATAACTTTAATACTTATTCTTAAAACATCAAACTCAATTTCAAATGTTTTAGAAAGGTAGGGAATGTTAACAAAGGAAGTAGTATGTCTATAATGAAATTAAATGCATTTCCTTATTCACTACCTTTTAAATTCAATAGACTTTTTAAATAACATTAATTAATGGTGTGAGTGGTTTGGTAAAATCTTTAACAATTCTACTGTAAAAACAATCAAAACCATGAAAGTTTCTTACTTTAGTGATAGACTTAGGCATGGGTCATTCTTAGATAGCCTTCATCTTTTTCTCATTCATTTCTGTACCTTTTGTACCAAAAATATATCCAAGAAAAAAAAAATACTTTTTCTATGCAAAAAATACATTTCTTGAAAGTAGTATATAACATTTCTTTTATCAAAACATTAAGCACACAACATATATGTTCAATACGCTCTTCTAAATATTTTATATATGCCAATATATCATTAAAAAAGATGACATCAAACCTTCTAATAAATGCACATAACATATGATTCATCAATCTAATAAATGTGGTAGGTGCATTAAAAGACCAAACTTGTAGCTAAATATTTGTACAAACTATTTTAGTCTTATAACCTTTTTCTTTTTTTTTAATATGATGGTATGCAATTTTCAAAAAATTCTTTGTAAAAACACTTAAGTGATATTTCTATCATAAAAACACATTGAAACCAAATTTGTCATTTTTTTTTTGTTCATATAATCTAGCCAACAAACCATATTTTTCTATTTTCCATTCACTCTCTATTCCCTCTCTCTAACTCATTGACTAAAATGTGAATAACATAAAGTTTTATAACAAAACATAATTGTGAAGCTAAAAGGACCACCAAAAAAATGAAAAAAATATGATGGAAAAATATTTCAAAAAGGTGATGATGAATTATGTAAAAGCAAACCAAGAGCTTTTTCCTCATTATTCATTTTTGTCCCGTCAATTTCTATTTTAAGCCTTTTATTTTCATTTTGGTCCCTTCATTTATAATTTTCATGAACAAAAAAACTAATTTTTTTTTCTTTTCAAAATCAAGCATCAAACAAATGTTTGAACACTTTCTTAACATCATAATAACCTCATATCAAATAAATTTTCAAGGCTAATCCTCAATCAATGTGATGTGAAAGGAAAAATTGAAGAAAAATGATTGATGATAGGAGAAAATAAATCTTGATGGATAAAAAAGTATAAAATTATTAAAATGGATAATATTTTGTGAGATGGTGAATAATGAAATCAAGATATTTTATAGACTTCTTTTTATATGAATTTATTTAGAAATGTTATTAAACTCAACCTAGTTAGCTAGGTCAACATGGTGACTTGTCAACCCTACCTTCAGATTAGACAAGATTTCACACAAATCCAAGTGAGACTTGGCTTAGTGTGACTTGACTACCTTATAGTTACACACTTGACTCAATTTGATTGATCAAAACCCGGTTTGCCTTTTAAAAAAATAAAATAGATTTTTTTTTTAAATATTGAAATAACAATGTTATGGATAAATATCTGTCAAACTAAGTTAACCTTCCTAACTAGTGACCTAGATCATGGTTATTACCAGGTTAATTCCCTTGTATTTTGGTAACCATATTTTATTTAATTAAAATACATTTACAAGCATTATAACAAATTATTAAGGAAAAATGTATTTCTTCAATCTAAACTTCATTTCCTTGTTAATGGAACTCTTTATTGTTTTTAAAGAAAATAATTTTTTTTTAATCTAAGCACTATTTTTAAAAATAAAAATTAATCATCATCTAAAAAAATAAAATTATTTTGTATGTGATTAAGGTGATAAAATATATTAAATGTGATAATTAAAGGATAAATTATTAATTTAAATTAAAACAACAATTTATTGTACATAGAGTTAGCTTATTAATTTATTGAATATATTCCGCAATTTATTGCCTATCACCCTTTTATTAATTTAAATTATTATTATTATTATTATTATTATTAAGTTAGCTTAAGGATAATTTATTATGTGGTTAAAATAAATAAATAAAAAAACAAGCTCGTGTACTGTGCGCAGAGGCTTATGGAAAGTGCTTGAGCACTCGGGTAGTGTGCATAAAGCCTTTTATTGTCCAAAATTGCTCTATTATTAAGTATTGTTGTATTCTTTTCATGTTTATATGATGCTTGTCTCCTGCAGTGGTTTAATTTTTCATCAGTAAAAATGGTTTTCCTTATTCTTCTTTTTGTTGTTTGTATATCAAACTCAATCCTTAATTATTATTTTTCTAATTTTTGTTTGCGACCATTTTATAATAGTTTTATTTGTTTTGGATTTCATCATTTAATCACGATTCACAAATATTATATTTTTTAGTTTGATAAGTAGTTTTTTGAAATATAATTTTTTTCTTTATCCTTTTTATAAAAGTTTTATTTATTTTTAATTTTATCATTCAATCCAAATTGATGGTATTGTGATTTCCAATTTGATCTTTATTTTGTTAATTTCTAATTTATTTCTTGGTTCAAGTTATTATTCTTTTTTTTTTTTCTCTTTAATCATAAAATTGTTTTTATTTGACCTAGGTAATTCATTAATCTTGGATATTAATTTCAATGAGGATATCATCCCTTGTGACCATTCTTTTTATAAAAAAGAGAAGAATAATCAATAATATAAAGACAAAAGGGTACAATAAATTTATTATTATTATTATTAAGATATGGCATCCCTAAACAGTGCCTATTTCAAAAGAAAAATCGAATCTTGATATAAGTTTAATTTATAGGCACTTGGAAGGAATTTTATTTTGGATAAGCCATCGTGGACAAATGTATTCCATCGGCAAGGATGGAATCAAATCTTCTACATAGTGGTTAATAATTTATATCTGGTTATTTTACAGTTAAATAAATAATAATTAAAAAAAATTATTAATCTCATTAGAGTTATTATTTAATTTTTAGATTTGAAATTTTGATTTGGGTTTTCTAATTCAAGAGTTTGCCGAGTTTAGTATCAAACTTGATATGTTTTTTTCTAAAAAAATTATATCATGTTTTTATTAATAATCCAAATTATCTTTGAACCTATCAAATTAATTGATTCATTTTAAATCAGCTCTCGCATGGTTCAATTAGAAACTCGAGCTAGATATTAAATCAGGTTAGTAGATTTAAAAATCAAATCACTTAATTAAATTTAATAATAATGCTAAAACAAACCTTTTTACTCCTAATATTTTTTTTTAAATAAAATCCTCCCCGAAACAGAAATAGAATGCAAAGAATCTATTAATATATACTAAACATGGTATTTAAATAATGATAAATTATCAAAAAATGATATATTTCTTTATTTTTTATGCCTGGCATGATACAAATTAAAACAAATAAATAATTTTTTTACTATTTTTTATTCATTTATTTAATACACTAGAAAGAAAAAAAAAAGTATGCATCACAGTGGATGTCTTCACTAATAAACTCAAACACCTTACAATCACACACACGTAATATGACAAACAACACATCAATATCAATTAAGGAATCTGTCCAAAACCCACCTTCAATGGTGTGGCTGAGCTTGTCAAAATCAAATGGCTGCTGGAACAGTGTAGATGACGCTTCAACGAAGCGCCGGTGAAGGGGTGCTCCGCCGTGGCTGGAGGTGTTTTTGTCCGAGAGAAGGCCTGGATCATTGTATTTTCACAGTGATAAAGAGGGAATCAATTTGTGTAAACCGGACCAAATTAGGCAATTTTTTTCTCATGATTTTTTAATTTTTTTTATATATGTTCATGTGAAAAATATATATATTTAAAATATTTTAATGTTGTGCTGTATCTATCTTTTTTGTTTGCTTTTAATATATTTTTTAGAAAATTTGCAAAAATTAAAAAATGACAAGTAAAAAATTATGACATGACCGATAATTATTTGAATTGCCATGAAAAATATTACTTGATTTTTTTAAAAATAAATATGCATTAAGAGATGAAGAATTAAATTGATTTATAACATATATTTAATAGAAATCTTACATGATCTTGAAGTAAAGATAAGGATTGAAAAGAGAATCCACTCACATGTGTGTATTGCTAAATATGTCACTTCTAGCCCTACAAGTGAAAGCTCTCCTAGCACCAACTCTCTCACCTTTTATGTCATTTTTCTAAATTAGGAAACCTCTTCTATATCCACCCATGCATCATCCAATACTATTTGATTTGGTACCACCCATCATACCTCTATCATCATCACTTAAACTCTTGTTAGCACCACTTGAATTGCCAAAACCCACCCATCACACCCCTTTGCACTAAATGAAACATCACTTTAACTCCAAAACTATTTATTCCTTCAATTTATTTAGAATTTTCTCTTTGATAATCGTTTTTTTTACACATATTTCACCTTATAGTAAATATCTTTTTACTAATATATATATATATATATATATATAACGAGGTTGATACTCTTCTTCTTCTTCTTTTGTGTTATTTCTTGGCTTAGCAACACTTGTTTTTAGATTAAAGGGTAGAACAATAATGTCTCTTTCTCATTGATCTAGATTTATCTCAAGTAATGGGTTCACAACCTTACTGTATGCTTTCAAAACGTATTGACATTGTAATATACATTACCAAGTCTTACATGTCAAGTCTATTCTATTGCACTCAATGGACCATATTCCTACAAAAAAAAAATGCATGTCATATTCCATTCACAACATTAACAATTTTTTTCCTTCTAAATTATCAACAACTTTTATTTAGCCATCAAAAAACTTGATATTCATTTATTTGAGATAGATTCTTCCTTATTTGAAGGAATTAATCATCATTTTCAACATCACTCCACCTTTTAGTATGCACGCTACTAGTGCCAACATTACCACTTTTACTTTTTTCAATTCCAAAACTCTATCATCTGTAATCTTGCCAATATTGTCAATATTTCCACTACTTCCAACAACAACAACATCATAAAGAAGATCCAAATCATCCACATGAAATTCCAATATAATTTTATTTTGATAACACCATCAACAATATAATTGAAGTATCTTACTCCAATTCTCCTGCTCCCTTCAACCTTATATGTGAAACACCTTGACATCCTCATTGTTAGAGGAGAAGCAACACCATCAAAATCATTATAAATATGTATTTTCCCTTTTGGTTCATATTCAATATCTTTAACATTCATGCATCATCAAATATTTGATTGTCTTTGCCATATCTCTTTGAAAAAACATGCATATCTACATCACAAACTTGTTTGCATATGAATAATATGTTTATATAAGCCATATAGTTACAACAATAACTTTTAAATGTGTGATTAATTATCGTGGTAAGAAATAATAGATGAAATATCATATCTTACCGTTATAACAATACAATTTGACTTTATAAACATATATAGAAATAGCTCTAGTTATAGACCTATATAGCATTCATACATGTCGAACTCCAATTTCATCAATAAGGATTATTGTGAACAATAACCTTGATTGATACAATTAGTGGTTTTGATGTTTAATTTACCAAACATAATTAACAAGTATAAAAAGTAGTTTGAACATTACTACAACACTTAATATTGTAACCGATCACACCAAAAACCCATTAATTAGGATTTTTTAAGAAACATTCACAATAATCCTAATTGGTCAAATTAGGGTTTTCATGATTTAAATAACAACATCCATGATCTGTATAAAAAAAACATGCCTAGAACATATGTAGAGCAATCCAATCTCTCAATTATCAATTAAAATTTAAAAACATATTCATAATATTTTAGCCATTACCCACTAATTTCATATAGACTGGTAGTGATTAGTATACGTACCATCCCACTATTTGCTAAGCCTCTATATCACCTTTACTAGGGTGATCACCGGGACAGCAAGAGACCCTCTCTAGAGACCAAGTAGTAAACCTACCTTATGTCTCACATAAAAGAACTAGAACCTATCGTTATGGTATATGCTCCGTAATATCTTTTTGTATTAAAAGAAAAATGCCTAAATAGCATTCTGACTTATAGGTCTTGTGAACAAAATGGACACCACTACTAAACTTTCTATCATGGAATATGGGAAAAATTCTGAATTGTCACAATTGACTAAAGAAGAATGTATTAAGAGCGATGCTAAGAGGCTATCACCAATCAAGAATCTGAATTGCATCATGAATGAGGTAACAAGTTAACGACTCATTTTCAGAATGTGGATAAGGATGCATTTTTTAGGAAGTATGGATGCTTGGTAGAGATCGTGAAGGTAGAAGTTTTAAGCCCTGAACTGTCAAAGCTCAGTTCACTTTTGGGACCCAGACCATCATTGTTTTTCTTTTGGGATTATAGATCTATGTCTTACTATGGAAGAATATTGGATGTTGACAAAATTTCCAAATGATTTGTATAGAATTTATATTCCTTTGAGATCTAACAAAATCATCCCTGAACTGTCAAAGCTGCTTAGAATCCTCAACTTGGAAAGGTTCTTAGAGAAGAATGTCGCTGGTCTAAAATGGAAGATGTTGGAATTTGAACTAGAAAAGAAGTCTGGATCAGAAAAAAAGAAACTGATTGCCTTAGGCATATTTGACCTTGTTTTGTTCCCAATACAAATATGTATAATAAGCTTGGACGCTGGTGCTACTTATGTAGAATATGAGAATACACAAATCAATCTAGTGACCTCTATTTTAGTTAAAACCCTCATAACACTTAATCATTATAGAAGAGCCGGGAAAGGAGTAATGAGATGTTGCACACAATTGTTGTATATCTGGATGGTCATATTGAAACAAAAAAGTCTGTTTTTAATATTTTTTAGTGGTTCAACCAAAAACCATTGAGGATAGTTGAAGAAGAAGAATCGGGAGATCTAGACAGCCAAAGTTGGTTAGAGAAGCAAGAAGTTTTACCTAGTAGTGGTTTCAAATAGAGAGCCTCTTAGGTCAAGGCTGTGAATGTCCTAATGAGTTGTGGACAATGATACTGGGTTCCATTGGTAGGGATTACCGGCTACATGAGTTATGCTTCTACCCTTGTGGTAAGGCAACATGGGAGCATGCAATTTGTTCCAAAGACCATGAGAATTGCTTAGTTCTTTGGTTTGTTTAAGAATCCTGTTACATAAGAAGTTTTAGAGATCATCAGACAAGATTGGAAGCATCTAGTTTTGGTGGAAATAAAAGGTTTGGGAGATCCAAGTACAAGTGAAGGGTATGTAAGATGTAGCTTCTTCACCCATGATTAATGAAGAAGTCGAGTCTCCCCAAATGAAAGAAAAGCCTATTAAAAGGAAAAGGGTTGACAATGAAGAAGAATTGAGAAGACAAATAGAAAAGTTCTAGATAGAATTGAGCAAAAGAAGAAAAGACAAGGCAATAATGGAAGAAATGGTGGTGGAAGACGATAAGAGGAGAACATTTTCAGATGAGCAGATACAGTCTAAAGATGCAAGAATAACTAAGCTTAATTACAATTAGGTGAAAAGAAGAATGTTAGGTTGGGAATTGAGAAAGAATTGGCAGAGATGAGTCTGAATTTGATGCAAAGTTATTCTGAACTTGGTACATTGAAAATCGAATATAACGAATTCTAAGAGAACATAGAATGTTACCAAGAGAAATTTGCAAAAGTTCAATATGAGTTGATGGTTAGAATTGGGAAGTATGAAGATTTGTATAAGAAGTATGTAATGTTAGATAGTCGTTCAACGGGGTCTGTAAAAGAGGAAGCTGTTCAAGCAGAGTTAGCAGTTAAGGAAAATAAGATAAAAACTCTAAGGATAAAGCTTAGCAAAGAAAGTGAAAAGATGAAGTATCTGGATGTGAAACTAATAGTAATGGAAAAACACAAGGATCAAATCGATGCTAATAATACTTCGTTGAACAAAACCAATATATTGCTCATATAAAAGATGACCAAAATGGATGAACAAATAGATGAAGCTGCTGCACATGCTCGGATCATTAGAATCAATGCATGAAATGTAGGAAGGGATATCATTCGCTATCACCGAAGCCTAGCTGAGACTGACACCTTCTTGGAGAAAATTGAGAACCATGGTTTTACCTTCCTACCCTTGGCCAAAGAGGTGGTAGAAGAAATAGATTAATTTTTTCTTCTCTCCTCTATATTTCCGAAAATGTAGTAGCATATCAAGCATTAATGAAAAGGGCGTTGACCAATCTCTTATGCAAAATCTGTCTCTTGGTGAATATGACTCAAGCAAACAACTCAAAAAGCATTACTCCTAGCAAAGCAATGTGACAAGAGAATCTATGTTTATGAGGTGGTGGCTATTAATCGTTCAAAAGAAAGATGCATCCATACCCCAATATGCAAAGCATTTTTATCATAATCACGCATCATATCATGCATTTTCTCATACACGCATCGTTGACCAAGAAACATAGGTCTCTCTTTTGGGACCTACGATACTCGACTAAGAAAAGAATGGGAAATGAAGGAAGGTCCTAAAAGTTGCTACTAGTACCTTCGATTGATAGCTAGGCAAAATAAGTTCTAAAGTTGAGAGGCTAAAGAAGCTCCATTGGTACTCAAAATGTAATCAATAATACATGTTAGTTTATGATGTTTTCTATGTGGTTTGTCATTTCTCATTTTGTTTTGTTTTCATTGAGAATCATGGCTTAATGTATTAATTGGATCTTATCTTTGTTTTCAAACCAAAATTTATCTTTTAATGAGATCATGCATTTTCAAAATTCTTCTTTATATTTTTATTGTGCCTTTACACCGTAATTTTTTTCCCTTTTTTGGGAACCCTGAAAACATATCTTTCACATTAACACTTGCACTTTGCACTAAGAATGAATGACCGACTTTTAAGAATACCTAATAGATGTAGAAGAGGAATAAGGGGATGAACATAGCATTAGGGAATTCATGAAATTAATAGAACAACATGAGCAAGTTTGGAAACACGCTAAAGAGGAGTTTGAAACCATAAATATAGGTAATGAAGAAAGCTAAAGAGTGTTCAGGATAAGAGCTCTGGCCACACAAAAGCAAACATAAGACTTGATTACATTGCTTAGAGATTACGTAGATGTTTTTGCAAGGATATGCCTAGATAGGATACGAATATTGCAGTACACAAGGTATCGTTGGAAGAAGGATACAAATCGATCAAGCAAAAGCTAAGAAAAACCCATCCAGAAGTTTTGATCAAAGTAAAGACAAAAATTAAAAAATAATGGAATATTTTTTTAGAAGTAGTCAAATATCCCAATGGGTATCAAGCATAATGGTAATATCCAAAAAAAGAAGGTAAAATTAGAGTTTATGTTGACTTTAGGGACTTAAATCGTGCTAGCTTTAAAAATAATTTTCCCTATATATAACGTGTTAGTTGACAATGTAGCTCGTAGCTCCACATATTCCTTTATGGACGGATTTTCAGGCTACAACCAGATAAAAATGGCACCAAAAGCTAATACCTTACCAAGAACACTTGTCTAAATTAACTGGAAAATTTCAGAAATAGAGTTCACACATCTAGGAAGGGAAGGAAATCAGTTTGCGGATGCTTTGACCACACTAACTTCTGTGTTTAGAATAGATTTAAGACAAAACTTCCAGCTAATACATATTGATATCAAGAAAAGCCCAACTCATTGGTACTCAGTTGAAGGAGAAATAGATGGAAACCTTAGGTGCTACATTATCAATAATTTCATTTGAAATCAAGCTTATCCCATGGGGGCATCCAAAATCGAAGAGAAGACCTTGAAGAGGTAGGAAATGGATTTTTATCTTGATAGGGAGTTTTTATATAAGAAATCATCTGACAGGACTTTGCTGAGATGCCTAGATAAAGTTAAAGCCAAAGACGTGTTATGGGAAGCCCATGGAGGGATTTGCTCAACCCATGGTAGTGGACATATGATGGCTAGGAAAATAGAAAGATCTGGTTATTTTGGATGACATGAGAAAAGGATTGCATTGACTATGTCTGCAAGTGTCATAAGTGTCAGGTCTACAGTGACAAAATCAAAGCTCCTCTGGCTTCTCTAGTTAACTTGATATCTCCATGGCCTTTTGCAATGAAGGGAATTGATGTGATTAGGCCTATCAACCTAAAAGTCAACAATGATCATAGGTTTATTCTCGTAGCTATTGATTACCTTACAAAATAGATAGAAACTGGGTCATTTGCTCATGTAATGTAAAAAAAATGGTGAAGAAATTTTTTGAAAGAGATATGTTGATACGGACCACCAGAAAAGATTATAACTGATAGTGCTCAGAATTTCAATGGAAAATTAATAATATAACTCTATGCTAAATGGAGAATCAAGCATTTCAATTACTCGCCGTATAGACCAAAGATGAATGGTGCAGTAAAAGCTATCAATAAGAATGTTAAGAAGATTGTTCAAAAGATGGTAGTCACCTACAAGGATTGGCATGAGATGTTTCCATTTGCCCTTTATGCATATCGTACAGCAAATCGAACCTCAATACAAGACACCCCGTGCATGTTGGTGTATGAAATGAAGGCGGTGATGTCTTTAGAAGTGGAAATCCTATCATTAAGAGTATTGATAAACTCTAAACTAGAAGAAGCAGAATTGATAAAAGTTAGATATGAACAATTGAATTTGATCAACGAAAAGAGGTTAGCTGCAATATGTCATCATTAATCATACCAAAAAAGGATGGCCAAATCGTACGACAAGAAAGTCCGACCACAGAAATTCCAAGAAGGAGATCTGGTATTGAAGAAACTAGGGGAAGATCAAAGTAAATGGGTCCCAAACTATGAAGTCCTTATGTGGTGAAAAAGCCTTCTCGGAAGGAGCTTTATTACTATTTAGAATGGATGGAGAAGGTCTAGTTAGTCCAGTGAATTATGACTTTATAAGGAAATATTATGCTTGATAATTTGTAACCTCCTAATCAGTAAGATAAATTCGGTCATGAATTCTTATTACAAGAAACTTTTTTCATCGCTAAGCGCATGATCTCATAACATTTATTTTTATTTTTACTTATTTATTTTATTTTACTTGGACTTAACATGTTTTGTACACCACACTAGGGGCAAAATGTGCACATAGGGGTTCAAATGAGTATCATCATAAAACTTTTGAAACACCAACTACAAGAATTGTTAAAATCGGTTATTTGCATTAAAAGTTTCAATTTGCATGAACGAAATCATAGTTTGAGTTATTCTTTTTAAAAAATAACTTCTTGAGTCTTCATGGAAAGGGTAATTTAAACATTGATAAAAGTATAATAAAGGGCAAAATTCATTGGAGTAAGAAAGGGCCCCTTGAGAAACCAAGGATCTCATCACCGAACATGAAAAATATAAGGATAGCATGTGGAGCACATTCTATTTCAAATCAATTAAACAAATGCTCAAGGAAGACTACAACGAACAAAGGGGGAACCTATGTTTCCAAAGATGTAACAAATACATGCATGCTATATTGTCATAACACTAACTTGACAGGAAAGGTGTGATTAAAGCCAATGTAATTTCAAGTTTTAGAAAATATGGAGAAACAAAATCTCAGGTCAGCAAAACCAAAGAAGATGAATTGAGGACTAGTGTTGCTTCGTTCCTCAACACGGGTAAGTCACCCGCTATAATGAGACCCTCTTCCTCTATCTTCCACTCGGGTAGGTCATCTGTTATAATAAGAGCATCTTCACCTTCATCTTCCATAAGGGTAGGTCGCCCGTCATAATGAGACCTTCTTCCTCCATCTTCCACCAGGGTAGGTCACCTGTTATAATGAGACCATCTTCACCTCCATCTTCCATCCGGGCAGGTCACCAGTCATAATCAGACCGTCTTCATAAATTTCATCCGAGTAGGTCGCCTGTTATAATGAGACCCTCATCACAAATTCCATCCGGGTAGGTCACCTAGTATAATGAGACCCTTTTTATCTCCATCTTTCATCCGGGTAGGTCACCTAGTATAATGAGACCCTCTTCCTCCATCTTCCACATGGGTAGGTCACCCGTTATAATGAGACAATTTTCACCTCCATCTTTCATCGGAGTAGGTCACCTAGTATAATGAGTCCCTTTTCCTCCATCTCACTTGGGTAAATCGCCCAGTATAATGAGACCATCTTAACCAATTTAACCCGGGTAGGCCACCCAGTATAATGAAACCATCTCTAACTATTCTCACTTGGATAAGTCACCTAGTATAATGAGACCATTTTAACCCGGGTAGGTCAACTAGTATAATAAGACCACATCTAACTATTCTCACTTAGGTAAGTTACCCGATATAATGAGACCATCTTAACCAATTTAACTCAGGTAGGTCACCTTGTTTAATGAGATCATCCCTAACTATTCTCACTTTGGTAGGTCACCCAGTATAATGAGATTATATTAACTATTCTTACTTGGGTAGGTCACCCAGTATAATAAGACCAACTTCACCATTCTCCGTTTTGTTTTCTTTACAACGCTTATTCATTAAAGTCTTTTGCAAGACTTTAGTCGTAAGCATTGTAAAGAAGGGGGCAACTATCATAACCCAATTTTAGGTCATTCCCCAAGTCTACCCAAAAATAACAAAAAGAAAATAAAAGATGTCGGGGTCGGTAGGAAAATCAAGGTGAAATTTTGGACATTTTCGAGAGATCAATTGTACTTTTTTTGTGTGCCAAAAAATGAGAAAAAATACAGATTCAAGGCTAAAGTAATTTATTATTGGATAAATCTGCGTAGAAATTAAGTCGAAAACTATAATTGTATTTTTATGGGCCATTTTGATTTAATTGTTGGCCAATTTAAAAGTGAAATTATGTTTGCGAATTAATTTAGGTTCTAATTGAAGGATTTACTTAAGTGCAAGGACTTAATCATACTTTAAACTGATCAAATTAATTTTATTAAGGGCTTAATCGATGAAAATCAAGTTCTTGAGCTTAACAGGGGTTCAATTTGAGAGGATTGGAATTTTAGGAGACCGAATTGATTTTTTTTCCAAGTCAATTATACGAAATCAGGGGTCAAATTGAACGAATTGAGAGTCTAAGGTCAATTGGGGGTTAAATCATGCAAATCAGAAACCAAGGACCAAAATAAAAAAGGCACACAAAGTTAAGGTTGCTTTTGAAATTTTAACGGGGATGCAATTGCATAAAACTAAAAGTTTAACGCCAATTGAGGATGCAATTAGAACAATTATAAAATGAGGGACCAAATCACATTTTTCCTTCTCCCATCTTGCAAGCGTGCACTGTTCAAATCACTTGCAATACAGGCACGCCATCTTGAACAATGCACGCTGCTGGGCAATGTAGCGGCAACAACCCTTAGGTGCACGCCATGGGCAGCCGAAGGGTTGCCTTCTCTGCTATAAATAATTGCATGCACAGACAAAAAAGGGAGGGATCGATGAAGAGGAGAACAAGATCACAAATAGAAACAAGGGAGATAGAGGAAAGGAAGTAGGAAAGGAAATTTACGTAAAAAAACACATAATCTTTTTCCTTACACTACAGCTACTCTCCCTCTCTCACTTTAAAACCAAAAGTTTTTTTTCTCCCTCTCCATCTCGGTCAGTAGCTCCAGCCACCATCTCCGACCGACTAGAACCACTTTGTCATCACCAGTAGCTACCCCTCAACACCAACGACCCAACCACGATCCCAGACGAAGGTAACAGAGGCAGCAGTACCTGCTACAACATGACCCGTTCACTTTTCGAAGTCAACTCCGACCACCACAGACCACCATTTACAACATTATCACGATAGGAAGAACCACCTCAACTTCCTCTACCCAATAGGAATAATCAGGTACGCCATTCACCACACATGAAAATCTCTTATTTTACTATTCATCATCTCCCCCATGCAGCCTCGATTATTGTTCATTGAACAGTAATCTAGTCAGGCCGGGCTTTGTACCAGGCTTGACCACTGAATAAGATGGGCTTCTGACATAAAGCAGGCTTCCAGTTCGATATAAGACGGGCTTCCGACCCGTTTGGACTAAAAGCTTAGTCCAAGAGAAAATAGACTGAAAGCCCAGTCCAAGAGAAAATGGGTCTGAAAGCCCACCCCGAGATTTCATGGGCTTAACAACCCAGTCTGAGATTAGGTAGGCCAAGAGCGCGGCCTAATATGGGTCAACCCACCCCAATGTGGCTGGGCTGTCAACCAAGCCTAGCGAGTGGGTTGGCAACTTGGGCCAGCACACCTAAAAAAATATAAAATCAAAAATTAAAAAAATATACAAAAAAATATAAAATTTGCAGATGAAAATATATTTTTCTTAGAAAATCTATCTAGAACAAAAATGTGTTGTTTTATGCATACGGCCAATACGCTAATATATTTTTAAAAATCATTTTTTTCAAAAAAAAAATATTTTCAAAGTTTAAAGGAAAACGATTTTAGCATGGATTTCATAAACAAAAAATCATTTTTTCATATTTTTGGATTTTACAACATTTTTGTAAAATCCAAAGAGTATTGGCCAGTATTCCAAAAAAATATTAAAATCTTTTTTTTAGGATCCACATTATTCACTGTTAATATTTGTATAAAGAAATCCTAAAGGGGTTAATATCCAAAATATTGGAGGGGATAATTCGTTATTAATCACTAGTGATATTTGGATAAAGAAATCTAAAAGGGATTAATATCCAAAATATTAGCGGGGATAATTCGTTATCATTCACCATAAATATTTGTATAAAGAAACCGTAGAGTGGTAAATATCTAAAATATTTTTACGGGAATAATATGCCATCATCGTTTAACCAACATTTTTTTTTAAGATCAGCACCATAGCAAATCATAGGGCAAACCAAAACACCAAGCAACTTATGACAAAATTAGATAAATAACATTGAAAATACAAAAATATTGCTCAAATATTAAAAAGTAGACAAGTAAAACTCAGGTTATGACAAAAATAAGTTTTTTGGTAGAAAACCCAGGAAGAAAGTTTTTCTTCAATTTTAGCTTCTAATTTCTCCAACCTAGGGATCTAGATTTCACCTCTATCTATATCTGGAAGAAAAGGGTAATCTAGTTTATATTGGGATAAAATTTTAGCTATTTTTTCAAAACAAAACATCCAAATCAGTTACTCAAAGTAGTTGTGAACTGCTGAATTTGATAGTTACAATAGGCTGCAGAAGTTGTCACTTTTAGGTTGAATCGAGCATGTTGTGACGATCAATAAAAATCGACCAAATGCTAGTATAATAAAAAAATCAAGGGATCATTTTCCTGTAAGGTTTGTCAAATTTAGTGAAGGGTAAATCCATTAAATATACTTGCAAAGCTGTTATCAAAATAGGATTTTTTGACAAAAATTTGGTGAAGAAAGTTTTTTTTCTTCAATTTTGGCTTCTAATCTCTCGATATATTTCTCTTCTGATTTCTCTTCTATTTGGTCGCATTCATCTTTGATCTATAAAGGGAGTTGAGATGTTTATTCTTCAATTTGGTGCAGATTTCAGTAATCAACTTCCCATTGAAGTTCTGAGCATTATCAGTTACCAATATTGCGGGTAAACCATAATGATAGATCAAATCCTTTTCAATCTTGACAACTTTTTATGTTATGCGGGCATAAGAGTTGGCTTCCACCCATTTGATAAAGTAATCAATTACCACTATAATGAATTTGTATCCATTATTTGGCTTTAGATTAATTAACCCAATAACATCTAACCCTCACATATCAAAAGACCACAATAAGATCATATTAAACAATGGTTTTGGGGGTGTATATACCTTATCACCATATATATGATATTTATGACATTGTCTAACATACTCCACATAATCTTTCTTTATGATCAACTAAAAATATCCAAATCTTTGCATTTATCTCGCCATTGTATGACCATTGGCATGGATGACACAGATTCCTTCATGAACTTATTTCAAGGCTTGCCTAAATTTATTTATAATTCATGGACCTTAGTAAAGTCCCATCAAATGACCTTTTATATAGAATTTCACCATGCAAGTAGAAATTTGTGACCATTCTCCTCAAGGTCTCTTTGTCTATCTTAGAAGGCCTTTGAGGGTATTCTTGGTGTTAAATAAACCCTTAGATATGATTATATAATGGTTTTCAAATCTATGACTCTTTAACTGTGTAACAACAAGCTTGGAGATTTCAAACTTCAATGTTAATTGGTTGGATTTTTTCTCCAATAACAATTTGTGTTATTGAAGCCAATATTGGCAAAGCATCAACAAAATAATTTTTATCTCTTCCTATATGAGTGAACTTGATCTCTTTAAATTCATCGACTAATTTAGTTTTCATCTTTTCATTTTTAGTTTGTCATTCTCCTTTTACTTGGCAAATGGTCAGCATAGAGTCCCTAAAGACTTCAAGCTTCCAATCTTCTCTAAAGAAGCTTCTAAACCAATAATACAATCCTCATACTAAGTCGTGTTATTAGTGCATTCAAATTTTAACCTCACTGAGTAAGGGTATTCCTCTCTATCTAGGAAAATTATTATTGTTCCAACCCTATTTCTTGACATATTTACCGCACCTTCAAAATAAATTGACCACTTATTTGCCTCATCATTGTTCTTGATTACCAACACATCTTCAATAAGGAGGTCCAAATTTAGCATCTCGTAAACTTCCATAGCATGATTTACAAGATGGTCAGCAACTACACTCCATTTTATAGCCTTTCTTGTCATAAAGACAATGTTGTATTCTACTAACAACATCAATCACCTTGCTATCCTACTTGATACATAGGGCTTTTCACAAATATATTTCAGCAGATCTAGCTTGGAGATCAATCAAGTTGTACAGTACAAAGAACAACATAACCTTTCAATCACAATGTATTTGGACTCACAATCAATTCAATTTTACTCAAGTATTATATAGCTTGTTTTTTTCTTTTAGATCCATCATGTTGTCCTAGTACATAACCAACAACTGTTTTTGTGACCGTCAAATATAAGATCAAAGGTTTCCCTAGCATTGGGGGTACTAGCAATGGTGTATTTTGCAAGAACCTTTTTATCTTGTTAAAGGCTTCTTAGCAATTATCATCCCATAGCTAAGTAAACAAAAAATTGGCTCACAAGTCACTATTAGTTGGGATATGAATCGAGCTATATAATTTAAACATCCAAGAAAACTTCTTACTTCCTTTTTTGTTTCAGGAATTGGCATTTCCTGTATACTTTTAGCCTTATCTAAATCCATTTCCATCACTCAACAACTTATTATAAAACCCAATAATTTTCTTATTTTTACTCCAAATAAGCATTTGGTAGAGTTCAATTTAAGCTGGTATCTCTTAAATAGCCTTCTCAATATTTGCACATGATTGTCCTTCATATTTGATTTGGCCAATATATCATCCACATGGACTTTCACTTCACATGATGCATCATATCATGTAACAAAGTGACCATTGCTCTTTGATATGTCGCCCAGCATTGTTTAAGACAAATGACATCATTTTATAGCACAAGATTCTCCAAGGAGTGACAAAAGTGGTCTTGTCTTTATCCTCCTCTGCCATTTTAATTTGATTATAACCAGAAAACCCATCCATGAATGAGTACGTTACATTTTTAGCAACATTATCAACTAAGATATCTATATAAGGTAAAGGAAAGTAATCTTTTGGGCTTGTCTTATTTAAGTCTCTATAATCCACACATACTAGGATCTTCCCATCTTTTTTAGGGACCACAATCACATTGGCTACCCATTGAGGTTAATGAACAACATCTAAAAATCTTGCATACCATTGTTTTTATATCTTGCATATCAAGGCGTATTCTCTTGGTTTTTTGCTTAACTGGTTTGCTTCCTTCTATCAAGGACATTTTATGCACTACTATATTAGTATCTAGGCCAATCATTTCTGCATAAGTCAAAGCAAACACATTTGCATATTCGTGCAAGAGAGAAATCAATTTATCTCTTTCTTTAGTTATAACAAGTGTTCCGATCTTTAGTTGTTTCTTCTCTTGTTTTGTTCCTAAATTGATGTTTTGTAGGTCCTCGCTAACAAGTTTCCAAGCTTTTTTAGAATCTTCCACCAAGTAAACTCTTTTTATATCTTTCTTTGCCCATACTTCATCATCAAGTGTAGTGATAATATTTAAATTTGCCCAATTACTCTTAGTGTGATGGTTTTGTGAGTAGTTGGATTTTTCATATCCCTGAAAGTGTAGGGTATGTTTGTCTTAGTTTTATTTGCAAATAAACATGGATATTATGGCAAAATGCATGATTTTATTAGAAAAAAAATGCTCATTTAACAATGCAAATTTTGCACCATCATAAGCTAGATTACCGTCAAAGTCAAAATAGATCACAACATGGTCATGGTTAAACAAAAGTATTTATTTTTTAAACATAATAGGAGCATACTCCATCTTCTAGCTCTGGTATAGTTTTCCTTTAACTAATTTTTGCATAAAATTTCATGCACGGGGCTCATCAATGTTATGGATAGAAACCTGTGGGACATCTGCCCCTTCTTCTTGGTATTCAAGAGTGCTGATATACATATCGGTTATGTTTGACTTGATTACCTTAGTTGAACTACGAAAAGATACTTGGAGTGGTAGGATGACAAGCTTTTCTTGTTTTGACCCTATTTCTTCAATTTTTGTCATCCTTGTATTTTTCCTAAATTGGGCAACTCGCTTGTAATCCTCTCTTTTCATCATAAACCAGGCCTAAATCACTAATCCGTATATTTCAACTTCATTATATTAATTCATACTAGCATTCCACTTATGGGATCATACTAAAAGGGAATCCCATTCCTTAAAAAACACTTAGCAGTCATCTTTGTTGCTTATAAAATTCTAGGTTTCCTTACTATTACACCCTCAAGAACCTATTCTACATTCACTAATTCAAATGTGTGAATGTGACCTTGTCTATAGTCCTCTACTTCTATGAAAGGAACAACTACATTTCTAATCATTGAAACTATTTCTTCAGCTTTCACAATAATCGACGTTTCATTTATAATATATTTCAAGCAATGGTGTAGTGAAGAAGTCACTGCTTCAGCTGCATGAACCCATGGCCTTCCCAATAATATATTGTAGGATGGATGGATATCCATTGCTTATAATATCACTAGGAACATTTTTGGTCCTACGTATAACTCCACTTCAAGAGCCCCTACTATTTATTTTGGTGATCCATCATATTCTCTCACCATCATAGTACTTGGCTTTATGTGTAATTCATCATTGGGTGTTTTTCAACATATGCCCTGGTAACACATTCAATACAGAGCCATTATCAATTAAAATTTTCTCAATCAAAACATCCTTATATCATACCATGATGTATAATGGCTTGTTATGTCCCGTACCATCAGAACCCAATTCATCTTCAATAAAGCATACACGTAATTTGAAGCCTATATTCTCCCACTAAGTGTTCCATGGTCACTTGGTTGATGTCTTAGGGTACGTAAGCCTTATTTAGCACTTTCGACAAAGCCTTACGATGACGCTCAAAACTTAATATCAAGGAGAGAAATGATATATAGTAAGAGTTCTCTTGAGTTATTCCATAACACTATATTCCCTATACTTCATGAACATTAAGAATTCATTGGTTTAGTCTTCTGTGAAAGGTTTATTTATTTCTTCAGTCACGTCAATCACTTCCTTCTTGTTACCTTTCTAACTCCTCTAGGGTAAAATATTTGCCAATTTGGGTTAAACCTCTAATTTCTAATAGAAAGACAGATGGTTGTCTTACATTTTGAAATGAATGCCTATTGTCAAGATGATTTTTTATCATGCTTCATGCCCCGCCATTCCCCGGATTGGGGAGACAACGACTCGCGGTAAAAAGGGTGTGTTAAAAAATTACAACTATAATTATCACGAGTCGCCACTAATTATTAAGGTCACTAGAAAACCTATTGGTCCATGAGAATCTAGGTAAAGGGACTTATTGTGCAAGGAGAAGACGCATCAACCCCGGTGCACTCGGGTCAAGCCTCTAATTTCTAGTAGAAAGATAGATGGTTGTCTTATGCTTTGAAATGAATGCCTATTGTTGTGACGATGTTTTTGTTGTGCTTCGCGCCCCGCCATTCCTTGGTTTGGGGAGACAACGGCGTGCAGTATAATGGGTATGTTTTATAGTTGTAAAAATTACAACTATAATCAGGAGTCACCACCTAGTATTACGGTGACTGGGAAACCTACTGGTCTGCGAGAGTCTAGGTAAGGGGACTTATTATGCAAGGAGAAGACGCATCACCCCTAATGCACCCTACCTAAAACAAGTTGCATTGTTGTCTTATTCTTTTTTTCCTAAGGCAGATATTCTATGTGTTGGTCTTTTCTAATGTTCGAAGTAGATCTCTCTCCATGATAAATTCTCTACCTCATTGGCAGTCGAAAACCTAACCATTGTAAAATTTAAAAATCTTTACATCATATTTAAAAAAAAAACTATTTTTTTTATCTACGAGTGTACTTTATAATGTAATTTACACACTAATGGATAAAACAAAATTAATATTTTTTTATATTTTGGCCAAATTCCAATGAATAATTGTAAACTAATTACGATGTTCGATTTTCATTTCAAAATATGAGAAAGATGCAACATTTTTTTATGAAAAATATGATGAGAAAAACCTTGGAATCCGGCCATATGCATCAAAACAAAATATTTTTATTTTTTTAAAAAAAATTATAATAAAGAATTTTTTTCCAATTTGTATTTTGTATTTATTTTTTTATTTTATTATTATTATTATTATTATTATTATTATTATTATTATTATTATTATCATGGGTTACTGCCGAGCCTTAATAGACCTCCAGTCCGGGCGGGCAGGAAGCCCACCTAACTTTGGATTGGGCCAAGTCCAGGTGATTAGGCAGGACACAAAGTCGGGCCCATCATACTCAAGTCCGCCCGCCCCACTGTTCACATGCAATGAACAATGGCGAGGAAGATGATGAATAGTAAAGGGGTAGTTTTGGGAAGGTGACGAATGACTTATTTGTTAATACCGTTGTGTAGAGGAGACCAAAGCAGTTCTTTTTATCATGGTGGCGTCAAAAAAAGTGACCTATGGTGGTGGAGGGGGCATCAATAGTTGACAGGTTTACGTTGTTGCCACTGCTGCAGCCTCTGCTGCCTCGCTGGGGAGCGTGGCTGGGTTGCTGGTGTGGAGGGGAAGTTGCCGGTGATGACGACGATGGTGTTAGGTGGTCTTTTGGATGCTACTAGTTATGAGAGAAAACTGTCAAACGAGATTGGTTTTAGAGAGAGAGAGTTGTCAACCGCGAGAGGGAGAGAGAGACGACCAATGTCGAGGAAGATGAAGGATGGTGATGTAGTATTTGCCTGACATCTTCTTCTTCCTCACATGTTTGTGCCTATTTTTTTCCTACAAAATTCTCTATTTTTCTCTGTAAATTTTCCCTCTCTCAGAGTAATTTTTCTCTTCTAGTTCTATCCCTTCCCCCCTTTTCTTTCGTGCATGGGGTTGCTATTTTTACATGATGGGTTGCTTTCAGCGGTAGCATGCCTGTAGTTGTGACTGTCGATGGTGGTGCAGGTGGCCTATCGACAAGCAATGCAGGTAAAGGCATGCGGTGGGACTGTAGTTTTGGGAGAAGGTGGAAGTGCAATTTAATCCTTTAATTTGTAATTGTTTTAATTGCACTTTTGATTGGCTTTGAACTTTTAGTTTTATGCAATTGTATCTCCGTCAGAATTTCAACAACAACCTTAGCTTTGCGGGGATTTTTTATTTTCATCCTTGATTTTCGATTTATACTATTTGACCCTTAATTGACCATTAAATTCTCAATATCTTCAATTTGGCCCCTCACTTCGCATAATTGGTTTGAAAAAAATTCAATTTGGTCTTTGAAAATTTCAATCTTCTTTTTGAGCCAGAATTAAGCTCAAGGACTTGATTTTTTTTATCAATTATGCCTTTAATAAAATTAATTTGACCAATTTAAAGTATAATTAAGTCTTTACACTTTATTAAATCTTTCAATTGGACCCTAAATTAATTTCTAAACATAATAATACTTTAAATTGGTCCATGATTAAATCAAATTGACATATAAAAAATATAATTATAATTTTTGGTTTAATTTTTACCTCGAATATGCATTTTCTCTCATATTTGGGCACAAAAGAGGTATAATTTGACTCCGAAAATGTTTAAAATTTTCATCTTGATTTTTCTATCGACACCATTCCTCTTTTATTTTATTTTTGTTTTATTTTGGTCAAATTAGAATTTGGTTATAATAGTTGCCCCCCTCTTTACAATGCTTACGACTAAAGTCCTATGATAGACTTTAGATAGTAAGCGTTGTAAGGAAAAAAAGAATAAATTTACCAAACCAAGAAGTGGTTGATCTATCGAGAAGTGAGAACAAGGGTTATGAAGCGCACTCAGAGGGGAACGATAAGATAGGGCTATAAAGCACATTACCTAATAATCAAAACCTAAATAAAACCCTCAAATGATGGAAAGATGATGATGTTTGTGAATGACACAAGAAAATAGTCTCATTGTAATGGGTGACCTACCCAAGAGGAAATGGTGAAGATGGTCTCATTGTAGTGGTACATACCCAATAAAACATAATGAAGATGGTCTCAATGTAATGGGTGACCTAACTAGTTGAGATGGTTGAGATGGTCTTAGTGTAATGGGTGATCTACCCAAGAAATATGATGGAGATGGTCTCAATGTAATGGGTGACCTATCCAGGATGAGAATGCTAACGATAATTTCATTATAACAGGTGATCAACCCAGATGAGAATGGAGATGTTAAAAGACACAAGAATGGTCTTATTGTAATGAGTGACCTTCCTAGGTGAGAATGTGAAGATGGTCTCATTGTAATGGATGACTTACCCAAGTGAAAATGGTGAAGATGGTCTCATTGTAATGAGTGACGCACCCGGGTGAGAATAGTGGATATGGTCTCATTGTAATGGGTGACCTACCTAGATGAAACATGTAATTGGTGAAGATTTCATGGAATGAAAAATAGAGCTAGAAATCTCGTTATCTAGGGTATATGGTTTAGGGTTAGAAAACGCATTTAAAGAGGAGGAAAATAGGACTGGAAAGCACACTATTTTAATTGATAATCGAGGGTTGGAAAACACGCTTGACGATAAAGAAAAATAGGGTTGGAAAGCGCACTATTTGAAATGATGGTCGAGGGAGGGATATACCTGTGTAGCGAGGTCTCTCCATCTCTGAGCATATTCCCTTATGCTTTCTTTGTTCATCTTCTCCAAATTGGACAAACTTGTTCTGTAAGGAGAAATATCCATGTTGTATTTATATTGATTGATGAAAGCATTTGCCAGATCTTTCCAACTACGGATCGTAGTGTTATCTAATCTCATGTACGAATTCAATACTACCCCACTCAAACTATCTTGGAAGAAATGGATAATCAATTCTTCATCATGCACTACTTCTACCATTTTGTTATAGTATGATTTTAGGTGAGTCACAGGACATTATGTCCCAGTGTACTTGATAAAATTAGGAACACAACTTTTTTGGTATCACAATGTTCAGGACTAGACATATTTCTGCAGCTTGTACTAGGTCATATGGGTTTACCCCTTCAATGACCCTTATTCTGGCTTCCAGCGTAGCCATCTTATCTTGGCTGATACCCTCTGATGCTTTAATAATTATTGGGGTTGTAACAGGTGTCAGCGATGTTGTTTTAACAAATGCTGGATTTTATTACGGATCCTGAACCCTTTCTTCTATCACCTCTTTATAGTGGTTCATTGCTTGTGCTTGAGCAACCGTTGGGGGTCTAGTTGAAGGACCCTCACTAGAGGTATTTCTTAGTGCTTTCTTGAGTAAGCTGGTAAGACAAGCCATGCTAGCTTTTAGAGAATCTAGTTCTTATTAGAAATGAGCATCACGGTGTGCACGCTCTTCATCCTCCATATTTTTCTGTTGGAGTCAAGTGGTAGGATCTCTTTGGGGACCTATATTTAATATGCCGATGACATGTTATGTATAGTTATGAATGCATGCAAATGCAAATATATGTACATACACATTAGGTAAATTATCGAAGAGTTTATACCAAAACACAAGTTCTAAGCCATTACATGAAAGGGTAAGCCTTCTACCTGGTCTCAACAAGTTTATGAACTGCCTAGTGACCACCTTACATGAAGGTAGTATAGGGGTTTATAGGAAATGTTTAGGGCACGATGTGATAGTCATTATCAAGTAAATACTCAGCTCATAGTTGGACATTTCAAGAATCCGAACCCTGACTGAAAGTTATGAGACAGACCGCTCCTCCCCACCTAAAATTTAGTTTATTCATGAAATTAAAATGTATAATGACAAAATAGTAAAAATACATGTAAGAAAATAAACCAAAGAATAAACAATCAAACAACAAAGCTCAGTCCAGCAATGTCCCTAGTGGAGTTGCCATCTATCGTGACGGTGTTTTTTTCACGCTTCGCGCATCGTTCGCCGGATTTGGGAGGCAACGATACGCCATAAAAAGAATGTGTTTTATAGTCGTAAAAATTACAACTATAATTATCAGGAGTCACCATCTGGTATTAAGGTAACTAGGAAACCTATTGGTATGCAAAAGTCTAGGTAAGGGTACTTGTTGTGCAATGGAAAGACGCATCACCCCCAGTGCACCCTACCTAAGGCAAGCTGCATTGTTGCTTGATTATGTTTTCCTAAGCTAGATTTTATGTGCGTTGGTCTTCTCTAACGTTCGCAGTAAATCTTTCTCCGTGAGAAAGTCTCTATCTCATTAGGAGCCGAAAACCTAACCATTCTAAAATTTAAAAATATTTACATCGCATTTAAAAAAAATCCTTTTTCATCTACAGGTGTACTTTACAAAGTAATTTTACACCATAATGGATAAAACAAAATAATTTCTTTTTTTGATATTTTGGTCAAATTCCAACGGATAATCGTAAACCGGTTATGATGTTCAATTTTCGTTTTAAAATATGAGAAAGATGCAACATATTTTTTTTGCAAAAAATATGATGAGAAAAACCTTGGAATCCAATCGTATGTATGAAAACAAAATATTTTTTTTTTCAAAAAAATAATAAAGAAAATATATTTTTATGTCATTTTATATTTTTTTCATTTTTTTATGGGTTGCTACCCAACCCTGATGAGCCCATCATTTGGGGTTGGGTTGGCAGCCCACCTCACTTGGATTGGGCCCCATTCTAGGTGATGGGGCTAGACACAAAGTCCGGTTGAACAGTGGAGGGGGAGATGATGAACAGTAAAGGGGTAGTTTTTGGAGGGTGACGAACAACATACCTATTAATACCATTGGGTAGAGAAAATTGAGGCGGTTTTTCTTGTCATGGTAACGTTGAAAATGGTGGTCGAAGGGGGTGTCGAAAGTTGACGGGCTCATATTGCAGCCATTGCTGCCTCACCGGAAAGTGTGGCTAGGTTGCTGGTTTGTAAGGGAAGTTGTTAGTGATGATGAGGATGGTGTTAGTTGGTTAGCCAGCTGCTACTGGTGGTGACAAAAAGCTATCAATCAGAACTGGTTTTAGAGAGAGAGAGAGAGACAATGGTATCGAGGAAGATGAAGGATGGTGATGTAGTTTTTGCGTAATGTCTTCTTCTTCCTCACGTGTTTGTACGTATTTTTTTCTACAAAAATTTTTATTTTCTCTGTAAATTTTCTCTCTCTACGTAATTTTTCTCTTCTGGTTCTGTCCCCCCCCCCTTTTCTTCTGTGCATGGTGGTTGCTATATATACATGATGGGTTGCTTTCGGCGGTAGCATGCCTATAGTTGTGGTTATCGACGATGGTGCACATAGTCTGTTGGTAGGCAGTGCAAGTAAAGGCATATGGCGGAATTGCAGTTTTGGGAGAAGATGAAAGTGGAATTTGGTCCTTCAATTTGTAAATACTTTAATTGCACCCCCAATTGGCTTTGAACTTTTAATTTTGTGCATTTATATCCCCGTCAGAGTTTCAACAGCAACCTTAACTTTGCACATATTTTTTTATTTTAGTTCTTGATTTCTTATTTATGCGATTTAACCCTTAATTAACCATTAAATTCTCAATGTCTTCAATTTGACCCCTGAATTCACATAATTGGCTTGAAAAAATTCACTTTGGTCTTCGAAAATTCCAATCTTCTCGATTAAGCCTGAATTAAGCTTAATGACTTGATTTTTTTTTAATCAATTAAACCTTTAATAAAATTAATTAGACCAATTTAAAGTATAATTAAGTCTTTGCACTTAATTAAATCCTTCAATTGGACCATAAATTAATTTCTAAACATAATAATACCTTAAATTGGTCCATAATTAAATCAAATTGGCCTATAAAAAATATAATTATGATTTTCAGTTTAATTTTTACCTCAAATCTGCATTTTCTCTTATATTTAGGCACAAAAGAGGTATGATTTGGCTTCGAAAATTTTCAAAATTTCATCTTGATTTTTCTACCGACATCAATCCCCTTTTATTTTATTTTATTTTTATTTTTGTTTTATTTTTGGAAATTTTTTGGGAATAACCCAGAATTGACTAATAAAGTGCCCTAACTAGTTATGGTGCTTGGAACATTTCATGACATCATATTTTGCTCTTATTAGCATTTGATAAATTCTTTCTACTAGCTCCTTTAAGCTTTTTAGAATACAACTTCAGTTATTAAAAATAAAAAAATGCAGTGCTAAAATTTTAACCTTAAAATAGTTAGTTTTTTTTTCCAATGAGGTAGATACTTCCTCACGAAGAGAGATTTACTTCAAACCTTAGACAAGATCAACTTATAAAAATTTGACATAGAAAAACAATCAAATAACAATGCAACTTGTCCTAAGGATGGTGTATTAGAGATGACATGTCTGCCTCTTATACAACAAGTCTCTTTGCCTAGATTTTCGCAAACCATTAGGTTTCCTAATGATTTTAATACTAGGTGGAGACTCCTAGAAATTATAATGATAATTTTATGGTTATAAAAAAAAAACTTTTTCCATGCACTCATCTCTCCTAGGAGGCTATGTGAAAAAAAGGTCATCACGACAAATGACAACTCCACTTAGGATTATCTGGATGGACTAAGCTTTGCTTGTTTGATTGTTTACCTATTTATTTGTATTGGTATATTCAATAATGACACATTTTCAAAACCGTGACATTTGACTAAATATCATAGTTGTGAATCATGACATTAATTATAATTTTGTCGTGATTTTAGAGCATGACATATATTCGCATACTATTTTAAGAAATGGCTAGACAATTTTGAAAACAATTGGACCATTTTGGCTACTACCTAATTTTGGAATTTTTGTGTTTTGATTCTAAAAAGGTTTACAAAACCATACTTTTGTTAATATAAAATTTAATTTACATTATAATTTTATGAAGTTTAAAATTTTATAATCTAAACCAAATCTGGTCAGAGTTTCCCATGTATAAGAACTATACCAAAAAATATTTATCACTTTAATAAGCATGCAAAAAACATAAGAACCCTAACCAACAAACTCTAACTAAACAAGTTCTCACATTTTACAGTAACAAGTATCTAAGAAATCCAAAAACAAAACATATGCACATGTAAAATGAATAAGAAATAATTCATTTTAAATGAATAAAAAATAATTCAATAGTAAATATTTAATTAATACCAAGATATATAAACATTATTCATCTACCTATTTATCTATGTGTACGTCGTATTTAAAATTATTCATGTTCATCAATAGCACGACTGGATCCAGCTCTAGCACCTACCTAAGCAGCCCGTCCTCTGCCATGATAGAATCAAGATTTAACCTCTATTCTAAGGCATCAAGTCGAGTGACGCAAATATTTAGCTGTTGGGATGCAATTGTGTGAACTCTACTTTCTTTGTTAGTATTACAAAGATAAGATGCAATATTCTGACCCTTTCAATGTGAAGTCACCCTAATATTAATAAAATATTAATTTGAAATTAAAAGGTCAATACATAAAACTCAACTATTAACAAATATTAATTATGAAAAGATTTGATTATTTATGAAATTAATGTAATTCAAAGAAAATATGAAATTCAACAACTTATCAATAATTCAATTAGACATGTAATTCATCATAATTCTACCACATTTATGCTCTCGTTTATGAAATCACCAAGCAGAGTTAATTACATTATTAGTTTAACCCAACAATATACATAAAATTTCCAATTTGATAACTTAACATCAATTAAATACAATACATAATTAAATTAAATATTAATTTATAATTAATTTAACTTATTTTTTGATTGTATCAAATTAACCCTAATTTATGATATTCATAACCAATTTCATTTTAATTTAACAAACTCTAAATTCAACATAAACAATTATTTTATTCCAACTAAGAAAAACAAAAATTTATAGCTATGTTTACTTTGCTTGTAGGACTGGAAAAAAAAAAAGTTGAGGTAGTTGTTGCAGCGACAACAAAGGAAACAATGGATTTTTCACACAAAAACTATTAATTAATATCTTCAATTGTTGGTATTCAAAAGCATGGTATTCAGTGAATGCCTTTATTAAAAAGCGTGACATTACATTATTTCTCTTTTGAAGGTAAATGTTGCTCTTCTAAATGATAAATATTACAATTTACTAATATCGCACTTTTAAAGCACATTAATAATAAAATGTATTATTTCACTAAATATTTTTTAAGTAATATTGTTCCACTATTTGTTTTACATTTACTATGTTATTTTTTCATATATATAAAGTTTCTTAGTACCTCATCAATACTTGTGGAGAGAAATAAATAGATAGAATAATAGAAAATCAAACACCATTTTCATTGGGAAGGAGATTTTAAGTTGATGATGTTAATCCTATAACTAAAACATCATAAATCTAAAATAGTGAAAAATACATATTAAATTCTCCAAATATAGAATGAAACACTTAGTAGAAACAATGGGAACTTACTTTTTAAGTTTTGGTAAGAAATTAAAAAAAAAAAAGTTAGTGCAATGGTTATTACATTAATAATGATTAAACTTGTTCCATAGCACCTCATATGGCAATATTATATAGCATAAGAGTTTCACACTTCACAATTGATTAAAAAAAAAAAAAGCTTTCCATTCTATGATCTCTATCTCATCTAGAAATTAGTCAATTTCATGGTAGGTCCTTTATATTGTCTTAATTATGCTATATGGATTATTATTATATCATGTTCTTGTCTTATATATGATGTTTTTCTTAAAATTTTCTAATTGAAAAAGACATTAATCCTCATTAATTTCTTTCTATCTACCACAATATAATAACTACTTATTTAATGGATATGTAATATATAATTATTAAAATATAATTCTTTACCAAAATTATCAAGAAAATAGCTCATCTTTCTAATTGTAAATTTTATTTTGTTGTATAAGAAATAGAGGTAGAATAATTAAAGATTAGAAAAAAAATATAATTTTTTTCATCACTTATATTCAGGATTTTAATGTGTTAAAAAAGTATTATAAATAATTATTTAACCTTAAAATATTATCTGTTGATTAATGAAAAAAATAGTACTAATACAATATCTATCTCAACTTCGAACCTATCATTGTATATTCACAAGTAATAGGTTTAATGTCAGTTTGACACTGTATTTTAAATATATTTTTAATGTGTTTATATTAAAAATATTTTAAAAAAAATTATAATTTTTCTTTTAAAAAAATCTGAATAATAATAATAATAATAATAATAATAATAATAATAATGTTATACGTCTAATAAAACAAAAGTTGATTGACGGCGGTGGGAATAATAAATTTTCTTTTTGTAACTTGAACTCAACCACCATCTCTTTACAGATGTTTGGTGCTATTGTTTATTAAAAGATATATTTAAATAATATTTTTTTTATTTTAAATACATCAAAATAATAAAAATATATAAAAAAATAATATTTATGAAAACATGCGGTAAGCTGCTTTCCCAAAGCCAAGCTGTCACAGACAAGAGTTTAGCTGTTTTGTCTGTACACAGGATTTGTAGCAGCAGAATCATCGTCAACGAATCTTTCCATTGAAGAAAAACCTATAATTAAGGTTATAAATAAGCTATTAGGGCTACCTCATATTTAATTCAAGAAAATATATAGCTGCTCCATTTTTAAAAATGGAAATTACAGTAGGTGTATTATTAGCCTGCGTTATTGGATCCCTGCCGTTGCTGGGTCTACTAGCGTGGTGGTGGAACGAGATATGGTACGTTCTCCCACTGAAATTTCAATTTTCCGGTACGGCTACAAAGTTACCACCTGGCCACCTGGGGTTTCCCTTCGTCGGAGAGACGCTCACCTTCCTCCTCTACTTCAAAATTCTTGGCCGCCCGGATGATTTCATCAATTCCAAGAGACGACGGTAACATCATCGTGTCATTCTTCGGCATTTTTCTGTTCCCAGCTTCTGAAGCATAAAAGTTTTGCGAAATTCATTTCAATATATATAAAACTATTTACTTTTAAGAAGGATGGTATTATAGTAGTTGTTATTTTTGAAATGTTTTTACTTGATTTAAATACAGAGATTGGGATTTTATAAAACCCCATGAAAATAAAAATATACTTGCATGATTTTAAAATGATCAGGTACGGGGACGGAGTAGGAATGTACAGAACCCACCTTTTTGGATCACCGTCAATCATAGCATGTTTCCCAGAAGTCAGTAAATTCATATTCCAATCAAACGACATATTTATTTTGAAGTGGCCCAGTGTGGATATTTTAGGGCAGAACTCTTTGGTAGTGGTTCAGGGAGATGCCCATAAGAGACTTAGAAACCACGTAACGCAAGCTATCACTCGCCCAGATGCCCTGCGCCGCATAGCTGTTCTCGTACAGCCGAGGATGGTAGCCGCCCTCCACTCATGGGTCGAGAAACGTAAAATCAATACTTACAAGGGGATTAAAAAGGTAAAATCTATTTTTATTTGTTAGATTAGCATTTGGAATTCAGATTCTTAGCTCCCACCTCTTTTCTTGACGTGTATTTAAAAAACAAAACCTAATGAAAATATGCTTTACGAGAATAATGATATATTCTGGTTGCGTCCTTGTCTATATATATATATATAATGATATATTCTGGTTGCGTCCTTGTCTATAGATATAGATATAGATATAGATATATAGGTTTGCGAAGGAGAAGCCTATTACTGCAAAGCCAAATTAAGATCCTTGGAATATAGCTAGATTGATTCTGTGCACTTACTTAAATATTACAACACAATTAACAGGTAACCTTCGATAACGTCGGGAAACTATTCGTAGGGTTGCAACCGGGACAGCAAATGGACACCATAGACGAGTTGTTTAGGGGGTTGCTCCGTGGAGTTAGAGCTTACCCACTGAACTTTCCTGGAACTGCCTATCGCCATGCTCTGCAGGTTTAAAACCGTACAGTAGACTTGTTCTCTTTTAACCTGGCCTTAATTAATACCTGTTTATGAGGTCAATTTCCTGCTTTTTAGTGCAATGAGTGATTCATTCTCCGAATATTTGTGAAGGATTAAACTTGTCGTAAGGTACTGGATAAATTATCGAATATTATAATTAATATAATCTATCCATGGTATCTTTATAATATATCGTGACAGTGCAAGAAGCAGCTTGACGCCATATTCAGAGGGGAACTTGAGAAGAAGAAAAGGCAGCATGAATCTGAGAAGACAAATGATCTAATGGATGGACTGATGCAAATTGAAGACGATGAAGGAAATAAATTAAGTGATCAAGAGGTGGTAGACAACATTGTTGGCCTTGTTGTTGCTGGGTATGAGTCCACTTCCATTGCATCGATGTGGGCTATTTACTATCTCGCGAAGTATCCTACTGTCCTTGAAAAGCTACGGGTATGACTTGTACAAGAAATATATAGCTACATTCTGGCAAACGAGATGGCGGTTTTCTTGATCACTTGACGATTCTCTTTAATTTATAGGAGGAGAACGCTGCTGTGTGCAAGAACAAAAAAGGAGATTTCATTACAAGTGAAGATGTTGCCAAACTCAAGTACACAAACAAGGTAAGTAGGTTTGGTACGCCGTTCAATTCTCTGTCTTTAGCTATCGTTTTAATTATATAATTGCTCTTTATTCTTCAAGCAGGTGGTGGAAGAAACTATAAGAATGGCCAACATTGCAGCTTTTATTTTTAGAATGGCCACCAGAGAAGTTGAGTATAAAGGTGCCTCTGATCATTGACTTTTTGGTTTCTTTTTCTCCTGGTGACTATATATATGGTTCAATATATAGATGATAAGTGTTAATGACTGTACACGTAGGTTATAAAATACCGAAGAATTGGAAGGTGATTATCTGGGCTCGATACTTCCATACAAATCCTGAAAATTTTGAGGATCCAATGCGCTTCAACCCAGACAGATGGAATGTGAGTTCAAGAATCTGCAAGTCATCGGTTACATGAGAAAGTTGGGTATTAATTATGCATGCCTGGCTGATCATTAGGACAATTTTCTTACATATAGGAACCAGCAAGGCCAGGAACGTATCATGTTTTTGGTAATGGATCTAGAATCTGTCCAGGAAACATGCTTGCTCGACTACAACTCGCACTTTTCTTACATCATTTGTCTGTAGGATACAAGTAAGCATCCAAATCTTTTTTTTCACTAGTCGTATGCTATGTTAAACGTAATGTAGAAACAATTGCCTGTATTAATTGTTATCATGTTCTTCCGTTGATGACATGTATTCTTTTCACCTTGCTGTAGCTTCAACACCCTCTCGCTGATGCTATATTGTGATGAAATTTCAGGTGGGAACTACTTAATCCTGATGCTGACATGATTTATCTCCCACATCAATTGCCAGTTGATGGGGTTGAGATTGTTTTCAACAAAATTTAGTGATTTGTTTCTTGTTACTTGTAATGTATAATAATAATAATAAATTGTCATATAAAAAAACCAATATAATGGTTGTGAAAGTTATTATAATTATGAAATTTATATTGTATCAAAGAATTATTCCTAAAATATTTATGTTTATGTTTTCTTAAATACTAAAAATTTATTAAAGCCATATAGACTAATATATATTATCATTTTCCTTTTATAAAAGAAAACAGATATTCTCAGAAGTTAAGATATAAAAGACACTTAAATTTAATATGTAGTTGTTTGTCATAAGATATATACACTGAAATGACCCGCAAAAGAATTCTATATGGAGATATCATTTGTGTTTGTATAAAGGCTCACATGATGATAATATAAGTGATTCTTAGTTTTTAGATCACTAAATTATCTTATATATGAAGTGTTATGTTTTTATTCTGCTACACGTTATCTTAATAAATGTATAAAATAGAAATGTGCTTGATATAATATAAATCATATGAAGGTATTTGAGTGATCAAAAGAGAACTCATCATCCTAGGTAAATTAGGAAAAAGGATCCACGTATTCTCAAGTAATATTTGATTATTAAATCCTTGTGTAAGGTGGAATAAGATTTGAAAAATAAGATGAAAAGAGTTTCAAATCTTATTGAAATGATAAATGACTATAATGTTGCAAATAAATATGATTTAACATAGCGGACACACTCTATGCTAAAATATCATATATCTAATGCTAAAATATATAAATTGAAACATTATTGATGAAAGGATAATAATTACACTACAAAATTGATCATTGAAATATTAAGTCAATCACTTATGATTTTTCTGATATTTGGGAGATCATGACATATTGTTAGATGATAAACTTCATCTATAAATATAAACTAACAAATTATTAAATTGATAATAAATTAAATTATTTGATTCATTTAATTATATTTACTTAGAATTATAATTTATATTTGGGTTAAACATATTAGAAATCTAATGCGTCACACATATTAAAACCATTAGTAAGAAAGTAAATTCTAATAATTTTTCAAATGTGATTTGATTGAAAATAATTATAGAAATTAATCTAAATATGTATTTAATTCAGGGATTGTAATTCTAGTTCTAGAATTATGAGGTAGAGACTTGATTGATTAAATTTCTAAAATTATCCTTAAACAATACATGGATATTATTTAAAGGACAAATAAATATTGTCATTTATAGAGTTTTTAGGACTTTCTATAAATATATAAAGTTATGCCTTTTATTTTAAAGAAGGATACGTTCATTAGACAAAAACTTTTATGCAAGTCATATAAGAGATATCTAACACTCTAGGTATAGCAATACGTCTCTTCAAAATAGGGATTTAGGATATTTTTCACTGGTGAGTCATGTAGATTAGTTATGTAATTTAGAAATGGAAAAATTTAAATAAAAAACTATTATGTGATTCAAGACAAAGAAAGAAATGGCGACGAAACTATAACCGAATTGTTTGCCGTGAATTTGTAGAGACTTGTTAGAGCCACCTAGAATTTAATTATTTAATTTCCTTAAATTACTCAAGAAAATTAGTCTAAATATATCCATAATCATTGATTTCAGCTCTCTTCCCTGCTTTGTTTTATGATTAACAATCACTAATTTTGTACCTTCAACCCATGCATGTTGATTTCAAGCATAATTAATTTGACAAATTTTTATTAGTAATTATAAAACTTGAATATAAAACAGTAAGAAAAATATTTTTTTTAATTCTAAAATTGTACTACTAGATCGTTGATCTTTTCCTTTTCCTATATCATAATGGTCTCTTCTTCTTCTTCTTCTTCTTCTTCTTCTTTTTTTGCAAGACTTTCATAGTTATTTATTTTATAATTATTTCCTTTCGTAGATCCATGCACATCATTACTTAATTAAATCTCTCTCAAAACTTCTTTGCATATTTTAATATATGCTGGATAGTTTCATTTGCATTTAAAAGACTTGCAGCCCTATGGTAAACACGCGCATGTACATTAATTAATTTTTTATTGAATAATATGAAACAAAGGTGACAATCATAATATAATATGAGAAGAATACACTTGCCATTCATAAATAATTACACAAACAATATTACTATCTATGTCTTGATAGTCATATTTAAATGATTCTTCTGGAGTATTTGATGTTTTAAAATATATTGTAATTGAATATTTTCTTATAATCATAACTCCTATAGTAAGAACTGGTTATTTAAAATATTTTTGTGTTAAGAGTTTCTATGAGTATAGACACCAGAAATCAGGAATTTAATCCAGATATATATGAATTTAATTAAGATATGCACAAGCTAATATAATATTATGGTTAGAAAAAAAAAATAACTAATCAAGTAATTGCTTTGTTACATTTCAATTTGTTTTTCATGTGAGGAAATCCCATCATTTGGAAAGTCTATTCTATTAGTCTAGGTGAGTGAATAAGAAGATATTTAACATTATATTTCAAAAGTATTTTTGAAAAAAATTAAAATTTTTTAAATTAAAAAAATTTGTGTCTTTATATCATTTTTATGTGCTGATGTTAAAAATAATTTTAAAAAATAAAAAATATCAATTGATATATTTTTGAATTAAAAATATTTTTAAAAACAACTGCAACTACAATCTCAAATATGTACTAAAATCTGATTATTCTATACACTTACAAGTAATGCATATTCTGATTTGAAATCAAAACCTATTATTTTAACTTGAATTCAAGATGTATTATACTGAATTTGAATTGTTGTTGGCAATTACAAGAAAGATGGCATGCAGCGTTGATCATATACTTGAAAGCAACCGCTAGTTTGCTTGAAGTGCAAACTTGCATCGAATAAAGATCTGGTCATCATGTTCGAAACTTAGCAAGCAATGATTCGGCGGCCCTGTCCATCGAGATTTCATCTTTAAACTTTTGACCCCAACGCCTCCCTTTTATGCTTCAGCATGGTGATCATTGTTCTTGAGCTTCTCTCCTACCCCTTGCCCTTCACATTTTACAGGATTTAATGAGATTTCCTACCCTTAAATTGCTCATATTTTTGCTAAAAATCAAGAATTGTTTTAGAATGACGCAAGTTTAGGTGTTAATTTGACTACATAATATGACGAAATTGATGATTTAAGTCTTGTTTTACAACAATCCTCATAGTTTAGGGGTACAAAATACTATTAAACCCATTTTGAAGCATGGACAAACCTGGTTGATATTATTGCAAGCAAGCATCATGCAATTGCTGAATTAAAAACAGTTGATTAGCTAATTCCTAACAAAATTATCTCAAATCATGAATGTATTCTAATACACTGTCATTTCATGTACTATGAAGCCATATTCTAGCAGGGTAACACGTTAAGTTCTGGTTTGATATTGTATTTTAAAAATATTTTTATTTTTTATTTTAAATTTATTTTTTTAATGTTTTTATATTATTTTCATATACTGATGTCGAAAATAATTTTGTAAAATAAATAAAAATAATATTTTGATACATTTCTGAATGAAAAATATTTTAAAAAATAAACTCAAGTACACTCTCAAACAGGTACATGATTTTGCCCTTCACGTAACTAAGATTCTTTTTTTTCAAAAAATAATATCCAATATATATACTAGCTCTTGGTGTTCTGAATGTCAAGAGTCTGGTTCTAGATATGCTTCTTATAGTTTATCGGTTCGAGTCTTATAATTTTCAGGACCACTAGAGTTTGGTAACTAATCGTTTAGTATAGGTTTTGTGAGATTAATCAAAATACATGCAAACTGATCTAGATATCTATATTATAAAAAAAAAATTAATCTGATTTCTTCAAAAAAAAATTATATATATACCCACTCATAAAAAAAAAATGGACATTTATAATTACTTTCCCTCTATTTTCTTATAAAAAAAGAAAAAGCCCTCCACATCTTTGATTTTGGTGTTGACCATATCTTATTAAACACATTTTCATTTTTTTTTTTTGTGTAAGCTCGGTTATATATTTTGATAATTTTATTGTATATTTTTATATTTAGAGTTATTTTGAATGTATATATTTTAATTTTAAATAGAATCCAATCTCTAAAAATAATATAAAAATAAAGTAGATATCAATCCTTTTGATTTGCTACATTTAAAAAGAGTAATTAATTTTAAAACCAGCTATCCAAAATACTTATTTGAAGATATTTAAAGGAATAAAATGAAAAAAAATATTGAAGATAAAGTCAATTGAATTCTATCATTTTGAATTAATAAATAAATTATATATTAATTAAATTTATACTTAACACAATAATTAAACTTCATTTGGTTTAGAAAAATATAAAAAGAAAACCTAACTCGGTGAAAGTTATGGTAAAATTAAGAAAATCTAACTCTTTTAGTCTGTTTGATATTATAATAGCAATTTTTTAAAGAAATTTTTTATTTTAAAATAAGTTTTTAAAAGATATATTTTTAAATTAATATATTAAAAAACAAAAAAAAAATCACGAAAAAAAACTGTAACTAAAAGATTTTTAATAATAAAATGGTTAGCAGTGTCGAATAAATAAGATAGATATTTTTAAACATGAAATTTGAAAATTAAGGTATAAAAATAATTTACTATAGATTTGAATATGTAAGTAAGGACAGAAGTGTCTTTAATCTCTGAGCGAGTCAGACATCTTTCAGAACAGCAGCAGTCATTGACATGTTCCCAAGTCCACTCGCATTTGCACGTTCAGTATGCATACATGCTCAGGACAGTCTGTTTGGTCTTTTATTTTAATATTTTTAAAATATTAATTATTTTTTAAAATTCATTTTTATATTAGTATATTAAGATAATTTAAAAACATATATAAAAAATAATTTGAAGATTTTTTTTTTTCAAAAGCATTTTAAAACGGAAAAACAAACGGACTTTTAGATGCATTTACGGTTAATGCAATTAATTTTAATTTTATTTTAAAAAATATTTTTTATGTAAAAATATTTTTTAAAATAAAAAATATTTTTAAAAAAATCAATACCACATTTTTAAAATCTATAATATATTATTTTGCTCCTTTTTTTCTAGTAGTTTGGTGATAGAAAATTGATATTTTTTTTTAGAATGTGAAGTCCACTGAAATTGAATTATAATAAAAAAAATATATACATTGAAGTGGGAAATAGTTTTTAATGCTCAAATTATGCTAAAAAATTAACTATAAGATTTAACTTGCCATGAAAATAAAATATATAAAAAAATTGAAAACTAGGTTGAGAAGTATAATGAAAAAGGGTATAATTTTTTGTATTATTAATAAATAATAAACAATAAACTTCAAGATAGTTTATTTGAGAAATCACTTGCGATCTAGTTGTTAACAATTAACATATACTTGATCCTAGACAATTCTCTACAATATGAGTATTAAATATATAATAAATTATCATATATGTTCATCTAGAATAATTTTTCATGTTAAGGTGATGTTTTTTCCTGTATTTATGTGTATACAAGGGTTTTTTAAGAGATTTACTATAAATATTATCTCAATAATTATATGAAATAGATATTTGTATATGTTAATGTCAACAAAAATAGAAGATTTTTCTACACTTATTTTATCCACAAAAAAACAAGACTTCTGAGTTATTAATACATCATAATTTTAATTCTCTCTTGCACATATTTTTAAAGTATTTTTATAAAATATTATTGTATTTTCTCTCTCTTAAAATATTATTTATTTAAACATTACATAGTCTTATATCTACTAAAAAAATTTAACAGTCATAAAGTCATTTTGATATATTAAGCTTAAAAAGTAAAATTATCAACCACCCTTGTTAGAAAAAATAAATAAAATTATTAAAATCAATTGATTAAGTAATTATCCAACCTAGAAATTTAATTAATAGATTACTTGGATTTATAGGAATTAATGAAATAATAATGGAAGCATCATCATCATCAATTAATGAAAGTTGAATGAATATTCACTTTGAGCTCTTGTCCCACTCATCTCATGCTATGAACCCCCACGAGGGGATTCTAAATAGAGATTGATGTGTGATGGCTTTAAAATCCCATGTTGATTTTGCTGAAAAAATTTCAATCTTAATGGAACATTTGGATGCTCTCTCCTTGTTTTAAGCTTTGGTTTCATGGCTGCCAATATCTCATTTTTACTGTGTTTTTTGAGATGTGGTTGAAGTTATTTTTAACAATATATTTTGTTTAAAAATATATTAAAATAATATTTTTATTTTTATTTATTAAAAAATATTTTGATATTAGTACATTAGAATAATTTAAAAATATAAAAAATATTTAATTTAAAGTAAAACATAAAAATAACAATATATTTTTAATTTTTTTTTTAAAAACGCTTTCCAAACACATTTCCAAATAATTTTTTGTTTGTTTTGATGATGTTCAAATCAAAATAATATGAAAATACAGAAATTAATTTAAAATAAAAAATAAAAAAAATAGTTTTTTTTTTTTAAATAAATTTGTTTAAAGCCATCCATTATTTTCCAAGCATTGGGATATATAAATGTAAAAGGATTTCGACATTTAAGATGTAGCTTTAAATTAATGTAAAAAAGTAAAATTGCAATTTTCCTATTAATTTTTATTAGGAGAAAAAAACAATAAAATGGGGGATCCATGTAATAAGTGGTGGTAATATGGAGCGAGTTCACCGGAGAGTATGGTTGGGACACACTGCCCCTGCTATCATGTTTGAATTTGTTTGGAGTTTCGACAAACGGCTACTACTTGCTGCTTTTTGGCGCACAACTTTCTATACCCTACCCACTTTCAAAAAGTCTGTCTTTCGCTCTGCTCATATAATAATATACATGCTACCAGAGAGTTGGAGAGAGAGAGAGAGAGAGAGAGTGCTAGGAATCCCCCCCTTCCTGCTTCGAAATTATCACTCTTCTCAACACCACTCAGATCTCAGGTAAGCATGGCTTGGCTTACCCACATCTGTTTCTCGCAGTTTCTTAATCTTTCCATGTTCAAAAAAGTTTGTCTTTTTGTTTTTTAATATGATAGTAATGATCATAGTTTCTTTTATTTCACCACTTTCTCCCTCCCTCTCCAGGTCTCACTAGCGCTTTTGCCGTGCTTCAAACCTAGAAAGGAGAAGAAACCCTTTTGTTTTTTTGAAGGAGATATGAAAATGGTTATGCTTCTTTGGATCCTTTCAGTGATTTATTCTGCGACCCTTTTGAGTACTGGCTCCCTTGCTCTCTCTGAAGATGGTAAGAACAACACCATTGCTGTCCTGAAAAACCTGTTTTCATTCCCACTCTTTTGAGCACCATTTTTTATTTTTCTATTTTTTTTATTAGTTGAATGTCTAGATCTTTGTGCTATGCTTACTTAGTCTTGATTCTTCTCTTTCAAGGACTGACATTGTTAGAGATCATGAGTACATGGAATGATAGTAGAAACATCCTTACCAATTGGCAAGCTACTGACGAGTCTCCCTGCAAATGGACTGGTATTTCTTGTCATCCCCATGACCAAAGGGTCAGCTCAATGTATGCCCCACTACCCTGCTTCATATATTCAATTTTACATCTTTAAACTTTTAATTTTTATTGTTTCTTTACTTTTGGTATGCTTCAGAAATTTGCCTTACATGGAATTAGGAGGGATCATATCTCCCAGCATTGGTAAACTCAGTAGATTACAAAGACTGTGAGTTAAATGCCTATCTTTTCTTTTTCTTCTTCTTCTTCTTCTTCTTCTTCATTTATTTATTTTTTTATCTCAAAACAAAACAGGAAATGGGTTAAAGCATTTCATGCTAAATTTCCAACTTTTCCCGTTAATTTCTTTTGGTGATACAGGGCCCTTCACCAGAACAGCTTACATGGAAGTATTCCTTATGAAATTACTAAATGTACTGAGCTGAGAGCCATGTAAGTATGAGTATGAGATTGGGGTTTCCTCATTGCTCTTGTAAAGTCTTTCATTTTTTTTCCTCACTATCATTGGAGAATGTTTATTAACTTTAAACTCATTTGCAATTGCAATTATTATCGATCATGTCTATAGTTACTTGAGGGCTAATTATCTCCAAGGAGGAATACCAGCAGATATTGGAAACCTTTCACATCTCACTATCCTGTAAGATCACTGATCCTTTCTCCTTGATGGTTCTTATTGTCACTGTCGAGTTGTTTTGATTTTTGTTTGTTGAATTTAGGGATTTGTCAAGCAATTTGCTAAAGGGTGCCATACCCTCAGCTATTGGCCGCCTTACACGCTTGCGCCACCTGTAAGTTCAAATGGAAATTTGGGTATTGAATTCTAGAGTTTCAAAGCCTGTACTCGATGCCCTTGAATTGAAACTAGATATTGTATTAAGTTATTTATTCTCGGTTAATCTTTTCAGGAACTTGTCTACCAACTTTTTCTCAGGTGAAATCCCTGATTTTGGGTCTCTTTCTACTTTTGGGAACAACTCGTGAGTGCTCTTATCTCTATACATAATGCATTTAGGTTTTATTAAGGTTGTGGCAGGAAAGATGTTTCAAAAGAAAAAAATAGTTTGGTAACATCACTCATTTGTGACAAAAGGGAATGTTTGTTGTGTCTAATTGATGTCTAGTGTTTCATATGTATTTATCTGAAGTATAAATTTTAGTCGATTGTGAAACAGTACTGAACCAATTGATTTCTACAATTTAAAGTTGCAGCATTCCCACATTTCTGTTTATTTGAATGCAAGTGTGCAAAGTTCCTTTTAACCGTGTGAGGCATTTGGATGTGTTTACTTGATGTTTAAAATTACTCCTTACATTTAACCAAACTCCAAGTTTGGTGGAGAATAGAAGGATGTTGGTGACCGTCAGGGTCTACCATATTAATTTATAGGGAGAGATAAATAAGATGAATATCGATATTCTTTAGAATTGGAACAGTAAACTGTGTGCAAAGTATGTATTATCAGCATCTCTCTTAGTTATTTAACATCAGAATGCCTCTTGAAAAGCTTCTTAACCTTTTTGGGGCATCATCCATTTCTTAGTCTGCCTACTGCTCATTCATGGTTAGGTTTATCGGCAACTCGGATCTTTGTGGTAGACAAGTGCACAAGCCTTGTCGAACCTCTCTGGGATTCCCTGCAGTTCTACCTCATGCAGCAAGTGATGAAGCAGCAGGCAAGTTTCATTTGAAATTTTCAGAAAAGTTTTGACTATACATGTAATAATAAAATTGGGACTATTTCTATTTTGATCTGAACATTGGTATTTTTTTAGTTCCTCCAAAACGATCCTCTCATTACATCAAGGGGTTGCTAATCGCTGTAATGTCAACTATGGCCATAATACTCCTTGTGCTCCTTGTATTCCTTTGGATTTGTTTGCTATCAAAGAAGGAAAGAGCTGCCAAGAAATACACAGAAGTTAAAAAGCAAGTTGATCAAGAAGCAAGTAAGCTCAAAGTCTCGATATTTTATCATTTTCTTCTGTCCTTTATTTCAAGTTACAAACTTAAATTTTTGTCAGGTACAAAGCTCATTACTTTTCATGGTGACCTGCCATATCCTTCCAGTGAGATCATTGAAAAGCTGGAGTCTCTTGATGAAGAGGATGTTGTAGGTTCAGGAGGCTTTGGTACTGTCTACCGTATGGTCATGAATGATTGTGGCACATTTGCTGTTAAGAGAATTGACCGTAGTCGGGAAGGATCCGATCAAGGTTTTGAGAGGGAATTGGAGATTTTGGGGAGCATCAAACACATAAATTTAGTAAACCTGAGAGGTTACTGCAGGCTTCCAATGTCAAAGCTTCTTATCTATGATTACCTGGCCATGGGCAGTTTAGATGACTTTTTGCATGGTATGCTTTTATTTTGAGGCGTTCAGTGTAGTGGTTTATAGGACACAACACCCACCCACACATCTATAAAACATCTATATAACGTTTATAGCGATTAGGGACAAAGTTATAGTTAGAAACAATTGTGCAATAGTTTTTTTCTCCTTTTCTCTTTATATATTTCTCTTGCTCTTAATATATGTGTGTGTGTGTGTGTGTGTGTAAGGCATTGACAACTTGGTATGATAATAGAAAACATGGCATCAGAGATAAATCTTTCTTACTTGACTATAACATTGTAGGCACATGTTAAATAGTAGATTAGAAGCAGCAAACATGATTCACAATGCATCTGGGCTTTGGAATAGCACTATCGCCTAATATGGAGACTAGGAAGTCCGAGAAAAATGAAAGGAAATCTGAAAGAACCTTTTAGAATTGCCAAGTGACTTGTCATCAATGATGATTGTGGTTTCGTGATTTCTTGTTTAATGTTTAATTCATATTCCCATAATAAACTGAATTTTGTCATTTGGACAAGTGTCACCAACAGATCTTGGTTTTACTTCTGTGAGGCATTTATGACCATATGTGGTGTCTTGCACAATTACTATTAGAGACTTATTTTGTGAATCTAGCCAATTAGATAATATCTACTTTTAACACCCTAACATGTGCGTTGTTTGCTGTTGGAATGTATGCTCAAAAATATGGTGGACACCTACGTCCCTATCCAAAAAATTTAGCAAGCACTTGTACGTTTTATTTTTCTCTTTCTTCTTTGGTCTCATCACTACCTTTTCAGAACATGGCCAAGAAGAACGACTGCTAAACTGGAGTGCTCGTTTAAGAATAGCACTAGGTTCTGCTCGGGGGCTTGCATACTTGCACCATGACTGCTGTCCAAAGATAGTTCATCGTGACATAAAATCCAGCAATATTCTCCTTGATGAAAATTTGGAGCCCCATGTATCTGATTTTGGTCTAGCAAAACTTTTGGTAGATGAGGATGCCCATGTCACCACTGTAGTGGCTGGCACCTTTGGTTATTTGGCACCAGGTGCGTGTTCTTTTCACCATCTTCTTAAAAGATCTCTGAATTGTTTCAGCTAGAGAGTACTTTCCTGTTGATCTGAGGCATGTCTGGTTTGGTTAGTTGTTCATGATTCGTTTCGGTAAGTTTGCCCATGTAATGTGAGGTTTTCCTGCAATACGTGAAAATCTGCCCTACGGACCTTAAGGGTCCCTGTTATACAAGACTGTTACTTTTGTGTTCCTTTATAAAAATTTTTTGAAAACGTTATTTTTAGGAGATTAGGAGATCAAATTAACTGGAACTTTATGCATACATTGGTCTTGATTCCTTGATATAATAGGGATTCATTATGATTCAAGAAAAGGCGAGTCTTGCAAGATTAATATTTGATTATTTAGGTTTGTTTTACTGATCAAGTTTTTTAATAGCCTTATAAACTATATTTATTATTTAGTAGTTAAATCTATCAGTAATTCTCATAAATATTTTTTTCATATACATATAAAAATTGGTTGTTGAGGTTAGATGCACTAGATTGAGAATTATTATATTGACAGTGATGGCAATAGGAATTATATTTCCTTAGGATGGAAATGTGATTGAATTCCATCCAACTTCTGGAATTTAGAAAGTTAAGGCCTTCAAAATTGTGATCATCAACATGATCCAGTAACTTGGGTGTGGTCCTGTAATTCACGCTGACATTTTTACCAGTTTTCCATGGGACCATGACAACTCTTCATTTCTTTGCATTGCATTGACCTCATCACTTGATGGTTTTTTTTATCTTGTGACCAAGCACATAATGTTCATTTTTGTGTAAACCAAGTGTTATAGCTGGATGGAGGCAAAGGAAAATAACAAGAAAATGACCTGACCATATTAATTAGCATTGTTTCATGTTCAATATTTATCTGTTGTGAATCAAGTATAGCAATCTCCTTGAGGACTGTTTCACTGAAATAAACATGTACCCTGGTTCTTGCAGCACATGCTTCATTGCGTGCTGGTAAACATGCAAATCATAAATTTTGAGGTGATTTAGACATAAGCTTTAGTTCATAATTCAAGAAATATATGGTTAAGCAAAGCAAACTTGAATGTAGAGCAGCATGAAAATGAATGCTTGCTGTGATTCCAAAGCTTTCTGAGCTGACAACCTTACATTGAAGTCTTAACTTAGTGACCATAGAGTTGCTCAATCTGTTCTTATTGGAGAATAAACTCTTGTTGTCGTGTATGGTTGCATTCAATTAACTGCTCCAGAGTACTTGTGCTGTCATTTCGTGCTTAGGATTTAAAATTTGTTCAGGAGTTAAAATCCTTAAATCTAATGTCTTGTACATCTGCAAGTTTTGTTTATTTTTATTAAAAAAAATTGTTTCCTGTCATTTTAATGACCAAAAATGATGCAATATTTGTTTGATTGATTTGTGGAAGACACAAAACAAAGTAAAAGTCGGGGAAGAGAAAGAATGGCATTAATGGAAGGTTCTCTTCAAGAAAACCCCCAACCTATTCATAGCATTCAGTGCCTAATGATTTTATTCAGTATTTTGACTGAATTTCATGGCTGGTCCATGTAACACAGTTGCTAATGATTTTCTTCAGTTTTTGGTTTGAGGAAAAGAAAATTAGTAAGATTACATAGTCAAAAGAAGGGATCAAGGCTAATTGAAAAAGAGAGGTGTAAATTAGTTACGTCATTTTTTTGTGGTCAAAATGCATAATATCTGGTCTGTGTTGACTGCTAATGGATTCTTATGGGGAGAAGAAGTTTGGATTAGCATGGAACCTTAACTGAATGATTTGAAAGGAAACTTAGAGGTCATCTTTATGCATCATTTGTGTTTAGTTACCTAAGACAGTTAAATGACAATTAGTGGTGAGTAAAGGAGAGGGAAAATGAATATTGAATCTGATAGGAAAAAAATAACATGCACAAATCCACACACACACACACACACACACACACACACACACACACACACAACACACACACACACACACACACACACACACACACACACACACACACACACACACACACACACACATATATATCAAGTGCCTGCCTTTGAACTATAATTGGAAACCTATCCTCCCCTGCTTGGTTTGGTTCACATATCCATTGTGGTCATTTTGGCATCATGGATGTGGTTTTCATGACTTCCTGTCCTTTGTGATGTAAAATTTCATTATGTTGTACTGAGGGCGTTAGTTCCAAACAATAGACTGCAACTGAAGAGTACCGTCAACATTTGTTTTTAGTTAAGTGAATCCCATATCTAGTGATTCCTTCTCACAACTCAAGTTTGTGTCTGAGGCTACTCTTCATCTTTCATTATACTGCTTGTATAGACCTTCAGGCATTACCTAGAAATCTATATCCTCGAGAACAATCCATAACAACTCTGTTACTGTCATGGTGGAATTTTTTTGCAATCCTCATAATGAGTAGAATCTTTCGTATGCCATAATCCTAAGGTGCAGAGCTTATGAGTCACTGATTGATAATTAAAATTGACTGCTCTGAATAGAGTATCTGCAGAGTGGGATAGCCACCGAGAAATCAGATGTCTATAGCTTTGGAGTTCTCTTGCTAGAGCTTGTGACTGGAAAAAGACCAACTGATCCAGCTTTTGTGAAGAGAGGCTTAAATGTTGTTGGTTGGGTAAGCTTTCATATACTCCCCCCCTTGTGTTCTTATCTCGGTTTTGAAACTTTCATAAACATGTACTGATAATTTAAACTCAAACAGATGAACACCCTATTGAGAGAGAACAGGTTGGAAGATATGGTAGATAGAAGGTGCAAAGATACAGATATGGAAACTCTGGAGGTAATTCTTGAGATAGCAACAAGGTGCACGGATGCAAACCCGGATGATCGGCCAACAATGAACCAAACATTGCAGTTACTAGAACAAGAGGTCATGTCTCCTTGCCCGAGTGATTTCTACGAGTCCCATTCAGATTGCTGTTAGATAGCATGAAGAACATGGGGATACATCCGCTGAATATGCTCATCCAGCTAGATGTATTTATCACATCCCTGGCTTTTTCATTACTGCTTGCCTCTATCTTTGGGGGATGTAAATAAATTTTAATGCAAATGTTGGACGCGAATGTTGTCTTGCAACTGTTAAATTTGACAGATTAAAAGGTTGAAAGATGATAAAATTAAAAAAAAAATCATAAATTATTTAAAGTAAAATAAATAGCAATAAAAAATGGAGATTAAATGTGATAGATAAAAAAAATTAATTAAAAAATAAGAAAAATAAATAAAAGAATGAGGACCGAAGTTAATATAAAAATCAAATTAAATTAAATTTTAAAGGATGAAATTAAAAAATAATGATAAAAGACTCAAAATAAAATATATAACAATAAAAAGTCTGAGGATTAAATTTGATATAATCAATAAACAAGAAGATATTTTCTACTTTTGGCAATTTTTAGAAATCAAATTAAATTTTTCTTTCACTTATAAATATTTTTTCTTTACCAACTTTTTTAATGGTAAACATACATACATGATAAAGTTTGAAAAGTAATTTTCAAAAAATCATCTTCCATGAAACAAATATAAATTACAAATGATGAATGTTGTGAAGGATTCCAGGAAACAACTATTCCATAGCCACCCATGTTTCCACTCATAATAAGAAATCATAGCATAGTTTGGAATCTAAAAACACACATCAAAACACTTAACCCTATAGTTGTTGAATTCTTTTCCCTATGGTCAGCCATGATATCAAAATTTATTAAGCCCATGAAGTAGATGGTTCGGGTTCTTCTTGTTTATAGATAATGTAGAATAAGGTTTGATTATCACTTATTGAAAATATAACCTTATTCAAATTCACCTTGCTCTAAATAATTTGAATAATCCCATTGAATGCATCCTTAATCTTCTTTGCTTTTGATCATGAACTTGGTTCAATTGGAACTTATAAGAGATTATTTAGTGTATTTTAGATTACATCATTCTCCTTTTTTCTCAAAAGCATTCTACTTCAAATCATGATCTCCATCAAATAAAGAGATATTATAAACTTTAAAAGTATCACCGACATTATATTCACTTAATAGATCTACATTGTCATCATTGTTTTTAAGGACTTAAAATGGAACATGTTCTTATAAACAACTTAGATATCTTATATTCAGAAAATCTTCTTTTGTAAATATACACCTAAACCTAATCACCGTTCAAAGATAGCTTTTCTTTTTAACCCTTATTTGTTATGAATGCATATTGCTTATTATTATTTTTTATATATTTTTGTAGACTCTCATAGAGATCCTTCACTACCTATACTTTTATATTGTTATCAGGATTAACCCTTTTATCAACAAGTAAATGAATCAAACTCAAAAGTATTAAAAAATTAAAGTCATAAATAATTTCAAAAGGATAATAATCAGTAGTGCAACACAAACTCCTATTATATGTGTATAAAATCTTTCCAATTCTTTGAATTTTCTTGAATGATAGTTCTTAACAATGCAATTAAACTCGTATTAACTATTTTAGTATAACCATCTCTTTGACACATAGTAGTAAATAACTATTTAATTCCTAACATAACTAAAAATCCTCTCAAAAGTAATTAAAAAATTTAACAAGACAATCATAAACAATGCTAGAACCCCATGAAAAGAACCACCCCTTTAATGAATAAGTCAACTGTGTTAGTCAATCACATAATCAATTTTATGACAACATATAAATTATCTTAGAAAACCTATCTAAAACTATAAAAATACAACCCCTTCAATTTTAAGACCTAACAAAATTTAAAATTAAATCCAAAGATATATTAACCTTAACCTTCTTAGATAATGGTAAAAGAGTATACAAACTACGAAGTAAAACCTTATATTTAATTTGTTTACATGTTCTTTACTCACCCTTTTCTTCTTAAGCCAATAGAAGTGCTTATGCAAAACACTGAAAATCTTCATGACCCTAAAATATCCGATTAAACCCTCTATATGATTCACGAACAAACAATTCATGCATAAAACAATTAAGCACACAATGTTTTTTCTTTAAATAAATAATCATCACACCTATAGCATTTTCCAAATGCTAAATTCTCATCATCATTATCTTATAAATCCTACACATACTCAAATATTAGTAGTATAACATTTAAAATTAAAAGAAGTACATATCTTTGTGATAATGCATCAACCAATTTATTTTCCTTACCTTGTATTTTATCACATATAGAAACATTTCTATGAACTCAACTCACTTAACATGTCAATAGTTCAAATTTCTTCGGCCCTTAAAATGTCACAATGATTCATGATCTAAATGGATCATTAACTTGTTTTGTCACAAGTAATGTTATTAAATCTCCAATGCTCACAATAAAGCACAAGATTATTGTCCTAAAATAGGATATTTCAAAGTTGCACTGTTGATTTTTTTTTTTGTTAAAATAAGTTATGAGCTATTTTTCTTGTATTAGAATAACTCAAATACCTTTCCTTATGGTATCACATTCAATCTCGATTTTTTTTTTGTAAAGTCATGTAATGATAACAATGGAGTTGAAAACAATTTCTTCTTTATTATTTTAAACACATTTTCTTGTTATTTATCTCATTTAAATCCTACTAATTTTCTAATAATTTCAATTAAAGGTATGGATAGAGAGTTGAAATTTTTAACAAATATCCTATAAAAACCAGTCAAACCAAGAAAAGGTTTTTATTTTTTTATTTTTCTCTTAGCGATTGATTTAAGTATATGCCACCCTAACCTGTTCCTCACATATTCCAATACCTTTTTGCACTTATAACATAACCAATAAAGATAATATTCTCTAAGTTATATTTTCTTAGATTGACATATAAACATTGTTCTCTTAAAACATATAATATATTCTTTAAATGTTGAACATTCTCATTTAAATTCTTGCTATTAATTAAAATATCATTGAAATAAACCATAATAAATCCACATATAAAATTATTCAAAATATAGTTTATTCATACTATTACAGTACTAGGTGCATTAGTGAATCCAAAAGATATAACTAACCACTAATTCACACCATATTTGGTTTTAAAGGTAGATTTTTATTCATCTCTTTTTTTTTTTCATTTTAATTTAATGATATTCACTTTTCGAACCAATTTTAGAAAACACATAGGATCCATGCAATTCATCTAATATATCATCGAGTCTAGGAATTAGATGTCTATACTTTATATTGTTATATCATTGATTATACAACAATAAACAAATATTTTCTAAGCCTATCATTTTTTGGTACCAACAACACTCTCATGCTTTCTCTTATTTTTCCCTTTGACATTAATTCATTCATTTGTTTTTAAGTTTATCTCCTCAAGATTACTTATATAGCCTATAAAATAAGCTATTACTGCTTCGAGTATAAGATCAATTTGATGTTAATTAGGGAAATTATATGAAATATATATTTTTTATTATTTAAAAATAAAATAAAAATAATAAATCTAAACATATTTTTGGCATTAGTAAATGAGTTGTAAAAAAAGTAAAAACAAACTAGATAAACATTCGTATTAGGATAATAATGATGATATAGGTTGAAGAAGGGCATGTTTAAACAAAGTTTAAGGTTAAAATCTGACTTGATCAAAATTAAAAGAATTAATTAAGTCTAAGAACTTAATTAAACTTATAATGGGCTTAATTGACTTAATTAATAACTCATTTAAATAAATAAAAAAAAGTTAAAAAGTAAATTTGGCCAAAATTAGAAAAGTTAATTAAGTTTTTATACACGTGAAGACTTTTGTTCCTACATTTATTTGAACTTTTTTTTTTTTTTTTATTAACGTGGGTGTCTAGGTAAGCTTGCGTGCACCTCGACTAATCTTATAGGCCCTAAAGTTAACAATCATGTAAACGACTACTGACCATTATATTAGCAACCACATGGCTCGAATCTAAAATCATGGGGGGGGGGGGGAGTAAACACCTGAATCTCAAGCTCTTATAATTGGTCTACTTAAACTTTAGTTGATCACGTGAGCTTTTTCTTTAAGGTCAATCACTTCATATAGGTTGAATACATATACTCATTTCTCGTGGTTAATTATTGCAATATCTTCCTTGTCTTTAGTTCACTATTAGTTTTTTTTTTTTTGTCAATAACATTATTCAAGATCAATTTTAGCTACCTTTCCCTTTATGAAAATAAACAATAGCCATTCTTAAGTTATTGACATGTGAATATTTATTTTTCATGAAAGTGATATAATTATTTTTGTTTAACGTTAATGATCATTTGCTTTGTTTTTTTTTTTTTTTTATTGGATGATAAAGAATATTTTTTAAAGAAATTATATATCAATTAGTTTTTTTTAATGCTTTTAAAAAGACAAATGTTTATTAAAATTGAGCGTGTAAAGGAATAATTTTCTTTGACAAAATGTTTGTTTGGAAGTATGGCCGTCGTTGCTTTTGAAAATGCTTTTTGTTTAGAAATACATAAAAAAAATAATTTTTTTTTTATTTTTTAATAATTATTTTTGACATCAATACATCAAAATAATCTAAAAACACCAAAAAAATTTAATTTAAAGTAAAAAATAAATATATATATATATATATATATATATATATATATATATATATATTTTTCATAAGTACTCCCAAACACCCCGAAAAAGCTCAAACAAGATTTCTTTTGTTGTACTTTAAATTGATGTCATCTCAAACAATTCTGTAGATTTTAAAAGTAAAAAGAAAAATTACAAGATGAAGCATTACTTGATAGAAAGCAATCATGTATGGACCGAATTGTAATTTAGTTTTTACTTTTGGATTGAAATGCACTTCTTAAAAAGCACGAGGACCAAAACGTTGCAAACAAGGGCCAACCTGTAAAACAAAACAAATATAGAGACTCAAATGAAATTTTCAGAAAACACCATATAAAATAATAAAAAAAAAGGTTGGAACCTGCATTAGATTACTAGAAGATTTTGATAATTTAATTCTAAGAAAAAAATAAAAAAACGAATTTAGTCCCTAACTTATTATCTCATCAATAATCTATGATTGGATATTTTAATTTAATTAATTTTGTATCAAAAGTCAGTATCTATCGTGGCATTACATCATATCAAATGTTTAAATATATATTGTATTTCATGGAAGCCCATGAGATCCAACAACAACAAAAATCAATCCTCAACTAGTCACAAAACGACAGGTTGACCTGAGGAAATGTTCGGAAACAAGAAGTGCGAGGGAGGGTCGGACAGCGTACAGTTAAAAAAGTGAACAGAAATGGGAATGCAGGTGGTGAGGTCTGGTTATTTTCATCAGCACCGTAATCCTCCGACATTACCAATATCACCATCTACAGCTTCGGTTTTGTATTCTTCATCTCTCTCCCCCTTTATTCAAGGAAGCACAAAGATTAATCTGCAGAGATTATCTCCTGGTTTTAGCAGCAAAATAACAGCAAAATCAAGCAATGTGTCTGCACCTCAATCCTCAACTAGTCACAAAAATCAGTCAGTATCTATCATTTTGTTTCTAAAAATATATGTTTAAACTCGTAACAGGGGCATTTGTAGCCATGGCAATATTTGGAAAGATAGACCAAATGCTCGTGCCACAAGGGATTTCAATGACAATCGCGCCCTTAGGAGCCGTTTCTGCTCTTCTCTTTGTCACTCCTTCATCCCCTGGTGCACGGGTCTGTATTATTTGCTTGCTCAAAATGCTGCTTACTCAACTCCCTTCGCGTTTTCCATGAATAGCCATTTGCCAATTACAGTGATAAACTAGACTTGTCATGTTAACCTACCCCGATCTTTAGTGGTCATGTATAGGCTGGCAATTCTTGAAAACTTTGTTCTTCTTTCCAGATGATTCTATAGATCCTTCCAAAACATAACATCTCTTCATCTATATAGGATGAAATTAAATCCAAGAAGTCGCCTAACCATCAAGATCTTTCCCTCTTTTGTTTCTATCAAAGATTTTGTAATGATGGCTCTTTAACCGCTTTGAAAGCATTATCTTTTGTCTTGAGATGAACATCTCTAATCCACTCACTCTACAACTTGCAGAAGTACAATATGTTCATGGCTCAGATTGGTTGTGCAGCCATAGGTGTTTTTGCATTCTCAGTATTTGGGCCCGGTTGGCTAGCTAGAAGTGTCGCCCTTGCTGCATCCATTGCTTTCATGATATATACACGTTCCACACATCCATCAGGTAGTACGGGCCCCAACAATTATTTTTTTTGTAGATTAAATTTTCATTCCTTATCGTAAAATGCATTTAATACAAACTGATTTACAGCTGCTAGCTTGCCACTTCTTTTCATTGATGGAGCTAAGTTTCACCACTTGAATCTATGGTATGCATTGTTCCCTGGTGCTACCGGATGCATCATCCTTTGTTTAATAGTAAGTTGCTATCTTTAACTACTGATCTTCCTCAAAACACCATGTTGCTGCAGAAGGTTTAGGAAAGGGGAAAAAAATGCAGAGAAAGAAGGGTATTTGAAAAACGCTGCAATTGCTTTTTACAGCCACGCTTGTTCTGAGATATAAAACTGTCATCTCTTCACCTTAGTGTGAAAAATGCTTTAGAAATGATTGCACTGAAATACCAGTCCTTCGTTGAAGATCTTAAAATAGGTGGAGAGTGGAGATGTTGTCATCTTGGTCTTGTTAGAGGCATTTACTGTCAATATTTCAGATTTATGAAAGAGTTTACCACGAATCAATCTGTCGATGCAAATGTTTTTGGTAAATTAATAGGTCGACAGTGAAAGTATCAGTAGGCTTTTCTTTCACTAAACATGCTGGAATATTAGCTGCTGTATTGACTCCTGAATAGTTAATGACTAAATGTTTTCCATTTCTTCTTTCAGCAAGAGATCGTGTGCTATTTGAAGGACAACCTCAAATTTTAATCTCTGTATATACAAGTTTAAATGCATGGTGAAAAATGATCTTTATCAGCAGAATCACTTGTAAGTTGGAGGTCAAGAAGAAAAGTTTATACAATCCCAGTGGAATACAAGATAGCTGTTCTAATGCTGCGTACTACATAAAAGATTCTTCTGACAGTCTACACCATCAACAAGGTTGGAGCTTGAGATCATAAGGGTGGTGTTGCTTTCTTTCAAGAAACATTGGTGAGATTAGTTGCTTAGGCCTGCCCACTGAAGCACTAATGGAGTTACTCTTCTTCTACCATAATTTTGTTTCGTTTTTGTTTTTGGGCCTCGGAGATCATTCCATGTCCTCGACAACTCCAAGAAAATCCCACTTAAATAAATGTCCATCACAGAGATAGAACAAGGATGTAAAGCATCCATTAGTGTACAGTCTTCCTTTTTAAATATATCTCTTTGTTTATATCATTTAGATATTGCCATTGAATGTTGATTTTAAAAATATTTTTTTATTTAGAAATGTATTAAAATGATATTTTTTTTTATTTTTTAAAAATCATTTTTGATATCAATATATTAAAATGATTTAAAACATTAATTTTTTTAATTTAAAATTAAAATTTAAAATATAAAATTTTTAAAAATACTTTTAAAACGCAATGTCAAATACATTTTTAATATGAAAATGATTTGGTCAACTTCTACCCATATTTGTAGAAATTAGTCTGCTCAATCCAATTAAACCCAAAAAATTGCATTAAGTTGTGAGATGAATATTAATGAAAAACTTCAATTAATAATATTTTAGACTTCAATAAATATTTTTGTAATTTCAAGAAATAAAAACATTTGGCTAGTTATAAGTCACTGAAGTTTTTGAAAAATATTTAATATTGATAATGATTTTCTTAAATATCTAACATATATAGAAATAGAAACCAAATTACTGTAGAAATAAAAGGAATATAAGCCATTAGAAACCTTGAAAATTAAAAGAAATTAGAAAATAATTCTTTTAGTTTTTTAATCATTTTAGAAAAAAAGATATTGATGGTTTTTAGATATTTTTTTTTTATTGCTAACATTAACAAAAGAAAAGTGACATGTTGCATCAAAAACATAATAATCTACTTTTTCCATTTTTTTAAAATAATAAATTATTAATTTTTGTATTGGTCAACTTAAATAATAATAATAATAATAATAATAATAATAATAATAATAATGTCACCTTATAAAAATTCAGCTCTGTCCTGTTAAGCTTGGCAAAAATAATAAGCGCATCTAATAAAATTAAATATATTTCCCACATGCTTTTTGTATCCCACTTCATTTTTTTTTTCAAGTTATTCTTGGATGCTAGAGGGGTGTTTGTTTTTGTGGTGTAATTAGAAGTTAAAAAAACACTTTAATGTAGTGTTTGGTTAACGGTTAAAAACACCTCCATTGCTACATGGGCCCACAAAAAATAAAAAAAACACAGGTTGGGAGAAACATCTATCAGCTGTTTCTCTTGGCTTATCTCTCGGCTTGCTTTTCCTGCTTTTCTAATTCAAGAGCTTATGTGGGATTTTTGATTGAGAGAGGGGGGATCCTAGAAAGGGTGGAGGGTATTTTTAAATCTATAATATTTGGGAAGAGGGGTGAGGAGTATTATTATATATTTTTAATATTAAAATAATTTTAAAAAAATAATTAAAATATAAATAAATATATTAGAAGGAAATCACAATATATTTTTACCTCATAATCTTAATTTTATTTTAAATAATATTTTACCATATATTGTTCCTTGATCAAATAATAGTCAGGAATCTTAGAGGCCTTCATATATGAACTTAGTTCATGATGGAATTACAAGTAGTTTAATGGAAAAATAAAAACAAGTATCTAATTTACTTAAAAGCAATATGAAAATATTAGTAACCAAACACTTGGAACTACTTTTCATTTACATCAAATTCAACCACAATTTTAACCAAACACTTCAAAAATCATTTTGAATCACAACTAAAATGTTTTTCATGAAACTATTGTTTTAAAATTTCAGCCACATAAGCAAAATCAATACCAAATACAATTTATAATATTTTAATCTTAATCTTAAATATAAATTATCTTTTTGACATCAATTCAAGGGTAGTTAATTCCTCATCCATGTGGTAGGGCCAAGGCTTGTTATTCCGAGGAGGGTGAAAGCTTGGATTGACACGCCACACCCACCGCGAATTCTTCCCGTTTGAAGGGTATGAATCAATAATGGCCAATCTAATTATTTTTTAAAAAGTATTTTTATATATATTTTTTAAATAAAAAATTATAGTTTTTTAGTTTTGATGGGTTAATATTAAAAATACATTTTTAAAAAATAAAAATATTATCTCAATATATTTATAAAACAAATATTTTAAAAAATAATCATTATCACATCACTAAAATATTAAAATATATAAAATATTTTTTAAAATAATAATAACAACAATAGAATACATCATGCTAGCTTGTTATGGTTACATATATGTTATTAAAAAAAGAATCCTATCTATGTTATAAAATGATTTTGAAAAAAAATATTTTTTTATTTTTATTTTAATATAATTTTTTTGATATATTTAAATTATTTTCATGATATCATGTTAATATTTATATTAAAATAATTTAGTTTTAAATAAAATTCTAAGAAAAAGAGAATAGTATCTCACTTTTAATTTACTTCATATCTTAGCAATTGTTTTTGAAAATGGAGTTTTATTCTATTGTTCTACTGAGAAGTCCAGATCGTCTCACACAAGGAGACAGCAACAGCTGATGGGTGGGCCCCAAAAGAAATGGGCCTTCATGTAAAATGTGGCGTTATCGTGGACAGAAGCAGAGACCATTGACAGATGCGCGCCGTCACTGTCAAGGACACATCTCTCTTTCTCAATTTGGGTCCCACTCCACATCCATGCACTTGCTGCCTATCTGGATGGATGGAGAGCATCACTTTAGGCGTATACCTGCCGCAGAATTTATATATATATAATTATCAGGGGTGGGTCCGCCCCTGATCTCAGGCCGTTCAAATGAGAGATCATGTGCCACGTCCACCAACATGTCCACGTCGGTGTGGCCCATGGAAGGGGAGATTCCAGATGGGTTGCTCAGTGGAGACTCTCTCTTTCATAGGGATGCTCGTGCTCAATGGCATCACGACCGTCCACGTGAATGGCATCTGTTTAAAGCCCGCCATGTGGTTAGATGGGCGGTGGAAAAGGCCCCTGGTTTCCAGAATATAGAGCACCTGGCCAGGTATAGCATGACGAGGAGGGAAAGTTACATCCATTTGTCATTGTAAAACATCAAAAAGATTTCACAATTTTGATTTTTTTATTCAATGTATTTGTCTCTGGGGCAGGCATGAGAGTTTCCCAATTTAAATATTGTGGGTAAAGATGGACTGTTTCTTGGTAGCCAATACTGTTTCGATCTGTTTGATTAGGTGAATAATTGCTGTATTAATTGGTTTACTAAATTGGTGTGCTTAATTATACCTTTGGCGAGAAGAAGAAGTCAATTATAGTTTTTTTTGTTTTTTCAATCGTGTCCTTTCAAGTTATTTTAATATGGTTCTGTGGTCATAAATTTAAGACAGGCGTACTTGATTGACTGCATAAATTCATAAGATAAACTAAGAATATATGTTATCAAAGTTAATATTTGAGATATAAAATCTATATTTATGTTTTTACAGCTTATAAAGAATATAATTTTTCTACTTAGCTTATAAAGAATATATATTCTTTTTCAAAAAAGAAAATAAAAACAACACTCAAATGATGAAGATCTCGGTGTCTCTAGAATAAGGTGACAAAGAAAGTTGAATTAATGGATTTGAAAACACATGTTGAGACAACCTGCTTTAACCTCCGAGGACTACATATGTTCTGACAAGCACTAGATGAATAAGTATATTTTTTTACTTCAATTCATGTTGAAAAAGTTTCAAGATAAGTTTATAATCCGCTTGTAAAATGTCAAGCCTAAATAACATGGGTCCAACTTGCTTTTAGGTCTTAAAATCCTTGGATTAAGCTATATTTTGAGTTCATGTACATATAGGTTAGGTGATTTACAAGACTTGATATCCTTATTTTCAACATGTTAAGTTTCCGTGTGTATGAGTTTAGTGACCAATGAATTAGCAGACTCAATAATTTTATATAATCTTAAATGCATTTGAGTCTAATAAGTTATCAAAATCAATGTTCAGCTTCGTATTAAATCTAAATACATATAGATTTGTCAAGCTTTCAAACCCATAACCTATGAATTTGGCATTATTCTAGGTCCAAGATGATATAATATAATCATTATAGATTTTATATTGGATCGCAACACTTTGTTTTATTTATATTGTTAAAAGAGTTTCAATCATGCATAAATATTTAAATCTGAATTCTATGTAGATTGTATAAATTTATTAAATTCTAACGCAATATTTTTTCTTCCCATACAGTCATTTTAATTAGACTCCTTAGTTTCAATCATGTGCTGAGACTAAATACAAAAGATTTAATAATGTTAAGAGTTAGTCGAAGAGTTGCTTCATCAATGAGCTAAACGTAGCAGTCAAGGAGCAGCAGCCTCAAGACTGAATGTTTCGAATACAAGATATGCATTACTTTCCCAGACAAACTTGAAGGAAATTCAGTCACAACCAGTTCGGACGAGTTCCATCTAACTCAAGCAAAGAGTGCCCCAACAAGAACAAGATTACAAATGGGGCAAAGACCATCATCTCCAACTACAAGCAGAACCCAACACCATATTTGGATTGGGGTACCGTGACTGGATTATTGCCTAATGCTTAACAAGCTGTAAACAAGAAGAACGACACAAAAACCATGTTATATACAAAGGTTAACTTAGTATGACCAGCACCAAATGGCATGATCTTCAAAACTTGCTGGCGGATCAGAGTAATCATCATCTTCAAGCTTTGGAAACACTAATGGGGGCAATAGACTCTTGCTCAAGTTATCCTCTTCATCTTGTGATAAATCCGATTGGTCTGGTTCGAAAACATATGAAGAATCACCTGCCTCTAAGAGTGAAGAATGTACCCCATCAGCATAATGTGGGCTTTCTGAATCAAACATATCACTTTTGGCTGAGCTCATATCTTCCTGCTTACAGGCAACGGTCGTCACTTCACCCTCTGAAGCCGAATCAGCCATTGCCTTTCCGGGTGGCTCTTGATAGAATGCATCTTTATCAGACAATTCCGAGCTTCCCTTCTCTCTCTCTTTAAGGAGCAACTCGTTGGTGAGAAGATTAACCTGAAAACAATCAAACAAAAGCACAATCTTATTTAATGATAAATGAGTACAGCAGAAAGGTTGAATTTTTTTGAAACAGAAAGGTCGGATTCTCTTACAAAATGACAAAGTTTATTTACCTCAGCTTTTAGTTTCTCCTTCTCCTTGAGGAGGTTGTCATAGTCAGCCTTAAGGCCACTGTAACTAGATTCCAGAACCTCGTAATCTTTTTCAAGTTGTTTCGTCTTCCATCTCGCCCGGCGGTTTTGAAACCATATAGCAACCTGCCGAGGCTGCAGGCCAAGATCCTTCGCCAGCTGGATTTTCCTTTCGGGTTCAAGCTTGTTCTCAACCTCAAAACTTTTTTCAAGAAACTGGACTTGATCAACAGTCAGTCTCCTCTTCTTTTCAGGTTGATGAAAATATTCATCCAAATCATCGTCTCCATTGTCTTCGTGATCATATGAGCGGAAAAATGGTCTAGTTGATCCATTTGCCTGGTGAACATCTGCAAAATTCATCACGGATCTTGAACCTATATTATTGCACGCCATAAGTCAAAGGCCATGTTTCAATCAATCACAAGAGATACACGCAGAAATCAGCACTCATTTTGGCTCAACTGATTTCCATCTTGGTAGTTTTTCTTTTTTTAATAATTGTAATACATGGTTGAACGTGTTCTTCCCTGAACATTTCTTCCAAATTTTTATTTAAAAAACAGCCGAATAAGAAAGCTTCCATTGAACAAACGTTTGATAAAAGATAGGAAACTTACTGAGATCATATATGAAAATCTTATAGGAGATATATTAGAGAAATCCAAATTTGATATTTATAGCATCAACTAGATAAAAATAAAAATAACCCTCCCTATTCATCAAAAGATGAAAGAAAAAGCAATCACCAAATTTAAAAAAGAAAAGAAAGAATGATATAGAGGGAATTGAGGCTCAAAAGACCTGAATTTTTAATTTATCCATGAAATCATAAGTTTAAGACACCAGGAATTACCATCAATTGCACTGCAAGAAGAACTCATTTACTGACAGAATTAAAAAGAAAAAGAAACAAGGAGCATTTATTTTAATACAGAAAGCAGAGCAAGTAGAGGAGTTAGAAAGAATACCAAGAAAAGAAGGAGAAGTGCCAGAAAGGAAAAAAGCTTCAAGAGGTTGAGAAGCAGCACAAGGGCCTCTTTGGCTTTGAATCAAAACAGAAAGATTGGAATTAAAACCACCACTACCACCACCACAAGCCGCCATGCCTTTTCTAAATAATTTCCTGCTGATACAGGTTTAATCAAGCTGCCATCGCAGCTATATTATATAAAGTATCTGGTCAAACACTGAAAGACCCAGATTCCAGGACTGAATGATCTCTAATTTACTTTATTTTCTTGATTAATCAGTCTTAAGCCTTGTGGCGAAAGAAACTGGTGATGATGATTTCTGTGATGTGGGAAGTGTGGGAGCACCGGGAGCAGCTCACACCCATCACTCAGAAGAAGGAAAGTTTGGTTTGAGAAGGAGAAAGAAAGAGAAGAGGGTTGGACTGTTCTTCCAGTAGGAGAGGTGGTGACACCGGAGAAGGGAAACAATCATATGGCTGCGAGACAGTGGAGACGGAGTTGAGAAATGAAATCTGAAAGAGAGATTCTTCTTTCTCGGAAGGGCTTGATGGGATTATAATAGTCCAGAGACAGACAGTGTGCTCTTTTGTACTAACATGTTTGCTCTTTTGTACTAGCACGTTTGCCCTTCCCATTTAATTAAAAAAAAAAAAAAACTAATTCTAGAATATAATAGGATTTTACTTACCTCATTACAATTATATCTTTTAACATTAATTTATTTAAAATTATTTTTTTATAAAATTATTGTAGTTTTATTATGCTTTTTTCTTTTAAAATATTTATTCTAACATTAATTTTTTTTATTAAAATAAACTAAAAAAGAAGAGAATTTTATTGTGCTTTCTTCTTTCACAATATTATTTATTAAAAAAGTTTTTTTTATTTCAATTAAATCCTTAAGCATTAAATTTATTGAAAATTAAACTTATTAATTTTTTTAATTTATTTCTTATGAGCTTAACCTAATCTCAATGCCTAGACTATGGGTTTAATAGGTTGATTTAGTTTATTCAAGTTTTTTCTTATTAAAATTTTCTCAAATTCATCATTCAACATTATATTGATAGAAAATTGGATTTCATAATTTATTTTTGTTCTTTTTCCATGAGATTATCTTTGTCTCATAATATAGATCATGAGTTTAGGTGCTTAATCCAAGTTGACTCGATTTATTTTTTATATTTTTTTAATTTCATATTTCAAAATTAGATTAATTAAAATTTATAATTTATCTTGATTTCTTTATATTGAGTTATATCAATCTCATGACACTGAATATAAGCTAAACAGGTTAGCTCGGTTTGAGCCAGGTTATTTATTATGTCTTTTGTTTTTTTTAATCTTATCTTTCAATATTGAATTTATTAAAAATTGGACTTCATAAATTATTTTGATTTGCTATATATTTAGTAATTATGGTCTCATAACCTGACTTGTAGATTGACGGTTTAACCTAAGTTGATATGAATTGTTCCAATATTTTATGTCTTTTATTTACACACACACATAAAATCTCACATTGAATAATATTTTAAGTCAAATTATATTTTTATATGTTATTCGAGTTGCTTTTGGATCTACTAAATCATATAAAGCCTGAGCTGGTCCAAATTAAAGAAAAAAGGTAATGAATTAACCAGACTAACTCGGACTCTCTTCTAGCGACTTTATAGTTTATCATTTTCCTTAAGAATCTTTAAAACCCTAACCTTAATTACCGTCTTAATAATCTCATGCTTCTTGATTCTTGCATCAATGATATTGTTGAAGTTGATAAGTTGGATAACAAGAATGAAAGAGTTTAGAATTATGTGTTTTGATTTATGCTAACAAGAAATCATTGAAAAATAGAGTCATTGAGGGTTGATAAGAATCATTGCGATAACGAGGTTGAGTAGTAGTGAGGAGCGATAGTAAGCCAACAAATTATATAAATATCTTGAAGATATCCAATTAAAGGTTTAATATTTAGGAAACTTATCAATGCTTAAAGGTGCTTTATTGTCCATATTTGCTATTAATACAATTAAACATTGGGAAACTTGGTGTTTCACTACATCTATCACTCTTTTTTATATCATTCTTTGATATTTGTTAATTATATTCTAAAATATTTGATTATTTTTAAATAATTTTTTATAATATATTCTAGTTTACAAAATTAATTATCTATAATTTATTCTAGTTTACAATATTAATTATCACAATCTCACACACAAATGTTTTGATATTTAGTTGATTTTGAGTTAATCTTCATTATTTATTTTTGTTTTCTTTTCATGACGTTGTTTTAATCTCAAACAATGTGTCAATTTTTGATATGTTCTGAATTTTCAAATATCTATTTTATTATTGTATAATCAACTAAAAATACTTTTAATTTTTTTTTTATTAAAATCCAACAGAGCCCATGACCCAGTTTGCTGGTTTGGCTGGTTAAACAAGAAGTTTTAGTTAATTCATCTTAATAATAATAATAATAATAAAAATATTATCATAATTTTTTTCAAAAACAAACCATATTTTATACTAATTATATAGGTTGTGTTTGCATCTACCAAGTTTACTAGGTCATAATAGGGTGAAATCTATATGATTTAATTTTAAATTTGGGCTAGATAAAAAATTTAGTTGGGAGTTTTTAAATTTAATTTGCTAGATTGAATTTAATAATAATATTAAAAGTTTGATGTAATTTCAACATTTTTTTATGTTAAAAAGAATAATTTAACTCATATCATGGCGTGTTGCTGTAAACTAGTAGATAATCTGAATCTCTTGCTTACAAACATATTTTTAAAGAAATATCTTCTAAACTTAGTAAAATATTAACATATTTGTACACTTCGCTTACATACTAATTATTTTTGCTGCAAAAATTTGGTTTAAGTGACATCATTTAACATACACATAAGTATATTCTTAAATATTATAAAACAAAAGACCTTGATTAGGTCATTAACGTAAGCGAGTTTAATAAGTTTGTATAATCTCAATAATATAAAAAAAATACAACACCAATAAGTAAGCTAAAACAAATTAATAACAAAAAAATAATTCGAGTCTATTAAGATTAACATGATAAATATGTGAGTTAATTATATTACTAGGGTAACTTTATCAAAGCAAATTGAATAAAACAATAAAGCTCGACTGTCAAAAAAAATTCATTGTCAAAGGGCAAATTTGAAGAGAAAATAATTAAGAATAAAAAAAATATTAAATCAACCTATTAACCCTGCAACCATGGTAGATAATGCAAAAGACTAATTCTTTGCCATGAGAGATGATATTGAAATTGTTTTTTTTTAAGTAGAATCTAAAAAATAGATTGAAGTCAACTCGTGTTATTATCCAAAACTCGCAATCTTTGTAGGAGTATTGGGTTTAATGTCATGAAAACAAACCCTAAATAATAATAATAATAATAAAAATATTCATGGAGAAAATTATGAAAAATATACAATAAAAAAAAATTTAAAACAAAACAAATAGCAATAAAAAATAGAGATCAAGTTTGATATAAAAGTAAATTGAAGTCAAATGCAATTAAAAAAAGAAATAAGAAAATGATTCAAATGATGATGGACTAAATTAATAATAAAAATAAAAATAAAAATAAAATCAATAGCTATAAAAATAATGATGACCAAATTGGATATATATATATGGTATTTTGCCAATAGGAAAAAATGAGACAATGAAGGGGAAGAAAATAGATCATTAGAGCCATATTATTAGTTTGACATTAAGGTCATGTTTATCATTGTGTTTTAAAAATATTTTATTTTTTATTTTTATTTTATTGATATTTTTAGATTATTTTCATGTGTTGATATTAAAAATATTTTAAAAATTAAAAAATATTATTTTAATATATTTTTAAATAAAAAATATTTTAAAAATCAACCACTAACTATATTCTAAAATAGCGAATATGAATGCTATTTACCATGAATATCATAATATGTATAGGCGTTAATGAGTCCAAAAACATTGTCCGAAAGGTGTGGTCTCCGTCCCCTCACTGATGTGTATGTCCGAAACGTTTGATACACATTAAACTAAGGTTATTAATTCCGTTTCGTTCCTGCCGGAACGGCCGGAATGTTCCGTATCATTAAGAAAACAGAGACAAAACATCGTCGTTTTCGTCTCGGTTTAAATTCCGGCCTGTTTCGAAAATTCCGGCCGGAACGTCTCGGTACCGTTCCGGGTGTGCCGTTCTGGCCTCAAAATGCTTTTTTTTATAGAGATTATGATTAAAATTATTTTGATTAACCTATTGTTGTGTTTCTAATTTTGAGATTAAGTTTGTTTGATTTTGTGTTTGTATTGTATAATTTAAAGTTAGTTTATCTTGAATTTTAATTATACTTGATAAATTAAAATTTTAATATATATATTTAAAATTTTAATATATATATATATATATATTTAAAAATTTAATATATATATATATATATATATATATATATATATATATATATATGATCAACACTCACTTTCTATTCTAAACCAATAGAAAAACCGGAACGACGACCGGAACAGTATTGACAACCTTGCATTAAACCAATGAACTTTTAAGGTACCTTAACTTCAAACCTCTAATACATAATAAAATATATAATTTTATGAAGAGAATATTCCATTTATTTTCATATAGTCTGATTATTTTTTTTATTTAACTGCTATTTATTAAGAACTTATAATTTATATTTTGAATTAATAAACTTTATAAACATTTTCTTTTCTCTTTATTAAACAAAACTGATCTCTCACATAGCACAACACCCCATCCATATAACCTAGCGGTTGAAAGGACTTGTTCCCTTATTCTATACCAGAGTTCAAGTCCTACCTTGCATGTCTGTCACTCTCGTGGTGCCTTACATGCTCACTAAGTTTGTAGAATATTCAGTGAGTCTAGGGATTAATTGTGGTGCGCATAATCTGACTCAAATACCCGATTATAAAAAAAAAAAGTCCCCAATTTTTTTTTAATATATATAAACACACGCTTCCTACACCTAAAATTTCACCAAAAAGTTTCCCATCTGAGTCCCCTTCTCCAGGAAATACACTATTTAATTGTGAATTTGAAAACATGGTGGAAAAGAATCGATGCTTATCACCTCACGTGTGTGCTTGGTTGTATACGTGTAAAGTCCAGGATTTAAATAATTATAGTGTAATAAAATATTGAGAGTAATCTATCCAAAAAGGATAAAGATATTAGCATATGCTCACGCCAATGAGGTAGCAGCACATGTATATGTGACTGACACCTGGCTACAAGACCCATCCCTGTCGCTTCCGAAGGTTCTTCTACTTTGTTGGCATTGACCGATCACAGCCGAATTTGGATCGATGCTCTGATAGATGGAGATGCTCATCACCTCTGCATACTTACTTTTCATTCATTTCCCATAAACATTATTCATCCTTTTGGTTGGATCTTCACATTGGACTGAATAATGGTATTTCATTTATATTTTTTAAAAAAAAACAAACAAACTCAACCATTAATTTAAAAGTTTATACATGTATTTATTTAAATAATTATTTATGCAATTAAAACAATTCATAAAGTCCCAAATTTTAATTAATCAAATCTAACCAATGAAACTCATTACCTGAATCATAAACTCAACTGGGTTTATTTTTTATTTAATTATATAATATTTTTTTTTAAATCAACTAATTAAACTCGTGATCTAAATCATGTACTCGATCAGATCTAATAATTAAACAAAAAAAATCAATAAATATTCAATTATAATAATAAAATAAAAAAAATAGAGTAACACGATCTTGGTAGGCCTAGTACGTCTACAATTTTTTCTTCTCATTAAAAATAACTTTGTTGAAACAACAATTTAGACTTGAATTTTTGGACTACAAAACCTAGATTTTAAAACTTTTTACCATATTCATAATCATTATTGTTAAAATTATAATTTTACGAGTCAAGATGACAAAATTTGTTAAATAGAGTAGAAAAATAAGATCTCATTAAAATTAGATAAAAATCATAAAAATCAATCCAGATAGTAAAATCAGACCGGATCAACCGGAGTTTACGATCCTATAATTCTTGCTAATTGTAAATTTCACATGCCCTGCTATCTCTTCCACTTCCCCCCTAAGGCCTAAGCGACTAGACCCCACCACCCCTCTCTCTCTCTCTGCCCTAGGCTAATAGCCCCCAGGCTAGCCCCCTCCTGTTTGTTTTAAAAATAAAAATTCAGTATTTTTAAATGCTCATATATTTTAATTTTTTTGTAATATATTTTAAAATTATTTTAAACCATGTATTTTAAGTAATAAAGTTTTATGACTATAATTATGCTATATTATATTTGAAAATATTTTATGTATGATTTTTCTACCTACATGAATTTAATTGTAATTTTATAATTTTTATACGATAAAATTTTAAATATGATTTTATAATTCTAATTTTACAATTCAAATTTATAAGCTATTTTTATTTCATGTCAAAATCATAATTTTGATAAGCTTTGTTAATAATGCAAGACTAGCTCAACACTTTTTTTTTCCCCTTTACTGTTGCATGTAATAGCGTAGAAGGAATGGATGTCGGTTTGCCTTTTCTATTGTGTCTGAACTATCTAATATGTGGCTTGCTTTTTTTTTTTTTTTAAAAAAAAATAAAAATTAAACACCTAATGTGCTGTTTACTACGTCAAGCACTACAAAAAGTCAGCTTGATCTATGATGAGATAGGTATTTTAGTGTTTGAGATTAAAAAATTTATTTTCTCAATAATCTTAGATTTGAGTACTATTATTGCTAGTTTGATAATTATTGTAGACTTATATGGTCATTAATTTTAAGACCTGTGAGATTAGTCGAGATACACACAAGCTGACCTGGACATTTATATTAATAAAAAAAAAGTCAGGTTTCAAATTTTTTGATTAAAAAACCTATTTTTTTAAATATATTTTAATACGAAAACATCTAATAAACATCCTAAATATTTTGATAAACTCATTTTCAACATCAAACACTCTTTACTTAACCAATAAAAGGGTGTTTGAGATTATATGCAACCGGAGGTTGCAAAAAAGCACCTTAATCTAGTGTTTTGTTAATTGTAATAAGTTAAAATATGGCATGGGTCCCACATCATTTTTTGTATCAATCTCCGAGCTGCGATTCTTGCTTTTTGATCTAAACTGAGAGAGCGAGAGGGGGTTGGGGCTGTGGAGGTGGGTTTATTAATATAAAAAATAAATATTAATATTAAAATAATATAAAAATTAATTAAAATATAAATAATTTTTACATAATATATGTTTATTAATATAAAAAATATATTTTTAATATTAAAATAATATAAAAATTAATTAAAATATAAATATTTTTTACATAATATATGTTTGTTAATATATAAAATATATTTTTAATATTAATATAATCTAAAAATTAATTAAAATATAAATAAATATATTAGAAGAAGATCACAATATAATTTTTGTCTCGTGATCCTAATTTTATTTCAAATGATATTTTACCACATATTGTTCCGGGATCGTAGAGGTTTTCACATATGGATTTAGTTCGTGATGAAATTACAAGTAGTTTGATGAAAGAATAAAAACAAGTGTCTAATTTATTTGAATTATTAATGAAATTTTATTACTATAATATATATATATATATATATATATATATATATATATATATATATATAATTTCATAAGTTGAAAGCAATATGAAAAGTTTGGTAACCAAACACTTGAAACTGCTTTTCATTAACGTCAAACTCAACCACAGTTTTAACCAAATACTTTAAAAATTATTTTGAATCGTAATTAAAATACTTTTTATGAAACTGTTATTTTTAAATCTCAATCATAAAAAAAAAAGCAATACCAAACACACCCTAAATCTAATAAAAGAATTTCTTAACCACGATCTAATTTTATAACAACATAAAAATTCAAAAATACCTTAATAGACAATCTAGAGAAAGCCAATGATACTAAAAATGGAATTCTTTTTTCTTGTTTGTTGTTCTTTTTTTATTCTTCTGAAATATAATCAATCAATTGTTTTTTTTTTCTCTTTTTTGTTTTCTATTGACCATCTCTTGTCTCAAAACTCAAAAACTGAAACATAATACATTAAAAAAACCACTGTTCTGTGGCACTGCCAATTATAATGGAATATGATGGATAAACAATGAGATAAAATTTTCTTTTAGTTTATTGTATAATTTCCTCTGGTCAAGAACAGTTAAAAATGTTAATTAAGCAGAAAATATCTAATACTTTTTTTCTCTCCAAAATTCCGAATAAAATAACATCTAAAATCAAAATGTAATTGCTAGTTTTCATGAATAGCAACAAGGGAATTATGAAAAGATATCCAAGGAAACTGGAGTGAAGGATTGATGGCAAAGGACTTGAATTTTACTTTACATGGAGCTTCTTCAGTGTAGAAGATCACGTAACGGCTGCACATATCCAGGATACAGAGGATGATCTTCAGGATGAAGATCAGGACATTGACCAAGCAGCAACGGTAACAGAACCCGTGATTACAGCCACAATTAATCCTCCGTGAAAATAGCCTATCTTAATTGAGAAGAATATGATCTTGCAGATCAAATATGCATAGCTGTATAGATGTTTTAAATTGCTGTAAAAGCTATATATATAGCAGTATTGTACAGAAGTAAAAATACAAAAAAACTTATTATTCAGTGTAATACAATCGGTCTTGATTTATCTTATATTCAGTGACTAACATAACATAGAAGACATTTTTGAAGGTTGTAGCGACTATGTAATAATCCTATTCACAGGCAATAACTTAACACCCCAGAAGAACCCTAGTAATATTAACTTTAGGAGCTGATAGGGTTATATAGAATAGAACAAATGTAGTTTTTAATATTCTCCCGTGTGATATCTAGATTGGGATAACCTAGCTACAAGATGTGAGAATCAGAATTTAAGCTGAAATAAAGGTCACAAGATAAGGCTGAACGTGACGAGGAATCCATGGCTGGTTTCTGGTTTAACCTCGTTCTAGACTATGAGCCACAGAACTAGATGACTCAAGATTCCACGGTCAACAATAATTACTAGCCTGTTATAGGTTCAGGTTTCCATGAGAAGATAGATAGAATGTCCTGATTCCATAGATAATCACACCACTACGAGGACAAAGTTTTCTCAGCTTGCCCCTCGTCTCTCCCACATCATCGTAGTGAGACAAAGTTGCAAACTACTTTTGTAGAATGAGGGGGGAAAAAGATGGCGTTAATTCAGTATCTGTTGTTAGAAGGGTAAAACTGAATAGCGGAGGAACTGAGCATGGTGATATTATTTATGCTGGTAGGACCCATCATGTAATGCCTCGTAGCCACCCAATTTGGGGAGGCCAGAGAAGACGTTTTGAGAGATTAGATCCACAAATTCCAGAGAACAAGGAATAAACACAGGTGGCTCGTAAAGAAAACCCACCCCACCGGGCATGAATAGGGCATTACGTGCTCAGATGGCTCTGGTAGTCAGGAGAGCCAATTAAATTCAATCCAAGTGGATGAAAGCTCTACATGAGCACGACGGGCACATAGCCATCGATGAAATATATGCTATCTCTGCTTTTACATCAAGAAATGGCGAAAATAGAAATCAAGTTGACAGAAAACGAGCGAAATATATCTGCCAAGAAGCTGTTTATTCATTGATCTCACTGTTCATCGGCTAACGCAACTTGGGAATATGTCTTTGATTTGCCATACATGTATCGCGATTTTAACCTTCAAGACTCGTATAATATGTTATCAGAACAATGTAGAAATTGCACTCTAATGCAACCCAAAACATAACATATTTCGTATCATTAGTCACCACCCCCGCGACTACCTAATAGGTTCTTATATCATTAGTGTCTAATGCTACTAGGCTTCCTTCTCGCTACAAACATATAAAACAAATTGGTATTAACAATATCTTGTAATTCATTGAATGGCATGCCAATCAAATCAAACCCAATCCTCAGAATTTCAGAAATCATTGGTTCATGTAGTCCTTACTTAAAGGTCGACTAGTTGACCTTTTCCATTAATGTGGTTAGCTATATAGATTTCATCCTTTCCAATCCATCTTATATTCTATATTTATTTATTTTACTTCATTTATAATGCAAGTACATATATTGCTCTTATATTCTATATTTCTTTATTTTACTTGAGTTCTAATGCAACTACATACACTGCATTTCCAACAAGTCTATTTTCAATACCAACAATCTTACTTTTCATCTATGTTTTCCAGTTATCTAGTCCATCTTGAATGGATATCATTATTGATGCTAAAATAATATTAACCATCTAGCATCAAGGCCAATGATTTCTGGTAATGTCTAAAAAATGCCATTATCATTGGCTAACCGTAATAGGTTTCCAATAACAACAATTATCCCTTAAAAATACTAATAAATATAGCTAACCTTTTATGATTTCCAACAACTCTAGATATATCTTAAGGCTGTAAATAAATTTGATTAACCTTTTATGGATGCCAATACCTCTTTATATCCTACTTGGATGATAATCACTTCGTCAATCCCTTTTGAATGTGAATAACTCTAGTAGATCTTAATGGTTGCTAAATATCCATTCTTACTTGAATTTATATTTTAAATTTAATAATATTCTTACACATTTAATGTATTTGCATTTAAAATATAATATAAGAATTTAAAGAATTTTGAGGTTTTGTGCACCTATAGAGCCTATACTCACATTGGTGCTCTTTGCTGATGTCTTGAGCAACCTCTCTTGTATCAACACCATTCAATAATCATTATAGCATACACTATGATAAGAATTTCATTCTACTTATTATTCAACTAATATTCACAAATAAACATCAAGAAAACCTTTAGATCCCATACATAATGCACACTTTCTATATTTATTTTTATAATTTCAATTGTTAAAACCCTTAATTCCATAATGATTAAAAGAACATATAAGACAAATTTTAGGTCCTTGCCTTTTACATTGAGTTTTGGGCAAATATTCTACCTTAGATAACCATGGGTTATCCTTTTATTTTTGTTTTGGTAATAGATTTCTATGAAAACTAGTCACATTTCAACATACATTTACACATTAAAAATATAATTTGACAAGCCCACCCTTTGTATTTCCATTTTGGATGAAACATTGGACAATTTCCTTAAGTTTGTATTCAAATCTTCTTACAGATTAACCATGCAAATAAATCTCAAGATTCCCATTTGACACAAATATGATACCAATTAAAGGCGATAATTTCATTTTCTTATATACTTAGTTTTAGACAGTTCTTAAGTTCTTATTTCAAGAGGAACATAATTTTTTTTTTATAATCTTATGCATTACTTCTTCAAATCTTCAAATCGTGAGAAAACTCAAACTAGCATAATTAATTTTCTCAACACTTCATTAATACATAGGAAATATGACATCTTATCTTTACACCACAAGGATTTCAAACAAGTTTAGAAAAAATAGCATCTTACCTATACATCACAAGTATTTCAAGCAAGTTTCCAAGTTTATTCAAGCACTTCATTTTTCTTCAATGTTTCACACTTTCTCTCCATGTTCAAGAAGTTTTTTAAATCTCTTCGAACTTGTGTTTATGTGTTTAATCCACTAAACCTACACTTAAATCTATGTAAAACCCATTATTTACTACTATTTCAATAAAACTTTAGAATGACACACATAAGGTCTCCTTCCATGTTTTTTTTCCTCTTTATTAATATGAATAACCCTTTTTACATAGATATTTTTCTTCATTTAACATTTTTCCATTATATAATTATCTATTGTATTATTCATGCATGATCCTTATTTTTCAAACCTAAATTATAAAGTCTTTCTAAACTATGATTGTACTAAAATTTTAAAACTAGGTAAGATAACATGTAAAAGAGACTCCATATAAAAATTATAGTCTGATTCGACTATCAGATTAAAAGCTATGAGTGATAATACACAATTAGTTAATTTGTGATTTTTCATAAAAAAATATGAATTGTCATGTTCAATTCTTACATAAATTATATCAATTACCTTTATAAACCCTTAGAACCATTATCTAATTTCAATGTGTGTGTGTGTATTTCATCTTTTCACCCTTATTTATAGGGCTTATTATCGTTTCGTAGTAACTATCAATTTTTAACTAGTGCTTACACATACACTTTTTTATATGGTCATGTATTAACTTTTATTTATAATTTCCATTATAATTCTTTATAATGATTTTCTCTTTCATGGAACACATTTAATTTGATTTTTCCTAATTCTTTTATCTATTGAGACCCATTATTATTTTCATTATCATTATGAATTTTAAACTAAAATTCTTAATCCTTATTCTGACTTCAACAACAACTTTAAATTAATTTGTGCATATTATGTTATCCAATATACATCAATATTTTTATTATTCTTATTATTTATCTATTTATCTCAGATTGAGTTTTCATTTCTTGTAAAAGTCTTATTACCTTTGATCCATTACATGAAGATTTACAAGAGTCATCCCATATGACTTGTAAAAAGTTTTTAAAGATATTATTGTGGCCTATCCATTTAAGCTTAGTTTCCTAACACATAACATGAGATGTCTAAGAAAATTTTCTATGAACTTGATTTAGGGTGGATTATTCTTATATACAAACATGCATAACCGAGCAGTTAATCCTTCCCTCTCAAGGCATACCCTAATCATGTTACCCTAATCTAGAATTTTTTTTTTAATTAATTATGCTTAAAACAATAATGATATTTTAAGGATCATGTTGTAAGCCTCTATATAAAATTTCTTAATAAAAAAGAAAATCTAATATAAAAATAATATGAAATATATAAAATAACATTAAAAAGGATGAAACAAATTAAAATAAAATCTTTTAAGAATATAGGAAACCTAAAAATTATTTATAATAAATGAAAAAGAGAGGTTTAGCAATGCAAGAATAGAAAGGAAGAAAAAACAATTCTTGGATTAATGATTTAAGGATTAAAAGTATAAGAAATTATGGAAGTTTTAATTATAAGTCATCATAGGGTGAAGGAAGGATGGACTACGAAGGTATAAAATGCATGTGAGAAGATTAATATTTTAAAGTAAATTGAAGGAAAAAAAATTAAATACCTCAAGCTTAAATTTCATTCTAGAAGTAAGGGTAAGAAGATTGATGATCTTAATATTAATACTAAATAGAAGTGTCGAGTTATTTGGAAATAAAATGGAAATAATTTAATAAATAAAAATTAAAAGTCCTCTAGTTTATGCAAAGTAAACTCATAGGTAGTTTGAAAAACAATTATTGAAGTTATTGGCATTTATATAGTTTTATGAAATAATTGGATATTATGGGGATAGCTGGAGTTTTAGCCATGAGAGATACCTGAATTAAACATACAATAAAAAAGAAAAATTTTTGGAAATAAATTTGAATTTGATATCCAAAAAACAAGATAATTATTGAGTATAACAAATATTTGTTTATAGTAAGTTAACCTAAAGGATTTTTAATAGATATTAATATAATATCATAATGCTTAATCTTTTATTTTTATCACAAACACACCAAGAGTAATTAGACCTATGCTATTTTATAATCTTGTTTTATGGTATTATATATAATTCTTTATGGAGATCATGTAATATATTTTATAAATAATACCTTTTATTTTGGAATCCACAATATAATGCTATAAATGATAGTACTATTAATGAATATACGTTTAATTACATGTATGCTTATGTTTTAATATTTAGCATGGCTTATACCATTCAATTGTAAAAAATGTCTGATTTTTTAAATTTGAGTGAGAATATTGTGAAATAGCGGTTTGGATGGTAGACCATGATTGAAAAATTATTTTTGGTGAAATGAGTGAAATTTTTCACAACTTAGTACAATCTAAGTGTAAAGAAAACTCAGCTAGAATTTCAATGTAGTATTATACATTAAAAACACCTACCTTGATTCTTAATAAATTGAATATTTTATAATTCTTAATATGATATGTGAATGAGTTGACTTAGAGTTAACTTGCAAGCAAAAAGTATTATATTGCGATATTGTGGTTCTACAAATTAATTACTCTTATTTAAAACACATAAGATAATATTAAATATGCCTAAAAACTTAGAGTAAGGTGTATAACTTAAGTTTGCTATCTTTTGTGTAGTTCAAATTTTCAAGCAAACTTAGGATGATTGCTTGAATGGGTTGTAGGGATTTGGTTTATAGTGGAATTTGATGGTGTTCTCTTCTCTTGATCCTCACATTGATTTTCTCTCGCCATTGCCTCATACTAATGTTTTACCTTTATTTGATCATCATACACCTGTTTGGGTGTAAGAGATATAAGAGTGATGGTTTTACTATTTTATACAATGATATACCTATTTTTAACCCCATCATGAATTGTCTTCTTATTATATTGTTGTGGTTTCCCCAATAAGATGTTACTTGCTTGCATTTGTACCACATTGCACATAACTTCATCAACATATTTCCCAATAAAAAATGGAATCACAACCTTGCTTTGCACATAATAGCGTGTATGGAAGATGCTCTCCCTTTTTTGGTTAGATTCATCTTCCTTGACATGAGCTTAAAGTGTGCACCTTATAACCAAGGACTCTACAACCGGTAATGTTAACTTATCCAAATCACTATCCTCTAATGGTGGCATGCCTTCGTAATCAGATCTGTCACTTTCAGATTCCATATCACCACCATATCTAATCATCATGATTATTTTATTTGGACACTCAAAAGCATAATATCCGTGCCCTTGACACCTGAAACATTTAACATCATGAGTACATTTAGTTTGAGTTTCAAATTTATCTTTGGCACTAGTAGCGACATCAATTTTAGCCTTTGGTGGTTCAATTTTAGAAGGAACAAAGGATCCTGGCTGGATAGTACCCTCTCTCTTCAGATTCGTTTTCCAAGATGTTAAAGAACCTGAATTAAACCCTGGTCGAACATGTCCATTCCTAAGTTATTTCTCCACCCTAGTAGACATGTGAATCATGTTCTCTAGCTCCACATAGTGTTGTAGCTCAACCATAGTGGCAATGTTCAGATTCAACCCATTAAGAAATCTAGCCATGATGACTTCTCTATCCTTAAAAACATTAGTCCAAATTATTGCTATCTCCATCTCTTTGTGATATTCATCTACTGTCATATAACCTTGATTCAAACCTTGAAGCTTCAGGTATAGGTATCTGTAATAGTGGTTTGACACAAATAATCTCCTTATCAAGACTTTCATCTCCCCCTAAGTCTAAATGGGTCCCTCCCTATTCCTCCTCTTATTGATTACAATCTGATCCCACCAAATCAATGCATACTCTGTAAACTCAATCATCACCAATTTCATTTTGTTTTTGTTCAGAATAACTATGGCAATCAAAAATCCAATCTACTTATTTCTCCCACTCCAAGTAAGCCTCATGATCATTTTTACCTAGAAATTTAGGAATTTTTAGTGTAATGGTGTCCCCATCCATATCTTTATAATTCCACATGCCACCAAATTTCACATTCCTCCTAGCTCTAATTGGTCCAGACTTGATTCCTTGGCCAACATATATAAAATCATAGTCATATTCACCCATATCTGTGTTTTCATCAACATACTCTTCAAAATCAAATCTATTATTCCATAAGACCATAAGAGCCGTATTTCCTTGGTGATCAGCCCCACTGTTCTATTGCTTTATCGAATTCACCTTATTTTTGAGATCTTTGTATGTACTAGACAACAAATCGAGTTGCTGACCTAAAGCTTTGATACCACCTGATGAAAACATCATGATCACGTAGTCACACAACTCATAACCAAGAATGAGATCTGAACCCAAAAAGCTGAAATAGGTTTGATAGGAGTGTGACATAATGGAAACCTACCCCAAGACACCAGCACTATTAGAATGAATATAATGATGCCACGAAGCCAGTAAATCTTTAATAAGTCGGATTCGGTTCGTTTAAGAACTAAAGAATACAAGAATCACTCTCACACATAAAACTAAAAAGTTCAGAATTAATATCCATCAATGGCTTGCAATTGGAAAGCAACATCAACTTTTTATGCCACTGATTCATTGTTTTCAAATATCATTTGAATCTGGAAAATTCGGTTAATAGCACAAAATATATCCTCACACCTCTCGTGTATCATAAAAAAAAATAATCAACGTTTTTCACTCTAATATGCTCACTACGCTTTTTACCTCACAACTTGTTTTCTTTTGGTTTTTAATGAACTAAAATCAACAAATCAAAATTAGTAGCCTTCACAACGCACTCTAATTATGATTTTCAGACTCAAGAAGTAATGAAAATACTGAAAACAAAACAAAACAAAACTACAATTATGATTTCACAAGTAGCAATGCAAATTCGTACGAACTTTTGACGATATGAAACAAAAGAAAAAGCAATTACTTGAATCCTAGATAACCCAAAATATAATAAAAATAAAGAATTGGACAAAACTAAACAATAAAGATCACGTTTTGAGACTTGACGAGAATCTAAGCTCTTATACAATTTTTTTTGCTAAATATAATTTCAACCCAGACCAAATGATATCAAAATGAACCCAAATTCAATATTTAGTATTATAATACTAAACCAATAACAAAACTCAGTTTATAGGTCATTCTCCTTTTTCTAGATACCTAACTCCTTGTGTGATTAGTTTATGGCAGAATTGAATGTCCGAATGAAATTTCTAGTATATGATATCAAAATAAGCTTGTATTTTAACATATGGTGTGATATCAATGCCAATACACAGAACTTTGAGTTTTAATTGATTCTATGATGTTTTTCTTAGGTTTCACTAAGGTAGTATTTCTACGGCATAAATGATTTCCAAATAGAACTTAACGTAAACATTATCAGAATAAGCTCAAATTTGACAAGCTCAAATTTGATACATGATGCTATCTCAACCTTAATAGATGGAATATTGATTTTCAATTGATTTTGATATGGTTTTCTTATGTTTCCTCAAAGTTGTGTTTTCTACGGCAAAACTTCAATGATTCTTCAAATTTCAACTAATGCCTCTCTCTCTCTCTCTCTATAAATATACTAAAATGATGAGACATAAAAAGATAAAGTATAAGCTCTCTTTCTTCTTTTTTATTTACTAGATGATGTAGATATGAAGAATAGGAAGATGAACACAAACACTGAAAAACTTTAAGGAATACTAAAAAAATATAAAATAACAGAATGATATAACCTTTTTTCAGAGCCTAGCTCTGATACCACCTAATACAAATCTCGTAATCATGTGGTCATGCAGCCTACAACCAAGAATGAGATCTGATTTCGGGAAGCTGAAATAGGTCTGATAGGAGTGTGACACAATGAAAACTTGCCTCAAGGCACCAACACTATTGGAATGAATAGAATGACGCCACAAAGCCAGTTAATCTTTGATAAGTCTGATTCAGTTCGTTCAAGAACTAAAAAGTATAAAAATCACTCTCACATGTAAAATTCTACACGGCTAAATATATAAATAACCTAACTTACTCTTCTATTTATTGGTATTATCCTATTGAAGTAGGTCAATCACGGCTGGGTCCATGACATAAATCTTATCAATATGACAATCCTTGATTGCACACAGATATATAAACCTAACAAGTAGTTGTTTTTATTTTATTTTATTTTATTTTGTAATTACTAATATAACCTTATTGAGTGTGACTTTTAATAACTCAATTATTTCAAATTATAAAATAATTATTGTATGGGTTACTTTTAGAAAGATAAAATGAAGTAAAAATACTAAATAAAAAACCTATATTTTGAAATTTTATTTTATCTTTGAGCTCATTACATAATAATTGTTAGAGAATAATATAAATCATATTCTAGGGCCTCACCTATAAGCTTAAGCTTTTAGGTGAGATGGTTCCTTAACATGGTATCAGAGCCTTAATGACCCAGCGGTCATGAGTTCGAATCTCACCACCCCCATTCTATTTGATAAAAATCAAGCACAAGGTAATGTGGACCTGTGCAAGTTTCAAGCCCAAAGGGCTTTCACTTGAGGGGGTGTGTTAGAGAATAATATAAATCATATTCTGGGGCCTCACTTATAAGCTTAAGCTTTTAGGTGAGATGGTTCCTTAACAATAATGACAATACGATAATTTTAGTAATCATTTATGATTTATTTTGGCATAATCTACTTTCTTTTTTTGTTTGTATATTTTTTTTTCAAGATCATTTTAAATTGAAGAACTAATTAAATAAGTTAATCTAAGTCTTTAAGTTAAATTTTCATCCCTTGGTCCTACTACTACCGGAAGAGGTGATTGTGGGCTGTGGGACATCAGAAATGGACTCCTGACTTTTACCATCATATGGCGGGCACCGTCCCATGACACCCTTTCGATCTTTGGATTCAACAACCATAACCAAAACACTATCTTTTCATAAACTGATAACATAAAGTTATCAAGAGTTTGGATCGAGAGGAATGAGATAGACAGAATTGACATGGTTGAGAAGATTTGATTCTTCAATCTACATTATGGTTAATGTAGGATAAGTGATCCTGATAAATAAATAAATAAACAATCCTTCCATCCCTCTTCTCCTTCAGGGTGAAAACGTGAACATCAACAGCGCAAGGGATCGTTTTCATGGAGTCTAGACCTTTCTCCTTGGGCTGGACCACCATTTTCTCAGCCTATAAAAACACAACTTCCACCATAAGTATTTCTGCAGCCAAGGGTGATCTTATATAAAGCTGCAAGAATTTCAAAGTAGAGATGGTAAGATTCCACTCCCTCTTCCTTTCCGTCCTAGCTTCCCGACACAGTTTATTAATTCCTTTTACCCGCCGTTGCAGGATGAAGCACACGGGTTGAATACTTGGGAAGGTTACGTGGACTGGAAGAACAGGCCCGCCGTGAGAGGTCGGCACGGTGGCATTCTTGCTGCCTCCTTTGTCTTGGGTAGTTAATTACCTCATGCTTCTTTTTGTTACTGTAACTATTTGAGAGCCTAACTAATAAGAACACGACTTACAGTCTGCATTCATCCATTAATATATATATGAAAATCACAGTTGTGGAGGTTCTGGAGAATCTAGCATTCCTGGCCAATGCGAGCAACCTTGTTCTTTACCTCTCCAAGTTCATGCATTTTTCCCCATCCAGCTCGGCCAACATTGTTACCAATTTCATGGGCACAGCCTTTCTCCTTGCTCTACTTGGTGGCTTTCTAGCAGATGCTTTTCTTTCCACCTATTACATCTATTTGATCAGTGCTTCAATAGAATTCATGGTAAGATTCCTTAAAAGCTTCTACCTCTATATATTTGTATTAAATGAGTTTCATTTTTAAATAGAAACTAGCCATCCATTACGCAACATAAATGTTATCAGTGGAAACTATATTTACAGTCGACATTTTGGTTACCAATGAGTGTCGTCGCAAGCAGGGAACTGGCTGAGAGAGTATCTGTCAATTTCCCTTTCAAGAGTACCATTTATTGGAGGGTCAGGATCGGACTTCCCACAGGAATATCTCCGTAGTTATTCAAGGACAGGCCATAAAACGACCTGACGATGCCCAAACATGTGCTCCTGCCAATCGTATTGCTTCAATCTCGTTAGCTTTATAGATGGTACTGGAACAAATCTAAGCCCTACCGGATGATGCCCTGACCCGCCAATGAAAAACATATCCATGTTTCTTAGAAGAACTTAATGCCTCCGGCGGTAGGGACACAAGAAAGCTAGAATCGTCCAATGATCATGCACCTGCAACTACAAGGCAAAATGGCAGCTTGTACAATTTGATTGATTTCTAGAACAAAACGAACACTTCGGAAATGACGTCCGTATGTACTATTTTGTGTGATAATCTGATTATTAGAGCAGAAAAGACGTTATCAGTTATCCTAACACTCTCGTTTTCAATATAGTAAATAGTAAAACCTAGTGAAAATAAGCCCTAAATCTCTTAAAACTTCACCCAACAAGTCAGTGTCACAGCAACAAACATAGCCAGACTGCAAACAATCTTTTCATAGCCTGGCTAGTTTTTCGTATCAATCCTCACTCATGAGTGCGTTTAAAGATTCTACAACAATTCATGATCTTGAACTAACTATGTATGATCTGCGGAACAGGGTCTGCTGGTGCTTACAATTCAAGCTCGTATGACCTCATTGAAACCACCAGCATGCTTTTCAGCGAACACCAGCATCTCATCATGTGAGCAAGTTGATGGCAGGAAAGCAGTGGTGCTGTTCGCAGGCCTCTACCTGGTGGCACTTGGTGTCGGAGGGATAAAGGGTTCACTTCCGCCGCATGGTGCTGAGCAGTTTGATGAGAAAACTGTTCAGGGAAGAAAGCAGAGATCTGCATTCTTTAACTACTATGTTTTCTGCCTCTCCTGCGGAGCATTGATAGCAGTGACTCTGGTGGTATGGGTTGAGGACAACAAAGGATGGCAGTGGGGATTTGGTGTTTCCACCGCAACAATACTTCTCTCCATCCCAATCTTCCTCATCGGCTCCCCAGTTTATAGGACCAAAGTTCCGATAGGAAGTCCCATCACAACTATATTGAAGGTAATAACACAGTATAAATTAAACCCTTTCATGCAGCAAAATAAGACCTCGGCTGGAAGGGGCCATCTTAACCTTTTCCCCTTTTCTCCCCTTAGGTTCTCGCTGCAGCGGCTTACAACACCTACAGGTTCAGGAATTCTAGCAATTCTTCCATTGGAATGGACACGAGCAGGACATCCGATACCACAGAAACCAGGGAGGGAGAGGGTGGAAATACGAAACGAACGGAACTATGTCACACTCCAGCAGAAAGTATCAAGTTTCTTAACAGAGCAGTCAAGAATAAAGCAGGAAATCCAATGCTAGAATGTACAGCTGAGCAGGTGGAAGAAGTTAAGATAGTGCTAAGAATCCTCCCCATCTTCGTGTCTACTATAATGCTAAACTGTTGCCTGGCTCAACTTTCCACATTTTCCGTCCAGCAAGCATCAACCATGAATACCGATCTTGGCTCCTTAAAAGTCCCACCAGCATCTCTTCCTGTCTTCCCTGTTATATTCGTCATGATCCTGGCACCAATCTATAACCACGTCATCATTCCATTTGCGAGAAGAGTGACAAAAACCGAAACGGGGATAACTCATCTGCAAAGAATAGGGACAGGGCTGGTCCTATCCGTCGTGGCGATGGCAGTGGCAGCCCTGGTGGAAACGAAGCGGAAGAGAGTAGCAGCCGATTCTGGATTAGTAAATTCAACAAAACCTCTGCCCATCACATTCCTTTGGATCGCATTGCAGTACTTGTTCCTGGGATCAGCTGATGTTTTCACATTAGCGGGCATGATGGAATTCTTCTTCACAGAGGCCCCAAAAAGCATGAGATCTTTGGCCACTTCTCTATCATGGGCCTCACTCGCCATGGGATACTACCTCAGCTCGGTGCTTGTATCTCTAATCAACACAATCACAAGTAGGTACCGAGACACGCCATGGCTCTTTGGTAGCAACTTGAACAAGTATCACCTGGAGAGGTTTTACTGGTTGATGTGCGTTCTAAGTGGATTAAACATGCTTCATTATCTCTTCTGGGCGAACCGCTACAAATACAATTCCACTAGAAAATCCCTTTCTCAGCCCAACAGTTAGTTAAAATAATCATACTTTCCGTTCTTGTCAGCTATTTTAGACAGACGAGAGTTTGCCTTCCTGAAATTCCATTACTATATATATATATATATATATATATATATAGTAATTAGTAATTTATCTCCTTTTGCTGTCTTGTTTATTTAGCCCCTATCCTACTTTTACCGTCAGTTTAAATATATCAATATTTTTATAATTAGGAATTTCAAGCTTAAGGGTTCTTTATTTGTAAAATCTATTTTTTTAATATAAAAAATGCCATTTATTTACCTGTGCCTAACAATCAATAACATAAATTGTTAATTAATTTATTTTCATTTTCAGATGTTTCAGAAGAGTAATTTGAAGACTAACAAAAGGTTAGACGTAGGATGGTTGTCTTAAGAACATTTATACATAGCCACATCCACGATACATTAAGGAAATATCAAACAAGATGTAAAAATTACTTTTTCATGATGAAGGTGGTGTCTATATATAAACATGGAGGGGTTACTCCATACTTGGAGGAATTCATCAACATGAGAGCAATCCTTAACCTAGACTTTATTTGTTTAAGAAGAGACTATTGAGATCCTTTTTTGACTTCTTTTTCTTAAAAATAATTAATATTTTTTTTATAAAAAAAATTAATATTTTGATTTTGATTTTTGCATCTACGAGCAGAGGACCTTTATTATATTAATACTATACACCCTCGATATTAAAGATAAAATCTATGAGATAAAGGAAATAATATATTTTAGAGATGTATCATTTTTTTTTTGGGATCTATACTTTGTGCTAGTGATAAATCCAGTGTCAAGTAATCATTATTGTTTTTATGAATAGTACAATATTTATTTTATAGTTATACAATTAGAATTTTTTGAAAGTATTTTTTTTTCTATTAACCACTATAATATTATTGTGGTAGGTTGTGTTTGATGTGTTCTCTATCACCATCTCATGTTAATATTGAAAAAAATATTATATCTAATATATGAATGTCATTTCACATGTAGTCAAGGTTGGTTGGATAGTTGTGACCACCATATAGCACCATTTGGCCTATAAAAATAAAAAGTTTATATAGTTATGTATAAACTTCACATGCCTATATGTGGTTTGTGGTGTTGTATTATTGGGGAAAATGCAAATATGAGAGACTACATGGGTATATTAGAGTTATGTCTAAAGATAATTTTGTATTGTATGGATGGGTTGGGTAATGAAGATCCCTCTTATGACATTTCTAATATTGATTATTCTAAGAGGATACATTTTGATGTTGATTCGTTAGATTCTTAATGGCCAAGAAACAAGCCCTTCTCTATTGATTAGACTAAGTGCCTGTTTGGTATTGCTGTGGCGCCGGAGGTTTGAGAAAAGCAGTCTTCACATGTGTTTGGTTATTTGCAAAACGCTGGTGCAAGGTACGGGTCCCAAGTTTAATTTGGTTCAAAACGCCGGTGCAAGAAAAGCAACAATTTGCTGCTTTTCTTGCTGCGATTCCAATTAGGGGGGGTTGTGGGTATATATATATATAATATGTTTATTAATATAAAAAATATATTTTAAATATTAAAATAATCTAAAAATTAATTAACATATGAACAATGTTTACATAATATATGTTTATTAATATACAAAATATATTTTTAATATTAAAATAATCTAAAAATTAATTAACATATGAACAATGTTTACATAATATATGTTTATTAATATACAAAATATATTTTTAATATTAAAATAATCTAAAAATTAATTAACATATGAACAATGTTTACATAATATATGTTTATTAATATAAAAAAAATATATTTTTAATATAAAAATAATCTAAAAATTAATTAAAATATAAATAATGTTTACATAATATATGTTTATTAATATACAAATATATTTTTAATATAAAAATAATCTAAAAATTAATTAACATATGAACAATGTTTACATAATATATGTTTATTAATATAAAAAATATATTTTTAATATTAAAATAATCTAAAAATTAATTAAAATATAAATAATTTTTAACCTTAACCTCAACCACAGTTTTAACCAAATACTTCACAACTTATTTTGAACCGCAGTAAAAGCGTTTTTTTTGGAAACTGTTTTTTTTTTAATCTCAACCACAAAAGCAAAATCAATTCCAAACAGACCCTAAATGTTCATTAAGTGTAACAACCACTCTTGTTGTTTATTTGTATTTATTTTTTTATGGAATATTTTCTAGTTAATGAAATAGATATTGAATCTTGTTTTACCAAACATGCCAATTTGTTTATCAAGTCAAGTATTTTTGAATAATTTATGCTACTTGCTTTTTGTATCTTTCTTCAACAATGATAAATTACAATTATAAACTAAATCTTGAGCAAAAGCAATTGTTTTGTAAATCAAGTGACATGTAGGGAATCAAGATATTAAATCCTAAAGCAAGGAACATCTATTCCAAGAAAAAACCACACCCTGAAGAGAATAGGTGAATGAAAGAGGAGGGATTGTAGGCAATCTAAAGGACAATGGAATTAAAAGAAAAATTAAAGAAAAAACTAGTAAAAAAGAAAGCAAAGAAATAAAATTGTAAATATTTAAATAAATATAACTTAAATTGAATTGATGGTACAAAACTGTATATATGAGATTGACCATCATTTTCAACTATCATATTGTTTATTTATATCGGTACACTTTTTTAACTCCATCTAAACATGTAATTCTAATCCTATATAGGTAACCTGTAACATATTAGATCCTAATATGAACTAAACTAACCACATAAATCCTAGCTAAGGCAAATTACTTGGCTAATTTAACCCATTAAGAATTATTTTCCCATGCCCAATGGGTAATTATTCTTAGTTAATCATGACTTTTAATTATCTTGTTGACTAATTTCTAGTTCCCTAGTGAAAAAGAATTCAATATGAAAGTTCGAGTGAACAATATTAACCTTATACCTTTTAGAGTTTCTTATAATGATCTTGTTAATGTATAAGCTGCTCAGCCCACGTGGACTTGAAATGTTGAAGAAAGAAGAAGAAGAAGTCTTATGCAGTAACATAAGATTTTATAACAGAGTATAATGCATGTTAATTCAGTTGTAATCAGTTGTAACAAACACGTGTAAAAGTGATGTAACTAACTCATTCTTTAGTAGTTATGAATCAGTTAGAAGTAGTTACAACAGTGTGTAAAGCATGAGAATTGCTCAGTATATAAACAGGCAATTCATCAAACAACGGATATGCAATAATAAGAAATTGCTTATCTTTTATGTAATTCTCTCTAGTCCTGATCTCTCTTTCTCTATACTTCTTCAAGCTCTCTGCAATCTTTAATTTCTTCTCTTCAAAACACAAACCAAATCACCTGCAATCATAAAACCTAAAATCAGCTAAATCAAACATGGTATCAGAGCTAGCTTGATCAACAAGGAAGGGGTGTAATCAATCTGTGAACTTACAAGCAGTGAGTGTAAAGAAGAAGAAAAATGGTGTCAAGTGGAGATCTTAGAGCACCACAGTTTAATGGTGAGAATTATGAGTTTTGGGAAGTTAAAATGAAAACAATCTTCAGAGCTTATGATCTATGGGATATGGTTGGATGTTGTGAGACATTAACAAAAGTATCCAATGAAAGTGGTAGTGGAGAAGCTTCTGGTTCAAAAGACAAGAAAACTAAATTAGGAGAAACTACTGCTGAGACTAAGGAAAAAATGATTAAAGATGCCAAGGCTTTAAGTATTATCCAAGGAGCCTTGACTGATGATATTTTCCCCAGAATAAGAAATGAAGAGACAACAAGAGGAGCATGGGATCTATTGAGAAGAGAATACAGAGGAGATGAAAAAGTTAGGGAAGTGAAGTTGCAGGCAGTAAGGGCAAAATTTGAGTATATGAGAATGTCAGAGGGAGAAAGCTTAGATCATTACTTGACTAAGTTTTTTGGAGTGATAAATGACTTGAAGTCTCTCGGAGAAGAGATAACTGAAGCAAGGATAGTGCAAAAGACTTTGATGAGTCTTAGCAGAAAATACAAATCCATAGTCTTAATTATTGAAGAAACAAGAGACTTGAAAACACTTAGAAGTGAAGCAGTTATTGCTTCAATTAAAGTGTATGATAGAAGGGAAGATATGCATGATGAAAGGGAAAGAGTTATGAATACTGAAAGAGCATTCAGTAGCCTAAGAATTGGGGGAAATAACTACTTTCACAATAACAAGTGCTCACCTGTCAGATCACATCCAAAGTGGCAGAATCAACAAAGGAAGCCTGCAAATTGGAGTCAAGGTGGAAGTCTGACAAATCTGCAAAATACAAACTAGAATTAGAAGTCTGGAGTGAATTATAACAATTCATCCAATTCATAGTATAGAAGTGGAAGTAGTTTCCAGTCAAGCACAAAGCCGAAATGTAGCACCTGTCAGAAATTTCACTTTGGCACCTGCAGATTCAAAGGGAAACAAAAATGTGAAAAGTGCAGCAGATTTGGTCATGGTCAGAATGATTGTAGTTTCAACAAACAATTGGTTAATTCTGTAAAAGAAGAAGAAACAACCACGGGAGCAATGTTTTATGCATGTCATGCAGCAAGCATTGTAGATGAAGATGTGTGGTTTGTGGATAGTGCATGTAGTAATCACATGACTTCACAAGAATCAAAACTGATAAATATTGATTAGATTAGTAACTTGCAAGGTAAAGATGGGTTTTGGTGACCTTGTGCAAGCAGCAGGGAAGGGAACTTTTGTAGTGGACACAAAACAAGGAGTAAGGCACATACAAGAGGTTATGCTAGTGCCTGGATTGGATGAAAATCTGTTAAGTGTAGGACAGATGATGGGGCATGGTTATTATATCTTGTTTTGAGGAAACAAGGCTATAATCTTTGATGATGAAACACTCACTAATGTGGTTGCAAAAGTGATTATGAAAGGCAACAGATGCTTCCCTTTAACACTAGAATCAGTGGTGTCTACAGCAAGAAAGGCCTCTATTTTAGAAGATGTTTGGATATGGCATAGAAGGTATGGGCATTTGAACTTTGAGAGCATGAAGAAGATGCAGTAGATGGAAATGGTGACAGGGTTGCCTAAGATGATGAATGTTAATGTTGTGTATGAAGGGTGTGTGCTAGGCAAGCACAAGAGACAACCATTTGATAAAGATGCTAGCTGGAGAGCAAGTCAGTCACTAGAAATGGTCCACACAGATTTGTGTGGACCTATGCAAAGTGAATCAAATGGAGGTAACAAATATTTTATCACATTCATTGATGACTTTACAAGAATGTATTGGGTATATTTCATTAGAAACAAATCAAATGCTCTAAATATGCTTAAGAAATTCAAAGTTCTAGTTGAATTGCAAAGTAACTATAAGATGAAGAGGCTGAGAAGTGACAGAGGTGGAGAGTATACATCTTCAGAATTTCAGGAATTCTGTTCTGACCATGGAATTGAAAGGCAGCTGACAGTTGGGTATTCCCCTCAGCAAAATGGTGTTGCTAAGAGGAAAAACAGGACCATTTGTGAAATTGCTCGATCTATGATGAAGGATAAGAACATAACTGTTGAATTCTAGGCTGGAGCTGTTAACATAGCTGTGTATTTGCTGAATAGAAGCTATATAACTTCAGTGACAGCCAAGACTCCATTTGAGAAGTTTACAGGGAGAAAACCTGGTATTAAGCACTTAAGGGTGTTCGGGTGTATTTGCTACGCACATATTCCAGATGCTCTTAGGGAGAAATGGGATAACAAGGCTGAAAAGGGAGTATTCATGGGGTATGGTGGCTGTGAGAAGGGCTACAGAGTTTATATCCCAAAGACAAAGAGAATTGTGTTGTCTCGCAGTGTGGTATTTGATTAAGATAGCATTTATGCATGGGAGACATGTAATGAGAAGTTAACCTCTGCATAGTTTGTGTTAGAAAGCAGAAATGAAGACACACAAACTGAAATGACTCAGCTAGAAAATGGTGAACAATCTCAGGAATGTGCAGAAAGAAGAAGTGATAATGAAGACAGTATCACAGATTCAAAAATTGATTCACAAACCAGTAAAAATCAGAACTTTGGAAGATATATATGCTAGGTGCAGCGTAAGCATGATAGAACCTGAAAACTACACAGAAGCAGCTGGGAATGCAGCTTGGCAGGATGCCATGAAAGCTGAGTTGAACATGATTGAGAAAAATAATACATGGGAGCTAGTTGAAAGACCCATTGACAAACCTGTTATAGGAGTCAAGTGGGTATATAAGATCAAGCTCAATTTGGATGGTATAGTGAACAAATATAAGGCAAGACTTGTGGGAAAAAGGTATGCACAAAAGCCTGGAATTAATTATAATGAAACCTTTGCACCAGTGGCAAGGTTGGATACTATTCTCTAGCAAGCAAGAAAAACTGGAAACTATTTCAGTTGGATGTTAAATCAACATTCCTAAATGGAATGCTTGATGAGAAGGTGTTTGTTGAGCAACCCGAGGGGTTCTGTGTTCAAAGGTAGAAAACAAGGTGTACAAGTTAAACAAGGCACTATATGGACTTAAGCAAGCACCTAGGGCTTGGTATAGTGAAATTGACACCTATCTTATCATGAGTAAGTTCAAAAGAAGTGCAAGTGAACCTACTCTATATACAAGGGCTGACAGTGAGGGAAATCAGCTTATTGTGTCCATCTATGTGGATGATATTGTGTACACAGGCAGTAGTGACAAACTGATGAATGAATTTAAAAGGGAAATGATATTGAGATATGAGATGACTGACCTTGGTCTTCTCCATCATTTTCTGAGCATGGGTGTGATACAATTTGATCAAGGAATTTTTATCCATCAAAGCAAGTATGCAAGATCTTTGCTTATGAAAGTCGGGCTTGCTGATTGTAAGCCAGTTTCCATTCCTTTAGTAGCTAGTGAAAGGCTGAGAAAGGCAGATGGAAGTGAGTTAGCAGATGCAAATGTCTACAGAAAAATAGTGGGAAGCTTGCTATATTTGACAGCAACAAAGCCTGATCTAATGTACACTACAAGTCTGTTATCAAGATTTATGAATCATCTAACAAAGAAGCACATGGGGGTGGCTAGAAGGGTTCTTAGATATGTCCAAGGCACACTGGATTATGGAATTGAGTATGCAAAGCAGAAATCAGCAACACTAATGGGGTTTTGTGATGCAAATTGGGGTGGAAGTGAAGATGACAGTAGAAGCACTTCTGGATATGCATTTGTGTTTGGAAGTGGAGTTTTTTCATGGGCTTCAGTGAAGCAAAACTCAGTTGCATTATCAACTGCAGAAGCTGAATATGTTTCAACTTCTGAAGCAACTGCCCAGGTAATATGGCTGAGGTCTATACTTGATGATCTCAGGGAAAAACAAGAAAAAGCTACAACCCTATATTGTGATAACATGTCAGCTATAGCAATGGCAAAGAACCTAGTATTCCATCAGAAAACAAGGCATATTAATAGAAAAGTTCATTTCATTAGGGAGGCAGTATAAGAAGATGTTATCGACATTAAATTCTGTAGCAGTGAAGAATAGTTAGCAGATATATTCACTAAGGGATTGCCTAAAGACAGTTTCTTTGAACTCAGATAAAAGCTTGGTGTTAAAATCATAAGCAGCTTAGGAGGGGGTGTTAATGTATAAGCTGCTCAGCCTACATGGACTTGAAGTGTTGAAGAAAGAAGAAGAAGAAGTCTTATGCAGTAACAGAAGATTTTGTAACAGAGCATAATGCATGTTAATTCAGTTGTAATCAGTTGTAACAAACACGTGTAAAAGTGATGTAACTAACTCATTTTCTTGTAGTTATGAATCAGTTAGAAGTAGTTACAACAGTGTGTAAAGCATGAGAATTGCTCAGTATATAAACTGGCAATTCATCAAACAACGGATATGCAATAATAAGAAATTGCTTATCTTTTATGTAATTCTCTCTAGTCCTGATCTCTCTCTCTCTATACTTCTTCAAGCTCTCTGCAATCTTTAATTTCTTCTCTTCAAAACACAAACCAAATCACCTGTAATCATAAAACCTAAAATCAGCTAAATCAAACAGATCTCTTTAAAAAAAATGAAAATTAGCCAAATATAAAAAACTCTAACCCTATCTATTTTGCATAGCATCGTGAGGGGAAAAACTCCCTTCCATCTACCCGAGAACTCTTTTTTCACATAATAAATTCTTAATGACTTTTTTCACTCTTTTTTTTTTTTGACAAATCTCTACTTTCTCTTTTAAACTTAAATACTGATAAAAAATTAAATAAAATTTTAAACCAAAACATAAAAACTCCAAACTAAAACGCATATGATTTGAAAAATTATAGACTATTTTTTAAAAAACATTCACTAGATAAATAACAATAAAAATATAAAATCTTTTTCTTTTTTATATCATTGTTAGTTTTAATCCCCTCATCTCCAATAACAAAATCAAATTTCTTGGATTTATTTTGGTATTGTCTTTAATAAATATGTGTTAGATGCATTGATCGAAGACTCAATTTGAAGATTAATTATTATTATTTTTTTTTAATAAAACTTAATTCATTGATCAATATGTGGGTTATTATATCAACTAAAGGGCATCAAATTTATTAAAAAAATAGTCAAGATTAATTATTATTCATTTTTTTTCTTAGTTGTTGGCATGGTCAAGATTGATTGAATCAATCGATTCACCAAGTACTCAGTTGGTTTGAACAATTTTATTGGATTAATATCTTATTTAATTTAACTAAAAGCTGAACACATATCAAATTTTGAATCATAAGTTCCTCATATTAATTTATTGAGTGAGGTCGGGTTTCACAACTAAATTTAAAAAGAGAATAAAATTAATCTCCTTTAATTTTATTTGATTATCTTTTAGACTATAAAAAATATTAAATGGAATATTAACCTTTGGAGGCGGAAAAATGAAACTTTTAAAGTGAAAAACTTGGTAAAACTTTCTTTCTGAAAAATATAAATTTTATTTCTCTTGTTTTCTTCTCATTCCTTTCTCAATATGATACATTTTTTTTTTCTATATTTCATTTGAATATTGCTTTAAAATAAATTAAATCTCACAATTATAAATAATATTAACATATACTCCAAAAGTCCTTGACTAGTACTCTTAAACTAATTTATTGCACTATTAAAATTTAAACTCTTAAAACTAAGATTCTAAATAATTTTATCTACTTGAATTCATTTAAGTATATGAAGGATTTGCTCTTAAAATAATTAAAAAAAACACAATAAATTGATAAAAAAATATTCAAAATCATCAAACTAAAAATCATATTGATTATAACATTTGATCACAACACTAAGATTTAACTTTCACAACACTAAGACTCAAGCTCTATCATGTTGTTACCACTAATGACTTTTAAAAAACAAATACAAAATAAAAAAATAAAATATTGAAAAAAAAATCTAGAAATATATATGAGAACAAGAAAATTATCAAAGACTACTTAAGAATGATCAAAATATACAAAAATAATTTTTAAATAAAAAATAAATAGTTAAAGTTTATATATGGTATAAATTAATTTAATATGGTATAAATAATTTTGATATAGTATTTTTAATTTAAGTATAATAGCTAAAATAAGTTATTAATTGAATTTATACTTGTTTATAATTTGAAATATACAGTTAGAAAAACTCAAAATAAAATAATAATTTATATTCGAGAATGCCATCAAACATAAGTTACAACAATTGACATTAAATCAGACCAGGAAACAAGGCGGCTGGGTCCTCGATCAACCCGACAGACCGGGTTCAACAGTGCTATAGAATAGAAAGAATAGCCGTCATTCGTCAACGTTCTGTTTCGGCTTCCTTTCCCTTTGCTTAAAGCCAGGTAAATTTCTCATGTCTCCCTGCGATTTCAATTCAATAATAATAATGATGATGTATCTGAATCTCAATTCCTTCAATTTCATACTCAATCCTAAGTTAGGATTAGAAGAAAATCTTTAAACTTGTAATTAAGTATGGAAATTCCTTTGTTTCGCATCATTCTCTGATATTAAATTTCCATTTCGTTCGCTTGTTGATTTCTAATACCCTTTCTCTAATAAATACAATAGAGGTGATTTGGTATGTGTTTCAGATGTCTCAAAATGTTTCCTAACTTTGGACCCCAACTAGGATGTTTTCTTACTAGTTTGTGCTTGTTTCATAGTTTTATATTTTTACTTTTTAATGTTTCCTATTTCCTGTGCGATTTCCAATTTTTCTGAATCTGAGACTGTATTCAAATTTTTATTAATTTTGCTTCTCTTGTTTAAATCACTTCTGGTTGGCTTATATGTTCTCTCGGGATGTCTTCGACTGCAGAGAGGATGGGTAATCTGTTTTGTCTCGTACAAGTTGATCAGTCCACAGTAGCTATCAAGGAGACATTTGGAAAGTTTGACGAAATTCTTGATCCTGGATGTCATTTCCTTCCATGGTGTCTTGGAAGCCAGCTCGCAGGCCATCTGTCTCTGAGGGTGCAGCAGTTGGATGTTCGATGTGAGACCAAGACGAAGGTCTGTTTATTCGCTATTCGAACACTGTTAATCCCTCTCTGTTATTTCCTTTCCCTTTCCTTTCCCTTTTATTTTAGAGTGGGCAGGACACATCTACCGCATGAACTTAGAAAAAGCATTAGTATACATTTATATCTATATCTATACTGGCTTAACTATGTATCCTATCTTGTCTTACTCTGTTGCCTTCAATATACAGTTGTCCTGCTATCAACAATGAATGGTAATTTAGTTTTTATACATGTGGGTGTTTGCAACTCGAATGATTCATGGCTCTCTAGTGGTAGCTGATACATTCTGATCTTTGTTTTTACATATAGGACAATGTTTTTGTCAATGTTGTTGCATCTGTTCAATACCGTGCCCTGGCAGACAAGGCAAGTGATGCCTTCTACAAACTAAGCAACACAAGGAGTCAAATCCAGGCCTATGTTTTTGATGGTAATAAGTGTAGTACAGTTGGATATTTGATATTCTTGTTACATTTGATTCCTGATTCATTTATTTTTCACATTGTTAGCTGAGCTGCTCTTTGTATATATATATATATATTTTTCTCTTTAGTAATAAGGGCCAGTGTCCCTAAACTTAATCTCGATGATGTGTTTGAGCAGAAGAATGAGATAGCCAAAGCTGTGGAAGATGAACTTGGAAAGGTAATCATCTAGATTAAGTATTTGGCCTTGTCATATTGTGAAAGTGAATACAATATAGTTAGAGATCAGGCTTTCACAAATTTTGGCATTTTCCCCAATAGTCTAATGTCATCATCTTAATGATTTCATCCAGGCTATGTCTGCTTATGGATATGAGATTGTGCAAACGCTCATTGTTGATATAGAACCAGATGAGCATGTGAAGCGGGCAATGAATGAGATCAATGCAGGTAAAGTATTTTTATCTCTACACTGAGTTGATTAGCGCAGAAACCCTTCAAATGACTTATGTTACTGCGATAGGCTTATAGTTTAATTGCTGGTTTTGAACAGTTATATTTGCAGACAGACAGCGTGCATTTCTCCAGGTTGAGATTTGTTCAACTGGTTCTTGTAATTAGCACCTTTCTAAATTGCCCCCTATTATTTTGAATGCAGATATTTCCCATCATCAATTTTTTTTATTTGTGTATTAATCTTGCACTGCATTTCTTTGGTCCAGATGATATCCTTCCCATGTGAATTCAATATCTCCTGTAGTGAATAATGGCTATTAACTCCAGTCACTTTCATGATTATTCTGATTGGATTTTCTGTGATATCAGCATTGAGAGATTTCAAAATCTATGCATGTGTTACTCAACCTCATTTCCCGATAATTCTGTCTCTTTCTCAGCTGCAAGAATGAGGTTAGCTGCTAATGAGAAGGCAGAGGCTGAGAAGATTCTACAAATCAAGAGAGCTGAGGGTGAGGCTGAATCAAAGTATCTCTCTGGACTGGGTATTGCTCGCCAGCGACAAGCAATTGTGGATGGCTTGAGAGATAGCGTGTTGGGCTTCTCTGAGAATGTGCCAGGGACTACGGCAAAGGATGTCATGGACATGGTACTAGTCACCCAGTACTTCGACACAATGAAGGAAATTGGTGCTTCCTCAAAATCCTCTGCTGTGTTTATTCCTCATGGACCTGGTGCTATTCGTGATGTTGCTACCCAGATTCGAGATGGACTTCTTCAGTCTTCAGCCCACCAGTAATTGTGCAAATTCTCAAAGCTTTTACAGGGTTTGTGTTGGAGAGGAGCTTATTCCTCTCGTATGCTTGCTCTATATTTCTGTAAAGATTTCGTATGTTGAATTCTGGGTTTTGGTGAGTTTTGTTTTGCTGTATGACTCAAAAAGTCATGTGACAGTTGCATGCATATTTTCTCAATTTCTGAGAGTTGTGGATGATACAATTCAATGACTCTTTATATTGTACATGTGGATACAGTGGAAGGAAAACATTAAATAGTACATACGAAAAAGTGCTGATGTGGTTAAATTAGTAACGTAATTTCTTCCCCACGATGCTTGCTGTAGCGTATTCCTGATTTTCTACTTGCAGAGTTTAGCTCGCGACATGTCTCTGTAACCCTGGTTTGTTGATGAAAGTTAATCCTTAAAAGTCTTAGATCAGCAAGTAAAACTAGTCAGAGGGCAGCAGGGCAAGTTATAAAAAGAGTGGCGACTCTCTTGGTCTTATTATGGCAAGTTCTCATTTTCCCCATTGCTTTGTCGACTAAAAATTCACCCAAATGTGCAGCTTCTGTCCGTGAAGGTATGAAAAATATGCAGTTCTGACTGCCATTTTGATTTTCCTCCTGATCTTGTTTACATTTCCTAAACATCCTTTAGCTGCTCTCTATCAAGTACGAGGATGAATCTGCTACCATTTTATTGAAAGGATGACTTTCTGCAAATTTATTCCATCTTTTCTGCAACATCCTAATTATCAGGGTTTTGCAAATCATGTATCTTTTCAAATTTTGTTGATCAGGTCCTGCAGCCATGTTCATGGGTTGAAAGATAAATTCTTTCCTCGTAAATGTGTGCAAATTCTATAGTTATCGACAAAAAAGCTGTAAAAGTAGGCATCATCTTGATATTATTCTGTGCAAGTCGAAGCTAACAGAAGTATGCTTGGCATGATCTGTTAAGAAAATATGTAACGATGCTCTGAGATGGTATTCATGTTCTAAGTAAGAGCTAGAATACACAAAGATATCATCAATAAATACAACTACATACCAATCTAGGAAGGGTTAAAAAACCTGGTTCATCAAGTCCAATTGGGCATTGGTTAACCTAAATAACATCACCAAAAACTCAAAGTGACAATAACTAGTCAGAATACAGTCTTTTGTGTATCGTGCTCTTTTATCCTTAATTAGTAGATCTCTGACCATAAATCTATCTTGGAAAACCCTTTCCCCTTTCATTTGATCAAATAAATCATATTTTCTAGGTGAAGAATACTTGTTCTTTATCCTAATCTAGTTTAGTTGTTGATAATCATCAATACACAATCCTAATATATCATGTTTTTTCTTCATAAATAGTACTAGGGCTCTCCAGGGGATGTTACATTTTATCCAAAGTTGTCAATACCGTTCCGGTCGCCGTTCCAGTTTTTCGATTGGAACGGAACGTTCCGGTTTCGGTGCATTCCGACGTGCCGTTCTGGTTTTGTACTGTTCATATATATATATATATACATATATATATATATATATATATGTATGAAAAAAATAACAAATTAATTTAACAAGTATAATTAAAATTCAAGATAAATTAACTTTAAATTATACAATACAAACACAAAGTCAAAAAAACATAATCTCAAAATTAAAAACATCTCTAAAATTCCAAAATATTATGAAAGTAAAATGTTCTAAAATAAAAGAAATATAAACCAAACATCTTCTACATCATTAATATAAAAATATTAGAATTTCTTATTATGTATAAAAAAAAAATAGTAAATACCATAGTAAGATAATTACAAAGAGAATAGTACTGAAAATCATATGTTAAAAAAGAAAAGAAAAAAACAGATTTTGAAAAAAATAAATAAATAAAATTCGAAACACAATATGATATAAATAAAAAATCGTAAAATCGTAAGTAAAATATTTCTGAATACAATACAACATAATTATGGCTATAAAACTTCATTAGTTAAGGTTCATATATAATTCAAAATAATTTAAAAATACATTACAAAACAATTATGTCCATAGAATTTCATTAGGTAAAAACTAACAAATTTAAAATAAATATTTTGATGATATGCTATATAAATTAAAATCAATCCCATGCCCATCATTTTCCTCGTTATTTTTAATACATTTATCAAAAGTATTATTATTGAAAGGATTATCAGTACTAATACTGGTGTCAACACTCAACATCGATATTACTAGTACTAGCTCCAATTCCAACAAATTATTTCGACATCAGGATATGAAAATGATTTAAAAACATCAAAAATTTTTAATTTAAAGTAAAAAATAAAAAAATTTAAGTATAAATTTTAAAGTTAATATTACTGATTTTCAAGAGTGATTCCATGATATATATATATATATATATATATATATATATATAATTTGTCCAGCATTCTGCTGGACAAATTCAATTTGAATTTGTCCGATGTGGGACACAATAATGTGTCCCACATCGGACAAATAGAGTTATTTCTCAACTCTTCTCCGTTAAATACTCTCCACTCCAATCTCCATTCTCCTTGTCCCACATCGGACAGATACAATTATTTCTCAACTCTTCTCCATTAAATACTCTCCGCTCCACTCTTCAGCCTCCACTCTTCAGCTCGGAACGGAACGCCCGGAGTAGAACCGAGGCGTTCCGGCCGGAATTGGACCGGAATTTCCGGAACAAACCGCAATTAAAACCGGGATGAAAACGATGCCGTTTTGTCCCGGTTTTATGAACGGAATGGAATGTTCCAGCTGTTTCGGCTGGAACGGAACGGATTTAACAACTTTGATTTTATCAAGCATGTTCTAAAGATGCACCTTCAATTTTACTGAATTTGTTGAAACCATTTCATAGGGAGACTGTTGTAAAAGTTGTTTCTAGCAAAGTCTTACTATAGACTTCAGTCTTTCTCATTAGAGGTGACTCAAATTTCTTTACAATGGGGATTTGTTATAATTCTATACTTTATTTCTTTAAATCCCATATTTATGCTAAATAAGTCACATATTGGTTTTTTGTACTAGCCTTCTTTTTGTCACAATTAGAGAGAATTTAGGAAAATAACAAAATAATGAATTAAAGGAATTGTGGGCTAAATTTTTAAAACTCCCATCTCTATTTTATTTCTTCCCAAGGTTAATAGAACCTCAACAAAAAAAAGAGAACATAAAAAATTACAAAATAATTCTCAGGAAAATGCTTAGTAAAAACGAGGTGAGGTTAGGGTTAAAATGGGTTTAAAGAAGGATTAACTATAAGAAAATACTAATATTTTTGAGAAATTATAGAGAGAGAGATGTACATGTTGTTTATAGGTGAAAATGAAGAATGAAAGAGAGAATAAAAAAGACTAGGAGAAAACCTAAATTGGTTAGTGTTCAAAACTCAAATTATGACTCGGTAGGATGTTTAGAACATGTTTATGTCAATTTGAATAAAAATTTCTTAATTTTCATTATAAGTCTTACAAATCGAATTAGGGCTTTAGATGGAAATTTATGGGGAAGTAAATTATCTTGAGTTTAGTATTTTAGGATTATTACAAGATGTGGAAGGAAGGAATTTATGATTAATTAATGAAGAAATCGGAGGATTATTGAGACCCTAAGTGGCATGCCAAGTGTAGAGTAATGAATACTAAGTTTTCTTGATAGTTTTATAAATTATATTATAATTATGTTATGAATGATGATTTTTGAGTATTTGATGTTATTTCACTTGATGATGATGAGTTTAATAAATTAAGAGTTTAATGTAATTGAAGATATTATTAGATAAAAGTAAAAGGAAATATGGTTCCTAAAAAAGAAGAATTATAGATATCAATGAATTAATATTTTCTTTGTTAGGGGTTGGCCAACAATGATGAAAGGAGAGTCAAATTAATCATGTTTTAAGTTAGTATGGGGATTTTGTTTTTCAAGATATGAATATAAATGAACAAGGGAAGATAGAAATATAATAATGATGAAATGGTTATGTGTGATTAATTCATTAGATTTATAATAAGAAATTTAAATGATGAAGTTATATGTAAAAACATATAATTCTATTAGAAATCAAAATGAAACATAAGCTAAACATAATGGTGGTTTTTTTTTTTTAATATTATTGAGGGTAATGCTTATAAATGAGAGAACTGTTTAGCAAGTATACCTTGACAATTATGCCACTAACACAAGCTATAAAAGAAGATTCTAACATAACAAGTAGGTGTCTAGTATTATAACATTGGTAAGTTATATTAATGTTGTTATGTCAAAATTTATTCATTTATTTTGATATTGTTATGTAAGCGAGTAAACAAATGAATGACATATAAAAAAGAAAAAGAAAAGGAGTACTTACAAGAAATATTTGATTAACTACTCTTAAAGGGAGGCTAATGATGTCAAAGAACAACACAATTAAGGCATTCAAAAGAACTTAATTAGTTATTACAAAAATTTGGATAGCTAATGATATTAATACATTATATTAAAAATTGATTAGTTGCTCCCGAGGAATGGCTGATGATATTAACATTGACTTTTTAAATAATAGAATAATAGAACTAAGATACCTGAAGAGGGGTTGATTAGTTATTCTAGACTAAGATAACTAATGATATTAAAAGGACATATTGATATTAGTATGAAATTACAATTTTGTTTAGTCGATCTTGAGTGATCCTGGGTAAGGGAGACTAATGATGATAGTAAGATTATTAGAATCTACAAGATTCTATGTATGGAGAAAACAAAAAAGAAATTTGTTAATTATATTTAGGAATTGAGGAAAATAATAATATAAGGAGAACACTTGGAGGTTTTAAATTTCCAAAGGAATAATATGAAACAAATGTCAAATAAGTGTAATAATATAATAATATTAATAAAAAAATAATTATATTGAAATAAAACCATAATTTATAATTGATACTTTAAAGGATTAAACATTATCATAATTATTATATTTTTAAAATAATTATATTTGTCTTACAGGGCCTTCTTAACTGCATTAGGGATAGTCTTTTGTTTATCCTGTTTTTATTATTGTAGACTACAAATAATATGTACCATTTTGATATGGATTGTAATCTTATTTAATTATTTTAATGAATTTTTTAATCTACTTTGCTTTATAGACATGAACAAACAAAATGATTAAAATGATGTTTCTATGACATGGATGATTATGTTCAAAATTTTAATTTTCCTTTGGTTGCATAATTAATTATGAATATAATTATAAATGATAAAGTGAAATTCTGAATATCATTGATGTGAGGTGAGATCTAGGATAATTGAGTCATAATTTGAAATTGTATATAAAAGTATGATAAGAAATATTCGATAACTTGAGATTTTTAGGTAAAGGAGAAACTTTGACAAAATCTTGGTAGATAAAAATAATATTTAGTTTGAATAATTATAAATATATGTTTTTATTCAATTAGTTTGGAATTATTACATAAACCCTATCCTTCAAAGTCCTAGATCGAACTATATTCAAATTGGTCGTATATTTTATGGGTTTAACTAGGCTAACAATAGTTATGAATTGTTGTTTACTATACAACACTATTTTCTACCCCTAAGTTAACTCTCCATATTTGTAAGGATATTGTGTCTTCTTATGCCTTTTATCCTTGTTGTAGTAACATTATATCCCTGAATGTTTGCACTCTTTCCATTAATGCTTTTTTTTTTTTTATTACATGTAGCATCTCATTAAAAAGTTGAGTATTCATTAGGATGTTTCAAATTACATTTTCCATATAGGGGATAAACAAATCCTTTTTGTTTTATAGGCATCTTAGCAATACTAAAATTTGGACGTGTTTTTCCCCTATAAGGTCCTTTGCCATTAACTTGCAAGGATCCTCTTGAACTTTCTTCTATGGAGTAATTTCCTCTTCTGTTTTTTTTTTTTTTGATATTTTCTAGACTACTACACACCTTATCTTTTTTTTCTTCTAAAAAATATGACTTGCCTATAGATAACATATACTCTATCGCCTTTTAATAATCCTTAATTACTCTTTTCATAGCCAGGGTAAGCTATACCATTTTCCTCACTTTTTAAAATTGTATTGCAATTAAAACCTTGTTTTTTATTGTTGTCTAAATCCATTGTAGAATATATCAATCCAATGTCATCTTGAAAGTAGATATTCCATATAAAAAATATACAAGTCTTTGAATCTTTTTTCATATCATAACACTTTCATCTCTTCTTACCTCAACATTAAGAACTTCAGTTTTTTTTATCTCTTACATGTTATGAGGAGTAATGTCGTGCTACTTCAGTACTATTTCTAACCTCTAATCTCTTATATTCTCCCACCAAAAGTGGGCACCATGAGACAATAATTATGTTATATTATTCACTTATAACTCTATTAATATTGGAATCTGAGTAATAACCCTCCCTACCTTTCTTAGCCGATATTTGACCACCTCAACATCTCTTTTCTCTAAAAAGAGTACATAATCAAATTCTTTTATGAACTTTATCTAGTGTACCAAGGTAACAACCTTATCAACTCTGGAAGTTGTTTTGGTGGTCCTAGCCATCTTAACAATCATTACTCTAACAAGTTTCTCTAAATAGTTTAGACCTCGATATGCTATTAAAGCTTCACTTTGTGTAACATGTAGTGGGCATTATCTAGTTTCCTTCCTCCTGATACTTGTTTTGTGTCAACTCATAAAAAAAAAGGTTCATTTTGATATCCCTGAAGCAACAAACATTTGTGAAGCAGTATCTGTAAAAGGATCCTCTCTTTAACCTTCCTCATGATAGTGATTGTTTTGTGTTTCTTGTACATTGAAATAATAAGTTCTAGTTTTTTGTTGAGTTGCGACTATCATGTAAGGAGAATTTAAATTTTTTAGTTCAACATCTCTTTTGTCCTATAGACTATAATCAGAGCTTTAATACCAATTGTAACTTCCTTAATTTTGTTTCTATAAATTTTAGTAGCATTTCTCTTACTTGGTAATGCTATAAAGTTGTTGATATTCAATGTTATTATTAATCATTTTCTTTCATGTGTTTTAGATGTTAATAAGTTTTTTTTTTAGTAATGTTGGTTTTTTTTCTTAAATAGAGCTAAGGTTGGATTTACATTAGTAAAAATCAATTTACATATAATAATAATAATAATAATAATAATAATATTGTATTAAGAGCATATTGATAATCTAAAAGTAGTTTGAAAGTGTTAAAGATTTTAGATATAAATATAAGTTTATTTTTAAAGTTTTCACAAATAAATCATGTCAGTATAGTTAGAAATTTATTTTCATAACTCCCTAAAATTTCACTATTGTATGGAAAACTCTTTTTATTATATATATAGATATATAAAATAAAAATCATCAGTAAAATAGGATTTATTACACTACAAATTGCTACAATGTAATGATTTTTTTTTCATCCATAGTACAATCCAAGATAACACAAATTAGGGAATAAAATTATTTTTTCATTAGGTTCAATTGACATTACAAAATTGAATAAGGCTAAATTTGTCTTTATTGTTGTTATCACAATAAAATTACAAATTTACCCCTAAGATAAAAATATTATCTAGGAGGAAACTACTTTTTTTACTTTTCTTGTTTTTTGTATAGTATAATTATCTAAATAACATTGAAATTTTATTTTCTTGACTTTGGTCAATGGTGTTTTAGTAATTTCATTACAACTTCTTTTTATAATTATCAAATAGACTTAATGGTAATGAAGTATTTTAACATATATATAAAAAAATAATTTAAAGGAGAAAATGGATGGTATTTCGTTTAAGGGGGAATAGCCTACTCCTTTTAGGCTCATGTGAGGGATCTCTTGATGGTATAAACACTACTTTCAATGATGCTATTAAGAGTGGCACACCGAGATCTTACTAGTGGTGGATCAATGGTGTAACTTTAATTGCATTTTTTCTTCTCTCCCTATTTTTTCACTCTCTTCTCCTTTGTAAAATATAAAAATTTCCTCTCATTTTTTTTGTCTACAAATTGATCCTTATCCTTTTGATTGCTATTTTTTTTTTGTCTCTTACAAATTAATTAGTTTTTTTTCAATTTCATCTCTCATTATTTGATTTCATTTAATTTTTATATCAGAGTTGGTCTTTTATTATTTTAATTGATGTTTTTTTTAACCTTTTACTTATTGAATTTTATTTTTAATTTGATCACTTTCTTTCATCATTTTCCTAATTGAATTTTTTTTCTTCAATTTGATCCTCCAAGATTTTATTTTGATTTATTTTTATGTCAAATTCAGTCCCATTTCTTTTTATTTCTATTTATTTTTTTGTATCTTTTTTTATTTTTTTTCAATTTCATCCCTTCTTATTTTATAATTGAGAATTTTACTTTTTATATTTTAGGGTTTACCTTTTATGGTATTAGTTTCAAACTCATGAACAAGGTCATAGGTCTCAAATATTAACATAGGTTCACTTTATTTTTTTCTTAAATCTTTATTAAATCTGATTTTGTTTTTCAAATTGCATCTTTTAATGTCGGATTTATCAGGAATTAGTTTAAGCATTTTTTCTTTCTTTTTGTATATGGTTATCTTAATCTTATCCCTATAATCATAAGGTTAGCCGGTCAATCCGGGTTGAGTAAAAAAATATTATTTTTAATTAATTTTGTTAGCTTTGCTATTTGACATTATGTTGTTTGATAATTGAGCTTTATTTTTAATTGAATTTTTTTCTATATACCCTAGTATGTTAACATAGATGAGCTTAGGCTGTTTTTATTCTCCTAATTTCTTTTTTGTTGTTATATTTTTATTATTGAAATTATATGAGTTTATTTTTATGATAATTTCCTTGGAAAAACTTGCATGGTCTTACAATAGGAAAAAATGAGCTGACTTGCCCCCGCGTTGCATTGGGTTTTTTTCTATGTAGAAAACTAATTGATTTTCTAAGTGTTGTAATTAGTTTATTTTAATATTTAATTAGTAAAATTATAATAGATAAAATATGTTAGCAATGAGTTTTTTTCCAGCCTAAAAGAAACAATGTGATCGAATGAGAAGTAGTTCGTAAATTTTTTTAATTGTAGATAACCTAGGTAAATTTATCTATCTATTTTTTTATGAGTTGTCCTTTTTTCCTAGTAATATTATATATGAAATATTATAAATTAAAATATTGTAATTTTTTTAAGAAATAAACTTAAATTTTTTGCATGTTGTAATTAGTTATTTTAATATTCAATTAGTAGAATTATAATAGATAAAATATCTTAGAAATGAGTTTTTTTCTAGCCTAAAAGGAACAATGTAATCAAAACAGGAAGTGGTTTGTATATTTTTTAAATGTAAATAATGCAGGTAAATTTGTCTATCTATTTTTTTATTTGAGTTGCCTTTTTTCCTTAGTAATATTAGATCTGAAATATTATAAATAAAAATATTGTATTTTTTTCTTAAGAAATAAACCTAAACAAAAGAGCACAAAATTAGAATTAAAAGCCATAATAATTTTTTACTTTATAAGATTTATTCATGATATTATTATATTAAAAGTATTTCAGAATACTGATATTAATTTTTTTTTTCTTCAAAAAATCCTAGTTCATTTTTCCCTCTCTCTCTCTCTCTCGCTATATATATATATATATATATATATATATATATATATATATATATATATATATTCAGGCGATAATATTAAATAAATATTAAAACATATAATTAGTCTCACATATTTATAAGAAAAAAAATCTAAAAATAATCATTATCATTATTTTGAATATTTTATCTAGGTTTTTTTCTATGTAGAAAATTAAATGATTTTATACGTATTGTAACTGGTTATTTTAATATTTAATTACTAAAATTTTAGTGAATGGAATATGTTAGAAAAGGTTTTTTTCTGCCTAAAAGTGATTGAATGTTGCTGCTGTTAAAACTATTTTAATAATTATTGTATTGGTAGACTGTATAGTTGGAATAAAAAAAAATTATGTTGAAATGAGCAATGTACTCCGTGTAACATACTAATTAATTGTTATGTATATTTATTTGTTTCATTAAAAATTTCAATTAGCAAATAATAAAATTATAGTCATTGAATTTTAGCATAGATGAGTGATTTGTTTTATGTACCAAATAATTTGATTGATGTTTTTTTTTATAACTAATTTGATAATAATTTAACTGGTAGATAGCAAAATTGAAATCAATGATATTGACTACAGATTTTTTTTAAAAAAAAAATTCTAGGTCACACACATATATTTTAAGACACTAATATTACATAAATAAACAAATATATAATTAGTTTGACATACTTAAAAGAAAACAAAACTAAGAAATAATTAGTATTTTGAATGTCTTATCTATAATAATTAGAAAATTCAAGACCTAATAATACTAACAAAAAAGCAATTTAAAAACAAAATAAATGAAAAAAAATAAATATTATTAGATTTTAAGAAATTATTTGACTTGAAGGAAAAAAGAAAGAGAAATCATAATAATTATTAAATTTCAAATGACAACCAGCACATATTAATAATAACATTGGAAATAAATAAAAATTGAAAACAAAAACTAAGAGCATGTATATATAAATATGGATAGAATTAGAAACTATGTAAAAATTATATATATATATATATATATATATATATATATATATATATATATATATATATAAAGGAGTTAAAATAAAATCCAATATTAAAAGTATAAGGTCCAAAATGAAAAGAAAACACATATATAATAAATCTAAAAGTTGTCATATATATGCCATGTGTTACACTATAGATATCATATGGCAGATAACCGTCAAACAGAGTAGTGAAGAAAAAATCAAATAACCCGATTTTCTTCCTATTGCCATTTAATTTTTTGAAAAAAAATCTACATTCAAAATATATGTATTAGCCCATACCCTGCAATCCATTGCAAGTGATATCATATTTTAAAAAAAAAACAAAACAAATTAATTATGTAAGATTTTTTAATTATAATATAAATTTAGATAAAATAATAAATTTATGTAAAATTCCTATTAAATGCAAGTTTTCTATAAAATATAAAATATATGAATTTTAAATCGATATAAATTTATCTATTTAGTAGATTTCAACAAAACAATCAGCATAAAATTATCATCACCATTAAAAAAAATAAGAAGATTGGGATGTCTAAATTATTGAATTCTCTGTGTTAAGATGAATTCATTTTATAATTCAGCTTAAATTCAATATAAATTCAAAATAATGATAATAATCGTTATCATTAGTTTGAATACCTTATCTATAATAATTATAAATTTTAACACCTAAAAATATTAACAAAAAAGAAATTAAAAAAAATAAATGACAAAACCAAAAAAAAAATATTAGATTTTAAAACAATTATTTGACTTGAAGAATAAAAAAAATAAAAATAATAAATATCAATTTTTAAATGATCACCAACACAAATTAAAATTTAAACATTAAATAAAATACCTTCATAACAGTGGAAATAATGAAAATAAAAAACAAAAACTAAGAGCATGTACACATAAACATAGATAAAATAAGAACCATTTTAGAAATATATATAAAAAATAAAAATAAAATCAAAGATTAAAAGTATAAGGAACAAAATGAAAAACACATATATATAATAAATGTCATTTTAAGGACAAAATTTCACTAGCAGTTCAATTCGCCTTTTACCTTCCACCTCCACCACATGTCACGCATGTTTGGGAGTGTAATTGAGGTTTCTTTTTAAAGTATTTTTCATTTATAAATGTATGAAAATGTTTTTTTTCTTAAAAAATATTTTTGACATCAGCACATTAAAGTCATATAGAAACACCAAATTTTTTTTATTTTAAAATAAAAATAAAAATTTTCATATTTTTTTAAAAGCAATTTCCAAACAGATTCTCAAACACTCCTGCCATCTCCCACCAGAACCATAGTTCAATCACATTTTAAAATAGTAATGAACAATGAAAACCATAGTTCAAATCACTATTAATTACTGTTTGAAATTGCAATGTCCTTTGGCTATCTATAAAATAATAGTCATGGTGCACGTATGCTAGCTCGAACACTCCAGTTATTAAAAAAAATTATGTGGAAAAAAATATAAAAAAATGGGTCCAAGAATTATTCGTGGCAAGTGCAAGCTATCCTGGTTATAAAAAAAATATATACGTGAGAAAAAAAAATCGTGCTGCGTGTAAATTGACCCGAACACTGTGATTATAAAAAAGAAAAGAAAAAGGAAGCCCAATTAATGAAAGGGCAAAACACATTTTCAAACAGTAATGATATGCATAGTGAAAATTGTAAGAAAAAGTAAGTTCAGAGATTTATCATGACTCGCGTAAGCTGACCCGGACACCTCGGTTATGAAAAAAAAAAAAGCCTGAAAAAAAAAAACAAAGTACCTTTTCAAACAATAATGAACAGTGAAAAGCACTGTTCATTAATCAAAAATCATTTTCGTTGCTGAGTTTCAAACTCTCACGCCTCGCCCCGCGTGGACACCGTTGTAACCACTCGGCCAAGTGATTTTTTTGTTCAGTTCTAGGATACAAATAATAATAATATGATTATATAATTTAATTGTCCTAAAAATTCTTTGCTAGAGAGATTCAAACTCTCGCACCCTGCGTCGCTTGGACAGGCTCTAACCACTCGCCCAAGTGACTTCTTTGTTCAGTTCTAGTATACAAATAATAATAATATGATTATGTAATTTAACTATTCTGGTCCACAATTCGCTAAGTCTAAATAAATAGTGCAAAATATAGTTCAAAACCATGAACTCTTTTAGCATTTAGAAAATTGGGTTGACTCTATGTAGTTAACTTTGTAAAGCTAGACATAGTATGAGAAAGGAGTCTTGAAGCTTAAAAAATTTGTCAGACGTGCCTATTGTTAAAAGGAACAGATGATTATTGTAGTCTGAGAGAGGTAAAATGGAAGACTTTAAATATAAGAATTGTATTATTTGAGTTCAACAATGTTGAATGATAGTTATCGGCTTATATAGCCTTCAGTGTAACTAACTTTGACAAATTGTTATTTTCTATTGCAACAAACTCGTGTGATAATAGAAATAACCAAAAACAATATGAAGTTGTTGAGTTTGTTGACAGTCGTTAGTGCTTGACTCTTCAATATCTCCCTTAAACAAGTTATTATAAAGCACTTAGCTTATTTCAGCAATATCGTATACCCCAAGCATTCCTCGAAGCCTTTGAAAAATATCAATCTTTAGTGGCTTGGTCATTACATCGGTTAATCAATCTTTACTTCCACAGTGAACCAAAACAATCGAACCTATCTTCATAACATATCTTAGAAAATAGTACCTCACGTCGATGTGTTTGCTGCGTCCATGCAATGCAGGATTGTTTCATCATCCATTACATGTCTCCACTTCCTTTCTTTCACTGCATCTTCAAAGAAAAATGGATCTTCTTCAGCAACTGTTACTGCCATATATGCTTCATCTTCACTCAAGCCTTCACTATAAACATAATCTCTAATCCATACTGGTGCATGACACACTCTCCCTTCAACCTGATTTTTTACATCATGAATTCTTTCTGCATTTTCACCTGCATTTTCTACATTTTATGTAGCTGCATTTTCATCTGCATTCTCTTCACTCTCTATTGTTCTTTCAAATTCTTCATTCATTGCACCATTCACACCACTTGGTTCTTCATCTCTTCCCATCTCATTTTAATCTTCACTACTGTCTGCATGTTGGTCTCCTAACTCCAAGTCTATCAGAATTTGCTTCTAATGACTTTCACCCCAATTCCATTCCTTTTCTTTCTCAAACACCACATCTTTACTCACCACCACTCTTTTTTCTATAAGATCATATAGTCGATACCCTTTTGTTTCCTCGCTCACTCCTAACAATACACAACATATGCTTCTATCATCTAATTTCCTTCTACTTTCATGGGGAACATGAACATGAGCAAGGCACCTAAAAAGATGAAATTGTTCAACAGTTGACTTCATCCCACTCCATGTTTCTTGTGGTGTCATGTCCTTCAATGCTGTTGTTGGACATCTATTTAAGAAATGGAAAGTCCACATCACTGCCTCAAGCCAGAAGCTTTTTAGAATCTTATTCTCAATCATCATGCACCTCACCATATTCATCACAATTTGGTTCTTCCTCTCGGCCAAGCCATTCTGTTGTGGTGTATATGCAACATTCAATTGCCTCTTAATTCCACTTTGCTTGCAAAAATTATTGAATTCCTTTGAATTAAATTCATCTCCCCTATATGTTCTTAAACATTTGACATATAATCCCTTCTCCTTTTCGACAATCTTTTGAAAGACTTTAAAGTGCTGGAATGCTTCTCTTTTCTGCTAGAAGGTATGCCCATGATTTTCGACTATAATCATCAATAAAGAATAGAATATACCTCTTTCCACCATTAGACATAGGTGTAATAGGTCCATCAATGTCTGCGTGAATTAGTTCCATTGGTTGAGTTGCCCTCCACATACCTTTTTTTGGAATAGCATCCCTTCGTTGCTTACCTATGTTGCAACCTGCACAAACTTCATCTGTGACCTTGAACAGAGGCAGTCCACGAACCATTTTCTTATGTAGAAGTGTCTACAAACTTGTGTAGCTCAAATGTCCATAACATTTATGCCAAAGATGACAGAGATCTTGAGAGTTTGTATGAAAACATCTTTGATCACTGGAGACTATTCGAGTTTCAGTCAATAGAATAAACATTCTATTTATACTTATTTTACTTTCAACAATCAATCCCCTCTCCGGATGATAAATCTTGCAAGTTCCACCTTTAAACAATATAGCCAAGCCATTTTTTTGAAGTTGTCCAACACTCAAGAGATTGTTGTTAAGTTTAGGAACAAAATACACTTCATTGACAATATGACTTTTCCATTAAAAATCAGTTTCACACTCCCCTTTCCAGTCACACTCATCCTGTTGTTATTTCCCACTTAACCAAGTGTCGAAAGGTTTCATCAAGATCTGTGAACATACCTTGTTCTCTACACATGTGATTTGAGCATCCTGAATCCAAAAACCATGCATCATCTCGTCTTCTCTTATGTAATTCAACATAAGACTTCAACAGCATCTCATTTTCTTAGTTCAGCTTTGTATAATGCGCTTCCTTGTTCAAGTTAGGACACTCATATTGGAAGTGTCCAAGTCTATGGCATTTGAAACATTCAACTATGGCTTTGTTGTATATCTGAGCTCCTCTTCCACGACCTCTTCCTCTCAAATTGATCATCCCTCGACCTCTACTCCTTATCCTTTCATCATAAACCCTTAGGGCTTGATCATCTTCTCTGGTTTTTTGAAATTTTTGTTCAAGAACCAGTAATGAATTGTGTAGTTCATCTACTGTCAATTGACTTATGCGTTTCGATTTCTCTATTGAACAATGTAATTGAACTTCTCAGTCAATGCACACAATATTTTTTCCACAATCTTTACCTCAGACACATCTTCTTCAAAATTCCTCATATTATTTGCTATTAACAATACTCTAGTGAAATACCCCGTCACAGACTCCCCAAGCTTCATTTCTAGCAGTTCAAAATTCCTTCGCAGAATTTGAAGTTGAGCACGTTTCACTCTAACATTTCCTTGATACTTGATCTTCATAGATTCCCATGGTTGTTTTGTCGTGTCCTTTTGATCAATTGTTTTCAAGATGGATTTGTCAATTGACTGGAACAAATAATTCCTGGTTTTCAAATCCTTCAATTTCATCTCCTCAAAGTTCTTCTTTTGTCCAGGCATGAGAACTTCCCCTGGTGCTAGTTCTACATAACCTATCTCAAGAACACTCCAGTACTTCTTTGAACATAAAAGATTGTCCATCAACATACTCCAATTTTCATAGTCTCCATCAAACTTGGGTTGTGCAAAATGGCTTGAATCCATCTTTCTTCTTATGTGCGCTAAAACTGTGATTCTCAAGCTCTTATACCAGTTTGTTAAAAGAAACAAATGATTATTGTAGTCCAAGAGAGGTAAAATGGAAGACTTCAAACACAAGAATTGTATTATTGGAGTTCAACAATGTTGAATGATAATTCTCGGCTTATATAGCCTTTAGTGTAACTAACTCTGACAAGTTGTTATTTTTTACTGCAACAAACTTGTGTGATAACAGAATAATAAAAATAACCAAAAACAATATGAAATTGTTGAGTTTGTTAAGAGCCGTTCATGCTTGACTCTTCACTCGTATGGAGAAGCTTTTTGAAGTGATTCATGGAAGAATCCTTTATAATTATAACAAAAATATATATATATATATCTTCCCACCATTTGATTCCGGGAAAAAGTCCAAACAAATATCTTGAAATCTATAAAATGTCAAATATCTCAGAGTAATGAGATGTCAGAACATTATAGGAATATCTGGATGTCGCCTTTTCTTTCGTTTATTTATTTCAAATCAAAGTATGTAGTAGTTCGAATAATCCATCTGCTCATCATCCCCACCGGAGACTTTTGGAAAATCATCTTGTTAACTAAGAAACAGACATGTACTCAACGTACAAGTTGCACGTATATTTAAACCCTGAGAGCCACAGAAAGTCCAATCTTAGAAATCTTGTTTGTGGCCATGCAATCAACCTCTCCGTTCATAGATACGAGGACTTTTTCCCACAATTCTAGCCGAATAAGTGTGTTTATTTTGGCCTCTGTGTTTGCACGAGCCTTGATCAATGTAAATGGAAACAACGCGTGCTGCGCTCCAATTGTCAGTGTTGTTGACCCATTTAACAACGGGCTGTGCTTCAATTCTGCAGCAATGGCAGTCCTGGTGAGAGGGTTCAATTCGCGATAACAGGAAGCTTTTAAAGTGTCAAATTTATCATCCCTGCAGTATAAGAAATGTTTAGACAGCAAAAATATAACTCTATTCCTTTCCTCAATTTTGGCACAAGATTTCTCACAATGTCAAGGAAGCAATAAGGAAGGGACTGTTGAAGCTCAAGCCGGCAGTGAATTGGTCAAATGTCTTTGTTGATATGTCAAAGCTAATGTCAGTCCCAAGGGAGAGACGAGTGCTTCCGATCACACCAGAGAAATTTACAATTGGGTTATATCCATTTCCTTTAAAGGATCCTTGTTGATATGCCTTCACGCCAACGCCTGATGTAATCCCAAAATAGTTTTGCATGAATCTCACCTCCACCTGTTATTGCAGTCACCATTATTGCTTTTAGAGGACATTAAACATGATGACTACATCTTGAGTGTCATGCCTTGATATGGTAAAAAAACATGTCAGAAGAGAGAGATTATTCGTTGTCAAAGTCTCAAGATGTTAGCGTAAATAGAAGATGTTCAAAAGAGTAACTAAAGGTGCCTCCACTTCTTACTTACGTTGCTAGAATCAGGGATTAGAAATCTGAAAACTGTTGTGAGTCCTGGCAAAATTTCTTGAGCTGCAAGAATAACGAAAATCAACAAGTTGACAAATATTATATAATTAGCTCAATATTTTGTTTTTCTAAATGCAACTTTAGTTGGAAAACATGTTCAGATTCCAGGGTTGAAGGGAAAAAAGACAGGCAGATCCATTTATCAGTGATCCGGTTATGTGCATTCTTCCAAACTCATTTGAGCTACTAAAATGCCCGTATACTCTACCCATCTGGCTGCCTATACAGAGCGATGAAGCCTATGCATCACACAATCGAATGCAGATCTCTGAGGGTAGAGAAACCCAGGACAACAGATTGTAAATGTGAAAACTATTGAGATAATCTTTCTGATGATCTCAAAGTCAAAATGGAACTTTATTATAATTAAGTGTATGTAGTTTGATCTCCATCAATGTTCACAAAATGCAGGAATATCAAGCCTGGGAAGTTAGAAACTAGATTTGAGATTTGTAGGGTGTAGTTTCTATATACTCTTGACACCATTTCTAATTAATCTGTTCCGCAGTCATGCAAATTGAAGCAACAAGCACGCATCAGGCACACATCCAGTTCTTCAGAAGACAGCAATGAAGGCACGAAACAATGCATGAAAAGTATAGATTGAATTTATAATATATGAAGATTTTAATGAAGAGGGCGACAGATTACTTTCACAGGAAAGATCGAAATTCCACTTGAAGCAATGGTAATTGAAGTATGTTGGTGGCTGCTTGGCATAATCTTTGTAGAGAACATCTGATTCAGAGAAACAGAAATGAAACAAGCATTATAAATGTATACATCGAGGAAAGTCAAGCTCTAATAGACAAACAAAGATAAAATCAAGAGGCTCAGAAAAGAAGGTGGTGATTCGCTATACCTCTGGCTTTCTTGCCAATATCGAAGTATAAGCCAGGACACCCTCCCATTTGCTGGTTAACAATTAAGGATTCTTTCATTTAACCTGTTCTGTCGTTGGCAAGAAAATAATATATCGAGAATGGACAGAGAAAGCCAAAGGGGAAGTTTCCTCATGTCCCGATTGACACAACATTTAAAAAATGTGAAATTTCCAAGAACTTCAAGTCACACTGCAATAGGTTCTGTCATTGGTGGCCTAATCAAGTCGATTAATTCCTTGACTTTTCACCAACTTTTAAAGTGAATATTCTGTGAAGAAACAGATTATCTTACATGGGTATGTTTAGAAATTATGCACTAGCCTATTCGGCCCTAACCTCTTCTTCTCTTAAAAATTTCAGTGTAGCAAACTGGAAGCGGCACATACACAACCTGCTCACAGTACTGGCAACTCATTGTGTTTCACTCAGTTGATTACGACCGAGCACCAACAACTTGATATTCTTCCCGAGGGAATCAAACACTTTCGCATGAATCATCAAAATTTGCCTTCACCAACTCTGGTTATTTAATCTGCTGTACATTACAATCGCAGAGGTGATTTCGTTAACCCCGTCCAATTGCATGGGATTTCATTGAGGGTGCTTCAAGCACAGTCAGCAAATTACACTTTACACCGACAATAACAAATTTAATATATATCTAACCCTTCTATAAATGATTGTTTATATCTATATAGATGCAAGCAGTGTCCTATAAGGCATAAATGACTAGCAATAACAATAAGTTTGATGAACGAGTATTTATAATCAATTTACAAGTACCTGCAGCAATTATATTATATAAAAAGGGAAAAGTTCACTAACTTTCTGTTCAGTTGTTTTTATACTTTAACTCCTTTATTTTTTTGGAAATTATAATTCAAGTTGTATAATACTTTATATCATCATTGAACATGCATAAAAAAACCAATAAAAAAGTATAGATTATATAACTAGAGATATAACAATATCAAGAATAGATCTCAACCACCCATAAACCTTATCCATCATTACTAAGACAGAAAAAAACTAATCATTGTATAACAGAGCACAGGGATTCAAGGTTTTTATTATTTATGAGTAAAATGAAGGAAAAAGAAAATTGAAATCATTAGCTCCACTGAAAGTAAGAGCTCCACCTTCCTTCAAATTAAGAACCCCATCTTCAACAATAATACATCATTCCTTAACTTCACTCCTAACCCAGCTAGCTGATCACTCAAATCCAATTCACATCTAATTGCCTTAGAAAAATCCTTATTCCTATTAGACGAATGCACACTTTATCATTATCTTTCATATGCTGTCATCACAAACACATCATTCACTAATATACACGCAATTACATCAACCCTTTTTGACTTGAACTTTGTTAATTTCTCAACGGAGCTTGGAGGGTGTTTTTGAGAGCATGTTAGGGTGCCCGTGACAGTGAAAAGGATTGGTCTTTTGTTGGGATCTAGGGAAGAGATTGTCTATCTCTTAACGAAAAGGGTGGTAGAGATAACAGAGAATTTTCTAGTGGTGGTTTTGAGGGGAAGAGAGAAAACACAAGATTTTTTAGCAACAATGGTAGTAGAGATTCGGGTTGGAGAAGATCAAAGTCTAGAAATAAAGAGGGAGGTGGCCATTGTATGTATTGTTAGGGGAAAAGGGGTTTTGATTTGACTTTGAATCCACCAGATCTATGTTCAAACGGTATTACATTTTGATTCAAGTTTAGAGTTCATCATGAGAGAAGAGAAGAAAAATATAATCTGTTTTAACTAGTATAGTGTACGGGTATTTGTGCTATATTATATATCGGGGTAGATTTATTTTTTTCAAATTTTAGAATTACATAATCCAAGATGTAAATAATTATTTTGTGTAATGTAACTTGTAATTATTTAGAAGTCATGATAATTTTACTAATTAAAAGGGGAAAGAAATGGAGTTTTATTAAAAAAAAAAAAAATTGATTAGGGTTTAGACCAACCACTTGTATATTGAATGGGGAACGAACATTCTGAAAATATTTATAAATGGGCATTCATATTTAAATATGTTCAATATAGTATTATATTTTATTTTATTTTATTATTATCTAATACCCTAGAAGAATTCAAACTATATTTCTCTTTAGATCAATGGCATTTATACATCCTTTCCTCAAAAGTTTAGAATATGGTGTTTTATTTGTCAAAAATAATAATTAGAAATAGAATATTTGCACAAACACAATGCTTCTAATATTTTTTTTTAACAATTTTTATCCTTACCCCTCTATATAAGTTATTCTTTAAAAAAACACGTTATTTTTAGATTATCAACTCTTTTTTTTTTCAATTAATAATAACCCCTTTCTCTTTCTCAACTTTTTTTTTTTTTTAATTTTAGATCTTGATATTTCTAATAGTTTAAATTTTCTTTTTGGTTCATATATAATAACGTGTTGTAAAAGGATTTCTTTATATCTAAAATAAACATATATATATATATATAAGAAAGAGAAATAATTATTCACCATAAAACAAGAAAAAAAGTTAAAATCAATAATGAATAATGATAATTGACTATGATGGAAGAGTCTTTGATCGCCTAGGACAGTTAAATGAGCTGTCAACTAATCAACCAAACAACTAAAATATAACAAGCAAAGGCAATGTGATGATTTTAATGAAAAATATTTTACTAGTATTAATGCTTAAATCTATTCAGATCCTACTCGATACCTTGGTAATGAAATCTAGTAAGTGGATGTCAAAACTTCTTTTTTAAATAGAAATCTAGCCAAAGATGTGCATATGACACATCTTGATGGTTTTGTACCCAAAGATTATATTGTGATGTCATGATCATACAAATTAATCACCATAACTTAAAAAAAACAAAATAGTATAAAGCAAGAAATGGTTGATTCCATAAAAAAGGTATAGTCCAAGTCTTTATGCTAATTGATCCAAAATTGAAGGGAGTTTTGATATTATTTAAGCCATGTTATGACAAATAAAATAAGTTAATCAATGAAATCAAATAAAAACCAAAACTTGTGAAGAGAAAAACATTGGTCTCAAGTAAATATCTATCGACATAAATTATAATTGATCATTAAAATGGTTCATAAGTTTATATTGTGAATATCTATATTTCCTTAATATTACTTAATCAATCGACCCACTTGATAACTAACCCTGACCATTAAAAAACCATAATGTTCACACTAATAATTTAGTTTAATAACAGCCTTAAGAAACTAGATATGTTGATAAATCTATACAACATAATTGTTTGCAGTTAATGTTTGATTTATTTAAATGTTTTTCTTAAGATTAGGAAAATTGATCAACCATAATTATTAAAATCAGTCTCTTCAAAAGTTCAATATCACAACTATGATTTTGATAACAAACTTAAAAATATAATGATTAGAATAATATTTGAGTTCCGCTTTAACAATAAAACTAAACAATCATAAGAAATAAGTATAGAAAAACATTCATATTCATCATATAAATTTAAAAGAAAAGATAAAATAGATCTTATATTTCTTAAAATATGAAGGTTTATCTATCCTTATAACCAAGAAAAATCATTTATCTTTGTATGAAACTAATGAAACAGACTATAAAGTTTAGGAGGAAGGAAGGATAAAAGAGAGAGAGAGAGAGAGAAATATGATCTTCCTCTCTTTTTACAATTTTCTTTTTCTATTTTGAAACCTACAAAATAGCCTAAAAATTCTCTTAAAACAAGAAATATAACAAGCAAAGTATCTTAAACAATAAAGATCTAAGTAATTAAATATAATCTTAATATAACAAGTAAAGTAGTGTCTTCAGCTACAACTCATGCTCCAAGGCTAGAAATTTTTGAAATTACATCATATGACATGCTAAAATTATTCCAGTACAGGTACAACAATATTAGGCCCAACCTCAACCTCGATACATTCATTATATCTCCAAACTCAGAACATGAAAGTTGTAGAAATATCTTTTACGTTCCTATATCAATTTGAACCACCTCAATCAAAGTTTGTATGAGATACTTATTTCTAAATTATGAAATTGCATCTCAATTGTCCAATTAACTTTGTCTTGCTCCAAATTACTTCTTTTTTAATCCAACATCCAAAAATAACTTCAATATATATATAAGAATATCAAGAAATTATATGTGTGTGTGTGTTTATATATAATATTGGAAAATACTAGGTAAAATGGGTAAAACTATCAATTAATATAGTGTGTTTACATATAATATTGGAAAAATATTAGGTAAAATGGGTAAAACTATCAATTAATATAGTTGCATCAAATATCCCCCACATTTAGTTGTTACTTGTTCTTGAGAAAAAAAATATGAAATCTATCGTGATGATTTTTTTCCCGCACTTTGCACTCTGCCATTCCTAGAGGAGAGACGGCGCACGGTGAGATACGCCTACTTTATAATCATAAAGTTATAACTATAATTCTTAGGAGTTGCCACCTAGTATTAAGGTCACTAGGAAACCTAATAGTCTGCGAGAGTCTGGGTAAAGGGACTTGTTATGCAAGGAAAAGATGCATCACCCCCACTCCACCCTACCTAAGGTAAATTACATTATTGTTTGATTGTTTTTTTCCTAAGTTAGATTTTTATTCGTTGGTCTTTCCTAGAGTTCAAAATAGATCTCTCTTCATGAGAGAGTTTCTATCTCATTGGGAGTAAAAAATCTAATCATTCTAAAGTTCAAATTTTAACATCGTGTTTAGAAACCTTTTTTTTACCATATGTGGATGTACTTTACAATATAATTTTATACCCTGATAGCTAAAACAAAATAATTGTTAGTTTTTTTATCTTTTGGAAAATATCCAATGGATAATCACAAACAATTACGATATCCAATTTTTCAAAACATGAGAAAGATGTTATATTTTTTTTCTTATGAAAAATATGCTTGGAAAAACTTTGGAATTCGATCATATGCACGAAAACAACACAATTTTTATATTTTTCTATTTTAAAAAAAATCAAATTGTATCGGGCCTGATGAAATAGGTCGGCCCAGCCATGTGGGGCATTTCAGCCCAACACCCCCAGGTCGGGCTGGAAAAATGTCCAGCACTTACTATGGTTCACATGCAAGTGAACAGTAACTATCAAAGGATAAGTAGGAGGTTATCTGTTGCTACCGCAGTGTAGAAGAGGTTGAGCTGGTTCTACTAGCTACGGCGGCATCGAGAATAGTGATATGTGGTGATCGATAGAGGTGTTGGAAGGTATTGCAATGGCTGTTGTCAATTTCTTGCAACTACTAGTGTAAGGCTAAAGGGGAAGGAGAGCTGTTGCCAGAGGAGAAGAAGTTGTTGTCGATGCCAAAGAGTATTGGTCGACCGTTGGGTAGAGAACGAGTCGCTAAAGCCGCTACCGTGTGATGAAGACTTGCTACTGCAGAAGAAGGAGAAAAGTGATGACTGCTATTGTTTCCGCCGTTGCTAGCTACTGGAGAAGATGGTGTTGTTGTCATCAGAGTTCTCTCCTCTTTTCTTTCACTTTTTCTTCTCTCTTTTTTTCTATTCCCTTTTTCTTTTCTTCTCTTCCCTTTCTCTTTTTTTGTTCTTCCCTCTCATTTGTCCTTTTATAGACTTAATATATAGGTTGCAGGGCATGAGATTAATGTCTAAAAGTGTAGTGCAGGAAATGGTGGGTTGTAGGGCATGGCACAAGTATGGTTACCGGCAAGGCCTCAACAGCCCTTGTTTTTTAAAAATAAAAATTTTCAAATAATATTAAAAAAATTACAAAAATATTAATAATTAGACAATCAAAAGAATGGGTTGAAACAAAAAGGAGTTTTTCGACGGGAAAACTGGAAAGAACGATGTTTTTTCTTCAATTTTGGCTTGTGATCTCTCTCCTTTTAGGTCATAGATCTCACCTTCATTTATAGCTATAAGAAGAGGATAATCAAATCTATACCGAGGTAAAATTTTAGTTGTTAGTTCAGAGCAGAACCATCACAACCATTGACTCAAAGTAGGTGTCATGTATTGCCAAATTTGACATCTACAACAAGTTGCCCAGGTTGTTATTTTTAGGGTTGACCCATTGCGCATGTGGTGTAAATCAATTAAAACTGACCATATACTAGTATAGTCAAGAATCAGAGGATCATTTTCACACAAGGTTTGTCAAATTTGATGAAGGATAAAGGCATTAAATATGCCTACAAAATTGGTGCCGAAACAGGATTATTTCGGTGAAAATTTAGTGAAAAAATGAATAGTGATCATACAATATGTTGTGTGGCCCTTTTTTTCTATCACAATTTAATTTTGTTTATTTATCTTATGATGACTCTGATTTCGTTGCAACCCCGGCCAATTTTCAACCAACTAATTTGGTAAAAAAAATAAATTTTATCTCTGAAAATTCAGATCTTCTTAATTTAACCCAAATTAAGCTCTTAAACTTTCTTTTTTTCTTCAAATAAGCTCTTAATAAAATTCATTAGATCAATTTAAAGTATAATTAAGTATTTGCACCTAATTAAATCATTCAATTAGACCATAAATTAATTCCTAAATATAATTATACTTTAAATTGGCCCACGATTGAATCAAATTGGCTTATAAAAAATATAATTATGCCTTATGATTTAATTTTTAAGCAGATTTATCCAGTAGTAAATTTTTTTAGCCTTGAATCTGCATTTTCCTCTATTTTTTGGCACAAAAGAGGTACAATCAGACTCTTGAAAATGTCCAAATTTTTCCCTTATATTTTATTTTTATTTGATTTTCAGTAAATTTTAGAGAATAACCTATAAATGGGTTATGACAGTTTCCCCTCTCTTTACAATGTTCACGACTGAAGTTTTGTTAAGACTTGAGATAGTGAGCATCATAAAGAAGAAGAAAAATGGATTTACCAAATGAAGAAGTGGTTTATCCATATAGAAGTGAAATGAGGGTTATGAAACACACTCAGAAGGGAATGGTAGAATAGGACTAGAAAGCACACTACCTAAAAAATTGAGGTCTAAATAAAATACTCAAATGATGAAAAAATGATGATGTTTATGAAAGACACAGGAAAATAGTCTCATTGTAATGGGTGTCCTACCCAACTGAAGACATAGAGATGGTAAAGATGCAAGAATGGTCTTATTGTAATGGACGACTTTCCCAACTGAGGGTGCAAGGACAAAGGTGGTAAAAATCTTAAAGTTGGTCCCTTTGTAATGGGTGACCGACCCATGTGAAAATAAATGGTGATGAAGATTTCACGGAATGGAAGATAGGTCTAGAAAGCACACTATCTAGAATTTATGGTTAAGGGCACTATTTGAGTTGGTGGTTAAAGGCTAGAAAGCGTATTCAAATGAGAAGAAGGAGGATAGGGATGGAAAGCACACTATCTTAAATGATGATTGAAGGTTGGTAAACGCACTCAAAGAGGGGGGCAAATAAAGCTGGAAAACACACTATTTTGATTGATGGTCAAGGGCTAGGAGCATGCTCAAATTAGAAGGGGAAAATAGGGCTGGAGAGCTCACTATTTTAATTAATGGTTGAAGGTTGAAAAACACCTTGAAAAAAGGGGAAATAGGGCTGGAAAGCGCACTATTTTAATTGATGATTGAGGGTTCACAGACTTGAAGAGGGAAAAAATAGAGCTGGAAAGCATACTATTTTAATTGAAGGTTGAGGGTTGGAAAACACATTCAAAGAGGAGTGAAAATAGAGCTAAAAAGCGCACTATTTTAATTGATGACTAAGGGTTGGAAATCGCACTTGAAGAGGAGGGAAATAGGGTTGGAGAGCACACTATTTTAATTTATGGTCGAGGGCTGGAAAGCGCACTCAAATTAGAAAATGAAAATATGGCTGAAAAACACACTATTTCAAATGATGGTCGAGAGTTGAAAAACACACTCAAAGAAGGGAAAATAGGGCTGGAAAGTGCATTATCTTAAATGGTGATTGAGAGTTGGAAAACACTCAAATTAGGAACGGACAATAGAGTTGGAAAGTGCATTATTTTAATTAATAATTGAGGGTTGAAAAACACATTCAAATAAGGTTGAAAAACACGTTATTTGCACTGATGAAGGGCTCACAAGCGCACTTAAGGAAGTGAAAATGGTGAGGAATCGAAGACATACACAAAAATGATGAATGAAGGTTTGTAAATTACAATCCATCCAAAACATTTCTTAGATTCCTAGAGGGATGCAATACATAATGATGCATGTATACTTACCTGACAAATATAGGTCCCATTCCTTCTTCGTGCCCTTCTCTTGATTTTTTAGGGTTTGGATCTCTAGTTTTAATGTCTTCTCACTTCTGCTTACTCAAGTCTTATTTTATAATTTTGACCACTAGAGATGATAGATCTTCACCATACCCATAAGCTCCCTTCTGCTTAAAGACTTCAATTTTGTTCAACATTCTGTCTTCTCGAGAAAGGAATGATGAAGCTTGTTGCATTTTAGATTGCCCCCCATTCTCGTCATGCCCCACAAGTGCTTTAGGCTTCAAGTGTTTGCAGGAATGGTTATTTACAAAGATTGTTTTCAAGTAAGATTTTTGGAATTTCATAGTCATTCTAAGCACAAATATTATTTTGATATTTATTTAAACAAACTGATTCTTAAAAGAATTTAAGTGATGTCATTGTCAGGTTTTATGTTGCTTTTAACGGGAATTTGAAATGATGCTTATTTCATGTCTTGCATGTCAAAAGGCTTTGATTAAGTCTTGTAAAGTATTTGTAGGGCTTGTTTTGAATGAAAAAACATTGTCTATCAATCCAGATTGCCTGTATTTAATCATAAATGGCTATATCAAGCTTGCAACGTAGGCTTAGGTTATTGGCTACGAAAAAAAAGATATTTATTTGCTTAAAAGGTGTTTAAAGGTTTTCTAAATTAAAGATCACTAATACTTACTCTTAGAGCTCTTTTTGGTCCATAGGTTTTGGGACCTCATGATTGATTCGCATAAAGACTTGTCATGCCTCCCAGTATTTTATTTGGGCTTTTATCATTGGTTTTTTAGTACTACCATCTTGTTGACTTGACATGCCCCTCAATATTTTACTTGAACTTTTTATCATGGGTTTTTAGCACTACCATGATGTTGACTTGATTTGTTATAGTGTACTAAAACCCTTTTTATATTTATACCCCCCAACTTTGTTTAGGCATCTCTTGTCATTAAGGACTATTTTGTAGATTAAAAGTGCTTTTTGATCTTGACACTTGACCCCCAGTATAGGGTGTAATCCTTGTCAAAGTTAATTATTAAGAAAAAAATATTAGGCTCAAATAAAGACTGCAACAGATATTTGAGACTTGTGTAGACATATCAAAGATGATCTCTTCTCATTTTAAAAATATGCATCCAGGATCGATAAGTTTTGCTTTTCCATGCAAAATGATTTTTTTATTATTATTTGTTTAGCTAGACCTTAGCTTTATTATGTGGGTTTTTATGGTATGAGATTACTTTTCAATGAAATCTCTTGAATTCCTAGAACTCATTTGTTAAATAAACATCAATTTGGCATTTTTTTTTTGTAATAGACTTTGATTTTCCAAATATCTTTATGAAATTATGGGACCATGTATAATTTAGATCAAATAGTATAAAGTGTGCATGTGTTATTTAAATAAAAAGCAAGAGAATGCCATAAACATAAGAAAATACATGATCTTATTGAACACAAAGATTTGCTTAGCAAAAAAAGATCTTATGGCATTACAAGCAAAATTACCGACAAGTAAAAATCAAAACACAAATATATGGATATGATTAAAATAAAAGGCAATTATAGGAGCAAACTTCATCTTCCAAATCTAGTGTGCTTCTTTTCAAAAGCTCTTGCAGAGGTCACTTTAATGGTGTGGCCACTTGGCACACCATTTCCATCAAGCAACTATGAAGCTTAATTGAGTGTGGGACTTGGAGTTTCCTCTAAAATTATCCACCCAACTTTAATTCATTGCATGAGCTTCTTCTTTAAGGCACTCCAAGTGTGAATGCTATGTCCTGCGACACCACCATGATTTTTACAAGTGAGGTCGAGTTTGTACTAGTTGGGGTAAGGTGGCTATAAAAGTGCTTAAGGTTCAGGAGCTACTTGCCCTATGCTTAACAACTTTTAATACATCTCATTTAAGAGAAATGGTAGCGGAGGTAATTGTTCTTGGGGTTTTTGAAAATTTCTTTTCTGGAAATATTTAACTTGGTTTTTGGGTTGAGGATTGATGTTGGCAATTTGAGATGAAGGGTGGTAATAGTCTTGGAATTGGCTTTTCCTACCCTTATAGTCGTCTTCAAAATGCTTAATCTCTTTTCTCTTGCCTTCAAAGCTCTTTTTCTCCACATGTACGAAAATTCTCCAACATTTGATTCCCTGCTCTATTAGCTTCGCCACGGATGTAACATCTGTGAAGTACTATGTTAAGCTACCCATCATATGCTCATAATATGGTGCCTTTAGTGTGTTAGCAAATAAATTTTTACATGAGAGGTAAGCTTTCCACCTGGTTTTAAAAGGTCTATGAATTGCCTAGTGACCGCATTACATGAAGGTAGTATAGGGGTTTATAAGAAATGGTTGGGGCACTATGTGACCACCATTATCAAGTAAACACTCAGTTCATAGATAGATGTTTCACGAATCTGAACCCCGATTGAATATCATGAGGCAAACCGCTACTCTCCACCTAACCCAGAATTAGGTTTATTTATGAAATTAAAACACATGATATCATTAATTCATATCAATGTTTATGTGTGAATGAAAAATAAAGATGCATGCTAAAGTAGTAAAAATACATGTGAAAATTAAATAGACCAATGAAAATAAACAGATAACAATCAGACAGGCAAAGCTTAGTACAACCAGAAAATTCTCCATTGGAGTCACCATTTGTCGCATCAACATTTTTATCCTCATTTCATGCTCTGCCATCCCCAAAAGGGAGACGACGCGCAATAAAAGGGTTTTATAATTGTAAAGTCATGACTACAATTCGTAGGAGTTAATACCTAGTAGTCGACACCTAGTATTAAGGTCACTAGGAAATATAATGGTCTGCAAGAGTCTGAGTAAAGGGTCTTGCTGTGCAAGGGGAAGACGCATCACCCTCACTCCACCCTACCTAAGATACGTGCTTTTTTGTTTGATTGTTTTTTCCTAACTTAGAATTTTATTCGTTGATCTTTCATAGGGTTTGAAGTAGATCAATCTTCGTGAGAGATTCTTTAACTTATTGGGAGTCAAAAATCTAACCATTCTAAAGTTTAAATTTTAACATCGCGTTTAGAAACCCTTTGTTTTACCATCTATGAGTACACTTTACAATGTAATTTAACACCCTGATAACTAAAATAAAATAATTGTTAATTTTTTTAATAATTTGGACAAATTCCAACTGATAATTGTAAACTTGTTATGATATCCAATTTTCATTTCAAAACATGAGAAAGATGTTACAATTGTTTTTCTTGAAAAATATGCTTGGAAAAACCTTGGAATTCGGTTGTATACATAAAAACAATACATGTTCTGTTTTTTTTTTTTTGTTTTATTCCTGAAAATGCAATTTTTATATTTTTATATATATTTTTAAAAAATTCAAACTAAGTCGGGCTCCACGAAATGGGTTGCCCTAGCCATATGGGCCATTTCGGCCCAACACACTCGGGTTGGGGTGGATAGAATTCCAACCCTTCCTATTGTTCACATGCAACTAAATAGTAACTATTAGATAAGAAGTAGGAGGTTACTTGTTGCTTCCACCGTGTAAAGGAGGTCAAGTTGAATCTGTCGATGGTGATGGCATCGGGAATGGTGATCCATAATGGTTGGGAGAGGCATCAGAAGGTGTTGTAATGGATGTTGTCAACTGCCTGTAGCTACTGTTATGAGGCTAAAAAGGAAGGATAGTTGTTGTTGAAGGAGAAGAAGTTATGGGCGATGCCAAGGAATTGTTGGTCGACCGTTGGGTAGAGAACGAGTCGCTGAAATTGTTGCGATGTGAGGAAGACATGCTGTTGCTGGACAAGGAGGAAAGCAACAACTGCTCCTGCCTCACTGCTAGCTGCCGGAGAAGATGGTGTTGTTGTCACTAGATTTCTTTTGTCCTTTCTTTCTTCTCTCTTTTCTTTTGTTCCCCTTTCCTTTTTTGTTCTTCCCTTTCTCTATTTTTTTTCTATTCTTCCCCCCTTCTATTCTTTCTTTCTTGTTCTTGCACCCTCTTTTTTTTTTTTCATCCCCCCTGTTCCATTTTCTCCTTCCTTTTATAGACTCAATGTGCAAGTTGCAAGGCATGGGATTGATGTCCAAGAGATGGTGTGGTGCAGTGCAAGAAATGGTGGGTTGCAGGGCATGGCACAAGCATGGCTGTCGGCAAGGCCTCGACAGTCCCTACTTTTTTTTAAATCATAAATTTGAAATAACATTAAAAATTAAAAAAAATTGCAAAAACATTAATAATTAGACAGTCAAAAGAACAGGTTAAAACAAAAGGGAGTTTTTTGATAGAAAAACTAGGAAGAATGATGTTTTTTCTTCAATCTTGGCTTCTGATTTCTTCCCTTTCGGATCATATATTTCACCTCTATTTATAACTGGAGAAAGAGGGTAATCTAGTCTATATTGGTGTAAAATTTCACTTGTTGGTTCAAAATAGAATCATCCCACACGTTGGCTCAAATTACGTGTCATGAACTACTACTTTTGACAAGTACAATAGGATACCTGATTTATTACTTTTAGGGTTGAACCAACACGCGTATGGTGTCAATCAATCAATACTGACCATATATTAGTATGTTCAAGAATCAAGTATCATTTCAGCATAAGATTTGTCAAATTTGATGAAGGATAGGGATATTAAATATGCCTGCAAAGTTGATACCAAAACATGATTTTTTCAACAAACATTTGGGGAAGGAAATGAATAGTGATCATACAATGCGTCGTCTGATCCTCTTTTTTTCTACCATAGTTTAATTTGGTTATTTTTTTTATCTAATGATGACTCTAATTTCATTGCAATCCTGCCAATTTCAACCAACTAACTTGGTTCAAAATTAAATTTCATCTCCAAAATTCTTATCTCCTTAATTTAACCCAAATTAGGCTCTCAAACTTAATTTTTCATCGATTAAACTCTTAATAAAATTAATTTCACCAGTTTAAAGTATAATTAAGTTCTTACACTTAATTAAATCCTTTAATTGGATCTTAATTTTTAAACATAATTATACTTTAAATTAACCCACGATTAAATCAAATTGGCCTATGAAAAATATAATTATACCTTTCGAGTAATTTTTATGCAAATTTATCCAATATTAAATTATTTTAACCTTGAATTTGTATTTTTCTTTATTTTTTGGCACAAAAAAATACTATTGGGCTCTCAAAAACATACAAAATTTTCACCTTGATTTTCTATCGACGCCAACCCCTTTTATTTTATATTTATTATTTGTATTTGATTTTGGGTAGTTTTTGGAGTATAACCCATAAATGGGTTATGAAAAAATTAAACTTAAAACAATCCATAGTACAAAACAAAATGTAAAAGATTTAATGACTATGAGATTAATCTCTCATCAAAGTCCAAGAGTACATGTATTATAAACACAAATATTGATACAACCATATTACTCAATAGTTTTACTCATATTTACATAGTATTTTGCCTATGGTTTTTTATATAAAATACTTTGATATTTTTATGTTTTAAAGTTATTTTTGAATGAAAGATTCAAAAAGAAGAAAATTGGAGGAAACTGACAAATTTAACCTTTAGTCGATGTTTTGTGCAGAGCTTGAGCTATTAGAGTCCAAATAAACTAATTCAAGTGGCATAAGAAAGATAGCATCCATACCATTCTGGAAAACTATGGAAAGAAAAAAATAAAAATAGCATAAAAATCACAGCCTTCAAAATCAAATCTTGCATTTTGCTAGCGTTGCCTTCGACCATTATGACTTAAATATCTTGAACTACAGAAGTTCATTTATGCAAACTCCAATTTGTTGGATCCCATATTCAAATACCTATCAATATTCCAAATTTAGTATAAATGAGCTCATATAAGAGAGATATGATTTTTCTAATGACATAAGAATTTTTCAAATAGACAAGTTTTGTGAAGAAACAAATTCAACTTACATCCCAAAGCATTCAAACCGACATCCAATTTTTTATATTTGGAAATTTAGATCCTTTAAGTAAAAGATTGAAGATTTATTGCAAGATTATTTCTCATTTTTAGAGAAATAGTTATTGAAGTATTTAAATGTAAAACTATCTACTTAAAGAATGATTGTTTTGTAAAGTATGAACTAAGATTTCCTAGGCTATAAAAAGAGAGAGAGAAAGGAAAGAATAAGAGAGAGGGGGTGACCAAAATAGAGAAACACAAATACTCTCTCTTAAAACCCTGAATTCAAGCATTATTATATAGTTTTTATAGTTTTTCAATAGATATGCAAAGTTAAACTATTTTTCTTATTTGCAAGGACACAGAAACCTTTAGATTTCATGAATTTCAAACAAAAATATTATTTTATGGTAGAACAAGGAATTTTCTTACCCCCATGTATGAGAGAAGTTAGCTCTTTTTTTAGCTATGTAGGTTTCTATTGATATTTTATCAAATATTTCTAAAAAATAATAGCACCCTTGTGCAAATTATTAGCCAAAGAAGTGGATTTTGTGTTTGCTCAAGCATGTAAAGATGTTCATGACCAGCTTTAAAGGCGTGTCACATCTACCCTTATTATCAAACTACCAAATTAGGATGAAACTTTTGATATAATGTGTGATGCGAGTGACTATGTGGTAGGGGTTATACTTGGGCAAAGAATAAGGAAGAATTTGCATGTTATCAATAATATATATCTCTAAAACTTGTTTTATATCTTATTGAGATTACATCCGCATTACATATGTACATGAAGATAATAAATGCATTAGGAATTTTAACCACTTGAACAAAAAAGCAACCCTAAAAAATATTATCCTTAGAGAGCCCTCTTTAAGCTAGTTTATCTTTTCTTTGCTTTATCCAAGTGTAAGGCTTGGCTTTTTATGTGTTTTCTTTTTCCCATAGCTAAGGCTTAGTATAGCATATACTTGTTGATAACTCATAGGATTATGATTGAAAGTTATGTGAAAAGAGAAAAAAAAATGATGCTTGATGAAAAGATGGCAAAGTTGCTAAAGGTAAAAAAAGAAAGAAAAAAAAACAAAGAAAAGTGCTCCTTTATGTTCTTAAAATCTTATATTGATGGAGCTTGAAATCGAAAGAAGTTAAGCATTGGTGATTAAAGCTGGAAATTTATGTGCTTTGATGGGATATCTTGTTTCAAAAGATTTTTTTTTTTTAAAATGCTTTACTTCCTTTGGTATTAGCCTTTTCTTTAACTTTTTCTTACCTCACCATAACACCATTACAATCGAAAAGTAAGATCTTTTGACCTTAACACCATTAACCTTTTGATTTATACATTGCTTGTACTATGTTAGTAATGGAGATGAGATTGAGGACCAAGCTAATAGAAGAATTTATTTATTGATTGAATTTGAGAGATTTAAACACATAAGATCTAACCACGTGAGTGTTAGATTGCATATCAATGAGAGGACCTATCACTTTAAAATGACATAGATTTTATTTAAATCCTAAAAATCAATTGAGTCTTGAAATTTGCATATAAATAAGTTCATGAAAAATTGCATTCTTTATCTTTCTTGATTCGATTCTTTTTTATAATATATATATATATATATATATATATATATATATACACACACACACACACACATTGATGGGAAATTAAGACATTATTCATATATATTTAATTTATATATATATATATACATACATTAATGGGAAATTAAGACATTATTCATATATATATATTTAATTTAATTTAATTTAATCTCAATTTGATTTTATCTCTCATTTCTCGAGGACGAGCAAGAGCTAAGTGTGAGTGTATTTGATGCAACCATAGTACTCAATAGTTTTATCCATATTTATCTTGTGTTTTTCCTATGTTTTATATATAAAAGGCCTTTATATTCTTTGTCTTATGTTTTGAAGGTAATTTTTTATCAAAGATTAAAAAAGAAGTAAATTGGAGGAAATTAACAGATTTGACCTTCAATCAATTTTTTATATAGAGCTTGAGCTATAGAGGTTGAAATGAAATGATTCTAGTGGAATTAGAAAGTTAATATTCATATTTTTTTTTGTAAAGATATGGCAAGAAAAATAAAGAAAGAGCATGGAAATTACAACCTTCAAAGTCAAATCTTTCATTATGTTAGTGTTGACCTTTGACATTATGACTTAAATATCTCGAGCTATAGAAATCCATTTGATGTAAACTCAATTATGTTGGATTCCTAACTCAAAAACCTATCAATATATCAAATTTAAAAGAAAAGAAGCTCATATAAGAGACATAATTTTTCTAAGATGACACATGAATTCTGTCAGCAACAAGATTTGTGAAGAAATATGTTTTATTGATTAATTGTTTAATTCTTAACAATTAAGAATGATAAAAACATATATTTTCTTGAATTTATTCACAAGTGAATCTTCAAAATTCAATTAACCATTTCAAATAAAATTTATTCAATGTCAAAATGATAGGTCCTCTCATTAATTTACACTTTAACACTCATATGTTTAGGGCTCATGCATTTAAATCTCTCAAATTCAATCAATGATTATTTTCTACCGCAAGCTTGCTCTTCAATATTATCTCCATTACTAAAATATTACAAGGAATGCATAAATCAAAGGTCTTAATTTACAGTTGCAATAGGGTTAAAGTTAAGGTAAGGTAAAAGAAACGTAAAGAAAAGGCTAAAACCAGAGAAAATAAAGCATTCTATAACAATTAATATTGAAACAAGATATATCATCAAAACATATAAATTCATTAGTTTTAAACATCAATAATTGACTTCTTGATTTCAAACTCCATTAACCATCAATATAAAACTTTGAAAACGCAATGGAGTAACTTTTATTTGTTTTCTTTCTTTTTTTTGTCTTTAACTTTGATGGTGTGCCTTGGTTAACTGTTGCCTATTCTTTTCATCAAGTATCATTTTTTTACATAATTTCCAACCATAATCACATGAAATATCAACAAGTCATATGCTCTACTATTTTTTGGCCAAGAGAAAAGGAAAACATATAAAAAGCTAAGGTTTATAACATGGATAAAGCAAAGAAAAGATAAATAAGCTCAAAAGGGGTCACTATGGATTGACTTTTTAGCTTAAGTGGTTAAAACTTCTAGTGCCTTTATCATGTTCATGTATACGTGTAATGTGAATATAATCTCAACACTATATGAAGCAAGTTCTTGAAATACATATCATTGAAAAGATGCACATATCAAATAATATAATGTTGAAGACTCAGAAGCTTACATTGGTACACCATTATTAAGTCAACATGATATATTTTGAAAGTCAATCTCTAAACTAATTAAACTTTAAAAATTACATACAAATTCATTCATTCAATTTATATTTTTATCTATCTCAACTAGTTCTCATACATAATACTCATATTCTCATAAATTAATGGGAGTTCAAGTGATATATATGAGTATTTAAAGTTTAAAAACATAAAGAATATTTTTTTTAATAAGACACATAAATATCAAAGAAAACCAAAATTCTCCCCCCGCCACACACTATAACACAATGTTATCCAAAACATTAAAATAAAAAAAAAATTGACAATAAGAGAATGAAAAACATAAAGTAAATTCACATACTCACGTCTCATTTATTAGTTTATCTATATAAAAGTGATGAGTTTTGTCATTCGTGCTTCATAAAAAGGTTTCAATCGATGTTCACTAACCTTGAACACTTTGTTTATTTCTACACTTTTAGTTTCAATCAAACCATAAGGAAAAACATTAAAAAAAACAACAACAAAGTATCCAATCCAACGAGAATGCCACTTACCATGAAAAAGTTGTTAACATGAATGTTAAAAAAGGGTGTTTTTATCTCTAACACGAAATTCCTTTCTCGAAATCATTCAGTCATGAAGACTCTTATTCTTTTCTTTATAAATCCCTGCATTCTCATATACATGAGTTTGTATTTCTTCCAACTTTTGCAATTGCAACTTTTTTGCATTACCAATAACATCAAGATTAAAGTTGTGTTGTTTAATAGCCTTAAAAGATTTGTGCTTAGCCTCTACTAGTAGATGAAATGTATTTTTTTTATAAATTATCCTATAAGGTGACATTCCTATAGGTGATTTATAAACAATATGATAAGCCCAAAGTGCATCTCCAAGTTGTAAAATCTAATCTCCTCGATTAGTTTATATTTTCTTGTCCAAAATAGACTTGATTTTCTTATTTGAAATTTCAACTTGGTCATTCATTTGAGGGTGATAGGATGTAAAAGTCTAATGAGTCATTTGGTACTTGTATAATAATGCCTATATTGAATGGTTACATCAATGAGTGTCATGATCACTAATGATATCTATTGGGATTCCAATCCTATCAAATATATGAGTCATAACAAAATTTAAACAACCTTAGCTTTGTTAGTTCATGTGTCTTTCACTCCAATCTATTTGGACACATAATCAACAATAATAAGGATATAAAGATTACTAAAAGAATAAGGAAATGACCTATAAAATCAATATATCAAACATAAAAAAAAAATTGCTTACAAGAATATTAGTTAAATACATTTTATTCTTATGAGTAATATTACCTGTTCTTTGGCATTTTTCAAAAGATTTGAAAAATGATATGCATCTTTAAAAATAAGAAGTCAATACAGGCCACTTTCAAATACCTTAGGGGCTATTGTTTTTCTCTAAAATATCTACCACAAGAATAATAATGACAAAGAGTGAGAATCGAATAAATTTCATTCTGAGTCACACATTATCTAACTACTTGATCCATATAAAAGTTCCACAAATAAAGGGTTTTCAAAAATAATACTTAGCATTAACTCATAAGTTATCTTTTTGGGATTTAGACAAACCTAAAGGGGATTCTTTGGTGACTAAATAGTGGTTGTCAATAAATTTAACACATACAGCTTCTTGTAAAGGAATGTCTTTCTTTTACTATTATGGGTTATGTTTCTTCGGTTCCCAGTTGGATCAAGTGATCAACTACATGGATTTCAACACTTTTTTTACTTTTATTTTAAGATCAAATTATTGTAAAAGTAAGATCCACCTAATCAATCTTAGTTTGGATTTTGTTTTGTTCAAAAGATATCTCAAAGTTGCATGGACAATAGAAATAACAATTTTTATACCATGTAAATAGGATTTGAATTTTTCTAAAGACAACACCATTGCAAAAAATCTTTATTTTCACAAACTTTTCCTCTTGCACACCTGTCAAACTTTTTGATATGATAACTGAAATTGTATTATTTTCTCCAATAAATATATACTTTGAATTATCAAGCAAAGGTTTCAATTCTAATTCGGGTGCCTATAAAGTAAATGGTTAAAACTTTTTATATGAATGTAATAAATTAATAAAATCATTATCGTAAGGGGTTGTTTACAAAGCCAAGGCTGATGTTTGCATGTTTGGGGGAACATATATATTCTTCTTCATCCTCATAATTAAAATCAAAAACTTGTTGCATATACTCATCAATATGGTCATGACATGTGATGGAATAAATATTGCTATAAAAATATTTCACTACATAATTAAAATTAAATTCAATCACTCATCTCTTATTTCTATAGACAAAATATTCTTACCACAATTAATTTTAATGCTTGTAGTTTTCAAGAATTGTCTTCCAAACAAAATAGCTATGTTGGTGTTTAAGGGATCACCTTCTATATTAAGAATATAAGTCACATGGAATAACCAAATTATCAATCTTGACTACGAAATCTTTTATCACACCAAGTGGATAAACAAAAATATGATTTGTAAGTTGTATTACAAAACTAGTTTTATTCAAAGGTTCAATACTAACAGAATCATAAACATGTTTTATTCAAATCTTTTATCACAAAGAGTGCATAAACAAAACTACGATTTGTAAGTTGTATTACAAAACTAGTTTTATTCAAAGGTTCAATATTAACAGAATCATAAACATTTTTAGTATGACACTAATGGATGTATCCATATCGCATAAAGCCTTTTCAAAGCTAGCATTACTAATAACACAAAAGAGATAGTAAATGCACCTAAATCGTTTTTTTAAAGGCAAATTCGAACAACAACATATACAACTTCACTATACTTGTCATTTTTTCACAGTGAGATTTGCCAAATCCTATATTACTTTTTTCTTATATTGACAACTTTAGAGTCTAAAGAATACTTTTTAAGGAAAATATTTTTCATATCATTCGAAGTTTCAATTGAACCATAGAGGATGAAGTAAAGACATATCTTTATTACCCCTTTTAAAGAGAAAGGGAAAGTTTTAACTAAAGTTTTTCTTCATCAATTCCATGATGTTTTATTATAATAGAAACCATATGGAAATTCTTTAAGATGGGCATGAATGTCTTATATGACAAGTCCATTAAATATTGGTAGTAGGTGTATAAACCCAAACTTTAGCTCAAAGTCGGTGTGGTTATTTATGATTATGCACAAATATTGATTTTCCATGTTAGGAGCAATAAATCTTTGAGTGTTCATTGTCGTGCAATGACTATGATGTTAATATAAACTTATTTTTATAATCTGCATAAAGTGTTTTGTATTTTGGTATCTACATGCACTTTTTTTTATTGAAAGATCAGGTTACAAACATAAATAGTCAAGAAAAACTAGTAAATAGAAAATAAATCAATAAAGAAAAAAATTAAAGTCATGAAAATAAATTAAAATCCTATGCTAAAAGAATTTTTTTAACTAAAATCCCTAGAAAATAGGAAAACTAGACTAAAAAATTAAGGAGGAAGGAAAGAGAGATGAAAATATGATCTTCCTCTCCCTTTTACACATTTTCCTTTTTTGTATTATGAAGCCTACGAAATAGCCTAAAAGTTTTCTTAAAACAATAAATATTATCCTTCTAAAAAATTGAATAGTTAATGAAATTCTTAGGTAATAAAATATAATCCTAATATAATAAGGAAAGTAGTGTCTTCAACTCTAATTCATGCTTCAAGGATGGAGATTCTACAATTAAATCATATCTCATGCTAAAAAATACTCTAGTAGAGGTATGATAACCTTAAGCCTAATTTTAACCTTTAAATTGGCTTATGGGTTCTATTGATGAATATGATACTCAAAGACTTAGAAGTTGTGAAACTCATTTATTGTTTGAAAAACAAATAGTAGTGGAATAATCTCTTTCTTGCTTTGCTTCCATACATGAGACTTGTAAACCAAGAAAATAATCAAAACCAAGACCCTAATTTCTTTTTGGTTTTCATCTCTCTCTGTCTTTACCTTCGATATATATCCTTACCCTTTATCGTTACTGCTTACCGCTCCCTTTGTCAAAATCTAAGATCACTATTTATAAGGGAAAATGGCCAAATCCATATCACAAGATTTCTAAGCATGAAATATGCATCGTTATGGGGTTAATATAAAAAAGGAATATAGGTTGCAATGCAAAAGCTTGAAAATGCTCTCTCATAAGAGTTCAGCCATTGTTAAAAGTAGAGTGGCAGCATAAAACTCTTACTTATCTAAGAAAAGGCAAGCCACAATAAATGATGCCAAGATTATAACAGGATGACACTTAAAATTAGGCAAAACAATGCTAAGATTATAAAAAACAATGGTGGTTTGTACGGGTTTGGTCAAGAAAATGGCAAGCTGGTGGCTAGGGTTTGGATATTTGTGCATGAAGAAAAAAACGAAAAGGGCATTTGGTATTTAGATCCACGACTCAAGATGATAGCGTTTTGCAGCCGAAGTTCAAGTTAGTCTATGAATATCAACGCCTTTTTGGTTTTAATCGTTCCCTATTTTAAATATGCATTAAAGGGAAAATCAAAACCAAGTAAAAAAATCAATCGGGTCTTTGGGTTTTTAATATTTTCCAATTAAAGTCAAAATTATCCATAAAAGTCATAAATTTAATGGGCAACCATTAAATTAATTATTATCACTCTTGAAAGCCAAGATCCAATCGAGTCAAATAAATTTACGAATATACTTTTTACAGCATATTCAAAGAGAAACGTCAAGTTCATTAAATTTCCATTTCCAAGATGAACACGTTAGCACTAAGATTGGTCTTTTATGGCAAAAATGTGGCAGACAACATTTTTTCTACCACTTTTTCTTCTCTCTCAAAATCTAAAGACTAAAACATAAAACAAATAAATTTTGGGGTTGAAATGTAATTCAAAAAAGAACCAAACATGAAAAATTGCTAAAGAATATTACACCTTCTCAAATTGGTCAAAAATTGAAGAAAGATCGAAAAGGAAATTCTTTCATAAATAAAAATAAAGAATACCGACCCCGCTCCCAATCTGGGGGAAAAAATCAGACGATACAATTTAAATGCTGCTATCTGAACATACTATAAACTCCTGGTGCTTTTCCTGCCAACTAAGCTTTACTTGGATTCCAAATCCATCAGGCCAATAGCTACCAGATCATAATTTGAAAGTTGTAGCTAGTTTGCATCACAAATGCCTTCTAGAAACCAATGGGTGCAAACTGATGGCTCCAATCCAAGAGTCTAGGGATTACACTTAAGGAACTTACACTCTTTCTTGCTGGTCTTCTGAACACAATACATCTTGTAGTGATGTTATGAACTCAGGAGCTAGTTCATTCCATTTTTTGTTTTATTTATGAGTAGAAATCAACAAGAGAAACTAACCTTCTCAGTTGATGATTCCTGAGTTCTCTATTTTTGTCTTGATGGGTCCTCAAGTTTAAGAAGCTTCGTGAACTGCAAATAAATCAACTTGAATAAATCTTTGACCATTACTGTTCTGGTTCTTATGAAAGGCGAAAAGATTTCACCCTATACTCAAGGGCTGACTTCTGAGTTGTTAGGCAAGAGATGGAGAGGAGATGCAAGAATATGTATGTGAAATCACATGAATAGATTCAAGGATGGAAACATACCTGAGATGTCTTTAATTCCAGTTCATCCCATTCCAAAGATGGGTTGCTTCCTTTTACTATCCCCGTCCCAGCATAGACCAATGCACCAAGACCCTAGAATCCAAAATGACCAGCACCAGAATTTTGTCATGGCATGACAACAGATGAGATGGATTGTAAAAAAAATATTTGCACGATTATGAGACTCTTTTCTTCTATTTCTAGGGAAGCTAATAATGAGACTCATTCAAATTGCAGTCAGTGAGGAACTTAGCTGACCTTCTCTACCAATGCTGATCTAATGCCAACTGCAAACTCACTTTCTCCTCCTCCAAACCAACCAACAGGCCCAGCATACATCCCTCGATCAAATACTTCTGGACATCATATTTGAAAATTCACAAGTCTTTTAATAAGTTCCAATCAAACCTTAATCATGCAAAGTCAGTTATACCCCACCCAGAATTGTTTAGTTACAGCATGTGTAGCCATGTAAATAGTGAGCTTTCTTGTGATGAGAAGAACAATTAATGGATAATTCAGAATGACGAATTGCCAAAAACATATAGTATGGTTCTGTGTTCTTTTTATTAAAATAAGAGAGTAAAAAAGCAATTCAATCCAAATACAACAATAGGAATGACACATGCATATACCACTTTCTGTTATTAAAAGTCGAGCCTCTTCTGTTGGAAATCCACAAACTGCTGGAGTAGGGTGAAGAGAAGACAAGATATTAAACTGGAAAACAAATAAAAAATGGATTTATGATCTGTCCAAATAGTTAGGATAAGAAATATAGGCAATCAATCTGGAACCATAAATATATCATAATTTGTTTTAAGAATCAAACTTCATATTAATGAAAAAGTCAAGTCCAGAAACCAAGCAGCAGAATGTGCACCATAAATTTGACCATCAATTGCTTATCCAAGATAGGGATAGATAGAACTGTGTTAGCAGTACCTCATCATCTTCGCTTCTTAACTCGCCTGCCAATCGTGCATACAAATGTTGAAGTATAGGGAGTTTTCTTATAGCTTTGTTTGGTTCAACAACTATCCTGTCACATACAGCCTGCGATAGAATAGGGTAGAAGTCATAGGATTTTGTTTTAATTTCATTTTGATAGGGATTTCAAGAATTGTAAAGAAGACCTACTCCAAGCACCAAGTTGGAAATGAAAAGGGCACAGCAACACTTCTTCATAATGCACTCTATAAGAGAGGTGATCAGTTGGACTTGACACAGTCCATTAACTCTCCTTTAATACTATAATTGAACACTTCTTATTTTTATTCGATAGAGGAAGAGAGTATAAAATTCAAGTAATAGCAATTTCATTCACTTCCTCTTTCATGCTTTACAAAATTAATTTCCTCTTGTGACCTTTCCCTGGGAAGCTTTCTCCCCATTTCTCCAACTTTCAGAAGTCCAACATATCCAGACTGATATCAGTGAAGAACATACTTTCTTTCTGATGCATCTCATTTACATCAGTAGGTGTGTGTCACTGATAGCTGGAGCAGCCTTGATCAACTATAATAATCGGCACAAAATTTCACTATATTGCTTCTGTCCATACCTGGTAAATTTCTGACTACTTGAAAATTACAAGCATAACAGAAACATTTCCAATTTCATCTCACTTATACGATGGATTTTCACTTGCACGTAATAATCAATATAAGCAGAACATTTATCAAATAATAGTTCCTTGGTGGCAACCCTCAAGGACTAGATAAGCTTGACAGTAACATTAGAAACATATTCTCATTATCGGAGGTGGCAAAACTAAATCTTTGTTTCCACCAAATGAGCTCCAAAAAAATACAAGGAAAGATGCAAGAGACGATTGAGTTATAGATAAATGTCCTGAAATCTTCCAGTGTCATAAACATAAAATAATGGTGATAAGAGACCTAGAAAGTAAACTCACCTCTAGTTTTTTTCTTATGTTCTCTCTTACTATCGTAAACTCAAGATGGTCCTTGGGACTGCAGAATGAATGAGGAAACATGCATCAGAACCTACAGATTGCCTGCTAGTTGGCTTCACACCATAATGTTATACAAAATAATGACAGATGAATTTTATTAACAGCCCGGCCAATAAAATTACCTGGAAAGTAAATCAAGTTGTATTTGAAGATCTAAGGCCATGGATGCACCTCTAGCACGGGTTCCAGCGATAGCCTCACTACTTATTCCTAGGAAATTTCTGTGAAATAGTTGCTCTGGCTGTTCATAAAGTTTGTACAAGTCAAGACTAGAAGAGAGTCACTTCATTATAGAATTGTTCATGGAAAGTTATAACTTAGAAGAATGATGAAGAAATTTGATCAATTACAGTAGAGGATTCAGAAGACATAACTATAACTTCTAAATACATTTTTTTTTAACTTGATACTTTCATCTAGGATTTTTATTTGGGGGGGGGGGTTTGTTATGGCTTGCCTTTTTCATCTAGAATAAAAGATCACATCAAGTGACCTGTTATTCAAATAACAAAAATCAAAACTTTTATTTAACAGTAATAGCAGAAAGCCTAAGGATTATTAAATGCGAAACTGTCAGCCAGCACTCACTTATTAGAGGTACAAGCCACCCAGTCAATTCCACTATAACAAGCAAATTTTAACAGGAATACTTCTGCAAATTAATAACTTACAAGCTGATCTGCCTTAAATTTACATAGAAGATATGCTCTGTCCAGTGAAGCTGACAGGAAGTGTGAAAAGAAGGGAGAAGCTATCTAAGACTACTCTCCAGGTCAGTTTGAACATCAATCCAGATAAATTCATCCTTGAACTATATATGAAATCAAGAAATTTTGAAAAATGTGGTTTCCAGAAGGAAAACAAAGGGGCTAACAGATGCCAACCATACATGCAGATTCTGTAAAGAGAAAGCATAAACAAATGAGAACCTATTTACTATATCAAGATTCAAGATCACACTTGCCGTGTTCCCAATAAATGCAGGGGCATTGGGCGGCTGAAGACAAAATTGATAAGCATTTTCCCCTTTGACCTGTGAGTACATTTCAAGCATTTTAGTTACTAATTAATTCCTTTTTAGAATACACTGTAGAGTGATGATTCAATTAATATATAGAATAGTATAAGGATAAAGAGTACCTGCAGATAAGCCAACCATGCTATAGGATTAATATCATTAGCAATTACAATTTTGCTACTACGTGCGAGTACAACCTGATTTTCTAGTCAAAAGTCATTGATCAAACAACAAGCTAGGATTATATACGGTTAAAGGGAGAATTATACATAAGATAAATTAAAAAAAAACATCAAGAGACTCGATTAATATTATAGATGATCAATTAATGCCTGAAAAAAGGTAGGATATATATGAAGTAGGTTCGTTCAAATACCTTAATAAGTGGTGAGTTGCTTCGACTGATGATTCGCAAAGCTCTCTCAACAGTAAGATCCCAATGCATCTTGCAGGGAATGTGACTATTCCTTATAATGAATGATCTAGTTACTTCTTTACTTAACTTCATCACATTTGAAGAGATCTGCATTATTTCAGACAGGTTTCATTATTTGATATTGTATAGTTTAGTTGAAGAAAGAAGAAACTAAGCATGCAAATGTAAGGTAATGATATGCAGCAGAGACCTGAGTCATAGTAGCTTCAACTGCATCCACAGCCTGTTCCCATGTCCATGAAAGTGCATTATCCCATGCAATAGTTGCGGCAAGAATGGAGCTCCCATCTAGCTCATCAAACTCAACCTGTCATTTTTAGCACCACACCAAGTCTTATAACTACTGACAAGGAGGGGAAAAGAAAGACTCGAGAGTGGGGGGGGAGGGGGGGGTGGGGGTGGAAGAAAGCAATTGCTAGCTCTACCTGAGGGATGATGAAGTAAAATGAGCCAAAAGCTTCCCATTCAGATGATATGTTAGCCCTTGAATCAAAGCGGATAGCTCCATAGGCACGAATTAGTGGACAACTGGCAGAGAGGAACCTTCATTTGTAAGAAAACAAACTAATTAGCAGTCTTCAGTTTATTTATAGAAAGAGGTCATGTCAACGTGATTGTAAAAACTCACTTAGGAAACATATCACATATGATCTATCATTACATGCATACATACCTCTTTATGGATTTCCAGTCACTGTATTGAAATGGATGGACATTCCTAAAAAGGACAGCAGAGCCCACACCAGCCACGCTGATCAAATTATTGGAATTTTGATAACCATTTCCATTGGTTACATCCGTGAAGTCTTTACTTTGTCTTCGACCAGAGAAGTAACAACGTGGAAGAATCTGTTGCTGACAGTGTAGCCAATCAATTGCTTCAATTTGCTCTTGGATTGGCACCTTTTTTCCAATCACATCATAGGATATTAGCTCTAGGAAGAAAAATTTCCATTTACCTCCTTTCAAATCAAGTTTATCTCAAGTATGCCATCTTAATACACACACACACACTCACTCACACACACACACACACACACATATAAACGTATGATGTCCAACGAACTGAATGTGAGTGATAAAATTCTAACCCTTTGTATTCTCATAAGAAACTAATGTTATCTATGTATCAGTCCAAATAGGAATGGCAATTGCTTAGAAATAGTGGTTCATATAATTAGACTTAGCACGGGCATGTTGTTAAATAATTAAATTATCCAGTCCTTTTAATCTATAATCTACAATATAGTGTGTTGGTGAGCGTCAATCAAAGTGATGGCTACTTCCATAACAGCCAAACTAACATTCCTAATTAATCATACAGTCGGTATATTTAAATTTCTATCATCGGTATCAAGTCATATAACAACAAGGTTCCCTTACCATTCCCTTCCTCTGGCTTCCTGGCTTGTCACTCATATCATAACAGGTGGAAAACAAACGCTAGTGTTGCCCTCATTCTTTAAGCTTACTATTCACTCTTCTTTTTCTTTTTCTTTTTCGTTTTCTTTTTCTTTTTTAATTTAAGTTTATTTATTTAAAATCTTTGCCTCTCTTGGAGGCAATGCAGGTAGCTGGTAGGTACCAATCCAATACTTCTAAATGCGAAATGCAACAAAGGATAAGAAGCAGTGGCAGTCAAGTCAACTTATCATCACCCAAGACTCCATCCCATCAGCCCATGTTCATTCAGATAAGAAAACACGCACCTTAATTTCCATTGAAGTGCTACTACTACTCTCTACCCTCTTATATATATATATATATATATATATATATATATATATATATATGCTGAAGTAGAGTTGATATAGAGAGTTAATGATGTAGAGTATACCTGGAGACGTAGAATTCCCGAAGTGAAAAGAGGAGGATTGGCTTTCAATTCAGAAATTGCCAAATTGAGGGTGGCCGTAGCCAAAGCAGGAGATTGAACCGCTGGAAATGTACGAGTTTCGATGCTGCCAATGGGGACTCTGTCTCTGGGGTTTCCTTGACAACCATTCATGGAAACAACCACTGGCCATGGCTTATGATAACAGTATCCCTGTCCAGTTAAATTAATATATTAAGTACCAACATTTCGAAAATTTATCTTGAAATAAGCTTGCAAACAGCCTAGCAGCATTATTATTCCATCAATAATAACAAATCATGTTTTAGTTATGAAGAAATGATAGTGGCCGGGTGGCTTACGTGGTTGAAAAGATGAAGAGATTGCCTTCTGGAAACTGGTTGGGCTGCGATACTGTTCTTGATTGAATCCAAATCCATGAAATGTGCAAGGCTGTGCCTTGCTAAAGTAGCGGCTGCCATGAGCTGCGAGAGCGAGCGAGATAGGAAGAGAGGAATGCTTTGCTGCTTTGGGTAAGATAAGAGTTTATACTGGATTTTATATATACATAGAAACACTAAAGATAATTAACCCGTGTTACTCCGTTAATTTTTTTCTCAACATGAAAAATAATAATAATAATAATAATAATAATAATAATAATAATATATACACACTATATACTAAAAAAGCTCATAATTTAGTTATGGTAGCTCATAGTTTAGTTATGGTAGCTTATAAAACAAATCACTATGGATTACAATAGTGCTGTTCAGTTTTCAAGTTAGGTCAGTTCGTGATTTTTTTATATTTTTGCATGATAAAATAATCACTTTGTCTCTTGAAAAACGACAAAAAACGGGTGCTAGCTAGAGGAGTGCCACGACAATTGCTCAATTTTCAGGTTGGGTCGGTTCGTGATTATTTTATACTTTTATACAGTAAAATAATTACTTTGTCCCTTGAAAAAATACAAAAAACGGGTGTTGGCTGGAGGGGTCAACAACAATTGCACATTTTCGGTCCAGTTTGGGTCACTGATTTTTCTATTTTTTATATTTCATTACACAGTAAAATAACTATTTTATCCCTCAAAAAAGAAAAAAAATCAGCTCTCGTCGAGAGGGGTGCCACAGGAATTTCATATTTTTTGAAAATGATTAAATATAGATATACTCCCTATAAGACAAAATTAAAGAGTTGGTTGTAAGGGTGTCTCGATAATTGACCATATTTTTTATTATTTCTCCTCAGTTACTGTGGGCATGTGTGGAACACATGGCCAATGGTAATCCGCCTCACACCCTCTTCGGGAGACGCGTGTGTCGTCTTTCGGTGTTCGAAAATATGCTTCTGGCATCTCTTTGTATGTACCATCATGTTCTCTTCCTCATGGTGTAGCGGTGGCCTCCTCTGATATCCAGAGACGAGACGGTAGGCAGATGAATTTTTTTCCTCCTTTCCTCTCTCCTTTGCCATAAACTACACGCTAACCCCCCGGTTTATGGATTTTTCATTTCAGTCCTTTCTCTTTTTATTGTGTTGAATGATCCTTATTTTTGTTATGTAAATTTTGATTTATTTCAATGGTGTCCTTCGATTGAAATTGATTATATATTACATTTTCATTTTAGTCCTTATTCTTTTAATTTCCGGATTGTTTTTAAGTCCCTTAATATTTTTGATACAAAATTTGATTTTTTTTTAATTTTATCCTTTGATTGAAATTAAAAATATATTTGGTTTATATTTCGGCCCTCCTACTTTTAATTTTTTATTTTAATTATTTAATTTTTTATATTTCTTAAATAATCCCTATTTTTTTCTATGTCTATATATGTGTGTTCTTAATTTTTTTTTTAATTTTTATTATTTTCTCTTTTGTTGAGATGACATTTTTTTTTCAAAACTTTTGTTATTAGATTTTAATTTGTGTTTATGATCATTTGAAAATTAATAAAAGAAAATTTCATTTGTTCTTTCTTTTTGTTTTTTTTCTTAGTTTTTTTTTATTATTTCCACCTCATATGATTATTTTTAGCTAATATTTTTTATCATTTTATTTTATTTTTTGTTTGCTCTTTTATTAAAGATTTTGGGCTTTTTCTATTCTTTTATTGAATTTATTTCCCATTATTCACGCAATAATAATAATAATAATAATTTTAGTTTTTTTTCTTGCTTCCTCTTTTGTTAATGTTTTCAAGTTTTTTTACTCATTGTAATTAAATAATTTTTATTGTTTAAGAAATAATAGTAATAATACAATTAATATTTTTTTACTTTGTTCTTTTTTTTTGTTTTTTTATTAGTTTTTTATTATTATTTTCACGTCAGATGAGTTTTTTAGTTGATATTTTTTTTATCATTTTTTATTTATATTTTTTGTTCTTTTGTTAAATATTTTAGGCTTTTTTGTTCTTTTTTTGAATTTATTTTCCCAATATTCAAGCAACAACAATAATAATAATAATAATAATAATAATAATAATAATAATAATAATAATAATAATAATTGTAGTTTTTTTACTTCCTCTTTTGTTAATGTTTTTGAGTTTTTTTTTTAGAGATAATTTAATAATTTTTATTTTTTTAGCAATAATAGTAATAAAATTTTAAGATGTTAAGCCTTCAATGTTGTTGTTGTTGTTGTTGTTGTTATAGGATCTGTTGATGTGTTTTATTATATCAAACCTTGTACGTTTAGATATTATATTTTATTTTTAAACTAGCAAAATCTAATAATTATTTCAATTCCAACTATTATAAAAATTCCAACAGTAACTGACCATCTTTTTTTATTATTTTTCTCGAATTACTGTTGGCACTTGTGGTATACGTGGACGACAGTATTTGGTCTTACACCCTCTTTGGGAGGCGCGTGCTGCCTCATACAGTGGAGGAAAATATCCTTCCGGCATCTCAATTGATGCGTCGCCGTGTCCTCTTCTTCAATGAGTGGTGCGTGTCCTAACATGGTGTCCGAGGACAAACTGCTAGTCGATTAAACTTTTTTCTCCCTTTTTCTCTCTCCTACAACCTAAACTACATATCAGCCCCCGGTTTTATACCTTTTTAGTTTCAATCTCTTCTCTTTTAATTGTGTTATGTCGTCCTTATTTCTGCTATGTAAGTTTTGATTTGTTTTAATTGTATCCTTCAATTGAAATTGATCATATATTGAATTTTTATTTCAGTCCTTATTCTTTTAATTTTTGGATTGCTTATAAATTCATTAATATTTTCAGTATAGAAGATTTGAGTTTTTCAATTTTGTCCTTTAATTTAAATTAATAATATATTTTATTCTCATTTTAGCCCTTATACTTTTAAGTTTTTATTTTAATTTCTTTATTTTTTTATATTTCTTGAATAGTCTTTATTTTTGTCAATGTTTATAATATATGTGCTCTTAGTTTTTATTTTTAATTTTTATTATTTTCTCTTTTGTTGAGAGAACATTTTTTTTCAAAAAAATTGTTATTAAATTTTAGTTTCTATTTATGATCATTTGAAAAATGATATATATTTTTCCTTTGTTCTTTCTTTTGCTTTTTTTTTTTATTATTTTTTTCAAATTATTTTCATGTCAAATAATTTTTTTAGCTAATTTATTTTATCATTTTTTTGTTTGCTCTTTGTTTAAAAGTTTTTGGCATTTTTTTTTAATTCTTTTATTAAATTTATTTTCCCATTATTCACGCAGTAATAATAATAATAATTTTAGTTTTTTTTTCTTGCTTCCTCTTTTGTTAATATTTTTGAATGTTTTTCCTTGGGGTAATTTAATATTTTTTATTATTTTAGCAATAATAATAATAATATTTTAAGATGTTAAGCCCTCAATGTTGTTGTTGCTGCTATAATATGGTCTGTTGATGTGTTTTAGTATATCATACCTTGCATGTATAAATGTTATATTTTATTTTAAACTAGCAAAATCTATTAATTATTTTAATTCCAATAGTTATAAAAATTATTTGCACGGCCTGTAACGTAATGCAGGCATTTAACTAGTATGTATGTAAAAAGTAAAAAAAAAATAACTCTTAAAATTTAATGTATATATTTAATAAAATAAATATCATTAAACTTGACTCAATTATCATCATTAACACCTTTTGATCTTAATCTTTAATTATCCAGAATTTCAAATTAAACCAAATAGAATTTGATTTGATGTGACTTGATTGACTTGGTGGGTTTAAAAGCAACCTAAAAAGATTGGTAAAGTTATGTCTTATTGTAACCCTTGGTGACAATAATTGAAATATTTAAAAATCTTAAGCTGAAAATGAAATGAGTTATATAAAAATATCAAAGAAATTTAATTTAAAGAAAAGTGATGAAATCGAATTAAATGAGAAGATGTTAATAACATTAAATTTTAGGAGGACTAGTTAGAAATTGGTGGGGTTAAAAATCAAAATATAAAATAAAATGGGTCAAGGTGTAAATTTCAAAAAATCTACATATAAATACATATCTATATTTTTTTTCCCAAAAAACACTACACCCTAAAAGAAGGGCTTTATTTTTTATATAAACATTACACCCTAAAACAAGGGCTTTATTTCTCTTATTCATTTCATAATGATATCACTTGGAAAAGGTTAGCAAAGAGTGACTAAAATAGTTAAGTTAACAAAAAATAGAATTAGGGGTTCATATGGTTTTTAAATAGTTAAAAGGTTAGGGTTACAATCTTAAGAGAAAGCAATGAGGAGGGAAGGAAACTTGGTTTGATTTTGCAATTTTTCACTTGGATTAGCAATCATATTAGACTTAAATATGAAAGCCTAAATAAATTCGATTAGGGATTTTTATGCCTAAATTGTATGTTTTAAATAAGGGTTTTATGATGAAATGTGAGGAAAATAAGAGATTTATTTTGTTTGATGTAATTAGGATACATATGAATGAAGATAACTTAGAATATATACAAATAAAGAGGAAAATCCTAGTGTTATTGAAAGGGAAATTGATGGCTATAAAAGGGAAGAGTTAGGGAAATTAGAATGATGCATAAATGTTGTTTGTTTATACTTAATATAACATTTATTGAGATGTAGATAATGAATTGAAGATAAATTATTCTGTTGAATTCTATTTTCAAGTAAATCTAGTCATCTTAGAGTCTCTTTTCTTCAACTTAGTTAACATGAAATCAGGCATCTATATAATGCATGTCAATTATAACTTTTTATTTATAGTTACTAGGAGAATCGATTCTCACAACTATTCTCTTGAGTAACTATTTTTTTTTTTTTTAGTTAACCTAAAATTCTACATTTCAACGATTTACTTTAACTAAAACCTTCGAAAAACATATTAATTATTATGACTTAATCCAAAACATTTTGATTGTAAGGTCATTTCCTTACCTTTTTCTAGATATCCATCTCAAGAATTTCTTCTTTATCAATCTTTTGACTTATCTAGGTCTAATTTTGAGTTTTTTTGCCTATAAAACAAAGACATTGTTTTTAGCTCTCAAAAAGTTCTAACCACTCACTTGAAAATTAATATAGAATCAAAGTTAACATCATGTTAGAATTCATATATCCCTTTCATGAATAATAACAAGCATTATTCACTTTATTATTTTGCTTGAGAAGTAGGATCATCATTTATTAACCAAGTTGTCTGTGCTTGATTAGAAAGGACTTATAAAGACATGTAACGCAGACTATGATTATAGGCCGTGTGCGTATATAAGGATAATTTAAGGATTGGAACATATTTAAGAGCTCAAAGACTTTGAATTTTTTAACTTTTTTTTTCTCATGCGAAGCCATCTAAATTTATTTTATTATTTTGCTTGAGAAGTAGGATCATTATTTATTAGCCCAAGTTGTTTGTGCTTGATTAGAAAGGACTTATCTTTGCATGTATCGTAGACTATGACCATAGACCGTGTGTTTATATAAGAATAATTTAAGGATTGGAACATGTTTAAGAGCTCAAAGACTTTGAATTTTTTTAACTTTTTTTCTCATGCGGAGCCATCTAAAAATCTAATTGAAGACTCTTTTTCTTGATAAAAAGTCTCACTTCATATATTTTCTTTTCTTGCACTTCTTTCCTTTTGCTTTCTTGTTCTTATTCTTGTTATTTTCTTAACGATGATGCCTCCTAATGTTAGGTTCGGACTTTTAGAAATCTATATATGCATTTTGGGAGTTTGTTCTCTTTACTGGCACATTTTCTTTTTACCCCTAGTATAGGGTGTGATTCTAGATAGGATTGATTCTTGACTTTTTATGTCTCTAGTATGAAATATGATTCTAGTTAAGATCGATTCTTTGTTTTTTATTTTTTTATCTTCTCTTTAATATAGGGTGTGATCTTAATTAAAATTCCTTTAAAAAAATTTGTTTATACTCAAATAAAAATCTCAATGGATATATTTTTATAATTAAACTGATAAACACGACAATGAACATAAAGACAAATAAAAAAAACTACAAATATGTAATCAGACAATGTCAATCTAATACATGTATATAAAGCAACAAACCAAAATATAAATCATTTAGTACATGACCTAGTAGCACGAGCTTGAGACTAAGACTTTTTACTCCCTTATGGTCTTAGAGTTGAGCTCTGTAAATACTAATATGATGGTTACTAGAGGCTTTTATGGTTGTTGATGCAATTATGTTATTTGATATTTTCACCCATATTTACCTAGTGTTTTACTTATGTTTCGTGTATAAACTACCTTGATATTTTTGTTTTATATTTTGAAGGTATTTTGGGATGAAAGATGCAAAAATACGGTAATTGGAGGTGATTAACAGATTTGACATTCAATCAATGTTTGGTGCAGAACATAAGCTATAAAGGTGAAATGAAGTGATTCCAGTGACATTAGAAAGATAACATCAACACCTTTCTGAAAATCTAATGCAAGAACCATAAAAAATAAAATAAAGAGCATCGAAATATCAGCCTTCAAAGTCAAATCTCAAAATCTGCTAATGTTAACCTTTGACCATTCTGATTTGAATATCTCAAGCTACAGAAGTCCAATTGATCAACTCTCCAAATTTTCAGCAAAAAATATATGTCATATGAGGGAGATATAAATTTTGAAAGACAACAACTATATTCTGTTAGCAAATAGGTTACGTGAAAAAACGAGTTCCAATTACTTTCCGATACATCTAAACCGGCATCTACGTTTTTAGTTCAACAGTTCAACTCCTTTAAGTCAAAGCTTGAAGATTTTATGTAAGGCAATTTCTCTTTTTTAGGAAAATTGTTATTGAAGTATTTAAATATAAACTGTCAATTTAAGGGAGGACTATTTTATAAAATAAAGACTAGGGTTTTCTATATGGTATAAAAAAACAGAGACATTACAAGTAGGCCAGCAAAAAGAGGGAGGCAACCAGCAAAAGAGAGGAAACAAAAATCTTCTTCCTCTAAACCTAAAATCATGTATTCTTCCATCTTCTAGAGTAGTTGTTTTATAGATATGCAATACTAACTTCATCTTTTTGGTTGCAAGGACACAAAAACCTTTGGATTTTAAGAACCAGGAGATTTATTCTTCCCTTTATTTTTAGTTTATATTATGAATGAGTATGCTTGTTTTCCTATGCAAATTTTCTATAATTGTTTATCTTAATTGCTTGAGCGGACTCTAAACTCTTATTGTAAACAATTTATTGCTAAGTTAGATGTCAAAACTAAAGTTGTGAGATCTAGACTTGTGAAGCAACTATGCTTAATAATGTGGTGGATATACGTTATTAACCATAGGGAGAACACTTAAACACAGAAATTACAAGCTATGAACAACTTGGTTATGTTAAAATTAACGAATTTATCTACTTCTTATTGTTGCCATTGAACTAAATTATTAATGCGGACATTATGATTCTTTGTTGGTTAGAGTTAGTTATATCACAGAACCGTTAATTAACCAATGTTAAGGAATTATAAAAATTCAAAATATGAATTGAAATTTCATTTCAAGGATCGATTCTAATTTCCATAGATGAATATTACTTACAATCAAGGATTGTTTTTTGATAAGTTCCGGTTTTAATTCATTGTTTAATTGCAAGCATAGTTTAGATAATTTAGATAATAAAAAACCAACCCCCCTAACTGCATAACATATAACACAAAAAATCAAACTAAAACGTCCTCGTGATTTTGATCTTTTGTTTGTTTTATACTATCTTGTGTGTTTTATTTTAAATTAGGATAATTAATTTATATGACCGCGATAGCATAATAGTCATTAACTTCATGACCCGTGGAATTAGTCGAGATACATGCAAGCTACCCTGGACACTTACGTTAATATAAAAAACAGACCTTCACAGAGGACCAATAAGCTTTGTACATTTTGACATTTGAAAATGGATAAAATTCAGTCCTGCTTCCCAATCATTTTGCATTCATGATGGCCAGAAGCAGACAGTTGTTCCATCTTCTTTTGTCCAAAAATTTATGCACGTCGACATTAATGCCAAGGAAATTGCTGCCTAGGCACGTGCTGAATCTCGTAAAGCTTGACCTGAGTCATTCCATCATGGTCTCGCGTTAAAAATGCCATGTTCTTGTCTGTAGATGCCTTCCTATACAGCTAATGTAATGCATGCAGATCATTAAAATAAAACCTAAGTTCAAGGGGATGCTACGCTATTTACGTAAGAGACTTCAATCATTATTATTACAGAGTCAATAAAAAATTGACACGTTGATTTTGTTAGAGGGATTCTGATAAGAGTAATGAAACAATTGGAGTTTAATTAAAGGATTCTGACAAAAAAATAATTAAAGCTTATTATATAATGTAATAACCGACTGTTATATTATTAATCTTACGAAAAAAAAGGGTATATCATTGCATAATATTTTATTGAAAATATTTTTATTAAAGAGCTAAAATGTAAGTTTTATAACATGCCGGGATAAAAAAATTCAAATAAATATCAATTTGTAAAAAAAAAATTAAATATAGGGACTAAAATAAACAAGAAATTACGAAGATAATGATTCTAAAAAATGGGGGACCGGGATGGCATATGGGCAGAGGAGCACGTTGGCAGCAAACAGAGTCCCTCTCCTCTCTTGCCGCGCAGCACGCCCACGCTACCCCTGAATTCCAGCGTGGCACTCGTTCATCATCCTGCAAGAATGGGCGTAGCTGTGACCTCACGACCCACCAATCACCGTTCACCTAACCCATGCGCGACATATCAACGGCTCCTATTTTACATTATTCTGACTGGTGCGTGAATTTAAGTCCTGTAAAGAAGGGGTATAAGTGTAATCTCGTAGAGTGCTTTGAAAATGAAGAAGCGGTGTCCCTCCCGGACACTAGCCCCGAAGTAACTGCCTACTGCCCCGATGCAATCGAGGAGTTATTCAGTGTGGCTGGCGTCCGGTAAGCCCTCATTGTTACTGTCAGTATTCCAATCAATTGGTAGTCATAAGGGTATAGCGAATATTAAAATGAGGGCTAATGTAGAGGATAAGCAACCGTTATTTTACTCCTATTTGTTTTTTCCGAGTAAACTAAACTTGTGATTGTACTTCTACCCTTATAATATAAATCTCACCTATATTACTACCAAATCCAGAAAACTTTTCAATTTCACCCTTTATTACCGATTTACTTGTGAAAAAGACGCTTTAAGTCACTTTTTTTTTTTGAATCAGTGTTCGGTACAGACTACAGAGTACACAGACTCGAGAGTCACAGGTGACCGAGTAAAGAGTACAGTGAGAGAGGGACAGGAAAATAAAAAGAAGCAGCCGCCATAGATAGATCACAGGCGCATCTGTTGTTGCTTCATTCAGAAGCCCTGTGTCTATACTCGCTGAACAGACGGGCGGTAATGTCTCTCACTTTATTTATATTTTTTTCTAAAAAAAGAAACTTAATTTAATTAAAGCTGAATTGATGTTGTTGAAAAATGGTAAAACATTTTTGGAGAAAAAGGAAGTGATAGCTATGGGGTTTTAAAGAAGCACATTTGATACAGATCTGGTTCAAATCCTTTTTGTTTTCTCGCTGTTCCTTTGGAACACAACTAGTTAGTTTGGTTGGATTACTTCGACTGTTTTTTTTTGCGAGTGTGTTCTAATCTGTAGGGTTACGTCTGAAAATGAAGAGCAGTTAATTAAAAGTGGAGATGGCATATTCGTGTTCATTTCATTTTCTCAAAGAAACATGGTGGGTTTCTGTTCCTGTTTGTCTGTGCAGCAATGGGGAGAAAATCACCAGCGAAATGGATAAAGACTGTTTTGTTTGGAAAGAAGTCTTCCAAATCTCTTACTGTCAAGGGAAGGGAGGTAATTGCTTGAATTCAATTCCAACTTACTTCTTTCTAACAGCCTTCTGTTTGGAAACCTTTCCATTTATCCATCAAGAAATGAGATTGAAAAAACACAATGCCTGAGTTTCATACCCTTTTTCTGTGTTTACTCTTGATCTTCACTCTGCTAACTTGTTGCCATTAAGGGAAACAGTGCTGGTAGCGCTAGGGTACTCCAAAAGTTTAACATCGTATAGAAAATAATAACATGCCTTCGATGGATTTCTTGTCAAGGACTTGGTTTTAAGAGAACTCTTAAGCTAAACATTACATGACCACGTGGGTGTCAATATTACACTTAGCTGGATCAATTTCATTTTGAATATGCTCGCTGTTACTGTTTTGCTTGCGAGTAGTGAGCTGCTTTTCAATGTCACAAGCCCTACTTCTTGTTTTAGCTCTTTCTCTCACTCTCTTTTTCACTCTTTTAAGCTATATAGACTGTTTTAACCTTAAAGCCATTCAATCCAGAAACTTAAGTTGTGAGGTGAAGCAAAGATAAGATTTTTAACTTTGATCATCATGTGCAGAAAACTGTGAATGAGAAACAGACATTGGTTTCTGACAGACCTCTGGAAGCTGATTTGAACTCAGTTCCTCCTGTTGTCACGTGGACAGCCCCCACCACCACTATTATCACTGAAAGGATGTTAGAGCCAGAGAGCAGGGAAACCACAGAATTATCACATGATGGGGGTATATTGTCAGCTGAAAATCAAGAAGAAAATCATTCTCAATTATACACTCCTGATATTCCTCCATCTGATGCTGAAAAAATAAGGCTTGATGAAGCTGCGACAATAGCACAAGCTGCATTTAGGGGTTTTATGGTAATGTTCTCTTATTTTATTATCATTGTCATGGATATTTATCTAAGTCGTTGCAACATTATTGAAATTGCATCTCTTGCTTTTGGTGATGGTTGTGCAGTATCTGTTTTCAAGCGTTTTTGTGGGATAAGATAGATATCTGTTTCTTATAGTGGCTGTGGCAGTTTTTCTAGCTGCAAAAGCACTATTGCCTTGAAATTAGATACAGTTTATATGGTTCCTTTCCTTTGGCTTATCATTTTGTTCACATGGGTCTTTGTTTTGTGAAAAAAGGCTATTGAACCTTGTAAAGTTAGCTTGCTTGTAAAGCACTAGCTTGCAGTGTGTAGATAGGTTCACTACTGGGGCTGTTATCATGGACCTTGAGGGTCCAACTGACTTAGTACCAGGTAAGCATGGTTGCTCAGTTGCAGTTTTCCTAGTCCAAGCCCAAAGGTTGATGGCTAATTGTGGCTTTCAGGGTGTTGATGTGGGCTAAGATGCAATGGTCTCATGCCCTAATGTGCTGTACAGAAAGCATGAGGGTGGCATTAACTAAATCTCTAATTGATGTAATGATTCTCAGTTGACATGTCTTTTGCTTTTTTCTGACACAAAGGATGCATGTTTTGTGGAGGTCATGCAGTCCCTGATATAAGTTTGTTTTTGTGAAGGCTCGCCGGGCATTTCAGGCTCTTAAAGGCATAATAAGGCTTCAGGCTTTGATCCGTGGACACTTGGTTAGAAGGCAAGCTGTTGCTACTCTCTGCTGTGTGCTAGGCGTTGTGAAGTTACAGGCAGTTGCTCGAGGAAGAATGGTTAGGAATTCAGAGATTGGCTATGAGGTTCATAAAATATGCAGCCTAGCAAAACTGACGGTAAATTCTTGAAAAACCAAACCGGCTGTTGCCTCATCTGTCCCTTATGTAACTATTGGGAAAATGTCTTTCTTCTTGAGCACCTCTTTTAGAATTATCTGGTATTAGGGTTTGGGGCACCCATTTGAGTACCTCTTTAGAATTATCTGGTTTTTGATCAAGTATATGAATTTAGTTTTGCTTTTTGTTTTGGGTGGACTTGTAATGCTTCTAACTGGTGTGTGCCTGTAGTGTAAGCTCTGAGTTAAAACCTCTTTCTTAAAGAATGTATACGAGTAGTAATAACAAATAATCAGCCTTATGGTTTAAGAATCTAGACCATTAAATTAATGTAACTTGCAACAGTTTATTATCTTAAGGTTTCGACCATTCTCACGCCTACAAAAGTTTCTGGTTTTCAACTCTCTTTATTTCATCAAGCCTTATCATGTGGAAATCTTCTATTGTACCCATGCATTCCTTTTCAAATTTCATGAAACTATAAAATGTTTTCAACTCCCTTTTTCATGACACAGTTGCGTAACATGACAAATGCATACAACTATGGATCATTTTGATTGCAGTTCTTCCAACTGTAGTAAACTTATCAAGTTTGAAAGAAACTACACAAGGTTAAGTGAATATATAATCATTTAATGACATTCTAAATCATATTGCTTACTTCATTTCTGAATAATAATTGTTGAGGCTCAATTCTTTGTATTTTCTTATTTATCCCATAACTAATCAAATTATATTGTTTATTGTTTTGCTTGTTCTACTTTTCATCATTAATTCTTCTTTCATTCATGCTTTAGGAGGGCAAGCTTGCACATTCTAGTGGAGTTGGTAGACAAATGGCCAAGCTGTCTTCAAATGCTTTTGTTCGCAAGGTATGAATAAAATAATGATTTGATTATATTTATTGCATAGTGGCTTAGTTGTGTACAGAAGAAGCTCCTAACCTAGGATGAATTAAGAATAGCCCCATGATGTACATTCTATGTGTTTTTTATTTTATTTATTTGATTGTCATACCAGTGATAATAAAGAGCTCCTTGTGGCTACAAATAGAATAAACAGAAACCTTATCTAAAGCAGATATTGTTAGGACTTGTGTAAGTGCTTATTCTTCTTGATAACATCCAACTCTTCTCCAGGGGATGTAAGAACAACCACCTTGATATGTTAATGGAAGGAACTGTGATGTGATTTTACTTATCCACTTCTGATATGTGAAACATAAATCTGCAACATAATCACCAAGGGTGCAACAGCCAGTGATGAAATGCAATAGAAAATTCCAAATTCACTTCCTACTTCATATGAACTACTTCTGCCATAATTCATGCACAATACTTAAGATTTCATGAGTAGTGAAAAACTATCCATAATGCCTTGGGTATACAGTTATAACTTCAACAATCCCTCAGAGGGCTGAGAGTATATTCTCCCCTTCAATTGCTCTTTCCTTTTGCCCTCCACAAAACCCAAACTATTGCTATAGTTACAAAATCCGATTTCTCTTATTTTTCTGTAATAGAACTAAAAGGCCCAATCTTTTCTAGCGTTAAGGTCATGATTCACTGAAACTATTTGTAATCTTATAAAGATTCTGTAAGAAATAGTTTGCAATATTTTCCTGAGCGACTCTTTAGTTAGGGTTGACATCTCATAGTTTTTGTAATTATATCTGTTAAGCTTTGTTTTATAGGCATGAAAATATATGATAAAAGGGATACCTAACCTCAAAACTCAATTGTTTTCAAGGCTGTCACATGCAAAATTTGGGAACTTCAGACATCTTTAGTGATATAAAATGTCATCAATATCATCAATTTATCATGCAAACCTTTTTTATCCTTTTCTTTTATTTGTGAGATCCTGGAGGAACAGTTCACTTCTCTCCTCTGTACATGGAAAGATGAAAGGGTTGCATCTTCCATGTAACTTGATTCTATCATCACGCTGTGCTTTCTGTCATATAAAAATTGAAATAAACATGACAGGTTCAGTAAGAATATTCCTGGCACTTGCAATGGGTTCAGGGATATTTAGCAGTGATCAGTCAGAAAACATGCATGGATTTTAATAACACGCCCTTTTCATTTGATCTCTGACTGTTTTCCAGCTTCTTGCTCCATCACCTACTGTAATGCCTTTGCAACTCCCCTATGATTCCATGGAACCAAACTCAGTTGCACACTGGTTAGAGTGCTGGTCAGTATCCTGTTTCTGGAAACCAGTTCCCCAACCAAAAAAAATTAATCACTCAAAAACTCAGAGAAAGCAGAGTAATGGTCAAATAGTGGAAGCTGAAACTGGTAGGCCAAAGCGCAGTGTTCGGAGGGTCACTGCTGCAAATGTCGACAGTACCTCAGTACAAGCAGCCTCTGAATTTGAGAAACCCAAGCGCAATGTGAGGAGAGTTTCAAGCCATCCAGCTGATTCAGCAGAAAATTCACAGATTGAGCTTGAAAAGGTAAAACGCAACTTACGAAAGGTTAATAACCCTGTTATAGAAAACTCTGCATGTTCAGAGGTTGAAATTGAAAAGCCAAAGCAAGGTCTAGAAAAGGCATCCAGCACTTCAGGTGATAATGTTTTGGGATGGAGTGCAAGTAATTCAGCTGTGAAGATGAAGAAAGAAGCTACAATGACAACATCCAATGTATCTGATGGGGTGAAGAATGATCCAAACTTGATGTCCAAGTTGCCTGATGCAGAGACAGCTGATGAACCTGTAGAAATGATTAAGGCAATGGAATCATCACAAGATGATCAAGCTGAAGCTTCAGTAGATACTGGGGGTATACTTGAGAATATGCAAACAAATGGGCACCCCAAACACCAGGATGATCCAACAATAAATGAAAATCACAAAACTGCCAAAAAACCTTCATTCACACTGAAACCAGAACGTGTTGAGAATGGGCTGCAGAGCAGTCCCTCCCTCCCTAGCTACATGGCAGCAACTGAATCTGCAAAGGCAAAGCTGAGAATGCAAGGTTCCCCAAGATTTAATCAAGATCGAGTTGAGATAAATAACATCACCCGTCGCCATTCTCTGCCATCTTCAACCAATAGCAAAATCAGCTCTGAGTCCCCAAGGACACATAGAGCAGTTCACAGTAGTGGCAAAGGAGGGAATAAGAGCGACAAGTCTTTATTGTCTTCAAGAGATGGAAATGGTATGAAAAGCTTGCTTGCCCCTAAAATTACCGAGTCTTGTTTTTTCATGGATGCACACTTGATTTAGTTGTGAAAATACTTGAGCAATTGCTGAGCAACTCTTAGCCTCTGAGCATTAGAGTTCCTTTTTTGGGACCATTCAGCTTGTATATCCTGTTTCCATTGCTCCGAGTCCCTTTAAAATCTAATGCCATCTGCACAGCATTTTGAGAAACTTCAGCTTAACCTGAAAGCATATCTTGTCATTTTTTATATATTTAAATTTTGTAACTGTCCAATTTGTTATAAGAAGTACTAATTAGCATTCTGTTTTCTTGACATGAGCTATTCCCCCTTTTCTGAATATGTTTTTTTTTTTTTTTTTTTCTTTTTCAGCTAATAAGGGAGCCCAACCAGAGTGGAGGAGGTAATTGTGAAACATTGGCCTTTCAAGGAAGCGTAAGGTCTCTTATATCATCTGCGGTTTTTATTTTTATATAGTTGGTGCAAGATCATGGGTAACAGTGAAACTTGGTCTACAGCTGGAAGGGGTTCTGTTGGCTCTGCTCTAGTTTTCTGCGGTGGCTGTTTGCGAGTGGATGTACATCATAGGTTTTGAATTTTCAATCCTGCTAAAATCATGCATTTAATTCTAAATTGTGCCTGGTTTTGACATGATTTCTGGCAGTGCATCGTTGAATTATCCTTTTTCTATTTTTCTGCTGTGTTTTCTTTGCAAAAGGCTCTCAGTTCAAATTTTCTGGTGGATATCATCTTTAATACCTCATCAGAACTTTTCAAAGACCATTTAAATCTCTGCCCTTTGCCACTCAACCAAGCTCACACTTGTGCTAGATGTCAAATATCCATTTGAACTTGACAGTACAATTGTATTCGGTGTTATGGTAGGTTTTGCATGTCAGATTAATAAAAAGTTATAAAATACAGCTTTTACTTTAATTTTTTCAAGATTTTGTTACTAGTATGTGTTGATTAGCTAAAACTGTTATCAGAGCAGAATGCAGTTTCAATTACACACTGCATAGACTGCTAAGTATAAGTGGTTGGGTGAGGCTTTAAAAATGATTTATAAAACTCCTTTACATGTTCTGTCAAGTTTTTTTATTTTTTATTTTACATTTGCTACTTGCATAGATTTACCTGCTATTTTATGTTGCAATTCTTGTAATTTATTTAATTAGACAGGGATGGTAAGACTTAAATTTATAGCCATTTGATTATTAAGGCTCTGATCAGATAACTAACTCCCAAGTATAAATGAATAAGTAATCAATAGGCTATCAAATTGTTGGGAAGTTCAGTGAAATATGCGATTGATTATTCTCTTGAAAACGAAAAATTAATGACATCCAATATTATATTTGGATGCTGTTTTTTGAACTCTGAGTATTTTATTTTCATTTTTTCTAAGAAATCTCATTGTAGAATTATAAAAATAATAATGGAAATGTGGAGCTTAATTTGAAATCCCTCAAACTTGAATTATAAAAGTATTAGTTTTGGTACGCAGCTTTGTTGCGGTTCTGAACCTTTTTTTTCTATAAAAAAAAATAATGTTTAGGAGTTGTAAGTGCATTTTAAAATAAAATCGTGATTCGGCTTATAAACTCAATTGGATTGAAAAATAGACAACAATATTAGTGAATCAATTTTTTTTTTTTTAAATGATCACAATAATGTAGGGGTATGTTTTTTCAAAAGAAAACAAACAATACAGCTTAATTTCTAGTTGACTCGAGTTATCCTTCAAAATTTATGATCTAGATTATGAGACTGAAATAATTTACTATAAAAAAAATATATTAACCTGTGATAATTATTTAAGTGACCTGGATCATTGGACATAAAGCTTTATATTTGAAAAAAATCAAGAAGTTCAATTTCCAATTAATTTTGAAAAAAATAATAATTATACAAAAGACTTAAAAAAAATACAATGAAAATTGTAATGAAATATCAAATTTCTGTTTTATTAAAGGGGAAAAAGTCATTCAACAAAACAACAACAATAACATTAAAAAAAGAAAAAGAGAAAAAATGAGGATTAAAATTGATATATATTTCTTTAATTGAAAGATAAAAATAAAAAGAAAATAAATTTAGCAAACTCAAAAGAATGAGGATCAAGTTGGTAAAAATAATAAACCATTAATTTGGATATAATGATGAAATTGAAACAAATATATTTTTATAAAAGGGTCAAGAAAAAAAATGAAAACAAAATAAAAATTAATAATAAAATGGAAAACATAATATATGACAAATTGAGATTAAGGGGTGAAATTAAAAAAAAGAAGCTAAAATGGACAAGAACAAAAACTAAAAGTCAAGAATGAGGATGAAATTTAAAATACCAACAACAAAAGAACCAAGCTAGCATTCTAGAGGAAAAATAAGAAAAAAGAATAAATAGACATGTCCACTAGTGACATACCGACTATCCAACATCAATACGCGCCAATACATTTTTGAACTCTAGAAGATGTTGCATATGTTGCTCAAAGGGTGATAGTGCATTTCACACATTGGTGCGTGCTGCACACATGTCAACTACTTTTTTTAATTAATGAAAAGACCCAATTGCTCCCAAGTTGATATAATAATAACAAAAAAAAAATATCACTTGAGTTGAAGTTTGACTTATCACTCCATATTGCTTTTATTTTCAATTTGTGTTGACAATTCTTTTTATTGTTTTGACAAAAAGGGCAATCAACCTTAATAAGTCCCGTCTTGTTTTACTTGTAGCATCTAAGTGCTTTTTTGCTAGTTTTTTTTTTTATTTTCATTTTTTTTTATGTTTACAAAGTTTTTACTACTTAGTAGCATCTAAGTGCCTCTTTGCTATATTCTTTCTTATTTTCATCTTTTTTTGAAGTTTACAAACCTTTTACTTCCATTCTTTTTTCTAATCAATTTTAAGAAGTGTCTTGTTAAAAGTGCAATGTCTTCCTCATTAATATCATCACTATGAACATGGTGAATGGTTTTGAATGCCAAATTCTTCTTTGGTTTCTCTTCTAACTCTTGTTTTTTCATGTTGATTCCATAAGTCATTAGTGAATCAGTAAGTTTTTTCAATGAAAATTTGGTGAGATCAATAACTTCTTGGATTGTCGTCACCCTTACTTCCCAAGACTTGGGAAAAAAACCTAAGAATTTTGCTCATAATATCAGTAAGTCATACCAAGAACATCCAAACTATTAATGATAGTTGTCATTCTAGTAAATATACTAGTTATGGATTCATTTGGAAGCATTTTGAATAACTCATATTGATGTACAAGCATATCAATTTTGGGTTCTTTAATTTGATTAGTACCTTCGCGAGTCACTTCTAAAGCATATCATATATCCTTAATATTTTTACAAGATGATATTCTATTAAACTCACTGCAACTCAAGGCATAATACAAAGTGTTCATAACTTTGACATCCATATAAAACAACTTCTTATCATTGTCGGTATACTAATAAATTAAGGAATCATCAAATCATTTTCAATCTTAGTAGGTTTGTGAGGTCTATTTTCATTGGATAACCATCCTAACTTTCTAACAAACATAATCATTATCATAAAAGAAACAGAGCCTAGAGGTTGATGCTTCTTCATTTTGAACATTATAGTTATAGGTTATCATTCTACTCAAGTCTAAGGAAACTTATATATATTAGAACTAGGTTTTGATACCAATTGTCAATTAAGGATTAAGACAATAATAACACCTAAGGGTAAACAAATATATATAAGAACTATGCTCTAATATCAATTGTTGTTTTAGGATTAATGCAATAATATCACCTACAGGGAGTGAAGTAGGTGTTCCATTAATGATGTCAAATAATACAAATAATCATATTAAGAACATATAACATAATAACCAATAATATAATTAAAATGCTTAAAGTAAAGAGATAATGAAAGAGAGATTGCAAAATTGAATTTTATTATGGTCCGATAAGTTTATATTCACATCTCAAGTACCAATTGTATTTAAGTATTGTGCTCTTTTACTAATCCAAATGAAAGAATCCACACCAAGCAATCTTACCACTTGAAGAAGTCCTCTTTTCAAGATTTTTTTCTTGGTGTCAATACATAATCAAATCCCAAAAGTTCATCAAAACTCTTAAGTGTTGATGATTTGCTTACAACAACATGTATTCTCTTAAAGAGTAGATTATACAATTCAAAATTATAATCTTTGTAGCTCACTCAATAATGCTTGAGATGATTGAAGATGTGTAAGTGTAATAAGTGTGATATTCTATACTTTTGTTCTAGAATATAAATACTTTTGTATGAACAATGATTGACTGGCACACTTGGTATGCTCAAACGGTCAACAGATTCGGCTTAAAAATCAATTTTAGTTGTTTCAAACCTGTTGAAACTTGAATCAATTAAAATGTATATCAATCCTATCTACACATGCGATTTGAAGTGTGTGAGTTCATCTGTTTGATATTATGTAAGATATAAAGATTTAACAATATACTATAAAATGAATCCTTAATCGCTTAGGGTGTGTTTGATATTGCTTTTGTTTTTGTGGTTGAGGTTTGAAAAAACTAATTTCAAGAAAAACACTTCTGTTGCTGTTCAAAATAAGTTGTGAAGTGTTTGGTTAAAACTGTGGTTGAGTTTGAGGTTAAAAAGAAAAGCAATTATGTGTTTAGTTATCATGCTTTTCATATTGTTTTTAATTAATTTTTTGATTATTTTAATATTAAAATTATATTTCTTATATTAATAAACATATATTATGTAAAAATTATTTATATTTTAATTAATTTTTAGATTATTTTAATATTAAAATTATATTTTTATATTAATAAACATATATTATGTAAAAATTATTTATATTTTAATTAATTTTTAGATTATTTTAATATTAAAATTATATTTTTTATATTAATAAACATATATTATGTAAAAATTATTTATATTTTAATTAATTTTTAGATTATTTTAATATTAAAAGTATATTTTTTATATTAATAAACATATATTATGTAAAAATTATTTATATTTTAATTAATTTTTAGATTATTTTAATATTAAAATCATTTTTTTTTTATCTAAAAATATAATTAATAATAAACTTATAAAAAATATAATTAATAACACAACCCATCAGCCCCTCGACCCCACCTCCAGCTTGCCCCTCTTTTCTCTCCTATTGCGCAACAATAGATGCAAGAAAAGCAATATTTTGCTGCTTTTCTTGAAACGCCGGTGGGGTATATTTTTCAGTTGAGAAAAAAATAATTTTTCAGCTTATCACCCCTGACCAAACACTAAAATGATAATATATTTAAAAACTCAGGTGCAACCACAAAAACAAACACCTTTTAAGTCTCCTTCTAAGTCTCCACTTAATTTGTATTTTGAACTTTGTATATCAATCCATATGTTTGTTGATGCGATCTTCATATAAAACATGTTTAAATCTAATCTCATTCAAGCATATGATTAGTTTATTTTTCATTTAATTGTTACCATCAAAATACAAGATATTATAAACATTCGTAGATATAATGCCATCTTAGAAGACCAAATCACATAAAATAAAATAAAAAAAGGTTTATAGTGCTAATTACAAACACAATAAAATATATAAAATATTTCATAACAACCACGATTAATGATCAATGTTGTCTATTCAATCAGATGTTGATCACATCATAATTAAAACAAAGACATGAGCAGAATCAATGGGAGAGAAGATCACATTCCTTGATTTATTGAAACTCCAATACATGAATATGTTATAAGTATGAGGAACATTATCTTTCTAAAATCAATTATTGTAATTAATTTTGCTGAGCAAATGACATTATACAAGAACACTACTTGGATTAAAGTTGACTTGCCCTCCCTTTTTTATTATATGTAGGATTGTTAATGTAATTTTTGAATTCAATTGCAATTTCTTAGAGTTTCCAAATTGCAACCTTTTCGTTCCAGTTCTTGATAAAAAAAAAATTATAATTCATTTATGCGAAGATATATATATAAAACAACCTCATGTTCTTCAATGACAGGAAAAAAAATCAATACCTGTGATATAATTTCAAAATATTCACTCAATATTACATATTACATACAAAAAATAAAAATGAATATGCCTACCAACAAGTGTTACTAATCAAACACGCAGGATTCAAAAATATATGGGAGTTCACAAAGTAGTGTACTAGTAAGATTGGGCATCAATAATCTGATTGGGTTCATAGACAATTCCATAAACTGGTCCTCTCCTTTGGCCTAGCACATTGCTTCTGTCCGACGATTGTGGTGCAGATGACAATGGCTGAGCATTATAAGGTACAGGCGTTTCATCAGAGTGACCAGAAATGCAGAGTGAGCCGGAATCATCTTGCTCCCAGTATACTTCAACCATAATGCCATTAGGATTCTCAGGTGATTCTGTTTCTGGGATCCCCACAAATCTAGCTCCCACAGGTATCTGCATTTTCATATAAGAAGAAAAATTAAGCTTGATTTTTGTGTGCTTTGTTACACAAATGAAAAACAAAAATGAAATATGAATTGTTCCTACCTGAACTGATTTTCCAGAAGTTAATGCTAGAGTAACCATCTTCCCCTCAGCTGCAGCATTTTCTAATTCTGCTTGTTTGGCAATGTTTAGGAAAACTTCTTCAAGAGTTGCAAGGCCAAGCTGAATGTCTGATATACAGAATTCTCCTTGTCTTTCTTGAAGCTCCGCAAAAAAATTCTGTAGAAGATTTTAAATGCAAGAGGAAATGTAAGGTCAAACGGTAAAATAGAGACATGTATGATCGATTCCCCACAATTCTATTACCATGCTCATGTATACATCTAAATAGAAATCTAAAATTCTGAAGGAAAAAATTTGGAGAATAAAGAAACAAGATAGGATTTTCAAAATTGCTCACCGTTAAAACCCTCTCTTTATCATGAGGAATGACAAAAGTCAAGAAGGATTTGGCTTCCTCTGTTGGCGTGACATCCAAATGCTGTGAGGAAAAAAAATCTAAAATCAGAAAAAAATATTTTTGAAAATTAAACGAATTTTTTGAATTTGGCCATGTATTCGACATACGTATTTAAAAAACTTCTTCACAGCCTCATGATGAACTGATGTTTGTACTGGCATGCGTGCTGGAGTTTGTCCACCATTTTTATCACTAAAGCTCACATTAGCAATAAAGCCAGTGCCAAACTTTGACTTTAACCTGATCGAGTTTCCAATGCATCGGAGCCTACCCTTGGCCATAATTCCTATACGGTCACTTAGAATGTCGGCTTCTTCCATTGAATGAGTTGTTAGTACAATGGCACGACCCTTCTTTGCGTTCTGTATAATATCCCACACATGCCTTCTTGATATTGGATCCATACCAGTAGTCTGCGCATCAACAGAAGTCAAACAAAATGAATCTTAACAAATAGATCAAATAAATATATCCCATGATTCGAAGCATTTGAATCTCCATACCGGCTCATCCAAAATTACTAACTTCGGGTCACCGAGAAGGGCTATTGCAACACTCAAACGACGCCTCATTCCTCCACTGTAACTCCTGGATCTCACTCTCGCTGATTCAGTTAGTTTCACCTTTGCCAATGATTCCTGAGCAACCTGCAATCCATATAGACCAAATAATTATTTAGAATGTTTGAGTGAGAACAACAAAAGCATGGAAGCACATAATTCTGCTATACTTTTTATCAGACTGTCCAATCAATAAATTAGGATTAGTGATTAAGTTTTGAGGTTCATATATCACGTACCGATTTGATTGAAGCTGGGGGTAGACCTTTGATACTTGCAAAGAGGTGGAGGTGTTCTTCACCGGACAAAGCATCCCAGAGAATGTCAAACTATAAAAGGATGTGGAAATGTTAGTCTCCATAGACTAATATTAGCAATAGCACATGGGGCATGCTTGCATACTGTTGGAAATATGCAGGTAAGCAAAAGCAAACACACGAGGAGAATTCACCTGTGGACAAACTCCAATAATTTTCCGAATGCCTGACATGCCAATCGTGCTTCGAACAGAATGTCCATAGACCAAGGCTGTTTATACAAAATAGTTTGGAAGTTATTAAACTGATGCTTTTAAACCAATTTCAACGCATATTATAACCGTGAAATGAGAGTATTTTACCATCTCCACCGGTCACAGGTGTTATGCCAGTTAAACAATTCATTGTTGTAGTTTTTCCAGCACCATTGGGTCCAAGCAGACAAAATAATTGATCTTTAGTGAAGTTGACCCATAAGCCCTGCATATACCAAATAAATAGCAAGTATCAGAATGAGAGAAATTTTCACGTATTCTCGACAAGATGAAAAAGGAACTATGTATCCATTTTATTATCATCGATTGCCCATAATGATGTCCAATGACAGTTCAAAACAAATAAACAAAGGGAAACAGACATGATGATGACAAAGAATAACCAATCTTGCTCTATGTTCATAATGCAACCTGCGTGACTGATGAATATTACGAGGGAATACATGGTAGAATTTGAAAGAGTGACATGGTAGGCTAACACTCAATCAGATAAAATGGTTCTTAGCTTCTTATTACATACATCCTGCCTTGTAGAGAATTTAACCATGCATGTCTCCATTAAGAAATTTCACTCACACACACGTCTCTCTCTCTCTCTCTCTCTCTGGTGTGTGTGTAGGAAATTGTAATATTTATTGGAAATTAAAATGGAAAAGCAATTGGCATCAGATATAAAATGGAATATTCTACCCCAAATACACTGCAACCCAAAACCAGCATGGTACTCAAGAGTAGGAAAGGAATTGCTTACCCTAACAGCATGGTAAGCTGAAGTCTTCTTGCATTTACAGCAACTAATCTGTGTGACCCCTGGATATATCTTTGACAGTCCTCGTACCTGAACTGCAACATCCGGGTTGACCGTGCCATCTTTTGCATCATTTTTTACGATATTCTCCTCTTCCAGTACATCTTCATCATCTGGAGTAATATAATCTTGTTGTGGGGTTTCACCCGTGCAACTACAAATGCCACCCTCTGTGACAATAGAGGAAGAATATAGTTAAATCACTAATTAGATAACAATAAGACCTAGCTATGAGACGTGGACTCGAGTTAGAGCACAAGCTCATGTCCTTAATTACACATTCTTGCAACCAATAAATGAAAAGAAAAAATGACCATTACCTTCGACCTTGTCTCCACCTTTCCCTGTCCAATACCCACGGTTCAAGAAGTAAAATGGAGATTTTCTCACACCGGATGCATTTGGGAATATATTATCAAAGTAGATTGCCAAAACAAACCAGAGAAAGAACAGACATATGAGCCACGTGTATACATCATTCTGCCAAGAAAACACGAGTTATAAACAGCTCACACGAAGATCGAAAACAGAAAACATTGAAAGTATGAATAGAAAAGCAAAAGAAGATGGAAAAATAGTACTGTGTGCATTTATGTGTTGTATTCTCGGTGAGCATAGTGATTACATACAATTGTGATAGCACAGTCGTCAGCATCAGGTGGACACTTTGATCGACCTTTCCAGCTGATTCCAAGATCTTCAGGAGTGTTACTTGCATCGGAGAGAATCTTTACTGCTATTGCGAGAAGATTCGGTGGGAAGAATGACCAGATGAACCGTAAGAAACCACTAATGCTTTCCTTGTATGGAAATCCAGCTATTGTAATAATCTGCAATGACAAATGAGATCAATTACCACAACGGAATCAACCATATCCTCACATAAACAATTTTGGAGGGATTTTCTAAGAGATGATCCTAGATTAGGGGATAATCTCATTTATAGAACATTTCCTGTTCCATGATGTGTAGCTGGGAATCTTGCCTGTGTCATAAATCCGATTATAAATATGGAGAAACCCATTGTTGTGCCTGACGAGGCCTTGCTGATGAAGGTCGAAAGCATGAAGGCAAAACCCATCTAGCATCATAAATGAGGAAAGGGTTAATACGAACAAACTTATAAAGAAAAAAACATAAAAATAAAAAAATGACACAAGGCATTGATGAAGGAGAAGTAACCTTACCATGTTGACCTGGAAAAGGAAGAACACAAAGAACAGAACTCCGAAACTGTTTTTCTTGAAAAAATCGAACTGAAACATCATTCCGAAGAGAACCAGGAAAAGTGAGGAAATAAACGTAATGATTCCCTCCCATGAGATCCATGAGGCCCAATATGTAGATTCATAAAGGCCAGTCATATTCATTGCCTGCGAAGTTGATATAAATTGAACAAATAAATAACCTATAATCATAATATAAGGAATCCATCATCAATTATAATCTTGTTTAACTCTACACAACAGTCTTGTGCAAATACCTGGCGAAGTTTGAGCTCCTTCTCAGCAACCAAATTACTAATTTGTAACACAAATCCAAACATGGTAAATGCCAGGAAAAAAGCTGGTCCTACTGTAGCCACTGCAGAAAAAGCAGGTCTTGCAGGATGCGCAAACTCGGTAAGTCCAACATTCCAGGTGAAGTTTGGAGCTGAACATCCATTCAGGGTTTCAAAATAAGTGATAAGTTAAATTTTACATGTACTAAAAAGAAAAGGAAGACACTCTCACGTATCTAAGACAATTTCTACTGAAATTAAGATTTCATACCGTTAATAATAGACCGAGCAATCTCACGCTCTGCGGCAATTTGAAGTGGAATTTGAAATTTGAAGGTTGGATCTTCATATTGGCCTCGCCGAACGATTGGAGTAGAGTTAGACTGTAGGCCATAGGTTATCAAAGTGGAGCTCAGCTCCACGAAATGCAGTGCTGCTGGTGCTTGCATGGGTTCGCTGAAAAGCCAAGCATCTACTTCGTCTTCTGTTCTGAATGATCTCACCTGCATAAGCAAGAGGCACAAACGGGATGGGGTTTTTTTTGTTTAATAATTTAATCACTTTCTGATTTTTCTGCTGCAGTATTAAGAACCTAATCCATTCTTAACAATCAATTAGCCGACCTAAATAATATCCAGAAAACACAAAAGATAGGACTCCACCCACCGGGCTGGTTCCTTTCTTTCCTCAGAAGGACTTCCATCAATTCAAAGCAACAATAAGCAACCTACGAATTTCAGATTTGTTTCTTTTTAATTATTCTTTTTCACGACTTCCATAATGAGAACTGAAATTAAACCAAGCAGATAAATACAAACGTCCTTCTCTTTCAGTTTTCCAATAAATTTAACTTCAGACTAGCATCACATCATGTTTGGAATCAGAGTGAGAGTAGAATACCTTCTCAAGGGGAATCGGCCTGTTGGGATTATTATTCCTGATGGCTGTAACAATATTGTTAATTACAGTGCTATCATTTCCACTCCAAACGAAGTCATAACAAGGCTTTCTAACGTAGAACTTTTCCTCGCAAGGAGGGATCGGAGGCTCCCACATAGGCTGTGGATTCCTGACCGTTTTGAACCCTGTCGTTGTCTTCGTTTGAGACTCTGTTGCCTTTTCGATGCAGAACAGCAAGAACATGAAAAAGAAAGAAGCAAAGAGCTGCAAGAATGTCGCGCTCTTGTTTCTCGATGACAGCAAAATGTTTTTCTTGAACAACGCCGTGAATTGCTGGTACAGTAATGGAAATCCTTGAACCAGCTCCATGTTTCTCCCTTGTGTTTCTCCCTTTTTCTTTCTGTTTTGGTTTTCTCCCTTTTTCTTTCTGTTTTGGTTTTCTCCCTTTTTCTTTCTGTTTTGGTTTTCCGTTTGTAATTTCTGAAGAGAGAGAGCCTGTGCTTAAAAAAGCGCGGTCTGGAGGTGAAGCGCCGGGGCAACTTGGTCACATATCGGGCCTGTATTTCTCACAAATTACAAGCCCTGCCACTCTGACCGGACTGTTCAAAAGTGGGTCGAGGGCAAGGTGGGGAAACGAGAAGGGTGAGTGCATTTGGGCTTAAATTACCAGATGTGCCCCCGCATTCCACTTGGGAAAAGTCCGTCGTATCTAGAAGCTTGGACAGCAGATGTGAAATCGCACATTTTTAAATATAAATTACCGTTTAACACGGTATTCGAAGACTCTTTTTAAGAAAATCATTTTTTTTTAATTTTAAATAATTTTTCATATTTTTAAATTATTTTAATACACTGATATCACAAATAACTTTTTAAAAGATAAAAAATATTATTTTAATATATATATAAATAAAAAAACAGGTTAAAAAACAATTTTAATATGAGAGACAAGTTAACGTGATGGTGGGTACCAATTTCCAGAGTCAAGATGATGGTGATAAATGAATACATAAATAAAGATTATATTATAAGGTTCATGTGGATTTTAATCCTAAAGTGGCGCTACCATAATTCCGTTTGATGAATGGACTGGATGTTACAACTTCTAGAAGACGAGAATATCATGGTAAACAATGACGACGACTTTTATGAGCCAATAGCGCGGTAGCCGCCGAGGCTGGGAATTCAGCCAGGAAGTGTTTGGCGGAGTCAACAATCAATTAGAGAGCCAAATATGTCAAAATTCATTGGCTCCCTTATTTGGATTGCGCTCCATCATCTCCTGCGGTGAAACATCGCCTTCAGTCACCACGGATCTGTACAGCCAAACAAGACTTGGATGGCTCCGTATATTAATTCAACCAACAAGATTGGAGATACATTCATCTCATTTTCATGGTCACGCCCGCCAGTCAACATATGTTATAATAATAACCATTAGGCAGGCCTAATTATTAATAGTTTTTTTATTATTTTAATATATTTCTGACCGTGAGTGTTTGTAGGGCCCAGTAGAGAAATCAAATAAGTGGTCAAAGAGATCATCCTACATTTGTCGGATGTTTTATTACAGCTAGTCGAGCCCTTGTTAGTTTTATTAACTCAACACCGGAAGCTTATTTCATACTCCATGAGTAGTCTTGATGAGCCATTTCCCTACTGTCAAATATATATATATATATATATATATATATAGTAAAGAGAATGTCTTTGGTGAGCTTATGTAGTTGTACGAGATTTAGGTTCTTTAGTATAATATAAGAGCATTAAATCAGCCATGAAAGTAATTGTTACAGGGGGACGAAACGGGGTAAGTAAACAATAGAATGAATTCTGTGTATATTTCATATCAGTATAGCAAGATATATAGAGGTACAATATCCTTGAATTACGTCTAACTTTAAGGCATAAAAGCTATGAACCACTTTAGTGAGATTTAACCTAGACTCGTTTAGAAAGAAAATATATTACATTATTGATTTTTAATACTCTTCCTTAAATTGGAAAGTAAATGTTATGAACTCCTAACTTGTCATGTATTGCAACAAATTAATCTTTTCCTGAGGTTTTTTTATAGTACTGTCAACTGAAGGCAGATAAATGTATATAAGAGATTGATCATTCCAGCTTGTAGTTTTTCTCAAACTATATAAAGATCAATTTCAATGTGCTTTGTACGCTCATAGAAAACTAAATTCGTTGCAATATATAAGACTGTTTGATTGCCATAAAACAACGGTGTAAGAACTACTTGTGGGACTTTCAAATATTGTAATATATAGCGTAGTCAAGTCAACTCCAAGCATGTGTTAGCCATAGCTCGATACTCGGCTTTCGCTGATAATCTAGAAACATTAGCTTGTTTCTTAAATGTAACCTGTAATTGATTTCCTAGTGGTCTGACAACTACCCCAATCTGAACAACAAAAGATTTTCATAGTAAGAATTGTTCGTGGCAGGAAATTGCAAACCTCGACCAAGAGTTCTTTTAATGTATTTGAGGATCCATATGCACCCAATGAGGTTTGAGAGATTGATGGATGAATTAACTTAATGTTTGAGCTGAATTAACTATGTTAGGCCTTATAACAGTAAAATAAATAAGTTTGTCAACCATTCTTCGATACTTAGTTGCATCGTTCAATCGTGCAATTATACATAAAAATACTTTTCTAAATGGTAATTGAAAACATACAGAACCAATTTCTGAATACTTGTTTGTGACTGTAAAGAGATTTATTTAGCTGACATACATTATTTTAAAATCTTCCCAAGCCTCCTCTTTCTATCTCTCTATTCTCCATTTTCTCTCTCTAATACAAAATTTCTCTCTTTCTCATCTTTCTTAATTTCTAATACAAATGAGTTTTTACTTCGCATGCCACAATCTTACATCATTCTCTAGGACTTTAAGGTAAAAAAATTGAGAAAAAATGAGAATGTTTTTTTTTTCTTATAAGTATACATCACGAGGTTTAAAAATCTATGTAGCCAAAATGATCAAATCATTTAAAAATGATTAAGTTGACATAATTAAACTCATATAAGTCAACACCTAATATATATATATATATATATATTATAATAAATTAATATTAATTATATGTATTTTTAAATTGTAGTATAAATTTAATTAAAATAAATTTTTCTAGAAATTCATCCTCACATTATTGTCATTATTATTGTTATAAGAGTTAAAATTATTATCAACATTACTGTTAAAATAATAATAAAAATTAAATTGACTTGAAAAATCATTAGAAAAAACAAAATATTTTTATAAGTAAACAATAAAAAATTAATAATTTTTAAAAAATATTAACAAAAAAGTAAGCAAGAGAAATAATTAAATTATTATTATTAAATAATAATTAATTAAATTACCACTACTATATTATTATGATTATTATTGTAGAATTAAAGAATTCATTGAATAATAATAGGGATCATTATAGAAATAATAAGAAATCAAGGGATGAAAACAAAAAATTAAAAGTATAAGGGCCAAATATTAATTATGTTAGATTTTTTTATTATAACATAATGTTAAACAAAATAATAAATTTGTATAGAATTTTTTAATTATAAATTTGTATAAAATAATAAATAGTTTTATCCATAAAAAGATGAATATATAAATTGAAAATATATCCTTATGTTATTATCATTATCATTATTATAACAATTAAAATTATTATCAATATTACTGTCAAAATAATCTCAATAATTAAATTATCCTGGAAAATAATAAAAAAAAGCAAAATATTTAAGTATAAATAAGAAAAAAAAACATAAACACTTATTTGGAATATAATTAATTGACACAATTGAAAAAAAGTTGACTTACTTTTTAGCTCTCATCCTTTCATCAGCTTATTTACCAAAAAATTACAGTAGAGATTTCCTAACACTCATTTGCAATGAAAATGAACTCCCCGCTATTTCGTTTCCTTCTCAACGGCTACTTTATTTTGTTAACCATGCTCATCAGGTGTTTGATCAAAATCCTCAACCAGGTCAAAACTCTCGTAGCATAAAGATGCTGTTCAATTTTTCATTCAATGCATGGTAATCATTATCCGGTGGTTATATCGTTTCACGGCTCCACCTGTTATCAAGTTGTCTTCTACTTTATTGGCTATTGGTTTTGAGAAGCTAATTCTTTGATCATAAATTATGGTTGGATGGATTTTTATTCCAATATTACTGGAGACTTGGGTTCTCCAGGGAAAGTTTTTGGTGGGATTCCGGTTAAGGATCATATAGCTTTTAACTTATAACACCAAGGGGGCCGTTAGATTTCTTGAAAAAGATATTGGTTGTCTCAAGGAATGCCAAGATCTCTCGGTCATGCCAAAACGAGAGATCCAATGAGGCCTTGGAGCTTCAAGGGTATGAGAAGTGAACAAATTAGAGCTCCTGATGTCACTGTTTTTAGTGTTTTATCAAATCCGGAAACCATGTTCAAACTTGTAATGTATAAGCAATTGTAGGAAGACGACAAGAAACTTTTGCTGGTCCTGAACTTGATGCAAGGACAAGAGAGTGCAGAAAACAACAGCATATAGTTGGAAAATGAAGTCGATGGCACAATATTCCATTCTGCAACTGATGAGGTGTATGGTCTTTCATGGATTGGCAACGCAGTCAACTTGGGTTGGCTATGATATAGAATTAGGAGGGTTCTTATAGTAGAAATGGACAACTTTTATTGCATCTGTTGAATGCTCATGGAGTTTGTATACATATTACTGCATTCAACTTGCAGAAAGAGTCTGGCAACCATTTATTGTCTTTGCCTATCTACTGAACAGATCAGATTGACTTGTTGTACAAAACAGATGAAGTTGAGGTTAGCACTTTGTTTTTTAAAATATTTCCCCAGTATGCTCCTGAATTAAACAAGCTGTTCTTGCTCAACGAAAAATAGAAGCAAAAACAGCAAGAAAAGATTAAAAAAAAAAACTAGATCGTAGTAACAACTAATCCATCAGCCTTCCAATCAGCCCCACTTGATGATTTGAATTTAAAGATTTATCAGAAATAAATTAATATTAAAGAAAAGTATAGACATCATCTCACTTGATGATGTATGTGAAGCAGTCGAATGTCGAATATATACTGAAGCAATGTTAAAATATTCGTCGAGTAAAGGTTTGGTTTCCTCGTCATCTCCTGCCATTAAAAAACTAGATCGTAGTAGCCAGCTAATCCACCTGCATTCCAATCAGCCCCACTAGTTCGCTTTTCTAGATGGTCTCCAGTTTATTCAATCAAGATCTTATTTGCATAACATTGCCTTCCTGACTAAGGAATTCTTACCAAATTGCTGGAAGAAACGTCATCTAGTGAGGGACGAAGCCACCGGGTAATTGCAAGACTGTACCCCTCTCAAGAAACTCTCTTGCGGCTTAATCATCTTCTGCATGGAGACTTCACAGAGTAATCTCCCCTTCACACTTGAGAGTTTTTTAATTCTATTCAGCCAGCAAAAATATCAAACGACACCGTATGGAAATTTCTCGTCTGGTTGACAGTTGCGATGATACTGTAAGAGAAAGACAAATGGCGCTTATCATGGGTCATGAGTCTCGTGTCCCCACCCCAACTCTAATTAATTTCTTTTCCCGGCGGCTTCAGGCAATTTCCATGACGAATGCCTATTCTTCGAGATGGAATGACCTGTTCAAACACAATTGCCTGTCCCCGTCAATCACAGATATTCTCCCCTCCCACTTATTTCAAATATTCTTCACTTATTTTTTCTTGACGCACTATATTGACCCTATCGACTTTCCTATTCTGTTCACGGTTCAAAAACTGTTTTAAAACTGTTATATATATATATATATATATATATATATATATAATTACTTTTTAAAATTAATTTTTTTATGTTTTTAAATTATTTTTATCTATTAATATTAAAAATAATTTTTTAAAATAAAAAATATCATTTTAATATATTTATAAATAAAAAATAACATGGAATACACTTGGAGACACTAAATTATATCTAACAAAGAAAAAGAAAAAAATCCGGAGTTATTAATTTTACATACTAAAAACGGATAAGATATTAATTAAATTAAATCCATGAAATTATAATTATTTGAATGGCGAAGAAGATGTCCCCCATCCATTCAATGGATTATGTCTGACTTGTATTCATCTCCACGCAACGGATTTGACCGCTCGCCCATATGACCAGGCAGCGTAGCTTGCTGTACCCGTTTTCCAAACCCCCACAGGCAAGCACTACCGTATCAGTCAGGGGCGGTTTCGGCATTTCCTGCAAGCATTCCTATTGGTAAAAACGCGTGAGGGGTACTATGGACAATTCAGACGAAGCCGTCGCAAACGCAACGTTCAATTTATAATTAATTGTTTCGCAATACAAGTCAAAAAGCTGACAAGTCAAAATGAGCCATCTTCATTACCAATTCCGTAAATAGAGGATGTAGTCGGGGGTAAATTGTCAAATGACAATCAAGTTGTGACTTGCTGCCAACGAAACGCATAAAAGGGAGGGTTCTGCAGCTCCATCTCATTAAAAAGCTTGGCTGTTCTGCTGGTTTCATTGCTCCACCAAGAACTGATAGCTTATTCATATAACAAAAATATATTCCACCACAGCTCGGGCTTATAACAGTCTCACTGTTTTGTTTTAGGCAAAAAAAATTAAAAGAAAAACAGTTTTAGCTGTAATTAAATAGTTTTTTGGCGGGAAATAAGGTGCTGGTGTTTTTTTCTCCGGGGAGCGGGGTTCTTTTCAATGGCGGATTCCGAGGCATCACCTCACACGGCAGCTTTCTGGATTCAGGCTGATGCTTTGCTCAGAAAGAACTTAACTTATCAGGTATAGAAATATATACTCCTTCACTTTCCTTTTTTTGGTTTCCAAAACAAACAAGTGCTCTGTGTTTGCTTCCCAAATGAATGGTTGTGAAGGGGTTTTCACCTTTCATTATGGATGCACAGTTAATTACGAAGAAGGTGATGTAATTTTTAGATCAATAATTAACTAGTAGTAGAGATTGTTAATGCATGTCTGTTTGTGTGGTTGCAGAAACGAAACATTAGCGCGAATTGCAGGCTAATTTCATTTCCATTCGTGCTCTGTATCCTCCTTATCATCACTCAAACATTTGTTGACAATCAAATAAGCAAAGATAGTAACGTGTGCGGTTGTCGGCTTATTGATGTAAATGGAGATGGGAATACTGAGAGAGTATGTGGTTTACAATACTCAGATTTGGATCAAGCCCCTAGTTGTGCTGTTCCTAGTCCACCCAGGTGGCCTCCTCTGTTACAGGTTCCAGGTCCTCAATATCGTGCTGTCAGTAGTGCTTCTAATCCTTTTACTGGTTTGCCGGACGAGTCTTGTAGACTAGACGGCAGCTGCCCTGTTTCTCTTTTTATCACTGGAGCTAATCAGACGCTTGGAGAAAGTAAGTGGCTAAAATTTCCGTCAACTGCCAAGGAGATGGAAATGAATATTTCAGGTTTCATCAGGGTCTCTTAACCTCATTTTATATTTATTTCTAGGTTTGGCTGCTACGATGTTCGCAGCTCCTTCCATTTTTAATTCCACCTACAGTGTGCTGGTTAGTTGTTTTTCCTGCTGCTTCCTTAATATATATGTGTGTGTGTGTTTCATCTTCCTCCCTTGACTATGCATCTAATACTTTGAGCTTTACAAAATGTTTCAGGGTTCAAATTCAGAAACTAAACAGGATAATTTTCTTGATCCTGCTTTCGCCGAGGGTTCTCTCTATAACATTCAAAGCAGTCAGTGCGCACAGAATTCTACGCTCACTGTTTCTGTTTCCCTTCGTGACGCTACTCCCTTCCAAAATGGTAATTCTTCCTACGCTTACCTTTGTAGTTTCCAAAGTCACACGGTTGATGCTCATTAGAATAATATATATACTCTTCTTGCGCATCTCATTTTCTCTATGTTCTCGAACTAGTTACACGAGACTGCATTTCATGTTTGTTTATTGTTTTAAAATTCAGTGACCACATGTGTTCAAAGTCGAAGTTTGTGGCGCAATAGCTCTACGGAGATAAATGACCAGATATACCAGGGGTATGAAAAAGGCAATGCAGAGAGGAAGTACAACGAGATACTTGGAGGTTAGCCTTCCAGCTTTAATCACTAATCTAGCGTGTGATTACTGTAGCTCGGTGTCAGCAGAATTCTAACTGCTTCATTTTTCTGCAGCCTATGATTTCATGAACACCAATGACAATAATTTTAGTGTGAATGTGTGGTACAATGCCACCTATAAGGATTCTGATAATGGGGAATTCTACTTGGTGCGGTTACCACGTGCAATAAACCTGGTATGTAAAGCACCTGAAGTGCTTATTAAATCCTTCCCTCCAGCCCCTCCTTCTAAAGAGCAAGGCTATGTTTCTGATCATAATCAATCCAAGTATAGGATATGTAGATTATAATCAATCCCACAAAAACTGTTATTGGATTTCATTTTTTACAAAGCCCTTGTTTGCATATTTATTTTCACTGCTTTCCTAGCTTTACATCATTCTCATCGATCAAACAGTAAAACAAGCTAATGTTTCTATCTTCACAGGTATCAAATGCCTACCTTCAGTCGATTCGTGGATCTGGATTTGGAATGATATTAGAGTTTGTCAAGGAAATGCCTAAAACTTCAACAAAGCTCAAGCTGGATATCGCATCTCTTCTTGGCACTCTCTTCTTTACATGGGTTGTCTTACAACTATTTCCGGTTAGTGTGTGATCCATTTCTTGTCAGCATTTGCTTATTTTGAGGCCAGTATTTTGTTGCATATGCTGTTCAAAATATATCCTAGATTCCTGATTTTGTCGTCTATGACACCACTATAAATCGTGGATATCTGCAATTATCATGCCTCCTTGCCCTGGTCTAGCTCAGTGATAGAATGAACATATATATATGAACATGCATGTGCAACTGTTAGAGAAATATAAATCATATTCTGGGCTCATTTATAAGCTTAAATTTTTAGGTAAGTTAGTTCCTTAACATGGTATCAGAGCTTTGTTGACCCAGCGGTCACGAGTTAAAATCTCATAACTTCTATTCTATTTGATAAAAATCAAACACAAGGTAATGTGAGATTGTGCAAGTTTTGCTCAAAGGGTTTTCACTTGAGAGGGTATGTTAAAGAATAATATAAATTATATTTTGAGGGCTTATTTATAAACTTAAGCTTTTAAATGAGTTGTTCGTTAACACAAACCAACCTCGTGGTTTGAATTATGAAAATGTCGTGCATTTACCTACATATTTTTTCTGAAGTTATGTGATCTTGTTTCTTGTTTATATAGGTGGTGTTGACAGCACTGGTTTATGAGAAACAGCAGAAACTACGGATCATGATGAAAATGCATGGGCTTGGAGATGGGCCTTACTGGATGATTTCTTATATGTATTTTCTTGCTATATCTGCACTATACATGTTCGTGTTTGTGATATTTGGTTCAATAGTAGGTAGGCATTACTCCAATCCTCAATGCTTTCTAATTTTTGCAGCCTTTGCTTCAAGTTACTAACATGGATAAATTGCAGGTCTGAAATTCTTCACACTGAATGACTACTTCATCCAATTTGTGTTTTATTTCCTCTATATAAACCTGCAAATTTCCTTGGCGTTCCTCGTTTCCGCATTCTTTTCGAATGTCAAGACTGCTACAGGTCTGATGTTAGCTGTTTGATCGGTCTGTTAAATGATTTTTCCTTTTAATATCACCTGGTCTTGTTCTGATAGTTGAATTCGATGATTACAGTTGTAGGCTATATATGTGTCTTTGGAACTGGGCTTTTAGGTGGCTTTCTTTTCCAGTCCTTCGTTGAAGACATTTCATTCCCAAGTAAGTAGAAGAATCTGTCAAACCTCAGTAGTTGCTACTTCCTCTTCAAAAGGCTTTTCAAGTTCACTAATGGTGTTAATGGGAAAGAAACCCAATGTTCGGATTTTATGCTACTGCATGTTGTTACAGTTTTTTCATTATCTGAGATTTAACAGATGTGAGGAGGCTAATAATTGCTTATATAAGTTAATATGTGTGAATTTAAGATGCTGGTAGTAGCTCAATTGATTGCTGGGAAACCTATTCTGTAGGTCTGCAAGTGTTATTTTCCACCAGCTGCTGCTGTTGGTTGTCAATGCGGAATAGCTGTCTAGGTTTTATATATTGTCTGTTTCTACTTTTCGCCATCTTTATCCTTATGGGAGTTGTTTCTCTTGTTACAGAGGGATGGATCATTTTTATGGAGTTATATCCTGGTTTCGCTCTATATCGTGGCCTGTACGAGTTTGCAGAGTATGCTTTACAAGGAAACTCTATGGGGATAGATGGCATGAAGTGGGGAAATATGAGTGATAGTGAAAATGGGATGAGCGACGTGATGATCATCATGCTTCTTGAATGGTTGGCGGTGCTTTGTATAGCCTATTATGTTGATCAAGTTTTTGCATCTGGAAGTGGAAAAAATCCTAAATATTTATTGCAAAAGTTCCGGAAGAAGCGTCCATCATCTTTTCGGAGGCCTAGTTTGGGCAGGCAGGGATCTAAAGTTTTTGTTGATATGGATAAACCTGATGTCATTCAGGAGGTAACATTCCCTTATCTAATTCTGATGAGTAATCATTCCAGAGATACTGTTAATATTTTCATGATTTTTTATGAAGTTCTATTCATGTGTTTGTCAAGCACTCAACTTTTTGATCTAGAAATACTTGTGTGCCAATAATCTGTAGTCAACCGTGTGTAGATGTAATTTTGTGCACATCTTTTAAATGCAGAGGGAGAAGGTTGAGCAGTTACTGCTGGAACCAACAACTACTCATTCAATCGTCTGTGACAACTTGAGAAAGGTGTATCCAGGAAGGGATGGAAATCCAGAAAAATTGGCAGTGAGAGGATTATCTCTTGCTATACCTCGAGGGGAGTGCTTCGGCATGCTTGGTCCAAATGGCGCAGGGAAAACCTCGTTTATTAGTATGGTCAGTACACCTGCTATGCAATTTTATAACTGTAAAGACTCAATTTTTCTTGTTAGGCTTGGAATTATCTAATATCTTTGTTCGACACTGAAAAAAAAAGTGATTTAGAAATAGCTCTCAATCATTTTCATTTTTTTCTTGTTGTATACTGGAAATAGTAAATATGTTCAGGAGAGGTATTGACCAAGTAGCCAATGTTGCTCCGTACATCTAGCGTATCGAACACCTGAAGCATCTTGGGAAAGGGTTATATGCGTGGTCATTGCTATTCCTTTGCCATATCTTGAGATAATTTTAGGCTTGATTAGTCTCCTTGAGAAAATAGAATTGAATATACACTCGTGTTCCTCCATTATTTCTGACTTTTTATTCTGATGGTTAGATGATTGGTCTGACAACACCCAGCTCGGGGACAGCATATGTCGAAGGCTTAGACATACGTACTCAAATGGATTGGGTTTATACCAGCATGGGCGTTTGCCCGCAGCACGAGTAAGTTGATTCGTGGTTCTGTTTTCTTCAAGAAATACATCCTCATCCTCAGCTGGAGTTCTGACATTTTTGTTCTGCTAATTTTTCTTGGACAACTTTTAGCTTGCTGTGGGAGACTCTGACGGGAAGAGAACACTTGCTATTCTATGGCCGACTAAAGAACCTAAAAGGTTCTGCTTTGAAAAAAGTAAGTCATTCTCATCTCATTAAGAACTGCAATTTATAATTTCATCGGGCAGAGATAGAGAGGGTTTAGAAGTACATCTGTGGACCATACAGATGAATACTGCACAGTGCCGGCATTAGTGGCAGTGGCTAATGAGCTCAACGATTTACTTTACTGGTCCTTTTTACTTGGACGAGTTTTAATTTTCTCTTATTTTACCATTCTGCTTCTCTAGGCAGTGGAAGACTCTCTTAAGAGCGTCAACCTATTTAACGGAGGGGTTGCTGACAAACAAGCTGGGAAATACAGTGGAGGTATGAAGAGGAGGCTTAGCGTTGCCATATCACTGATTGGAGATCCCAAAGTATGTCATTGTCTCTCCTAAAAATACTTTTTCTGCACGAAATCTTGGGATTTGTTGTGTTCTTCCAGTGCCCTCGCTTATCCAAATTCTTGGGAATTTTGCAGGTTGTTTATATGGATGAACCCAGTACTGGATTAGATCCAGCTTCAAGAAGCAATTTATGGAATGTGGTGAAGCGTGCAAAGCAAGACCGAGCAATTATTCTGACCAGTACTACTTTTATCTTTATCTCTAACGACATTTAAATGAAAATCTTCTCCTTTCAGCTTTCACTCACAACCTTTGACTTCTTGTTTCCAGCACATTCAATGGAAGAGGCAGAGTACCTGTGTGATAGGTTGGGAATTTTTGTAAGCGGAGGCTTACAGTGCGTAGGAAACCCAAAAGAGGTAACCATGAGGCGAAATATAATGAATCATTCTTAGTAGGAACGAAATATTGAATAGTTTTATGGTAGAACATATAAACTCTTTCTGTTTTTAATCAATTTTTCTCTCTATGATCACTTTGGTGCGCAACAGCTGAAGGCTAGATATGGAGGATCCTATGTGTTCACAATGACGACATCTGTGAATGACGAGCATGAGGTCGAGCACATGGTCCGGCGTCTCTCCCCCAACGCCGAAAGAACATACCATATGGCCGGAACCCAGAAGTTTGAGATGCCAAAACACGAGGTCAGCATGGCAAATGTATTCCAAGCAGTAGAGGTCGCAAAAAGCAGGTTCCCGGTTTATGCTTGGGGTTTGTCGGACACCACCTTAGAAGATGTCTTCATCAAGGTGGCGAATTCAGCCCAAGAATTCCACACGCTTACATGATCAGACTGATACGTGTTGATTGTGTTCTAAATTTTCATGCTACTTCCATATATATTTTTGATTTATTTATTTTTAGAAGCAATGCCCCCACTGTATTGTTACTGTATTGTATGTAGATATGACGTGAGATTTTGAGCATATATAATATTGATTGTCTTTTGCCCGAGTCTTGGATTACATAGCATAGAGAGAGTGATGATCCTCACGTATTATAAAATATAATTTCCTGTCTTGGGCTTAGACTCAGTCGTGTACAAGTCGAGAAAGTTTCGACACCGCCACGTTTGTTGTGGGCTTACTATTCACTGTCGTTTTATTACATCGATTTCGTAGGTTGTCTATCTATCCATGCCATAAATATTTTAAGAGCACGTTACAGGTCACGACCACACAGCTAAATTAGAGTTATTGACATATAAAATAAACCCACACAGCTAAATTAAATACACGCATGTTTAAACACAACACTAATTGTTCTTCATAAAAACAAAAGAGTTGAAATTGATTGTAAATAATTAATGGAGCCGGAAGACTTGTTAATCAACAAAGACTAATGAAGGAGTAGTTCACAAGTTCACCATATGACTAGCATTCACAGTCAACCTACAATATAATTTGCATGCTTGCAAAGCTAGAGAAAGAGAGATAGTAATCAGAGCATTCAGCAAAATAATCAATCAGAAGGAACAAACTAGATTAGGATTCATGTGTGGATGAAGAAAAACTTAGTTTGTATTATGATTCAATAAATCATTTTCCTTGATACTTGATATTTCTATATAATTACAATTACCAGTGTAATCAAACTCTATAATAGTATAAATAAATGGTATCATAATAAATGATGGTCAACTCCACATTTTTAATTTTAACAAATTTATTTACCTTATTTTTTCCTTATGAGTTTGTTTATAACTTTTCTTTATTTTCTCTCTTTGTTGCTTTCTTTGTTTTTCTACACTTAGATTTCCTACAAACTTATCCTCTCTTAGAACTCTTGTGTGTTCTTTATATTATAGTGCTTATATAACAATTTACTTTTATTGCGGGTCTAAGTGCCCGTTTGGCTATGTGGTACAAGCCACGTTCCAAAAAAACTATTGTTAACTGCACATGAGTGTTTGGTAATGCAAGAAACGGGAACCAAACCTATGGTTTTAGTTCCTATGGCCCACATAAACGCGTTCCAACCCCTGGTTTTGAAAGAAGCAACTTTAAATAACTTTTTTATTCCACCATTTCATTCCACCGACAAAAAGCCAGCCACAAATCTATTTTTTTTTAACTTCTCCCCTGCTTAAACCCATCATTCTATATATAAGCTGGGGGTGGGGTATATATATATATATATATATATATATATATATATATATTAAAATAATCTAAAAATTAATTACAATAAATAAATATATTAAAAGAATATCACAATATAATTTTTACCTCGCAATTCTAATTTTATTTTAAATGATATTTTGCTATTATTTCGGGATCGCAGAGGCCTTCACGTATATATTTAGTTCATGATGAAATTACAAGTAGCTTGATGGAATAATAAAACAAGTGTATAATTTACTTGGATTATTAATTACATTTTATTATTAAATATTTAAAAAATAAAATATATATGTGTGTGTTCCTTAAAGTAATTTCACAAGTTAATAGCAATATGAAAAGCATGATAACCAACCAAACAAAACTGCTTTTTTTCAACCTCAAACTCAACCACAGTTTTAACTAAATACTTCACTGTTTATTTTGAACCACAATAAAAACGCTTTTTATGAAACTACTTTTTTTCAACATTAACCACAACAACAACAACAATCGCAATACCAAACACACCCTAAAGCTTAAGTCTACAATTCAATACAAGTTCAATCCTAAGAAAATCTAATTAACAACATATAAATAGGCATGTTTGGTAAGATAAAATTCAAATTTTATTTGAAAACCCTTTAAAACATGCCTTAAAAAAGAAACAAGAAACCTCATTATTGTTATATTGGATGAATAGTCAATATAAGTAATGGAGAGATTACAACTCTTTGGCCATGAAAAGATTCAAAATCTACCTTTTCCTTAGATTTTGTTGGATAAACTAGTCAACTAGTGGCAGATGAGGTTAAATATAGGTCTTTTTTTTTATCTAACTTACCACCATAACACACAAACTATATTTATATATGGTTTTAGTGTACCTATACAATTCTTTATATTTTCATCATTTTTAATAGATAATCAACACTAACCATAAATGGGCACACATTGGTGCATCAATACCATATACATAATTATAGGTCATATGCATATTTCTTTTATGGATTAGACACCATTATACGATGGTCATAACTAGCTATGGTCAATTCCAAACAACTATTCATATTACTCCTAAAAGAGCATGTTACCCTCAACATATAAATTTCTCTAATACAACCATCACTACCTACCACAATACAATAGTGGTCAACCAAACCATACAGGCCATTTCTAATCACTTGAATTTGATTCAAAATGATCTTTGTTAAAATAGGCCAATAACACATACATACACACTTAAGGGAATATTTAATGAATTATGCAATAAAAAGGTACTTGACTAAAGGTGTTTGAAACAAGTATGCTTTATATGAGAAAGTATTTCCTAGCATATTATACACAATAAAACATATAACTCAGCCTAATTATGATAGCTCCTAACACACTAGTCATTCTTCAACTATACATGCAACCACATGCCAACTACTTGGCCATATAAACTTTCTATCCAACGCCACAACGTGGTACTGGGTAATTATATCGCCTATATGTTGTTTTACAATAAAAGATCTCAATACACTTACACATTAATTCTCTACTTTTAATTAGTAAAAAATCATGATAGATAAAGTAAAAATAGCCCAACAAGTAAGAGAGATGGGTCTAGAAATAGGATGAACAAGAAGAATTACTTGCAATCCTTTACTTCTTGAATGGTTTGGAAGATTCCCCTGATTTTCAAAGGATTAAAAATTTTCTAAGGATAATTAATTAATAAGTGAGTACATCACCAAGTTCACAAATCAACATAATGATGTAGCAACCAACATTTAAATAAAGCTAAGGTTGTTTAATTCATCATTAACTATGATAACTTTCTATTGGTTTTATACAATGTCATCTAATTCAATTAATCATTTTAAAGAGACGGAAACTTATTTTGATACACTTCTATAAGATAAAACTAAATGTTATATTGACTTAATTAACTAAATTAGTCTGACACCTAAGAAAGGCAATAAAATGTTATTCCTTTATATCCATGAAATTAATAATTAAATGCAATTTAATAATATCTAAACAAAAGAGATTAAATCTAATCTTAGAGAAAATGTAGTGGAATATTAAAAAAAGATTCATAGAACCAGATATTTATACACCTACACTCTCACAAATAATGTTGTTATAAGAAAATGCTAACAAAATAGGCAAAAAAAATAAACCACTAAGGGGGATTTACCCTATTAGTTACTTAAAAATTGTCATATGTGCTCACTCATTAACTAGTTTAGACTCTAATAAAAGTTTGAGGTCATATTGACCATTGAAATTAAAGATGAAAGATTGGTTGACATCATGATGCTAAAAAAACAATTAAGAAGTCACTAAACCTAGTAATATGGAAGTAAAAGTGCTAAAATAATAATAGAAAATAAATAATTTTTTAACATTAAAAAAGCAAATGAGAACTATGATTAGTTCATACATGTAGGGAAAATTAAGCGTCTTGGTAATCATACAATCTTAATAACAATAAAGTAAAGTTGAATCATTATTATGAGTGGCATGACTCTTCAAAACATGACATTGTTAGCCATGTAATCTTTAAGAATCAATTTTAGAAAGCTCTATAATCTGGATATGTTCATATTTAGATAAAAGATGAAAATTGATGATGATATATTTTCTAATATCACTACAAAAATGGATATCTCCAAGACTAGTCAGCTTATTGGAAAGGGAAAATCTAAAATGATAGAAAAATATATCTATCTTGACAAAGACTAATTCAAGTCATATATGCTAGTACCAAGAAAAAGTATATGGATAGTAGGAAAGCTAAAGAGATGGTTTCACAATACCAACATATACCTCATATTAAGGTGTATAAATACCTTATGTGTTATATGATCCTTATAAAGGGAAAGTGTTAAACAAGCAATGTCTTAATAATAGGCAAAAACATTTAAGTCTAAAAGACTAAAGAATAATGAGTTGCATGTACCTTAACCATATTAAAGTAATTTAAGCCTTATACGAGGAGGGTAATAATTTTATCAATTATCATGAACATCTTCTAGATTTGGAAGGAATATGGAAGAAGATGGAAATAAGGGCACTTATCCATAATCTAGTTTAGAATAATCTAATGTCTAACACTTTGGTGATAAGAAAGTATACTTAACCATACTCCTTACCTAAAACCAAGTCATGGATACATTTTCCAATTAAATATTCTTATGATTAAACATAATTTAAGATAATAACTACCTTTAATAAAACAAAGTAGGGATTTTCAATGAAAACCCTTGTTTATGGTAACATATGACATGAAAAAACAAAAGCAAATATAGTTCTCAATTGTAATACAATAAATAAGTAAAATGAATGTATTTAAAGATGAAAATCATGATATTACTTATAAGGCAAAGGTGAGCTACTTTAAAGTAATCATATTACCTAACATGATGTTCACCGCACCACCCTTTTTTAAGCAAAAACTGTCCAATTGCCTTATTTAGACAATAAATGTAAAGATAATGTAGAAAAGGGCATAAAGTGTTAAAGTTAATAGATATGAACCAATAAGTGAACAATAACCAGGACATATTTATAAAATGACCAAGCATTTATGTAATGAAGAGGGACAATCAAGCTTTAATATTACAAGTCATGCAATCACAACTTGAAAGAATTAATATGAGATTTGATTAGTAATTTAAATAGGAAAATAAAAGTGATGTTGAATTCCAAATAGGAAAAATCCCAAATGGTTCTTTTCTAAGTCTAGAAGGCAAGAGAAACGTAGGTTCCAAGCTCCAAAGACTACTGGTGAAAAGGCTTCTATGAGCTTAGTAAAAGAGCATAAAGAAATTATAATGTTAATTGCAAGAAAAAAAAACTAATTGATGAATGCAAAGCTTTATACCGACACTAAAAAGATGCAAAACAATTAGATAGTGACTCAAATATGTCAAAATTTAAAACTATGAGCAGGGATGATGAAAGTTTGTTAGGTTCTTATGGGTTTTTTTTTTAAAAGAATGGAAAGAGTAGAGAAAAACATTGATACAATAGTGATTTCATGAAAAAACATAGATTATTCATTAAAGGATAAAAGAGAAATCAAGTATGAGCTTCAAGAGAAAGGTAACACTGATGCCTATTAAGTTAAAGATTGTGATGCATTACAAGAGATAAGTAGTGAGATTTATGACAATTTTTAAGTTCTTTTACTATACAATGAAAGTGAAATAATTAATAACCTTGAAGAGGATTACAGGATAGTGACTATGAAAAGGATAATTGCAACATGAATTTAGAAGGCTTATATAAACATGATGAATATAATAATTCTAATCAATTCAATTTGGAACATATACATGATAAACTAGCTAACGACCATAACAGAATAACTATTTCAACTAGGTTTATGGAATATGTCATAACCTAATTTCTGGGTTATTTCATAAAATCTACCCAAAAATAATAAAAATAAAATAAAAGGGGTCAGCATTGATAGAAAAATCAATGTGGAAATTTTGGTTATTTTCGAGAGTTCGATCGTATCTCTTTTGTCCCAAAAAATAGAGGAAAGTACAGATTTAAGGAAAAAAATATTTTATCATTAAATAAATCTGTATAAAAATTAAGTCGTATGATATAATTATATTTTTATGGGTTGATTTGATTTAATTGTCAACCAATTTAAAGTGTAATTATGTTTATGAATTAATTTAGGTCCAATTGAAGGATTTAATTAAGTGCAAAGATTTAATTATACTTTAAATTGGTCACATCAAATTAATTAAGGACTTAATTGATGAAAAATCAAGTTCTTGTGTTTAATTCGGGCTCAATTGAGAAGATTGAAATTTTTAGAAATCCATTTGAATTTTTCCAAGCTAATTGTGTAACGTCAGGGGGCAAATTGAAAACAATTAACAATTTAATGGTCAATTAAGAGTCAAATCACATAAATTAGAAACCAAGATCCAAAATAAAATAGACACGCAAAGTTAAGGCTAGTACTGAAATTCTAATAGGAATACAATTGCATAAAATTAAAAGTTCAAATCCAATTGGGAATCCAATTAGAACACTTACAAATTGAAGGACCAAATTGTAATTCCACCATCTGTAGTCCCGCCGCATGCCTTTACTTACACCACTGCCGATAGCCAAAACTATAGGCATGCTACTACTGAAAGCCATCGTCTATAAATAGCAACCATGCACGACAAAGACGGGGGAGAAAAAAGAGCAAAATTTTTACGTAACAAAGGGGGAAAATACCTAGAAAAATCACGCACGCAAAGAGGAAGGACCAAAGAAAAAAAGGAAAAAAAGATGGGGAGAACAGGGAGAAAACCAGAGAAAATATTCAGAATAGAGAGGAGAACGAACAAAGAATTTGCAAACACAGGAGGAAGATGAAGGAACCACGTAGACACCCTCCATCTTCCTCGGTGCCAGTGGAGCTGTTGTCGACAATCTTCACCATGCGTTGCTCTTTCTCTCTCGGTTGATAGCTCCCTCTCTCTAAAACCAGTCCTGCTCAACAACTTTCTCTCACAACTAGTAGTAGCCAGTCGACCACCCAAGACCACCTTCATCACTACCAGAAGCTTTCCCTCCACACTAGTGACCCAACCATGGTCTCCCATGAGGCAGTAACAACACAACGACGTGAACCCGACAACTTCTAACACATCCTCTAGCCACCACAGACCATCATTTCCTACACCACCACCACAAGAAGGACCACCTCGGCTTGCTCTACATGGCGGTAGTGACATGTATTATGATCACCAAACTCCACAAATCACGTGAATAGTGAGGGAGTGAATTAATTCACTCCCCTGTCCATGTGAACAATGACACTTAAGCCACTGTTCACATGCAGAATAATGGTTGGCGAGGCTGGGGACAAGGCCCAGCCTGGCCACTTGGAATGGGTGGGCTGTTCGGGCCATCCAACGACTGACAATCCAACCCCAAATGATGGGCAGCCAGCCCACACAGAAAAAATAATAAAATAATAAAAAATATAAAACTTCCATTAAAAAAATATATCTTTTTCCTAAAAAAATTTATAAATAAAAATATATTGTTTTCATGCATATGGCCAAATTCCAAGGTTTTTCCCATTATATTTTTCGTAAAAAAAAATATGTTGCATCTTTCTCATATTTTAAAAAGAAAATTGGATATCGTAACCAATTTATAATTATCCGTTGGAATTTGGCCAAAATATATAAAAAAATAATTATTTTATTTCAACAATCGAGGTGTAAAACTAAATTGTTAAGTATACCTATAGATAAAATAAGTTTTTACTACTGTGTAAAATTACATTGTAAACATTTTAACTTAGAAAAACAATAAAAAAACAATGCAACTTGCCTTAGATAGGTTGCACTGGGGGTAATGTGTGTTCCTCTTGCATAACAATTCCCCTTACCTAGACTCTCGTAGACTAATAGGTTCCTAATAACCTTAATACTAGGTGGTGACTCCTGATAATTATAGTTATGATTTTTATGACTATAGAACAAACCTCCTTTTTACCAGGCATCTTTGTCTCCCCAATCAGGGGATGACGGGGCACAAAGCGTGAAAAATATTATCACGATAGATGGCGACTCCACTGGGGACATTGCTGGATTAAGCTTTGTTGTTTGATTGTTTATTCTTTAGTTCATTTTTTTACACGTATTTTTACTACTTTCGCATACTTTTTACTTTCAATTCATGCATATCATTGGGTTTGAAATAATTTCATCATGCATTTTAATTTTCTGAATAAACCCAACTCTAAGTTAGGTGGGGAGTAACTGTCTGCCTCATGATTTTAAGTCGGGGTTCAAATTCGTGAAACATCTAACTATGAACTGCGTGTTTACTCGATAATGGCGATCACATTGTGCCCCTACCATTTCTTGTAAACCCCTATACTACCTTCATGGAAGGCAGTCACTGGGTAGTTCATAGACCTTTGAGACCAGGTAGAAAGCGTACCCCTCATGTAATGACCTAGAATTTGTCTTTGGGTGCAAGCTCTCAGATAATTCACTCAATATGTAGTACATACATTTGCATCCATATGTATTCATTATTGTGCATAACATATCATCGACAAATTGAAATATAGGTCCCTGAAGACCTCTTACCACTTGACTCCAGCATAGAAATATGGAGGACGAAGAACATGCACACCATGATGCTCACTTTCAAGAAGAACTGAATTCTCTGAAAGCTAGCGTAACTCGTCTTACTAGCTTACTCGAGCAAACACTAAGAAATACATCTGACGAGGGTCCTTCAACTAGACCTGCAGTCGCTACTCAACCACAAGCTATTAACCACCATAAAGAGGTGATAGGAGAAATGGTTCAGGATCCGCCATAAAATCCAGCTTTCATACAATTAACGCCAACACCTACGACAACCCTAACAATTATAGAAGCATCAGAGGGTATCAACCAAAATAAGATAGCGACGCTAGAAGCTAGGATAAGGGGCATTGAAGGGGTAAACTTATATGACCCAGTACAAGCTGCAGAAATATATCTAGTCTCGAATGTTGTAGTACCTAAGAAATTTCATGTTCCTCAATTTATCAAATACAAGAACATAACGCACTGTTACTCACTTAAAATCATATTGTAATAAAATGGCAGAAGTAGTGCATGATGAAAAATTACTGATGTATTTTTTTCAAGACAGTTTGAGTGGGGCAACATTGAATTGTTACAAGAGACTAGATAACATAAGAATTCGTAGCTGGAAAAATCTGGTAAATACTTTCATCAAGCAATACAAGTACAACATGGACATTGCTTCTGATAGAACAAGTTTGTCTAACCTAGAGAAGAAGAATAAGAAAGCATAAAGGAATATGCTCAGAGATGAAGAGATCTCGTTGCACAGGTACATCCCTTGTTTCGAGATAAAGAGATGGTGACATCATTCGCCAACATGCTAAGAGCACCCTATTACGAACATGTGATGGGTAGTTCAACACAACAATTCATAGATGTTGTAGCCATAACAGAACGAATAGAGCAAGGAATCAGAAGTGGTAGAATTTTTGCACTTGTGGAGAAAAAGGGCTTTGAAGGCAATAGAAAAGATATTGAGCATTTTGAAGATGACTATAAGTGTAGGAAAAACCAATTCCAAAACTACCATAACCCTTCGTCTCAAATTGCCAACATTAATCTTTAAGCCAAAGATCCACCTAAAAATTTCTCGAAAAGAAATCACTAGAAAACCCAAGAACAACTACCTCCATTAGCATTGCCTTTGAATGAGATGTATCAAAAGTTGGTAAGCATTGGGCAAGTAGCTCTTGAACGTCATACACCTTTGCAACCACCTTACCCTGATTGGTACAAACCCGATCTCACCTGCGATTACCATGCTGTAGCTGCAGGGCATAACATTCACATTTGTGGTGCCTTCAAGAAGAGGCTTATGCAATTGATTAGAGCAGGGTGGATAACATTTGAAGAAAATCTTGGTCTTGCATTCAATTAAGCTTCATGAAAATGGGGTATCAAGTGTCCACACCATTAAAGTGACATCGGTAAAGCTTTTGAAAAGGGGGTGTGCCGGTATTGGGAGATGAAGTCTGGTTCCATGATTTCCTTTTATTTTGGTCATGTCCGCACATTATGTTCCTGCTTTGACTTGTCGATAATTTTGCTCGTAATGCCATAAGATCTTTTATTAAAAAAACATTTCTCTATAGTGATTTATCTTGTGTTTATGATATGTTCTTGCTTATTGTTTAAATAACACAAGTACACCTTATACCCCTTTCATCCAAATTATAATGATCCCATTGTTTCATAAAGCTTAATCAAAGTCTAGTACGAAAATATTTCATTGAAGTGTCTCATACCATCAAAAATCCACATAAAAAAGCTAAGCCCTTAGCTAAACAAATAATCCAAAAATTTAAAAAAAATCATTTTGCATGGAAAAAAAAAGCTTATCGATTTGGATGCATGTTTTTGAAATGAGGAGAGACCATCTTTGATATGCCTTCACAAAGTCTCAAATATCTATTGTTGTCCTTATTTGAGCCTAATAATTATTTTTTTATAATTAATCTAGACAAGGATCACACCTTACACTGTAGGGCAAGTGCGAGGATAAAAAACATTTTTAATATATAAAATAGTCCTCAATGGCAAAAGATGCCCAAACAAAGCTGGGGGGCATAACTATAAAATGATTTTAGTACACTAGCAAATCAATTCAATATTTTGGTTGGACTAAAAACCTAAAAAGCCCAAACAAAATACTAAAGGCATTTCAAGTCATCATGATGGCATTGCTAAAAAGACCATGGTAGAAAGCCCAAGTAAATACTGGAGGGCATGTTAAGATAAAAGCCCAAACAAATACTGGGGGGCATGCTAGGTCATTGTGAAAATCAATTATGAGGACTAAAAAAAGTTTTAAGAGTATGCACTCATGATTCTTAGTCTAGAAAACCCTTAAACATCTTTTAAGTCTTCAAATATCTTTTTTTCGTAGCCAGCAACCTAAGCCTACGCTACACGCCTGATAAAGCCCTTTCTGATCAAACACGAGTAATCTAGATCGATAAAAAATGTTTTTCCATTCAAAACAATCCTTACAAATGCTTCACAAGACTTGTTCAAATTCTTTTTTGACATATAAATATCATTTCACATTATTGTCAAAATCAACATAAAACCTAACAATGAGATCACTTGAATTCCTTTGAGAACAAGTTTGTTTAAACATACATCAAAATGATTTTGGTGCTTGGAATGATTTTGAAATTCTAAAAATCCTACATGAAAATAATCTTTGCAAATAACCATCCATTTCTTGTAAACACTTGTGTGACATGACCCGAATGGGGGGTAATCAAAATGGTTTTTGTATTTTCAAAGGACTTTGAAATTCCAAAAAGCTTACATGAAAACAATTTTTGCAAATAACCAACCATTTCCTGCAAACACTTGAAGCCTAAAACACTTTTAGGGCATGACCAAACTGGGGGGCAATCAAAAAATGAAATTGAAGTTGGCTCCATCATTCCTTTTCAAAGAATGTTGATCAAAACTTAAGAGAGCATGTTGATACTAAAGGCTTGTCATCTCTTAAGGTGAAAATCATAAGTTATGGCTAAGTAAGTAGAAGCGAGAAGCCGTTAAAGCTAGAGATCTTAACCCTGAAAAGAGAAGACCATGAAAAAGAAAGGGGACCTATATTTCTCAAGTAAGTATACATGCATTATCATGCATTGCATCCCACTGAGAATCTATGAAATGTTTTAACGAGATTGTAATTTACAAACCTTCTTTCATCATTTTGTGTACGGCTTCAAGCTCTCACCTCTTTCATTTCCTTGAGCATGCTTTTCAAATTTATCTCTCTCCTGAATTTGGTTGCCATTATGCATTACATCCCCACTAATAATCTAGGAAATGTTATGAAGGGATTATAATTTATAAACCTTCATCTTTTTATGTGTGCCTTCGAGCCCTTATCATTTTCACTTTCCTAAGTGCGTTTGTGAGCCTTTCATCAACATATATAAAGTGTTTTTCAACCTTATCTTTTTTCTTATTTGAGTATGCTTTGTAGCCATCGATCAACTCAGATAGGGTGCTTTTAAATCCTATCTATTTCCATAACATGGGTGAGCTTTCTAGTGACCATGAATTAAAATAGTATGCTTACTAGCCCTATTTTCCCGTCATCGTCGAGTGAGTTTTTCAACCCTTAATCATAAATTAAAATAGTGTGTTTTCCAACCTTATTTTCCCTCATTGTCAAATGTGTTTTTCAACCCTTAACTACCAATTAAGATAGCACACTTTCTTGCCTTATCTCTTCCATTCTTGAGTCTGTTTTCCAACCCTTGATCATCTATTAGGATAGTGCTCTTCTTAGCCATTTCTTTCCTCTCATTTGAATGCGTTTTCTAACCCTTGATCATAAGCTAAAATAATGTGTTTTCCAACCCTATTTTTCTTCCTCTTTTGAGTGTGTTGCCAACCCTCAATCACCAATTAAAATAGTGCATTATCTAGCCCTATTTCCCCTTTTTTGACTATGTTTTTCAATCATCAATTAAGATAGTGCGTTTTCCATTCCTATCCTCCTTGTTTGAGTGCGTTTTTCAACCTTTAACCATGAACAAAAATAGTGGGTTTTCCAACACTATTTCTTCCTCTTTTAAGTGAGTTTTCCAACCTTCAACCATTAATTAAGATAGTGTATTTTCCATCCCTATCCTCTCATTTAAATGCATTTTCCAACCCTTAACCATGAGCTAAAATAGTTTGTTTTCCAACCCTTAACCATGAGCTAAAATAGTTTGTTTTCCAACCCTATTTTTCTTCCTCTTGAGTGAGTTTTCCAACCTTCAACCCTCAATTAAGATAATGCATTTTCCATCCTTATCCTCCTTGTTTGAGTGCGTTTTCCAAGCCTTAACCATGAACAAAAATAGTGGGTTTTCCAACACTATTTCTCTTCCTCTTTTGAGTGAGTTTTCCAACCCTCAACCATAAATTAAAATAGCACGTTTTTCATCCTATCCTCCTTGTATGAGTGTATTTTCCAACCTTTAACCATGAACAAAAATAGTGGGTTTTCCAACACTTTTTTTTCTCTTTTGAGTGACTTTTCCAACCTTCAACCATTAATTAAGATAGTGTGTTTTCCATCCCTATCTTCCTTGTTCTAGACGTGTTTTTCAGCCTTCAACTACCAACTCAAATAGTGTGCTTTCCAGCTCTCAACCACAGATCTTAGATAGCAGGCTTTCTAGTCTTATTTTCCATTCCATGAAATCTTCACCATTTACATCTTTCACCTGGGTAGGTCACCCATTATAATGAGACTGTCTCTATCATTTTTACCTGGGTAGGTCACTCATTACAATGAGATCATTTTCTTGTGTCATTCACAAACATCATCATCTTTCATCCTTTAAGTGTCCCTCTTAGGCCTCAATTCCTAGATAGTGAGCTTTATAGCCTTATCTTATCATTCCTTTCTGAGTGCGCTTTATAGCCTTCATTCTCATTTCTAAATGGATCAACTATTTCTTGGTTTAGTAAAGATTTTAGCCGTAAGCACTGTAAAGAGGGGGGAACTGTCATAACCTAATTTCTAGGTTACTCCTTAAAATCTACCAAAAAATAACTAAAATAAGATAAAAGGGGCTAGAGTTGGTAGACAAATCAATGTGAGAATTTTGGTTGTTTTCGAGAGTTCGAGCGTATCTCTTTTGTACCAAAAAATAAAGGGAAGAATAAATTTAAGGAAAAAATAATTTATCATTAGATAAATTTGTGTAAAAATTAAGTTGTACGATATAATTATATTTTTATGGGTTGATTTGATTTAATCGTCGATCAATTTAAAATGTAATTATGTTTAGGAATTAATTTAGGGTCCAATTGAAGGATTTAATTAAGTGCAAGGACTTAATTACATTTTAAATTGGTCACATCAAATTAATTAAGGGCTTAATTGATGAAAAATCAAGTTCTTGAGTTTAATTCAGGCTCAGTTGAGAATATTGGAATTTTCGAAGACCTAATTGAATTTTTCCAAGCAAATTATGCAAAGTCAGGGGGCAAATTGAAAACAATTAAGAGTTTAATGGTCAATTGAGGGTCAAATCACATGAATCAAAAACCAAGGACCAAAATAAAAAAGGTGCACAAAGTTAAGGCTAGTATTGAAATATTAACGGGGATTCAATTGTATAAATTAAAAGTTCAAAGCCAATTGGGGGTGAAATTACAACACTTACAAATTGAAGGACCAAATTGCAATTCAACCTTATGGAGTCCCGCCATAACACACACCACTGCAGTCCCGCTGCATGCCTTTACTTGCACCACCGCCAATAGCCACAATTGCAAGCATGCTATCGCCGAAAGCAACCCATCACCGAAAGCCATCGTGTATAAATAGTAGCCATGCACGATGAAGACGGGGGAGAAAAAGAGCAAAATTTTACGTAACAGAGGGGGGGAAATCCAGAAAAATCACGCAGGAAAAGAGGAAGGACTAGAGAAAAAAAGGAAAAATAGAGGGGAGAACGGGGAGAAAATCAGAGAAAATATTCAAAACAGAGAGGAGGAAGACGAAGGAGACACGTACCCACCCTTCATCTTCCTCGGTGCTGGTGGAGCTGTCGTCGACAGCCTTCATTGTGCTCTCTCTCTCTCTCTCTCAATTGACAGCTCCCTCTCTCTAAAACTAGTCCTAGTCGACAACTTTCTCTCACCACCATTAACAGTCAGCCGATCACCTAACACCACCCTCATCACCACCGGAAGCTTCCCCTCCACACCAGCGACCCAACCACAATCTTCAGTGAGGCAGCAGAGGTAGTAGCAGCACCAACGACGTGAACCTGACAACTTCCAGCTCCTCCTTTAGCCACCATAGGCCACCATTTTTTATGCTGCCACCACAATAAGGACCACCTCGCTCTCCTTTAAATGACTGTAGTGACATGTAATCTGATCACCAAGCTCCACAAATCACGTGACCAGCGGGCAAGTGAATTAATTCACTCCCCCGTGCATGTGAACAATGGCATTTAAACCACTGTTCACATGCAGAATAATGGTTGGTTGGGCTGGGGACAAGGCCCAGCTCGGTCACCTAGAATGGGAGTATCATTCAGCCCACCTAAGGGCTAGCAGTTTAGCCCCAATTGATGGGCCTCTCAGTACATCTAGGCTGGGCAGCCAACCCACACAGAAAAAATAATACAATAATAAAAAATAAAAAAAATCAAAATTTCCATTAAAAAAAATGTCTTTTTCCTAAAAAAAATTATAAATAAAAATATATTGTTTTCATGCATATGACCAAATTCTAAGGTTTTTCCCATCATATTTTTTGAAAAAAAAATATGTTGAATCTTTCTCATATTTTAAAATGAAAATTGGATATTGTAACCAATTTACAATTATCCATTGGAATTTGGCCAAAATATCAAAAAGATTAATAATTATTTTATTTTAACTATCAAGGTACAAAACTATATTGTTAAGTATAACCGTAGATAAACAGGTTTTTACTACGGTGTAAAATTACATTGTAAAGTATATCCGAAAATAAGAAAAAAATTTAACTCCCATGTAAAATTACATTGTAAAGTATAATCATAGAAAAAAATAGTTTTTAAAAATGCAGTGTAATTTTTTTTTTAATTTAGAATAACAATCATGCAACAATATAGCTTACCTTGGTAAGGGTGCACTAGTGGTGATGCGTGTTCCTCTTGTATAACAATTCCTCTTATCTAGACTCTCGCATACCAATAGGTTTCTAGTAACCTTAAAACTAGGTGGCGACTCCTGATAATTATAGTTATAATTTTTATGACTATAGAACAAACCTCCTTTTCACCGTGTGCCGTTGTCTCTCCAATCAGGGGATGGCGGGGCGTGAATGGCAAAAAATACTGTCGCAACAGAACATTGTGAGAGTTTGTTGGAGAACTTTGAAATTAAAGAATTTGGTTAGTTGATCAAAAGGATAAAATGAAAACAAGGTCCAGTTGTGACGGGAAAAAAAAAGAAGGTGAAATGAAGTGAATATATCTTTTATACTAAGAAGCTCACACAAAATAATATTTTTAGATATATTGCTTATAAATTGTTTTTTTATTGATTTAAAGGAAATTATTTTTAGGAGAAGAGGAATGATGTGAACTAACATCACTAGAGGATCCATTAGAGGTACCAATAGGGCCGAAGAAGAGTTTATTATGTTATTTAGGATATTTAGGTTAACAAGTTGCAAATTTACTATACTAGATCTTGGTGATCTTTTAAAGCTATATCTAGAGATACAAATAGAATTTTGTCATAGTTTTAATTAGGATTGAAACAAGACATCTATCTATAGTAAGCCTAATAATTCATATAGATAAAAGACAATGACCAATTTAGATTTAGGTTTGAAATCAACTACGAAATAATCCTTATTATATAAGGATTCCTTATGCAATAACAATCCTTCTTCTATAAGGAAATATTTTAGCAACTTTGGTAGCATTGGAAGTCCTAATTTGTAAGGAAACATTTTCGATAACTAAGAAGTTCATATTGGATAAGTATGACAACTTATTAATTCTTATATGATGTTGAAATGAAGTTAATAAGGAGTGCATGTTCAATACAATTTTTGAACTTATTTTTTCTAACACATAGTGTTATGATAACATGCATAACTTTTAATTTCGATGTTAGATCAGACTATAATTTCAATAAAAGTTTTTAGAGGTCTAAAAACTAAGATATTTCAAGATTTTTATCTATATATAGTAGACCCATAATTCATTTAGATAAGAAAGAATGATTAGTTTAAAGTTAATTTTAAAATCTTCCAATAAATAATACATCTTATCAAGGATATTTTATTTAGTAATAATCCTTCTTCTAAACGGAAATATTTTAATAGTTTTGGTAGCATTGGAAGTCCTAGTTTTGCAAGGAAACATTTATGAAAACATATAAATTCATATTGGATAAGTTTGATAACTCATTAATTCTTATCTAATATAGAAATAAAATTAACAAGGAGTACATATTCTACAAAGAGAACAAGTGGCGGTTTATTTAGCATACTTTTCATAATATATAGTTTTATGTTAACAAAAATAACTTTTAATTTGAATTTTAGATCCTGATTTAGATTTAAGAGAAGTTTTAAGAGGTCTTATTTTATATTGGGTTAAAATTTAAGGTCAATATAAGATTGAAAAAGTTTTGTGATAAGGTTTGTAAGTTACTATGCTGGATTTGTATTACTTTCCTAATTGAATTAGGATTGTTTTTCCTATTTTATTTAAAATGCTTTTACTATTTTTAAAACCTTGCTTAAGATTTTTTTCCAATAATAAATTGAGTTATTCATCTACAATTTAGGTTGTTTTTATAAACTTCAATTTCATAATAATATTGGTTTATGAGAGCAAAACTCAGACTTTTGAGTTCTTTACTATATTGTCTTCACTTATGGAAGAATAAATATTTTTATGGTATCTTTCTTATACTTATCATTCACAATTTATTATAATAGTTTGGTAGGGGTTTCACTTTAATTATTTTGGTACCTTGGTAATCAATTAAATTTGATACTAACTTTCTTGACTTTGTTCTTTCTTGTATGTAGGTTTAGAGGTTCATATCTTTTTCTAAGACAATATTCACTTTGAGTCACCATTTAAAACCTTAGTAAATCATAGTTAACTTTAATGGTGTACTAAAATAAAGAGTTTTAGTCAATAATGATGTCTTATTAAATATCATGCTATAGTTCTTTATCATTAAGGATGGCCATCATAAGGCTGATATGATATAATCTATTAACCTTTGGATAAGATTAAGAAAATAATAATAAGGGAAACATTATGTGAAACAATAAATTTCATAGTTGAATAAAGAAGGTGACTTTAGATTTTAGGAATTTAAAATAAAATTTTTTTATGTAAATTTAAAAATAAAAATATGAACAATAATGGGAAAATAAAAAAAATAGAGCAAAGAACATGAAAACCAAAAGGAATATATAAATGTTATGGGATATAACCTATTTAAATTCAATGTAGTTAGATTTAATTTAGTATAAAAATATGTCTGAATTTGAAAAATATGATATGATGAACATAAAAGGTACAACATAAACCCATAGTCTAAAAATTGATAAGATAGAAACAATTGTGAAGAGTTTTCATGAATTTAGAGAGAATATTTAGAAAAACATTTGAGATTTTTCAATAAATTAATATATGGTTTTATGTGTAAGTGACCTAGATGCCAATATAAGTCGTACATACAGTCAAAGAGTTTGAAATCCAAAAAGGATGAAACTTAAACAGAGTTTATAAAATTTGCCTAAATTGTTATGTACAAGATCGTAGAAAATAAATGTAATTGTATTGGAAAATACATTGTGTTACATCATTAAAAATAATTATGTTAAAATTAGTTAACGGCATAAGAGACATTATACGAGTGCAACTAATATACCTAACTAGTAGATCTAGAACCTCACCATTATACTAGTTACTAATTGACCTTAAATACAATTACTCAAGAGTGCTACAGGCATGTTTGATCAAAATATTTTTTGTAAAATGATATAGCATGAAAGTTTATACTTCTAATTGGCCATAATAATTCTAAATGTGATAAATAGTCTTTTATTTATTGAATCAATGACTAATATTTAATTATAAATTATCACTTTTATAATATTAACCTATAAGATGGATTTCCTAGGAACATGAATGGTTAACCTTGAGCACACATCCTTAAGATCACTCTACAATTATATTGATTATACCTATATTGAGTTTAGCTTGAGTTTATCCGTTGGTCAAATCTATGTTTCTTCTTGTAATATGAATTCAAACTCTTAAACAACTAGTTAAGATAAAATGGAAAATATTATTGTTTGATATAAAAGTAAAGAAAAAATTGTAGTTATTTTTTCAAAAATGGTATAAATTCATTGCTCTTTAAGAAATAGTTAATGACCCTCACTTTATAATATTCATAAGATGATTGGGCCTTATCAAGGTCTTTCAAGGCATTGGCCTCTATGATTATGAAAGGTGGAAGTAACGTTAGTTGAATTATAAAGTAATAAAATATTTTATATGATTCATGACTTTGTATTTTTAGAAGCTAGAGAAAATTTATCTTAAATAAAGTCCTTTTTAACACTAACTAGTTCTTTCCTTATATGAGTCACCTTAGTTTCTTAGGACTAAACTTGTAGAGCAACATTTTTAAATGACTAATTCCTTTTTAAATAGATGAATATCTAACCTTTTATGATTCGCTTAAAGCTTAAAGAGATTCTTGGATAGCCTTATAATTTTGTAACACCTTTGTTCTAGTAACTAGAGTATTTGTAAGAGGATTAATATCTTAGTGCAATTATGCCAAAACTTCTTTTTATGGTAAGATCTAATGAATCCTTGAGCTCTATGGAAATGATGTCCTTTATAGTCTATTTTAGATGATTGGTAAAGGCTTAATTACCTAAAATATTGTTATTTTAGGAAAGAATAACCCTAACCTCCTTGATATTAGCCCACAATGACTATTTTTAATTAGTATTTATCATTAGGATCTATTTTAAGAAATGAAGGAGTTAATATTTGAGAGAGTAATATTTCCAAGATTCTCTTATACAAAGAAAAAAAAATTCTTTATCAATGTAAAAAATTAAAAAAATGACCAATGATATTTTAACAACCACATTGATTTACACATATTCAAAGGAATCACTACATATGGGTAATGTGGCCCTTTGACATTTTATTTCCAATAAGATATACATACACACAAATGCATTTATCTCCTAGTAATATAAAGGAAAATGGAACTTAAACCTTTAAAGTTTTTTAAAGGATATCAGCTACTAAGTTGACAAAAAATGATAACTCAATGACATAAATCTATGTTTTAGATTATACTTAATGTAATTTCCCTCCATATCTACCTTGTACCATAGAAACAATAAGATAGGATCATTCATGACCTCAACTCATGTTAAAGCTATAATGGCACTAGAAGCATATGTGTTGATATCTTCATTCCTTTCTTATTATTTGATGACCAATAGTTTCTTTTGAACTAGAAGAATACCCTTTTAGCATGACATCTAACCTAACAAAAACAATCTTTATCGGGTGGCATACACCTTTAACATAAATAGCCTCCATTATTGAAGGATCAAGATATATAGTTTTAGTAGTAGTGGGTTCATATGAGAGACCCTGCCCTCATAGTGGTAAAAAAAGATATAAAAAATCAATTTTTTTTATAATATATATTTGGATCTGTCTCTCTATATTATTTATAAGAAGTATTATAAAAAACAAGATCAGAGTAGATCATTTTTTATACAAATGAAATCTAGGTTTAAAATTTTCCTAATGTTGCCAACCACTTCAAAACAAGCATTGGTCTATATGTGTGCCCAACATAAGACTCTATAAGTATTGTCATTGATTATAAAAGGGTGATCTTAATATCTAGATTGGCATTCATCTAATAGGATTGGTCCAAGAGAAATTGTCATGCTTCAGCCAAATCTAACACCATTTTTATATAGACTTTGGTTGGCTTTTGAGACCTATAATAAATAAGGTATATTCAATAAAGACTATACTTTATATGTAAGAGGACATATCTATTTTCTTATCTCTCTCTTTTCATTCAAGAGCACTTAGCGATAAAGCTCTTCATCTACTTGAGGCTAAAACATGCAAAAATATTGTTGAATTTGACTAGACTAGAACATGAAAGAGCTGCTAGCAACTCCTTATTAGGTTTGGTAGTGATTCTGGATAGCTAAATAACTACAAGATTTTCTAGCACTTACGTTGTCCAACAAAGATTTCTGACATCCGACCTAAGCAGACCATTTGATGTAAACGGCAAGCTAGGGCAATGCCTGGCTGGTGTCAAAATCTGTCTGCCTATCGTCCCTCGTTTAAACATGCAAGTGGAGACCTGGTTAAAGCTAAGAAGCTCTCTTCAACTCGGCCTGAACTGACGAGAAAACACTGCTAGATCCATACTTGCAGGAGCAGTACTGAACATTTGATGTAATAATTAATACTCCCAATGCATTTTTAATAATATATGAAAACAGTACGTAGCAGCATATGCTAAGATCTCACCACAAATCTTTCCTGCAACTCTGTGAACCTGGACTCGTCCTCATATGCTCGAGAATAAAAAGAAAATGAACACCGGATTTGAAAGGATGCAGAGATCAAAATGCTGTTCGTTAATTATCTTAAAGTTTTATATAAAAAATGATTGCTTTCAGAACAATATTTCAAAATATATATATAAAAAACATTGGCTATCATAATAATAATAATACATCAACAATTAAAAAAACAGGGAGCCTCGTGATTTCAAACACAGTCCTGGCTGTCTATTGGATCAAGGTCATGTGCTGTGAGATGGCACACTGACCTTTGATTTCAACCCTCATGCCTCGGTATTAAAAAACCCTCCCGAGAATCATTTTCTAAAAAGTGAGAGACAGAAAATCGTACCATTAATTAGCTATTATTCATTTGTTAATCATTCATGAACTCTCTCTCTCTCTCTCTTCTTGTTTGCATCATCAGCACGTATTCCTCAGCTCAAGTTCCGTATTACTGTCAGTGCAGAGACAACTGCGTAAATTTCTTAGAAATTCAACAAGAATCGTCAAGGTTTTGCATAGTCAATCAAAACCCTTCTCTCTCTCTACTGCTAACATGTTCTCAAGAAATTATAGGAGACATCGATGCCTAGATCTGGTAACACTCTCTGATGTTTATAAGGGACGTTTAGATTTCATTCAGTAAGCTGTTCCAGGAATATTCCACGAGCGAGGCTGATTTTATAATTTGGTCTTTCCATACTTGGTACCTTTTCTTTTGTTTAATCTGTATATGCACATCATCTTCAATAATTCCATGAACGCTCAAACTATTATTAAACCTAACAATGCTGATTTCTAAACACCTTCACGGTAAATATTTATATAATAAAATGCTATTAATTTATATGATAAGGTGAAAGATTTGGGCATATAATAAAGTGGAAGTATCAACAAGAACTTAAACACGTCATTGGAATATGTTTGTTTTATTGACTATTCAATAGTATACTTGTAATTGTTTTTAAAAGTATTTTTTGATTAAAAATATATTAAAATGTTTTTTTATTTTTTAAAAATTATTTTTGATATTAGCATAAATTTAAATACATTAAAAATATTTAATTTAAAATATTTATTTAACAATATGTTAATAAGTGTGCAGGCCACGAACGGGACTTTATTGAAATTATTTCTCTCAATAATTCGATTGCAGAATCACAAAAAGAATATATATCATAAATAAAAAATGCACATCTGGAACAATTTGACAACATAAATAATTAAGATATTTTGAAACATGTGCACACTTGTTACAGAACACACAAAGGGAAATTGTCTTAACAAAGCAATTATGCGTTTATAAATAGTGAGCACACAAAATACTACACTTAGATCACTTTGAAATAACATCATATTTTTTTTTATTTGGTGAGATATTACTTCAATTTTATATTTAAATTTAGATATAAAGGTAATTTAATTTATTAATATATCCAGTATTAATTTATGAAAATTATACTCCACTGCTCTTCACCCACTATATATTTTAGGTCTAAATTTAAAAATATATTCACATGTCACCCCTAGTTGAAGTATACTTAGTTATGTGACTCGCATAAGATATATATAAATTTTTATGTGAAAGTTTTTTCTACGCATTTCTTTGGATTAAAAAATTTAAGTGCAAATAAATTGTTTTACAAATACATGTAATTAAATAAATCAAGAATTATATATATGAATAAATAAATAAAAATCATTAGTGATATTTTAAATTAAGAATTGAAAATTCTAGATATTTAATCTTGAAATACATGTGTTTGCTAAATTTATTTATTAAAATAGTTTTTTCTATTCAAGAAAACAATTATAAAAATAGATATATAAAATAAAAGGAAAAAACAACATGCATGACTATATATATTCAAAAATCTTTAAAATCATGATAAATATATTTATGGTCTCAAAAAACCATCCCAAAAATCAAAATCAACTCAAAATAAAAATATTAAAATGAGCTTGAATTTATTTGTTCACAAACTTTAAAGGTGAAAAAAAATATTATTTGTTTTGGTGGTCTAAATTAGTATCAACGACATATTTTTCTCTCTCTTCTCTTACCTAGAGCAAAAATAAACCTTTGTTTGTACAAGAATTGAATTAAAAAAATATTTGGATGCTGAAATTGTATAATATGAGTTATTTTAGAAGTTTGAGGACTTATGTGTATATTTTATAAAACTTATGACACTCCAATCATGTTTTTCTTGTTTTTCATTTTGGTCCCTCATCTTTCAATCTAATTCTTTCATAAGATATCAAAATTAATTGTTATTAAATTAGGAATAAATTTCATAAAAAAATCAAAATTAATTGATTTTGAATTAAGATTGACCAAAGATACTAATTTAAAAAATAAGTTCTCAAAAAAATTATAAACTCATTTATTAATCAGCGTGCAATTTTAACCATAATTCATTATTTTAAAACAGCATATACTGAAAGTTGTTTTCTACGTCATTAATCTATGAGATTTTCAGGGCAATCACGGTTCCGATCGAGAAATGACATCATTTTTAAATGTCAAATACAAACTTAAATATTTCAATCGATTGATTACTTGTGGTATTATTATATTCATATAAATATATATTTATTATTGTTAAAAATGTAAATTATCTTTTATATTTAGATAATAGTAGATTAATGAGTGTAATATTTGATTTATGGATCTAGAGTAAAGATATAGTCCATGGAACAAAAATATTTTACAAAGAAAATTATAAGTTGATATAATTATGAAGTTCCTATTGCATCAAATTATTTCTCTTAGAATATTCTTGGTTGATACTCTCTTAAACATTCAACATATACTATAGTTAGTTATAAGGACTGATACATATTATGTTTTTCTTTTATAAAAAAAAACATTTGTTCTCATATGCTGAGATATAAGGGATACCTAGAAATAATATATTGGTGCTTATCAAAAGATATGCACACTAAACTAACTAATATGATAATTCTAAATGAAGAGATCATATTTAATCATGGAAAAGTTTATGTGACAATTGTATAAGTGATTCTTACACTTGAGATTACTAAGTTATCATTTATAAAAATATTATACTTTAATCCTATTATATGTTATTTTAATTGAGGTAACGAGAGGACAAACATTGAGTAGAACATCAATTATATGAACATACTTGAACGATCAAGAGAGGATTTATCACCCTTGGTGAATTAAAAAAATATTTTATCTATTACGAAATAATATTGACTAAGAAATCTTTAACCAAAATAGATTGAGATTTGAAAAGAATTTCAAATCTTATTTAAACGATCAATAACTAAGTAGTGGAGAACAAATATGATTTAATATAACAAACATACTTCATTCTTTAACGTTAAATCAAAACATTATTGATGAAAAAATATTAATTACAATGAGAAATTGGTCATTGAAAGTTTAAATCAAACCATTAATGAATTTTCTAATAATTTAAGGAATATGACACGCTGATAGATGATATACCTGATCTTTAAATATAAATTAATCAATTATTGAATTGATGATAAATTATAAAATTTAATTCATTTAGTATTATTTAATTATAAATATAATTTATATTTGGGACAACATATTAGAAACCTAATGGGTTAAACATTTAGAATCATTAGTCAGAAATTAAACTATGATGATTTAATTATGTATGACTTGATTAAAATATATTTTAGAAATTAAGGACTAGAATATAATTAATATGAAGACTATGTTTTTATACCTAAAAAATCAAGTAACGACTTGATTGAGTTAATTTATAATTTTTTCCTAAATTAATATATGGATATTATTTAGCTGGCAAATTGATATTTTTTCCAATTTACATGGTTTTTTAGATTTTCCTATAAATAGTAAGTTGTGTCTCTTATTTTTTTTAAAAAAGTTGTTTGTTAGATATAAAAACAATGTAAGTCACAAAACAGAGAGCTAACATTCTAGGCACAAAAATCTCTCTCTGAATTAGAGATTTTGGAGATCCTTCACTAGTGATTTGTGTAGAGTATCATTGAAGGCTGAATAATTATATGACTTATAGTTTGTGATAACCCAAACTTGAAAGAAATATTCCATCAAAGAAAATCAAATCTTTAGGCAATAAATCCCTAAACAACTCTAAATTTGTGTTATGAAATTTAGAGACTCGTGAATAATTTTGTTTTATTATTATTTTGGTTGTGTATGATATTCAAAAAAACCTAACACATATCATAACACAATAATTTGATTCTAAAAATATTAAATTTCAACTTTCTAGTTTTATTATGTGATTTTTAAACATGAAGCTAGTAAGTTTTAATAGCTACTACAATGTTTTTGATATTTTAGAGATTGATGTATTTGAGAAAAAACATTGAAGAAAATTAATGAAAACCTAATAATGTTATTTTGATTGACTTTGTGATGACCCTTAGCCTTGATTATCCAAATAGGAGGTAAAGAAATAAGGACATATAAATTAGGACTTTTTACTTAAAATATAGCATTTTGGTATTGAAAGTTAAAATTGTGTATCTTGACCATGAAAATAGGTTTTAGATGGATCACATCTCTTTTGTTAATATTTTATATTAAATGTACTATTTGGTAACAAGATTACAATTTTTGTCTTTTTTTTTTTTTAAATATCTTTATATTTTTTTTATAATATTCTTATATATAACTTGACTATATAGATTATAGTTGAAATGAAAATATCTTACAGCAAGATTAAAAACAATCACTTGTTTTTTTTTATTTCAAACTCATAACTGAAACGAAAAAATTAATTTGAATTGTTGGTTTGCCATTTTAGTTTGTTACTTAATTTTAGTTGCATAAATTATTACAAATCTTCATTGCATTTATTTAAAATGTAATGTATGTTTAACAAGTTATAGAAGTTGTGAACTTTTGTAATGAAATTAAAATCACAACCACTAACTAAAAATTGGCTAATTCATTTGAAAATACTGACAATTTTTTCCCGTTATTTTACTAATAATATTACAGTCGAAACATTATTGTTATAATTTTCATTGGTATTTAATCAATTTTTATTGTTGTTGGTATTTTATGACACATTTATCGATGAAATGGTTTCATCAATAACTGTCAATGGTAAATACCAAGAAAATTATAGTTAGATTCAAAAATATATGAAGTACGATTACATGACATCATTTTTGATAAAAATACTGATGAAATCAACGGAAAAAAGAAATCACTAATAAGTGTTTCACCGATGGACAATTTATATCCTTGTGTTTGACAGGAAAACAATTATCGATGTAAATTATATTACAATATTGATGAAAATTTCTGCTCGTAAAATAATGAAGTCTGGTAGTGAAAATTTTAAACAATCTTTGTAAAACTTATGACCCTTTGTATATCTTATAACACCATGCAAACATGACATTACATTACACACAAACACGCACACACACACATTTATTTATTTTGTAACTAGATTGAAAAACATATTAATAAAGAAGTTCAAAGCTAAGGGATATATACCAAAATGTTGTGAATATAATTGCAAACTCATAACTTAGTGGAGAAAAAATTCATTTGATTCTTGGCATGTAAGGAAATTTGGCCATGAATTAATTACTTTGGTTTGTTATTAGGAGTTATTATAGATTATTATTAGAATGATGTCAATTGTAATATTTATACTTTGAAATCATAATTCAAACTATTTCTTTTCATGAGATTAGAATTTGAAATATTTTTACAAAAGAAAGACAAACAAAGTTTTGAAGCACTTTTATCAAACAAATTTAATATCATTGCAAAAAGAAATGTAATTTTCTCGTATATTACTTGATAACATAACAATACATATTTTACATGTATTTTACATGAAATTTGTGATAGGATCAAGAAATATAATAGCAAGTTGTTTTTGGGTTAAGAGAGATATTCTAAATCATCAAAATATAATTTCAAATATAACTTGACAGAGAAAAGTTCCATTTAATTCTTGTTTTACTTAAGAACTTGGTCAATAGTTAGTTACTTTTGCTAGTGAAAATTATTACATATTTTCATATTCTTATTAGGATTATTTAGATTTGCAAAATTAAAATAAGCTCACACTAAATTTTTTAATAGCAAAAATTGTGACAATTACAAAAAAGTTGTGATGTCTTTTGGTCCTTCGTAACAAAATCATGCATTTTTTAAACAAAGTAAATATATTTTGTAATAAGATTAGGAGCATCATTATCTAAGGATTTTGAAACGAATGGATGTAAGTTAATTAAATATCATTTCAAGCTTATAAACTAATAGAGAAAATGTGCATTTGATTCTTAGTTTGTTGTATTGGGTATGTTTTGTATTAAATAGAAAAACTTGTATCGGATAGAGCGAAGTCATAATTATAAGAAAGAGCATTCATTTACATGATAATATGCCTATAAACTTTTAAGTTAGTAATTGAGTTGAATTATGAGTCAGCTTAGTACAAAATCTAGATATATGTGTTATCTTAAAAGAAGCAGCTTTTAAGTGTCTCTTGTATCTTTAATAATGAAATTGAAGTAAGAATAGATAAGGTGAATTGTTAAGCTTGAAAACCACCTAATAAATTTTTCATTCTATTACACAAAGTTACAATGTTAATGGTATTTGTAATTACTACTACTACTTCTGTTTCTTTCTTCCAACATCATTGTAGATGAGGTACATCAATGTCCCAAATCAATAATATCACCACCATGATTTTTTCACAATACCCAACACCTTTATTACAATTACCTTGCATGGAAACGTTACTACTAGAAAATTGGCTAATTCATACAAAACTATCGATGAAAAACTTTCATAAGTATTCAGATGTTAATATTACTGTTAGAATGCTAGCGTCACAATTTTTATTAGTATTTATCAACAAGTATTCCTCTAAGATATATGATGATATGACATTGTTTTTTATAGAAATACTGATGATGTTACTAATAGAAAAACTTGTATTGGATAGAGCAAGGTCACAATTATAAGAAAGAGTATTTGTTGATATCATAACATGCATAAAAACTTTTAAGTTAGTTAATTGAGCTAAATTATGATCCAACTTAGTATAAAATCTAGATATATGTGTTATCTTAAAAGAAGCAAAAAGATTTTAACTATCTCTTGTATATTTAATAATGAACTTGAAGTAAGAATAAAATAGATGAATTGCTGAACTTGAAAACCACCTAATAAGTTTTTGCTTCCATTACACAAAGTTCCATTGTTAATGGTATTTGTAATTACTACTACTACTTTAGTTTCTTTCTTCCATCATCATTGTTAATGAGTTACATCGATGTCAATATCACCATCAAGATTTTTTCACAATACCCAACCTCTTTATTACAATTACCTTGCATGGCAACTTTTCTACCAGAAAAATTGGCTAAATCATACAAAAATATCGATGAAAAACTTTTATAGGTGTTTAGATGATAATATTACCGACAAAATGTTAGCATCACCATTTTTATCAATATTTACCAATAGGTATTTCTCCGAGACATATGATGATATGACATTGTTTCTAATAGAAACATAGATGGCATTGCCAATAGAAAAATTCTGTTGGTAAATATTGATGGCTTAGAGACAAAAGTTTTTTTATCGATAACTGTCACTAGTAAACACCAATGTAATTACATTGAGATTCCAAAATCTATGATCTACAATGACATGATATTGTTTCTGACAAAAATAACGACAAAGTTATTAATGATTTGTCAAACAAAATTACAATGGGATTAAAAAATGTATGATGTATGATCACATGACACAATTATTGAAAAAAAAACTACCCATAAATTTACCAACATAAATATTTCATTAATAAAACTATTAGTGATAGTTTAATTTATGACTCTACCCCCCCCGTCCTCTGCCCCTCCCTTTTTTCTTCTTCATCATTTCATTTTTTTTCTCTGCAACCCGAACCACCCTCTCCCCCTAATTTCATCATAGTTCAAACTCTCACTCACAGCAAATCCAGCAACCACATCAATAAGTTTATGAGTATACGTGTTCTTATTTGACATTTTTTAGGATTCTTTAGTTTAAGTAAGCAAATCTACCATATTATTTTGAAATTTATTTTTAATATGTTAATTGTTTTTTGCATATATTGATTTTGTTTGGGTGTTTGGTATTTAATTTATAGTTTTTATCATATAAATTTATTGTATGGATTTATGATGTGTATATATTAAGTTAAAACAGTTAAAATAGTTAAAATAGACCGCAGTATTGATATTTGTCTTCGATTGTTGATTGATAAGTTAAAACAGTTATAGTCACCCAAGCTTTAACTTATGGTGTATCTAGGAAATAAAATTTTTAGATGAAGGCTGTTTTGATATGAACTATCAATATTTTTGTACTTATGAAATGCTTTTTGAGAGAAGCATGCATGTAAAACTAGCATATAATATCGTATGGAAAACAACAAAGCATTCATGCTAGCGAACAACAACAAAACCTTTTTTAACTGTCACTAATAATATTTGCTAACGGATCATAGGTATAGAAAAAACAAAAAAAAACTTTTTCATTGGAAGAGATAAGATGGATGTTGCACTGCTATTATCATAGTGTGAAGAACTACATTACATGGTGTCAGAATATGGTGATATTATATAAGGTTTTCAATCCGATAAGCAAAAGTTTCCTGGTTTTGGATTGACCCATACTTGGGTAAAGCAAGGTAGTTTATGGGAGCTACGTCATTGGAAGATCAATCTTCTCTGTCATAACCTTGATGTCATGCACATAGAAAAGAATGTGTGTGCGAACATTTTCAATACAATAATGGACGTGAAATAGAAGACAAATGACAACAACAAAGGTAGAATAGATATAACATTATTTTGTCATCGTAAAAATATGGAGTTGGTTTATATGTGTCATAGATTATGATGTTGAAAGCTAATTTCACCCAAGAGAAGAATTCACAACTAATAGTGTACAAGTAGTTTAAAAGTCTGTGTTTTCTTGATGGACACACCTCAAACATATCAAAGTTAGTGAATTTGGAGGATTGAAAATTATATGAAATGAAGAGTCATGATTGTCATGTGTTGAAGCAAACACCAATTCCATTAGCTTACCAGGATGTATGGCTAAAGGGGATATGGGATGGCCTCACAAGGATCAATCATTTTCTTTATAGAGATCTAGTCGAACAAGTTAGAGACACAACACTTAGAGAAGCTTGAAATAAATATTGTACAGACAATTTGCAAACATGAGATGATATTCCCTCCATCATTTTTTTTATTTAATGGATCATCTACCCATACATTTACCATATAAGGAAAAAGTGGGAGGTTAGGTCTAATATAAATGGATGTATCCATTCAAGAGGTTAGTGATTATACAAGCATAATAATTATAATTAATTTGTCTTTTTTATGCATAAATTTCAATTTCAGATTAATTTCAAGTAGGTACTTGTATAATTTTTGGACGAAAGTTAAAAACAAAGTGAATGTTGAGGCTTCAATATGTGAGGCCTATATTATTAAAGATATCACAACATTTATCTTGTTCTATTTTGAGCCTTAATTGACAACAAGAATGCACACTTCAATGGTATATTCCAATAGCCTCACTAACAACATATATTGATGGAATTATTGTTTCTGCCGATATAATTACAATGATTTTTCCATCAGTAAGGACAATGCTGATGGAGTCACCAATGAAAACTAAATTACCGATGGCAATTTTACCAATGGATGTTTCTTGTCTGTGTATTAGTTAGGAAACTTAATATCAATGGAAATTACATTACAATACTAACAAAAAATATTCATCGGTAAAATAGCTAATTATGGTAATGCGTTGATGTTGAGTTTATAAATGCCTAATTAGGGAGGTTTCAATTACAGTTATTTGATGTAGACCATATAGAAGCACTAGTAAGGACCCATTACATGCTCCAAATGGTCTGTTGATTCTATCTAAGATAAAGAAATTGAAAGAGGCATTGAATGCACTAGTTTTGATTCAACCAAGTCAGAACTAAAAGGTCCATAGGAGTATCAAGAGGAAACCTTAGTACATCTTATCCATGTGTAAGAGGGGTCCAATATAATCTTATTTTATCCATGAAATGAGGACAACAAATGAAACAAAAGAATCATATTGTAGGTGACTTGGGGTAAGTTTTCATTGTGTCACACTCCTATTAGACCTATTTGAACTTTCTAGGATCATATCTCAATCTTGATTATGGATTGCATTAACACATGATGATGAGGTTCACATTAGTTGGTATCAGAGCTAGGCTCCGAAACAAGGTCATATCCTTCTTTTGTTTTTTTAGTGTTCCTTAAATTTTTTAAGTATTTGCGTCCATCTTCTTGTTCTTCGTGTCTATGTCATCTAAGAAAAAAAATTTATATTTCATCTTGTTACTGCCTATAATCATATCAGTATATTAAAAATAAAAAAAGAGAGAGGGATTAGTTGAAATTTGAAGGATCATTCAATTTCTACCACAAAAACACAACTCTTGGTGAACCATGATAAAACCACCTTGGAATAAATTGAAATTTCATATTCAATCTATTGTGGGCAAGATCGAATCATTTGTCATATTTGGACTTATTATGATATTCTTTAGTTGAGATTTTAATTCACGGTTCAATTCTTCCGCAGGAACACTACTCTTAGTGAACCATGAGAAAAACACCTTACAATCAATTGAAACTTCATAGCTTGTGTATTAGGGATGAGATTGCAGTATATATTAAATTTGGACTTATTTTGATATTGACTTTTAGAGGTTTTATTTGGACGTTCAATTCTTTCGCAAACTAATCATACAAGGGGTTAGTACCTAGACATAAGAGAATCACCTATAAATTGAGTTTTCTTGTTTTTTAGTATTATAATACTAAATATTGAATTTGAGGTCATTTCAAGATTGTTTGCTCTAGGTTTCAATTTTTTATGTGGAAATTGCATACAATTAGATTTTAAGTTTTAAAACGTGATACTCACTGTTTAGTTTTCACCAAATCTTTTTGTTTTTTCTATTATTTTTGGGTTACCTAGGAGTCAAGTCACTATTTTTGCTAGTATTTGCTTCTGTTTTATTTTGTGTTTTCATTTCGTCCATAATTTGTTCAATTTGCATTGCTATAATCAAAATTCATAATTATAGTTTTGTTTTACTTTATTTAGTATATTTATTGATTCTTGAGTATAAATATTATAATTAGAGTGCATTATAAAGGCTATTAACTTTGATTTGTTGATTTTAGTTCCTAAAGAACTAAAAGAAAGCAAATTAAGAGGTAAAAGGTGTAGTGAGCATATTAGAATGAAAAAACTTGCTTTTTTTATGTGTGATACATGATAGGTGTGAGGATATATTTTGTTCTACTAACCAATTTTTTTCAAATTTAAAGAATGTCTAAAAACAACAAATCATTTACACAAAACGCTGACGTAGCTTTCCAATTATGAGTCATAGGCTAGCAACTCGAGCTGTTGTCTAAGATGTAAAAGGATCTGAAAGATGAGGTGGATTTGATAAAGTAATAGAATAGTGGGGCTTATTGCTGAGGAAATACGGTCCATATAGCTGCACAGAATATCTGATATGATTTTGAAGAGTTTATTGATGAAAACAAATATGCAAGTGAAAATGACTATGATTTTGCATCTATTGGCTAAGGAATCAGGTCTAGACGAACAGGGCTAGGAGGAATATGAATTTCCATTACATGAGAAATTATGAAGATATGGATGGGGACTTGGACATCATTAAATGAAAATTCCTAATTTTTAAGGTAAAAACAATCATAAGGCTTATTTGGAGTGAGAAAAAGATAGATTGGATTTTTTATTGTCATAACTATTATGAATAAAAAAGGTGAAATTAGTGATAATTGAGTTTATAGAGTATGCATTGATTTGATGGGATAAGATTGTAATCAGTAGGAGGAGGAACGAGTAGCGACTCATTCAGACTTTGGGGGAAATGAAAGTCTTAATGAGAGGATAATTTGTGCCAAACCACTATTATAGAGATTTATATCTGAAGCTCCAAGGTCTGAATCATGGTTATAAGACAATAGATGAATATCACAAAGAGATGGAGATAACAATGATTCAAACCAATGTTGTTGAGGATAGACAAGCCATTATGGCAATGATTTCCTAATGGGTTGAATTGGAACATTGCCAATGTGGTTGAGCTACAACACTAAATGGAGCTAAAGGACATGGTTCACATAGCTATGAAGGTGGAGAGAGAACTTAGGAAGGGACATGTTCGGCTAACATTTAATACGAGCTCTTCATCATCTTGCAAGCTGAATCTAAAGAGAGAGGGTACTGCCCAACTAAGATTCTTTGTTTCTTGTATAACTAAACCACCAAAGACTAAAGTTGATATCTCTACTAGTACCAAAGGTAAATCTGAAACTCATCGTAAACATACTTATGATGTTACATGTTTCAGGTGTCAGAGATATGGACATTATGCTTCAAAATATCCAAATAAAAGAATCATGATGATTAGAGATAATGGTGATATGGAATCTGAAAGTGACGGATCTAATTATGAAGGCATGCCACTATTGGAGGATAGTGATAGGGATGAGTTAACATTATTGCTTGAGGAGTCCCTGGTTATAAGATGTATACTTAAAGTTTAGTTTAAGGAAGATGACACTAATCAATAAAAGGAGAACATCTTCCATAAATGTTGTTATGTATAAAATAAGATGTGTGGTTTAATTATAAATAATGAAAATTGTGTTAATGTTTGTAGTGCCATCCTTGTTAGTAAACTAAATTTGTGTATTGTTAAGCAAGCTAAACCATATAGATTGCAATGACTGAATGATAATGGTGAAGTGATAGTGACTAAATAGGTTGTGGTTCCATTTTTTATTGGGAAATATGTTGATGAACATTTATGTGACATGGTGCCAAAGCAAGCAAGTTAGATCTTATTGGGGAGATTGTTGTAAAAGACGATAAAACATCACCTTTATACCTCTTACATCGAAACAAGTGTATGATAATCAAATAAAACTAAAAAGTGAGCATGAGGCAATGAGGAGAGAAAATCATGATGAGGAACAAGGGGAGAGAAGAACATCATGTTCGGTTAGAACCCAAAGCATTACAACCAATTTGGCAACCTATCCAAACACAAACAAATATTCGACCAACACTCCAAACAAATCAGACCATGCGACCACAACTCAAAAATACCCAAATTTGGCCGAGAATGGAGGTAAGACAAGAGGAGTGAAGAAAATCAAAAAGGGTGATGAGGATTTTATGGAAAAACTAAAGAAACAACCCATTTTTTATGCTAGAGAGGGTGAGGTTACATCTGTATTTTTTCACTAACAAGCAATGATTTTACTTGTGTACAAAAAGGCTTATTTTAATACTAATAATCTTGATCATATTATGCCTAGTGTTATCATTCTTTGTTGCAAGAGTAATGATGTGTTCTCGGATGATACTCCTAGCGAATTACCTCCATTGAAGGGAATAGAACATCAAATTGATTTCATACCATAGCTTTAATTCCTAACCAACCAACCTACAAAAGCAATCATGAAGAGATGAAAGCGCTTCAAAGGTAATTTGATGAGCTGATGGAAAAGGTCTATATTTATGAGAGTATAAGCTTGTGTGTTGTACATGTGCTACTTGTGCCTAAGAAAGATGGAATATGAAGGATGTGTGTTGATTGCCAAGCCATCAACAACATAATGATAAAGTATAGAGACTCTATTCCAAGCTTGATGACATGTTAGATGAGTAATATGGATCTTGTATTTTTTTCTAATATTGACTTGAAAAATGGGTACAAGCAAATTAGAATAAAAGAAGGTAAGGAGTGGAAAATAACATTTAACATCAAGCATGGTTTGTATGAATGGTTAGAAATGTTGTTTCGACTTATAGATGCACCTAGTACATTTATGCGTTTAATGAATCATGTGTTGTGTGCATTAATAGGTAAGTTTATGGTTGTGTATTTTGATGACATTCAATCTATAATAAAAACTTAATTGAGCATCTTGATCATTTGCGTAATGAACTTAGTGTATTGTGTAGTGAGAAATCATATGCTAATCTTAAAAAGTGTCTTGTGCATTGAGAAAGTTGTGTTCTTGGCTATGTTTTAATTGCACAGGGTATTGAGATGGATGAGGAGAAATTTTAAGCCCATCTGGGATTGGCCTACACTCAAATCGGTAAGTGAGGTAAGGAGTTTCATGGGTTAGCTAGTTTTTATAGGAGTTTTGTGAAAGATTTCAATACAATTGATGCACCCTTGAATGAAGTTGTTGAAAAGTCAGTTGGGTTTAAATAGGGAGAGGAACAAGAATTTACTTTTGTTATTTTGAAAGAGAAATTATAGTCTACACTTAGTTTGGATTTACCTAACTTTACAAAAGCATTTAAAATAGAATGTGATGCATTTGGATTGGCAAAAAAATGTTGTTTAATTGCAAAATCAAAGACCTATTGTGTATTTTAATGAGAGGTTAATTAGAGTGACCTTAGACTATCCCACTTACAACAAAGAACGCTATGCATTAGTAAGAGCACTTGAGACATAGAAGCATTACTTATGGCTGAAAGAGTTCATAATCCATTTGGATCATGAGTCCTTGAAACATCTAAAGAGACAAGGTAAGTAGAATAGAGAGATGCAAAATGGGTTGAATTTATTAAAACTTTTTCTTATATAATCAAGTATAATCTAGGCAAAGAGAACATCATAGTTGATGCATTTTTACACGTGTATGTTCTTTTATACACCATGAATACTAGATTTCTAGGCTTTGAATATGTGAAGGAATTGTTTGATAATGATTATGAGTTTGTTGAGATTTATAATGCATATGGACATTTAGCTTTTGTTAAGTTTTATTTGATAAATATTTGTTTAAAGAGAATAACTTGTGTGTTCCTGGTAGTTCTTTATGTGAATTGCTTGTTCATGAGGCACATGGGGTGATTTAATAGGTCATTTTGGGTCATGAAACCTTGGATGTACTGCATAAACATTTCTATTATCCAAATATGAAAAGAGATGTGCAATGAATTCGTGAGCAATGCATCGCTTGTAGAAAGAAAAAAATTAGAGTACGTACGGACTATATACACCATTACCTGTGCCTATTGAACCTTGCATAAATATTTCTATGGATTTTTTTTACATTTACCTAGGTTAAAGAAAGATAGAGACTCTATTTTTGTTATGGTTGATAGATTTTCTAAAATGCCATATTTCATTGCATGCTATAAAACAGATGATGTATCTTATGTTGCAAACTTATCTTTAAGGAGATTGATGACATTCCTATGAGTATAGTGTCAGATCATGATGTTAAGTTTCTTAGATACTTTTGGAAGACCTTATGGTGAATGTTGGGACTAAACTCTTATTCTCAACAACATGTCATCCTAAAGCAGATAGCAAAACTAAAGAAGTGAATAAAACACTATCCTAACTTTTGCATGTTGTAATCCAAAACAATTTGAAAAGTTTGGAAAAATATTTTGCTTTTATTGAGTTTGCTTATAATAGAAATGTGCATTCGACTATTAGTTTTTCTCCTTTTGAAATTGTTTAAGATTTTAATTCACTAACTCCTATGGACTTAATTCTTTTACCTTTTTTAAAAAAGGGTAAGTTTAGATGGTGAAAAGAAGGTAAAGATGGTGAGACAACTCCATCAAGGAGTTCAACAGCAAATAGAGAAAAAGAACAGACTTTACCCTTTTAAAGTAAATAAAGGATGTAAAATAGTTGTTTTCCAATCTGATGATTGGGTTTGGGTGCACATGCATAAGGAACGATTTCCTAACCAAAGAAAATCAAAATTATAGCCTCCTGGTGATGATCCAATTTAGGTTTTAGAGAGAATCAATGACAATGCATACAAAATTTACCTTCCAAGTGAGTATGGTGTTAGTGTTACCTTTAATGTTACTGATCTTATGTTGTTTGACATAAATTTTCATTGAGGTCAAATCCTTTCGATGAGATTGGAGATGATGTTCCAAATGGTCCAATGACTCGGTCTAGGACAAAAACTTTGAAAAAAGCATTGAAAGTATTGGTTTTGAAGATTTCAACTAAGTCATAATTGCAAGGTCCATTGGAGTATCAAAGAGACCCTGATATATCTTATCTATGTGTAAGAGGGGTTCAATACAACCTTATTTGGGCCATGAAGTGATAACAACAAAGGAAACAATAGAATTCTACTACAACTTGGAAACAACATGGGTGACTAACTTTTCCTTTTGTTTCTAGGATTAAGGGGCTCTATTGAAAGCTATAAATAAGTCCTAAATTAGCTCTATAATATTTTACTTCCTTCTCTTTTTCTCATGATAGAATATGGATTGAATATTAGGGACTTTGTTTTTATTAGCTATAACCCAAGGCTTGTTTTGACTTCATAATACTTTGTTTAACTAGGATCCACGACTTATTTAGATTAAGTTATGAGTTTTTCAGTTTAAGATTTTTGGTCAATTTTGAGTGAACCTCATATAAGTCTACTTAAGGGGTCCATTAGGGATAATTTTTCAAAAATTATTTAAACTCATATAAACAAAACTTCAACAGCCTTTGATGATTATTACTTCTGAATATTTCAGTTTTAACGTGTGAGAGTTATTCTTCCATTCTTCAGTTCTTGAACAAATTGAATCCAACTCATTAAAGATTAGTTGGTTTTGTGATGTCATCCTACTCATTCCAATAGTAATAGTACCTTAAGGCAAGTTTTCATTATGTCACCGTCATATCAAACCTATTTTAGTTTTCTAGGATTAGATATCAATTTTGATTGTGAGTTACGTTACCATGTGGTCATGAGGTTCACATCATTGTCAATTTGTTATCTAAGTACCACACTCAATTAATTGCAAAATCAAGTATAAATGTAGCATTCCCACACTAGACTTCATAAAGAAAATAAGCCACATCATATCATCTTCATACTACTTAATTCGAGACTTCTATATTATCTAGCCTATAATTACAACAATTTTCATTATTCACCACTTTCTTTGTCAATAAATTTTAAGAATCGTTCAAAAAATTACTCCTTTACGTTATTTGCAATTCTCAATCTTAAAGGACAAAAATAAATGTTTCATAAAAGCACAATTTCATAACAATTGTTAATAAAATTTCTTAAATATTTTCTATTATATTAAAGTTTTTTCATGTATTTCAAGGATCATGTTAGCTAGATCTAAATTTGTTTAAGATCTATACAAAGATTATCTAAAGATCATATGTTTTTTTTTTCAGTTTTAAATACTTTCTTCAAGTTTGGATTGTCGAAAACCACATACTGTCAAAGTGTCAAAACTCTAAAAATAATTCACACAAGTCATTAGTGAGAAATCTCCTATATATTCATATAAGAGAGATTTATATACCTTTAGTGCTAGATCTTTTTTGTGTTTCAAATATTTTTATATTGTTATTAAAACAAGAAGCATAACATTTTATTCATAGAAAAACCTAAAAAACCCTATAAATTGTAAAAAATTGTAAAATATCAATTTCCTCCTAAAATAATATCACACACACACACACACTCATATTTGTTGTAGGATAATAATAGAGATTTATTTAATCAAGTCCTTGATTATTTCTAGGTCTAGAATTATAGTTCTCTGTATAAATTATATTATAATCCTCAATTTCTAAACCTTATTTACAATCAAATCATACTTCATTAGTCATCTCATTTTAATTTTTGACTAATGGCTCTTATGTGTGTGACCTATTAGATTCCATAATAAGTTGATCCAAATATAAACCACAATCCTCAATAAAATTATATTAAATAAATTAAATAATTTAAATTATTATTAATTCAATAATTACTTGATTTATATTTAAAGATCATGTATAATACCTAGAAACCTATCAACATCCCTCAGATATTAAAAAAACCCATAGGTGGTTTAATGTATATGAATGATCTCTTTATAGAAATTAACATCTAGGTTAGTATTGTATACATGTCATCTCACAAGTATCTACATATTAGTTTTATGTATCCCTTGTAACTTATTAGAGCAACTCCTTTTTCTTATAAAAGAAGAAATATAATATGTGTTTTTCTAAATAGCTGTAATTGATATCTAGTTTTAAAATAACATTGATCAGAAACATTTAGGAATATTACTTTGGTGTAATAGGAATATCATAATTATAAAAACCACATAATTTTCCTTGCAAAGAATTTTATCCCATGAACTGTATCTTTACTCTATATTCATTAATGAAATATTAGATTCATTAATTATATATAAATGAATATTAAAAATAAAAAAAAGCCTTTAATAATAATTAATATATTTTACATGAATAAAATCAATGATACATGTAACTAACTAATTAAATACATGTCATATTCACTAACAATCTTTCATTTGTACTAAAGCCAATAACCCATGTATCTAATATCATATTCCTCCATTTAGCAATCATGGTTCTATCGAGAGAATGACTTACTAAGAGGATTTATAAAATTCTCTTAAGTGGTTACACACTCTATATTATATTTTTTTTCTTATGATTTATATAATCAATGGAATCACCTAAGTATATGTTTGGATCTATGTTGAGGCCTTAATGTTTTTGTTTGTGCAATGACTCCATATATATCACAATATAGAGCTACTGCATGAACAACAATGCTAGGAATCATACCTAGTTCAATGATGAACTTTCTGATCCAAAACTCAAACGCAAAGATGTATTGAGGTTTGGTTGTAGAATTTGATGTGGTCTTTTATATAGAGTTATTTTAACTCAAAACCTAAAATTTAGAATAAAAATATATCTTGAATAAGATTTATTATCATAAATATCTTATTGAAAACTAGTGTTTGAATAATCATGAACTTCCAGTTCATGTCTCCCATAGACCATAAAGACAATTTTTGTTTTTTAAAATATTTTAGAATATTTTTAACAATATTTTAATGACTCTCATTTGATTGGTATTTACTTGTTATGCTATAATCATAACATACATATAATATTTTACATAACATCACATATCATACATATAATATTTTACATAACATCACATATATAACAGATCCTATAGATGAAGCATAAGGGATCTTTTCCATTATATCCCTCTTAATTTATGTTTTAAGACACATATCTTTAAAGAGATATATTCTTTATGAAATAGGTAAATATCCCTTTTTAGGTTCTTCCATGGTAAATTATTTTAACATCTTATCTATAAACATGGATTGAGACAATATATATATATATATATATATATATATATATATATATATATATATATATGAAGAAAATAACTCCACTCCTACTAATCTTTTTTATAAACACAAGGTTTATCCATTTTTTCCTAGAATCAAATTGTTTGATTATCTCATAAAAAAAAGAATATTCCTCCTCCTTGAAGCTTGTTTTTGTCTAGAAATGAGTAATTGTAGATTACATACTTTATTGATAAATTTATTACACTCAAAATTTTCAAGTTGTATCATATACAAATTTACATACCATCCATTTAAAAAAATATTGGTTTTTAGATCATCATGTTGTTTTCTTTATTTTCCTAATATTCAAGTTTTATTTCATGTTATATTTTCATTAGTTTCTTGTTTATGCTTACGTGTTTTTTTTAATTACTTGGTTAATCTCTATCATACATATGATCTCATCTTGCTTATTTAATTTTTTCTCTCTCATTATGCTGAGTAAAATTTCTTTGTTTTTCATGGCAAACAGGTTCACTAATGATGTAAGAATAAATATAGTACAAACTTAACATGGACTTTAATGTTTAAATTCAAGAATATTTGCTATAACATGATTTATATTTGTTATCTTAATCAATCTAAATACTATCCTTGTTAAGTGGAGTTTTTATAGTGTACAATCATTGGATAAACAAAAACTTGATTCTTTCATAGCCTACTGTATGGACAATCAACATTTGTTCTATGTAATGATCTTTATTTATTGTTGACAAAAACTAACATCATGAGTACTTAATATTTTTTTTATAAGTGTTAGCTTTATTACAATAAGATAATTAAATATAATTAATATTATCATGTTAATAACTTTAAATGAGCTAGTAAAGATAAATCATCCAATTTGAAACTCGTTTATATATGGTTTTTAACTAAGTTATAGAAAAAGTTTAAACTATACTTATTTGAAATACCATTAATGGATCTTCTGACCTAGACAATTATTTTATGTTTGTTAACTCTTTACATTAATATCTCATCTTTAAGATCATTTCAACTATTTTTATTTTATTATTTATGGTTGTGTACATCGAACCTTTATATGGATCAACCATGGTCTAGTTGGGTTATTTATTACATGGACACTCTTGCACTTGAAGGAAGACATCAATTATTTGATCATGTCAAGTTTTTTGGCATTGTATCCAAAGAGGTAATTTAGTGTAAGAACTATAAAATTTATTCTTATTCTTATTTTTAACTTTTTTTTATTTGATTATTTTTTTCTTTTAGTTTCGCACCAATATAAGAGTTTGGTCACACATATTAAATGGTAGACTTTCTATGAAATCTTCATCTTCTTAAGAAAGCATGACCAAAAAAGATAACTAGTCACTTCATAATGATAATAATTGTCTTATAATACTTATAGACTACATGAATTTAAAAAGAATAGTTACACCATTATGTATAGTTTTTCTAGCATATGACTCTAATTGTAAGCTAGGTATCATTCAACTTTTATCAAACTTCTATGGTTTAAACTCAAAAAATCCATAATTGCATTTGAGATAATTTGAAGTGGTCTATAAAACTTATAATGATTTAAATTTTACCAAGAACACCATTTAACTTAAGTTTTTTTCTTTTTTGTTTAAAACATAAAGTTAAAACATGGCTACAAAATCTTAGGTCATGTTTAGGATGAAATGCAACATCAATATTGAAAGAATCATATTAAACAAACTCTTTCAAAAGACAAAACACCAGATTCACTTAAAAACCATAATACACAATTTAGTTGGGATAGGTATAAATAGTTGCTTAATACTTGTCTTCTAAATAGTTTTGAAACATACACACTTTTATAAAGGTTTAACACTTGAAGATAGGAAAGTATTAGAATTAAAACGCAATGGAATTTTTAAAGATAAAGACCCTAATCAAGTAATGATGTGCCTAGACTTGTTAGTTGAAAATACTCAAAATTAAGACATTGCAAACACTTATAAGGCACTGAGTAAAATTCAATCTTATACATCAAGTTGTGGCATGCACAAAATAGAAAAGATCATGATCTTAAAGCCAAATTTGCATCTTTAGTTGTAAAAAGTCAAGTTACTAAAAAAAAAAACAAGTGGTTAATTAAAATCTATTAAATAAATTATATGTCAAATATCTAAAACTTGTGAACACTTAACCAATGATTTTCCAACTTTTTGATATTTCAAGGAAACTCTCTATAAACAAGCTAGTGCTTTAAATACTTTTGTAAGGCCAAAAACTAATCCATTCTCACAAACTTACATTGGTTGTCTTATCTAGTAAAAGAGACAATGTTGTATTTGATTGAGTAGGAACAATAGACTAAATTGATTTAAGTGCTTATTAGGGATATTTCCTTGAACATAAAAAAGAACAAGGTTAGACTAGTAGTTGAGAGAGCATATACATCTGCATTGTTAGGTAGTCGCCTGCCACCTCTTTTTTTGCTCAAATAAATGTTATTGTTAATTATATATATATATATATATATATATATATATATATATATGCATTGTCATAATCTAATTCTAGGTTATTCCCCAAATCTACCCAAATAAAATAAAAGGCTGACATCAGTAAAAAAATTAAGGTGGAAATATAGGCATTTTTTAGAGCCCGATCACACCTCTTTTATGCCTAAAAATGATGAAAAATACAAAGTCAAGGCTAAAATAATTAATTATTGGATAAATCCACGTAAAAATTAAGCCGAAAAGTATAATGATATTTTTATAGGCTAATTTGATTTAATCATGGGCCAATTTAGAGTATCATTATGTTTAAAAATTAATTTAGGATCCAATTGAAGGATTTAATTAAGTACAAGGACTTAATTATATTTTAATTTGGTCAAACTAATTTTATTAAGGGCTTAATGGATGAAAATCAAGTTCTTGAGCTTAATTCAGGTTCAATTGAGAAGATTAAAATTTTCAGAGACTGAATTGAATTTTTCCAAGCTAATTAGGTGAAGTCAGGGGCTAAATAAAAGAAAATTGAGAATTTAATGGTCAATTGAGGGTCAAATTGCACAAATCAGAAATCAAGGACATAAATAAAAAAAGGCACGCAAAGCTAAGGTTACTATTGAAATTCTGACGGGGATACAACTGTACAAAATTAAAAGTTTAAAGTCAATTGGAACAATTACAAATTAAGAGACCAAATTGGATCATCATGTTCCCAAAATCATTCAAAACCTACAAGCGTGTCTGCACTCTTCAATCACTTAAACAATTCAGGGCATGCCACTACAGGTTTAGAAGGTGGCAAATCATCGCTACTCACAATGGGCAGCCGAAGGGTTACCTCTTAGCCTATAAACACTGCGCACAGACTAGCCAAGAGAGGGAAAAAATTGAAAAAAAATATAGAAGAAACACGTGCAGAAAAAGAAGACACCACGCGAAAAAAACTACACCACCATCCTTTATCTTCCTCGGCACGTGCAGGAGCTCTCACAGTTTGGTTGCAACTCTCTCTCTCAAAAATTAGTAGCAACCATATCTCTCTCATCCAACAACAGCTCCCGGCGAGCACAACAGTTGTTCCCTTGGCACTGGTGGCTCCTCCCCCATGCCAATAGCTTCCTAGAAGTCTTAGCCTTCTTCTCTAGCGCTGATAACGTCAAGCAATAGTAGCCCCTAACCAAGACCAGCCTCCCTTCCAGCAACTCTTTCGCCCACCATAGGCCACCATTTCTGATGCCGTTACCATAGGAAGAACCATCTCTACCTCCTATATCTGGCGGTAGTTATAGGTACACCGGTCATCTTACTCACTAGACCACCTAGCTACTGTTCACCATTCGGTGAACAATAGGGGGAGTGAATTTAATTCACTCCCCACACACTATTCACTACATGTGAACAATGGGGGTGGCTAGGCGCGACTTTGTGTCCAACCTGGCCACTGAAGTGGTGGGCAAGACCAGCCTACCGATGGGCATGTTGGGCCATCCAGGTTGGTTAGTCCATCCCCAAATGATGGGCTCTCGGCCCATCAGGGTTGGACAACTAGTCTCACCCAGAAAGATTAAAAAAAAATAGAAGAAGATAAAAAATAAAAAATATGAATTAAAAAAATGTTTTCTTAAAAACTCTTAAACAAAAAAATATGTTGTTTTCATGCATAAGGTTTAATCAAAGGTTTTTCCAAGCATATTTTTCATAAAAAAATATGTGTTGTATATTTCTCATGTTTTGAAATGAAAATGGAATATCATGACCGGTTTAATATTATCCATTAGAATTTGGATAAAATATCAAAATAATAACAATTATTTTGTTTCAGCTTACATTGTAAAGTACACTCGTAGATAATTAAAAACAAAGTTTTCAAAATGTAGTGTAAGACTCTTTTTTTGTTAGATTTTCAACTCTGATTGAGGTAAAGACTCTCTCATGAAGAGAGATCTACCTTGAGTTTTAGGAAAGACCAACATATAAAAAATCCAAACTTAGAAAAATAATCAAACAATAATATAGCTTGCCTTAGGTGGGGTACACTCGGGTGATGCGTTTTTCCATTGCACAACTAGTCTCCCTACCTAGACATTCGCAGATCAATAGGTTTCCTAGTGAGCTTATATGAGGTGGTAACTTCTGAGATTTATAGTCATGATTTTATGACTATAAAACAAACTATTTTTTTCATTGCGTGCCGTTCTTTCTCTCTGGAGATAACAGGGTGTGAATCGCGAAAAAACTCCATCACGACAAGCATAATGCATTTTCAAATGGATTATGAAAAATTATATAAAATATACTATCTTTCTTGGATTGAGACTAATTGTATAATTTATAGTTGGCTTTATGGATGAAGACTAATAATATAAACTAAAGTCAATCATATGAATAGATATTGATTGTATAAATTAAAATTGAACACAATAGTAAGGGATCTTTTGATGTCATTTTCTCATAAAAAAATCATCAGTAATGAGGGTGTAAATTCCTAACTACTTGGTTTCTATGAACCTTTTACTTTTGTTCCACCACATTCCCACTAATAGTAACTTTATACACTCCCCATTAATTATAGTTGTAATGCACTTAGCTTTTGATATCCTAAACCATAATGCATAATATTTTATTGCCTTTCTTATGTCCTAGACTATTCTGACTAAATTAACCAATGTGAACTCTAGTTTTGTTATATGGAAGATTCATGAAAATGAGTTTTCCACCCATCCCAATTATTGATAAAGTTAAAAGTTAGGATGGAGAACTATAATGATGAATCAAACAACCTTAGCATTATGAAAATGTGGGATATACCATTGCCACATTTATTAGTGAACTTCATGATGTCTTTCCTTTTTGATTTGTTATCCTCCCTAGAAAATTGCTTGAGATATGGAATTGTTATTCTTTAAGGATTACCTAAGTCTATAAACCCAATTAGGGCATGTATTATAAACAATTCTTTTTTATTTGTCCTATTTTTAGCCTCATCTCACTTAAGTTTTGGGCTAGTGTTGCTTTATCCCTCTCTTATATTATTGATTGATAAAAGTGAATTATCGTATAATGACATTTAAATTTTCTTATTGTAACATAACTTAAGGGGAATAAAAATTTCTTTTTGTAGGATATGGTGTGAGATACAGGTTGTATGGGTCAATGTGGTTTGGTTATAATTTTTGTATCCATTTGGTATGCCAATAATTATCACACCTAGGTTGGTTTGTGTCTATTATTATGTTTGATATGTTGGGAAATACCTTTATATATGAGGAACATCATTCTAAACACCCCACTAGAGTGTTTATTATAACAAAACTCCCTTAGATATGTCTTTGAATATGTAGATCCATACATCACTAAGACTATTCTACTAATGACTATTTTATATCTAATTTGGATTAAAATATAGGACTTACATGGTTTGATTAACTACCATTATGTTGTTATGGTGGGTCATGTTGGTTGGTATCCTTATTTTTATACAGAGAGAGCCTTTATATGAAAATTATAGAGATTTATAAATTGATAATAAAGTGATGCTTTAGGAGCAACCATAAATAGTTAGTTGGAATTTTCCATAGCTTATTATAACCATCTTATAACTTTATCAAATCTATAGAAAGTATGTGTGTGTGTGTGTGTCTGTATAGGTTATCAACATACAAATATGCTCCTCTATTGTTGGTAGTGATAACCTCAATAGAATAGTTAGAGATGTAAAAGATTGATTAATGACCTCACGATGTGTCAAAATTTTGTTTTGTGTTACAATAGGGAGTTAGATGACGACGACCCATCTTTAGGCATGTCTAGTGTTTGTTGATCACCAAAATCCATGGAGATGATGAGTCATCAAGCTTTTAATGGCTAAGAAACTAACCTCTCTCTAATTCTTGTACTATTTTTTTCATTTAGTATATTGGTGATAACCTTACATATAATTTTGTTTGAATTTATATTTTAGTGCTTCTAAAATAGATAGTGAATCTTATCCCAGCAAGCATGACAAACTATATGTTGCCACTAAACATTGCATTTTAGTTGAATAAGGTAATGACTTCATGACCATCCTAACTTTATTTTTATATACTTCAATGCTATATTGATGTATTAGAACCCCCATAAATTCCTTATTTATTTTTACAAAAACATATTGCAATATTTACATATAATGATTATGCAATTTTTTTATATTTAAAAAGAGAACTCATCTTATTGGTTAGTTTTAGATTTAGATTTTATAAGATATTATCAATATACACATCAATGTTGGTAAGTAACGCTAACATTTCTTATGAAAAAAATGCATTACTAGACATTCAACCATTCCAAGTGATACAAAAAATGCATTACTAGGCATTCAACCATTCCAAGTGATACAACACATTTAAAATTAGTTTTTGAAACATAATCTTTTATAAGGAAGAATTGACTATAGGAAAATCACCGCCTATAAAGTTATCTCATTTTTAGTTGTTAAATTGATTACCATTGAAGTTAAATATTCATCCTTTATAGTTAAAATATTATAGTTTTTAAAATATATATGAACTCTTAGTTTATCTTTTTTAATATTGGAACAATGTTCGAAATATACGTAACATATCTGGTTCGCCAAATGAATTAAGCCATTACAAACCATTATATTTCTTCGTTCACATAATTAATCATAGATAAAGTGTTCCTTTTAAAAGATTACTTGTTTGGCTTTAATTCGGGCTTGATTGATAATGGATGTTTAATAAAACTTCTTGTAGTCGAGGAATCTCATCTTAATCCTAAGTGAATAAATCCATACACGTATACAACAATGATTCTATTTTTTTTATAATCTCTTAACAAAATCACACTTATATAGGTTAGTCTAGGCTTGTCGTCATTCCCTAAATTAACTTAGATTAATAGGCCCTAAACTTCAGTCTTATTATCATCCATCTTTGTTTGTATTGGTGAAAATATTTTCATATCAAGCATGGTGAACTAGTAGTCATTGATTTAAAAAAGATCTTTATTTTGATGGGTTTTCTACAATAAAGAGCCATTTTATTGCATAAATTTTATACAACTAATAATATTATATTAATTTTATACATATTTTCACAATGTATTGTGATACCTATTTGCTTAGAAATAAAATATGAGACTCTTCAAATGTTTAAATATTACAAGAAAAAAAATTGAAAATAAACTTAACAAGAAAATATAGTTACTTAGAAGTCATTGAGGTGGAGAATGCAAAACATCTTTTAGTGAATCGTGGTATTATCAACCAAACCACCACTTTTTATTCACTGTAATGAAATGACATTATAAAATCTAAGAATCTTAAATAAATTATGAATATCATATTGATAAGTTTAGGAGCATCTTGGACTTGTGGTGGGGAAGTAATACTTTTAATTAAATATTGAAAACTATTTACAACTATGAACTCATTAATTAGAGGATCTTTTATGATGAATAATTTTTTAGTTATAAAGATACACTCCTCCAACTAATTTATTACTAATTTTACAAATACTATTTGTTAAATATTTTTTAAAGATGGGAAAATAGGGGACAATATGAGAAAAAAGGAAAGACAAAATAAAATGTCTTTTTATGTTATCTGCAAAGAGTGACACTTGCAAATATTACTCATTATTATTGAGTTGGAAAAATTTCTATTCTCTTCTACTTCAAAGTGTTTTTAAGTGATGTAATCCATTCTACACCAAAAGATCCATTATTAGTTCAAATAGGTCCAATCATATAGGAGGAGTAAAAGAGTTCAAATAAGTCTTTAATGGGCTCTTGCATGACACATAGACCAAGAAAAACTACAGAAGCATAACAATCCAAAAAGATTAAGCCTTAATAAATTTGCTTCATCTTTAAAATAAGTTTGAGGACCATGTGCCACAACTTATGAAGTAATTTTGGCATCATTGAGCTTGTTATGCCAAGTATTTGTGTTTCCTAATCTAACAAGGAAATTTTGAATTATTTTGGAAACTTTTTTAATCCACTAAGGATAGTGATTGGGTGGAGAAATCTAATATATAATGAAGAATTTGGGTAAGTTAATTCTACTTTATCATGGACACTAAAGGTGGAGGTAAACTAGGATTATTATGATAATAAAATTTCCTTATCTTTTTGTTAAAGAGTGAATTTAGGAAGGATGACTTTTTTATTAAAATAAGTATATATCATGTATATTTTTTAGATGATAATTTCAGCATCATAGGTCATAAATTTTAGAATTTTTATTTTTATTATTATGTAAGTTTTAGGTTATTTTGGGTCTAGTTCTAAATTGAGTCAAGCGAGTCCATTAAGTTATCATGAGTTTATATTTTAGAGTATAAATTCTCTTTTGTATGAGTTAATTTTCAAATTTGAATATATACTCATTATCGTATATTAAAGCATATAGAATAAGGATTTATCTTGTTTCTTGATTGAACTACACTCTTCATAGAATTGACCAATCTTTGTTATGATTTTATACTTTTTATACTCAACTCTAGGTGAGGACATTATGTAAAGGTAGTTGTTATAGTCTTTGTAATAATCCTAATTTCTAAGACAACACCCAATAGATAAAAGGAAATTTTAGGAATTGTTTTATATATATAAAGGTTTCACTGAAATTTCAACTTAAATTTTAATAGAGTTTCCCTTGTACTAAAAAGTCCCAAGTTATCGACAAAATCATATTACACTTTGAATTTTTATTTCATAACTCGATCCAATTATCCTGGATTTGAGCTAAACTCATTATCATCAACACAACACATCTTATTCAATAATAATATACAATTAAAGTTTACAGAATAACATTGCATAATATAATCACATAGACTATATCTTACATAATAACATCATATAGTGTAATTCAATTAAAGAAATTCATTTCAACTATAAACATGCATAATTTAATAGTTACTTATCATTATGAATATAAGATTAAAGTCATACATTAAAATTTACAGGTTAACATTACATTTCAAGTTTCAGAAGATAAGTATTTTGAATTACAAAATAATTATATAACAAAAATAAAAAACTAGACTAAGATCACTATTGACAAGACCCTTATGGACTTGAAAATAACAAATAACATGTATATATAAATATAAAAGGTTGTACCAAACAACAACAATGACAAATAATAATTTTCATAGAACTTTTTTTGATACATAAAATTAGGTAGTAACTTCTTTACAACATACATTTTTCATCTGATATCCTAACAAATTTTCAAGAATAATTTTGCTACAATGTCATGGTTACACAAATTAATTATCTTAGCTTAAAACATACAAGATATTATAGAGCAAGAAAGTTGATCTCATGAGGAAGGTTTAGTTTAGATTTTCATGCAATTAGAGCAGGGGGGTTGATGACTATCAAGACTAGGGTAGAATTAAACAATAAAGTAAAATTAAATAAAGCTAAAATTTATCAAGAAAACAAACCTTTGTCACAAGTAAACATCCACCTATAAAAATTAGAAAGAATTTTTATTTGTTTTTAATGTTAGTTAGTTAAAAGATCTACGGTATAACTAACCCTAACCAACCAATAATCACAATGTGCACACTAATGATTTAGTTCAATGACAACCTTAAAAATATATAAATTGATTCATTTCAGCTACAAAATTGTTTGCAAATCATGTTGATTTGTTCGAATGTTCTCCCATTAATAACATAGATCCACCATAATTATTAAGGATAGCTACTTCACAAGTTTATATACCACAACTCCAATTTTAATAGTAAACTTAGCCATAGATTGTTCACATTAACAATTTAGAGACTACTATAGCAATGAATATAAACAATCATATAAAGTATGCATAGGAAACAAGCATATTTCTTCATCATACAAATTGAAAATAAATGAAAGAATAAATCTCATCATTCTTAAAATTTGAAGGTTTATGTGTGCTTGTAACAAAAAAAAAAAAAGAAGTTTAACCTTGTATATTTATTGAACAACTACTATAAAAGATGGAAGAATACTTGGATTGAGGTTTATGGGAGAGAGGGATTGTGTATTCCTATATTAGTCGCCCCCCTCTCTTATTCTTTCCTTTCTCTCTTTCTTTTTATAGCCGAGGAAACCCTAGCCCTTACTTTACAAAACAATCTTCCTTTAAGTAGATGATTTTACATTTAAATACTTTAATAACTATTTTCCTAAAAATGAGAAATAATCTTGCATGAAATATTCAATCAATAACTTAAAAGAGCTAAATTTCAAAAATAAATACTTGAATGTCGGTTTGGATGCTTGTAGATGTAAGTTGGACTTTCTTCACAAAACTTGTATGTTAACAAAATTCATCTATCATTTTAGAAAAATCATCTTTCTCATATGCGCTCATTTTCTAATGAACTTTGGTACACTGATAGGTATTTGATTCATAAATCTAAATCAATTGAGTTACTTACATCAAATGAACCTCTGTAGATCAACATATTAAAGTCATAATGGTTGAAGATCAACATTGGTAGAATGCAAAATTGGAATTTAAAGGCTGCAATTTCCATGATCTTTCTTTATTATTTTTCTTTCCATATAGTTACAAAAAGTTATGGTTGTTGTTTTTTTAATTACACTAGAATTACTTCATTTCACCCGTTATAGCTCAAGCTCTACGCAAAACATCGACCAAAGGTCAAATATGTAAATTATCTCTAATCTACTTCTTTTTGAATCATTCGTCCAAAAATGCCTTCAAAACATAAAACAAAGAGTATCAAGGTATTTTATATATATAACATGGTCAAAACACTAGGTAAATATGGGTAAAACTATTGCATAATATGGTTGCATCAAATTTCATCTTGAAAATGTTAACACAACTCAATGATTTTGAATCCCATCTATTTATGAATTAATTCTCACTAGATACCAAGATATTCTTCTATTGTTATCATTAGCTTATCTAGTTCTTTTGGGATAACTAATCCATACTTTTCCTCTAATTCTCTAGAAGATAACTACCAATACTAATGAATCTCATTAGTATTATTAGTCTCCTAATACAAGGTTAGACTAAATAATTCCATTCAAGTGTCGATATCAATACAATAAATTGATATCATTAACTATTCCTATACTAGAATAATTAATTGATTCTTATCCACATCTAGTTACTATTAAAGTTGTCAATGTCAGGAACCCTTGACATCATTAGCCTCCTTACCTGGATTACCTAATCACACCATAAATGGTTATTGTTACCAATGCGACCTACTAATATCATTAACTATTCCCAACCCAAAATAGCTAATTAATTTATCATTTTTCTCTAACTATAAATAACCATGTCAAAGTTAGTAAACATCATTAGTCACCAAATTACCTAAGTTTGACTAATTAATTTAACAAATACTCACACCAATAGAACCCCATTGATACCATTAATTATCCAATCCTAGATAACTAATCAATATTGTCTGAAATGCTAATACCAATGGAACCCCATTGATACTATTAATTATCCAATCCTAGATAACTAATCAATATCATCTGAAATGCTAATACCAATGGAACCCCATTGATACTATTAGCTATCTGAATTTTCAGGATAGCTAAACAATGTGAACTCAACCTTCTATTCATATCAATCACATAGACATATCCTACTAAGTTCAAATCCCCAATAAATTTAAAATGACAGAAAATAAAAAGAATAGGTGTTGGGCACCTACCTGTTGTTAAAGATTGATTGGTACTCCCTAGATATTGTTTGGTATTTGTGGCTCCCCCTATATTAAAAGGTATGCCATGTCATTAATCATGAATATTTATTCCTTCTAGATAAAAATCCTATACAATTACTCTTTCATCATATCATTCATTATTACCTATATTTCTTAAATTTACATCTCATATTTCTAGTAAATCGTTTTCCTTAGGTTTCTTAATAAAAATGCAAACATATATCATAATTGATGTAATTCCCTTATTCAAGCATTATTTTATGTTTTTGCATAACTGACATTATATAGTTTAGTTTAATGTGTGGCTTACTCCCTCAAAAAGCTAATACATGAGGCTATAAGTATATTCAAGGCAGGAAAACCTGATTCTACTCCTAAATTGCTTAAAATTATCTATTATTGAGAAGGTGGCTAACTATATGGTAGGGTTTGTCTCATCCCCCTCATGGTTATTAGCTAATATCTAGAGTTCTAAAATTTGACTTTAAGCAAGGTCAACTTCCTTGGATATCAAACATCTAAACCTAAAATTTCTATGAAGATACCTAGTCCAAATGTCCTTATTTTAATGTTTGAATTCCCTTTAGAAACCTTAAGATGAAACTGCTCAATTTCATTGACAATTTTGTAAATATTCACATATAATCAATTTAACTTATCCTCATAAAAACTTAATTCCTTTTCATGTTATATATATATTATAATGTTGGAAAAACACCTTCTAAGAATTAATGTGACCAATTTCATTAACTTATCAATCAACACTCTTCTCAACCCTCTTTAACACCTTCATTGATATTCCTTCATTCATTCTCATCATTTTAATACATGTCAACACATATTATCAACTCAAATATTCAAATAAAATACCCTTCCTCTCACTACATCAATGGTTAGCCATATACTTAGCAAGAAGTTATCAATTTTCTTTCAAAACTAGTTATTTCAACTCATTTCAATCCTATACCAAGTCACAACACATCAATTTAATTAAATTTCTCATCGACCCCAATATTCATCATGAACCCTACTCTCAATTTGTTGAAAATGAATGGAAACTCAACAATTGTTGCAAGAAGATGTTAAATGGATGTTGTTTCCTGCACCTTGCCCTCAGTTGACAAGTACTAGCTTCTTTTTACCAGGAAAAAACACACACATTAGCTTTCATTAATAATGGAAACAACATAATCATTTTATTCTTTTTAATAATGGAAGAATAAACATTGGTTTTCAATGAACAATGAAAGTAACATAATCATTGACTTTCCATAAACTCCTTTTCAATATATTTTTGTCACCTTTGCAAAGGATTAACAAGTATAATAAATTGTGAGATTTATTTACAAGATTGCAAAAAATTAAAGGTGAAAAAAGACCTACCTAGTGTCTGAACTCTAGATGCGACACCCTACTATTGTATTATTAGTGCGACCTTTTCTATACCAATAAAAACAAACATCACTAACAAGTTCCATGTATAATAGAAATATCTTTATAGTTCTCAGCCAATCTAAATTCATAACTCACTAAGTAAAAAGTTCTCATTAAATCCAAATTGTAACTCATTATATAGGACACATCCTTAAATTTTCACTCTTGAAAACATTATTTCATTTATCATAATTTTCATAGTGCTAATTTCAAGTAAAGGTTGGAAATTAATTATTTTTTTCATCACTTTAGCCTAAGCCCCTTATAACATTGCTTCGTGTTTTTATCATAAGTAGAGTTGTCAAGCTAGATTTAAGCATAACTTGTTTTGTTAAACATAAAAAAATAAGGCTACAACTCCATCGTAATCAAGACCAATTACATTTAAAAGGTAACACTCAAACCTACAAAGTTTAGGAAGGAATATATTTCAAATACTATCATTTTAAAGGAAGTTTTCCATTCAAAGTTTAGTAATGAAACTATCTTTTTTTTTTTGCTTAACAATAACAACCAAGTGTATTAATCTATATTTTCATCATTCAAGGTACCTATTTCCTTTTTAATATCATTATACATGAATCTTACATGAATAAAATTTACTATCTATAGACAAAACCTTTCTCAATCAAATCATGATTCAATGACTACACAATTAAGGTTTATAATCTAAATTTCACATACACTAACAATTTTAACACATCATAACACATATTTATTTAGTCTAAGCAACTTGGAGCAAGTTCTTACCCTTGATGGATGATGAATCAAGAGACAAATATAAGGATAAAGTAAGTTGACTTTAGTTTCTCTTTTTTGTCTTCACTTTCTCTAAAGCCCTCACATAAAACCTATACTCTCTTAAATCCCTTAAATCTTGTGTTTTTAATCTTCCAAATCCATTAAATTTATATTTCTCTTAGTGTTTAACAAGAAACATGTAAGAAATTCTCAAGGATTCATCTTCTCTCCTTCTCATAAATGGCTCGTTAGAACTTGGCTTGCTTTTTTTGGAAGTCAAGTCTCATATTTCATGTTGAATTTTTTTGTAGAATATATATTAAAGAAATAGGGTCATTAAAATTAGTACATGGATAAATAAATAGAAATACATTGTATTAATTTATTGTGATTTCTTATTGTATGGTATGTGTGCTTAGATTCACCTAGGTGACCGGACAATATCCTTCTAAATTTCTTGTTTGTATTCTAAAATTATCATATGTTTATTTAGTCATGTTCACCTGAGATGAACTTTTTTTTATTGTTTATTCATATCTTAAAGAAATCTTTGGCTACTTTCTCATGATAAAAGATAAGAGAAGATGGTGAGGACACAAAAGAGAAGACATAATATGAGACATGGATAAAATTGTATTTGACAGTGGTGTACAAGTGAACGTGATTATCTTTTTATTATATTTGGTTAAAGATAGACAAAACAAGATAAAATATTTATAAAAAACTCTATTTTACTCCTTAATATGTATAATCATTGAACTTGTATATTTCAAAAAACTACTAAATATTATTTTATTTTTATTTTAGTTTATATTAAGTATCAAAATTAATATGAGTATAACCATAGTAAAAAAAAACCTATGTAGTCTCAAAAACAAATATTAATGGCAGATAATTCAAAATTTAATATTTTAAATTAAGATGAAAAATAATTATTGCCTCTCACAATCTAAAGTAACCTTGCAGAGCTGTAATGTTAAAATATAATATTGCAGTGAGATTAAGATGGAGATGCATATTTGCTTCTAACAGCCATTGACCTTACTAGAGACTCTGTGTGTAAACCATATAGTGATTGTTTCTGTTCATATTATTTTTAAAAGTGTTTTTTATCTAGAAATATATTAAAATAATATAAATTGTTTTTATATTAGAACATGAAAATCATCTAAGAATATCAAAAATATTTAATTTTAAATAAAAATAAAAATATTTTTTTATAAAATACTTTTAAAATACAATGCAAAATAATACCACAAACTTTATACTATATAAAATACTAAATGCAAAATAATACCACAAACTTTATACGATATATAATACTAAAGCGGCCAAGATAAATGTGTACAATATATTGTACTTGCTATGGAAAAACAAATATATCTTTACCGCGGAACCGGGTCGGTGTAACGCTTCGGCTTCCGAGACACCACGTGTGGCGGTGTACTTCTGGTTTGGACAAGAACATGGTGTGCTAGCGTAGCTAGCTTTGCACTTTTGACCAGTCAACTTTGATGCACCCCTCCCCTCATCAATTTGGCACTTTCTCAAGCAGTGAGGCCACCTTCTTAAAAGTGGAGACTATTCTGGGAAGGAGAGAGTTATTCGACTGTTTGACAAAAAAAATGACAAAAAAATTATAATTTAATTAAATATAAAAAAAAAAACAAATTCACGAAGCACACAGTTTACACTTGTCCATCAATTTTTTCCCACTTATAAACTATTTATTCAAATTATTTCCTATTTCACTAATAATTGATTATGATAAAATAGCATACTAAGCTTTGATTCCTTTATGTCGCGTTTCTTGTGAATCTTTTTACATGGGTCATTTAATCACATTTAGGGAGTATTTGACACTGCATTTCAAAAGTATTTTGATAAATTTTAAAAAAATTTATTTTTAATTTTAATTTTAAATTAAAAAATAGTGTTTTTAGATTATTTTGATGTACTGATATCAAAAATAATAAAAAAAATTATTTTGATACATTTCTAAACAAAAAAAACTTTAAAAAACAACCGCAATTACAATCTCAAACAAGTACTTAATCGATCTTCCAAATATCTAGTCATTTTATTGTGACAGGGCACGTTTTTTAAGACCAAAAGTTGGTGCATAAGTAATGAATAAAGGTCTAAGAGATAGTTAAAAGAATCTCAGGCTAATCAACTAAACCTACGATTGAGACTAAAAGACCATAGAGAAACAAGGAAGCCTTGTTATGATGTTGCGGTCAAAGAAATTAATTATTGTAGCTTAAAACACACAAAATAATACAGAGCAAATAAGAGATTGCTCTCACTAGAAAAATTTAGTTCATATTTTTATGAAATTGGAGGGGGGGTGTTATCTAAACTAAGACAAAATTAAACAATCAAACAAAATTAAATAAAATTAATATTTATTAAGAAAACAAACATTGGTTGTAATAAACATCCATCTACAGAAATCAGAAAATAGAACCGATTCTTAAAATGAAACTTCAATTTATATTCTGAACTTTTATCTTTTCTTAATGTTAGTTAATTAACATTTTTTTTTTGTATAACTAAGCCTAATCCTACTTTACAAAATAGTCATCTCTTAAGTAGATAGTGTTATATTTAAATACTTCAATAAATATTTTTCTAAAATAAGAAATAACATTGAATAAAATTTTTAAGCTTTGACTTAAAGGAGCTAAATTGTCAAAATAAAGACTTGGATGATGGTTTGGATGCTTTGGAACATAATTTAGATTTGTTTCTTCACAAAACCTGTTGTTGAAAGAATTAATATGTCATCTTAAAAAATCATATCTCTCATAAGAGCTCTTTTCTAATTCAATTTGGTAATCTTATAGGCCTTTGAGTCAGGAATCCAAACAATTGAGCTTGCATCAAATGAATTTATGTAGCTCAAGATATTCAAGTACAAATGGTTGAAGAGTAACATTGTCAGAATGCAAGATTTGACTTTAAGGGTTGCGATTTTCATACTCTTTCTTTATTTATTTTTCTTGCTATATATTTCCATAAATATATAGATGTTAGCTTTATAATCCAACTAGAATTACTTCATTTCAACCTTTATAGCTCAAACTTTGGACAAAACATTGACCAATGGTCAAAGTTGTCAATTTCCTCCAATTTACTCCTTTTCAAAATTTTCAACCAAAAATACCTTTAAAACATTGAAAAAAATAATATAATGGGATTTTATATATAAAACATAAGCAAAACACTATATAATTATGGGTAAAACTATCGAGTAATATGGTTGCATCAAGCCTCGAGACCAACTAGTGTGCAAATACCAATATAAGGTGTCCTCAATTCAAGTAGAAGAATCTTATGCTGAGCTATAGAGATAAAGCACAAGAATACATGCATACATATATACATATATAAAAAATTATTGATGGAGAAAATTAGAGCCTAAGCATTGGAAAAAGAAATTATAGCCCCCTCTATATATTCAAATATGGTAATACATTCTTCTTGTCCTTATTGGGATCTGTGTATATGGTTTTCACTATTTTGATCTCTATGTCAATTTGTTATTACCCAAATAGGTTGGCCACCTTGACTACTTTCAAAAATTACATAAATTAGAGTGATAAAAAATACCCTTCTTAAAAGTATTAAGCATTGCTATTAGTTAGGAAGATACTAAACAAGACTCAAGGAATGACATAGTCTTGCACCTTTTTTTTTTATGGGAAAAATCCTTATTAAAAGAGTAATCAAGGAGTAATTAAGTCTTTTAAAGGATCCAATTAGACCAATGAATAATAAGCCTACCTTGACCTTAATTAAGAGTCATTGTGCAACAAATTGCTCATTTTTATTTTTATGTACAAGACTAAGCTTTTAGCCTAGTGGTGTACTTTAGAGGACTTAAATGGGTAATATATAAGATGTTTTTTTCTTGAACAATTTATTTGAATTGAATTGACTTATGCATCATTTTCATTATTGTTATGGAGTATCTATACTAGACAAAAAAATCCTTGAAAAGATATGTCACTTCACTTTCTTTACCTAGAGACTTATTAACCTCATTTAAGGAAGAAATAATCTCTTATTGATCTAATAAAAAGGTGATTACTCTTTTTAAGGGAGAAAACTAAGCCTTTAGATACAACCAAATCATTATTAATTATGACAAGGATGATTTCCAAATTAAAAAAAAAAAAAAAACAATGGAAATGATAGTGAAGGGGATTCCTTATTCTTTTTCTTTCAAAAACCAATCGCTGTAAAATTGGAAAAAATTTAACACCACTTTCATCAACCTCAAATGGCATCCTCTTCCTTCTTAATCGTCTTTATTTAAGGATTGTATATCTATGGTCATAAATAAAAAAAACCCCGCCATAATAGAAGATGAGAGTGGGATAATGCTCAACCATATTTATTGCCTTTATCTCTAAAAAGACTCAAACATAACTTAATTTATTTGAGGAAGCCCTCACCCTCCAATAAGGGTCTATCTTATTTGTAGGCACCCGGGTGAATATATCAATTATATAGGGACATTCATAGGTAGATGAAGAGCAACATATATATATCCATATAAGGATGATTATCTAGATGGCCTAAAATATAAATGGATTTTTCTCCAAGTATATTTTCACTATCATTTTGCATTTATTATATTCTCGTAACAACTTTTATGGTCATATAACACAACTCCACCTTTATAACATTGATTGATAGGAATTCAAACATTAAAAAATGATTAGGGTCATTAAGATAAGAGTAACTAAGCATTCTTTAGTCTTGTGAGAAAAGTTATAGGCTATAATATAAGACTCCTACGAAAACTTGGATTACCAATTGATGTTTTTATATGATGTTATAAAACCTTTTTTTTTGGAAAAACATACACTAGTTACGGAGCTTCAAACGACTACAAAACCTAATTTAAATGGAAACTAGAACTTGTTAGTGTGCTAATAAAGGATTGAAGAGCTAGAGTTAGCTTTAGTCTTAACTAAATGTAAAACCTTTAAATCTTGGACAAAGTTTTTCCATCTTTGCATTGTTAATTATTTACCAATAAAGTTCTTTAGAATGTTTGATAGAACTTGTTCCTTGAAAAAGGTCACGAAGTATATATGGGTTGAAGTGATAAATGATCTTAACTTTTTTTTAATTTATCCAAACGTGTGGTAGTGAAACTCTTTAAAGATTTTGACCCTAACACCTTGTCTGACTTTAGAGAGATTTTTTTTAACATGTATCCACATAGCTTAAAAGGAACACTTAGTTGATCAGCTTAAAGAAATGATAATAAAGTACTAAGGAATGATGATAAGAAGTTAAATAGTAGGGTATGTACATATGACCTCATTGTTGTAAGGTCTCTCTAATATATGTACAAAAAAATTTCATGGTTATGGGTTTTATAAATGGTTTTTGACAACTTTATGTTTTTTCTCTATTTTTTCTTATTTGGGTCCAATGCCCTTTTTATCTCCAAGAAAATAATGAAATTTCTTAACATTTAAAACATTCTTATATTCAAGAAACTTTATGAGTTCGATAGAGAATAACATTCAATGTCCAACATTTATAATGTTTTGGGATTAACATGCTTTATGCCTTGATGGAATTGAAGTACAACATCCTATTTTTGTAGAAATAACAAAGATATCTTAGGTCATAATGAGTTCAATCTAGGGTATCACCTTATACGTGTTTAGTATGTTCTTGTAATGCCTTTTTATGATGAACTAATTTTAGAAACTTTTTATTTAAAAAATAATTATGTCATATATATGTGTGTCTTTATAATTGGGCAAGATGGACCTTTGTATAAAATAATGAAATAACCTGAAACAAATAAATTATAATTGAAAAGAAAAATAGAAAGATAGGAAAATCATAAAGGCTTGAAATCATCGTAAACACTAATAAAACTATAACATAAAGAGATAATAATTTTGAATAAGACTCTAAATTTCCAAAACAATCCACAAGTTAGGCTTAAGGTTGGAAATTATCCAAACATACAAATTTCAATTATTTAGGATATTAAAACTAAAATAAGACAATCCATGAAGTTTGAGAAAAAACAGAAAAAAAAACACATAGTAAAGTTGCAAAACATTACCAAGAATAAATGCAAAAAACAAAAAAGGAATCCCTATAATGTGAAAAAAGGAAACTTAGATTACAAAAAAGGAATTTAAGATTTGAAAAAGCAATCAAATGTATTTATCTTCCTATAATATGTGTTGAAAACTCTTATTTGGAAAAGGTAATCAAGTGTATTTACTTGCTTATAATGTGTACCTTTGAATGCGATTTCTAAATAAGGATAATTTGCTTCATTTTAACACACATAAAAAGTTATATCTAAAATACTAAGGAGTTTGAAAAGAATCCCCCAAACTATCCTTGACAATTATATATTTGACAACTCAATTTCAAGGTTATATAAAGGGTATGAAAAGAATCCCCCAAACATTTCCTATCTACCTTGTCAAGGTTTGTCCAGCACATTCAATTTTATATTCGACAACTCAATTTCTCTAGAATCTCATTGCCTTTATACATATATAAGTGTTCCCTTTATATACGTAATGAGATTTCTTACAATTCTTATAAAAAGTTTAGAGTATAAGCCAATGTCTTTTCTTAATGGTGACATTTTTTAAGTGATATAAATGTCATACACATGAAAGATTCTTTCTAGTAACATCTTAGAGATGATAAGTGTTTTTTATTGAATAGGTTATCTTGAAGAAAACGTTCATCTTTATTGCTTTTATATCTCATCTTCCCAATCATAATGATATATATATATTTGTCATTAAGGCTACCAATTAGGTATTTTCAAGCAAATATAGGTTTAACCTGAGTCTTCCTTCATTCTTATTAGGAAAATAGTGCATAAATTATTTCTTTAAGAAGATTTATCCATTCCTTATTATCATTTTCAATTTTCTTAAAGACCGTTAGAAATATTCTATTTGTGAGTTTTAATTGCCATTGGTTTAGGGACAAAAACATCAAAGAGAACATGTATTCTATATGTAGCCTTTAACAATGCTTTGTGTTCTTTTTAATGTCAAATTATATCTCATTAACTGTGATTATAACTTTCAGTAATTGATGATTATATATGATGTTTATTTCATATGAATAAATGAACTTGATGGCTATTATTTTAACCAAGACTTTACTCACTTGGTAAAGTATTCTAATACAACTAAGATAAATTATCTTTTCCTAAAGTTTTTAGAAAAGGATCCTAATATGCTCATTACCCACTAAGAGAAGGTTTGAGAGAAGCAATAGCTATCATTTCTACTGAGAGTTGACAAGAGATATAAATGAGAAGCAAATTGTAATGGAGCTAGTTGGAAATCAATATCTTAAAAAATCCACAAGGTTTTTTACACGTCAAAAACCTTGAAGACCAAACAAACCTATAACTATAAAGATATACCAAATTACTTGATTTATTCATCCATGTCTAAAACCTAATCTGTAAAGAAATAATTATTAAATCCTATAAAATTATGTTAGGTAAATATAGAAATTCCTAAATAGAATACATTATATTATAAAACATTATTTAATTTCCTAAAATTTCTCTAACATCAATCTATTTGGGTTGGAAGAAACTCATCTTCGACTTCAAATTATCCATGAAAACATCCAAAATATTGTTATTCAAGCAACACGTACTCCATTAGAAATTGCCCTAACAATGAAAATATCCAACATAATTTTCTTGAGCCTCTTGTCAAGGGGTGTAATCATGTTAATCCCTATGGATACATCAATTTCAATTTGACAATTTGTGCTTTAAATAAGTTGGGCATGAAAACTTTTAAAGGTGTAGAATTAATTATCCCTCTGTATCCCTATGGATACATCAATAACTTCTATGTGCTTGGATCCAAATAAATGCAAGCGTTGTTTGGGCCTTGGATGTCAAAGTAAGTTTCATGACTCATCATGGCTTTAGAGCTCTATCTTCGATGAATCAAGCTTTGAGTATTATGACATGGACTATATAATTATGATGTAGAACTTAAGAGAATAAAGTATAATTTAATCTTTTGATTTTAAACTTATAATAGTTTTTGGTTCATGGAAATGTCTTTTCTTTTCAAATTGTCAATCATCTTTAATTACTATAAACAAATGAATATGTGCTTTAATTAGAACATATTTATAATAATATTAGAAAAATTACAAAGTCTTAAGATACATTAGTGTAAACATTTCTAGGTAACTACAACTTACCTCTTTAATGGTGTTTATAAAATATTTTATTGAATTAAATTTAACAGCATAACTAACATCTAAGAAATTATATAAGAGAAAATGATGTAATTTTTTGGTTAGGTAAGTTTTGGGTTTGGGCTAGCTCATTATTGGCATATCATTTTTGATATAAAATCATTTAGATTGAATGAGAATTAAACTTTATAGTTTGTTTTGATTTACTTTTTATTGAATTATTCTAGTCTTAAAAATCATATTCAGCAAGTTCACACAAGTTAACTCAAGTTATTTTTGTGCTCTTTTTTTATTTTATTATTAAATATTATATTGATTGAGAATTAAGTTTCAATATATATTTTTTATCTATAAAGTTATCATGATTTTATAACCTAGATTATATATTTGTTATATATACCAATCATCGGTCATTAAAACATTTGAGAGGTTAAGATAAGCTCAATAGGAGACATGTCAAGTAGATTAAGTTTATTGAATCTTTCCTATATATGATCAAGTACAAGGAAAGTTAGGAAAATATAGTTGCAGATGCTTTGTCGTGAAGATGTTCTACTTTTAATACTCTGAAAGCTAAATTAATAGGATTTTAGTATATTAAAGAGTTGTATTTTGATGATAATGATTTTGTATCTATATATGATGAGTTTAAAGTTTTGGACTAAGATATGTTTTCTATGCATGATATTTAATTGGGCATTTTGAAATTAGTAAGACTTTGAGGCATTTTATGTTAACACTTTTATTAGCCTAATATAAAAGTGACTAAAGTTATTTTTGTGTTCTTTTCTTAATTGATTTTTTTATATATATATATTTATCATTCAATATTGTATTGATGAGAATTGAGCTTCAAAATTTATATTTTTCTATGAGTTTATCGTGATCTCATAACCTAGATTGTAAATTTTAAGTGTTAATATAGGTTGATTTGGGTCTACCTAAATACCACATTGAGAGTAAATAATCTAGTTTAAAAACTAAGCATCCATTAAATTATAAAGTATTGATTAATTAAATAAAATTAATATTTACAAATTATTTGTAAATATTGTATAGGTAAGTGATTTTTGTCAAGGATTTGATATGATCTTTTATTAATATTTCTTCATCGAATCTAAGTCAACCACCTGGAAGTAATCAGGATAATAAAATCGATGAACTATTAATTATGTAGTTTGATTGTTTAAAAATATGTATCATAAGTTCTTAACCTCATGGATACCGATTTGGCTTGATCTAATAAATAAGTATCTTTTAAATAATTATCCTACATAATAGTTAATAAGTGAATTATAAATATTGTCAAACCCGATTCGAAACCACCCGTACCTAACCCAAAATATGTATTTATATTATGTTAATATATTTGAAAAATATTTAGAGTTTTTTCAAATACAATATTTATACACACACACACTCACACACATATATATTAACTATTTTATTTTTTATCAGGCAATAAATAAGAGTAGATAATATATAACCATACAACTACTGGAAATCTACCAAATAATTTATAACTATTTAAATTTTATATTTAAAAAATGAAGTAGGATATATATATATATATATATCAACCTAATGGATACGATTTGTTATGTCTATTTAGGATTTGAAGCTGACAGTGAACGAAGAAGATGACGAGTGTTTTTGACTGTTTGGCATTGCGGCTAAACTCGAGTTGTTTTTTTTTTTTTAAATGAATATTTTTTTATGTTTTTAAATTATTTTAATGTGTTAATGTTAAAAATAATTTTTAAAAAATAAAAAAATATTATTTTGATATATTTTGACACGAAAAATATTTTAAAAAGTAACCGCAACAACACTTCTAAACACCCCCTGGATTTAGGTACAAAGCTCAATTACTCTAACTAAGCGAATACGCGAGGCAAAATATTCATATTGGTATAAAGTATTTAATATGAATTTGTTAATACTTTTTTTTAAGATTTGAAGAAATTTCATCTTTTGAAAAGTATACTTTGTAAATCTAGATAAATGATTAAAACCTTAGTTGTTTTAATTTTTTATAAAAAATACATATCATAACTTAAATTTAAGATCTGATATATAAATTTTAAGTTATTTATCATCACATCACGGTACTCCGAAACGAATTTGTTAATACCGGGCCTCACTCGCTGCGGATGATGATCTTTGATCATGCGGGGCAAAATATCAGGGGTGTGTTCTTCATCATCTCACATATACATACATATATACATTCATATATATGTATGTATATTTATGTATGTATGTATGAGAAGATGAAAATAAATTTAGGTTTCTAGAAAAAAAGAATTAAAAATAATAGTTAATAAAATAAGATGGTATTGCGTGGAGGGACTGACACACACTCGCTGGCTACAAAACAAGAGAGAGTGTGAGATTCGAGTTTGAGATCGAAGTACTCTTACCTGGGAGCACACACAAGGGAAGACAGACACCATGGCGCATCTCTAGAAATTTGATTCTTTCGTAAACTCTCTTTCTTCTAAAAAAAACCCTATTTAAATGAAAGCTTACCCCTCTGCTTTCTCCCATGCATTCTCATTTGTTTTCTCCACAAGCTCCAACACCAATACCTGTGATCTTGTGCTCCCCTTCTTGATTTCTCTTTCGCCTTCGCTTTTTTCCATAACTTGTCTCTTCCCTCTTTCTCACAAGTATTTCCTTCTTCCTAAGTTGCACACTCGCCTCTAACTTTCTACCAATACTTTTTACTTCGTACGTGTCCTCATCACAAGCTTGATTATATATATATATATATAAAGAGAGACTATATCTCTTCTATAATCATCTGTTGTTTCTTTATTTGAGCTGCTACTGCTTGTTTTCATAGTTAAGTGAATATCAATTTCAAGAACATGTCTAGCCGAAGGTCACGATCAAGGCAATCGAGTAGTTCAAGAATCAGTGATGATCAGATCCTTGATCTTGTTACAAAGCTGCAACAGCTTCTTCCTGAGATTCGAAATAGGCGTTCTGACAAGGTACTATGGTTGTAGCTAAGAAACTCTTCTCCTTAATTATCACTAGTAAGTCTATTTAATTTATAACTAGTTTTACGACCTCCCCAGCAATATAATATATTTACCTGTAAACATTTTCAAGTTGTAGGAGATGTATTTAAAATTATACTCTTATCTCTATTCATTGAGCTGGTCTCAAAAAAAATTCCAAGAAAAAAGGATGGCTACTCATGGCTTAAGAGCTAAGACCTATGAGCTAGTACTGTATAGCATTCATCAGTTTCCTTTAAGAAAGGTAAGGCTAAGTGGATTTTTTATTGTCGAGTTCCTTACGTACTTGGTTCCTTGTCAACATACTGAACGAATAGCTTCCTCCACTGATCCATGAAACACCCACAAAGTTTATTCAAATACTGCAATCTCTTGGGCTACCATACTATTTACGGATCCTTTTCTTTGGGGGGGTGTTTGTGCGTAGATATAATAAACACAAACGTTTGATGCGGTAGGTTTTGCTTTTGTGCGGCCTGCTTCTAATTATAGATGATGATATGTTGCGATGTTTACTTGATTTTTCAAGCTACATCTGAGACCTTTTCGGTATATGTTTGTGCTTTACTAGCTTCTAACTTGTGTTGGATTTTTCTTTCTTATTTTAATTTTATCCTTGGTAGGTTTCGGCTGCCAAGATCTTGCAGGAGACATGCAACTACATTAAAAGCTTGCACAGAGAGGTTGATGGTCTGAGCGAGCGGCTGTCTGAGTTATTGGAAACAACTGACACAGCCCAAGCTGCCATAATCAGGAATTTACTTACGCAATAGAGCTAATTAAGGATTAACACTAGCTACTTGTATGCCTTATGCAGTAGGATCATGTTTCCTCTCTCTTCCTTCCTTTGTTCTTCTCTATCTTAAATCTTAATTTCTAGATTTTAGCACTAGAATTAATCCGTAGTAGTGCTGTTTTAGAGATTAGAAACTCCTTTTGCAAGGCTATGTCAAGGAATATAATAAGATTATTAATAACAATAATATCTCCTGTCGTTTATATTTTATGGAAAATGAACGTGTCAATTTCTTCACAGCGTTCGTGGCAGTATTGTTTAGAACAAGTCAATGCCATAGTTTTATCAAAACGATGTATTGCACGTTCGTAACTTGAGTATTGGATCTTAATGCATACACGTTGAGGACCACGGATAGATCAACTTAAATAATCCCTTCTATAAGAAAATATATAAATAAATAGAGGGGGAGGGTGCGGTTCTTGGAAACATTGCATATTTTGACTGTTAATGAATAAGGTTAGATCTAGAGTGGGTGACTATAACAAATAATATTCCAGCACGGAGTACTGATGTCGAGTGCAATATATATATATGCTATACTACGAAAGTTCCCTTTGTCTACTTTACATGGTGCATTAAAGAACCAACCACACAAGTAAATAGCCTTTTGTCATTGTTGGGTTCTTCAATACCATAAATGATGTGAATTCAAGTGGAATTGAATGAAATTCATGAATCCAGATCTTTCTGATCCAAGTTTCCTGATAATAAGATAAGTTTATTTAATGAGACACTTGTTCCAAGATAATAAGACTATAAACGAACCCAATCACAACACCAACTCTGGAAACAAGCCAAAGGAGTATAAATTCGTAATAAAGATTAATAAATTCTTTGAAAACTTAAAAGTTCAATCAAAAATTAAGATGTGCATCCAAGATAGGCAAAAATTATAATATTATTAGCAAAAAAAAAAAAAACTGCCCTAAAAATTATTCTTAAGAGTATTTATACCCCAAACCACAAAAACCCTAGTTTTTCTAATCGGCCACTTATAAACCAAATTAAAAAAGTATCAACCCGAGCTAAAACTAGCTCAAACTAATTAAAATAAATAAATAAACAAGTTTGAAATCCAAATAAGTGCTTCCTTACAACGTAAATAAAATGTTAATAACTCATCTTATTTAATAAGACAAGTTCGGTTACTTAAGCATTCTGCATGAAAATAGCAAAACTCAACATCAAATAGATAATTCTCTCTCAACTTAAGAAATTAGAAGGCGTGCCATATACCAATAGAAAGATGTGGAAGTCTAGTTTCTAGTCCAACTTAAATCACCTCCATAATTGACTTGTAGCTCTAGTTATTAAAAAAAAAGATATCAAAATGTTAAACTGACCAAATCTAATCATCTTCTCTCAATCCTTGTTTAATGATCTTAGTTCCATCAAGAAGCCCCTCTTAAACATGAATAAGATTAAGGATGACTTGCTCCTAATTATTTAATATTGTCTTGAAGAAGTCTATTGAAAGCCTATTTGAACCTCTTAGCTTTAAGCCTTATAATCAAACCAACAAGATATGAACTCCATCAACACTTGTGATGAAACCCAATAATAATGATAGATTAGAACCCCAAGATCGTGTAGACAAGATTGGTTAAGTCTTACCCCAATACCTAACCATATGAAAACCAAGATCATGTAGGATTGAAAAGCCACACAGAGAAAACATGAAAATTTGTTAACAATTGAGGTGATAAGTTTGTTGTTTGAATACCATAAAATTAAATTGATAAGTTCTAAGAGTTCTTTTAAAAATGAAGAGGAACACAAGACCTCACAATAATAATAATTTTCTGAAAATATAATAACCTTATCAATTCAAAATACCCATCTATATACTTGGAACATTCCTCCAAGAATAGAAAAAATCATAACTAAAGATTTAAAATAGGATAAACATCAACATAAATGAGTCCCCATGTTTTTAGGCCTCTTTGGACTTCTAAAAGCAATCATAAATAGTTAAATAACTAAATTCAATATATTTAACATAATCATTCAAGATCAAGTTCATTCCTCTATTTAATATCCTTAAAACTCAACAAATTCATGCCCTTTAATGGTCAGACCATGCTTGTAACCTTTTTACATGCTAATTATTAGCCTCTTTAATTGCTTCGATGATGTGGACTAAACCTTGATTATTATTTGACTTCATCTTGTTCTTTTTAGAACCAACTAAAATCTCTTGGATTAGCCCATTTAGTGTTTACTTGAAATGTTCGGCTTTAAGTCTTGTCATTGGACCGCTTGGAAATGACAAAGGGTCTTGTACAAATTCAGCCTTGTTCCCGAGTGTATGATCAACATATCCATCTACTTGGTTTGCATCATTCTCCCCCTTTTAAGAAGGATTTGTCCTCAAATCATCACCTACATCATAAGGAAATAAATTAGAAATATTGAAGCTTGCACTAACACCATACTCACTTAGTAAGTCAAGCTTGTAGGCATTATCATTGATGTGTTCCACTACTTGAAATGGTCCATCACCCTATCAAAAACAATGGTCCTAAGCATGCCATGTAACCTAACAATTTATTTTAACAACAAATCAACTATATTTGATGCATCATTAGTTTTATAACAAGTAATGAACTGTGCCATTTTAGAGAATCTATCTACGACCACAAAAACTGAATCTCTCCCCCTCTTAGTCTTAGGTAATCCCAAAACAAAATCCATAGAAATATTAATCCAAGGTTCACTAGGTATTGGCAAAAAGGTGTACAAACCATGAGGTTTCAACTTAGACTTGGCATGTTTACAAGTAATACACTTCTTATAGAATCTTTCCACATCATGTTTCATATGAGGCCAAAAAAAAATCATATAAAATCCCTAATGTCTTAGTTACACCAAAATGACCAATCAAACCACCACCATGAGCTTCTCCCACAAACAGTTCATGCAAAGAGCATATAGGCACATAGTTTATTTTCCCGAAACAAAAATCCTTCATGCCTATAAAACTTACCATATGCCACTTTTTCATATGCATTGAACACATCACCAAAATCATAATCTTATGCATACAAATCCTTAATGTATTCAAATCCAAGCAATTTTGCATATAAAATAGAAAGTAAAACATACCTTCAGGACAATGCATCAACTACTATATTTTCCTTACTTTGCTTATATTTGATCACATAAGAAAATGCTTTAATAAATTCCACCCACTTGGCATGGTGTCTGTTCAACTTTTATTATCCTTTCAAATGCTTAAAAGATCATGATATGTGTGAATCATAAATTCTTTTGTCCATAGATAATACTGTCAATTTTTCAAAGCCCTTGCCAAGGCATATATCTCCTTATCATAAGTAGAATAATTTGGGGCTACCCCATTCATTGTTTCACTAAAATAAGCAAATGGATGACCTTTTTGCATCAAAACGGCTCTAATACCTATTATTGAAGCACCACACTTAATTTCAAAAGTTTTAGCAAGGTTAGGTAAAACAAGCAAATGAGCATTAGTTAACTTTTCTTTGATCAGATTAAATATCTTTTCTTGTTCTTTCCCCCACTTAAATGGCATATTTTTCTTGATGACTTTATAAAAAGATGTGGCTAGGCTACTAAAATCACACACAAATTGTCTATAGAAGCTAGTTAAGTCGTGGAAACTCCTCACGTGGCTGATTGTTGTAGGTGTTGGTCACTCTTTAATGGACTTAAGCTTTTCCTTGTCCACCTTAATTCATTTCTTAATAACAACAAAACCAAGAGACACAAGTTTATCCGTGCAAAAGTTGCACTTCTTGAGATTAGCAAACAACTTTTCTTTCCTTAGAATTTCCAAGATAGATTTCAAATGCATTACATGTTCTTTCAAGTTTTTGCTATAAATTAGGATATCATCAAAATACACAATGACAAATCTACTTAACTCCTAAATAACCCAAAATAGAATAAAAACAAAGAATTCGACAAAACTAAACAGTAAAGATCACGTTTTGAGACTTGACGAGAATCTAACCTCTTATATAATTTTTACGGAACATGATTTAAACCTAGAGCAAACAATGTCAAAATGACCTCAAATTCAATATTTAGTATTATAATACTAAAAAAAACAACAAAACTTAATTTATAAATCGTTCTCTTACTTCTAAGTACCCAAACTCTTGTGTGATCAATTTGTGGTCGAATTGAACCTCCAATTGAAACTTCTAGTATATGATATAAAAATAAGCTCAAATTCAATATATGGTGCTATCTCAATCCCAATACACAGAATGTTAAGTTTCAATTGCTTATAAGGTGTTTTTCTTAGGGTTCATAAAGGTAGTGTTTCTATGGCAGAAATGAACCTCGAAATAAAAACTCAAGTAGATGATTTGGAATAAGTCCAAATTTGACATATAATGCAATATCACCCCTAATAGATGGAATATGAATTTTCAATCTATTCTGATGTGGTTTTCTTATATTTCCCCAGAGTTGTATTTTTTTACAGCAAAAATTAGATGATCCTTTAAATTTCAACTAATCCTTATATCTCTCTTTCTTTTCTCTCTTTTTTTCTAATATACTGATATGATGAGACAGTAAAAAAAGATGAAATATAACCTTCTTTTTTTGCTTTGATGACATAGACACGAAGAATAAGGAGATGGACGTAAACACTGAAAAACTTTTAAGAATACTAAGAAAAAATAAATGAAAATAACATAATGATATAACCTTGTTTAAGAGACTAGCTCTGATACCATCTGATGCGAACTTCATGATCACGTGGTACTCAACTCATAACCAAGAATGAGATCTGATTTTCGAAAAGCTGAAATAGGGCTGATAGGAGTGTGATACAATAGAAAGCCCAAGGCACCAGTACCATTGAAATGAGTATAATGACGCCACGAAGCCAGTTAATCTTTGACAAATCAAATTCAGTTCGTTCAAGAACTAAAGAATGCAAGAATCAATCTCACATATAAAACTGAAAAATTCAGAAGTAATGTTAATCGATGGTTGTCAAAATTTAGGTTCATGAGTTTAAATAGTTCTTGAAAAAGTAACCCTAATAGACCCCTTATGTGGACTTAAATGAGGTCTACTCAAAATTGACCCAAAACCCTAAATTGGAAAGCCCATGACTTAATCCAAACAAGCCTTGGATCCTAATTGAAACAAAATCTTAATTAAACCCAAACAAGTCTTGGGCTGAGGTAATAAAATTAAATAAAGTCTATAATATTAAATCCATTAATTGCCATGAGAAGAAGAGCAGTATTATAGAGCCCATTAAAGGCTTATTTATTACCTTTCATCTAGCCTCTTAATTCTATAAACAATAGGAAAAGGTAGTGACCCATGTTGTTTCCAAATTGTAGTAGGATTCTTTTCTCTACTTTGTTGTTCTCAATTCAAGGCCCAAATAAGCTTGTTTTGAACCTTTCTTGCACATGGATAAGATATACTAGGATCTCTTCTTGATACTCTAATAGTCCTTGTAATTCTAACTTAGTTGAAACCTTCAAAACCTTGAATCAAGCCCCTGAACATGTAATGGGTCCTTGCTGATTTTTCTGGGCTGGTCCGCATTAGCTAGCCTTTGTGCACATTGTATCTAAAACCCTAGTTGGTCAGGAGAGTCACCAGTCTGTGTGGACTAATCCTCCCATGGTACGGAGCCTCATACTCATTGCATTTTGATTTTCTAATGAGCTTTACCTTATACATTCTTGTTATGACTTATTTGAGATCCTTTCTTATAATAACTTAAAGCTATATTTGAAAATATATTTCTCATTAATGAATTATCTTGTGTATATATATATATATTGAATGTTATCTACTCACTAAGTTTTTCAACTCACCCTCTCATTATTTATTACTTCCAAACTTGTAGCTTGCTAGCAGGTCATTTTTGTTGTACTCTTAAAACCTGTTATTTTGGTTCTAATCGATATTTTTTCCTTATGTCTAGTTACTACACCATAATTATAACAGTATATATTTAACTCTTGTATTAAGACAATCAAATTATATTATAAAGTTAATTTTGTTATTAACGTTGAGTTGAACTCTAAAGTTGAAAGATAAGTTTGTATGTAAGTTTGAGTTTGCATAGGTGTGGAACCTTAGAGGAGGACTATGCCTATGTGCTAGTCATGGATCCAAGAATCGGGTTGTGACACTTTGTCTCCTTACCTATGAGTGTTTCTCTAGGATGCTCAACTTGGCTACTCTAAGGGCTGACTTTAAATTCCACCCAAAGTGTTGCCCTATTGGAATCTGCCATTTAACCTTTGTAGACGACATTCTACTACCATGCCTAGGTGATTTTTTTTTTCAGAGGATAATCTATTTCAGCAACTTGTATATTTTGGAATGATGTCAAGTTTATTAATCAATGCTGTTAAATCTTCAATTTTGTTTAAAGGGCTTGGGGAAGGCATCAAGCAAACTATATTACTATACAAGGTTCTCCGAAGGCAGCTTTCCTTTCAAGTACCTTAGCGTGCCTATAAGTCCCCATAGGCTGCTAGCAAGCCAATATCATCCTCTCTTTTATAGGATGGAGTTGCACATTCAAAGTTGGTTGGGGGAGCATCCTTCCTACTCTGACAGATTAGAGTTAATCAGATCAATCCTTCATTGCATGGTCCAATCATGGATCAACATCTTCCCTGTGTCAAGCCTTGTTGTTGGTAGAATCACTTCACTTCGCCAATATTTTCTTTGGAGTGGGAATTCTCATAGAAAGTCTGCGTTGGTGGTCGGGATTAATATATGTTTGCCTAAGCATGAAGGAGGGATAGGCCTTCTTGACATCAAGGTTAGGAATAAAAGTTTCTTGGCCAAGCATCTATGGAACATCCATCTCAAAATTGACTCTCTATGGATCAAATGGGTACACCATTATTATCTGTCTCACAATACTATATTGGACTTAGTGCTCAAGTAAACTTCTTCCCCCCCCCCCCCCTCTAGAAGTCCATTTTTAAAGACCAGCTAGTTCATGCTTGTGGAGGAATGATTGAAGCAATTAATGTGTTACAAAACTAGTACTCCAGTCTAGGAACTTTCTCTACTTATGCTCAACAATTCTACAGATGCAATTAAATGGGAAAATGTGGTTTGGAAACATTGGTCCCTGCCTAGACACAGCTTCACTCTATGGCTAGCAGAGGTTGAAAACCAAGAATCAACTTGTCAGACACCAAATGCACCTTTTATAGGCATACGGAAGAGTCTCATGATCATCTTTTCTTTGTTTGTGAATGGACCTCCCTGTTATGGATGAGGTTCAAATCATGGTTGAGGATTACTCGGAATATGAATTCTCTTAAGAGTGCGTTTAGAAGACCCAACAGCAACAAGAAAAGAATGAGAAGAGTCTCTTTAGGCTTTAGGCCTTATTGTGTATCTGATCTAGGAAAAAAGGAATAAAAGTGTTTTTGAAAACATTGTTTAATCTATTGACATAATATTCCATAAATTCCAGATCCTCTTGTACACAGTTATGTTCTTCCATGAAAAAAACCACTAACATACAATTTTGTCCTTCTCAGGTATGCTTGATGCTGGAGTTTCAGTAGTGGGCAGTCTCTTAGGGGCTGATGTCTGTGTCCGTTAAGGAGTTGTGGATATGTCTGGTTTCAATGGAGTTTGAGTTTGTTTTGATGGTTAGAGGCTGATTTCTTTTGTGGAACAGAGCTGCATAAGTTTTCTTTGGTCCTTAATCTAGGCCCCTGTGATCTCTCTGCCGAAGATCAAGCTCTCACCAGCAGAGATTGAGGTTCGCGTTGCTGCCATCTTGGATCCATGACGAACTTATGTTCTAGCTGTTTGTTTTGCTTACCTTCTTGGCTTCACCTCAAGCACCAGATTCATGGTTACCATTTGATTCACTTATTTTATTGTATTTGACAATTTTGTTATCTCAATCTTCTTTTTTTATATGGACAATTTTGGTGTCTCATTTTAGTTTTACTATTTTATGCTGTTTATGTATATGAACTTGATGGTTTTCTAGCATAGTTAACCTTCATCTATAATGTTCTTACATTTGATGGGGGGGAAAACCTTTCTGGTAAATATGCATAAAATCTATATATGAAAGAAAATCAACTCCTTCAGCCATTATTCAGAGCAAGAAGTAGAAGAAATCTATAGCTCTCATTGCCTCAGCTTGTTAGATTTCAGTTCTTTGTGTTCTACACCAAAACTATTCAACTTCAAACATTTCTTGAAAGGTACATTACCTTCACTAGCCATTGCTTTCTCTCCATTTGAGATTGAATCATATTCCATAGTCATGTGTTTCCAGCATAGAAACAAATCTTTTACATCATCTTCGTGCCACAAGTAGAAAGAAAGTTGAGTGAGAACTCTAGTTTCATTACTATGAAAACAAAGTTCAAACCAACCGAAATAAAAACTTTGAAAAGTTTAGTTTTGGAAAACAATTTATATATCCTTACAAATCTATTATCTAATGCATCTAATAAGTTTTTATTTATAAGTATAGTAAGAGAGAACATCTATTGTTATCTAGTTTTATATGCTATTTTTTAAAATATTTAAAAAAAAAAACTAAAAACAATATGGCAACAAAAAAAACATATTTTCTTGTGTGTTTGTGTTGTTTTCAATATTTTTACTATCGTCTCAAGAGCATTCAAATTTAAATGTATTTTTGATATGTTCAGCTTTTAACGTGTCATTTTCAAAATTATTGATTTTTATATCTGAGTAGACGTTAATGTTACTTTGTTTTTAAAAAAAATAATAAAATATACAAAAGGACCAAGTTTGAAGAGATAAAAAACAAAGGACTAAAAGAAAATAAATATTGTCTGGTAACCACCAGAAGAAGAGAGAGAAAAACAAGAAGGAAATCATATAGAAAAAAGATTTTGTGATGTGTTTCTTTTCTCTGTATTTTCAGGTCACAGTGAGAGTCACTATCAACGTAGGAAGAAATGGGACAAAAAGCAGTCCTCAATCCCTATATTTTATGACTTCATCGATGACTTGTAGATCCACAAACCGCTAATGGCAGTGGTGCATGGGTTCATGCACCTCCATTGTTCTGACACCGTTTTTAAGTCCCTGGCTTTTTCTACAGATTTAATATGTAGATTTTGGGGCCATTTTTTGAAAATTTAGAAGTTTAATGTATAGAGTTTTGTAAACATGTAATAGTGATGTGTGAGTAAAAAAAATACTAAAAAAGAGAGTATGTGCAAGTTATTTTTTCTTTTATTTATTTTTATTTTCCTTCAAATGGATGATAAAAAAAATTATTGAAGCACAAAAAAGTATTCTATATGCATATGACCAAGTTTCTCAAAAATAGATATAAAAAAAACATAAATTTTAGTAATTCCATGCAAAAATTTAAAATATATATTTGCATGCATTTCGAGATTTAATAACCACTTTATTAAATCCATGAAAAAATAATAAATATTTTAATAACTCATAATTTTAATTCATGAGAATTAATGGTAAATATTTTGATATAAATATTAATCCTACAATTAGACTGATATTTAAATATCTAGAACTAACCAAAAAATTCCAGAATTATTCTAAGTTTTTATCAATTTTTAATAGTGATATTCTTTTCACCACAACACAAAAGGTGCAGAAATTCCATTCACCTTCCACAATAGGTGAACAAAACTCTATTAAGGCATCTACGTGAATCATTTTCACAAAAATTTATTTTAGGAATACAAGCCCACAATAAAATTCAACTATTCACCAAAAAAATTGTACTCATCGAAACCTTTAAATCACATTCGAAACTATACAATGCAACATACTTTAGGTAAAGCGTATTAGGGATATTAGTTAATCCATTCTATTTATACAATCAATCTTTTACTTTTGACTCTCTCATAAAATCAATGAACACATGTTTTTTTTGGCGACCCTAAACCAAAAATCTAGGTGGAGATTCCATCAGCCCCCCTGACATCACACGCTCACGTGTGATACACTTTATAATCAAAGGGTTAGGATCTTTCATCCAATAACTTTGATTCTTTATTTTAGCAAATCATTAGGTCAAGTTTGTTGTTATCAATTTGATTTTATCTTTCATGATGAGAATCAATAAACATCACTAAAAGATAAATTAGAGGTATCAATTGGGCCAATAAAAATGTCAAAAAAAATCTTAGAGGAATTGATTGGGCTCGTTTAAGATGTTTAGGTAAAAAATTTAAGAAGAACTAAAAAGAATTGATTGGAATGATTAAATATATTTGCGTTAAGAGGTTGCAAATTCTCCATAATAGATATCTATTAACTTTTAAAAAAATATTTGAAGTTATAGGTGAAAGTTTGTTGCAATTCTAGTTGTGGTATAAACTAGACATATCAAGCTTTCCATCTATGCATGATAGGCCTAATAACTCATTTACATGAGAGATAACAATGTGTTTGAAATCAAGTTTAAAAAAATAAAATGTATATATATATATATATATATATATATATATATATATATATATATATATTTCATAACAGGATTTATGGATGCTTAAATTGCAAGGAATTGATTAAAAGTGGAGTTCTTATTTCACAAGAATTCCTAACCTCCTAAGAAAATTAATTACACATTAATCCTTATTTTTCAAGGATTTCTTGTGCAACAACGATAATTATTATTCATGGACATTAAAGGTGGTTTTAGGCTTTTTTTTTCAAATGAATAATTTTATGCTAACAAGTATAACTTTTGATCCATTTATTGGATAAAGATGAAAATTTTGATGAGGTTTTAAACATCTTGTTCCCTATACAATTTAATTTTTATAGCAAGCAAACAATAGGAAGGCCTTATGATAAAGACTAGAAAATATTGTGTGAGAATTGCATTATTGTTTTTTTTAGTTTAGGATTCTTTTTCCTATTTTATTTAAAAGTCTTTTGTTATTTTTTCATCCTTATATAGTAATTTTTACCTATTATAAACAAGGTTATTTAGCTTAGATTTAGTTTTTTAGACTTGCCATATTTTAGATTAATATTATATATGTGTTAGGTTACCACTACTTTAGATTTTTCATTGAATTTTTCTTAGACTTATCAAATATCTTTTGTCTTTATAGTGTGTTTTTTTAATTCTTCTAATTATTTATTCTTTATAATCAAAGGTTCGAGGTCCTTTATCCAATAACTTAGGTTTCCTTATGTAATTAATTATTGATTGAGTTTTTCTTATCAACATGATTTAGTGTTTAAGTAATTATTGATTGTGTTTTTTCTTATCAGCATGATTTAAACTATCTTTATTTATTTCTCTTTTATTTGGTTCCAGGATTTTTAACCTCTAAGTTCATATCATAATAACTAAAATACCTTGATTAAAATACAATGTAGTCAAGATCAAAATATAGTATTTATATATATATATATATATATATAATAATAATAATAATAATAACTTTGTGTACTTAAATCAAATGATCGCTTATATGACACTTATATGAGTATTTCTATAGATATAAAGGATCTTTTTATATCAAATCCTAATGTAAGTCAATTAAATTCACTTATCATTTAACAAACATCCAAATATCAATTCTAAATATCTCTCATACTTAGTTAACAAGGATAATGACTTCTATTTATATGAAAATAACATAATATATACTGTTTTCAACAACTCTAATTAATATCTAGTCTTAATAGAGCATCCATTAATGATATTAAGGAATATTTTTTTTCCTTTGCTATGATTTTGTTTTGTTTGATTTTGTTTTTTAGTTGTTTCTTGTCAGTACCATTTTTGTTACTTGTGTTTTGGCCTTGGGAGCATGTTCCCTCTAAGGTTTCGCTTTGTTGTATATTTTTTTTAACTTTCTAGTATGCTAGCTTGGTTTCTCTTTAATCTTTAATATACTTACATTTGATAAAGAAAAAAAAATGCTTTAATGAAATATGAATCCTCATAACTATATTGACTTTATAATTTCTTTGTATTTTTTTAAAATAACTTTATCTTTATTATATGTTTATTAACCATACTTAAATGAATAGTAAAGATAAAAAATATTATAGAATCATTTACTATAAAAATATTTTTAAATAAAAATATATGTCTTATATAAATAAATTTAATGTTAGATGTAACTAGTCAATTAGCTATAAGGCATATACATGAACATGGAATAGCGAAATAATAACCAACAATGCTTTAGAAATTTTAGATAATTAAATCTCATAGAAAATCTTTTAGCATTTCCATTCCTCACCAAAGTATTGTGACATCATGTTCAACCAAACAATAGAATCCATAATGGCAATTTTTTTATATATGATAGTAAAAGTTGGAGGTATCATTAATGGGATTAAGAAATGAGATTTTATTTATTTATTTTTCATTATTTTCAAAGTGTTTTATCGATTTTGTTTAAGATAATTGATGTTTTTATAAAAGAAATAAAAGTGTTATACATTAATTTTAAAATTCACAAATTAATTAGCAATTTAAATATTATATGTTATGAATACTTATAAGTCCCATCCAAAATAGCTTAAGCATGTCTATCTAAAATGATTTGATTAGCTAACATGTCACACAAACACTAAAAACTATGATTGATAATTTTGAGCAAATAATGTTTCTTACCCATGCCATGGATGATCAATTCCATCATTAAACAATTAGGAACATCACTTGCACTAAAAATAAATATTAATTTGTTGATAATTTAAGAATAGTAATTATATACTACTAAAAAAGAGAAGGATAAAATTAATCATGAATAGTGGAATCGACTAAAGTTATAGTTCCCAACTTACCAAGTGAGTTAAGAGATAGTCAATTAGTTAACCAAGACACATCATTGATAAAAAAAAAGAACCAATCATAAGAGTTTGAGTTCACGTGAATAATCAAGAAGTTAAGGAATCTTTAACACAATGAGCTTATTGAAGTTGTGGATTAATTAAGTTTCAAATTATTAATAGGGGAAATCTAGATTATACTAAGATTTATTTTTTATGCCCCAAATATGATATAGACAGTTTATATAAGATTGAAATTGTCATGACAATGATTTTTCGCGCCCCACCAGCCCCCGAGTTTGGGGAGATAATGGCAAGCAGTGAAAATGGAGTTGTTTATTTTATAATCGTAAAATTATGACTATAATTATTAGGAGTCACCACCTAGTATTAAAGTCACTAGGAACCTAATAGTCTGCGATAGTCTTGGATAAGGGGACTTGTTATGCAAAGGGAAAACATGTCACCCCCAGTGCACTGTCCACAAGGTAAGTTGCATTGTTATTTGATTTTTTTTTAAGTTAAAAATTTTTATACTATATTTTCAAAAAAAAAAAAATTGTTTGTGGGTGTACTTTACGATGTACATTTACACCGCAGTTAAACACTCTTTCTTATATTTCTACAGATATAATTTACAATGTAATTTTACACCGTAGTAAAAAAAATCTTTTTATCTGCGGGTGTACTTTACAATGTAATTTTACACCGCAATAAAAGAAAATATTTTTTAGTATATACAGGTGTACTTAACAACATAATTTTACACCGAAATAACTAAAATAAAAATATTTTTTAATTTTTTTGATATTTTGATAAAATTCCAACGGATTATCATAAACTTGTTACGATATTCAATTTTTGTTCAAAATATGTGAACGATGCAACATATATTTTTTTATGAAAAATATACTTGAAAAATCATGGAATTTGTCCATATGCATAAAAATAGCATTCTTTTTTGTTTTTTTCTTTTAAAAATAATTTTTTTGTTTTAAAAAAATAAAAAAATCTTGTTAGGCCAAACCCAACCAAATGGGCCTAGCCCAGCTAAGGTGGCCCAAAGGGCTTGGGCTAGGCCAAAAGCAGTCCAACCCAAAATTAAAAAAAAAATAGAAGAAAAAAACAAGAATTTGGCCTGTCTATTGTTCATGTATTACGTGAACAATAAAAATGGTGGTCGGGTGACCACCACGAGAGGCTCACCTGCCACTACCTTTGGGTAGAGACAACCAAGGTGGTTCTCCCTATTCTATTGTCGTCAAAAATAGCGGTCTGTGATGGCTGGGAGGAGGGCTGGAAGTGGTTGGTCTGTGGCTGCCGTTCGCTGCTCTTGCTGCTGCTGTTGCGTCAATCAATGAAGCTGGAGAAGAAGGCTGGGTGGTGGTTGGAAATGGAGCTGAGGAGGAGCTTCTAGCGTGGTGGCCGACGGGAGCTGAAAGTGCTAGAGCTGCAACTAGTTTTTTAGAGAGAGAAAACCATGTCAGGGAGAGAGAGAGCTACCTACAAAGGGTTGCTACTGGTTGTGGAGGTCACCAAAGTAGGTGAAGATGAGATGAAGGCGACGAAGGTAAACTGCTATTTCTTGAAAATGGTGGCTATTGGCTGGTGAAGGGTTGCTGGTGTCGGAGAAGAAGATGCAACGATCACCCTTTTTTTGTTTTCCTTATCCATCTGTGTATCTGTGTGTGTGTTTTCTTGTCTGTTTTTTTAACCCCGTTTGTATATTATTTCATACTACTCTTTCAGTTTTTCAGTATGCTCTGTTGTTAAAGATGGTATCTTCCCTACTCTTAAACTGCCATCAAAATTTCCATCCCCCTAGTGTCCAATTTTCCTCTGTTTTTCCCCATGAAAGTCCCTCACTGTCAAAGCTTTCCTGCCTTTTCTCGTCTGTCTTTGTTCTTTCCCCTCATTTGCTCAAATTTTTCTTCCCTTATTTATAGGCGAACAAGGCATGGTGCACAACATGGGGTTATTGTCCAGGTATGGTGGCTTATGTGTTGTAGAAGGGTAGGGGGCAAGGTTGAGCATGGCCAAGCATGTTGCCGACAGTTTTTTTTTTAATTTTTTTTAAATAAATAGATTGTGAAAAAAAAAAGAGTTTTTCAATTGGAAAAATCAAGATATTGTATCAATATATTTAATATATTTAAATTGGATTTAAATATTTTATCAATATAAATAGATCATTTAGCTAGTGGCAAAGATGACTAACTTTATAGACACAACTTATTTATACGCCTTTTGAAATTTCTTTCAATTTATTTTTTTACTACTTTACTTATAACTTTCCTTTATATTTTATTTAGTTTATTTTTCTTGTTTTTCAACACTTTGTTTAATTTCTGAAGTTGTTATCTTCTTTTGTTTAAGTTAAAGTTCTTAGTTGTAGTTTGTTCTCATTCAAAAGAATAACATAATTGATCTAAAACAAATATTTGACTCATTAATAATAATTAGCATATATATTGGTAATCTTCAAGTAAAAGCTCTCTCTCACATACATATATTCTATCACATATTCTTTAATAAAAAAAAAAAGAGCATAACTACTAAATATAAAAAGTTAAATTAGTATAAGCACTTGAAATGTCACTATCTTAAAAAAAAATAACAATTGTGTACATTATAGTTTTATGTAGTAAAATAAGTTTCTGTTTGAATGATTCTAATTTATTTAGTTATTATATAATGAGAGAAAAATTCATAACACATAACCCCTTTTCTAATAAAAATAATTTTATACATGCACACACTTACAAACAGATAGATAAATAGATACACACACACTAAAATGGATATTGGAATCACTATGACCATAAATACACGTCGCAACTCCCTACAATAATGGAGTGATATTTATGGCTTTGATAATTAAAATTGTTTTTTTTATTTAAGAGTATTTTGGTCTTTTCACTTGGCTCATTGATAATTACTAATTTAATTAGGGGTATTTTAGTTTATTCTTCTTTTATTGCATAGTAAAATAACTAAAATACACCTAAAAAAACCTAGCATTGTTGACAAGGATGTTTTAATTTATTTTTTTCTAACTTAATATTATACTTACATAATTGTCCTTAAAGTAAAAAAAAAAGTATCTATATCTTTTCCTTAAGATTATTTTTATAATTATTAGGGATGGTCACAAGTGATGATGTAATTTAGAATTGAATTTAAAATCCTTATTCTAAAAGATATTGGTTCATGATGGATCATGATGGCTACAAACATATTTTCATTATTCACTATAATAGTGAAAGGACATTTATGGCCTTGACAAATAAAATGTATTGTCTTTTATCCAAGGATATTTTAGTTTTTTTTTTCACATAGCTCATCAATCATTATTGATTTGTTTGGGGGTATTTTAGTTTATTTATCTTTCATTTAATAGTAAAATAATTAAAATACCTCTAAAATTAAAAAAAAAAATGCATTTTTGGACAAAAGTGTTTTAATAGTTTTCTTTTCTAATTAAACAATGCAACTACACAGTCGTCCTTGGAATAAAAAAACACTAATCATATTGTATTTATGTTTTTTTCCTTGAATCATATGCTAATGACATGATTTAATATTTAATTAATGTTTTCCATTTCAAAAACTTGCTAGTATATAAAAAGTCATTGTGCAATGATGCCCTCTAATGGTGGAAAAATTTATTTTATTATCATATTTTATTGTATTTAATGTCTTCTTGCACTATGGTCAATGTATGTAATCTAAAGATAACTAGTTTATTATTTTTTTGCACTAATGTCTTCTTCCTAAATGGAGAGATGCACTTTGGTCCCTATTTTTATTTTTTTTAAGATTTAATCCTTTTAGTTTTGATTGGTTATTTTTTATCTTTTTTGTTAAAATTTTATTATTTTAATTTAATCCTTCAATTTTATTTTATATATATAATATCTTTTAATTTTGTCCTTCTACTTTTGATCTCTTATTGTGTTCCTTTTTTCTCAAAATTATTATGTTTTCAAATTTATCCTTTTAACTCAGTTTTATGAGTTTTTTCAATAATAATAAAAAAAATCAATTGGTCATTCTTCTTTTGATTTCATGGTTTTTTTTCTTGTTTTTTCTGTCAAAGTTTCTATGATTTTCAATTTTATTCTTTAAGTCAAATTTATATTTTTTTTCAACAATAATAATAATGATAGTAATAGAATAATAATAACAATAGTAATCATCCTCATTATCATTATCATCATCATTATAATAATAATAATAATATTTTATTATGATAGTAATAATGATAATAATAGTGATAATTGCAATAATAATAATAATAATGAAAATGACCTTTTAATAATGCGTTTTATCATATCAGTTATTTTTTTTCTTTAATTGAACCCTTATACAAAAAATCTATCCTTTTTTTCTTTGTAGTATTTGAATTGTCCATTGTTATTTTGAATAAGTTGTGTTCCTTTTTTTATTTTGCACTTGAATTTTAATTTTTCATATAAAGTTTTTTATTGGATCCTTATTCTTTGGATATCTTGTTTTTTATTTTTTAATATTTTTATAAAAATTTTATTAGTTTTAATCTTACCTTTCAATCTAAGTTTACTGTTTTTTTATTATTATTTTTACTTTTTCCTTATTCTTTTATTTCTTTTTATTTTTTTTCTTGAGTTGCTTTTCTTTTGAGTAAAATCCTTCAATAAAAAAAATACCTAGTTGCCCTCTAATTTAATTTTTATTTTATCTTTATTCTTATTTTTTTAATTACTATTTTTTGTGTAGTTAATTCTTATTTCATTATGTTCTTTTGTTTTTATTAACCCAATCCGATTTTTTTTTATTATGTTTTATTCAATTTTGAGCTCTCATTGTGTTTTTCAAGGTACCTTGACATTTTTTCTTATTCTTTTATTTTTTTATTAATATCAATGTCTCTTATTTTATTATTTAATTAAAATAAAATCAACTCATCATTTTCATTTAGTGTTTTAACACAAATTATTAATATATTTTATTTATTTAATAATCTAAAATAATTTATTAATAAATTAATTTTTTTTAGTTTATTAAAATGTTGAAAATGAAAAATTATCTAAATAAAATAAATTAATAAATTTTAAAAAATAAAAGGTGAATAAATTAAAATAATAATAATTAACATTTCATAAATTATTTCAAATAAAATAAGTAACAATAAAAATTTGATAGATAAAAATTTCAATAAAAATGATAAAAATAAGAACCAAAATTAATATAAAAAATAAATTTTAAAAGATGAAATTGAAAAATAAATATTCAAAACAAATTATATATAGCAATCAAATCTAGGAAAACAGTTTGTGGATATAAAAATATAAATATATAAGAGAATGAGTCGGTGCTGCCACAGAAACAAAATTCTGGAATTTCATTTCCATTTTCTTTTTGGATGCTGTCTGTCTCTATCTCTCAAATAACCATCACTTTCTCTCTCTCTTTCTTTTTCACCATTCATTTTCTTGAGTTTCAGTTTCTGCTCACTGAGAAAAAGTTTTCAAAATCAAAACACAGTAGTAACTCGATGAACAAACAGAAAAGGATAAACACGGTAACCCCTAAGTGCACGCTCTGATCTCGAATCAAAATCAAAACCATAAATTTCCTCATATTTAACTTTAAAAGAGCACCATATCTCATTTTCCAGTAAAAAAAGAGAGAGAGAGAAATGGCGTCAAATATAGGGATGATGGACAGTGCATATTTTGTCGGAAGGAATGAGATATTAACATGGATCAACAATAGGCTTCAGCTCAATCTCTCTCGCATCGAAGAGGTTTTTTTATTATTATTTCTTTATGGCCTTGTTTATATGTTTTTGGATTTATTTATTTTGTCTCGATTTAAGGGAATGTTTGGCTTTACGCATTGTCTTAGCAATTTTGAGCATGTTAACGAGATGGGTTTTTTGTTTCTCATGTGACAATTTTCTCTTACGAAAAAAGGAAACAAGATGGGATGCTCTGATTTAAATTATCGAATTCGATGTTGACTTGGCCTTGAGGACTTGTAGAACCAGTTATGGAATGAGCTTTGCCTACTGGATTGTTAATTTTTACATGAACTTTTGATTGCTTTATTATTATTATCATTTTTTATTTTTAATTTTATGTTTAGTTGCTGTTATGATTTTCTTTGGACATGGCTTTACGATGGAAGAATGCTCTTGAAATGAGATATATTTCACTTCACGCTTTTTTATTCCTCTTCTCTAATGTTTCCCATGTCAATTGCTGTATGTAGGCTGCTTCTGGTGCGGTGCAGTGTCAGATGATGGACATGACTTATCCAGGAGTTGTGCCTATGCACAAGGTGACAGAATACTATTTGCGATATATTTGTTTTTAATATTTGCCTTGTCATTTGGTTAAGCATTGCAATTATAGAACGCCTTCCGCTAGATTTCAGTTCCCTTTTGCTGTAGGTGAATTTTGATGCAAAGACAGAATATGATATGATCCAAAATTACAAGGTTCTGCAAGATGTATTCAACAAGTTGAAAATTGAAAAGGTACCAATTCAATCTCTCACGTTTAAGCTTTTTTTTTCTCTTTCATATGTGTTGATCTTCTTAATGTTCAGTTTATTTTCATTTAATATTACTGAATCATCATATGAGCCTTTTGTTACTGGCTTGATCCATGACAGGAAGTTTCTAGCGATTAAAAATGCAATTTCCATCATATGCTACATACAGTTTATATATATAATTTGGACCATATCTTGCTCCGTACGTTTTCTCATTCTTCAAGTTATCATTTGGACCATATCTTCATCTCTTGGATTATCCATGAGTTTGGCATTATTTTTCAGCCAGTCCGAAGCCAGAGTTGGATGGGAGATTCTTGGATTTTCTGATTTAGGTTTGTTTCAGTCTGATAAAATCCTGGGCAAGAAAACAAAGATGGCATGCTTGGCTTCTGTCAGCAAAGACAGGAAAAAAAAAACACAGGAAAAGAAAAGAAAATAATGAGAAGCTAAACACTGTTACCTTAGGTAGCATTTGATTATTGTCTTGGGACAGAAGAGATATAGATAATGAGGATAGTGAGGTTGTCTCTTTTTCATTCATGTTTTGAAAGAATATAAAATTCACTCCAAAAACTATCTCGAAGACATGTATTTTGTGTTTCTATCTCTTCAACCAAACACGTTTTTGTCTTACATGTCCCTTCTGTCCTGGGACACTAACCAAACACTAAATTTATGTTTCAACAAATGGATGTTATTCCATGTTTGGCTGTTGTGTATTACTAGTACATATAGAGATATGGTTTAGAATGTTGTTTGAGCTAACATGTGAGATGATTTGTTTACTTAGAATTTTGATATCTAATGTTGTTTTTGCTAACATATGATTTCATTTGAATGTTTTACTTACAATTTTGATATTCTTCCAAGTTCTGATATGATTGAGGAGACAGAATTCAATTCCTTTTAAATTTTTAACTTGGGCGAGTAGACACTATATTTGCCTTGACATCCTTCTTTTTCGGTCTTAATGGCAGCATATTGAAGTTAACAGGCTTGTTAAAGGAAGGCCATTGGACAACTTGGAATTCTTACAATGGCTGAAACGATACTGTGACTCTGTAAATGGTGGAATCATGAATGAGTATATAGTATTTTTATACATATTATTCTTCCATTTTATTCAACTCTCTTGAAATAGTTCTTTTTCCTTTGCTTTAATCTTATAAGTAGCTTATTTTGCATATTATATTTCTAAAAGGAACTATAATCCTGTGGAACGAAGAAGTAAGGGTGGGAAGGACCGTAATTCCAAGGGTTCTCAAAAGACCACAAAATCACTGCATGGAAACAATATGCATAACTCTGCCTCTGGTGACACAGTTGACCTGAATAAAATGTCTGGTAAGTACAGACCACGTGATATCTTTCAAAATTCATGCCTCACTTTTTTATATTGACTTTGTTTTTCTTAAATAATTTTTTGTTCAATGCACATTGCTATAGGGCCAAAGCAAGGTAAGGGAAGTGCTGTGGCAGGTGGAGCAACTTATTCAGAGGAGGTTGAAGCTTTGTCCAAGGAGGTATTGGATTTATATTCCATTTTCTTCTTGTGTTTGAAACTGTAGCAGGTCAAAATTCCCTTGCATTTAGTGTCTATGATGCATGCAGATTGTTCTCTTGCATTTCAGAGTTTTGACTATCAACATGGCATGTGGGTGATCAATTGTTATACACTGATTGTGGAGATTGAAAATTTTACCAGCATGCTCTTTCTAGCTCTAATTTGTAGTCATAGTTATCATAACAGACCTTTCCAATCTGAAAAGATATTGAGAGTGAGAACTGACGTCTCTGGTTTGCATACAGGTTACAAATCTCAAGCTCTCAGTGGACCATCTAGAAAAAGAAAGAGATTTTTACTTTGCAAAGTTGCGAGATATAGAAGTACTCTGTCAGATTCCTGAAATGGAGAATCTACCAGTAAGAGTTTCTAGATGCCTGATATATAGATCAAGACATGGTTAGTATAGTAAAGATGGGGCGGGTGGTTATGCTTTTAGTCATGTCATTGTTTAAATGCCATGCAGATGACAGTTGCAATAAAAAAGATACTGTATGCTGTTGATGCCAAGGAATCTGCACTTGAAGAAGCTCAGGAATATTTATTGGAAGCTAGCAATACTGTTGAGACTGGAGTTGAAAGTGAGGTTTGACTTTCGACCAGCAATGGTATCTTGCCTAGAAAAAAGTATAGGCTTTGAGGGCATTGTTATTATTAGAAGCAAAGCCGTGTCAGTCATGAGATGCTGGTGATCATTCACTATGATATAGACTCTTAATGCTGTTAAGGGTAAATAAGTGCAGTATTTTCTGTTTATTACATGTTCATGGGTTCTGTGAATTTAAGTGGGGACTAATCGATCCAAGTTAAAGGGAGCAGCTGTTGCCTCTTTCCTATGCTATTGTTTGTAGGTGTTTATTACACTTTCCTTGTTTTTATTTTTGAATTGAAGAAATGATTTGACTGTTTATTAAGGGTAAATAAGTGTAATATTTTCTGTTTATTACATGTTCATGGGTTCTGTGAATTTAAGTGGGGATTAATCAATCAAAGTTAAAGGGAAGCTGCTATATGATTGATTTCCATATGTTAGTTTCTTTTGTTCCATTATCCCACATGATCATAAGATAGGAAATAGTATGCCTGATATGTATAAAGCGTCTTCGTGAATGATATAAGATGATGGAGGAGCTGGTACTTTTAATTCAGTAATAAATTGACACGTAAGCAGTATGTGCACCTGTCATTTTCCTCAACTAAAAGTTTCAGGAGAGCCGTTTCCATCCATCTTCTTCAATTACCTCCGCCACCATAGCCACAGAGAAATTCCAGATCATAAACAGTCATGTCATCGAGACATTTATCGCATCATAAGAATGTTCCTATTCACCCGTTTAATAGTTCTCGGTTAATTTTTATTTAAGATTTAACTTGTGATGAGATGATTACTAGAATCGGGATTTTAGATATTGAACTCTTAAAAGGAATGTCAGTTACAGCATTTATAATCTACTAGCCATAGTGCCCACACGTTGCCAGGTATTTGTGTATATAATTTAATATAATTAAATTTATAAAGATAAATTTATATGATATAATTAAATAAAAGTTATAAATTAAAAAATAAAATGTATAAATTTTTAAGTAGAGTTTGTTATGCAAGCATAAATTACATCTTTTAGAATATAGGTATTGCGTTATAAAACATTACAAAAGAACACGGACTATATAACTTGCGGATTATTGTAAAAAAGAGGCATGTTGACATGAAGAATAAAGTCAAATTTTTTTTTCAAAATAAGACATTTAATCTCCCTGCTATCATAAGCTATTAAATAAATGAATAAAAATTGCTGTGAATCAATTGAAAATATAGCAAATATTAAAAAAAAGATTGGTGAGGATGATTTATGGTGCGAAATGTAAATTTGGCCAAAATAATAAATTTATTTGAATAAATTTTTCATAAAATATATGAATTTTAAATCTTTATAAATTTATTTGTTTAGCAGTTTTTAACGAAATAACCAGCATTAATTTATTATCATCATCAAAAAAGCAAGAAGATTCGGATGTTTGAATTATTAAATTTACTGCATTAAGATTAGTTTATTTTATCATTTAATTTAAGCCAAAAATAATATAAATGATGAAAATACCTGTAATAATTAAATAACAAAAATAAATAGTTAATTTTCTATCTACGAAAAGTCAAAGATATAAATTGAAAATTCATCCCTACGTTATTTTCATTATCATTGCTATAACAATTAAAATCATTATCAAAACAATTAAAATAAATAAATTCCTTGGAAAAACATTAAAAAAATAAACAAAAGATTTTTATAAAAAATAATTAAAACAATCACAAAAATTATCATTATCATTGCGCAAATAGTAAAATAAAAAAAATCATATAAACCAAATAACAAATAAAAATAAGAGAAAACAGAAAAAAAAAATGAATAAAGGGAAACTGAGAGTAGTATTAATTTTAAAATGATTACCAACATATATAAGAATTTCAGGACTGAACCGATTAAAAATAAAACTCCAATAAAAAAAATAAAAAATAAAATTATAGATGCATATAGACGAATAAAGAACAAACATTATCTAAGAATTTTTTAAAAAAAACTAAATGAATTAATACCAAATAAAAATATGCAATAATCAAATAACAAATATAAATAGTTAATTTTCTACCGATGAAAAACATGAAAACATAAATTGAAAATTCATTCTCATGTTATTGTAGTTATCATTGTTATAGCAATTAAAATTATTATTAACAATATTGTTAAAACCATAAAAAATATTAACAAAAGAGTAAGCAAGAAAAACAATTATATTATTATTATTATTATTATTATTATTATTATTATTATTATTACTACTACTACTACTACTATTATTATTATATTTGTGTTAATAATGAAAGAAAAAAAATAAAAGATTAAAAAAATCCTAAAAACTTTAACAAAAGATCAAACAAAAAAATCAAATAAAAATAAAAATTATTATTATTATTACTGTCCTAACAATAAAAATTATCAAATTATTCCGAGAAAAAAAAACTTAAAAAACATTAACAAAAGAGTAAGAAAGAAAAACAATTAAATTATTATTATTATTATTATTATTATTATTATTATTATTATTATCATTATCATTATTATATTTGTGCTAATAATGAAAGAAAAAAAAAATGAAAGACTAAAGAAATCCTAAAAACTTTAACAAAAGATCAAACAAAAAAACAAAATAAAAATAAAAATTATCATTATTATTACTGTCACAACAATAAAAATTATCAAATTATTCCGAGAGAAAAAAAAACCTAAAAAACATTAACAAAAGAGTAAACACGAAAAACAATTAAACTATTATTATTATTACTATTATCGTTATTATTATTATGTTAATAATGAAAAAAATAAAATAAATGAGAGAATAAAAAAATCTTAAAAACTTTAACAAAAGAACAAACAAAAAAATAAAATAAAAATTATTTGGTAAAAAAAAGTCATTTGACTTGAAAGTAAAAATAAAGAAACAAATGAAAAAACTAAAAGAAAGAACAGAGGGAGAAAAAAAAATAGAAATATCAATTTTCAAATCATAAATACAAAATAAAATTTAAGAGCTCATTTTTTTGAAAAAAATATCAACTCAAAAAATAAGAAAGTAACAAAAATTACAAATCAAAGCTAAAAGCACGCTTATATATACATGGATAAAAGTAAGGATTATTCTATAAATATAAAGAAATAAAAGGATTAAAATAAAAAATAAAAAATATAATGACTGAAATAAAAATCAAATATAAAGAGATTAAAATTAAAAATTAAAAGTATAAGGGCCGAAATGAAAATTAAATATAGTATCAATTTTAATCAAAGAACAAAATTAAAAAAAAGTGAAACTGCTATACCGAACTGAATTAATCTTTTTAAACTCAATCAGAAAATTTAAAGAAGGAGGACCGAAGTGAAACATTGACATTGAATTAATTTCAATCAAATGGCCCAATCGAACTAAATCAAAACTTATATATCAAAAATCAGCACCATAAACAAAATTCAAAGTACAGGGACAGAAGTGAAAACGCGTTAAAACCGGGGGACTCTCCTGCACTTTGACGTGCAGGAGAGAGAGAAACGGTTGCAGCGGCTTTAATCGACCACCTCCGCGTCCACGTTGGAGGACAAAACGCGCCGCACCGGGAGGAAGACCAAGAGGCAGCGCATCGACTGAGACGCCGGTAGACCATCTCCGGCGACCTTATCACCCCGCACACGTCCCTTAAAGAGGGCGTGAGGCAGAATACTATCGGTCACGTGTGACACACGCGCCGACAATATAAAAAAAATATGGGCAATTACCGGTATACCCCTGTGTTAAGTCATCAATTTTGTCTTATTAGGGACTACATCCGTAATTCACCATTTTCAAAAAAATATAAAACAATTAAAAGGTAGGCAGATCAGACCGGTCCGGTCCAAAATTATGCAATTACCGCGGAGCCCCTCCACCCATAAACGGTTTTTTATCTTTTTCGAGGGCTAAAAGCGCTATTTTACTGTGAAAATAATGATAAAAAAAACCAGAAAACCGGCAAACCAACCGAACCGAACGAACCGAGAACTGAACCGACCCGACCCAAAAATATACTATTACAATCCACAGTGTTTACACTCACAATCTACAATGATTGTACAGTGAAAACACCACACCTATTATATATTAGGTGATTTTGGATTATTTCTTAAATTCATTCAAAATAAAAATAAAAATAAATTCATGTAATGGAAAAATGAAGTTGAAATTTTGGAAGAAGTTGAGAGACTGATTGTACCTTGTTGTGCTAAAAAATTGAAGCAAAAAATACAGATTTAAGGTTAAAAAAAATTAATGGATAAGTCTGCATAAAAATTAAATCCAAGGACATAATAACAGTTTGATTAAGTTCAAAATTAATTTGGATCCAATTAAAAGACTTAATTGGGTGTAAGGATTTAATTATACTTTTAAAGGATCAAATTAATTTTATTTTGGATTTAATTGGTGAACAATTAAGCTTAGGAGCCTAATTTGGGCTTAATTGAGAAGACTGAGTTTTTTAAAGACCAAATTTAATTTTTACAAAGTAAATTAGTTTAAATTATGGGTAAAATTGAAAAGATTCATAGTCAAACACTAAAATGTAAAAGACCTCAAGCTATAGCATTTAATTGATCAAAATCAGGGATGAAATTAAAAAAAAAAAGTTTAATGGTCAATTGGAGGTTAAATTGCATTAATTCAAGATCAAGAACCATTTAAAAAAAAAATAGAACTTAGAGTTGATATTGATGTTCGGCATGGATAAATTTACATAAAATAAAAAGTTTAAGATCAATTAGAAGTGCAATTAAAAAAAAATACAAGTTGAAAGGCTAAATTAAATTTTGTTCAAAATCCTTCAATATAGAGGGGAAATGTTATCATCTTGAATAATAAAAAAATTATATCAAATGACATGTCATCTAGTTATTGTTGTTTGTGTTCTTCCTTATTAACCTAAAAAGATAGCTTAGGAGGTTACTTTGCAACATGCATTTTATATTTCTATCTCTAATAAAATTTGCATAAAAATGAGCCCCTAACATTTAATCATACCTAGATATAGTTCTCACAAATCACCAATTAATTGAAATCATAATGGTCGTGGCGCTGACTAAAAGTGACCAGCTCAATTAACGTTCAATTATCAAATTTGACAGTTCATCATAACTACTTTAAGTCATCGATTAGGATCCTTCTCAATTGAATCAAGCGCTAAGATTTGACATCATTAAAGACAAATCATCTCTCTTCCATCTTGTATAAAAAATGATGAATTCCATGCTAAGAGCATCAACCGAAGCTGAGAAAAAAACAATAATTTAACATAGTTTTTCTTTCTCCTCTCTCAACCACCATTTTGGCCACTCTCTCGACCACACCTCAACTTTCATTACGGTTACCAATCATACCTCATACTTACTTGCAACATTAGGAACACAATGAACAACTTCTTTTTTTCATCCAGTCTAGCCTCCATCTTCCTCCTCCTCCTTAAAACCTCCCTCGTAACCCTCTCTATGCATAATTCGTTTTACATGCAAAGCTAATTTAATTTATTTTGATATTGGGCTGAACTCATTTAACCTAGCCTAACTAGTTGGCTTAGGTTCAGCACAAAGTCCAAGCTTTTTAGGCCCAACCAGACCTGGACAAGCCAATCTAGTTATCCAGGTTGGGTCGGACTCAACTCATATAATGTAATAATATTACAATAATATTTTAAAAAAAAATCAAATAGACATTTAAAAATTTGTTTGACTTTCTCACGTATCTTTCCAATGATTTTGTATAATATCAGGTTGTAAACTTGAATTATAATATACAAACTCAATATTAAAGTACCTAGTTTCTTTTAAACCTCAAGAAAACAATTCCAAAAAAAATCTAAGGGTCATTTAAAAATATTTGTGATTTTATCTCATGTTTCTCTAGCAATTTTGTTTAATACCGGGTCATTAAATTATACTATAAGATATGAATCCAATACAAAATACCTAATTTTCTTTAAAATTTTCAAAAAACATAGAATCCAAAAGAACTATTAAACACAAATTTTTGTAGTCATGTATACTAACAAATCCTAGAAAATTTCCAAGTATATTTTCATAATAATAATTGCAATTTTCTCATGTTTTAAAATTACAAAAAAATAGAAAACGTGACTAGTTTATGATTATCTATTAGTTTTTAACTAAAATATCAAAAACCCTTTACTAATCATTTTGTTCACTTTATATTTTAAGTGTTAGGATTTATCTTTAGACTTTAATATTTTGAAGATGTAAAAATACATTATAAAGTATGCTCTCACATATTAAAGATTTAAAAAATAAAAGTCATGTTAAACTACTTTGAGCCTTACAATGATTAGATTTTGAACCACTAAGGTAGAGACTTCATCACCAAGAAAGTTCTACCTTAAAACTTTAAAAAAAAAAAACAATAAATAGATATTTGACCTTGAAAAACAATGAAGCAACAATGCAAATTACCTGAGATAAGTTATATTAAGGGTATTACGCCTTCCCTTTGCACAATAAATACTCTTACCAAAACTCTCGATGACTATTAGGTTTTTTAGTGTCCTTAATATTAGATGATGATTCCTTAATTATATATTCATAATTTTATGATTATACCTACAATCTTTATTTCCATACACTCTCAAGAAGCAGACCGATTATTCTGCAGCATAGTGCACATCATAACACAAAAAAACAACATAATGTAAAAGAATAAGAGATTGAATAAAAGAATTGCATGAATTTAAAAATAATGGAAAGATTAAAAAAAACTGTAAATACAATAAGAAAAACCCTACAAGGAAAAGATAAATAAATTGAAATGCAATAAAAAGAATATATAGGGTTGGTTTCAATAATAGTCGTATATGACCTTATTTATATTATTATAAAATTCAAGTTCTATTTATATAGATAGTTTTAATTCTATGAAAATATTGGTATAGATAAAAAGGTAATTCCTAATACAAACCAAACTCCTTTCATTAGTACACAAATGAGTCCTATGTTAATTTATGACTTTTGATAGTTCTTTGTTAAGAACTCCCTTATTAAATATAAATATATCTCATAGTTATTTGTTCCCTTTCAAACTTTGTTGGTCAATCACTCATTTTTAGTTAATCATGATTACTAATCACTTGGTTGACGACTAGTTCAACTCTCTTAGTCAGTCAATGATTCTCTTAACTCAGTGGATTCTTCTTATTCATGATCAATTTAAACTCCTTTTTTTTTATCATATCATGAACAATCATTACTCTCTACAATTTATATTTTTATGTTTTTTAGGTGTAGACAATGCCCTCCTATCACTTTTTTTTAAAAAAAAATGAATGAACCATCACACATGTATTGAAACAAATAAATCAAATCAACCAAATTTGATATGGCAAATGACATTATGCACTTAAAACCAATCAATTTGTTAAAAAATATTTCTACATATATTCTAGCTTTTATGACATGATGTCTATGTTTCTCAATTTGAGTCTAAAGGAGCATTGTCTTCTATCATAGTATTTTAGAAGAGATTACTTCTTTAAATATTGATCAATAGTGTAGGTCCATATCCTAGTTTGCTACATGATAGGCACCATTTTTTTTATAATCTTAGCAACAACATATGGACACTTTCATTTACGGGACCATTTTTTATATTTTGGATTTTTTTGAATAATTTAAAAAATGATCTTCCATACAAACTTTAGAGTTATTTTTGAATACTATTTTTAGAATTATTTCTAACTAATTTTAAGAAGTTAAGAATCATAGGTTTGTTAGTTGATTATGCCTCTACCTATTAGTTTGAGTATAATGAGTATAGTATCCTATTTTAAATTTATGCTCTTAGAGGAATTAATTCACATGTTTCCAAATAAATATTGATTCATGCCCATTAGTAACAATTTATAAGAATACAAACTTATGGATGATTTATTCCTAAATGAATTTGATCATTTTTTTCTTGATTGATTGATCACTAAGAAATAACTTTAACCTATTTGATGAATAATTTGTTACTACCAGTGTATAGTTATGCCCTTTTCAATATGGGGGATGTACCTTCCTAATGTTGTTTATTTTTCAATCCTTGAACGGTTATGGTTTAACTACTATATTACAAGGTATATATTCAATTAGGCTAAATATTTATATTCTTGTTATTCTTTTACATAACTTATGTAATTTCTTGTTATGTCTTGACAATATAAACCACCTTATTCTAAATCTAGATAGTTAGCTCCACAAACCTTTCATGAACCTCAAACATGACTAATAAGGCTTCGTTACCCATACGCATATGGTAGGATTCCAATTATATTCCTCATGTATAATAGATTTGGTAGGATTACATGTGGTTGCTTTCATTTTAAGATTCCTTGAAACTTTATGTGAAGGATCTTGAATAAAAAGTTTTAATTTTATCCCTCAAATTCTTTGTGGATCAAAAGCAATATTGTTTTTTACGATCATTTACTTGCACTTTACAAAATCTTTTAGCAATAGTTTTGTTGTTATTGTCTTATAGATTTTCAAACATGGAATCATAAAATAAGATGATTGGCCCATTTAATAATCATAAAATTATCCATATCAAAATTATTAACTGATAAGTCATATATTATATCCAATTATAGGTCGGGTTTTTTTGATTGGGCCATTTAATTTTCTTGATATTACCTATATATTCATGGGATAAGAGATAACAATGAGGTTATTTTAGAGGCATAGAAACACCAATAAACTCATTAGTAATTTTTAGAGGTAACAATGTTAGGAAAATGACATGATTATTGGTTAATATGATATATATATATATATATATATATATATATATATATATATATATATATATATATATATCCTACCATGTATGTTGAACTATATATTGTCGACTAATTTTTATGTGGGACTAAAACTACAATTACCTATATAAAATAAGAAATGATATTTTATATCTTGAACTCTAAAAAAGGGAAGTATGTTTCAATGAATGCACTTGAAGAAATTAGCATGAGTTTGAAGAAAGCAATTACAATAATCTAAAATTACTAGAAATATAAAGATAAAAATGATAAATAAAGCAAGAAAAACCCTTTAGTGGAAAAGATAAATAAATTGAGTTATTTATATTGATAATTATAGTCCTTTACATATATTGATATTAGATAAAGAGGTTTATTAATTTCTAATACAAATTAAAGTCATTTTTTCACTTATACACATATGAATGTAGGCTTATATGTGAGCTCTAATTATTTATTTTGCCGAGGACTCTTGTTTTGAATAAAATTATGTTTTTTTGGTTATTTGCTCGCGTTTAAAATTGTTGTTCAGTTATTTCTTGTTAGTCGATCATGTCTTGTGGTTAGTTGGTTCACTAATCAATTGATTTCTCAAATTTATTGGTAATACTCTTTAAACTTGGTTAATTTTTCTAATTCATGATGGATTTCAACTCTCTTTTCCTATTTTATCATGAATAATAATTGTTCTCTATGATTGATAATTGTATATTTATCTTATGTATAAACAAAATATACATGAAAATGATATTTCTATTGTCAACTATTACTTTTAGGATTTTCTTCTGATTTATACTAGTAAGATTGCAAAAGGAATTTCATATCCAAGTGTAAATAAGTCTACATGAAATCAATTGTAGTTTGAGTGAGCATCCAAAAAGAAATGTTTAAATTAATATATGAACTTTTTATACATCATACTTTTAGTTTTTATACTAGCTGATGAAGTCCAAAATAATTCAAGTAGCATGGATAAAGACTTATATCTTAGATTATTGGTTAATCTCATAGTTTTGGAAATTTAATCCATTCTCCACCTGAGATGGATGGTGGTTGGTTGGTCATACCAGTAAAAAGATCCTTTTGTGAGTTTAAAGACTCTTTTATGATTAAATTAGAGATTTTTTAAGAAAAAACAAAATAATATTACATAGAGATACTCTAGAAATAATAATGTCATCAAGAATTTAAATCCTCCTTATGCTTATAGGATTCATGATTTATTTATTGCCCATTAATCTTTATATGAAGGGAGAGACTAAAGCATAATATTTCCCTCACAATAGTAAAAAGAAAATATTCTTGACATAAAAATATATTTGACTCATCAGAGTATCAAAGATAGTGGGTACGTCAGATCATTAAACTCGTACTTGTTTGGGTTAAGCATTTGGCTGAGCCTAAAGATGGTGAGTTTAGAAGATTGATACACCTATATTTATCTAGTCTTAGTATTTAGACAAGACTAGAGATGGGGGGTCTAGTAGAACGCTAGACCCACAGGTGTTTAGTCTCAATGTTTAGCCAAGTTCACAGATGATAGATTTGGCAAATCACTAAACCCTTCAATATCTAAGCTCAATGTTCAGCCTAATTTAAAGATGATGGGTATAGAAGATCTCAAGACCTATAAGTTTTTGGGCTTGGTTTTTGGCTAAGCCTAGAGATAATGCTTCTGAAAGATTGTCAAACTTACATGTATTTAGTCTTAATATTTGGATGAGCTCAGAGATAGTAGGTCTAAGAGGTTATATAAATCTTGTATTTCTAACCTTAGCACTTGGTTGAGCCCATAAATAATAAGTTTAGTATATTGTCAAACATAAATGTGTCTGAGCTCAATATTTAGTTGAGCCTAAAATAATGAGTTACTATCTTAAACCTTCTTCACAAAGAAAGGAGAAAAATGTAATCCATAAATAGCCTTCTAAATCTTTGTGAATTATATGAGAAGATTTTTAAAATTTCATGTCAATAGAAAACGAGAATCTTTTTACGTTTGCTAAAAAGATTTTCTATGTTCTATACAGGACTGTTAGGCATGTTATGCCTAGACGGTTTGATTTTACTTGTAAAAGGTGTCTCTTTGGAAATAAAAAGGTGGTTTACATTTAATGTTGTATTTTAGTAGACTTCTAGAAATATGTGATGGTGTGAAATGTCATTCATCCAACGATGAGAGTAAAACGATATTTTCTTTATATTCCATTTGTTCTTGGTGGTGAATTTTCTTTCACTTTTGCTTTATGGTCTTTTAAAAACTTACTCCTATAATTAGATCCCCAAATTATCATTGTTATATTTTCTCTTAATCTAAAAAAAAAATACTTTAGACATCTTCACCAAAATCCTTCTCCCTATCTTTCTCTTAATCAAAACAAAAATAGTTCCTAGGAAAGCCAAATCTATTTTTGCAAAGAAAAAAGCTTTGTTCCTTGATGAGGAGTTTAGGATTCAATTAGAATCTAAATAATATGATAAGGGACACATGTTTATCAAGTTGGGTCCTAGGATAAAAGAGGGTGTTACATTGGCATCCTCTTTTGGTATGAAGATAGGAAAGTTGTCTTATCATAATCATTGTTCTTCCTTTGTTAGGGATGTTCAATAGAGAAAAAGGTTGCCTTAGGCTTCTAAGAATGATATCCCTAGTAGTGTAAGGGCTATAAATATGGAAAACATGGATACTTCACCAACCTGGCGAGTATATTGCCTAAATGCCACACCTAAATGAGTGCATCAACAAGCTAACCCTGGCACCTTTAAGGGTTATTTTAGAAATTACTTTTAGGGTTATTTTAGAAATTACGACTATTATCTATATGATGGGATACTTCTTTCCTCTTCAAGGATTCATGAGGGAGTGTTCAGCTACTACCAGCTAGGCTCAATCCAACTACATCCCAATAGGTGAATAATTTTGTTATTCTTCAAGAAGTTCTACAAAATGATTAGGCTTGAGCCCATATTAAATGTTTTAATGAGCTGTTATCTAGTGGTCATTAGCACAGATAGTGGTAATGATATTAGTGGTTTTTAACCCCTGTTAACAAGAGCAATGATGTTATGAAGAACACGTTGGTTATAAAGTTAACATATATTAAGAAGTGGAGGGGGTAATGATTGGTCATCTGATATACTAGGAAAATTAGTCATCAAAAAGGATTGTAAGCAATTTGAGGTTATTCTCACTATTAAAGGACCTCATCACGAAGTAAGCAATAAGCCTCATCTAAGCTGAGTTGAGAAAAAGAATTGTGTTGTGCTGGATTTGACTCAAGATATATACAGGGTTAATAAAATAGCTAGGAGATACCATTAAGTTTCTATAGAGCTGATAACTGAAGAAGAAGGAGAAGTGTTACAAGAACTTCCTATTAAGAGCTTACCCAAGGAGTCTTTATCTTTTACCGTTAATGGAGACAAGGATAAAGAGTGGAGTGCAACTCCTTGCTATTGAGGATCCTACCTCTATATAGATAACAATAAAAGACATAATCCTTATGGAAGTAAGAGATCATACTCTTCCTTTATCTAGGGATGAAGTAAACTTGTCTCCCCTATAATATGATTGCAAGGGTCACCACCAATTTTAAGAGGAGAAAAGTCTTTACCTCAGTGTTGTTCAATGCTCTAGTCTATTCAATAGAGTCTCCCATTAAGGTGTTTCCTTTGCCTTCACTTCATGCCTTAATAGTTAAAGAAGAGATAATTGGGACCTTCATTGTGGTTGACACCAAAGAGTTCAAGGATGTTTTCTCTAACTTGACTCTAGGTCATAACCTGATTGATTTTCCAACCTTGAAGAACGAGGAGATGCATCTTATAGGGGTTATATTTGGAGGGAGAATTGGGCTCAAGAAAGTTGGTTTCAAGATGTTAAAAATGTTAGAGAGAGTCCTCACCATCTCATTAAAACATCTCTATGATAACCAAATATTATATAATATTATATTTGGATAAGTAAGAATATACAAATTCCAAAAATCAAAACTTGTACTTTGATATATCTGAATGGATAAATTTAGTGATAGATTATTTATCAATCTAAAATTTGTGATTGGAAATATGGTTCTCAAATATTAAAAGTATAAATCAATTAATGTGTATGAAGGGTTGAAAATAGAGAATGAATACAAGTTAGGAAAATTATAACAATTTTGTACCCAAATCTCAAAAAAAGTAAAGTGAAAACATGTAAATTACATATTGCGACTATGTAGTTGTGCACTACCAACACTTGGTTTTATATTTCTATTTGAGAATTGTGTACAATGTTGACAAAGCTAATCTCTTTTGTAATATAATTTTCATAATAATTTTGATAAGAAATCTCTCAATTCATTAAAATTTTAAATCAAAAAATGAATGAAATTAATGAAACAAACAAAAATTATTATGTCCTTACATCAATCAGATTTGATGAGCAAGTATTTAAAACAATAGTTATGTATGAATCACTTAAAGAACATTAGCATAGTTTCATAGATTATTTGGCATACACTATTCCACGGACATATAGGATTATTAGTAAAAATTATGCAAATACAAAGTAGGAGTATAGCTAAATTAAATTCATGCAAAATTGAAATATATACTTATGGAGGGAAATTAGCAAATAAGTGAAGTAATTTATAAATTTGATTTTAGTGTGAAAATATATTTTTTCCTTAAGTCAAGTTTGATATAATAAACTCTTGCCACTATGTTCAAGTTGTAGTTGTATGTATATCAATCATTATCCATTTTTGGTATAACCTTAGGGGGACACGGGCACTTATTATCTAAAAGCTAAAAGAGCTCACGGATTTCAACAGTGATTTGTATTGTTCATCTATACTCAGATCACTATGGACGGGAACAATTAAATTATAAAATAATATAATTATTATTTGTATACTATAACTGAACAAAGAAGTCACTTGGCTGAGTGGTTAGAGCGCGTCCAAGCAGAACGGGACACGGGGGTTCAAATCTCTCTAGCAATGAATTTTTGGGATAGTTGATATTATCATATTATTATTATTATTTGTATCCTAGAACTGAACAAAAAAATCGCTTGGCCAAGTGGTTATAGTGGTGACCAAGCGGGGCGAGGCGCGAGAGTTCGAATCTTAGCAACAAAAATTATTTTTGAGTAATGAATACTGATTGTCATTGTTCATTATTGTTTCAAAAGGTATTTTTTTCCAAGCTTTTTTTTTATAATCTGAATGTCTAGGTCAGCTTACATGCATCACAATAAATCTTTGAACTTACTTTTTTATTTATAATTTTCATTGTTCATTGATGTTTGATAATATGTTTTCCTCTTTTTTTATTAGGCTTCCTTTTTCTTTTTTTTATAATCATAGTATCCGAGTCAGTTTACGTGTACCATGATTTTTTTCCCACGTATACGTTTTTTTTTTATAATTGGGGTAGCTTACACGTGTCATGAATAATCCTCGGACCTAATTTTTTTACTGTCTTTTTTTTACCCCTTATAAATTTCTCTTTATAACTTGGGTGTTTGGGCTAGTTTACGTCCACCATAACAATTATTTTATAGATAGTCAAAGGAGATCACAATTTCAAACAGTAATTAACATTGATTTGAAGTTTGGTTTTCGTTGTGCATCACTATTTGAAAAGGTGAATTGAACTGTGATTCTGGTGGGAGATGACAGGAGTGTTTGGGAATACATTTGAAAATATCTTTTGAACAAATTTTAAAAAATATATATATTTTTATTTTTATTTTAAACTAAAAAAATTTATGTTTCCAGGTGATTTTAATGTGCTGATGTCAAATTTAATTTTTACAAAATAAAAAAATATTATTTTGATACATTTCTAAACGAAAAGCACTTTTAAAAGAAACTTCAATCACACTCCCAAACAAGCACGGCATGTGGTGGAGGTGGAAGGTAAAAGGCAAATTGATATGTTAACTAAATTTTATCCTTTAAATGACATTTATTATATGTGTTTTTCATTTTGGTCCTTATACTTTTAATCTTAAATTTTATTTTAAATCTTTTATTATATATATATCAAGGCTTTTTGATATATATATCAAGGCTTTTTACTAATCTGCACTATTATCAAGGCTTTTTTTTATTTAATGTTTAAATTTTAATTTGTGCTTGGGATCATTTCAAAATTGATATTTATTATTTTTTCTCTTTGTTTTTCTTTTCTTCAAGTCAAATCAAATTTTTAAAATCTAATAATAATTTTTTTTTTGTCATTTATTTTGTTTTTTTATTTTTTTTTATGTTAATATTTTTAGGTGTTAAAATTTTTAATTATTATAGATAAGGCATTAAAAATAATAATAATGATTATTTTTTGTTAATATCTCAATCTTCTTGCTTTTTTAATGATGATGATAATTTTATTCTGATTATTTCATTGAAATCTACGAAATAGATAGATTTGTATCGATTTAAAATTCATATATTTATAGAAAACTTGCACTTAACAAGAATTCTGTATAGATTTATTATTTTGTATAAATTTATATTATAATAAAAAATCTCACATGATTATTTTTTTTTGTTTTTTTTTTTAAATATGATATCACTTGCAATGGGGTCTAGGGTATGGGCTAATGTATATAATTTTAATGTAATTGTTTTTTTTTTTTAAATGGCATCATGAAAAAAATTAGCTTCTTTGATTTCTTCTCTACTGCTATCTTTGACGGCTGCTTGCCATATGATATCTATTGTGTAACACGTGGTATATCTATGACAACTTCTAGATTTATTATATATGTGTATTTTCATTTTGAACCTTATATTTTTAATCTCGGATTTTATTTTAATTCCTTTTATATATATATATATATTTCTTACATAGTTTCTATTTGTGTCCATGTTTATATATAGATACTCTTAGTTTTTGTTTTAAATTTTTATTTATTTCCACTATTATTAAGGTTTTTTTATTTACTGTTCAAATTTTAATATGTGTTGGTTGTCATTTGAACTTTAATAATTATTATGATTTCTCTTTATTAATAATTATAAGCATGTCAAACTAATTATATATTTGTATATTTATATAATATTAGTGCTTTAAAATATATATATATATGTGACCTAGATGTTTTTGAAAAAAAAAATCTTTATTCAATATTATCAATTGTGATTTTGCTATCTATCAATTAAATTATTACCAAATTAGTTTTTAAAAAAAATCAATTAAATTGTTTGGTGCATAAAACAAATTATTAATCTGTGCTGAAATTTAATAACTGTAATTTTACTATTTGCTAACTAAAGAATTCATAAAACAAATAAAACATATATAACAATCAATCAATATATTATACAGAGCACATGACTGATTTCAAAAAAAAAAACATTCAATAACTGTAATTTTACTATTTGCTATTTAAAGGATTCATAAAACAAATAAAACATACATAACAATCAATCAGTATATTACACGGAGCACATGACTCATTTCAATAGAATTTTTACAATCTACCTATACAATAATTATCAAAATAATTTTAACAATAGCAATATTCATTCACTTTTAGGCAGGAAAAAAAACTTTCTAACATATTTTATTAATTATAATTTTACTAATTAAATATTAAAATAACCAGTTACAACACATAAAAGCATTCAATTTCCTACATAAAAAAAGCCTAGATAAAACATTCAAAATAATAATAATTATTATTTGTATATATTTCTCTTATAAATATGTGAGACTAATTATATATTTTAATATTTATTTAATATTATCGCCTAAAAATATAGAGAGAGAGAAAAAAAAAATGACATAGGATTTTTTGAAGAAAAGAAAATTAATATCAGTATTCTAAAATACTTTTAATATAATAATATGATGAATAAATCTTATAAAATAAAAAATTATTTTGGCTTATAATTTTAATTTTGTGCTTTTTTGTTTAAGTTTATTTCTTAAAAAATCATTTACAATATTTTTATTTATAATATTTCAGATCTAATATTACTGGGGAAAAAGACAAATCATAAAAAAAATAGATAGACAAATTTAACTGAATTATCTACAATTAAAAAATATACAAACCACTTTTCATTTCGATCATACTATTTCTTTTAGACAAAAAAGAATCATTTCTAATATATTTTATTTATTATAATTTTACTAATTAAATATTAAAATAACTAATTACAATATATAAAAAATTCATTAATTTTCTACTTAAAAAAACCAAAACACAATTCACGGGCAAGTCAACTGGTCTAAAGCAAGAGAATCTTATTTTCTTGTAGAGCAATTCAAACATTAGTACGAGATGATAATTTAAAAGGCGGGTCAATTTTCTTGTAAAATTGGTTGACTGCTTTTCCTTTTCCTTTTCCTTTTCCTTTTCCTGTTCTCCTTTCAATTCTCTGATGATCAATAAACTTAACAAACACAGAAATCATAGGTGTCCAATCCACACATCAAACCTGGTATATTGTCTGAAATCCTCAATAACACACACATAATGTAAGAAGAACCCTTTTCTTTCAAGGTCCGAGGGAATATTTATTACATGAGAAAAACATGTAAAATAAAATAAAATCGTTCCACAACAGCATAAACATGCCAATTATTCATGCAGGTTACCAGCGGACGGGCACATCAGCAGAGAAATTCCTGAAATAATTATAAAAAAATTTCCTGAAATTTGATCTAAAATTCATTCTATATCCTGGTCAAATTGAAATTTTAAATCAAATGCATTATTGATGATGTAAATTGTTGCTGATGCTTTTAGAAATATTTCATGACAGGAGGGAAACTCACCGGAACTTCAAGATCGCGATGGCTTCGACGACGGAGAGATGATGATGTCAAAACTTTATTTTTAAGGAGATGTCAAAAGTGCCACCTGCAATTGCATAAGTTGCGCCAAAAAGATCAGAGGAAAGAAAGAGTTCAAATCCGTGATGCATGCATATGATCCTGATCATAGTTAAATACACACACACCGCTGCTATGCTTGTGCGGGATTCGCTTCTTCTCCTTCTCTACTACTGTGATGTTGTACGCGATCTTCTTTTCCCTGACCTCATGCTTCTCCTCCCTAACGAGCAGCTTCTGTTTGTCGACGGTAGTCTTCTTTTGTCGGTTGACAACTTCATGTTCAATGGCGATATGATTGCCCTTTGATATAGGCCGGAGATTGTGCGTCGTCTCGGTGGTTTTGGTCTCCTTTCTCTTTGAATTTTCTATGGAAGTTGAGGTTTTAATCTGATGGGTTATGCAGCAGCCACGAGAGTGATGAGTATCGTGACGAGTATCACGAGAGTGACGAGTATCACGAGGAATGATGGACAGTTCCTTCTGGCGATGACTTGAAGAAGCCATTTGTGAATTGTCAAGTAATAATGGAAGCAAGTATTGGAGATCAAATGGATTTGGATGCGATATATATATATATATATATATATATATCCTTGCTCTTTGTTCACGACTGACTTGATAGTTTCACACCGAAACCTCCGAGAAGAAGACCAAGCTTTTCTACGTAGCTTCAGGTTGAGAGTAAAATATATTTAGATTTTTTGAACTTTTAATCTTATTTTTACACCTGTATATTTCTTAATAATAATTTAATATTTTTCCACACCAAACATATTTTTAAAAGACAACCAGACATGATTTTTTCCACGAAAACAAACAGCCACTTGAAAGTCTTCGTTTTTTGGTTGACCACTTCTTATTCAAGGGCCATATATTCCCGTGATATTGGCAGGTGCGGTGTGCGCGAAACCTCCTAGAAGGAGACCAGGCTTGCTTTTCTATGCTACAGAGCTGTCCTCTGGATAAGCTTTCACCGCCACTCGACGCGGTGGACGATGGAGAGATTAATTAATTATTTTTTATATATTTTTTAAGGAAAATAAAAGGAATTAACGCGTGTATCTGTTTTGTAATAGCCTCTGGGATTCAACGCGTGCGGGGCTTGTTTCTGCAGGGAATCAGGCCCGGTTTCTTTGTTTTTAAGGTTAGAAATTATTATAACGAAATTAAAATTATTTGATAAGCTAATATTAAAATTAAATTAAAAAACAAAAACAATATTTTGAAAAATAATAATATTATTTTCTACGTTCATTTCTCATAGCTCCTATTAAGTGGTAAAATCATAATTCAACTTTTAACATAAATTTAAAATTATATTTTTTTCACATGAATTATTGAGAAAATGATGGCTTAGAACAATCTTAATCTCCAAGTAAATTGTGTCATGAACTCCATTGAGTTTAATAATTTATTTTTATAGCATGTATTTTTAAATTATATGATCATGAGATTGATCACCAGCCTTAAAATAAAAATCAATTTGAGACAATGATAACCCAAAATAATAAATAAATGAATAAATCATTCTGTTTATTTTCTAGTCATTTCAATATTATATGATAAAATTAAAAAAAAAAAACTATTAAATATAATTAATGGACCAAAATCTTAAAAAAAAACATATTCGGGCCATGAGATGAACTTGTCAAACCTCTTGATTATGGGCTTCAATAATATTATTTTAAAAAAAAAATGTTTTTTTTACTACACTATAAAAAAAATATTTTTTTTACTACACCATAAAAAAAATATAATCGCAAAATAAAACACCAACTTATTATAGAAATGTTGAAAAATTGAGCAGCAAATAAAGATTAAAATATTTAACATCACAACACAAGCACTTTACTTTTAATGAATCTCTCTCAAAATAAATTTATAGTAGAAAACACATAAAATTTATCATAAAAACCAATTCAAAAATACCTAGGAAAAATAGTGCTTTGTTTATTAATCCACAAGACCATGACAACCTGTTTGACTCAAAATACTCTTATTAAACCGATCAATGACCACAAAACACATGAAAAAAACAGCTCTAAGACCCTAAATTCACCTGAAGCAGGAAAACTTCTCGAGCTCACATGTTTTTTTAGGTGTTTTAATAGTATAAAAACACTGGATCTTAATTTCTCTAGTACATGTCTAGAACGCCCCTTCTTTTCTTTTTTAATAATACATTGAGTAAATTAAAAAATACCATCTACATTTTTTTTAAAAATAAATTAAACAGTCCCTCTAATTTAAAAACAATTAGTTAGATTTTATAGTTTTTCAAAAAAAAAAATTTGTAAATTGATGTTTTTGTCCAATTTAGCCATGTATTTTATTTATTTATTTAAAAAATAGCGAAAGTAAAAAAAAAAAAAAAAAAGGAACGGCTTTTGATGAGCTTTTGAAATCTTCTGACCCATTAGAAGAGCTTTTGACGAGGTTTAACAGCTCTTGACTCAGCCAAATACGAGAATAGCTGATCTTCTACTCCCGGGAGTGGGACAAATGAGCAACTTCCGGCAGCCTGGCTTTACCCGGTGATATACTCCGAAGACTGCAGATCCAAGCAGCTCTCTCTCTCCCCCTACTGTGGGAAATAAACTTGATGACTCTGGAATTGGGCCTTCACGTACTGGCGTTATTCAAGACATCTTGCATGATAGTACGAGATGCCTGAAAACACCAATAGTAAAACAAAACTTGCTGCATTGCCAGTTTCCAAACTGAAAACCCAAACGGAGGAAAAACTTGTCAGCAGAAAATTTGTGGCTGGCTGATCGGAGGGTGTGGTGACAATCTTTCAGCAATGAAGACAAGGCAGTATCAATGGTTACTATAAATATCGATAATTCACAATGATCTTGCATTACTTGCGTATTTTCATCTTCCTTGACAGGGTTAAGCACATAATTAAACAGATGAAAATTTAAGGAAGGCAGTCATGATACTTACATAGCACATAATTACAACATCCTGTATCTCTTGAAACAACCAACTACCACTTTAGACACACAGAAAGACTCTGGGTTCATAGACAACAAAGAACTCTAGCAAGTAGCAACTGGAAATAACCGAAAGCAACTAGTCTTCCCAGACAAGGAAAAAGGTAGCAGGACAAGCTGATAGCTCTCATTATCAGTAGTCCTCATCACAGAATGTATAACCGCTACTCCTCTTGGATTTACCCTGCATGGAGCAATTATCTTATTAGTTGCGATGTGCTGGAGATATTTAATTCTATGGCTACACGATGTTGATAAACAATCAATTAAGGGAACTCCAAAAAATATTTCGTGACAAAAATGTCAAAACATCAAGGAAACATACAGAAAAAATTCACCATTGGAGGATGATCTTGTTATGGGATCTAACAGGTGGTCCCACCAATCCAATGGCTCATAGGTATGCACAAGTTTTTTCTTGTTTTTTTCTCTTAATATTTACCAGGAATCTCTCACCCCTCTCTCTCTACTTATCCATCAGGCAAAGAGGGGATGATGCAGCATGCGCCTCTCTCATCCCTCTCCACTTATCCATCGGTCATTTCCACTCAAATACAGTGTTGGCATTTTATCAGTACTCACTCCTAGAATAATATTGGTCCCAAAATCAGTTTAAAACATTTGTTAATGGCTAATCACCTACCTTGGTAATGAGATTCTCAAAAGCAGAAGTCCCATTCTCTTCGATGTATTTCTCAGCAGCAGTTAGAATGTCATCTGGTTTGCTGAAGACATCCTCTTTTTTTGGGACATACCATATATTAATGGTATGCTGTGGGTTCGCAAAGAAAGGTCTCACAAAATTCTCATAAACATATGCAGCACCACTGAAGTATGGAATGACCAACCAGCAGGTCAAAATGAGCTTCGCATATGGCCAGATTGGTATCCTGCCATTACATTCACAACTTTAGCGAATTCTGGCTACAGCAAGAGCAGACTGTTAAAATAACAACTACAGCTTAACAAGGCATTTCATCATATAGAGAGACAACCCTGGAAAGTAAATAAAATTAAACTTGCAAGATAATTGATTTCTTTTCCTTACACTTTATTCCTTTAAAAAGTACATCAAAATTGCACCGAGCTATAATGTTACAATAAAACATGTGCTCCCCTTCAACACAACAAACTTCGATCAAATTATGTAGGATAGAACAGATGACAAAATGACTTAATTCTCTCAACGGACAGTTCTTCGTGTACTGGTCAGCTTTGGATAATACCAGAAATAGCAAAAAAAGAAGTTACAAAACAGTATTATTCAACTAATTTTCCACCACAGGCAATGCATTTCCGTAATTTCCATTCCAATACAAACACAACAAAATATTTGAAGAGAGTAACTATGCTAATATATATACATATATATAAGAGAAGAAAACTTACCACTCAATGACTTTGGCAAAGGTAAGCTCAAAGAGAGTGATCATGGAATAAAGAATCCAGTACGTAAGCCATTGCTTATCATCAACGTGAGATTTAGTCTCAATTGCCCTTATTGAGGCATAGCTGTCCAACCACAGCCAAATTTAGCGAGTATTATAACAATCAATTCTCATACCACCAGCAAAATTGAATATTTGATGAACCCTTTTATGGACGAGCTTATAAATTAACGCCCGAAAAGTTAAATTAAAACCGAAAAGTAGGTTATATAGCCGCAAAAAAACTATGGAAGGAAAAAGAAGAAGAAGAAGAAAAGGAATAGGGAACACAGGGGTACTTACAGAGGATAAACAAGACTAACCACAGGCCTGAGAATTATTCAAATTAGAAGTTAGATGTTTCGTTTTTAAAGCACAACGCATATATAGAACATTAATAAAACTATGAGTCTGCTCTGTCTTCGAATAACTTATATAATGAAAAAAATAGTATGTGTGCGTGGGTGGGTGGGTGGGAATACAATCAACCCTGCTTCTGAGGGGTTCCACTATCGCATTAGCGAGATAATACTCACAACACACGTGAAAGTAAGAAGCAAAACTACCAGTATAATAAAAATCGAAGCTTTGGGTGTTTTTAGTCTCAAGAAATCTTGAAACAAAAAGATACAGAGGAAAGCATACCCAGCAAGAACGTCGAAGTTCGTAAGAAGAACCTTCAGAAAGCTTCCAGTCCCAGATCCCATCTCTGTGTCGAACAAAAAACAAAAACAATGTTGTTTGATTCCTTTGTCTCTGTTCTCTCTTCTACCACTCTATTACAAGAAGTAGTTTCTCAGCCTGTCTCGGTGGTAACTGTGTGTTGAAGACAGGTGTTCAAAAGGCTGAGACAGAACCAAAAGCTTTGTTTCCGGGCTTTTATTTTTATTTTAATCAGAAATATATTAAAGTATTATTTTTTAATTTTTAAAAATTATTTTTGATATTAATAAATAAAATAAAAAATAAAAATATTTTTAAAACGTGGAGTTTTGTGGTTCGTTAATCTACTGTGTTGGTTTGTTGAATGATTTTGATTGTCCTCCTTTTTCATAATTTGCAGTGGGTTTGGTGCAACAAACATTGTGGAATCTATGGAAGAGACCGAGTTGTTGAAGCGAGTTCGAGCCCAGTTTTTGGTGAAGCGAGTTCGAGCCCACCTTTTGGAGCTAATCTAATTTAATATAATTAAGCTAGGCTTAATTAGAGTAATTGTATTTTTAATTTATTTAGTTTATAACAAATTTATAGCATCGGAGATCTCAAATTAAGACCTTAACCTATCAAGATTTGTTTCGAAAAACCTTTAAAAGTAATATTATAGGTAGATGAAACCTGTTTTTCTTTCTTTCCTTTTAAATAATCATCATAGTTTAGTTATTACTTTTTATTATTATATTTAAATATAAAACATTTCAATAAATGAACAAATTCTCATTATGATTGTATTTCATTTTAGAAGAGTTATATCTAAATAATTAAATCTATAGAATGTCTACAAATTGAAATCTTTAAGTTGTTATAATTTGTATTAAACAAAGAGGTCAGTGTTTTTATATCATACAATAAATTTTATTAATACAATTTTATTTGAAACCATGGATACAAGTTTAATACTTTTCCATATTGTTGGTACATACAAGTTTAATACAAGATGGAGTATTTTCTCTTATTTAGAGGGATTATTACTACCCAAGTACTATTGTCTAAGATATTCACAATGCTATCAAAACACATAGTTCATCATTTATCCTTTACATCATATACTTTTATTTATATCACCATGATATCCTTATCTAGGAAATCAAAGTTTAAAGACCCATAGTCATCAATTATATTATTTGTTGATGATTAGCAATCACACTAATAATTAATGTATTTCATATTATATAAATAATGTCATAATTATCCAATAACATTTGTCGTATTATTCTTATTCTTGATAGGTAAAGCTTCTAGAAAATGTATTTTAGGGGGTCTATGTTTTAGATCAACCATACAGTGCGTAAAGCATATGTTGACAAAGTCATGAAATGCTTTATACTAGACTACAACATAGATTTTCTAATATATTATAGCGAGACTCTAGATAAATAAAATTCTTACTAGGATTGTAAAACACCAAGCTTTCATAATAAGAAGTATAACATGATAAAAATAATGGTTTCTCTTTGGGATTTTTTTTGTTTTTATTACGACATGAAAGATCAAAATTGATAGAAGAAAGAGGGATCAAGGCTAGTTGTGGGGGGGAATTATTAAAATCGGGAAGTAGAAAGAAATTTGGAAGAGAACAAAAAAAAGAAATGGTCTCTCTTAGAAAGAGGGGAATCATCACTTTATGAAGAGAGGAGGAAGAATGACTTTTAGTGACTTCTAATTCTAAGAGAAGACACTATGGAATAAGCAAATTAAAGAAAACATAGAGAGAGACTAGTAGTGAAAAATATTATCTAGGCATGAAATCAAGAAGCAATAGAAAATTCAAGAAAATTAAAGAAAAATATAAAGAATTGAAGATGAATGGAAATCAATCAATGAACTAATGAAAAAGGAATTATATGAATTCAAGATCATTTGGTAAGGTGCTTTAACATTCTTATGTTTGTCTTCTACTTAATTGTGAAAAGGAAGGAAAAACCTCAAATTTATCTATAAAGTATTTATCCATGTAAATTGACAAAAACTGTTGTATATAGTAGAGATTTCTTAGAAGAAAATTGTAATAAAAAGTAATTATGAGAATTAAACAACAAATTATAGAGAAATCCAAGCAGAAAACCTAATTAGGTGTAACCTTTGCTTAAAAAATGATGCATTATTAATGTGGGGGGAACATCTTTGATGAAGAGTAAGTAGTTATTTGCATGAAAATGATGAGAAAAGATTAAAATTTTTATTCTTACATATTTGTATGTTAGTAGGGGAAAACCATGTCTTTTATTACATGCATGAATATTATGGCATTGACATCAAAGAAGTGATACAACTAGGTTTGTGCATGTAAATAATATGAATATGAGTTGATCCTAGAGAGTAGAACTCAAATTTTATATATCCTATTTTTTAGAGAGTTACTTAAGATAATTTGTCTATGAAATTATATCAAATAACATGCTTATTATTATATTTAGAGTGGCATTCCCTTTATTATCCTTTATATTATTGGTAATCATGTCCACATATTTTTCTGTATTATGTCCAATAGCACTAGTATGGTATTTATATTTTATTTTTGTTAGGGCTATACCAAGGTAGGTAAGGTTGTAAGGTTTTTTATGGGGTAGGAGCAACTTCTTGCATGTTCACTAGTCTTTTAGACATTTCTCCTAGATAGTATATTAGTGTATAGTTGACAATTGTGGTGGCCAACCTAGATTGGAGATTTTGGTGCCACAATTTGGTGTTAGAGTGGATGGTTAAAAATTATCATTATAATAATTATTTTTTATTGACGGGGTCTTCATTAACGGTTCAAAATGACCCCCATGATAAAAATTATCGGCTTCTACATTTGACACGATGCACTTCATTATCAACCTGAGTTTATTATTTTTATGAAAACTGCATAAAATCAACTCAATCAAATAGAGTCTGGCATAACAACTATGAAAATAGAAATCTAAGGGAGATAGAGATGATAGCATTCACAGCCACACCAACCCTTCTCTGGCTATATTAATGAGCCAGAAGGGTTGACAAAACGGGAAAGGAGGAGCTGCTCAAGGATTCCCAAACCTAATGTGGGCTAAGAGGTGTTGATCGCATAATGGGTTATGTGAATCACATCTTCAGGCGTTGATGGTGGATGGGTCTTGTTTCTCATTCTCAGCTCCTGGTACTCCTTGTATAGGAAACCTCTGTACCTGGGCACCTCTCCAATGTCTTTCGTGAACTGATGCAGTGGCTCGACCCACTTGTCTCCGTGCAGATTATAAAAGAAGGCGTATGAATATCGACTCTTGGATTTTGGTCTCACCACTCTGTGGGTTGCGCTCTTGAAATTATTGTTGCTCAACACCTTGAGATGTGCTTGCGGTGCCCAGATCGAGTTAGCAAACAATGATGTTGTTCTTCATTTCTAAAATAAGCATATTGTATTTCCATGCAAACGAAGGAACCTGTAAATTAAAAAAGAAGAAGTATTCTGTCCTACTGTTGTCCTGTATGAAAGGTTTTTAATTGAATCTAGAGTATTCTATGATATTGCCAATTTTCCTATAGATTTGTAAGAACCAAAAGGTCTCTTCGAGTTATCATTGATGAGCTGATTGTATAAGAGAATCATCACAGCTTAAAAAATTAAATTGCAAAATGAGGTGAGTAAAAAGATGTTATATGAAACTCTTCAATACACCATTTTCGAAATACTTTGAGTTTAACTAGACCATTACTTGAATTGAAGTTTTAATTAACTAAAAAAATAAAAATCATATGATCCAAGCTCGTATTAGTAACTCTAATATCATATTAAACAAATAAATCAACTGAAAAAAATGAGATCATTGATCGATGATGGACTTAGAATAGCTACTTCGAGAAAGACAGATATATTTTACCTGAATAACATCGCCAACATTGACTACTAATGAGCCCCTTGTAGGAATAACAGGAATCCATTCTCCATTTCTGCGAACTTCTAAGCCTCCAGCTTCATCCTGGAGAACAAAAGTGATGCAATTTCCGTCTTCGTGCTCAGTGATTCCGTTGTTTTCAGTCTCGGTTGCGGGGAAGTAATGCAAGGCTACCATGAAATCCCAGCTCCTGTCGTGATTGAATTCCTCGAGGAAGTTGGAAGGGAGACCCAAACACTGGCTTAATATGCGCTCTATAACCCCACCTAGCCTAGTAAAGTAATCGAATATCTGCTCCAATACCTCCCTGGAAAAATCAATTAGGGAAATGGAAAATATTAACGCAAATAATATAATAGTGTACCAATGAAAGCAACGATGATTGATGTGACCTAAAATGAGGTGGGTTTTGTGGGTAAACATTCAAGTTGCAGCCTGGTGGAAACATCAATAAATACTCATTCTTGTCCGGCGATTGATCCGGTTGCCTGTTATAACCAGCAGGAAGGGGAGCACCGGAATTAGGAACACATTTGAGCTTCTCCTCATTCGGCAACGTCTCAAAAAAGGTTCTGGAAAGCTCGATGGCTCGCGTCATCAGACCAAGCGGAACACCATGATTCACCACTTGGAAGAACCCATACTCCGAACAAGCTTGACCAATAGTATCTCTGGCTTTCTTCCTGCCATCCTCGTCATCTTCTCGGAAGCAAGGTGAGAGATCAACAGTAGGAATGCACCACTCGCCCATTTCAAGTTCACCTCGGTTTTACTTATCAATTTTCACAAGGGAGTAGCAGGTAGTATAGCACTACCCCAGTCGGGACTAACCCCAGCTTATTGGACAACTTGATGTCAAGTTCGATGATGCCGATTGTCGTTCAGCATCTTTTGAGCAAACAAAAAGACAAAATTCGTTACTTGGAAACAAATAGTTTGGACAAGCCAGATGACAACTTCCACGTCGGAATTAGGTGTCGTTTTGCCACTGAAAACCTTAAATTTGTAAATGATTCAAGAAAAAAATTATATTTTTTTAAAAATATTAAGATGATAATACATTAAATTGATTTGAATGACAACTTATTAAATTTATAATTGAGAACATGAGATCTTAATAATTTTATATAAAATAAATCAAAATAAATTATAAAACTTAATTTTCAATCACCCAAATATTAAAGAAAAAAATCAATTAGAAAATGAACAGAGAAAATAACTCAAGTTAATTTGTTAAATTCATTATCTAAATCACAAGACTAGAATAACTCTATAAGAAATAAATTGAAATTAATTATAAACCTTGACTATCAATAAATTTAATATTGAATAATAAAATATAAATAAAATAATTAAATAAAAAGCTTGGAAAGTGATTCTAGTTAAACCACCAAACCTATAATCCGGTTATGAGACAGGAATAATCTCATAAAAAATAAACAAAAAAAAAATTAAAATCAACTGGATAAACCGTCAACTCAAGTTATGAGTTGGATAATCTTACGTAAAATCAATGAAAATAAATTATAAAATACAATTTACAATCAATTTATTTTTGGATAATAAAATTATAAGAATAAAATTTAAAAAATAATAATTAAATGACCTAAATCCACTTAAGTTAACTCACAAAACTTGTAATCTAAATTATAAAACCATGATAACCTAATAGAAGGTAAATCGAGACAACCTACTATACCTACAACACGATTTATAAAACTAAAATAACCACATCAAAGGCAACTTGTCGTTAATCATTAAACTTAATCTCTAATAAACCCAATATTAAATAATTACATTAAAAAAATCAGAAAAAAATTGTTATTACAATGAATGGTATATTTGTAATAACATACACAATAAAAGCATCATCATCTCTTTTAGTTTTTTTTTTTTTATTATTATTAATAATTAGTTATTTACCATATATTGTGCATGCACTACACTGCTATAAAGGTTTCTACTTAGTTTTTAACACATGAAAAGAAACATCAGAACTATAGATGTGTTCTATGGTTATATAGAATTGTTAATTGAAAAAACTCAAAAGATGATACATGCACTTAATATAATAATTTTAAATTATAGAGAAGAAATAATATTTCTTTAGCTAAAAGCCCACTTTTCTTCTGTATGCATTTTTTTATACATCAAACAAAAATTGTTTTGTTAGTATGCTGGTGTATTTTTTTTTTTTTTAAAAAAATGTTTTTTAAATAAACACATACCATGATTTGAAAACAAACTAAGAAATAGTGATGTGATGATGATTTTTATAGCATACATGAATGAATAAAAATAATCACTTATTTATCAAAACAAAGTAAAAAAATATTTTTTATTCTTAATGAATATTAACATATATTTTATTTTTTTGGCATATTATTTTTATACATAATTATTTATAAAATAATTGCAAGAATTACCATAATATTATTTAAAAAGATTACCATTAATGAATGATTTTTTTTTTAAATATCATTGTAATTTTTCATTTAAAAATGAATATTTTTTTAAGTGAAGAGTTAAGTGAATAAACCGAATGTGCATCTAAGATTGAGTGCCTATTTGGCCAAGCAGTTGCAAACACCACTTGAAAGAATAGTCGAGGCGCAACAAAGCATCCAAGGTCAAGCCCACATAAGATTGCACGGTTGAATTTTCTAAATTTTCAAGTTTTTAATCAAGAAAACAAAAATATAAATCAAGAAAGCAAAAATATAAATAGAAAGGTTATCAAGATCAATTTATTTCATAATAAAGTTAGGACTCACAAGTTCTCAATGAGCAAGCCACAAGGCCTTAACACCAAGGATTGCAAGGCTTAGGGAAACAGTGAAATCATGATCACAACGATTCCTACTGCCCTTTCCACTAATCATGAATGAAATAAGAGCGGGTTAGTGAGCATTAAACTTGGTTTTTCAAATTTATGACAGTTAGGTAACAAGATTTTGCACAAATTCCAATCATGCTGATGATTAAGTGTAAATGGCATTATAAGATAAGCTATATAGATTTCTTAGCCATCCCACATAATTAACTCTCTATGATAAGATAAGCTATATAGATTTCTTAGCCATCCCACATAATTAACTCTCTATGATAAGATAAGCTATATAGATTTCTTAGCCATCCCACATAATTAACATTCTACGATAAAGGAATATAGGATATTCATATAGCTGGACTTGATGACGTTCACAGCGAAAGGAGTTATTATAAAAGGCTAACAGACCATCATCATCATCTATAAACCTGCATTTCAGGAAAGAAATCACAAAAATAACCCCATACTCAAAAAGGCAGGCCCTGAGACAGGAATAAAGTCAGAAAACCACTAACCGACCATGGTATCAGCTAGTTTCCTATGTAGTAGAGGAATCTACCAACAGAAAAGTTAAGAGTGGGTTACCCTCCCCAGCACGTGATACCAGCAATCCTTTTAGACCACTTTACACAAGGTGTTAACCAAAAACAAAAGCTGATACAAGTATACGGCTGAAGATCATTTGCCTGTATCATCATCTTCTTCGTCGTCATCTTCCTCTTGCTCATCATCCTCCTCTTCAGAGTCATCACCATCTTTGTCCTGCAATTAGGCAAAACACGGGAAGCAGACAACATTTGAGAAACCCTCTTTAGAAGGACCTATTACTGATTCCAATAAATTCTCAGTCTGCAGGCTTGATATAATGGTACAAAACTTTTATTTCATTGTTATAAGCAGTAGAATGTCTGTCGTATGAAAGTTCACGTGTGTATTGTTTAATACATTGTTAGAACTATGCCTAAGCTGGAATCATCTTAAAGGATAGTTTCTAGCTAAGAAAGAACAAGCAATAGTGTCATTACTTTGAAAAAGAATACTGCATCCCTGATATCTACAGCCATAACAAACCCTGAAGAATGAATTTAAGATCCCACCACAAACCATTTCTTTCAACAGGATCATAAGAGGTTTAAATAACTAAATAAGTTTTACACAACTGAAATTTGTTGATGCCCAAAGTGTGTAAGCCTGCATTAAAGCACTATGGAACACCAAATTCCTGCTATTCATATTTTTTTATTTCTTCAGTTACTTCTATTTTGTTGAAGGTCTTTCATGCGGTTGTACATTGATTTGTATATCAATCCAAAAACATCATTGAATTTTGGTTTTCATGTCCCATACAGTTTTGCTAAGACTTTCTATCAAGTTCATACTTCTGCAGAACCAGTATCTTCCATCTATTTTGGTTTCAATATCTTCACATCCAGCAAGACTTCGAGAAAACTATCTAATGAACTTTCCAATTACCAACAATGAAATAATGAAAAAAAAAATGCATGCCTTCAGCTGAAAGGGCAGAAAAAACATCAGAAACGTTGTAACATTCACAAAAGATAATAAAATAGGATCCATTTACCCCTTCATCAGCTTCATCCTCGTCAGAGTCCTCTATATAAGGATCCTACATTGGAGAATTTGGAAAGTTACAACTGCTTTCAAGCTTCATTTTCAAGAAACAAAGGGAGGAAAAGGACAACAAATAATTCAATTACAGTGTTAAAATACGAGAGTGGATTGGGCCATAAATCTTCCTTAATGATCTCGGCAACCTGCAGTAATTTTATTACATAAGAGACTGTAACAGCTTCAGTAACCTATTTGGTAAAGAAGAAAAATATCCATAATGCTTATACCGAGGAATAAAGCTCTATTACTTTCTAAGCTAGAGATTCTACTTACCTCATCCTGCAGGTCATCAATCGTGCATTTTGGTTGAGTGTTACTAAACCAGCTAAGGAAGCTGCATTTAAGCACGTGGTGAGGCGCAAAATACAAATTATTACAAAGAACACATTTGGAAAAATAACAGGCAAAATACTAAAGTTAAAAAATGATATGCAAGACATCTTGCAAGCACTAATTGTATTCCACTTACAACTAAAACCAGCCTACATCATAACATTATTACTATAACAGAGCAAATTGACCCTTCATACACACATCAAAAGGAAAGACATCATAGTTTGGTTGAGCACGAAAATGAGCACCATGACTAGTGACAATCAAATAGTAAAGGGTAAACTTCATTTTTGCCACTATAGATTCATCAATGTTCCTCTTCTACACCTAAGTTTAAATTCTCTGAAGTTACCCATCTAATTTCAAAAAATTCCCAATTGTATCTTCTAACCATTACATAGCCTACTTTTTTTATTTTGGTTTTTAAGTAAATATTTTTACTTTTAAGAGCTTACATGGAGATTATAGCAGTTATAGGGATCTAAGAAGTAAAATGAGAGAAGCTAAGAAAAAATAAAATAAACAATGAACAAAACAAAGCATTTTGTAAGTTATTGAATAGTTAAAAACAAATTTGCACGCACACGCACGCGCGCGCACATACACACATATATATGGAAATTATACACTGTGGGGGTAGAAGTGGAACACTGATGAATCTATAAAGCAAAAATATAGTTTACCCAACAATAAATCATGTTTTGAAAGAAGAAAAATTGAAATTATTGCTTGCATAATAAGATTTTTTTAGTGTTTGTCTTATTTGTACAGGTACAGATGATATTTATAGAGATACGAAAAGAACCATTATAACACTAGAAATGGCTTTAGAGTAAGGAAATGAGAGAAAAAGTAAACAAAGTTAAGAAATAAAACCTCTCATAAGCCAAAAGCCTCTTCTTCCCTTTATTTTCATGACTGACTCCATTTGGAGGACCCTTCACATTTTAGAAATGCAATTAAATAAAAAAAAACAAAACAGAATACACAATTTAGAGACACCTGTTATGAAATGACAAAAAGAAGTTACCATGCCCTCTTTCCAGCTGATTGGTGTAGCAGTAATCTCTGTTGTTCCTTCATCAAGGAAGGCAAAAGATTTTATAAGCTTTGTCTCTTCAAAGTAAGGGTTGGGTTCAAAGTACTGCAAATGATATAAAATAGAATCAAGAACTATTCAATCAATCCTTCAACAAAAAAAAAAGATGCCAATTAATTCTATTCAAGCAAAGGAAAGAGAGTAGAATCATTTATTAATGCAAAACTGCACACACAGGGGGGAAATAGTAAACATACAAATGTTATTGAATAACCAGATTTAACATCTTTTGAATCCTCCACTTGCAGCGAGCTTAAAAATTTGAATATCTACAAAAATGCAAGGAAAAAGGAATCAAATACTACACAGACAGGCAGCTACGTGAAGGGAACAAATGTAAGTGCACAAGTTAATCTTCAGATCATTCAGGAACAAAGCCAAACCTTTTGATCCTCTTCAGTCAGAAGAGTGCCTAGAGTATGATGGCTTAAAAACTGCAGAGAGCCACAAACAATTAAATGTAATGATGAACTCTGTTTCGGGGAAGGCAGGGGCATAATATAATAGCAGATAAAAATTATATATTTTGATAAGAAGGCAGATGAGAACAGATTGCTAACCGCAGTCAACCAGAAGTCAGGTATCGATTTGATGATCTCATTTCGCTTATCATACACTGGCTTGCGTATCTCATTATACTTTTGCTCTACTTCCAAGACCTTATCACTAGCCTCTTCATTAATCTATGAAACCGAAAAGCCAAAGCACAGTTCAAGGTATAAAGTAGCAACAAACACAGATAAGGATGGAAGAAAAACATACAAGCATCAATAAATAAATAAATGATCAGACAGTGAACAAACAAAGCATGTCATTCAAAAGGCTAACATTCCCAAAACTGTACACACAACCCTCCTTCAATCATGATTTAAACATAATCCTCCTTCCTCATTGAATGTCACTGCGTCCGAGGAAAAATTTCTTCTTATATTTTTTGTTACTAAGCTTACCTTAGTTATTGGTTTTCTGGAAAAAGTATTCATCGTCACAAAACCAGATACATAAACTTAAGCAACCATTTTAGCATGGCAAATCAGCACATCCAGGTATCAGACAGCATAAACCCAGAATTGATAGGCAAATAACTAAAATCAATAACCTGAGTCTAATTCTCAGTGTATATATATAGTACAGAATGTACCGCAGCAAACCTGCGGTGCAAAAGCTAAGCCAAACAGAGGCTAATTCTCAGTGTATATATATAGTACAGAATGTACAAAACAAAACATTAGGCAATGTACCATACCAAAAAAAACAAAACTCTCATATTTCATACAAACACATATGACATTGAAAGCGCATACAAAAAAAAGCATGCAGCATTTACACTACCTTTTCGAGATCATCTTGGATCTCCTGGAGCTTCTCGATAGAGAGAACGAGTTCTTCATCGATTTGGTTATTGTCCTCCTCGCCTTTCTCCGCTACCTTCAACTTCTTACCCTTGTTGTCAGCCACCATTTTCTCTATCCACTAAAACCCCTAAACCTCTCTCTCCTTCTCCGTCACTCTCACTCTTTGTTTTTGCCGTTGATGACTGTCTAAAACCCCAGTGCTTTAACCTCCTTGTCTTGCTTCCCTTTCTTCTTTTGTTTCTATTTTTAGCCCCTGCTTTTTCCCGTCTGTGGTGAGACCAAAAGTGTTAGGGTTTTGAGAGTTTGAATCCGCTGGGGAGTCAACTGGAGGAGCCGTTTGGGCTTATCGTTGAATCTGTTTTTTTTTTATCAAATCTAATTTTTTTTTATTTTAAAATTACTTTTTGATGTGCATATATTAATAATATTTAAAAAATTATTATTTAAATATATTTAAAAAAACACTTTTGAAATAACAGCTTAGGCCCGTTTGTTTCCCGGAATTCACTTTCCGGGAAATCACTTTCCACACTTTCCTGTGTTTGTCTGTCTTCCGGAAAGTTGGTCAACGGAAAACACTTTCCGCTCAACGGAAAACACTTTCCAGTCAAAGAAGAATTTGACTTGGTTTTCTAATATTTAAAAAATTATTATTTAAATATATTTTAAAAAAACACTTTTGAAATAACAGCTTAATCTAAAATCTTAAACAAACTCGTTGAGGTTGAGAAAATAGCTTGTGTTTATGGTTGATATTACCTTTTAAAAATGCTTTTTAAGTAGTAATTTATTCGAAAATAGTGGTGATGGAGAAGATCCATGGGGATTGACAACCTTCACAGATCCCACTGGATTTTATCCCCTTGTGGGTTCGTATTTCATTGGATTCAAAGGTTAGTACACAGAAAGATGCAATTAGTTTCGTCCTATTAGCTCATTAGCTTAAGCAATCGAGTTTCTAAACTAGTTACTAAGAGTATATCTATAAATTATACAAGCTATAAACTCGCGTTTCGTTGTAGGGATTAATTTTTTTTTTCATCTAGATTTTAACACTTGATTTTTATTTTTTTATTTTAGTTTTTATTCTTTTATTTTTTAGTTTAGTTTTGATCCCTTAATTTTTTCAATCTTTCTAAAATAGTTCTTAATTTTTTGTTTGTATCTATACATCTCTATTGCGTTAAAAAACATAGTAAGTTTAATACTGGTGGTGTAAAATGAGAGTGAAACTCTCTCTTGTGCATATATAATTAAACGTGAAATATTTGAAATACCCCCGCAAATAACTCTTTCGTTTTGTCTTATTTGAGGCTATAAAGGTTATTTTATTGTGCATTGAAAATGTGAAATTACTAGGACACCTCCATTGACAATTACTGGTTTTTATCTTATTTGAGGATATTATGGTTATTGTAGAAATAAAAGAAATTGAAATTACATTTTGATACCGTGACCTTATTTTAAACACATTTTACATAATAAAATAAATATATATAAAAAACTAATATGCATTTTAAGAAGTTCTACGACACAGAACGCGTTATTCGAAATGTGCATAACTTTGAAATTGACATCGCGCCCGAAGATGCGCCCACAACACCGCGACAAAAAATATAATTTAAAATTGATAAATTATCAATACACCCCTATAGACAACTCTTGAATTTTGTCTTATAAAGGGTCTATATGTACTTATAGAGCTTGTGGTGCATATCAGCTGACCTAGATACCCCGATTATAAAAAAAAAGATCTAACGATTAGTCATGGTGCGCTTAAGCTAACCAAAAGACCCCAGTTATAAAAAAAAATATATATATATAAGTAGGAAAAAAAAAACAAAAGCTTAAGTTGGTCTGGATAAACTAGTTATAAAAAAATATAAGTGAAAAAAAATAGGAAAAAAATATAAGCATGAAATCACTATAACAATCCATATTGTTTTAAAAAAAATCAGTCTGAGAATTAGTCGTGGTGCGCTTAAGCTGGACTGGAGATCCCGGTCATAAGAAAATGTATAAGTGAATAAAAAAAAAGTATAAGAAAAAAAAAAATTGGTCAATGGATTAGTTGTGGTGCGCATAAGCTAGCATGGACACCCCAATTATCAAAAAAGAATTTCGGTCCAGGGAGTAGTGCGTTTAAGTTGGCCCGAAGATCCTAATTTTTAAAAAATATATAAATGAAAAAAATATATAAGCATGAAAGCACTGTAGCAATCCATATTGTTTTTTTTTAAATTGGCCCAAGGATTAGTCATGATATGCTTAAACTGATCCGGATATCCTAATTATAAAATAAATATATAAGTGAACAAAACAAAAATATAAGAAAAAAAAAGTACCAGCAAGAAAGCACTTTAGAAAAAAATATGGGTTTGGGGATTGTCGTGTACACATAAGTTTGCTTGGATACCCTAGTTATTAAGAAAAATTAGATATGGTGATTAATTGTGGTGCGTTTAAGTTAGCTCAGATACCCCGATTATTAAAAAAAGAAAAAAAATATATAAATGAAAATATATATATATATATATATATATATATATATATATATATATATATATATATATAAAGTATAGCAAGCAAAAAAATGTTTTGGGAAAAAAAATATAATAAGAAAAAAAAAAGAAAAAAAAAACATAATAAGGAAAAATACAAAAAAGAATAAGCAAAAAACAAGGGGGAAAGCATTGTAGCGAAAAAGCATTGTTGCAATCAATAACGCTATGTGTGGGGAGCTACAATGTTTTCCCCACACCATTTATAATCCATATTGTTTAAAAAAATAAATTCAGTCAGGGAATTAGTCGTGGTGTGCTTAAGCTGACCTAGAGATCACATTTATAAGAAGAAAAAAAATTGGTCTTGGGATAAGGGGAAAAATGTATAAGTGAACAAAAATACATATAAGAAAAAAATTAAAAAAATAATAAATTGGACCAGGGATTAGTCATAGTGTCTGCAAGTTGATCTGGACACCCCAGTTAAAAAAACATTTGATCCGGGAATTAATCGTAGTGCATTTAAGGTGGCACAAAGATCCTAGTTATAAAAAAAAATATAAGTAAAAAAAAATAAAAACTTAAGTTGACTAAAAAACCATGGTTATAAAAAAATGTATAAGTTAAAGAAAAAAAAATATAAGCATGAAAGCACCGTAGCAATCCATATTTTTTAAAAAACAAATTTGGTCCGGGAATTTGTCGTGGTGTACTTAAGCTAGCCCGTAGATCCCGGTTATAAAAAAATATATATAAGTGAACAAAACAAAAGTATAAGGAAAGCACCTTAGCAAAAAAAAAAAAAAGGGTTCAAGGATTAGTTGTGGTACGTATAAGCTGGTTTGGACACCATGATTATAATAATAAATAAAAAATTGGATCCAAGGATTAATTGTAGTGTGCGTAAGCTAGCCCGAATACCCTGATCATAATATATATATATATATATATATATATATATATATATATATATATATATATATATATATATATATATATAAGTGGAAAAGGAAAATAAATTAAAAAAGTATAATCAACAAAATAAATTTCATGGAAAATATGAAAAAAAAAAATCAGGAAAGAAACAAAAAAAAACACTATAAAAAAAATTGGATCTAAGGATTAATCATGGTGCACTTAAACTAGCCTAAACACCCTGATCATAAAAAACAAAAAAAAAATATAAGTGGAAAAAGAATAAAAATTAAAAAAAGTATAACAAAAAAAAAGTTTCATGGAAAAAAATTTAATCATAAAAAAACAAAAAAAAACATAATCAGAAAAAAAACAAAAAAAAAAGTTATAAAAAATTGGATCCAATAATTAAGCGTAGAAACCTCGATTATAAAAAACAAGTAATATATATATAGAAGTCATAAAAGAAAAAAAATTAAAAAAAATATAACCAGTAAAAAAAATATTTTATGGAAAAAAAAATAAGTAAAAAAAAAAAGCATAGGTAAAAGAGCAAGAAACAAAAAAAAACAAAAAAAAAAGTAATTAGGAAAAAAAACAAAAAAAAATGTAATCAGAAAAAAAAAATGTATTGCAATCTACACTGATAGATTTGTGGGGATTTATAGTGTTTTCCTCACATGATTTAGTGTATTGTTAATATTGTAACTTCAGTTTTTTTTTGTTCCTTAAAGGTTGATTGTAATAACCTCTTAAGACTTTTCATTGCTTGAAGATTGCATGAAGATAAGGAAGGTTTCCTAGGTTTGAAGCTAGATATAAGTAAGGTGTATGACAAGGTTGAATGGTGTTTTTAGGAGTAATGATGAACATAGATTTTAACCAACATTATGTTGAATTAGTTAATTGTTTTATTGATTATTCAAAGTAGAGAGATGTTTAAAATAGGTAGATCCTCTCTTGCTAACTTATTTATATTGTGTGCTGAAGTTTTCTTATTTCTAATTAGGAGAGAAGCAACAATCAATTATGTTGGATCTCTCGAATATTGTATACTTAGTGAAGATAATAATAAAAATATATTCAAGAGTCCCTAGAATTTTATTATACAAATATAAAGTTTTTTAGAGATTTATTACCTGAAGATCTGATCTTCTTCCACTATAAATAATTTTTTTTAAAAGGATGAGTGTTACAAACTATAAGCCATCCAATTATTATATCTCAACGATAATTCACACGAACCACTACTAAAAAAATATATTAAATTCCTATTTAGAAGAAACATTGATATGCCTAGAGTGTTGACTTTTTAGTTTATGACATAAGTTATTTTTATCTAACAAATAGTCTCCTTAACAAAATAAGAGACATAACTTACTATTTATATATAAAAAAAACCCATGAAATTGACAAAATATCAATTTGTGTCCTGAATAATATCAATATTTATTCAAGATAATTTTAGAAATTAGCTTAATCAAGCTCTTATTTTCTTAGGTCTAGAAACATAATCCTTTATTAATTATATCTTAGTCCTTAATTTCAAAAATATATTTTAATCAAGTCATGCTTAATCAAATTATCCTAATTTAATTTCTGATTAATAATTCTTGATGTATGACCCGTTAGGTTTCAAATATTTTAGCCCAAATATAAATTATAATTCTTATTAAATTAAATTAATTAAAATTCCAAATATTAATAATTCTTAATGTATGACCCATTAGGTTTCTAATATTTTAGCCCAAATATAAATTATAATTCTTATTAAATTAAATTAAATTAATTAAACTATTTAAATTATTATGAATTCAACAATTGATAATTTATATATAAAAATTAGGTGCATCATCTAGCAACATGTTACAATCCCCTAAATATTAGAAAAATCATCAGGGATTTGACTTAACCTTTCAATGACCAATTTCTCATTGTAATTAGTATCCTTTCATAAATAATGTTTTGATTTAACATTAAAGAATGAAGTATGTATTTCATGTTAAATCATGTTTGTTCTCTACATAATAATCATTGATCATTTGAATAAGATTTGAAACTCTTTTAAAATTTCATTTCATTTTTTGCCAAGGATTTCTTAATCAATACTATTTGAGAACAAATGAAATATTTTTTTTTTCAATTCACATAGGGTGATGGATTCTCTCTTGATTACTCAACTATCTTCATATAATTCATAGTATACTTAATGTTTGATTTTTTGTTACCTCAATCAATATAACATGTAACTCAATTAAATTATAACATCCTTTATATAAGATAACTTAATGATATCAAGTTTAAGGACCGCTTACAAAACCGTCACACGAGTCTTTCCATATACATAAATAATCTTTCCATATGAAATTCTCACACGAGTCAATTTAGTGTATATGTTCTATGACAAACACCTACATATTAATTCTAAATATCCTGTATACCTCAATGTATGAGAACAAATACTTCATTTCACAAAAAAAAAAACATAATATATATATATATCAATCTACACAAATCTAGTAAATGTCTAGTATTTAAGAAAACATCAACCAAAAATATTCTAGGAATAATGCTTTGCAATAAGAACTCTATAATTATAATAATTTTATAATTTTTTTTGCAAAATATTATTAAAGTATATGGCAAATCGATCAACAATGCTAAAAACCAATCTAATTCATTTCTTGACCCAAACAACCTTGTCGTTTTCTTAAACATTATACTCTTATTTAGTTGTAAAATAAGTTGTGCTCTCTTGTTTGAAACTTTCCCAACTCAAACATTACCATTAAGAGCAAAACATGTATTGATTGATATTTTACTATTTTTTCAATGCTTTAATGAAAAAATCTTAATTCAAACAACTATGAACTTTTCTTCATTGATGGATCCTGTAGCCAAATATGAAATATCCATTCTATCGTCTCTCTATCAATCTATATCTTTAAACACATGTCTTTACTGGAGAATGTTCCATGCAAAATCGGTAAGAATCTAAAATTAGATTGTTCCATGCTTTAAAAGATTTAAGCAGCAGCAGCAGCAGCAGCATTCTTGGCTGGCTGGAAGCTAGATGAGCCCCTGTGCAGTAATTAATCTATAGGATCTGACAAGGAAAGGTTGAGCTCTTCCTGATACAATCAGAATCCCAAAAAACTTGTTCACTGTGATGAAGTGCTATTGTTTTCGCCTGCAACCCAGTACTGTTTGACGGCGAACAACAATTTTTCTGATGTGAGCGGCCCATCCTCATGATCCACCATTTTCGTATTCCATCTCATTCCTCCCACAATTCTCCTCACCTTGATAAGCACATCAACTTTATCACGGAATATGACTGCTCCTTCAGGCCTTAAAATACGATCCATCTCCAGAAGAATGTCTTCCATATTGCACCTGCAATGGTTCCAGCAAAACAAAGAAGATTCTTAGAATACCATAATTCTAGGTTTGCATGCTTCATTATCAATAACTAAAAATGAGTGGGGTGAGCAATAAGAAATCATTAAATCACCAATAGATTTTACACATCGTTGAATTTACATATAGTATTTTGTGGTTGATATATAATTGATTATTTCATTTCATAAGTTATATAACCATGATGATGCCAAATGTGAAAATATTCATGTCATTCAGTGATTTGGAAAATATTCATGACTATAATCGAGCTTCCAGAAAAAGCAAATGGTATGGTAGTAACTCAACCTTAGCTACATCCAGGGCATTAAAGTAGATGGAATGATTACTAGTTACAATATTTTGAAACTTCATTAATTGATTAGATAAATAATTCAAATCATATAATATAAATTTGTTTGATGCTTATTAAATACCTATAATAACCTAAGAAGTACATTAACTAACAGTTGAATATAATCAAATTGCATATCCTAATCTTCCATGAATGCTGTCATATCAATTTCAAAACACAAAAAAACACAGAGAGCCTTTTCCCCAAATCCAACTATTCTATTAGAATTGAATAAAAAGTATCAGAAACAAAGACTTACTTGTCTTTATACAAGCTGAAAACACCATTTGCATGAATAAGATCATATGTCCTTGGGTACGTGGAGAATGCTTCACACCTGATGCAGAAAGAAGAAGGATCATAGGATAAAGTAAGACATTAAAGAACGTAAATGATATATATAAGAGACACTGGCCCAACATCAACAATCTTTTCTCAATCAAAGAAGTTGGAACTCTCAACAGAAATGTCATGTGGTCGACCGACACCAAACAGTAATATGACTTATACCCTTGTTACTTTCTGCTTGTGCTCATGATGGAAAGTTTGCAAATTAAGAATTTCATAAAAACTGGAATAAGATTAAACCTTACCCAAACTACAGTAACTTTAACATATTAAACATCAGAACATGAAGGTAGTTTTCACTTGGCCAGCTAGAATTACCAAGATTAGAGCATAGCCAAAATTAGTAAGTAAAAGAGCTACCACCTATCAAGCTCCATCTACAACATATAAATTCAATTTCCTTGCTTATCAGGAACAAAAAGATGTATTGGGATCTCTGATCATCTAAGATAACAATCATGCAAAAAACACATTCACATGTATAATTTCCTTTGGTTTTTGGTTCCCTTTTCTCATCTCCACAAGTCTTTTCAAGACCAGAGAGAAACACATCTGAATGCAAGAGCACGGGGATTTTTTTTATCCAATATATATGCAGTGGAAAAATGTTGTTAGAAAGCTTATATTTGGTTCATAACATCCCATACTAACTAACCTTCAAATTGGTTATGTCCTCAACAGCTGGACAAGTTTTGCTACAAACATCCAGTATAAGAGAGCTGGGAGGCTTCTAATTCTCTTACAGCCAAAATATTTGCTTTAAGAAAACTTATATCTGGGAGAAGAAGATATGGATGCTTTCCTACCACCACAGACTTAAGACCATCCTGTTATGAGAACCCATTGCACCATAGTAGTGCTCTGGATTGGATCATAACCAAATAGTTGAGACCTAAAGCACTGGTGAAGTTAGCACCAAATAGTAGGGACAGAAGCCTTGCTGAGTTGAGGCTAAAAAGAAATGTTATTAGAAAAGTGATGGGGAAAGCGTGGCCATGATCAACAGAAATTTATGGCTATTCTATCTGCACTACTTGGTAGAATAAATTCAATCACAAAATAATGTGAGCAGAGGAAAAAACAGAACATGTTCCAAAACTTACCAATCATGATATATGCCAATCAAACCACGCTCATATATAACACCCAGAGTGTCTCTTTCATTTATTGTGGGCATAACATTCATAACCCACAATTTAGGAGATTCAAGAGCTGCAGCAAAGCCTCCCATGCCAGCATTCATGTCCATAATGTTGCGGTACCTCCCTGAGTCAATGACATTGTTTATCCTCTTATAGGCATTGACATGCTTCTTCCATGTTCGATTATCCTCTAGGAATGTCTCAACTGACAATCCTGGAATGGAACCACTGGATATTCTGGAAGGAACAGCATTAAGTCTCTCTGAAAATGGCTGCCATGCTGCACCAGTGACTTCATCTGTCTCAGGATGAGGAGTAACACATGCCTCCATTTTCTTGTACCTAGAACAATATGAAAAAAATACAGTAAACATGGAGCAAAAGTTTTCTATCTCAATCAAATAAACTTCAAAGAATTTCTCATGCTGAATAATTTGAAATACACAAGCTACTGAAATCTTTCATCATGGAAACTCATCCTCCTTGCAGCGTGCAACTTAAGTAATGGTAACACTATTGGCATAATTTCGGTCATCAATATTGCTACAGATGACAATTAACTCAAAAAGAACCAGAGAAAATAAATAAATACACTAACAAAGCAGCACAGGGAACAACAATCACATGGATCTGCTATATTAATGTTGTTCTTGCTGGAAGTAATGGGCAGATGTTCCACAGCAGGAAATAACATACTATTTTGAATTTTTGTACCAAAGTTAAGCTCTTTCTAGCAAATTGTTTAAAGAATAAATATTTAAAATATATTTGTTTCTAAAAATTCACAAAAACATACCAAACATCATCTGGATTAGTTGGTTTACACATAGTTGGTTTACGATCTTGATCAGGGCAAAAACCATTATTTATTCTTTTCTGCCAGATAGCTATTTCACCAATCTCATGCTTCTTTTCCCAGCAAAGAAGTTTGGCAACCTCTTCGATCTTCCTTTGTTCCTCCTCCAGTTCCTCTTTAGGACGCTGCCATGCTTGGTAATTATTCTTCCAGTTAATGGGGGGACCGGAAAGCACCCAATAACCACCAGGTCTAAGAACACGGTCAATTTCCATCATGTACTTTCCATCTGAAAAAGGAAGTCCAAACTTGAAGCTCTCAATGACTTGCATTGCAATTATCTAGCCAAATAATAGTAGATATCATGAAAATAAAAATATATAAATTATGAAGACCACAAACGCATTGAAGGTCCATGTCACTAGCCATCCTACACTTTAGTATAGCCAGATAGGATAATGTTTTCTTTGATACAAGGCCGGCTCAACTCAAACAAACGTTCTGTTGGCTAAATTCCAAGATGTCCTGATTTTAAAATCATGTTAACAGGGACAAAGTGGTTTGGCTGGTTCATGCTTCTATATGGTAATTGGAATGCACACAAATAGATAAATCAACAGCAAGATACTATTCAGAGCACTTGTCTGCAATGCTTTCATTAAAAATACATTACAGTTTTATACATCAAAGCATCGGTAATTTACTCTCACCATTAGCACCCCAAGGGATCAGGCAACGAGAACAGTGGGCCATGTCGAAGGCTCTAGATGGATATGGAAGCTTGATAGTTCCAAGAACACCAATAACAGCAGGAACGCCTCTTTCCAACGCAAATTGAACTTGTGATTCATGAGAGTCCCTTGGTGCAAACGACATAGCTATAACATTCTTTTTGAAAAGGTATGCACCCCAACTGGCGACCTAAGCACCGTCAAAAGCAATAAGCAAACACCAGGACACTAGGAAAAACAGTCATTGTTGATGCTGAGATGCAGAGAAGAGACCACATGATAGTAAAACAAAGACTACCAGTATAATTTAACTTACCCCACATCCGGTATCTAAAGCAGTTCTAACAATTCCATTATCCATTGGGATAACAGAAGCGAGTTCATTAATATAGGCATCTGCTCCATGAGGAAACTGCGTTCCTCCACCAGGGAACCTAAACACATTGCCCTCATACTGTATCCAGTTCTGAACAGCCTTCTCAACGGTCAGGCTCTTATAAGGTGCATTAACAAAGGGTACATAATCGCGACTCTTGGGCCAAGGAAATGGGTTTGCATATCCTTTGGGTGCTGGAATAAGGCAGCGCAGCTTCTCGTTGTCAGGAGGGCAGTGTCGTTCCCTGTAGAACATATCATCTCGGGGAAAAGTCATTGCTCTCGTTTGATCTTGACAAGGCGTAAAATCGATGTACTTGTCTTCACAGGGCTTAAATTCTTTGACTTGTGCTCTATCATCGATCATGCCAGCATCCCCACTTGTCTGATAATTAAGATTGTTGAGAACACTGCAGTCTGTATGTTTGGAGACCTCTAAGGCTATGTTATCACCCTTTCCAAAGCCACTTCGCTGCCAAGCACCCAGGATGTAGAAGAAACAGCATAAACCAGCAATCACAAATATGGAAAACAAACTGTTACTACTTTTGCGGTCTGCTGAAATCCCTTTTGTAGCCATAACGCACCTGAGTTATGAAATGCCGTCGGAAATTAAAAAAAAAAACTGTTTTTTCTTCTCTACTGCTATGAAGGCAAGCAAACAGAGAATTAATATTAATGTCTCCTGGATAACTAACAGCAAACCCCTTTCATTAATTGAACACAAATGTAATAATTATACCACGACATGTTCTCTTTATGCTGCAAAAAAAGTCAATTATACAACATGACATGTACCCTTTAGGTTGGAAAAAGTCAAATCCTACCAGTTAAGAAAACAATGAACACGGTTTCTAGATTCCAAGGATCAAATCTAAAGACTGAACAATTCTTACAGCGAGTTAGAGAAAGAGAGGAGGATGAGGAGGATTTCGTGCAGTCCCACGAATCAGAAGAAAATCACTACTTCCGTTTCAATTTCAGAAGTTGTTGTGTGCGCGAGATGCTGAGAAGAGACGGATAGTTTTTGACTTTCGATTGTGCGAGGAGATATATGCACTTGTCGTCATCTACCGAAATGCAAACGTGGATGGAAAAGGAGAGGGACACGTGGGTCTCTCTTCTCTTTTCGGCTACCCTTTCGCTTCCTTCATTTCGTTTGACTTTTTCTTTTCTTTTTATTGAAATAATTTCATTGTCCCTCGTTTCTTCCAAAGAGTTCATGCAATCCAAATTGTGGTCACAAATCCTATTCTATTAGTTTGTCCATGAATTATTTATTTTTTTTATAACACATTGTCAATATTTATATTATATGGCTTATATTAATTTTAATATTTTCTTTTTTTATTATTGTAATTTATTTTTGACAAATAATCTTTCACTTTTATTCATAGAAAAAAAATTTATAATTCCTGAAAAACTAGTATTACACATTCCTGAATAATTAAATAAATTAAAATTATTCCTGAAGAACTAGTATTACAAGTTTATGAAGAATTAAATAAATTAAATACATTCCTTGAAGAACTAGTATTACAAGTTCCTAAAAAATTAAATAAATTAAATATAGTTCCTGAAGAACTAGTATTTTTAAAGCTAAATATATAGTAATCTTAAATGACTGATATTCTTCTTTTCTTTTCTTTTATATTCATAATTTTATTTAATAATTTATATTTTCTTTTCATAGATAAAGATAGTGTCAAATATGATGAAACTTGATTTTACCGCTCTTGATATCTTTCGAAATAATTATTTGTCATAGATCCTTTATGCCGAGATTCATCTGGAAACCATGAATCTTGGAGGGACCATAAAAAAAGAAAATAAAACATCCTTGTAGGATCATATAAAAACAATGATATTCATTCGTCACCATCTTCATGAAGGATTGAAAAGTGAATATCTCATAATAAAAGACCCTCTTGTTATGTGGTAAAATCTAAAGAGAATATATGACCATCAAAAGTTTATCATACTTCCTCAAGCTCATTATGATTAGTTGTACTTAAGGTTGTAAGATTTTAAATTGGTTAGTGTATATAATTAAGCTCTTTTCAAAATTACCTCACAACTGAAATTGTGTGGTAAAAATATCATAGAAGACCAAATGTTAGAGAAAACTTTCTCTACTTTTCATGCCTCAAACATTTTCCTACAACAACACTATTGAGAGTGTAATTTCAAAAGGTACTGGAAACTAATTTCATGTTGAGTTTTTTTATGAAAATTATCAATCTCATCCCGGAGGTTCTAAACCATTCCTTGAAGTGAATGGAATTTTTGTCCAAAAGACAAGAAAGCACCGAGGATATAGGTATGGAAAACATAAATGGAAATGAAGAAGAGATAATTCTTGTAAAAGCAACCCTCCATACCACTAGAAGTGGAGATGCATGAACTTAAACAAGAAAAGGATAAGAATTTGCATAAACCGGAAGATTTATGTCATAGGTGTGGTATGCATGGTCATTGGTCATGTACATGTCGTACACCAAAATATCTTACAAATTTATATCAATGCTTTTTAAAACAAAATATGTTTAAGACTAATTCATTCATAAAGATGATTATGAAAATCATAATTCTTATGTTGATGTTAATACTTATCTTGATGTTTTTGATTTCTTTGAAAACTCAAATAAGACAGAAAACATACTTTATGGTGGAATCATTAGAGATAATTAAGATTTTTTTTATTTGTATTAAAATATTTATGTTCTAATGTTTACAATAAACATTCTCAATTTGACTCAAGTTAAATATTAAACTTTGATCATATTTTGAATAGTGACTTGACTTTTCATGATGAAGATTTATGTCTAGCAAAAAGTGCAACAACACACACAATTCTTAAGAAAAATAAATGTTTTGAGTTTTTGACATTAATCAAAGCTAATGTCACTACAATATAAGGTCCAGTAGACATGATTAAAGGTTCTATGAAAGCTAATATTGTGTTACCAAATAACACAAAATTAAGCATCAAGAATGCATTATATTCACCTAAGTCCAAAAGAAATTTACTTAATTTTAAGGATATACATGTTAATGGTTATCATATTGAAACAACAAATGATGATAAAAAAAAGAATATCTTTATATTACTGCACATAATTTAGGTCAGAAGCTTATACTTGAGAAACTACTTACTTTCTTTTCTAGAATTTATTATACAATAATAAAATCTATTGAATCAAACGTTGTGATGCAAAAGAAGTATTTTGACCCAAAACAATTTATGCTTTGGCATGTCAACTTGGACATCTAGGATCAATAATGATGAGACAAGTTATTGAGAATTCATATAGGCATCATTTGAAGAACCTAAAGATTCTTTTACTAAGTAAAAATCCATGTGTTGCATGTTCTCAGGGTAAATTAATTACCAAACCATCTCCATTAAAGGTTCTTATAGAATTATCATCTTTTCTCAAAACAATTCAAGGAGATATATGTGGGTCTATTAATCCACCATACGGACCCTTTTGATATTTTATGGTATTGATTGATGCATAAAGTAAATGATCACATATTTGTTTGCTTTTGAGTTAAAATATTGCACTTGCTAGATTAATAGCACAAATTATCAGACTACGAGTGTAATTTCATGATTATTCTATCAAAACAATTCGATTAGACAATGTTGGTGAGTTCACTTCCCAAGCATTCGATAGTTTTTGCACTTCTATTGAAATTGATGTTGAACATCCTGTTTCTCATTTATATACTTAAAATGGTATAGCATAATCATTGATAAAATGATTTTAATTAATTGCAAGACCATTACTTATGAAATTAAAATTGCCTAAATCTATTTGGGGACAAACTATATTACATGCTGCATCGCTAGTTCGAATTAAACCAAGTGCTTACTATAATTATTATCCCTTATAACTTGTTAATGATATACCACCATATATATTTGATCTATGAACTTTTGGTTATGCGGTATATGTGCATGTAGCACCCCCCCACAAAGGACTAAAATGGGTCTACAATGAAGAATAGAAATTTATATTGGTTTTGATTCTTCATCTATTATTAGATTTCTTAAACCTTTGACTGGTGATGTTCTTAAGAGATGTTTTAAAGACTGCTATTTTGATGAAAATATTTTCCCATCATTAGGGAAAGCAAATTCAGTGCCTGAAGCACGACAATAAATTACTTGAAATAACTTGAAGTTATCTTATTTTGATTTAAGAACAAATCAATATGAACTTGAAGTTCAAAGGATAATTCATTTCTAAAATATTGCAAATCAATTACCAGATGTCTTCACTAGTAGTGAAAAGGTAGTTAAATCTTATATTTCTACTGTAAATGTTTCATATAGAACTGGAATTCCTGAAGGAAAAAAGATCAATATAGTAGTAATTGAATCTATACCATGCCTGAAGAGCAGGAGACTTAATGGAGCCAAAGACAAAAATCCTAAAAAACAAAAACTCTAATGAATAGATGATGATACTCTCGGAGAGTCCTCATCCATAAAACAAACATCAAATCTTATGTCAAAATTATTTTTACATACTGATCTCCCTAAAGAGAGACCTCTTGAAGAGAACCAGATACCTGAAAATAATGAAGTCTCCATAAATTATATTTATACAGGAAAGATTTTGGAACGAGATAAATTATCATAGATGATGTATTTACATTTAAGGTTGCTTTTGGCATCTCTGGAAGTGATGATGAATTTGAACCATAAATTATTTAATAATGTTGACATAGAAATGATTGGTCAATATGGAAAGAAGCAATCCAAACAAAGTTAAATTCACTTGCAAAACGTGATGTACTTGGACTCGTAGTCAATACACCAAAAGGGGTTATACCCGTTGGATATAAATGGTTTTTTTATAAAAAAATAAAATCAGAACAATAAAATTGTGCGATATAAGGCAAAACTTGTTGCACAAAGTTTCTCGTAGAGACACGACATTGATTATGAGGAAACTTATCCTCTAGTGATGGATGCAATCACTTTTAGATTTGTAATTGGTTTAGCGGTCTAAAAAACATTAGATATGGGTTTAATGGATGTAGTTGTAGAATATCTATATGAATCATTAGATAAAGACATCCATATGAAAATTCATGAAGGATCTACAATGCCTAAAGCATTCCGTAATGAACTAAAAAGTATTTATTCTATTAAACTACAAAAATCTTTATTTATGTTGAAACAATTTAATCGGATGCGGTATAATCATCTTAATGAATACTTCTTAGAAAGGGGGTCTGAGAATGATGAGATTTGTCCTTATATTTTTATTAAGAAAACAATACCCGGATTTTCTATTATTAAAGTCTATGTTGATGATTTAAATATTATTGGTAATCCTGAAGAGCTCATAGAAACTGCAACCTATTTGAAAAAGGAAGTTGAGATGAAAGATCTCACAAAGACAAAATTTTATCTTGATTTACAGATTGAATATTTTTCAAATGGAATATTTGTACATCAATCGATGTATACAAAAAAAGTCCTAAAATATTTTTATATGGACAATACTCATCATTTGAGTATACCTATAGTTGTTCAATCATTTGATGCAAAAAAGACCCTTTTCAATCTCCAGAAGAAGATGAAAAAATCCTTGGTCTTGAAGTATCATATCTTAGTCTATTGGAGCACTTATGTATCTTGCAAAATGTATAAGACCAAATATAGCTTTTGCAATAAATATATTGGCAAGATTTAGTTCCAATACCATAAAAAGACATTGGAATGGAGCAAACATATATTTCATTATCTCCACATAACAACCAAAATGAGATTATTTTATTGTGGATCAAATTTAAAATTATTTGGATATGCAGATGCATGTTATCTCTCTGATTCCCACAAAGGACAATCACAAACAAGTTATTTATTTACCTATGGAGGTACTATAATTTCTTGGAGAGCTATCAAACAAATATTAATGGGTGCCTCATCAAATCATTCAAAGATTATCGCGATACATAAACCAAGTCAAGAATATATATGGCTAAGATCAACAATCCAGCACATAAAGAAAAAATATGGATTTTCAGCCATTAAAAATAGTCTCACAATATTGTTTAAAGACAATATTGTCTGCATCACTCAACTTAGAAAAGACTATATTAAAGTAGATAAAACAAAGTATATTTCACCAAAATTCTTCTACACTCACGAGCTCTAATAAAAAAAAGAAATTGATATCAAACAAATTAGATCAAGTGATAATTTAGCAAACTTATTTATAAAATCTTTACAATCCTCAACTTTTATGAAACTTGTCCATAATATTAGAATGTGTCATTTTAATGATTTGTCATAAGACATATTTTTTATGGGAAATCAATGCAAATTATACTCTTTTACCTTCCTTTAGGTTTTTTCTCACTAGGTTTTTTCTTTGCAAGGTTTTCATGAGATAATTTGACACTGTTTTAATGAATCCTAAAATATTCATATATGGATCTTAAAGTATCTATATAAAGTTCTTTATTGTTTTTTAAAGTACATGGTCATTCAAAAAGAAGTGTTAGAAATTCATATTTATGTGTACTGAATTTTCATGACTCTTGAGTTTATTCTCTTGGATTTTCATAATTTTTATGTTCATTTATTTCTTCTATAAATCGACCACTTGTCTTTTATTATTTACACTTTGAAAAAATAGAAATTTTTTTTTAATAAAAAAGATATTTCTTTCTTGTCTCTTTTGATTATATTTTGACATCTATGATTTTCTATGTTAATAATTTATTCTTTTTATAACACTATAAAATCTTTATTTGTCCAGTAAAGAGATAATTCTTTGAGGATTCACCTAAATTCTCAAAACACTTAAAAGAATAAGAATACATACATACATACATACATACATACATACATACATACATACATACATATATATATATATATATATATATTTCATTTAGTAATAGTTTTATGCAGATTTAAAATGAACAACAATATAATGAAACATTATGACTATTTAATATATGATTGTTGATGTAACTATATTGTTGTTCATGCAACATTTATATTTAATTTATCCCAGCAATAATAGATGTTAAAATTAATTGTAAACATAAAAAATATTTCAAAAGAAATTAATCTCACTAACATATTTAGTTCTAAGAGAGTGTCAAATGTCATATTTTGATATTATAAATATTCATAATAAGAGCCTTAAAAAAACCCACTAAAAGAGTACATTCGCTATGGCTTTCATTTAATTCACAACAGAATAGAAACTCACACTTACAAAAACTTAAGAAAGAATGTTTCTTTCAAATATAAGATAAATATTTTTTTTATTTATTTACAAACTGCACCAACAAATTATTGTATAAATCTCATAATGATCGTGGACATATGGTAGAGATAATGATTTGATCTTTTTTTTTTTTTTATGTATTTAGATATTAATGATTATCATTAATTGAAGAAATAAAAATGCACACAAATATTCTTATAAAGTAATTTTGTTTTTTACAATTTTTTTTATTTAATTTAGTTTCATTTTTTCACAATTAAAAAATGATATAAAAGTACCATCTTCAACTTTGATTCTCAATTGTTTTTCTTTTTTTTTCAAGATTAATTTAACTATATAAAAAAATTGATTTCACTAAATTAACATTATTAACTAACATCTAAAAATGTAATTAAAATATCTAAATAGAGGGATTATGCATTGTGTTCATGAATTGTGCACAATATTAGATTGATTCTGTAATTAATCATAATAAATTAATCATAGAAATTTGGTTAATTGGCCATTCTTGTATATAAATGTAGAAACAATTTGTTTATTTATTTATTTTAGGACCTAGTGTTTAGGATATATTGCCTTTGTTTTGAGAAGAATACATATTGGAAATTATTCTAACAGAAACCCTATCGTTTTACATGGTATTAGAACAAACTTGATTCCAAAGAAGTCTGCAATAAACAATCATATACATATTTTTTTATTGAAAGTTATTAACCTCATAAAACCACTACTTTTTTATTCAATTGTGACCACTACAAGCGCATCAACTGAGCTTATTCCAACACCAACACAAATAAATTATCATACACCAAGAAAATTTTTTTGTAATCATGATCAACCTCGATGAAACTAATTATCCATTATGGAAAATAAGAGTATGTTAATGCTTTATCAAAGAAAAAAATTGTCCCTAAGGGCGGGTGGTGTGGTGGAAAAGAGCTTGAAATTTGTCTTGTAGGTCTAGGGTTTGAGTTTGAGTGTGCTCACCTTATAAGAGCCTAAAACAACCAAAGTTTTATTCACTTAACCCTGGACAACAAAGAATACCTAAAGAGGAGGTGAAGTCTACTCAAATTCAAAAAAAAACCCCTCACTTTAGAATATTACTCAATATATTAAAATAACCATGTAATTAATCTATTAGGCTTTTAGACTATGCCAAATTTAAATTACTAAATGGTTCAAATCAAACTTCTAAGACCTTAAAGGAGCAATGCAAAAGAATAAAACAAAGTCATAAGTGTTGAAAAACATACAATTTTGGCATCAATATAGCCTAAAAGGCATACACATGATAGAAAAAGTATAGGAAAATAAGGAGGAATTCTTATAAATCGAAGAAATAAATAATAATGAGATTATTAATGAATAAGATATAGTTAAGCAATGTAGGTTATCAATAGATACATTGGTTGATAACTAGAGGTACTGCCAATGAACTAAGCAATTCTTACATATATTGCATGACTACATGTTTTTTTAAGTTTCAAATTGCATGTCCAAGTTCCTCCAAAAAAATATATTTTTCTTTTTAAAAGAAAAATAAAAATCATTTATCTATTGCATGATTTAGCTTAACAAAAAATATTTTTTTATATTTTACATGCATAATGAATTTAATAGCAATTTTATCAAGCTACAAAGACTTGGACTAAGTTTAAAAAACACTAAGAAAATATTTTTTTTTATTTTTAATACCAAGATTTATAAACTTATGTGTAAGATATATTAATGGTATTAAAAGAAAAAAAATATTTTGGATTTAAAATGCATGGGACTAACTATAAAGTCATGGTTTACTTTACTTGGGTGAACCTGTTTTAACTAATATACAAACCAATGGTTTGAAAATCACAACATAATCTTAGCAATAATGAAATGAACAATAAATACAATCTCTTAGATATGTCTACTAGGGTTATAATATCGTACTTATACATAATTAGTGTAAACCCTAGAAAATAAATGTAAGTATAAATTATAAACTAAAAAAACAAAAATAAATAAATAAATAAAAGTGGAAGAATTCACAAAAAAAAATAGAAATTTTAGATATAACATCCGGACAAAATAATTGAGATATTGTAATTTTCAAATAGGAATTAATTGGTGTTAGTCTTAAATTAAAGGAATGAAATAAGAGAGAAATAAAATTGGTTGAGGGGGGTGTAATTGAAATAAATATAAAGATTATGATTTAAATTATAATAGGAGAAGATGTGAGATAAAAAGAAAACATTTAAAAGAAATAGGGGCCTAAGTACAATACGAGAAATTAAGGGGTATTTATACCCCTCTCTTTTCTCTTATGTCCAGCAGATTGAGGGGAAAAAAGAGATGAATATTTTGATATTTTTCTTATCCAATTGAAGAAGAATTTCAAAATGAAAGTGAGATTTGGGTTACAAAAATATCCAAACTTGAAAAATCCAAGGATTTGGAGTATTATTGGAAGAAGAAATTAGAGGAAAAAGAGTATTGGTCTGGTAACAGTAGGAAGAGAAAGAGGGAAGAAGGAGATTGTGATTTCACAAGTTATTAGGATCTTAAATCTCTCTTGGTATGTGTTTCTTATATGCAAATAAGAGATTCTTGGAATTTTTTTGGAGCAATATGGAATTGTATGTAATTGATGAATATGACATGAAATAGGATTAAATGAGAGCTAATTAACAAGACAAATGGAAAGGAAAAGGGGAACCCTTGGGAAAGGCCATGGCTAGCCATTGAGAGTAGTAATTAGGAGGGAAATATTATGTGTTTTGCAAAATAATTATTATATATGTTGTATTGTATGTGAATGTTTGTGTAATGAATGGTTGAGCATAAAAAGAATGAGGGAAGTCTTCTTTTTCCAAGGCCAAGTTTCAGCCAAATGTATATGATGCAAAAGTTAACAACTGGATAAATTCATCTCTTGACATTTAGAGAGAATCTGAGTGAAAAAACAAGGAAATTAGGATCGATTTACTTTGTACAAGTTGTAGTTATAGACGTGTACTATCTAAGAAAACTTGTTTCATTTAATTTAGAATTTTATAACTCTAGTTAAGGGTCAACTAACATGACCATGCAAGGCAGATTCTACAAAACAGAAGATTTGTCATATTTGTGATGCATTTCGTAGATTTTAATGGAAGAATTGGGTTTTCTTCCCTTCATAAGAGTTATAACCCTGTATGTTATCTTTCCAACGAGAATAATTTTGTACAAAAAGGAGTTACATAACTCCTATTATAGTGAAATATCTAGGAAGAGGTCGGAATCTAACCTCTACTGGCAACTTTGAGAAAAAATAAAAAGAAAAAAAAATGGGAGGTCACGAAAACGATGAAGTTAGACGCGTTATAGAAAAAGAAACAAGTTATATTAGAAAATGAGTGTTTATAATGATATTTTGATTGACAAAAGTTATAAAAAATAAAAATGAAAAAATAACAAATTTAAAAGCATATTGGATTGTTTCGGTATGGTTATTAGGAAGTGTATTGGTGGCTGAAAATGATTTATGAGAATTTCCTATAATTGCAGGGGGACCACAAGTGTGGTGCAACAGCAGCAACAAAGGACCACGAGCAAAGCATCCATAGCAGGTAGGTGATTCACGCCTATGTTTCTAATTTAATTTTCATAATGAAAATATGTGAATTATATTAAAGCTTTGGTGGAAATTTTAGAAAATATGATTTATGAGTATGAATATTTAAGGCATGTGTGTCAGGAAAGTTTAAAAATATCATGATCAAAACATGGCGGTGACTAGCATACATTTAGTGTATGGTAGAATCTCGGATAAAAGGGTCACAAAAAATGACTAACATACATTTTAGTGTATGTTAGGATCCCGGATAAGGGGATCAGGAATGACTGTCATACATTTAGTGCATGTCAGGATCCTGAGGATGAGGATCATTATGCACAGACTAATATACATTGAGTGTATATTAGAATCCTAGATAAAGAGATTGTGGTGTGATATTTAAATACACACTCATATATGTTAAATTTTTTTTTAAATATAATTGAAATCAATGCACATCTTCAAATAAATATGAGGTATGTTATGGACCCAGGAAGGAGTCTTCTTTGATTTGTGATGTCTGTAGGGTGATAAGGGTATCGACAATACTTAGTGTTAGCAAGGTGCAAGTGAGAAAGTTAGTTTATGTTTCAAATAACTATATTGATTATTTTAATTATGTATGATTGCATATCGTGGATTTAATAACTTTAATATTATTTTTTAAAAATTATTTTATGAAATTATCTTGTATTTCCATTTTAGGTCCATCATCTTCACGTCATAGTAAAGATGCCGTTTCTTAGTTTTTTTTTTTTGTATCTAGTAGTATTTTGTATAAATTAAATGTTTATAAACTGATGTGTATGATCACTATTTTTGGGGAAAAAACATAGAATGTAAGAAAATTAATTTGTTTTGTTGTATTTTATTACATGTGACTAAATTTATATTAACTCTAGTGTAAATTGTTGATGGTTGTTAAATGTATGATTTATTAATTATTGTTGTGATGAAGATGATGTTTAGGGTTTTATAGACCCAGGGTGAATGAGTCAAGATTGAATTAACGATTATATTATATGTCAAAAACTTGGGATTTGCCAGTACAGGGAAGGTTTTGCCGAAATTTTGATAAAAAATTTAGTGAAATCGTATATATTTATGTGCGTGTGTGCACTACAAAAAATTACGTCTTCGTTCTTGGTGAACGTGTATTAATAAGATTATTTGTTTGTCCCCTAGAGAAGGGGACATTACAATTAGTCTCCTTGTTTAGACTAGAAATAGTTAGAGTTTCTAGTAAATAAAATACTAGATAATAACTCTAATCATTTTGAAATTTTAAAACGACAAGAATTATTTAGATTTTACTCATCACTCAAAAACTCTGATCTAGGAGTATGCATTTTGATTAGGATCGTATTCTATGATTACAATGATCACCACAACACCACACACGTGTGGTAATAATTATTAAAATGAATTATAAAATAGTGCATTGATTGATTTTAAGTTGCAGAAGAGAAACAAAAATGAATATTCCTCCATGTCATGAGGGTAGCCTAACAATTGATTATATGTTTATCTAGACATTATTAAGAAATTTGATTAACATAGGGGTGAGTAAAAAAACAAAAAAAAATCGAACCATTAGAAAAACCAATTAGAATTTTTTAAAAAACTTTCGATCTGGTCTAATTTTTTTTTAGGCTAAAACTGATAAATCAAAACCAAACCAAACCAATTTAAATATGTATTGATTTTTTGCATAAAAATTCAGTGTTTTGTTTTCCTCTATTAGTTCAAACAAATCTTAGATTGAAATAAAAGAATACGAGATGCTTCTTCATGTATTGTGGGTGGGAAAGGAGGTAGGTAGGACCCATCTACTAATAGGACAAGTAAAGATAACATATATCTAAGTAGTGTAGTGCATGTTCCCTTAGATATACGTAGTGATATAAATGCATTAAGCATATTTCTCTATCATGTTGTTCTTGTTCTTGTACCACTTGCCCATGGATACAGTCTTTATTCACTTTGACTCGTAAGGAAAAATTATTTATATATATATATATATAGATAGATAGATAGATAGATAGATAAAGGTGTGGGCTTTTCACTGTTCGTTGCACTATAACAAGTGAGTAAAAATATTGTGGATTTTAATAGTGTGTAAACTACTTTACCCTTCTTAATTTCGGTTATGTTTTTTTTTCTTGGGGGTAGTTTTGGGTTTTCCATTTCATTTATTTTTTAGTGTGTGCATATGCTGTGTGTTGTGCTTTCCTCGTATTTTTTTTTCATTGTGCCCATTTATGTGTTTTCCATTTCATTTAAGGTTGTCGGTGTGGCTGGGTTGGCATTTTCGGGTAGTAAGAGACTGAGGGTTAAGGGTTAATTTTGACCGAGAGACTAGTGGGTTGGGGGTTAATTTTGGCTGATTCAGCCATTGAAGAACCATGAGGTGATCGATTCTATCATGTTTTCGGTTCGGTCTGGTGTCAACATGCGGTGGTTTTCTTCCCTGGCTGTGTTGGTTTTGCTGTTGCGTCGGAGGTATGGTTCTAGCCACTTTTTTAGGTGAGTTGCAACTTTTATTGGTGTGTTTGTTTGGGTCAATTGGCATTGTGGTTGGGTTATGGTTTTTTTTTTTTGGGTTTGTTAGGCTAATGAGTTTGGGTTTTAGGTGTTTTAGATTTGATTTGGTTGCTATTGTCCTTCTTTCTTAGTTTTGTGATTTGTGTGTGCTGTGTAATGGGTAGTGGTTTGATTGGGTTAATATTGGTTGAGTTTTATCATTTTTTTTATGGGTGCTGGGCAAATGGTTTGATTGGTTGGGATTACTTGGGTTTTGTAATTTTTGTGTGTTGTGTGTTGGGTAATTTAGTTGATTGAGTTGAAATTAGAAGGTGGTGTGTTTGATTGTGTGCTGATTTGGTTTGCTAGTTTGATTCCTCTGTGTTTCGTTCAAATTTTGGGTTGTTTTCCTTTCATTTCTTTGCATTAGCTGTGTTTGTTGTTGTTGTTGTTTTTTTTTTGTCTGCTTTCTCTTTTGCCTTACTTTTTTGGTTGGTATGTTTTCTTCATTGTTTTTTTCAGGTCATCCATTCCGGTTCAAGCTTAGGTTTCGGATCATCCATTCCAGTTCAGGTTTAGCTCCTCTCGGTTTGAAGAGTCATTTATTGTTCTAATTCGATTATGTTAATTGGTTTTTCTAATGATAACATCTTTTGGTTTGGTTTCTTTGGTTGGTAGGATTATATAGTGTCACTTCACATGTGTTTTTTTGTATTATTTGTAGGGGGCATGTTGCTATTTTGACTTCTTTTCTCTTTGTAATTGGTGGGTGGTTTATGCTGGCTAGCAACATGTTATATATTGACTAATCTTATTTTTTTATTTTTTTTGCTATATGGTTTTATCCTCTTTGTGGTTGTCTATTGCCTTCTTTTTTTTTTATTTCTTTTCTTGGCATTTGTTTTGTGTTCTAATCTCATTTTTTGTGTTGGTTTTTAGGGTTTGGCTCTCATCTATGAAGGTTTCGGCTGGTTTTGGGTGTTGCTATTGTTGTTTTTGACGTTGCTGCTACTGTTTTAGGTATGTTATTTTTGTTTCTATGCATTATGGTTGCTATTTTTTTGTTTTTTTTTTGGTTTAGCATTTTCTTTAATATTTTCATGTTGATAACTGTTTTTGTGTTGTGTTTTTTCTATCAATACCTTTGTTTTTCTATTGTCATTGTCTTGTGTTTTTTCTTTCAATTCTTGCATGTTTTGTCATGGTGTCTTGTTGTGTTTTGTTGTTTGGGGATAAATCATCCAAGATGGCTTAAAACATTGTATTTTTGTTGCTGTTTTTGTGTTGTGAACATTTTGTTTTAGTTGGTGTTTAAAACATTGCATTTTTATGTTTTTGCCTTGCTATGGTTTTGCCAAATAGTTTTTAAAGATTGCTATTTTGGTTGGAATGGTTCTTTTTTTTTTGGATTTGGCATGATCTTTGATGTTTCTTTTGCTTGCATTTTTTTTGTTGACGTTGAGTTGGTTCTTTGCTGCTGCTGTTTTAAAGGTTGTTGTTGCTATTTTTCAGTATGTTAAATCTATTTTTTATGCTATATGACTACTGCATTTAGTTTATGTTTTGTTTTAGCACTTTCTTTACTTTTTTCATGCTTTTAAATTGTTTGGGCTAGGTTTTTTTTTTCCTTTCAAAGCTTTTACTATTTTCCATGTTTCGCCTGCCATGTTTTTCTTTCAATTCCTGATTGTTTTGCCATTTTATCTTGTTATGTTTTATTGGTTGGAGATAGACCATCAAATATGATTCTCCAAGACTATTGTTTTAGTAGGACTGGTGACTGTTTTTTGTTGATGTGGTGAGGTATTTGATATTTTTAAGATATTTTGTTGATCTTTTTTGGTTTTTTTGTTATTAGGTTGGCGTTGGTATTTTAAACATTTTCCTAACAAAATTAAAAATCGATAGTGTTTGGGGAGAATAGATTTGTTTTTTATAGGCAACAAAATTTTCATTTTAAAGAGGATTTTGCTTTCATTTTTCACCTTGGCATCCCTCTTTTTTGCAATGATCCACAGGTAATATTGTTTGTATTCTTTTGAGATGTTTTGTAACACAATGACTAGATTCTTGAAGAAGTGATTTGCACTTGCACAACAAATTTGAACTTAAAATATACTCCTATTTGTTTCCTGATTTACAATTTTTTACTGGTTATATAATATAAATTTATTGTTGTAGATTAAATTATATACACAAGCATTCCCACAGCAGCGCACGGACAATACACACACATTTTATTTTTTAATATAAAGCTGAACCGAACCAAACTAAAACCTGTTAGTTTAAACTAGTTTTGATTCTTTTTTTTTTTTATTTGGTTGTTTTATAGATAAAAATGAACTTAAAATAATCACTCCTATGTGAACATGAATATATAAGTTGCATGAGCTTAAGGATCACAATCCCAAATGCCTCATCCCTCTTTCTAATTCTAGAAAAAAGGAATAAAAAATGTGTGCAATTCAAAATTAAGAAAATCTTGGTAATAATTATAGCCAAGAGGATTGCTTACATTTTGAGATAGACCATGGCCACCCTAGTGTATCCTCAAAAATATTACCCTCAATTTCTAAGCTAAAAAATAATTTAATATGCAAAACCATATCAATATCCATTTTTCCATCCTAATTTGCCTGATTATTATAATTAAAACCTAGAGGTGGTTTGGAGATTAAAAAAACCCAATCTCTTACCCAAATTATCTTTCAACCATCAAAGCTCAAATGCCCATTAGCAAACTTGAATGCATTATAAATACTCAATGTCCTGCCCTCCAAAAGGATCCTAAACTAAAACCAACCTATAAATACTAAAAACAAAATCTAATTGTAAAATGTCTGCAATAATAAAGACGTGAATATTTAACTCATATTCACCTACAACATCAAGTATCTGAAAGTTCAACTCTAATTCTAAAAAAATCCGCAAATAAGGACACCAAAAATAATAATAAAATAAAAACAGAAAAAAGAAAGAATATAACAATAATACTCTCAAACTGCTGCCATTGATCTCATATCATAGATACCTAAAATAAACATAATTCAACACATGGTACAGCTAATTATTATCAATTAACATGCAAGACATCACACAATACTTTGAAACCAAGATAACCATGTGGCCGTCAAATGATTTCTGAATTTTTATTTGCTACTTTATTTTGATCTCTACAATATACAATATATATATATTCACACCAAATAAGCTCATCAAGGGTTTTCCATATGAAAATAAATTATGATAATATTGTGGAAATAACAAATATTAATTATGATCGCTAATAACATCACCCAAATATTTTAAAAATTTGTATAAAAAAAAAGTCTAAAGAGAAATTAGAATCCTAACTAAAAAAATATTAATATGATTGAGGAATGACTACTTAATTAAAAATCTTACATCCAAAAATCCACAGCAATAAAAGGTATTATAAGTTGGCATATATGTTAGAAAAAAGGGTATGTTACCACCAAATAGTAATGACAGCCAAAAGTCGAGTAACGATTTTAATGTCGATCTACAAACAGTCATTACCATCTTGCAAGCGTACACTCCAGCTCAATTTTGAACATTACCAAGATTTCCAATAGAAGATGTTTCCAACCGGTTGTCAATCATGAGATGTTTTAATTCATTGCTGTCATGCTGCACCCTTCCAGTTATCTCCAAGCACAAACCTTTGGAAAGGCTGCCCTTGTTTGATTGCTTGCCCTTAGCAGGCTTTCTAATAGGCCCTGGATCCAAAAAAACAGGTTGTATTCGAAGACTTGGATTTGGTTTAATTCGGTTCGCTTCTCTGTCTCCTTCATCTAGCGGCCGAAGTAATCTGTTCTCAGACTCGAGTTCTTCAACTTCATCTCGATTCAAGATGACCTGCAAAGCATTGCAAGTTAGAGGGGGGCAAAAATCAATAGGCAAAGGGCGATACAAAAGAAGTGGAAAAGAGTTGATTAAACTCATGAACAGTGCTTCACAGGATCCATAACTTTAAAGATGGGAGTGATGTATACCACAGGAAAATTGATTTTTCTTTTATGAACTTCAACACAAAGCTACTCTCACATTCATTTTATTTCTCTTTTTTGTTACAAATGCATTATCCAAGCAAAAGGACGCATGTAACCAGTTTTGCATGCAGGTGTGCTTAGTATTATTAATTTGGCAGTTACATTGTTGAATAAAGTCAGGAATATATATCCTATAAACCCCAACTCAACACAGTACCCATCATACCATGATGAAAAGCAAAAGTCAGTCATAACTATATCAGCTTACAGTTTTATTCCAAATGACTGACAGAGGTGAGGATGCAGGACCTTGGGCAACATCAAAATTACAGTAAAAGCTTTTAAAAAAGGGGGGAAGGGATGTCAAAAGTAGGAACAGTCATAATCGTGCAACTATTTAAAATTTGAAGTGGAAAGCTTCACGCATGGATTTTTTTACAGGAATGGAGAAATAAGAATTATTTAAAATGACACAAAAACCTGGTTGCTAAAAACTCAATACCTTGCGTCCAACCAAATCAAAAGTCACAACCACTTTATTTCTCTTGGCTAGTTCTGCTTCTTCTGTCTCCTCTTGTTTCTTCCTCAAAAGTTGCTTTTCCTGTAAAGATAAAAAAAAAATAGATAAAAAGATAACCGATAAAGGAGAGAGCTCAACTGCTTGTAGGCAGATGCAAGAGAATGCAACCAGTAGGTTGCATATTGCAATAACTTGAATACCTCATTTGATAGCCAGCTGTTGCCTTCTATCTCATAGTAATCACTTTGGTCATCAATAACAGTTGTGCGTGCTGCGGAATTTCGATCATAATCGACAAGCCTTTTAGCATAAGCTTCTGCTGCAAATTCAGCATCTGATATAGGAGGCATGCTTTCTTCAAGACCAGCATACGTACTTCCTTCCTTTAACACAAGGGCTCCACAGAAACTGCAAGGCCCCTCTCCTTCTTGTTCGCAGACAATCTTGCCACAGGCTAAGCAATTACTCACCAGTCTATGCTGACGCGCTTGGCATGGGCATGGCTTCCCCTGCTGGAAGACAAATGACCCTTTCGCAGCCTCTGCAAGTGAGACGACTTTTCCAGCCTTCTTCTTCCTAGACTTGCCTTGGATTCCTTTTTGCCTTGACTCACTGGCCTCGGATGGGCCCGTATTTCCTATATAGCTGGAAACAGTATTTGTTTTAGGCTCTGCCCGTCCCTGATCACTGGGAACTGTATCTTTCGATGTTCTAACTTGTTTCTTGCCTCCAGAGATAACATGTTTTTCTGTTAGTGGTTTGATGTATGTCTGAAGTCTTGAAGATTGAACAGCTGGTGTGCTACTGATAAGATCTGATTGACCTCGACGCTGTAAATATTCCTCAATCACTCCTTTGCTAGCTTCCTGCCCGATGATATTCTGCAAGCAGAGACAAACCAGAAATGTAAACAGCCAAAAAGGTCCTGCAAAACAACAACACTCTAGCGGTCCAACACACAGGGAAGCTAGTAAAGAGCCGTTATAGTCACTTGACATTCAGTTTCTGAACCATAACAACAACAAGTGGGGAATTTCTTGCGATTCTTAGTAAATAACTTTTAAGAAGAAAATCATAAGCAGAAATAGAAAAGACGCTTCTTGTTCATCACATCTTGCTCTTGACGTTAAGGGTATCGCTTTCCCTAGCTAGATTGGAAGATTATTTTATAAGCCTCACATTCCTAGAAAGATGAAGACAAAAACACTAACAGATGATGGAATGTGGGTGATAAAAGAGATCGATTACAAGTAAGACTAAGCGATTCAAATAATACAGCCCAAACAAGAAGAAAAAAAGAAATCCCAAAATCCTATGAAGAAAACGAAGAAACTAAGAGATGAAAAGGGAATTACAAGGAGATACTCTTTGGCGTCAAGAGGTTGAGCGAGTTCGCAATAGGAGACTAAGCCAGATATTATATCCCTATCCAAATCCAAGCCCAAATCTACCAGTGTCTTCTCTAACCACCCGCCTGCCGACTCCATGATCGCTGCCACGGTTTTTCTTCCTTCGCTCTCGTTTTTATTTACTCCCGATCCTGATGGGCTTCTTTTCTTCTTCCTCCTTTCCTCGACCTGGACAAATAAATAAAGGGTATACGATAAAATTGCCCCTGGGATTCCTCAATGTTTCTTATCTTTCCTTATAGTTCAAACTTTCCGATTCTTGCCTCTATATTTTTCAGGAAGTTGCAATCTTATCCTTTTTATGACAATGCAACCATTACAAATCAGTCTTTTAAGATTCCTTTTTGTAATTTTTATTTAATTACCATTCACAATATTATATCTTATAAAACACCATAGAACCTAAAAGAGATTCTAATGATGTCTAGAAAAATCTAAATAGCTTGGAAGCAGGATTTATATCTTGGATGAATGATTAATCTCTTGGTTCTAATATTCTTTAATGTCAAGATAGTTGATGGATATCTTGGATGAACGATTAATCTCTTGGTTCTAATATTCTTTAATGTCAAGATAGTTGATGGATGGTGCTTAAAACCTCCAAAAGATCCTCGTTGGTGAGTTTAGGGGATCTATGATACTGTAGCAAGTATTTTTTTGGGAGAGGTGTAGTCATATTTTAAAGAGAGATTGAAAATAAAAATACACTGGAATTTCATATCCAAAATCTTTATTTGAAGGATTTCTAATGTATTTAAAGTCCATTTGTCTTTTTATGAATAGGAGGAGCTAAAGTGCAAGCAAAATATATTTGATCTATCATGATAAAATATCTTTGACTTATTAGAGTAATCATGGAGGTTAAGATTTTTTAGAACTAAAAAGAGTACGGGCTTAACATTTTTATAAGTTCAAAAATAGTAGGTTTAACAACTCCTCATACTCATATGTATATAGGCTTAGTGTTTGGTTAAGCCTAAAGATGATAAGTCTGATAGCTCATCAGATCCATACATGTTTGAACTCAACACCTAACAACTCCACCGATAAAGGCTCTTGCTATAGTATTTTATTTGCCTTAGCTTTTTGTTTTATCGAATGGGGAAGTAGGAGTCAAGACTTCTATTGGGATTGACACTAAGGAAATCAATAATATTTTTTTTTCAATTTGGCTCTTAGTTGTACTTCTTTTGATTTTCCAATCATGATGGATAAGAAGATACAACTTATAGAGGATGTTGGTGGTGGAACATCAGACCTTTGAAAGACTGGTCTTAAGGTGATAAAAGCACTAAATAAGATCCTCACCATCCCAATAAAACACCCTTGCGATGAAATGAAAGCTTTCATTGTTATTTGGATTTAGCTATTCAAATGGCTTTTAATGTAAGTAATTATCATGCTTATTTTTTGGTTTGGTTTTATAATTACTATTTTCAACATTTACCATTGGCAAAAATTCATAATGTGCACCTGTTCTTGAAGGCATTGGGTGGGTGAAAAAGGGTATGTGAGGGAGACTATTGTTGCGAACAAGGAAAATCAAGTTGCCTTTAAATGAATATAAGAGGGAAAAACTATTATAAAGGTCAAGTTGTAAGGACTTAATATGGTTTATTCCTCATTGAAAGGTCATGCTTAAGGTCTTGCCCTTGAACTAGGTTTTAGTGAAAAATCACTTAAGACTACTTATAACTAAATGTTATGATACATATAAAACAAATCTCTCAAGTATTCTGCAAGCTAAGCTCGTTATTTTATGGTTTAAGCTTGCTGCTACCAGGAAAGACGCTTAGCATTTTCAAGATAAATTGGAAGCTTTAAGGTACTCTTTTATAAAACTCCAATAATGTTATAAGAGGTCAACAATTTTGACCAATATGGTGAGAGAAAATATATTTTTTGTCATGTCCAACTTATATTTCATTAATATCTCGAAGGGAATGCTACAACATAGATCTCTCTTGTATGTCCTTTTATTATATTGAATGCATTTAAAATGGATCATTAAAAAATCTTATTTATCATCTCTTTAGAGATAGTAAATGTATCGGGTGAACAAACTCTATACTTGTGGTGGCATCCATCCCATCCTTAAAGATATATGTGATTACATTAAAGAGACTACATCAATTTCTTTAAATTTAAATTGTGCTATAGCATTAAGAAGACATTGATTCCTTTCTAATTAATTGTACATATACACTAGGCATAATAAATCTATCTTATCCTTGAAAGGCTAAGAGGATCATGCCTAGGAAAAACAATATTAATCCATGTTATTAAGGCAATGTTCATCCTATTATTTGAGAGATGTGTGACTGTAATAGGGAGACAATATCAATCCCTTATAAAAATTTATGTCATGGCACTAAGGAGACAATATTAGTCCTTTCTAAGGTAAATTGTGTCATAGCACTAGGGAGACATTAACTCCTTACAAAATAATTTGTGTAATTGAACTAGAAAGAGTGCATTCATCATATCCCTGAAAAAGTTAAGAGGATTGTGCCCTTAAAAGATTGTATTCATCCTCGTTGTTGAGGCAATGTCCAACCTATCATTGGAAAATATGTGACTATATTAAAGAGACCATATTAATCATTCCAAGTTAAATTATATCTAAACTACAAAGATATTAGTTTCTTTTAAAATAATTTATGCATTCACATTACAAAGAGTGAATTTATCTTATCCTTGGAAGGTTAAAAGGCTTATGTCTTAAGAAGACCGTTTCCATCCTCATTATTATGGTAATGTTCATCTCATCCTTGAAAAGATGTATGAATATATCAGGGAGACCATGTTAATCCCTTCCAATGTAAACTGTTTCATAACACCAAAAAAATATTAGTTTATTTTTAAATAATTTATATAATCATACTAGAAAGAGTCATTTCATCCTATAATTTGAAGGTTAAGGGCTTGTACCTTGAGGAAAATGTATTTATCCTCATTGTTAAAGTAATGTCTATCATATCCTTGAAGAGATATGCAATCACACTACAAAGACTACATTAGTCCCTTCCAAGGTAAATTATATTGTAGCGGTAGGGAGACATGTCCAAAGTAATTTATGCAATCACACTATGAATAATGAATCCATCTTATCCTTAGAAGGTTAAATAGTTTGTTACCTTAGAATACTATATATATCTCTATTATCGAGACAATGCTCATCTTATTCTTGAAGATATGTGCAACTGCACTAGAAAAGCCGTGTCAATTATTTTCAAGCTAAATCGTATCATAACACTAAAAAGATGTTGGTTTCTTCCAAATTAATTTGTGCACCCACACAAAGAAGAGTGAGTTTCTACTATCCTTGAAAGGTTGAAAGGCTTGTGCTCTAAGAAGATTGTATTCATCCTTGTTATTGAGACAATATTTGTCATATACTTGGAGAGATGTGGGATCATATTAGGAGGACCATGCTAATCTCTTCCAAGGTAAATTATATCATAGCACTAGAAATATATTAATTCCTTCAAAGGTAATATGTGCAATCATACAAGGAGGAGTGAATTCATCCTATCATTGGTAGGTCGAAGGGTTTGTGCCCAAGAAAACTCTTAAAGAATAAAAGCATTGTTACTTTAGATAATTTGATTTATGTATAAGAAATATATATTTTTAATTAATTTTCATTACATATTTTTATTTTCTCTCAAGGAACAATCAATTTTCTAACACTTTGTTGATGTCATAATCTTTAGCTTAAGAGGATAGAAAATAGAGTTTCTCCTGTAAATGTCTCTTAGGAGGTCACTGAATAGATTTCTTTAATGATATAGTTCGAACCAAAACTCTAGATGTACTTTATTGAAAGCTTTCCAAAATCTTGAGGCTTAATTTTACTTGTGGAGTGGACATATATGTACTAAGTTTTCTTGTCTTATTAAGCATGTGGGTAAGTAGAAAGAAGTCCTCCTCAAACTTAGATCGATCAATTTAGTGCTTAGACTTCCCTATGTGATAACAAAATACAAATACACCAACGGAGAAAATGTGTCAGTAGATATAAAAAAGTTAATGACACATTTTATTTCCATAATGTTTGGATGATCTACGTTTAATAGTGATTAACGATGTTAATAATATGGATCTAGAAAGAACACAATGGTTTTTTAATCAAGTTCCCACTAACAACTTCACTTATAATGTCCTACAAACTCTAAGTAAGTTAGGGTCAAGGTTTATATCTTGGATAATAAGTTAATATCTCATTTTTAACAATCACGTCTAATTTTTCTAACCAGGATGGCTGGTGTTTGACACTTACTAAAAATTCTTGTTGGTGAATTTGAGGAATTTTCAATGCTTTAATAATTATTTTAGAAAAAAATACAGTCATATTTTAAAGAGAGACTAGAAATAAATATACAGTGGAGAATCCAAATCCAGAACCTTTGTTTGAATGATTCTTAGATGTTGTTTGGCTCCGCGGTTCACGCTACGTTTGCGTGAACCGCGAGGTCAAACGCAATTGTCACCAAACGGGACCACAGTTTTTTACTGTGGGTCCCACAAAAAAATAGTCGTTGTGCCGCAACTGCAAAAGCAACTGAGAGCTGCTTTTGCAGTTGTGATTCTTGCAAAAAAGGCAGCAATCAAGACGCAAAAAACGAAATAATCAAGACGCAAAAAAGGCAAAAATGGCAGCAATCAATGCGCAAAAAAAAACAACAATCAAGGCTTTATCATCTCCGATCATTCTCACTTAGGCTGAACGTATATGTGTGTGTGTGTGTGTGGAAGAGAAGAGCTGAAGGGAGGGGAGGAGGGGAGGGTGGGAACGGCGGGAAGGGAAGAGTTGAGGGGAGGGGGGGTCTATGTGTGTGTAGTGTGTGGTTTGTTGAGGTGAGAATATATATATATGGGTGGGTGGGTGGGTGGGGGAGGGGCTGGATATTTTTATATATATATATATATATATATAAATATGGGCTCGATATTTATATTTATATATATATAGTTGAAAATATATATATAGTTTATATCAAAAATATTTATTTTTTTTATTCAAAAATACCTCAACAAGTAAAAATTATATATAAAATTAATAATTATATTATTGGCTGGTTTTTTAAAAGAAATTATTTAAATATATAACTATCCCTATTAATTATATAATTAATTGAAAATAAATATTTTTACTCTTAGTAAGAAACAATGACCTTAAGATAAATAAATAAAAAATTTGTCCATCAAAAGAAAGAGTTTATGTAAATATCACCCTTCTATAACTTTTACTTTTATGGGAATACTTATCCTTTTATTTTAGAATGTCATTTTCATAAACAACTCTTTATTCATTATCAGTTCATACATTTATCAAACAATCTAATGGTGAAGACACAAATTATAAGGCTTGCATTGTTCACCATAAAACAAAACACTGTGGACAGTTATTATTTTGCTTAATTTTTGGGTCGGTTCGGTCCGGGTAGTCTGCTCTGTTTTTTCTTTGATGAACAATGTAATAACAAATTTGTCCCTTGAAAAAGACAAAAAACTGCACCTGGGTTGAGAGGTTCCATGATAATTATGATTTTCAATCCAGTTCGATTCGTTTGACAGGTTTATTGTTTTTTTAATATTTCTTTGAACAGTGCAATAACCGTTTTGTCCCTTGAAAATGACAAAATTCATGCATAGGAGGGAGGGGCGATCCAGAAATTAACCAATTTTTTATTCTTTTTTATGTCGGTTTACTGTTGGCACGTCGTTGAACGTGCCATCCATTTCCGCACTTACGCATGTTTCGGTCGGCGTGTGTAGCTTATTCCGACATCCAAAAATACCCAACCGGTGTTTAGAATGAATTTAAGGCATGTTCTCTTCAACATGGTACGGTGCATGTGAGTGTAGGGTGGGCGGAGATGTGCTAATGGTCGTTTGAATTTTCCACCCCTTTTCTTTCTCCTGTCTGAGCAAGATGATGTCAGCGTAACTGTATTTTTTTTATCAAATTTCATTTCAGTCCCTAAACGTTCATATTTGTTTTTTCTGGTACTTATTGCTATTATATAGGTTTTGATTTGTTTCAATTTCATCCCTAAATCGGAATTGAGTATATATTGTAGTTTCAATTAGGTACTCATTTTTCTAATTTTCGGATTGCTCTGGAATCCTTAATATTTTTGGTATCCATGTTTTGATATATTTCAATTTTATCCTTTCATGCAAATTTATTATAGATTCTTAATATTTTCGGTATCAAAGTTTGATTTTTTTTTCATTTTTATCCCTCCATGCAAATTAATGATAAATTTCAATTTCATTTCAGTCCTAATTCTTTTAATTTCAAGTTTTGTTTTAAATTATTTAATTTTATCGATATCAATGTTTGGATTTATTTCAATTTTGTCCTTTAGATTAAATTTATTGCATGTGTTTTTTTTTATCCCTTATACTTTTGATCTTGAATTTTATTTTAGTTTCTTTATTTTTTATACATATTTCTTACATAGTTCCTATTTCTATCCATGTCTATATGTATATGCTCTTAGTTTTTCTTTCTAATTTTTCTTTATTTCCAATGTTATTAAGTTTTTCTATTTAATGTTCAAATTTTAATATGTGCTGGTCATCATTTGAAAACTAATAATTATTATAATTTCTCTTTCTTTTTCCTTCAAGTCAATTAATTTCTTAAAATTTAATAATTTTTATTTTTATTTTGTCATTTATTTTGTTTTTTTTAATGCTTTTTTGTTAATATTGTTAGGTCTTGAATTTTCTAATTATTATAGATAAGACATTCAAAATAATGATAAAGATTATTTATTAGTTTTTTTTTCCATTTAAATATGTCCGACTAATAATATTTTTTTTATATTTATTTAATATTAGCGTCTTATTATATATATAACCTAGATTTTTCAGGAAAAAAAATATCATTGCTCTGAAATAATTTTAATATGAGTAATAAATCTTATAAAAAAATTTATTTATTTCTAACAATAATTATGGTCACCATTTTTTATTATTTCCACTGTTATTAATGTTTTTTTTAATATCTATATTTTAATTTTTATTGATGATCATTTTAAAATTTATATTTATTATTTTCTATCTTTGTTGTTTTTAAAATTCTTTTTATTAATCTTTCAGGTCAATTTTCTTTTTAAGTCTACTCATTTATTTTTTGTCATTTATTTAGGTTTTTTCTTCTTCTTATATATATGTGAGACTAATTATATGTTTTAATATTTATTTAATATTAGCACCTGAAAATATATATATAGATAGAAAAATGACCTAGGAATTTTTAAAGAACAAAAAAATAATGCAGTGCTCTTAAATAGTTTTAATATAATAATATGAGGAATAAATCTAATAAAATAAAAAATAATAATTTTCCTTTTAATTATAATTTTGCCATCTTTTGTTTAAACTTATTTCTTAGAAAAAATTGGTTCTTGAATTTTATATTGTTATTGTAAAAAATAAAATATATAATATTTCAAATTTGATAGTACTGGAAAAAAAACTTATAAACAAAATAAAAAAATAAATTTATCCAAATTATCTATAATTAAAAATATATACAAATCACTTCATTTGCATTTCTATTTCTATTGAATTGTCCTCTTCTTTACTATTTATCAGTGTTTAAATACAGGTGTGAGATCCTACAAAGTAGGAGTTATGCTTAAACTAGTGCATGAGCTTAGCTAATTACAAATTTAAATAAAATTGAATGAGAGTAATTGATTGCGGGTGAGTCATGGATACTGCACACACGCATGCATGGGCTCCACATCAGGCCCTACCTTGAAGAAAAGATATTGGAAAAAGGATGCAGCAGCGTCCACGTGTCCTTATTTCTTAGAATTCCTTGGTAATCTAGCTTGTGGTGCTGTCGATCTTGGGCAACATTCAGTCGGTCACCACCATAATATTTTATTCTGTTTCATTTTTCAACAAAAAACAATCAAATTCCTTTCTTTTTACACGTGGCATGCAAAGAGAGAGAGAGAGAACAACTTTTGATGGCGCTGTAATAAGTCGTAACAAACCAGAACTCCAAGGAAGAGTACCTAGCTAGCAGTTGGAGTAGGTTTGGGCCAGCGTAACAATTTGTTCATCAAACAATATCTACCCTCTTTCGCACAAGACATCCTTAGTAGTTACAACGCCCTACATTCTCTTTAGCAGCACCTCGCTTTGGCGTTTGCTTAAATCAAATCCTGCACCGTGACATTTCAAATCATAATCTGAGGAGCAGAAGTCAGTTTGTGAAGAGATGAAGCTCGAGCTGGTCGTTGCCTTAACGATATGGATGGCGGGTATCCTCGGAGGTGAATGCAAGGTTGTGCAGTTCATCTTCGGAGATTCACTCTCGGATGTCGGTAACAACATGCACCTGAGTAAGAGTCTTGCTCAGGCAAGCTTGCCATGGTATGGTATAGATTTTGGCAATGGACTGCCTAACGGGAGGTTCACCAATGGCCGGACGGTTGCTGATATAATAGGTAAATGTCAACTGTTTTTTAGTTTATTTAGCAGAATGCCCGCGAGCATTTACTGCTTAGATACTTAAAGCTTGTAATTCATGGAGAAAGAAGTACTTTCTTGTACTTCACTCGTAATGTGTGTGTATATATAGTTCCCTGATGATAATTCTTATATATGCAGGTGACAGTACAGGGCTACCGAGACCACCTGCTTTTCTAGACCCTTCTTTGACCGAAGATCTAATCCTGGAAAATGGTGTGAACTATGCATCTGGAGGTGGTGGCATTCTGAATGAAACTGGTGGCTACTTCGTAAGTTAATCAATTACAGGGATGAGGAGTAGGAGTGCAAGATCTGTGCTCGCGCGCATCCACACACACATATATATACACACACGCAAGCACACCACACACTCAGATACACACACACACACAAGCCAGCTCCATATAAGACTTGTAAATGTTAAAATCCATATATTATGACAGATTCAAAGGCTTTCTCTCAACAAGCAAATCGAGTTATTTCAAGGAACGCAACGGATGATAATAAATAAAATCGGGGAAGAAAAATCAAAGCGGTTCTTCCAAGAATCTCAATACGTGGTTGCATTAGGAAGCAACGACTTCATCAACAATTATTTGATGCCCGTTTACAGCGACTCATGGAAGTACAATGATCAGACTTTCATTGACTATTTAATGAGCACTCTTGAAGGACAACTAAGAGTAAGTTACGGAAAGAAAGTTCTCATCTTTCTTTCAGTTTCAAAAAGAATGCGTGTAATGTGCCATATTTTTTTGTCAGAAATTGCACAGCTTAGGAGCACGGGAGCTGATTGTTTTCGGGCTGGGACCAATGGGCTGCATCCCTCTCCAAAGGGTCCTGAGTACAACCGGAGAATGTCAAGAAAAAACAAACAAACTAGCTCTTGCTTTCAACAAAGCCTCAAGCAAGTTACTGGATAAACTGTCCACCAGACTTGCAAATGCTAGCTTCAAATTTGGAGATGCTTATGATGTTGTTAACGATGTCATCAGCAACCCATACAAATACGGTGCGTATACATGCTCTATCCCTTTCAATTTACTGGATAAACTGTCCACAAATCTTTACCCCAGATGCTCTTCATTTGCATGACCATTGTAGGGTTTAATAACTCGGACTCCCCGTGCTGCTCCTTCGGCCAAATACGACCTGCTCTTACATGTCTCCCTGCTTCAACGCTGTGCGAGGATAGAAGCAAGTACGTGTTCTGGGATGAATACCATCCATCAGACAGCGCAAATGAGTTGATTGCAAGAGAACTTATCAAGAAATTTGGATTTACTCGTGTCAACGGCACGAAGGCTCCAGCCTCAGCCCCCTCACCTGCTATGGCCCCCTCGCATGCTCTTGCACCATCACCGGAGGGATAATATAATATTATTGATTTTGTTTTCTTGTTTTTCTATCGCTGCTACATCCAATAAGATTTTGTTGTTGTTTGTATTATGGTGCAAAAACACTTCTTTTTTTAATTATAAATAATCTTTAAAAAATAATATTTCATATTTATTTTTAATATTAAAACATTAAAATGAATGAAAACACTAAAAATAAACACATGTATTTTATGCGATGAATACTAATCGTGCCACCTGCCATCATGTAACTTGTTAACTTTCTATGGGATAATTAATAATTAAATGTTTTATATATCTAGTTTATTTGTCCGGGCCTAACTATGTTTTTTTTTTTTAAATATATATATATAAGGAGAAAAATACATTTTTTTCTCGATGCTATAAACTTAAATAAAAAGATAATTTTTTAATTTTGGATTTGTCTTATGCAAGTTTCCAATGAAATATATAAAATCTAACTTAATATGAATTGATTTATTTAATAAGTTTAAACAAAATTTGGATGATCTTTTTTATTTTTAAAAACTAATATTGAGCAATAAAATTGAAAGAAAATGTAAAAATAAAAGAGAACATCAAGTCACATAAATTTTTAAAATTATTAATCTGAAATATTAGATTGGAAATATTATACTTGGAAAAGCTGTGAAATTTAATTATTAAAAAAATATAACATCAAATGATAAATTATCAAAATTATTAGTATTACTACTACTATTCTCATTGTTAACATTGTCATTATCATTATAATTATCATCATTAGTACTGCTATCAATAAATAATATCATAATTAGTATTAATATTATTATTGTGATCACTACCATTATAATTGTTGCTATTATCATCGTTATCATCATCATCATCATCATCATCATCATAACTAATATTTGCATAACTTTTATTCATATATCATATTTAGACAACTCCTACACAATTTAGTTTTAAACCGAGGTTAGACAAAAAGTTAGGTTATTAGGTTTTTTTTATATCAATTTCATAATTTTTTTCTCAATTTCATCATTAAACTTCTTTAAATGATTGGATGAGTTTCTTTTGGACTAGTTAGGTCATGTCAAGTCAACTTTCACACTATTTAATTTTAAACTCAAGCTAAAGTAAGAAACCACATCAAAAAAATTTAAGGTTCACCCATATATAACAATCGATATAATAGTCTTATCTAAAAGATGTTTCAATTTAAACTCAAGTTTTTTTTTATAACATTATTTAACGAATAAATCATGATTGCATTGTTTAATCAAAAGGTACTTCTCAATTCTTGTAATATTATAGAAAATAATAAAATATACAGGTTATTCAGTATACGTGTGTACATTATTCACTCTCTTACATTTTATCATGGACTTACTATTCAAATTTTTTCTTTTATTTTTATTTTTTCCTTAAACTTGTTTTTGGAGCCAAATTAAAGAAAAAAATATGTCAAATTTGTTGACTAAGGAAAAAATTAAAATATGAAGGATTGAGGTAAAGAGGGCACCACAAATAGGTGATGGTTTCAAAATTCTCACAAAAATAGTTCTCACAATACTATACCTATTTGGTTCCTCAATCTTCTTGCAATTTGATTTTGGTATAAAAGTTAACCTCTTTTATTTTTTTTTATCCTAGTTTGAGAAATGAGAGAGAGAGAAAGATTATTGGATTTTGATGGTAAAGAGAGAAAATAATTGTTACACCAATTATGATAGCTGAAACATTCTATCTTAGTGTTAACAAGTTATATTTAGTGATAGGAGTTGCAATTAGGTGTTTTTTCACCTTGAAATCACATAAAAACCAAATCTAAGCTCAAGAAAGATTTTTTATTTTAGATTTTTGTGTGTTTTTTCAAGGCTATATATGGATTTAGAAAGGTATTCAAGCTCTTTTTTAGGTTTTTAGTTTAAAATGTGTTGAAATGAGTTTTTATGTCAAAAACTATGGACACTATTTTTTAGTTACCAAATGCCCAAAATCTAGGAAAAAGTAGACAACATGTTGATTAGGATTTTTTTTCCCCAAAACATATCATGTCATTAAACCTAGTTGAATTTTTCTAAGAATAAAATAGGGCTCATCCTTTATGTGACAATAAAACAAACCTTGCCCTTGCATCAAGTGTAAATAAAAAAGAAGAAGAAAACTTTATGTTTTTAGTTCTAGTTCCACTAAGTGTAAATAAGACTCATCCTTTATGTCATTATAACTTTATGTGAGACAATGTTAAGTTTTCTATTGTCTTCAAAAGTGTCTCTCATTGTTCTAGAGGTCACCCTCGTGAATGCAACATAAAGATTCAATAGGTAATGAGATAGCACGTTAACTAATCATAATAATTCTAAGCAATTAACAAAGAGTTGAGATTTATAAAAATATAAACCTTGACTAAAAATCATAAGGTAAATAATTAGCCCTCCATATAACTTAAAACTTATGAGTGTAAATTCTCACAAATAATATAAATGATACATGAAAGCTTTTGCATGATATGATGTTTAAAGAATTTGTGTTAAAGCCTTTAATCAAAATAAACTATTCATAGCGGAAAAAAAAACAATTATCAGTTTCCACATAGCATAACAAAACAAAAACAAAACTTAGTTAAAGATCCCCAATGGAGTTGTCATTCTATCACACATGAACATGTAATATCAAAAGATCGATGGTGTTGTCACCTAGTTTTTTGGTTTAGGGTCATTAAGAAAATCAGGTGTACTGGTTTTATTAGAGATTAAAAGGTAAGAAACTAGTTATGACTATAGAAGATATTAGCATTCCTAACACACTTTACATGAGGTAAGCTGCATTGTGATATTTGATATAATTTAAAGTTTTGAAGAGTACAATTTATTCATGTGAATAAATCTAATATTTAAAACTTTATTGTCGGCTTATGTTACCAAAATAAATTTTTAGGGAAGCAATCCAAGTAGATAACTTAGCATGGTTCACCTATCTTACAAGATGAATGAGTTTTTCACAATTTGTGCATTGTGGTGAAAAAATATCCCAATAAAAATTGATAAAAAGTCAAAATGATTTTGAAAATTTTCTGGTCAATTTTTGATATTTAAATACTTGTCTACTTGTAGATCATGGGCTGATCTAAAATAGTTTTATTGTCCTTTTTTTCAAAATTTATTTTTATTTTCAATTTCATCATTCACTATCGAGTTGGTTAGAGATTGAATTTTATTCCACCCCCCCTCCCTTAGGTTATCCCGTTGTCATGAACTGAGTTACATGTTTAATGATGAGGGTTTTTTTTTCTTTTATTAAAACTAAATATGGTTTTCTTCTGCTTCTTGTTCGCCCTTCAATATTTTGTTGTTTGGTCTTTTTTTTTTTTTAATTGTAGATGATTTAAAAGTGTGTTTCAGATATTATTTTATTAAATTCATTGAAGTTTTGTTTGTTGTCAAGTAAGAATATATAGATATTTTTAGAATATTTACAAGATATCTTTTGCACAGGTAATTACTATCATATGTTTTTAGTTTGGTTGAATCACTATTATTCTCTTAGTTTTGCAATGTTATTAAATTAACTAAATTTATTGAACAATTGAATTTATAAATCGTGTTTATTTATTTATTTTTTAAAACCCTAGCAAGACCTAAGCATTTTTTTTTTATAACCAGGATTTCCGGGTCAGATTACACACATCACAACTAATCCACATATTCATTGAATATTTTGCAAACCCAATAAATATGTAAAACACCGTATGGATAACAAACATGCATGATGGGACTTGAACACTGATATAAAATAAAAAAATAAATCCCTTCAACTACCAAATCAAGACTCCAATTGCCAACTAAGCATTTTGTTAACATGGAAAGAAATGGGTGTCGTAACCCTGTCCTACAATCCAGTCGCAAAACAAAGGACATGGCGAATTTTTAGCAATAAAGCTTACATTTTGTCGTTTTAACTTTTGTTCTGGGCTTTCTCAATTAATTCGTCAAAATATTTGACACAGTCATCATTTCCGGATGATTCATCAATTCATTTCCACATCGAACATTTGATCGCAGCATCGTCCTTTCTCAGAAATATTATCTCACACTCAAATCAAAACTGGCAAAACCTCTCCACCCATGACGGAAAGCAAATGTTTCGTTTCGAACAAGTGCCACAGTGGCAGCACGTGATCCTACTGATCCACCAAACATGGAGGTAGGACATGTTCGCACGTGATCGAGGTATTGAGATGACGAATCTCTGGACGGGCTCTGATTCCTGATATTTACGGATCCTTCTTTGCTTGGAAATTTTCCACCTCTTGCACCCATTCATCTTCTGTATTGTTACACGATGTAATCACCTACACGGTAAGAGAAGCGATGAGCACATTAGTGAGCAAGTGGAAGGTTTACAAGCCAGTGCTGGTTTGAAAGTATAGTAGCGGTCAGGAAAAAACATGACAGCTGAACCGGCTGAAACTGTTTATCTAACTTTGTCTCAAGAACATCAACCTAGACACCAAAATATGACAGATGACAAGTGACAAGATATATATTTGAGCAGAAGTTAATAGATATACATGACCAAGTACAATTAAAATATTTATGCAGCAGCTAAGATACTGGTTCTACAAGAACTTCAGTAGTAGCTTACTTTCCAGCTTGCTCAAGAGGTGGAAGAAGCATGACATCTCAAAAAGGAAAAAAGAAGAAGAGAAAAATAGATTAATGCCATGTTATCAAATATTAAATGTTCAGATAACAGTTAAGACAACTATCCAAGATTAAAATCCCACTAAAAATAGAAGCAACAAATGAACAATAAAAAATAAAAAAACCGCTTATTGCAACAAGCCCCTGAGGTATTGCAGAATTATAGAGTCCACATAGAAGTTTGAAGATCAAGTCATCCAATATCCACAACAAGCCTACAGATGGATTGCTCACTTCCATGCAATCAATCTCAAGTTCATTTAGTTATTAAGATCTAATTATCCAATATCAACACCCTGCTAAACGACAACAACAAAAAGATCAATTTCATGGAGAAGAAAGTCACAAGCTTGTAAAAGGCTAGTGAATGAACAATTTTTTTTCTTTCTTTTTGAATTCGAGAAAACTTCATCTTCTTGAAAGCATATTTTATGGGCCTAGATAAGTGAGTAAAATATTGGTTGTCCCAGACTCTTACAAGAGGTGCATGTCGTAACTCGAACTCGAAACTTTTTGTCATCACGTCATGCTCTTTGAGACAGCTAGTGCATGAACAAGTCAAAGGCAAACACACAATGATAGAATTGTTGAAATGAATAAAACAAAATTCCACCAGAATACATGCACAATCATTATAATTTCATGGTAATATTAATGTTATAACACACCAGAAGATTGATATTTGAAAACCTATCACGCTCAGCAAGCCTCCATGCTAGTTTTAAGGCCCATTCACTGTAATCAACTCCAGTTATATCAGAAAACCCGATAAACATGAGTAGAACCCTTCAATATTCTATAAGAATATAATAATTGCGAACAACTCTATTAAAAATTTCACAGTTTTGCAACAGCTTTACACAAAGCTCTGCAGAATGTGGGCAAGCTTGGCTGAATTCTACCATATATCAAATCACAACTAAAACAACAGTTGAACTATTATCTATATAGCTAAATCATCTAAATTGGACATGCGCACAGTGAGTTTTTATGTGTCACAACACTTGCATAAAGGTAGAATGAACTTGCATATCATGAACAAAATGTATTCAAAGGCATTTTGTTCAAATATGCTTCTTTACTTTTATTTACACCTCTTTTTAGGGGGAAAAAGAAGCAAATATTTAATTTCCTTACTTCACAAAGATCCATGGACTTTCCTGTATGTCCTTCAGCAATTGAGAAATTTCAAAAGATGGAAAATCATTGTCTAAGGTCTCAGCAAGAGCACAAATATGTAATGTGTATATGCATTTTCCAGGTAAGGTTGTCATTTTCATTTAATTTTGGTCAAAGTAGCTGAAATATTTTGTACTAGTTAAAAAAATAAGACAAAATAATATCAGTTTTATCTCGGTTTAAATTCTGGTCCATTCCGGATTTTTCTACCAAGTACCGGTCAAAACAAGTGCATATCTTTTTAAATAAAGATAAATAAAAATAAAAATAAAAATGAATAAAAAAATCTCTTTAATAATAAATACATACAAAATAATTAAGAAATAATCATTATTTAAAAAGAGGTTATATATAAAAAATAATAAAAAAAAGATATTAAATTGTATAAATAAACAATTGAAAAAAAAACATTAATTTAAAAAATAATAATATTTATTTCCTGAAAAAGCTAGGCGTTGCTGGGTTTGGAAGCCAAGCTAATTTGCAAATCCTATTTTGTTACGATACACGTGCCTAGGCCCTTAGATTTTAGTCATGCACCTCAATTTTTTGAAAGAAAAATAAATTAGATGACATGTCATCATTCCGGCTACTGTGGTAACAATAAAATTAGGAATACATTGTATATTCTCAAAAGTAATCCCTAAACCAATTAAGTATTAAAATTTTCATGCACACTCCTTCATTCAATTTATTTTTTCATCTTTCTTAATTAATTTTCATATATAATACTCACATTCTTATAAACCAATAGGACTTCAAAGCATAAAACATAGAAATTTATTTTTTTTATTTTTATTTTTTTGGAAGAACAAAGAAAACCAAAATAAGAAACTAACATTTTTTTCCAATACCTCGACACAACATTGTCCTTAATATTGAAATAAAAGAAAAGGAATATAAGAGAATGATAAAAATAAGTAAAATTTGAAAATGAAATATAGGAAAAACAAAGCAAATATGAATTTTTATTTTATTTTTGTTATATTTCCTCCTAGTAAGCGCTTTTATTTTATGTCATTGGCTTGACATGTTGCATGCTCATTATTCATAGACTGGTATAGCTAACTCCATAGAAGCATTAAGTTTTGTCGTCTAACCTTCATAGAAAGGTTTCAAGCGATGCCTATTGACCTTAAAAACTTTGTTGGTTTCTAAAATTATAATTTCAACTGCACTAGAAACAACAAATAAAGGGTCGAATACAACAAGATCACAACTTTCCAGGAAAAAAAAATTAAACGCGAATGATACCAAAGGACTTTATATCCGATATGAAACTCTTTTTTCTTATCATTTGGTCATAAAGACTATTAGTCTTTTCTCTATAAATCCTTTATTCTTATAAGCATCATTTTGAACCTTTTCCAACCTTGCAATTGCAATATTCTTGCAATCCCAACAACATTATAATCCATATTATATTTTTTTAATAGCTCAAAATCTTTGTGTTTATGCTCCACTGGTAAATGACATGTTTTTCGATAAATCATCCTATAAGATGACATTTCTATAGGTGATTTGTAAGCAGTTCAATAAGCTCAAAATGCATCGCCTAGTTGTAGACTCAAATCTCGCTGGTTAGGTTGCATTATCTTCTCTAAAAAGATAGTCTGATGAGTCATATGATATTTGTATAATAATGCTTCCATTGAACGATTGCAAAAATGAGTGACATGATCACTAATGATAGCCTTAAGGATTCCAAACCTGTCAAATATATGAATCCGGACAAAATCTAAAACAATCTTAGCATCATTAGTTCGAGTGACTTTTATCTTAATCTGTTTGGACACATAATCAATAATAAGAAAGATATAAAGATTGCCAAAAGAAGAAGAAAATTGACCCATGAAATCAATACCACTACACATAAAAGGTTTTTTATAACTATAAAATTATAATAATAATTTTTAGAATTTATCACCTAGTATTAAAGTCACTAGAAAACCTAATGGTTTGCAAGAGTTTGAATAAAGGGACTTGTTATGCAAAGAAAAGATGCATCACCCCTAGCGCACTCAATCTAAGGTAAGTTGTATTGTTATTCGATGGTTTTTCTAGGTCAAATTTATGTTTATCGATCTTTCTAAGGTTTGAAATAAATCTCTCTTTATGAAGGAGTCTCTACTTCATTGGGTAAAAAAAAACCTAACCATTTTAAGGTCCAAATTTTAGCGCTGCATTTATTGTATTTCTAATATATATAATTGTACTTTACAATGTAGTTTTACACCTCACATATTAAAGTCTACAACTAAATAAAATAAACAAAATATTTGTTAAAAAGTTTTTGATATTTTGGTTGAACTCTAATGGATAATCATAAACTGATTATAATTACTATTTTTCATTTTAAAACATGAAAAAAATATGAGAATATGCACAAAAAAGTTTTTAGGATTCGACCATTTGCATAAAAACAAAACGTATATTTTTTTATATATTTTCAAATAAGATTTTTTTGGGAAATTTCAAATAAAAATCATATTTTCTTATACCAAGTTTGTATACTTCAATGTAGATGTACGAGCCAATATTGAACAAAACTTGGTAAAAAAAATATATCATATAAAAAAATTTTGGATTTTTTTATTCAGGTTAGGTATGGTTCAACCCAAATGCTTACTTTGGGTCGGAACCTAGGCTAAGTCCATCCCTAGAAAAAAAGAATATAAGTCAAGTGAACTGTGCAGAATCAATTAATTCACTATGCAGTCTTCACTTGTTATGTGAATAGGGGTAGAGTTACTGAGTTGGTGATTTTGGGTGGAAATATGGACGGTTTACCTTGTCTTTTCCCTCCCTCAGGCTATAGATTTTATATCTATTTATAACAGATAAAAGAGGGTAGTTGTCTCTTTACAAAGGTAAAATATAAGACATTTGTTCATTGCAGAAGCATCCAAACTATTGGCTCAAATTAGGTATTATGAACTATTAAATTTGATAGCTACAGTAAGTTGCATGAGTTATCAATTTTGGGGTTCAACCACCATTTATGTAATCTCCATCAGCTATAACTGACCATACCCGAGCATAGTCAAGAATCAAACTCCCGTGTATTAATTGTTTAGGGGCTTTGTGTTATGATTGTTATGAATTTACTAGTCAAACTTCAATAGAGCCCCTGAATTTGCACACATTTTCACTTTGGTCTTGGATTTCTTCAATTTTGCTCCTAATGACCCGAAAACTTTGATGATCTTATAATTTTACCCTCAATTTGACTTAGAAAAAAAATAAATTTGGTTTTCAATTAGCCCAAATTAAGCTATTTTACTTAATTTTTCACCAAGTAAACCCTTAATAAAGTTAATTTAAACCAATTAAAGTATAATTAAGTCCTTACACTTAATTAAATTCATCAATTGTATCTCAAATTAATGCATAAATATAATTAAATTTTAATTTGACCTATGGTTAAATCAAATTGGTTTATTAAAAATATAATTATGTCTTTAAACTTAATTTTTATGTTGATTTGTTCGATAACCATTTATTTTAGCCTTCAATCTACATTTCCTCTAGTTTTGGGCACAATGGAGGTGTGATTGGACTCTTAAATCCATCTAAAATTTCAAGCTTTATTTTTAGTGCATATCAGCTTTTTTTTTTTTGAGTAAATTTTAGGAAGAACCCATAAATGGGTTAGAGTAAATCCAAGGGGAAAGTTAAAAGAAAAAGAAAAGAAAATTTAGCTTTCATTTTTCAGTTTCATAGGTCCAGGGAGAGAGCTATATTAAAGAGCTAAAATGGTATCTCTAAGTTTAAGAGCTATTAGTACATATTGATCAAAAGAGCAAAAAAATGTTTAATATATTTCTATGCAAAAAACAATTTTTATTGTACTTGTATTAGTTAGTTATTATTAATAAATAGTTATATCAATATTATATATATTAAAATATTATATATATTAAAATTGTTTTTTTTTTTTGCCATTGGAGTGAAAAATAAAAATACAATGTTTACACTATTCAAAAAGCCATATTACTAATTTAGCTTCTCGAAATAGTTTTTCCCTTGGAGATACTCTTATGATAGTATTCACTATATCTATCAAGAAAACGATAGAAAGACTCACATGCTAGGAGTTCAAGCATTTGATCCATGAATTGTAATGAGAAATTATATTTGTTTGTAGCAAGATTTAGCTTTTTGAAATTAACACATTCTCTATCCACTCGACATATGAGTAGAAATGAGCTCATCATTTTTTTTTTCACCAATGTGATTCTGGTCTTTTTAGACACCACATGGACTGGTGTCACCCATTTACGATCCATAATGGGGTAAAGGACTCCTGCATTTAACACTTTCAAATTTTAGCTTTCACTATCTCTATCATAGGTAGATTTACCTCCTTTACATTTTCCTTGTTGGTTTCACATTGTCCTAAAAAATTATATGATGCATACACATTAAGATACTAACGTCCTTGATATCAGCTAAAGTCGATCTAATTGGTGTCTTGTGATTGCACCACTTCACATGTTTTTCCTCTTGTGCACTTGTTAAATCTCTTGCTATGATAACAAGAAGTGTATTGTTATTGATAATAAGAAGTCCATCTAATAGGCATCTTGTGATCACACCACTTCACATATTTTTCCTCTTGCGCACTTGTCAAACCTCTCGCTATGATAACAATAAGTATATTGTTATTGCCAATGAACACATATTTCAAATTATCGAGGAAAAAAATCAATTCTAACTTTTATATGAAAGTACTAATTAAACAAAGACATTTTACAATGGGGAATGATTTGCAAAGCATGTAAAGCCAATGTTTATTTGTGTATGTTTTGGGGAACAAATATTTACCTCTCCATCTTTTCTATTTTGGTAAAACCATAGCCATAGCTCAAAGTTATTCTTAATCCATCCTCATTGTCATAACACATTTTTGGGTTATTCCCCCAAATTCCTCTAAAATAAAACAAAATAACAAAAATAAAATAAAAGGGGCTCATGTCAATAAAGAAATCAAGGTGGAAATTTTGAACGGTTTAGAAAGCCAGATCGTATCTCTTCTATGTCCAAAAGAGAAATAGATTCAAGGCTAAAATAATTTATTATTAGATAAATTTGCGTAAAAATTAAGTCAAAAGACATAATTATACGTATATTGATCGATTTGATTTAATCATCGACCAGTTTAAAGTGTAATTATGTTTGGAAATTAATTTATGGTCAAATTGAAGGACTTAATTAAATGCAAGGATTTAATTATACTTTAAATTAGACAAGTTAATTTTATTAGAGGCTTAATTTATTTAAAAAAATCAAAATTTTGACTTAATTCGAGTTCAATTGAGGAGATTAGAATTTTCAAAGACCAAATTAATTTTTTTTCCAAACTAATTGTGTGAAGTTAGGGGAAAAATTGAAGCAAATTGAGAGTTTAATGGTCAATTGAGGATTAAATCACATAGATCGTAAACCAAAGACCAAAATAAAAAAGGCATGCACAACCAAGATTGCTTTTAAAAATTTTATGGGGATATAATTGCATAAATTTAAAAGTTTAACACCAATTGGAGGTGAAATTAGAGCAATTACAAATGGAGAGACCAAAATACAGTTGTACCTTCTTCTAAAATTGCAGACACGCTATAGGCATACTGCCGCAGAGACACACTACCATAAGTGATAACCGACTATTGCATATAATGTTTACCTTCTGAGCATATAAATAGAACAACAACCATGCATTACAGAGGGAGGAAATTTACAAATGACAAAAAAAAAATATACAAAGATGAGAACTCTCCCCCCCTCTCTCTCCACGTTGCAACAAACCATTTCAGTTTCTCATTTGGCAACGCAACAACAAGCTGTAAGCCCGTAGCAATGGGTGAGTTTTCTGCCATCGATCACCACTTGGTCTCCTTCTTCCATGCCAATAACTTTCCTAGTAGGCCCAACTCTTCTTCTCCAACAACATAGTAGTAGTAGCAATAACAACGGTAGCACAATCCAACAACAAGCTTCGAGCACTCCTCCTGACCATCACAAGCCATCATTTTCGATGCCACCACCATATGAAAAAGCATCTAGACCACCTCTACCTAGTAGCTATGGCAAGTGAACTTCTTGTCACCCCCGACCGACCACCTTGTTACTAGACACGCAACACGTTATCAGTGCAGGAGTGAATTAATTCACTGTTCACGCATACATGAACAGGGCAACAATTTTTAAATTTTTTCTATTAGCTTTAGTCTTTGATTGGACCTGTTCTTGTCATCGCCAATTGGGTCAGGCTATGTCCAACCTAAGTTTAGCAGAGTTAGGTCTATTAGCCCAACTTGGCTAGGTCGACCCATTTTGTGTGGCCAAGCCCAATCTATTTTTTTTAAAAAAGAATATAATATAAAAAATCACATTTATTTTAAAATCAAACAAAAAATGTGCTATTTTTGTGCATATGACCGAATTCCAAGGCTTGTCCAAGCATATTTTTTGTAAAAAAAAAAATATAACATATTTCTCATATTTTGAAACAAAAATTGGATATTGTAACCACTTTTTAATTATCCATTGGAATTTGTCTAAAATATTAAAAATTTAAAAATTATTTTGTGTTAGCTATGGGGTTGTAAAATTATATTGTAAAGTCATACACATATAGTAAAAAATGGTATTAAATGCTATGTGAAATTTTTTCATACTTTAGAGCAGTTTGGTTTTCAACTTTCAATGAGATAGAAACTCTTTCATGAAGAGAGATCTACTTCGAGCCTTAGAAAAGACCGACAAATAAAAAAATGACCTAGAAAAAATAATAAAACAAATATGCAATTTACATTAGGTTAGGTGCACTAGAGGTTATGCATCTTCCCCTTACACAATAAATCCCTTAGACTCTCACAGACCATTAGGTTTTCTAGTGACCTTAATATTAGGTGACGACTCATAAGATTTATAGTTATAAGTTTATGGCTATAAAACCCTCTTTTTATTGAGTATTATATTCCCTCCAGGGATGGTAGAGCGCATGAAATAGGAAAAAAAATATTGTTGTAACACTCATAATCAAAATTGCAAACTTGATGCACACACTTATCAACTTGGTCATAACATGTGGTAAATTCAAAGAAAATTCAACAATACACTTATAAACATTGCTATAAGGACATTTCATTGGATCATGAAAATTAAATTTTTTTTATCTCCTACCTCTATAAAACCCTATACTATCTTCATGTAAGGTGGTCACTAGGCAATTCATAGACCTTTAAGATTAGGTAGAAAGCTTACTCTGATATTAACATGTCAACGATATAATGAAATATAGGTCCCCAAAGGGCTTATAAAGTTCATAACACTAGACCTCACCAAAGAAATATGAGGAAGAGTGTGCACACTATGATGCTCACTTCCAAAAAGAATTGGATTCTCTGAAAGCTAGTGTGGCTTGTCTTGCTAACTTACTCGAGTAAGCACTGAAAAATGTCTATGACGAGGGTTGTTCAATTAGACCTGTAATGGCTACTCAAACATATTCAATGAACCATCTTGAAGAGGTGATAGGAGAAAGGGTTTAGGATTCACAACAAAATCTAGTTTTCATATAATCAGCAACGTCGTCACTTGTACCAACCACAATAGCTATAAAAGCATCAGAGGGTATCGACCAAGATAAGATAGCAATGTTAGAAGTAAGGATAAGGGTCATTAAAAGGGCAAACTTATATGACTCAGTATAAGCTGTAAAAATGTGTTTACTCTTGAATTTTATAGTACTAAAGAAATTTCATGTTCTTCACTTTATCAAATACATTGGGACACAATACTCCACCATTCATCTAAAATCATACTATAATAAAATTACATAGCAAGAAAAATATGGTAGATGCTTTCATCAAGCAATATAAGCACAAAATGGACATTACTCCTCACAGAACAAATTTGTTTGACTTGGAGAAGAAAGACAAAGAAGGCATGAGAGAATATGCTCAAAGATGGAGAGATCTCATTACATAGGTACATCCCCACTTCCGGATAAAGAGATGGTGATATTATTCTTCAACATGTTAAGAGCAACTTATTACAAAGATGTGATGGGTAGTTCGATACAACAATTTACAGATATTGTAGCTTTGGCATAGCGAATAGAATAGGGAATTAAAAGTGGTAAAATTGCCACATCTGTGGAGAAAAATAGCTTCGAAGGCAAAATTAAAGAGGTCAAGCATTTTGTAGACGATTACAAGGGTAGGAAAAAATGATTCCAAAACTACCACACCTTTTCATCTCAAATTCACAAACAATGGGAAAAAATACAGAGACAAATGAATTATAGAGCCACGTAAGAAAATACAAACAACCACCAGCAATAACCACTCTTCCTCCCCAACACCGACAAGACCTCCACCATCGCTGACAACTCTCTCTCTCTCCATGCTACAACAACCTAGTTAGACTTCTCATTTGACATCACAGCAACAAACAGCTAACCCCTGATAATGGGTGAGTTTCCTATCACCGACCACCACTTCATCTCCTTCCTCCACTTTAACAGCTCCCCCGACAAGCATAATTCTTCTTCTATAGCACTAACAATGTAATAGTAGTAGCAGCAGCAGCAATGACAAAAGCACATACTAGCAACAAGCTTCTGGTGCTCCTCCTGCCCCCCACATGCTGCCATTTCCAATGCCGCCGCCACCATAAGAAGAACCACCTCGACCTTCTCTACCCGATGGCAGTAGCAAGTAAGCTTCTCATTACCCTCGGTTGACCACCCTATTACTATTCACGTAGCATGTGAATAGTGCAGGAGTTAATTAATTCACTCATCACTGTAAACATATACGTGAACAGTGCAAGAGTTAATTAATTCACTTTGCATTGTACATGCATACGTAAATAGTGCAACAATATTCATTTTTTTATTTATTTTATGCTTTAGTCTTGAGCTTGACCTATTCTTGGCCCTTCCAATTAGTTTAGGCCGAGTCTAGCCCAAGTCCAGTAGTGGTCGGCCTTTTGACCTGACATGGTTGTGCCAGCCCTAATTCAATTTTTTTATAAAAAAAAATATAATGTAAAACAATCACATTTTGTGCATACAGTCGAATACCAAGGTTTTCCAAGTATATTTTTCATAAAAACAAATATAACATATTTTTCATGTTTTGAAATAAAAATTAGATATTATAACCAGTTTATAATTATCCATTAGAATTTGGTTAATATATCAAAAATTTGGCTATCAGGGTGTAAAAAAGGTTATAAATATTAGATTTGTAAAGTACACCCGTAGATAGTAAAAAAGGTTTTTAAAAAAATGTGGTGTAAAATTACATTAAAAAGTACACTCGTAGATAATAATAAAAAATTTGAATGTAGTGTGAAAAATTTTCAAACTTTAGAATGATAGGTTTTCAACATCCAACAAGGTAAAAACTCCCTCACAAAGAGAGATCTTCTTCGAGATTTAAAAAAGACCAATGAATAAAAAAATAACTTGGAAAAAAACAATCAAATAACAATGCAAATTATCTTATCTAGGGTGTATTAGGATGATGCATTGTCCCCTTACATAACAAGTCCCTTTACCCAGACTCTCGTAACTTATTAGTGTCCTAATAACTTTAATACTAGATGACGACTCCTAAGATTTATTGTCGTAATTTTATGGTTATAAAAACCTAGTTTTATCATGCATCGTCTTCCCTCCGGGATAGGTAGAGTGTGCGAAGTGTGAAAAAATATCATCGCGACACTCATAATCAAAATCACAAACTTGATGCATACACTTATCAAATTGGTCATAGCATGTGATAAAATAAACATTGCTATAAGGATATTTTATTGGTTCATGAAAATTAAATTCAATTTTTTTTATCTCCTACATCTATAGACAAATTATCCTTACCACAATTAATTTTTGTATTGTAAATTTTCAAGAATGGTCTCTCAAACCAAAATAAGAGTGTAGTTTGATGAATCACAAAAATCATGGTCCTTATCAAGAATACAAAAGTTGCATGGAATAACAAGACTATCAATCTTGATTAGAACATCTTCCTATCACACCAAGTGGGTAAACAAAATTATAATTTGCAAGTTGTATTATAATGCTAGTTATATTCAAATGCTCTAGACTTAGAAAATCATAAATATATTTAGGCATAACAGTAATGGATACACCTAAATCACAGAAGGCCCTTTTAAAACTAGCATTACTAATAATATGTGGGACAATAAACATATTTGGGTCCTTTTGCTTCAAAGGCATTTTTTTTAACGATAGAATATACAACTTTACCCATATTTACCATTTCATGGCCTTTTAGCTTGTAGGCTCTCTTGGTAGTACACAACTCCTTCAAGAATTTGGCTTACTTGGAGATTTTCTTAATAGCATCAATCAAAGGAATGTTGAGTTCCACTTTCTTAAAAACCTCTAAAACCTCTTTTTCTTTGTCCTCTTTCTTAGACCTAAAAGAACTCATAAGAGAGGGTGAACTTGTTTTAAGTGCCATATTATGAAAGTAATGAGAAGTTCGCAAACACGCTAAAAATGCCATATTACAAAAAAGTAATGAGTAGTTCAGCACAATAATTCATTGATGTTGTAGTTGTGGTAAAGCGAATTGAGCAAGTAATCATAAGGGTAGAATTTCCACACCTGTCGAGAAAATATGGCTTTAAAGAAAAAGAAAATAGGTCAGGCATTTTGAAGACAATTACAACGGTAGGAAAAACCAATTCCAAAACCATCACAACCCTTCATCTCAAATTGTCAACATCAATCCTCAAGCCAAAGACACAGATAAAAATTTCCTAAAAAGAAATGATTAAAAAGCTCATGAACAACTACCTCATCTACCACTATCCTTAAATGAAATGTTTCAAAAGTTAAGCATTGGGCAAGTAGGTCCCGAACCTCAAGCATTTTTGTTACCTTACCTTAACCGGTACAAATTCGGCCTCACCTGTGAATATCATGTTGGTGTCGTAGGGCATAACATTCACATTTGCAATGGTTTTAAGAAGAGGCTCATGTAATTGATTAAAACTGGGTGAATAACATTTGAAGAAAATCCAGATCCTACAACCAAGTAAGCTTCAAAGTCACTTAATAGAAATGGTGTGCAAAGTGTCTACAACATTAAAGTTACCGCTGCAAAAGCTTTTAAAAAGAAAGTGCATTGGAATTGAAAGATGAAGTCTACTTCATAATTGCCTTTTGTTTTGATCATATCCACACATCTATGTTTTGGTTTTAACTTGTTAGCAATTTTGCTCATGACACCGCAAGAGATTTTTGTTAAGCAAGCCTTTCTATTCAATAAAATCACGTATTTCCTTATGTTTATGTTGTGCTCATATTTTTTTTATTTAAATAACACAAGAACACCTTATACTTGAATTATACATGATCCCATGATTTTATAGAGATTTTGGCAAATCAAAGTCTAGTATGAAAGGAAATACCAAATTGATGTTTGTTTAATAAATTAGTTTTGAGAATTCAAAGGATTTTATTGAAAGATGATCTTATGCCTACAAAAACCCACATAATAAAGCTAAACTCTTAGCTAAATAAATAATCCGAAAAAATACATAGCTTATTGATCATGGATGCATGTTTTGAAATGAGAAGATGCCTTCTTAGATATGCCTTCGCAAATCTCAAATATCATTTGTAGTCCCCGTTTGAGCCTAATAATTTTTTCTTGATAGTTAACCTTAATAAGGATCACACCTTATACTAGGGGCAAGTGCAAGGATCGAAAAACACTTTTAATCTACACAACAATCTACAATGACGAGAGATGCCTAAACAAAGCTAGGGGCATAAACAAAAGATTTTTAGTACACTATAACAATCCAATGGTAGTGCTAAAAATCCATGATAAAAAGCCTAAGCAAAATACTAGGGGGCATGTTAATTTAACATGAATGATGGTGCTAAAAATCATGATAAAAGCCTAAACAAAATACTAGGAGCATGTCAAGTCATTATACAAATCAATTATGAGGACTAAAAGGAATTCTAAGAGTAAGCACTAGTAATTCTTAGTCTAGAAAACCCTTAAATATCTTTCAAACTTTCAAATATATTTTTTCCCATAGCCAACAACCTGAGCACATGTTACAAACCTCATAAAGGCCTTTCCAATCACTAACAATTTAGATTGATAAATATTGCTTTTTCATTTGAAACAATCCTTGCAAATATTTCACAAAACTTGATCAAAACTTTTTGACAAGCAAATAACTCACATTCTTGTTAAAATTAACATAAAACATGACAATGAGATAACTTGAATTCTTTCAAGAATAAGTTTGTTTAAACAAATATCAAAATGTTTTTTATACTTGGAATGACTTTGAAATTCCAAAAATCTTATATGAAATCAATCTTTGTAAATAACTGACCCTTTCTTGCAAATAATTGAAGACTAAAACACTTATGAGGTATGATCAGATTGGGGGGCAATCTAAAATGCAACAAGCTCCATTGTTCTTTTCTTGATTAGATAAAGAATGTTGAAAAAAACTAAGGTATTTAAGTAGGGGGCATATGGATATGATGAAACTAAGGTATTTAAGTAGGGGGCATATGGATATGATGAAGATCTATCATCTCTAAAGGTCAAAATCATATAGATCTTCATCATAAGTTGCAGCTTAAGTAGAAGCAAAAAGTTGTTAAAGCCAAAAATCCAAATCCCAAAAAGAGAAGACCATGAAGAAGAAAGGGGATCTATATTCTTTAGGTAAGTATACATGCATCATCATCCACAACATCCCCACCGAGAATCTAAGAAATATTTTAGAGAGATTGTAATTTATAACCTTCATTCATTATTTTTGTAAGCGCCTTCGAACCCTAACCACTTTCATTTCCCTGAGTGCACTTGTGAGCCCTTCATCAGCATAAATAATGTTTTTTTCAAACTTATATCCTTCTTTATTTGGGTGAGTTTCCTAATATCAATCAACCCAGATAGTATGCTTGTCAACATTATCATCATTTTTCTCACCCGAATGCATTTTTCAGTTATCAATCATCAACTCAGATACACATGCTCTCAACTCTATCTCTAGCATCCTCATTCAAGGGCGCTTCTAGCCCTCAATCGACCTGAATAGTGCACTTTATAGCTCTATCCCTCCTTCTCTTTTGAGTGTATATTCCGACCCTTAACCATAAACTAAAAATAATGTGTTTTCCAAACATATTTTTCTTTCTCTTTTGAGTATGGTTTTTCCAATTCCAAATCATCAATTAAGATAGTACGCTTCCTAGCCATATCTTTCTTCTCAATTAGGTGTGTTTCCTAACCCTTAACCATAAATCAAAAATAGTATGTTTGTTAAACTTATTTTTCTTCCTCTTTGATTATGTTTTTTTCCAATTCTAAACTATCAATTAACATAATAAACTTTTTAGACATCTTTTTTTTTGAATTAGATGTGTGTTCTCTAACCATCAATTAAAATAGGGCATTGTCTAGCCCTATTTCTCCTTTTTCGAGTGTGTTTTCCAACCCTCAACCATCAATTAAAATGATACACTTTCCATCCCTATCCTTTTCCTTCTCGTTTAAGTGCGTTTTCCAGTCTTCAAACACTAACTCAATAATGTGCTTTCTAGCCATTAACCAGCTCAAATAGTGTGTTTTCCAGCCTTCAACCATTAACTTAAAAAGTGTGTTTTCTAGCCATAAACTAATTCAAACAGTGCTCTTTCCAGCTTTCAACCACCAACTCAGATAGTATGTTTTCCAACCCTTAACCATAGATCCTAGATGATATGCTTTTTAGCCATATTTTTCATTCCATAAAAGCTTCATCACTATTTATTTAGTTTCCCATAGGTAGGTTACCCATTACAATAAGACTACCCTTATGCCTTTTAACATCACCATGTTTGCGGTTGGTAGGCCATCCATTATAGTGAGACTATTTTCTTGTGTTTTTCACAAATATCATCATCTTTTTATCCTTTAAGTGCCCTATTTAGGTTTTTAGTGGTGCACTTTCTAGCCCTATTCTACCGTTCCTTTTCATTATGCTTCATAACCCATATTTTCACTTCTATATGGATCAACAATCTCTTGGTTTGGCAATTTCATTCTCTTTTTCTTTACAATACTTACTATCTAAAGTCTTTTACAAAACTTTAGTCATATGCATTGTAAAGAGAAGGACAACTATCATAAATTTTTTGGGTTATTCCCCCAAAATAAAACAAAAATAACAAAAATAAAATAAAAGGGGTTAACATTGGTAAAAAAATCAAGATGGAAAATTTAGACAATTTCGAGAGCTCGATCGTCCTTTTTTATGCCCAAAAATAAAAAAATACAGATTCAAGGCTAAAATAATTTATTATTGGATAAATTTGTGTAAAAATTAAGTCCAGAGGCATAAATAATTTTTTTATTAGCCAATTTGATTTAATCATGTACCAATTTAAAGTATAATTATATTTAACAATTAATTTAGGGTCTAATTGAAGGATTTAATTAAGTATAAGGACTTAATTATATTTTAAATTGTTCTAATTTATTTTATTAAGTCCTTAATCAATGAAAAATCAAGTTCTTAAGCTTAATTTGGGTTCAATTGAGAAGATTAAAATTTTTGAAGACCGAATTGAATTTTTCAAAACCAATTATGCAAAGTTAGGGGCAAAATTAAAGAAAATTGAAAGTTTAATGGTCAATTGAGGGTCAAATCTCATAGATCCAAAATCAAGAAACAAAATAAAAAAAAAAGTGCGCAAAGTTAAGGCTGCTGTTGAAATTTTTTTAGGGATACAATTGCATAAAATTAAAAGTTTGAAGTCAATTAGGGGTTCAGTTAGACTAATTACAAATTGAGAGATCAAATTGCAATTGCACCTTCTCCCAAAGCTACAGACCCTCCGCAGCAAGCACGCCGCTACAGGCATGCTGCCACGAGAGGTAACCCACTACTGTATGCAATGGTTACCTCTTGCGTCTATAAATAGGCATGGAGAAACTATGCATAGGGGGAGAAGATGATAATAGAGGGGGAGATAAGAAGGAACGAAGGAGACGACAGGGAAAGTACGAAACAATATAGGAACACGCTAAAAAAAAAGGCACACACAGGTGGCCACCAATGACAATCAACCTCTTCCTCAGAATTGACACAACCTTCACCTCAACATCGGTGGTTTGTCTCTCTCTCAATCACAACAGTCAACAACCATGGTTTTCTTTAAAAAAACTAGTGGCAACAGGTTCTTTCTCTCCTTTAGTAACAACAACTCTCAATGAACTCCAACAACCTTCCCTCTAGCATTGTCAGCATCTCCTCTTCAATTGCAGCTTTTGCGCTAGTATAGCCCTTCTTCTCTAGCATCAACTATGCAACGACAACAAGCTCTAACAAGTTCTAGTGCAAACCAATCCCTTTCAATGCTTTTCCCAACCACCACAAGTCATTATTTCTGACACCATAACCATAGGAGAGTCATCTCTGCCTCCTTTACACACGCTAGTGGTAGGTGAGCCTCTCATCACCCTCGACTAGCTAACTTGTTAAAGTTCATGTAGCAATGCGTGAATGGTATAGTTCATTATTTTTACTATGTTATCGAGTTGGACATGTTCTAGGCTCAACCCAAGTCCATCAGAATTAGGAATTTTGGGCACAACTCGCCTAGGCTGGTCGAGGTCGATTTTTTAAAAATAATATAAAAAATTGCATTTGGTTAAAAAACAAACTAAAAAATGTGTTGTTTTCATGTATATGGTTGGATTCCAAGGTTTTCCCAAATATATTTTTTCTAAAAAACTAATATAACTTATTCTTTATGTTTTGAAATGAACATTGGATATCATAACAGGTTTATGATTATTCATTGAAATTTAGAAAAAATATATATAAAACATTAATAATTATTTTGTTTTAGCTATCGGGGTGTAAAATTATATCGTAAAGTACACCAACAGATAACAAAAAAGATTTAAAAAAAACATGTTGTAAAATTATATTGTAAAGTACACCCACAAATAGTAAAAAAAAGATTTTCTTTTTTTAAATACAATGAAAATTTTTTTAAACTTTAGAATTGGCAGGTTTTTGACTCTTAATGAATAAGACTTCTTCACTAAAAGAGATATATTTTGAGTCTTAGAAAGGACTAACAAATAAAAAATATGACTTTAGTTTGTTGGTTTAATGGGCAAAATAAAAGATTATAAATAAGTTTTAAATAAGTTTTGTAATATTTTTTTTTGCTTATCTTCTTCTTACGACATAACATGATTTTAAAATTATAGGTTTTATTTTATTTTGTTAGCTATAATCTAAGATTTATTTAAGCGTAATTTATATTGTATTTTAAGCTAGGTTTCAAAACTTGTTCGAATCATGATTTGAGCTTATCAATTTAGAGTTTTGGATCAATTTTATAAGTGGACCAAATCAGTTCATTGGGGCAGGTTATATTTTTAGAAGTATTTAAACCCTTATAAAGCCTATAAAAAAAGGACCTTTGATCAATAAGAATTGAGAATGTTTTTTTTTTTAATCTTATATAAAAATGATTCTTGTATTATTTAGTTTTTTTTTAAAAACTAAATTTGACTTATCGAAGATTAACTTGTCTCATAGCTTTAATTTCTATATTTCCAATAATGCTTGTGCCTTAAGATAAATTCTTATTGTATCACACTCATATCAAACCTTAATCATAAAATAACTTTAGGTGATTTATAAAAATAATAATTTAAATAACCATTAAATTTCTTCATGATATATTTTATTATTATTTTGGACATAAATGATAGATACATAAATATGTTTGTTTAAAGATACAAAGTTAAAGATACAAAAATAAATTTGTTTCTATAATTATTTTGGAGTGAATTTATTGTATTTTAAAGCACGAGATACATGTAAATCATATCTTGAGAGACAACATTTATTATTTCTTATCCTAAAAATATACCTGGTAAAACATTTAGTTTTGAAAATATTTAATTAAAAATATAAAAACAAAATTAGTTATCATTATAACTTTAAAACCTGATATGAAAGTGAATTATAAATAAAACTTGAGTCATAAATTGAGAAAGTTAACTCATGTTGATTTAAATATTTTTGTTTATAAAATATAAAAACAATATTGTTTTAATATTTTTTTTAAAAATAAATGAGTTTACTCATGTTGATTCAAATAACTTTTGTTTATAAAATATAAAAACAATATTGTTTTAATAGTTTTTTTAAAAAAATAAATGAGTTTTTCTTCGATTTTCACTCCTTATTACAGATCAACACTGTTTTTTTTATTATTATTATTTTTATTAGGTTAGCCAAATTAATTCTTCTTATATATTTTTCTTAAACCCGAACTAATATGAACCCTAAGTCAATTTGTAGAGCCAATCCAAGTTTTATAAATATAATTATTATTAGTTTTAATGATAAATATAAAATAAATTAAAAAAATAATTCATTTAAATAAATAAGTTTGATAATAATACGTAAAAAAAAACTATTTATATTTTATTTTATCTTATTTATCACCTATCAAACACTGTTCTTTCTTGTCTTTTGTATTCGTTACGTTTGTATCTTTTATCCTGATTCGAACCAAATACTAATATATAGTTTATAATTAAGTTAGATTATTAAGAAAAGCATAATCTTCATTAATAAACATGCAATTACAAAAATTTCTTTAATCATAGAAAAAACCTCAAGCACAAAGAACAGCCAAACTTGTAATCACAATCGCCCATACCTTTTGGGTTTAACGATTTCGAATACCAATAATAATATTATTGTACAGATCGCTATGCTTCTGTAGGCTGAGAAATTAAAAATCTGGATTTCAGTTTATCTCTCATCTGATCGAATAAAACCCTAGGGTTTGCTTTGATCGTCTCGATGTGTATCCACTGTAAGTTCGGTTTTCTCTTTTTTTTATTTAAGAATTTGCTTTGAGAATTGTTGTGCGAGTTTTATCTCAGTATCTACATTTGCATAGTTCAATATAACCAGATCATGGATTGGAAATAAGGTGGATTTTTTCTTTTTTATTGTTTTTTTTGTGTGAGAATCAGTTGTTGTTGGAATCATTGTTTACTGATAGTATTATTGTTTGAATTTACAAAAGTGAAAAAATAATATATGTAAGTATTACTTTAATTCTTTTGTTTTTTGCTGAACCAGGTGTGGTGTAATCAGTAGTAGCATACGTTTGGAAGATATCTTTATTGAAGAAACATGTTGTCCTATGATTTTTCGTTGATTACAGCATTTGGTGGTGTGTTTAAAGTTTTGGTATATTTTTCTTACTTTTCTTATATATGCTCAAACTTGTTTTTTGTTGATATGTTTTTATATGATTTGTAGGTCTCTCTTGCTTGTTGTAGAGGTTATAGGATGTGAAAGAAAGGAAGGGTGCTGGAGAATGGATGATACAGACATTGAAATGTGGTTTCATAGTTGGAATAACCAGAATCCAACTGAGTCTCATATCTTTATTATTTCTTGTTTTCTTTCTGCTTTAGTTGGTATCTTGACTATTGCTTACACTGCTTTCCAATGGAGAAGAAACATTAATCTAAGTTGGATGAAAGCCATAGCAAGGTCAAAGAAAAACCCTAAAGCAAGGCACAAGGTTCCTCTAGCTCCCCATACCTGGGTTCAAGAATCTGTTTCTCGAGGGAAGAACTTAACTTGCTGTGTTTGCTTAAACTCCCTGTCTCCTTCTCAAACGCTTGGTCCTATGGTGTTGTCAGACAGTTTTGTTCACCATTGCAGCATTTGTGGTGCAGCAGCTCACCTTCATTGTTCTTCAAGTGCACACAAGGATTGCAAGGGTGTATCCATGGTTGGCTATGAGCATCTGATGCACCAGTGGGCTGTTCGATGGACAGAGATAACAGATCAACCTGATGAAACTTCCTTTTGTAGTTATTGTGAAGAGCCGTGTAGTGGGTCTTTTCTTGGTGGATCTCCGATATGGTGTTGCTTGTGGTGTCAACGACTCGTTCATGTTGATTGTCACGGCAGCATTTCTAGTGAAACTGGTGATATTTGTGATTTAGGCCCATTCAGAAGGCTGATTTTATCACCTCTATATGTTAAGGAATTGAATACATCAGGTGGATTTTTGAGTTCAATCACACATGGAGCAAATGAGATTGCATCTTCAGTGCGTGCAAGCATTAGAAGTCAGAGTAAGAAGTACAAACATGTTAATGAATTGACTATTGATACAGGTAATAGTGGTAGTACTTGTGATATGTCTACAGAAAGCACAGCTGATACCCATTCTGCATTAAATGGTTCTCATGTTTTTGAGGAAGGCTGTAATGGTAGCTTGAATGCGGGGAGTCCTTGCCATGATGATGGCATGGATAAGATAGATTTAAAGCCTAACTTTAGAAGAAGTGGGTCAATTAATCAGAAGGATGAATCTCAGATATTAAGAATGAAACAGAGGTATGAAATAACAGACTTGCCTCCTGATGCAAGACCCTTGTTAGTTTTCATCAACAAGAAAAGTGGTGCTCAGCATGGAGATTCTCTCAGGCAACGCCTGAACTTTCTTCTGAATCCTGTTCAGGTTTGAACTCTTCTGCAATGAAAATCATTATGTTATTACCATTTTTCGCAGTACTCCATTCATTGAATTGCTTTATTTCTGTCTTTCAACAAGGGCCCTGTATATGTGAAGTAATTAAACTGTAACAAGCTTTTAATGCTTTTCAAACATATGGAGATGGCCTTAGCAAAAAGGTGTGTGATGATGACATATTTTCAAGTCTAAAAGATTTCGACACCAGTGATTATTGGATGGATTTGATGCTGTTTGTTATGGTTTTATTTATGTTTTTTCATGATATCTTCTATCTTCATTGTAATCTCTCTCACTTTTTTTTATCAAAGAAATTGTGTACAAGCAAATCCATAAAATGGCACATCAAGTATAGTATTAGGATCATATTATACACACTTTTCTCATATAAAATGGGGGAATTACCCATCTAGGTTACAATTATTGTATCAGATCAAAGATGGTAGCAAATAAATATTCTTACAAGAATAATATAGATAATTTTGTGTTTCACCGAGGCGGTGTAAAGACAGCATATAATTTTAGATTTTCTTACCATATAAAAACGTTTCTTTGAGTACTTTCTAGGCCAGATATCTCTAAGTCAGTTTCTGGTGTTTGCATGTTTATTAAAACACAGTTGAATCCAAACCTAAAAAACTGTATCTTCTAATGGTACTTATTTCAGTTCTCTTCAATCAAGTTCTGTAAAATAATTAATCGCACAAATGCTCTTGAGAAACAATGCATATGGGGTTCTTCCTGGGTGTTTTCAAGATTTTAATGAAACCAAAAATGCTATGCACTTCATCGGTTTCAGACTCCTACTTCAGCAACTCCAGAGTTTTTTGGTAATTACCAAATCCTCTTATTTTCCCATTCCCATTTCCTCAGAAGAAGTATGTATAGTATCCCAAGTATTTTTGTGGCAATTGATACAGGACAACATTGGGGGTTGTTCGGGATATGAGTTTCAGGAGCTGTTTGGTGGTGTGAACATTGTTTTAGAAGATTTTAGGCTGAATCTTTGATGGATAATTGTTGTAGGGCTGTTTAGTTATGAGTGAAAAGCTGTGTAGGGAATATTGATGAGTGTTTTAATGTTAAATTGATTGTGAAAATTGTACAAACTTTTTCTCCAAGTCACTCCTAGAGGACAGAAAAAGCCTAAGCTTCATTCCTAGGTTCTTAGGAGTCACACCTAATGGAGATTGAGGCCCAATCAAAAGCAAATTGTTGGAGTTTTATTCATAAACTTTAATGAAAATATTGAAAGGTTACATGCTTATGTATAGAGTTTTAGCAGTCCAAATCCAATAAGGACTCGGATTCCTACACCTCCACCACAATCCTATTCAGAATAGGAAAACCCATTATCAACTGACTAAGAAATTAAAATACTAAATAGAAATAAAGCCTATTCCTAGACAACTTTTCCAGATTTTCCAGCAAATTTGAATTACATTCATACCCTTGTTTACAGAAAGACAGACAAATTTTGCTTCTTTTTTTTTGTATGCATCAGAAACATGTTCTTCTGAGGTGTTGGAAGCCCTTTAAAGTGACCTTTCCTTTTTTTGTCTTTTATGGAAATGTCTTGGATGTTTAGATATTTGAAATTAACATCAGTATCTGGTTATTGATGTTGAGTCTGTTTTTCTTCACTTGTGTAACAGTAAATAATTTCCATCTGATGCTTGGTTTTGATGATAATGGAAATTACAACTTTCTTGGAATAGACATCTTGTTCCTTCCGAATAACCAAGTGATTGTATTTATCATCTATTACTACATTTCACCCATGACTCAATTGCATTTAATGTAAAGAAGTTTGTGAACTGTCTGTCTGTGGCTTTAAAAAGTACGTGTTCTACATCCAAGTAATTGATAGTTGATGGTCAATCAACTTTTACCATTGAGCAACTTTTTTATTTTCAGTTCTTTTTTCTTTCTTGTTGTAGCATATTCTAACATGATGCACGTGAGGGTTATTGAGGATGGTATATGATGCTCATGAGGGTTATTGAGGATGATATTTCGTGCAGGTATTTGAATTGAGCTCAACACATGGACCGGAGATTGGCCTTTATTTATTCAAGAAGGTACCTCACTTCAGAATTCTTGTTTGTGGAGGCGATGGTACTGTTTGCTGGGTTCTGAGTACCATTGAGAAGCAAAATTTTGTTTCTCCTCCACCAGTAGCTATTCTTCCAGCTGGAACTGGAAATGATCTAGCTAGAGTACTATCCTGGGGAGGTGGTTTGGGCTCAGTGGAGAGACAAGGAGGCCTTTGCGCATTGTTACACCACATAGAGCATGCTGCAGTGACCATCCTTGATCGGTGGAAAGTAGCAATTGTAAAAAATCAGGGAAAGCAACTTCAACCACCAAAATATATGAACAACTATTTAGGTACTTCAAAGCGTATGTTATGAAATTACATATCTAAATAATCTGATAGAAACAAATGTCTGCCAAATAAAATCTTTCAATTAAGAATGGCTGTTGCATTTATAGGGCATTAGGATTTGTAAAACAGATCATACAATCAGACTAAACCATATTGAGTCTCAAGATCTCACCTTAAATCTAGCTCTGGTCTTCAAATTTATGCCATTCAAATTATATGGTTGGAGTTAGCAGAGTTTACTGAGTCAACTAATGAAAAGTACTAAATCTGACATTTCTTATCCAAGCATTCTTGTTAGTTCCTAGTGCCTGAACCGTAAAGTTCAACTCGTAGGCATTTTCCATTATAGTTTTTCTGAAAGGTCCAATCAATGAGACATGCTCTTGATGGAGAACTAATGTGTTATGCAATTAGATATGAATGCTTTATGCATTATTCTTCAGGTCCCATGACTGTGAAGTGGATGATCTTTTTGTAACAAATGGTGTTATGTATCACATTTTCTTATTGTGCAACAATTGTTTTCAGGAGTTGGGTGTGATGCAAAGGTTGCTTTGGAAATTCACAATCTGCGAGAGGAGAATCCTGAGAAGTTTTATAACCAGGTAATTGCAACATTTGTTAGGATGAGTATGAACTGCTTTATAGAGCTAGTTAATACGATATCAATGTCATCAAATCAAGGATATTAGGGCAAATTATGAACAGCTTTACCAAAACAGCTAACCAGACATACTGCCTTCAAACTCAAGGTCGAGGTTTGAGTTTCCTATTTAATAGAGTATATTATATGTCAAATCAAATACCATCATTACTAATTATGATTGCAGACCTTCCTGCTCAAAAAAAAAAAAAATTAGCTGTTACTTAAATTGTCCCTGGATTCCTTATAAAATATGGGGTGAGAAAGCAAAAAATATTTTTCTCTGCTTTTAGTTAATGTAAATACTGATCAGTAAATTCCCTATTTCATGAGAACTCAAAAATTAGCTAGCTATAGGGTTTGTGCATTCTGCGTATGTTGAACATGTATTCTCCAGCCCTGTTATGAATGCTTTCTTACTAAGCATACAGACATATGTAATCTATTGGAGCCTTTTGGAATTTGGATCTTGAACCACTTTGTCTTGCATTGGCAAAAGGTGATAGTGGATAAAAGTCACTACATTGTAACCTTCTGTTCACCCTTAATTCAACTAATTAAGGCTTGCACAATAATAGCATTGAGTAGAATAAACCCAACAAAACTAGATGCATGAAACATAATTTGTATCGAATATTGATGATACAGCTTTGAAAAAAAGAGCAAAAACGTCTACTTATGTTTCATATAAAAATTAAAATAGAATGTGAAGGTGCAAACATAAATTGGTAACTCCGGAGGGTTTTGTGTTAGATAATGTTGCTTGCATTGTTTGTCTTAGCGATCATATTTAGCTTGATAACTGGTTTCCAAGCTTTATTGGCTGACAATGGTATGATATAACTACAGTTCATGAACAAAGTTCTGTATGCAAGAGAAGGAGCTAGGAGTATAATGGATAGAACATTTGCTGACTTCCCATGGCAAGTGAAAGTGGAAGTGGATGGTGCTGAGATAGAGGTCCCTGAGGTGAATAACTCCTTCATTTTACAATCTGGATAATAGAAATGCTTTGGACTTTTCTGGTGACATTTTTTACCCCTGTTGAATGCACTGTGGTTTCCTATGTTGTAAAAAAATTATAAGTTGCATGATCATTGCACACTAGAATAACATGAATTATATTTACAGCACATGAACCCTTATTCATCTGTTCGTTTTTCTAATTATGGACAAATAAAATTGTTTGTTTTAGAATAGCATGATAAAAAGGCAACATTGCATGACTTTGTTCCATGCTTCATTGCCTGCATATTGTCTAGCTTCTCAGAATTGTGTTGGCTTGGATCCCAATTTATCAGTGATTATTTTTTTGTAAACTTTCTACTGCTGCTCAACCAAACCCCGTGTTGGTCTTTATGATTCATTTTAAGTAGTATGGTATGACAATGAAAGAATGCCTGGAGTCTCCTTGATGGTAACTGAAGGTAACATTTTGTTCACTTTGGCTGCTAGGATCTATATGATTTTGTTCAACAACATTGCAGGACGCAGAGGGTGTACTTGTTGCAAACATTGGAAGCTATATGGGTGGTGTAGACCTATGGCAAAATGAGGATGAAACATGTGATAACTTTGATCCACAGTCTATGCACGATAAGATATTGGAGGTTGTGAGCATATCTGGGACATGGCACCTTGGCAAGCTTCAGGTGTGCATTGAAAATAGTAAAATACTATGTTTGAGTGTACACACATCTGTGTGGATTGCAGAGGAGGGATCAATTTACTCATTTACATATTGATTTGGTTTAATACATTATTAAAATAGACCATTCATATCAAATTTCAAGTCAAGACATTTGATTTTTTTCCATATTGTGAGCTCCATTCATAATTATTTTTAAAACTGAAAACTCAGATATTTTTGGAGTTAGTATGGATGGACAGCTTATAAATAGTCAATTCACTTGAAATTGTCCAAGTGAATAGAAATAGCAATTCACGGTTGGTTTATATAAAACAGATTACTGAAAAAGCTTTTAATCCATGTTAACCTTTTTACAAGTGTAAATATATCCCATCACTGTGTGTGTTCCCATACATGTATGAATGTACATCTTTAAGCGGAAGTTTCCAGAGTTAGTTTCAAGAATTGTAGCATTTGCTTGTTTTTATTGACGATTTAAGTCACACCAGAGCATAAGAATAAGTTGTAGTATAGGCCTGAGAACATATAGAAGTGCATGATAAAAAAAAAAAAAAAACTCGCACATATTGAAGTTCACACTTTTGATTTAAATCCATCAGTAACATCTGCATTTGTTATATTGTGTAGCCAAAGGCAGATCAAGTGCCTTATTTGCCTTTTATGACATTCTGGTCTCCCAAACAGATTCAATATTCTTGACATCTCTATAGAGAACATGACTTTTAGTTCAACTTGGGGTTTAAATCTATTAATTTGTATTTTTATACATTCAAGTACAACCTTGAAATTTATATTGTGTGGGATAGGTGGGGCTTTCTCGTGCTCGAAGGCTTGCGCAGGGACAGTCTATTAAGATACAGCTCCTTGCAGCATTGCCTGTACAAATTGACGGGGAACCTTGGTTTCAGCAGCCATGTACCTTACTTGTATCTCATCATGGACAGGTCATCTCTCCCTCTCACTGAATAATGGATATATAATGGCAGCATAATACAGAACCTTAGAATATGAGAACCCTGATCATTGTCTATAAATAATGTTTTGATGCATTGCAGACATACATATCCCAGTAATATGATGATGATGATGCTATCTATATGTATTGTCTTGATCTGTATGATATGTATTCTATACCAAATCTCAGCAGTATAATAATAATGGTTAACAGTTGTTTTGGGATAGAATTTCACAAGTTTAGAGTTGTGATTTTTAACTTTCAAGTCATAATTCAAAAGTTGATTTTTATAAATCAAACCAGCATTTTTTTTATTTGATGAAGTTTTAAAGTTCAGATGTTAGTATTCAGTTTGATTAATGTTCACCTGTTTATGTGAATGCTTCAGTAGCCATTGTGCCATTTTGTTTGCCATTCAACTCCTTGGATGTTTGCGCTGCCACATTTTAGAAGTAGACAATTTTTTAAAGTATCTCAACTTAGTTGATTATATATTTCTGCACTTTCTTTATGGTGTAGAATAGACTGGAACAGAAAAGGTGATTGCAAACTTGTGGGGCTTGGAAGGTCATTTTAATACTCTATATTTGACTGGTTTGGCCTTCCACGGGATGATTTAAATTGCTGCAAAAGGTTTATGTGCATGCTGTGAACATGACCATATCAAGAACCTAATTGCTTTCTAGTCATGATTGGTTGGTTAGTTATATGATTCCTCTTGTTTGACAGGCATTCATGTTGAAGAGAGCAGCTGAGGAACCTCTTGGTCATGCAGCAGCCATAATAACGGACGTGCTTGAGAATGCGGAAACAAACCATGTGATTAATGCATCCCAGAAGCGAGCTCTTCTGCAAGAAATGGCACTTAGGCTGTCATAAGAGATACATCTTTACTTGCATCATGGTTTGGTTGCAGCCTCGGTTAAGGTTCTGAAGTGTTTTATACCTTCAAATATGCTATATGTCTGCTGTTGAACTACCGCACCTAGCTGCAGCAAGGCTCTAAATGAACTTAGTTTAAAGTTGATAGATAGTGTATGCCCCATGAGAAAAATTAATAGAAAGGGGTATGTTTTTTTTCTCTTCATAGAAAATGTAAAGATATGCCTGAGAAAGACTGGATCAGCATATCCATTGTTTGGTTTTATTATGCATTTCAGTTCGATTTCAGTTTCAAGTTGAATAAACTTGTTTCCTTCTGATATGAATTTTATTCGATAGGAAATGTGATTTATCGGATTGGTTAATTGGAGACTTCTGGCTTCCCAGGCTAGAAAGCACACGTTACCAAGTTATTTGTGATGATGAGAAACATTTATAATCAGGTATTTCATGCCACAGGCTCTGCGTAAACTGTCAATTTACGGTCTGAACGGGATGTGTGCATTATTAGCTGTTCCCGTAGTCCAATAATCTAGGCGGGTCCTTTAAAATTTGTTGTATAAAAATGGTATTTTTAATTCAAAAATAATAATAATGATAAAAAATTAAATAAAAATAAAAATCATTTGTGATATAGGAGGTAAGCCTTTGAGCTGCAACGGACCAAAAAGCTAGAATAATGGCGGGGTATTTTGACAAGATGAGCCGAAAAGATGCTTAATTTGAAAAAACGTTAAAGGTTGAATTAAGAATCGATCAAAATTAGAAAAATTAATTAATTTTAAGGTCTTAATTAACTTCTTATAAGTTGAATTGTCTTAATTAAGGATTTGATTGAAGCAAAAATTAAGTTTACTAGTCAATTTGGGCTACAAATTTAAAAAATTAATTAAAATCAAGGATTTAATTGAACTTTTAATGGGTTTTAAGGATTCAATCAAGGGTTCAAAAGATGAAATATCAGGTTTGGGGGCTTCATTAAGGAAAATTCATAGAGATTGAAAGAAGAAGGATCTAATTGAACTTTGTAATTTTAAAAAACCTAAAGTTTGAAGGTTGATTAAGGGCAGAGTTGAATAATCTTGGAATCAAAGACCAAAATGTAAAAAGTGTGCGAATTTAGGGACTGATTAAATCAAGTCAAGGTTCAATTTCAAAGAAATTAAAAGTTTGATGGTTGATAGGGGTCAAATTGCATAATCTTGAAACCAAAGACTAACTTGTGAAAGGTTCTCAAATCAAAGCTTCCAAATATGCAATTGTAAATATTGAGAAATATTTGTGTCAAATAGGTGTGTATACACTAAAACTAAAAAAATACAATGATCAAATTGAAATTATCCAAAATTATATTTAAAAACTAATTTGTAAGGTTTCAAATAAATGATGTGTCACTAATTTTATGAGGTGATTGAGTGACACATAGTTCGACCACTATGTTTCATCTTTTTAAGACAAGAAGGCTAGTTGAAATTCCACTTTTGGGTGAATGAATGTGATATCTTCGACCACCTCAAAGGCTTTAATCATTACCATTCGACTAAGAAACATTTTATATATATATATATAAAGATGAGTTACCCCATCAAACACTTACATCCTATTATCTTCTTGAACACGACAACATCTTATCCTTAATTAACTATCTATAAAATGGAGGATTCAAGTTGATCAATGGCTAACCTTTTAATCAATGAATGTGGAGTTCTAGATCTATGATGAGATAATAAAATTCTTGTTTTTTTTTAAGGGGAATGAAAAAGGGCCAAAAGGTAAATAGCTATCAATTGTTTGTGTAAATTAGACGAGGTCTAGTCTTAATGGTATGTATGCATCCTCTCTACACAATTTAAGTATGCCTACAACACATCTATGTCCTACTAGTCACAATAAGCTTGACAAAGTACCTCACTCGATTAGCTATAATTGGAGAGCCCATAAAAGAAAAACTCTAAAGACTCTTTTCTTTTGTTTGATTTCAATTTACAAGAGGAAAAAAAATGGATTAGGCACCACCTAATTTAAGGAGGAAGGTTTTGGAAGAGAAAGGATATGTTTCTCAATAAAAAAAAACCTCTTGGTAAAACCATCATGTTTTTGCAATTTTTGGTTTTGATTTATTTATAAATAGGCATATGCTTTTGAGCAAAAAAGAAGGGGGTGGGGGAAGCCTAAAGAGGAAGAAAACATAAAGGTTAAAAATAGAGAGGAGTCTTAGAATTCTATTGATAAAAGATATAAAGAAATAGTATCCAAAAAGTGGAAAAAGAAAGACATAAATTAAGAGTTGAAAACAAAGGTAGAAGAAGCAAGAAATACATAAAACAAAATAAAAGGGTGGAGAAAAGCATTGTATCTATAAAAGTGTAAACTTATCTTTTATAAGAGTGTAGCTCTTTGGGCATACCTCCTTATTTTTTAATACATGATTTAAACTATAGTTTGACTACTTATTATTCCACATCATTTTGTAGTTAATATTTGTTTTTAAATGTGATACAATTTAGACAAAATCAAATTTAAATTTTGATGTAAAATTTCTTGCTGACCTGTTTTATGGTGTTGAGCATAACTCTATATCAAGTTATTTGATCGAGTTGAAACTTTATTAGAAGCTTTCAAAGGTATTTTTCTCTGTTATGGTAAAATTCTAGGTCTGTCAAGTTTATAAAGGTCTTGCTATATTGTATGAATATGAATCTTGTTACCTTTTTTTTACTTGTGAATTTCCTATTTGGCAAGGATCCTTTTCCTACAAGGATGTGACAACTTGTTTGAGATTTTCCTATTTCTATAAGGAAGGTTAAAAGAAGGAAACAAGGTCTCCATGTTTTGAGAAAATTCCTTAAGTAACAATTAATTATCCTAAATAAACAAGGACACTAAAAGTGAGCAACTTCAACAATCAATTTCTTAACTTATTTGAATATCTAAAGGTGATAATAAAGATCCTAGTGTTTTTAGAATGAAAATTTTGTTCATGTTATTATTTAAACTAGGATATGTATTTATCATAGGTTATTTTATTTAATTAGGTGCAAAACAATTAGTTTATGTGTGGGATTTTTTTATTATTTTCTTCATGTTTAGGCTTAATTAAGCCTTGGTTTTAAGATAAAATTCAAGATTTGTTTAGATCAAGGTCTAGACATACTTGTAAATGTTTTGGGTTAGTTTTTGTAAGTCAATATAGCCCGCAATGATGAATCCATTAGGGTTAACTCCTTTAGAGCTATTTAAATACATGTAAGCCTGTATCTCAAAAACCTTTGATGAATAATTTTTCTGAACTTTTTGGTTTTATCATGTGTTGCTTATCTCTGTGTGACATCAAAAAATTCTTTGGAATCACCAACTAGTTGTTTGATTTTAGGTCGATACAAAAACTTGAATGTACTGGTTTTGTCAAAAATTTAAGAATAAGAAACTGATTGCGTATAGAGAAAGATTAATACCCTTAGTATGCCTTACTTGAGATAAGTTGCATTGTGTATTTTAATATGGTTTAATGATTTTGATGTGTATAATTTATTTGTGCAAATAAATATGGCTTTTTGAATTTTATAATGGGTTCGTATGCCTAAAATAAATTTTCAAAAAATAAATCCATGTAGATGGCCTAACAGGGTTGCTCATCTATCTATCTTGGAAAACAAATGTTTTTACGCAACTCATACATAATGGAAAAAAAATATTTCAATTAAAAAAATTGATAAGAACTTCTAATAATTCTAACTTTTTAGTTAGTTCTAAATATTTAAATATCAACATGCTTGTAGGTTCAATATTTATATCATAATTTGTACCACTAATTCTCATGAATTAAAATCACTAGTTATTTAAATATTGATCGAATTCTCAAGGATTTAATAAAGTAGTTGTTAAATCCTGAAATGCATGAAAATACATTTGTTTTTTTGGTTTTTGTATGAAAACACTCAACGATATTTTTTTTTTGTATTGTTTTGGAGGCTTAGTTGTATGCAAATTAAATATTTTTTGTATTAAATTTTTATCTTTTATCTATCTATCTATCTATCTATCTATCTATATATCAAACATTTGAGACAAATCAAAATAAAAAAACAAAATACACATAAAAAGAGAAAAAAAACTCTCTTTTTATTTTTTTGTTACACCACTAAGAATTAAACATATTTACATTAAAAAAACACATATTAACATATAAAATTATATATAAAAAAAACTCGAGAATAATATTGGTACATCAGTGAAAGTATAGGAATATTGATGGCACATGAGTTCACATGCCATTATCACCGACAATGTGTGGATTTGTGCATCATTGCTGATAAAAATTAAAACTGTTTGTTTATCACTAGGTGTGGGGAGAAGAGGCTGGGACGAGAGGGACTGGTATAGTTCAATATTTTTTTTCTTTTCCCCCATTAACTTTTGGCTTTTGTTGTGGTTTTTTTTTCAATTTAGCATGTTCTTAAATGTTGTTTTTCATTCTTAACATTTCTTTTACTGCTAACTCTAATCTTATCTTTGTATCTTCCATTAAAAATCTCTCATTTGCTATTATCATTGGTGTGTGATACATCTTAAATTTGCTTTTCAAAAACAAATCTTTCAGTCTTAAAATGAGATTAATAAGGGGTATATATTTCAAGATTAGTAAAGGGAATAAAAAAAAAAGATATTTTATTCATTCCAAGCAAGGTTAGTTAGAAGTGATAAATTTTGATCTCGTCCAATGTAATCATTTGGAATTGTAAGAGTCATGATTTATGCATTCATAAATGTTAAATTCATTACATGTCAATATGCATAAAAGTAAAGATTAGCTCTATGATGTGTCTTAAAATTTGTATGTGAGCTCATTTCTGTAATCAAAACACTTATAACTTTCAAGAATAACAAGTTTTAATTTTCAATTTTAGAGATTGATCAAAATATTTTTATCAAAAATAAAATGGAAAATATCTCTTAATTTTAAAACAACAATAAAACAAGAAAATGACATCTTTTAGTCAAACAATATCTTCAACCAAAACAAAATGATTATCGATGAGGTTCTATAACAGAGTAGTTAACAACACAATACTTTTATTAGCCTCTCTAATAATCATTTATGTCTTATCACTATTTATCAATATTTGTATGCTCATGATTTGTTGTCGATACAGTCGATGATACCATCATTCACAACTTGACCTGCCTTTTGCCTACCATTGTTCATCTCTTATCTAGAAATCACTTAGAAAATGATGCTTTAAGGCAATTGCTTTTGATGGAATAAATTTTTTAAATATTGTATTCCACTATGCTCCTTTCTTGGTCATAAAAGATTAATTGAGATATCAATGTTTTTGGAATTAAAGTTAAAGAATATCATGTTAGGAAATAATCTCTCTTCAGCACGATATCAGACTTGTAAGAGGCCAAATGACTGTAATGAGGTCTATTCTTTATTAAAACCTATATGTTATATGAATACCTCATGCTCCATGTTTTTTCATTATTGTGTTTTATGATCAATACTTCTATGAGATCTTTTTCTCTATCGACTCAAATTATGAAGAGCTTTTCATTGTATTTAGTAAGTCGAATATAGCTTCTATTATTTCCTTTATAAAATGGTATCGGAAATGGAAAATAAGCAATAACTTTTCATTGTCACATTAAATGCATATTTTTTTTCCATGTAAGCCACTGTGATGCACCATTCACATATGCTTTTGTCATATGGAGAAGGGATTATTTTTTAGGCAATCTTTACTTTGTTAAACAACTTTCATCTCTAAGTCCTGGATTTAAATAACTCAATTTTAATGCAATGACACATATAAACTTGAGGCTTAAGAATCTCATGATATTGTAGTGTAAAAGCTTTAATCTATCAACCATCGGGCCAAACTCAACAATGTTATGTCATGTTTTTAGAATTTGGATTTTTATTGTTTGATAATAATATTGTACGCAAAATAACATGGTTTATTATGTGTTGTGGTGTAAAACTCCTTCATTTTTTGATGCTATAAAAACTCCACATAACTAAGAAAGGAGTCAAATGATATTTCTAGATGAAATTTTGAAGTGTCAATTAAAATAAATAGAATTGAAATTCATTTTTTATCATGTTTTGTATAAACAATGTTAATTTTTGTTTATTAATTCTTCATGAAGATAGGTTCACATGTGAACTTGTTGTACCTATTGAATAGAAACCTGAATTTTCCTATAGTCTCCATTGATGAATGTGTTAAAATTTAATATGATATCTGGGCATAAGTCACAAGCTGCTTTCATGGTAAAGTAAGGAATCTTGTTAGTGGCTCGTATAAAGTGACAAATGATTTCCTTTTTGGATTGAAGCAAATCCTTCTTGGTATTATTAGATATTGGTCGTTGTTGAGTCTTCAAAGATGAAAGAAATTGAGGGGCTTTTATTTCAAATTCTGGGAATGCATGTGCATTTTTTTGGGTTAAACTTGACTTTAAAGGGGAAACAAGTGGTCTTAACTCTTGTACGATATACAAAAATCTTAACACTTGCTCAAACTCTAAAATAACCTCTTCTTGATTGATGACTACTGTGTGACCCATTAGTCTTGAATTTAAGATGCTTTAAAAATGGTTTAAATTTATGCAAAACAAATATGTAGGGAGCATACACCCTAAAAATTGATTTTAATCTTTCTGTATAAGAAATAGGGTAGGTTGACTATTTCGTTTATAAAAAAAAGGTTTTTCACTATCCTAGTTATCACCCTCATAAAGATAATATGGGGGCTCAGTTGATAATGGAATGATGCATATTCCAATTATTATTATTCTAAGCACTTAATAAAGATTTGAGGTTTATATAATCTTAAAATTTGACTAAAAGTCATAAGATAAGTTGGTAGTCCACCACTTAACTTAAAGTTTTTATGTGCAAAGCTAGAATGATGTATCTTAACATAAATTAACGATGCATAAAGATATGTACATATGAGCTAGATAAAAAAAATCTAAGACAAAACAAAAAAATAAAACACTTCCAAAAATTTAAACATGTTGATACAAATAAATCACATCAAAAACATGCAAAGCTTAGTTGAATATTTTTAGAAAAAAATATCTTCCCTAGTAAAATTTATATTAGAAATTCTACCATTAGTTCCTTGAATTAAAATTGCTAATTATTTAAATAATGGCCAAATTATCAAGGTTTTAATAAATTGGTTATGAAATCCTTAAATGCTTGCAAGCACATTTGTTTTTGTATGAAAACACTAAACGATATGTTTTTTGTATTTTTTGGCAGGCTTTTGACCATATGCAAATTAATAAAAAAAATGTATTAAATTTTTATCTTTATATATATATATATATATATATATATATATATAAAATACAGTCTCTTTTTATTATTATTTTTGTTACATAACTAGGAATTACACATGTGTACATAACAATAAAAATTCAAAATTAAATACACAATAACATTTAAAATTATAAAAAGAATGGGGAGTAATGTAGGAACATTGATGGCATGTGGATTCACATGTTACTGTCACTAGGGACACGTGGGATCACACGTCATTAGTGATAAAAACACGAAAATGAGAAGATTAGATAGATCTCCTTCTTAAATCTCTTTCTATAACGATGGTGAGGCAATCATTACCTACAAAAACACTAAAAAATTTCAACAACAATCTGTTTTAAGTTTTATCTTCTCTCCAAAATCTCTTTTCTCATGTTCTCTCTTGGGTTTTTTTATTTTTTTTAGTTTTTCTTCCCTTTTCTGGTAAGCTGAAACATCCAGAATGGAAAGGGGGGTTGGCTAAGATTGAAATAGGATCTTCTTGTCGTTGATGTTGAGAAAACAAAGGAGAAGAGGTCGACGATGAGAAGATGGTGAAAAGGACGAGAGGTTTTTGAAAATTACACATTAAATATTTAACATCAAAGACATTAAAAATTCAAATAGTTTTTAAACGTCATCAAAAATACTAAAAATGATACAAATGCAAAATAATTTATGTTTTTCGCTACTTTTTTTTTGAAAAAAATATTTAAAATATAGATTAAGAAATGGGGTAGCAACAACTTGTAAAGGAGATTCTTGTATTCTTGTATTGTTGAATTAAATGAATCTGACCTATAAAAAATTAATTGGCTTTGTAATGTCATTTGACTTTAGTCAAATAGTGGTAAACTATTTTTGAGAATTTTTTGACCAGCTCTAGATATTTAAACAACAGCCTATTTTAGGTTTGGTATTTATATAAAAAATTTTACCTTTAATTACATCAATTAAAATTTCTCGTTATCAAAATAATTGGCAAATTCTCAAGGATTTAATAAATTGAGAAATGCATGCAAGCAAATTTGTTTTTGTATGGAAACATTAAATGATATACCTTTTTATATTTTTTTGGTACGCTTCACCATATGCAAATTAACCATTTTTGTATTAAATTTATATATATATATATATATATATATATATATATATATATATCAAACATTTGAGGCAAATTAAAAGTAAAAAAAACAAAAACACACAGAGACACAATCTCTTTTTATTATTATTTTAGTTACACAACTAGGAGTTAAACATCTTTACATAAAAATTAAAATTAAAAATTAAATACACGGTAACATATAAAATTATAAAAATAATGAAGAGTAATGCAGGAACATTGGTGGCATGTGGATTCACACATTATCGTCACTAGCGACATATGAGTTCATGTGAATGAACACGTAAAACACGTGTAAGGTCATCATTACCTACAGAAACAAAAAAAAATCCCTAGCAGTTTGTTTTAAGTTTTGTATTCTTTTCAAACCATCTTTTCTTATCTTGTCTCTCGGTTTTTTATTCTTTTGAGTTTTTCTTCCTATTTTTTGGTAGCTTGAAACATCAACAATGGGGGGGGGGGGGGGTTGGTTTAGGTTGAAATAGGTTCTTCTTGTCGTTGATGTTGAGAAAGCAAAGGAGAAGAGGCCAACAACGAGAAGTTAATGGTGCGGACAAGAGGTTTTTGAAAATGAGATGTTAAATAGTAAAATTGAAAAGACATTAAAAATTCATATATTTTTTACAAGACATCAAAAATACTAAAAATGATACAAATGAATAATTTATTTTTTTTTTTTGCTACTTTTTTTGTGATAATACTTGAAAAGAGTAAGAAATTAGGTAGCAATAACATGTAAAGGACATTCTTGTATTCTCTCATTGTTCAACTAAATAAATCTAGATTATAAAAAATTAATTGGCTTTGTAAGGTCATTTGACTTCATTCAAATAGTGGTAAATAATTTTGAGAATTTTTTGTTCAACTCTAAATATTTAAATATCAGTCTATTTATGGCCTACTATTTGCATTAGAACTTTTATTTGTTTTTTGAGTTCATTATTTGCTTAATATTCAGGATTGTGACCTAGTGAATTACTTTTCTAGTATAAAATAAACTTCTTTCCTTGTGCAAAAATAGCATTTTTTTTCTTTTCAAGAAACAGATTTAATATTTAATTGCATGTGGTCATGTTCTTAAAAAAGAAATCATATTTGCATAATGTAGAATATTAAAAAATCTGATATTTGTTTTGTAGGCATATTGGATTTGATAACTTGTTTTATTAAGCCATGAGAATTTGACCTACATTCTAATAGTAATAAAATTCTTTTTTGTTTCTTTAAAATATTTGGGGTTACGAAATTTATGTAAGATATATTTTAGATATTAAAAAAAGAGTTTTTTAAACTTTAGAATAACTAAATTTGACCCATAAAACCATGTTCTACTCTACAAAGGTGGGCTGACTTTAACTATTAGATATGTCAATTGTTATATAACTTTATAGCAGATAAATAAATAATATAACTTATCTAAGATAAGATATACTAAAGATGATACGTCCTCTACAAATCTGTTATGTAGACTCTAAAACTTGTTAAATATTTTAGGGACTAAAGTATTATGTGATAACTCCAAACCTATTTATTGATAAAATACAATAATTTTTGTTCTTTTCACCCATTACCACAAAGATCTTGATCAAGTGGATGATCATTGTAACATTGCACAAATGCAACAAACCCTAGCCAAAATTATAGTCTCATGGAGATAGTTCATTTCAGGTTTTATAAGAGATTAATGACAATGCCTACAAAATTAATCTTTCAGGTGAGTATAATATTAATGTTACCTTTAATATTACAAATCTTATTTTTTTTAGGCAAGTTTTGATTTAAGGTTGAGAAATTTTGAGAAGAGAGGGGATGATGTGCGTCAGCTCACAAACACCAACAACGATCCATTACTTGTTCTAAATAGGCCAATGACTAGATCTTAGAAGGTTTCATAGGCATTGAATGCATTGATTTTGAAAGTTTTGAGCAAGTCAAATTTGAAGGGTCTATTAGAGCATTATGAGAACTTATTATATCTTATCCATGTTCAAGAGGATCTTAATTCAACTTTATTTAGCCTATGAGATTTTGGCTACAAGACTGGAATGTTTCAAATTTTTAGTTAGCCTTGTGTTTATGATGATTTTATGTGTTTTGTGGATTCTTAGTTAAATTGGCCCAATTATTATATACGATAACATTAATTATTTCCTTTAAGTATTAAAATTTATTATTACTTTTATTTTCTTATTAGATGAGAAGAAAACACAACAAGAAAAACACAACTATGAGATCAAAATCTACTATAACTTGGAAGCGACATAGACAACTACCTTTCTTTTGGTTTCTATGATTGATGGGTTGCATAAAAGGTTATAAATTAGCCTTGAATCAATTATGTAATATTATCTTCCCTTATTTTCCTCTCACTAAAGAGCTTGAATTTGTTATTATAGGTTTTATTTTATTTTGGTAACTACAACTTAAGACTTGTTTGGGTTTAATTAATTTTTTATTTTTAGCTAGGCTAAGAATTGTTTGGATTATGCTTTTGTATTTTCGATTTAGGGTTTTAGGTTAAGTTTGTAAGTGGGTCGTATTAGTCCACTAGAGTAGATTTATTAGGTTATATTTTTATAAGTATATAAACTCTTGTAAATTCTAAAGATAAGACCTATTTTTATGAACCAGAATTGAAAACATTTTTTCTTAACTTATGTGAGATTGATTATTGCATTCTTCGATTCTTGATTGAACTTAATTTGATTTATCAAAAATTAATTGGCTTCATGGTGTAATTTGATTTCATTATGATAGTGTTGGTGCCTTGAGACGAGTTTCATTATATCAAACCTATTAGACCTCTTTCAGCTTTTTAGGATCATATTCAATCTTGAATATAAGTTGTGTGACCACGTGATCACGAGCTTCATATCACCATTAGAACTTTTATATTCGTTAAGCTTGACACAAAGTTTATAATATCTTCCCATTTCTATTCAAGTATTGATAGTGGTTGTAAAGGCCTCACTAGTTTTTCATGTTCCATTTTTACTTGGAAAAATACTCCACTCTTGGCCATGTACTTAACAATGTCTTTCTTCATGTTTTTCCACTAATAGAATTCTTTGAAATCCCTATACATCTTAGTACTTCCAGAATGACAAAGAATATAGATTCATGCACTCTTTTAGCACCTCATTATTCAAAATCTTATCTTTAGATATATATGTTTATCTCCTCATCACTACCATCCCATCCTTTAGATTTTAAGATGGCATTTGAACTTTTGATTTCACCTTGCTTCTCGGTTTATTCACTTCAACATTTTTTTGTTGAACTTCCAACACTTTATCCTAAAGTATAAAAAATACTTTTAATTGGGCTAATAAAAAGCCTTTAGGCCTTAAATCTATCTTAACATCATATTTTTACTTTTAATTAGGTTAATACGAGGCCTTATATATATATCTTAATAACAATTTTTCTTAACTCTGTCAACTTTTTTTCATATCACCCTTTTGGTGTTTTCATTAATATCATGCTTTTATGACTAAGGACATCAACAACAATATCTTGCCTTCATGGGGGTAATCTATTACATTATCAAAATCCTTAATCAATTCCACCTGTTTTCTCCATAACTTGTTTAATTCTTTTTTGTCATCACACACCTAAAACTCTCATGCTCTATGAAGATTTGAATTTGAGATCCAATTGAATAGTGTCCTTATACCTATTATCCAAACACCACTATAACTATTTCTAGTTGGAGAATGAACAAGATAAGTAAATTCTTAAGGCTTTAATTGTTTTGCCGTGTAAGCTATGATGTTTTCATGTTGTATTAAAACATAATTAAGCATTTTTTGGACATATCTCTATAACTCATAAATCAATTTGTTCTCTAAGGAAGTGTTAACATTGAGGAAGCAGTTGGCCTTTTATTAAACTCCTATAAACTATCACCATAATCATTTGTCTTTAATCAATTAGGTCAATAGAGTTGTCATAGGTGAGAATTCTTGTGTAAACCTTGTATAATACCCTACTAGCCAAAGAAAACCATGAATCTCAATTATATTAGTAGGTACCATGAATCTCAATTATATTAGTACGTCTCTCCCATTTCAACATCACTTAGACCTTTATAATTATAACATGCCCTAGGAAAAACCACTTCTTTCATCCAAAACTCACACCTACTTAGTTTGGCATATAACTGATGATCTCATGGTTTATATTACTTGTCTCAAATGTTGCTCGTGTTTTAAATATAAGCTAGAATAGACCAAAATATCTATACACAATATTATATACTTATCCAAGTGAGACTACAAGACCTGATTCATCATATCCATAAACATTACAAATACATTGGTCAATCCAAAAGGTATAACTAAGGACTCATAGTGCCCATAACAAGTCCTGAATATAGCCTGTGACTCATCATACTCCTCAATCCTTAATTGATAGTATCTTAGTCTTAAATCTATATCTGAAAATACCCTAGCTTTTTTAAATCGGTCAAACAAATCATCTGTCTACGAGAGTGAATATTTATTATTCTTTTTTTTCCCATATAATTGCTTATAATCTACATAGAGTCTAAAATTTCCATCCTTCTTCTTAAAAAAAGATGAATGGAGCTTTGTATGGTGAATTACTCAGGAATATAAACCTTTTTTTTTTAGTAATTCCTTTAGATGAATTGATTTTACTAGTGCCATTTTATATGGTGTTGAGCTATAGAAGAGGCACTAGGAACAAGATCAATTTAAACCAACACTTTCCTCTCTAGGGGCAATCCCTAAACATGTGTAGGGATTTGTTTTGAAATGTTCTTATCCTCTATAATAGTAACAACAATGATCTAAAAAAGGACAATCCCTAAATCTATAACAATCTTACCTACATATATAGCATCACCTTAGTGATGTAGAACATTCTCTAAGATCCTTTTGTTTGCATTTGATACAATGAGGATATTTAGTGGTTTTCTGCATCGAAGTCCCTCCAACAAAACTACCTTTAACATTCAATTATCTTTTAGTTGACCCATTACCTAGACTCTAGAAAGATCTAGTAGTTGATATGTCCTGACTGGTATCCCTCCCCTCTTCTTAAACTAACTATTTTATCCTCATTTTCTCTTCTTTTTTTTAAAAGAGGTGGCCTAAGAAATTTTCTTAAAGAGTAGTCAACCTTTTTTTCTAACACAAAATTGATGTTATTGCCCGTATACAATACATGTCTGTACGATGTTACTTCTATTAGATCTCTCATTATTTAAAATTACAACTTTATTATCATTGTTTCAAATCTTATCTCGTTCCAATTTGAAATCTCTTTATCATATGCTTCTTTATAGGAACATGGTGAGGGAGGACATAAATAGGTCATGAAATCTCCTCACATCTTTTAACCCACATAAAGTGACATAATTCCCTCTTAGCTTATTAGACACTTTTATTTGAATCAGAGTTTTCTTTTCCTTTCATATCCATCTATTATCAATTGTTTAACCCTTATCCCCTATAAATAACTCATAGCCTACCTATCTCATACTTTTCACTATCCATATCAGGGCACCCACACTATCAATAAGAGTTGTAAACTCTAAAGTCATTAATAATGTTAGGGATACTATAAGGGCCAATGAATCCATAATCTTAACCACTACTTTCAAAATTTTTGCAATGAAAACAGAGTTAACATATAAAGCAAGGGCTTTTGTAGGTGCCACAAGTGGAAGGTATAACTGCTTGTCCTCGATGCTCTCTTTTTATAGTTGCGACACTCCAACCTACCCAAAGATGGCATCATTTCAAAATCCAGATGACTTCTCCTGTCTTAACTAAATAGCATATGATGGTATACAAAAGGCAATATTAGCTAAAATTTCCTCCTAACTCTCATTAGGATTAACATTCCATACCCCTTGTTATTCTTAAGAGGGGTTTGTTCTCACATCATACCTTTTATGATCTATTTTGAAGTAATTCATTATGTATGAATTCTTATGATAATTCCTAAACCATTATTAAGACTCTTATATATATATATATAATAATCTGTTGAAATTTTTGTTGAGTTTCTCTAATGCCAGAAGATCCCAAGTTATCAATTAGAACCTGATTTCAAATAAATATTTCTCAAAACACAACTTAAACATAGTCCAATCATTTTGGGCATTCTCATATCAATAAATTTAAATAACTTTGTCATCACCCAATTTTTGGGTGATTCCCCAAAATATACCAAAAAATAAGTAAAATAAAATAAAAGAGGCTGGTGTCGGCAGAAAAATTAACGTGGAAATTTTGTACGTTTTAGGAAGCCCGTTCGTACTTCTTTTTTGACCAAATACGAAGGAAAATGCAGATTCGAGGCGAAGATAATTTATTATTGGATAAATCTGCATAACAGTTAGGTCGTAAGATATAATTATATTTTTATGGTTCAATTTGACTTAATCATCGGTCGATGTAAAGTGTAATTATGCTTCGAAATTAATTGAGAGCCCAATTGAAGGATTTAATTTAGCGCAAGAGCTTAATTATACTTTAAATGGGTCAAGTTAATTTTATTAAGGGCCTAATTAGTAAGAAATTAAGTTTCGAAGCCGAATCTGGGTTCAATTGAGAAAATCAGGATTTTCGGTGATGAAACTCTTCCGAATTAATTGAGAGCCCAATTGAAGGATTTAATTTAGCGCAAGAGCTTAATTACACTTTAAATGGGTCAAGTTAATTTTATTAAGGGCCTAATTAGTAAGAAATTAAGTTTCGAAGCCGAATCTGGGTTCAATTGAGAAAATCAGGATTTTCGGTGACGAAACTCTTCCGAGTTAATTGAGAGCCCAATTGAAGGATTTAATTTAGCGCAAGAGCTTAATTATACTTTAAATGGGTCAATTTAATTTTATTAAGGGCCTAATTAGTAAGAAATTAAGTTTCGAAGCCGAATCTGGGTTCAATTGAGAAAATCAGGATTTTCGGTGACGAAACTCTTCCGAGTTAATTGAGAGCCCAGTTGAAGGATTTAATTAAGCGCATGGGCTTAATTATACTTAAAATGGGTTGAATTAATTTTATTAAGGGCTTGAGTACTGAGAAATTAATTTTGGAAGCCTAATTTGGGTTAAAATTGAGACGATCGGATTTTTCGGCAACGAAATTGTTTGGGTGAATTCGGAAGCTAAAATTATAGATAAAAATATATTTCTTCCTGGTTTGTCCCATAAAAAAATCTTTTTTGTCACAAATTATTTATTTCAAAAAAAAAAAACCACCAAGCTTCTGCCGACAGCCATGGCTAGCCATTCCTTCAGCCCACTCCCTCTACAACACCATTCCTCAGCCATGCCCTAGACATCAACACCATACCATGCCCCATGCTTTCTTTGTCTATAAATTGAGGCTGAAAACTGATGGAAAGGGGAGGAGAAGAAACAAAAAAGATAACACTGTTACGGGGGGTTGAAAACTGGTTAAAAACAAAGGGGGGGAAGAACAGAGGGAAACAGGCTGAACTGAAGAAAAAAAACAGGGGGATGAACTAAAAAACAGGGGAAGAAATTGACAGTAACGGGGAGATAAAAATTTTGAAACTACGTGGTCACGGGGAGAAAATTTACGATACGCAGAGAGAAATAACTTCATCTTCATCATCTCCGGCCGAGCCTCCTCTCTCTCCTCCCTCAAGCACAACCTCCAGCAGCATTCTCTCTCTAAAACCAGTCACTCAGTAGCCATTTTCTTCTCCATCTCAGGCCAACCTCTCCCGTCAGCCACAGCTGCAGCCACCAGCACCCTCCTCACAGCAGCAACAACATCCTCTCTCTCACTCCCCGACAGCACTCTATCTCTCTAAAACTAGTCACTCGGCTCCCGTCAGCCACCACGCCAGAAGCTCCTCCTCAGGTCCATTTCCAGTCACTACCCAGTCGTGACCTCCAGCTCCAGCAACGGCAGCAACGAAGCAGCAGCAACGACAGCAACGTCGAGCAGAGGCAGCAACGTTGTCCAGCCCTGTTCCGACGGCTCCTCCGGCCACCACAGGCCTCCGTTTTCGACGCCACCCTGACAGGGAGAACCACCTTGATGTCCTCTACCCGATGGTAGTGGCAGGTGAGCCCCTCATGGTGGTCGACCGACCACCATTTTACTGTTCACGTTATAGTGAACATTAGGCAACCCGAATTCTTCTTCTTCTTTTTTTTTTTATTTCATTGTTTTTTGTTTTGGGCTGGACTGATTCGGCCCAGACCAGTTGCTGAGCCGAGTCCAGCCCAAGCCCCTAGCCATCTCTTCTGGCCTCACGGGCTTCCGTACCAGCCCAGAGTATGATGGGCCTCTCGGCCCATCAGGGCTGGACAACCCAGCCCATCAGGGCTGAGCAGTCCAGCCTTCAATCTTTTTTTTTATTATTTTATTTATTTAGTTTACTTATTTATTTTATTTTTATTTAAAAAAAATCAGAAAACAAAAAAAGAGCAAAAAAAAAAAGGCAGAAAAGTTTCATAAAAAAACCAAAAAAAAAAAACAAAAAATGCATTTAAAAAAAATATGTTTGTTTTCGTGCATACGGCCGAATTCCAAGATTTTTTTTCATGCATATTTTTCAAAAAAAATATGTTATATCTTTCTCATATTTTAAACGAAAATTGGATATCGTAACCAGTTTACGATTATCCATTGACGTTCGGCCAAAATATCAGAAATAATTTAATAATTATTTTGTTTTAATTTTCACGGTATAAATTTACATTGTAAAGTACACTTGCAGATAAAAAGAATTTTTAACTACGGTGAAAAATTACATTGTAAAGTACACTCGTAGATACTAAAAGAGGTTTTTTTATTGCAGTGTAAAATTACATCGTAAAGTACACTCACAGACAAAAAAAATATTTTTTTAAAAAATGTAGTGTAAAAATTTTGAACTTAAAAAAAAACAATCAAACAACAATGCAGCTTACCTTAGGTAGGGTGCACTGGGGGTGACGCGTCTTCCCCTTGCATAACAAGTCCCCTTACCCAAGACTCTCGCAGACCATTAGGTTCCTAGTGACCTTAATACTAGGTGGCGACTCCTTATAATTATAGTCGTAAATTTTACAGCTATAAAAACAACCCCTCATTTTTCACCGCGCGTCGTTGTCTCCCCAAACCGCGGGGACGGCGGGACGCGAAGCGTGAAAAATCACCGTCGCGACAGATGGCGACTCCACTGGGGACATCGCTGGACTGAGCATTATTTGTTTGATTGTTATTTTTGAGTTCATTTTTTTAACTCGCATTTTTACTGCTTTAGTATGTATTTTTACTACTTTAACATGCATTTATACTGCTTTAGCATGCCTTTTCATTTCAATTCATGCATATATGGTGGTTTCATTAATTATCATGCATTTTTCTGAATAAACCCAATTCTAAGTTAGGTGGGGATTAGCGGTCTGCCTCATGACTTTCAGTCGGGGTTCAAATTCGTGAAACATCCAACTATGAACTGAGCGTTTACTTGATAATGGCGGTCACATAGTGCCCCAACCATTTCTTGTAAACCCCTACACCACCTTGACGTGAGGCGGTCACTGGGCAATTCATAGACCCTTTGAGACCAGGTAGAAAGCTTACCCCTCATGTAATGACCTAGAACTTGTCTTTGGATACAAATCCTCCGATAATTCACATGTCATGTATGTATATACATTTGCATCCATATGCATTAGCATCCATCATATCATGTAATTGCAGCAAAAAATAGGTCCCCAAAGAGCTTTTGTTCATCACGCTCATCTCTGTCAAAGAAATATGGACAGAAGAATGTGCTCATCGCGATGCTCACTTTCAAGAAAACTGGTTTCTCTGAAAACTAGTGTGACTTATCTTGCCAGCTTACTCGAGCAAGCATTGAAATGACTTGTGTAAAATCTTTTGAAAAGAAATGCACCGGAGTTGGAAAATGAATTCTTCTACCATAATTGCTCTTTGTTTGGTCATGTCCACACATCAAGTTTTCGTTTAAACCTGTTTTGACGCCACAAGACCCTTTTTCTTGTTAAGCAAACCTTTCTCTTAAATAAGATCATGTATTTTCTTTGACTATGACGTGTTCTTGCTTTTTGTTTGAATAACATAGACATGTCGTATACCTTTTCCATCCAAATTATAAATGATCCCATGATTTCATCAAGTTTTTTTGGCAAATCAAAGTCTAGTACAAAAAAATGCCAATTTGTTGTTTGTTTAACAAATGTGTTCTGGGAATTCAAATGATTTCATTGAAGGGTGATCTCATATCCCAAAAATCCCATATAATAAGCTAATCTCGTAGCTGAACAAATAACCCAAAAAAAAATAAAAAAATATTTCGCATGGAAAAGCAAAGTTTATCGGTTCGAATTGCATATTTTGAAATGAAGAGAGGCCATCTTTGATATGCCTTCACAAAGCCTTAAATATCCATTGCAGTCCCCATTTGAGCTGTATAATTATTTTTCTAATAATTAACCCTCACTAGGATCACACCCTACATTGGGGGGCATGTGCGAAGAGAAAAGAGCTCTCAATTACAAAGTAGTTCTCAATGACAAAAGATGCCCAAAGAAAGCTGGGGGGCATAAACATAAAAAGATTTTTAGTACACTAGCAAATCAATTCAACAATTTAATGGTACTAAAAATCCAACATAGAAAGCCAAAAATTCTGGGGGGCATGTCACATTAAAAACTCAAACAAATGCTGGGGGGCATGTCTAGGTAAAAGCCCAAACAAAATGCTGGGGGGCATGTCATGAAAATCAATCATGAGGACTAAAAGGAGTTCTAAGAGTGAGCACTAAGTGATCCTTAGTCTAGAAAACCCTCAAACACCTTTTGAGCCTGCAAATATCTTTTCTTCGTAGCTAGCAACCTGAGCCTACATTACAAGCCTGATAAAGTCCTTTCTGATCAAATACAAGTAATCTGGATCAATAGGCAATGCTTTTCCATTTGAAATGATTCTTACGAATGCTTCACCAAACCTGATCGTAGCCTTTTTGAAATACAAGACATGCAAACAAGCACTATTTCACGTTCTTGTCAAAATCAACATAAAACTTGACAATAAGATCACTTGAATTCTTTCGAGAACTAGTTTGTTTAAACAAACATCAAAATGGTTTTTATGCTTGGAATGACTTTGAAATTCCAAAAATCTTGCATGAAAACAATTTTTCCAAATAACCATCCTTTTCCTACAAACACTTGAAGTTCAAAGCACTGGTGTAGCATGACATGAATGGGGCAATCAAAATAGTTTTTGGAGTGACTTTGAAATTCCAAAAAACCCACATGAAAACACAATCTTTGCAAATAACCAAGCCTTTTCATACAAACACTACACTTGAAGCCCAAAACACTTGTAGGGCATGACCAGATTGGGGGGCAATCTACAAATACAATTGAAGCTGGCTCCATCATTCCTTTTCAGAGAATCTCGATCAAACTCAGGGAGACATGTTGATATGGAAAATCTATCATCTCCAGTGGTCAAAACCTTACATTGCGGCTCGAGTAAGTAGAAGCGAGTAGCCATCAAAGTCGGAGATCCAAAAGGAAAGCAAGGCCAGGAAGAAGAAAGGGGGACCTATATTTCTCAGGTAAGTATACATGCATCATCATGCATTGCATCTCCATTGAGGATCTAGGAAATATTTTGGAGGGATCATAATTTATGAACTTTCATTCATTAAGGATGCTTTCTAGCTTTATCTCTTTCCTAAATTTGGATGTCATCATGTATTGCATCTCCCTAGGAATCTAAGGAAGGCTTTGAAGGGATTGTAACTTACAAACCTTCATCATTTTTGTGTGCGCCTTCTAGCCCTGACTACTTTCACTTCCCTCAGTGCGCTTGCGAGCCTTTCATCAGCAGATAAAAGCGTTTTTCAACCCTATCTTCTTCTTTATTTGAGTGCACTTTCTAGCCATCAACCAACTTAGATAGTGCACTTTTAAGTCCAATCTCTTTCCAGAACTTGGTGAGCTTGCTAGCCACCATCAATTTTCATCGTTGAGTGCGTTTTCTAACCCTCTACCATCAATATGAATAGTGCGCTTTCTAGCCCTATTTCCCTTCATCGTCGAGTGTGTTTTCTAACCCTCGACCATCAATTAAAATAGTGCGCTTTCCAGCCCTATTTTCCCTCGTCGTTGAGTGTATTTTCTAACCCTCAACCATCAATATGAATAGTGCGCTTTCCAGCCCTATTTCCCTTCATCTTCGAGTGGGTTTTTCAACCCTCAACCATCAATTAAAATAGTGCGCTTTCCAGCCCTATTTCCCCTCATCTTCGAGTGCGTTTTCAGACCCTCAACCATCAATTAAAATAGTGCGCTTTCCAGCTCTATTTTCCCCTCATCTTCGAGTGAGTTTTTCAACCCTCGACCATCGATGTGAATAGTGCGCTTTATAGCCCTATTTTCCTCTTCATCTTTGAGTGCGTTTTCTAACCCTCGACCATCAATATGAATAGTGCGCTTTCCAGCCCTATTTTCCTCTTATCTTCGAGTGGGTTTTTCAACCCTCGACCATCAATATGAATAGTGCGCTTTCCAGCCCTATTTTCCTCTTATCTTCGAGTGTGTTTTTTCAACCCTCGACCATCGATGTGAATAGTGCGCTTTATAGCCCTATTTTCCTCTTCACCTTCGAGTGCGTTTTTCAACCCTCGACCATCAATTAAAATAGTGCGCTTTCCAGCCCTATTTCCCATCATCGTTAAGTGCTTTTTCTAACCCTCAACCATCAACTAAGATAGTGCGCTTTCCAGCCCTATCTTTCATCCCATGAAATCTTCACCATTTCGCACTTGGGTAGGTCACCCACTACAATGAGACAATCTTCATCACTCTCACTCGGGTAGGTCACCCGTTACAATGAGACCATCTTCACCACTCTTACTTGGGTAGGTGACCCATTACAACGAGACCATCTTCACCTTTCTGACTTGGGTAGGTCACCCATTACAACGAGACCATCTTCATCATTTTTCACCCGGGTAGGTCACCCATTACAATGAGACCATCGTCACCATCTTTCCTGGGTAGGTCACCCATTACAATGAGACCAACAACTCTATTCTCACCCAGGCAGGTCACCCGTTACAATGAGACCACCTTCACCATTCTTACTTGGGTAGGTCACCCATTACAATAAGACCATTTTCCTGTGTCATTCATAAACATCACCATTTTCCACCCTTTTTTTTAGTGTCCTCCTTAGGCCCCAATTCTTAGGTAGTGCGCTTTCTAGCCCTATCTTACCATTTCTTTCTGAGTGCGCTTTATAGCCCTCATTCTCATTTTGGATGGATTGACCATTTCTTGGTTTGATAAATCCACTTTCTTTTTCTTTACAACGCTTACTATTTAAAGTCTTTTACAGGACTTTAGTCGTAAGCATTGTAAAGAGGGGGGCAATTGTCATCACCCAATTTTTGGCCGATTCCCCAAAATATACCAAAAAATAAGTAAAATAAAATAAAAGAGGCTGGTGTCGGTAGAAAAATTAACGTGGAAATTTTGGACGTTTTAGGAAGCCCGTTCGTACTTCTTTTTTGCCCAAATACGAAGGAAAATGCAGATTCGAGGCGAAGATAATTTATTATTGGATAAATCTGCATAACAGTTAGGTCGTAAGATATAATTATATTTTTATGGGTCAATTTGACTTAATCATCGGCCGATGTAAAGTGTAATTATGCTTCGAAATTAATTGAGAGCCCAATTGAAGGATTTAATTTAGCGCAAGAGCTTAATTATACTTTAAATGGGTCAAGTTAATTTTATTAAGGGCCTAATTAGTAAGAAATTAAGTTTCGAAGCCGAATCTAGGTTCAATTGAGAAAATCAGGATTTTCGATGACGAAACTCTTCCGAATTAATTGAGAGCCCAATTGAAGGATTTAATTTAGCGCAAGAGCTTAATTCTACTTTAAATGGGTCAATTTAATTTTATTAAGGGCCTAATTAGTAAGAATTAAGTTTCGAAGCCGAATCTGGGTTCAATTGAGAAAATCAGGATTTTCGGTGACGAAACTCTTCCGAATTAATTGAGAGCCCAATTGAAGGATTTAATTAAGCACAAGGACTTAATTATACTTAAAATGGGTTGAATTAATTTTATTAAGGGCTTGAGTACTGAGAAATTAATTTTGGAAGCCTAATTTGGGTTAAAATTGAGACGATCGGATTTTTTGGCAACGAAATTTTTTGGGTGAATTCGGAAGCCAAAATTAAAGATAAAAATATATTTCTTCCTGGTTTGTCCCATAAAAAAAATCTTTTTTGTCACAAATTATTTATTTCAAAATTAAAAAAAAAAAAAAAAACCACCAAGCTTCTGCCGACAGCCATGGTTGGCCATTCCTTCAGCCCACTCCCTCTGCAACACCATTCCTCAGCCATGCCCTAGACATCAACACCATACCGTGCCCCATGCTTTCTTTGTCTATAAATTGAGGCTAACAACTGATGGAAAGGGGGGGAGAAGAAACAAAAAAGATAACACTGTTACGGGGGGTTGAAAACTGGTTAAAAACAAAGGGGGGGGAAGAACAGAGGGAAACAGGCTGAACTGAAGAAAAAAAAACAGGGGGATGAACTAAAAAACAGGGGAAGAAATTGACAGTATTATTTTATTTATTTAGTTTACTTATTTATTTTATTTTTATTTAAAAAAATCAGAAAACAAACAAAGAGCAAAAAAAAGAGGCAGAAAAGTTTCATAAAAAAAAAACAAAAACAAAAAAAACAAAAAAAGCATTTAAAAAAAAATATGTTTGTTTTTGTGCATACGGCCGAATTCCAAGATTTTTTTTCATGCATATTTTTCAAAAAAAATATGTTATATCTTTCTCATATTTTAAACGAAAATTGGATATCGTAACCAGTTTACGATTCTCCATTGGCGTTCGGCCAAAATGTCATAAATAATTTAATAATTATTTTGTTTTAGTTTTCGCGGTGTAAATTTACATTGTAAAGTACACTTGCAGATAAAAAGAATTTTTAACTATGGTGAAAAATTATATTGTAAAGTACACTCGTAGATACTAAAAGAGGTTTTTTTATTGCAGTGTAAAATTACATCGTAAAGTTCACTCGCAGACAAAAAAAATATTTTTTAAAAAAATATAGTGTAAAAATTTTGAACTTAAAAAAAACAATCAAACAACAATGCAGCTTACCTTAGGTAGGCTGCACTGGGGGTGACGCGTCTTCCCCTTGCACAACAAGTCCCCTTACCCAAGACTCTCGCAGACCATTAGGTTCCTAGTGACCTTAATACTAGGTGGCGACTCCTTATAATTATAGTCGTAAATTTTACGGCTATAAAAACAACCCTCATTTTTCACCGCGCGTCGTTGTCTCCCCAAACCGCGGGGACGGTGGGGTGCGAAGCGTGAAAAATCGTCGTCGCGACAAACTTGTAATCTTATCCTCCAACATTCAGCCATATAATTTATTTATCATATATATACAAATATGTAAACACATAATAGGTTAATTTCATACATTCATATTTTCTTTTTAATCAAATGTAAGTATATTGAGGGATAAAAAATGAAACAAGCTAGAAACCAGAAATTCATAATATATAGGTATACACAATTGAGCTTATTCTTAGGAACAAGCTTCTGAGAATAAGCACATGGGAACTAACTAGGAATCTGGCAGCCATTGAGTTAAACAGCAAACCAACCGGCACATAGAGTTAGCAGAAATCAGCACTCATTAGTACAAGAAGACTTGCAACTTCTAAAGGGACCATCAGCTACCAACATGCTTGGCTAGCACACAGCAGCATAATAGAGACTTGGTTAAAAAAGAAAAGTCATGATAGAAGCTGTAAACCAGTAAAATTGGATACATTTGTAGAAGTTATTAAGAGGAAAGCTTCAAAGTGGCCACAATAAAACAAAAGTTGCTTCTGCCAAGCTAAAATTACAAGCCAGTAGAACATGATACAGGCAAAACATTCAAAGGAACAAGCTTCCTAAGATAAAATAAATAAACAATATCATATTATGCAATACAAAAAAGACCAAAGCATATGGAAAGCAATAAAAGACCAATAACAGGATCAACTGACTTCCAAAAGAACATTGGTTGTTAATTGGCACCATAAGAAAAGCCGCAGCAAAACTAGCCCGATAGAAGGTAGCAGACAACAAGGCACTAGGAAAAGACCAACAAAACCACAGTAGAAAAGCTACAAAAAAATATCACCTGAAAAGGAAAAAAATAGCACACCACAAACCACCAACGAAATAAGGAAAAGGCAACAACAAACCAATTGCACGAGGCTATCTGGCAGAACATCCTAGCCTCTTACCAGTGAATTTGCCTATTCCAGGATCAAGCATGGGAAACAACCCTTCACTATGAGTCATGTACCTGCTCTTCTGTGAGGGAGGAATAGGGGGAACGATCCCAACTAGATTAGCCTCCAATGTATCATCAATAAAGATAATAGCTGAATTGGAAGGAGGTACAATAGGTTGGTTTACATCTTATTTAGCCTTTTTTTTCCCCCTTCAAACTTCCTCACGGATAGGACAAACTAGTAACAGGACAACGAGTCCTTGAAGAGGGGACATGGCTCACTTCTACTAACCTCAGCTTGAATAGTAAGAGGTAGTGATCTCTTGGTCTTCTAAGGTGGAGGAACCTCTAGGCCAAATTGATTTTGGCAAGTAGAACTGTATGCCTTAGAATGCGACAATGGGAACAGAACTTAAGTAGAAATTCAAAGTGAACTTGTTGCTTGATTGTTTTTCCATTTGGCATGGAAATGTCGATGGATGAGGGCGGTTCAGTTGACATGTCAATCTCAATCATTACTTTGACAAAGACAACCTAGACTTATTGATGGTGTGGTCATCACTATGAATAGGCTTACCAAGGACACTGTTAATCTTTGACAGGCATGCTAGTGACCAACATTCCAAGGGAAGGTTAGGGAAACAAACCCAAACCAGAAAAAATGTCATGGCTGGAGGGATAAAGTGAAAGTAAGGAGGCATAGGCTTGATAACCAAGGGCTTGCCCTAAACAAAGTATGAACCTCTGTGCAGGACCTTCAACATGTCCTTTTTAAAGGCAAAACAAAAAAGTAATCAACCTGAATCATGGAGATTCAGCGTGACATTACACCTTCAAACAAAAGCCATGAACTTCCCATTTACAGTGTAGCCTGGAGTTTTGCCTATGGAATAACCAATTAGGCATAGTTTCCTAACATCTCTTAAGTCACCAAAATCTTCAGGCAATAGAGAGCATGTACTAGAGTTGCTAGAGGAAGGAACCTGAAGAAGTGGTTAGCCTTTAGCATGAACCGACCAGGTGGCGACCCTAGGATTGTCATCATCAAGAATTGATAAAGTGAGCATGTTAGCAAATAAAGTGGTCATTCTTTTATCCAAGAGTGAGAGCATCTTCAATGCTAAAAATCATTAAAGAGAGCTAAATTTTTAAAATGACTTTTTAAATAGTATAAATATAGTTTTCCTTGTTTGTGTGTACTCTAATGGTAAAAGTCATTTAAAAGAGCATTTTTTTATATATCATTTTAAATATTGCAATTATTTTGTATATAATTTAATTATACAATTCATTATACAATTAATAAGAGTAAGTTATATAATTACTTTTAAAAAACCTCTAATAATATAATTATTATTTTTTAATTATATTTTTTTAAAAATGAATTGAAAAAAAATTGGGGGCTATATTGAATTAAATTTAATTATATTTTAATTTAAAAAAATTGAATTCCAACAATATATTTAAACCCTCTAAATTATATTTCCCCTATGTAATTTTCTTTCCATTTCTACAACTCCGCCAAATCCAACACCATAATTTCAACACCTAAATTCTGTAAATCCAGGGTTGCAAAATCCATGTTATTTATATATTGCTAATTCTATAGTCTAAAACCATACAAACTAACCCCCATGTAATTTCTACCCTGCCATCTCTACAATTCTATAAAATCCAACAACAAAATTTCTAACCTTTAAAAAGAATTCCTGGATACTTTTATACAAGAGATAACCACAATAATGGAAAACTTTAAATGACTAATTGACTAGTTTTCTAGTTAATCTCCAAATTTCCACAAGACCAAATTGTTGAGATTGTAGAAGCATAGTGGCAATACGCAATGTTTCAAAACATTAGATTAAACCAAAAAACCATTCCTAACAAAAACTATTAACACTACATTTGCATGCCCCTAAACAGATATTCTCAAAAAAAACTTAAGAGGATAGGCCTTCTAATTTTTTGTTTCCATGTAAATCATAAACTTTGATAGCATACTGTGCAAATACATAGAGCAAACAAAGTGAAAGGCAAACTTAAATGTTTAATCAAAATTAACATTTTTGATCTAAGATGGGATAGACATGCAGGTGTTGTTCTCAAAGCAAGTAAAGATGAGGGCAACAATGCAAAGAAAAGATCCAGCAGCAAGTGATAACAACTCAAAACAGGAAATAACTCAAACATCAACAAAAACTAATATGATGACCTTGAGAGCAAAACTTGAGAATGTAAAGACACAAATGATGGAGCGGTAGAGGGATTATTTTGAACTGCAAAATGAAAATGAAAAGCATAGCAACAAGCATAGAAATGGATCAGCTTGGAGTTTCGGGTGGACAAAGATGAGAACATCAGCTCTTTTCCATAGAAAATTAGATGGGAATGAAAGTGGAGGACAATCCATATCATAAATTTCTAGCCACCAAGCCCAACCCCCAACCCCATAAATTCTTGTTTGATATCAATTGCATTATTTTCTTATGGTAAATTCACTTATGTTAACAAGGTTGGGTGCATCATGCTTGTGAAAGCATACAATCAATTAAGTTGTGATTTCATCCATCAAAAAAAAAAAAAAGATTGCAAGGAATAAAACAAATTCCATCTAATATATGTAACAGGTGCAGATTTACAACAGAAGAAACAACTGAAATCTAAGGTCCCAAACTAGCTAGTAACACCCCCAGTATCCTGACAAGCTACAATACTCTATCTATGATCAAATATATGAGATTTCTTCAACCATTTTGCAAACAAAAATTACTTTATCCTAATTCTAGGCAAGTCCTAGAATTTTCATTCACTAACCTACAAAATTAGTTCTTGTTTTGAACCCACATGGTGTCAAGAAACAGATATAGAAATTCAAGAAAGTAAGAAATAGAAAATAGAATAGGTTTAGAAAACAAACCTTTTGTTTAGCTTCTGTTCTTCTTCTTGATAGATTTACAAATCCCTTGTAAACAAAAATGGTTCTTGTTTGATAGATTCCAACTGAGAAATTAATGTCTACTTTGGGGTGATTTTAATGACATTGAATAGTAATCTCAACACAAGAAACAAAATATAGAAAAGGTTTGGAAAACTAACCTTTTGTTCAACTTTTATTCTTCTTCTTCGACTGATCTACAAATCCTTTGAAAGGAAAATGGTTGTTGTTCATCAATTGAGATAAAATATACTCTAGATAAATGGAATATGTACTTTGGCTTTTCTTTTATCTATATATAGCAACTCAAACAAAGAATAACTATTTTTAGCTATTCATATGGCTCTTCCGGTGGAGAATAAATAGTGAAATGAAAATATTAAAAAGGAAAATATTTTGGCTTTGCCTCTGCTTATGCATGCTCGATTGGAGTTGCTCTGAGAGATGCATTTATGTAGCCAAATCAATCCACCTCCAAGTGTATTTTCTTTTTTGTTCTTTGTTTTTTTTTCTTTGAATTGGATAAGCTTGTATTTCAATACCAATTTTCATGTTATAATTATATTGCTTTATAAAAACATATATTATATCTTTCCACCTGTGAATCTTGGTGTTGTTTAGTCTCATGTACCAACTTAATATTGCCCTACTCAATCTTGATGTATTAATAACTTCTTATTATATACTGTTTCTATCATTTTTTTACATTAAGATTTGAGAAGGGTGTTTTGACATTATGTTATATTATATTTGATGAATTTAGGAACATGTAACCTCTTGGATACTACATTTGGGACTAAATATATTTTCATAGTCTGTATTGAGTCATATAAGTTTACCCCTTCAATGGTCATTATCCTTGGTTCTAGAGTTGTCATTTAATTTTGATAAATGCCACTAGATAACTTCATCTTGTAGGACTTGTTTGCAAATGCATCTATAATTCTGAGTGCTAATATTTATTACACAAGAGTTGGATTATAGTGGGGATCCTAAGCATGTCTCTCATTCTTTTTTCAGATTGAGTTATTGTCTAGGTCCAAACATAGGTCACAAGTCAATTAGAATGATATTCTCTAGAGACATTTCTAAGTGCGTGCTTAAATAAACTATTAAGGCAGCCATGCTAGCCTTTAGAGAATTGAGTGAGCATCATGGTAAACACACTTTTCACCTTCCATATTTCTTTGTTGAAGTTGTGTGTTGTGGACTCTACGGGTTAGAGTTCTTTGGGGACTTATATTTCAACATGATGTATATGTGTTATTTATAATAAATAGATGCTAATATATGTACATGCTCATAGAGGAGGAAGTTCATACTCTAAGGTGAGGTTTTAGGTTATTATATAAGGGGTAAAGTTTCTATCTAGTCTCTAAGGGTTTATGAACTACTCGGTGACCACCTTACATCAAAGTAATGTAGGAGTTTACAAGGAATGTATGTCATTGCCAATGTTTGGGACATGGTGTGACCACCATTACCAAATAAATACCCAACTCATAGTTGGAAGCTTTAAAAATCTAAACCCCAAATGAAAGTCATGAGGCAAACTTCTATTTCCCATCTAATCTAAGACTGAGTTTATTTGTATAATTAAAGTGTACGAGGGCATTAATCCATGTTTGATGGCTTGTACATGAATAAAAAGCAAAAATGCTAAAGCAAAAAAATAAATTCTAAAATAAAATAGACCAACAAAATTAATTAAAAAAAATAATCAAACAAGTAAAACTCATTTTTATAAGACAAGTCCCCAATGGAGTCGTCATCTTGTCATGGGGTGCGCAACGCCTCATACGTTTGGTCTGCCTCGTAAGTGTGCACAGAAAAAGAGTTGTGGGTATAATCATAAAATTATTATTATACTTTTTAGGAGCCATCACCTAGTAGTAAGATCATTATAAAACTTAATGGTTGCAAGAGTTTAGGTAAAGAGACTTGTTGCATGAGAAAAAAACAACATATCACCCTTAATGCACCCTATCTAAGATAAATTATGCTGCTGTTTGATTATTTTTTTAAGTTATTTTTTTATTTATTGATCTCTTATAAGGTTCAAGGTAAATCTATTTGTATACAGAGTCTATACTTTTTTGAGTAAACAATTAACCATTATAAAACCACTTAACTATTATAAGGTTCAAATCTAGCATCGCTTTTATTTTTTGTATATTTAATACATAAGAGCATATTCTACAATGTATTTTACTCCCCTAAATATTAGAGCCTACACTTAAATTCTAATATTTTAAATGAAAAAAAAAGGATTAATGAATGATTTTTGACATTGTGGCCAAACCCTAAGGAATAATTGTAAAATGAAAATGATATCTATTTTTTCATTTCTAACATGATAAAAGATGCAATTTTTATGTTTTTATTAAAAACATGATTTTAAAATCATTTAGGATTCAATCATATCCATGAAATAAAATATTTTTGTGTTTTTGAAATAAGATTTTTTTTATTTTTGGAAAATTAAGAGGGAATTGGTTATTTGTATCAAGTTTATATATTATTAAGCAAAATTACTAGAAAGCATGCAATAAAACCAAAAATATTTCAAAATTACCTCTGGAATTTGTTTTGGATTTTTTAAAAAGATTTGGTGGAAATCGAGTGTTTTTAATGTTGGGTTCGTAACTTACAATGTATGTTTATAACCTAATATTATGCAAAATTGTTGAAATAATATGCGAAAAGATCACAATTTTCTTGAAATTCCCATTTGATTTTTTTAATCTTTTTATTTTTATAATATTATTTTACTATTATATTATATGGGCCTAACCAACCAAGTTGGATTGGGCTGTTGGCGACCCAATAGGCTTGACCTTTATTTTTTTTGTTTTGTTTTTTAGGTAGTCTAGACCCTGTCTAGCCCATTTTTAAAGGTTAATTAACTTAACAATATATGAGTATTTTAGAGAGAGAAAAAGAGAGTGACTTACCTTTCTAGAGAATAGTGGTGGTCAAAGGTGTTCCTGATGGTGCAAAGAATGTCATTCATATGGTCAAAGGTGGTGGCGTTGTTGAAAGTGGAGAAGAAAAAAAAGGGAAAGTGGGGTTGTTAGAAGGAGAGTTGAAATAGGGGGGAAATAAGCTAATTTGTTTTCATATTTATTAATGATTTGAGCATGGAATCCACTCTTTATTTATAGATGGTCAAATAGAGCAATCTTGTTTTTATTGGGATAAAATATCAACCCTTAATTAAACCAAGAAGGATTCTAATCATTAGTTCAAAATTGATATCATAAACTATTAGAAGTGGCAACTAAAATTGCTTAGTTTGTGGCATGTAATGGGTGTTGTGGTGTTAATCAACCTGAATAGACCATATCATGGTGTAAGACAATGCCATACCATCATTTTAGTGCATTGTTGGTCACATTTGGTGAAGAAATGAAGCATTAGATGCATATGAAAAATAGTCAGATAAGTTGATTTTTTTGCAAAGAAAGAGAACTGTAAAAAAAGAGGAAAAGATGAACAATTAGATGAAATGTCGTTTGGTTTATTTAGTGGAGTAGACGACACGTTGTCAGGTTCACCTCTTTTTTCTTCTTCTAAATGATGTTGTTTGGGGGATTTTGGCCAAAGTCTACTATAATCCTTCAATTTTTAATGCTTTTCAATTCCACCTTTAATTGACCTTAAATTTCCAATTTTGTGTAATTTTACCCCTAATGAATTTCAATATCAACCCTAAATTTATACGTTTTTTTTTTTTTTTTTAGTTCTTAACTTGGTGATACGAATCCTAGTGGAATTGAATGGAGTTTGTGAATCCAAGATCTATCTAATCAAAATATGCTAAAAATAGGATGGGTTTATCATAATAAAAGATTTACTCCAAGATTACAAGACTCTAAACCAACCTGATAACAACACTTACACATGGAGATGAACATAACAAAAAGTATAAATTCACAACGGAGATTAGTCAAGTTTTGAAAGTTCAATCAAGAGCCAAGATGAGCAGTAAAGGTAGGTAAAAATCAAAATATTATTAGCAAAAAAACTTTCCTAAAATTATTCTTAAGAGTATATATACCTCAAGCCATAAAAAAAAAAAAAAAAACCATAATTTTCCTAAGGAGTTACTAATAAACCCAATTTAAATAATAACAAATTCAAGCTAAAACTAGCCCAAATTAATTGAAATAATTAAGTCTGAAACCCAAACAAGTATTTCCTCATCAAAAAAAAAATTCAATAGCCAATAAGACACATTCAATTATTTTCGCATTCTACTTGATAGTAGCAAAACCCATTTTCAAATGGATGTTTCTCTCTTGTCTTATGGAGTTAGGAGGCATGCAACATACCAATGGAAATGTATGAAAATCAAGTTTCTAGCTCAACTTGAATCACCTGCAACTTTGACTTGTAGCTCTAGTAATAATAAAAATAGTATTAAAGGTTAAATTTATTAAATCTAGTCTTCTTCTCTCAATCCTTGTGTAATGATCTTGGTTTCACCAACAAGCCTCTTTTGAATTTGAATTAGATTAATCTTGGATTGTTCCTTATTATTTATATTCTTTTTAAAGTCCATCTTAACTTATATCTTAAAAATGTCAGTTGAAAACCTCATTGAACCTTTTAGCTTTAAGCCTTGTAACTGGACTAACTAAAACTTTTAATGGATCTTTTAGAGCTTGGATCACATCATCTGGTTTTATGCAATGTCACTCTTAATAAACCATTAAACTTTCAATTTTTTTCAACTTCACCCTTTTTTCTAGGTAAATGGTATCCCTATAATTCGATGCCTTTTACATATTTGTTCTTGGTTGTGATTTTTTTTATTTGACCCCTTAATTAACCTAAAAACTTTGATTTTCTTACAATTTACCTCTAATTTAAAATAATTGACTTGGTAAAAAATAAATTTGATTTTCTAAAATTCTAATACTCTTAATTAATCCCAAATTAAGCTCTTAAACTTAAGTTTTCACCAATTAAGTCTTTAATTAAATTAATTTGATTCATTTAAAATATAATTAAATCCCTGCACCTAATTAAATCCTTCATTTGGACCCAAATTATTTCATAAAAATAGTTAAATTTTAATTTAACCCTAAATTAAATCAAATTAGTTGATTAAAAATCTACTTTTAGATTTAATTTTTATATAGATTTGTCAAATAATAATTTATTTTGACTATGAATCTATATTGTTTGTTCATTTTTGGGCATAAAATGACACAATTAGGCTTTCGAATTTGTCAAAAAAATTTGGATTGATTTTTTTACCATGTTAATCCCTTTTATATTTATATTTATATTTATTTTATATTAATTTAGAGAATAACTTAGAAATAAATTATGATTAGATTTATCTTTTTTAATGGTATGTATTTTTTATTTGAAATGAGATAAAATTAGTCATTGTAACCAAAATAGATATTTTATGACATTGATTAAAAACCAATGTCATCGTAAAACACCAATTATAGCCTATACTAGTTAATTGTCTGCCCTACGTTACGGGTCGAGCAAACAATTTTTATAATTATTTGGATTGAAACAATTAATAAATTTTGCTAGTTCAAAAATAAAATTTATCTATACATGCAAGGTTTAATCTAATGAAGCACATCAACACACAATACTATATCAACAACAACAACATTGAAAGCTTAACATCTAAAATATCATTATTATTATTGCTAAAACAATAAAAATTATTAAATTACTCTAAGAAAAAACTCAAAAATATTAATAAAAGAGGAGGCAAGAAAAATATTATTATTATTATTATTATTATTATTATTATTATTATTATTATTGCATGAATATTATAAAAATAAATTCAATAAAAGAATAAAAAACCAAAAACTCTAAAAAAAGGAGCAAACAAAAAAATAGCTTACAAAAATCATCTATCATGAAAATAATAATAAACAAACGAATAAAAAAAACCAAAAGAAAGAACAAAGGAAAAAAAAAGAAATATTATTTTTCAAATGATCATAAACACAAACTAAAATTTAATAACATAATTTTTGAAAAAAATGCTATCTCAACAAAAGAGAAAATAATAATATTAAAAAAAAACTAAGAGCACAAATATATGAACATGAACAGAAATAGGAACTATTGAAGAAATATAAAAAAATAAAAAAATTAAAAGTATAAGGGCCAAAATGAAAACTAAATATATTGTCAATTTCAATCAAAAGACAAAATTGAAAAAAAATCAAATCTTATGTACCGAAAATATTAAGGGATTTAAAAGCAATGTAGAAATTAAAAGAATAAAGACCAAAATAAAAATGCAATACATAATCAATTTCAATCGAATAACACAATTGAAACAAATCAAAACTTACATAGAGAAATGCGGACCACATCGTACAATTAAAAGAGAAGGGGCTGAAATGAAAAATCTATAAAACTGGGGGTTGCTATGTAGTTTTGGGTAAAGGAAGAGAAAAGGGGAAAAAATTCAACCACCCACCATCTTGGCTTCGACCACCGTGTAATTGCACGCCCCACACCATGAGAAACAGGACATGGCGGCGCATACACTAAGGTGCTGGATGCATATTTTTCTCTATCGTACGACGTAACACACGTCGCCTAAAGAGGGCGTGACACTAATTATAGTCGTCTGTGTGTGTGACACGCGCTCACAGTAACCAAAGATTAATAATAGAAAAATATGGTCAATTATCGGGACACCCTTATGGCAAGTCCAATGGCAAGAGCCATTTTAGAGAGTCAAATCATAAAAATGGCTCTTTGAATAGTGTGTAAATGACTTTTGAGTTGATATGTTGTCCAATGGTAAAAAGCCATTTTAGAGAGCTATTTTTTTTCTTCTTATTTTTAATAAATTTTAATTATTTTGTATATAGTTTAATTATACAATTAATTACACAATTAATAGGAGTAAGTTATATAATTAAATAATTGCTTTTGAGAAACCCACCAACAATTAAATTATTAGTTTTATTTATATTTAAATTAAAAAGAAAATAAAAATTAATTTAATAATAATCAAAAGATCTGAAATATATGAAATTTCAAATTTTAAAATGTTGAAACATCCAGCCAAAATTTCATTTAAAAAAAAACACCAAGTTTTGAAATTTTAAAATTTCAAATAATGAAAGAATTACTGCCAATAATTTAATTTTTTTGAATTTCAAATTTTGAAAAAATGGCGCCAATATTTTGAAATTTGAAAGTTTGGGGAAAATGAATTCATCTATAAATATCCGCATAAACCTTAATATTTTCTTCATCATAGTTTCTTCATCATGTTCTTCTTTGCAATCTTTATTTTATTTCATTAAAGTTCGTTATAAATCATTTTAATTTTTATGATGCTTTTTGTCGCGACGGCGGTTTTTTACACGCTTCGCGCCCCGCCAAACGGCGTGCGGTGAAAATGAGGTGTTGTTTTTTTTTATCTACGGATGTAATTTACGCTTTAAATTTACACCGTAGTAAAAATATATTTTTTTTATCCATGGATGTATTTTACAATGTAAATTTACACCCTAATAGATAAAACAAAAATGGTTTTGATTATTTTTGATATTTTGGCCGAATCCCAATGGATAATCATAAACTCGTTACGATATCCAATTTTGTTTTAAAAACATGAGAAAGATGCAATATTTTTTTTACGAAAAATATGCTTGAAAAATTTTGGAATTCGGCCGTATGCACAAAAACAACACATTTTATATTTTTTGAAATTTTTTTTTAATAAAAAAAAGTAGTAGGGAAACTAAAAATAAAAATAAAAATAAAAATAAAAATAAAAATATTTTTTATTTTTTATTTATTTTATTTATTTTTTATTTTTTTGGGCTGGGCTGTCAGCACAGTGGGCTGACAGCCCACCCTGATGGACTGGGCTTCCAGCCTCACGGGCTGGAAGCCCATTTTTATTCTGGGCTGGGCTTCCACCTTTCATGGGCTGGGCTGGGCTGAGAGAAGCCTAGCTCGAAGAAAAAAAGAAAAAAAAGAAAAAAAAAAGATTAACGGGGAAGAACGTGAACAGTGCAATATCAGCACTGTTCACGTTCGTGAACAGTGATTATCGACTTTGATGAGAGGATTACTTGATGATGCCGCCGTGTAGAGGGGATCGAGGTGATGCTTCTGGTCGTGGTGGCGTCGTCAACGGTGGTCTGTGGTGGCCGGAGGAAGCTCCCAAAGTCACGGTGGTCACGTTGCAGTTGAAGTATCCGTCGCCGGGAGCCTCGCCTGAAGGTTTGGTTGGGTTTCTGGTATGCAGGGGAGACTCACGGTGGCTATAAGGGTGGTTGTATGGCGGTTGAACGACCTGCAATGGTGGAGAGAGACTCCGATGGGGCTGCTGTTAGAGAGAGAAAAACCGTGAAACCAAAGAGAAAGAAAGAGAACCGACGCCGACGAAGATGAAGGTGATGGTGTTTTGCTTGTTTTTTGATGCTAAGAGTTTCTATAAATTTCCCTCAAATTTCCTCCCTATTTCTCGTTTTTTCCAGTTTTTTTCTCTGCCTTTTTTCCTTTCTTCTCCGTTTTTCTCCCCCAGGTCGTCGTGCATGGTGGCTTTTATAGGGGTGCTCGGCCTGACACGGCAGCTGGCTGGTCGGCGGCGTGGTGGCTGGTCGGCAATGGGCTGTCGGCAGGCGTGCAGGGGAGTGCAACGGGGTGCAGCAGCTTTGGGGGGGCAAAGTTGCACTTTGGTCCTTTGATTTATGATTGTTTCAATTGCACCCTCAATTAAATATAAATTTGTAATTTTATGCAATTGGGCCCTTGTCCGAATTTCAACACTACCCTTGGATTTGCGCGCCTTGTTCATTTTGGTCCCTGGCCTTTGATTTATGCAATTTGGCCCTCAATTGACAATTAAACTCTCAATTGTCTTCAATTTGATCCCTAATTATGCCAAATTAGCTTGGAAAAATTCAATTGGGTCTCCAAAAATTCTGATTTTCTCAATTAGGCCCGAATTAAATTCAAGAATTCAATTTTTCATTAATTAAGCCCTTAATAAAATTAATTTAACCAATTTAAAGCATAATTAAGTCCTTGCACTTAATTAAATTCTTCAATTGGACCCTAAATTAATTCTCAAACATAATAATACTTTTAATTAGCCCATGATTAAATCAAATTGTCTTATAAAAAATATAATTATGATTTTTGACTTAATTTTTACCTTGAATCTGTATTTTCTCTCATTTTTTGGCACAAAAGAGATTCGATTCGCCTCATAAAATTTCCAAAATTTCCACCGTGATTTTTCTACCGACGCCAAACCCTTTTTATTTTATTTTTGTTATTTTTTATTTTATTTTGGGGAATCACCCAAAAATCGGGTGATGACAGTTGCCCCCCTCTTTACAATGCTTACGACTAAAGTATTGTAAAAGACTTTAGATAGTAAGCGTTGTAAAGAAAAAGAAAGTGAATTTATCAAACCAAGAAATGGTCAATCCATCCAAGATGGGAATGAGGGCTATAAAGCGCACTCAGAAAGGAAATGAAAGAATAGGGCTAGAAAGTGCACTACCTAAAAATTTGAATCTTAAAGAGGACACTCAAAGGGTGGAAGATTATGATGTTTGTGATTGACACAGATAATAGTCTCATTGTGATGGGTGACCTACCCAAGTGAGAATGGTGAAAGCAAAGAGGTGGTCTTGTTGTAATGGGCGACCTGCCCAGGTGAGGATGGTAACGATTTCATGGAATGGAAGATAGGGCTACAAAGCTTCGCTATCTAGGATATATAGTTGAGGGTTGGAAAACATACTTGACGATGAAGGGAAAAATAGGGCTGGAAAGCACACTATTTTAATTGATGGTCGAGGGTTGGAAAACACACTCGAATGTGAAAGGAAAATAGGGCTGGAAAGCACACTATTTTAATTAATGGTCGAGGGTTGGAAAACACACTTGACGATGAAGGGAAAAATAGGGCTAGAAAGCACACTATTTTAATTGATGGCGAGGGTTGGAAAACGCACTCGAATGTGAAAGGAAAATAGGGCTGGAAAGCACACTATTTTAATTGATGGCGAGGGTTGGAAAACGCACTCGAATATGAAAGGAAAATAGGGCTGGAAAGCACACTATTTTAATTGATGATCGAGGGTTGAAAAACACACTCGATAATGAAGGGAAAAATAGGGCTGGAAAGCACGCTATTTTAATTGATGACGATTAGAAAAATCACCTATGTTCAAAAAGAGACATGATTAAAAAAATATGCTATATGAATTGCTTGATGACTGAAGCACACTCAAATAAGGAAAGAGATAGGGTTGAAAAATGCTCTATCTGTGTTTGTTGAAAGGCTCGTAAGCGCAATCAGGGATGTGAAAGTGGTAGGCTTGAAAGCGCACACAAAACAATGAGTGGAGGTTTGTAAATTACAATCCCTCCAACACATTTCTTAGATTTCTAATGGGAAGATGCCATGCATGATGGAAACCAAATTCAGGAAAGAAGATGAGGCTAAAAAGCGCGACACAGAGGTAAGAGCCTGGAGGCGTACACAAAACAATGAATGGAGGTTTGTAAATTACAATCCCTCCAACACATTTCTTAAATTCTCAATGGGATGAAATGCATGATAACACCCAAAATTAGGAACGAGATAAAGCTGAAAAGCATGCTCAAGGAGATGGAAAAGGTGGGAGCTTGAAAGCGTGCACAAAAATGATGAATGAGGGTTCGTAAATTACGATCCCTCCAAAATATTTTCTATATTCTCAATGGGGATGCAATGCATGATGATGCATGTATACTTACCTGAGAAATATAGGTCCCCTTTTCTTCTGACTTTCCTATCCTGGGGTTTGGATCATTAGCTTCGACGGCTTCTCACTTCTGCTTACTCGAGCCGCAACTTAAGATTTTGACCATTGGAGATGATAGATTTTCATATCAACAGGCCCTCCTGAGTTTGATCCAGATTATTTGAAGAGGATTGATGGAGCCAAGCTTCAATTGCATTTGTAGATTGCCCCCTAGTCTAGTCATGCCCCTCAAGTGTTTTGGGTTTCAAGAGAAGTGTTTGCATGAAAAGGGTTGCAAAGATTATGTTTCATGTGGGAGTTTTTGGAATTTCAAAGTCATTCCAAACACAAACAATTTTGATTGCCACAGTCAGGTCCCGCCACACCAGCGTTTTAGGCTTCAAGTGTTCCCAGGAAAGGGATGGTTATTTGCAAAGATTTTTCATGCAAGATTTTTAGGGATTTCAAAGCCATTCCAAGCACAAAAACCAATTTGATATTTGTTTAACAAACTTGTTCTCGAAAGAATTCAAGTGATCTCATTGTCAGGTTTTATGTCGATTTTGACAAGAACATGAAGTGGTGCTTGTTTACATGTCTTGTATTTCAAAAAGGCTTCGATCAGGTTTGGTGAAGCATTTGCATGGCTTGTTTCACATGGAAAAGCATTGCATATCGATCCAGATTGCTTATATTTGATCAGAAAGGGCTTTATCAGGCTTGTAATGTAGGCTCAGGTTGCTGGCTACGAAGAAAAGATATTTGAAGGCTCAAAAAGGTGTTTGAGGGTTTTCTAGACTAAGAATCACTTAGTGCTTACTCTTGAAACTCTTTTTGGTCCTCATGATTGATTTTCTTGACATGCCCCCCAGCATTTTGTTTGGGCTTTTACCTAGACATGCCCCCTAGTATTTGTTTGGGCTTTTCATCATTGGTTTTTAGTACTATCATGTTGACTCGGCTCGTCATAATGTACTAAAACTCCTTTTATGTTTATGACCCCCTAATTTATTTGGATATCTCTCGACATGCCCCCCGGTATTTGTTTGGGCATCTTTTGTCATTGAGGACCACTTTGTAATTGAGAGTTCTTCTCTTTTTGCACTTGCCCCCAGTGTAGGGTGTGATCTTAGTCAGGGTTAATTATCAAGAAATAATTATTCGGCTCAAATAGGGACTGCAATGGATATTTGAGACTTTGTGAAGGCATATCAAAGATGGCCTCTCTTCATTTCAAAATGCATGCATTCTGAATCGCTAAGCTTTGCTTTTCCATGTGAAATATTTTTAAAAATTTGAATTATTTGTTTAGCTAAGGGCTTAGCTTTATTATATGGGTTTTGGGATATGAGATCACCCTTCAATAAAATCCTTTAAATTCCCAGAACACATTTGTTAAACAAACATCAAATTGACATTTCTTTTCGTACTAAACTTTGACTTGCCAAAAATCTTGATGAAATTATGGGATCATGTATAATTTTGATGGAAGGATATTAGGTGCACTTGTGTTAAAAAAAATCATAAACACAAGAAAATACATGATCATTGAAGAGAAATGCTTGCTTAACAAGGAAAGTCTTGTGGCGTTACAAATAGAATTGCCGACAAGTCAAAACATGAACATCATGTGCGGACATGACCAAAACAAAAGGAAATCAAGAAAGCGGACTTCATCTTCTGATATCGGCACCCCTCTTTTCAAAAGCTTGGATGACCTCACTTTAACAGTGCGAACACTCGGTACCCCACTTCTGTGAAGCTTAATTGGGTGCAGAACCTGGATTTTCATCGAATGTTATCCACCCTGCTTTAATCAATTGCATGAGCTTCTTCTTGAAAGCGCCACAAGTGTGAATGCTATGCCCGACAGCTCCAGCATGGTATTCACAGGTGAGATCAGGTTTGTACCAATCAGGGTAAGGTGGCTGCAAAGGTGCCTGAGGTTCAGGAGCTACTTGCCCAATGCTTATTAGCTTTTGATACATCTCATTTAAAGGCAATGGTAGCGGAGGTAGCTGTTCTTGGGTTTTCTGGTAATTTCTTTTAGGGAAATTTTTAGGTGGATCTTTGGCTTGAAGATTGATGTTGGCGATTTGAGAGGAAGAGTTATTTTGGAATTGGCTTTTACTACCCTTGTAGTTATCTTCAAAATGCTCTACATCTTTTCTCTTGCCTTCAAAGTCCCTTTTCTCCACAGGTGCAAAAATTCTACCACTTCTGATTCCTTGCTCTATTCGTTCTGTCACGGCTACAGCATCGGTGAACTGTTGTGCTGAACTACCCATCACATGCTCGTAATAGGGCGCTCTTAACGTGTTGGCGAATAAAGTCACCATCTCTTTATCTAGAAATGGGGGGTGCACCTGTGCAGCAAGATCTCTCCATCTCTGAGCATATTCCCTTATGCTTTCTCTGTCCTTCTTTTCCAGGTTGGACAAACTTGTTCTATCAGGAGCAATGTCCATGTTATACTTATATTGCTTAATGAAAACATCTACCAGATCTTTCCAGCTACGGATCCTGGTGCTGTCTAGCCTCATGTACCAATTCAAGGCTGCCCCACTCAAACTGTCTTGGAAAAAATGCATCAATAATTTTTCATCATGCACTACTTCTGCCATTTTGTTACAGTATGACTTTAGGTGAGTGACGAGGCACTATGTCCCAGTGTACTTGATAAATTCAGGAACACGAAACTTTTTTGGTATCACGACATTCGGAACTAGAAACATCTCAGCAGCATGTACTGGGTCATATAGGTTCACCCCTTCAATGGCCTTTATCCTGGCTTCCAAGGTTGCCATCTTATCTTGGTCGATACCCCCTGATGCTTCTATAATTGTTGGAGTTGGCGCAGGTGGCGGCACTGCTGATTGCATGAAAGCTGGGTTTTGTTGCGGATCCTGAACCCTTTCTCCAGTCACCTCTTCCTGATGGTTCATTGCTTGTGCTGGAGCAGCCGCTGCGGGTCTAGTGGAAGGACCCTCACCAGAGGTATTTCTCAATGCCTGCTCGAGTAAGCTGGTGAGACTAGCCACACTAGCTTTTATAGAATCTAGTTCTTCTTGGAAATGAGCATCACGGCGTGCACGCTCTTCGTCCTCCATATTTCTTTGCTGGAGTCGAGTGGCAGGAACTCTTCGGGGACCTATATTTCAATCTGTTGATGATATGTTATGTACAATGATGAATGCATGCAAATGCAGATGTATGTACATACATATTGACAAATTATTAGGGAGTTCGTACCCAAAGTCAAGTTCTAGGGCATTACATGAGGGGTAAGCTTTCTACCTGGTCTCAAAAGGTCTATGAACTGCCCAGTGACCGCCTCACATGAAGGTGGTATGAGGATTTACAAGAAATGGTTGGGGCACTATGTGACCGCCATTATCAAGTAAACACACAGATCATAGTTGGATGTTTCACGAATCTGAACCCCGACTGAAAGTCATGAGGCAGACCACTAATCCCCACCTAACTTAGAATTGGGTTTATTCAAGAAAGAAAATGCATGAGGATATTAATTCAAACTCAATGATATGCATGACTTGAAATTAAAATGCATGCTAAAGCAGTAAAAATGCGAGTAAAAAAAAATGAACTTAAAAAAAAAAAAAATCAAATAAACAATGCTCAGTCCAGCGATGTCCCCAGTGGAGTCGCCATCTGTCGCGACGGCGGTTTTTTACGCGCTTCGCGCCCCGCCAAACGGCGCGCGGTGAAAATGAGGTGTTTGTTTTATAACCGTAAAATTTACAACTATAATTATAAGGAGTCGCCACCTAGTATTAAGGTTACTAGGAACCTATTGGTCTGCGTGAGTCTGGATAAGGGAACTTGTTATGCAAGGGGGAGATGCATCACCCCCAGTGCACCCTACCTAAGGTAAGCTACATTGTTATTTGATTGTTTTTTTTTTCTAAGTTAAATTTTTTTACACTGCATTAAAAAAATATTTTTTTATTTGCGGGTGTACTTTACAATGTAATTTTACACCACTGTTAGGAAACCTCTCTTTTTTGTTTTTTTTTATCTACGGATGTAATTTACGCTTTAAATTTACACCATAGTAAAAATATATTTTTTTTATCCATGGATGTATTTTACAATGTAAATTTACACCCTAATAGATAAAACAAAAATGGTTTTGATTATTTTTGATATTTTGGCCGAATCCCAATGGATAATCATAAACTCGTTACGATATCCAATTTTGTTTTAAAAACATGAGAAAGATGCAATATTTTTTTTACGAAAAATATGCTTGAAAAATTTTGGAATTCGGCCGTATGCACGAAAACAATACATTTTATATTTTTTGAAATTTTTTTTTTAATAAAAAAAAGTAGTAGGGAAACTAAAAATAAAAATATTTTTTATTTTTTATTTTTTTTTTATTTTTTTTTATTTTTTTGGGCTGGCCTGTCAGCATAGTGGGCTGACAGCCCACCCTGATGGACTGGGCTTCCAGCCTCACGGGCTGGAAGCCAAGGGGTCATGGGTTGGGCTTCCAGCCCTCACGGGCTGGAAGCCCATTTTTATTCTGGGCTGGGCTTCCACCCTTCATGGGCTGGAAGCCCATTTAATTCTGGGAAGCTCCCAAAGTCACGGTGGTCACGTTGCAGTTGAAGTATCCGTCGCCGGGAGCCTCGCCTGAAGGTTTGGTTGGGTTTCTGGTATGCAGGGGAGACTCACGGTGGCTATAAGGGTGGTTGTATGGCGGTTGAACGACCTGCAATGGTGGAGAGAGACTCCGATGGGGCTGCTGTTAGAGAGAGAAAAACCGTGAAACCAAAGAGAAAGAAAGAGAACCGACGCCGACGAAGATGAAGGTGATGGTGTTTTGCTTGTTTTTTGATGCTAAAAGTTTCTATAAATTTCCCTCAAATTTCCTCCCTGTTTCTCGTTTTTTCCAGTTTTTTTCTCTGCCTTTTTTCCTTTCTTCTCCGTTTTTCTCCCCCAGGCCGTCGTGCATGGTGGCTTTTATAGGGGTGCTCGGCCTGACACGGCGTGGTGGGCTGTCGGCGGCGTGGTGGCTGGTCGACAATGGGCTGTCGGCAGGCGTGCAGGGGAGTGCAGCGGGGTGCAGCAGCTTTGGGGGGGCAAAGTTGCACTTTGGTCCTTTGATTTATGATTGTTTCAATTGCACCCTCAATTAAATATAAATTTGTAATTTTATGCAATTGGGCCCTTGTCCGAATTTCAACACTACCCTTGGATTTGCGCGCCTTGTTCATTTTGGTCCCTGGCCTTTGATTTATGCAATTTGGCCCTCAATTGACAATTAAACTCTCAATTGTCTTCAATTTGATCCCTAATTATGCCAAATTAGCTTGGAAAAATTCAATTGGGTCTCCAAAAATTCTGATTTTCTCAATTAGGCCCGAATTAAATTCAAGAATTCAATTTTTCATTAATTAAGCCCTTAATAAAATTAATTTAACCAATTTAAAGCATAATTAAGTCCTTGCACTTAATTAAATTCTTCAATTGGACCCTAAATTAATTCTCAAACATAATAATACTTTTAATTAGCCCATGATTAAATCAAATGGGCTTATAAAAAATATAATTATGATTTTTGACTTAATTTTTACCTTGAATCTGTATTTTCTCTCATTTTTGGGCACAAAAGAGATTCGATTCGCCTCATAAAATTTCCAAAATTTCCACCGTGATTTTTCTATCGACGCCAAACCCTTTTTATTTTATTTTTGTTATTTTTTATTTTATTTTGGGGAATCACCCAAAAATCGGGTGATAACACTTTTGATTTTGATGATGACAGTATCATGTTTGTTTGCGAAGTTGTTGCCGAAGAAGAATCAATAAATGAAGGGTGGAGAATAGGGCCTCGTGGATCTGTTATTGGACACAACATCGTCAATCATGATAGAAAGGAAGGTGCATTAAGGCTATATAATGATTATTTTGCTGAAAATCCAAAATTCATAGAAAGTCAGTTTCGAAGGAGATTTAGGATGACTCGTTGCCTTATTATTCGGATCGCAAATACGGTGGAAGCTCACAATCCATTTATCAAACAAAAGAAAGATGCAGTTGGTATTCTTGGCTTATCTTGTCTGCAAAAGGTAACTGCCGCTCATAGGATACTTGCATATGGTATATCTGCAGATTTAACTGATGAATATATTTGGATTGGAAAAGGCACTGCAATTGAAAGTCTTAGAGCTTTCGTCCAATCAATTGTTGAAGTTTTTGGGTATTGGTATCTAAGAGCCCCAAATGATTCCGATATTAGTGGACTATTATCAATGGACGAGCATCATGGATTTCCAGGGATGTTAGGGAGTGTCGCACCACAAAAAATGAGCGCGCGGCATCGTGACGACCCTCCCCGTGTGCGGGGCGAATATAAATGTCGGGGGTCTAATTTTTATTTTTTTGTGGAAAAGGGAGTCGTCACCTAGTATTATGGTTACTAGGAAACCTAAACTGGTCTTTCAGAGATTCTAGGGTAAGGGACTGGTTGCGTAAAGGGAAGGTTTTAGCACCCCTAGTACGCCCTACCTAAGGTAAGCTGCTTAGTGTTTTGTTTGGTTATTGATATAGGAAGAATCGTTGATTGATCTACCGTGATCAATGCGCTTGGAAATTCCATGCAAAATGCACGCGGGAACAATGTATTTTTTTTTTAAATGCAGATTTCAAAATTTTTAAGAAGGTAAAAAAAATGATTTGGTCCTTTATAATTTCTTTAATTGCACCCAATTGGATTTTAAACTTGTGATTTTATGCAATTATATCCTATCAAAAAATTTAATCTCAACCTTAGCTTTGCGTGATCTTTTTATCCTGGTCCTTGGTTCCTGATTTTCGCGATTTAATCCTCAATCGACCATTAAACTCTCAATTTATTTAATTCGACCCCGATTTCGCACAAATGACTTAAAAAATCAAATTGATCTCCAAAAATTTCAATTTCATCAATTGAACCCAAATAAAATTTAAGAAATTGATTTCTTTTTAACGAAACCCTTAGTAAAATTAATTTGACCATTTTAAAGTATAGTTAAATCTTTTAACTCGACCCTAAATTAATTCTCAAAATATAATTATAATTTAAACCAACAATTAGATCGAATTGGCCCGTAAAAAATATAATTATATTTTTTTGACTTAGTTTTTATGCAGATTTATCTGATAATAAATTATTTTCACCTTTAATCTGCGATTTCCTTTATCTTCGGGTACAAAAGAAATACGACCGAGTTCTCGAAGAAATCCAAAATTTCACCTCGATTTTCCTGCTGACACTAGACCCCTTTATTTTATTTTATTTTATTATTTTCGGGTAGTTTTGGGGAATAACCTAAAATTGGGTTATGACAGGGAGCATTGATTGCATGAATTGGAAATGGGAGAAATGTCCAACTGCATGGCATGGGATGTTTACTGGCCATTATCGGGAACCTTCTATAATTCTAGAGGCGGTGGCTTCACAAGATCTTTGGATATGGCATGTTTTTTTTTAAATATCTGGATCTTTAAATGATATTAATGTTCTTGATCGGTCACCTGTCTTTGCTGCGCTTGTTGAAGGTCGTGCTCCACCTGTGAATTACACAATCAATGGACATGAATATACATTGGGATATTATTTAGCAGATGGGATTTATCCAAATTGGTCAACCTTTGTTAAGACAATCCCAATGCCATTAGGAGAAAAGAGAAAATATTTCGCAAAGAAACAAGAGTCTGCAATGAAGGATGTGGAGAGGGCATTTAGGGTGTTACAATCTCGTTTCGTAATAGTATGTGGACCTATGCGATACTGGGATGAAGAGACTCTTGCAAATATTATGAAAGCTTGCATAATATAATTATTGAGGATGAAGGCGCAATGTATGTTGGTGTTTATCATGAAAGTGAAAGTAGCTCTTCTATATCAGTGTCACGTGATGAAACACCAAAACTACTTGATTTTCTTCAATCTCATAATCGAATTAGGGACAGGGTGACGAACTCCTAACTGCAAGCTGATTTGATTGAACATTTATGGAAACAATACGGTAATGAGTAGACAATCATTACAACTAAGCTACTTATTGTATATTTCTCAAGTCATTGTATGTTTTTCAAGTAATTTTATTCTTGTTATATTTGAAGTAAATTAATGTTACTTATTGTCTTTGAGTGTTAGAAAAGTTCAAGATAAATTTAACACATTAACAAATAACCAATAAGTTCTTACATAATTAATTAACATATATTCCATTACAGATAATTCAATCAAATTAATTACAAATTAGTACTCTTTTTTGCCATAATTTCCAGCTTTTTATCTTCAAAATACACTGCAGAAATTGGATCCATTATAGAAGTATCCATCTTCATAATCTCCATCTCTTGTTTCTCTTGCTTTTGTTTAATCAATAGAGCTTGTTGCTCTAACAACATTTTTCTGTCTTGTTTTTTTTCTACCTTAATTTCAATAAAAGTGTCCTTCAATTATTGTAAGATATTTGTTACACTTATCTCCCTAATTTTCTCTTTTCCTTGTCTGCGTTTAAGTCGTTCCTTTGCAACTTTCTAGCCAATTGGTCTATTTTGATAAATAAATATGTCATTGTCTTCTCCTAAACTAACAGAATCAGTTGTTGATGGAGTTAAGGAAGCTGGACTTGCATTTCCATGATTTTTTTTGTTTTTTGTTTGACTTCTGATGAAGACTTGCACGTTTAAATTATCACTTGGGTTCTTTTTTTAAGATAACCCAACAATGTTCTAGTTGAAATCGTTTGCCAATGACTGAAGCATACATTTGTCGAGCATCATTAATCTGGTAAATCAAATTCAATAAATAAAACTATGTTATATAATAAATATGTTAAACAAATTATTTAATAAGTAAATGTTAAAAACAAAAAAAACATTACTCTTGATTCTTCAATCGTTCCACTTTGTTTACGGTTTTCAATTTGGGTAACAAAACCAACAAATTTTCCAAATTCTCTGTTTATTTTTTGCCATTTATTTGAGATGCTTATTTGAGAATGATTATTCAAGTTTTCTCCATTCTCGACAAAGTACGCATGTACTCGAGCCCAAAATTATCTTGTTTGTTGATCAACTCCTGTAATTGGATCTTTGCTAGTATTTAACCACGCAGATACAAGTAAACAATCTTCTTCTGGCAAAAAGTTTTTACTTCTTTGTGATTTTTTAGTTGTATGAACAATAGGACCACTTTGTTGAGAAACAATTTGTTCACACTCACTTATAAGAAAGTCAGTGAATGAATTTGGCAAATTTGAGTTCATCTGCATAAAAAATACATTGTGTTAATTAAGCTAATTGATCATAAAATTTATAATTTATCAACTTCGCATAATTATTATTTTTACTAAATATTATTATTAATTACATCCACAAAAATTCTAAAAACTAAATTTACACAGTTCTTAAATCTAATTGTAAATTTGAAACATGTAATTAAGCTAATTGATCAAAAAATTCAGAATTTATCAACTTCGCATAATTATTAGTTTTACTCAATATTATTATTAATTACCTCCACAAAAATTCTAAAAAATAAATTTACATAGTTTTTAAATCTAACTGTAAACTTAAAACATGTAATTAAGCTAATTGATCAAAAAATTCAGAATTTGTCAATTTCTTCTAATTATTATTTTTACTAAATATTATTATTAATTACCTCCATAAAAATTCTCAAAACTAAATTTACACAATTCTTAAATCTAACTGTAAACTTAAAACATGTAATTAAGCTAATTGATCAAAAAATTCAGAATTTATCAATTTCTTCCAATTATTATTTTTACTAAATATTATTAATATTCACCCATTTTTCAATATTATTAATTATTATTTTTACTAATTATTATTATTAATTTCTTTTTTTTCCTAAACATTAAAATACCCCCACCCCAAAACCCTACTTCAGTTGCTCCGCACACCCCATTTATCTGCTCAAGCTCTCTCCTCCGTCCCTTTCACTCTCTGATCTGGCCTCCATCCCTCTCACTCTCCCATCTCGTCTCTTGTCTCCGACCCTCTCACTCTCCCATCTCGTCTCTCGTCTCCATCCCTCTCTCTCTCCCATCTCGTCTCTGTCCCTCTTACTCTGCAATTCGGTCCTTCTCACTCTGCAATCTCGCCTCTTCTCCCATGGCGATCCCTCTCTGCTCCCTCTCCTTTTCTCCCCTTTTTCCTCTCTAATGGCACTCCTCACTCTACTCTTTGCCCCCCTCTCCCTCTGCTCCATCCCCCTATCTCCCTCGGCTCCATTCCCCCCTCACTCTGCTCTCTGCTCCCCACTCCTCTCCTTCGGGCTTCTGCTTTGATTTTGTTGTTCGAGTTTCTATATCATGGGTTCTTGTTCAAATAGCAATCAAAGTTGTGATAAACAAACCTACCTATGTATACAAAAATAAATAGATTAAGTTTAGAAAACAAACCGACGATGTAGTGGGCAGAAGATTTGACATGAAGTGAAGATACAGTCTGCTCGTTGGATGAAGGTATTTTCTGTGATTTTTCTTGTTCGAGTTTGCTGGAGTTTGCTGTAAAATTTATTATGTTTTTGCAATTGTTGAATTCATGCTGATGTCTATTTTATTTGGACAATGGTTTGACGATGCAGTGGGTAGAAGGTTTGGCACGAAGTGAAGATGGAGTTTGCTCGTTGGATGAAGATATTCTCTGCGATTTTTCTTGTTCGAGTTTGCTGTAAAATATATTGTGATTTTGCAATTGGCGAATTCGTGTTGATGTTTGTTTTTATTTGGAATGGCAACGGTAATATTTTTACAACAATCAGATTTTACTTATTTTGCCTCTGCATGAGAAAAATGTGGGAATGGCTCCCGAAAAAGGAAAAGCCATTTTGGCTCTTCAGTTAGCTCTCCCCATTGGAGAGATAAATTTAACAAAAAGAGCCAAATTTTTTAAATTATGCCTTTGCCTACTCTGATGGCTAGTCCCGTTGGACTTGCCCTTATAGCCAACTCTTTATTTTTGTCTTATTGGGGGTATATACATATTTATCAATTTTCAAAAAATATGAAATGCTTGAGGCACCTCTCTCGGTCAAAATATGAAATATGGTTATTTTACTGTGAAAAAAAATATTAAAAAAGAAAAAACTAGTGACTCGAACTGGACCGAATCAGACTAAAAATATACAATTACTGTGAAACTCCTCCATCCAGGAAGTGTTTTTTGTCTTTTCGATGGACAAAATCATTATTTTACTGTGCAAAAAGAAAAAAACAAGTAAACCGGTGAACAGAACAAACCAACCTGAAAACTAAGCAATACTATTGTAATCCACAATAATTCTACTCACATGCTACAATAACTCAACCTAACCCATTTTAGTATATTAGATAATAATTTAGGATGTAACAAATTAAAAGCATTTAATTTTACTTCGTGAAACTTCTATTCATGAAATAGCCATCATGGCGAATAATGTATTTTTGTGCTTCTAGAAATATAGTCATTTGTGCATATTATTCCTTTGATAATTATTATTAAAACCTGTTCTTATCCCTATTTTTCAAAAAATATAAATTAAAAAGGACGCCAAAGTCATTTAAGCTAGAAAATATAAATTAGTATTCCAAATGTGTCACATATACCATGAACCAGATAAAGTTACAATCTCTTCCAGATAACATTTAAAAACTAATAAATATTTACTTAAATAATAGCTTATTTTTTTATAATGAATATCTCTTGATGAATATCAATAAAAACTATAGACAACTCGGGCGGCCATCACAAATATATATTTAATTATAATTTATATTGAAGGGAAAAAAAGCAAGGTGGCTGGAGTCAGATGGCTAGCATGCCTGACCACCAAAAAAAAAAAACGTAGTGCATGGGCCTGCTCGACTAGGCCAGCGCATCTGGCCTGTTTATTTTCCCTTTATTTTGTAAAAAAAAAAAAAAAAAAAAGAGTATAAAAACACAATGTGTTTCCAAAATTCGACAATCGCAGAGGTGGACACCAACTGAAGAATCCCCTTCGCTTTCTCCAACCACCCTGCCTGGAAGAACAACCCAGAAACCATCAATCCCCCCTCCGCCATTTCGAAGAACGAACCACCAGCATCGGAGCCCAACGCGCCATTCTCTGCTGAAGCCGTCGTCCCAAAACAACACAATTCACCATCGATTGCCATTTCGCCCTCAAATCAGTGACCAAAGTCTATACCTGAAGTTAACTATGCTAGCAGCTGAAGTGTGAGCATCACGAGTTCATAGCCGGATCTCATGCCAACAATAGTGACAGAGCCCCTAAACGCACTCGGAATCGGAATTGGATCTTGCTGAGTTTATTAGGATTTCCTCCCATAGGTAAAATCTTTTTTGTTTTCTTATTTGCATGTAGAAAAATTGCTTCTGGGATTTTTTAGTTTGATTGTTGATGCCAGCGGAGCTTGCTATGATACGGAAGCGTGTTATTTGCTTGAGGATGGGATAGGAAATATAATAATCTGGCTATTGTCTCAGTGCGTGTGCCTTTGATGTTAAGATAGGAATTGTTTTTTTTTAAAAAAAAAAGGAAAAAAAAAAGAAGAAGAAACAAAACAAGTTCAGGATCTGCTGTTTAACCGCGTGGATTTGAAAATGGTTAATAGGATTTAACACATAATAAATTAATGGATCTTTATAATTTGATTTGTTTGACAATGTTTTTTTTAATTATCTTCCATTTAAATCTTGTTGTGAATGTGTGTCCTTATATTCTGGTGTGCTTTCCTTTGGGTGAAATCTCGTGGGGAGATTACTATTGGGACACTTGAGAAAATCCAATATGCTTGTTTGTTCTATTGCATGCCTTAAATGATTTTTAATGTGATGATATAATTAAGATTCTTTGCTTTTCTTGGGAATATTTGAGGATGGAAACAGATTCAATTTGAGTGTTTAATAAATGGATTTTGGAGTGTGTCTCAAAAGTTCAAGACCTGATACCAATGTTAGACTCTGAAATGACAGAATCATGCTTGTTTGTTTGTTTAAGGTGAGTTATGGGATTGCTGCAGTCTTCTTAATCTGGTAAAAACTTGTTTGGAATGCTTTTAGAATAACAAAAATACGCTGAATTTTTCTTGTGCACCTTGATTAGGTTGTCCGTTGAGTTTTCATTGAATATCTGTATAATTTGGTTTTAAAAACTTTTGAAAAGTGATTGTCATTTCCCTTGTCTTTACATTAACTTAATTGAAAATTTGTCTATGCGTCTTCAGAAGCATAAAAAATTGGCTGCCATTTGGTTTTGGATTGAAAACTTTTGTGTTGATGCATTCCTAAAAGAGTGTTAATTTAGATTAAAAACTTGATATAATTTTCAATTGCACTGTATTTATTTCCTTGGATTTGGTGCGAGTTGCTTGCTTGGAGGGTACTTTTATATCCCCTAGACTTGGAGGACTGTTTTGAATAGGTATTTTTAATTTGTAGGCTTACTTAATATGGGCTGTAATATTAATAAGTTTAGGACTTAGTTTAGTGTTTTTGATAATTGCAGGGACTATAAGTTTCCCTTGTAGATGTGGACCAATAGCATTAATGGGCCTTGGACGTCACTTGTTCTTTTGTTTATTTGTTGGGTTTATAATATGTTGTTGGCTTGAGGCCCATTGAGTGATTTTGGAGTGTGATGGCATTGGGCTTGGACCAATGGTCCTATTATTTAATCTGCAATTTTATTTTGCACGAGATTGGAAGAGAGGCCCTAGGAATAATTTGTTTATTTCTTTTTTTGTTGATTGGACACAGATAATTAATGGAAGGCTTGGTGCACTCTCGTTTCAACCCCATTCATGCCACTCGTATACATTATCGCTCTCGTCTTATACCAACATTTTCCATACTTTTTTCAAAGAATTTCACCAAAACTCCAGTTTTGTTTATGAAAGGTCATCAATCATTCAATTCTGTTGTTGCTTCTGTTCAGCCTTTGGAAGCCTCCGGTTTAGGCCGCTTTGACAATACCCTGCCATCGAAAGGTTGTAATTACTATTTTTTTTTTTATTTGATGAAATGGTCTGTTTGTTAATTAGTTGAGTTTAATATTCACTGAGTTGATGCTTTATATATGATGATGGAGGTGTAGGAGTATTACTCATAGATTGAAGAAACTCTAATGAATTTGGTTGTGAATGAAACTGTTATTTAAGGATTGGTGAGGGAATTCATTGACTCTTTTAATTTATAAAGCATTACCATCACTTTGCTGTAATTGTAGGGTTTTTCTTATTTGACAGACGTTCTTCAACTTTGGAGAAGTGCTGATGCTGTGTGCTTTGATGTGGATAGCACGGTGTGCCTGGATGAGGGCATTGATGAACTTGCAGAGTTTTGTGGAGCTGGGAAAGCTGTCGCTGAATGGACTGCAAGGTTGATTTCCACTGTCATTTATTAAAACTAGAATTGTTGATAAGATCTGATTTGAAAATTGGATTTATCTAGAGCAATGGGTGGTTCTGTTCCCTTTGAGGAGGCCTTGGCTGCCAGACTATCTCTATTCAAACCTTCCTTGCCACAAGTTCAAGAATTTCTTGAGACGAGGCCCCCAAAGTATGTTAAATACTTGATTTTTAGTTACTTTTTTTCAGCTTTTTAGGTGTTTCAAGAGTTTGCACAAATTTATAAGAACAATAGTTTGCTTATCACTTCATTGGATGAAAAATTGGTAGTCCCTTGTGTAGTTTTTCTGTTTTTGCTGTCATAAAACGCTAAACTTTTAGGAAGGCTCCACAAACACAATGAATGCATGCCAAATTCCATGCTTATGTATCATGTTTGTTCCTCTATAGGGCATAGTTCTTATATATCAGTAGTTCTTATATCATGTAGCATGTTTGTTACTTTTAAACTCAACTTGACTAGTATCAATGAAGTTTTAATATCACACTATGGCTATTTGATTTATTTTCCGCAATTCTATATGCTATTATATTTAATACAAGCATTTTTTCTTGTATCTCAAGTCATACAATTGAAAACCAAAAATACTTTCATTTGCCCAACAACAGTTTTCTTTTCATTTCATTGGAAGGAAACATTGGTCATGCCAAGTGCAGTTTTTCTATTTTTGTTGTCACCAAATGCTAAACTTCTAGGAAGGTTTCAATAACACATGCAAATGAATGCCAAATTCCATGCTCATGTAGCATGTTTTTTTTCCTTTGTAGGGCATAGTTTCTTATTCCTCAGTAGTTCTTATATCACAAAGCATGTTTGTTACTTTTAAACTCAACCCCACTTGTGTCAATGAAATTTTAATACTACATTATGACTATTTGGTTCATTTTAGAAGGAAAGTCATTCCTCCTCCACAAATTACTCATCCAACAGCATCAGCTCATCCATAAAATCCTCATTCAGCACAATCAAATCCTTACGTTTAAATTTGAACATTTGAAATCTTGTACAGCTTGTAGTCAATTATAGAATAGTAGAAATCAAGGCTTAACGCAAGCTTGTCAATCCTATATTTATACCTATTTATACCTACAAATGTAAATGGAAAGTGTGTGAAGTCATTACGTTAATCTGCCATTTATCTTTCTATTTATGGTATTAGAGCACTCTTTGCTCCAACGAGTTTTCTTTTGATCCTTTTTTTTTCTTCTCTTCTCCTTATTTGCTTCTGCAATGGCCTCCTCAATTCCTTCCCCTTTTGCTATTAATGCCATCAAGCAGATCACTACCCGACTCACACCAACCAATTATCCCTCCTGGCATGCCCAGTTTGAGACCATCCTTCTCGGTTACAACCTATATGGTTATATCGATGGTACACTAACATGCCCCTCATCCATGAATCCTGATGCAGCACCTACTGCTGCCTATACTCACTGGTTTCGACAAGAGAAATTAATTTTGAATGCTATTCTTACTTCATTGTCTGATTCTATGATACCCTTCATAGCTGCTTCCAAAACATCCTCCCAAGCTTGGAACAAACTGACCAAGCTTTATGCCGGTCATTCTAGATGTAATTGTTTGCATGAAGATTTATGATGCCATGCCCTAACTTATGAGAGTCAAGTTTTTTTCCTTATGACATATCTTATTATACTTACCAGAAAATTAGTACGGCCAAATCATTTTCATATATCATTTAATTGGATCCGGTTGTTAATCTTATTCTTGAAGACTGTATATAACTTCATTCGTTCTCAAATAATCTTGCTATCTTATCTTTTATTGAATCATCTAGTTAAAATGTTTCTTTTGCCTCATGAGACCAGGTTTGTACTTTAATCACTAATGTATTGCTACAAAAGTATTTACTTTGCCCCTTTGTTTCAACTGGCACCCCATAACTTTGTTTGACATGGCAAATTTAATTAATCAAAGACTCTTACCTGTTTCTTGTTTTTATTCTCTAGGATTTCTCCTGGCATAAATGAGCTAGTCAAGAATCTGAAGGCTAAAAATACAAATGTTTATCTGATATCCGGAGGCTTTCGTCAAATGATAAACGTGTGTATTACAAAATTTTGTCTTTTGTGTTAATGCTTTTATTTTTTCCGGTTTTCCCTGACATTAATCTGATTGAAATCTTTTTGCTATAATTCAAACACTTGGAATTGCTTGGAGTAACTTGATGATATTACAATGACCATACAGATTGCACATAGTGTCTTGCAACAACTTTGTGGTATCATTTTAGTCTTATATTTCTAAACTTTAAGAGATAGAAGAGTTGTACACCATCAACAACAATGTTTCATGAATTGCCTTTGAGGCATGTTGTTTGCCCAGATATGTCCTAATATGAAATTATTTACATTAATAAACATAGGTTTTTTATGGGAGAAACTTAATGAATTCATGCTACAAGATGTGGTGATGCTCTAGAAGCAATATGTAATCATTGATCATTATACTAATAATTTATCCTTTATTCATTGGCTTATGTTTCCTCCTTCAAATATACAAAATCCTATAATTTTAAGCCAAAAATTCAGATAGCTCACATTGTATCTTTACTAAATTTATATTTGGAAAAAAAATCTTCTGTGTAGCCTGTTGCGTCAATCCTTGGTATTCCACCTGAAAACATATTTGCAAACCAACTACTCTTTGGAAGTTCTGGGGAGTTTGTGGGGTTTGATGTGAATGAACCTACTTCCAGGAGTGGAGGAAAAGCAACGGCAGTGCAGAAAATAAGGAAGGTCAGTCCTATAGCTTTCCACCTTTTATGTTGTTTTCTGACAATACATGCAAAGCTGATTATATTGGTTAACTAGGTCCATGGATACAAGGCTCTAGTTATGATTGGGGATGGTGCAACAGATCTTGAGGTACGGAAATTCAATTCAACTTTCAAATTGTGAAGCAAATCAGATGCTGATGTTTTGATTCCATAATCAGCACATAAATTACAACAAAATTGTGCCTAGCTCATAAACCATCAACTCCACGTTAAAAGATTAGTTTGCATGAATGCTTTGCTAATTTAGCCAAACTGGGATTGGTATTCTCTCATGCTCTATAGGACATGATATGTTTAATTTAGTAGCTAATATTTACTAAATAAATGAAAAATTAAGATAGTGTGTATCTGTGTATTGATACTTGCTTTTATTGTGTTCTCCTAACTTTGTAATTGAAAATCTAAGCACTGGGAAAGATTAACACAAATCCTTTTTATTAAAAAAACTCTAAAACTTGTTGTGTTGGGAAATCAGTCATTTTGAACTTTCTATTCACGCTTTGTGATGTCCATGCTAAGCTTTCAATTCATGCTTTTTCAGAAAAATAAAAATCGCCATGATTTGAAGTTTATTATGGAGAAAGTGGAAATTGATAACAGAAATGGTTTGAATGTCCTTTCTTGCTATTTACTTTCTCAATATATAGGGCAGAATACCTCATATATTTAATTACAATATCTTCTATATATGTTAAGCTATATCTTTGCTTTAATTGCCTACTCTAATTGAGTATATTTTCCCAATCTCCCATTATCTGCAGCATGCTTTCCTTTCTTAACTTATCTTACTGTCATCCCCCCTCAAATTGATATTGGTGTGTCCATCAGCATCAATTTGTGAACTAGAAATTGATGTCTCTGTCGAGTAAGTGTCTTGATAAAAATATCAACTTGAAGGTTGCTGGTTACATGAGGTAGAGAGATCAATTTGTCTTCAAAGGCATCTCGAATGAAGTAACAGTTTACTTTAATATGTTTAGTTCTTTCATGGAAAATAGGATTGGCAGCAAGATGTATGGCACTTGTATTGTCCCCATAAAGAGGAGTAGGTGTAGCTAGTGGAAAACCAAGTTCTGAAAGAAGCCCATGTAGCCAAACTACTTTTGAGCAGGCTTGAGACATAGCCCTGTATTTAGACTCAGTGGATGACATCGAAACCCTATCCTGTTTCTTGTTTTTCCATTAAATGAGTGCTGGCCCAACGAACATACACCAGCCAGTAGTTGATCTTCTAGTGTTTGAACAATCAGCATAATCAACATCACAGTAGGCATGTAGAGCAGGAGAAGTAGCAGTAGGATAGCATAACCCTCTCTGTAAAGTGCCATTCACATACCGAATGATCCTATTAACAACAACCAAGTGAAGATGTCTAGGAGAATCCATGAACTGACTCACCTGTTGAACTGCATAAGAAATATCAGGCCTAGTATTTGTTAGATAGATCAGACTCCCCACAAGTGTTCTAAATACAGTCGGATCAGGTAGTAATTCTCTCTCATCCTTTCGAAGCTTGATATTGATTTCCATTGGAGTATCCATTGGCGGTAAATCCTGGAGTCCAGCTGCAGCCACCAAATCTATGGCATATTTATGCTGTGTTAAAAATAATTCATGGATACCAGCCTGAATTTCCAGAATAAGAAAATAGACTAAATTTCCAAGGTCCTTCATGTGAAAGGAATGTTGCAGGTTCTGTTTTAAGTGCTGTATTAGGCTTAAATCAGTGCTAGTGATGATTATATCATCAACATATACTAGGACAAACACAACACCATTGGCAGTAGTACGCAGGAATAAGGAGGCATCATACTTGCTTTTTATAAACTCATAATCAACAAGAGTAGAAGCAAATTTGGCATACCAGGCACGAGGGGCTTGTTTAAGCCCATACAAGGACTTTCTTAACTTACACACAGTAGTAGTAGGCCTAGAAATCAGACCAATAGGAGGTCTCATGTATATATCTTCAGCTAGGTCCCCATGAAGAAATGCATCCTTCACATCCAATTGGTGTAAACACTATTGCTATGAGGCTACAATGGCTAGAATAGTTTGAATTGTTGTCATTTTGACCACTGGTGCAAAGGTCTCTTCATAGTTAATATGATATTGTTGGTGATTCCCAAGAGCTACCAACCTAGCCTTATGTCTGTCTAAGCTGCCATCAGCTTTGACCTTCACTGAATATACTCATCGATAGCCCAAAGGTGTAACACTTGCAAGGCACTCAACAATATCCCAGGTGTGATTAGTATCCAAGGCATGAAGTTCTTCTTTCATAGCTAGTTGCCAACAAGGTTCTTTAACTACTTGTGTATAGCTTGTAGGTATTGCAGTAGTATGCAGTGAAACAGAGAGAGTAGGCTAAGAATCTTGAGTTTTAGAGGGGTCAAACCCATACCTGTTAGGAGGAATAGAAACTCGAGTAGATCTCCTTAGAGAAGGCATTACAATAGGTAAGTCATTTACCTCACAGGCTGTAGGATGCCTGGAATCTGATGCCAGGATAGTAGTTGAAAGGGGTTGCACATGTGTTTGTCTACATCTATATACTAGCAATGGCTTTGAAGAATCCTGTGGTAGGCTATCAATGTATGAAGACACATAATTATCAATAGCAGCACTTGTGTCAAGATTAGGAAATGAAGGTAGCAGGGCAAGTGTTTTGGATGATGTTGAGGAAAGCATAGGAAAGAAACACTGATTTTCAAGAAACACAACATTTCTAGAAATATGAATGTGATTGGGATGAGGATCAAAACATAGATAACCTTTTTGATTGACACTATATCCTAGAAATGCACATCTAATGGACTGGGCAGTAAGCTTGTTCCTGCAAGGTGGAGGCAGATGCATGAAACATACACACCCAAAGGTGTGTAGATTCTCATATGTGGGCTACCAATGATGAAGTCTAAAATATGGAGAGTCTAGACCTAATTTATGTGATGGGAGTCTATTGATTAAGTATGTGGCAGTAGCAAGAGCTTCTACCCAGAACTTTGGTGGTACTAAAGTGCCAATAAGTAGGGTTCTAACAACATCCAAGAGGTGTTGATTTCCATGTTCTGCTACTCCATTTTATTGTGGAGTATAGGGACATGATCTATGATTAATGGTACCTCTAATTTGCAAGAATGACTAAAATTCATTTGATATATACTCTCCTCCAGAGTCTGATCTAAGAATTTTGACAGTTGTTTGAAATTGAGTGTGGATTAGTTCTAGGAAGAGTTTGAACATAGCAAATACTTATGATTTCTTTCTTAGGAAGTAAACCCATGTATATCTACTGTAATCATCTATAAAAGTTACAAAATATTTGTAACCTTCATGAGATAAAACTGGACTTGTTCCCCATACATCACTATGTATAACATCAAATGGTTTTACTGCCCTACTGCCTTCAAAAGGAAAGGGTAATCTTTTACTTTTGCCAAGCTTGCAAGTAGTACAATAAAAAAAACAGATTAGAAAAGGAAAACATCTTATTGTTTATTAGCCCAGATTTCAAAAGATGTGACAAAACTATATGATTTGGATGTCCAAGACGTCTATGCCACATTTCTTTTGATACTTTTGGAGTAGTACAGAGAAGAGAAACAATGGGAAAGGAAACTAAGCTGTGTGGAACAGCAGATTGTAAGAGAAATAGATGTCTATGCTTGGGCCCCTTCGCTATCAGTTGTCCTATCATTAGATCCTACACAATACAACCTTGTTTAGAAAAATGAACCTTACAATCACTGTCTACAAGTTGCCCCACAGAGGCCAAATTAATAGCCAGTTTTGGAGACAAAAACATCCTTTAGAGGAGGTTTATCACCAATAGCAACAATAGGAAGAATAATCCCATTAGCTGTTTGAATCTTAGAAGTTCCACAGTATTTTCTAAGATTTATTAAACCTTTCAAAGAGTTTGTCATGTGATTAGAAGCACCAAAGTCTAATATCCAAGAAGAAAGTGCAAAGGCATTATTACCTTGTAGGCCAAGTGTGGTGAATGCACTTAAAATCATTTTTTGCACCATTTCTCTGGTTAGGGCTATCTCTGTAGAAGACACATTACTGGTTACAACATTTGCAGTGTTGGCTGTGTGCTGATTCTTGTTGAATCTTGATGGTGGTCGAATGGGACACGCCTTGATAATGTGTCCAGGCTGTTTGCAATAATTGCAGACTTTGTTTGGACAGTGGGGTGCAATGTGGCCATATCTCTTGCAGCTGTAACACTAAATCTTCTTTATCTCAGACCCTCTTCCCCTGCTATAGGCAGCATAAGCCATAGGAGCAACTCTTGTTTGTTCCATAGTGTTTTGAGTATGAAACATTATTCTTCACGCAAGAGTTCTCCAAAACAAGCATCTAGAGATGGAATTGGATCTCTATTCACAAGAGAGGCATGAGCAGATTCAAATCCAGGCTTCAAATTCATCAGAAATTGATCTCTTTGGCTGACTTTATGAACTTGTTGAACTATTAGAATCCCTTCTCCTGATATCTTGGCTGTAACTAGATCAAAATAGTCATTCTATAGTGTTAGGAATCTAGCATAATACTCTTGGATTGATAGATCTCCTTGAGTGTAGTTTCCATTGCTCAATTCAAGGTAAAATCTTCTAGCATTGTTATCTTGGTTATAAACTATTGCATTGACCTATGAAGTCTCAAAGACATGATTAAATAAGGTTCCATAGAACCTAGAATTCAGGACATGATTTGTGCATCCTTTGCTGCCCATACAGCCTTTGCACTAACTGATACTTCAGCATCCTTCACACTGTCTGATTCTTCAGCATGTAAGGCTTCCTTCTCACTATCATCTACATGACTCCACAAGACCTTTCCCTTGAGAAAAATCTCCATTTGAAATGCCCAGACACCATAATTTTTGCTAGTAAATCTGACACAAACATTATTTGCCTTTTCCATCAAGCTAAGACTCTTAAACTCTAGAGTTTCTAAGACGGTTTCTGGGAATTCTATGAAAGGGGCTCTGATACCATAACAGAAATGGTTTGAATGTCCTTTCTTGCTATTTACTTTCTCAATATATAGGGCAGAATACCTCATATATTTAATTACAATATCTTCTATATATGTTAAGCTATATCTTTGCTTTAATTGTCTACTCTAATTAAGTATATTTTCCCAATCTCCCATTTTCTGCAGCATGCTTTCCTTTCTTAAACTTATCTTACTGTCAATTGATGCCAACATAAAACTTTGGCTCAATTAACAATGCATGTTTCTTTCATTTCCTCATCTCTGTGAATCTTCAAAATTATTTCATAAACTCACTTCGGATAAGATAAGTGCCAAAAGTTCTTAAAGGCTTGTTTTAATTTGTAACAAAAGGAATGAAATTTTATAGATTGTCTTGTTTCAATTTGTCTCACCTTTTTTGATTAAAAAACAATACAAGTGTATATTAAAGGTAAGTGTAATAAAATAGCGTAATTTAAAGTTCATAGTTTTGTAAGCAAGAGCTTTATAACACTGTAGCCTTTCATTTATTTTTAAAGTCTTGGATTGAAAGAATGATATATTTAGTTATTGAAAAGAAGAGAGGATCTCAATCTGTTATGATCTAATGTAAGATTATTTATTTATTTCTATATAGGCTCGTAAACCAGGAGGCGCTGACTTGTTTATTTGCTATGCGGGTGTTCAACTTCGAGAGGCTGTTGCTGTGGGAGCTGATTGGCTGGTTTTCAATTTTGCAGACTTGATCAACTCCATGGAATAGCTTGTAATATTCCAAGTTCATTTTATGCTACCCTATTGAATTTTGCTACTCAATTGCCTCTGTTTAACTAGTGTGTCTTCCGTCTGTGTTTTTTTGTTTTTGGAAATCACTTTTGATTTGAGCAAATACTGGGAATTCACTATTCATATGTGAACATTAATCAAGAAGAATTAGCATTTTATCTCCTTTTCATGTTGTTCAATCAAAAAGTATTTCTCCAAGGAATTGTGATCGGATGCAAATGGGAGAATTCTGTGATTATTATTCTCTCTCATGTTTGTCGATCACTATTTTGTTATTCATCATGATGCTTTATTCTGCACATCTCGAACTGATAGTGTAATTTCTTGCGATTAAACGTCTGTTTGTTTGTGGAATGCTAAATTATATACGCAACTTGATTCTGGAAATACACCGGCTCCTTGACATTTTGCGATTATTTAAGTGGAATACCAAAATGTTGGAGTATTTTATATATGCAACTTCTTTCTGGAAATATCACTTGCCCGTAACGCTCTCTGCGATTAGAAGTGTACTAGCCATTGCCCTTCTCTTTTCGTGGTTAAAATTATATTTTTTTTAGTGCAAAAAATATATAAAATATCAATTGTGTAAGATTTTTCAGTATAATATAAATTTGAAAAAAAAATAAAAAATCTGTATAGAATTTATGAGAAGTCCAAGTTCCTTTATCAAATAAGTGAATTTTAAATTGATATATTTTTATTGGTTTAGTAAGTTTTAATAAAATCACTAGTATAAAATTTTCATTATCATTAAAAGAGAAAAGATTCGGATACTTGAATTATTTAATTAAATTTATTAGGATTAGTTTATTTTATAATTCAATTTAAATTAAACACAATAAAGAAAGTATAAATTGTAAAAACACTTGCAATAATCAAATAAAAAAATAATTAGTTAATTTTTTATCTTAAAAAAAAATCATTGAAAATTCATTCTTATGTTACCATCATTATCATGACTATAACAGTTAAAATTATTATCAGTGTTATTTTCCAAACAATTCAAATGATTAAATTGCCCCAAAAAATAAAAATAAAAAAACAAAATTTAAAAAAAATCACTAAAATTGTCATTATTATTGCGCAAATAGTGAAGTCATATGACCCAAAGAAAAAAAAAACAAAGGGAAAAAATGAGAAATATAAATTTTAAAATAAACAATAATATAAATTTAAATTTCAAGATTGAACCTAAATAAAAAGAAAACGATAAAAATTAATAACATATGCTAAAAGTATAAGTGCATAAATACGAGTAAAAATAAAAACTTCCAAATAAAGACCGATAAAACAAAAGGAATTAATACCAAATAAAAAATTAAAAGAATAAGTGTCAAAATGAAAAATAAAATACATAATTAATTCCAATCGAAGACAAAATTAAAAAAAAAAAACTTAGGATCGAAATAAATAAAGGCATTTTAAAAAAATACAGTGTAATTTTGTTAAAAAATTAAAATAATAAGGACTGAAATTAAAAGTTGCATATATGACCAATTTCAGTTAGAGGAATAAATTAAAACAAATTAAAACCTCCATACCAGAAAAATTAAAGGAACAATAAACAAATCAAAAATCAAAAGAATAAGGACTAAATTGAAACCAACACATATAATTAGTTTCAATTCAATGGCACAATTGAAAAAAATTAAAATTTCCATTGAAAAAATTAGGAATAAAACCAAAATCAAAAGAATAAGGATTAAACTAAAACCATCAGAAACATGAAGGACTTACCTGTAATTTCTAGAAGTAGGAGAGAGAAATGGAAGAAAAAAACAAAAATCATTCATCGACAATACCCTGACCATCGTAAACCAACACGCGTTGCAACAAAAAGCAAACAACTTGGCGGCACACAAGGTGACAAGACGAAAGGTTAGTGCTCACCACAAAGGGACGCCGCACGCGCCACCTGAACAACGCGTGTGCGTGAAACATTGTTGGCGCATCTATACAACGCCATTGCAGTGTTTCAAAAAATTAAAATAATAATAAAATGGTAAATTACCTATACTCCCTAGACCCAACAATAACCATGAAAAAACTTGAGGTGAAACTACCACGCTACACTCGACTTCAGGCTTCTTTTTTGTCTTTTTTGGGGGGGTTATTTACATAGTTTTACTATGCACGAATTTGTGAAAAAACATAAACACCCTCCACTGTTCAACGTCTTGTTCTCAGCACCCAAGCGTAAAATAGTAGTTTTACTATACAAAGAAATCACAAATATCATTCATGTAAATGTCTAATATGACCCTAGTTCTGGGGGTTAAATTTTTTTGGTCCTAGGATAAAATAGTAATTTTATTGTTGCAATCCACAATAATCTTTGTCGATATAAACAGTAGAATTCACTACAGTAAATCTCTCACACCTTTTATTATATATTTAATATTTTATGTAGACCTCTTGACTTAGCCTATATTCTAATACAGTATTGGAACTCCAATGATCAATCTAAGGCAACTAGGGTTTTTGGATGTTTTGCCGGTGTATAATCTAACATTTCTCAATATATTTCTATTTAACTATTTTTTTTATCCAACACTTAAGAGTGTGGTTGGTACCACAATAGTTTTTATAGTTGTAGTTTGAAAAAAACAAGTCTGAAAAAATTGTTTTTAATTGTGGTTGATTTGATTAAAATGTATATAGTTAAAATTGTTGTTTAATCAAAAGCATGTTAAAAGATGTCTAGTTGATGTACTTGTTTGGAAGTGTAGTTGAAGTTGTTTCTGAAAATTTTTTTCATTTAAAATTTTATAAAAATGATGTTTTTTTTGTTTTATTTAGATGATTTTTTACAATAGCACATCAAAATGATCTAAAAACATAAAAAAAAATTATTTTAAAATAAAAAATAAAAATAAAATTTATTTAAAAAAAATATATTTTTTATTGATCAATGGAATCTAAGCTTGAAGACCATTGAAATTGGAGACCCTTTCTCTAAAGGTCCTCACGGAATTTAAGCTTAAAGAGGTTTAATGGGCTAAAATATAATATAAGCAACTAAATATGATCAATGAGAAGTGATAACAACTATTTCTCATCACCAAATATACCAAAGAAGAATGACTAAAGCACATGACAAAAAAGTCCAATCAATGAAATTCAAGAAAAGAGATTTAATGTTAATAAAAATTCTACCACTACCTGGTAAAGATCTTAGTACATGGGCGTCTAAATATAAAAGTCCCTATATAGTGAATAAAGCATTCTCTAGTGAAGCATTGGTATTAACAAGAAGGGATGGAAAAGATTTGATTAGGCCTATGAACTTTTATTTTATAAAGAAATATTATTCATGATGTATAAGATTCTATCAAGTTTATAAAATAAAGTTTTGGCCAAGAAATTTTTTTTGCATATCTTTGTAGCCTTACATGATCATGTAAACTCAGCTCACTTCTTTTACTCCAAAGACATTCTTCTATCCCAAAAACCATTATAACTAGATGAGGTCAAATTTTATTGGTTTTACTTGCTTTCACTTAAAATGAGAAAGGATCAATTTTTTTTTTATATCCTTTTTCTTTCTAAAATAAATATATCTTTTGTGCTCTCTGAACGATTTTTTTTTCATGAAAAAAACCAACTAGGATCACACTCACACTGAGGGTAAGTGAAACTTCAAAGAACAATAATGATAAAAAAAAAGTTGTGAGAAAGCCAAAAGGGTAAAAAAAAAACAAATTCTAAGGGCAAGTCCAATGGCAAGAGCTATTTTGGAGAGCTAAATTTTTAAAATGACTCTTTGAATAGTATGTATATGGCTTTTTTGTTGACGTGTGCTCCAATGGTAAAAGTTATTTTAGAGAGATTTATTTTATATTATTTAAATACAGTGCAATTATTTTGTATGTAGTTTAATTATACAATTAATTAATTAATATTAGTAAATTATATAATTAAATAATTAATTTTAAAAAACTCTTTAACAATAAAATTATTTTTTTATTATATTTAAATTAAAGAAATGAATTTAAATATAATTAAAAGACCCGCAATATTTGAAATTTGAAATTTAAGCTACTTATTGTATATTTTTCAAGTAATTTGTATTTTTTTTTTTATGGTTGTTGTATTTAAAGTTAATTAATGTTATTTATTATCTTTGAGTGTGATGCAACCATAGTATTTGATAGTTTCATACATATTTACCTAATGTTTTGCATATGTTTTGTGTATTAAATGCCTTAATATTCTTTGTTTTATGTTTTGAAGGCATTTTTGGATGAAAGATGCAAAAAGGAGGTAATTGGAGCTGATTGACAGATTTGACCTTCAGTCGATGTTTTGTGCAGAGCGGAAGCTCTAGAGATCGAAATGAAGTGATTCCAGTGGCATTAAAAAGATAACATCCATATCTTTCTGTAATGCTAAGTAAAAATAAATAAAATAAGGAAGAGCATGGGAATCGCATCCTTCAAAGTCAAATCTTGCAATCTGCCAATGTCGACCTTTGTCCATTCAAACCTTCATATCTCGAGCTACAGAAGTCCGATTGATGCAAACTCAATTTTTGTGGATTCAGCACTCAAAGAACTATAAACGCTCCAAATATAAGCTCAAAACGATGTCATATGAAGGAGATATGAATTTTACAAGGGACAACAAAATTCTGCCAACTTAAGGAAGGACTATTTTGTAAAATAGATACTAGGGTTTCGAAGCATATATAAAGGAAGAGAGGAGCAAGGAAATTTCGGCCAGCACACAAGAAAACACAAAATATTCCTCCTTCAAACCCTAAATCATGTGTTCTCCCATCTTTTTATTTAGTTGTTCAATAAACATGCAAGGCTAGACTCTTTTGCTTGGTTGCAAGGACACAAAAACCTTCGGATTTCAAGAACCGTGAGATTTATTCTTCCTTCTATTTTCAGTTTATGTTATGAATGAGTATGATTGTTTTCCTATGCATATTTCCTATAATTGTTGTTGATGATTGATAGAGCGGACTCTAAGTTATTGTTGTGAACAATCTAGTGCTAAGTTTAATATCAAAACTGGAGTTGTGATATATGAACTTGTGAAGCAACTAAGCTTGATAATTGTGGCGGAACTACATTATTGAACTTAGGGAGAACATTTGAATAAATTGACACAAGTTGCGGACAACTTGTATGTTAATCTTGATGAAATTATCTAGTTCTTAAAGCTACCATTAAATTGAATCATTAGTGCGGACACTTTGATTGTTTGTTGGTTAGGATTAGTTATACGGCGGATCCGTTAATTAATCACGTTAAGAAAAGATAAAATTTCAGAACATAAATTGCATTTTCTGTTTCAAGGATCGGTTCTAATTTCCGTAGGTGGATGTATGCTTGTGACCAAGGTTTGTTTTCTTGATAAGTTTCGGTTTTAATTGATTTTGTTTGCTAGTTTAATTGCTGCCATAGTTTAGATAATCACAAACCAAATCCCCCCAATCACATAACGTACAACATAAAAATCTGACTTGAAACTTCCTCGTGGGATCGACCCCTTGCTTGCTCTATACTATCTTGTGTGTTTTAAGCTAGGGTAATTAATTTGTGCGACCGCGACATCGCAACAAATTTTGGCGCCGTTGCCGGGGAAGTAATTTTAGTTGATTATTGTGCTTGTACTGTTATTTTTATTTTCTGTGATTCAAAAAAAAAAAAACAGAATTTTTGCTTGCGACGGTACTGTTCACTTGCGGCAACGGTACTGTTCAAAACAGAGTTTTTGGTGGAATTAGGTATTGGGCTTTTAATTTCTGAAGTAAAAGGACGTTCTGAACATGACTAGTGATATATCACTAGCCCCACCCTATTGAGCCCAAATTCCTCTGTTTTCTAGTGTTTTTAGGCAGTTTTAGTTTTTTTTTACCGTAAAATTTTCGTACAATTTGCATTGTTTTCGATCTCTTGTGTGGTTAATTTCTTTTGAGTTTTCTTATCAATTTATGCCTGTGACCCGTTCTACTAATCAAAATCAAGTGCAGGTTGATCTCGAAATAGAAAACACTTTACGCAGGTTCTGAAAGGAAGCTCGCATCAACATCATGGCTATTGCGCGACAACGAACACTTAAGGAGCTAGCTGCTCCTAACGTGGAAAACCAGCCATTGTGCATAAACATAGACAGTAATGTGAACTTTGAACTCAAATCTGGTTTTATACATTTGCTGCCAACTTTCAATGGTCTTGCAGGAGAAGATCCTCATACTCATCTCAAGGAGTTCCATATGGTTTGTGTTGGCATAAAACCAAATGGAGTTGATGAAGAACAAGTTAAGTTGAAAGCTTTCCCTTTCTCTTTGAAGGGGGCAGCAAAGGCATGGCTTTTCTCTATTCTCCCAGGATCTATTGGAACTTGGAATGCTATGAAGAAGATTTTCCTTGAAAAATATTTTCCAGCATCTCGAGTTGCCAATATAAGGAAAGAAATATGTGGGATTCGACAATCTCATGGAGAGACACTTTCCGAGTATTGGGAAAGATTTGAGCAACTATGTATTCAATGCCCTCATCATCAAATACCCGATCAGCTGCTCATTCAATATTTCTATGAAGGATTGATGCCCACTGACCGTAGTATCATTGATGCTGCAAGTGGAGGAGCATTGGTGGATAAGACACCCGAGGCTGCACGCCAATTGATCTCAAACATGGCAGCCAACTCAAAACAATTTGGCACTCGTGGAGACCTCTCCAATAAACGAGTAAATGAGGTAAGTATTTCTAACCTTGAAAATAAAGTTAATGATCTTACTTCTCTTGTGCGTTCTTTGGCTTGTGGAAATGTGCAGCAGGTGAAAGTTTGTAGCATATGCTCCTTACAAGGACATGCTTCGGATATGTGCCCAACAATGCAAGAAGATTACATTGAACAAGCAAATGCAGTTGATGGAACATTCAATGGACAACCCCAGCGTAAGTATGATCCCTTTTCTAACACGTACAATCACGGATGGAGAGATCATCCCAACTTCCGTTACGGGAACCCACCTCATCAAGGAAATCAAGGGAGACAGTTCCATTCCCATGGATTCCAACCACAGCCCCAGCAAAATTATCAAACAAGACAACCCCCTCCATTCACAAACTCCAATGTTATGGGTTCGTCATCCAATGATGATCTTCGTGAGATGATGAAAACTTTGGCTTCTAATCTTGTTACCTTGCAACAAAATGTCATGTCTTTTCAACAGAAACAAGGTCAAGTATTCACAACTTGGAAAAGCAAATGGGGCAAGTAGCTTCAAGTGTAGGGAAATTGGAAGCACAAATAAATGGAAAGTTGCCCTCCCAAGCATTGAATCCAAAAGAGAATGTTAGTGTTATCATGCTGCGAAGTGGGAAAGAACTTGAAGAGAAAAAGTTGAAACAAATTGAGATGGAGGAGGAAGAAGAGATAGAAACTGAATTGAGTACAAAGAAAGAACATCCTCCTCCTCCACAAACAGAAACAAAGAGAAACACTCCAAAGGTAACTTCTCATTCAATTAATTCCAGTTTTAAAACAATTCCACCCTTTCCTATGAGTTCTTCTAGGTCAAGGAAAGAAGACAAAGAAAAAGAGATCTTAGAGGTTTTCAAGAAAGTGGAACTGAACATTCCTTTGCTTGATGCTATCAAGCAAATTCCCAAGTATGCAAAATTCTTGAAGGAGTTGTGTACTACCAAGAGAGCTTTCAAACTGAAAGGTCATGAAACGGTAAGTATGGGTGAAGTTGTATCTGCCGTTGTTCAAAGGAATCTGCCTTTGAAACAAAAAGACCCAGGTGCGTTTACTATCCCATGTGTTATTGGTAATGCTAGTTTTAAAAGAGCTTTATGCGATTTAGGTGCATCCATTAGTGTTATGCCTAAACATGTTTATGATTCTCTTAGTCTTGAGCCTTTGAATAAAACTAGCATTGTAATACAACTTGCTGATCGTAGTTTTGTTTACCCACTTGGTGTGATAGAAGATGTCCTAGTCAAGATTGATAGCTTGCTAATTCCATGTGATTTTTATATTCTTGATATGGAAAATGATTCTTGTGATTCATCAACTAGCACTCCTATATTGTTTGGGAGACCATTCTTGAAAACCGCCAACACAAAGATTGATTGTGGTAAGGATACCTTGTCTATGGAGGTAGGAGATGAAAAGATTGAATTCAATTTTCATGATGCAATGAAATATCCTTATAGCAATGTTTATTCTATCACATGCTATGATCAAATTGATAAGTGTGTGCAGCAAGTTTGTGATTTTGATTGCGAAGACGGATTAAGCATAGCTTTGAGCTATGGCTATGATTTCACCAAGATAGAAGAGATGGAGAGGCACGTGTGTGTTCCCCAAAATGTGCACGAATCAGTATTGGCCTTACAAGCTTTGCAAACCATTCCCCGTGGTAATGTCTTTGTTGATTTAGTACTCTCACATAAAAAGCTTTTGCCATCTATTTTACAGGCCCCCGAGTTAGAATTAAAACCTTTGCCCGATAATTTGAAGTATGTATTCATTGGCGACAACAATACACTTCCCGTTATCATAGCAAAAGGTTTGACAAGTATGCAAGAGGAAAAACTTGTGAAGTTGTTGTGTGATCACAAGACGGCCATTGGATGGACTTTAGGCGACATCAAGGGCATTAGTCCCTCAATGTGTATGCATCACATACTATTGGAGGAAAACACAAAACCAACAAGGAAATGCAAAGGAGGTTGAACCCGCCTATGATGGAGGTAGTGAAAGCTGAAATTTTGAAACTATTAGATGCAGGAGTCATTTACCCCATCACTGACAGTAAATGGGTTGCGCCAATCCATGTGGTACCCAAAAAGACTGGAATCACGTTGGTGAAAAACAAAAATGATGAGCTCATTCCTACTCGCATCTCGAGTGGATGGAGAATGTGTGTTGATTACAGAAAGCTCAATCTTTCTACACGCAAAGATCATTTCCCATTACCATTCATGGATCAAATGTTTGAACGCCTTGCAGGTAAGTCTTTTTATTGCTTTCTTGATGGATATAGTGGATACAATCAGATTGTTATTAATCCTGAGGATCAAGAAAAGACTACGTTTACATGTCCATTTGGTACATATGCATATAGAAGAATGCCCTTTGGTCTCTGTAATGCTCCTGCAACTTTTCAAAGATGCATGATGAGTATTTTTTCTGACTATGTTGAAAGAATAATTGAGGTTTTCATGGATGATTTCACGGTGTATGGTGATTCTTTTGATAGATGTTTAGAAAACTTATCTTTGATCTTGAAAAAGTGCATTGAAACTAACCTTGTCTTGAACTATGAAAAGTGTTATTTTATGGTAGATAAAGGAATAGTTCTTGGGCATGTTGTGTCTTCACGTGGATTGGAGGTTGATAAAGCTAAGATAGATGTTATTTCATCATTGCCTTACCCCTCATGCGTGAGGGAAGTTCGTTCTTTTCTAGGCCATGCAGGTTTCTATCGACGCTTTATCAAAGATTTCTCGAAGATTACGGCACCCTTGTGCAAACTATTAGCCAAAAAAGTGGATTTTATGTTTGATCAAGCATGTAAAGATGCCCATGATGAGCTTAAGAGACGTGTCACATCTGCCCCTATCATCCAACCACCAAATTGGGATGAACCTTTTGAGATAATGTGTGATGCGAGTGACTATGCGGTAGGAGCTGTGCTTGGGCAAAGAATTGGGAAGAATTTGCATGTTATCGCCTATGCTTCTCGTATGTTGGATGGAGCACAATGCAATTACCATACAACTGAAAAGGAATTTTTTGCAGTGGTGTTTGCTCTTGAAAAATTCAGGTCATATCTACTTGGTACAAAAGTCATTGTTTTTACTGACCATGCAGCTCTCAGGTATCTTTTGAAGAAGAAGGAGTCCAAACCAAGACTGATTAGGTGGATCTTGCTTTTACAAGAATTCGATCTTGAGATCAAAGACAAAAAAGGTGCTGAAAACCATGTGGCTGATCACTTGAGCCGATTGAGGACCGAGGATATACAGATCGAAACAATAAGAGATACATTCCCTGATGAGCAGTTGTATATGTTGCATTCCTCTACAAGACCATGGTATGCTGATTTGGTAAACTATTTAGTCACCAAAGAATTCCCTCTAGGTTTGTCTAAACCCCAAAAAGATAAGTTACGAGCTGATGCTAAATATTATTTTTGGGACGACCCTTACCTTTGGAAATTTTGTGCGGATCAAGTAGTTAGGAGGTGTGTACCACAAGATGAATTTCATTCCATTCTCACTTTTTGTCATTCTCATTCTTGTGGTGGGCATTTTGGAGCAAAAAGAACAGCCCACAAGGTACTTGAAAGTGGTTTCTATTGGCCTTTTATTTTTAAAGATGCATATCACTTCTGCAAATCATGTGAAAAATGCCAAAGAACAGGTAATATCACTCATAAGAATCAAATGCCTTTAACAAATATTCTTGTAAGTGAAATTTTTGATGTTTGGGGTATTGACTTTATGGGTCCATTTCCTTCTTCTTTTGGCAATCTTTATATTCTTCTTGCTGTTGATTATGTGTCTAAATGGATTGAGGCGAAAGCCACACGAACTAACGATGCTAAGGTTGTTTTAGATTTTGTCAGGAATCACATATTTGACAGGTTTGGAATCCCTAAAGCTATCATTAGCGATCGTGGCACTCATTTCTGTAACCGTTCCATGGAAGCATTGCTACGCAAATATCATGTGACTCATCGAACTTCCACAACATATCATCCTCAAACGAATGGCCAAGCTGAGATTTCAAATCGAGAAATCAAATCCATTTTGGAGAAAACAGTGCAACCTAATCGGCGAGATTGGAGTCTACGTCTTGGAGATGCACTTTGGGCTTATCGGACTGCTTATAAATCACCTATAGGAATGTCACCTTATAGAATGATTTATGGGAAAACATGTCATCTACCGGTGGAGCTTGAACACAAAGCTTTTTGGGCCATTAAACAATGTAATATGGATTATGATTCTGCTGGAATTGCAAGAAAACTGCAACTACAAGAGTTGGAAGAGATTCGAAATGATGCTTATGAGAATGGAAGGATTTACAAAGAAAAGACTAAGAATCTTCATGACCGAATGCTTACAAGAAAGGAGTTTCATGTTGGAGACAAAGTCCTTCTTTATCATTCGCGTTTGAAACTTTTTCCTGGAAAATTGCGCTCTCGTTGGATTGGACCCTTTGTTGTTTCTAATGTTTTTCCTTATGGTGCAGTTGAAATTACAAGTTTAGAAACCAACAAAGTACTCAAGGTCAATGGGCATCGTTTGAAACCTTTCTATGAAAGTTGGACGACAGAAACCACCACTTCTATGGAGTTAGCTAAATCGATTTATGAAGAATGAGCATACCATATGTCGAGCCAATGACACAAAACAAAAGCGCTTCTGGGGCCAGCAAAAAAAAAAAAAATCAGATTTGCTTTCTTTATCCCTTGTCCTTTATTTTTTTTGCATTTTATTTCATTTTTTCATTCTCCTATATTCCTTTTCTTTTATTTTTCAACATTGAAGACAATGTTGTGTTTTAAGTGTGGGGGTATTGGGAAAATGTCAATTTTCTTATTTTGTTTTTCTTTATTCTTCCAAAAAAAAAAACAGAGAAAAATCTATGATTGATCTTTTTGAACTCCTATTGGTTTAGGAGAATATGGGTATTATGTATGAGAATTAAGTGAGATAGATGAATATATAAATTGAATGAGTGAGTGAGCATGCAAGTTTTAATGTTTAATTGGTTGAGGATTGACTTTGAGAATATGCCATGTTGACTTGATAGTGCTATACCAATGCAAGCTTTTGAGCCTTCAACATTATATTCTTTGAGTGCGCATTCTTTCAATGATATGTATCTCTAGAACTTGCTTCATATCTTGTTGAGATTACATTCGCATTACATATATGCATGAAGATGATAAAGGCATTAGGAATTTTAACCGCTTGAGCCAAAAAGCCAACCTAAAGCATATTATCCTTAGTGAGCCCCTTTTGAGCTTGTTTATCTTTTCTTTGCTTTACCCATGTATAAGCCTTAAACTTTTAATATGTCTTCCTCTTTTCCCCTGGCCAAGGATTAGTAGAGCATACACTTATGATATCTCATGGAATTATGGTTGGAAATTATGTGAAAAGAAAGAAGTAGTGATGTTTGATGAAAAGATGGGCAAAGTTGCCAAAGGTGAAGAACAAAACAAAAAAGAAAGAAAGAAAGAACAAAAGAACAAAAGAACAAAACAAAAAAAAAAGAAAAAGAAAGAAGAAAAGAAGAAAAGAAAAGAATAGAAATGAGTTTGAAATCGAAAGTAGCTAAGCATTGGTGTTTAAAGATTGAAAATTGATGTGTTTTGATGGAATATCTTGGTTGAAATATAATTTTTTTTTCTTTTAGAATGCTCTACTTTCTTTGGTTTGAACCTTTTCTTCTACTCTCTTTTACCTCACCTTAACCTTAGCCCCATTACAACCAGAACATAAGACCTTTTGATTTATGCATTGTTTGTAATATTTTAGTAATGGAGATGAGATTGAAGAGCAAGCTTATGGTAGAACATTTTCATTGATTGAATTTGAGAGATTTAAACACATAAGCCATAAACACATGAGTGTTGGAGTGTATATCAATGAGAGGACCTATCACTTTGGCATGGCATAGATTTCTTTTAAATCCCGAAGATTAATTGAGTTTTGAAGTTTGCATGTAAACAAATTCATGAAGATTTATGTTCTTTATCCTTCTCGATTGTATTCTTATTTATAATGCTTAAATTCTTGGATATTGACGGGAGATTAAAAAAAATTTATCATGGTTACTTTTATTTTTAATTTAATTTTTTACCTATCATTTCTCGAGGACGAGCAAGAGTTAAGTGTGGGGGTATTTGATGCAACCATAGTATTTGATAGTTTCATACATATTTACCTAATGTTTTGCATATGTTTTGTGTATTAAATGCCTTAATATTCTTTGTTTTATGTTTTGAAGGCATTTTTGGATGAAAGATGCAAAAAGGAGGTCATTGGAGCTGATTGACATATTTGACCTTCAGTCGATGTTTTGTGCAGAGCAGAAGCTCTAGAGATCGAAATGAAGTGATTCCAGTGGAATTCAAAAGATAACATCCATATATTTCTGTAATGCTAAGTAAAAATAAATAAAATAAGAAAGAGCATGGGAATCGCATCCTTCAAAGTCAAATCTTGCAATCTGCCGATGTCGACCTTTGTTCATTAAAACCTTCATATCTCGTGCTACAGAAGTCCGATTGATGCAAAATCAATTTTGGTGGATTCAGGACTCAAAGAAATATAAAAGCTCCAAATATCAGCTCAAAACGATGTCACATGAAGGAGATATGAATTTTACAAGGGACAATGAAATTCTGCCAACTTAAGGAAGGACTATTTTGTAAAATAGATATTAGGGTTTCGAAGCATATATAAAGGAAGAGAGGAGCAAGGAAATTTCATCCAGCACACAAGAAAACACAAAATATTCCTCCTTCAAACCCTAAATCATGTGTTCTTCCATCTTTTTATTTAGTTGTTCAATAAACATGCAAGGCTAGACTCTTTTGCTTGGTTGCAAGGACACAAAAACCTTCGGATTTCAAGAACCGTGAGATTTATTCTTCCTTCTATTTTCAGTTTATGTTATGAATGAGTATGATTGTTTTCCTATGCATATTTCCTATAATTGTTGTTGATGATTGATAGAGCGGACTCTAAGTTATTGTTGTGAACAATCTAGTGCTAAGTTTAATATCAAAACTGGAGTTGTGATATATGAACTTGTGAAGCAACTAAGCTTGATAATTGTGGCGGAACTACATTATTGAACTTAGGGAGAACATTTGAATAAATTGACACAAGTTGCGGACAACTTGTATGTTAATCTTGATGAAATTATCTAGTTCTTAAAGCTACCATTAAATTGAATCATTAGTGCGGACACTTTGATTGTTTGTTGGTTAGGATTAGTTATACGGCGGATCCGTTAATTAATCACGTTAAGAAAAGATAAAATTTCAGAACATAAATTGCATTTTCTGTTTCAAGGATCGGTTCTAATTTCCATAGGTGGATGTATGCTTGTGACCAAGGTTTGTTTTCTTGATAAGTTTCGGTTTTAATTGATTTTGTTTGCTAGTTTAATTGCTGCCATAGTTTAGATAATCACAAACCAAATCCCCCCAATCACATAACGTATAACATAAAAATCTAACTTGAAACTTCCTCGTGGGATCGACCCCTTGCTTGCTCTATACTATCTTGTGTGTTTTAAGCTAGGGTAATTAATTTGTGCGACCGCGACATCGCAACAGAGTGTTAGAAAATCTTATAAAAAAATGAACACATTAACAAATAACCAATAAGTTCAAATATAATTAATTAAAATATATTTTATTATAAATAATTCAATCAAATTAATTAAAAATTAATATTCCTATTTTTTATGCTAACTATTATTATAATAATAATTATTATAATATAATAATTAATTATTATTATTATTATTATTATTATTATTATTATTATATAATTAATATAAAAACCCACCCCTCGTTCCCCCATCTCAAAATTAAAACTAAAAAACCCTACCCAACCCATTTCTTATCCCCACCCCCCCGCACACACAAACACACACTCGTCCATAATTCTCTCTAAATCTCTTGTTTTTCTTGAAAAACAGAGAAATTCCTTTGCTTTTAAGCTAAAGGGAGTAATCCAACCTCAATTTTTCTCTCAAGTATACTATTTTGTATCTCTGTTTTCTTTAGCTTTGTTTCTTGCCTAAAGTTTCAGTTTTTTTAATCAAGAAATCATCAGCGAAGTGTGTTTCTTTTGCAATAATCAATATTTTTATGATGTTGTTGATGACGATGATTCAGTGTTTAGTTTTTTATTTTGTGATCTTGGGTTATGCTTTTTGTGATGAGGCTTCCTAATCCAAGGTTTGTGTTTCAATTTGATGGAGAACCCGAGTGCAGCCATCAAGTGTTCCAGATCCAAGTCAATAAGTGCAAGCAATGGAATAATTGCAACGACTCTATTTATTTTGACTTTCCATTCTCCCATATGTAGGTATGCCTTCTCAGTTGAAGAAAATGCATTTTGTTTCCCTAAATGCCTATCTCGTTGGAGACATTAAATTGAACAAGAATAGCTAAAATTTAAAAAAATTGGCTTTGCCTCTCAGGATGCCTTCTGTGTTGGATTTGCCCTAAGGGGTATGCCTAACTAAAAGGCAAAAATGATGGTCAAAACAAAATGATGTCCTGCCAAAACTATAAAAATGACAAATCAAAGAAAAGTTGTAAAATAAAAATAATTGAAAGATACAATGAGTCAAGAATAAGATAGTGATCTTGAATCTTTGAAACCTTAAGACACCCTTTTTAACTTTATAAATCCATTTATTTCATAGTCAAGAGTCATAGCCTACATTACATGCCTTTGAAAGTCCTTTCTAATTAAGCAAGCAAGAAATATAAACCAATAAATAATGCTCTCGAAAAAAAGAAAAAAAAGATGTTTTTCATAACAGCATGGTTTTACAAACAAGCTACTCATTATTATTCATGCTGATAAAATGAGAACTCAAAAAAAAGATAAAAAAGTTCACAAACTAAACCTTAAACTCTTATTTGAGCCTCATTCTTTCAAACTCACAAAATCATAAAGATATCCTCGCTTATACCTTCATAAATTTATCATCACTAATGTAGGACCATATCATTTATATCTCGGAATCCCAGGGAGTTGCAAGATTTCAAAACTAAAATTGCTTTAGTTTCCCATCGAAATAACTTTTTATTTTCATATAGAAAGTTCCAGATTTTAGAAAATTATTATAGATGAAGATTTTCTTCATTGAAACCAAACCAAGAAAAGAGAGAAGGTTTACTCAAAGCCATTATTTGTCTAAGTTAGTAATGGTTTGAACAAGGTGGTAATGTGATATGTAAAAGGCAATATGATCCCTTCAGAAGTAATGGTGAAAAAATATTTCTACTAGTGAGACAAAGAGGTGTTGTTTCTTACAATAGGCAACTTGAACCTGGTAAAATAACAAGTGATGCCAAATGATGTTAGCAATGAGATAAGAAAATAATGAATGATCCCTCAAATTGATCAACAGGAAAGAGAAATCCCAAAAAGTAAATGGATCGTGATGAGCACCATAAAAGGAAGAGCTATGTGAAATTCCAAGTACTCTAGATGAGACTTACATATGCCAAAACGAGTGGGCTAAAAGCTAAATGACTAAGAGGAATCAAATCAAAAAATAATTAGACCTCACCGAACAAAAAAAAAAGAGATAAAGAAGAAATGAGAACTTCTATGATCTTCTTCAAAAGGGTGAGTGAAACCCTTTGGTAACACACAATTTGGAACTTATATGAGGTCCTTTTCGAGTTAGAGAATGAGTTATAAGAAAGAGGGCAACACACCAACAAAGTCATTGGTGACTTCAGAAAAATATTAAACCTACCTCTATGAAGAAATAGGTTTCGTCTAATGATAAAAAAATCTTGAGGGAGAAGTCCAACAGAAGTGTAATCGTAATATAAAGTGTTTCAAGTGTTAGGGATTGGGACACAATGCATTAGAGTGTGCAAATCAAGTTATGATTCTAAAAGATGATGGGGAGATTGTGTCCACTAGTGAGGACTATGATTGTGATGGCATGTCACCACTTGAGGATGTTAGGGATTAAGAGTATGTTATTGGTGATAGAGTTTTGGTTATTAGGAGGTCGCTCAGTGTTCAGACTAAAGAGGATGATATGTGCAACAAATGGAGAACATCTTCCATACTAGATGCTTAATCAATGATAAGGTATAAAGTATGATCATTGATAGTGGTAGTTATACTAATGTTGCTAGTGTTACTTTGATTAGAAAGTTGAGATTCAATACCATAAAGCATGAGAGGCCTTATCAGCTTCAATGGTTGAATGAATGATATTTTGTTATGGTCAATAGACAGGTGATGATTTCCTTTTCAATTGAAAAATATAAGGATGAAGTGTTATGGTTGTTGTGCCTATACATGCTACTCATCTTTTATTAGAGAGACCTTGGCTATTTGATAGAAAAGTCAAGCATAATAGGTTTAAACATAAGTATTCATTGGAGAAGGGTAAAACGATTTATACATTTTCTCCACCAAAACAAGTGTATAGATATCGAATTCAATTAAAGAAGGGCTATGAGAAAGAGCAATATGTTTTGACTAAAGTGGAGGAACAAAAAGATTCAATCAAGTTGGAAAACCAAGCTGAACAACATGGTGAGGATGTGAGAAAGAGATAAAAATAAAGTGAACCATGAGTAGAAAATAAAAGAGAATAAAGTTTCAATCCTTAGGACACTAGGGGAGAATCACAACCAATAACAAAAAATTAAAAGAAGGCTAAGAGTAGAGAGAAAATGAGTGAAGAGAAGAAAAAAGAGGTGAGAAAAGAAGAGTGTAGAAAAAGTGCGGAAACACCTTATTTATTTTGCAAATCTAATGATCTTAATAACAAAAAAACTTAGGCTAGAATGATTTTAGGATCGTGAATTCCATTAAATTTCACTAAGATTCGCATCACTATATTTCAAACTAAAGCAATTATACCACTTTTAAAAAAAAATCTTTGATTTTCTCATCATTAGAAAGGTCACCTCTCAAATGATTATTTTTTATGTTTTGCAAAGTGGAATCTCTTTCTTTCTTTCTTTACAAACATACTATAATTTTTTTTACAATACTATACATTGTAAGCATTGTATTTTCTCATCAATGGGCAATTGTTGTAACTTGGTTTTGGACCCTCTTTTCTTTATTATTATTTTTTATGATTTTATATTTGAAATTAAAATATTAAGGAATAATCTTGGTCAAAAGATTTTTCTAACTTGTGGAAGAATAACGACTATATGTGTTTTTGTCCTTTTCTCTCAATCTTTAATTTGAAAAATATCATCATAACAATGTGTCATGAACTGTGTCGTGACGGCGATTTTTCGTGCTTCGCACCCCGCCATCCCTCCGCGGTTTAGGGAGACAACGGCGCGCAGTGAAAAATGGGGGGTTTTATAGCCGTAAAATCACAACTATAATTATAAGGAGTCGCCACCTAGTATTAAGGTCACTAGAAACCTATTGGTCTGCGAGAGTCTTGGGTAAGGGGACTTGTTGTACAAGGGGAAGACACGTCACCCCCAGTGCACCATACCTAAGGTAAGTTGCATTGCTGTTTGATTGTTTTTCTTAAGTTTACTTTTTACACTACATTTAAAAAAGAAAAATATTTTTTTGTCCGCGAGTGTACTTTACGATGTAATTTTACACCGTAGTTAAAAACCTCTTTTTTTACATACGGATGTATCTTACAATGTAATTTTACACCGTAGTTAAAAAAAAATTTCTGCAGGTGTACTTTACAATGTAAATTTACACCGCGAAAGCTAAAACATAATAATTGTTAAATTATTTTTGATATTTTGGCCGAAGACCAACGGATAACCGTAAACTGGTTACGATACCCAATTTTGTTTTAAAACATGAGAAATATGCAATATTTTTTTTTAAGAAAAATATGATGGAAAAACTTTGGAATACGGCCGTATGCACAAAAACAAACATATTTTTTATTTTTTTTTAATTTTTTTTCCTTTTTAAAAAAATATTAAAAAAAAGGGGCAGGGCCTGGGCCAGCCATGGTGGGCCAAAGGCCCACCACTGCTGGGTTGGGCCGAGAGCAGCCTTGCCCAGACTTTCTTTCTTTCTTTCTTTCTTTTCTTTTCTTTTTTTTTTAAAAAAGGAAAAATACAAAACATAACAGTGCAGTTACGTGAACAATAGGCTGGTAGGCCGACCACGACGAGAGGGTCACATAATACTACCATTGTGTAGAGGACGTCGAGGTGGTTCTCCTTGTCATTGTGGCATCAAAAATGGTGACCCGTGGTGGCCGGAAGAAGCTTCCAAAGTTGTCGGTCTGTGGCTACCGCTCGCTGTTCTTCGCCCCTGTTGCCGTTGATGCTCGCCGGAGCTGGAGAAGGAGATCTTAGCTTACTGTTAGAGAGCTTCTGGAGGTTCGGTCGGAGGAAGGAATGAGAGAAGGTGATCGATGCTGTCACTGTTTTAGAGAGAGAGGCACGATCGAGGAGAGAGAAAGAGCTGCGATCGAGAGAGAGCTGCGTTCGGGGATGGTCACCAGAGCTGATGAAGATGATGGTGGGCCGCCGTGGTTCTTGGTGGTCGTCGGTGAAGATGGAGAGAGAAGACTTCTCGTGACTGTAAGCTATGGAAAGAGAGAGAGAGCAACGTGCTTTGCAACTTTTGTGTGTTTATTTCTGTGTTTGTCGATCATTTCCCCAGTGCCAAATTTTCATTCCCTTGTGAATTATTTTCCCGTGTCCCCTATATTTGTGTTCAATTCCCCTCAGTTTCAAAATTTTCTCCCCAGGTGACAGTCCCTCACCATCAAAAATATCCCCCTCTGGTTTCTCCTCCCATTTTTCCTAGTTTTTCTTTTACTCTTCCAACCCCTTTTTCTCAGTTCCCCCCCCCCTCCTTTTTCTGTCAATTCTCCTCTCATTTATAGGCAAAGAAGGAATGGTGCATAGCATAGGGGAAGTGTCCAGGTATGGTGTCTAGGAATGGTGCTGCAAAGGGAGTGGTGGCAGCATGGCTGCTGGCATAGTGCAAAATGGGGAGCATGGCTGCCGGTGATGCCTTGACAGGTTTGTGTTTTGTTTTTTTTTTAATATCATAAAACTGACTAAAAGAATGGTCGTTACAAAAAGAGTTTTTTTTTCACAGGATGAACAATGTTTTTATCTTCAATTTTGGCTTCTGATTTCACCCAAAAAAGTATCGTCACCGAAAATTCTGATTGTCTCAATTTAACCCAAATTAACCTTTCAAACTTAATTTCTTATCAATTAAGACCTTAATAAAATTAATTTGACCCATTTAAAGTATAATTACGCTCTTGCGCTTAATTAAATCCTTCAATTGGGTTCTCAATTAATTTTGAAAAGAATGAATGGTGCATAGCATAGGGGAAGTGTCCAGGTATGGTGTCTAGGAATGGTGCTGCAGAGGGAGTGGTGGCAGCATGGCTGCTGGCATGGTGCAACATGGGGAGCATGGCTGCCGGTGATGACTTGACAGGTTTGTGTTTTGTTTTTTTTTTAATATCATAAAACTGACTAAAAGAATGGTGGTTACAAAAAGAGTTTTTTTTTCACAGGATGAACGATGTTTTTATCTTCAATTTTGGCTTCTGATTTCTCCCAAAAAAGTATTGTCACCGAAAATTTTGATCGTCTTAATTTAACCCAAATTAACCTTTCAAACTTAATTTCTTATCAATTAAGACCTTAATAAAATTAATTTGACCCATTTAAAGTATAATTACGCTCTTGCGCTTAATTAAATCCTTCAATTGGGTTCTCAATTAATTCTGAAGAGTTTCGTCACCGAAAATCTCAATCTTCTCAATTTAACCTAGATTAAGCTTTTAAACTTAATTTCTCACCAATTAAGACCTTAATAAAATTAATTTGACCCATTTAAAGTATAATTAAGTTTTTGCGCTTAATTAAATCCTTCAATTGAGGTCTCACTTAATTCTGAAGCATAATTACATTTTAAATCGGCCGACGATTAAATCAAATTAGCCCATAAAAATATAATTATGTCTTTCGACTCAACTTTTATGCAGATTTATCCAATAATAAATTATTTTAGCCTCGAATCTACATTTTCCTTCATTTCTGGGCAAAAAAGAAGTACGACGGGGCTTCCAAAAAGGTCCAAAATTTCCACATTAATTTTTCTGCCGACACCAGGCCCTTTTATTTTGTTTTTGTTAGTTTTTGGTATATTTTGGGGAATCACCCAAAAACTGGGTGATGACAAACTGGAAAGAGAGGCTGAACTATAACAGGGGGGAAACTAAAATTAGAATTTAAATTTAAATTCATGTTAAGTAAACGATTGTGTTTTGTTAAATTTTTGTAGCCAAGCTGGCAAGGCCATGTGAGTGATGCCATGCTGGAGATTTTATTTTTTTCTTTAAATTCCCTAATGCTAGTAACAGAATGTATGTGAAAAATATACAACAAAATCTGAGATTCTCTCATTTGTCCTTTCTCTCTATCACACACATTGAACGTGAATTTTTCCCTTCAATCATCTTCTTCCTATTAGACTTGTAGCAAATTGATATCAGAGCTTCAAGTCCTTGGATTTAACAAAAATGGCACCAAAAACTAGATCCCAAGATGTAAGAAAAATGGAGGATTCTTTGGAAGTTGCTAACCAAAGAGTCAATGGAATAGAGGTTAAAATAAATGCTCAGTTGGATGACTTAGCGTAGCTTAAGGCTATGATGAAGGAAATGGCGACTCAACAAATTTCCATTAAACAAACTCTACAAACCTTAGCAGGGGAGGCAAGTTCTTCTCAGATCATTCGAGTTCCCCAACATGCTGCTCCAACTAAAAACCAAGACTGGGTAGGGGAAGGTTCATAACCTAACTACAAGTCACGCAGATCCAAAAGATACTTTTCTACCTTTGAAGGGAAATATGTACACAAATGGTTGTACAAATACAACCAGTATTTTGACTTAAAAGAAATACCTGAGACTGACAAGTTTAAATTAGCTTCATATTATTTAGATGGTATGGCGCTTAACTGGCATCAAAACTATACCAGAAATATGGAGGGACAAGAGGTTACATGGGCAGAGTATGTGGATGCCTTATACTGTAGGTTTGAAGGGCAAAAGGATTCATTAGAGGAGCTCACCAAGCACAAGCAAAGGGGTGACTTAGAAGGTTATATCAGGGACTTTGACATACTATGGAACAAGGCACAAATCTCGGAAAAACAGGCCCCTGGTGTTCTTCCTTGGAGGGTTGGAGATTGAAATTAAGAACCTGGTGAAGATGTTTAAGCCTAAATCCCTGAAACAAGCATATAACTTAGCTAGGATGCACAACAACACCCTTACTTACTGAAAGGTGACTCCTCATTACCCAAAATCACAAGGTCAGGTAAATCCTAACTCACAACCTACGAAGTTTAATTACTCAGCAAACACCCATCAAACAAACCTCAATCCTTCGAAACCACCATCACCAGCCTTACGACCTACTCCTATAACCCTTCCCCTTAACAATCATAAACCTACTAAACCAAACAGGACCAAAGAAATGGATGAGAGAAGAGCCAAGGGTCTATGCTTTTGGTGTGATGAGAAGTTTGTGCCAAGACATAAGTGTAGAAACAGGAAGTTGTACTCATTATGCATAATAGAAGATGATGGAGACAATTTAGAGGAGGAAGAACTTGTGGAGGCAATGAATGTAGAAGCCCTCACTCCCCACTTGTCACTCCAGGCCATCCAAGTCACCTCGGGGTGTCAAACCATTAAAGTATAGGGGAAGATAGGCAGGTACCCCATATTTATTCTAATTGATTATGGTAGCACCCATAATTTCCTTAATGTTTAGTTGGTGGACAAAATGGAATGCCCCACAATCCCAATCAAACCTAGGGAAGTTGAGGCAACCAATGGGGGTACCATGTCGTGCACAACATTATTTAAGAACTTGCTATGGAAGATGCAAGGTATCCAGTTTCAGGTAGACGTTTTTGTTATGAAATTGCAAAACTATGATATGGTTATGGGGATTTAATGGCTGAAGCTATTAGGTAATGTGTTGTCTAACTATGAAGAGAGGTGTGTTTCCTTTATGTGGCAGAACAAAGAAGTGACTCTAAGAGAGGAAGATCCTAAGTTGGTCAATCCATACCCCTGGAAGAATTAAATGGACTGCTGAGCACTAAAGCTTTACAGTCAAAGGTTGCTTTGCAATTTACGGATGGTGGAAAAGTCTGACATGGGACAACATGCTTCGAAGGTACTCCCTGCTTTCAAGGACATAGAGGGTTCACCTAATCCATCATAGGGTAGTTTTTGAGATATTAGGTGATCATCAACTAGTAGCCAAGAAAAGTAAATGTGTATTCGGTACAAGGCAAATGGAATACCTAGGACATGTGATTTCCAAGGAAGGGGTAGCAACAACCCCCTCAAGGTTACAGCCATCTTATAGTGGGCAATACATACGACCATCAAGCAACTTAGAGGGTTTTTGGGGTTAACGGGGTATTACCAAGCTTATCGATACCGTTTTGGTTGATATTTTGTTTTTTTTATTGGTACGGAATATTTCAGTTTCGGAGTGTTTTGGCTCGCCGTTTCGGGGTTGTACTGTTCATAAATAAATAATTATATATACATGAAAAAAATTAAAATATCAATTTAACAAATATAATTCAAATTTGCCAAAGATTATTCTTCTTTTAAATTAAACTTTTTATATATCTTTATATTATGTTGATGATTAATGTAAAAAAATATTTTTAAATTGATAAATTTTCAAAACTTAAGTAACTTCATGATAAATAGAACCCTGATTTTGCTGCTAGCTACTATCACTTTATTTATTTTTTACTTTACTTTATTTTCTTATTAAAGTACAGGGCCCATAAATTTCAAATTTTTAAGTTTATACTTTATACCCAAAACCTTAATGCATTACACCATTAACAAAACCCTAGCCGCCAGCCCTTCTTTCTCTCTTTACCAATTAACTATTTAGCTTACCCTAGTCGCCATCCCCTCTTTCTCTATTTCTCTTTTGTTGATTCAAGTCTTGAACTCTTGATGCCAGAAGGCAAGCGAGAAACAAATTAACCAAAGATCCTCTGATCAATAGGTCCCGGCCCTTGCCCAACATCTCCCTCATCATTTTCTGTTTTGAAGATTGAACTGTTGCCTTGTTCGATGATGAACATGGAGTTAAAGGCGAAGACAATGGAGAAGACAAAAAGAAGGACTAAGCATTTTTTTTTATTCTTTGATTTAATTAGGTTTTTTTTTTGCCCTTTTTGTTAATTTAATTCTTTGATTTGATTTTTTTGAGGCCAAAATGGCATAGATGGGATGATACCGGGGTGTTTCAACTGGTATTTGGCTGAAAAATCTGGTATGGGTTGAAATTTAAATTGAGACAAAAACAACGTCGTTTTGTCTCGTTTTTGTTACTGATACGAAACGTTTCGGTCATTTCGGCCGAAACAAAATAAGATTGATAACCTTGGGTATTATAGGAAGTTTGTGAAAAGGTATGGATCCATTTGCAGGCCGCTTACCCAACTATTGCAAAAGGATTCCTTTATATGGACAGAGGCAACTAGCACAACATTCAATCAACTCAAAATGGCAATGTCCCAACCCTCTATGTTAGCTTTCCCTAACTTTGAGAAACCCTTTGTAGTAGAGACAGGTGCTTCGGGAGTGGGTATAGGGGCAGTTCTTATGCAGGAAGGGCACCCCATTGCTTTTGTGAGCAAGGCATTAGGACCTAGACAACTGGCCTTATTGACTTATGAGAAAGAACTATTGGCCATTGTCTATGCAGTCACAAAATGGAAGCATTATCTATGGGGCAGGAAGTTTCTCATCAGGACAGACCACTCTAGCCTAAGGTTCATGCTGACACAAAAGGCTACCCATGTTGCATAGCAAGTATGGCTAACCAAGCTTTTGGGTTTTGATTATGACATTAAATATAGGAATGGGAAAGAAAATCTGGTTGCAGACACCCTTTCCAGGATTTCTCACCAAGAATTGAGTGTCTTAACCCTATCTTCAGTATCCACCACTATCCTGGAAGACATTAGGAAGACTTGGGAGGCTAATTATAATCTGAAGAAGCTGATAAAAGAACTGAACAAAGATGCTAACTCACATTCCAATTACTCATGGGTCAATAACACTCTCCTCCGAAAAGGAAAGGTGGTGGTGGGATAGGATCCAAACCTGCAGAATAGACTTATAAGCCTCTATCATGACTCTACAGTGGGGGGACACTTAGGAGCTACAATTACTTCAAAAAGAGTGGGACAGGTGTTCTATTGGAAGGGACTCCAAAAGCTAGTAAGGCAATATGTCAGGGAATGCTCAATTTGTCAACAGAACAAAGGTGAAAATGTTAAGTCTCCAGGCTTGTTACAACCATTACCAGTGCCCTGTGCTCCTTTTATAGATATTAGCATGTATTTCATAGATGGTCTACCTAAGTTAGAGGGAAAAGAGGTCATTCTGGTGGTGGTCGATAGGTTCAGCAAATATTCCCACCTTATGGCCTTAACACACCCCTACTCTGCCATCACAGTAGCCAAGGTTTTCATGGAGAATGTGTACAAGTTACATGGGATGCCAGCATCAATTGTAAGTGACAGGGACAGTGTCTTCCTCAGCCAGTTTTGGAAGGAATTGTTCAAACAACAAGGGGTCAACTTGCAGTATTCCACTGCCTATCACCCCCAATCGGATGGACAAACAAAGGTGGTCAACAAGTGTATAGAGGGGTATCTAAGGTGCATGACGGGGTCCATACCTACGCAGTGGGGATGATGGCTAAGCTCCTGTGAATGGTGGTACAACAAGAACTACCACACGGCTACAAGGAAGACACCCTACGAGATACTATACGGCATGGTACCTCCAATTCACATTCCCTATACACCTAAGGATTCCCCCATCGAAGCAGCTGACCAGTACTTAACTCAAAGGGAAGATATGTTCAAGCTCATCAGGTGCAACTTACTGAGATCCCAAAACAGAATGACCCAACAAGTAAACAAGAAAAGGAGCAAAAGGGTGTTCTTTGTAGGGGACTTGGTTTATCTAAAATTACAACTGTATAGACAACAATCGGTTCATAGGCGAACATCCCACAAATTATCAGCTAAGTATTACGGGGCCTACACAATCATTGGAACAATTGCCTCCAAGTTACAGTTACCTGCTACTGTCGTGATACGTCCAGTGTTTCATGTGTCCTAGTTGAAGAAACATGTGGGAAACCATGTGGTGCACTCTAATCTTCCAGTTCTTTCAGGGAAGCCCCTGCTACAACCACAAGATTGTTGGGAGAAGAATGGTAAAAGAGGGGAATGCTGCAGCGACTCAGTACTTGGTAGTATGGAAGGATTTACCTTTGACAGAAACAACCTGGAAAGATACAGGAGAGATTGGGTGGAGATTTCCTCACTTTCATGTTGAGGACAAGGTGGATCTCATGGACGGGGTATTGCCACGAACTGGAAAGAGAGGTTGAACTATAATAGGAGGGAAACTGAAATTAGAATTGAAATTTAAATTCATGTTAAGTAAACGACTGTGTTTTGTTTAATTTCTGTAGCCAAGTTGGCAAGGCCTCGTGAGTGATGCCATGCTGGAGATTTTAGTTTTGTCTTTAAATTCCCTAATGCTAGTAACAGAATGTACATGAAAAATATACAACAAAATCTAAGATTCTCTCATCTGTCCTTTCTCTCTCTCACACGCATTGAACGTGAATTTTTCCCTTCAATCTTCTTCTTCTTGTTAGACTTGCAGCACAATGTTAGTTATTCATCTTCAAATATTGATTTTAAATTCTAATCAAACCTAAAATTCAAGAAGAGAATGAGTTTGATTGGGATTTTGTTTCCTATACGTTATGAGTCTCTTGCATTACGAATACAAACCCTAAAGCATAAAAAAAAAAGGGAGGAAATGAAAAAAAAAATATTTAGAGATACCATGGAAGATTACTAGTAAAACAACAAAAAAGAATTTAGAGATACAAAATGTGAGAAAAGAGAAAAATAAACAGAAAGGAAAGAATATCATCAAACTAAATAACATAGTTTCTCTTCAGTCCATATCCAGCCACAGCATCAGCACCAAGTTATTCTTCTCTTTTTTTGCAAATTTAATTAAGTTATCAACTGTTGCATTAGTTGTCATTTGCAAATTTAATTAAGTTGGGTAATGTTTGGCAAAACGCAAGTCCAATGTGAATCAACTCATGCTAGGAAATCTTGGTGCTAACGTGAATCAATTCACGATGGGAAGGCTTGGCCAAGCCTACAGCATGCATGAATTCATTCTCGCATGCTACGTTTTTTTTCTAATTATTATTATTATTATCTTTTTTTCATTTATTTAATAACCTATACACAAAAAATGAAATAAAAAAAAAGTTAAATGTGTTTTTATGTGTAACAAAATACTAAAAATAATCAATCAAATTTGTCCCAAAAAAAATACTAAAAGTAATCGTTGCGATGAAACAGGGATATTACATAAAAACTTTTCTTTTCATGAAAAAATCTGAAAACTTATATATATTTTAACATTATTTTATTTACTTTATAACAAGTTTGCAAAGTCCATCAGAATTTTTCCAAAAATAAAAGATCATTTAAGTTAATATTCCTGAATTTTCAATAATTTATTTTCTTTACATCTAAGATGTTAACGTTTATGTTCCCCAATATTAGTACTAAGCATATACATAATATTCACTAACATCAAAGTAAGGAGTATTAGTATTAAAATGAGAAATTACTTGCACCCTGAATATTCACAAATACTACAGTTTGGAATATTATATTTTTCTTCATATAATACTTATCAATGCTAGAGTTGGAAGTAATTTTGGTCGAATATTTACTCACATCAAAGCCAAAATATCATATATTTTCTTTATGTAATATTTACCAACATCAAAATTAGAAGTATTTGTAATTGAATATTTACTAAAACCAAAGTTAGAACTATTATAGTCACTATTATTAATAGCATAAAAACAATAACCATTGATAATTTAAGACGAGCTAGTAATATAACCTACCTCAAATAGAATACTTAAAAGGTGATAATATCTTTAATTTTATGTAATCAATCTCGTATCATATGATCTTTGTTGATAAGTTGGGATTTTTAATGACTATAATATAAAGTGACAACTTTTAAACCAAATATTTTCTAAGAACAAGAAGTCATATATTTATTCCTTGTAGTTTTATCTAAGATCGCTCACAATGCTTTTTCTTTTCTTAGGTCATTTAGATAGCATCTATTATCTCTCTTAGAGTCCACTGCATTGCCGCTTTGACTAATCAACTTTCAAAGATGACTTGTAAACTTTGCCAGTGACGTTTCGAAAATTGCTTTCTTATTATGGTATCAATTCACAAATTTCAAGGATTATATTCATTCAAATTTAATTGCTGTAATGAAATCATAAGATGTAAATTTGATGGTATTTCTTTGATTGTAACCCCAAGACATGTCACTTAACATCAAAGTGCACTTTTATGCACTTGTCTCTTTGTTAACACTAGTCTTCTATCAACGTCAATAACACCAAGTAGCTTTGTTTGTAATTTCATGATTTTTATGACAAATTTCCTTTTCATTTTCAAAACACCATTTATTGATCCAAGTTGTTTACTTGCTTGATTAGAAAATGCTTTTAAAAGTTCGTAATATAGCTATGGCTTTTGGTTATGAAATACAAAAAGGATTTGCATGCTCTATAGAATGTTTATAAAACAAAGGCTCTTGAATGATTGTTTTTCCACACTTGTATTACTGTCTTAGAGTGCAATTTCTACAGAGATAGTATATAACGGCTACTATTCTAATTACAGAAAGTTTGCTAACTATTGTGCTACAATTGCACTACATTTATGATAAAGATTTTTGTCGTTATTTACATTGATGTTTGTCTTGATCTTCTGCTGAAATCTTGGTGTTCTTTCTTGTATTGTGATCTGCCTTAATACACCCCCTCAAAATGGAACTGCCATCAGCAAGGGAGATTTTGCGTATTAGAATATCTGTACGTTGCCGCGATAGAGGTTTAGTGAGGAGGTCAGCAAGTTGATCATTGGTATGCACGTAGCTAACTTGAAGAATGCCCCGTTGAACTAGATCATGAACAAAGTGTAAGTCGATTTGAATGTGCTTCATTCTGGAGTGGTGGACAGGGTTGAAGCTTAGATGAGTAGCCCCAAGATTGTCACAACGGAGGAATGGAGACGATGTAAGTTGAACACCAAGGTCCTGCAGAAGTGAAGAGATCCACATTGTCTCAGAGACGGCATTTGCAAGGGCCCTGTATTCAGCTTCAGTGGATGACCTTGCAACAGCTCGTTGTTTCTTGGAGCTCCACGAGATTGGATTTGAGCCGAGAAAAATGATGTAGGCTGAGGTAGATGTGCGATCATCAAGATTACTTGCCCAATCAGCATCTGAAAATATAGTTAGATTGAAAGATGACTTAGATGTGAGATGAATGCCAAAAAAGATAGTGTGTTTCAGATATCGGAGGAGACGCTTAGCTGCTGTCCAGTGAATCTGAGTGGGTTTGTGCATGAACTGGGAGAGCTTGTTCACAGCAAAGGAAATATCTGGCCTAGTGAGAGACAGGTATTGAAGGCTGCCAAGAGCCTTTCGATATGCTGTGTTGTCAAATGATGTTGTTCCATCAATAAGTTTGAGTGGAATACTTGTGGAAAGTGGGGTAGAAACAGCCTTGGCACCAAGCATGTTAAATGTAGTCAGGAGATCCCTGATATATTGATGCTGTGATAGGAATATACCATTGGCAGTGGGTAACACTTCCACTCCTAAGAAAAAATGTAAATTTCCCATGTCCTTGAGGGAAAATTGACAACCAAGGTGATTAACAATGGAATTCATAAATTGTAAGTCATTGCCAGTGAGTACCAAATCATCAACATAAACAAGTAAATAACAAGTGATAGAATTATGTTTGTAAATAAACAATGAAGTGTCAGCCAAGGAGTTTTTAAATCCAAATGTAAGCAGAGCATTTTTCAAAGCTAAATACCATGCTCTTGGTGCCTGCTTAAGGCCATAAATTGCTTTACAAAGACGACAAATATGATGGGGTTTGCTGCTATCTTTGAACCCTGGGGGTTGATGCATATAAACTAGGTCATTGAGTTCACCATGCAAAAATGCATTATTCATGTCCATTTGCCTCAATCCCCAGCCATTCATCACAGCAATGGAAAGAACAGTTCGAATTGTGGCTGGTTTTACAACGGGACTAAAAGTCTCTGTGTAATCCACCCTGGGACGTTAATTATACCCTTTGGCTACAAGCCTGGCTTTGAATCGTTCAATTGACCCATCAGGGTTTCGTTTTACACGAAAGACCCATTTACAGCCGATTGAATTACATGATTTGGGAGGAGGGACTAAGTCCCATGTCCCGTGACTCATAAGGGCAGTGAGTTCAAGGGCCATCGCAGCACGCCAGTGAGGTTCAGATAGGGCTTGACTCACACAGGTAGGTTCAAGGGATTCAATTGGGGGATGTTTCGTGGTAGTGTTTAATTGTTTTGGTTTAAAAATTTGATTTTAGGAACGGGTTATCATGGGATGAGATCGAGTGGGTGTGGAGATGGATGGTGGATTCAGATTACGAGTATGGGTTGGGAGTAAATCACTAATTTGAGGTTCTAAGGTAGAGGGGTTTGTGATTGTGGGTGTAGTGAACGGACGGCAAGGGTTAGGGTTTGAAGGTGGAGGTTGTGATGCAGCTGGTGATGATGATAGAGAAAAGCAAGGAGGGATAGAAGGCATACCTGGAGGGTTGGTGATCGATGGTGGAGCATCTGCCGGAGACACCGTGGACGGAGTGAGCTGCACTGAAGATGGCACGACTGACGGAGTAGATGATGAGAAATGAGGAGTGCACGAGTGAACTGGTTGAGGTGGTGGGTTCAGATTCGTGAGTGGGCTGGAGTGAAGATATGGGCCGGGCTGTGGTGCTGGACTTAGTTGAGGAACATGTGGGTTAAGAGTTTGATATTCATCAAAGATAACATGGCGTGAGGTGTATGTTCGGTTTGTTTGTGGATCAAGACAGTTGTATGCATTTTGGGTTAGTGAGTAACCCAGAAAGATGCAAGGAATGGATTTTGGTTCCATTTTATGTTTGTTGTAGGGTTTTGTGAGTGGGTAGCATAAGCAGCCAAATTTGCGCAGTTTGAGATAATTGGGTTTTTGACCGAAAAGTGTTTGATATGGTGATAAATTTTGAAGTAATGATGTGGGTTGACGATTTATTAAATATGTTGCTGTATGAAAGGCATAGGGCCAGTATGTGAGGGGCAGCTTAGAGTCATGGAGTAATGTAAGACCAGTTTCTACTAGGTGGTGATGACGCCGTTCAGAAACACCATTTTGTTGTGGTGTGTGGGGAGCAGTAGTTAAGTGACTGATGCCATGTTGAGTAAAAAAAAAATTAAAACCAATATATTCTCCCCCATTGTCTGAATAGATGGTTTTGATTTTGCTTTGAAAACGATTTTCGACAAAAATCTTAAATTGAGGAAAAATGATTTTAACATCAGATTTTGTTTTCAAGGCGTAAAACCACATGTATTTAGTGTAATGGTCAATAAAAATAATGTAATATCGAGAGCCATCAAAACCAATAGAGTGGGCTGGGCCCCACACATCTGTGTATATAAGGTTAAGAGGGGCATTACTAGATAAACTAGTAGACCGAAAAGGTTGTTTGTGAGCTTTATTAATAGAGTAGGAGGAACACATAGAAAATTTTTTACTTTTAGCAACGGGTAACGAAAAACCATTAACAATAATTTGAATAATTTTTAGGGATGGATGACCAAGTCGTTTGTGCCACCCATCAAGTGAAATGCGCTCATGCACATTTGCAACCGTGGGTAAAGAAGGAGCCAACAGTGTGTCCGGAAAGATGTAGACACCATTTTCACACGCACCCCTTGCCAAGATTAGCCTTGAGAACCTGTCTTTCACAAGAAAATAGTATGGGTGAAATTCAATAAATACATTATTTTGTAATGTAAAGTGGTGCACAAATATGAGATTTTTCGAAAGATTAGGTACACATAAGGTATTTTTGAGAAGAAAAAAAAATTATTTGACTTTAGAGTAAAAGACCCTATGTGTGAAATAGGCAAACCTGAACCATTATTGAGCACAACTTCGTCAGTACCATCATATTCTGAATGAATGGTAAAATTATTGAGATCTCCCGTAATATTATGGGAGGCAGCGGAGTCCATGAGCCATTTTGAATCTGTTCCATGTGGGGCAGACGTGCAATTAACAGTTGGCGCAGCAGTCTGTAATTGAGGACAAAATTTTGTAATGTGGCCAATATTATCACAAAATTGACATTTGGGCTGGTAGCGTTTTTGATTGGAATTGGACCGGCCCATGTTCTTATCATTATATCTCGGAGGGGGCATATTATCTCGGTAATTTTGTTGATACCGTGGGAAGCCCTGCGGCTTGTTTTGGCTTCGCTGTGAGTGACGGTGAAGGGAGGGACTGCAGTGGGTGTAGTTCGCCGACACCAACAGTTGGGAGGAGGTTGATTCTAGACGGCGAATATAACTGTCATGACCAACTAGGAGATCATGTAGTTCTTCAAAGTTTATTGATTTCTCCCTCGCTAGAATCGGTCTAGTGATTTCTCTGAAATCAGAGCCTAACCCATTTAGAACATAGAAGGTTAGGTCATCGTCTGAGATGGGATGATCAATCAATGCAATTTCATCGGCCAGAATTTTTCCAACATGAAGATATTCTGAGATTGATCGGTTTCCCTTCTTGATCAAGGTAATGTCTTCCTTGAGTTGCATAGCTCTCATTCGAGATTTGCTAGCATACATATTGTGCAATTTCTTCCAAGCCTCATGAGATGTTTTGGAGGCTGCAATAAGAGGTGTAATGGTGGTGGAAGTGGATGCAAAACTTGCACTTAGGATTAACTTATCCTGTCGTACCCAGTGATTCACAACTGAGGCAGAGATGTGGTTGCCATCGAAGACTGGGCATACCTTTGTACCGATTACATAATCTAAGAGATCATATCCAATTAAAAGGGCTTCAAATTGGGCACGCCATTGAGAGAAGGTAGATGGGGTTAATTTCCCATTGATTTGAGCTGCAATATTGAGTGCTATGAGTGGGTTTTCAGTAGGTGATGCGATTTGGTTGTTTGAATTTTGGATTGCAAGTTGGTTGTTTGGATTCTGAGAAGTGGCAGTGGCCATTTCTGGGTTGGGGATCGAACTCTAGTTTGAGATATTAGGCTCTGATACCATATAGAATGTTTATAAAACACAGGCTCTTGAATGATTGTTTTTCCACACTTGTATTACTGTCTTAGAGTGCAATTTATACAGAAATAATATGTAACGGCTACTATTCTAATTATAGAAAGTTTGTTAACTATTGTGCTACAATTGCACTACATTTATGATAAAGATTTTTGCCGTTATTTACATTGATGTTTGTCTTGATCTTCTGCTGAAATCTTGGTGTTCTTTCTTGTATTGTGATCTGCCTTAATATGCTCAAAGTGTATTTCAAGGCTATAAGAAATTCAAATCAGTACCATTGTAATGTTTTTCATTTAGATATTAGCATTAATAATTCTTGGATTTTTTTTACCTTTTCATATCAATTTTTGGTCAATGGAATATCGTTGTGCCCTCTAGCATGGAGAGTGATACTTGCGAGGGTTTTTACCAGAAAAAAAATTATATTTAGATGATCTTTCATCATTTAAGTGCAAACCAATACTGCCAAAATCAAATCATGTATTTAACATGTTGAATCAGACTGAAATCTGTAAAGTGATTTTGATTCTCGGAAAGTTTCTATTTATGATGACGAGGAGAGGGTGCAAAATGATGAACTATCGAGGTATTTATTTGTTGAAAATTGTAAATCAATTTTGCTAGAAGCTATAAATTAGTCCTGAGTTGTGACTATAGAAACACTCGTTCATTTCATCACAATCAAGCTAATGATACCCAGAATCTCTCGCTGTTTCCTTTCCCAAACCACTGAGAAGATTCGTAGAGTAGGAATTTGGAGGCTTATTTTTTGGTTATCAAACAATTTTGAATTTTGATCCAATTAAATCCAACAACCGGTTTAAATTTATTCCCCTAACCTTGGCCCGAAACCAATCTTTCAAGGAAAAATCTCCTTTGGAAAAGCAATTTCACATTCCACCGTATCAGGGTTGGAAATCGGAACAAGGTAATTATATTTGTGAAACTCCAACAAATTGAGACCTCAAGAGATAAGAAGATTATTCTGAAGATTAATCATTGCAAAAAGCATAAATATCTTTGGAATTAGCTGCAAGGGTCATGAAAGCACAGGGTAGACTTGTTTTCCAATGCATGGAAAAAATAAAACAGAGAGAACACAGACCCTGTAAATGAATGGAATTTTTTTCCCTTCAATCTGACTATTTTGCGTGTCAATTGATGAGATGCTTTACCACAATGGGTTTTTAAAACAACGGCATAAGGTAATGGTGCCATTAAAGAAAATGTCATCACCACCTTCTTTTTACTTGTGTTTTTCTTACCCTTTCATAGTGTAATATTTTTTTGTTTAAATTAAAAAAAACAAAAAAAAACAAAAAAAAAAAAACAAAATAACGCCAAATAAAGTCTTTTGCGTGATTCAATAAAAAAAAAACGAATCCGAAACATAAATATTGAAAGGATAATTACTTCCACTTGACAAATCGTAAACCCAGATGTCAAATAAATCCAACATGAATAATTTGTCATGATAAAGTGATGCAGAAATCTTTCCAAAATTCCTTTGCATAGAATATACGAACAATAAGTCTTCAAATAAAACCAAGATGATCACTTTAAAATATTGTCTCATCCAAATAATTGACACTCTAACTCTAAATCAACCATTCACTGTTGAAAACTGAGCCAGCTTGTATGTTGACCACGACATCTATTTACCTCCTTTTTCTAAACAATACTTCACCAGGAGAAAGTAGAAACCAAATACCAAAGCCTTAAGCAAGAACACAAATGCGGACATGCTTATGTTTCTTATATTGGAATCCTTATGTTTTCGTATATTGGAGTCCAAGTCCCATTAAGATTAGGAGTGATTCAAGCATTCTATGCTTGTAGTTTTTCAATTTAAGTATGATAGAATTATCTATTCAATAAAGTGCAGCTTTCGATAAATAATGTGGGAGTGCAATGCTTTCAATCTAAGAGTGAGTCCTAAGCCTTTCAGTGTGCGATCCAAGAGGTACAGCTTTTCCAAACAGTTAATGAGATCAAAAGCAGTTTTGTCATTTCCCTTTTGAGAGGCTTTGACTTCTTCTGCTGGTGACAAGGACTAGGAAGAAGAATGCTAATAGAAAATCATTTGCAATAAAAAAATGATTATTTCTTTGACTTCATTAATGAATTTGTTGCAAAATCAAGTTTCAATTTAAAGAGACATTTTCTAATAGAAAATAAAAACCACAATAAAAAATGGATTTTAGAGGATGCAATTATAGTGGATTCCAAGAATAAAAAAAAAAATCTACAAGAAAAGTAAAAAAAAAAAGGTTAACAAATTCCTTGACGATCATACAAATTAATTGACAATTTGGAACAACAAGAGGGTGAAAATGAAGAGTACAAGTTTATTTTATGTTATTCTCCAATTTCTTACTTTCAGATCTGTTTTTCAAATACTAAAGCCCTAGAATCTTATATTCTACAACCTAACCTAGTGAACAGCCAACTATGAATATTCCCTTTGACTTGTCTTGCATCAAAATTATTCCTAGCCATGGAGGAAATTTAGCTTGCATTCCAGGAAGATTAGATTTCTTATTTAGGTATCTCTTTCCTAGTTGAACAAGAAATATTGATGTTTCTTATTGAAGAATCAAAGTTTAATCAGTAGTAGGAATAACTCAAGCATTGTGTATGGGTATATGCAAGTGTGTGGGTGTGAGCACGTGCTTGTAATCAGTAAGAGGAATTTCTATTGATGTTTTCAATCAAGAAGTAATTCCTAGAATCTACTAGTGTGAGGCTTGTAGCTTTCTACCCTGTTTTCTTTCTGTTGCTCAATTTGAGACCTATGTTTTCAACTTATAAGTCTCATAAGGAACATTCTACAACCCTAACCCTAAAAACAACCAATTTTATAAACTTCCCCTGGAATGGCAGCATAAGAACCCTAATGTCTCTCTAGACATTCGATAAAGTATTCAGGACCACATCATATTTCTAAAAAATGAAACCACTGGCCTATATTAAATGATCTAACAGCATTTTATTTGAGGCGATTTGCATCCTCCTGCATTTGCATTACATGGTCACTGGTAAGCAAGGGCCAGTATATAGCTTAGATGAAAATCAACCAGGGAAGTACGCAGCGTGTGGAGAAATTAGCCAAGAAGTTAGAAAATCAATTAATGAATTATCAAAGTGAAAGACATTGTACCCTGTCAGGAAGATTCCTAGGCATGGGTAGTGCAGTAACATATCTCTGAAGACAGGATTTGTGGGCATTTGCAGCTGCATCTGAGGTCAATAAGCTCTCAGTCCCATCAGTTCGATCACGGCCATGGAACTTTGCAAAGCGATTGATAACAGAAAACCTCTCTAGATCTTGGCATTCCACTCTCAGGTTCGAAACTGATGCTCTTTTCTCCAATCTGCATCATCAATGGGAAAATAATAAAACCAGTGAGTGTATCTCTGAAACATATATGTTTATCATTAGAAATATCAAGCTAAGGATGATGCCAGAGAAGAAAGATGAAGTGGTGAAACAAACTCTAATCATGCCTGTGTAAAACCAACATTAAGCAAGCAAACTCTAAATCCCCATGTTCAAGTTCCAACAGGTTCAACTGTTAATTTAAATGACCAATACGCACCTCTCAGAAACTTGTTTCTAGGGATAACATTCTAGACCAATTGAGCAAATCATTTATTTTTTATTTATTTACATGATTCCCATGCCAGTCTTCTCAATAAAAAGTCATCATCTTTCTTGCAGAGAAATCAAAAAAATATTAGGTGAACTCACAATTCGTGAAACTCAATAAGATGTTCAAATCAAACAGGGAGGCAGGCACACAGAGAAAGGATATGTTAAAACACGTTGCATATCAGTATTAAAACTAGAAATATCAAAGACAGCCAAAAATAAGAATAAGTTAGCAAGTAATCAAATATTACCGCCAAACACACCAATATTTACCTCAACAAATCATTCTCCAGCTTCCTCGTTCTGCTGACAAGGTCTTCCATGACTTTTGAGAAATATTGATCACTAATCTTTTCTGATGATTTTATCTTCTCAGGCAAGCTTGAGAGGAAAAAGAAAAACAAATAAAAAAAAATTCATAATCATATGATTCAATGATATTTACAACCAAAAACATTTAAACTTACTTCCAGTAAGAAGTAGGCTCATAAAACAAAATGGCCAGTACCTTATTATGGATCACAAAAATGAGTTCCTAGAAAAACTCAAGCTGCACCCTCACCAATTGCAAGACAAACACATTTACTATTGTAGCAAATAACTAGAAAAATCTTAGATAATATAAAAGCAATTCTTACAGGTCTCCACTGTTAGAAGGCACAGAAGTATCGCTTCCAGTACAAGATAATGTGCTGCATGCATCTCCTAGTGTTGACCTGGCAACAAAGTATGCAGCAGTCTCGTAATGTAAAATAGCATCTGCAGAAAGAATCAATGCCAGAGGTGGGTGGAGGAGTATCTGCATAAGCTGTGTAGTCAACAGAAGCCTTCTCTTTGATCTATGGACTGGCAGCCCATCATCTACCATTTCAAGTTCATCTTCCACCTGTTGCATTTCAACACTGAGAAACTGTAAAACACCCAAAAGGGAAAAAAAAATAACAGATGAATATAACTGGTAAGATACTTTAGCTATGAGCACACCTTCTCAGTCAATCTATCCACTGCCAGTGCCCACTCCAAGTCTGCTGCACTGCAAAGAACAAACTCTACGTGTTATAATCACCAAGTAAAACAAAATATAAAATGAATCCAACAATCAGACCTGTAAATAATATAATAAGTGCATCAGTTTCATTAACAAAGATAGACAAGGGACTTCTAGTTTATGCCAACCACCTGAGATTCTGAAGCTTTTGAGAACCCAGTGTCACTTCCTTATGCCAAGGTACAAGCTTGAATATGGCACTTTTACGCTTCTTTGATCTCATAGCCACCACATTCACGTCAGCAGAATCACGCTGCAATGACTGAGGGATACAGAAATTCTCATAACCTATTGATGAACTGATTGAACTTTTTTGGAAAATACCAAATTGATTAGCAGCAGCAACATTTCCTTGCTCAAGCAAGCTATGAGCATGCAATCTATCAGGTCTTCCAGCAATGAAAGGCAGTTCTGAGGCCGTCATGGTGACATCTTTACATGTATCATGCATTGGTAATATATGTTCATTTTTAAAGGTTCCATAACGATCAAACCAGGATGGACCCATGTGGCTGCTCATTTGAGAATGCTCATCTCTGACAGGAACTGCAGAATTGCTATTGGCAAAATTCTGAAAATCATTCCGACCAAATCCAATCATATCCTTTGAAGGTGCATTTATGTCCTGGTTATCAGCTGTTTTTGCTGAAAGGCTTTGCATTTTGGAATCTCCAGGGGGGACCATAGTATGATTTGCTGATGCATCTCTGGCCGTATTATTGTGTTCATAAATATGCGGACTTCCCTGAGCAGCTACAAGATGAGCATCCACAGAACCACCAGGACTTTTAAATCTCTTCAAACTCCTATTAACTTGATCAGCTTCTGCATTTCTCATTCCCTGCCTTTGATGCAGCAGGGAGTAGCTCTGATGCAAAATATTATTGGGTTTCAAAAATCGGCCAAAAGCTTCAATTTGTTTCTGTGTACTGGTTAAATTTGAAGCAGGCTCAGTAAGATGATTCACAACAGATTCTTTCTCAAGTGAAGTACACACTGTCTTCCGGACCCAATGATTCTCAGGTTGAATTTGCTGCAAGTGATCTGCTTTTGCTGGTTGCTCTATCCCAACATGATCATGTGAATTCATAGAACACTCACCAGATTCAGCTTGACTACTCCCTCCAGTTTGCATAGTTTGATCTTCTAGTTTCTGTGGTTGAGAGAAAGTTATGCCTGAACACTTCTGTGATTGAAGATCCGGTTTAAACATGTCAGATGGAGTCTGAAATGGCTGGGTCCCAAATGGTCGTAGCTGTTTTGAAACACTTGTCCACACAGGAGGTTGGATTTTTGAAGAAACACCATCTTGTGATGAAGAACAATGCTGAGGAGCTGGTGCAGCTTCCAGCACAGGGAATTGTTGAGCAGCATCTCTTGCATGATTTTGGTTGTCATCATTTGGTTGGGGCATCTCAGCAGATGATGCAAAATCATCATGTGAAGTATGCCTAGATGTGTCAGGTACTGATGATTGTGCTGATTGATTGGTTTGACCTCTCTCAAAAGATTTGTCCATTTGTTTTGGTTGAGAAGAAAACTTATCAAGAGATTCATTAACAGATTCACAGGCAGCAGTTTGTCCACCTGTATCAGGCATGTTCTGATTTGGATAACTTTTTGAATAAGGGAAACCAGGGGAAAAGGCAGCAGAAAATTTTCCTAGGCCACTACTGCCAGCATGCATAGAGGTGCCAGAAATATTATTCCTCAAATGTACATGAGATGTATCACATGAAGAGGCTAAAGACAAAGCAGAGGATGTACGTGCCAACAATGTATGCCCCTTCTCCCCATTATTTGAAATGACCTGATTTGAACTGAGAGAACCAATCACTTGTGAGGCACGCTCTGGAATGAGCAACTGTTGGGATGGAGGAGCTAGTGGAATGGCCTGTGGGTTCCCTGTTGCAGATTTTGCAAGCTCCAATTCAGCAACTGAATTAGTCTTCCACGTACCAGCACCGTGACCCATTACCTCAGAAATGGGAACTTCTTTATCAACATTATGAGAATCTTGGAAAGAGTTTTCGTTTTCCTGATTTTTCAACGCAGCAGTTGTGCTGGGAGGTACGGAATCCATAAGGTTCCAGCCACTTGTTGATTTGCCCAATCTATTTAGTGGTTGGTCATTTGAGCTATATGATGGCATGCTCTGTTGATTTGCCCAGGAACCTGGAAGACCCTCTGTATATGATCCTACATCAGAAAAATGGATAGATTTTCCATGAAAATGACTGCCTTCAAAAGCTGCTTTTTGTATCAGGTTCCTATCTGACCACTTGTTTCCGTCTTCTGGAAACTGCTGAATATGTCTACGAGGAGAAACAGACTGCAATCTGTCACTGTGTTCATGTGAAGTATTGACTCCAGATTGCTGAGCCCCTGGTATATTATTATAGCTCGTACCTGTATTGATTTCATGAGACTGACAGAAGGGTTGAGGGTTCAAGGAAGATGCAGACAACAAGCTATTAGCAGCCCAATTTGACTGCTGTTTGCTCCTAGCAATAACAGAGGGAGCCGGCTGATTCTTAGCTGGAGGTTCACTATTTTTAAAAGTCAGGCAACTCCACTCCTCTTGTAGGCCTGTATCGCCACTAGAAGTTTCTGCCACAGCAGATTGCATCAGAGCACTCCAACTTCCACTTTGCACAGAAGGCAACGAACTGAAAAAATCTGTGCCATCCGACATATTGTAACCTCCAGAACCCACGTTAGCACCCCTGCCAAAGGTATCCCACAAATTATCATCTGGACCAAACAAAATCTGTGCCTCAGTTGGATCTAGGGTGGCTACATTCTGGGAAGGAGCAACCTGTAACGTTGTGTCCTCTTGTGATGTTTCTGATGGACCAGCCAAGTCTTGCCTCGTGCAAATTTCTTGCACAGGCCCATTGCATTTCTGAGGATTCAATTGCTGCAGGCTCTCCAAATTATATCCAGTATTTATACCCTGGCCATCAGAAGTAGCAATCATATTTTTCCCCTGATATCCCTGTCTAGAAACCAAAGTTCCATCCTGCATGCTAACCTGCTCTGGAAATCCAGTATGATGATTGCTTGTTAAGGAGTTACTGCTGCCTAATATCTGCTGCATCGAGGGCTTATCCATTGGGAAAGCAGAATACTGACTTGGAGTGACTCTAGTTGCAGAAATAGGGACACCATAAAGAGATTGATTGACCTGATGTGGCGTTCCCTGGCCCTGGTCAGGGGAAAATATATGCCCTCTGAAGGATCCTTGCATAACTGGAGATAAACCTCGCTGCTGCCAAGTTGTGTTAGCTGCCATAAGCTCAGGCTGCCATGAATAATTAGATGTTTCACGGATAGGAATGCCATTGATCAAAGCCTGTGAGGGATTGACAGCTGCCTGTTTTGCAAAAGCAGAAACCTGATTGATAGAACTCATCTTCCTGGCTTCTTGTTGCTTCTGAAGTTGTTGCTGCCTCTGCATTTCTTGCATTTGCTTAAGCATGAGCTGTTGCTGTAATAGCTGCATGTCAGTAATCCCAGACTGCTGTCTTGGCAAAGATTGCAGCATGCCAGGATGCTGGTCGCTAATTTGCGGCTGACCTCCGAAAAAATCATAATTAACTGGAGACTCGTTAAAATCCATTCTGACTGAAATCTTCTAGTGAATTCAGGACCAAACATTCAAAGCTCAAAAACAAAGAAAATGAATTTTCAAAAGAACACAGAAACCAGCAGAAATGAAACACAAAAAAGAAAAACTTTCCCTCCCTTTCTACCAACCTAATTCAACTTAAAAATCTCACATTTTATCAGCAAATTCACAGAAGATCAAACCTAAATAAATCACAGGATACCCTTTTTAGAAAAATCAAAAACCAAACAAGCAGCAACACAGCTGCCTGCCCATTCCTAAACCACCAAAAAAAACTAAGCCTGGTGAGAAATTAGGGTTTCTATAGAGAATTTGGACTCACGGTTTCGCTTTGACGCCTTAATTTGAGCTCCAAATGAAACGATCCTCTGTTCGCTTGAAATTTCTTTATTTTTAATTTAGGGTTTTGAATCGAATGGGAGATAGAGAAATGGGGTTTGGTGTCCAGAGCTGGGAGCTAAGTAAAGGAGAGCGATATTTTTTTTTAGCATGGAAAAGGAAAGAGTAAGCATGTAGAATTTGTTGAGGGTGGAGGAGGAGTTTAGGTGTTCCTGCTAGTAAAATCAGCCATGTGGCAAAAATATAAGGTGGGCCCACCTTTTGTTGACTGTGATTTACCGATTTTGGTTTCGTGGACTACGATCCAATATCTTGATTGATCATTTCATGAACAAGTTTTATCAGAGATACAGGGGTGAGAGGAGTGATAGCTTTTCTTGTTTCTTTTCCTCTCATGTATTGTGTGTTTTGTTAAATCAATTTTTAAAGAGTATTTTTAGTTATTATTTTTTTAAAGTAATTTGTATTTAGAGATGTATAAAAATTATTTTTTATTATTTTTTAAAAGATTATTTTTATATTAATACATCAAAACAGTTTAAAAACATTTTTAAAAAACTATTTTCAAGTAAAAAAACTAAAAAAAATATAAAATATAATTTCAACCGTAAAAATAAACATCATTAGACTATTTAGAGCTAGTAGGTTGTGATTTTGTTTGGTTTTAAACATAATAAGAGAAAATTACCCTTCTTCTTATATAATTTACTTGTTTTTTATTTAATCTTCATTGTTTAAAAAGTTATAATTTACATATAATAATTTAAAAATTATTCAACATTTTACATGTTTTTCATATATATATATATATATATATAGATCTAAAAACCAAACTTCCATCCTAAAATAAAAAGGTTTTGCCCTAATTTCCATTATAGTGATTGTATCCTTATGTTTTTCATTATGCTTTGCTCTTTTGTAATTTACCTATTTTTCATTTCATTTCATTTCTTTTTTGGAATATTACAATTTACATCATATAATATATAAAATAGTTTACATTCTTGCTAATATGAACCTAAGAAATCAACAAAATAGCTCAATATATTTAGAGAATTTATATTATATTCTAATTTATAACTAACAACCCTTTACAATGTTAAATTATAAAATTACCATAATATTTAAAAAAAAAAAAAACACTAAGCTACTGTTAAATTATAAAAAACACTAACCTTGTAGTTCTCCTCTCCCATTTCTTTTTCCTTATAAATTAATCTCATAAATTATAAACACTAAACTCATAAATTAATCTTTCCTTAAACAAACATGTCATGTTGATTTCACTATGCAACCATCCCATGCTTCTCCCATGGGTTTTCATATTATAGATTGTTCTAAATTGTCAATGATTCACAAAATAGGTTAGCACATTAACTCTTAAACTTTATTAAATTTAATTCCAAGATTTTAATAGTCTTCACTTTGTTATCTCTAATTGAAGTATATTGTAAACTATAGAGAATAAAATCAAATCAACTACTAAACAACTTAAATCCAAACTAGTTGAATTGGATTTATCTCCAAATCTAGAATCATTAAGCCAATAATCAAATATTTCCAAAATATATTTGAAATAACCATAATAAGTTCATTATATAGGTTGGGATTTTAAAAAATAAAAAAGATGTCTACAAAGATTTGGTGCTTTTATGGATTTAACTAGATTAAAATTCAATGGTTAAAAGGGAAAAATGAAAAAAAAAAACATTTTAGAAATATATATCATTTTGATGCATTTCTGAACGAAAAACACTTTAAAAAATAACATCAACTACACTTTCAAACATGTTTTTTTATCCTAAAAGACATAATTATAGAGATGTGATATAAACCAGTTCAAGATTGATCCTTTTATTGCTCTTTTAGTTTAGAAACACTATGTAGCTTTATTCTTATTCAACTTAGTATTGAAAGATAAAATTAAAAAAATATTGATTAAAAATTATTTAAAAATGACTTGAGTTAACTATTATTAATTTGTCAAACTCGTAGCTCAATCCATTAGATGAAGAGAACATCATAGAAAGTAGAATGAAACAAATTGTGAAACCTAGTTCTAGATTAATCCAATGTTGAAAGATTCAATTAAGGAGAAACAATCAAAAAAGAAGAAGAAAAAATTTGAGTTAATAGAGTTAACCAAATAAACTCGTGGTCTGGATTATAAGTCTACGTTAACATAGAAAATAATTATGAAATTCAATCATCAATAAATTTAATTTTGAGTGATGGGATTTAAAAAACAAAGCATATATTAAAAAAGAAAATATTACTCCAACAAATAAAGTTATGTAAGGAGGAGTACAATAAAAACCCTTAATCCTTTAGTTTTTTTGTTAATGATAATCCTTTAATCATATGAAGAAAATAAAAATAAATTATGAAGATCAATTTTCTAAAATACAATGTTGAATACTGAAACTAAAAAACAAATTGAAAAAAGAACCCTAATAAACCTATGTTAACTTGTCAAACTCATAATTCCCATCATAAGACTAGGATAACCTAATATAAAATAAATTAGGATAAATTACAATGTCTAATTTTTAATCAAACCAATATTGAAATATGAAATTGAATTTCTTTAAAAAATTATTAAAAAAAGACATAAAAAACAACTCAAATCAACCACGATTAATTCATCAAACCTATGACTTGAGTCAGAAGACAAAGATAACCTCATAGAAAATAAATCAAAAAGTCTATTATTAATTAACCCAATATTACAGAATGCAATTCATAAGAAAAAAATAAAAAAGGAGAAAAAAATCAAGTTAATTAAATGAAACTTTAAAACTCATAATCTAGATCATGAATCTAGGATAATCTCATAAAAAGTAAATTAAAAAACAATTATAAAGTTCAAACTTCAATAAATTGAATGTTGCATGATGGACTTAAAATGAAAAAACAATATATTAGAAAAAAAACAAAAAAAAACAAATATTATTTCAATGAATAGTGTTATCCGAGTAAGGGTATAAAAACTCCCTCTTTAGTAATTTTTATTAACTTCACTGTTCAAAATATTAAGAAATCAAATGCAAATGTTCTTAGTAAAAATAATGCAATATTAATTGATAAGGGGAGTGGGAGGTTTTAATGGAAAAATTTAATGATGAAATTGAAAGGTAATTTGCACACTAAAGAAGTTGTGGTTCTAGGAAAGAAAAATAATTTATGATATATGATGAATTTACATGTCATATAAGTGATACTATATATGAGGATAGATTTGTTTCTTCATTCAAGTTGAAAAATTATATTTATCCAAGATATAAACATAATTTCTAAAAACAAATAAAAAAAATAAGAAATAACAAGATTATAAGAAAGTTAGGGTAGTTTTTCAAATAAAAATTAAAAATATTACGCCTAATACATGAGTTGAGGGGGTGAAATAATAAGAAAATGAAAATAGATATAGCTTATAAGAAGAAAAGATGTAGGGTCAAAAAATTATATACTTCAAGGAAATGAGGTCTAAGTACAAATAAAAGAAATTATGAGGTATATAAATACCCCTCTTCCTTGCTCATCAAGGTTGGCTATAGTTAGTAAGAAAAAAGGATGGAGTTTTTTGTTTTTTCCCTTGCCAAATTGAAAGAGATTACAAAGCAAAAAAGGAACTAAGTGTTATGAACACATCCATACATAAAAACACACAAAAATTAAGAGTGTTTTTAGAAGAAGAAATGGGGGAGAGGGTAACAATGTCCAATAACAACTAGAAGTTAAAGGGGTGGAGGAAATCTTGATTCTACAATCATTTAAGACTTGAGTCTCCTTTTGTAAAGTGGTTCTCACATCTATATAACAAGTCTTTAACTTAATTGTTAATTTCCATTGTTTTTTATGAGATTAAAGCTATGGTTCTTGGATAAATTTTAGGGGTAATGTGAAATTGTGTTAAATTAATGTTTGTAGAATATAATAGGATGAAATGAAGTTGAAATAACAAGTTAAATGGAAAGAAAAATGTTAGCCCCGAGTTGAAATAAAAGTTCTTACCTTGTTTTCCATTTCATAAGTGATTAGTGTTTTATCCTGGATAAGGAAATGTTACACAATGGAGGACATATTTTGTCCATATTACTTTTGACCATAATGATGAAAAAGAACCTTGTATGTATTACTTTTGACTACAACATTGGAATTGCTATGCAATAGTTATTACTAACCATATTAGCAAGATTTGTTGTATGATCTATTATTACTAACCATATTAGCAAGATTTGTTGTATGATCTATTATTGATTAAAATGATAGAAATTACATATCATTTGTATATAACCACCATGAAATAAATTAATATTAGAAAAAAATATTATGAGAAATCTAAAATAATTATTATGTGAGAAATTTTTCGAGTGAGTGGATTTTGGTGTGGAAACGATGTTTGACACCTTAATACTTTATTTAACAAACTCATTATGTCAAGTGATGGAAATATACATTAAATATGGAAGTCTTATTTCCATATTAATAGATATGAAACTAGTTACATGGTAATGGTACCCAATAATAGATGGTGGAACTAATTATTATAGTGAATGGAATTGATTGTCAGATTAATGGGTTATTAGAGAAACTAGTTATCTTGGTTGATGGGACTAGTGCCCTAGTTAATGGGTTATTAGAGAAACTAGTTACCTTAGATAATGAACTATTACATAAAAAGGTTATTATAGTTAATGGACTAGTGCCCTAGTTAATGAGTTATTGGAGAAACTAGTTACCATAGTTAATGAGACCACTTCCATATTTAATAGGTAATAAGAAAAACTAGTTACCATAATAAGTAGACATTTAGAGAAACCAAGTAATTTAGTAATAAAGGAAAAGCCTAGTTTGGGTTGAAGAGGGCATTGACATGTCTTTAAACTATGCTAAATGTACTAATTTGTAGGGTTAAGGGTATAAGAACTTAACTCTTTATTATTTGATATTGGTAAATATATATAAAAGATAATAACAAATAATAACTTTGGATAAAGCTTATTGTCTTTAGTGTTAAATAAATTTTCAAGACCTTATAGCATTATGTCAAGTAGTATATCATATCTATGGTATTAGCAATAGCATATAATGGAGCACAATGTGTATGAGTTTGGTTATATTGATAGATTATTGAGTGGATATTCAATTATCTTTACCAATAGTTATTACTAACCACATTAGCAAAATTTGTTGATGATCTATTATCAATTAAAATGATAGAAATTACATATCATTTGTATATAACTACCATGAAGTAAATTAATATTAGAAAAAAATATTATGAGAAATCTAAAATAATTATTATGTGAGAAATTCTTCAAGTGAGTGGATTTTGGTGTGGAAACGATGCTTGACACCTTGATACTTTATTTAACAAACTCATTATGTCAAGTGATGGAAATATACATTAAATATGGAAGTCTTATTTCCATATTAATAGATATGAAACTAGTTACATGGTAATGGTACCCAACAATAGATGGTGCAACTAATTATTATAGTGAATGAGATTGATTGTCAGATTAATGAGTTATTAGAGAAACTAGTTATTCTGGTTGATGGGCCTAGTGCCCTAGTTAATGGGTTATTAGAGAAACAAGTTACCCTAGATAATGAACTATTACATAAAATGGTTACTATGGTTAATGGACTAGTGCCCTAGTTAATGAGTTATTGGATAAACTAGTTACCATAATTAATGAGACCACTTCCATATTTAATAGGCAATAAGAAAAACTAGTTACCATAATAAGTAGACATTTAGAGAAACCAAGTAATTTAGTAATAAAGGAAAAGCCTAGTTTGGGCTAAAGAGGGCATTGACATGCCTTTAAACTATGCTAAATGCACTAATTTGTAGGGTTAAGGGTATAAGAACTTAACTCTTTATTATTTGATATTGGTAAATATATATATAAAAGATAATAAAAAATAATAACTTTGGATAAATCTTATTGTCTTTAGTGTTAAATAAATTTTCAAGACCTTATAGCATTATGTCAAGTAGTATATCATATCTATGGTATTAGCAATAGCATATAATGGAGCACATGACCAATCAGTTTTAAAATTGATTATAAAAAAGACACTGTAATTGGGATGATCTTTCTTAATTTTAAAGTTATAAAATAACCTTGATGTGAAAAAGGACATTGTAAGGGGTTGGAAATTGATATAAGATCAATGTTGTTTATGAAATTAGTTTTGATCATATAATTGTTAAGTATTAGTAATTGGGATGATGCAAATATTTAATGTGATTTAATTTGTAATTTTATGTATGTAAGAGGTAAATTCCTTATTTTATAAGGTCATTTAGCTACCTGGTATTATACTAAAAAATTATTTATATTTTCATAAAAAGAAAGACTTGTAATAGTTAATATGGATGTGATTTTCAACAAGAGATGTAATAAATTGTGTACATTTATAAAACTATTCAAACATTGTTAAGACTTTTCATATATATATATATATATATATATATATATATATATATATATAACACTTGAATTTTTATGTTCAAAATTATAAAAAATAGGAGTAATTGGATTGGAAAATACAAGGTGTTGCAATATTATTTGTAAAACCAAAACACCTTGCACCTACAAGAAAATAGGATCTTTAGATCTCTCTAGTAGTTGGAGTTAAGTCAATTAATATTAGACCTTACAAAATTTTATTCAAGTGTAAAGAAGAGACGGGAAAATTAGTGGAAAAAAAAAGCTTTAATATAAGATTATTTAACATAGTTGTAACAATTTCTTTTCTCTTATGCTATAGGTTAAAAAAGGATAAAGTTTTGTGTTGAATGAAGACAACTCAACAACTCGACTATCAAGAATAAATTTTCATTCCATTAATAAATGACTTGGTGGATGAATTATATATGGTTCTTAATTTTTTTTTATTTTTTCAAAGCTGTATATAAGGTTTAAATGTCACAAAATGAGAATGTACATATAGGACATAGTAAAAACAACTTTAAAAACTCATTATGAGCACTATAAGTTTAAGGTGATGTTGTTTGCACTAGTCACATTTTAAGCTTTAATGAACATATATTGAAATCATTTTTAAAAAGTTTATATTTATCTTATTTGATAACATTCTAATATATAATTCTACTTCAAATTTATATGTTAATCATTTATTAGTAGTACTAAAAATCTTAAAGCATAATCAACTTTTTGAAAAAATCCAAAATGTTATTTTTATGAGCAACAAGTTGAGTATTTGAGGGATATAATTTTATCAAAATTTGTAGCTATCAATATGAGAAAGATAAAAGTTATGAGTAAATGATCCATTGTATATATAGTTAAAGAGTTGAGGGTTTTTTTTTTTTAAAAGATCTACAAGCTATTATATAAGGTTTATCAAGAGATGTGAGATCATTTACAAACTCTTGTATTCAGTCAAAGAAATAAAATTTTAGTTAGATTGAGAGAGTAAAAAAGCTATGAGTAAAGTTTTAGGGTTAGTATTATCAAGTTTCAACATTTTTATGTTTGAGATTATTGCTTATTCAATAAGATTAAATATAGTTTTGAGCCATGATTGGAGGCCATTTGTCTTTCTTATAGGTACTAAGAATAAGACATCAGTGATTGTCATCACTAAAACTAATAATGAGAGTTTAAAATATTTTTTAGGATAAAATATCCCTACTTTTATATATTAAAAAAGTGTTCAACTATATCATTTAGGCTAAAATATAAAATTTAGTACAAAAAAGACAAGGAGAATATGGCAGCAAATGTTTTTATTTAGAAGAATTAGAAATGAAAAAAGTTTAACATCTAAAGGTAAAGTAAATAAGAATGAAACTAAAAGCATTAGAGTGGTGTCTATTGTGGTATCAACATGTTATAAAAAGGGTTAGTAAGACTTATAAGAATGATTCTTGATTAAAAGGGATTATTGATAAAAGAATACTAAATTTATTCAGTTGGCTAGATTATCTCTACAAATAATGGATGAGTGTGGAAGAATTAAGGTTAATCTAATGAATTTTTGGGTTATAAAGATTATGAAGCAGGATAAATTAACATTAGTTATGGGATAACCCCCTACCAAGTATAACAACATACTACCTTTCTTTTCCATACTAATGTACATCAAACTAGTAGCAGAAACAATAATAGAAAATAGAAAGACAACTTAAAACACCTGATTATCTTTTAGATAATCTATCTCCCATCTTTGATAAAGACAAAGTACAGTGTCGATTTATAAAGGAGGAAAACAAAGAGGAGCAATGATCCCTCTTGTCCATGCACTACCTCACCTTATAGGAGCATGGAATGATACCTCACATCTTATTCATGTCTCCATGTATGTAGTTCACATGCCAACATATCCTCTTTTCATTGCAGCTATTTTGATATAGTTTTAGCGGACCCCAACAACTCATAAAAGTCAATTTTGAATATTATATGTGATTTAGTTATTGTTAGAATTATTTTTAACATGTTCTACGATTATTTGAATGTGTGTTTGATCTTGACCTCTATTTATATTGTTTGAAGTAATTGGGATGTGTTTGTTTGATTGTAAGTAATATTGATTGACTTCATGTCGAATTATATCATCAAAAGAGAGTTTTTGTTTTCGTCTAAAAGATGTTTGAATATTTTCTCTCCATCAAATCAACTTTGGCTGGTATATTCCTAAAAAGATTTGTCTATGAAATGTTTAGATTGTTTCTGTTAAAAATAATAAATAAAAATCTTGCTTTTTTACTAGAAAAGATAGTTAATAGAATTTTTATTTTTATCAAAGAACAAACACATGGATCGATGGTGTAATCCTTAAAAGTATTTTGTTCATGAGAAATTGAGTTTTGTTCTTCTAGAGGTTGCAGGCAACCAGTTACGAAACAAACATTAAAGAAAGAAACAATCAAATCAATAGTTCCAGACACCGCAATGGCTTCACTATATGTTCTCTTAGCTTCTCGCTTCATTTCCTTTGAAATTGAAAACTTGCAGACAACCAATCAAGAAACAAACATGAAGTCAGTAACAGCAGACAACCTGATGGCTCTACTAATAACCCAAAAGCATACCCAAATGAAAATAAAACTTTCAATCTAGATTTGTTCTTTCATTTTTGTGTTGGATTTGGTGGTTTGTGTCTGAAAAGAGAGAGAGAGAGAGAGAGAGATGCGTGGAAGGGTGAGAAATTGTCAGATGTTTTGCAGGATTGATTTTTTATTTTGATATATATTAAGGTATCTATCATTATATTTGTTGACTTAGGATGCAAACTGTAATAAATCGGCAATTTCTATAGAGCTAGAGGAGGATGTCGACGTAATTTTTCCCAAACAAAACCTTGAAATGTAATATGCATGCCATGCAATAAAATATCAAGCATTTTTAGTTAAACTATAAGATAATAATCAAGTTTTTTTATATATATAAAATAATAATGAATCAACGAAAACACAGAGAGTCAAAATAAGATCGTGCCCATAGTAGACCAGACCGTTTCCTCTTCTGCAGTTCACCTTCTCTTACTTTGCTGTGCCTGCGCGTTGAAATTGCTTTCTTTATAAAAACAAGACGAGATGCTTGGATTCCCATCGCCCTGCTACCTTGTTTAAGCCTTGTGTCTGTAATAACGTAACCTTTTATTTATTTATCCTGCAGATTCTCTCCTCTTCTCATTTCCTCTTGATTACCGTTTTTAATTTAAAAGTGTTTACTGGGTTTTTTTTTTTTTTACTTCTTGATTTGTTATCATCCGTCAATTATTTTTCTTCTGATAACCTTTTTGTTTCGTTGATATCGTTCTTTGTGTTTGATTTTCTTTTGTTTCGGCATGCATGCATGCTCGGAAACTCGAGTTATTTTGTTCTTAATGAATGTTAAACAGCGAGTTAATCTTTATTCTGCTGTGATCGATCTAAGTAAGTGCAAATCCAACTTGATGGAAACATTTATAGGGCTGAATTTCTTCATAGATTTTAACACATACTATTGCAACTCATTCAAATGGTAATGGGGGGATTAAGGGCTGAGATGATTACTTAAATTTAATCATATCTTTATTTTATGTTAAACTTGTTTTTGTTTATGATTGATGATTATGCTTTGTGCTTTTTGTCCAGTTTTTCCATCTCTTTTTTCTTTTCTCCAAATATTCCATAAAACCATTTTCCAATTCAACAGTATAACGAGAAGGAGAAAACAAATTATTTTATTTAATGTTCGAACATGTTTTCTTACCTGCATAAATGTCTGAATACCATTTTTATTATTAATTCTTCATTGTGATAGCGTTTAATCTCCAATGGTTTTTCTGTTCTATGCAAACCTATTCCTCTGGTTTGTGTTCTTCCTATCTTATTATTTTAAACTGCTGTCTTTTTCTTTCTCTTACAAAACCCCTTAGAACTCGAAATTTCATGTGCTGAAATTGATCTGCACTGGAGTTTCAGGAATCTGTTTTTTGTAGTTTACCGTAATGTCACAGCTATCACAATCTCACATGTACTTTGTTTCTTCTTTTTATGCAGGAGTTGATTGATTTCTTCATTCACAGAATGTTTCATTCAAAGAAATCTCCCGTGAAGATTTCTGAGCATAACAAGGCTGACCCTGAATGTCCTGCACCTTCTCGGTCAAATCCTTTTGAATATGAGAATGAGGTGGGAACCAAGAAAACCCTTAAACCATCAAGGAAATCTTCTTCTGAATCCAATCTAACTACACCCAAGTTTAGAACCAATCCTTTCGACAATGATGACGAAAGAGGGTTGTCTTCTTCATCTACACATTCCCTTGCTTCATTAACAAGACAAAAGTACAAAGATGATTTCCTTAACTCAGGAGGACTTGAGAATCAACCAGATCAAGAATTGGAGAATTATGCTGTTTACAAGGCTGAGGAGACTACAAAAGCAGTAAATGGCTGCTTGAAGATTGCTGAAGAAATGAGGGAGGGTGCAACGACAACTTTGATCACCTTGCATCAACAGGGTGAGCAAATCACCAAGACCCATAATGTTGCGGTTGAGATAGATCATGATCTTACTCGGGTATGACTTAGTTTACAATCTGACTTTATGATTGATGAACTTAATTTTTCCTGCTTAGATTTTCTCACCTGATAAAATGGGCTAGTATATAGCTGCTGTTAACACTAATCCATGAAATGGAGCTCAAAATTTTTCTTTTGCATATTTAGCTGGATTGTTTTGGAAGAAGCATCCTGTCTGTGAGTTTTCTATAACATGATTATCATTTATATACTGCTTGGATCTTTATCGATTAATAAGCAGCATAGGTCTATTGCTCTGAGTTTTATTATTTCAATTATTCATTTCAAATTTCACAGCAGTTCATTCTTTAGACTGAGCTTTGTTAGTTTAGTTATGGGGAGTAAAAGGAGTATTTTGAAAAAATCTAACAGAGGTGAAAACCACCACCCGCTATTGCCTCTTGTCTACTTGGCTCAAACTCTAGGACTATACCCCCCTTCCAACACTCAATCACAGCACCACTCGAACACAGCTGCAATGGAGAAATCCTTGTTCGAAATGTGCTGAAACTTAGGCCTAGAAGATTAGTTCTTAGTAAACGGAGCATTTTCATTGCTGTTTCTGTTTTCAGGGTGAGAAGGTTTTGGGAAGTCTTGGGGGCATGTTCTCTAAAACATGGAAGCCGAAGAAGAATCGTCCAATTAGGGGCCCTGTTATCACAAAAGGTTAGTTTCTTTCCCTACATGCTGTGATTCACTTATATGTCAATTTCTCTTCAAAACTTATATTATATCAGTTTATGAATTACTTATCATCGTTCATTTGCTGAAAAAGGTTGGGTAGTTCCACCTTATTTTTCTTTCTATTTGACATGTGTTTGTTCTGTTTTTTCTTTACTTTTAGCTATTCATTTTTTTATCTGCTACGTAAAAGCTAATTTAAAGATGAAAAATCCCCCGAGGAGAACAGTGCTGGAGAGGGGATGCCCTCTTACATGCAGAGAATAACATGAGTAGCAAGAAACAATCAAAAACATGAAAGTTGAAATAATCTAAAATTCTTAGAAAACTCGTTTCTTTTGTCCTTTGATTTATTTGTGGTATGATACTTTGCAGATGCCTTACCTCAAAGGAGGGGTAACCATTTGGATCAGAGAGAGAAGTTGGGTTTGAATCTTGCATCTAAGGAACAGTCAAGCACACGAACACCCCTTCCGGAGACAGCCGACGCATTTCAGAAAGTTGAGGTTTGTTTTAATTTTGTGATGTGCTCATGATTCATACCAAATAAAGGGAACACTGTTGTGGCCACAGACCAAATTTTTTTTTCTAAAAAAAAATGATAATGGATGGAGCTTTCTTGGTACTGTGAAGTTTGAATATATGTTCTTTCTTGTTTCCCTCTTTCCATCTGGTGGAGGAGACAGAGACCTTTGTCCAACTCATTCAAACATAAGATTCAGTGCACTATTTTTTCCATTAGATCAATCTGGTGTTTCCACTTTGGGTTAGGATTTTTTTTATGTTGGTAAGCGTTTCCAGACTTTTCCCAGTCTCAAAAGGAGTTCATAAAAAAATAGATCACAAGGACAGAATTGTAGTCAGCCACCAAGTCATTTGTTCATTCTGGTTTTTGGTTTCCCAATGTATAGCTATTTGGGCTTACCTGTCTTCCATGATCACAGACGCTCAATTTAATCATTTTGGGTGTCAATTTTATCAGTGTACATGAACTAAAGTCTGTCGGGAGTTGATGCTACTTCAATATACCCATCTTTTACTATTTGGATCTTTTAATGTATGGGTTTGTTTTGGGACAGTTCGAGAAGTCAAAGCAAGATGACGCGCTGTCTGATTTGAGTAATGTTATCGGAGAGTTGAAGAATATGGCTGTTGACATGAGGACTGAATTTGACAGGTGACTTTTGTTATATGATACACAGCAGAATTTGTTGATTTGGTGCAAATGTTTGCTATTCTCCTTCATCGCTCTCTCTCTCATTGTGAATACCTGACTACTTCTGCTTCCTGATTGTAAAAAATGCTTTGTTGGTTGAGATAGAAAAATTCTGCCTGTAATTGTGATCGTTGTGTGATAATTGCAGGCAAGCCGGTGCTCTGGATCACATCCAGGATGATGTGGATGAGCTAAATTTCCGTGTTGGGGGAGCGAATAAACGTGGTCAACATTTACTTCGAAAGTAGAGGATATATAGGTTGTGATGTTGAATGCAGTACTCATCTGCTGATGCTGGTTCCCCTCCTTTCACTGCTATTCTTTCTGCCTGTATAAATTTGGAACTCCACGCTCTGAACCGATATATGCAGAACTTTGTACTGTAAACATTTGGTATCTGGCAATATATCTCAGCGAGACTTTTCCCAGATCACTTTCTTAAGGGAATTTGGAATTAATACATTTTCCTTAGTTTGCTCAGATTTCAGAAGCAAATACTAACAACATGCAACCAAAACGGATGCAGCCCATGCTAATACTTGGCCAAGTGCAGTAGTATTGATTCATTTCTGTAACCCTTCTCCATCATCGCTCATCGGTAGAAGGAAAATTGTATATCCGAGGAGTGCTATTCAAAATCCTAATGGTGAACATGGCGGTAAAAAAAACATCGAGGACGCACGATGGAGTGAGAGAGAGGCACGATGGAGTAGCTTGTATCTAATGATATCTTGATTATCTGAAACTACTAACCAGACCAAAAGGGATCGGGAAAGGACATAAAAAAATCTCATGTTTTACAGCCTCTCTTGATTTTTTCTAGGTAGGTACGAGGGATTTTCCCGCACGCTGCTCTGGATATTTTTTTCATATAAAAAATTAATTGTTTTTTATTTATTGTAATTAATTATTTTAATATTTAATTAATAAAATTATAGTAAATAAAATATATTATAAATGAGTTTTTTTTTTACCTAAAAGGAATAGTATAATCAAAACACGGGAGAAATAGTTCGTATATTTTTTAATTGTAGATAATTTAGATAAATTTGTCTACCCATTTTATTTATAAGTTTCTTTTTTTCCAATAATATTAGATCTCAAATATTATATATAAAAATATAACTTTTTTTTTTACAAAAACAACCTCAAATCCAAGAATTAAATTGTTTTTAATAAATAAACTTAAACAAAAAATGACAAAATTAGAATTAAAAGCCAAAATCTTTTTTTATTATTATTATTTTATAAGATTCATTCCTCATATTATTATATTAAAAGTATTTCAGAACACTGATATTTTTTTCTTCAAAAAATCTTAGGTCATTTTTTGTCCATATATATATATATATATATATATTCAGGCGCTAATATCAAATAAATATTAAAATATATAATTAGTCTCACATATTTATAAGAAAAAAAATTTTAAAAATAATTATTATCATTATTTTGAATGCCTTATTTGGGCTTTTTTTATGTAGAAAAGTGATTGATTTTATACATGTTGTAATTGGTTATTTAAATATTTAATATATAAAATTGTAATTAATAAAATCTGTTAGAAATAAGTTTTTTATTTTACCTAAAAGTGATTGAATGTTGCTATTGTTAAAACTATTTTGATAATTATTCCATCGGTAGATTGTACAATTGGAATCTAAAAAATTATGTTAAAATGAGTCATGTGCTCCGTGTAACATACTAATTGATTGTTGTGTATGTTTTATTTCTTTTATGAATTCTTTAATTAGCAAATATTAAAATGACAATCGTTGAATTTTAACACAGATAAGTTATTTGTTTTATGTACCAAACAATTTAATTAGTGGTTTTATTTTAACTACTTTGGTAATAATTTAATTGGTAGATAACAAAACCGCAATTGATCAAATTGACTAAAAATATATTATCTGTTGTTTGCAACAAAAATACAACTGCTAAAATTTATGAAATATTATTTTTTTCATATTTTTTCATCATATTATTATATTTAAAAAATTTTAGAACACTGAGATTAAATTAATGTGAGACTTATAAAGAAAAGTCAGCTTAATTTTTCATATATATATTTTAAGACGTTAATATTAAATAAATACCACAATATATAATTAGTCTCACATATCTATATATAAAAAAAAAAACTTACAAATAATCATTATCATTATTTCGAATGTTTTATCTATGAGAATTAGAAATTTCAACAGCTAACAATATTAATGAAAAAACAATAAAAAAAAAACTAAATAAATGACAAAACAAAAATAAATATAAACAGATTTTAAAAAATTATTTGACTTGAAGGATAAATAAAAAGAATTTAAAAAATAACAAAGAGAAAAGAAAAACAATAAATATCAATTTAAAAATGATCAACAACACAAATTAAAATGTAAAAAGCAAAACTTCATAACAGTAGAAATAATAAAAATTGGTGAGACAATAATTATTGTTAAAAAAAAATCTATAATTTTTGTATTTTATAAGATTTATTATTCATATTACTATATTAAAAGTATTTCAGAGCAATGATATTAATTTTTTTTCCAAAGAAACCTAGGTCATGTGTGTGTGTGTGTGTGTGTGTGTGTGTATGTGTGTGTGTGTGTGTGTGTTTTGAGGCATTGATATTAAATAAATATAAAAAATATAATTAGTCTGACATATTTAAAAGAAAACAAAACTAATAAATAATTATTATCATTATTTTGAATGTCTTATCAATAATAATTAGAAAATTCAAGACTTAGCAATATTAACAAAAAAAAAAACAATTAAAAAATAAAATAAATATTATTAGATTTTAAGAAATTATTTTACTTGAAGGGGAAAAAATAGAAATTATAATAATTATTAATCTTCAAATGATTACCGGCACATATTAAAATTTGAATATAAATAAAAAAAACTTAATAACATTGGAAATGAAGAAAAATTGAAAACATAAACTAAGAGCATATATATATATATATATATATATATATATATATATATATATATATATATATATATATATATATATATATATATAAACATGGAAATAAATATATATGAAAAAATAAAGGAATTAAAAATATAAGGGATAAAATGAAAAAAAAAACATATATAATAAATTTAATTTGAAGGAAAAAATTGAAATAAATCCAAAAATTGATACCAATAAAATTAAATAATTTAAAACAAAAGAAAAAAAATAAAAGAATTAGGACCGAAATGAAACTGAAATCTATAATTAATTTGTATGGAAGGACAAAATTGAAAAAAATCAAACTTTGATACCAAAAATATTAACGATTCATAATAAATTTGCATGAAATGATAAAATTAAAATTAATCAAAACTTTGATACTGAAAATATTAAGGATTCCAGATCAACTCGAAAATTCAAAGTTTGAGAACCTTAATGAAACTACAATATATAATCAATTTCAATTGAAGGATACAATTGAAACAAATCAAAACCTATACAATAGCAATAAGGACCATAAAACAACAATCCAAAGTTCAGGGACTGAAATGAAATATCACAAAAAATAGATGCGTTGATGTCAGCCTGTGCAGGCAGGAGAGAGAAAAGAGGGAAAATTTTCAAACAATCATTGACACGTCTCTGGACACCTTGTACTTACACGCGTCGCACCAGGGGGAAAAGAGCATGGATGAAAATCATTTTAGACTTCAATTAGGTATTTTTAGACGTCGGAATACGCCGCACGCGCCGCCCTAAACACGCGTGAGTGTGGAAACAGACTACGCGTCTAGCGACGCGTCAACAGTAGTCGATGGAAAAAAGAATAAAAAAATGATAAATTACTGAGACACCCCTCTCAGGCAGGCCTTGGTTTTGTCTTTTTCGAGGGACAAAAATATTATTTCATTGTGAAAAGAAATATAAATAAATAAATAAACTGGTTAGCTAGACTGGACTAGATCAAAATTGTGTAATTATTGTCGAACCCCTCAGTTCAGTGTCCTTATTTTATCTTTTTGAGGGACAAATTTATTATTTTATTTTGCAAAAAAGAAATAAATCAGTGGATCAAAATAACCGAACGAACCGAACCAAAATAAAACAAACTGAAAATTGAATTTTACTGTTGCTGTCCACATTGATTTGTGTAACAGCAACTCGCTCATGACACCATTTAGCTTATAAAATAATATTCATGGTAGCCTGGCCTTCAATGACTCAATTAAAAATCTAGCTAATTTTTCCATTACTTATTTCCGCCATAATGTGGTACCTTAAATAACAAAACAAGAGAATTTAAAATTTGAATGGATTTGAAAGAAAGTTTGAAAAAGATTTGGGCTAACTGATTGCTTTGACTTCTTTTATGTAGAAGAATGAAGTGTCGTCGTTTGAAAAAGATTTGGGCTAACTGATTACTCTCAATTGTAGAGAGAAACGATGTCGTTGTGTGTTAAAAGTCTATTTGGTATTGCATTTGCTAAGTAAAAAAAATAGTTTTATAAAAAATATTTTTAATTACGATTTATTACTAAAATTTAAATATTTAATTAAAATTTAATTGAGTTTGAACTTTAATGAAAAACAGTTTCGTATATTTAGTTATTATGTTTTTTATATTATTATCAACTTATTAAATTATTTTAAAATAATATTATCAGTTTCATTTCAGCCGAAATATTTTATATAAGTTAAAAAATAAAATAAAATAATATTACATTTATTTCAGTTAAATTCTAATTTATTCTGAATTTTTCCATAATAAAATATATGTTTTGGACTTGGAAAAATAAAATAAATAAAATAAAGAATGCTACTTGACTGACTGATTGTATTGTTCTTAATTTTCAAAGGTGCTGTCCTTTCTCTCTAATTTAAAGCTGCTTTCTCATTTCCCACGATACTGACACACACTCGGGAATTATGAGATAATTATTTCTGTAAAGCTGTGTCCTCATCTCCGTTTCAGCGTTCCTTTCTCCCTAATTTAAAGCTGATTCCCACCTTTTCTCATCTTTTCTTTTCTTTTTTAAACAATAATATTTTTTTTTTTTTGAATTGCTTCTTTTTTTTACAAAAAAAAAAAATAAGAGCTTGGGGTGACATGGTTTCTTTTTGCAAAAAAAATAAAATTTAATTAAAAATTAAAAAAAATTAAAAAATAAAATATCATCAACTTGATTTTTTTAATATAAAAATAAAATTATTTTTTATCTTGAATTTAAATTATATTTATTAAATTAATATTTTAATTTTTTTCACATATATAATTAATTAATTATATATAAACAGTACAACTCCGAAATAACTCACCGAAACGCTCCGAAACCAAAACATTTCGTTCTAATTGAAAAAACAAAACACCAACTGAAATAGAATTGACAATTTTGCTTTAAAACGCACACACATATATTATTTTTTAAAGATATATATATATATATATATATATATATATATATATATATATATATATATATATCATAAATTTGTATTGAAGAATGAAATTAAAAATAAATAAAAATTGTACAAAAGATTTGAGAAAAAAATTGCAATTAAAAAAAATAAAGATCAAATTAAATATAAATATATAACAAATTAAGATTGAACGATGAGATTAAAAACAAATAAAAGTTTTATAAAAAGATAAAAATTAATATTATAAATCAAAAACAAATGGACTGGAGTTAAAATATTGATAACTAAAAGAACAAGTAAGTCTAACTCAAATTAATTTAGGATGTCAGGTTATAGACTAGACCGGGTCAAATAAATTGATTTTATCTTACTTAGATGAAATATGTTTTGTAATAATAACAACACAAACAAAATATTTAAAAAAATCTATTTATATAATTTTAGGGGAAAAAACTTTTTTCCAAAAAAAAAAACAATGTATTCAATTTTTAATTAATTAAATATGGAATGACAAAATTATATTATAAAAGACAAACAATTAACTCAAATTAGCATGACAAACATATAATCTAGGCAATAAGGGATGACAATCGTTGTAACGTTTCACACCCATGTCCTATGTTATTTGAGTGGAAGCACCATGTAAAAAAAGATGAAATTTAATTTTCAACCAATTAATTTTAAAAGATAAAATAAAAAGTAAGAATTATAGAAAAGAATACAAAAACAATAGCAATTAAAAGAACGAGGACAAAAATAAAAATAAACAATAAATTAGAGAATAAAATTAAAAAGAAAGTCACTTTAATAAAAAGAATAAAAAAATATTGAGTGTCAAATAAGAAAAAAAAATATATCATGAATTTAGATTGAAGGAAATTGAAAACAATTAAAAAAATTCATACAAAAGATTCAAGGAAAAAAAACTACAAATCAAATTAAGAATGATCAAATTAATTTTTTTTATCACAAATTAAAATTGAATAATAAATTTAAAAACAAAATAAAAACTTTTACAATAAAAGCCTAAAAAAATTAGAAACCAAAAGATTAAAAATCGAAATTACAATATTAATAACTAAATAAACAACTTTGAAATATTAAAAGCTTAATGTGTTTTTTCAAGGGAAGGAGAGATAAAAGAGAGGGGAAACGAAAGTTTCATTAGAGATAATTCATCCAACTAGAGCCCTAAGAAAAAGATATTGTGATCATTATCTAAATAGGTATAAGAGATCGCGGGTGTAAATAGTAATCAACAATGTTTTACTATTTTCCTCCCTCACTTTACTATGTTTTTAACTTTGTTTCCGGAGGTATTTTTTATTTTTTTTTCTCTTTGTGTATAGTGAAATAACTATAATATTTATCATAAATTAATTTCTAGTTTATTCCCTAAAATATAAAAAAAAATAACAAAAAAAGGGCAGGTGTTGATAGAAAAATCAAGGTGAAAATTTTGATCGTTTTCGAAAGCCTAGTCATACCTCTTTTTTGCCCAGAAATGAAGGAAAATGCAGATTCGAGGCTAAAGTAATTTATTATGGGATAAATTTGTGTAAAAATAAAGTCAAAAAGCATAATTATATTTTTATGGGCCAATTTGATTTAATCGTCAGCCAATTTAAAGTGTAATTATATTTAGGGATTAATTCAGAACCCAATTGAAGGATTTAATTAAGCACAAGTACTTAATTATATTTAAATAGATCAAATTAATTTTATTAAGGGTTTAATTGGTGAGAAATTAAGTTTGAAGCTTAATTTGGGTTAAATTGAGAAGATCAAAATTTTGAGTGACGAAACTTTTATGGTGAGATCGAAAACCAAAATTGAAGAGAAAAACATCATTTTTCCCATTAAAAAAAATCTTTTTGTAACAACTTATTGTTTATCAATCTATTTTATATTAAAAAAAAACTTGTCAAGACATTACCGGCAGCCATGCTTGCCACCATTCCCACTGAACACACCATGTTTTGGACACCATCCTCATACCCTACACCTTATAAATAGTAGAAGAAAATACACAAACGTAAAGGAAAAATGGAGGGGAAAATTTTGAGACAGCAAGGGGAGTTCATCGTAAAACTAGGGAGGACACGGAGAAATTTTTGGTATAGTAAGGAGACAGGAAATTAAGCAGGGAAGGATACAGAAACGGGGGGAGAAATTTTGAAGCCACTAGAGTTTTTAGACTACGGGAAACTTGGGAAATTTTTCACAGAGTTATGGGGGAGGAAAATTTTGACTAGAGGAGGATACACAGACAACTCACACGTAAAAAAACAACAACAAAACAACCCCCTCTCGCCTCCCTCGACAATATCATCCCGTCATCTCCATCGCCCATAAAGACACTCTGGTAGCACCATCATCTTCATCAGATCCAATGTCCCTCCCTTTCTCTCTCCCTTCTCTCTCTCTCTCTCTCTCCTTTTCTCTCGCAACAACTTTTTTTGGTCTTCCTCGATAGTGTGCAAGCAACATAGCTACAACCATGATCTCTCCACTTATCACCACCATCCACTCCACCGACAGCTTCTACACCACGTAAACTACCCAGACGTGGCCTCCAACAAGCAATAGTAACAGGAACATTACCAGCAGCAGCGTGTACACAGCAACAGGCATCCATTTCAGGAGCTTCTCCCAGCCATCACAGGCCATAATTTTCGACGCTACCACGACAAGGAGAACGACCTCGATCTCCTCTACCCGGTGAAAGTAGCAGGTGAGCCTCTCATAGTGGTCAACCGACCACCATTTTACTGTTCACGTGTTACATGAACATTTTTAATTCTTTGCCCTTTTTTCTTTGTCTGCTTTGTCTTAGGCTAGACTGCTCTTGGCCTAGCCCAAGTCCAAAAGAGTCGGGCCTTTGGGGCAACTTGGCTGGGCTAGCCTATTTAGTCGAGTCAGGTCTGGCCTGAATTATTTTACAAAAAAATACATTTTTTAAAAAATAAAAATTTATTGTTTTCGTGCATATAACTGAATTCCAAGATTTTTCCATATATATTTTTCATAAAATAAATATGTTGCATCTTTCTCATATTTTGAAACAAAAATTAGATATCATAACTAGTTTATGGTTATCCGTTGGAATTTGGCCAAAATATCAAAAAAATTAGAAAATTATTTTTTTTTAATTATCTCGGTGTAAAATTACATTGTAAAGTACACTTGTAGATACTAAAAAAGGGTTTTCTTTTACTGCGATGTAAAATTACTTTGTAAAGTACACCCGCAGATAAAAAAAATATTTTGTTAAAAATATGGTGCTAAAAAGATTAAACTTAGAAGAAATTCATCAAATAACAATGCAGATTGCCTTAGACTCTTATTGGGGGTGATGTATCTTCCCCTTGTATAACAAGTCCCCTTACCCAGACTCTTACAAACCAATAAGTTCTTAGTGACCTTAATACTAGGTGACAACTCCTAATAATTATAGTAGGAATTTGTATGGCTATAAATCAATATTTTTTTCACCGTGTGCCGTTGATACAACCATATTATTTGATAGTTTCATCTATATTTACCTAGTGTTTTGCATATGTTTTGTGTATAAAATAACTTGATATTCTTTGTTTTATGTTTTGAAGGTATTTTTGAATAAAAGATGCAAAAAGGAGGTGATTGGAGGTGATTGACAGATTTGACCTTCAGTCGATGTTCTGTGCAGAGCGGAAGCTCTAGAGATCGAAATGAAGTGATTCCAGTGGAATTCAAAATCTAACATCCATATCTTTCTGGAATAATAAGGAAAAAGAAATAAAATAAAGAATATCACAGAAATCGCATCCTTCAAAGTCAAATCTTGCAATCTGCCGATGTCGACCTTTGTCCATTCAAACCTTCATATCTCGAGCTACAGAAGTCTGATTGATGCAAACTCAATTTTAGTGGATTCAGGACTCAAAGACGTATAAACGCTCCAAATATCAGCTGAAAACGATGTCATATGAAGGAGATATGAATTTTACAAGGGACAACAAAATTCTACCAACTTAAGGAAGGACTATTTTGTAAAATAGATACTAGGGTTTCGAAGCATATATAAAGGAAGAGAGCGGCAAGGAAATTTCGGCCAGCACCAAAGAAAACACAAATCTTCCTCCTACAAACCCTAAATCATGTTTTCTTCCATCTTTTTATTTAGTTGTTCAATAAACATGCAAGGCTAAACTCTTTTGCTTGGTTGCAAGGACACGGAAACCTTCATATTTCAAGAACTGTGAGATCTATTTTTACCTCAATTTTTCAGTTTATATGATGAATATGTTTGTTCTCCTATGCTTATTTTCTTATGATTGTTTATTTAATTGCTAAGAGAGGACTCGAAGTTATTGTTGTAGACAATCTATTGCTAAGTTTGATATCAAAACCGGAGTTGTGATATATGAACTTGTGAAGCAACTAAGTTAGTAATTATAGCGGATCTACGTTATTAATCTTAGGGAGAACATTCAATCAAACTAAACATATATTGCAGACAATTATGTTTCTTAATTGATCAATTTATCTAGTTTTTAATGCTGCCATTGAATCAAATTACTAGTGCGGACACTGTGGTTGTTTGATGGTTAGGGTAAGTTATACGGCGGATCCGTTAACGAACCAATTTTAAGAAGAGATAAATATTCAGAATATAAATTGATGTGTTGTTTCCATGATCAGTTCTGATTTCTGTAGGTGGATGTTGACTTGTGACCAAGTTTTGCTTTATTAATAAATTTCAGTTTTATATAATTTTCGCTTAGTTTGCTTTAGCTTAGTCTAGACAACTTCCAACCCCCCCAATTGCATAACATATAGCACGAAAATCTGGACTAAATCGTCCTCGTGGGATCGACCCCTTGCTTTCTCTATACTATCTTGTTTGATTTGTTTTAAGCTAGGGTAATTAATTTGTGCGACCACGACATCGCAACAAATTTTGGCGCCGTTGCCGGGGACGTGATTTTAGTTGATTCTTGTGTTGTTGTGTTGTGCTGTGATTGATTCTACTTGCTGTTATTTTTATTTATTCTGAAAAAAAAAAAGGAAAAAAAATACTTGTATTTGCGGAGGTACTGTGCAAAACAGATTTTTTGGTGGAATTAGGTATTGTTCTTTCTCTTTTCTGAAGGAAAATGACATTTTGAGAAGAACTAGTGATCTATGGTCACTAGCCCCACCCTATCAAGGCCCAATTCGATTGTTTGCTAAGGTTTCTGGACACTTTTAGTTTTCTAGCGTAGGATACTATTCCCGATTACGTTGTTTTCAATCTCTTGTGTGGTTGGTTTCTTTTGAGTTTTCTTTGTGATTTATGCCTGCAACCCGTTCTGCTAACCAAAGTCATCAAGTGCAGGTTGATCTCGAAATAGAAAACACTTTACGCAGGTTACGAAAAGAAGCTCGCGTCAACATCATGGCTGTTGCACGACAACAAACACTCAAGGAGCTTGCTGCTCCTAACGTGGAAAACCAACCATTGTGCATTAACATGGACAGTAATGTGAACTTTGAACTCAAATCTGGTTTTATACATTTGCTGCCAACATTCAATGGTCTTGCAGGAGAAGATCCTCACACTCATCTCAAGGAGTTCCACATGGTTTGTGTTGGCATGAAACCAAATGGAGTCAATGAAGAACAAGTTAAGTTGAAAGCTTTCCCTTTCTCTTTAAAAGGGGCAGCAAAGGCTTGGTTTTTTTCTATTCTCCCAGGTTCCATTAACACTTGGAATGGCATGAAAAAGATCTTCCTTGAAAAGTATTTCCCAGCATCTCGAGTTGCCAACATAAGAAAAGAAATATGTGGGATTCGACAATCTCATGGAGAAACACTCGCTGAGTATTGGGAAAGATTTGAGCTATTGTGCATTCAATGCCCTCATCATCAAATACCAAATCAGCTGCTCATTCAATATTTTTATGAAGGATTGATGCCTACTAACCGTAGTATCATTGATGCTGCAAGTGGAAGGGCATTGGTAGATAAGACACCTGAGACTGCACGCCAATTGATCTCAAACATGGCAGCCAACTCAAAGCAGTTTGGCACTCGTGGAGACTTCTCCAACAAACGAGTAAATGAGATAAGTATTTCTAACCTTGAAAATAAAGTTAATGATCTTACTTCTCTTGTGCGTTCTTTGGCTTGTGGAAATGTGCAGCAGGTGAAAGTTTGTAGCATATGCTCCTTACAAGGACATGCTTCGGATATGTGCCCAACAATTCAAGAAGATTACATTGAACAAGCAAATACGGTTGATGGAACATTCAATGGACAACCCCAGCGTAAGTATGATCCCTTTTCTAACACGTACAATCCTGGATGGAGAGATCACCCCAACTTTCACTACGGGAACCCACCTCATCAAGGCAATCAAGGGAGACAGTTCTATTCCCATGAATTTCAACAACAACCCCAGCACAATTATCAAGCAAGACAGCCCCCTCCGTTTACCAACTCTAATGTTATGGGGTCATCATCCAATGATGATCTTCATGAGATGATGAAAACTTTGGCTTCTAACACTGTGACCATGCAACAAAATATCATGTCTTTTCAACAGGAAACAAGGTCAAGTATTCACAACTTGGAAAAGCAAATGGGGCATGTAGCTTCAAGTGTAGGGAAATTGGAAGCACAAATAAATGGAAAGTTGCCCTCCCAAGCATTGAATCCAAAAGAGAATGTTAGTGTTATCATGCTGCGAAGTGGGAAAGAACTTGAAGAGGAAAAGTTGAAACAAATTGAGATGGAGGAGGAAGAAGAGATAGAAACTGAATTGAGTACAAAGAAAGAACATCCTCCTCCTCCACAAACAGAAACAAAGACAAACACTCCAAAGGTAACTTCTCATTCAATTAATTCCAGTTTTAAAACAATTCCACCCTTTCCTGTGAGTTCTTCTAGGTCAAGGAAAGAAGACAAAGAAAAAGAGATCTTAGAGGTTTTCAAGAAAGTGGAACTGAACATTCCTTTGCTTGATGCTATCAAGCAAATTCCCAAGTATGCAAAATTTTTGAAGGAGTTGTGTACTACCAAGAGAGCTTTCAAACTGAAAGGTCATGAAACGGTAAGTATGGGTGAAGTTGTATCTGCCGTTGTTCAAAGGAATCTGCCTTTGAAACAAAAAGACCCAGGTGCGTTTACTATCCCATGTGTTATTGGTAATGCTAGTTTTAAAAGAGCTTTATGCGATTTAGGTGCATCCATTAGTGTTATGCCCAAACATGTTTATGATTCTCTTAGTCTTAAGCCTTTGAATAAAACTAGCATTGTAATACAACTTGCGAATCGTAGTTTTGTTTACCCACTTGGTGTGATAGAAGATGTCCTAGTCAAGATTGATAGTTTGGTTATTCCATGTGATTTTTATATTCTTGATATGGAACATGATTCTTGTGATTCATCAACCAGCACTTCTATATTGTTTGGGAGACCATTCTTGAAAACTGCCAATACAAAGATTGATTGTGGTAAGGATACTTTGTCTATGGAGGTAGGAGATGAAAAGATTGAATTTAAGTTTCATGATGCAATGAAATATCCTTATAGCAATGTTTATTCTATCACATGTTATGACCAAATTGATAAGTGTGTGCAGCAAGTTTGTGATTTTAATTGTGTGGATGGATTAAGCGTACCTTTGAGTTATGGCTATGATTTTACCCAATTGGAGGAGATGGAGAGGCACAAATGTGTTTCCCAAAACTTGCACGAAACAGCATTGGCTTTGCAAGCTTTGCAAATCTTTCCCCATGTTGAAGTTACAAGTTTAGATACTAATAAAGTACTCAAGGTCAGTGGGCATCGATTGAGACCTTTCTATGAAAAATGGATGGTAGAAATCATTGTTTCTATGAAGAATGAGCATGTCATGCCACATGTCGAGCCAATGACACAAAACACAAGCGCTTATTGGGAGGCAACCCAACACAAAAAAAAAATCAGATTTGCTTTCTTTTCCCCTTATCTTTTATTTTTCGCATTTTATTTCTTTTTTGTCAATCTCCTATATTCCTTTTCTTTTATTTTCAACATTGAGGACAATGTTGTGTTTTAAGTGTGGGGGTATTGGGAAAATGTTAGTTTTTTTTTATTTTTTTTTTCTTTATTCTTCCAAAAAAAAAAAAACAGAGAAAAATCTATGATTGATCTTTTTGAACTCCTATTGGTTTAGGAGAATATGAGTATTATGTATGAGAATTAAGTGAGATAGATGAATATATAAATTGAATGAGTGAGTGACCATGCAAGTTTTAATGTTTAATTGGTTGAGAGATTGACTTTGAGAATATGCCATGTTGACTTGATAATGCTATACCAATGCAAGCTTTTGAGCCTTCAACATTATATTCTTTGAGTGCGCATTCTTTCAATGATATGTATCTCTAGAACTTGCTTCATATCTTGTTGAGATTACATTCGCATTACATATATGCATGAAGATGATAAAGGCATTAGGAATTTTAACCGCTTGAGCCAAAAAGCCAACCTAAAGCATATTATCCTTAGTGAGCCCCTTTTGAGCTTGTTTATCTTTTCTTTGCTTTACCCATGTATAAGCCTTAAACTTTTTATATGTCTTCCTCTTTTCCCCTGGCCAAGGATTAGTAGAGCATACACTTATGATATCTCATGGAATTATGGTTGGAAATTATGTGAAAAGAAAGAAGTAGTGATGTTTGATGAAAAGATGGGCAAAGTTGCCAAAGGTGAAGAACAAAACAAAAAAAAAAAAAAGAAAGAACAAAAGAACAAAACAAAAAAAAAAGAAAAAGAAGGAAGAAAAGAAGAAAAGAAAAGAATAGAAATGAGTTTGAAATCGAAAGTAGCTAAGCATTGGTGCTTAAAGATTGAAAATTGATGTGTTTTGATGGAATATCTTGGTTGAAATATAAATTTTTTTCTTTTAGAATGCTCTACTTTCTTTGGTTTGAACTTTTTCTTCTACTCTCTTTTACCTCACCTTAACCTTAGCCTCATTACAACCAGAACATAAGACCTTTTGATTTATGCATTGTTTGTAATATTTTAGTAATGGAGATGAGATTGAAGAGCAAGCTTATGGTAGAACATTTTCATTGATTGAATTTGAGAGATTTAAACACATAAGCCCTAAACACATGAGTGTTGGAGTGTATATCAATGAGAGGACCTATCACTTTGGCATGGCATAGATTTCTTTTAAATCCCGAAGATTAATTGAGTTTTGAAGTTTGCATGTAAACAAATTCATGAAGATTTATGTTCTTTATCCTTCTCGATTGTATTCTTATTTATAATGCTTAAATTCTTGGATATTGACGGGAGATTAAAAAATTTATCATGGTTACTTTTATTTTTAATTTAATTTTTTTTACCTATCCTTTCTCGAGGACGAGCAAGAGCTAAGTGTGGGGGTATTTGATACAACCATATTATTTGATAGTTTCATCTATATTTACCTAGTGTTTTGCATATGTTTTGTGTATAAAATACCTTGATATTCTTTGTTTTATGTTTTGAAGGTATTTTTGAATAAAAGATGCAAAAAGGAGATGATTGACAGATTTGACCTTCAGTCGATGTTCTGTGCAGAGCGGAAGCTCTAGAGATCGAAATGAAGTGATTCCAGTGGAATTCAAAATCTAACATCCATATCTTTCTGGAATAATAAGGAAAAAGAAATAAAATAAAGAATATCACAGAAATCGCATCCTTCAAAGTCAAATCTTGCAATCTGCCGATGTCGACCTTTGTCCATTCAAACCTTCATATCTCGAGCTACAGAAGTCCGATTGATGCAAACTCAATTTTAGTGGATTCAGGACTCAAAGAAGTATAAACGCTCCAAATATCAGCTGAAAACGATGTCATATGAAGGAGATATGAATTTTACAAGGGACAACAAAATTCTGCCAACTTAAGGAAGGACTATTTTGTAAAATAGATACTAGGGTTTCGAAGCATATATAAAGGAAGAGAGGAGCAAGGAAATTTCGGCCAGCACCAAAGAAAACACAAATCTTCCTCCTACAAACCCTAAATCATGTTTTCTTCCATGTTTTTATTTAGTTGTTCAATAAACATGCAAGGCTAAACTCTTTTGCTTGGTTGCAAGGACACGGAAACCTTCATATTTCAAGAACTGTGAGATCTATTTTTACCTCAATTTTTCAGTTTATATGATGAATATGTTTGTTCTCCTATGCTTATTTTCTTATGATTGTTTATTTAATTGCTAAGAGAGGACTCGAAGTTATTGTTGTAGACAATTTATTGCTAAGTTTGATATCAAAACCGGAGTTGTGATATATGAACTTGTGAAGCAACTAAGTTAGTAATTGTAGCGGATCTACGTTATTAATCTTAGGGAGAACATTCAATCAAACTTAACATATATTGCAGACAATTATGTTTCTTAATTGATCAATTTATCTAGTTTTTAATGCTGCCATTGAATCAAATTACTAGTGCGGACACTGTGGTTGTTTGATGGTTAGGGTAAGTTATACGGCGGATCCGTTAACGAACCAATTTTAAGAAGAGATAAATATTCAGAATATAAATTGATGTGTTGTTTCCATGATCAGTTCTGATTTCTGTAGGTGGATGTTGACTTGTGACCAAGTTTTGCTTTATTAATAAATTTCAGTTTTATATAATTTTCGCTTAGTTTGCTTTAGCTTAGTCTAGACAACTTCCAACCCCCCCAATTGCATAACATATAGCACGAAAATCTGAACTAAATCGTCCTCGTGGGATCGACCCCTTGCTTTCTCTATACTATCTTGTTTGATTTGTTTTAAGCTAGGGTAATTAATTTGTGCGACCACGACATCGCAACAGCCGTTATCTCCCAAATCAGGGGATGGCAGGATGTGAAGTACAAAAAATCATCGTCAGGACAATGCTTATGAATAAGACAAAAATGCACAGTTACCACCAGAGGTATTAAGGTTATTCCATATATTTTTTAAATGGCTAAGTATGAAAATACTCTCTAATAAGATAAAACCAAACAGTAAAGGCCAGGGTCAGTAAGTTAACTACATTTTTTTTAAAAATGGTCACATACGTATATACCCTCATATAAGATAAAATCCACGAGTTGGCTGCAAGACTGTGTCGGTAATTGACTATTTTTTAAAATATGTTTTGACACGGTATTATTGGCACTTCACCCGTTTCTGCGCTTACGTAGGTTTTGGATGGCACGTGCGACAGTTTTCAGTGTGAAAAAATATCCTACCGGAATCTAGAATTATTCTCCACCATGTTCTCTTCCTCATGGTGCAGTGCGTGAGGGTCTAAGATGATCGGAAACGTGTCAATGGTCGGTTGAAGTTCCCCCCTTTTCTCTCTCCTACGTGCGAAAGTACCTATGAAGCTCCACTATTTAATGACCTTTCATTGTAGTCCCTAATCTTTTGATTGTTTTTGTAGTCCCAAATTTTTGTTATATAAGTTTTGATTTGTTTTAATTAGGTAATTTAATTGTAATTGATTATATATTGTAGCTTCATTTCAGTTCTCGGGCTTTTAATTTCTTGATTGGTTAGGAATCCTTAATTTTTTCAGTGTCAAAGTTTTGATTTATTTTAATTGTATCCTTCAATTCAAATTGATTAGTTTCATTTTGGTCCCTAGTCTTTTAATTTCTGGTTTTATGTTAAATTCTTTAATTTTTTGGTATTAAAGTTTTGATTTGTATCAATTTCCTTTAATGTGTTTTCCACTTCACCCCTTATACTTTTAATCTTAAATTTTATTTTAATTTCTTTATTTTTTATATATATTTCTTAAATGGTTCCTATTTTTGTCTATGTTTATATGCTCTTAGTTTTTTTTTCCCTACTATTAAGTTTTTTTATGTGATGTTTAAATTTTAATTTGTATTGGTGATTATATATAAATTGATATTTATAATTTTTTTCTCTTTGGTTTTTTATTTTTATTCCTTCTTTATGTCAAATAATTATTTAAAATCTAATAGTTTTTTTGGAATTTATTTTGTCTTTTAATTTCTTTTTTGTTAATATTGTTAGGTGTTAAAATTTCTAATTATTATAGATAAGACATTCAAAATAATGAAAATGATTAATTATAAGTGTTTTTCTTATAAATATGTGAGACTAATTTATATTTTGATATTTTTTCTTAATATATATAAATAAATAAATTATCTAGGTGTTTTTGAAGAAAATAAATTTAATATTAGTGTTCTAAAATACTTTAATTTAATAATATGAGGAATAGATCTTATAAAATAAAAGGATAAATTAATTTATTTTTCTATCAATAATTATGGTTTCACAGATAGTATGAACAATAATAATTAAAATATAAATTATTTATAATACTATTTGTAATGACAATGACAATAACTGTGAGAATTTAACAATCATGATAATAGTAATGACAATAATAATCGATATAATTCATCAATTGATATTATTTTTCTTAGAGGTTGACTTTTATGACTTTTTTATATATGATATTTCATATCTAATATCATATAAACAAAAAATATATGAAGTTACAAGTAGATGAAATAGATTGAAAAATTTGAGCAAATTATCTATAATGAAAAAATATACGATTCAATTGCCCTCCATTTCATTGTAGCCATAAATAAAATTTTTAAAATGCAAAACAATATTAATGATCTTAGATTTTCTTTTAACACTACATATCTGAGGAAAATAGTCAGTGTAAAAAACTTTTGGTCCTTACTACAGTAAAAATATTTAAAATAATTATTATTGTTATTATTACTATATATTATGCTTTTATATATTTATTTTATTATGAAAAATATGTTTAAAATAATGATAAAGATTATTTTTAAAGATATTTCTCTTAAAAATAATTATATATTTTTATTTTTTTAAAATTAACACCTTTATATATATATATATATATATATATATATATATATATATATATATATGAAGTATTTTTTTTTAAATTCTCAAATTAATTTAATCTTAGTATTTTGAAATACTTTAAATATATTAATATAAAAAATAAATCTTGAAAAAAAAATTATAACGACAATGATAGTGGCAATGATAATATTTTTAGTAATATTAGAATATTAATTATTTACAATAATTGTTACAGTAATAATTATAATAATTATGACAATCTAACAATCATGATAATAACAATGTGAATAATAATCATGATAATTCATTAATCGATTTTGTTTTTGTGAAAAAATAACTTTCATAATATTTTTTTATGTATGATATTTTATATCTAATATTACATGAATAAAAGATATCTGAAGCTACACATAGATAAAAAAGTTGAAATTTTTTGATCAAATTATCTACAAATAATAAATATATGAGTTAGTTGCTCTGCGTTTTGCCACAGAGAAAATTAAATCTTATAACTTGTTATAAAATATTAATGGTTCTTGATATTTTTTAACAACGCTATGCATTACAACAAAATAATCAATCTAGAAGACTTTTAATTATTTAGTTTTCTAATATATTCATTTTATTGTAGATAATGGATTTAAAATTATGAGAAAGATTATTTTAAAGATTTTTTTCTCTAAAAAATAATTATATATTATGATATTTGTTTAATATTAACACTTTAAAAAAAAATAACAATTGAAGATTAACTATACATGTATAAGAGAGGACTTTACTTTTATTTCATACCACCAAAGATGAACTTACTATGTTTTTAACTAAACCTACATTTAATACAAATATAAATTCTAATAAAAAAAATAAAAGTCAAAACTAAGAGTATAAATACATAAATACAAATAAATTATTTAGAGTGATACCAAAATTATTTGAAAAAAATAAATGGATCGAAACTAAATCAAGAAATACAAAAAAAATATTTATTTTTTCCTTGCAACACTTTTAATTGTTTTTAATTTAATCAATCGGTTAAAATTATTTACATATTTTATTTTTATTTTGGCCCATATACTTTTAATTTTTTATTTTAATTAATTTATTTTTTAGATATATTTCTAAATAGTCTATATTTTTATCCATATTTATATATATATACGCTCTTAATTTTGATTTTTAATTCTAATTATTTCTTTTTTTAGGTTGTTTTTTTCAAATAATTCTTGGATTTTAGTTTTTTTGTAATCTTTTATAATATTTTTATGTATAATATTTCAGATATAATATTATATAAAAAATACGAGGCAACATATAAATAAAATGGGTAGATAAATTTGCTGAAGTTATCTACAATTAAAAAATATATAAATCATTTCCCCTGTGTGTTGATTACAATATTCCTTTTAAAAGGAAAAACCCTATTTCTAATAAATTTTATTTATTATAATTTTACTAATTAAATATTAAGATAACCAATTACAACATGTAGAAAATCAATCAATTTTCTACCTAAAAAAACCCAGTACAACACGCGAGCCAAAACATTCGTTTTAAAGATTGCGTATTATACTATAAGCTAAAATAGAATGGTGTTTAGAATAGTGTTCGACACTCTTTATCTATACTCAAATGCATTGTGGATTGAAATAGTGAAAATACATAATAATATAAATAGCATTTTGCTACTAAAACTGCACAAATAATTCACCTCAATCGAGTGGTCATGGTGTGGCTATTAAGGAGGACACGAGAGTTCGAATCTTGGCAGGCCGAATATGATTTTGGATTTCAACAGTAATAAACAGTGAAAATCATTATTCATTACTGTTTCGAAAGGTGATTTCCTTCTCTCTTTTTTACCAACTTGCTTTTTTTGTTTTTTTTCTACTTGGGGTATCCGTGACAGCTTATGCACACCACGACTAATCTCCGGACCTGTTTTTTTTATTTTTTTCCCCACTTATATATATATATATATATATATATATATATATATATATATATGTATAATTTGGTTTTTTTATAACCGAGGAGTCCGTGTAAACTTATGTGCATCACGATTTGTTTTCCAAAATGAACAGTGATTTCCAGTGTTCATGTTTGAAAAGGTGCTTTCCCCTTGTATTTTTTTTTTACCGGGCTTCTTTTTTTTCTTTGTTTTCTTTTATAACCAGGATTTTCGGTTCATCTTACACACACCATGAATAATCTCTGGACCCACTTTTATTGACATTTTTTTCTTTTCTTTTTTTCAACTTATACATTTTTTTTTGTTTTTTTATTTATAATGGGGTGTCCGAGTCAACTTAAGTGCACCACGTTTTTTTTTCCCGATCGCATATTTAAACAACAATGGACAATGATTTTCAATGTTCATTCCTATTTGTAAAAGTGTTTTTCCCTTGTATTTTTTCCTTTTTTTAATAACCGGGCTTCTTTTTTTTGTTTGTTTTTTCTTAATTGCTTTTTTTTGTTAACATTGTTCAGTTTTGAAACTTCTAATTATTATAGATAAGGCATTCAAAATAATGATAATGAGTATTTGTATGTTCTGTTTTGTTTTAAATATATTAGACTAATTATATATTTTTTTCTACCTAGGATATCCGTGGCAGCCTATGCGCACAACGACTAATCTTCGGACCTAATTTTTTTAAATATTTTTTTCTTCTTTTTTCCAGTTATATATATTTTTTGATTTTTTTTATAACCAAGGTATCCGTGTTAACTTACGCGCATCATGATTTGCCCCCAAAGATGAACAGTGATTTCCACTGTTCATGTTTGGAAATGTGCTTTCCCCTTCCCTTTTTTTTAATGGGCTTCTTTTGTTTTCTTTGTATTCTTTTATAATCGGGGTTCTGATGCAACTTATATGCACCATGAAAATCTTTGGACTCACTTTTTTTTAACAATTTTTTTCCTGTTTTTTTTTTTCAAGTTATACACTTTTTTTGTTTTTTTATAACGAGGTGTCAGGGTTAGGTTAAGCGTACCACGTTTTTTTTCTCAATCGCACATTTAAACAACAATGGACAGTGATTTTCACCGTTCATTCCTGTTTGAAAAGGTGCTTTTCTTTTGCATTTGTTTTTTTTATATATATAACCGCACTTCTTTTTTTATTTATTTTTTCTTAATTGTTTTTTTTGCTAATATTGTTTGATGTTGATATTTCAAATTATTATAGATAAGACATTTAAAATAATGATAATGATTATTTTGAAGTTTTGTTTTATTTCAAATATATCAGACTAGTTATATATTTTGATATTTACTTAATATTAGCACCTTGATATCTATGTCTATATCTATATATATATATTTTAAGTTGACGCATCATCAATTTTAAGTTTTAATAATAATACTTTATATTATTAAATAATTAAAATTACCCTCTACTAATTAAAAATGATGGTGCAAAGACAAAAATGCTCCTAATGCAAGAATTACAAATATTTATCTTAAGGACAGTGAAATCATTTTACTTACAAATATTTATCTTAAGGATAGTGAAATCATTTTACTGTATAAATAAATTAAAAAAATTAAAGCAACTCTCGATAACATAATTAATTTTTTTATTTTTAAAAATAATTAATAATTTAATCGTATTTTTATATATATAAAAACCTACTCAACCCTTCATCAAATTTAATAATGATTAATTAGTGACATGAAAATATAAAAATACTATTGGAGTGCCATTGTTTTTTCAAAAGAGGAAAATAATTATTATTATAATAAAAAGGTTATATTGAATTTTCTTTCCATTTTAGCATTTTTATCATCCCAACAAATATTAAAAATAAGTTATTGGTTATATTATATATCTACTTTTGTGCATTATAAAGAAAAAAAATACACAACCAAAAACAGATGCAAGGCCACAGACTTTTGGCTAATTATATTAATTTAATTTAATTAAGTTGAGAAATAATAAAGGTATATTGTAAATACAAAATAAAAAGCAAAGGACGTGGGGAAATTCCCCATGAAGCATGATAAACCGACTCCCTCTACTGTTCCTTCCTTCCTCTTCCCTGAAACAAATAAAAGAGGAAAAAAACCCTAACTAAACAACTTCTTTTCTTTTGCAAACTTTACATTGCTCAAATCCCCACTTTTTTCTATCAATTGCACTGCTACTGCATCCCCTGCGAAACCCATTTCAGCAACCACTTAGCTGTCATTTCTCTAAATTTGGAAAGAAAAAAAAACTCGTTAGTTTATATGAAATCATCAAATTCCAACCTTTTTATTTCATTTCTACACTCAATTTTTTTCATTACCCATTTCGATTTTGATCCTCTTTTCCTGTATTATTCATCAAGTTTGCATTTTGCTGTACAGATTGAGAGAATTTTGGCACTCCTCTTTTGTAATTTTTTTTGGGGGGTTATGATGAATCCGAATAGTGTCTGTTTGTTGTAGATTACTTTCTTTATTGGTTTCAATTTGTTTTAAATTGGTAATGGACAACAGTGGAGAAGCAGTGGATGATCAGGGCTCGGGATGGTTTCAAGTGAAAAAGGTGTTCTTTTTGTCATTCGTTAACTATTCCCATTGCTTAGTTGATAAGGAAGCTAAAAAAGAAGAAAGAATATTATGTTTTATGGATGCCTCTTTCCTATTAAGCTTCAGCTGATTGGATATTTCAGCATATATTTCTATCCATGCCATTGATCATGTGTGTAGCTTTGCTAAGTGAGATTCTTACATGTATTATTAGTTTTTTGATCATAAACAAAATCTCCCATTTGCTACACACACGCGCGCACACACACACACACGCAATGCGCTTCTGATCATCTCATCAATTTGGTCAATTTGATAAGTTATGTGCTCTTTCAAGTGCCTGGGTTTATCAGACTTCAAATTGATCTCTATTGCTGTTAGGGGTTCTCATTCCAGAGCGGCTGCATTTGTGCTATCGATGAATTTGTGAGCCTTAGGTATTTTATGTTTGTGCATTGAACCAATTCTTAGGTCCCTTCTTTCATTCCTTTTTTCTTCCAAGTTATCACAATTTTTCTTTTCTTCATCGGGGAACTGTTGCTTGAGATTGTTCCTTCCTTAACAAAGTATTTATAATGTTTCTAAATTGATTCGCTTTCCTTGGGTAATAAGATGATGTGGCCTTTTTGGTGACTTTTCTAAGCAGCAGGCAGGCTGTTTATTTGCCCTTGATGTGCTCTAAGGTTTTGGTTTTCTGTACTTTTTCTCCAGAAGCATAGAAGCAGCTCAAAGTCTTCTTTGCATGTCTCGGCTGCAGGATTTTCTGGGAAGAATGGTTCCAGTTTTCATATTACCCAGCCATCATCAAGTGAAAAAAACAGGAATTTGTGTCGAAAGCATGTATCCCATCATTCAAAAGGAGGGCCAAATCATTCCATGAATGGCTGTGGTAACGCTGCGAGCTCTTCCTCTGTGTCGAACCAAGATGAAAGCAGTGTGTTCCTCCCCCATAAATTATTGGTTATGCAACATGTGGAAGGTAGTGGATGTTCCAAATTGTTGCCAGTGTTGATTACCAGTTCTCATGCTAAAGTTGGTGACACCCAGAAACTGAAGGACAAGCCTAATGTACTTCCAAAGATCAAGTGGGGAGATCTAGAGGATGATGTTTTGATTCTGCATGGTGAAAATAATTCTCAAGTGGTTAAAAAGTTTGTTGGTGATGGAAATAATAATTTGGTGGATAGGATGCCAGAGAATAAATGTCATTTTGTTTCCCATGTTTCTTCTTCTAGCAACCTCCAGGAAAACATATCGGTGGCCTCATCAGTAAATGTAGATATGTCTCCTAACCAAACGTTTCCATTCACTAATAAAGAAGATATACTTGGAAAAAGCAGTAAAGATGTTTGTGAGACTTCATCACAAGACTTGGAGGTACCAAGTACAGATGACAAAATGGCTGTTCCAAATTATCCTCAATATTGCAAGGAAAAAACCACTGAAAACTCTAAAACAATAGATGGTTTTTCTTGTTCTACCCATCCATCTGGTGGAGACAGTGTGCGAGAGGTGAAACTTAATGTGCCTGTTGGTGTGTGTGAGATGCACGAGTTGGAGATTTCTGAATTAACAGTTAAGAGTACGAATTCAACAATTATTTCATTGGATAGTGAGTTGCTTCTTACTCAAAGCGCTGCACCTGAAATTTCTGAATTACCAGTGGGAAATGGGAATTCAGGCATGGTGGTGATTCCGCAGGACAGTGAGTTGCTTCTACCGGAAAAGACTGATCCTGAAATTTCTACTGAACCTGTTAAAAATAGCATTTCAACCACTGTAGTTATTGACAAGGATAATGAATTACTTGCATCTGAGAGGTATGTACCTGAAATATCAGAAGTTGCTGTGACAGCATCTGTTGACGACCCTCAGGGACCACCTGATGTGGCACTGCACAATGAGTTGCTTAAAGTCCACAGAACTGGCTCCCTTGGAGAAGGTGACACGGGTGAAAGCAAAGAAAGATTTAGGGAACGACTTTGGTGCTTTCTGTTTGAGAATCTCAACAGGGCTGTGGATGAACTCTATCTTCTTTGCGAGCTAGAATGTGATGTAGGACAGATGAAAGAGGCCATTCTTGTTCTTGAAGAAGCTGCATCTGATTTTAAAGAACTGACTAAACGAGTACAGGAGTTTGAGAATGTGAAAAGGTCTTCTCCTCAATCAGTTGATGTAAAATGCTTGAAGTCTGAGCATCACAGGCCACATGCTATGTCATGGGAGGTAAATGCTTTCCTTTTTGTCTTATGGAAATGCCATATTGATTGATGGTAAAATTACTGTCAACAAACCATCAAAATTAATGTTAATCATTTACCTGAAAAGAAAAAAAAATAGTTGGATCCAATGAGATAAATAGTAAATAAACCAAAAGAAATGATTCAACAGGGAACTGATTTTCTAATTTCATTTCATTATAATTCAAAGTCTTCCAAGGAAGTTATCAAGTTACAAACTCAGTTCTTATTATCAGTATTTTGCTGATTTAATAGGAGTATTAGTTTTTCTTTCATGAGATAAAAAGTTTCTAGAAATTCTTTGATGCTGGACGACTTAGTGAAGCAGAACAGCTTTGAGGGCTGTTTTGGATATGACTTTTAGAGGCTGTTTATGGCTGTAAACATTGATGTGAATAGTAATTTTAGGAGGTTTTAGGCTGAATCTTTGCTGAGTAATTGTTATAGGGTTCATCAGGTCTGTGTGAGAGGTTGTTTAGGGATTATTGATGAGTGTCTTATGGTTAGATTGATGGTGTCTGTATACTGAAAATTGTATAAATTATTATAGTCACACTAATAAGGTTTCTAGGAGTCATACCTAGAGGATAGGGAAACCTAAGCTTCACCCTTAGGGTTCCTAGAAGTCAATCGTAAGAGAGATTGCATGACATAATCAAAAGCAAATTGCTGGAATTTTCTTCATAAACTATAATGAAAATATTGAAAGACTACATGCTTATTTGTAGAGCTTTAGTAGTCCAAATCCAATGAGGGCTTAGATCCCTCAACTTCTGACCTAGCTATTACTATTTAGAATAAAAAAACTAAAATAGAATAATATTTGAAAATTGAACCTGGACCTTGACTAATTTTCTGGCAAAACGACACAAAGAAAACATATTGATTTTCTTCCTTGTGATGATTTTGTTTTTGAAATTATAAAACGAATGGAGTATGAAAACATGAAGTTCCATAGCATATGCATATAGATACAGTTATGCTTTCAATTATAATATTTGGAATATTGTTTTCATTTCATGAGTGTTTTGGGGTTTTGTCAATACCCTATTTTGATTGAGAAGAAGTTTATTATGGATTTTATTTGTGTATGTGTCTACATATGCACCCAAATGTAGATTCTCTAAGTGCATCAGTCAGAAAATTTCTCTTCTAGGTACGATCATTGTCCTTTTGTTTGCATGCTTTTTATCTTGGATACAACTTTTAAAACCCAAACATGATGTTTGTGTTGTTTGTTTCCTTGGAGAAGGGAAGTAAATTAACAAATTGAGATTAGCCAGTGGTATAGGTTGAATGCTGGCTTTTGTTTTTACATTAGTGGACATACCAGTTAACAGAAAATTATTTGGTTTCTAGTTGCATTCATTTACCATGAGAAGGATAATGGACAATCAATTAAACGATGCAACTTGTTTTTGCCCATTATTTTTTTTCTTTTCAAAATCTGTGTTCAAAAGTAACTAGCTTGTTTTGCTTATGAGCCACCAAATGACATTTCTTCAAGTGAAGCGAAATTCTTGATTGTTGAATACATGACTGTGTGGCATGTGCATTGACCATCTTGTTGCAATAAAACCATCACTTTAATCTGATTTGATGCGGGGATGGTTTGTAACAGATGGGAATTCCTTTTATATCATCTAATCACTTGTATTTAGGAATTTGTGCATCCATGAACCTTTTTGTGATTTTTTGGTACTTTCAAGTAGGTGATTCAATGTGAGAGTGATCATTATGTATCTGCTTTTATGTAGATGATAATCGTTCATTATCCTAAAATCATCCTATTTTTGTGTTGGAACTTTTCTTTTCTTTTTAGTTCTGGCATGATTACAGAATGCATTGTGATATCGTGTGCACATCCTCTGATCAACTTGTTACAAGCCATCTTCAGTTTAATTACACTTTTTGTAGGGATATTTGCATAAGTTATAAAAATTCCTAGTTATTTTGAAATTACTGGCCCAAAAGTTTCACAATTTAACTGAAAATATTAAGAACTACTGCACAATTTCCCTCTATGTTTGAACTTTTCAGAATTGGCCTACAAAGCTTGCCTCACGCCCCACATTTCATTTATAATTTAGCTATTTTGGTTACTTTAATACTATAATTTCAATAGTAGTTAATAACTTTTTGACTGTATTTTCCAGTGATTTTTTTTTTAATAATTTATCTATACTTAATGTGTTTAAAGAAAAAAACATGAACTTTCCCATGCATATGTCGACATAATGAATCATTTAATTTTTTAAATTCATTTGAAAACAATCACTAGAACAATGGATTATTTGGGTTTTCCCCTTAAAACTAAAATTTTGGTCAAGTAACATTGAAATAATATCAATATATTTAAAATAACTGGTGTATGGACAAAAACTGAATTCTAGCTTAATAAGGGCATTTTCTCTGTAAATTTGGCATTTTGGTTATAAAAGGTATTTCTGTAAAATTATTGATCTTCTAGTTAGTGTTTGTAATTTCACAATTCTCAGGGGGATATCACAATTTACTTTTTTTATAATAAATTGAAATTCTTTTGATCATCGGGTTACTTATGTTTGGGAATTGTGCATCCATTTACTTTTTTTCATTGGGTGCTTGGGAGTGGTTGATTTAAAAGATATTTTATTTCTAACCTGAACATTTGAAGTGAATGATAATGTTTTCTTCTTATAATCACTTCTTTTATCATTATTGTTGATGTTGTTATTTGTCATCATCGTCTAGCTCTTTTATTTGAAAATGGTTAGTAATTTCATGCTCATTACAGGTTCGAAGAATGACAACTTCATCTCAGAGAGCTGAGTTACTATCTTCATCTTTGGAGACTTTTAAGAAAATTCAACAAGAAAGAGCTAACATGCTGGCAGCTAATAATACCAAAATTTTGGGCCTACAATGCTCCGGCAGTCATGATGTATCTGTTGATCATCAAAATAAGTCTGCTGGGAAAAATGATCTAATGCTCAGTGCCAAAGATTCAGTGATGAAGTCAAGGAAACAGAGTGGAGGTTCTTATTCCACTCAAGGAAACCTGAATGATAAGAACATTGACTTAGGCAGGTTCAATAAAGTAAACTTTGTAAAAAATGTTAACGATGCTCTGCACAATGTATCTTCTTCCAGTGCGAATTCATCTGTCCTACTTTCCAGGGATAACTCTGCCTCTGGTTTTGTGAAGGGAAAACGAGAAACTGAGGCAGACGTGCTGCTTCATAGGAAAGATAAAACGTTGTCTGAAACTGCCATCGATAAAAACCTTAAATCTGCAGAAAATACCACCAAGAAGCAGATTCCTCTCTCTGAGAAAGACAAGGAAAGGAGAAACTCTAGTTCAAGGAAATCAATGGAAGCATGGAAAGAGAGGAGGAATTGGGAAGACATTCTCTCATCTCCTTTCTGTGTCTCTTCTCGCCTATCACATTCACCAGGCATTAGCAGAAAAAGTGCTGAGCGTGCACGCATTTTGCATGCTAAACTAATGTCTCCTGATAAGAAGAAGAAAACTGCTTTTGATCTGAAACGGGAAGCAGAAGAAAAGCATGCACGGGCTATGAGGATCAGAAGCGAGCTGGAGAATGAAAGGGTTCAAAAGCTTCAGCGCACCTCAGAAAAACTAAATCGTGTAAATGAATGGCAGGCTGTACGCACTATGAAGTTACGAGAAGGAATGTATGCTCGCCACCAGCGTAGTGAATCTCGACATGAAGCTTTTCTAGCTCAAGTTGTGAGGAGAGCTGGTGATGAAAGCAGTAAGGTTAATGAGGTACGCTTCATTACTTCCTTGAATGAAGAAAACAAGAAGCTTATGTTGCGCCAGAAACTTCACGATTCAGAATTGAGGAGAGCTGAAAAGCTTCAGGTGATAAAAACTAAACAAAAAGAGGATATGGCTAGAGAGGAGGCTGTTTTAGAACGCAGAAAACTTATTGAAGCTGAGAAGTTACAGCGTCTTGCTGAAACACAGCGAAAAAAGGAAGAGGCACAAGTTAGAAGGGAAGAGGAACGCAAAGCATCAAATGCAGCACGTGAAGCAAGGGCAATTGTACAGCTTCGGAGGAGGGAGGAAAGAGCCAAAGCACAGCAAGAGGAAGCTGAGCTGTTGGCACAGAAATTAGCTGAGAGACTTAGTGAAAGTGAACAGCGTCGCAAATTTTACCTGGAGCAAATACGGGAGAGAGCTTCTATGGATTTTAGGGATCAATCTTCACCTTTAATGCGCCGATCAATGTATAAGGAGGGTCAAGGTCGAACAACACCAACTAATAGCAGTGAAGATTATCAAGTAAACAACGTTGCAGGGGCAGGAAGTTCTACTCTTGCTGCAGGAAAAGCATTGTTGCAACATTCAATGAAACGACGGATTAAAAAGATTCGACAAAGACTTATGGCTCTAAGATATGAGTTCACTGAGCCTCCAGCTAGTTCTGAGAATACTGGCATTGGGTATAGAATGGCTGTAGGAACGGCCAGAGCAAAATTTGGGAGGTGGCTTCAAGAACTTCAAAGACTTCGGCAGGCAAGAAAAAAAGGTGCCGCAAGTATTGGTCTAATAACAGCTGAAATGATCAAGGTACTCCTTTCGACTGTAGAGCAAGATGGTATTATTACATTTCAAACTTTTATTATTTATACTGCTGTACCATTGTGCATGTATTTTCTAAAGGTGGTGGAAGTTACCGTACAGAAGGAAATCAATTAAAAGTTACTATCCAGATTAATTCCTATTGTAACATTTGTTTTGATGTATATTGTTTCATGGCCTTCTGCTTCATTTTTCCATTTTCTGTTAGTGGGAAGTTTGAGGGAATTTTTCTGTTGAATTCTAATTTATTGCTTACAATTTTTTATCAATCAGTTTGTGGAGGGTAAGGATCCTGAGTTGCAAGCTTCTCGGCAAGCTGGACTGCTTGATTTCATTGCTGCTGCTCTGCCTGCTTCTCATACATCAAATCCTGAAACTTGCCAGGTCACGATACACCTCCTGAAACTTTTGAGGGTGGTACTCTCAGCGCCTGCAAACAAGAGTTACTTTCTGTCACAGAATCTCTTACCCCCAATTATCCCCATGCTGTCTGCAGCTCTTGAGAATTATATAAAGATTGCTGCATCTTTAAATGTCCCAGGAAGCATCAACTTGCAATCAAGCAAGACATCAGTTGAAAATTTTGGATCAATCTCTGAAGTTCTCGATAACTTCTTGTGGACTGTTGGGACAGTTATTGGTCATGCAAGTTCTGATGAACAACAAGTCCAAATGCGAGATGGCTTGTTAGAGCTATTGATCGCATACCAAGTTATTCATCGACTGCGGGATCTTTTTGCACTTTATGACAGGCCACAGGTAGAAGGATCACCATTTCCTTCTTCTATTCTCTTGAGTATACATCTGTTGGTGGCTCTAACATACAGACCTGGAACCAATAGTTCCATTAATTGGGAATCTTCTCCAGTCAAGACAGTGCTGGGATTTGAAAATCAGGAAGCCAAGCCCATAGAAAATGCCAATCTTCAGTTTTCCTCAGTAGTTATGACTTCTGAAGATCTTAGACCTCCACTATTTGTACTAAATTGTAGCCCAGCTGTATTATCTCCAAATGTGTCAGAGGATATACAGTTAGATGAGTCCAGTGATATAAATGAAACTAAGGAGTCAGTATCCATTAGCAAAGATGGTGAACAGAAGCCACATGGTTATGTAGAGTTGAATATCACCAACACAAACACGAGAGATTCAAAAGATGAGACCCAGAAAAATCTGATTGAGGAGAAGGATGTGAAACAGTTTGTCAGTGATTGTGCAGAGCACAAGAATAATGTTGTGTTGAACATGAAGGAACCAGTAGCTTTTCTCCTTTCCGCCATATCTGAAACTGGACTAGTTAGTCTTCCTTCTCTGTTGACAGCTGTGCTACTTCAGGCAAACAACAGATTATCCTCGGAACAGGTAACTTGCTGTCAGCTACAAAAATATTTATGTGGCATATCCCCTCGGTTTTGTAGTGCTGATTGACTGCTCTGAGAACGTTAGTTTATCTGCTCTCACATTCATGTCTGACCAGAGCATTTTATATGGCATTTCCCTCAGTTTTCTGTTATCATATTGGTTCTATGTTTTACATGCCCACTAAGCTTTGGCCAGATGCATTCCAGCCATGTGTCATAGAGTTGATTAATAAGACTCTGATCACAATGGAATGAGACTTTTTTGAAAAGCAGATTTGAGAAGTGATTTTAAGTGTTTCCTGACAGGCCTTAAGCCTTCAAAAAGAAGGGCTCTATATGACCAGAACTACTTATGCATGTCAAGTTTCTTACACTAGGTCATTACTATGGCTCTACTAAAGAGAGATCCTGTGCAGCTGGGAATTTGGAGCAATCCTATCCTTCAGCATTTTTCATGAAGCATTTGCTCTCAAGATTCCAACCTCCACCTTCATAGTTGCTACTTGACAATGGCCCCTGCATCTGGTGGTTTATACTACCAGTACTCTTCTTCTTTTTCTAATTAGTGTTCTGAATGCTTTCTGATTAAGCACTGTACAAATTACATATGTTCCATCAAACAAAAGTTTTGATAGTCTTCTTTCTGTTTTAGGGCTCATATATCCTTCCATCTAATTTTGAAGAGGTGGCAACTGGGGTTCTCAAGGTTTTGAATAATTTGGCCCTTTTAGATATCGTATTCATGCAGAGAATGCTGGTAAGTTAGTTTCATTTTTCAACTGATAGATTAGATAGATGAATGGCGACTTCTCAAAGAAGCATTGATTCTTTTAACATCTAGACCAATTTGCAATGTGCATCTTTTTTTTCTTCTTTTTCATGGGATTGGAAGAAATTTGCTCGTGCCTATAGCTGTCATGGAATTATATTTCCTGTATTGAAGCTTTAATTGTGCTTTTTGATGAATTTCATGTCTTGCAACTTTTTCCATCTTCATATATCTTTTTTTCTTCTTCTTTGTTACTTTCCATCTAAATGGTTTTTTTCACACATGGCATCTTAATTACTTGACACTATGGGCAGGAGGTAGTCTGTCCCTTTTTACCCAGTAATCTAAAGCAGCACTATTTTCCGTTAATTCTTCACAGGCTAGGCCAGACCTGAAAATGGAATTTTTTCATTTGATGAGTTTTCTTCTTTCTCATTGCACCAGCAAATGGAAAGTAGCTAATGACCAGGTAATTCCATGCATGTCACTGTTTTTAATTCAGGAACATATACAGAAGATCTCCATGTTAGCTCGCAGCAATTTAAAATACAAGAGGGGTGCAAAACCTGCTTAGTTTATAAACAAGAATCTGTCTGGAAATCATGATGGTGTCTGTATGAGCGACCAGCTTGGATATAGATATGAATCAGTGGTAGAATGAAAGATCTGAGAACATAAAAAATGGAATGTGTATTGTCGAATGAGAAGTGATCAATAATTGGTCTTTAAGCATAGCATATTCTGAAGCAAATATTGTGAGATGAGCTGGGAGGGTAGATGTGTTGGGATAAAAAGGCAGCAATCTCATATTTTCTCTTATTATTGTATGAATGTAGATGAAAATAATCAGTATTTGGGGACATTTACAGTAAGCTAAATGCTTCTTCTCTGCATTTCATGCAATTTGTCGTAGGTTGGGTTTCTTCTGCTTGAATGCCTTTCGCTTCTTGGTTATTTTGCCTTGTTCCACACTGAGAATCAAGCTGTTCTACGATGGGGAAAAAGTCCCACCATACTTCACAAGGTCAGTGAAACTAATGAATATCTTGTTTTCTGTCAAGTTATTTTGTGGATTAAATCTAATTGGTTAGCTGGAAGAAGACAGATATGCGATCTGCCATTTGTGTTCTTCAGTGACACCGAGCTGATACCAGTTTTGGCTGGCGCACTAGTTGCTGCCTGCTATGGGTGTGAACAGAACAAATGCGTGGTTCAGCAAGAATTGAGCATGGATATGCTAGTTTCGTTGTTACGATCTTGTAGAAATGTTTTGCCAGCAATGCGGTCCAATCCAATTGTAGAAAATCTACCAACAGAAGATGCAAATGAAAGTAATCAGCAGATTTCTGAACTTAAAAGATCATCTCAAGGGGACATTCTTCAAAGATCCAACCGATACAATTCTAGAAGCTTGCGGGTTTCAATGGGGAAAACTGGTACTTTTGGAAACAACATCAGAGGTGGCAAGATGAGATGCCAGAGAGATGGCAAACCAACAAAAACTAGTGAAGAAATGGCTTTGAAATACAATCCAGTAGCTCCTCAAACTACCATGATGTTGCATTGTAGATTCCCTGGCAGCTTCATGGACAGGGCAGAGCAATTTTTTACAGCAGGGTTGACCAATGTGGCCGACGAAGTTTGAATGAACTATGCGAGTACTCTTGGTACTGGCATTTGTCTTTGAAGCACCCTGTGATAAGTTTTGAAGCGAAAGCGTACTTTTTGTATCAGAAAATGTGGCTGGCAGATCGGCCAGAAACCAAAAAAAACTTTTTAAAACACACAATCAGCTGACCTGTCTTCTAGGGCATGAGAAGGATCAAATGAATAGTATCTTTCTGTAACTAACAGAAGGCCGAAGCATGACAAACAACCAGATATATTTATTGCTGTGTAAAATCACAATTTTTTATAGTAGTTTTCATCATAGAAACTGCACGACAAGTTTCGGGAGATGTATTAATCATAATAATTGATATGTAATATTACAGGCACACGGAACGGGATGTATCATTACATGGTTTCAGCATTGAATTTCCTTGTTAAAGAGCAACTGTCCATGTGTTCTTGGCAAGGTTTTCCTTTCTGCCTGATTGTTTTCTTATTGTTGTGCATGTATTGCAGAGACAGGACGGTATTAGCAGGCAGGCTGTCATCTAACCAGTGATAAGGACTGACTCTTGTATCTTCGGGCAAGTGGTGAAGTGTGGATTGCTTGAGCATCCATTTGTAGTTTCGCCCTTCGTCTACGATGGCGGTCCCAGTTGAGATGTTACAACCCAGATGCTTTACTGAGTTTCTACTAATAACTATTCTCTCCAATTGAAAATGATGTGATTGACTTTTACATGAATTTTCATTTATTTTCATGCTAATTCATCTTAAATAATCTTTATATAATCTTCATTTATTCATTTATATTCACAAAAAACAAAATCAGGGTAAATTAAGTGATCTTGGTGTCAAAAACAAAGCTACAAGCGATATGGGTTTTTTTTTAATATATTTATTTTCTCAATAAATCAATATTAAAGAGAAAATAGGGCTAAATCTTAGAAGTCAAAATCTACCAGTTTTGAAAAGAAAATCAAGAAACAAATAAAAAAGATTTTAGACCAAAAAAATAGAGTAGATCAAGAGACCAAGTTCAGAGATAATTAAAAGATTTTTTTTTATTTTACTACTGAAGAAAGATGGGGAGAGGAGATGACAAACAGCAGCAGCACACTATAGACAGAATCATGATACAGTGGAGGGGTTCTTCAACTAATTACAAGCAAAAAAGTTTCATTTTTCTCCTTGATTTTTCATCTTATGTATCTTGATAAGAACATGGTTTAATTTGAAGTCATTATGACCTGGACTTAACTTTCCCAGAGCTTTAGATGTAATGACAATTTAATTTCAAGTTATTTTTTTTTTATGTTAGGTGTTTATCCCTGATTGTTTAACTAGCCAATTAGTTTTTGATCTATTGAATCATAACAAGACCATGAAGACATTTATAATTAGAATCTTTCAGGATTAAACACCAAAGATTAGACATACTTAACTCAGCGTAATTTTAGATTAAAAAAATCCAATACTTAATTACATAAGTAATGTTTAATATTATAATGCAATATGTTTTTTTTTTTAAATATTTCACTTTAAAATATTTTTTTTCTAATTTTTTATATCAATATATCAAAATAATTGGAAAATACACTTTTCAAACTAAAAAAAAAAAAAAAGTTTTAAATGTAAATACAAACTGTGCCTCAATCCTTGTGGTCTTCAGAAAAGCTTTTTCCAAAAATATTTAATACCCGGTAGCCGGCTTCTTCCGGTCTTCACTTCGTGGACTGGTCATTTTGACAAGACAGAAGCTTCACTAAATTTCTAGTCAACATTCGTCGATGGAGCTCTTCTTCAGCTCTTCACTTTCAGGATCTGTGCTTAGTCCTCCAGAGTAGGCACTTCCAGGAACCTTGACTAAGAGCTCATCAACTACATCCTCCTCTCGCATTTGAGAATGCCCGTGGCCCTGATATTTTAAGTTCAGATCTATCTGTATTAGCAAATAAGTAAATATATTTTTATCAAGAGGTCTGCAAAAAATACGGGAAAAAACGATTGCGTCAACCCTGAAGAAGAATAGCCAGAAGAAAACTGTAGCAAAAGGAACATAGCACTGTGAATATCGGAAGAATCATGGTATATATACCAGCGCCAAACAGGTCTAGAGAATCCCGAAAAGAAAGCAAAGTCACAATGACTCGTAAGAGGGAACACGCATTTATGATAAATCAGCTTCAGTTTATATGTTACGATGAGCCTGTGAGATATTCTTGATTAAGTTCAACAATTTGACCTTCAACAGAGTTCACAAGACTACTGACAGTACAGATTAGGTTAGTTAAATGAGGAGAGACATTAAATTGTTTGAGCTCTACTTTCCTCAACGTAGGCTAGAAAACAAAAACAGATGTATCCCCGACGTTGATCTGTTGATCCTTTGGTGAAAACTTGTCAGAAAATGTCAGCCCTTTACCCAAAGTCGTTTGATACTTTTCCTGCTTTCCCTTGTATACCACCCCATACTAAATATATTTTCTAATTTTAAAAAATAAAGCAGAAAAAAGCCAAACTGTGGAAAGGTCTTTGCAGTTTTGTAACAACGGATATTCAACCATATTATTACTATCTTCATTGACGTGGAAGTGAGATTCAGAATTTAACAACCTTAGCGCTATCATGATATAACAAGAGTCCCAAGCACTCTAAATTTACCTTCACATTAGTAGCAGTCTCTTCCATGTATTTCATGTCATTCATGATGATTTCAAGTTGCTTCCTAGCCTTTTCCCTAGTTGAGCATCGTTCAGCACGTTGAGCTGCAGTAACTTTGGAATGGCATGCCACGCAAAGAGTCCTCATATTCTCTAGTTTGCATTCACCTATGAAAATTATACAAAGCATACTTCAAAACAAGTTTAAACAGTGAAAAGATTGGGAGGGATTTCTGGTTGAGACTAAATGAAGAATCCACACGATTAATAATGAGATCTTTTGAGTGATAATAATTTGATTTTCAACTCTTGACATGAATCAAAGCTGAGCCTATTTAATTTTTCATACGAAAAACAAAAATAAAACCAGCTTCCTTTCTTTCCTTGTGAACAAAATGATTAAAATCACTTTCAGGTCCTTCTCAATAGCTGACGTTATGCACGTCTGAAACTGCATGGTTTTTTTTATTATTTATATTCTTTGTTTTTTTACCCTTCAACTCCCCTAATTGATTGTCATCAATTAAAAAAACACTTGATCCGGATTAAGTGCTATTGAATAACTAGTAAGTTCTGCCTGAGTCCAATGACACTGTGACATTAAAATACAGCATTGATACTGAGATAACCACATGATATATGCGTATTAAGTTCACACATCATAAAAGGTCATTTCAAAAGACCTTCAACATTGGCATACCTCCACCACGGTAAACAGGAACAATATGGTCTGCATGCCATGCATTGCCCTCAGATGGATCATTAGCAAGCTTATCAAGCCTGCAGATGTGAAATCTTAAAATCACTTGGTTCCATAGCAGTGTTTATGATTTTAAAGTGCAAATACAATACAGTGAAAGAAACAACAAAATACTAATACTATTTTCAATGAAAAAATCTCATGGTCAACACTTGATCAATCTGGCATAGCACAGGTTCAGACTTCAATCTTTCAACTCAAAAGTTGAGTTTCCTTTGCACATGAGCTTATCATTTAGCACAAATGCCTACAATTAGCAACAAGCTTACTTTTTTTAATCTCCCATTTTACCCAATAAGATTTAAAGTTAAGACAATTATTTGCTCTTTAATTTAAATGATAAAGCAAAGGCAATGATGAAAACTGAATGCAGTGCCACCTCAGAAAGTTGGAAGTTTAAAGTCATACACTTTAATTGGGAAGGAGTGAGCAAATTTGTAAACATCAGATGAATAACTCGAGTTTCATTTAACATAAATAAAAAACACTAGGTTCAGTTTTCTAACTTACAATTTCTTCTGACTTGCCACATTTGGTGCTGCTTCCTCAATATACTGTCGTCGTCTCTCTAATGATAAAGGTTTGATGGTCCTCACAAGTTGATGACAGTCTAGCCGGCAAATTGTGCAGACACCATGTTCAATTTGAAAAAGTTCCTGGAAATCTAAATTACATTAACTGCAGGAATTATTGTGCTAGAGTGAGTAACATGGAACAGGGTAACAAAAGGCAATCAAAACTACATTTTGAATGATGCAATCCATACAGCAAACAATAAAATTGAGAAACATGTTTTCAACATTTTCTCACACCAAAACGAATAAACAAAGATAGAAAAACAAACAGAGAAAAACCTATCAGCTTGGTTTTAATTAATTTTCATGCCAGTCCTTACCTGCCGGAGGGATCTGCTACTAGTTCTTATGCGATATTCTTCACAGCAGATGAGGTCGCAGAATAGATCCTCAAAATATCTAGGTGTTTTGGCATCGCTGCCCCTGAAAGTGACAGTCAATATAATTCCAGTAAATACAATAAAAAGAGACAGAAGAAAGGGGTGCAAGCTGCAACCTACACCAAAGGCTAAAAAAATGAAGAAAAATACTCCACCCATAAAAAGAGTAAATAATAAAATCCCAACAAATAGTCACATCAAAAGATGATAAATCTTGACTTACTTGCATGGCATTTGACAGAGTTTACAGAGTGGCTCATCCATTAAGGTCCAACCCTGAGTGTATTGCTTTTCCTTTTGACCATAGGTACTTGACAGATGTACCTTTTTCAAAATGGCATTTGATGGTAAAGGATGGCTGATCTCACCCAGTGGAGTACTGCGTCGCTTGCTTCCACCCTTTAGCAGTCCCTATAACAGAGTTGCATAACTGTTACCCAAACTAATCAATCCCTTGTAAAGTATGCAACATACTATGGAACAACTTCACAAGAATTACAGAGATTACAAAAGAAGAGGAAAAAAATACAGGGGGTGTGGGGGGCAATGACAACAGAGATGTATAAAGGGATGAATCAGATGCGTAAGCATACCCCAATTCTGTGGTTAGTACTTTCATTTAAGTAGCACAACTCAACATGTAGAGGAAGTTGCAAAGTCTTTCCACATAATTTCCTTCTTTCAATGGGCCTTAGTGCATTCCACTCTTTAATAAATGAAAGAAGAGCATGCCTGGAAACTGGATTTTGCTTGAGAAATTTAAAATCTGTTTCCTTGCTATCATTAGATGCAAGTGACTCGAGTTCTTCTGGTTGGAAATTCTCATAAAGTGGCTGTGGTCTAGTGTCTTTCCCCAGAATGCAGGAATATAGGTGAATCCTTCCAGTATATTTACTTACCTGAACAACAGGTAAAGTCAATTATTTAAATTTTTATTTCAACAAGGGTTCTGTATCTTCCTGAAAGGATATGCTTGTATGTAAACCATATTTCACACACAAAAAAGTATAGCCCATAACTAAACAGGAAGCTTTTGAACTCCAATATTAAAATCAAATAAATGGCTGCCATTGCAATTGCAATTGCTGGAAATCAAATGGATGTCATGGCATTAGAGTGAAAAAAAGGGCAAGAAAATCGGGATGACCAAGTTCATAATTGTACCTCAAATCGTAGAGAATACAATTCATTAGACTGGCATTCATCAGCTTCATTTTGCTGAGCAAGTCCACTGTCCTTAGTTTCTGTTGTTTGGACACAAAGTTTATTTTCCTGCAATTAATTGATAACTGATTTCCTTCACATAAACTAAAAGGAGCACAGACATAGTAACCTATTTCTGAGAGACCAAATGTTTTGCAATAGGTACCTTCTCTGATTGATCATTGCCTTCATGTCCCTCAGAAGAAGAATCATTTCTGCCAGAACTTCTAATCTCAATTTCTGAAATCCCTTCCAGGTTTTTTTTTGCTACAAAATCCTTGTCTGTAACATTATCCAAGACCATAACAGCCTGTTCTTCCAACAAAATTCAATATTCAGACCATGGAAAGAGAAAATATAAATGAGCATACAATAGAAGACACTAGAATATTTGAACCTCATTCAAAAAACAAGAAAATTTCTAATTTTTAAGTTATAATCCAAGATTAAGATCATCTGTTTGAAATGTGCTTCCAATCAACATTACATTCTCTTCATTGTGTGTTTTGAAAGGCTGTGAATCCCACACCGAGCCAGAGTCTGGTAGCTCAACTTGAACTTCAGAACTTCCCCTAATCCCTTTGTCAGATTTTCCAAAATAAGATATTCTTTCAACCTGTCAGGATAGATTAATGAAGTTCAATCTCCTACAGAAAATGACTAACCAAAAACCTACTTACTAGATAATAAAATAAAAGACTAAAATAAATACCATCTCCTATAATTTCCACTGAACATATCAAGCGATCTGATACAGAACAAAAGCAATACTGTCTATTCAAGATCATGAAACAAGGCAACATAGTTAGCCCTGGTCAAACAGAGCAAAAGACACCCAAGACTACACAAACAATGAAACTAGATATACTCATGATAAATCCCCAATTAAATAATTTGCATAATATATATTTGCTTTGCTTTGCAAGTATCAGGAGAAAGACTCGTCCAATCTGCTCAAGCAAAATAATAGCTCCAGAGGTTCTTATTAATTGCAGCATGACAATAAATTTCAAGTCACTGGAAAAAATCCAAGTTGGGATAAGATTTACAGCAAGATGTGTATTAATAAAGGTTTAGCTTAAATCATTCAGACCATTTACTCAAACCCATGATGATATCTATTAGTGTAAATTGAGCTTGTCTAGATGTATTTAGAGTGTTAGGATTAGAGTGGAGAAAAAGGTAAGAAGTGATACCAAAATTTCTGGAACTGCATCATATTTTCCATCCATAGTAGATGAGACACGATGCAAACTCTTGTTTAAATTTTGCCAACGTGTTTCATCCAAAGTGTCCTGCAATATGACAAAAATCTTTATATGCATACAAAAGAGACATAAATGTCTTGACAACCCAAAGCATTTCTTTTGAAAGAAATGAAACCTTAGCACAGAAGATGTAAATGTTAACTGCATTTGATTGCCCTCGCCTGTGAGCTCTGTCCTCAGCCTTCCAAAATGAGTTTAGAGGAGGTCAGGTATTGAAAGTCACAATCCAGGGAAAACCTCAGATATAGGCAACTAGAAAAAAAAGAGCAAAGGGAAATATGGAGCATCCTTGGTTGTGCACATGCATTGTCCTCTAAAAATTAATTATTACTTAAACCACCATAAGGAGGATAAGAGCTGCATCGAGTACTAATCTACAAATTACTTTCTCACCAATAAAAAATCCAAATGAACCTGAATTCTGATTTAGTTTTTTATTTTTTCGCTACGGAGAAGAGAATTTCACAGGATATCTAGGTCTCAACAGGACACTTGTGACATGTCAAGGAAATTTTAGACCAAAGCATATTTTTCTTAAGAAAAGCCTTCCAGTTTATGGCTAAATTAGAACCTAATTAAGTGCACAAAAGGAATATGCCTTTTTCAGATTTAATTGAATTGAGAGCATATAGGTGTTACTGATAAAGAGATTCTTATTAGATTTGACAGTAATAGTAACAGAAGGCATTTGATTATACTCGTATGTTTTGTTTTCAAGCTTTTCTTTTTCTTTTTTTGTCAAGGAAGTGGATTGGACTGCAAGTTTGATTATAATTCATTTTCTCACTCCGTTATGCTTTAATTCAAATTATGAATTTAAAGTTATATATCACATTCCATCAGTCTCAGTTAGCCCTGATAGTAAGAAACTGCATAACACTGCATTTGAAATGCTTTTTCAAAATTCAAACACAAATTTATTGCCCTTTTTTGTATTAAAGAAAACAATAAACACATTACAAAGACAAAACTGTGCCATCAGAAAAGCAAAACAGCACAATGCCAAGGTAAACAAATAGTTGGTATCAACTCATGAATTTGTCAAATAATGATGCGCATAGAGAGCATTACCATTTCAAATGCTGTAAATTTAGAACTCCTTGTTATAAATATTCAAATACTGTCATATCTTGTCTCTCCATTTGTCCATATCAATTTAGAGTCTGAATAGCTAAATAAACATATTGAATGGCAGATTTGTAGGAAGTATAAAAGGGAAGTCAAATATACTCTCCTATAAGATAGGATCTAGCATTAATAGCAATTTATGTATAGTTATTGACAATCCTAAATTAGAAATATAGAAGTTGTATATATCCTAGGTCCTAGGCAGTGCTAATAGTAAGATTGGACATAATTTTCTACAAAATAATTTTGAATATGTGTGGCCTTGTACAACTTAACGAATGGTAACAGTAAATCAATATGCATGCATGCTTCATAAGTTTCAAATCTACCATGGTATTCCTTGAATGGAAAAACTATTGTGTGGTTTCTAAAACGTGTGCAGTCAGCTCCCTGGTCAGAAGAATGATGTAAATAAAGAGAAAACCAATGGAATGACAAGAGGCAAATACATATTGAACAAATTCAAGAAACATTGTGCAGCCACAAGCTAGGTTCCCAACTTCATTATCCTTCTTACCCATACAAATTACTTGGCCAACATAATATATTGTAACGCCTTTCTTGCAAGTAAAAAGAATTACCATATAGAACATTGTCACTAACCTTCTATTTTAATTTACAACAGAATTGCAAAACTAATGGACAGTAACCTGTCATACCTGAAGCATCAATGATGGAGACTGAGGCAGTTCCAAGAAGACAACATTTTGTGCAGAGGAGAAATCAAGTCCGACACCCCCAGCAGTTATACCAATTATTGCAATCTTAACCTGGAAAACAAAGACATCAGGTTGCCTGCATCTTTAGATTTTAAAAATTCACAAAAAACAAATACATACATTTGTACATGATGACCTCTGCAGGAAAAGGTATAGAACATTATAATGACAGAACAATGGCATGACTTTTTGTCATTTACACGGTCAAAACTTAGAAGAAAAGTATAGAAATTCATGTGAAAAAGACGAATGGAAAAGTAGTGTAGAAAAGTCTGGCACCATCTACCTTTAATAAGAGCTTTAAAGTGCTCAAAATATTAATATATAGCAGACAGACTAGGGGGATTGAAAATTAGGTAACTAGACCAAGACTGCATCATAACAACAATTGTTACACAAACCATATATATCAGTTGAACAGGAAAAAAACCTCCCCTGTGATGCGGGCAACAAAAGAATAGGATTTATGTGTTCGTTTTCAACTATAAAATACAGGGCTTTTTCATAATTTTCATATATGCTGAAAAATCTGGATTATAGTATGCTATTTCTGTTAAGTATTTTATTTTACTAGTCCTAAAGTTATTAGGTTTTCTATTCTAGATTATTATGTTTTCCTATTCTAAAGAGGAATGGTTATGTTGTAGGTTTAGGAATCCATGTCCTTACTGGATTTGACAGCTAACACTCCATAAATATGTAGTCTTTCAACATTTTTCAATGGAGCAATCTCAAATAATTTCCAGCAAGTTTGCTTTGATTGCAAGACTCAATCTCCTCTTAGGTGTGACTCTTAAGAACCCTAGGTGTGCCTCGTAGAACCTATCTACATCCTTGCTCGTATTCCATCACAAATCAACATTAATACAATTCCAACATCCCTAAATAGTCTATAGAAGTCAGGTTCAGAACAGCCCTGGACTGCATCACCCTGAAATCCCAACAAGTCATGAGTACAAATTTAAGACTTCCTTTAGATGAAATGCAATTTAATCAAAGTGAAGGAACCCAGCAAGAATTGAAAATCAAGATCTCTAGCAAAAGAATAAGTAGAATGCCATATTGTGGCAAAGCAAATACACAAAGCTACAGCAACAGAGCATGTACATGCCTTATTTGATGATTGAAATGACGATACAGCGTTTTGCCTATCACTGGCTAGTGTGTTTCCATCAATGCGGACAAAACCAACTCCTTTCTCACATACAAATTCCTGAATAATTCAACATAAAAATTGTTATTGTGAAACTTACATGAATCACAACAAAACATCAGCAGAGTACAGTGGTCAACTTTAAGATGAACAAAACATTCAGAAAGGACAGAGGAAAGTAAATTGACACCATATCATAAGCACTCAGAAATTATGAACATTGAGCAAAGTGTTATAGATAAAAATCTTATAAGCGTTCAAAATCTTATAAGCATTCAAAAAATTATAAATGCATGTTAAACTTAAGTCTCATCTGTCTTCTAACATATTCTTATTTGTCCAGGAATTGAAACCAAATCATAACTTGTGATACTTTTAGTTTCAGATAATACTAGGTATGGATGGATTAAATCGATTGTCTTGTCAAGCTAAGCAGGGTTGATATAATCTTTAGTGGGTCAATTAGTATCACTTGATTTCATTTTTATTTATTATTTTATTTTTTCCATTATGAATCCATATTGCAAGATCATCCGAAGTGTACATTTACCATTTTAGCCTTCTGGATTTGAATAAGAAAGTGCTATTAAAAGTAACAGAATGAACTTTTTTGGTACTTCAAATATCCTTAGGAAAAATCAATTCAAACAAAAGGGCACTCCTATCTCTGATCATACCTTAAGAAAATGTCCTTAAAATCAACCATGGCATTATAACACAAAAAAGAAAATGCAAGGAACACTGTTATCAATGAACTCAACCCCAGCCCAAATGATGCTAGATGTTGCTCATTGCTGGGCATTATATGAAACATTTTAAGATGACGATTCATAAAATGCAGTCATGAAGAGTGCCATCATGAAGTAATGTACAAGCTATCGCACTGGAAAATGTCTTGCAAACACTTTATTTGCAGGTCTGCTTATAACATATGAATTTTTACTTTATGGACAGGAAGATAATATTGCTTCATAGTTGGGGGTGGTTTTGACTTTTCAGTATTTAGGAATTTAACAAACCAAGATTTTATCCTCGACTATTTTACACATGAATGGTGTGGTTAGGCTAACCACTACAAATGTTTATGGGGCGGAAATAAAGTATGAGTGAAGTTCAAGCGGAGGTGGGTTTTTATATTATTTATTTTCATTAAATGGGATGCCTTCTGCAAAGTACACATTCCCAGGACTTAGTTTCCAGGTACCAGTATGAATTCCCTTGATGATTGACATCTTAAACCACATTCAGTCACTTTCAATGTGGTAAAGAGAAAGGAGAACTGGTAAAAGTATCTGACCTGAACTCCATCAAGAACTTTTAGGTGATGAGCAAAAATTATCATTTTCTGAGAACTATGGTCTGCATCCAATTTTGCTACACCGTCTGAAATGAGAGGATGAATGGAAAGCCATTCACAGAACCCAGACAATTTTGCAATTCCAAGCTCTTGGTAGGAGAGTTCCTTGGATCTGCAACAACCCCCACTTTCTGAAAGAAAAAGAAAATGGAACATGGTAGAAAAAAAATAATGAAAAATTAAAAAAAATATTTCCATTTGAAAACATATAAATTTGAGTATGAAATCTTCACCCAAACACTTCAAACATCAACCCTTTGAGAGCAACATTAAGAACTCCCAACATATGTGTCAAATCAGCAGCACCAGTTCGCTTGCTTTAATTAGACTTCTCATTTACAAGTGACCCTAATACCCAGTTTCTTTTATCGAAAATACAATACTGTTGTATGGTGAGTATATAAAGCCAATCATGGAAGTAAGACATGCAGGATTTGATTTATAGATATAAGATACAATAAATTACCATCAGATCCATCTAAGTTCTCTGAATTTATCGCTTCAGCAGCATTTCTTTCAGAGGCATCATGATTTACTCCCCCCCCACTTGCAGCCTTTGCTAATATTATATCTGATCTTTTCAGCAGCAGTCTTATTATTTGCCGACGTTTTGGTGGTAATTGTTTCAGTACATGCTCCTTCAAACGTCGTATCTACAATAGCGACATGTTTAGAAGTCAAGTGGTTTCTCAAAAGAAACAATAACGAATTACCAGTAAATTATTAGATGAAAATTTGACTACACATGGAGAATTAAACATGATACCAATATAATCTACAATGATGAGATCCATTGTAGCTCAAATTGAGAACTCTCTCGCCAATAGTTACCACTTAATAGCTTTGCTCACACATAGGGAAAAAATCAGATGAACAATCAATTGAAAGATCATATTAGTTAAAGTGAATCGTAAATCCCCAATCTCATTCTCAAGTGCCTCACCCTGATTAGTTTCAAATACTCTATGGTTAAACCATTGCTTGTCACTTGTTTCATTCAGTGATGTTAAATTGCAACATCCTGAATTATTTTTTTTTCTTTTCTTTTCCTCTAATAAGTCATAAAATATCAAGTACACTTCCCTTCATTGGTCCCTACCTTCCAAAAACTGGAACCACTTTTATGTGGTTAGACCCCTCCTTGGAAAGGGACAGAGAAATACACAGATATTAGTAAGAGGGCCCCCATGGAATTGTTATTCAGGTCATTTGATTGGGTGCAGAATATGCATGTCTTGGAACATAACGGCGCATAATCTGGATAGCCCAAATTTTCAATGGAAAAATAAAGTGAAGCGATGATAAGTAGGAAATAAATAGTGAGATGTAAGCCTTTTCCGTGAGTTTGTTTTTCTAGATATCCCAAGCACAAGTGGAAATGTGCAGTGTGTCCTCATGTTGATCAAGACTAGAAAGAAAATAAGCAAGGAAAAGTGAAGGCAGCTACTTATGTATTTCTGTGTCCTTGTTTTATTTACCTATATTTTCTATTTTGAGGCATGAAGATTAGTACCTTCAGTCAACTGTAATGCTGCCTTTAGTTATAATGGAATATTGTTTGTACTTTCTGACAACTAAAACATTTTTCTAAATGCCTTTAAAAATTATGATTAAAATAATCACAGATATGCCTATCACTTGCCTAAAGCAGATTCAATATTTAGTTTCAACCAAATATATGCTAGTCTGTGATCAAAACTAATGAACCAAGCAAGCCTCATCCAACTATAACAAAATTGATCTACGTGCATTCTACATCTCACAGCACATACCACAACCCAGAATATATCAATGTTCATGGGGTAACTAATAGCACTTAGAATAAAGATTAGGATAGTGCTAAAAAAGGACATGAAAAATTAGGAAATTTGCCATAGAAACCATGCTGATGATCTTTCCAAATATAATGCGAGGATTCACGGCCCTGGACTTAGTTTGATAACAGTTGATGCTTTGACTGTCAAACTGATTTAGAAACAACTCATATAATGTATTGCAATAGTCTCTGTAGCATTTGGCACATGAAAGCATAAGCATACCATAACAGTTTGCCTAAGCAACACATTCAGTTCCTCCAAACGAATTCCCTTTGAGAAATCCTGCAGGAAAATCCAATCAAATTTCCATAATTTCAATTTTGATAGTAGAGTCACCAGTGACTTGGTGCAACGAGTCTTTTTAATCAAACCAAACTGGTGGGGAATGAAAAAAGGCTTGATTTTGTAGAAATTTTATTAGTTCCTAAGTATCTTATAATCAAGGAGCTTGAGTTTACTTCCTATTAAGGCAGCTCAAGTTAGGGGCTTATTTTACTTCATATCTTAGCTGTAGTTGAATTTCTTTTCAATTTAGGAATTCCCATCCCAATTTGGTTTTTGGTTTTTGTCTGTAAAACTGTTGTATTAAGCTTCCTAAACTCAGATTTCCATTGATGATTAATAATTGACAGTTAGAAGTTGATTCCTCCTAATATATATGGTTTAATAATAGAGAATTGATTTCTGAGTAATGGGAATCTTTCTGCCAAGCATGACTATTATCCTAGCTTTTACCTTACCCCTTTCATTCTCTTCTATGTTTCCATTTCTGTCATCCATCATCAATCATATGGCAAATTGGCAGTATTATTAGCATCTTATGCACATGACAATAACGTTATTTTATCTATTGTAGTGCTTTTTGATAGCGCTTTACCCGTTATGCACATGGCAGTATTATTAGCATCTTATGTATATGGCAATCATTTTATGCATCCTACCCCTTTCTTTCTCTTCTAAGTTTCCATTCCTGTCATCCATCATCAATTATATGGAAAAATGGCAGTATTATTAGAATCCTATGCCCATGATAATAGTGTTAGTTTCTCTGTTGTAGTGCTTTTTGATAGCACTCCAAGAATTACCTGAAAACCTTTTGCTTCATAAGTGCGGACAGATTTAACAGCACAGTATGTTTTCGCAAAATCATACTTGTTCTGCCCCAGCAAACCAGGCCTGTATGCATTGTCAAGAAAAATGATCTGCCCTAGTTAACACTTGAGGAAAGCAAACTTAAAGAGTAAAGTATATGGAGATGTGAAATTACCATAACATATTAATCTGATGAAAAATGTCATACGGCCTATAATCACCTAGGAATATACACAGTAACATGTGAGAAAGCACCAAGGAAGACAGGGGCATAGTTAAAAAATATGGATTAAGGAACATTATTCAATTAAAACATATTCTTAAAATAAATTTAGTCCAAAAAGTGTATTGGATAGGAATACAACTATGCAATTTTGCTTCAACTGTGCATGTTACAACCTGGACAAAGAAGGTGTCCCGGACAGAAGAACTATGCGCTTGACCTTTTCTGCCACATCTAGAACTGCTTTTATCTGTTAACAGAAAGGATAACATAGTGTACACTTAGCAATGTCTAAATGCCAATTAGTCTACACCAAGTACAGTGCCCAGTCAGCAATATTAATTCTAATAGTATGTATTCCAAACTAGTTATTGGGGAGTGCACACGTTTATGGGACATAGAGAAATGACGACAACAAACAAAGATTCACTCTGACCATAAATAAGTAAATAGGAATCTGTACCTCATTTGGCTCTGATTTATTTTTTGAACAACGAACATGGTGAGATTCATCCACTATCAAGAGAGCCCATTCTTGCTCAAGCATTGCCTTCCTCAAGTGATGAAGCATTGTGTAAGAGATAACCACAACTTTTGGGCATCTTGTTAGATGCACAGGATTATTGCGATGACCAAAAACTGGATTAAAAATTAAGTCACATGGACAACAATGAATTCATGCTACAACAAAATGACATGAAATTCAGTCTTCAAAAGTCTCAAAGAAACCAAAGAACAAGATGTTGCCTGGATTTTTTTTTTTTGAAAGCTCCAATCAACATTAAAGATAAAATTCATATTTTAAGGGTTTGTGAGAAGATGAAGCCTTGATGATATATTAACTCTAACCAACAGAACTATAAATTTAAGAAATAATTAAAAACAAAAAGACCTCCATCAAAGAAAATATTTTTTTGCAATCTATAAACATTGGAGAGCGCATGCAGTCTAATTTGCTTTTGAATTTGTTTTCATTATTTCAACTGAAAAGAGAAACAGAAAACCTTATTATGTAGCTATAGCCTACATATATACAGATAGATGAATACAATTCAAGCTCTGCTTCTGGTTTAAGTGACGAATAAGCAAAAAGGAATAGATTCATTCAAGACAGCTTCTACTCTACAGTATAGCAACAGATACAGCTGATCAACCAGCAGAAATACAGGGTAAAGATGAAAAACTTTTGTTTGACAATACATGTATCCTGTAAGAATTCACCATGTCTACATGCACGTACATACATTTATAGTTTAGAAAATAAAGAAAATTTCACATCTTGTTTTTTGGTCATCTCTTGGCAACAGTTAAAGATTGAAAGGAAGACAAAGCACAAAGTGAGAAACTCTTACCAAGGTGGATCTCAGAGGGTAAACAAAAGGGCATCCATCGCTCTAACTCCTCTGCCCAAGAAAACCGCAAAATAGCTGGGCAAACAACAAGGATGGGGCCTTCATTTATGAAACAGCCAGCAATAGCAATTGCCTGAAACCAAATAGAATATATTAAGCAGATATATATTTATGGTGATGTCATCTTATAAGATCAATAGAACGTATTTGAAGCACAAACTATCTTCGATTTACAGATTGTTTAATAGGCCTTCTTGATTTCACACACATCATTCATCAAACTAAAAAGATAAATCTGACATACATTATGCATTAAAATTTCCCATCGAGCCTAGACACAGTCAGATGCCAAAATTTGACACTAATGAGCATTTACACTGGGATTATAACATAATTCCAATATTAAAGTCTCGAATAACCAAAACCACACAAAAACGTCTTAAGTTAGGAGCTGCTGAGATAATTGCATAGAAAATGATTACCTGAAGTGTTTTACCAAGGCCCATTTCATCCGCAATAAGACACCGACCACCCCTTCTCAAACCAAATCTTAAGCCATCAAGTTGGAAAGGTAAAAGTGCATCCAAGAGCTTTCTCGGCAGCATCCGAATGCATTCATCCACCTTTTCATCAGTTAAATGTTCAGGCCTGCAGGGTTCCCATCGACCAGCATCGAAAGACATTGAAAGTCTTTGGATAATATTAAGCGTGGAGAAAGGGATCTTTTCGATTTCGATTCCCTTACAATTCTTTAAACACGTCAAAACTACATCATAGTCTCTGATATTATACACACTGGCCCTTCCACCTCCATCGATTTGTGTATATCGAGATTCCATTGCCTAAACACATAACCAGATTGCAGTAAATATTAAGCTGGAGATAATAAAAAAAACATAATTTTATATTCAAGATCATATCTTTAGTATAATGTCTAAAAACAATTAATCTTTATTACAATGTCTACAACAATAATTAAACTCGCTAAAAAATTAATCTTTATTTCTTATGAGTAAAAAGAAAGAATGAAAACCTATTTACATTGGATAAGCAAGATTTTAAAGTATATAAACATTTTTCTTCCCCAGGATAGGGGAACCCCTTAATAGCCTCTGGGGTGATAGAGAAGGAGTCAGGCGAGCAGATTTCGAGGCGGAGCCGGAAAGTTTGGGGCAAATGGGTATCTAAATCCGGATTGACCCGGTTAAAAAGAGGTGGTTTTGTGGTGCATGTAATGGAGGACGGTTCGGGAGAGAGCTTTCGGCACTTGAAAAGTCTCCATGGGTTTCGGTGTTGTTGGTGTTGCTGCTGTTGATTGATGATGCATGCTTTTCTCTTTTCCAAGGCAGCTAATCTGTTGGTTTCAGCTCTCTGTATTTGCTCCTCTGTGATTTGCATTTTTGTATTTTCTTTGGGGATTCTTTTTGGGGGTTTTCATATAGGAGAGAGAGAGGGAGACAATCAGCGTTTTGAAATTGGGGTGGAGAGAATCCAAAGGAGGGAGAGTTGAGGGGATTGCACACGTTTGCTCCGCACGTGGGAAGGGTACTCTCTTATCCGTACCAGTTTATACTCGTGGACAATTTAGAAATGTATTTAGAAATAATTTTTAAAACATTTTAAATTTTTTTATTTTTATTTTTTATTTTAAATTAAAAAAATTAATGTTTTTAGATCATTTTCATATGCTAATATTAAAAATATTTTTTAAAAAATAAAAAAAATCAATTTGATGCATTATTAAATAAAAAACACTTTTAAAAACAACTTCAATCACATTATCAAATAGACACAAAAATTTTATGTTTCAATTCTATCTTTTGAAATTGCAATTAAAAAAGTAGTAGATTTAAAATAAGAAATTAGTCATGTTTTCAAGAAGACCAACCATTGTATTGTGCTCTGTTTTTATTTTTTGGTCTAGTTTTGATCCCTTTATTTTTTTTTTTAGGATAGTTCTTAATTTTTTATTTTTATTTATGTATCTATACTCTTAATTTTGACTTTTAATTTTTTTTATTATTTATATCATATTGAATGGTGAAATTAAAAAAATATACAAAATAATTTTAAAAAATATCAATCAAAAGAATGATGATAATAAAATATAAAATAGAGTAAAACTTACATATTTAGATTAGAGGTGAATTTAAACAAATTTAATTTCAAAACAAAATCAAAACACAACGAATTACAATAAGAAAGGACCAAATCCTAAATATAAAATACTTTTATTTTTTTAATAAATACTAATAAAATTGACAAGAGTATCTAGAAAAAAGGATTTAGCAATAAAAAAAATAAAAAATAAATTTAAATGGAAATATAATTTGAGGAGAATTTTGAAATTCAAAATGATTGTCAATCTCGAGAAGATGAGAGAGAGAAAAGGAATAAAAGAATGAAGAGGTTGCCAATAATAAAACCATGATTTAGATCTTAGTTGCTGCCCTAAGTGCCTGATTGGGATTAAGATTATGATTGTTTTTAAAAATATTTTTTATTTAAAAATATATTAAAATAATTTTTTTTATTTTTTAAAAATTATTTTTGATATTAATATATGAAAATATAAAAAAATTAATTTAAAATAAAAATAAAAATAAAAATAAATAATTTTTTTTTAAAACATTTTGAAACACAATGTTAAACCCATAGTAAATGGAAGATAACTTCGTGCAACATCCAATGGTATGGAAAAAGACTAGTTTTAGGGCTCACATGCTGCATGCTATTTTCATTCCAATTACAGTAGTTTTTGGATATACAAGGGATAATTTATGTAATTACTATAGTTTTCTAGGTGTAATCATTTTTGTTATGAATGGGTGAAGGTCACATAACAATTTACAATTTCATTGCTTATTCATATCAATATCTAATAAAGGAATGTTATTTTCTTTATGCTTACAAGATCCTTGTGGTTTCATATCTCCTAAAAGAGTGATGGGTAAGCTCATGGAAGCTTGATGTTATTGCTTCTAAATTTTAATAATTTTGGGGTTGATTGCAAGTTTAGCAATTCTCGTACTACCTCTTTCCAAAACCGTTGAATATCTTGAGTAAATCATGCATTTCTAGTAGTAATATCTATATTTTGGTTGTAGTTTTTGATAGTTAAAAGGATTATCCTAAAAAAATGAATTCATAAGGCCGCTTTATTAATGTATATCATTTTTTTAGGAGGTTAGAATGCTATTAAAAAGGGTTTCTAAGCATGGGATCATAACCATTAGCACACATATAACTGATAATTTTTTTAGTGGAAAGATGATGAAACCATAAAAGAGGGTTACAAGAAGAAATACCATCAACAATATCATAATATGGGTGTCCGAGTCAGCTTGTGCGCACCTCGACTAATTCCACAGGCCCTGAAGTTAACGACCATATAAGCCTCTAGTAACCATCATATTAGCAACCACATGGCTCGAATCTAAGACCATGGAGGGAGCAAACCTCTTAATCTCAAGTTTTTATCATTGAGTCACCTACTAAATGATTAACAATATCATAACTTTGAATATATCGTTAGCGGTGTTGATAGGAATTGCTAAAGTATTACAATAGGATTTTAGGTATTAACATGGGTAAGGTTTGATATTATATTAGGTAAAGGTGTCATTGTCATGTTGGGAACTATATCTTTTCTTACTTATTAGACATAAATCATACTTGTTGCTTGTTGTTCTCATGTCAATATTGGTGTCTATTTCACCACTTTTCTATTAAGTTTCACATGATACCTTTACTTCAAAAAAAAATTACAGTTTTTTCCTCCATTTGATCTTTCTTCTTCTTATATTTTTCTTCTTAAGACCCTTCTTTCTTCTTCTCAAAAGAAGATGTTGTCGATTAGGTATTTGAACTTGGTTTTTTTTTATTCTTTAATTGCCTTAAAAGTGGAGCCTACTTGTATACAACATAGACAAATATCAATATTATAGTTAGACAACATATAATATCAAGAAAATAAAAAAAATATCTCTTGCACAATATATATTATCCTATAGAGAATAATACCCTTTCGCTAATCAAATTAGGTAACATTGGCAATTATCAACAAAATTTTAGAACAAATTCTTTTTATTTGGACTAATAGGAAGAGCAATTTTATTTGTAACAAAAACTCTTCAAATTGGATAACATTCGTATACCTTTTCTTAGTAAGGGTTATAGAGCAATTATAACACAACTATGATTCAATTACTCCTCTAGGTTTTTTTTACTAACAATGATTTGCCTTAAGGGATTATATCCATTTCTTTTAGAAAGTGGTGTAAAACCATGCCATAGCTTTTTTTTAGCTTCCAAAGAACTAGAAAAGGCTATTATCAATATTTAAATAGGTCAACATTAGGGTTTTAACCTTTAAATCTCAAGTATTTGTCAAAAGTTGCTATGTTCATCCACCCATTTGGGTGAAACTAACATTGACATAGATTATACTAGAAAAATATATCTTTAACAAAACAATATAAAGAAAGTAAATATCCAAACTTAAACAATGACATAAATATTGTAATCTTAATATTTATGATTGTTGCCCTCTAGTATTTAACTTAGTTTTTCACGGGAAAGTAGAGTCCTAACATTATACCCTGCTCTTATGTTAAGTTTTAGTTGATTAACATCATTTATTAGATACAATGCTCCAATATAGGTAATGAAGCCTAACCAAGTTCTCCAAACTTATCATGTGCGTATACCCATATAAAAGATGTCATGTGATTCCTAACATGGATGAAGACTTTAATTTCCACTAATATCATTAATTTTTTCAATAGGTTCATGTATTTATCATTTGTTTCTCCCTTACAACATATGGATTTATGATGAATAATTGTTTAAAAACACCACGCAAAAAAATTACTTTGGAAGCAAAAATAAGATAAAAGAGTGAACTTGGTAAGGTCTTGACCTAACCAAACTTACATACTCAATTAAGTCATGACCCAACCAAGACTCAACACTTGGTTAGGCCCAAGCCCACCTAAGTTATTTTTTTTCCTCTTTCCTCGTACTCTTTTTAATCATAAGTTAAGAAAACTCTACTCGGGGATATAGTTAAGAAATATGATTATCATCTTAGGGGTTGAAAGATTTTTTCTAAATATTTTTCTAGATTTCTTCATATGTTTTTTCTAGATATAAAAAGTTAGGTATTAGTAAGAGAAAAGAGGTACTCACTCAAGAAAAGACATTGAAAAATATGAGACCCTTTCTCTATTCATTTTCTTTCTATCATCACTTGGTAAAAACATTGATTTTGACATTAAAGGCTTTTTTTTTTTTTTACAGGTAACAACTCGTATCCATACAACAATTATTCTTGAAGGAAACTCAAATTTAATGATGTGAGTTTTAAGTGTTAAATAATATTTATGTAGTCTTATTTATTAAGGGTGGAATAGTACTTTCTGCTTAAATTACATATAGTTTATTTGTAATTAGGTTAAGATAAGCTCTCATAATTGTAGCCTCCTTTTTTGTGTTTTGCTCTTAATTAATTCAACATGGTATCAGAGCAAGTTTTATGGAACGAGGTTTAATCCCGAACACAGCTTCGCGGATCCAATAATTTTTTGGAGTGATATTTTGTCTTTCGTCTCTGCAGAATTTGATATTTCATTCTCTCTTTAGCTTCTGCAATTTGATATTTTCATTCAGTTTCTACATTTATATTTAGTATTGGTTTGTGTTTAGTTTCTATAATTATTTGGTATTGGTATTTTGTCTTCCGTTTCTGTAAAAATTTGCTTTTGCAATTTGGTATTTTGTTTTCCGTTGCTTTTGCATTATGGTTCTTTGTTATTGTTGATTATGGCTACTAAAAGAGATGATTCACTTCAGTCTGTGAATGTGAGGTTGGACAAGAAGAATTATTTGTATTGGAGTTATGTAATGAGAATTTTTTTTAAGGGTAAGAAGATATGGGGGTGTATGTTAGTGGAACTTATGTGATACCTAAGAATATTGAGGAGGGGGATGTTGGTTTGATAGATGCATGGAAAGCAAATAATGCAAAAATCATTACTTGGATCAACATTTCTGTTGAGCATTCAATAGGTAGACAATTGGCAAAGTATGAGACAACAAAAGAGGTTTGGGAACATTTGCAAAGGTTATTCACACAATCAAATTTTGCAAAACAGTACTAGAGAATGACATACGAGCTCTTCACTAGAAAAATATGAGTATTCAAGAGTTTTATTCTGTTATGACAGATCTTTGGGATCAATTGGCTCTTATAAAATTGATAGAATTAAAGGCATGTGGTGCCTATATTGAGCATAGAGAGCAGCAACGTTTGGTACAATTTTTAACAGCACTTTGCAGTGATTTCGAAGGATTTACAAGTTCAATTCTGCATCATTCTCCACTGCTTTCTGTTGACTCTCTTGTTAGTGAGTTATTGGCTGAAAAAATACATATTTAATCTTATTCTAAAAAGGGAATTGTTTCTGCTTCAAATCCTTCTGTATTAGCAGTACCTTCTAAGTCATTCTCTAATCATCAGAACAAGTCTTACACAAGAGTTGGCTTCGATGAGTGCGGTTTCTGTAAGCAAAAAGGTCATTGAAAGGCTCAATGTCCTAAGTTGAGACATCAAAATCAAGCTTGGAAGTCTAACAGTCAGTCACAATCTAATGCTCATAGATCACCTCAGAGTTATAAACCACCACACCACAATACTGCAACAGTAGCTTCCTTGAGGCTGTATTACCAATCCTAGTACTTTGGTTAAGCAATTTCAGAAGTTTCTCTCCTTGCAGCCACAAGCAATGTCTGCCTCTTCTTTCATAGGTTAGTTATCTCATAGTTCCTCAGGTTTGTCACACTCTGAATGAGTCTTGGATTCTAGTGTTTCCCTTCATATGTCTCTAGATTCCTCATCTTTTATCTTCGTGTCTTCTTTTCCCTCCATTCATGTTGTCGCGACTGCGATTTTTCACGCCTGGCCATCCTCGCATTTGTGGAGATAACAGCGCGTGATGAAAATGAGATTTGTTTTATAGTTGTAAAAATTATGACTATAATTATCAGGATTCGCCACCTAGTATTACGGTCACTAGGAAGCTATTGGTTTGCGAGAGTCTAGGTAATGGGACTTGTTATGTGAGGGGAAGACGTATCAGTCCTAATGCGCCCTACCTAAGTAAGCTGCATTGTTGTTTGATTGTTTTTGCCCAAGTCATTTTTTATTGGTGTTTTTCTAAGTTTCGACGTAGATTTCTCTCCGTGAGAGAATATCTACCTCATTGCGAGTTGAAAGACTAACCAAAAAATAAATTTTGCACTGCATTTTGAAAATCACATTTTTAACTATCCATGAGTGTACTTTACAATGTAATTTTACACCGTGATAGATAAAACATAATAATTATTAAATTATTTTTGATATTTTAGCTGAATGCCAACAAATAATCGTAAACTAGTTACGATATCCAAATTTCATTTCAAAATATGAGAAAGATGCAACATATTTAGTTTTACAAAAAATATGGTGGGAAAAACCTTGGAATCCGACCATATGCAAGAAAACAAACATTTTTTTTTTCTTTTTTTCTTTTGAAATGCAATTTTTATATTTTTTTTATGCAACACACACACCCATTCTCTTTTTCATTATTTTTTCGTTACATTATACACATTACATAACATGTACAAGAAATAAAAATAATAACAATTTAAGACAATCACATAAACATCTAAAAATTACAAAATAAACCTCCTCGGGGACACTGTTAACAGTGGAGGTAGCGTAGAAGCATTGGTTGCATGTCATCTCACGTGCCGCTGCTGCCAATGACGATGCAAGACAGGGTGGAGCGTATTTGCCTCTTACCTTTATTCTCTCGCCAGTGGTGCATTCATGGTAATTTGCAAACACAGATAAAAACCTAAACACAACAACACACAATCAATGTTTCATCTTCTACAGATCTCGGATTTGTTCTTCGATCTACTAGAGTAAGTGGATGTAAACTGACAAAATTTTCCGCTTTACCTCTTAATCAAAGCATTTTTGTTTCTTCTTCACCCTTTTATTTGATTCATTCTAATATATGGGGACCTTCTCCTGTTGCCACAAAAGAGGGTCTTTATATCATATCTCATGTATTGATGATCATACTCGTTATTGTTGGGTTTATTTAATGGAACATCGTTCTAAATTCTTTGAGTTATATGTAACTTTTCGATCTCTTATCAGTATTCAACATTATATTGTGATCAAATGCTTTAGGTGTGATTTGGGTGGGAAATACACCTCTAACAAATTTTGCCAATTGCTTGTCTTAGATGGAACCATCCACCAAACTTCATGTACAAATACTCCTGAGCAAAATGGTGTTGCTGAAAGAAAACATAGGCACATTGTCGAAACTGCTCGTTCTCTCTTGTTGTCTGCTTTTGTTCCTAGTGAGTTTTAGGAAGAAGTTGTTTTTACTACTGTAAGTTTGATTAATACAATTCCATCTTCTTATAGTTCGGGTCTATCTCATTTGAAAAGTTATATGGTTATGTCCCTGATTATTCATCATTTAGAGTCTTTGATTGTACATGTTTTATTCTTCGTCCTCATGTTGAGCGCTGTAAGTTATCCTCTCGATCCATTATGTGTGTTTTTCTAGGTTATGATGAAGGTGAAAAGGGGTATCTTTGTTTTGATCAAATAACTCAGAAACTTTATGTGTCTCGTCATGTTGTCATCCTTAAGCATATATATTTCCTTTCTATTCCATCCATTACTCATAACTTGACTAAAACTGATCTTATTCATATATATCCTTTTTCCGAGGAGTCTGATAATGACACCTTTCCTCATGTTTGATCAATTTGTACACATAACTCTGCAGGTATTAATACTTTACTCTCTAGCACATCTGAAGCTCCATTCTCATCTACAGCCCCTCAAGCTTCATCTGAGATTGTGGATCCCCCTCCACATCAGTCCATCCACATTTGTAAGTTCACAAAACTACCAGATTTTGCTTATTCTTGTTATTCTTCATCATTTACTTTCCTTTTAGCCTCTATTTATTGTCTCGTTGAGCCCTCTTCCTATAAAGAGATAATTCTTGATCTGCTTTGGAAGCAAGCTATGGATGAGGAACTTTCTACTTTGCATAAGACAAATACTTGGGATTTGGTTCCTCTACCTCTTTGTAAGAGTGTTATTGGTTGTCATTGGGTGTATCGAGATTAATTCTGATGAGTCTATTGAGCTATACAAAGCTAGGATGTTGCAAAAGGATACTTTCAACAGTATGGTATAGACTATGAAGAGACATTTACCCCGGTTGCAAAAAAGACTACTATTCATACTCTTATTGCAGTAGCTTCAATTCGTCAATGTTATATTTCTCAACATGATGTTAAGAATGTCTTCTTGAATGGAGATCTTCAAGAAGACGTTTATATGAGACCCTTACTAGTATTTTAAATGACTTTGGATATGATGTAAGCTTAAGAAAGCATTATATGGTCTCAAACAAGCACCCCGTGCTTGGTTTGAGAAATTCTCTATTATGATCTCATCTCTTGGCTTTATTTCCAGCAATCATGATTCTATTTTTTTATTAAGTGCATTAATGCAGGTCGTATCATTCTGTCTTTATATGTTGATAATATGATTATTACTGGTGATGACATTGATGGTATTTTAGATTTGAAGATAGAGTTTGCAAGGGTATTTTAGTTTTGAAGACAAAGTTTGCAAGATGATTTGAAATGAAGGATTTGGGTAATCTTCGATATTTCCTGGTATTGAGGTAGCACACTCACCTAGAGGTTACCTTCTTTTTTGGTCAAAATATGTTGCAGATATTCTTGAGCAGGCTAGACTTACTGATAACAAGACCATATATACTCCTATTATGGTTAATGTAAGATACTCTTCTTCTGATGGTACACCTTTGATAAATCCTACTTTATATTGCACTAATGTTGGGAGTTTGGTATATATCACCATTACTCATCCAGATATTGCGTATGCTGTTCATATTGTTAGTCAGTTTGTTACTTCTCCTACTACTATTCACTAAGCAACTATTCTACGGATTTTATGATATTTTTGGGGTATAGTGTTTCAGAGTCTTTTACTTCCACCTTTTCCTTGGATTTACGTGCATACTCTGATCCTGATCATGGTAGTGATCCCACAGATCGCAAGATTGTTACTGGGTTCTGTATCTTTTTATGTGATTCTCTTATTTCTTGGAAGAGCAAGAAACAATCTATTGTTTCTCAATCATCCATCGAAGCATAATATCGTGTCATGACATCTATTATCAAAGAGATTGTTTGGTTATATTGGTTACTTGTTGATATGGGAGTTTCCTTTACTTATTTTACTCCTATATATTGTGACAACCAGAGTTCTATTCAGATTGCTCACAACTCGGTTTTTCATGAGCGTACTAAGCACATTGAGATCGATTGTCATCTTGCTCGCCGTCATCTCAAGCATGACACCATTGTTTTGCCTTTTGTTCCTTCTTCCTTGAAGATCGCAAATTTCTTTACCAAGGCATATTTCATCTCTCGTTTTTGTTTTCTGGTTGGCAAACTCTCGATGCTTGTAGCTGCCGCATCGTGAGTTTGAGAGACGATGTTAAATAATATTTATGTAGTCTTATTTAGTTTTATTTATTAAGAGTAGAATAATACTTTATGCTAAACCTATGTATAATTTATTTGTAATTAAATTAAGCTAAACACTCATAATTGTAGTCTCCTTTTAATGTTTTGCTCTTAACTAATTCAACATTAAGCTTCCTAAAAAAGTTTACTCGTGTAATGATGGGCATAAGTGGAGTTCAATCGGATCCATATTTTTCCAAGAATAAAAAATCCCAGAAGTTACTGGGGGAGTAAAGTTACATGCATCTCTTTTAATCATCCTATGATTTCGGTTCTTCTGTAACAGTGCTCTCTTCAGAGTCACAGAACAGAATGGATTTTTCTATTGTGCATGAGTTTTCTATTTTCTAATTAAAGTAGTAGTTTTATGTGGTTGTTTCATGAAACAATTAGCTCTGTTAATTCGCTTCTCAATCCAAGTCATGGATTCAGATGCAAAATTTATATAACTTTTGAGTAAAAACGAAACAGTACTCTACAGTTAATATTGTTATGCTATACAAATAAATATAAAAAAAAAAATCAAAGGGGAAAATATGAAAGCATTAAAAATAGAGACAGGACAGACATTCATTGCATCACAGTTTGCTCAATTAAATGGATAATTTTGCCTTTTCAAACTTCACACATGCTAGCTTGTGATTTCACTCTCTTGTCACCTCCATTTCACCTATCGCGTTTTGCATGCATTAAAACAGATTTTGGAAACTTAACATGCGCAAAATGTTGACGAGGTTGTGGAATCCTGAAGAGAGATCACAGTTTCGAAAGCACTGACAAGAGCTTTCACCTTACTCTTCCTGTTCTCGACAAGCTTAGATGCAGTCTCCTCGATCAAGTTATTTAACAAACTCTGCACAATTTTCGTTTCTTGCACGTCTTTGTGTCTCAAAACCACTTTCTCAGATTCCATTTTTGTAATATTAGCTTCACCTCCACAGACTTCTTTGTTCTTAAGGTTGTTCTTTCTGGTATCAACTTCACCCATCTGACCATCGTTAAGAGCTCTTCTCCTAAATTTGAGTCCTTTTGAAGTCCTATTTTCAGGCTGAAGTTCAAACACCTTTCCTGACCTAAAGCTCACCTTTCTGTCTGCGGATTTTTTTTCTGTAGTGCAAATTACTCCACCCTTCCTAGGCCTAGTCTTAGATGGAAGTTTGTTTGCAACTGTGTTCATAATATCATTTTCATGGCATTCATAGGAGGCACTGCTATGGGAAGACTTGGATAACGCCGAAGAAGATAAGGATGTTCGACGGATAACTTGAGTTGTTACATCCTTAATATGTATAACGAGATTCTTCTCGGAGGATTGAGGCAGCTGAGTAGCATGAATTCCTTTCTTAGTGCGCCCCAAGATCTTCTCAGCAAGGGGTGCGGACAACCCAGCTGTGAGAATTCCATTTCGAGACAGTTTCGTAGGTTTGTTCTGATAATTTTCTTTTTCTTCTTTTACGACTTTGTTTTGTCCCTTCAGTTGAGAAACTCTTTTCACAGAATGTTTGGGCATCAAAGAAACAACTTTCTTGACAGATGAAGAAAGAGTTGGTCGGACCAATGCCTTCTTCTCACCAGCATCTTTTATCTTTACAGGTAATGAAAGCTGTCCTGACAGTACAATTTTTTTCTTAGTTGATGACGAAACTTTCCTCCCGATGACAACAGGAGCACTGCAGTCGTGTCTTTTTGAACCAGGAAATGGAATGGAAGCAACGGAAAATGTTGTTCGTCTTTCTGCTAGTGTTACAGTCTTCTTCGTCTCCCTGCCTTGCTTTTCTGTGATCCTCTTTAATATGGGATTGCTTGTCTTTGTTTCTGAATCATTTTTTATTCCATATTTGCAATAATCATGGCATGAACCGGTTGAAGATGCGAGATAGCGGGAAAGAATCTTTACTCTAGTGTAGGGGATAGCTATATCCCCAGTGGAGTACCTTCTTATATGACCACCTTCGGGCTTAATGTTCTCTGAGATTACTAGAGTGGAAGAGTCATTCTCGTGGTCCGGAAAGACAGAATCATTCTCCAAAATTATTGACATTGAAATAAAACAGAAAATTCCCAGCCCTGCAGCAGATCAATGGAACATTTTCAATCGAGAAGACAAAGCAGCCTAAAAGGTTAACAAAAACAATGAATAATCTGTCTTCTCTCTAATCATCGTCAGTATTGTTAAGCTTCACACTTTTATTTTTCTTTTAGAATATTAAAGAGAAGATACGAATCACTAAGCTTTACAAAGACAATGAATTGTATCTCAATTTTGTTTAGACCTGTGACATTTTCTTTGCAAGGGCCACAAATGAGTTAGAGGCATCTATATTATATTATATCTGTTCTGTAACAAAAAAAAAAAAAAAAAAAAAACAGAGATGACGAACAATTAAAATATCGAGTTCTTATGACTTCACCGGGCATTCAACCTCGGAAAATTAAACACAAAACAGTTATTTCTAAGCAAAAATAGTATAATTAACCGAACTACTTATGAAAAATAGTGTATTGAAATACCTAGTAATTTTTTACTGGCCCCATTTCATAAGCTTATTGAAAAGAAACCTTTTCAACTTCAAGGTTAAAAAAATAACAGTTTACTATAGTTATGAGCACTTTCTAGGCGATGTAACTGTAATATATATATATATAGTAGTCAGTAGCTGATTTCATGCATGCCTATGTTACATCAACAAAGATGTGAAACTATCATAAAACACGTACAAATTATATTAATTTAGAGCAAAAAAAATAAAAATCAGAAGTCTTCAAACACATGACCCAACACATTTATATAGAAATCTGGTGCCGGCCCCTCGAGACAGAGAGGAGAGGGAGAGTAAATTTAGGCAAAAACAATAACATCATGCATGGACATTTTCTGCTACTGCTATATAATTTTTAAAATTTTATAATTCGATGCATAACAATTATATAACAAGAAGAGCAAAGAATAGTATTTGAGAGACAATAACAAAAACACAAACACAACTGAGAGTGAAAAAGATGGATGATATGAATGAAAGTTGATGGGCACAAATAACAATTGGTGCCTGCGACATGTGCACGTCTATTTTCTCATTGGCTGTGGAAATGGCTTCATCAATATGGCAATGCATGTCTGCTGGGAAGATTCATGCTCTACAATGAATGAGAGACCGGCAAATATAATAGAAACCCTGCTGCTTCATAAAAACGATCAAGCTAAATCTTCCCCCCCATTGATTATGCAGAGAAAGAAGGCAAGATCTATAAACAGAGGGGAAAGGAATGAAAACCAAGCCATACCTTTTTCTCTTTTTTCCCGCAATATCTCTCTGAAGAAGAAACAAAAACGTGCATCTGTTTTGTATTGATAATGATCAGCTAAAGAAAATGGAAACAAGGGTTGCCATGCTACTGCTTCCTTTCGGGAGACGGAAAAGGCGCGTTTTGCAGCTAGGGTAATATTGGCACTCTAAAAAAGCCTAATGACAGAGTGGATTTAACTAAGAGACCAAAATATCCTTCAAGCCTTGAACCTCGTCCATAAGGCCGTACGTGTAATAAAATATAAGATTTTGGAAAGAAAACCTCCAGTCGTTTCTTTCATGGATCGGGTATTGTCTAACAGCATACAGAGTGCCCACTTCTGAACTATCCATTAATTGAATTGAAATTAGTTTAGAAGATCACTTCAACCAGATAGATAGGTTCTCCATTCCTTGGAGATTTGCCCACTTCTCATGCAAGGTTTCCAAGCTTGTGTATTTTCAGTTGTGAAAACCTGGAAAAGAAGGTCACTTTAGTCTTTTCCTCATTATAAATCATTAGACTTTTCCAGTGTGCTCGTCATCCATACCAGAAATACCAGAGAGAGAATTTAACGACACCCCCTCTCCTCGTAAAACGGAAACTGTCTTGTCTTTGTGAAGCAGTAGAAAAACAAAATGTTTGTTTTGTTAAATCTAATTTGAGTTTCCTTTGCGTGTCACTGACGTTATTGACAGGACGGGATTGCAGTTTGTGATTTGCGAAGACAGGCTACAGAGAAAATTAATGACATCATGGCACCTCCGATCTGTAACGAAGCAGGTAACCTCATTAGAGCAACACGAGTAAAAAGATGTAGAATAGGAGAACGCAAAACAAAAAAACTACATTAGATCAAACTTAATCAAGCTTTCAAAAGTGTTCTGTTTGTCTCGTTCTCCTACTGACACTACAAGAAAAATGTTCTGTTTTTGCAAAATCCGTTTTCAACGGGAAATTGTTTAGCAACAAATATTTTATTACTAAATAAAATCGGAAAAAAAAACATGATTTGTAATGAAATTTCCTATGCAATTTAAAATTGTAATGGAAATTCCGTTGCAATTGTAAAACTATTTACAACGGTATTTTTATTGTAAAATAACATACTTTACAATGGATTTGCCGTTGCAATTTAAAACCATTTGCAACAGATTATCCGTTGTAAATTACCCTTGTAGCGGGTCTCGCCCATTTATATTTTTTTCTCGCAACACACAACACCGTTTTACACTTTTTGAAATTAATTTCCCATTCTTTATCTCTTCGTCTCTGTCATTCTTCTGCATACCTTAAACATTTATGTCCATTTACTCTCTTCACCAGATGAAAACAACAACAAACACAGCTAATCATCACCATCTGTTGTCCCGATCTCCACCTCGCTGGCGTCGAGCTTCAGTGACCCAGCAGACCCATCCCACCACAATGAAGATTTGCTTTCAGTACGATCATCATTTCTATTTTTTAAATTTTCCTTAGTTTCAAAATTTGTTTAGGGTTTAGGGAGTTTTTGGAGAGCATTGTCATGGGTTTGTCTCGGCACCATCTATGCTCATGGGTTGTGGGTAATTAAGTGTTTTTCGAGAAATTTCAGTCCTAATTTGAACTTGATTGGAGTTGGTAATTTTTTGAATTTTGGTGTTATGGTTAAATTAGAGGGTGTTTTGTGGAAGAGAGGGTTTCAGTTGCATGTTGTGGGTTGTGTTTTCTATTTTTTTTTGGAGGAGGTGTTCGTTAAATTTGTATCAATGTCCGGCCGAAAGACAATACTTTTGACTTTGATTTTACCAGCTTATGTAGAACTCCATTTCATGCATTCTCTCTTTAATATGGACGTTTTTCTTCATTTTTTTTATACAATGGTTGAGTTCCAAGACCCGCAAGCTAAGGACGGCTTCTTGATGATTCCTAGACAATATAAAAACTTGTTTCGAGTGGGTGTTTAGGTGTAAGTATGGCTGGAAAAATGGAAATAGATGGATGACCGTTTTGTTTGGAAATTGGAGCATAAATTCTTTGACCTTTTGTTTGGTTGTTGAGAAAAAGAAGGGATATAGAGAGTTAAAATTTTTGGTTTAAATTGAATGAATCTTAATCATCATTCATGGATGGCCATAATCCCAACCATTATCATTGATGCCAATTACTCTCAAAAACGCATTAAACTCTAGTATCTAGCTATCCTCACACTATCAACATTTTATATCCAATAAAGCATTTAAATATTTTATAAATGCAATGTTTATAAAACCTTCAAAGCAATATAAGATGCAAATCATTAACTTCATTTGTTAATCCAATAGTATTTTAGCTATAAAGAGTTGTAAACTATGTTCTAGGCATGGATTTTCTTTATGAAAATATAAGGCATACATATACAAGTTTCATGAAGAAACAAATACTTATTTTTTCATTTACCAACCTAAAATCACTCACACTACAAGAAAATGAGTGTGTTTGCAATGGGACAATTGTTTAGCAATGGAATATCCGTTGCTAAACAAATCCCGGAAATTGAAAAAAAAACATGGGTTGCAATGGATATGCTGTAACAATTTTACATTGCAACGGAAAATCCGTTGCTATATTAAAACCATTTGCAACGGCAAATCCGTTGCAAAGTATGTTAGTTTGCTATAGATTTGCTGTTGCAATGTAAAATTGCAACGGCATATCCGTTGCAATTTGAAACCATTTGCAACGGATTGCCCGTTGCAAAGTAACATACTTTTATTAGCATTATATATCAAAGGATTTCTTGCATAGAACGATTTGACTTCTCTAGCTTCCTAATTGCTAGTGATATCGGTCTTTCCAATTTGTTGACAAAAAGGCTTTTCTTTCGGACCCATTTGAAAATAATATGATGCCCTAGGTTTCGATTTGAATTGTAGGGAAGAATATAAAGGCTAATATTTGGGTCCCAGTTAAGTAAATGCAATATAATCCCTGTTTGGATGTTGTAGTTGTTAAGGGAAGGTCAACAATAATGTTCATGGTGATGGCTTGCATGTGGGTTTTCTAGACCTTTTGCTTTAAGATGATTGATGATGCATGAGTGTATGTAAAGTCCAAGTCTCTTTGAATGATTACCATTCAATATATCCTTGAGCAAACTTAAGATATTAGCCCCTGATTAAAAAATACTTCTAAATAAACCTTAAACAACTCTTGTCAAATTGATTTTGATTCTGCGCCTAAAGGATGCAATCGAATATATATATATATATATATATATATATATATATATATATATATATATATATATATATAGTTTAATATTGTTGCTGGTTGATATTCAATTTATATTTAATATACTAACAATATCTCTCTACTTAGGATTTTTGAAAGGAGCATCAAGCATTGATCAATATCTTCTGATTGTAAAGTCTATTAAATTCGCTTAAAAGGTTAGTGTAATATGTTTATTGTTTGTTTTTAGTATTAGTATCGATTAAATGCATATTGTTGTATATGGTGCTGTTGTGTGTGTTGTTGTTGTGTGTTTAATTTTTTTTAAGTATTTGTGTTGTTGGCTTTTGGTTTAATAATTTGTAAACTAGAGATGGCAATTGAATTGAAGGGAGACATAGTTGTCCCCTTTTCACCATAATGAATGTAGTATCGAATTGCTGGTGATATTTAAAAAAAAGAAAAAGAAAGGGGCCTTGGGGTAAATCTAATTCAACATGCCAAGTCTAAATAATTTTGAAATGAAAAGGATCTTACGCATGATTCTATAGTTGCGAAATAAAAAAAATAGAAATTATGTTTCAATTATTGAAATCATATTATTTTTTATTTGCCTTCTGCATTATACAAAATGAATCAACATTCTAAAATTTTTCTATGTTATAATGTTTACTAGATTAATATGGATGATCGAGAGTGAATGTATCGTCGTATGAGAAGTGGTCGTCTGAATCCTGAATATATTACGGGTTCTAGAAGATTTATCAATTTTACCTATTCAATTGATAAAAATATATCAGAGGAGAAAATTATATGTCCTCATGTAAGATGCAAAAATCAAAAGTTTCAGAAAGAAGATGTTGTTTGTAAGCACTTATTGACAAGAAGGTTTTTACCTTATTATGAAAATTGGACTGTACACGGAGAGCCTTTTGACACAGATATATTGGTCGGGCCTTCATCGAGAGGGATTAGTCATGTTGTGAATGATAAGGGAGATGCAAATCCATATAGAAATATGGTTCTAGATGCAATGGAAAATGATGATGCATACTATACTGATAGGGTTTGCAGTACTGTTGTCATAAAGAAACCTCCGAATCTAGAGGCATCTAATTTTTTTAAGTTGTTGAAAGCTGTAAAGGAACCATTGTGGGAAGGGTGCACCAAGCAATCAAAACTATCTACTTGTGTACAATTGCTTCATATGAAGTCAAATTTAAATTTAACTCAGAATGCCTTCAACAAATTTACTGAATTTGCTAAGAGTTGTATGCCTGATGATACTAATTTGGTTTCAAATTTTTATGATGCCAAGAAATTTATGTGGCCACTTGGACTCGGTTATGAGAAATATGATGTGTGTCCTAATTATTGTATGTTGTAGTATGGGGTGGATGCAATGAAAATAAATTGTGATTTATGTGGAAGTTCACGATATAAACTTAGAAACCCTACTAGTAAAGGCTCTTATAAGGCGGAGAAGCAACTCCGATACTTTCCATTGACACCAAGACTTCAGAGGCTATTTATGTCTCCACATCATGCCAAAGATATGACATGGCATCATTTTTATAAGCCAGATGATGGAGCAGTGGTGCATCCATCAGATGGATATGCATGGAAAGAGTTTAATTGTGTCCATCTGAACTTAGCGGCAGATCCACGAAATATGAGATTAGGGTTATGCATGGATGGTTTCTATCCACTTAATATGGTCTCAAATGTATATTCTTGTTAGCTAGTAATTGTGACTGTATATAATTTTCCTCCTTGGAAGTGCATGACATGACCATTTATATTTTTAGTAATGATCATTCCCGGGCCAAAGAATCTGGGAAAGAAGCTTGATGTTTTTCTAAGACCCTTGATTGATGAATTGAATAAGTTGTGGTATGTGGGTGTTGAAACTTATGATGTATACAATAAACAAAATTTTCAATTGAAAGCAACTTTGATGTGGACCATTAGTGATTTTCCGGCATATGGTATGTTATCAGGTTGGAGTACTCATGGAAAATTATCATGTCCTTATTGCATGGAACATAGCAAGGCCTTTAGATTAAAACATGGAGGGAAAACTTCATTTTTTGACTGTCATCGATGATTCCTACTCATGAATCACCCTTATAGATATCAAGCGGATAAGTTTATGAAAGGAGTAATTGAAGAGCTCCCTCCTTTTCCACGTCGATCTGGTTTACATATGTTAGATGAAGTGTCAAAGTTTATTGAGGGACATGTTAAAAGCTCTTCAAAATGTGATAAAATTCCTAGTTTTGGTGTCCATCATAATTGGGTTAAGAAAAATATTTTTTGGGAGCTTCCATATTGGCATACAAATGTAATTTGTCACAACCTAGATGTCATGCACATAGAGAAACATTTATTTGACAATATCTTCTATACAGTAATGGATTGTCTTAATAGAAGTAAGGATAATGTAAAGGATAGGTTGGATATTCAGTTGTATTGTAAGAAGCCAAGCTTACATTTGCAATAAGATGCAAGTGGTCGAGTTTACAAACCGAAAGGCACTTATTATCTCTTCAAGAAACAACAACAAGAATTGTTGTCATGGATGAAAGAGTTTTTCTTTCCTGATTGTTATGCTTCAAATATATCACGGTGTGTAAAAGAGGAACAATGTAAGGTTTCGGGCATGAAAAGTCATGTTTGTCATGTTTTCATGCAAAGATTTATTCCTGTTGCGTTCCGACCTTACTTGCCTAGACAAATATGGTAGGCATTAACTGAAATGTCAGTATTTTTTTGAGACATCTGTGCTACAAATTTAAATGTCCACCACATGGAGCTGATGCAGAGAAATATTATTGAAATAATTTGTAAACTTGAAATGATTTTTCCTACATCTTTATTCTACTCCATGGAACACTTAACGATACATCTACCTTATGAGGCACAAGTTGGTGGACCCGTTCAATATCGATGGATGTATCCATTTGAACGATATGTTTTCATACAATGTAATTTTTATTCACTTTCATTTCATATTTTTAAAATTTTTCAAACTAATTAACATAAATGATGTAGGTATATGTTTTATTTGAAGAAGAAAGTAACCAATAAAGCTCAAGTTGAGGGTTTTATATGTGAAGCATACTTGATTGATGAAATTACAAATTTTACTTCTTATTATTTCGGTGGTGATGTTCAAACAATATGGAATCGAGTTCCATGAAATGACGATGGTGGATCTAAAATTCAATGTGGACAACTTTCTATTTTTTCTTATCCAGGGAGAAAATTGTCCAAGAAATTTTATAGAAGGCAGTTATCGTAGGAAGAAATGAAAATTGCACACAACTATGTCATTTTCAATTGTCAAGAATTGAAACCCTATATGGTGTAAGTGTGAAATTTTTTATTTTGGATTTTAATTTATAATAATTTAATTTCAACTAACAATTACAAATTTAGGCAATGTCGTCAAGAGCTCGAATCACAACAACCATAATTTAGCGATGTTGAAATTGAAAAACTATGTGAGGAGATATTTCCAATTTGGTTGAAAAATCATGTAAGTATTTTCAGCAAACATTTTGTTAACTTAACTATTTTGTATGAAATGATAATTCATTTATTGTTATTATTATTGTTATGCTAGGTTTAATACAAATCAACTGGAATTGAGAATCAAATCTTTGCACTATCTATGGGGCAGTGAAATTTAGTGAAATGTTATAATGGATATTATGTCAATGGGTTTAAATTCCATACTCAATGTTATGGGTGATTTAAAAAAACAATGAATAGTGTGGTTTGTGTGAAAGGAAGTTGCTACAATGAGAATGAAATTGATTATTATGGAATGCTTGAAGAAGTGATTCAGCTTAAATATTTAGGGAGTAAGTGCAAGGTATTTATGTTTAAGTGTCATTGGTTTGATACAAAACGTCGGCTTAAAGTGCATCGTTCAAATGGTTTGGTTGAAATCAAACATATTTCTAGACTACATGACAATGAAGATTTTGTCTTGGCGCAACAATGCCAACAAGTCTACTATGCATGTCCACCCGATAATAAATCGTCATAATAGTGGGCAGTTGTAAAGACATCAGCTAGAAGTCGTTATAACATTGATATGGGTGAATTTATTGAAAACACTGACAATTTTAAATCATTTGATGTTGATTAATTAGATGAAATTTCTCAACCATGTTGTGTGCTTCCTGATCTGACACTTGATGAACCAAATATACTTGTTGACTCATCTTATTATGAAGAAATCAACCAACATGAGTTGCATCAGGTAGATGCAAATTGGGGAGAAGATAATGAAATAGCTTCGGATGAAGAAATTGATGATGATAATGATGTCGTTGGTGATGATGTGATTAGGAGTGATTATAATGATGATTAACATGATGCTTGCATTTTTTGTTTTGATTGAAATATTTTTATTGATGATAATTATGATTAGCATTATGCTTGTATTATTTATTTGGATTGAAATATTTTTATTGATGATAATGATGACTAGCATGATGCTTGTATTTTTTATTTTCAATGAAATATTTTTATTGATGATAATGATGATTAACATTATTTTTGTTCATAATTATGATATTTCTTATGATATTTAATTTTCTTTTCTTCGTAATATTTTTATTGTCATATTAATTAGTTTTTAGCAATGTTTATTGATGACAATACAACTGTTTTAGAATGTTTAGACGTGAATCCATATTAGATTCCAGTAGTGGTAGGTTTGCATGTAGATCGAATCGAACTCCATATCGGGTGAATAAGAATGCAACTACTTCTCGCCAACCTGACCCTAATGACTTACATGATCATTATATACCCGGAGTCGAGAGTGCATTTCCTCATGAAGAAGATTATGTGAGGTTAAATGCGCATGAAGGTTTTGGGTTTTAAAATTTGCTAGCAACTCAAGGTTTCCCTTGAAATGACCCACCTATGTATAGAGAATTTAATTTACATCAAGGTTATGCGGGTAGCCGGTGATAATGATGAGGAGTATGACATTAGCGATCAAGTTGAGCGAGATGGTAGTAACGTGAGATCTTCATAGGATCAAGATTGTCTCCTATCAATCAATAGTTCGACCTCTTCTCCAAACAATGTATACAATCAACGGAAGAGTTTTGACACTAAAATCGATTCACTGATAAGGAAAAGACAACTAAGTTTGTATGGAATAACAAAGTAAGTTTAATATTTTTGTTTGACAGTTTTTATTTGTGTCTTTTTTTGTTTCATGCAAGTTTGGTATTATAATATTTCAAGTTTAATAACTCATCATGTGGACGTGAAATTAGAAACATTTTGAGAGCTAATTTCAAGGGGCCATGACACTCTTGGGAAAAAGTTAATTCAATGTATAAGGATAAACTGTTTAAAGAGTTCAAGGTATGAAAGAAAAGTAATGCTTACTTTATTAAATTTTTTATATGAATTAACGCAACTATTTCCATATTTATGATAATGAATAAATTATGATATATATTTTTCTGGACTAACATTTTCCTATAATATTTTATGATGTTGTTTGCAAATTTTTTTACTTATCATATGTATTTGATAGAAAAAATATACCTTCCCCGAGGAAGATGAAAAAATTATTTGTAGTATTTGGGAAGATAAAGCTCGAATTTCCTTGAACTAACAATTGACACGAGCTTGCAATAAAGCTCTGTCAATAATGAAGACCACAAATATTATTGATTGCATGAATAAAGGTCCTATTTGGATACAAAAGGAAGATTGGAATACCTTAATCAAGGATGTTTGGTCCACAGATGGATTCTAAAGACAATATGAATCTTCAAAACGCAATTGATTGAAAACAACAGATGGTAAAATAAGTTCGTATTCTGGTGGTTTAGTTTCATTTACATCATATCGAGCTAGTATGGTAAGAATTGATATTGTTGAACACTCGTAATTGTATTTGTTTAATATTTATGTTGCAATTTTTTTTAAATGTTGATAGCAACAATAAGCCAGGGGGAAAGAACTTTCATGGGATGATGTCTTTTTAATTTTGCATTAGAATGTAAATGAGACCGACACATTTGCAGATAATAGGTCCAAAACAGTGGTGGTAAGTACTTTTATTTTATAAAAAAATTAAAGTATAATTTGATATTTAAATTAATTTATTTTTACATGTACTTGTTTTTTTTTGGAAAATTAAAGAAATGAGATGATTGCAAAATATAGACCTGATGGAGACATTCATCCTTCTTTTGATGGAGCAGCTTGGTGTGAGGCTTCAAGGGGGTAAGCAAGGGTAGAGTTTACGGTGTACCTCGTATGCAAAAATCTAAAGTTAATGCGAGTTCATCATCACATACCTACTCAGTACAGTCCAAATATCTGAGCACAACTATTCATGAGTTGAATGAGGAATTGAAAGAAAAAGATGCTCTTCTTGGTAATATGCAAAATCAAATTGACTCGATTAAAGATTATCTTATAAGCCATCATGGAAGTTATGTTAGGTCAAAGTATATGAGTCAAGGTATGCCATCACATACAATTGCACCTATGGGTCTTGTGTCTTCACTAGTGTATCGACCTCGACCTCAGCTACCAAATAGTGGTCCATCTTCCTCTCATCCATAACATCGTAGATTATTTCCACCTTAAATACTTAAAAATATGTATGTTTTTGTTTTATGTTGATTTACTTTAACATGTAAATGTAACTGAATCTTTGTTGTATTATAAATTTTAATTTGTGAAATTTTTATTTGAACTATATTTACTTGATTCTAATTATTAATAATATTTATGAAAATATTTATTCATAATTAAATAATTAAATGTTAAATTAATTTAAAAATTTAATTGTTATTTGCAACGGACCCTTGCAAATTTCCGTTGTAAATAGCAGTTGCAATTTCGTTGCAAATGTGCTTTGCAATGGATTTTTTGTTGCAATTCAATTTGCAACAGAAATTCCGTTGCATGCCATTTTGTTATTGCAGAAATGCAATGGAATATGTCCGTTGCAAAATCCGTTGCTAATAAACATTAGCAGTGGACTCCTGTGTTGTTTGCAATGGATAAGTCCATTGCAAACAACCCTCTTTTTTTGTAGTGTGAGTGCAAACAGCGTATTCTTAGTTACTTGCCTGCATTCTTTCTGGTGTACTAACTGGTTAGTAAAATCCAAAGAAATAGTTGATCTACAACTAAACCTGCTTTCTGGTGTACTAACGGGTTAGTAAAATCAAAAGAAACAGTTGTTCTACAGCTAAACCTGCTTAATATCCACCAATATTCTCCTGACCAATGCCCACACAGGTGGCCGACATTTACATTTTATATTGATGAACATGAAATATGTACATTTTCTAGGTAGCGCAAACAACTATATTATTATTTAATAAGCTAAAATTGTTAAGTTTTACTAAGTTTCTTGTGAATACTCCTTCAATTAGCCCCTTAATTCATAGAGTTGTCCTCCATTTATAGTAGCAATTACAAAAGAGATTGACTACTAGCAGACTTTTAACTATAAACTAATTTGATAACAAAAATTATAATAGACATCCAATTTTAGTGGTTTTGTCATGATGTTTGCAACTTGGTCTTGCGATCTGCAATACTTAAGCTCCACCACACTTACCTTTGTCAAATCTCGCAGGAAATTGTTGGAATAGGAATAGTTTGCAAATGATTATTGATATTCTGTTTTGCATGCCTTTGTTGTGTGTACACATATCTCATATCATCTTTCATACACTAGACTACAAATATAATATTATAGAATACATTTTCTATACTCTAACTTCCCCCCTCAAGCTTATGCTTTGATGAACTAAGCATGAAATTGCAGTAATGGAGAAGAAATACATGAGTACTGAATCCTTTTTGACAAAAATCACTATGTAAAAGAAAGATGAGTTTGAATGTGATTGGGAAGAAGAAGAATGCTCAAATGGCACAGAAGATAGAAGAGAGAGAGAGAGAAGACATTTCATTTGTGTATTTCTTGATTGAAATTTTATCTGTCTACTTCAGTTTTTCTAAAGTTTTTCATTTGTTAATGATTTTGAGAAGAGAGGGATGAGAGGAAAGAAATGGGAGGAAGAGAGGGGATACAATTTGTTTGAATTTCATTTGTCTACTTCAGTTTTTTATTTGTTGATGAATTTCTTAATCTGTGTAAGAATTCATTCTCTACTTTTCAATGTTTTTTTTCCTGCTTTCTTCTTTCTTTCTGTCTTTTTCTTTTCTTTTCTTTCTTTTCCTTTTCCTTTTCCTTTTCTTTCCTTTTTGTTTTTTCTTTGTTTTTTTACTACAACTAATCAAAATGACAACACACTACAAACACACCATATAAATCACAAAATTTAGGGTTTCTTTTTATACCTCTTGTAGCAGCCGCTCAGCCTTGGTGCACTCCTTCCTCAATCTCTGAACTTTGTAGCTATCATCAACCTTATGTAGAACTAGAGGACAACAAGCTTGACCTTCTTTTTATTGTGCTTGATCTTCTTGGGCTTGGTGTAAGTCTTCTTCTTTCACTTCTTGGCACCACCCCTCAACTAAAGCACCAAATGGAGAGTGGACTCCTTCTAGATGTTGTAGTCAGCGAGTGTGTGACCATCTTTGAGCTGCTTTCCAGCAAAAATGAGACTCTATTGGTCTTGCGGGATGCCCTCCTTGTCTTGAATTTAGGCTTTAACATTGTCGATCGTGTCTGAGGACTCTACCTCGGGGGTTATTGTCTTACCTATCAAGGTTTTCACAAAGATCTGCATCTTCGCTTGTAGATGAAGAGCAGAGAATGGGAAGAGATGGTTTCAGTTGGTGGCGTGAATGAGTCTTCACCTCTCCAGCGAGATCTTTCACTTGGATCTCCCTACTTTTATTTCTCATTTCCTTTTTTTTCTTCGAGAACTTAATAGAGAGAATTGCTACAGGAACTCTGAAGAATTGAAACGGTGAGTCATACATTCTCACTCTGCTGCTGCTCTGTTTAAGTTTTTTTTTACAGTCAGAAGAACAAGACAATAACTAAATGAGGAGCAGTAACACTTCTTATGCATGCTGTGACCAATATGTTGCTTATGAGTCCAAAGAATGAAGGGAAATTGCATTCTACTAGTTTGCATCAGCTTGATATTGAGACTAGGAAGATTATTACTGAGTAGAGGTTTGAAAAGGATAGAATTGATATTACCATGAGAGATATTGTAAATGAGGAGCAACAGTTGCATGGATGATCATCTTCATCTTCAGGTGTAGATTTTTTTTTGAATGATCCATTGGAGGATCAGATTGCGGAAGCTTGGATCAATTCATGCGCTAGCATAATAGCTCTGATACCATATTAGAATAGGAATAGTTTGTAGATGATTGAAGGATTTAGAAGGAGGAAGAAGATGTTTAGAGAAGAGAGAGAGAGAAAGAGAGAGAAGAGGGAGACTCAAATTTGAATATTAGTTGTATTGATATTTTGTGTTGCATGTCTTTGTTGTGTGTACACCTTTCTATTTATACATATATCTCATACCATCTTTCATACTCTAGACTACAAATACAATATTCTAGAATACATCTTCTATTCTCAAACAAAAATGATATCTAATAACTATGTGTTTACTTCTTCCATGCATTACAGGATTCTTAAACAATTTAATTATAGAACTATCATCATAGTAAATCACACAACTCCTTTGATTCCAACTAAGATGATTGAGAATTCTTTATATCCATATAGCTTGATAAGCATATAATGCAGCTGAGATGAATTATGCTTCTGTTATTGATAATGTAACCACAACTTGCTTCTTTAGGCCTATGACATAGCTCCAGAACCCATCATAAACACATATCCTAAAGTGATTCTTTTATCATCCAAATCCCTGGCGTAGTCACTGTCAGAGTATACAGCAATATTACTAGTTCCTTCTCTTTTCTTGTAGCAAATGCCTAGCTTAGAAGTATCTCTAAGGTACCTTAAGATCCTTTTTATTGCCACCATATGCAGTTCTATAGGATTTTCCATATATCTACTCATCAAGCTTATCACATATGTCAAATCAGGTTTAGAGATAGTTAGGTACATTAGGCTCTCAATCATCTGTTTGTATTGAGTAGAATAGTTCCACCTTCATCCTTGATTAGTTTGAATATAGGTACCATATGAGTCTTTGTGGCATTGCTGTTTTCCATGCCAAATTTCTATAGTATCTCTTGAGCATATTTACGTTGACTAATGTAAATCCCTTTCTTATTTTGAATTACTTCCACCCCTAGGAAGAACTTCATCCTTCCTAGACCAGTCATGTCAAACTCCATTGAGGCCTTAAATTTATCTATTAACAATCTGTCATTGCCTATGTAGATTACATCATCCACATAGATGCTCACAATCAATAGCTTTCCTTCTTCCTTAAATTTGGTGAACAAAGTATGTTCACTTGCACATTTCTTAAAACCTTCCTTGAGAAAGTATGTTTCTATTCTGCTATATCAAGCCCTCGGGGCTTGTTTTAACCTATATAGTGCCTTCTTCAGTTTTAATACCTTTCCCTCTTCATCCTTCTTCACAAACCCTTTATGTTGTTTTACGTACATATCTTCCTCTAACTCACCATGTAATAATGCACTTTTTACATCTAACTGGTATACATACCAGTTATTCAATGCTGTTAGACCCAAATCATTTGAATGGTGTCCCACCTAGCAACTAGAGCAAATACCTCTTTATAATCAATTCCATGTTACCGTGCATACCCCAAAACCACTAGTCTAGCCTTATGCTTATCAACCTCTCCGTTTTCATTCAGATTTGTTTTAGATATCCATTTCAATCCTATGGCTCTTGCTCCTGCTGGTAGATTAGTCACGCTTCAGGTTTTATTTATTTCTATAGCCTGCATTCTGCATTCCATTGCCTTCTTCCATTTAAGACTCTCTTCTGCCTCCTCATATGTGCTGGGATCACTAGCCTCAGTGTACATTACTAAAGCTTGTTTCATCATCTTCATATAATCCTTGTCCTATCATATGTCAATCATCTAAGCTGGTTGCTTGGAAGTTTTTCCTTATGATCTGTTTAATGTTGCAATATTTCTATCAACTACTACTGCAATGGTTCTATCAACTGTATCCTCTTGTGCATTTTTAGTCTCCCCATCTTCAGTCTCTCTTAGTGTGCCTCCTTCCCTTTCAGTTTAAGAAACTTCAGTGTCTGCATTATTATTCTCTTTTGGTAACCCTTTTGCATTGACATTTACTGAGTTTTCTTTATCATTATCCCCCATTCAAATATATTCTCCCTTGCATCAGAGTCATCATTGTTCCAGTCCTAGCTTTCATTCTCATCAAATACAACATCTTTACTTATCACTGTCCTATTGGTGGCAGGACTATACATCTTATAAGCCTTTTATTCACTACTTATTCCCAAGTATACACACTTTATACTCTTATCATCAAGTTTCCTTCTCTTCTGATCTGAAACATGAACATAATACTTTGAAATGTTTTGTTGATGGCTTGATATTACTCCAAGCTTCTTCAGGCACCATGTCCCGTGTCGCACGTCGCCGCGCAGCGTCACCCCGACGAGGGGGTTCTTTTTGGTGTCTCGAATGGAGTTATTGAGGAGTCGCCACCTGACTGTTAAGGGTCGCTAGGAACACCCATTTGTACTGGTCTGATCAGAGATTCAAGGGTATGGGACTTGTTGTGTAAAGGGAAGGTATTAGCACCCCTAATACGCCTTACCTTAGGTAAACTGCATCGTCTACCTTGATGTGATTTTGAATGCTTCGACGGGTCGTATTTATTCAAATGAAAAATGTTCCGATTTGCAAAAGAAATCGGTTGTCGCTCAAAATAATCCAATGAATTTTATTGATTATTTCCAGATATGCAAATGCTAGCCTACTTGTAGTTTCTTCATTTACCACCTGAAATTAACCATTTATCCCCATGCATTAATTTCATGATTGATCGATTCATAAAAAAAATCGACCACCGCTCAGAATAATACTAACAATTTTGGTGGTTATACCCGAATATGTAAATGTTAGCCTACGCGTAAATCCGGCAATTACTACCTAAAAATTAATCGTTAATTCTCATAAATTAATTTCACAATTAGTTTTAATATTAGCCAAATTTAATAAACTTGTTATTAAATCTAAGATAATTTTTGGAAAAATATTTTGGCTGTTTGCAAAGAAAACACATATTTTTTAGTTTTATATTCTTTTTCATAACAAAAATAACATAAAATAAAATGCACTAACACACACACACACACATTTTCTTTTTCATTTCTTTTTCATCCTTTTCATAGTTAAAATACAACTCACACGCACCCGCACACACTATTTTTATTATTTTTCATTTAATGTTTATACAACATTTACAAAATACATAAAATTTAAATACATGAAATAATTAAAGATAAAAAGAACAAAACAATACATAAAAACTAAAAAGATGGCTGGAACAGTGCTGGAACCGCGATGGTGGTGACAAGAGCGAACCACGCGCCGCCGCCGGAGAAGGTGCAAAACAGGGGGGGTGCGGATCAACCTCTCCCCTTCCTTCTCTCACCGGCGATGACCTTCACGGTAACCTGCAAAACGAAGCAAAACACAAACAAACACACAAAGGCAGCTGGGTCGTCCTTCCTTCAGATCGGACCAATCTTCTTTATCTTCTTCTTCTTCTTCCCTCTTCTTCTTCTCTCCGGCAAAGATGTTCCCCGATGACCTGTAAACAAAAAGAAAGAAAAACACACAAACACGAAATCAAGGTTTCTGCTCCCTCTTCCCTCCTTTAGATCTGGAATTTTGGGTTCAAACCCGAAACATCACAGTGTTTCATCTCATCATCTCCTTTCCTCGGATTTGCCATTGCTTCTTGTTTTTGACATCCCCTTCTTCCCTGTTTCAGGTGGCTGCTGGTGTTGTGGTGAAGGAGCGTGCGACCGGGGTTAAGGAAAGGGGCTGAAGGCAAGAGGAAATGCCCGTGTTGGCGGTGTGAGGGAGACAAGGGGAACTGAGGCTAAGTGAAGGTTGATCGGAGGAGAGTGAGGAGAACGAAGGAGAGAATGGAAGGGTTGGTCTATGGGAAAATAAAATGAAAGGGAAAGAAAGAGAAATGGGGAGGGGATAGATGTGCTAAGATGAGAGGAATGACAGTGGGTGAAGGTTGTCGTGGTGATCTCTGGCTTCAGTGGAGATGGAGGATTGCCGAGGTGAGGACTTGAAGGTGGAGACTGGTCGGACCTAGCAAGAGGAGATGAAGAAGGTGTGGGGGGGAAAGCGACGGGGAATAAGTCAGGGGGACTGCTATGGTGGCGATTTTAGTGGAGAAAGGGGGTTGTGTTGTGAGGAAAGGGTGGAGGCTGGGCGGCCATGGGAGAGAGGAAAATAGAGTGGCTGGTCGGAGGGAGCAGAGGAGGCAACGATGGGGATGGTTGGTGAAGAAAAAGGAAAAGAGAGTGAAGATGGGCTGTGTTATGAGGCTGACGAAGGAGTGAGAGGGAAAGGGGGGAAGTTGGCTGTTGGCCGGAGAGAGGAGAGTGAAGGAAATTTGGGGGAAAATGGGGAAGAACAAACGTGGGGCTGCAGCTGCACCAAAAGGCTGGCAACTGCTCCCCCCGGGAGAGAAAGAGATAGATTAGGTTTTTTAGGGTTTTGTGATGTATTTTTTTTGGTCCTTCTCTTTGTTGAAGATGCACTCTATTTATAGAGTTTTTTCATTGGCGAAATTCACAATCAGCCCTCAGCTTGCGCGCCTTTTTCAATTTGATCCTTGATTTTCAATTTGTGCGATTTGACCCTGCATTGACTGTTAAATTCTCAATTTGTTTAATTTTGCCCCCGTAACAAGATATTTTTGAATTTTCATCTTTTTTTTCTTTTTTTTTCTTTTTCTGAAATATAAAAATAAGGGGTCAAAATTTGGGTAGCGACAGATGCCCCCTCTTTACAATGCTTACGACTAAAGTCTTTTAACAGACTTTAAATAGTAAGTGTTGTAAAGAAAAATAGAATGGTGGAGATGGCCTTATTATAACGGGTGACCTACCTGAATGGAAGATAGTGAAGTGGTCTCATGATGACGGGTGACCTACCCAAATAGAAAATGGTGAAATGGTCTCATGATGACGGGTGACCTACCCCGGTTAAAAGAGTTAGAAGGGTCTCATTGTTCTGGGTGACCTACCCATGTTAGAATTGTTAGCAGGGGTCTCATTGTTCTAGGTGACCTACCCATGTTAGAATTGTTAGAAGGGTCTCATTGTTCTGGGTGACCTACTCGGGTTAGAATTGTTAGGAGGGGTCTCATTGTTCTGGGTGACCTACCCATGTTAGAATTGCTAGCAAGGGTCTCATTGTTCTGGGTGACCTATCCAAGTTAGAATTGTTAGCAGGGGTTTCATTATTCTGGGTGACCTACCCCTGTTAGAAAGGGTCTCATTGTTCTGGGTGACCTATCCATGTTAGTGTTGTTAGCAGAGTCTCATTGTTCTAGGTGACCTACCCAAGTTAGAATTGTTAGCAGGGGTCTTATTATTCTGGGTGACCTACCCATGTTAAAAAGGGTCTCATTGTTCTGGGTGACCTACCCATGTTAGTGTTGTTAGCAGGGTCTCATTGTCTAGGTGACCTACCCATGTTAGAAAGGGTCTCATTGTTCTGGGTGACCTACCCATGTTAGTATTGTTAGTAGGGTCTCATTGTTCTGGGTGACCTACCCATGTTAGAAAGAGTCTCATTGTTCTGGGTGACCTACCCAAATGGAAGATGGGGTCTCATTATGACGGGTGACCTACCCGGATGGAGGATGGGGTCTCATTATGACGGGTGACCTACTCGGATGAAAGATATTGAAGAGGATCTTATCATTATGGGTGATCTACCCGGATGGAATTGGTGAAGGGGGTCTCATTATTACGGGTGACCTACCTGGATGGAAAATGGTGATGAGAGTCTCATTATTACGGGTGACCTGCCCGGAGAAAGATGAAGGTGAGGGTCTCATTATAACGGGTGACCGACCCGGTGGAAAATGAAGGTGAAGGTCTCATTATAATGGGTGACCTACCTGGATGTAATTGATGAAGATGGGGATGCAATGTATGATGATGCATGTATTTACCTGAGAAATACAGGTCCTCTTTTTCTGATGCTCCATTGTCGTAAGATATCTTTGCATAGTTTCCGAAACTTTGTTGTCATTCATTCACCCAACTTAAGCGCATTGCTTATTCTAGGCTATCTGCGATAATCTCTGCTCTCATTGTTTATCAAGTCTGACCTTGCCCCCAAGTGTAGTGTCGCTTTATTCATCATGAAAGAGTGTAACAAGTCATCAACTTTCTTGGATTCTCTCAATAACAGCTCTTTGGTTTGCGCGTGTTCTGCTAACACTCATTGCAAGGCTTGCTAATGCTGATCTCATATTTGGTTACCAATCATTCATGGAGTTTTCCATCAATTGAATTATATTTCCTCTGCATATCATCATCAATCTTCATGGAATCATCAAATCATCCAGAAATGCACCCAAAACTCATCGTCGCATGCTCCACGCTATCATCCCTAAATTTCTCTAAGCTCATGAGAAGAGATGTAATGCTATCGCCACCCACATTCATGCGATGAAATATGCCTTGAATTGATGCGACTGTTCGGTCATGCAATTTGAAACTCTCCGTCGTAGACTCAAATTCTTCTGAACAAATTCTTCTTAGTCCATGCAAAGAATTATATTGTTGTCATTGACGAGGTTCTTTCTGTCTCCCATATTCATTCATTGAATTGAACCTTAAATCGACTGGCTTCAAAGCAAATTACTCCTCAGTCAAACTTGGCGGCATGCATACTCTTTAACATTGATCATGATGCACTTACACGATAATATCTTTTAGGAGACAATCAAATCTTTGTTTTTTTTGCCCCCGAGATGATGTGAAATTGTCTATATTCATATCAAGATCCACACTGTGGCCTCTAACTGCTGAGCTTTTTGATGGTAACCAAGAATTGTCAATGTCAAGAATTCTGCAAATCCAGTCAATATTTTCTCTGTTTGTACATCTTTCTGGTTTTGAAATTAAGTCACCGATTTCAAAGATCATGTGCATCCAAAGTCTAATCATTGCAATAAAATCAAAGAGATGTCATTTGTTGAAAATCAAATTCATTTGGTCAAATACCCAACACATGATATTTAATAAATGCAGACCTGTAAATATTTTGTATTTTTCAAACAGTAATTGACTCATTGTGACATTGAAATTGTGTTTTTATGGTTTTCTTTTGTTTCAATTCAAATCTCTGATTTTGGGATATGAAATTTGATGGTACATGATGAAGTGATAATTTGGGGTTTCCAAAACAATTTGAGTGTCAAGTAAAGATCCGAGGTTCAATTGAAAAATTTGTCTCATTTTTCAGTACTTTACGTTATCAATATGCATAACAACTTTAACTTACTTCATGAAATTATAACCCTTATGGAAAAAACTCTAACAATTTTGAGAGCGCCACTTATCAGTTAAAATTATTTGCTTGATCAAGAAGGACTTTTACAAGCATGTAATGAGACTATGGTTCATGGCTATAAAAGACAAGGATATTCATAAGCTCAAAGAGGTGTTTAAGGGTTTCAAAGACCAAGGATCACCATTAGCTAGTCGTCAACTCTTTTCTCTTGTTGTTCTTGTACAAGAGATGACATAAAACTACGTCAATCATCTTAACGTGATCTTTTTATCAATCAACCAATGCTCTAAGAATCTCTACAACCATACCATTCCTTTAATTGACAATCTCAAACTTAAAAGGGAAATACTAAAACCCAAACCATCATTTGTCATCTAATGTTATTTCATCTTTTGTTGCACTCAATAGTCTAACAAAACAATTATGCAAAATCTTCATTTGATGAATAACTTATCTTGAAGACTCAATAATCTTAATAACATTTCTTCCCATATGAGTTTTTACTAAAGATACCAACGGACATGATATAGTTCAACATTCTCTTCTTTTTTCTTTTTCTTTTCAATTTTTTTTGCTTTTTTCTTTTCTTTTCTTTTCTTTTTTCAGTTTTTTTTAACTTGTCGTTAGCATCGACTCTTGGTTTTTGTCATGTCCTACCTCAATTTGCTTGTTCTCCGATATTGGGTTTTCATTTGCTGGCCGGAGAGAGGAGAGTGAAGGAAATTTAGGGGAAAATGGGGAAGAACAAATGGGGGGTGCAGCTGCACCAAAAGGCTGGCGGCTGCTCCCCCGGGAGAGAAAGAGATAGATTAGGTTTTTTAGGGTTTTGTGATATATTTTATTTTTTTTGGTCCTTCTCTTTGTTGAAGATGCACTTTATTTATAGAGTTTTTTCATTGGTGAAATTCACAATCAGCCCTCAGCTTGCGTGTCTTTTTCGATTTGATCCTTGATTTTCAATATGTGCGATTTGACCCTGCATTGACTGTTAAATTCTCAATTTGTTTAATTTTACCCCCGTAACAAGATATTTTTGGATTTTCATCTTTTTTTCTTTTTTTTTCTTTTTCTGAAATATAAAAATAAGGGGTCAAAATTTGGGTAGCAACATCCCGTACCATAATGGTGGGACTTTTATTCAACACATGCATTGCCTAGGTTATTGCTTCTGCCCAGAATTCCCTTGGAATTTCTTCTCAGTCAACATGCTCTTAGTCATGTCCATAATGCTTCTATTTTTTCTATTTACAACCCTATTTTGTTGTGGGGAGTATGTAGAAGTCAGTTGCCTATTTATCCCTTTATTTTTGCAGAACATATGAAAATCTTCTAAGGTGAACTCCCCTCCTTTGTCTATTCTCAAACAACATATTTTCCCATCAATTTTGTTCTCCACCAGTTTTTTGAAGCTCCTGAATATGTTCAAAGCTTCTAACTTCTCTAACAAGAAATACACCCATGTTTTCCTTGAGAAGTCATCTATGAAGGTAATCAAATACCTCTTGCCACCGATGGATGCTAGTGTCACTGGTCCACATATATCATCATGTATTAGCTATAATTTTTTAGTGGCTCTCCTCTAACTTTGCTTGGGAAAGGATTCCCTGTGTTGCTTTCCTTTCATGCAACCTTCACACAGTCTTGTAGGTGCTTTCAATAGAGGCAATCCCTTCACCATGTTCTTGTAATGTAGAATTCTCAACCCTTTGTAACTTAAGTGACCCATTCGACAATGCCATAGCTTTATTTCAGTTCTAGTTGTAGTTCTAAACATGCATGCTTATGATTTCCAGATTCAATAGAAGCTAATAGAACAAACATTTTATTAGTAGTCATCTTACTTTGCATGATGAGTCCTCTAGAAAAGTGAAATGATTTGCACATATTGTTTTGTATAAGTATAGCTAGTCCTTTCTCTTGCAATTTTCCTATACTTAGCAAATTATTTTTCAATTTAGGAATGTCGTATACTTGAGTAATTACTTGAATCACTCCTTTTACATTCATCCTAACACTTCCTCTCCCCATTACTATCATTCTAGAGTTGTTTCCAAATTTAAACTATTTTCTATACTCTTCATCTAAGCTTTCAAACCATGTTTTATTTCCAGTTATGTGATTACTCTTCATCTAAGCTTTCAAACCATGTTTTATTTCCAGTTATGTGATTACTACAATGGAGTCTAAGAACCATACCTCATTTCTTTGTGCTTGATGCAATTCCACATAAGTCATGAGAAACATCTCCTCCTCTTCCTCTAATTTTGTATAATTGGCTCCTTTTTCCCAATCAAGGCATTCAAATTGAAAATACCCTAATTTATGGCATTTGTAACACTCAATCAACTTTCTATTAAACTGTTGTATCAATGGACCTCAATAAATTAGCTCACGAACCAACAAATTACCATGGAATTCATCAATGCTCAAGGTATCTAAGTCATTTGACTCTTTTATAGAGCAAGTGGCATAGTTATATTTAGAGGTTATGGACCTCAATATTTTTCCAACCACAACATTCTGCTTCATCTGCTCATCATGAGCTCTCATTTTGTTAACTATAGTTAATGCATGAGATACGTATTTATCAACCTTCTCTCCCTCCTTAATACTCAACAATTCAAATTCTCTTCTCAAAGCTTGCAATTGTGATCTCCTTACCTTTGTTGCACCTTGATATTTTTGCTTCATGGAGTCCCAAATTCCCTTTGATGTTCCCTTATCAAGGATTGTTTCCATGATTTCTCTATCGATTGCTTGGAAGAGAATTCCTGATTCTAATATCCTTAAGCTTGGATTCTTCAACTTTCCTCTATCCTTCACTTGCAACTGGAATGCCTTCCTCTACTAGGCTCCATATCTCCATGCTTCGTAGGAAATTCTCCATCAACATTAACCAATGGTCATAGTGCCCAAAAAATTTGGGTATGGAAGCTTGCACAAACTGTTTAGAGTTTGTTGACATTTCTTGGTAGTACTCTTAATGCAAATCGCATTTCTCTCCTCTTCCTCTTTCCACACACTCACTTAGTGTTTCCCTATATTTCCCACTCTCGTAGTCATTCTGTATTTCACTCTCTTTCACCCTTAATCAGGCCCCTTCTTGAAAACTCTAATACTAATTGTTGAGTTTCACTAAGTTTCTTATTAATACTCCTTCAACCAGCCCTTTTATTCATAGAGCTGTGCTCCTTTTATAGTAGTAATTATAGAAGAGATTGACCACTAATAGACTCTCAACTACCAACCAATTTCATAATAGAAATTATAATAGACTTAATCCTAATAGATTTTAACAGCTTTATAACAAACTCAACAAAAACAACTTAGCCTGTTTAACCATAAGCATAGACATATATTAATGTGAATTGTAACAGTAAAATTATCATTTTATCTCTCAATACAAACATTAAACAATTGTCTACTCGGGGGTATTTTTGATTTTTCACATTTCTATGTACAGTAAAATAACCATATTACCTTAAAATAAAATAAAAATCAAGAGTCATCTATGAGGTGTTTTTGGAATTTTATATTTTTTCATGCACAGTAAAATAACTATATTACCCTTAAATAAGACAAAAACAAAGACTTACTTGCAGGGTGTTTCTAGAATTTCACATTTTCCAAGACAGTATAAATACAGAGTGTTTAGGTAATTGTATATTTTTTCTGTAGATACTATTGGCCCATCTGAATGACTCATCAATGGTTTTCTTCCTCACGCTCCCTTCAGGTGAAGTGTGCAGTAATGTTTGATGGTAAAAAAATATTCATTTGGCATCTCACCTAATACGCCGTCATGTCTCATTTTTCATGGTGGTGCATGTGACGATCTACAGTGTCCGAAAATGTGCCTGTGGTCGGTTGATCATTCCCCCCTTTTCTCTCTCTTGTAGCCTAAATTACACGGAAGCCCCTTGATTTATGATGTTTTCATTTTAGTTTCTAATCTTTTAATTGTTTTGTATGGTATTGTTTCTATGATATAAGTTTTGATTTGTTTTAATTTTATCCATTAATTGATGTTGATTGTACATCTTGTTTCCATTTCGGTCATTATTCTTTTAATTTTTTGTTTGATTTTAAATCCTTGAATATTTTTGGTATAAAAGTTTGATTTTTTTTCCAATTTTTTCCTTCTATGGAAATGGATAATATATATATATATATATATTTTTCCATTTTTTTCCTTATACTTTTAATTTTAATTCATTTACTTTTTTATATTTATGAAATAATCCATTTTTTCGTTCATGTCTATATAAACATTCTATTAGTTTTGGTTTTTAATTTTTATTATTTTATCTTTTGTTGAGGTTGTATTTTTTTAATTTAGTCTTTAAATTTTAATTTGTGTTGGTGATCATTTCAAAATTAATAATTCTTATTTTTACCTTAGTTTTTTTTTGTTTTTTTAATTATTTTCATATATTCTTCAAGTCAAATGTTTTTTTTAGTTAATAATATTTATTTTTATTGTCATTTATTTTATTTTTTTGTTTTCTCTTTGTTAAAGTTTTTAGGGTTTTTTTAATTCTTCAAGGTAATTTTGTTCCCCCCCCCCCATTATTTACACAACAATAATAATAATTTTAGTTTGTTTTTTGATTGCTTGCTCTTTTATTATATGTTTTGAATTTTTTTATTCCTTGAGGTAATTTAATAAAAATTTTTTTATTGTTTTAGAAGTAATGTAATAATAATTTTAGGTGTTATAATCATGGTAATAATAATGATATTATTAATTACAATGATAATAATAATTTTAATTTATTGTAATGATTATAATATTTATGGTGTTAAAAGTTATCACTTTAATGATAATAATAATAATAATAACTCATATAATAATATAAAGAATATCAATAATGACAAAAAAAAATTAAAATAATGATAATACTACTACTTATAATTTAAATCACATTAATAAAAATAATGATGTTGGCTGTCATAATAATTATTGTCATAATAATAACATTGATTATAGCAATAATGATGGTTACAACGATATATTGCCAATAATAATTAGAATATTGATTATTTACAATAATAGTTATAAATTACAACTATAATAATTATGATAATTTAATACTCATGATAATAACAATGAGAATAATATTCGAAATAATTCATTAATCGATGTTATTTTTGTTAAAAATTGACTTTTATACCTTTTTTACGTATGATAAATCATATTTAATATCACTTAAATAAAAAAATATATACGAAGCCACATGTAGACAAAACAGGTGGAAAAATTAGACCAAATGATGTATAATGAAAAAATATACGAGTCACTTGCCTTGTGCTTCACCATAATCAGAACTAAATTTTTTAACATGTAAAAAAATATTAATGGTGCTAGATTTTTTTATGATGCTATACATATGAGTAAAATAATCAACCTCCCAAACTTTCAATTGTTTAGTTTTTCTATATATTTATTTTATTATGGATGAAGCATTTAAATCTTAAAAAATAATAAAATAATTTAATTTACTTTTAAATGAAAATCACTTTAAACTAAAAATATACCAAGCCATACATTAACAAAACAGATGGAAAAAAAATAGAAAGATAATAAATCACTAACAACAAATGATTCACTATATATGCATAAGAGAGAGTTTCACTCTCATTTCACGTCACCAAAGCTAAACTTTGTTTTTTAACGCAAGTTATATTTAATACAAAGATAAATAACAATAAAAATTTAAAGTCAAAACTGAGAGTATAAATACATAAATATGAACAAAAAATTAAGAACTATTCTAGAAGGATCGAAAATATAAAGTCATCGAAACTAAACTAAAAATTAAAAGAATAAAAACAAAAATATAAAACAAAAAAAATATATATGTTGAAGCGAGAAAAAAAATTTTTCTCTCGCTACGACGGAGCGTAGACTAATAACTCGTTCATGTTAAACCATTACCATTCACATTTTTATTTGTCTTTATCATTTGAAAGATATATAAAAATATTTTTTTAATTTTCGAATATTAAAATAAACTAGAAACAAAAAAAATAATAGTAATTTGAAGGAAACAAAAGATAATTTTATTTAACATTTTTTTTAAATTACTAAAAAAGCTAAAACAAAATGAAAATTTAAACACTAATGAACAATGTTTTTACATTGTTCATCTAGACTCAGAGGCACTTTGGATTAGAATAGTAAAATTGCTATTTTACCCCTCCGTTTACTGCATTTTTAGCCCTGGGTCTAGGGTTTTTTTTTTTTACCGTCTTGTACACAATAAAATAACTATAATACCCATGAATAAGATAAAAATACACAGGAATCGCCCGGGGCATTAAGGTCACTGCACATATTTTTTTAAATGCCTAAATACATATTTACCCCCATATAAGACAAAACAGAACAATAAAGTCCGGGTCAGTTGAGTCATTGCATATTGTTTTTAAAATAGCCAAATACGATAATACCCCAATATAAGATAAAATACAAGAATTGGGTGTAGGGGTGTACTGGTAATTTATCATTATTTTATTATTTTTTCTTTCGGATTACTTTTGGCGCGTCGCTGGACATGCCATCTATTTTCATTCTCACGTGTGTTTCAATGGTGTGTGTGGGATATTCCGACGTCAGAAAATGCCCAACTAGCGTCTAGAATGACTTTCACCCATATTATCTTCCTCTTGATGCGGTGCATATGCTTACAAGGTTGTCGAAGAGGCGTCAATAGCTGGTTGAAGTTTCCTCCCCCTTTTTTCTCTTTTGGCTGCACAAGCACATGTCAACGCCATAATTGATTGTGCATTTCAATTTAGTCCCTTATCTTTCGATTGTTTGGTATGGTCTTTATTGCTATTATATAAGTTTTGATTTGTTTTAATTTGGTCATTCTATTGAAAATGATTATATATTGTAGTTTCATTTTGGTCTCAGTTTTTTAATTTCTAGAATGGTTTGAAATCTTTAATATTTCAATATCAAAGTTTGATTTGTTTCAGCTGTATCTTTCCATGCAAATTGATTATAAATCCTTAATAATTTTTGGTATCAAAGTTTTGATTTATTTCAATTTTATCCTTACATGCAAATTGATTATATATTTCAGTTTTATTTCGATCCCCATTCTTTTAATTTCCAATTAAAAAAAAATAATTTTATCGGTATCAATGTTTAGATTTATTTCATTTTTTTCCATCAAGTTAAATTTATCATATATGTATTTTTCATTTTGGCCCTTATTATTTTAATATTTGATTTATTTTAATTCCTTTATTTGTTTTTCATATATATTTCTTACATAGTTAGAATATTAATTATGTATAATAATATTTATAATGACAACTATAGTAATTGTGACAAAAAATCATTGGTCAATTTTTTTTTTTTAAATAACTTCTTCATCTTTATTTATTTGTGATATTTTATATCTCATATCACGAAAAAAAAAATATACAAAACCACATATAGAAAAATTATGCCAAATTATCTACAATAATAAAATAAAAAATTGCACTGCGTTTTGTCACAACTGACATCAAATTTTTTAACATGTAACAAAATTATTAATAGTCCTAAAGTTTTATATATATATATATATATATATATATATATATATATATATATTATTTTTGGAACTTTTTCCCTGAAAAATAGGAGAGACTAAATATACATTGTGATATTTTTTTGATATTAACGTGTTTAAATATATATAAAAAATTCAACTGACTTTTCTTTATAAATCTCAATGTTCTAATTTTTTTTTAATATAATAATATAACAAAACAAATCTGAAAAAAAATATTTTTTGATAAACTTTTGCAATTGTATTTTTACTATCTGTCAAATAAATTATTTGTTAAATAGTTAAAACATGTCTAACAAACAATTAATATGTTACAAACAACAAATAATATATTTTTGGTCAATTTGATCAATTACGATTTTGCTATCAACCAATTAAATTATTACCAAGTAATTAAAACAAAACCATCAATTAAACTATTTGCTACACAAAACAAATCACTCATTTATGCTAAAATTCAACGATTATAATTTTACTATTTGCTAATAAAAAATTCATAAACAAATAAAATATATACAATAATCAATCAATATGTTGCACGGAGCATATACGAGGCCAGTGTATATATGGGGTGTTTGACACTGCGTTTTAAAAGTGTTTTTGAAAAAAAATAAAAAATTGTATTTTAATTTTTTACTTTAAATTAATTTTTTTTGGTGTTTTTAGATTATTTCTATATGATGATATCAAAAATGATTTTAAAAAAATAAAAAATATATTATTTTGATACATTTCTGAATGAAAAACCCTAACACAAACTTATTTAGGCCATGAAGTGAGGGAAAGAAAACAATATGAGTGACTATATTTTCCTTTTGTTTCTAGGATTAAGGGGATGGAAGGCTATAAATAAGCCTTGAATCAACTCTATAAAATTTTACTTCTTTTCTTCTCATGGAAGTTAATGAATTTAATATTATGAACTTTATTTAACTTTGTTAGCTACAACTCAAGACTTATTTGGGTTTAATTAAGATTTTATTTTTAGATAAGATCCAAAACTTATTTGAATTAAGTCATGGACTTTTCAATTTAGGGTTTTGGATTTTTTTTGAGTGGACCTCATTTAAGTCTAAATAAGGGTCTATTAAGGTTATTTTTTCAAGAACTATTTAAACTCATGTTAGCTGAATTTCGGTTTTTTATGCTTTTTCAGTTTTATATTTGTTTTATTAAATTAATTTTGAAAATAGACTAATGGATTTATACAAAATGATAGTTTTTCATTTGAAATGTAATCATGGATAATAAATAATGAGCATATGGTTCTTAGTATGGATGTGACTATAATTAAATTTAAATTGGTGAAATTATAAAAAGGTTGAATTTCAAAGTTATAATCTAATGCATGTATGTTAAAGAAGTATCAATCATGTCTTTTAATGGCTGTATTAAAATTATTAAATTGAAAAATAATTAGATATGTTGATTTGTGTTGCAAGTCCATCATATATAATTGGGTATGGTGATTGAAACTTTAGTGATAATATTCATTATCCATGCCCACTTCCTTATGTATAATGTGTAATATTTCAGATTTTGCTGTAATTAATCATTTTATAACTCCCATGTATTTACTTTAATATCTTATGCTTACTATGCCTCTGTAGTTATATTAAATATAAAATATGATTAAATGAAGAAGAGAAATATATTGTGATAAATATTGAGAGTGTGATGAAAGATTTAGTTGTAGGTTTGCTTGAGGTTACCATGTGGAAGTTCATTTAATATATTTTGTTATTGCATTGCAGATGATAATAATAATAATAGTAATAATAATAATAAGACAATTATTCACCTCGTGATACAGCTCTAGAGTTCTTAAGAAAGCAGCAATAAACACGGGAAAAAGTGCTTTTCTAAGATCCTGCATTGCTAAGCAAACACATTTTAATTCTTAGGAGTCTCTTTTTCATGAATTAAGAGTAACATGGGAGGTTGCCATTGCTAACCAAGATATTTCTCAGGCATCAGAGAAGCATAACAGTAGTTTGTACACTGAAAAGTGCAGCTATATTTGCCCAAATGAACGACAAAAATGAGTAGCATGTCGATATTTTAATCTCTCTTCTTCTTCTTCTTCTTCTTTTATTTTTTTTCTGCGATTGAAATAGCGGTGCAAACTGAACCAAAAAAAAAAGAATGGTCCGAACAAAACCAATTAACTGGCTTTAAATTGTGAAGTCGTCAGGTCCAAGTTGAGTGAAATGAGGACTTTTTAGAGCCTGTTGAAGCAGCTCATGATCATCCCAGGAGTCACGGTACGCCTCCAAGTCGGCATTAGCATTTACCAGGGCCGACAAGCAAAGTTGTTTTCTCCACTCTTCCAAGTGCGGGAAGCCGATATGATCGCCATATCTATCACAGTACTGCAAGTAAAAGCAAACGACGACGTCAAATGCTCTTTCTTCGCTAAATTAATACTCCAATGGCGAGTTCCAAAAACTGATGGCGAGTGCAAGAGTATTTTGAACAAAATCCCAGTTAATCTTTTTTTAATATAATACTAGGAAAATAAAACCAGGCATTGACGTATCCAGGAATAACATGGCAGCAAGGCCATTCCTTGTCAGATGAAGAAATCAAGAGGAGCACCTCAAAATCTGCAATATCATGGGTATAATGCTTTGGAATGGAAGCAGCATCCCTTGACCTATAGAACTCCTCAATGGACCGCATCATTTCATCCCGTGATGGCAACCTTCTTTTCCCAGAAAGTAGTTGAGCAATCCATTTTGCTTGGGCCTCAAAGAAAGGGAACCCTATGATCTGAGTTTACGAAATCATTGGAAAACTTCATTTCCTAGACAGCAAATAAATAATGAAAGCGAATGAAAAGATCGATGGTTACCTTTCTAGGTATGCCTACAAAAGAAAGAGAAGGAGCGAGCGATGGAGGGAAGGTGTGCTCATACAAGGGTCCCACTCTATCATCATCCACAGCTACTCTCCCTTTGGTGTCAAGAAATGGGAATGTGTACGAATACCTACATGCATAATTATTTCAGCAATCCCTATTTCATTACAATATATCCCTCAAATTATTATTATTAATAAGAATTAGTCAAAATACGCAACAGCAAGATTGCCTCCCTTTTATGTGATTGTAGGGTCCCCAAGTACTGTAGCATCTCACAGTCCAAATCAATGCAATTCTATCAAGTAATTTTTATATTTTTTTATGTGATTGTAGGCTCCCCGGTACTGTAGCATAATTTAAGTCCTGCTGCTGAGGATACCAAGCTTGATTTGAATATTCTCTGAGCTTTTTTTCCCATTTGATTTTATTATATTTTTATCAATAATATTTCAAGTATATCTTTCCGATTGTAACAAATGTGATGTGATCAGTAATTACACAACTAAGTCTACTCTCTCAAGATGTTCCAGTAACAACTGAAGTTTGCTATATAAAGAGTTTATTTCAGTTCTGATTTTACCCGGTGCAATGTAAGATGGCGTCTGCAATGAGCCAAGAGCCATCTACAAACAGAACTCGACCATCTTCTTGTAGGGCCTCAATCTGCAAATTGATATCAGAGTGAAAGTTGCACATCAAACACTGAAAAGCTGGATACTGGTTACCATAAATCCGAATTCTGGATAATTTCAGTTTTTGAAACAAGAAGATTAGTAAGATGTTTTTATTTTGAGTGATTTATGTTACGGAAGAAAATAGATTAAAATTTTACATTAAAATCAGTGACATATCATGAATTCAGAAGTGAACTTTTAGAATTTAAGTCCCCGTGAAATAATTTTGGCACTCGGATAATCATGACCAGGTAAAATGGTACTGGCAATTACAGTATTTATACCCAAATATATACCACTACTACGTATATTCTAGCATGTAAATATGCACGCAACTATTTATAATGTGAGGAAAAAAAGAATAGCAATATCACCTGTGGACGGAGATGCAAGTTATCATGTTTGGAGATGACTTTCGATAAGCCCTCTGTAATATTAAGAGATTTGGCACTAAGGTGGACTTCCTTGGCTACTTCCACAAGCTCCATTGATATATCCTGTCCACTCAGTGAGTTTCCCACAACCACAACTATCTGTAATCGCAGAGAATTTAGAATTGATTTTACTATCACTTTCAGTAAGCTGCAAGTAGAAATCATTTTTGCATTACCTCATTGCGGAACGGCTCTGGAACCCTGTAAATGTGACTATGCAATTGCTTCCTTTTCCATGTATCCATCCCTTGAAATGGATGAAAATAAACAAAATCATTGATTTGACAGTACGTTAACAGTTCATGAAACAAGGACAGGGAGCATAGCTTTAGAAAGTACATCCACACAACGTTGGGAACCTAGATTTGCTGATCGTTTTCTGTTCTGTCGATATGGAATGAGCCTGAAGAAAATTCATGATCATAGCCAGGGAGGAAAAGGGATTGCTTTTCACAAACCTTTAATGGTAGGCAACCTAGGATGCGAGTAATGACCAGTAGCCACGACAACTGCATCAAAAACCTCTTCCACCACCGTTTCTTCTTTGCTTTTCTCTCTGCTCTTCACCATCCATTTCAAATCTTTCCCGATCCCATCATGCTCCAACATCCGTACGCATTCTACTCTAGTGTTGAACCTTATCATCTCCCTCAAACCAAAGTGCTCACAGAAATCCTTAAGGTACAGCCAAAGTTCCCTATGGCCAGGAAACCTCCGAGTGTCTCTACCTTTCTTGACCAAAAATGGGAAATCAGTGAAACCCATGATCTCCCTGGGAGATATTAACCTAAGAGAGGCATAAATACTGCTATGCACCTGTAAAACCTTGTTCTTACCTAATGGATCCTCTCTCTCTACATTAGGCTCATATAGCCATTGACCACCAACATCACATCTTTGTTCTAAAACCACAACACTGTGACCTTCTTTTCTCAACTCCCTTGCGGCCACTAGCCCCGATGGTCCGGCACCAATAACGCACACGTTTTTTGATAGGCTCAGCGGAGAAACCATGGTGATCCGATTTGGTGGCAATGGTTAGTGAATTTTTTAAAAGGATTTGAAACGAATGATCTGTGTTATTGTGTGATATATGTATAGGTAGTGCAGGGAGTTTTGTAGTTGCTGAGGGATTGCTTTCAAACTTCAAAGGAAACGTGATATAAATTAAAATATGTAAAAAAAATAAAAAAAGGGAAAAGCTAACAATAATGTGAAATAAAGAAAACGGTTTGCTGCCTTCGAGACATGCATGCCCATCAAAATGATGATTCACTTTTCCAATGAGTTATTACTAATTTAATTTGATTTATTTTTATTTTTATTTTTATCTTATATTATTATGTTTTTCTAATTTTTCTTGCTTAGTATTATTAGAGTTTTCTATTAAAAATAATTATAATAGCCTTTTGGCGAGCGAAAACATGAATAAATAAAGTTAAATAATTTAAGAGTCGTTTCATAGTTATAATGTTATTGATCTATAAAGATTTTAACTTGTAATAAATCTCATTATCCTCCCATCTACATTAATTGATATAAAAACCTATCAATTCCTAGTGGTTTTAGCTTAAGGTCATCAAGGACATGCATTAGAGTTCAAAGATTGTTAATTTTTAGTTATTATGTGTTATTGAATAATGATTGTTGGAAAAAATTATAAAACATGATGTACTTATATTCAAGGGGATTAAGGGTGTGTTTGATATTACTTTTGCTTTTGTGGTTGAAGTTTTAAAAAAACAGTTTCAAGAAAAACATTTTTGTTGCAGTTCAAAATAAGATGTGAAGTGTTTGGTTAAAACTGTAGTTGAGTATTAGGTTAATGAAAAGCAGTTTCAAATATTTGGTTACCAAACTTTTCATATTGTTTTTAACTTGTAAAATTATTTTAAAGTGTGTGTGTGTAATTATTTAAATATTTAATAATAATAATAATAAAATATAATTAATAATTCAAGTAAATTAAGCACTTATTTTTATTCTCCCATCAAACCACTTGTAATTTCATCAAAACTATAAATCCATATGTGAAGACCTCTGCGATTCCGGAACAACATATAGTAAAATATCATCTGAAACAAAATTAGGATTGTGAGATAAAAATTATATTGTGATCTCCTTGTAATATATTTAGTTACTGTAATTAAGTTTTATATTATTTTAATATTAAAAATATATTTTATAAGAAAATATAATAAATAATAATATATTTTTATATTTTAGAATATATTTTAAAAATATATAAAATAAATTTGTTATATTTTAGAAATGTGTGCTTCTATCAGTTAGTTCTTTTGATTATAATTTTTATTTTTAAAAAAACAAAACACACAGCTAAAGAAAAATGCAATTCCATTAACAAATAAACACCCTATTCTTTTCATTACATTAAGAGGCCATTTTATGCTTTAAAGAAAAAACAAAATGCTTTTCTACGCACCCACTCCCTCTCTCCTCACCTCATGCAAAGCAGCAATTTGCTGATTACCGTGAACCTGCGGTTTGACAACATTTTGGGGTGGGTCTCATGACCATAAAACCTGTGTTTTTTATTTAACCAAACAACAAAACTACTGTTTTTTTTCAAATCTTGGTCTGGACCTCAATACCAAACGGGCACTAAGCAATTCTCCCCCATTACAAAAAATGTTTAGAAAATGGTGTATTGTTTTATCTACATTATTTAGTGTTATTGGAAACCTTTATGGGGGGTTCCATGATTTAGTGACTCATATAAGGGTGCTAGTGATTGATGATAAAATGAACTACACATAAAATGATGTCTGTGGTGAATGACAATAATAACTAAGGTATAAGAGAAAGTTAAATGAAATTAACTCTATTCCACAATAATTTGCATTAAGCTTTTCTTACAAGATTTGATCTTTGTAAGAGGATTTGTCCAAAACACTATGAACTCAATCTTTTTTTCAACGTTCTAGAAAAAAGGAAACCAACACTTGGCTTCTCTCTCCCCCTTTGATTTTATAGACTGTATTTCTTCTTCTTCTTCTTCTTTTATTTTTTTATGTAAAGTCTTCATCCAAAAGAGTGGATGGGTAATGAGTATCTATCCAAAACAACTATCCTCATTTTCTTTCCAGTCATAACCCAACTATGATTTGTACATGTTAGAATTTGTTTTATATTTTGTAAAAATATATTTGTTTAGTTAATGTACTTAATTAATATATTATTATTGTGTATAGGTTTGATATAAGTAATGGAAGATCATTCGTGGAATATAGAGAATCACACCAAATATTATGTAGGATAAATTATTGTAATGAGCTTCAAGGTTCTATTAACTATTTAATATCTAATTCGAGAAACACTAGTAGAGGAGGTATTAAATGTCCATGTAAAAAATATAAGAATAAAATGTTTATTAATCCAAATATTTTCACGATGAATATACAAAAAAATTCAATGAAAGAATATTTGTTTTGGTATGCACATGGAAAAGAATTTGTTTATCACGAGATCATGGTAAAAAGGATGGTAGGGTAAACTAGTTCCACCAACATGCATGGAGTGAGATACCACTGTTAACAGAACAAGCATGTAGCAGCTCAGAAACAATAACACCAGCCCTACAAACAGTAACAGTCAATGCAACAACAAAATCAACAATCAATCCAGGAATTCAATTGATTCCAACGGGCAACAACAATCAAATGTTCCAGCAAATTAGTGAATAATCTGCTCTCCAATTAATGACTGATCACCACAGATTAAAGAGAAGATTTGCTAAATCAACAACAACAAATCTTCTATGCAGATCCTCTGTTTTCTCCTCTGTTCCCTCTCTCATTTAATTTCAACGGGAACATTCCTTTCTTGTAAACTCAACAGTAACATACCTTATTCTTTGTTAATACAAAAGGAAAACATTAAGTTTCCTTTTGAGTTAACACAACGGTAGGATTATTATATGAGTATAAATACTCTACATGTATAGCCTAGTGTTCACGGTTTTTAATAACTAATTATGAAACAGAATTCAAATACTCTATTCAATTCAGTTTCCCTTTTTCTTTAACCACTAGTAATCTTTATATGAATATGGTTATAGATGCGATAAGAATGAATCAAGTTGATGCTAGTGAATTTCCAATCATAAATGAAGAACTTAATACAAACACGACCAGATTTCTTGATCTTTTTAAGGATTGCAATGAACCATTATAGAATGGTTGCACAAATCATAATAGATTATTGGGTATGACATATGAGTTCACCATCATGTTAGATTATAAGTTTAATGAGGTCGACTGTGATAAAATTTTTGAACGAGCTAGAAACATTTTACTTGTAGGGAACAAGCTAAAAAAGATTTTTGTTCATGTTGTATTACCTTGAAAATATAGAGCTAACAAAGTTTGAAACATGTGGGTATCCTCAATATAAAGATAGAACTTGTAGGGGACAGAATCTTGTTGCATATAAAAAACTTAGATACTTCCTAATTATACCTAGACCACAGAGGTTTCATGCCATCAAAGATTATTGAGCACATGACATGGCATTATTGACATGATAGGATTGATGGAGTGATGACGCTCCCCTTCTATAGTAAAACCTAAAAACACTTTAACCATGTGCATCTTTAGTTTTTAGTGAAACAAGAAATATTCATCTTGGTTTATATAGAAAAAAATTAAATCCATTCGGGTCATATGCCACTCCTTATTCTTGCTGGTCGGTGATGTTCATAGTATATAACTTGCCATTATGATGTTTATGATGCTAGAGTTCATGTTTTTATCTATGATTATACTCGATCCCAATAGCCTGAGCCGTAAAATAGATATTAGTCTTTGATAGTTGATTGATAGTTAAAGCAATTGTGGTCATCCAAGACTTTGAAATGTGATGTATTGAGGAAACAAAAATTTCAAATTAAGGTAACTTCGACATGGACTATCAATGATTCTCATGCTTATAAAATGGTTTTCTAGGTGGATCATGTATGGAGTTCTAACATGTGCATATTTTATAGAAAATAACATAACAGTCTTGCTGACAAAACATCATTTTTGATGGTCACTGGTAGTTCTTGCCAATGAATCATAAGTATTGAAAGAACAAAAAATATTTTTTTATTGGAAGAGTTGAGAGGGAAGTTTTACCACCGTTACCATCAGGTGAATAACTATATGACATGGTGTTAAAGTATGACGATATTGTGTATGGTTTTCAATTTGATAACTATAAGTTTCCTTGTTTTGGTTTGACCTAAAATTGGGAAAAACAAAGTACATTTTAGAAGCTTCTTTAATGGAAGACCAATCTCCTTCACCATAACCTTGATGTCATGCGTATATAAAAGAAAATGTTTTAAAATATTTCTTATATTAGTTTCTCCTATATTGCATGTCTTTTTATGTTTCTCTTGATGTTTGGTTTAGACCCTAATAAATCTCATTTTAATTTTAGTGATATTTCTCTCAATTCTCCTTAGAATAGATGAAGAAACCCCCCCTTTTATATTTATTTATTGTTGTTGTCCATATGAAGGAGAAGAAAAAGGGTTTTTTTAGCGCAATTTTTTATAGTTCACACTTTGGCCTAAAAAAGTAAGCTATTCTCTTTTGGTTCCCCTATTTTCCTTCCCTTCATTACTTATGTCGTAGACCCTTTTAATCCTTTAATTACATCCTCTCTATGCTAAAATTACCCTTATTTCTTAACTTATATATATCTGTGTGTGTGTGTGTGTTAAAATTTTATTTTTAAGGTTCGCACTTATTCAGGTAGTCATGATTAGAACTTACATTGTCTATCTATTTATCATCAATTGTTATTTTTTTCTAGGATATTATATAAAAGAAGGAAAAGACACAAAAAATTATAAGAAAGAAACCATAGAAGTAATGCACCGAAACAAAAAAAGGAAGAGTAAAATCCATATCAATTTATAAGTTGCAAGTGAGCTAAAAATCAAAAGGAAAGAAACTCAAGTACTAGAGGAAAAACTATATTTCCTTGTAAGGTACACCCTATAAACCTTGATGGGGGTGAGGAAAAATCTATATTTCCTTACAATGTACACCCTTTAAACCTTTAGAAAACCTTTTTTTTTTTTGTTTATTTGTTTAGATATCTTTTTATTGAATGTATGATGTTGTTGCTGTTAGCATTAGATGTAATAAAGCTTTAGGATTAAGACATTGTTATTCCATGATTCAATACTTATGCACAAGTTTGTGACTATTTATGCTTAGTTTGATGCCTTATAAATGTTAATGTAATGATTTTTTTAGCTTAAGAGGTGTTTTATTAAGTTTGTTAATTAGTTTGGTTACTTGCTTTGTTTGTTAAATCATTTAGGGAGTATAGCTTTAAGTGTACATTGTGGTTAGTTTTTGCATTTCTAAGTCACTATAAACATAAACTTATGTTTTGAATGTTAAAAGATGTGACTAATTAATGTTTTGGTATTATTAGTTTTCAAACTAGAATTGTCATGATATTATTATATTCTAAAAAATACATGTTATGCGATTGTATTTTAATCAACCCTTCATTAGAATATTCACCATACATCACATACCACTTGAATTTCTAAGAATATTTAATTGCTTGCTTTCTCTAACACCCAATTTTTCATATTTATGAATTAAATTGTTAGCATCATCGGGTGTATGCTTCTCATCTTTCCAAATAAATTTTGAGAGCACATAGTTTTTTTTGATCAAATGTAAATATATTAGAGATTAAAATAATTGATCTAGAGAACCAGAAGTTTTTTTTTTGGATCAAATGTAAATATATTAGAGATTAAAATAATTGATCTAGAGAACCAGAATGAACAAAATTGTACAAAGCAAAGAGTTAAAAGCTCAAACAAAACAATAAGGCTAGCTAAGGCTTTTAAGCAATTTTGAGAGCACATAGTTAATTACACAAGTAGCAGTCGATAATGCTATTGTATATTATCTAATTCTCCAACATATAATTTATTTTCAAGTTATTCTATCCAAATTTGATATTATTGGAATTTTCATTTTTTAATTACCTTTGAGTAATGATTTTAATGTTATATAAAAAAACTTCAAATATTTATTTTTAAAACATTTCATAGTTGACTAATAATCAGGTTTTTAAGTTGAGATGAGAAGTAATTAACCGTCTGATGCTGGGAGTTTTGGCTATGATAACATTTATGATTTTGAAAATTCTTTTTTTCTTTTTTCCTGAAAGACAACACAGTAGATTTAAGAGATTTTTATATTATATACCTATATAACTCAAGACAATGTTGAAAAAATGAAAAATATTATCCCTTCAATTTCAATATAAATTTTTAATGAATTGAATAAACACAATTAAAAATCTAAGGATATCCTAGGGACTTATCCAATTGCTTAAGAATATATTGAACTATTTAAATACCATTTATTTATTGGTAAATAAATATAATTATATAGTAAATTCAAAATTTACGGAATTTCTTTTAGGAATATAATGTTTTTATATAGTTAGAAGTATATATTATCTTTTTGGTGGCAGCATCTTCATGGATTCTCGTTGGTCCACAAGGAGACATATCTTACTTAATCTTAAGTTCACAACATTGTATGCAAGACTGAATGATGAGATTCTTAAATATTATTATATATTTTTTTTACAGAATAAATCTTAGCTTCAACTTTTTCTAAGTACTAGGAAAGTAAAACTTAATATTTTGCTGAATATATTTTTTATTATGCAATTGAAAAACATCCTAGTATTAATTCATTATTTTATATGATTTATATTCAAATGAAGGCTTTCCAAATGTTAAAAAATTAAAATCTAATTTTAAAAAATCAGAAAAGGTCAAAGTATAAAAGATTATTTAAAACAATGTTACAATTTTTTTTATAATAGATCAAATAATTTAAAACAATGTTACAATTTTTTTATAATAGATCAAATAAGCTCAAGGTATTATTTTATTCTTTTAATATGTAATATTGTTGTATGGGTTGTCAATATTATGATATAATAATAATAAAGAAGGACAAGGTAATTATTATATACCTCATATGATTCCAGAATTCTTAAGAAGGCAGTAAACCCAGAGAATATTACTTTTCTAAGAACGCTACATCTCTAAGCAAACGCTTTCTATATTCTTACGAGTCTCTTTTTCAAGAATCAGTTTTGCATGAGAGTGATTCTAGAGAGGAAGAACGTGTTCCCATAAACCCTATGCTGCCTCGAACCAAAATAGTTCACTTTTGCTAACCAAGATACGTCCAAGGAATTGATAAAACGATGAAAAAAAAACTGTGTTTGCTGAAAAGTGATGTGATCGGGGCAAAATGAGTACCATATTGTTATTTTAATCTCTCTTTCGAACTCGAGTACCATACGTGAGGTCCAAATTGAACCACCAAAGAAAGAAAATAAGAAATGAAATGCTTTAATGGTGGAATCTTCAACTCCAAGTTGAGTGAAATGAGGACATTGAAGTGCCTCTTGAAGCAGTTCGTGATCATCCAACGTGTCGCTGCACGCCTCCAAGTAGGCATCAACATTTACTCAGGCCGCCGACAAGCAAAGTATTCTTCAAAGTGTGGGAATCCAATATGATCGCCAATGTATCACAGCAGTGCAAGTAAAAGCAAAATACAGCGTATAAATTAGCTCAAAATACAAGCTACGTCAAATGTTCATTCATTGCTTACAAAATACTCCTCCATAGGCGAATGAAAAGTTGCCCACAAAGTAATATTAGACTTGGCAGCTCATGCAACTGAATGAAGCAAAGAAATTGTATAATTTGGTACCCTGTTACCATTATACGGTCCCCAATCAAGAAGATGGTCATTAAGGGCTAGCAGTGATTCATAATGAATGGACAGTGCAGGAACATTTTGAGCTAAAATCCCATTTAAGTGAATTGACCAAGAAGACTACAAACTTAATGTTTTGTATTTAAGATGAGTGTTGTACCATTCGTTTTATGGTATTATTCCTATTACACCATCCTTGTTTTTAATGAAGTAGTAAAAAATAACAACTATTCAAATCCAAATCCAATAATGTAATAGCGAGCTAGGCATTGACGATGCCGACAATATTATTGTAGCAGACCCATTCGTTGTCATATGATGAAATCAAGGGTACCTCAAACTCTGCAATACCACAAGTATGCTTTGGAATGGCAGCAGTATCCCTTTGAGCTGTAGAATTCCTCAATGGGACGCATCATTTGACCCCATGATGGCAACGTTCTTTTCCCTGAAAGTAGTTGAGAAGCTCGTTTTTCGTAGACCTCAAAGAAAGCGAGCCTTATGAGCTGAATTGATGAAATTAAACGCTTAATATTGTAATGTCCACTTAACCTGTAACAACCAGATACGTAATGAAAGCTAAGGATGATGGCATGTTGGGATTGAGTGGAAGGGAATCATAGGATGTTTAGTTTGCCTAGAAAAGAAAGAGGAGGAGCAAGCGCTGGAGGGAAGGTGTGCTCATACAAGGGTCCACTCCATCATATCCACAGCTACTCTCCCTTCGGTGTCAAGAAATGGTAATGATGAGCATGAACACCTACATGCATACTAATTATATGACAGCATTTGGACCATCATTATTTTATTACAGAAATTAATCATGACACGATGAAGAAGAATGAGGATTAGTCGTGATCCGGCCCAAGGGCAGTTCTGCGAGATTGTCCCCCTTATGTGAATGTACGGTCCCAACATCCCAGTCAAAATCATGATGATTCAATCAAGCAATTTTTTGGGGTTGGGAGACCAAATTTTATTCCACTGCCACAAACATAACCCGGATGAAATTATATTTCATTTCTTTTATCGTGGTATGAAGTTTAGAAATACTACAAAAATTTGAGTTGTAATAATATGATATAAAAATTTGCAATCGGTAACAAAAACCGTTCAGTGCTTTTCATAATATAATTGTGATTATTGAAATGTCACTCGTTTAAGTTTATATTAACACTTTACAAACACTATGCTCCCCACAGGTTGAATGGAACATAATGCAATTGACATACAACTATAAACAACTTTTTGCAGTAGTGTTTGTTGTTGAAAAATTCAGGTAATATCTATTTGGTATTAAAGTTATTGTTTTTACTTACCATGCAACTTTAAGTATTCTTTTTAGTAAAAAAGAGTCCAAACAAGATTGATTAGGTGAATATTGCTTTTACAAAAATTTAATCTTGAGAACAAAGATAAAAAAAGATGTTAAAAACCATGTGGCTGATCACTTAAGTCGATTGAGGAACAGGGATATACAAATCGAAACAATAAGAGAGGCATTACCCGATGAGCAGGTGTAAGTGTCACATTCCTCTATAAGACCATGGTTGGACGACATAACTCACTGCTTTTATAGAGTTAGCTGAACCAATCTATGAAGAATGAGCATGGTTGTGATGTCACAATCATAAAAATCAATTACCCTATCTTAAAACATAATACATAAGATAATATAGAACAAGTAAGGGGTCAATCTCACAAGGAAGGTTCAAGTTAGATTTTTATGCTAAATGATATGCAATTTAGGAGGGATTTGTAAAAGATAATTCAATTGGATTGTATTTGCAGAGTACACTCTGTTTTTGTTACTCCTCAATTCTGCTGTACATATGTGTATATTTATATCATTACCTCACTAGCTTCTAACATAAACTGCTAACAACAGTTATATATATTTATTTACAACATCATTAATTATGTTTCAGTTAACATCATTAATTATGTTTCAGTTATTTCTTAGTTGTTGTAATCAAGTCTGGATCAGCTATTACTTGATCTTCCGTTTCTTGGTCTTCTTCATGCTTCAGTTCAGTTTCTACGATCATGTCTGGTTCAGTCATTGCTTGATCAGTTTCATGCGTTAGTTTAGCTACTACAATTATGGCTGGATCATCCGTTGCTTGATCTTCTACACGCCCCCTCAATCTGGAGGGTAGGTCACAGACATTCAGATTGAGAAGAACTTGACGAAATTTTATTGGTGGCAAAGGTTTGGTGAGGGCGTCGGCTAACTGATCTTTGCTAGAGATAAATTGAACAATGAGCTTTTTATTGTAGACTTGATCGCGGATGAAATGGAAGTCAATTTCGATGTGTTTTGTCCTTGCATGAAATTTGGGATTGGAAGTGAGATACGTAGCACCAATATTATCACACCATAAGGTTGGGCTATGGTGTGAGATCAAACCTAGCTCATTAAGGATTGATTTGAACCAAGAAAGTTCAGCAGCAGCGTTTGCAATGGCTTTGTACTCAGCTTCTGTACTACTGCGAGCTACTGTGGCTTGTTGTTTGCAACTCCAAGAAATGAGGTTGGACCCCGTATAGATGCAATAGGCACTAACGGATCTTCGGTCATCTCGATCTGCAGCCCAATCAGAATCTAAAAAGGCCTGCAAGTTAAAATTACCACTTCTGCCGATAAATAAACCTGTGGAAATGGAGTGCTTGAGATAACGAAGTATGCGCTTGACAGCAAGCCAGTGAGTGTCCAAAGGATTGTGCATAAATTTGCTGACTTTGTGAACAACAAAAGCAAGGTCTGGTCTGGTGAATGCTAGATATTGCATGCTTCCTACCACATTACGGTAGAGGCTAATATCTGCAAATGGAGTGCCATCTTTGGAAGTGAGATGACAGTTGGTGGCCATTAGGTTGCTGCAAGGTTTGACGTTCTCCATTTTGCTCTTTTTAAGTAAATCAGTGATATATTTAGTTGGGTTAAATACAAGCCATCTGGGCACCAAAGTGTTTCAACCCCCAGAAAATAATTCAGTCTGCCCAAATCTTTGACAGCAAAGGTTGCTTGTAGAGATTGCACGGTATCATGTATGATAGAAGCACTTGAACAAGTTATAAGGATATCATCAACGTAGATAAGAATGTAGATTATTGAGTTAAATTTCTGAAGGATAAATAGGGAAGTATCAGCCTTACTTTCCTTGAATCCCATGGTCTAGAGTTTGGTGGACAGTTTGGAGAACCAAGAACGGGGTGCTTGACATAAACCGTAGAGAGACTTGTGCAATTTGCACACATGATTAGGGTATTGAGGATGAACATAACCTTGTGGTTGAGTCATAAACACAGTTTCATGTAGGTCACCGTGCAAGAAAGCATTTTGCACATCTAATTGCGTGATCGGCCAATTATATGTGACTGCAATAGAAATGACCAATCGAATGGTGGCATGTTTGATTACATGACTGAAGGTTTCGGAGAAATCAATACCTTCCTGTTGGTGAAATCCCTTAGCCACTAAACGAGCTTTATAACGCTCAATGGTTCCATCCGCCTTCCTTTTGATTTTGTAAATCCATCGACATCCAACAATATTTGCATGATTGGGAGGAATAACCAAGGACCAAGTGCCATTATGTAGTAATGCTGAAAACTCTGTGTTCATAGCCTCACGCCACTGTACTGACTTAGAAGCTTGACTGTATGATGATGGTTCTGCTGTGTTTGTAACATGTGTTATTGTGAGTGCTTTTGGTAATGGGTAACGGATGTAATCATCTCCTGACTTCTTTGGACGATGAATCTAATTTTTAGAGCGTGTGACCATGGAATGAGTGTTAGTGAGAACTGGTTGACTCGCAACATCCTGAACTAGGGTCGTAGCTTGAGGCACAGTTGGAGATGGATCTGCTGTTGTATCCATGGATGAATCTTTTACATTATCTTTAGATGTTGGTAATGATGGGTCCTGACTTGTATCTGCAGAAATCAAGACTAGAGGTGCAGTTGATGTGGTAGTAGAAATATGGTTAGATTGCAAATCAATTAGACGCAGGGACAGTGGCATCGTGACTGGTTGAGGAAGAGAAACCGAGGTGGAAGACACGGGGATAGTGGCATTGGGGACACTGGTTTTGGAGTATGGAAAAAGTGTTTCATCAAATATAACATGACGAGAGACATACATTTTTCCCGTAGAGAGATCTAGACACTTGTACCCCTGATGACAGGCTATAACCAATAAAAATGCAGGTTTTAGATCGAAAATTGAGTTTATTTTTGTTGTATGGTCGTAGATTCGGCCTGCAAGCACAACCAAACACACGCATTATCTGATAGTCAGGAACCCTTTTATAAAGAATTTCATAGGGGGATTTGTGATTTAAAATTGGTGTGGGAAGTCTGTTGATGATATAGGTAGCAGTGTGAAATGCATCTTCCCAATATATCATTGGTAAATTGGAATGGGCGAGCAGGCTCACACCAACCTCGACGATGTGTCGATGTTTACGTTCAATAGAGCCATTTTGTTGGTGAGTGTGTGGGCAAGCGAGGCGATGATTAATTCCATTTTGGTGAAAGTACGTGTTTAGTCGTCAATACTCCCCACCCCAATCTGACTGAATGGCTTTTATTTTCCTATCAAACTGTTTTTCAACATAGGTTTGAAAGTTTAAAAAGACGTTTTCAACATCAGATTTCAGTTTAATAGGAAATAGCCAAAGGAATTTGGAATAATCATCAAGAAAGCTCACGTAATATTTGGCACCGGTGGTGGAATGCACGTAAGCAGGCCCTCATACATCAGTGAAAATTAAATCCAATGGGTTTGACGAAACAAACGTAGAAGTTTTAAAGGGCAAGGCATGACTTTTTGCCATTTGACATTCGGGGCACACATGGTGTGTTTTATTTTTCTCTACAGGAAATGGAAGGGTGGACAATACTTTATTGATGACTGGCGTGGATGCATGGCCAAGCCTGCGATGCCAATCATGTGAACGAATACCAGAAAAGGCTCGAGGAAGGCTGGAATTATTGATGAATTTATAGAGTCCATCACTAAGTAAACTGCGATGAAGGACCTTCCCCGAGTAATCCTTCACAAGAAAATGATAAGAGTGAAATTCAAAATACACATTATTATCAACACAAAACTAATGTACGAACAATAATTTTTTGTGTAATTCAGGGACAAGAAGAACTTGATTAAGAACGAAGGTAGAAGAGGGAGTGGAAAGTATGGAAGACCTAATTTTAGAGATTTGCAAACCTTGTCCATTTCCTATTTGCACATTATCTGCACCAGTATAGTCAGATTTCTGAAGAGTCAGGGTATTAGCATCATTTGTGAAATGATGTGTGGCACCGGTATCTGCATTCCATGTAGTTTCCCAATTTTTGTTGGTACCATGGTGGATAGCTGTCAGTCCTTGTTTTGCTAGAAATTGAGGTGCATCCTAGTAAGACAAATCAAATCTGAAATAGCATTTCTTAGCATAGTGCCCAGGTTTATTACAAATTTGGCATGTGACCGAAGGATAATTGTTTCTATTGCTGGAATTATAGGCTCCACGCTGACCACGCCCCCTGTCACGGAAGTTACCACGCCTGGGGAAGGAGTGTGGTCTTTGCGCAATATTTGCAGAAGGCTATTGGATAGCAGGTGTGAGTTGATGTCATGACAGACGGGCTTCAGATGTCAATAACAGTGAATAGAGTTCCTCTAGTGTGATCTCATCAGTTCGAGTTGATATGGAAGCAACAAGGCTGTCATATTCATGGCTGAGACCTGCAAGTAAATAGGTTATGATATCATCATGATTTAGTGGTTGTCCAGCGACAGCAAACTCATCAGTGAGCCGTTTGATGTACTGAAAATAATCAGTGGCTGTCTTGCTGCCCTTTGTTGCAGTTGCAAGTTGTGTGATTATTTGCAGAGTGCGTGCATGAGATCGAGAGGAGAAAGTATCATCCAATGCATCCCAGACAGCCTTGGAAGTTGTATGATTGACCACTTGAGCAAGAATTGGTTCAGACAGAGAGGTCATAAGAATGCTGAGAATAAGGTTGTCTTGGCGAACCCATTGAGAGTATGATGGGTTCAGACGTTCAGAGACAACAGAAGATTCAAGATGAGTGACAGATATGATTTTGGGTGGTTTTGTAATACTACCATCAATATATCCAAAGAGTTTTGGCCTCTGAAAAATGGTACAAGCTGAGCTTTCCAAAGAAGAAAATTATAATGACTGAGTTTGACAGTAGTGATAGAAGGCATGGAGATAACAGAAGAAGAAGATTGAGTTTGAGGTGCAGTAGAGCTTGTGGAAGACATTTAGACGTGAGTCTTTTGATTAGCTTTGATACCATAAAAGATAATTCAATTGGATTGTATTTGTAGAGTACACTCTGTTTTTGTTACTCCTCAATTCTACTATACATATGTGTATATTTATATCATTACCTCATTAGCTTCTAACGTAAATTGCTAACAACAGTTATATATATTTATTTACAACATCATTAATTATGTTTCAGTTATTCCTTAGTTGCTGTAATCAAGTCTGGATCAGCTATTACTTGATCTTCCGTTTCTTGGTCTTCTTCATGCTTCAGTTCAGTTTCTGCAATCATGTCTGGTTCAGTCATTGCTTGATCAGTTTCATGCGTAAGTTTAGCTACTACAATTATGGTTGGATCATCCGTTGCTTGATCCTCTACACTTTGGAAGTTGACTAAGCTAAAACGAGAGAAAATAGAAAAATATCAAGTGAAAATTAAATAAAATCAAAATTTATTAAGAAAACAAACCTTGGTCGCAAGTAAACATATACCTACAAAAATCAAAACTGATCATGGAAATAAGACATTAATTTATATTATGAATATTTATCTCTTCTAACATTGGTTAGTTAACGGATTTGCTATATAACTTACCCTAACTATCAAACAACCACAATGTCTACACTAGTAATTTAAGTTAATTGTAGCCTTAAAACTAGATTATTGGTACATTTGTATCCTTGTATGATGCTTAAATTCAACCCAAAATTAGCCTCCAAATTAGCCAAAGCACAATCCATGATCTTACATGTCAACACAACAAATAACATTTGATTTATTTTAGGTAATCCATTGATCTAAGAGCGAAAACAAATGGATGGAAATATGGAGGGGAGATTGTTACATTATTTTAGGTAAAAAAAAAAAAGAGTCACCTCAAAAGGGAGGAAGAAAAACATGCACCAAAGTCTTCTCCTAACTGTCTAATTTGACTTTCCAAAACACTTTTCGATGTTGTAGCCATAACTCTTGACTCTGAGATCCAAATAATATGTTCTTTAATGATTAGAAAATCTAAGAGAATAATATCCATCTCATAAGGGGGGTTTCAAAAAGGGTCGAATTGCTGTCCAAAGTTAACATCATATTTGTGTTATAATGTTTATCGAAATTGTGTTGTGTTCTTCTTTGTAGATTTCAGTTCTTTAGTTTGTAAAACTTATTATTTCAGTTTGATTCAAGTTATTTCATGTTTATTAAAGTGTTTTTATATATAATCAAGGTTGGATAATCTCTTTCTTAGATCCAAATAAAGGATGATGATGATTGAGGTGAGTTCTTTAAGGGAAAAATCACAAATCTTCTTCCTCTAAACCCTAAATCATGTTTTCTTCCATCTTTTTATTTAGTCATTCAAAAAACATGCAATGCTAGACTCTTTTGCTTGGTTGTAAGGACAAAGAAACCTTTAGATTTCAAGAGTTGTGAGATCTATTTTTACCTTAATTTTTCAGTTTATATGATGAATATGTTTGTTCTCCTATACTTATTTTCCTATGATTGTTTATTTAATTGCTAAGAGTAGCCTTGAAGTTATTATTGTAGACAATCTATTATAATAGAAGTTTGATATCAAAACCGGAGTTGTGGTATATGATCTTGTAAAGCAATTAAGTTAATAATTGTAGCAAATCTAAGTTATTAATCTTAGGGAGAACATTCAATCAAATTAAACATATATTGCAGACAATTGTGTTTCTTAATTGATCAATTTATCTAGTTTTTAATGTTGTCATTAAATTAAGTTACTGGTGTAGACACTGTGACTGTTTGATGGTTAGGGTAAATTATACGACGGATCCATTAACGAACCAATTTTAAGAAGAGATAAATATTCAGAATATAAATTGATGTGTCGTTTCTATGATCAATTCTGATTTATGTGAGTGGATGTTGATTTATGATCAAGGTCTTTTTTATTGATAAATTTTGATTTTATATAATTTTTGTTTAGTTTGCTTTAGCCTAGCCTAGACAACTTCCAACCCCCTTCCCAATTGCATAGAATATAGCATAAAAATTTGAACTAAATCATTTTTGTGGGATCGACCCCTTGCTTGGTCTATATTATCTTGTGTGATTTATTTTAAGCTAGGATAATTAATTTATGTGACCATGACATCACAATAGAAAGTTGATTTAACATCCAACTGGAATATGTTCTAGTTTCTTTGAGCTGCTAGGGCCACTATCATTCTGATAGTTTCAATTCTAGCCACTGGCGCATATCTCTGTGCAGTCTATTCCATGCTTCTGGGTATACCCTTTTGCCACCAACCGTGCTTTGTATTTCTCAAGCTCATCATGCTCATTATACTTAGTTTTATAAATCCATCTCACCCCAATTACCTTACAACCAATAGACACCATGACCAATGTCCATGTCTTATTCTTTTCTATAGATTTTATTTCGTTATCCTTTCCAGATTGTATTTGTCACTACCTCTTCATAATACACTAGATCATTTGACATTAGTAATGCTAAGTTTGTTTCATCATCAGAAGACCTATAACCCTCCCTACTGACATAATCCCTCATTCAAGTTGGAGGTTTTCTAATTCATCCCAAATCTTTATTATCCATGCTACTAGATTTTCTCGTGTTATCACCTGCATCTACACCACTTTCCTTTCTTGCACTAGCCCCACCTTCATTTTCATTCGAACCACCATTTGTATTTGAAGCATCACCTGCATTTTCTCCTCTCTCACCATAGTAATCCTCTTTTCCAGTGTTGTTACTATCATCATCCATTCCTTCTCTATAATCATCTCTCCAGTCCACGTCCAGTATTTGCTCTTGGAAACTCTTATCCCAATCCCATCATTTTTCCTCCTCAAATGTCACATCTATGCTTACAATCTTCGTAATTGGGTTAAATAATCTATAAACCTTTGATTCCTCACTTACACCTAGAATTACACATTTAACACTTCAATTATCAAGTTTGGTTCATTGTACCTCTAGCACATGTACTATACACTAGAAGACATGGAAGTGCTCAACAGAAGGCCTGATCCCACTCTAAGCTTCTGTTGATGTGACATCCCTGACCATTAAGGTTAGGTGTTTGTTCATAATGTAATTGCTCCATCTCATTGCCTCTGCCCACAATGTTTTTGGAATTTCTTTCTCAAGCAGCATTGCACGCACCATGTTCATTATAATTCTATTTTTCCATTTGGCCATGACGTTTTGTTGAGGAGTATAGGTAGTTTTTAGTTTCCTTTTAATGCATTTAGCTCACAAAAATTGTTGAATTCTATTAAGGTAAACTCGCATCCCCTATTTGTTCATAGACATTTGATAGGAAAACCTGTATCATTCTCCACCCTCTTCTTGAAGCATTTAAAATGACTATATGCCTTAGATTTTTCAAGAAGAAAGTATATCTATGATCTTCTGCTATAATCATCCATGAAACACAAGATATATTTCTTGTTGCTGTATGAAACAAGGGTAATTGAACCACAAATTTTAGTATGGATGAGACCCAATGCTCGACTAGCTCTCCAAAAACTCATTTTTGGTATAGGTTCATGATGATGTTTGTTAATAATGCATCTTGTGCATAGTTCATCTGTGACAGCAATTGTGGGAAGGCCCCAAACCATTCCCTTGTTCTATAAGGTCAATAAACCTTTATAGTTTAGGTGCCCATACTTTCGATGTCAAAGTTGTGATAGATGCTAAACATTTTGTGAGCTTGAGCTTGTGTGAAGACACTAATCATGATGAGCTGTCACTTATACTTGTGTAAATAGGATAAACATCCTATTAATACTCATGTTGATCTGAATAATACATCCTTTATGAGGCTGATAGATCTTGCACACTCTTTTCTAAATCAAGATTGCCAATCCTTTCTTTTGGAACTGTCCTCTGTCATTGTAAAATTCATTCCTTTAACATGTAGCTTCACACTCCCTTTGCCTAACACATTCATCCTAGTGTTGTTCCCTAGCCTGACCATTTGACAAAAATTATCATCAATGTTACTGAATATGGTTCTATCCCCACATATGTGATTCAAATATCCAAAATCAAGAAACCATACATCTCTTCTTTTGACTTTATTTTCTTTTACATAGGCCATCAATAACATTTCATCCTCCTCATCAAGCTTGGCATAGTTGATTTCTTTATTCTAGGATGGGCATTCATACTGGAAATGGCCCAACCTGTGGTACCTGTAACATTCAACTATGGCATTATTGAAACTATTCCTGTCATAGTTGTTCCAGTTATTTATTTCTTTCTTTTCCTCTTCCCCTATAGGCAATTCTACCTCGTCCTCTACCTTTCCCTTCTTCCAGTATAACCTTTAAAACTTGTTCTTCACCACTAATTTTTCAAAATTTCTGCTAATGCACAATTAATGTGTTTTGAAGTTCATCCATAGTCAGTTTTTCAGTGTTCTTTGATTCCTCTATCTAGCAAATAATGTAGTTAAAATTTTTTGTGCAAGTACATAGTATTTTCTCTATGATCTTCACATCCTCCATCTCTTCTTCATAGACTCTCATCTTGTTTGCCACTATCATGACTCTAGAAAAATTATTTGTCATTCCTTCTTCTAATTTCATCTTCAAGGTTTCAAACTCTCGTCATAGAGCTTGAAGATAGAATTCTTGACTCTTGCATTTCCTTGAAACCTTTTCTTCATAGATTCCCAAATATCTTTTGTAGTATCCTTTCGTTTAATTGTGTCAAGAACTGTGAAATTAATGGCTTGGAAGAGATAATTCTTCACTTTAAGATCCTTCAATTTTAGTTCATCAGCCTTTTTCTATGGTGCATCAGCTTGCACTGATTCACTCACTAGCTCAACATAGGTGAATTCTATTAGTCCTAAGAATTTCTTTGAATGCAAGAAGTTCTCTATAAGCATGCTCTAGTGATCATAGTGGTAATCAAACCGAGGGATGACTGGCTGCATGAAACTTCCTTCGCTAGTCATCTCTCTCACTTTGCTTTTGTGATTTCTCAAAGTTGCAGCTTTGATACTAAATGTAAAGACTTATGAAACAAGAACGAATTCCCATAATGTATTATTGAATAGTTTGGCTTTTATAGACTACAGAAACACGTGATTATATTAGCATTACAATTGCTAACAAACAAAATTATTTAGCATAATAGTTGCTAAAAAAAATGGTTATAAGTTATTATGCAGAAACAAAAAGAGTTACATGCTTGTTTATGTGTGTTTATAACTATCATGCATGCAGAGATAGACTATCATGTATCCATTACACTTGGGGGTTTAAATGTGGTGAAAGGAGGCTACTAGAGTTAGAATAAAAGTGGTTGTGGGAGGATGTGTGGTTGACCGGTGGTTGCACGCTGCAGATGCAACTATGAGTGAAAATCCCTTCTCATATTTTTTTTCTTGCCTTTAACACATGTATATAAAGTAAAAATTATATTTTTTTTTGTTCCTTACTTCTTTTCTTTCCAATTGTGACCCTTAAGTCAAGATACTTTTGGGTTTTTGATTTGTTTTGCTCTTTTCAGAACAAAAAAATTTCAACATCGAATTGAAGTGAATTCATAGATTTTAAAAATGATGCATTAGAAGTTTAATGCATTAAACATACATTAACATGCAAAAACTTTTGAGATGACGCTAAAAAATACTGAAAATGACGTAACTCCATCATAAACATATTTTCCTGGTTATTTTTTGTTTTTTTTCAAAATGCTTTAACAAGGGGTTAAAAATTAGGTAGTTATAGATGCTCTCTCTTTACAGTACTTACGAAGCAATCATTTGTCTTGTGCTTTGTATAATAAGTTTGTGCTGTCTAAAGCTCGGTTACACTAAGATCCCATTTAATGATCCCCTTTAACTTGAACTTCGTGTTGGCTTTAGCTCGGTTAACTAGAGAACCCATTTAGCGATCCCTTTTAACTTGAACTTTGTGTTAGCCTAAGCTCGGTTAACTTAAGATCCTATCTTGTAATCTCCTTTAACCTGAACTTTATTTTTGTTAGTTGAATTTATAACAAATTCATTGTAAAATCAAACTGAAATCCTTGATAACAAGGATAAAATTCTTAAGGATTGATTGTCGTTCTCCCTTTTCATCTTACTTGATGATGGGCTTCAATCAAGTTCTTTGTGAATTTTCCTTATTGTTGTAGGGTTATAGGTTAACATGTCCCCAAGGGGTGTGACATGGTGGCAAAGAGCTTGAGATCTGTATAACAGGTCTCAAGTTTGAGTCAGGGTGTGCACTTCTTGTAAGAGCCTAGGACAGCCAGGATTTTATTCACTCACCTAGGCCTACAAAGTGCATTTTTCCGGGGTGTGTGGTTTCCTCGAATATTATAGGTTAACATTTGTTTTTCCTAATGATTGGATTTCCTTATAACAAGGTTGGCAACTCAGTGTTTCATGGTAGCAGGATCATCTTGATATTCTTGATAACAAGGTTGGTAGCTTGATGCTTCTTGACAATTGAAATTTCTTAGTAACAAAGGTTGGTCACTCAATGCTTCTTAATCATTGTAACACAAATGGCAACTCAACGCTTCTTGTTAGCTAAGATTTCCTAGTAACAATGGTTGGCTACTCAATGCTTCTCAGTAACTCGAATTTTCTATTTCTAGGGCTTGAACTAATGTTTCCTGATTATAGGTTAAAAAAAACTGGATGTTTCTTGATATCAAATCAAAGATTCTTTTTCCCATTTTTTTTCATTAAATCTTATTTGGTTTTAATGAGGATATTCCTGAGAAATTCAATAGCATATAGATAATGTTTTGGGTTTCATGTCATGCATGCATCCTTACTTAGTTTGAAATACAGACCCCTTTTCTCTAATGATCCACTGCGATAGGGTGTCATTACTTAATCTCTAAAGCTTTGTTGGCTTCTGTAATTAGATAGTGAATTGAAGTTTGTCATTGTTAGTCATCGCTTAAATATAAATGCATTGCCTATCTTGGATATTTGCAATGATTTTTGCTTTCATTGTTTATCGAGCCTCACCTTGACCCCAAGTGTGGTGTTGATTCATCATGAAAGAATGTGACAAGCCATTTGTTTTCTTAATAATATTCCTTTGATTAGTTGTGTGTGTTCTACTAACAATCATTGCAAGGTTTGCTAATGTTGAGCTAATCTTAGATCGCCAATCAACCATGAAGTTGTCATCAATTGAATCATATTTCTTCCAACATATATCATCACCAACCATTATGGAATTGTTAAGTCATCAAGAAATGCATCCAAAACTCATCGTTGCATCCTTAATGTTCTTCTAGTAATTTTCTCTCAGCTTATGTAAAGAGATGTAATGTTATCATTGTTTTGTCATCCATATTTATGCAATCAAGTGGACCTTAAATTGATGCAGTTGTTAGGTAATTAGGAATACAACCAAAAACTCATTGTCGTAGACTTAGTGGTTGTCTGAACAAATTCTTCCCAGTCCATGCAAAGAATTGTAATGTTGTCATTAATGAGGTTCTTTTTATGACCCATATTACTATGGTGAGCTGAGCCTTAAGTCGATGGACTTCAAAACAAATTATACCACTGTCAGTCTTAGTGATATGCACTATCTTTAACATTTATCACAATACAACTCATGTGATAATATCTTCATTTTTACCCCCCACATTTATGTAGCAAAACGAAGCTTGATGCAACCATATTATTTGAGAGTTTCACTCATATATATAAATTGGAGGTAATTGGTAGATTTGACTGTCAGTCAATGTTTTGTGTAGAACATGAGTTTTAGAGCTCGAAATAAAGTGATTGTAATGGAATTAAAAGGCTAACATCTATACCTTTATGTAAATCTAAGGCAAGAATAAATAAATAAATAAAGAGTCCTGAAATTGCAGCCTTCAATGTCAAATCTTGCATTCTGCCAATGTTTTGGCCATTCCAACTTAAATATCTAGAGCTATACAAGTTCTATGGATGCAAACTCACTATTGTTGGATTCTAGACTCAAATATCTATCATTGATCCACGTTTAAGCCCAAAACGACATCATATGATGGTGATATGATTTTTCCAAGATGAAAACTCAATTTTGTCAACTTAAGGGAGGACTATATTTTAAAATTGTAACTATAATTTCTTAGCATATATAAAGAAGAAGGAGAGGAGTGATGGCCAGACCAGAAAAGAAGAGAAAAATGCCCCTTCTCCTTTACAAAACCAAAAATCATGTTTTCATATTTCTTTATAATTAGTTGTTTAATAAATATACAAGGCTAAACTTTTTTTTTTTTTCAAGGACACAAAAACCTTCAAATTTCAAGAACTGTAAGTTATATTTTACCTTTTCTTTTCAGTTTATATGATGAATATGTTTATTCTTCTATACTCATTTTTCATATAATTATTTATTTTAATTGCTAGAGTGGACTCTAAGATATTATTGTCGACAATCTATTGCTAAGTTTGATATCAAAATCAAAGTTGTTGTATAAGAACTTGTGAAGCAACTAAGTTAATAATTGTATTGGATCTGCGATATTAATCTTAGGGAGAACATTCAAATAAATCAAACATAGACTATAGATAATTATGTTTTCTTGATTAATTAACTTATCTAGTTCTTAAGGTTGCCATTGAAATAAATTATAAGTGAAAAAACTGTGGTTGTTTGATGGTTAGGATAAGTTATACGGTGAATCCGTTAACTCACAAATGTTAAGAAGAGATGAATATTTAGAATATAAATTAATGTTTATTTCCATAATCAGTTTTAATTTATATAGGTGGATGTTTACTTGTGACTAAGATATGCTTTCTTGATAAATTTTGATTTTATTTAATCTTATCTTGATAGTTTTATTTTTATCTTTGCTTTAGTCTAGACAACTTCCACCCCCACAATTTGCATATCATATCATATAAAATCTGACTCGAACCTTCATAGTAAAGTGGATCTTGAATACTCTTCAAAATTCATCAAATACACTCAGGCGATAACATAAATGTTTTTCTTGTCAACCACTTTCATGTAGTGAAGTGGATCTTGAATCCATGATTTAGAGATGCTTTTCAAATGTCATGTTACTCTAAACTATAGCTGGAGTTTACTAAGGCATTATTCTCTATTGACAAAAATTGTCCGTGGCTGATTTGAATATGGCCATTCCTCTGTTTATCACTAAAAAGATACTTGTCATTGCTGGGTACTACCGCAGTTACTGCAGGAAAAGACAATTCAGTGGGGCATATCTCCTCTTCCAGTGTTTTAGCACCACGTTTTTGTCATTGAGTGTCGTTGATGTCTGGGGTGGCTTGCAGAATTGCAGTGGAAAGAAATGCTACGCGCAATGCTTGCAGGGGGGAGAGTAGATGGTGACGGGCAAACAAACTGGATGGGGTCCGTCTGTAAACCTCGAGTTATGTCAAATACTTTGGGTTGGTTTCGGTGTTTGACTGTTAAGCCTAACTGGGCCATTGGGTTCCTCTCTTAATTTCGAAGTAATAACTATCCACCGGAGGACCATGGCCGAGGGTGACCTTGTTTCGGGACCAGAAGGTCTCCGATTAAGAATCTGCCTTGGAAATTAGTTACGAGGGACCACGACCATGATGCTATTTACAGATTCGAAAACAGCTAATAATTGACTTGAGGACAAGAAATCATGTCAAATAAAATCACTCTAATTTAAAATTTTATTGCTAGGTATTTTTATTTAAATTGTCTGCTGAAACATATTTTTGTAAGTTGAACATGGTGACTAGGAAGGATCATTTTCCGCTTCTATTTTTAGACCAAGTGCTTGAAAGAGTAGCCTGAAGAGCTTCCATTTTCAGCTCTATGTGAATTTGACCTTGATCTAGAAATTAAGCTGGGTATCAACAGAAAAAAATACCCGAGAGAAATTAAGTTAATAATAATTTAATTGAATATAATTAATGGATTTGTTTTTAGAGATGAAAGAGTGTAAATAGATTTTAAATAACAAGAAAAAGTAAGTCTTGATTCCAAATCAATTTTAATGGTGATGTATTGGTGATTCGTTCAACATATATAAGATAACTCAATCTAATATCAACAATGGTGATATTAGATCGAAAGATATTACAATGAAGTTTAATATGATGAAATTGATTATTGTTTAAGAATGAATGAGTGCTTTCAAATTAAGTAAGACATCGAATCAAACAATCTCTATACCAAAACTATGGTTTGTGCATAAAAATTCAAGATTATAACATTACCTAAATAATTTCTAAAATTTAAAATATTCATGAAGAAAATGAGAGGATAAATTTTTAGATTCATTCATATCTTAAAGAACTCATCTCAGTCACCATCATCCTCGATTTGGATCCAAGAAAGAGATTAGCCAACCATGATAATATATAAGAACACTTTAATAAATATGAAATAACTTGAATCAAACTGAAATAATAAGTCTTACAAACTAAAGAACTGAAATCTACAAAGAAGGAATACAACACAATTTCAGTAAACATTCTAACACAAATATGACACTAACTTTGGACAACAATTCAACCCTCTTTGAAGCCCCCCTTTGGAGATGGATAGTATTTATAGGCCATTCTCTTAGCTTTTCTAATCATTAAAGAACATAGCATTTGGATCTCAAAGTCAAGAGTTATGGCTACAACACGGATAGGTGTTTTGGAAAGTCAAATTAGGTAGCTTGGATAAATCTTTGGTGCACATTTTTCTTCCTCCCTTTTGACTTGGCTCTTTCTTTTTTTTACCCAAAATAATGTAACAATCTCTCCTCCTGAATTCCATCCATGTGCTTTCCCTCTTAGATCAATGGATTACCCAAAATAAATCAAATGTTATTTCTTGTGTTGACATGTAAGATCATGGATTGTACTTCAACTAATTTGGAGGCTGATTTTTGGCGGAATTTAAGCATTCTACAAGGATACATGTACCAATTATTTGGGATAAGATTGACATTGAAACCTTTAGTGTTTGATGGTTGAAGTTTGCACACAACATAAGGCAAGTTTGGGCTTGAAATAGATCATATGATAATCTTTTCTAGGATTGGAATATAATTGATTTTTGGGGTAAATATTGAGCACTTATTTGAACCAAGATTTGCTTCAATCTTGAACTAAATTTCTCTTCAAATCTTTGTTTTGAATTCCAACGTTAAATTTCCTATAATTATTCATTTAAGCTCCAAATACCTGTCGAAACATTAAAAGAAACTTCATTACTAAAAAGCACATCAATTATTATAAAAAATTCAAATAAAAATAATAAATACTTTTGTAACTTCAGAGACTTAATGATACTTTTGATGCATAATCAATTGCGATGTCGTAGTTACACAAGTTAATTACTCCAACTTAAAACACACAATATAGTAGAGAGCAAACCAGGGTTTGATCTCACAAGGAATGTTTAGTTCAAATTTTCATGCTATACATTATGCATTTGGGGTGGTTGGTTGGTTGGTGATTATCTAGACTAAGGAAAAATTAAACAATCAAGAAAAATTAAACAAAACTAAAATTTATCAAGAAAACAAACATTGGTCACAAGTAAACATCCAATTAGAAAAATCAGAACCGATCCTTGAAATGAAACTTTAATTTATATTTTGAATTTTTATATTTTCTTACCATTAGTTAATTAATAGATCTGTTGTATAACTAACCTAAACCAACAAATAATGCAGTGTTCGCAATACTGATATAGTCTAATGACAACCTTTAGAACTAGATAAATTGATTAATCTATACAACAAAATTGATTGCAATTCCTACTGAGTTTTTTTAATGTTTTCCCTAAGATTAATAATGTAGCTCTGCCATAATTATTAAGATCAATTGCTTCACAAGATAATATACAACAACTTCTATTTTGATAACAAACTTAGCAATAAATTATTCATAATAATATCCTAGAGACTGCTTTAGCAATTAAGATAAACAATTATATTAAATATTCATAGGAAAAAAACAGTTATTTATCATATAAACTGAAAATAAATGAAAGAATAAATCTTACATTTCTTAAAATCCAAAGGTTTTTGTGTCCTAGTAATTAAGAAAAATAGTTTAGCCTTGCATATCTATTGAACCACTACTATAAAAATTGGAAGAATACTTGCATATCTAAATAGTTTAGCCCCTTCGTTATTCCTCTTTCCTTTCTCTTTCCCTTTTTATAACCTAAAAAACTCTAGTTTTTATTTTACAAAATAGTCTTTCCTTAAATAGACAGTTTAACATTTAAATACTTTGATAACTATTTTTCTAAAAAAGAGAAATAACATTGCATGAAATCTTGAAGCTTTGACTTTGATGAGCTAGATTGCCAAAATAAAACTTGGATATCAGTTTGGTTGCTTTATGATGTAATTTGGACTTGTTTCTTCAAAAAACTTGTTTGCTGCTAAAATTCATGTCATTTTAGAAAAATCATTTCGCTCTTATATGAGCATGCTTTCTTTTGTAAGTTGGTACACTAATATGTCTTTGAGTTAGGAATCTAAAAAGATTGAGTTTACATTAAATATACTTCTTGATCTCAATATGTTAAAGTCAAAATGATCACAGGTCAACATTGGTAGAATGCAAGATTTGACTTTGAAAGCTATGATTTCATGCTATTTATTTATTTATTTATTTTTATTGCCATATATTTCCAGAAAGGTATAGATGTTAGCTTTCTAATTTCATTATAATCATTTCATTTCATTTCAACCTCTAAAGCTCAAGCTCTGCACACAATATCGATTGAATATCAAATCTATTAATTTCCTCTAGTTTACTCTCTTCTGAATCTTTCATTAAAAATACCTTTAAAAAATAAAATAAAGAATGTCAAGGAATTTTATATGTAAAAAATAGGAAAAATACAAAGTTAATATGGGTAAAACTATTGAATAATATAGTTGCATCAAATATGCTCAAAAAATACGTCCATGCAAAAAATTTAAACATTTATTCAAATAGTAATGCATGTATATGATGCTCAAATGTAAAGTAATGCATGCAACTACAACATAAAAGTTCTTATGCATATCCTAAATATTATAAACCATTAAAATGAATTTATTTAAAACATCAAGAATAAAACAAAGTAGCAAATATCAACAAACAATAACATCATAACCATTTTTTCCATCCATTCATCTCCCTATTGATTTGGCACTAATTAAGGTTCTTATCATCATCATATATCATAACCATATGATGAATTTGCTCAGCACCTAACCCTAATTGTTCAAACCTATCATTAACTTATTGCATCTCTTGTTGGATATCAAAGTGTAGCTTCTCTAGCTTTTTGATCCCATCTTCATGTAGAACTATCGAATTGTTTGTTAAAAACTATGATTCTTTATGAGTATTATAAATAATTGGCTAGTTAAGATGAGGTTGATTCATCAACAAAATATATTTTCGTATTTATCACAACTTTATATTTCACAACAGTTACAAAGGGAAAACTTTGTTTTTCCAAATATTTTCACTATGGGTTCAACATCTTGTAAGGGAACATTAGCTATTTTTATGATCAAACCCTTAAAGAGAAAACTTAATTCCTTTTTCCATAATTTTTGAATCATATTTGCAAAATATATTGCTAGACCAATAGGTATATTAATCACAATCACATATATGGATTAAGCTTTTTTTAATATTTAGTTTTGCATGCTTGAGATTGTCCACAAGTTTGTCAAGAAAAGTTTTTCTAAAAATTTGTAGGCTACCATCATTGACTTCAAAGGTAATGTGTATGTATTGGCATTCCATTTAGATGTTATAAAAAGATAACTCATTTGGGTTTTGAATGGTGTGCAAATTCCATTGTTAGGAAAACCCAAATTACTATCTTCAAATAAGCCATAAATATCTCTAATGACAAAAGGAGACAAGGTAAAAGTTTTACCTTTTACTTTAAGAGTGATTTACTTGTCACCTGAGATAAATGGTTCACAATTAACATAAAATACCTTCAGTATTTCCATATAAGGAGCAAGTTCCTTCTCGGTCAATTTTTCACTTTTATTTCCCTCAAAATCTCTTCAATGAAAGTAAATACAATATCAAATCAATCACTTATGGCTACCTTATGGTCTCCCAACAAATTATTTCTTGAAAAGTTCTTGTATGCCTTTTTTGCCTCTAGTGAAGTGAAATGCTCCATGTTGGCTAAATGTGTTTGAAGTTTTGATGAATTGACCAATCCATTACCTTTCCCATCAATCTTTCAAATATTGGAAGACTAAATAAGGAGTTTTTAGGAGATGAGGTCTCTTACTCTTATTCATTCGAGAAGCTTGATGAAGATAATTTAGGTTTCATTTTGGCTTTCATCTTGTTCCAACTTTGTATAAATTAACACTACATTTATCAATATGAATTTCAATAACTTCAAGATTTGTGCTTTCTAAACTTTCACAAGATCAAATAATATGTTGTTTTCTTAGATTAAGATTCAATTTTTTTCCCATTTTTCCATGATGATTTATAATGTAAAATTATAAAGAAGATTATCAATGACCTATTTTAAGTAGCCAGAAACTTTATCTGAAACAATTGAGCATTAGAGCACAAAATGGTCATGCAATCCATCATTTTATTTATGTGTATTAATTTGTACACTTTAGAAAAAGATATATACCTTAATAAGGTAACCTAATTCATAGCCTAAAAACATTCACAATTAAGAATTTTGAAAATAGATACTTATCTTAATGGTTAATCTTTATTCATGAAAGCATATCTTTTTATTTCACTTGTAGAGACATGAGTGTGTGATTCAGATATACATACTATGATGATCTAAAAAATATTTATTGGATCAATTTCATTCATTGATAAAATATGCTAGCAAGGTGTCAACAACATACATTGAAAATCAAACCTTTTTCTAGGGCCTAGATACATGAACATTTATTATTCCTAATACAAAATTTTATTAACTCAACAACTTTATTATAAATTACTTGTCTATTTGTTCAATGAAGTGATCATTGGACTTTTTCCTTAAGAAATTGAAGAGCAAAAATGATCCATTATGAGATTGCACATCTATTTGCACAATGATTTTAGAAATCAACTTCTGCTTCAAGGATTCGTTAGAAGAAAACCTATCTTAAATATATGTATAAGGTTCAATTAGCTTTAGTCAATTTAAGACACATGCCTTCTTATAGTGCACATATAAATACCCTTTACTCAATGTTTTGAAAGAGTATTATTTCATAAATGAAGATCTTCTAAGTAAAATTCACCTAAATCCTATCAAATAAAATTTATTGAATTTAAAGGAATACATTGGCTATACTTCTAGATTTATTTCTTTGTTTTAATATCAATAACTTGCTCACTATGAGAGAGAGAAAAAAAACTTAAAGAAATAAAACAAAAATAGAAATTGTTTTTTATTCTTTACTCACACACACACACACACACACACACACACACACGGTATTATCTTAAAATCATGGGATGTTGCATGCACTAGTTGTTTTTATAAGAACTACAAACCTAAGACCTTCTAAAGGTTTTGTAAAAGGGTCAACAAATTGATATTTAGTATTAACATATTATAGTGTAATAGTTTTTATTCAACCAAGTTGCAAATGAAATGATGTCCTATGTCAATATGCTTGGTTCATGAATGATTCATAGTATTCTTAGAGAAACTAATGGCATTAGAATTATCACAATAAAAATCATAGTATCTTGAGTAAAACCATAATGCTATAAAATCTTTGTCATCCAAAGAATTTGTGTGCAACAACAATGTATTTGATTGCAGTAATGGATAATAAAATTAAATTCTATTTCTTTTTCATCCATACTGCATATTTCCACTAACATGAAAACATCCTTCTATACTGCTTTTTTTTTTTTTTTGTCATTAATGTTACCATCCTAGTCAACATTTGAGTAACCTATAAAGCTTAAATTGAAGTGTTTATAATACCAAATACAAGAATCACATGTAGAACTTAAATATTTCAAGATTTCTTTTATTGTAGTATGATTTCTTTTTTTGTAGAGTGTGGAATTAACACACTTATACGGTTTGAACTGATATTGACAAAAGCGTTAATGGGGTTTTGAGCATGACTTTTACCGTCAGCATAAAAATTATTAACAATATATGTTGCATACTTTGATTAAGAAATAAAAATTCTATTATCATATTATTTGTATGCCTAGAAAGAATTTTAACTCACCAATCAAACTTATCAAATTCAGATTTTATATTGTTAGCAAACTCATGAGAAAGTGAATCATGGGTAGCTCCAAACACAATGTCATCAAAATAAATATGAACATTGAGTATTAATTTACCTAATTTTCTTAGAAAAAGTGTCTTGTCATCATGAACTCTTTGAAAAGAGTTATCTAACATGTATTTTGTTAATAATTTATATGATGCTCACGGTGTTTATTTTAAATTATAAAGGGCTCTTATTAATCTTGTCGCACGTTGCCGCGTGGCATCCCTGAAGGGGTTTTGTCTCGCAAGGAGTTGAGTCGCCATATGGCTATTGAGGATTACTAGGAAAACCCGATTACACTGGTCTAGTTAGAGATTCAAAGGTAGGGGACTGGTTGCATAAAGGAAGGTATCAGTATCCCTAGTGCGTCTTACCTGAGGTAAGCTGCATTGTGTATTTTAATGTGATTTTCAACATTTCGATGAGCCATATTTATTCATGTGAATAAATCTAACTTGAGATTTTATTATGAGCTCGTAAACCCAAATAAAATATCAGGAAAAAAATCCATGTAGATGGCTTAAAAGGATCATCTATCTTGAATGGATGGATGGATTTTCTGTAATTTTATGCATCGTAAAAACTGTTTCGATTAAAAAAAATGATCACCGCTCAGAATAATTCTGAGTTTTTTTATTGTTTCTAGATATTTAAATGTTAGCCTACTTATAGGTTCGATATTTACTATCTGAATTTAACCATTAATTCTCATGAACTAATTTCACGATTTATTTCAATATAGGCTAATTCAAAAAAATCGGTCACCGCTCAGAATAACTCTAAGAGTTTTACGATTGTTTCTAGATATTTAAATGTTAGCTTACTTGTAGGTCCGACATTTACTATCTAAATTTAACTATTAATCCTCATGTACTAATTTAACGATTTACTTAATATAAGCCAAATTCTCAAGATTTAATAAACTTGTTATTAAATCTAAGATAATTTTTCTGGAAAGCTTTGGCATATGTAAATAAACACACATTTCTTTTTTATAGTTTTATATTCTTTTCTTAACCAAATAGCATAAATAAATGAACAAATAAAATACAACACACACACACACACATTCTCTTTTTCATTACATTTTACAAATAAAATAAAATACACACACACACACACATTCTCTTTTTCATTACATTTTACAAATAAAATAAAATACACACACACACACACATTCTCTTTTTCATTACATTTTACAAATAATAATAATAATTTGAATAAACACAAGGAAATTACAAAAAAGACCTCGGTAATAGTTCTGGAACAGTGGCGCTGCACGCCGCGTGCCACTAATGAAACATCAAACCAAGGACGTGCAGATCTTCTTCTTTCCTTTCTCCCACCTGCGGTGGCCTTCAATGGCCCTAAAAGCAAAACAGAACAACAAACACAACACAAACAAAAAGCAAAACATCTCAAAATCAAATCCCACAACAAACATCAATTTCATTTTTCTTCAGATCTGTTCTTCTTGACTTCTTCCTTTCCTTCAAGGGGCGGCTGGACTACCCACGATGGGGGCTAAAACTGGTGGCTAAAGGTAGGTGTAGCTGTAGTTGGTGGCCAATATGTGTGGTTGATGAGGAGAAGGGGAGTTGACGGTGAGGGAGAAGAACTGAGGTTTGGCCAACAAGAAGGAGATGGAAGAGAAGACGGGCGACTGGTAGAAGATGGAGGGGAAGGCTATGTTGTAGCTGGTTGTGGATGTGGTTGCTTTGCATGGCCGATCTGTGTGGTCGGCGACACAAGTGAGGGGAAATGAGAGTGGGGTTATTGTGGTTGTTGTGTTGCCATCTGAGAGAGAGAGAGTTGGTCTGTTGGGGGAAAGGGCGGATGAGGAAGAGGCTATCGGCAAAGAGGAGACAAGGAGGAGGATGGCCGACCAGTGGGGGTAGCGAGAGAGGGAGCTGGTGGCTGAGGAAGGAGGAGAGTGGAAAAGAGGGAGAGGAAGGAGGGAGGGGGCTAGTGGCTGCAGCCTCAGTAGAGAAAAATTAGGGTTAGGTTTTTTTTTGGGTTTTAGGGTTTTTGTGTGTGTATTTTTTTGGTCCCCTTTATTTGTGGTTGATTAGCTTTACTTATAGAGTTTTTCCTAGACAAAATTTCAAAGGCATCCTTAAGCTTGCACACTTTTTTTATTTTGATCATTGGTTTCTAATTTGTGCGATTTGACCCTCAATTGGCTGTTAAATTCTAAATTTGTTCAATTTTACCCCTATACTATAATATATTTTGAATTTTTGTATTTTTTTCGATGTTTTTTTTTGTTTTTTTTCCAAAACATAAAAATAAGTGGGTCAAAAATTGGGTAGCAATAAATCTATAAATATGATTAGGAAATAAATGATTAGTGAAATGTTTATGTTGCTCTATACTTACCTCCTCATATAGAATCTGATTTAGGAAAGTACTCTTCAAATCCATTTGGTATAGTTTAAAGTTCTAGTGACAAACAAATGTAAACAAACTTTAAATGAGCTAGTGGTATAAATGTTTCATTAAAATTGACTCCTTTAACTTGTGAGTATCCTTGTGCCACCATTCTTGCTTTGTTTCTAATAATATATCCATGCTATTTTGACTGTTTTTGAAGATGCATTTGGTTTCAATTATGTGGTGACTGTTAAGACATGGGCCCAACTCACATACAACATTTATAGTGAAATGATGTAGTTCCACATGCATAGCATTGATCCAAATTTCTTCTTATATAGTTTTCCCAACATTTTTAGGTTCCAAGTTTGACAAGTAACACTCATATGAGATCAAATGCTATAAACTTTACCAGCAATTGTGATGAACCTGATAGCAATGATAGTTTAAAATCCCAAAATCATGTAGACAAGATTAGTTGAGCCTTGACCTATTACCTAACTAGATGAAAACCAAGGCTATGAAGGATTGAAAAGCCACACCAAGAGAAATTGAGAATTCCTCAGTAATGAAGGTGATAAGTTTGGTTGTTTGAATACCACAAGATTAACTTGATAAGTTAAAGAATTCTTTTAAGAACAAAGAGGAACACAAGACCTCACAATGATGATAACATCTGAAAACATAGTTTGTCCCTTCAAATTCAAAATACCAATCTATATACTTGGAACATCCCTTTAAGAATAAGAAACGTCATAATTAAAGCTTTAAAATAACACAAGCATCAGCATAAATAAGTCCTTATGTTTTTAGGCCAATTGGACTTTTAAAAGCTACCAAAAATAGCTAAATGAATAAATTCAATGAATTTAATATAACTAGCCAAGGCCAAGCTCATTTCCCTATTTAATATCCTTGAAACTCAACAAATTCATGTCCTTTAATGGTCACACCATGTTGGTCACGTTTTTATATGCTAGTTTGCTTCTTCAATTCCTTTAATGAAATGGAGTAAACCCTTATTATTATCTGAGCCCATGTTGGTCTTTTTAGGACTAGCCAAAATCTCTTGGATTAGCTTATTTAGTGTTTTCTTGAAATGTTTTGCTCCAAGTCTTGTAACGAGATCACTTGAAAGTGATAATGGGTCTTGTGAAAATTTAGATTCATTCCTAAGTGTGTGATCAATATGTTCAAATCTTGATTTGCATCATTCTCCCCCTCCTGAGAAAGATTTGTCCTCAAATCATCACTAGCATCAAAAGGAGACAAGTCAGCAACAATAAAGCTTGCATTGACACCATACTCACCTCGTAAGTCAAACTTTTAGGCATTATCAGTGATATGTTCCCCTACTTGGTTTGTTACCCATAAGTTGGAGTTTCGAATGTCGTTTCTCCAAAAAATATTCCTTCCTTGAGTGCAACTAAAACCAATTACATGGTTCAAACATTACCTTTATGTGTCCTTTGTTGGCTTGTTGGACACATTGTTTATTCCTCTTTTAATGTTCATCCATGACTTTTCATGAATCATCTTTAAAAATTCTTCCTTTTTTTTGCCATCTAAGTTCACATAACACTCAAAGGTAAGGAAATTAATTCCAAAGGTGACAAAGGGTTAAAACTATAAACCATTTAAAATGGTGAAAACTTAGTTACAGAATGTATACTTTTATTATAAGCAAATTCAACATATGGCAAACATCCTTCCTATGATTTCAAGTTCTTTTTAATGATAATACGTAACAAAAAAGATAAAGTTCTATTCATTACTTTAGTTTGACCATTTATTTGAGGATCACAAGTAGTTGAAAACAATAACTTGGTTCCCAACTTTTCCCACAAAGTCTTCCAAAAGTATAAACTTTGCATCCTTATCAAAAACAATAATACTAGGCATGCCATGTAACCTAACAACTTTTTTGAAGAACAAATCAGCTATATGTGATGCATCATCAATTTTACAAGATGCAATGAAGTGTGCCATCTTAGAGAATCTATCTACCACTATAAAAACTAAATCTCTCCTCCTCTTAGTCCTAGGTAATCCCAAAACAAGTCCATAGAGATTTTAGTCCCAAGGTTCACTAGGTATTGGCAAAGGGTGTACAAACCATTCTCTCCTCCTCTTAGTCCTAGTTAATCCCAAAACAAAATCCATAGAGATATCAGTCCAAGGTTCATTAGGTATTGGCAAAGAGGTATACGAATCATTATCTCCTCATGTAGGTAATCCCAAAAGAAAATTTATAGAGATATCAGTCCAAGGTTCACTAGGTATTGGCAAAAGGGTGTACAAACCATTCTCTCCTCCTCTTAGTCCTAGTTAATCCCAAAACAAAATCCATAGAGATATCAGTCCAAGGTTCATTAGGTATTGGCAAAGAGGTATACGAATCATTATCTCCTCATGTAGGTAATCCCAAAAGAAAATTTATAGAGATATCAGTCCAAGGTTCACTAGGTATTGGCAAAAGGGTGTACAAACCATAAGGTTTTAACTTAGACTTGGCCTTTTTACAAGTGATAAACTTCTCATAGATTGTTTCCATATCACATTTCATATGAGAGCAAAAAAATGATAATGAAAATTTCCTAGTGTCTTAGTTACACCAAAATGACCCATCAAACCACCACTATGAGCTTCTCTCATAAACAATTCACATAAGGTACACATAGGCATACACAATATATTTTCCCTAAATAAAATCCATTATGCCTATAAAACTACAAAATGCCATTTTTTTCACATGCATTGATCACATCACTAAAATCAGAATCTTGTGCATACAAATCCTTAATGTATTTTCAAAGACAAGCAATTTTGTATCTAAAATGGAAAGTAAAGCATACCTTCAGGATAATGCATTGGCTATCATATTTTCCTGACTTTGCTTGTATCTAATCATATAAGGAAATGTTTCGATGAATTCCACTGAATTAGCATGGTGTCTATTCAACCTTTGATGTCCTTTCAAATGCTTCAAAGACTCATGATCTATGTGGATCATACATTCCTTTGGCCATGTATAGTGTTGCCAAATTTCAAAAACCCTTACCAAGGAATATATCTCCTTATCATAAGTAGGGTAATTTAGGGTTGTCCCCTCAATGTTTTACTGAAATAAGCATCTGGGCAACCTTTTTGCATCAAAATAGCTCCAATGCCTATTCCTGAAGCATCACACTGAATTTCAAAAGTCTTAGCAAAGTTAGGTAAAACAAGCAAAGGTGCATTATTTAACTTTTCTTTGATTAGATTCAATTCCTTTTCTTGTTCTTTCCCCCACTTAAACAACATAATTTTCTTGATGACTTCAATAAAAAGTGTGGTTAAGCTATTAAAATCATGCACAAAACATCTATAGAAGCTAGTAAATCATGGAAACTCTTCCCTTTGACCGATTGTTATAGGCATTGTCCACTCTTGGATTGCCTTAACCTTCTCCTCATCCACCTCAATTCCTTTATTAACCACAAAGCCAAGAAACACAAGTTTATCTATGCAAAAGGTGCATTTCTTGAGATTAGCAAAAACTTATCTTTCCTTAGAATTTCCAAGACAAATTAATGCATTATTACATGTTCTTTCAAGTTTTTGCTATAAATTAGGATATTACCAAAATACACAACGACAAATCTGCTAATAAATGCATGCAAAACATAGTTCATCAAACATATAAATATGCTTAGAGTATTAATTAATCCAAAAGGAATCATTAACCACTCATACAAACCATATATAGTCTTAAAAATAGTTTTCCATTCATCACCTTCCTTCATCCTAATCTAATGATATCTACTCTTCAAAAAAATATTATAATGAGATAAGAACCAAGCAATTTATCAAGCATATCATCTAATCTAGAAATGAGATGATGATACTTTACCATTATGTTGTTTACAACTTTGTACTTAACACACATCCTCTATATTTCATCCTTCTTAGGAGCTAATAGCACTAGAACCACACAAGGACTTATGCTTTCATGCATATACCCTTTCTCCAATAATTCACCTACTTGCCTCTGAAGTTTCTTGGTCTCCCCGTGATTACTACTACAAGCAGGTTAGTTTGGGATTGATGCACTTGGTATGAAATCAATTTGATGTTCAATCCCATAGATTGGAGGTAATCTATAAGGTTCCTTTTTGGGAAGGACATCTTTAAACTTTTGCAAAAGAGAAATAATATCGCTTGGCAAAGCACCAATAAGATCATTAGTACATAAAAGAGCCTCCTTGTACATGAGTAAAATAAGGGGTCGGTGTGAAAATAATGCTCTCTTGATCTCACTTTTTTCTACATTGTAATCAAATTTTTCCTCTTTTGCTCTTACTATGGTTGAAATCCCTTCTTTTTATTTTTCTCTCTAATCTATGTTATTAAGTCTTGATGTTTCTTAAGCTCTTTTTTTTCAATTTCAGCCTTCATTTTATTTTTTTTCTTTTGTATATTTGTTCTTTGTAACTTTAATTGGTCTTCCCTAACTTGTTTGGAGTCAATGGCACAAGAATAATAGGTTGCCTTATGAGTGAAAGAATACCTATTTGTGAATCCATCATGCATAGCCCTCTTATCATACTACCATGATCTTTCCAATAATAAAGGTCATGCATGCAGGAACCACATCACAAAGCACCTCATCCTCATATTTATCAATGGATAATGCCACCAATACTTTCCTTGTCACCAATAATTTCTCCACTAAATAAGTGTTGGCTACATATGTGCAACTCCTTTCATCGATAATAGCACTACAAAAAATTTTATTTACAAAGCATTGAGTATGAAACAAGTTCTTGGTTAATTTTTTCTTCCTTAACTTGCACATTGAGAACTCGCTATGCCACCAATAAATCTCCATCCACAACACTTTGCTCATCATCGATATCTTCTAAAGGTAGCATGTCATCATCATCTACTTCCTCATTCTTTGACTCAAGATCTCCTTAGGCATTTATCACCATCATTGATGCGATCCAACCATCAAAAGATCCATTGGAGATTTCAATTTGTCCAGTTACGAGGCTTACGACTAAGAAGTTCAAAGAAGCTTTGAATGGACTTCTTCAAGGTAGATAGGCTAAGGTGGACTTCAAGAAATTTATATGAATATAGAGCAAGCCTTGATTAAGCTGATTCATGTTCAAGAGGGGCTTGTTGGTAGAACCAAAACCATTATACAAGGATTAGGAGAAGAAGACTAGATTCGAACAGTTTGACCTTTTTGTTACTCTTTTGGTCATAATTAGAGCATCTATTCCAAATAGGCTGGCTTATATAAGCAATCCTAAAGAGAAAAAGATCTTCAAAGGCAAGTGGAAGAGTTGATGTGAAAAGGATACATTCGAGAGAGCATAAGTCCTTATGCATTTTTTTTTCTTCTTGTTCCGAAACGGGATAGAACTTGGTGAATATGTGTTGATTGTTAAGCTATCAATAACATCACTATAAAGTATCGACATCCCATTCCTAGATTAAATGATATGTTGGATGAATTACATTGTTCTAAATTGTTTTCAAAAATTGACTTGAAAAGTGGTTATCATCAAATTAGGATAAGAGTAGGGGATGAATGAACAACTGCTTTAACTAATTATGGTTTGTATGAGTGGTTGGTTATGCTTTTAGTACTTACTAATACACCTAGTATTTTTATGAGATTGATGAATCATGGGCTGTGTGCTTATATTGGTAAGTTTGTAGTTGTTTACCTTAATGATATGTTGATTTATAGTAAGGAGATTGATGAGCATATAAGTCACTTGAGACAAGTTCTTAATGTGCTTAAAAAAGAGTCCCTATATGCTGATTTGAAAAGTGTTGCTACCCAATTTTTGACCTTTTATGTTTTGGAAAAAAACAAAAAATATCAAAAAAGACAAATCCAAAAATATCTTGGTACAGGGATCAAAATTGAAAAAGACAAGTAGGGACCAGAAAAAATATTTTTTACTATATATAGAGGTGCAATGCATATAAGAATAGGGGAGACAAAAAAAGATATAAACACAAAAACCCTAAAATAATAATAAAAAAACCTAAATTTCTTTTTCTCAAGGGGCTACAGCTACCAGCCCCGCGATCTCCCTTTCCCTTCCTCTCCTACACCTCATCCCCATAAGTCCTTCCCCCTTCCACCATCACTCTACCTTGCAGAGCCAACAATCGCCATTCACTCCTCTTGGCAATGTCGTCAGCCTTCCTTCCATTTTTCATCTGTCTCTTCCTCTCTACCTCTCCTAAACTCCGCCAGTTTCTCCTTCAATCGAACAATTAGCCAATGACAACCTTGACTGTTTATCCAAGGTGCCCTAAACAACAAGCCTCCTCTTGTTGGCACCCTTGCCCGTCAACAGTTATTCCCACCATGGCAATAGAGAAGAGCCAGCAACCACCATCAACTTTGACCGGTGACAACCTCTTCCATCTCCACCTCCTCTATAGCAGTTGCATCTACTCACCAGCCATCCCATTGTCACTAGAAGCCACTTGAAGTAGGAAAGAAGAAGATGTCAAAACCAAGAAGAAAAATGCAAATCTTAAGGGAGGGGAGAGGGAACCAAAACATTGATATTTGTGTGCTTTGAGTGTTTGCTTTGTGTGTTTGTTTTGTAGGTCACCATTGAAGGCCACCGCCAATAGGAGAAGAAAGAGAAGGGGCAGATCCATTAACCCCCAGTTCTGCTACTTCACTGGTGATGACGCATGGTTCCACACGCTGCCGGTGACCTGCAATGCCGCCATTGTTCCTACCACCACCGCATTGTTCTGGCCATTGTGTTAGTTTTAGATTTTATTTTGTTTCTCTTATGTTGTTGTAACCTATAATTATTCCATATAGTTAAATTTATGGATTTAAATTTTTGATGTTTTTATAAATGTTGTATAAATAGTAAATGAAAAATAATAAAAATAACGTGTTGCATTTTATTTATTTATGCTGTTTTGATAAGAAAAAAAATATTATACTATAAAAAATTGTGTTTTAGTTGCATACGCCAAAGCTTTACAAAAGAAATATTTTAGATTTAATATAAGTTTATTAAATCTTGGGAATTTGGTTGATATTGAAATAATTCGCGAACTTAATTCATGAAGATTAATGGTTAAATTCAGATAATAAATATTGAACCTACAAGCAGGCTAATATTTAAATATCTAGAAATGACCAAATAAATTCCTAGAGTTATTTTAAGCGATGACTGATTTTTTGAATTGGAATATTTTTTACGACGCATAAATTGCGGAAAACTCATCTAGGATAAATGATCCTTTTAAGGCATCTAGATGGATCTTATTAAAACTCATCCTTTTCATTACTTGTATTGAAAAAATTGCATGGAGTTATGGGTCATCAACGACTACATTAGAAGACAATGCAACGAAGAGCATCCAATAAACCTGAGGGTTTTAATAAAGAAAAACATGTTATAAGTCATTTGGCCTTTTGCAATATTACACTAATGGAATAATATTTTCTTAATGATAAATTCTTGCACTTCATATACTGAAAACATTGATGTTCCTACAAAGAGATTTACTCTATGAATGCTTCCTATCTCGATTCACTTTTTATGTAAAATGAGGAGCGCGGTGGAGCAAAATATTGAAAATTTTATGCCTTCCTTATGCGACATAATCCATATGAGAGAGATGAATAATTGCAAGAATTTCAGCAATCAAGTATGGAAGTTAATAGCAAAGTGCAAGTCAAGTTTAGTTGAGGATGTTATCATATGCAGTGTCAACAATAAATTTTCACAAGCATAACAAAGATCAATGAGAAGTGACAAGACATAATTGATTATTTGAAAAGTCTGAGAAAAATGTCACGTTGTCAATAATTTTCTTTTAGAATTTCATTGATTATCACTTTGTCTTGAGGTTAAATCATCATTTCATTAAAGCATGTGTTTTCCATGTCCTTTTTGTTGTATTGAAATCAAGAGATGTTTAACATTTCAATTTTTGACAAAATATTTTGATCAAATGCCAACATACAAAATTTAAAGCTTATCATTCCTGAAAATTAAAAGTGTTTTGATTACAAAATTGACCTTACATTCCTGAAATGACATGATAACTAATATTAGGTGACCAAACAATTTTTTAAGCCCATACATCAAGTTTTTGAATCACATCATAGAATTAAGCTTTATCAATATGTATATTGACATGTAATGGATTCGGTAGTTATGGACCCGTGAATCATGACTCTTGCATGTCCAAATCAATACACTGGACAATGTCAAATTTATGAGTTATAACAACCTTGCTTGAAATGACAAAAGGCCATTTTTGTTTGTTTCCTTCACTATTCTTGAAACATATATCCCTTGTTAATCCCCATTTGAGTCTGAGATCATATTTCTTTGAAAAACCCCGATATGGATCACACCTTCACACTAAGGGAAAATGAGAGATTTGTACTTTAAGAAGACAGTGACAACATTAGAATCTATAGAAGGGGGGAAACTAAGAATGAAAGCCTAACATTGGAGAATAAGAAAATTTATTGAAGACACGAAAAAAACCAAAAGTTGATGCCAAGGACAAGTTCAAAAAAAAGAAGAGAATATTGAACTACACCATGTCCGTCGGTATCTATGATCAGACCTTATGTTGGAAGAATTGTTATTGAGATTATTAAGTCTTCAAGATAAGTTATCCATTAAATGAAGATCTTGAAGAGTTGTTTTGTTTGGCTCTATTGAATGCAACAAAAGATAGAATAATATCAGATGACAAATGATGGTTTGAGTTTTAGTATTTCCCTTTTAAGTTTTAAATTGTCAATGAAACAAATGACATGGTTATGGAGCTTATTAGAGAATTGGTTGATTGATAAAAAAGAATCAAGTTAAGATAATTAACATATTTTTATTTCAATTTTTCTACAAACACAACAAGAGAAAGAGAATTAACGAATAGATGATGGTGATCCTAGATATTTGAAACCTTTAAATACCTTTTTGAGCCTATGATTTTAAAAGTGTTTCTTGATCAAGCAAGAAATTTTAACTGATAAGTGGTGCTCTCAAAATTGTTAGAGTTTTTCCATAACCGTTATAATTTCACGAACTAAGTTACGAGTTATTATGCATATAGGTCTTTACTCAACACTTTAATTGTTTCAAAATCATAAATGGTCACTTCATCATGTACCATCAAATAACATACCCCAAAATCAGAGATTAGAATTGAAATACAAGAAACCTATAAAAAACGATTTGAATCTCACTATGGGTCAATTACTATTTGCAAAATACAAGATAATTACAGGTTTACATGCATTGAATATTGTGTGTTGGGTATTGGACCAAATAAGTTTGATTTTTTATAACATTTTCAACAAATGGAATCTATTTAAGTTTATTTCAAAGATTAGACTTTAGATGCACATGATCTTTGAAATTAGTGACTTAATTTCAAAACAAGAAAGATTTACAAACAAAAAAACATTGATCGGATTTGCAGAATCCTTGACATTGACAATTCTTAATTGTTATTGTAAAGCTCAATAGTTAGAGGCAACAATGTGGATCTTAAAAGGGATGCAAACAATTTCACATCAACTTGGGGGTAAAGAAACACAATCAAATAATGATTCAAAGAAATTAATCAATGAGCACCAACAGATTCAACACAGGACAACATTGTTTAATAAAGAACAATGGTTTAACAAGCTCCAACAGTGATTGAGAATAACATTGCATTTGAAGAGCATCTTCAGATTTAAAAATAACAGCTTACCTACGAATTTGGTTGTCTCCAAAAAGATATTATTGCATGGAGGCATTTTGATAAATGTTGAAGAGTATATGTGCCACCAAGACTAATCGTGGGATAACCTGTTTTGAAACTTGTCGACTCAAGCTCCACTTTCATTACTTGAATATGGGTAATAAAAAGAAAGATGTTATCACTGAGTTACATTTCTTATAAATGTTAAAGATGATGCATGCCACCAATATTGACTGGGAAATAATTTGTTTTAAAGCCCATCGACTCAAGATTCAGTTCACCACATGAATATGAGAGATGGAAAGAACCTTGTTAATGACAACATTATAATTCTTTGCATAAACTAAGAAGAATTTGTTCATAAAAAATTGAGTTTACAACAAAGAGTTTCGGATTGCATGACCAAACAGTTGTATCAATTCAATGAGCAATTCATCTCATAAACGTGGGTGATGATAACAGTACATATCTTCTCACGAGCTAAGATAAATTTATTGAGGATAACACTAAGCATGTAATCATGAGTTTTGGATGCATTTCTAGATGATTTGACAATTCCATGAAGGTTGATGATGACATATGCTGGAAGAAACACAATTCCATTAACGAAAACTCCATGATGATTGACAATCGAAGATGAGGTCAACATTAGAAAGCCTTGCAATGATTGTTAGCAGAATTCATACAAATCAAAGAGTTGTTATTGAGAGAATCCAAGAAAATGGATGACTTGTTACAATCCTTCACGATGAATCAAGCATCACCACACTTGGGGGGCAAGGTTAGACTTCATAAATAATGAAAGTAGAGATCATTGCAGATAGCCTAGAATACGCAATGCACTTACATTTGAGTGGATGACTAACATATGAAAAACTTCAAGAAGCCATCTAATCAGAGAAGACAACAAAGCTTTGGAGATTAGGCAAAGACATCCTATGACAATGGAGCATCGGAGAAAGGGGACCTATATTTCTCAAGTAAGTATACTTGCATTCATCATGCATTGCATCCCCATTGAGAATCTATGAAATGTTTTAATTTACAAACCTTTATTCATCATTTTTGTGCGAGCCTTTGAGCCCTCACAATTTTCACTTTCTTAAGTGCGTTTGCGAGCCTTTTATCAGTAAATAATGCACTTCTCAACACTATCTCTTTCCTGAATTTAGGTGAGTTTTCTAGCCACCATCAATTTAAAATAGTGCATTTTTTAGCCCTATTTCCCCCTATCTTCACCATTCCCACCTGGGTAGGTCACCCATTATAAAGAGACCACCTTTATTCCTACCTGGGTAGGTTACCAATTATAATGAGACCATCAACATCTTTCATCCAGGTAGATCACCCGTTACAATGAGACCATCTTCACTATTCTCACCCGGGTAGGTCACCTAGTATAATGAGACCATCTTCACTATTCTCACCCGCGTAGGTCACCTATTATAATGAGACTATCCTCACCAATTTCACTTGAATATGTCACCTTTTACAATGAGACCATCTCCATCTTTTACTGGAGTAGGGCACCCATTTCAACGAGACCATCTTCACTGTTCTCACTCGAGTAGGTCACCTAGTATAATGAGACTATTTTCACTATTCTCATCTGGGTAGGCCACCCATTATAATGAGACCATCTTCACTGTTCTCACTCGGGTAGGTCACCAGTACAATGAGATCATCTTCACTAATTTCACTCGGGTAGGTCACCTGTTATAATGAGATCATCTCCATCTTTCATCTAGGTAGGTCACCGTTACAATGAGACCATTTTTCCTGTGTTCTTCACAAACATCATCTTTTTTTCATTTAGGCCTCAATTCTTAGGTAGTGTGCTTTATAGCCCTATCTTACCGTTCTCTTCCGAGTCCGATTTATAGCCATCATTTTCACTTCTAAATGGGTCAACCATTTCTTGGTCTGTTAAATCTATTCTCTTCTTCCTTACAACGCTTACTATTTAAAGTCTTTTATAAGACTTTAGTCAAAAGCATTATAAAGAGAGGGCATCTTTTGGTACCTAATTTTTGACTCGCTAATTTTTATGTTTCATGAAAAAACAAAAAATATCAAATAAAGACAAAAATCTAAAAATATCTTGGTACAAGGATCAAAATTGAAAAATACAAGTAGGTACCAGAAAAACTTATTTTCTACAATATATAGAGGTGCCAAGTGTCGGGACGGCGATTTTTTGGCGCTTCGCGCCCCGCCATCCCCTGCGAGGGTTTGGGGAGACAACGACGCGCAGTGAAAATAGGGTGTTTGTTTTATAGCCATAAAATTTACGACTATAATTATAAGGGAGTCGCCACCTAGTATTAAGGCTACTAAGAATCTATTGGTCTGCTAGAGTCTTGGATAAGCGGACTCGTTGTGCTAGGGGAAGACGTATCACCCCCAGTGCACCCTACCTAAGGTAAGCTGCATTGTTGTTTGATTGTTTTTTTTTCTAAGTTAAATTTTTTTTACACTGCATTAAAAAAATATTTATTTTTTATCTGCGGGTGTACTTTACGATGTAATTTTACACCACTGTTAGGAAACCTTTTTTATGTTTTTTATCTACGGATGTAATTTACAATTTAAATTTACATCGTAGTAAAAATCTTTCTTTTTTTTTTTATCCATGGATGTATTTTACAATGTAAATTTACACCCTAATAGATAAAACAAAAATGGTTTTGATTATTTTTGATATTTTGGCCAAATTCCAATGGATAATCATAAACCGGTTACGATATCTAATTTTGTTTTAAAACATGAGAAAGATGCAATATTTTTTTTACGAAAAATATGTTGAGAAAAACTTTGAAATTTGGCCGTATGTATGAAAACAACACATTTCACATTTTTTTTAAAAAAATTTAGTAACAATAGTAATAAAGAAAAATATAAAAATATTTTTTTGTATCAATTTGTATTTTTTATTTTTTTATTTTTTTATAGGCTGGGCTATCAGTCCAGTGGGCTGACAGCCCACCTTGAATAGACTGGGCTTCCAGCCCGCTTCATTCTGGGCTGGAAGCCCAGTCATCACAAGTTGGAAGCCCATTTTACGTTGGGCTGGGTTGGTCAGCCCAGCCCAACCCAAATTAAAAAAAAATGATAAAAGGAACAAGAACGTGAACAGTGCAGAATTACACACTGTTCATGTTCATGAACAGTAAATGGCCGACTTCGACGAGAGGACTACTTGAGGATGCAGCAGTGTTGAGGGGATCGAGGTGGTTGTCCCAGTGGTGGTGGCACCATCAGCGGTGGCCTGTGGTGGCCGGTGGAAGCCTATAAAGTCGTCGGTCGTGCGTCATGGTTGTTACAACCGTGGCTATGGCTTCGCCTGAAAATGGGGTTTGGTTTCTGGTATGTGGGGGAGTCTTATGGTGATGATAAAAATGGCTTTGGGGTGGTCGAATGGCTAGTAATGGCGAAGAGAGAGAGAGGGCTGTGAGTCTGCAACTAGAGAGAAAGGGGAGCTGTGAAAACGGGGAGAGAGAGAGGGAGAACTGACGCCGACGAAGATGAAGATAATGGTGTTTGTTTTTCTTGTTTTTGATGCTAAAAATATCTGGCCTTTCCCCTCATTTTCTCTCCGTTTTTCTGGTTTTTCTTCCCAGTTTTCTTTTATGTTTTTTTCTTCTCCCCCCATTTCAAGCCGTCGTGCATGGTGGCTTTTATAGGCGTGCTCGACCTGACACGGTGGCTGGATGGTCGGTGACGTGGTGGCCTGCTGGTGGGCTGTCAGCGGCGTGGTGGCTGGTCGGCAGGCGTGCAAGTGAAGGCAGCAGGGTGCAACTTTGGGTAATGGTAAAAGTTCATTTTGGTCCTTTACTTCTCAATTGTTCTAATTGCAGACCCAATTGGATTTTAATTTGTAATTTTATGCAATTGTGCCCTATCCGAATTTCAACATTACCCTTGGCTTTTCGTGCCTTTTTCATTTTGGTCCCTCACTTCTGATTCACGCAATTTGGTCCTCAATTGATAATTAAACTCTCAATTGTCTTCAATTTCTTCCCTAATTATGCCAAATTAGCTTGGAAAAATTCAATTGGGTCTCCAAAAATTCTGATTTTCTCAATTAGGCCCGAATTAAATTCAAGAATTCAATTTTTCATCAATTAAGCCCTTAATAAAATTAATTTAACCAATTTAAAGCATAATTAAGTCCTTGTACTTAATTAAATTCTTCAATTGGACCCTAAATTAATTCTCAAACATAATAATATTTCGAATTAGCCCATGATTAAATCAAATTGGCTTAAAAAATATATAATTATGATATTTGACTTAATTTTTACCTTGAATTTGTATTTTCTCTCATTTTTTGGCATAAAAGAGATATGATTCGCCTCAAAAAATTTCCAACATTTCTATCGTTATTTTTCTATCGACGCCAAACTCCTTTTATTTTATTTTTATTATTTTTATTTTATTTTGGGGAGTAACCCAAAAATTGGGTTACGACACCAAGCATGTAAGGAAAGGGGAAAAAAGATATAAACACAAAAACACTAAAAACAGAAAAACCCTAAATTTCTTTTTCTTAAGGTGTTGCAGCCGCCAACCCCCTTCTAGGCAGTTGTAGCACCACAATCTCCCTTCCCCTTTCTCTCCTACACCTTAGCCCCGTTAGTCCTTCCCCCTTCTACCGTCACTCTCCCTTGCAAATATTGGAGCCTCTAGCCACTCCGCTTGGTAGTTTCATTAGCCTCCCCTCCCCTTTTCGTCCGTCTCCTCCTCTCTGCTTCTCCCAACCTCCACCAGCTTCTCCTTCTCCTGCTTTCCCTATTGGATCTGACCCCTAACCAAATGACTGACCAATGACAGCCTTGATTGTTTATCCACGGCACCCCAAACAACCAGCTTCATCCCGTTGGCACCCTTACCTGTCAACAGTTCTTCCTACCGTGGTAGTAGAGAAGAGCCAGTAGCCACCATCAACTTTGACCAGTGATAGCCTCTTCCATCTCCATCTCCACCTCCTCCACAACAGTTGCATCTACTCATTATCCATCCCATTGTCACCAGAAGCAACCTGAAGTAGGGAAGAAAAGGATGTGAAAACCAAGAAGAAAAATGCAAATCTGAAGGGAGGGAAGAGGGAATCGAAACATTGATATTTGTGTGCTTTAAGTGTTTGCTTTGTGTGTTTGTTTGTTTTGTAGGTCATCGTTAAAGGCCACCGCCAGCAGGAGAAGAAAGAGAAGGGGCAGATCCATTGGCTCCCAGTTCTGCCGCTTCACCGGTGGTGGCGAGTGGAACCACGGGCCGCTGGTGACTTGCACTATCGCCACTATTCCTGCCACCACCATAGTGTTCCGGGCATTGTGTTATTTTTATATTTTATTTTGTTTTTTTTATGTTGTTGTAACCTTTAATTATTCCATGTAGTTAAATTTATGGATATAATTTTTTTTTTCATAAATGTTGTATAAATAGTAAATGAAAAATAATAAAAATAATGTGTGTGGAATTTTTTTATTATTTATGTTGTTGTGGTAATAAAAAAATATAAATTTATAAAAAATGGTGTTTTATTTGCATATGTTAAAGCTTTCCAGAAAAAATTATTCTAGATTTAATAACAAGTTTATTAAATCTTGAAAATTTGGCTGATATTGAAATAATTTGTGAACTTGATTCATAAGGATTAATTGTTAAATTCAGATAATAAATGTTGGACCTAGAAGTAGGCTAATATTTAAATATCTAGAAATGAAAAAAGAAGATCACAGAGTTATTTTGAGCAGTGACTGATTTTTTGAATCAGAACATTTTTTACAATGCATAAATTACGGAAAACTCATCCATTCATCCAAGATAAATGATCCTTTTAAGGCATCTTCATGGATCTTTTTCTTTATATTTTATTTGGGTTCATGAGCTCATAGTAAAATTTTAAAAGCTAGATTTATTCACATGAATAAATACTACCCGTTAAAATATTTAAAATCACATCAAGATACATAATGCAACTTATCTCAGGTAAGGGATACTAGGGGTGTTAATACCTTCCCTTTACACAACTAATCCCCTATCCTTAAATCTTTGACCAGCCCAATGCAACTGGGTTTTCCTAGCGACCCTCAACAACCAGGTGGTGACTCCTCATCTCCCTTCGAGGCCCTCCTCTCAGGCCATCGTGCAACGACATGCGACAAAAAGTGTAACTTTTACATGGATAGGATTTTTTTCATAGAAATGTGGTTAGTGTAAAAGGTATAGAAATGGACGAGGTTAAAGTTAAGGGTATTCAAGAATGGGCTACACCAAAATCCATAATAGATGTTAGGAGTTTTCATGGTTTGGCTAGATTTTATAGGAGATTTGTTAAAGATTTTAGTATGATAACCTCTCCATTGACTGAGAAAGTCATGGGTTTCAAGTGGGGAGACAAACAAGAAAATGCTTTTAAAAAAGTGAGACCATCCTCACTATCTTTACTTGATTTTGGCACCTTTACTATCTTACACCGACAAACCTCTTCTTATTCTTGGCCATTAGGTTGATTAGAGAAGCAAAAAAGAAAAGAATGGGAGGCTTTGCTACTGTTACAACAACAACAGCCTATGAGAGGGAAACCACTTCAACTTGGGAAGGAGAGCATCTCTCTCTAGTTTCTCACTCCTCACCTTTATTATAAAGAATAACCAACTTCAAAAAGGAGAGCATCTCTCTCTAGTTTCTCCATCTCTTTTTAATATTATTCCACAGTCTTGGAACCTTTATTTAACCTCTATAACTTTTGATATAATCCCCTATAATAGTGTCTAGGTACAAAACACTTTCTTATAAGCACTTTTATCTCTAACCACGTGTCTATGGGTGTCTCTCTATTCCTTCTCCTATTAATCAGTAATTGATCCCACTGAATGATGGCATAATCAGTGAAGTTAACTACTATGAACTTAACCCTCTTTATCTCTAAGTAGTTTTAACAATCAAACATTACATCCATTTTAGTTTCTCACTTCAAATAAACTTTAGGATCACTTTTACCTTGAAAATATAGGATTTAAATATTTATGTTCCCTAAATCATTATCCCTCCTAGGCCTACCCATCCTAGCTTCTTGATTCCCATTCCCACAGTCATACCTCCCCTCATTCAAATATGGCTTATCAAACTCCTCCAACTCCACCTCTTCCTCAACATTCCACCATGGAATATGCCCACCTTGTTGCTTATTGGTGATGTCTTCTTGTTGTCCTTTAGGAGTTCCTGCCTCTACCCTATCCATCCTCTCATGAATATGTGTCATCTTCCTTAACAACTCTTGCAATTGGATGTTCAAAACTACAGGTTGTCCAACTTCTTCAGCTGTATCCTCTTCTTGATTATTAGACATATTTAAAATGTTCAAAACAAGGTCGGAATCCTCACATACACTTCCTCATGTTTTCCAGTCAAGAATTGATACACTTGCTCTCGTGTTTTCACTCGAAACAACTTTTACCCTCTTATGGTCTTGCACAATCTTGCCTTTTTCCACTCTTTTGTGTCTTCTCTAGTTTTTAATTGAACTTCAAGAAACTAATTCAAAAAATCCAGTATCAATTAAAAAATAAAAAATAACCAAAACTAATCAACAAGTTAAGAACTTGAATAAGGTAAGAAACAAGATTGAAAAGAAGTAGTGTTCATACTTAAATCATGTCCTTTTCTTCTCTTTTTTCTTTGATGATTTTTTTTTGTTTTCATATATTCTTCTACAACAAGGAACAAAAAAAATGATAGACAGTCAAACTGATCTTAGACCAAAGCTTTGATACTAAATGATATAAACTCCACCAACAATTGTGACGAAACCCAATAGCAATGATGGTTTAGAACCCCAAGATCATGTAGACAAGATTGGTGGGGCCTTGACCCATCACCTAACTAGATGAAAACTAAGATTACAAAGAATTGAAATGCCACATCTAGAAAAACTAAGAGTTCCTTAACAGTTAAGGTGATAAGTTCGATTGTTTGAACGCCACCAAGTTAACTTGATAAGTTCAAGAGTTGTTTTAGGAATGAAGAGGAACACAAGACCTCACAATGATGATAATTTTTGAAAACATAATTTGTCCCTTCAAATTTGAAATAGCCATCTATATACTTGGAACATCCCTCTAAGACTTAGAAAAGTCATAATTAACGCTTTAAAACAACACAAAAATCAATATAAATAAGTCTCCATGTTTTTTAGGCCTTTTGGACTTCTAAAGGTAACTAAAAATAGCTAAATGAGTAAAATCAATGTATTTAATATAACCAACCAAGTTTGTTTCCCTATTTAATATCCTTTAAACTCAACAAATTCACACTCTTTGATGGTCAAACCATGTTGGTCATGTTTTTGTATGCTAATTTGCTTCTTCAGGTCCTTTGATAATGTGGACTAAACCCTGATTGTTATTTGAGCCCATGTTGGTCTTTTTATGATGAGCCCAAATCCTCTTGGATTATCCTATTTAGTGCTTCTTTTAAATATTTGGTCCTAAGTCTTGTAACTGAACCACTTTGAAGTGATAATGAGTTTTGTGCAAATTCAACTCCATTCTCAAGTGATTACAACTCCTCGGTTTGCATTGATGCAACCATATTATTCAATAGTATCACCCATATTTAACAAGTATTTTTCCTTTTTTATATATATAAAAGGCCTTGATATTCTTTGTTTTATGTATTGAAGGCATTTTTGGATGAAAAAAAAAATGCAAAAATGAGTAAATTAAAGGTAATTGACAAATTTGATCATCAATCAATGTTTTGTGCAGAGCATGAGCTCTCCAAGTCAAAATAAAGTGATTCTAGTGGCACTAAAAAGATAACATCCATACCTTTCTGGAAAAATATAGAAACAAAAATAAATAAAGAAAGAAAGAGCATAAAAATCACAACCTTTAAAGTCAAATCTTGCAATCTGCCAATGTTTACCTTTGGACATTCCAACTTAAATATCTGGAGCTATAGAAGTCCAACTAATGCAAACTCACTATTTTTTTATTATAGACTCAAATACCTATCACTAATCCACATTTCAGCCGAAAATGATGTCATATGATGGAGATATGATTTTTCCAAGATGACAACTCAATTCTGCCAACTAAAGGGAGGACTATTTTCTAAAATTATAACTATGATTTATTAGCATATATAGAGGAGGAGAGTGATAGCCAGACCAAAAAAGAAGAGAAAAAATGCCCCTTCTCCTCAACAAACCCAAAAATCATGTTTTCTTATTTTTTTTTATAATTAGTTGTTTAACAAGCATGCAAGGCTAAACTCTTTTTCTTTGTTTCAAGGACACAAAAACCTTCAGATTTCAATAACTATAAGATATATTTTACCTTTCTTTTTAGTTTATATGATGAATATATTTGTTCTCCTATGATTGTTTATTTTAATTGCTAGAGCGAATTCTGAGTTATTATTGCAAATAATTTATTGCTAAGTTTGATATCAAAACTAGAGTTGTGATATATGAACTTTTGAGACAATTGGGTTTGATAATAGTGGTCGATCTGAAAACATTCAATCAAATCAAACATAGACTTAGAACAATTATGTTTTCTTGATTAATCAACTTATCATATTCTTAAGGCTATCATTGAATTAAATTACTACTACAGACACTATGGTTATTTAACTGTTAGGGTAAGTTATATGATGGATTCATTAACTAACTAATGTGAAGAAAAAATAAATATTCAGAATATAAATTTATGCTTTATTTCCATGATTAGTTTTGATATATATAGGTGGATGTTTACTTGTGACCAAGGTTTGTTTTCTTGATAAATTTTGGTTTGATTTAAATTTTGCTTAATAGTTTTCTTTTTCCTTTGCTTTAACCTAGACAACTTCCAACCCTCCTAATTTACATATCATATAACATAAAAATTTGACTTGAATCTTTCTCGTTGGATCAACCATTTTCTTCCTCTATACTTTCTTATGTGTTGTGTTTTAAGCTAGGGTAATTAATTTGTGCGATCATGACATCACGATAAAATTTGGCGCCATTTCCAAGGAAGGTAATTTTCATTGATTCTTGTGCTATTATTTTTATTTGTTGTGTTTTTATTTATTTTTTTGAAGAAAAAAAAATAAAATTTTTGCTTGCTGTGGTATTGTTCATTTCAACAGTGGTACTGTTCAAAACATATTTTTAGTGGGATTATTTATTTTTTTGAAAAAAAACAAAGAGATAGAAAGCTAAAATTTTGAATCTGGTAGAGATAAGAGTCATTTACCCCACTACGAACAGTAAATAGATGGTACCAATCCATGTGGTGCCCAAAAAGATCAGAATCAAGTTTGTAAAAAACAAAAATGATTAGGTCATTTCCACTTGCATCTCGAGTGAATGGTGAATGTGTTTTGATTATAGAAAGCTAAATCTTGCTATCAGAATCATGTTTGTGAAAAACAAAAATGATGAGGTCATTTCTACTCACATCTCGAGTGGATAGTGAATGTGTGTTGATTATAGAAAGCTAAATCTTGCTACATACAAAGATCATTTTAGAATTGTGTCAAGAACTCTACAAGCAAACCCAGAATTCCTTTGAATGCAAGAAGTTCCCCATAAGCATGCTCTAGTGATCATAGTGGCCATCAAATCAAGGGATGACTGGCTACATGAAACTTCCTTTGTTGATCATGTCTCTCACTTTGTTTCTATAGTTTCTCAAAGTCATGACTTTGATACCAATTGTAAGGAATTATGAAACAAGAATGAATTCCCACAATGTATTACTGAATAGTTTGGCTTTTATAGTCTACATAAACACGTGATTATATTAGCATTACAGTTGCTAACAAACAAAATTATTTAGTATAATAGTTGCTAACAAAAATAGTTATCAACTATTATGCAGAAAGAGAGTGTTACATGCTTGTTTACGTGTGTTTATGACTATCATACATGTAAAGATAGACTATTATGTATCCATTATATTGGGGGGTTCAAGTGTGGTGGAAGGAGGCTACCAGAGGTAGAAGAGAATATGGTTGTGGGAGAATGTGTGGTGGACCGATGGCTGCAAGCTACAGGCGCAACTATGTGTGAAAATCCCTTTTCTTAAATTTTTTCTCCCCCCTGACACATGTATATATAGTAATTTTTGTTTTGGTTCCTTACTTCTTGTCTTTCCAATTGTGACCCCTAACTCAAGATACTTTTGGGTTTTTGATTTTTTTTGCTCTTTTCACAACAAAAAAATATCAATGTCGAATAGGAATTTATAGATTTTAAAAATGACGCATTAAAAGTTTAATGTGTTGAACATACATGAACATTAAAAAACTTTTGAGACGACACTAAAAAATACTGAAGAATTACATAATTGCATCATAAACATATTTTCCTAGTTATTTGTTGTTTTTTTTGCAATTTTTTTTTCAAAATACTTTGACAAGGGGTTAAATATTAGGTAGTTATAGATACTCCCTCTTTACAATACTTACAAAGCAATCATTTGTCTTGTGCATTGAGTAATAATTTTGTACTGGCCTAAGCTCGATTACTTTGAGATCCCATTTAGCGATCCCCTTTCACTTGAACTTCATATTGGCTTGAGCTCGGTTAACTAGAGAACCCATTTAGCGATCCCTTTTAGCTTGAACTTCATGTTAGCTTGAGCTCGGTCAACCTAAGATCCTATCTTGTAATCTCCTTTAACCTGAACTTTGTCCTTGTTAATTGAATCTATAACAAATTCATTGTAAAATCAAATTGAAATCTTTGATAACAAGGATGAAATTCTTAACGATTGATTGTCATTCTCCTTTTTCTTCTTACTTGATGATGGGGTTCAATCGAGTTCTTTATGAATTTTCCTCATTGTTATAGGGTTATAAGTTAACATCTGTTCTTCCTAATGATTGGATTTCCTTATAACAAGGTTGACAACTCAGTGCTTCATGGTAGTAGGATCATCTTTATATTCTTGATAACAAAGTTAGCAACTGGATGCTTCTTGGCAATTGGAAATTCTTGGTAACAAAGGTTGGTCACTCAACACTTCTTAATCCTAGTAACACAAGTGGAAACTCAACGCTTCTTATTAGTTAGGGTTTCCTGGTAACAAAGGTTGGCTACTCGATGCTTCTCGGTAACTCGAATTTCCTATTTCTAAGGCTTGAATTAATGTTTCCTGATTATAGGGTTAAAAAAACTGGATGTTTCCTGATTTCAAATCAAACATTCTCTTTCCCATTTCTTTTTTCATTAAAATCTTGTTGGGTTTTAATGAGGATATTCCTGAAAAAATCAAGAGCGTATAAACAATGTTTTGGGTTCGATGTCATTCATCTATCCTTACCTGGTTCGAAATACAAGCCCTTATTCTCTAATGATCCACTATGATAGGGTGTCATTACCTAATCTCCAAAGCTTTGCTGGCTTCTCTAATTAGATGGCCAATTGCAGTTTGTCATTGTCAATCATCTGCTTAAATGTAAATGCATTGTCTATCCTGGATATTTGCAATGATCTCTGCTTTCATTGTTTATGAAGCCTCACCTTGCCCCCAAGTATGGTGTTGATTCATCATGAAAGAGGGTGACAAGCCATCCATTTTCTTAGATACTCTCAATAATATTCCTTTGATTAGTTGTGTGTGTTTTGCTAACAATCATTACAAGGCTTGCTAATGTTGAGCTCATCTTAGATCGCCAATCAACCATGAAGTTATCATCAATTGAATCATATTTCTTCCAATATATGTCATCATCGACCATTATGGAATTGTTAAGTCATCAAGAAATGTATCCAAAACTCATCGTTGCATCCTCAATGTTCTTCTAGTAATTTTCTCTCAATTCATGTGAAGAGATGTAATGTTATCATTGTTTTGTCGTCCATATTTATGCAATCAAGTGCACCTTGAATTGATGCAGTTGTTAGGTCATTTAGGAATGCAACCAAAAACTCATTGTTATAGACTAAGTGTTTTTTCTGAACAAATTCTTCTTAGACCATGCAAAGAATTGTAATGTTGTCATTAACGAGGTTCTTTTTATCACCCATATTAATATGGTGAACTAAGCCTAAAGTCGATGGGCTTCAAAACAAACTATCCCACTGTCAGTCTTAGTGGTATGCATTATCTTTCACATTTATCACAATACAACTCATGTGATAACATCTTCATTTTTATTCCCCGTATTCATGTAACAAAAAGAAGCTTGATGCAACCATATTATTTAAGAGTTTCACCCATATATTGAAGGTAATTAATAGATTTGATTGTTAGTCAATGTTTTGTGTAGAGCGTGAGTTTTAGAGGTCAAAATAAAGTGATTGTAATTGAATTTAAAGGCTAACATCTATACCTTTATATAAATCTAAGGCAAGAAAAACAGATAAATAAAGAGCTCTGAAATTTCATCCTTCAAAGTCAAATCTTGCAATATGCCAATGTTGACCTTTGACCATTCCAACTTAAATATCTAGAGCTATATAAGTTCGATTGATGCAAACTCACTGTTGCTCGATTCCAGACTTAAATATCTATCATTGATCCACATTTCAGCCTAAAATGATGTCATATGATGGAGATATGATTTTTCCAAGAAGACAACTCAATTCTGCCGACTTAAGGGAAGACTATTTTGTAAAATTGTAACTAGAATTTCTTAGTATATATAAAGAAGGACAAGAGGAGTGATGGCCAGACCAGAAAAGAAGAGAAAAAAAATGCCCTTCTCCTCTACAAACTCAAAAATTATGTTTTCTTATTTCGTTATAATTAGTTGTTTAACAAACATGCAAGGCTAAACTCTTTTTTTTGGTTTTAAGGACACAAAAACCTTCAAATTTCAAGAGCTATAAGATATATTTTACCTTTTTTTTTCAGTTTATATGATGAATATGTTTGTTCTTCTATGCTTATTTTTCATATAATTGTTTATTTTAATTGCTAGAGCGGACTCTAAGATATTATTGTTGCAATCTATTGCTAAGTGTTTATTTTAATTGTTAGAGCGGACTCTAAGATATTATTATTGACAATCTATTGCTAAGTTTGATATCAAAATCAGAGTTGTGGTATAAGAACTTGTGAAGCAACTAAGTTAATAATTGTATTGGATCTGCGTTATTAATATTAGGGAGAATATTCAATCAAATCAAACATAGACTATAAATAGTTATGTTTTCTTAATTAATCAACTTATCTAGTTCTTAAGGTTTCCAATTAAATAAATTATAAGTGAAGAAACTATGATTGTTTGATGATTAGGGTAAGTTATACGGTGGATTCGTTAACTCATAAATGTTAAGAGAGATGAATATTTAGAATATAAATTGATGTTTTGTTTCCATAATCAGTTTTGATTTAAGTAGGTGGATGTTTACTTGTGACCAAGGTTTGTTTTCTAGATAAATTTTGGTTTTATTTATTTTTTTATTGATAGGTTTCTTTTTCCTTTGCTTTAGCCTATACAACTTCCACCCCCCCTAATTTGCATATCATATAATATAAAAATCTGACTCGAACCTTCCTCCTGGGATCGACCCCTTGCTTGCTCTATATTATCTTATGTGTTGCATTTTAGGTTAGGATAATTAATTTGTGTGACGCAACATCGTAACAAAGCTTGAATCAATGGAATCAAAACAGATTGTCCCACTTTCAGTCTTGGCGGTGTGCGTACTCTTCAAAATTCATCAAATGAACTCATGTGATAACATATATGTTTTTCTTGTCAACCACTTTGATGTAGTCAAGTGGATCTTGAATCGATGAGTTGAAGATGCTTTTCAAATGTCATGTTACTCTAAACTATAGCTATAATTTACTACACCATTATTCTCTATTGACAAAAATTGTCCGTGGTTGATTTGAATGTTCCCATTCCTTTGTTTATCACCAAAAAGATACTTTTCATTGCTATGAATTTGATGAATTTAATTGAATAATTGTTTCCTTATGTTTCTTTACGCCTAAGCTAATGTGAAATTGTTTGTAGCCTTTTTAGGATCAATAACTTTGCCTCTAGCTGTTAAGCTTTTCAATGATAATTGAGAATTGTCAATGTCAAGGATGTTGCAAATTTGGTTAGAGTTTTCTTTATTTGTAAATCTTTCTTGTTCTAAAATTAACTCACCAATTTCAAAGATCACGTGTATTGTAAATCTAATTATTGAAACAAAATCAAAGAGATGTCGTTTCTTGAAAGTGTTTCAAATAATCAAACATATTTGGTCATAGACCAACACACGATATTTAATGCATGTAGTCCTATAATTATCTTATACTTTGAAAATAGCAATTGACCTTTTGTGAGATTAAAATTATTTTTCTATGATTTTTTGTGTCAAATTTAATCTTTGATTTTATGGTATGTCATTTGTGATTTTCAAACAACAAGAGTTTTAGGTAAAGACTCGGGGTTGTAATGGAAATTCGTCTCAATTTTAGCACTTACTTTATCAATGTGCATAAAAACACATAACTTATTTCATGAAATTATAACCCTTTTGAAAAAGCTCTAACAATTATGAGAGCATTATTTATCGGTCCAATTTGCTTACTTGATTGAAAATGACTTTTAAAAGCATGTAGTGAGGTTATGGTTCATGGTGATATAATATAGGCTCAAAAAGGTATTTAAGGATTTCAAGACCTAGGATCACCATTAGATGGCCAATAACTCTCTTTCTCTAGCTGTGTTTGTAGAAGAGCTAACATAAAAATACATCAATTATCTCAACACATTTTTTTCTTATCAATCAATCAATGCTTTGGGAAGCTCCATAACCATGTCGTTCCTTTTCATTGACAATTTCACAGTTACATGAAAATACCAAAACTCATTGCCTATCATTTTTCATCTGATGTTATTTCATCTTTTGTTATCTTCAATAAAATCTAACAAAACAACTCGAAAATATCTTTATTTGCTACATAACCTATCTTGAAGACCCAATAATCTCAATAAGATTTCTCTTAACATAGGTTCTATCAAAGATACCAAAGGACATGATGTGGTTCAATAATTTTTCTTTCTATCTTTTTTCTTTAAACTTGTCCTAAGCGTCGACTCTTGGTTTGTGTAGTGTTTTCCCTCATTTGTAACTTGTTCTCTAATATTAGGCTTTCATTCTTAGCATTCCCTCTTCTGTAGATTCTAATGTTGTTCCAGTCTTCTCAAACTACAACACTTTCATTTTTCCCTAGAGTGAGGGTGTAATCCATGTTAGTTTTTTTCCAAAGAAATATCTTACCAGGCTCAAACTAGGATTAGAAAGGGATATATATGTCAAGAATAGTGAGGGGAATAAACAAGATCAACCTTTTTTCATTTCAAGCAAGTTTTGTTATAACTAATAAACTTTAACCTCGTCCAATGTAATGATTTGGACGTGCAAGAGTCATGATTGATGGGTCCATCACTACCAAATCCATTACATGTCAATATGCATACTGATAAAGCATAGTTCTATGATGTGGTTCAAAAACTTGGTCTATGAGCTCAAAAATTGTTTGGTCACCTTATATTGTTAATCATGTCATTTTAACAAAATTTAGGACAAGTCCTTAATTAAAACACTTTTAATTTTTAGGAATGACAAGCTTTAAATTCTTCATGTTGAAGTTTGACCAAAATATTTTTTTTCAAAAACAAGAATGTTAAACATCTCTTGATTTCAAAACAACAATAAGACAAAAGAAATCACATGTTTCATTGATATGATGATTTAACCCCAAAACAAAGTGATAATCAAAACAAGAATGTTAAACATCTCTTGATTTCAAAACAAAAATAAGACAAAGAAAGCACATGTTTCATTGATATGACGATTTAACCCCAAAACAAAGTGATAATCGAAGAGATTCCATAAGAAAGTTATTGACAATATGAAACTTTTCTCAACCTTTTCAACAATCATTTATGTCTTGTCACTGCTCATTGATCTTTGTTATGCCTTTGACAAATTATTGTTAACACTGTTGATGATAACAAGCTCCACAAACTCAACCTGTCTCTTGTTGTTTAACTTCTACACTTGATTATTGAAATCCTTACAACTATTCATTTCTCTTATTTGGATTATATTGCATAAGCAGTGGTGCTCTACATAATTGTTCTTGAGGGAATAAAATTTTCAATGTTGTTTTCCATCATGGTCTTTCCTTGGCATAAAAGGTGAAATGAGATGGAAGCATTCATAGAGTAAAATTTTTTTGCAGCACATTAATGTTTTCAATGTTTAAAGTTAAAGAATATTAGCATTGCAAAAATCTAAAGGGCTTATATGATGCTCTTTCTTTGTTTAAAACCCTCATGCTTATTAAATGCTCTTCATGGCATTATCTTTTGTTGTAGTCCTTTATGATCATCCATAACTCCATACAATTATTCTCTTTATCAATGCAAGCATGACATGCTTTTCTTTGTAATCAGCACGTCTGATCTCTTTGTTAAATATAATCCTCGTAGATTGGTAGAATAAATGGAAAATATGCAATGACTCTTCATTGTCATATCAAACAGCATATATCTCTCTCTTCTAGATAAGCCACTAAAATGCATTATTTGTGAACAATTTGTCATATGACAAAAAGACTCTATTATGGCAAATTCACTTCTTTAAGCAATGTAATCTTGTAGTGTATATGTTTTGATCTTTCAGACATCAAGTCAGATTCAACAATATCATGTTATGTTTTTGCATTCGAGATCTTTTATCATTGTTTAATGGCAGTAGTGTGCATAAAATAACATGATATATTGTGTGTGGTGGCAAACTCCTTATTTTGTCGATAACGCAAACACTCTACATGACTGATATTTCTCAATGGGGTTTCAAAGTGTCAATCAAAACAAATAAAACCTTATATTCATTTCTGATCATGCTTTGTATAATGAACCCACATGGAATATTGATTCTTGGAGTGACATTTGTTGAAAATGGATTCAAATGTGGATTTGTTGCACTCCTTAAAAGAAAGCCTAAATTTCCCACAGTCTTCATTAATAAACACATCAGCACTTCGTAGATGATATTTAAGCATATGACCAATTGATTTTCATGGAAGAGTAGAAACCTTTATTGTCAGCTTGCAAAAAAACATGAATGATGTTTTTGTATCAGTGTGAATCCTTCTTAGCATTGTTAGATGTCAGCAACTTTTGACTCTTTAAAGGATGACGTATTTGAGGGACCATTATTTCAAATTTTGGAAATACATGTTGAAATGTATATGCATGTTTTATTTTATATTTTCACAAACTCACCCTTCAAAGGGTGACATGTGGTCGTAAAAATTGCATAATAAATAAAAATCTTGAGTTTTGCTTAAACTCTACAATAAAAATTTCTTAAGTGACGACCAATGTGTCGCCAACAAGTCCTAAATTCAAGATGCTTCAAGAAGGGTTTGTCGTAATGCAAACAAAATATAGGGAGCATACACCTTAATGGTTGACTCTAATCATTATGCAACAAAAGGTGAATTTGCTAATTTGATCTCTAAAAAGGGGTCTTTTGTTATGCTAGTAATCACCCTCATAAAGGCAATATAGAGGCTCAACAGGTAATGAGTTGGCGCATGTATCAAACATTACCAATCTAAGTACTCAACGAAGAGTTGGAGTTTACACAAACTTAAACTTTAACTAGAGTTATAAGGTAAATTGTTAGTCCCCCACTTAACTTAAAGTCACAAACGAAAGTGATGTATCTCCAATAAACTAACATTGAATGAACATATGTGTATATGAACTAGACAAAAATACAAAAACATAACTAGAATTAAATCACATGTAAAAAATCGAACACATCAAAATAGATAAAATACATGTAAAAATTCAGAAAAAATATTGTCCCCGGTAGAGATACCAATCTATTTCAAGTCGCCGTACAAAATCCAGGGAGGGACTCATCAATGTTGAGGAGTTGCCATCTAGTTATTGAGAGTGGCTAGAAAAACTTGGTTTAAATTGGTCTATTCAGAAATTCAAGGTAAGAGACTAGTTACATAAAGGGAAGGTATTAGCACCCTTAGTATGCCTTACCTAAGGTAAGTTGCATTGTATATTTTGATGTGATTTTTTAAAACTATTTTGATGGGCAATACTTATTCATGTGAATAGATCTTGCTTTTGATATTTTATTACAATTTTGTGTACCTAAACAAAATATTGAGAAAACAATCCATCCAGATGCCCTAAAGGATCATGTATCCTGCTAGGCAGATGAATTTTCTACAATTCATGCGTCGTAAAAATATTTCGATTAAGAATCAATTACCACTAAAAAACTCTGAAATTTTTTTAGTTCTTTCTTGATATTTAAATATTAGCCTGCTTGTAGTTCAACATTTATTATCTGAATTTAATCATTAATTCATTCTCATGAATTAAGTTAATGACTTATTTAAACATATGCTAAACTCTTAGAGATTTAATAAACTGTTATTAAATCTTATAACTCATGCAAAAAACATTTATGCTTGTTTCTCATATGAAAATCTTAAATGACGCTTCTTTGGTATATATTTTCAAAAACTTTGACCGTATGCAAATAAAAAACTTTTTTTAATTAAAATTTATTTTTTTCTTACAAAAACATGTTGGTCTTCCTCATAGCCCTTCTTTAATTGAATTTGATCTTCATACACTTGCTTTGTTGAGAGTGGGACAAGTGTGTAAATTCTTATATCCTTCTCCGATGAACACTTGTTCTTAAACCCATCATGCTTATCTTTCCTATCAAATTGCCATGGCCTCCCTAATAATAGATAGTAACATGCTTAGGCACAATATCACATAACACTTCATCCTTATATTTTTCTACTAAAAAGAAAATCATCACCTATTATTCACCTTGACAACATCACATTCATTCAACTATTGAAGTTGATAACACCTTTCATGCTTTATGGTATTCAACCCCAACTTTATGACCAAAGTGACACTAAAAGCATTAGTGAAACTACCACAATCATGATCATACTACATACCTTATCATTTATTAGACATCTAGTATAGAAGATGTTCTCCCTTTGTTTCTCTACATCATCCTCCTTGGTTTGAACACCAAGCGACCTCTTATCACTAAAAAATTATCACCAACGGTATACTCTAAATAACAAGCTTCCTTAAGTGGTGGCATGTCATCACAATTAGACTCCTCACTAGTGGACACAATCTCCTCATTATCTCTTAAAATCATAACTTGATGATTTGCACACTGTGATGCATAGTATCCCAAACCCTAGAACTTGAAACACTTTATATCATAATTACACTTCAGTTAGACTTCTTCTGTAAGTTTTTGTCATTGGTTGAAACCTACTTATACATGGAGGTATGTTCGGTATTTTTAGAAGTCTCCAATGGCTTTGTTGATGCACTACCTTCTCTCCAATAACTCATTATCTAACCCGAAAAAGACCCTGTATAAGCTCTAGATCGTGTATTACCCCTCATTTTCAATTGTCCTTCAACCTTAATGGCTAAGTGTACTAACTCCTCCAAATCAACATATTATTGCAACTCCACAACGTTAGTTATGTCTCTATTCAAGCCATTCATAAACCTAACCATAGTAACTTCCTCATCCTTATTAACATAAGCTCTAATTATAGACACTTATAATTCTTTTTTATACTCTTCTATACTATGACTACCATGTGTAATCATTTGTAAATGATTAAACAACTCTCTATAATAATATTTAGGAACATACCTCTTCTTCATTATTGTCTTAAACTCCTCCCATGTGTCAACTAGTCTTTCTATATTCCTTCTTCTTTCTACCACCAATCTCTCCCAGCAAATCATGACATAAGTAGTAAACTCCACTAAAGTTAACTTAACCTTCTTTTTTTCAAAGTACCTATGGAAATTTAGAAATCCTCTCCACCTTTTTTTTCCCAATCCAAGTAAGCTTTAAGGTTAGTTTTTCCCTTAAATGCTGGGATTTTCAATTTAATACTACCTAAATTTTAGTCTACATCCCTTAGATCATCAAAATCCCCTTTATGCTGAAAATCCCTAGGTGGCCAAATATATCCTCTCCTTGGTCATTTCTTATACTTCTTTCCCTTATATGTAGGGAACCCACTACCATGATTAAGATCATCCTCAACTTCATCTACAAAGTGTCCAATAACAGTCACCTTCTTCCTAGCTTCTCTACCCTTTTTATTATGCCCCTCTTCTAACCTAGTCTCTATTTTTTCAATCCTAGTCATCAACCCACCAAACATAAATTTCACCTATTGTTATATTCTTAAAAGTCAATCTTCTATGATCTCACCCTTTTTCTATGGCACACTGTTAGAAGATATATATAAATTTTTATATAAACTTACAAGCAAAACATTAGCAAAAAACATAACACCTCACACACTTGTGTCTCACACAAATTAATAGTTTTTTCACTCTAATATACTCCTTACACCTTTTTCCATTTAAATTGTCTTTCTTTAATTCTTGAAATCACTTAGCAATAATTTAGGAAAAATAGAATTAACCAACTATATAATGAAGTTATAAATTTGATATAGACTCAAGAAGCAAGAAATTTATGAAACTAACAATTTAACCCTAGCATAATTTAATCGAATTCGCAACCCAAGATCACTCTAACCCAAGTTTATTGAGATTTGAATGAGCTTATCATAATGGAAGAGTTGCTCCAAGGCAACAAGATTATAAACTAACTTGGTCAAAATGCCTACACTTTGAGACAAGTAAAAAAAGTATAATTTATAACAAATAATGGTTAATTCTTTGAATAGTTGAAAAGTTCAATCAAGAACCACGACTGAGCAACCAAAAGTCAGCTATAATGCTGTAATTATTTTCAAAGAGTATTTAAATTCCTAGCCAAAACCTAGTTTCCCTAATGAATCCCACAAACTCAATTTAAATAATAATCAACCTAAGCTAAAACTAGCTCAAAATAATTAAAATAACAAGGCAAAAACCCAAACAAAATGTCTCCTCTCAAATAAATAAAGTTTGATAGTCCAACTAATTAAATAAGACAAGTTCATCATTTTCGTAGTTTATCTGACAGTAGCAAAGCTCAACTTAAAATAAATGGTTTTATCTCTCATCTTACTAAGTTTAATGAAAACCTCTTGAACACATGGTCAAGCGACCCAAACACAAAGACATCAATTCCTAGAAAGCTAACTACATCAGGTTTGATAAGAGTGTGACACAGATAACTTGTACCTGGGCACCAGCACTATTGAACTCGAACCCCCACCCAACAAAGTAAGTCATTTTTAGTCCTTTAGAGAACCAAGAAAGAGAGAATTCTCACCTCACAAGAACACAAAGTTTTTGTTGTAATATCAATGTCATCAAGCATAAAAAAAAAAACTAATTTGAAACTCAGGTTACATATGTGTTTTTAACCTAAATTAAACCAAAGAATACCCAAAGACGTGGACTTGTTGTACAAAGCCCCATATATAATCAAACCCAAATCCCTAATTATCTAAGGCCAATTGATAATTATTGATCGTAAAAATAAAAAAAAATGAAAATAAAAGAATTAAGTTACAGTCACAAAAAAAAAGATAAAGAAGATTTATTTCGTTTTGAATATTGTTGCCTTAAAGGTTTTCTTCCTAGACTAGGAAACTTATTCTTCTGAATGTTACAAATCCTTTCATCTTTAGGAAATAATCTTGAATTGGACTCCATGTCATATTAGAAAAAATAAGATCAAATCAAGGTTGTCAAAGGGCCTAACACATCATCCCTTTTTAGATCTTTATTGGGACCCTTCTTGGGTTTGGATTAGATAAATTAGAGGTTTCCCTTTAAGCTCCATAAGTGTACTTTGTCTCTCTAGGTCCATTATACTCCATGTGCTCTGAACTAGCCTATTCAATACCACTTTAATTCTCTTTGCCCTAGCTATTACAATAGGCCCACTTGACATCACTAATAGGTAGTTTGTGTGATTACGCTTTGTGTTGGGCTAGTCCTCATTAGAATCATAAAGCGAGTCATATACCTTTGGAAAGGTATGGAATTCTAATTTCCAGCACAAACATAATCACAACAAAATTTGATTTGTAACTCTAGTTATGACCAAATGAGTAATATAAGGTAAAACTATCTAATTCTTCTCATAATCCTTGGGTGATGGTCTTGGTTCAACTAATGAGCCCTCTTGAACATGAATTAGATTAATCAAGGCTTACTTTATATTATTATAAATCCTCTCGAAGTCAACCTTAGCCCATGTATTTTGAAGAAGTCCATTGAACTCTTCTTTGAACTTCTTATCCCTAAGCCTCGTAACTAGACCAATTGGAACTTCCAATGGATCCTTTGATGGTGGGATTGCATTACAGGTTTAAGTTAAAGGGAATCATAAAATTGAAATTTTAGGTTAAATGAACTATAGATAGAGATTTTGCTCTTTTTAAAAGCAATATCCACATTGAGATCTCAAGATAACTAAGCTATAAACATAAATTTTAGTTATGGTTAAAAGGAATTGTTAGATTTGAAATTCAGGTTAGCCAAGTTTTAGGCATAAATTTTTATTTTTATTAAAAGGAATCATCAAATTAGGATTTCAGGTTGATCGAGCTATAAATAAAGATCCAGGTTGTTATTTAAAGGAATAACCAAGGATTTTAGGTCAATCTAACTATAAACATATATTTTGATTTTGGTTAAAAAGAATCATCAAATTGGGATTTTAGGTGGACTGGTGCTAGACAAAGATAAAGGTTTTAGTTAAAAGGAATCAACAAATTAGGATTTAAAGTTAAGTTGTAAATAGTGATTCTAATTTTGTTTATTACCTATTTTATGCACCCACATAATAAAAAAAATAAAAGAAAAATACAAAAAATTGAAAAACCTTTGGAATAAAAAATATATATTATTGAGATGAATATACAAAAATGCCCAGGGATTTTCCCAAAAACTACTTGAGAAAGATTAAAATATCCAAAATTAGAAAATGTGACAGCATATTTTTGACTAGTGAAAGCTCTAATGGATAGAAAAAGATGAGTTTAAGAGAAGAATTCAAAATTTAATGTTTAGGCACTTAATTAGAATTCTTTAAGGTTAATTTGAGTTTATTGAGGACTTAATTACAAAAACAATGATTTTTAAAGTCAATATAGGCTTTAATTGGAAGAAGTTAAAATTTGGTGGTCAAATTGCTATTTTAAAAAGTTAATTGGTTAAATCAATGGCTTAATTGCATAAATATTAAAGTTTAATAAGCAATTAGGTTGTGATTTTAGAAATCTAAAACCATGAAGAAAACTAAAGAAGGTGTGTGAATATAAGGTTTGAAAGTGATCAAATTAGAGGGCCAAATTGAAGAAGTTGATAGTTTATTGGTCAATTGAGGGTCAAAAAGCATAAATTTAAAACCAAGGACTAACATGAATAAGGCAATCAACTTTAAGGCTTACAATTAAATTTTTGCAGGAGTGGAATTTACATGAAATTAAAAGTTAAAAGGCTATTATGAATTCAATTAAAAGAAATTTGAAGAACAAGGACTCAATTGAAGTTTATGAATCCAAAATTAAAACACTAAATGATATGTCATTCAAAATTAATGAAAAGAAGTTGCATGACACATTATTCATCACCAGGGCATCCATATTATAACATTTTGGGATGATTGAGTTAACAACTTCAAAATCATGAATCTAGAATTACAAACCTTTAGATTGCTCAAGGTTGGATCCAAATGAACGGTGCATGTCACTTCTATCTAGTTTGAGTGGTGTCAATTGACAATGATGTATGAATTTATCTGACAAAACCTTGAAAATAGGTAACTCAATCAACCCTAACATTGAAACAACTTTGCAAAAACATTTTTTTTCATGTGATCACACTAAATATCAAGAGGTTAAAAAAGAATTTAAATTAACTAAATCTTATAAATGTCCTCTTAAGATCGGAGTTGTGGAGGGGAGAAAAAAAGAAAGAAACAATGAAGGAAAATATTGAGAAGAAACCTAAATGAAAATGTATAAAAAGCCTAACATATAGATTTACTAAGCTTTGAAAGGATACTAAGTTAGTAAAAGGCATAACTTCCAAACAAAAAAAAAATATAGAAAGAGACGTTGTTCTAGGTATATTTTATAATCTAAATAAAAGTCCTTGTTTTAACATGTTAATTTGTATAAACAAGAAAATCAGAACAAATAGGTAGGAGAGACATACCTCTCGGGTTATAAAGCAAAAAGAAAAAAAAAACAAATCAAAGGAAATTATAATGACCATAGAAAGGTTCATCTTAGTGATGAAAAGAAAACTAGTGTAATATACCAAAACAATCACTAGTCAACCATGTTAGTCAATAATAATATGTGATAGTTTAGCATAGGCATGTAGTTTTGTTTCTAGAAGAACCTAAATGTATATGATACGAATAAGCTAGAAAATGTCTTTGCTAAGGGAGTGAGGTGGTTGGTGATCACTATCGAATATCTTGTGTTCCTTTCACACCACAGGAGATATATGGTGGTGGAAAATGAACTTTAAATCTCCTAAAATCTTATAAATACCCCTTTTAAAATCAAAGTTAAAGAGGGGAGAGAAAAAAAGAAGCGAATATATAAAAATATATATTGAGAAGAAACCTAAATGAATTTTTATAGAACCAAACATATAAATTTTGTAACATTGAAAGGATAGTAAGTTAGTGAGAGTCATAACTTTTCAAAGAAAAACAATAAAGAGAGAAGTTGTTCCAGGTATGTTTTATAATATTATTGCATTGTAGTCACACAAATTAATTACCCCATCTTAAAATATAATATAAAAGATAGTATAGAGCAAACATAAGATCGATCCCCCGAGGAACATTCAAGTTCAATTTTGATACTATATGATATGCAATTTAAGGGGAGGGGGGTTGGAAGTTGACTGGGCTAAAACAAATAAAACATAAAACTATTAAGAAAAAATTAAATAAAATCAAAATTTATCAAGAAACAAACCTTGGTTACAAGTAAACATCCACCTATAAAAATCAAAAGTGATCATAGAAACAAAACATCAATTTATATTTTGAATATTTATCTCTTCTTAACATTGGTTAGTTAACGAATATGTCATATAACTTACACTAACCATTAAATAATCACAGTGTCCGCACTAATAATTTAATTCAATGACAGCCTTAAAAATTAGATAAGTTGAGTAGTTAAGAAAACATAATTATCTGCAGTTATTATTTGATTTGATTGAATGTTCTCCTATGCTTCACAAGTTCGTATACCACAATTTTGGTTTTGATATCAAACTTAGCAATTGATTGTCTACAGTAATAATTTTAAGACAACTCTAGCAATTAAAATAAACAATCATGGGACAAATAAGCATAGGAGAACAAATATATTCATCATATAAACTAAAAGAAAAGGTAAAATAATTCTCATAGCTCTTGAAATTTAAAGGTTTTTGTATCCTTGCAACCAAGAAAAAGAGTTTAGTCTTGCATGTTTGTAGAAAAACTAAACAAAATGAAAGAAGAAAACATGATTTCAAGTTTGTCGAGGAGAATGGGCATTTTTTATCTATTTAGGTTATCTTCTCTTATTTCTCTTTCTTTTTAATTGCTAAGAAGCCTTAGTTCCTATTTTACAAAATAGTGTTCCATTAAGTTGACAATTTACATTGAAATACTTCAATAACTATTTTCCTAAAAAAGAGAAATAGCCTTACATGAAATCTTATGTTTTGACTTAAAGGAGTAGAATTGTTAAAATAAAAACTTGGATCTTAGTTTAGATGCTTTAAAACACAATTTGCACTCATTTCTTCACAAAAATTGTTTGGTGGCAAAATTCAGTTGTCATCTTTAAAGAATCATATCTCCATCAAATGACATCATTTTCATCTTTCAAGGTTACAATTTCCATAGTTCCTTGTTCTATTTTCTTGCCCTAGATTTAAAACAAGATATTGATTTTAGCTTTTTAATTCCATTGGAAACACTTCATATCAACCTCGAGAGCTCTTTCTCTACACAAAACATTGATCAACAATCAAATCTGCCCATTACCTCTAGTTTACTACTTTTTGCATTTTTCATTCAAAAGTGCCTTCAAAACATAAAACAAAGAATATACAAATATTTCATATAAAAATATAGGCAAAATGCTAGTTAAATGTGGATGAAACTATCAGATAATATGGTTGCATCAGAAATATAATATGAGGTCTTTTTTCTGAACAAGTTAATATGAATAAACAAGAAAATAAGAACAAATAGGGAGGAGATGCATACCTTTCGGGCTACAAATCAAAAAGAAAAAAAAAACAAACCAAAGGAAATTATAATGAGCCCAAAGAAGAGTTAAGATTAATAATGAAAAGAACTAGTGTAATATACCAAAACAATCATTATTCAACCATGTTAGTCAAGAATAATAACATGTGGATGTGTAGGATGTGTAACAAAGAGAGGTAGTTATGTTTCTAGAAGATCCAAAATGTTTATGATATTAGCTTGGATAGTACACTCATGATCCAAGAGAATCATATGAGCATGAATAAGATGAAAAATTTCTACACTTAGAGAGTGAGATGGTTGCCAATAATTGTTGAATATATTGTTGTTCCTTTCATACCACACAAAATATTCGGTTGTGGAAAATGTACTTTATAGCTCCCAAAATCTTATAAATACTCCCTTAAGATCAAACTTTAGGAAGGGAGGAGAAAATATGAGAAAATTATTACAAAGAAACCTAATTAAAAATATCTAAAAGCTTAACATATAGATTTCTATAGTTTTGAAAGGATAGTAAGCTAGTGAGAGTCATAACTTTCTAAAAAAACAATATAGAGAGAAGTTGTTCTAGATATATTTTATAATCCTGAAGAAGGTTCTTTTCACCAAGTTGAAAAGATTGAATTTAATTTTCATGATGTGATGAAATATCCTTACAATAATGTTTATTTATCACATGTTTTGACCAAGTTGATAAGTGTGTGCAACAAGTTTTTGATTTTGATTGTATGGATGAATTAAATATGGCTTTGAGCTATTGCTATGATTTTATTGAGATAGAGGAGATGGAGAAGTAAATATGTGTTTCTTAAAACGTTTATTTAATAATGTTTATTTATCACATGTTTTGACCAAGTTGATAAGTGTGTGCAACAAGTTTTTGATTTTGATTGTATGGATGAATTAAATATGGCTTTGAGCTATTGCTATGATTTTATTGAGATAGAGGAGATGGAGAGGTAAATATGTGTTTCTTAAAACGTGCAAGAAATAACTTTGGCATTGCATGTTTTGCATACCATTTTTCCTAGTAATGTCTTTGTTGATTTGGTACTTTCATATAAAATATTGTTGCCATATAATTTATAGGCCCCTAAGATAGAATTGAAACCTTTGCCTGATAATTTGAATTATGTATTCATTGGCAAAAACAATACACTTCTCATTATCATAGAAAAATGTTTGACAAGTGCACAAAAAGAAAAACTTGTAAAGTTGTTGTGCGATTATAAAACAACCACTTGATGGACTTAAGCCCACATCAAGGGCATTAATCCCTCAATGTGTATGCATCATATACTTTTGGAGAATAATTCAAAACCAATAAGAGAAATGCAAAAGAGGTTGAACTTGCCTATGATGAAGGTTGTGAAAGTGAGATTTTAAAACTATTAGATGTAAGAGTCATTAATCCCATCATGGATAGTAAATTGGTGGTGCCAATTCATATGGTGCCCAAAAAGACGTAAATCACATTGGTAAAGAATAAAATTGAACTTATTCCTACTTGTATCTTGAGTGGTGGAGAATGTGTGTTGATTATAGAAAGCTCAATCTTTCTACACACAAATATCATTTTCCATTACCATTTATGGACCAAATGCTTGAACGCCTGCCAGGTAAGTCTTTTATTGCTTTTTTGATAGATATAGTGGATATAATAAGATTATTATTAATCTTGAAGGTTAAGAAAAAACTACATTTACATGTCCATTTAGTATATATGTATATAAAAGAATACCTTTGGTCTTTATAATGCACCCATAACATTTCAAAGATGTATGATGAGTATTTTTCATAATATGTTGAAAGGATAATTTAGGTTTTCATGGATGATTTCATGGTTTATGGTGATTCTTATGAGAAGTGTTTAAAAAATTTATCTATGGTCTTGAAAAGATGCATTTAAACTAACCTTGTCTTGAACTATAAAAAATATTATTTTATGGTAGAACAAGGAATAGTTTTTGAGCATGTTCTGTATTCCCGTGGATTAGAGGTTGACAAAGTTAAAAATATATGTTATTTCAACATTACCTTACCTCTCATGCATCAAGGAAGTTCTCTCTTTTCTTGGCCATGTAGGTTTCTATCAATATTTTATCAAAGCTTTCTTGAATATTACAACACCCTTGTGCAAATTATTAGCCAAAGAAATGGATTTTATGTTTAATCAAGCATGTAAAGATGTTTATGATGAGTTTAAGAGGCATGTCGCATCTGCCCTTATCATCTAGCCATGAAATTGGGACAAACCTTTAAAGATAATGTGTGATATTTGTACTTGCACAAAGAATCAGAAAAATTTGCATGTTATCACCTATGTTTGCCCCATGTTGGATGTCATAACCCAATTTTTGGGTTACTCCCCAAAACAAAATAAAAAATAACAAAAATAAAATAAAAGGGTTTTGGCATCAGTAGAAAAATCACGGTGGAAATTTTGGAAATTTTATGAGGCAAATCGAATCTCTTTTATGCCCAAAAATGAGAGAAAATACAAATTCAAGGTAAAAATTAAGTCAAAAATCATAATTATATTTTTTATAAGCCAATTTGATTTAATCATGGGCTAATTCAAAATATTATTATGTTCAAGAATTAATTTAGGGTCCAATTGAAGAATTTAATTAAGTGCAAGGACTTAATTATGCTTTAAATTGGTTAAATTAATTTTAGTAAGGGCTTAATTGATGAAAAATTGAATTCTTGAATTTAATTCGGGCTTAATTGAGAAAATCAAAATTTTTGGAGACCCAATTGAATTTTTCCAAGCTAATTTGGCATAATTAGGGATCAAATTGAAGACAATTGAGAGTTTAATTGTCAATTGAGGGCCAAATTGCATAAATCAGAAGTGAGGGACCAAAATGAAAAAGGCGCGCAAAGTCAAGGGTAATATTGAAATTCGGACAAGGGCACAATTGCACAAAATTACAAATTTAAATTTAATTGAGGGTGCAATTGGAACAATCATAAATTGAGGGACCAAACCGAAACTTGGTCTCCCCAAAGCTGCCACTGCACCTCGTTGCCACAGCATGCACGCCGACCAGCCTTCGCCGCCGACAGCCCACCAACAGCTGCCACCACGCCGTCTGTCGCAGCCACCACGCCGCTAACCGGTCAGCCACCGTGCAGGCCAAACTCCCCTATAAAAGCCACCATGGACGCTACATGCAGAGGGAGGGAGGGAAGAAAAAACGCAGGAAAAAAAGGAAAAAAAACGAAAGAAGAACGGAGGAAAAACAGAGAAACGAAGAGTGAGAAAACTGGTAGCAAAATCAGAAAAATCACAGAGAAGAAGGGGAGAGTTTATTTAGAGAGAATAAGAGGAGAACCAAATAAAATTTACGCAGAGAGAAGGAGACAACCGAACAGGAAAATCTGTTCATCTTCCTCGTCCCCGCCGGTCGTCCCTCTTTATCTTCACCGTCGACCACCAAGAACCACTACAGCCACCATACCGTAGCAGCTTCATTCCCTTCTTCTTCTCCTCCGCTGCAACTCCCTTCTTTCTCTCTCCTCGACAACATCCTTTCCCTCTCTAAAACCAGCACCGTCGTCTCTCTCTCCCTCTTTGCCAGCAGCCAGCCCTCTTTTCCCTCGCCACCGTGAGCTCTTCCTCCACCAAACCGACCCAACCGTGACCTCCAGCCAGCTCTAGCAGCGGCGACAGTGTACGCAACGAACGACAGCCATCAACGCAGCAGTCCAACGACTTTGGAAGCTCACTCCGGCCACCACAGGCCTCCGTTTCCAACGCCACAACGACAGGAAAGACCACCTCGATCCCCTCTACACGGCTGCATTCTCAAGTAGTCCTCTCGTCGAAGTCGGCCATTTACTGTTCATGAACGTGAACAGTGCATAATTTTGCACTATTCACGTTCTTATTTCTTTTTATCGTTTTTTTTCTCTTTGGGCTGGGCTGCTCTCAGCCCAGCCCAGCCCATTAGAATCTGGTCCATATGGTCTGGGCCCTGTTGGGCCTTCAGACCAGGCCACAATAAAATGGGCTTCCAGCCCGTGAAGGCTGGAAGCCCAACCCACATCCATATGGACTTCCAGCCTGTGAGGGCTGGAAGCCCAGCCCAGGATAAAGCGGGCTTCCAACCCACTCATGCTGGGCTATCAGCCCACTGTGCTGACAGCCCAGCCCAATAAAAAAATAAAAAAATATTTTTATATTTTTTTTTCTTTTTTTTTCACTACTATTATTATTACAAAAAAATTCAAAAATATCAAAAATGTGTTCTCGTGCATACGGCTGAATTCCAATATTTTCCAAGCATATTTTTCGTAAAAAAAATATTGCATCTTTCTCATGTTTTAAAATAAAAATCGGATATCGTAACTGGTTTATGATTATCCATTGGAATTTGGCCAAAATATCAAAAATAATCAAACCATTTTTGTTTTATCTATTAGGGTGTAAATTTACGTTGTAAAATACATCCATGGATAAAAAAAAAAAAGGATTTTAACTACGGTGTAAATTTAAAGCGTAAATTACATCCGTAGATAAGAACTAAAAAACAAGATTTTCTAACTGCGGTGTAAAATTACATCGTAAATTACACCCGCAGATAAAAAAATAAATATTGTTTTTATGCAATGTAAAAAAAACAATTTAGCTTAGAAAAAAACAATCAAATGACAATGCAGCTTACCTTAGGTAGGGTGCACTGGGGGTGATGCGTCTTCCCCTTGCACAACAAGTCCCCTTATCCAGACTCACGCAGACCAATAGGTTCCTAGTAACCTTAATACTAGGTGGCGACTCCTTATATTTATAGTTGTAATTTTTACAGCTATAAAACAGCACCCTATTTTCACCGCGCGACATTTGGCTGGGCGCGGAGCGCGAAAAATCACCGTCGCGACCTGTCGCGACATTGGACAAAGCACAATGCAATTACTATACAACTGAAAAAAAACTATTTATAGTAGTGTTTGCTCTTGAAAAATTTAAGTCATATTTACTTGGTAAAAAAGATGTTGAATTTACTGATCATACAACTTTGAGGTATCTTTTAAAGAAAAAGGAGTCCAAACCAAGATTCATTGTGTGAATATTTCTTTTACAAGAATTTGATCTTGATATCAAAGACAAAAGAAAGTGTTGAAAACCATATGGTTGATCACTTAAGCTAACTAGGGACCAAGGATACTGAGCAGTTATATATGTTACATTCCTCTACAAGACCATGATATGCTAATTTAGATAACTATTTAGTCACCAAATAATTTCTTCCAAGTTTGTCTGAATCCCTAAAAATTAGGTAGTAAGCTGATGCCAAATATTATTTTTAGAACACTCTTTATATATAGGAATTTTATGTGGATCAATAAGTTAGGAGATGTGTACCACAGAATGAAGTTCATTCAATTCTCTTTTTTTGTCATTCTCATTCTTGTGGTAGGCATTTTAGAGCAAAAAGAATGGCCCACAAGGTACTTAAAAGTGGTCTTTATTGGCCTTCTATTTTTAAGGATGGATATCACTTTTGCACATCATGGAAAAAATGTCAAAGAATAGGTAATAGCACTCGTAAGAATCAAATGCAATTAACAAATATTATTGTAAGTGAAGTTTTTTATGTTTGGGGTATTGATTTTATGGGTTAATTTCCTTTTTTTTTTGTAATCTTTATATCCTTCTTGTTGTTGATTATGTGTCCAAATGGATTGAGATGAAGGCCACATGAACTAATGATGCTAAGGTTGTTCTAGATTTTGTTAGGACTCATATATTTGAGAGGTTTGGAATATCCAAAGCTATCATTAGTGATCGTGACACTCATTTTTTCAATTGTTCAATGGAAACATTGTTACACAAATATCATGTAACTCATTGGCCTTTTATAGCCTACCATCCTTAAAAAAAAATAGTGCAACCTAACCGATGAGGTTGGAGTCTTTGACTTGGTGAAGCACTTTGGGCTTATCAGACTACTTACTGATCACCTATACTACTTACTGATCACCTATAGGAATGTCATCTTATAAGATGATTTATGGAAAAGCATTTCATCTACCAGTTGAGCTTGAACATAAAGCTTTTTTGGTCATTAAACAATGTAAACTTGGATTATGATGACACTTGCGGAATTGCAAGAAAATTGCAATTGCAAGAGATAAAAGAGATTTGAAATTATGCTTATGAGAATATAAGGATTTATAAAGAAAAGACCAGGAATCTTCATAATTGAATGATTACAATAAAGGAATTTCATGTTGGAGACACATGTTGGAGACAAAAAAAATTTATCATTTGTGTTTGAAACTTTTTGCTGAAAAGTTATACTCATTGGATTGGACCCTTTGTTGTTTTAATGTTTTTCTTTATGATGCAGTTGAAATTACAAATTTAGAAACCAATGAAATACTCAAGGTCAATGGGCATCACTTGAAACCTTTCTATAAAGGTTTGACAATAAAATTCACCACTTCTATAGAGTAAACCAATCTATAAAAAATAAGCACGCAAAATGTTAACCTAGTGATATAAAATAAAAACACTTACTACTCACCATGCAACCAAGAGCAAAACCACCACAAATAAGCTCATTTGTGAACCACCATTCTCACGATGAACTAGTAATGGCCCTAAGCTAGGTAACTTCTTCTCTTATTGCTTACATGACAGTATAGATTCATGGTAAAGAATGAAAGAAAATATGTAACTCTTTCACCGGTGTTTTGGGTTAGCTAGCAAGAATAATAAGGCAGGGCCTCAATTTCAGCCCAGCCTGCATAACTGGTCTTGGTTTTATTAAAACAAATCTTGTGGGTTGCTTGTTAACCCAACAAAATCGAGCTATGTTGAGCCGAAGCTCCGCTTGTGGGCGTAAACCTAGTCTATATGATCGGGCTAAAGCTCAACCAAGCTTTAAAAGTGTGTATAGCACACTTGATTTTTACCAAATAAAAATTTGATTTTTTATTCTTAAAGCATGATATTAAGTAACTCTTTTCATGCTCTCGATTTTTGATGAGGGTGTGTCTAGCAAACATATTCTACTATTATTTTTTAGTCTTAATTTATTCTTTATTTTTAGAGAATGAGCTCTTCTTCCCCGCAGCGTTCCATGGGTGGTAATAGTAATAGTGGCGGTGGAGGAGAGGATCAAAGGCCTAGATTTTTTGATAAAATGGTGAAAAAAATGTGCTGGGAAAATGCAGCAATAGTGCCTGGTCGACACCCAGAGAGATGGCGTAAAGACGCTGCTGGCAACATTGTCTGCAAGCGCTTTTGCAACTGTCATGGTTGTCTCTGTTACGAATATGATCACATCCTTCCCTTTTCTAAAGGTCTTCTTTGCTTCCCCATCTCTCTCTTTTCTCTAATTAATTTTCTTATATTTATTTTTAGCTACTGGGATTTATGGGCGGTATTTTAGTTATTTTTAGAAAATATTGAGAGTAAAATAGCATGAGTATTTGTTAGGAAGGAACTGGGTAAAAAATGGGCAAGTTAACAACTCAAGGTGAAGGGATACCGACTGTCTGATGCAATACTAATATTCGGATTAGAACATGAACAGACATTAATTTAGTTTAAAGTATGTTTGTTACATAATCAGTATCAGTTTACTTGCAAAACGAAAAGAGAGGATTGTTTAAAGTTTTTGTGTTGAGCTTGTTGGGTTTTGTTTCTGTAGGTGGTGAATCTACTGTAGATAATTGTCAAATTCTTCAAACAAGGGTCAATAGGTTTAAATCTAACAAACAAGAGTTGAACAAAACTCAATTGAAAGGTTACTCTTGCGAAATCAATTTCACTGGTATGCTTTTTTATTCTTCGCCAATCTGTCCATTGATTTTTCTTTGTTTACTCCTTCCTATTTTGTTTGCTATGGAATTTCAAAGAGTTTAGTTGAGATCAATGAACGATCTGTGACCTCTTTATCTTGCTACCCAACTATCATTCAATTTTGTATCTAAACTGAGAGGATTGAGATGATCATTTTTAATATGTGATTTGAGTTGATAGAAACTGTTTTAAGTATATTGCCCGAGGTCATCCATTCTTTGAGGGTGGTGGGGTTATCAGAGATTGTGAAAAGCTGGTGTGGTTTCTAGAGCAGCTTAGAAAATGGGAAGCTGGCCTGTTTTCTTGATTCATCATCAATAGCTTGATGTAGATGCTCCCTAAACTTTGTATTTCTGTGAGGTCAAAGGAGATCAGTCTTTTCTAGGGATAACCAGCTTTAGCAAATGATAAATTGTCAATCAACTTCAGGTTAATTTGGCTGGGGATTTCTAATCTAAGCTGGGTTGGGGTCTCAATAGTTTAGTTGGTTTCTGTTTCACCTATCTCATTTGTATTAATTTCATCCGTTCCCCATTTTCTAGTTATTGAATGACCATATTTTAGTCTGAAAATCAATTCAGTCATTAGATGTCTTGGTTTTCTAAGTGATATGGAAGAGTCAAGCAAGCACATGAAAACTGGGGACAGGTTTTGGATAGATGGTCTTGCTTTCACCTGTCCTCTAGAACTTTTGATTTTCAGTGCACATTAGACTAGAACTTTTTAATGAATGATGTGTTTTCAGGAGTCCTTTTGTGCTGGATATGTATCTGAATAATTTGAAATGCTAGAGGATATAAAGTAGTTTATAACTTCAGGATGCTTGTTTAACTTTGACTAGAAAAATATATTCCCTGAAAGTAAGCATCATAGTGGACATTAATGATGCTGTAGCAGGAGTTGCAATAGATATCATGCTCAATTTCCAGTATTAGGAGTATATACATGTGCTTTGGACCTAACACATCATCCTGTTAGGATATTTCAAACTTATGGCCTGTTTTCCTAGCTTGCTCAGCATTCAGGTCACCCTGTGCCCGACCCAATCTCCCTTCTCACTTCCCAGTGTGAAAAGGTTCTTCTGCTAGTGGTCATCATATTCTGTGCATTGTCCTCAAAATGTGCTTTTCTAATTGTCTCTCTCTCTGTTTGTTTGTTTCATTTTCTTGTAAATGGTTCACTCTTGGATGCCAAATGACCCTTTTTTCAACTTGAAGATAAGGAGCTTGATATAATTGAAATGGCTGTTTATGGGGATGTCATCAGACCTGGAAACCAGTGTCGTTGCAGAACTATTGCAGAAATGCTTGGCCAACACAAGTCAAAAGACCGTGTGGCTGCTTGCAAATTGCCATTTAGCAACGAATCTTTGTAGCTTCCGAGGGTTAAAATTCCATTTTGGAACAAGTCGAACACCTATTTGCATCTGGCCTCATAAAATTTCATCCATGAGGTTTGCACACACCATCTTGATATACCTTTCTTTGATCTGCCATCTGTTGACTGAAACTGTACCACCTAGTCGAATGTTTGAATGCTATTTGGACCCTTGTAATTTCTTAAGCAACATTCATCTTCATATGCTTTTTTTTCCCCGAGGAGTGCTTGTTGGTCCAAGTTGAGATAAACAATTATCGTTGAACACTCTTTGCACATGCAGTTTTCAGAATGACCAGCACATATACTTACCTTCTATCCCTCTTTTTTTTTTTTTTCTCTTTTTCGTTTTGGGATGAGTGTTTTAATCATGTTTTCATTGGAACGACTGAGGGCCTTGGACTTGATAAATTATTTTGTAGACAGAATCCAACACCATATTCAATAAACTACTCCCCTAGATGGTGATAAAACCACTTTTTCTCTATCCTTTTTGTTTGTTGGTTTAATGAATGTTTGTGGGTAAAAATTCTAGTTTGAAAAGGCATGGATGTGTGTGTGTGTGTGTGTGTGTGTGTGTAGTTTTGATATCATAAGAAAAACATGGAAAAACGCCTAAAATTAATTAAATAGGTGTTTTCCCAATCCAGTCATGTTTAAGAAAGTATTCCATACATTTTTTAATATATGAATGATTTAGTCTATTTTGTAAACATTTTTTTGACAAATTTCAGACATTAATTTCTAAAAATGCAAAAAACAATACATAACAGATAATAATATCATGTATTCTTTATATATTATAAGAGAAGAGAAAGTAAAAGAATAGAAAGATGGAAAGAAAATTAAAGAGAGAGATTGCCCAAAAATTAATAAAAATAAATAATTAGAAAAGAAGAGGGACCTTTCATCCATGCTTATTGCCAAATAATTTTACTAGATGACAACTAATGAGAAATAGAATTATACACCCTGGACCTTTAATATAGAAAGAAAATCCTTGGAAAAAAAAGAATAAAATTGCACTAATTATGAATATGCAGGGTTGACATTATTTATAGTATTTGATCCTATTTACTTTGTTATAAAGTTTAAATCTTATTTATCTCAGTAATTTTAATTTTACATATTTATATTAAATAAAAAAGTTATTTAATCCTAATCCTAATAAAGTTCAATTATTTTTGTATCAACACAAATATGAACCAAGTTTAATTGATAAAGATCATAAATTTATATATATTATGTACTCTTTATACTTAGTTTTTGTAGGAAAATTGGATTTAAAAAGGGACTTCTTACTTCATGTTTTCCAGTTGCAGATTATTTCTATAAAAATACAATTTTTTGGAGTTTTTGTGCAAGGACAATTATGGAATTATCCTAGAATTTTTGGAGTAACCAATTAGAACATTCTTTGAAGTTAAAGTAAAAAAAAGAAAATGCAATCCCATCAGATTTGAGTCACTGCGCCAAAAAGGGAATTTGGAGGACTTCCTGATTTTTCCTCAAGACCTGAAATATATGGTTGGAAAGATAAGAAAGAGCTCTAAGAGTATCATATTTTTCCTAATTTTTCTTGAAGGAGGAATGACTCCAAACAAATCTGTGGAGAAGCTAACATGTTATCTCAATCAAAGAAGGAAAGGAAGTTAGTTACTAACACACTATAGAGTTACATTTTATTAAGGTTATTCTGCAGTGTTGGGCAACCATAGCAGTCTAATTAGGATATGAATAGGGGTTGTGGTGCATTATTTAAGGAGGAGAAAATAAACTAAGACCAGATGGTAGAGAAGTAGAAGAATTGAAGACAAAGGAAGACTACTGAAATTTGGCAAAAGTTGTATTATTTCATCCTTGTATCTTTGCTAATGTTGAATGCTATGACTATGTGTGATTGATTTTCCTTTACTAGGGAATGATGTAGCCCTAGTATAATAATTTAGTTCTTTTATTTTCCCTATTTATTGATTTTCGCTTTATGTTGGATTCTTGATCACTATGCTTAAAAACTTGATTGATAATCTTGATGTTTGATCATCTTCTAGACTTTTCATTAAGTTAATTGGATGCAAATTAAGTTAGTAGCATATTTAATTTGAGGATTTCTTCTTGTGATTAAGATTTGTAATTCTTCTAGGGTAAATACCATACTCCTAGGTTTTACATGCTTATTTCAGGTTATCACTAATCTTAAAAAGTTTTTATGTGTTGATATTTGACTTAAATATCATAAGCAAATTGCATAGAAGAATATACAAGTTAGCCTAAATACCATAAGCAATTCATGGAAAAGGAAAATTAAGGAGCGACACCAATTGGATAATTAATAAGTAGGTGAATAAGAGGTTAGATCAAATTACTAATGGTGAATTCATTGTCCTAGTGCTTTTATCAATTTGAATTTCACACCTTGGTGTTACTTGACCTTCTACTTGTTTTGTCATTTAAATTTTGTTGTGTTAGTTCATTAAATTTTTCTCTTAAAAACCCCTTTTGTGTGTTACGTGAGTATGTTATGTGTTTAATTTCTTGTTTATGTTAGTAGCATGGTAAAAATAGTTTATGAAATAAATTGGGTTTGGCTAATTGGAAGTTGAATTCAGTCCGCATGGGAATGACCTCGTATTTGTCATACTTTATTACAATTGACCTTGTGCACTTGCGAGTATAATTTTGTGTTTAGACTAATCGTTATAATATCCATTTTGCAAGTAGTCTAAATTTAACAACATTAATCTCTAACTTTTAATTAGTTATTCAATTGAGGACTTAAGCGCTAAATAAGATCATATCTCTCTAGTTGTGTATTCAATCTTTGATGGTTAATTGTTTCTTATTGATTGATTTTGACTTTTTTGATTGCTTCTTCAAAACTCTTAACCAATCAAGGACTCTTTAAACTTGGTTAATTATTTTGATCCACGATCTATTTCAATTTTTTTCCTTGTTTTGTGGTGAACAATTATTATTCTTTGGATTTGATAAGTGTTTATTTGTTTTAGGTATAACAACACCTTCATGTTGCTTTTATTATCAAAAGAAGGAATATTAACCTTGTCACACTTGTACTAAAATCAATCAACCAAATCAAACATGTTTGTCTAAAATTAGTTAATCATGTTTTAAAAAATATCTGACATGTTACAATTTCAACAAGTGTGTGCTTTGGATTTTAAAAGCAATGCTTAGATTTTTTGAATTGCAGCTAATTCTTCATCTTTTACACCAAATCTCAAGTTCCTTAAGAACTATATAGATTTTTCTATAAAGATTTAATCAAGAACCTTCATCATGTTTGTTTTAATTAAAAGCAAGATTGCCACTCTAAAACCCTACTTCAAAATCCATAATCATCTCTCATTACCAAAACCTTGTAGATTGCTTGCCTAACTTCAACTAGTTTATCATTAGAGCTGCACTAGAAGATATAAATGGACAATGTCTATGTCTATTTTGGAAAAAGTGCCGCCAAAAATACAAGATTGCAACTTTGTCACATATATTAAAAAAATATATATATTCCCCTTCAGGATAAGCACATTATCATAACTCAATTTTTTATCCCTAAAATTATTTTTTATTATATAATTACTTGTTATTATTTTTCTTTTTGTGTTCTTTATTATTTATTCATTCAAAAAAACATTTTTAGAGCACAAGGAGACAAGTTTTAGACCATAAAAAATAAAGAAGTTAGAAGGATGACCATATTGGAATATTTTGACAAGAAATGTTGAAGAAAAACTGGATTTAAGACAAAGTTAAGATTGAATTTTTTTTTTTACCATACTTAAAAGAATTAATTGATTTTAAGGACTTAACCAAACTTTTAATATGTCAATTTAACTTAGTATAGGAGTTAATTGAAGATAAACTAAGTTCAAAAGTCAATATAGCCAAAATAGGAAGAACTATTGAGTTCAAAAACTTAATTAAACTCTTAAAAGGTTTTAAGCATTCAAATCAAGGACTTAATTGAGGGGAAATCATGTTTTAGGGCCTAATCTGGATTAATTTTCATAAATTGGAATAATAGAAAATCAATTGAAACTTCGAAGAACCAAATTGATGTAAATGAGTTCAATTGAAAATTTAAAGGTTATTGAAGGGTCAAAATCAGATATTTTCATGACCAATGGTCAACTTGCAAAACATGTTTAATGTCAAGAGACAAAATTGATTAAAACATGGGCCATTTTTAAATAAACTTCAAGTTAAGAACTTATTAGGGGTGAAATGAATAAATTAGAAACAAAGAACCAATTTGGAGAAGAAAAAAAAGCATTCAAATAAGAGGAGAAATTTTATAATTTTCATGAACATGATTGCATAGATTAAAAAGTTTAAAAGTTAATTGAGAGGACAAGTGATAAAAAAAAAATGACAAGGGTTTAAATTGTTGTTTATAAAATCCTATATTAATAGAACTTTAGTTTGTAGGATTTAGCTAGAACAATATTGTTCATTATGCATCATTCTTCTTCGATTTTAGCTAATGTAGTGGGCATTTTTGGTGAATGAATGTGATAACTTCAACCACCTTTTAGGCTTTAACCACCATTGATAGATAAATAAGTTTCCCCTTTTCATAGTGGTGTCATCCTTGTTCAATATTTATACCCACATTTCATCATGATTCTCATAAATGATTTCAAGGTATATAATGAAAGTTGAGTTTCAAGGTTGTCAAATAAATAAAATATATTAAGCTAAAAATGATGATTAAGGGTTTTTTAAGAGCCTATGATTACTTTTTATCCTCGTATGAATGTCTGTTAGATCATTTTATTTTCTTTTATAAGGTTTTTATTGACTATTAAGTTAGCTTGGATTGAAATATTAATATTCCTCTTTATTTAAACAAGTTTTTGTTGTCAGGTTCTTCAATAATTTTATTATGCCAAAGCTATAAGAAAACCATAACTTTGAGCCCCAAACACTCCTATAAGGTTTTTATTGACTATTCAGTTAGCTTGGATTGAAATATTGATATCCCACTTTATTAAAACAAGTTTTTGTTGCCAGGTTCTTCAATAATTTTATTATGTCAAAGCTATAAGAAAACCATAACTTTGAGCCCCAAACTCTCCTTTTGGGTTGCTAGGGTTTCATTGTTTTGTGGTTTTAATTAAGAAAAAAGCTTCTTATTTTAAGGTCTTGGTCATTCTCAAATCTCTAAAGTTTTATCTCTTTTTGATACTTACCCCAAATATGGGGTGTGACCTTAGCTAAGATTATTTTGTGAAGAAGATACTACTCTTGCTTGAATTGGTTCAAAATAGGTATACTCACCCCAAGGGAAATATCTTTATTCAAAAATGGTCTTTCCTCTATTCAAACAAAATTGTATATGTGTCTTAACAAGTTCATTATTCATGAAAACTTTATCATCTTAGGCACAATAATGATGATTTGGTTATTCGTGTAAGATAAACTTATTTCCTATAGATATCAAAAATGATATTTATCAATTCAAATAAAATTGATTATGGTTAATAAATTTTGACCTCATGGTCATGGCATTTTGTACGGGTTTCTTCATGAGTTCATGATTCATGAAAACTTTGTTTTCTTATGCATGATAATGATGATTTGGTTATTTATATGGGTTTGTTGGCCATCCTTTAAGGAAATGATTGGTGAAATATTGTTTTTTGATATACTATCTCTCTTTCCATCATTAGATAGTGGTCAAATCTTAAAAAAAAAAATCAATGGGAAAATGATTTTTGAAAGGAAAATTTTCTTGTTAAGCCTTCTAAGATGATTTAAAAACAAGAAAAATATGAAAAATAGAAAGCCAAACTTTATTGATTTAAAGTGGACATGAGTACATTTATGTATTGATCTTTTTTATAGAGTTTAAATTCACTAAATTCACAAACCTATGCAAGTCATCTACATCTATTCTTGTTAATAACAAAGCTCCTTAAGAAAAAGCTTTCTTCACTTGTTGTGATGTTGTGGTCGTACAAATTAGTTACCCTAACTTAAAACAAATCAAACAAGATAGTATTGAGCAAGAAAGGGGTTGATCCCACGAGGACGTTTTAGTTTAGATTCTCATTTTACATTCTATTCAATTGGGAGGAGTTTGGAAGTTGTCTGGGCTAGGCTAAAACAAACTAAGCAAACTAAACAAAAATTATATAAAACCAAAATTTATCAATAAAAAAACCTGGGTTGCAAGTCAACATCCACCTACAAAGAACTGATCATGGAAATGAAATATCAATTTATCATCTGAATATTTATCTCTTCTTAACATTGGTTCATTAAAAGATTCGTCGTATAACTTACCCTAACCATTAAACAACAATAGTGTCCACACTAGGAATTTGATTCAATGACAGCCTTAAAAACTAATTAAATTTATTAATAAAGAAACATAATTGTTTGCAATCTATGTTTGATTTGATTGAATGTTCTCCATAAAATTAATAACATAGATTCGCTAAGAAAATTGAGTTTGCATTAATTGGACTTCTGTAGCTCCAGATATTTAAGTTGGAACAATGAAAGGTCGATATCAGCAGATTTCAAGATTTGACTTTGAAGGCAGTGATTTCCATGTTCTTCTTTAGTTTATTATTTTACCTTGACTTTCCAAAAAGTTATGGAAGTTAATTTTGAATTCCACTAGAATCACTTCATTTCGGTCTCTAGAGCTTCCACTTTGTATAAAACATCGATTGAAGGTCAAATCTGCCAATCAACTCTAATTATCTATTTTTTGCATCTTTCATCCAAAAATACCTTCAAAATATAAAACAAATAATATCAAGGTATTTTATACACAAAACATATGCAAAATACTAGGTAAATATAGGTGAAATTGTCAAATAATTGGTTGCATCATCACTACATAAGGACCTTTGTAATTAGGTGCCTATTTACTTTGATCTTTGTTAGGAAAAGATAAGATCTTCTTCAACACCAAGTCTCCCACTAGAATATCCTAAGTCTTACATTATTTCTGTAAGTTTTAACCATCTTTTCTTGATAAAATTGATGATAATATATTGTCATCATCCTTTCTCATTGACTGAGTTTAGATCTTCACATCTCACTCTCACCTATTAAGCTTCTTCTATTTCAAAGTCTATCAATATTATAAATGACAAGATTTCTATTTTTAAAGGTATCATTACCTTCATTCCATTTACTAAAGAATTCAAGGTGGCTTCTATTGAGGTTTTTTCTATGATTTGATACACGTGAAAAGTGAAAGGAAACATCTCATGCTAATATTTATATGATTACAATTCCCAGATGATCTTATAAATGTTCTTGTTAGCGACTTCTATAACACCATTCATCTTTGACTTGTATGAAGATGAATTTAAGTGTTTGACCCTTTATTTTGTTGAAAGCTCCATTATCATCCTTCCATTAAAGTTCAGAGTATTATTAATAATTATTCTTTTAGGTGTTCCATATTAATAAATCTGATTTGATTAATCTCCTTACTATATTTTAAGTGACATGAGCATAAGAGTTGGTTTCTAACCAATTTATGAAATAGTTAAAAGATACTAAGATAAATTGATACTTGTTGTTGGATTTTAGATTAATAAAGTTAATTACATTGATTACCAACATTACAAATTGCTATGGAGATGTCAAGTTGAACATAAGTGATGGGGTGTATATATCTTATCCCTATACATTTGATATTTGAGTCACCTTCTAACATATTTTATGCAATCTTTTTTCATTGTCATTCAGAAATACCTAGTCCTTTGTATTTGTCTTGTTGTCATGTGTTTACTAACATAAGTTGCATAAATTTTGTAATGAACATCTTTGAGAGCTCTTCTTGCTTATATCCCATTTTGATATCATAAAAATGTTTCATCATATGATCTCTTGTACAATATTTATCTATTGATATAATCTTTACAAGGTATCCTTATTTGTATTAGATGCCCCTTATGGCTATTTCTAGTTATGGATAAATTCTTTAATGTTAAGATACTATGGATTATTCAAATGAGCATAAATTCACCAACGAATTTATGATTTCAATACTTAAATGTTGTGCCTAGATTCCATAATCAAATTTGGTCATAGAAGCTAAATTAGTGATGACATCAGCGAACTGGTTTTTATCTCTTCCCATGTGAGTGAATTTTATCTTATCAAACTCCTTTGTAAGTTTAAACATATAATCTTTTTGTGGATTCAACTTGTCATCTTTCATCTACCATTACCTTTTTATTTCATGAATTATTACCATTGAGTCTCCATATACATCTAAATTTTTTTTATCTTCAACTTTAATGCAACCTCTAATCTAAGGGTATAAACTTCATACTCTGATGTATTATTGGTGCACTTAAATTGAAATAGGATATTGCTTTTTCTCAAGATAAATGATTATTTCCCCTACTCTATTGTGTTTTTTTTTAAAACACGTTCACTACTCTATTAAAACACATCATCCACCAATCTAGTACTTCTTCTACTACTACATGACATCATCATCATCTAGGAAGTCAAAATTTAAAGTATCATATTCTTTAATTGTATTATCTGTCAAATAAGAGATGATAACATTTTTATTCATGACTTTATTTGTCATGTATATAATGTCATACTCTGCCAACAACGCCTACCATCTAACTATTCTACTTGATAAGTAAGGTTTATTAAAAATGCATATGAGAAGATCTAGCTTTGAGATCAGCCAAATGGTGTAATCCAACATGTATTGTCAAAGGGTATGAAGATTTGATCAAAATAATTATTGTAAATATTTGGTTCAAAAATGATGCCCGATAATATTAAGAAATTCCAAAAAAAAATCCCAAAGGAAGTGTGTAATAGAGTTAAGAAAATAAATTTCAAAAATAGAAGATTTAACATTATAGTAAGGTAATGAGCATGGGCCTATGAAATTCAGAAAATGAGTAATGAAAGAGTTTTTAAAATTAGTTGAATGAAAAAGGCTCAAAATATGAAATTAGATTTTTCAGAAATGATTTGTGAAAAAAAAATACAAAGATATACATTAAGGAATTTTAATATCTTCTGTCAAAAATCAATAGTTAAAATATACTGGAACGGGGAAATTAATACCTAATAACCCTAAAAGGTTAATATTTATGGGAAACAAAGGTAATTACAATATATATATATATATATATATATATAGAAAGATAGAAAGATAAGTAGATAATTAGATAGATAGATAGATAGATGTAAATGTAGATCGATATGTAGATGGCCATCCTTTTAACCAGCTAAATAAAAGAAATGAAGGACAAAAAAGAAAAGAAAGAGTAGAGGAAGAGAGAACATACAAGTGTAGCAAAATTAGAGCAAGAAAGTTTTGAAAATTTATGAGTTAGGAGAATAAACTTAAACACAAGGATTAAGGACAATTCAAATGACAAAAATAGATCTCTAGAAAGAGACACTTGCTAATTAGAGAGAGAATGCACGTAGGATGAGAAATTTTTCAAAAGTTGTGACTTGAAGGGCTTGAATTCATCATCTAATAAGTGTTTTTAAGCTCAAAGTGTGATTTAATGCATGTTTTATTGTATGAATTGATGAAATTTCTAATTGATAAAATTAAGGTTCTTGATGGATAAATGATAGGGGTTTGAATTGATGTTTTGACATGGAATGGGGTGTTAATGAACCTAAAATAACAAACCAATTGACCAAATGGGGGATGATTTTTCCTTTTATGGTGGCAGGCCAAGATTATAATTAAGAGTAAGAGATAGTTGTTTGATTTTAGACTTTGTATTGTATTTTACATGTGTATGTGATGTAATTAATGTGTAAAACACAATAAGATTAAGAAATACTAATAAAAATATCATTTGGCCATTTGAGGAATTAATGGGAGGATAAGAAATTTATTTTTTCCTTTTTGAATGATTGTAATAATTTGTTTTTGATGTGAATATATGTGTGTATGGAATAAATTTAGCATGAAAGAAATGTAGGAACTCCTGGTTCCTTTAAGGCCAAGCTTTCAAAATAATACATCAAAAAGAAATGATGTTTGATTTAATACAAAGCTTGATAATGTATTAATATGAAATATGGAAATTTAATCTCGTTGAAAAGCTAACATGCAAGGTTACGACTCTTATAAAGGAAGGAAAACTCAATTCTGCCCCCAAAATTCATGAAATACATCACAAATGTGATAGACCTGCTGCTTTGTAGAGTTTACCCTGCATAGTCATGTTCGGTGACCCTTAACTGTAGTTATAAAATTCAAAATTAAATGTAACAAGTTTCCTTGGATAATACACATCTAGAACTGCAACTCATATGAAGGAAACCAATTCTAATTCCCTTGTTTTCCCACTCAAATTCTCTCTGAAAGACAAGAAATGAATATGTCCAAGTATTAACTTTTTCATCATATACATTTGGCCGAAACTTGGCCTTGAAAAAACAAGACTTCCCTCATTCATTACACAAACATTCGCATCCAACACAACATATATAATAATTATTTTACAAAACACATAATTTTTCCTTTCTAATTACTACCCTCAAGGGCAAGCCATGACCTTTCCCAGGGGCTACCCTTTTCCTTTCTATTTGTCTTGCCAATTAGCTCTCATTTCATCCCATATTCATCAATTTCACACAATTCTACATTTCCCCTAAAAAATTTTCAAGAACACTAAGCCAAATCTTATAAAAAATTTCCAAGAACACTAACCCAAATCTTATAAAGAAAAATCATGTAATTTAACTATAAAGTCAAATATTTTATGTGCATATAAGAATCTCCATACCAAGGAAGATTTAAGATCCTCATAGATTATAAATTTATAATCTCCCCCTCGCCTTTTTTTCTTCTTGTCATTGCTAGCCCATTACTCCTTTTCCTCTAATTTCTTCTTCCAATAATACTCCAAATCCTTGTGTTTTTTTATGTTTGAATATTTTGGTAATCCTTAATTTAACTTTTAGTTTGAAATTCTTCTTTAATTAGGTAAGAAAAATATCAAAATCTCTTTCTCTTTCTTCCCCTCATTCTGCTGGACATAAGAGAAAAGAGAGGGGTATAAATACCCCTCAATTTCTCTTATTACACATAGTCTCCTATTTTCTTTAAATGTTTTGTTTTTACCTCACATATTCTCTTTTTATAATTTAAATCATAATCTTTATATTTATTTCAATTTCACCCCCTCAACTTATTTGATTTCTCTTTTAATTCTTTCCTTTAATTTAAAACTAACCTCAATTAATTTCGAATTGAAAATTATGATATCTCAATTATTTCGTGAGGATGTTATATCCAAAATTTTTGAATTCTTATTTTATTTAAATTTTTTCATGAATTATTACACTTTTATTTATTTATTTTATTTATTTAGTTTATAATTTACACTTACATTTATTTCTTAGGGCTTACATATATAGTCTCCTTAGTGAGTTTGCCTAACCTCTAAAGATGGGATTAACAAACACCATCAACAGAAAAAGATTGATATATTGTGGTCTCTTATAAAATATTCCAACTTATAACAAAAAAGGAAAATCACTCTATAACCTTTCAAGGACAAGATATTCCAAGTTTTCTTAGTGTGATTGCACATTTTTTTTAGAAGGGTATGACCATGTCGTTGGTGAAATTATGCAACTTATTTTAGAGGGGGAAAATATGGTATCTCTAATGTGTTTGCATAACCTTTAAGAACGGGATTGATAAACACCGTCAATAAAAAAAGACTGATACAATCTCCTTAGGTTAATCACCCCATAATCTTTCAAGGATGGGATAGGCCAAGTCTGAAAAGCGCGATTGCACATTTACTTGAGAATGGTGCAACTATCTTCGTAATATGATTGTATAATTCCTACAAGTCCTGGATATAATTCTTTAACCCGTCCAACCTTGTTTGAGAATTCTTGAGCTCCTTTTTAGTAGCTTGGAACTCTAAACAAAGCATCTTTAGATGCCTTCAACTCTATAGTAGTATGTCTCAAAGTAGAAACTTTATTGAAGGCCTCCTATAATTTCTACTTATAGGAACCCATATGAAGGTTGGCTTGCTACATCACACGTATTAAGAAAGCATATGATGTATGCACATCTCATATCTTGGCCTCCAATAAGTTTTTCTCCTCCCAAAGCTTATGAAGAGCAACTTGATTTGTTATATGCCTGCCAATGACATCCCTCACTTCCCTCTTATCAACCACCTAATACCTCTTATAATAGACACACATCATAAAATTCTATAAAAGGAAAAAGTAAAAAAAAGGACACACAAATAGGTAAAGATAAAAAAAAATATTTCCTTATATTAAAATCCATTTGGTAATCAAAGCCAAATAAGGGTGGTAGCTTTCATTAGACATCTAAAGAATGTCCAAGGGAATGGTGAGAACCCTATCTAGCTGATTCACCACCTTAAGAATCATCTCACCAAGACTAAACCTCCTCCTAATAATGGCCTATATACCTTGCCTTTCTTCCTTATTTAAGGTAGGAGAGGCAAAATAGGCATGATCAAACACTAAGGATGAAAAAAAATCCTTAATCGTTTGTTCCTTGTAACCATAACAATGAATGAGTATAGATAGACAAATAGCCTCCACTACTAAGGATTTAATGCCTACCCTTAGGGTAGAGGCTCTTTTTCTTTTAAAATAGGTAGTTAACACCTATTTCTAGGGAAGTCAATTGAGTGTGACTCCTAGCTTAAGGGTAAAGATCTTTTCAGCCTTTATCTCAATATGAGTGTCCCCCCCCCCCAGCTCTACCCATCATCATTTTCTTGAAAGTTATCCCTTATAGACAAGGAGCTCATATAAAAAAACCAAGTTGTGCTTCATTCTTTCTTTAGTTAGGGAGAAAGCCTTTATTAATAAAGATAAACTTTTTTCTAATGATATAATAAAAGTTTTTCCTTCTTTCTTAGATAGCAAACCTACATAAAAAAATATTTATTTTTAGCAATTTAGTTATGCTTATTTTATTTATTGTTAATAGAGTTTTTTAAATTGCATTGTTTGTTATATTTAGTAGAGCATCTAATTCACCCTATTAGGTGTTATTGTTGCCTTAATCCTATAATAACATCATGTTCTAGGAGGAGAATAGAAGGTAGGTCATGACTCACTAATATATTTAACCTAGGTAGGGCTTTTATGGAGCATAATGATTTAGATCATAATTTAAATGGTATTAAACTCAAAATTCCATGGTCAAGGAAAGTTGATATGAAGGTTTACTTGGATTGGTAAAAGAAAATGGAGTTAATTTAGTTGCCATAAGTATCTAAAAGAGAAAAAAAAAAAGGTTCAATATGTTATGGTTGAATTCACTAATTCAACAATTAGTTAATGGGATCAACTTGTTTCAAATAGAAAGCTGAATAGAAAAAGGCCAGTAGATGAAGGCAATCATGAGGAAAATACATGTATCTAGTCACTCTTATGGGGAGATTTATAATAAATGGCAAACTTTATCTCATGATTTTAGAAGTGTCGATGAGTACTTTGAGGATATGAAAATAGCTATGATTGGAGATAATATTTTTTTCAGAGTAGAAAAGCCATAATGGATAGGTTTTTGAATGGATTAAATAAAGATATTGTTAATATAATGGAATAGCAACATTATATGGAGATTGAAGATATGGTACACAAGTTGTAGAAATGGTGAAACAATTGAGGAGAAAATGGTAGTGCAAAAGATGGTGGATATTTAGTTTCCTTTTCGAGTTGGAAGTCAAATTTTAGGAAAAAATGATAATGCACAAGTGAAATCACTAACTACACCTATTGTAATTGAATCTTTATTTGATAGAAAGCCAATCATCGCTTTGAAGGAAAATGGAAAAAAAATATTGATACAATGAGACTTTTTTTTAATTTATGAAACACTATTTTTTTCTTTTAAATAAAAGATAGACGTGATTTGTGATACTCAAATAAAATAATCCTAATTGTTTAAGAACATTGATAATAATAAGTAATTTTTTTAAAAAAAATTAAATTACAAAACACTCCAAAAAACAATTAAATGATGAAATAATTTATATATATTTTTAATTTCAAAGGGTTAAAAATATATTAGATTAATAATTTCTTTTTTAATAAATAAAATACCATACACTAAATTAAATTATATTATATATAAAAATCATAAAAAATATTTAAAAATTCATTAGCTTTTTTAAATATAAATCAACAAAAAAATTCAATAAAAAAAAAATTAAGGATATGATTGAAAAGAAAAGAAAAAACTAAAAAGACATGAATTAAAATCAGTTGACCAAAAATTAGAAGTATAAACACCATGGTATGGGCTTCCTTGAATTTTTTTTTTTTAAAAAGGATGGATGACGTATCCTCCACTCATTTTTGGTTTTTGAAAAAAATAAATAAGAGATTGTCAATAGTTCAATCCCAAAATCCAATTACCTTGGTAGTCAAAAAAATTACAAGAGATGTTTTTGTTCCTCTATAAATCTATTTTTGACACAAAGTAATTAGAAAATAAATTTATACACCCATCGATGACTTTAAAATACCTAAAATCCTTTTTAAAAACCCAAATCAATATGAAAAAAAATATTTCCAAACTCAAATCTGCCTTTTTTTTCTTGCAATTTGAAGATAAAAAAATTATAAGTTGAACTTTCTTTACCAAATAAAACTTCTTGTTACAAAGATTGATTATTTTGGTTGCTAAAATTTGTATCAATAATGATTTTCTCTTTGGATCACCTAAATTCAATGACTCTCTCTTTTCTCTCAAACTAGAAACTGAAAAATAAAATAAATGAGATTTTGGACCAAAATTGTTTTTTTTTTAAATGGTAAAACCTGAAGGAATCTAATTTTTATAATTCAAAAAATATGAGGACAAAAACATATGTTTTACTAATAAAAAATTAAACCCTACTTATCTACTCCAATGTTTCTTACTTTGGTCATCTACTATTTACGTATTTTTTTTATATATATTTTTTAACAATTTTAGCTAGATTAATCTTCAATAAAATCTCCTAGGGACCAAATTAAAAAAAAGGGAATAATGAAAATATAAAATCATTTTTTTTATAAGGAAAAAACATATTTTGAGGTGTAATAAAAACACTAACTTTTTTTAGTTAATTAATTAATAATAATAATATTTTAAAAAAGATTTTTTTTTAAGAAAATACTATTATTAAGTTTAAAAAGAAGGAAAACAAATCAAAATTCTCCCTTCAACTATTTTTTTCCTTCCTAAATTTTATTTATCATATAGGAAGAAAGGACTCTTCTCTCATGCCAACGCAGTCCTTCAGGAAGATGATTTTCTCAGCTGATTAGATAATACAATCCTCATTCCAATTAAACGGACACACTCCCTACTTTCTATCGCTGGCCGGTTCCCTATTCCGGCCTCCCAGAGCAGGCATTGTTGGGGGACAAGAAGCAAGGTAAGTCACATCTTAAGTTTCAAGACACACCAGTTGTTCGAGGAATTTCCTCAAAGAAAAAGAAAGATGCATTGCTTCTGGAAATCAAGATGGACAGGCTTTTTGCTCCAAAACATTAAAACTAACAAATCTAAGCCTCCTTTATATTCCACAAAGCAACAGCATAACCAACTGCCACTTGAGCTGCAAGAAGTGTGTAAAGTTATTTCGAGCTGGATTGGTGGTTTGGATGACTTAGAGTTGAGGTTAAATCAATTTAAAGGTCTGTTAACATATCCTCTTGTTACACAAATTATAAATTCCTGCAAACACGAGGCTCCCGCTAGAAGAATCTTGCGATTTTTTCTATGGTCCATTAAAGTTTTGGATTTTGAGAAACTGAAAGATGAGGATTTCAATCATGTCATTCGGGTTTTGGCCGAGAAGAAGGATCACACTGGAATGTGTATTTTGATTTCGGATATAAGGAAGGCCGGCCGCGTAATGGACCCACAAACTTTTGCTCTTGTAGCCGAGACTTTGGTTAAACTGGGGAGAGAAGATGAGGCGTTGGGTATATTCAAGAACTTGGAAAAGTTCAAGTGCCGACAAGATGGTTTTGCTGTCACTGCCATTATAAGCGCTCTTTGTGCGAAAGGGCATGCTAAGAAAGCACAAGGAGTGTTTTCGCACTATAAAGACAGTAAGATATCCGGTTTAGAGCCTTGTGTTGTTTATAGGTGTCTTCTGTATGGGTGGTCCGTGCAGGAGAACGTGAAGGAAGCTCGAAAGGTTATCCAAGAGATGAAGGGAGGTGGGTTAGTCCCAGATTTATTTTGTTATAATACTTTTCTCAAGTGCCTTTGTGAAAGAAATCTTAAACGCAATCCATCTGGACTCGTCCCTGAAGCTTTGAATGTGATGATGGAAATGAGATCATATAGGATTGAGCCAAACTCAATTAGTTACAATACATTGCTTTCTTGTCTTGGGAGAGCAAGAAGAGTCAAGGAATCGTATAGGATGCTTGAGACAATGAAAACAACAGGTTGTGCTCCTGATTGGGTAAGTTATTTTCTTGTTGCAAAAGTGATGTATCTGACCTGCAGATTCGGTAAAGGAAATGAGATAGTTGATGAGATGATTGGACAGGGGCTGCTGCCAGATCGTAAGTTTTACTATAATTTGATTGGTATTCTTTGTGGAGTTGAGAGGGTGAGTTATGCCCTTGGGTTATTTGAACGAATGAAGACAAGCTCATTGAGTGGTTATGGGCCTGTATATGATATTTTGATACCAAAGCTTTGTAAAGGTGGGGATTTTGAAAAGGGTAGAGAGCTATGGGAAGAGGCCACTGCTATGGGTGTCTCTGTTAGCTGTTCCAGTGATGTGTTGGATCCCTCTATCACTGAGGTTTTCAAGTCCAGAAGGAAGGTGGAAGAAGAGGTCAAGCCTGAGAAATTCAGCAGAAACGAGATCCCCAGACTCGAGCCCAAGTCAAGACGAGAAAGGGGGAAGGTGAAGAAGAAAACCAGGGGGAATTGAGAAGATTAGAGATATCTTAGGAAATCAATGTCAGTTCATATCATAGCTTTGTTGTTGCGTGGAGAACAAGGTCAAGCCTAAAAACTTAACAGCAGAGACAAGACTTGCCTTAATTCGAAGAGGATGAAATCGGTTGCGCAGAAAAAAGGGTCTTTAATACGATCTACCAAGTAGGATGACGATAGTTATCTGCGTGCAGTGTCCCGGCATCAATTACCTCTACAGAACGCCATTACGCCGGTTTCCATATACAAGTAGTCTGTTGTGCCCATGTGTGACTCAGAGTTGATGATTCATCAGGTAATTTTGTGGTATATGTGGTTCATTCCAGTGACTGATTAGAAACTGAATCATGAGTTGATGCAAATAGCATCGGGCTGTGTTTACCATGTACCATCTTATAAATATGATTTATTTTGATTTTTCTTTGCGTTTGTTTTTTTTTTTATTTCTCTAAATTGATGTATCTTTCTTTAATTTTATTCTTCTAGATTTGATTTTTCCTAGATTGAATTTTAAAATTTATCATGAATTGTTTTTTAGGTAGTTAGCTCGGTCTCATGGTCCACATCATGGGTTGGATAAATAAACTCGATTGTTTTATATCTTTTTTAATTTTTTTTTCAATTTTATCATTCAACATTGAATTAATTAGGAATTAAACTTCATAATTTATTTTAAATTATTTTCTATAAGGTTATCTTAGTCATATGACTTTGGCTGTAAGTTAGGTTTGATGGGTTAACCCGATTGACTTGAGTTTTATGGTCTTTTTTAATTTGTATTTTTTTTTCATTTTCATCATTTAATATCGAGTTGATAAAAAATTAGGTTTGATGATTTATTTCAGTTAACTGTCTATAAAGTTATTTTGGTCTTGTTACTTAAGTCATATGTTTTACGAGTGAAACTATATTTTTATCGGTTATCTAAGTTGTTTTTAGACCCATTAAGTTAATCATACTGGATCAATCTCTATACGATTTAGAAGTTTTTTTATACCAAAAGAATGTAACCAACACATAAATGTAATTTAAGTCACATGTTTTACGAGTGAAACTATGTTTTTATTGGTTATTCGAGTTATTTTTAGACTTATTAAGTTAATCATATTGGATCAATCTCTGTACAATTTAAAAGTTTATTTTTACTAGAAAAATATAACCAACACATAAATGTTTCAATATCATATTTAAAAAAAAAAGAAAAGAATTTAATCCGTAGTGAGCCCGAGCCAAAGATTTAGTTAAACACTTAATCACGAGTTGAGTTAAATAGTATCCTCACGAAACAAATGAAAAGAGTTGTGAAAGATGAATTGCATGAAAGTTGTGAAGAAGTTGAGTATATGGAACTAATCATTTATCAAAATTATTGAATGATCTATTTATATTGGTACAATAATAGATTTTCATATAACACTTAAATCTAATCCTTAAATAAACTATTCATATACGATAAAATGATTATATGATGAAATGTAATACTAACTAAATTTTGAATATTTTTTTGGTAATTAAATGAATCTTATAACTTAACCTAAAAATATAAATTTTAGCATTGCTTTCTTTGTTTTTAATGAATAATTAATTTTACATATTCAACAAGTTTATTACTTCTAATGCCTGTTTGACATGCTAGACAATCATATTAGGGTGTGATGTTGGTTTTACAAATCAATAATGTTTAAATCATAATGAATCCATCATCTTTCCAATTAATATTCCATAAAATCCCTAACTCTTATTCAGCAGAAAACACATCCTTTTTTAAAAAATTGAATAAGAACCCTAAACTCTCATCTCTTAATCCCAGTGATGACACCTTCAAGATCTACTCCCACATGGCTCAATATTGCTACCATGAACCACTTTGGCTGGCTAAAAAAAACACAACTGTACTCAAATTAGAAATGAAGCTGTGAAAACAAATTTACAGGATTCAACTTTCTAGAAATCCCCAAAGAATTATTAGCTGTCATTTCTCTATTTGATGTTCATGTGTAGGCATTTGATATTTATTGGTTCTTCTACAAGGAAATTCATCAATATTTACTAACAATATTTGTCCTTTTTATATTTTTGAAAATTCAATATGAGTTTTATCATCTAGGTTGTTCTTTCAATGTACTCAACAACAATGTGCATTATTAACTTGATTAATTATTTGTATGGAAAGAGATTTCTAGCCAGGTTATATATATTGTTTTATATTAAAATGATATATTTTTTACTATTAATATATTAAAATAATCTAAAAATAAAAATCTTAAAAATTCAATTCAACAACCACATATATTTTTAGAATTCAAAATATTTTAAAAAATTAAAATAATATATATATATATAAAGCTAAAGGAGATTGCGGATTTTAATAGTAATGTACAGTAAAAGTCATTATTTCTCCATACTTAAATAACCGTGGATTATAATAGTGAAATTATTATTTTTGCCCTCCATTTACAGTTATTTTAGCTTTGAAATTAGGGGTATTTAAAATTTTTTACACATGTACATACTGAAATAACCATAATATGTATATATAAGACAAAAATACACAGTTACAGCCATCAATACTAATGACATTGCACATTTTTTAAAATATATATAAATACACAAATACCCCCAATAAGATAAAATGGTACAGTTACTGCCGGGGATAGTAAGGTCATTGCATAGTTTTTTTAAATATACAAATACGACTATATCCCCATATAAGATAAAATCCAAGAGTTGGTTGTAGGGGTGTAATGGTAATTTATAATTTTGTAACTATATTTTCTGTCACGGTACTATTCTCGTGTCGCTGGACATGCCGTCAAATTCTGCGCTCACACCCCTTTTGGACAGAGCATGCAGCGTTTTTCGACGTGTCAAAATATATATCTGGCATCTAGAATGATTCTCCACCATTTTCTCTTCCTTATGGCATAGCGCATGATGTTCCATGATGGCCGGAGATGTCACGGTGGTTAGTTGAATTTTTTCTCTCTTTTCTCTTTCTCGCATATGAAAGTACATGTCAGACCCCGTTGTTTATTGGGTTTTCAATGTAGTCCTTAATCTTTCGATTGTTTTATATGGTTCTTATTTCTGTTATAAAAATTTTGATTTCTTTCAATTTCATCTTTCAATTGAAATTGATCATATATTATAGTTTCATTTCAGTCCCCAGTCTTTTTTCAATTTTGTCCTTTTAAAGATATATATATATATATATATATATATATATATATATATTATTTTATCCCCTTTTATTTTATTTTAATTTTTTTTTTATATATATTTCTAAAATGATTTTTATATTGGTCCATGTTTATATATACATGTATTTAGTTTTTGTTATTAATTTTTATTATTTCCTCTGTTATTAAGGTTTTTTTTAATTTAATGCTAAAATTTGAATTTGTGTTGGTGATCATTTGAAAATTTATATTTATTATTTTTTTCTCTAAGTTTTTTTATTTATTGTTCAAGTAAATAATTTTTTTAAATCTAATAATATATTTTTTTTATCATTTATTTTGTTTATTAATTGTTTTTTTGTTAAAATTTTTAGTTGTTAAGATTTCTAATGATTATACATAAAACATTTAAAATAATGAAAATTATTATTTATAAGGTTTTTTTTCTTATAAATATGTGAGATTGATTATATATTTTGATATTTGTTTAATATTAATGTCTTAAAGTGAGTGAGTGTGTTTGTGTGTGTGTGTGTGTGAGACCTAAGTATTTTGAAAAAAATAATTTAATGTTAGTGTTTTGAAATACTTTTGATATAATAATATGAGAAATAAAATTTATAAAGTAAAAAAATAATTTAATTGTTTTTTCTAACAATAATGATGGTGTCAACTATAGTTGACCAATAATAATTAGAATATTAACTATTCATAATAATAGTTATAATGATAATTATAATAATTGTAACAATTTAACAATCATGCTAATAATATTGAGAATAATAATCAAAATAATTCATCAGTTGATGTTATTTTCCTTAAATGTTGATATTTGTAACTTTTTTATGCATGATATTTCAGATTTAATATTATATAAATAAAACATATACGAAGTCAGACTTAGACGAAATGGGTGAAAAAATTAAGACAGATTATCTAGAATGAGAAAATAATAATATACGTGCCACTTTCCCTCCACTTTGCCATAGCCAGGAATAAATATTTTAATATGTAATAAAATATTAATGGTCATAGATTTTTTTTTACGATGCTACATATGTGAGGGAAATGATCAACCTACAAAACTTTTGATTCTTACTATAGCAAAATTATTTACAATAATAATAATAATAATAATAATAATTATTATTATTATTATTATTATTGTTATTTCATATATATATATATATATATATTTTTTTTTTATTATGGAAAACATATTTAAAATAATAATAATGTTTACTTTTAAGGATTTTTCTCTTAAAAATAATTATATATTTGTAATATCAACATCTTAAAATATATCTATATATATATATATATATGTATATGTACTATTTTTTTAAAAAAAAAGAATCTTAAATTAATTTAACCTTTGTGTTGTGAATTACTTGAAATTTAATAATATGATGAATAAATCTTAAAAAATAATTGAATTTATTTTTATAACAATAATAACAGTGACAACAACAATATTATCAGTAATGATTAAAATATTAATTATATACAATAATTGTTATAATAACAGTTATAACAATTGTGACAATTTAACAATCATGATAATAATAATGAGAATAATAATTAAGATCATTCATTAATCAATGTTATTTTTCTTAAAAATTAACTTATACAACTTTTTTTATATATAATATTTAAGATCTAATATCACATGAATAAAAAATATACGAAGCTATACATAGACAAAACAAGTAAAAAAATTGATCAAATTATTTACAAATAAAAATATATGAGTCACTTGCCTTTCGCTTCGTCACAGGCATAACTAAAATTTTTAACATATCAAAAAAAGTTAATGGTTGATTTTTTTTTTTAATAATGCTAAATATTTGAGCGAAATAATCAATCTACAAGACTCTTAATTATTTATTAATTTCTTTTTCTAACAATAATAATTGTGTCACCGATAATAAACATGTGAGCGAATAATAATTAGAGTTTTTGATATTTCTCGGGATAATTTAATAATTTTTATTATTTTAAAAATAATATTAATGAAAATTTTATCTATTATAATCGTAATAATAATAATGACATTATTAATCATAATGATAGTAGCAAGTGTAATTTATTATAATGATTATAGTGCTTATGTTGTTAATAATTATAATGTTGATGGTAATTGTCATAGTAACTCATAAAATAATATAGAAAATATTAATAATGATAAAAAATTATAATAATGATCATAATACTAATTATAATTACAATTATATTAATATAAATAATGTTGTTGATTATCGTGGTGCTTATCGTTATAATAATGACAACGATTATAACAATAATGATAGTGGTAGCGATGATACTTCCAATAATAATCATAATAATGATTATTTATAATAATCATAATAATTTAACAATCATGATGATGATGATGATAATGATGATGATAATAATAATGAGATAGTAATTGGAACAATTCATTAGTCAATTTTCTTTTTATTATAAATTGACTTTTGCAAGCTTTTTGTGTAGGATAATTCAAATTTAATATAATATTAAAAAAGAATGTGTAAATATTAGGCAAATTTATATATAATAAAAAAATAAACTAGCTATTTGCCATGTGTTTTGCCACAAACACAATCAATTTTTTTAACATGTGAAAAAATATGAATTGTCCTAGATTTTTTTTAATGCAATACATTTGACTGAAATAATCAACCTACAAAACTTTTAATTATCTAGTTTTTATGTATATTTATTTTATTATAGATGAGGCATTTAAAAGAATAATAATGGTTGTTTTTAAGGTTTGCTAATTATATATTTTGATATTTACATCTGGAAATATATATATGTATAAATCAACCAAGTTTCTTTTTGAAATCTCAAATTAATTTAGCCTCATTGTCCTTAAATAAATTTTTAAAAAATAATAAAAATTTATATATATATATATATATATATATATATATATATATATATATATAAACCTAGGTTTTTTTTAAATCAACTTAATTTAATCTGAGTATTTTAAAATATTTTTAATATAATAATATAAAGAATAAATCTTAAAAATTAAAAAAATAATTGAATTATGTTTGACAACAATAATAATTCTAGCAACAATAATATTGTCAATAATAATTAGAATATTAATTATTTACATTAATGATTATAATGACAGTTATGATAATTATAATAATTTAATAATCATGATAATAACAATGAGAATAATAATCAAAATAATTCACCAGACTATGTTTTTGTTCAAAATAGACTGTTATGATTTTTTTATGTGTTATATTTCAGATTTAATATAACATCAATGGAAAATATACAATGTCACATGTTGACAAAATAAGTGGAAAAATTGACCCAAATTATTTATAGTGAAAAATGTATGAGCTCTTGCCTTGCGTTTTATTGCAGCTAGAACCAAGTTTTTGAACATGTAAAAAATATATTAATGGTCCTAGATTTTTTTATAATGCTATACATCTTGGCGAAATAATTAACATACAAGCCATTTGATTATTGAATTTTTATAGATATTCACTTTGTTATTGATAAGGCATTTTAAATAATAATAATGATTATTTTTAAGGTTAATTGTATATTTTGATAGTTCTTTAATATTAATGCCTTGAAATATATATACATGGAAAAATAAACTATGTTTTTTAAAATTAAATTAATTTAATCTCATTTTTTTGAAATACTTTTAATATAATAATTTGAAGATTAAATCTTAAAAAAATTATTTAATTTCTTTTTAAATAAAAATCACTTTAAACTAAAAATTTACCAAACTACACATAAACAAAATAAATAAAAAAAAACATAAAGATTTCAAATTATCAAATTAATTTAATGTTGGTGTTCTAATATCACATAAAATTTAATAATATAAAGAATAATTTTTTTTTAAAAAAATACTTTCATTTCTTATAGCAATAATGGTAATGACAATGACAGTATTGTCACTGATAATTAGAATATTAATTATTTACAATAATATTCATAATAGAAAATATAATAATTATGAAAATAGTATTTGCTTATGAGATAATTCATCAAACAAATAAAACATACACAATAATCAATCAATTTATTACATAAAATACATAGCTAATTTTTAATGAATTTTATCGATTATAATTTTACAATCTAACCATTAAATAATTATCAAAATAGTTTGAATAATAACAACATTCAATTACCTTGATGGAAAAAAAATCTTATTTCTAATAGATTTTATCGATTACAATATTAATAATTAAATATTAAAATAATTAATTATAACATGCATAAAATTAATTAGTTTCCTGCATAAATAGAAGCCCAGCGCAACAACGCGGACAAGTAATCTCGTCAAACTCTATGTATAGGGGTATTACTTCTTCAAATAAAATATAAACTTTCAAATTTTAAAACTATTTTCCAATTTTTAGACTTTTTGGCCAATTGGTAGTATGATCTTCTACATCAAATCACCTATTGGAAAAATCTACGATTAAACATGTTTGTTGTATGCTCTATGAACCTTCTTGTATATTATCAAATGATCCATTGCATAAAGTCTTACGCCATCCAAATCTCTTTACTATCTTAGCATAATTGACTTATAATCTACGTTATCCATGTCACGATAAATAACCTTTCTAAATGATTTTACTATAAGCTTCATGGGTAACATAATATAATGAACTTTTGTGTATTTTATTATCTTCATGTCTATAGCTAGGTAGGTCATTCATTACAATAAGATTATATTCTTGTGGCTTTCAATTCTTCATAAACATCATATTTTCATTCATAAATTCATCTTTGTATCTTTTGAGTGTGTTATTTAGCCCTCAAGTTTTAGGCAGTGCACTTTCTAGCTCTATCTTATTGTTCCCATCTAAATGTGCATCATTGCCCTCATTTTCAATAATTTCAGATGGATAAACCATCTCTTGATCTAATCTGTCCATTCTTTAATTCTTTTTTCTTTTCAATAGTTACTATTTAGAGTTTCGTACGAGACTCTAAATGTAAGCATTGTAAAATGGGAGACAAATTTCATAGCTCATTTATGGGTTATTCCTAAAATTTAGTTGAGTTAAAAAAATAAAAATATCAAAAATAAAATAAAAAAGGCTGACATGGTGGATAAATCAATATGAAAATTTTGGATAGATTTGAGAACACAATTGTACCTTTATTGTGCCAAAAAATAAAGGAAAATACAAATTTAAAGCTAAAATAAATGATTATAAGATAAATATGCATATAATTATATTTTTAAAAAGCCAATATGATTTAATCATGTGCCAAATTAAAGTTTAATTATGTTTCAGAATTAATTTAGAGTGCAACTGAAGGATTTAATTAAGTGCAAAGACTTAATTATATTTTAATTTGATCAAATTAATTTTAATAAGGGCTTAATTGGTGAAAAAATAAGTTTGTGAGCCTAATTCAGGCTTAATTGAGATGATTTGAATTTTTGGAGACCAAGTCAAGTGGTTGAAATTGAGGGTAAAATTACAATAAAATTAGAGTTTATGGATGAGTTAGGAGCAAAATTGAAGAAATCCTAGACCAAGAACTAAAATAAAAAGTCATATATATTTAAGAGCTTTAATGAAGTTGGATAGGGGTTCAATTACACAAAATATTTTTGGTCAATTAGGGATAAAATCATAGCAATCATAAGATAAAGGACCACATTGAACTTTTCGGAGAATAGAAGGACAAGACAACATGTTATTTGGTTCATTTGTGTGTCCAAATGACGTGTTATTTGGTCACTATTCATTTTCCTCCCCAAAATTTCATCAGAAATTCTGCTTTGGTATCAACTTTGAAAGTGCATTTAATGTCTTAATCCTTCATTAAATTTGACAAAATATGCACGAAAATGATCTCCTGATTATTAACTATACCATGGTATGGTTATTTTGGTTGAAAAATTATGCTAGTAAAGACAAAATTAACCCATTTCATCATTTATACCATAGTATGGTTAGTTTGGTTGACTGACATCACACAAACGGTAGTTTAACCCTAAAGTTGACAATTTAGGCAACCTACTTTATCTGTCAAATCTAAAAGCTCAGGATACCTACTTTGAGCCAATGGTTAGGATGCATTTGCATCGAGCCAATGGCTGAAAATTTATGTTAGTAAAGACAACATTACCCTATTTCATCATCTATAAATAGAGGTGAAATCTATAGCATGAGAAAGGAGAAATTGGAAGCCAAAGTTTGAAAAAAAAATCAACCCTTTCCCTAACTTTTTTGTTTTGTTAGCGTTTCCTTTGCTTTTTTCCAGCCACCTCTCCCACCATTCCACCTCCAACTGTCAGCACCACCAGTAACAACTTGCAACTAATTATCATGACCAATAATAGATCTTCCATGTCATCTTTAGCTGCACCATTTTCTCCATGTAGAGACAACAATAACCACCAGCAGGTGCTTTTTCTTCCTTCAACCAACATTGGTCGCCACTCAACCTCAAACTCTCAATCAGACACCAGTTGAACCTCTTTCATCAGTAGTAGATTCCTTCCCCTACCTTTTTCATAGTGGTCGTCCACTGTTCATGTAATACGTGAATATCGAAGTGTCAATTAATTCACTTTACACTATTTACTTGTAACAATTTTTTTCTATTCTTTCCTTCTAATTTCTTTAGGCTAGGCCAAGTCAAGCCCTAACCTATTTGGTTGGGCCAACCAAAACTGAAAAATATATAAATAGAAAAATTTAAAAGTCCACATCTAAAGAAATACAAAAAATGTTCTATGTTTATGCATACGAATGAATCCTAAAAATTATCTGATAAGGTTTTCACAAAAACAAAAAAAAATGCATTTTTTTATCATGTCTTAAAATATAAAATAGATATTGTAATCAGTTTATGATTATCTGGTAGAGTTCATGCAAAATAAAAAAAATCTTTCTCCAACCATTTTTGTTCATTTTATTTAGCCATAGACTTTGATATTTGGGCGTAAAACTACATTGCAAAAGATAGCCTTAGATATGTGACCTAGAAAAATAATCAAACAACAATGCAACTTACCTTGAATAGGATGCAATAAGGGTGATGCATCTTTTCCTTGCATAATAAGTCCCTTTACCAAAACTCTTGTAAACCATTAGGTTTTCCAGTAACCTTAATACTAGGTGGTGGCTCCTAAAAATTACAACCATAATTTTATGATTATAAAAAAACCTTTTTCCATGCCCCCTGTGATGCGAACCTCTTCATCACGTGGTCAAACAACCCCCAACAAAGATAATAGTTCCCCAAGAAAGTTGAAAATCAGGTTTGAGAAGTGTAACATAATGGAAACCTATCTCAAGGCACCAACACCATTTGGAATTGAATCAAATGACACCATAAGGTTAGTTATACCTTGGTAAGTCACATTTGATCTTTGTCCAAACAAAGAAAATATGTTGCATCATGCAACAAACAAGTTTATTTTATTAATCCATTGCTGCTAGGTTTGCAACATACAATTCGTTTATATAATATTTCAAATAACCCTATTGGATCCTCATATACGGGCTGATTTGAGCATACTTACAAAATTGATCCAAATATGCAATAATAATTCAAAAATTAATAAGAAAATAATTAAAAGAAAAAAAATCCAAAATTAATATCTTATATATATTAGTATCAGATTTGTCACTCCTAGTAGGCTAGGAAATATGATTTGATCCTAGCATTTTAATTAACCCAGACTCATATTCATTATTATGAAGCATATAAGACCTAATATAAACTTCAAATAAGCTTTTGTTGATGCCTAAAAGGAATTGAATAACGAAAATCATAGAGGCTATCATGACCTATATCACAAGGACTTCTTGAACTGCTATTACTCTAAAATTTTACCCCTGCATAGAAATATAGTTCTATAAGTATTTAGTAGAGTTTCAGCTCAATCCAATGGCTAGATATAAAGATATGCTCAATAGCATAAAATTCTGAATTTTACTATGTCTATATCATATCTTCTCGTCTCCGGAGATAGTGCGTGAAAAGAGTCGCCGTGACATGCAATAACAAACCTGAACATATTCAACTTGTAAATGTCCACCAATAATTATACTTATAAAATGATTTATTTTGCAGATGACTTCTTCATAAAAATTATAGCCATAAATGTTAGCTTCCTAATGAGATTGATCTTGCTATAATCAAAGCTCTAAAATTCGAGAGATGGGCATAAATCTAAAGAGAGATTAAACTGCAAGCATTGCTAGCAATTTTGGTAAACCATAAAAAATAGATATTCTAAGGAAAAAAATAATTTTATTCCCTTAGGAGATGTGTAATTTCATTTCTTAATGTTCAAAGTAAAATATTGTGTAAGGAATTGAATTTTATTCAAGTTATGACAAAAACATAATGGGTATCATAAGAGTGGTAACAAGAACTTAAAAGGAGATTTTTTTTAAAAAAAAATACATGTTTATTTAAGATTTTTATTATGAAATAATAATACGGATTGGAATGATAAAATGATATGATGAATATATTATTGTAAGGGGGAACTCAAGAGTCGTCAACACAAGTCGAGCCCATACAACAGGTAGGTATCTTGTATCCACTCTTTTATTGATAATATATAAAATGATAATCTTTGTATCTTTGAATGTTATAGGTTATAATTGGTTAAAGGAAAAATACAATTGATGTAAGAATGGGATTAAATAAAAATATAATGTATATGTCTATATAAAGAACAAACTTGATTAGTCATTTTGGGTAGAAATGACTAATGATATCAATGTATAAGATTGATATCAATGATTTCTATATAATGAATTTAAGGTATAAATTTATTTGATTCACTATTTATAGAACAAAATAGTTAATGATATTAGTGAAGAATATTGATATCGGTAGTAAAAAGACATTTGATTAGTTGTTTCGAGAATGAAAGTTAATGTTGTCAAGGAAAATTTGGCATCGACATGTCTGTGGAATAATAAGAAGAAAATTTGATTAACTATCTTTTAGAAAGAAAATGGTTAATGACATTGATGGGTTATATTGATTTCATCATCTATATTGTAATAATTTAATAGATGTTTCAATGAGGAGATTAAATGGCAGAAGGGAAGCATATAATTGATGACTAATTATTTGTTATTTTTGGATAAATTATACTTATATATACGTAGATTGATACTTCTTAAAATTGCATTGGATGACTAATAAATTTTATAGTAATGATGCAAACCTCCTGATCATGTGATCATGCAACCCACAATCAAGACTGAGATTTGATCCTAGAAATCCAAAATAGGTCTAATAGGAGTGTGACATAATGAAAACCTGTCTCAAGACATCAACACTATTGAAATGAATAGAAAGACGCCACCAAGTCAAGTAATCTTTGATAAATCAAATCCAGCTCGTTTAAGAACTAAAGAATGCAAGAATCACTCTCACATGTAAAACTAAAAAGTTTAGTTGGTGAAATCATTGGCTTGTTAGTGAAATATATAGATCTGACCTCACTTTCTCTAGCATAAAAATTGGGTTGTTTCTTTAGTTTTTCCACACAATTCTCATCACTTTCCTAACTTTGTTCACTCCTATTGTCTTACCTCCACGCTCGGCTAGATTTGGGCATTTTTTAGTTGTAGTCAAATGGTTTTATTTGTTTGGAGTGTTGGCCAAATATTTGGATGGGTGGTTGAATGAGTTGTAATGGCTTGACTTCTAGCCAAAAATGATGGTATTCTCTCCTCTTATTCCTCACTTTGATTTTCTCTCCCCATCATCTCATGCTTACCTTTTATCTTTATTTGATCATCACACACTTATTTGGGTGTAAGAGGTACAAGAGTGATGATTTTATTTAAACCCATCATGAATTGCCTTCCAATCAAATTGTCATGGTCTCGCCAACAAGATGTGACTTGCTTGCATTGGTACCACGTTGCACATAACTTCATCAACACATTTTTGATTAAAAAATGGAACCACGACCTGTTTAGTCACTTTCACTTCACTACTATTATCCAGTCATTGCAATCTATATGGTTTAACATGCTTAAAAGTACAGAAATTTAATTTACTAACAAGGATGATACTACAAACATTAACATAGCTTTCACTATTTATCATTAAACTACACATCTTGCTTTATACATAATAACTCGTATGGAAAATGTTCTCCTTTTGCTTACTAGTTTCATCATCCTTGTCGTGAACCTGAAGTATACGCCTTATAACCAAGGACTCCTCAACTAGTAAAACTAGATTTTGTAGTTTAATAGTGTCCAAGTTCCCATTCATATCTTCATAATTCCCCATACCATAGAAATTCATTTCTTTTAATATATTTTAAAGTTTCTAGTGGGAAATAACTGATGAATTTTTAAACAAAACTTTAGAATTAGTGATCTAGATATGATTATTTTCTCCCTATAATCTTGGTTCTCAAATTTGGAAATAAATGAATTGTATAAAATAGGGTTTGCTAACTTGCTTGACAATATGATGCATAATGTACCGATTCCGTTGGCATTATCCTTTAGTTTTGGAATGAGGTTGTCTATTTTAAATTGATTGGAATTTGATTGTCATCTTTCATATGCTACCCTTGTTTGTCATTTTTTTTTGCCTATGGTTATATGTTTAAGGTGTATTTTGTTGCTCAATTGCATTGTTTGTCTAGGGTGGGAGGATACGTGCACAATTAGCCTAAAATCAGCCTCATTAGTCATTAGTCATTACTGTCATTTTCCTCGCTATTTTTAATACATTCATCAAAGTATTACTATTGAAAATATTATTAGTACTACTACTAGTACAATACCCTAGCACTGATATTGATAATACTAGCTCCAACTCCAACAAATTATTTTGACATTAGCATATAAAAATAATCTAAAAATACTAAAAAAATATAATTTAAAGTAAAAAATAACAATAAAAAATTCAATTATAAATTTTAAAGTTAATATTTAAATAAACACATGAGAATAAAAAAAAATTATTGTCTAAATATTATGTGTGCATGGCTGCATGCATTTAACAAACCAAGAAAGAGAGAGAGAAAGGGACAGGTGCCTAGGTGGTGCCTAGGTGGCAATGCAGAAGGTGGTTTGCGTTAGTGTAAAAGGGGTGCAGAGGGGCGGGACTTGTTTAGATGGCAAGAGAGAGAGGAGTACGCTTAGAAATCAGAATGTAGAAATAAAAACGATTTTAATGGTTTCTGATTTTAATGGGATTCGATTTTTTAACCTGATTTGACCTGATTTGTTATTTTAACTCGCAAAATCATATGATTTTGTGAGTAAACTCATGATTTTGACAGCAATGAAGCCACATCCACCATCAGCTGCAATGCGCACCTTGCCCGTGGATTAAACAAAAAGCCCTCCAACACTAGTTCAACAAATTTTACTAAATTTTCATTGACCAACTAATTACACACAAACATGGAAAATTTTGGAATCTTAAGTTGGACTCCATTGTTCCTTCTCAATTTTCAAAGATTAAATTGGAGCTACAGAAGATGTATTTAAGCATTTATTAACACGAAGCTAAACCGTGTGGGGAAAACACTGTAACTCCCCACACATTTCACTGTGGATTGCTACAGTGCTCTCCCTTTCACTATTTTTTTCTCGGGCTATCTTTTTTTTTATAACTGGAATGTCCGGGCCAATTTACACACACCATGACTAATTTCTGGACCCATTTTTTTCTCCTAAAATTTTCCCCACTTATAATTTTTTTTTATTATTGTAGGGTTATAACCAGGGTGTTTGGGTCAACTACGCGTACCTTGACTAATCTTCAGACCAACTTTTTTTTTTTTAATATAACCGGGTTGTAGTTTTTTTTTAATTGCATGTGTGGGTCAGTTTACGCGCACCACGACTAATTTCCAAACCCACTTTTTTTTCTACCTACCTTTTTCCTGTGCACCACGACTAATTTTCAGACCCATTTTTTTTCCTCGATTTTTCCCCACTTATAATTTTTATTTTATAATAGGGCTGTCCTTTTTTTTGGTTTTTTTATAACTGGGGTGTTCGGGCCAGCTTAAGCCCACCACGACTAATCTCCAAACCAACTTTTTTTTAATATAACCGGGCTGTCTTTTTTCTTTGTTTTTTTATAACTGAAGTGTTCAATCTAGCTTACGCACACCACGACTAATATCCAGACCTATTTTTTTCTAAACATTGTGAGGAAAACACTGTAGCTCCCCACACATTTCACTGTGGATGACTACTATGCTCTCCCTTTCACTGTTTTTTTGGGCTGTCTTCTTTTTTTTTATCTGGAATGTTCGAGCTAGCTTATGCACACCACAACTAATTTCTGGACCCAATTTTTTTTCCTGGTTTTTTCCCACTTATAATTTTTTTTATAATAGGGCTGTTTTTTTTTATTATTATTATAATCGGGGTATTCGGGCCAACTACACACACCACGACTAATATCCAGACCAATTTTTTTTTAATATAACCGGGTTGTCATTTTTTTTTAACTAGAATGTTTAGGCCAGCTTACGCGCACCACGATTAATTTCAGGGCCCACTTTTTTTTCCCCTGGTTTTTTCCCATGCACCACGACTAATTTCCAAACCCATTTCTTTTTCTGGTTTACGCGTACCACGACTAATCTCCAGACTAACTTTTTTTTTTAATATAATTGAGTTGTCTTTTTTTTTAATAACCGGGTGTTCTATCTAGCTTACGCGCACCATGACTAATATCCAGACCTACTTTTATTTTTCATTTTTTCCCTTTTTCTCCCCACTTATATATTTTTTTTTTGTTTTTTATAACCAGAGTGTCTGGGTTATCTTACACGCACCACGACTAATACCCGGACGCATGTTTTTTTTATATTTTTTTCTTTTTTTTCCTACTTATACATTTTTTTGTTTTGTTTTTTTATAACTAGGTTGTTCAAAGCAGCTTACGCATACCATGACTAATATCCAAACTCATATTTTCCCTTTTTTCCCCACTTATACTTTTTTTTATAACCAGGATGTCCGGGCTAGCTTACACGTGCCATAACTAATCTCCGAATCCATTTATTTATATGTTTTTTATTTCACTTATATTTTTTTTTTGTTTTTTTATAACTAGGGTGTCTTAGTCAGCTTACATGCACCACAACTAATTCCTGAATTTTTTTCTTTATAATCAGGGTGTTCGGGCCAACTTTCATCAAATATATTTATGTTTTATTTTGGTCCTTGAATTTTTAATTTCCAAATTGGTTTTAAATCCTTTAATATTTTCGGTATCAAAGTTTGGATTTATTTCAATTTTTTCCTTGGAATGAAATTGATTACATATTTATTTTTTATTTTGGCCCTTATACTTTTAATCTTTGATTTTATTTTTATTGCCTTAATTTTTTAAATATATTTATGAAATGGTTCCTATTTTTATCCATGTTTATATGTATTTGCTCTTAGTTTTTTGTTTTTAATTTTTATTATTTCCTTTTTTTGTTAATGTTGTATTTTTTTTATATTTTGTTCTTAAATTTTAATTTCTTTTAGTGATCATTTGAAAATTAATATCTATTATTTTCGCCTTTGTTCTCTGTTTTGTTTTTTTTATTATTTGTATTTATTCTTAATCTCAAATATTTTTTTAAGATAATAATATTTGTTTTTCTCATTGATTTTATTTTTTAATTGTATTTTTGTTAAAATTTTTAGGTGTTAAATTTTTTAATTATTATAGATAAGGTATTCAAAATAATGATAATGATTATTTGTAAGGTTTTTTTTTGTCTTATAAATATGTTAGATTAATTATTATATTTTGATATTTATTTAATATTAATACCTTAAAATATATATAAATAAATGACCTCATTTAAAAAAAAAACTCAAATTAATTTAATGTCAGTGTTCTGAAATACTTTTAATATAATTACATTAAGAATAAATATTATAAAATAAAATAAAAATGTTTTAATTTTTTTCTAACAATAATAATGATGCCTGGGATAATATGACAATAATAATTAAAATATTAATTATATATAATAATGATTATAATAACAGCTATAATAATTGCGATAATTTAATAATCATGATAATATTAATGAAAATAATATTCAAAATAATTCATCAGTTAATGTTATTTTTCTTAAAATTTAACTTTTACAGCTTTTTTTTATGTATGATAGTTCAAATTTGATATCACATAAAAAAAAATATATGACGTCACACGTAGACAAAATAGGTGGAACAATTGTGCCAAATTATCTACAATGAAAAAATATACGAGTTACTCGCCCTATACTTTGCCATAGCTAGAAACAAATTTTTTAACATGCAAAACATTGTTAATGGTCTTAGATTATTTTATGATGCTATATATCTGAGTTAAATAATCAGCTTATCAAATTTTCAATTATTGTTGTAGCAAAATTATTTACAACAACAACAATAATAATAATTGTATATTAGTTTTTTATATATTCATTTTATTATATAAAATGTTTTTAAAGTAGTGTCATTGTATCATGGGTATATTTAATTTTTTTTCATTTTTGTGTATAGTGCAATAACCATAATGCCCTCAAAATAGACAAAAAACAATAATTGTCAGTAGAGGTGTCTCAGTAATTTCATATTTTCAGTGCATAGTAAAATAATTTTTGTAGCCTCAAATAAGAAACAAAAGAGTTGTAGGGTGTTTCAAGTATTTCACGTTTAACTATACATGGATAAGAGAGTTTCACTCTCATTTTACACCATCAAAACTAAACTTACTATGTTTTTTTAATGCAAGTTGCATTTAAGATAAATAAAAATAACAATAAAAATTAAAAATGTTAACTAAAAGCAGAAGTATATAGATATAAACAAAAAATTAAGAACTATCTTAGAAGGACCGAAAAAATCAAGGGATCGAAACTAAACCAAAAAATAAAAGAATAAAACTGAAATACAAAATAAAAAACTATATATGTAAAAACTAGATAAAAAAACCCTTGTGGCGGAGCGCGAGTTTATGGCTTCTTTTCTCTAATACACGTGGAGGCAGCTAAAGGGTCCTTATTCAATTAATTTTAGATTTTTTAGCAAGTTTTTCTTACCATTCCATTTCTTTCAGGCACTTTGTTTATTCCATCTTACCTCGGAATGCTAATCATTATGATTACCATTTTTATTGTCTAATTAATCTGCTAGACGAGCCAATTCAAACATGATCCCGCAACAAAAAAAGTTGAAATATCGTGATCCATTAACGAAACTGACAGCAACTTATGAAATACTGCAGCCGCTTCTGGAAAAAGAGTTCACCGATATTATTATAACTGTTGATCTGTTTGGTCCAGGTGGGAATAATTCCATGTTTCCTTGCTATATCTCCCATGTCTTTACATAGTGTGTCGTTGCACATGTTCATTTCCCTTCGCGATCGGGTTGCCGGAATAAATTTATTGTGCCTTTTCTAAAGAGAAACAAAATTGCTCTTGTATCACTTGGTTGGATTTTAATTTTTTTGTATTTCAAGGGCATCCTAGACTGTACATTTAAAAAAGAAAGGGACATTCTATACTCTGTTCAAGATGATAATGATCTATTTATTACAGTGCAATCACGATTCTACTCCAAGAAGCCATGTAAATAAGTGTTAGAAAAATAGTAACTATACTGTTTGTGCTCATTGCATTGACTCTGTGTGAACAGTACAATGATCAATCCAACCTTTTCTGTTTAATAATGGTGTTATTTCAGTACCTTGTTGCTTCATATGCTTTCAGACTTGTGCTTTTCTGTTCATTAGAGTTTTTGGTAAACTATCCATGATTTTGCTAAAACTAGTTTTGTGGGGAAAAAGGAACAGGAAAACCTTACAGTTTATGGTGATGTGCCTGTGGAAGTAATTTACTCAATCATTACCTTTTTAATATTTGTTCAAAAGACCAAAAGAAAGAAAAGAGCTTAATTATTGCTTTATTTTGACAAGATGCTGGAGAGATTCACCATTTTTGTGTCATCAAACAATTTTCTTGTTGTTTCAGATAGTCATCCCTTCAAGTTTTTAAAATTACTATCCATTATCATAACTTACTCTTTAGCATAATGCCTGTAAATTTGTTTGAAAATGATAATAAGTTTTGTTGAAGTTTGAGATTCATCTCGTATGCAAATAGATGACTAGTAAATATGAGGCTTCACACTCAAAGTTCACAATGTAGAGTGAAGAGTCTAGAAGTGTATGTGCTTGTGATTATAAAAGTGTCTATTATACAGTCCCAAATCTTTGATGATGCAAGGATAAGATCTCTCACTCATATATTTACGATGATTCTTGTTTGTACTCATACGAGTACGTTGACATGTGTGAGATTTTGAGTGAAAGAGACTGAATTTCTCTTCTAATTTTCCCTTAGGATTTACAATACATCCCTATCTATTTATATACATCATCTTGGACTTAGAGTTTTAACTAAATAGCTCTTCTAGGAATTAGAATTCAACTAGAACACCTTCAACTTAGGAAAACAATCTTTCCTAAATAGGAATACCTCCAGATTTCCTATATTGTTTTACTAAGACTATCTTAGTAAATTCCTAACTTTGATTCAGATTTCAACACCCCCCCTCAAGCTGAGTTGTAGATGATGAATAGTAAATGTTGTGCATACTCAGCTTGTGACTGAGTTTTTCAAAGTTAGGCCTTGGAAGTGCTTTGGTAAGGATGTCTGCAGTTTGCAATTTCATAGGGATGTAGTCTAGATGGATGATGCCTTTGTCAATCTTTTATGAGATGAAATGTCTATCTATCTCGATTTGTTTGGTCCTGTCATGATGGACAGGATTCTTGGCAATGCTTATAGCAACTTGGTTATGACATAACAACTTGATAGGATTTGTTGGTTCTAGTTTCAGTTCTTTGAGTAGCCTTAGTATCCATATTCCTTCACAAATCCCAAGTGCTAGGGCTTTGAATTCTGATTCTGCACTGCTTCTGGAGACCACTGATTGTTTCTTGCTTCTCCAAGTCACTAGATTTCCCCAAACATAAGCACAATACCTAGAGGTGGATCTTCTGTCTATTGCATCTCCTGCCCAGTCTGCATCTGTGGAGACTTCAATATGTCTAGTGTCATTCTTTTTGTATAAGATGCCTCTGCCTGGTGTCATTTTTAGATACCTTAGGATTCTGTGCACAATTTCCATGTGTTCTTCAGTTGGATTATTCATGAATTGGCTTACAACACTCACTGAAAAACCAATGTCAGGTCTAGTGAGTGAGAGGTAGATGAGTCGACCTACTAGCCTTTGATACCTCCCTTTGTCAATTGGAACATCTGTTGTTTTTACCCCTCTTTTCTTAGTGGAATCCATAGGTGTAGCTGCAGGTTTGCAACCCAAAATACCTGCTTCTATTAATAGATCTAGAATATATCTTCGTTGGGAGATGAATATACCTCTTTTAGATCTAGCTACCTCCATGCCAAGGAAGTACTTGAGATTGCCAAGATCTTTTATCTCAAATTCCTTAGCTAGCTTTGCCTTTAATCTATCTAGCTCATCTTCATGATCTCTAGTTAGGATAATATCATCAACACATATTATTAGTACTGCTATTCTATTTTCTATAGAGATTCTTATAAAAAGTGTGTGATCTGTTTGACATTGTGTGTAACCTTGTTGAATCACTGTCTTAGCAAACTTATCAAACCATGCCTGAGGGAATTGCTTGAGTCCATATAGTGATTTGTTTAGTTTGCATACCTTTTTGTAGTTTTCATGTGTTTCCAAGCCTGATGGCAGTTCCATATATACTTCTTCATCCAACTCACCATTCAAGAATGCATTCTTGATGTCTAGTTGGTGTAAGGGCCAGTCTTTATTTGCTGCCAGTGATAATAGAATTCTGATGGTATTTAGCTTAGCTACTAGGGCAAAGGTTTCCTAGTAATCTATCCCATAGAATTGGGTAAACCCCTTGGCAACCAATCGAGCTTTTAGTCTTTTAATACTTCTATTAGCATGGTATTTGATTGTGAACAACCATTTGCAGCCTACTGGTTTCTTTTTATGTGGAAGTTCTGTAATTTGCCAAGTGTTGTTCCTTTCTAATGCATTTATTTCTGCCTTTACTGCCTTTGTCCACCCTGCATCTGGATTGTTCTGGGGATCTGTATACTATCAAAGACAGAGACAAATGCATGGTATGATGGTGATAGTCTATCATAGGAAACAAAGCTGCTGATTGGATGATGAGTGCATGATCTGATTCCTTTTCTTAAGACAATAGGAATATTAGTATCATCAATAACAGGTGCATTACTCTCATTAACATAATTTTCCATACCTGAGTGTATTTGAGTAGAATATGGCTCTGGTTTAGAGGCATGGTCAAGAGTAGAAGGTATTGAGTGCTCTATCTCCTGTCTGAGATGTTTCTTTCTAGTGTAGACTTGAAGCTCCTATGTTTTGTTTTGTATAGGATGAATGAGAGCAGTGTTTTAAGGAGAGGGGAGAGAGGATTGCAGGTAAGTATTTGGTTTACCTTCACTGGACTGATGGATTATTTGGGGATGTAGGAGAGGTGTTTGTGAGGTATTACTGAGTTCAGCAGTCTCAGTAATGGTACTGGGTTCAATAGTCTCAGTAATAGTGTCCCATGTCAGATAGGATTGCATATTCTCCCCCTGACTATCTGATGTGAGATAGTAGGGTTTATGCTTAAAGAATGTTGCGTCCATGGAGTTATAGACTCTTTTGGTGATGGGTGAGTAGCACTTGTACCCTTTTTTTATGTGAGGAGTGGCCTATAAAGATGCATTTGATAGATCTAGGATCTAGCTTGCTATGATATGGCTAATGAATGTGGACAAACACTGAACAACCAGAGATTTTAGGGTCTAGATCAAAAAGAATCTTTGTGTTTGGAAAGGTTTTGAGTAGGGTTTGACATGGAGTTTGGAAATGGAGAACTCTAGAAGGCATTCTATTAATGAGACAAGTTGCAGTGAGTACAACTTCTCCCCAAAACTATTTTGGGGCATTAATGGAGAACATGAGGGATCTGGCTACTTTTAATAGGTGCCTATTCTTTCTTTTTACAACTCTGTTTTGTTGTGGAGTGTCAAGACAAGAGTTGATATGAATAATGCCATGATTTAGGAGGTATTTTCCTAGGATAGTGTTGAAGTAGTCTTTGGCATTATTAGTTTCGAGGACTTGGATTTTGGTTTGAAATTATGTTTGTTTCATGGAATGAAAGTGCTGAAACAATGTATTAACTTCAATTTTTCATTAAAAATATCCAAGTTAATCTTGTATGATCATCCACAAATGAGACAAACCATCTAGTTCCTGATATATTCTGTACTCTAGAAGGACCCCACACATCACTATGGATCATTGCAAAAGGTTGAGATGAGCTATATTGAATGCTAGGGTAGCTACTACGAGTATGTTTGGAGAGTTGACAAATTTCACAACTGAAAAACTTGGGATTTTTATTGATAAATAAAGAGGGAAACATCTTTTCAAGATACATGAAGTTGGGGTGACCAAGGCGATAGTGCCACAACATCACATTGCTATCTGGAATGACATAATTATTAAGACCTGACTGACCCTTAGGCTTTAGGAATACTGCCTTTTGAGCTTTGGATTGTAGAGGAAGACAATTCCTATGGAGAAAGAGCCCTGCATACATTCTAGCACTGCCAATCCTCTTCCCCAAAACCAAATCCTGAAATACATAGAAATTAGGAAAAAACTTAGCAACACAGTTTAGATCACGTGTCATTTTGCTAATTGAGAGTAAATTGCAGTCTAATTTAGGGACATAAAGCAATGATTTAAGGTGCATGTCCTTTTAAATTCTACTCAGGCCTTTTCCTTCAATTTTTGATAATGTCCCATCAGCAATTTTTACTGCATTGTCTTCTTTGCAATGATTGTATTCTTAGAGTATAGTTTCATCTCCTGCCATGTGGTTTGTTGCTCTAGAGTCAATAACCCAAGGTTCAGAGGAGTTTTGTTTACCTATTGAGGTAGTGTCTTTCTGTGCTGTCATGCCAGAACTAGTGACTGAAATGTTGATTAAGGATTTTTGACTAAATAACTTATGTAAGGCCTCCAGTTATTCTTTGGTGAAAGGATCTGTTGGTGTGTTATTGGTCTTCTATAGGCTGCCATCTGAGATTGCAGCGGTAAAGGCTCGACCTTCTTTTTCATATGATGATCTTGATGGTCTCCAATCATTAGGTTTTCCATGGATTTTCCAGCAAGTTTCCTTTGTGCGTCCTGATTTGTGACAGTGGTCACACCATGACCTTCCCTTCTTTTGTTTATTGTCCCAACTAGGGGTTCTAGAGACCAAGGTAGATCCTTCCATTGAAGGTCCTGAGTTATGAGATCCCATCATAACTTTCTTTTTACTTTCTTCACGTCTCACTTCTGAAAATGCTTCTTTGAGATTTGGAAGAGGTTTGGTGCCCATTATTCTTCATCTAGGGATTTATTGAGTCTTAGAAGAAATTTGAAAGTCCTCTTTTGTTCTACAATTTTTTTAAACAAAGATGTGTCTCCAAGGCAGTTCCATGTGTGGTTTTCAAACATGTCAAAATGTTGCCAATGTCGAGACAAAGTATTGAAATATTGAGTGACTATGAGCTCTCTTTAGCGTAGATCATGTAGTGTTGCTTCAATCTCAAATAATTCTGATGTATTTTTAGAACTTGAGTAAGTTTCCCTAGCTGCATCCCAGATTTCCTTTGCTGTTCCATAGAGGAGAAAATTTTCTCCTATCTCATTTGTCATTGAGTTGATTAACCATGACATTATCATGTGATTCTTTGTTTTCCAAGTTCTAAACTGAGGGTCATCCTTTTTTGGTATGCTGTTTCATTTGTGATATAGTTATCTTTGCCTTTCCCATAGATAAACATCATTACTGATGAGAGGACCATTGAAGATAATTATATCCATTGAGATTGTGACAAGTGATGAGAAGAGAGGAGATTTTAGTTCCTCCAGGACTGATTGTGTTTGGAGTTTTCCCAAGACTTGAGGTGACCTTAGAGAAAGAGCTACCTTTTTTGGCAGCCATAGTTTTGAGTTTAGGTTTAGATTTCAAAACCTAGATCTAATACCATGTGAGATTTTGAGTGAAAGAGACTGAATTTCTCTTTTGATTTTCCCTTAGTATTTACAATACATCCCTATCTATTTATATACATCATCTAGGACTTAGAGTTTTAACTAAATAGCTCTTCTAGGAATTAGAATTCAACTAGGACACCTTCAACTTAGGAAAACAATCTTTACTTAATAGAAATAACTCCAGATTTCCTATATTGATTTACTAAGACTATCTTAGTAAATTCCTAACTTTGATTCAGATTTCAACAACATGTAAGTTTTTCATGGTTATTTTATATTTTGACTATATGGATGGTATAAGATAATGAATAACAATTTGTGTTTAAGATCTTTTAGCAAAATTTGTGAGTTATTGCATTTTCTCCCTTTTAAATCCAACTAGTGAAGAATTTGTATTGTAGAAGACACTTTGATTTACTTAGGTAGTTTGTTGGTTTACAACTAGTTTTGAGCTTAGATTTATTTCTACAAGGATTAAATTATTAGCCTAGCTAATCAATCCTTTTCTTTTCCTTGTTGTTACCTCTTTTACTTCAGTTTTGTATTGTTGTTTCTCCCTAAACTCACTCTTTTGTTTTCGATAGGTGTTTTTTTCCATTTATTATCTTTTGTTACTTCTATGAACTATGTTTTTTTTCAATTTCTGGAATGGCAATAGATCTTATCGAAATATCTTAGTGTTAGGTATCTCTAGTTATTCTCTTCTTGCTTGGTTGGTTTTAATTGATTCATATTTAGTCAATGAGCTTACCATTTCTTTTCTTTTGAGTTGCCTTTACTTGGTATTTTTTAGGCTTGGGATTAATACATTGTGCACTAATCACTACAATTTTTTAGCTTCTTAGGTAAATTTGCCTACACCAATTCTATTTTTGTACTTTCATCATTGTTGTCTTCTCTTTTATTGATGCATATTTAACCATGTTTATTATCTTAGGCACTTGATCCTTTGTTCATTATGTTTTTAGTAGAAAGTGTTTAGTCATCTCATTATTAATTGTAATTTTATTGGTTGATTTGTTTGGTCCTCATAACTTATTTTGTTCATCTCTGTTATTCATGAAGCTTGCTCTCATCTTTTTAGTTGTCATTGGTCTACTCAGTTCCATTGCTATTTGTTTTTTATATGAAATTTAGATTGTTACTCCAAATCTTGGATGAATATTTGCTTTTAAAAAAATTATTATTAAATAAAAGACATCTTCTACCATAGACTTCTTGTTCTTTTTCTTCTTTTTTCCTATGTCATTTGAAATTTGTTTTTCCTTGGCTCATGTTCTAATTTTCCTTTTCATTATCCTTACATTTTTTTTGTAGGTTTGCCGCGTTAAACACTAGTTACTATGATTGGTTCGTTTGTTAGTCATATGTTGCCTTTATCAATTGAATTCCTCAACTTTTGTGGTTGTATACATGGTTGCTTGGTTCTTCACCCATCCTTTTTTGGGGTGGGAACACTTAGTTCTCTCATTGTGAAGAAGAGGTTGTTTTAGAATATTCTCTAGACTTCTGGCTCTTTTTCTTCTCTTCCTATGTCCATTTTATATTGTTTTTTCCTTAATGTGTTTTCTTGTTTTTCTTTTTCCTAACCCTATATTCTTTTTGTGTAAGGTCTGTTAATTTAAACACTAGCTACAATGATTTATTGGCTTACAAGTGGCTTTTAAGCTTAGATTTATGTTTACAAGGACCAAATGACAATATAGATGTTTTTCTTAAAAAGAAAAGAAATCTTAATTTCTAAGGTTATAAAATCATGATTTTTCAAGCTATCCCTAACGACATGGTAGAATTTAGCTTGTGTGTTTAAATTCTGATAATTAGTGTAGGGCATTATTTTAAAACTTAGATTGGCCTACCATGTTGATCATTTCTTTTTCCTTGCTCATGCCTCTTTTAGTTTTGTTATTTATTGTTGTTTCTCCTTTCTTTTTTATTAATATTATTAATGATTTTTTTTAATTTCAAAGATGGCGAAAAAATTTGCCTAAATATCTTAGCGTCAGGTGCCTCTATTTATTCTCTTCTTACTTGATTGGTTTTAATTAATTTAAGAGATTGTCTTCTCTTTTCCTTGGAGTCATCTTTACTCGACATTGACTTAATATATTATGTTCTAATAGTTGTAATTTTTAGCATCCTATATAAAGTGTCTACATGATGCAACCATATTATTTGATAGTTTCACCAATATTTACCTAGTATTTTGCATATGTTTTGTGTATAAAATACTTTAATATTCTTTGTTTTATATTTTGAAGGTATTTTTTGGATGAAAGATGCAAAAAGGATGTAATTGGAGCTGATTGGCAGACTTTATCTTCAGTCGATGTTTTGTGCATAGCAGAAGCTTAGAGATCAAAATGAAGTGATTCTAGTGGCCTTAAAAAGATAACATCCATATCTTTCTAGAAAGATAAGGAAAAAAATAAAATAAGAAAACCTTCAAAGTAAAATCTTGCATTCTGCCAATGTCGACCTTTGGCCGTTCCAACCTAAATTTCTCAAGGTATAAAAGTCCAATTGATGTAAACCTAATTTTGTTGGATTCCAGATTCAAAGACCTATGAACAATCCCAATTTTAGCATGCAAAGATATCTTATGAATGAGATATGATTTTTATAAGATAATAACTAAATTATGCCAACTCAAGGAAAGATTATTTTGTAAAATAGAAACTAGGGTTTCTAAACATATATAAAGGAGGATAGAGGAAGTAAAGAGAAATTCAGCCAGCAATAAAGAAAGCACAAATCTTCCTCCTCCAACCCCCTAAATCATGTTTTCTTCTATCTTTTTAATTAGTTGTTCAACAAATATGCAAGGCTAAACTCTTTTTCTTGGTTGCAAGGATGCAAAAACCTTTAGATTTCAAGATCTATGAGATCTATTTTTACTTTAATTTTCCAATTTATATGATGAATATGATTGTTCTCCTATGGCTATTTTTCCTATGATTGTTTATTTAATTGCTAAAAGAGGACTCAAAGTTATTATTGTAAACAGTCTATTGCTAAGTTTAATATCAAAATTGGGGTTATGGTATATGAACTTGTGAAGCAATCGAGTTAATAATTGTGGTGTATCTATTTTATTAATCTTAGGTAGAACATTCAATTAAATCAAACATAGATTGTTGATAATTATGTTTCTTTATTAATCAATATATATAGTTTTTAAGGCTTTCATTGAATCAAATTACTAGTGCGGACACTGTGATTGTTTGATGATTAGGGTAAGTTATATGACAGATCCGTTATCGAACCAATATTTAGAAGCGACAAAAATTCATAATAAAAATTAATGTTTCATTTTCATGATTAGTTCTGATTTCTGTAGATGGATGATGACTTGTGACCAAGGTTTATTTTATTGATTAATTTTAATTTTATATCATTTTCGCTTAATTTGCTTTATCCTAGCCTAGACAACTTCCACCCCCCTAATTGCATTGCATATAGCACAAGAACCTAAATTAAAACATCTTCGTGTGATCAACCCCTTTATTGCTCTCTATTATCTTGTGAGATTTGTTTTAAACGAGAGTAATTAATTTATGCGACCATGACATCGCAACACTAACCAGTTCCTTCTTCTTTTAGTTTAGATTTTTTATTTTTGCTTGTCCATAAACTCACTCTTTTGTTAATGACATGTTCTTTTCCAATTATTTTCTCATTTCACTTCGACCACTTCTTTCTTTCAATTTTTAGGAACGCGATAGATCTTGGCTAAACATCTTAGTGTCATGTGCCTTCATTTGTTATGTGTTCTTGTTTTCCTTTCATTAACCATATATTCTTTTTGTGCATATGTTTGCTATGTTAAAAACTACCTACTATGATTAGTTAGTTTATGAGTGATTTTTGAGCTTAGATTAATGTTTACAAGGGTTAGAAAACTATTTAGATGTTTTTTTCCTAAAAAAAAGAAAATTTTAATTTCTAAGGTTAAAAATCATGATTTTCAATTTATTCCTGGTGAATTGGTGGAATTTAGCTTGAGTGTTCAAATTCTAGCAAATAGTGCAGGGCATTGTTTTAAAACTCGAACTGGCTAAAGAGTTGATTAATGTTATTTGTTTTCCTACGCTATTAACGATTTGGTGTGCTTGGTTTGTTTGGTGTCATTATTGGTTTGACTCATTCTTTTATTATTGTGTATTTTGACATCAAAACATGTTGACTTGAATAGACTTGGAATTATGGAACATTAGATGAAAGTTTACTATTGTGAAGTTAATGGATTTACTATGGGTTATGGATGATGAGAGGTCTAAAATGATTGGGCCATTGATTAATGTCTTTGAAAATATTTGGAATGTTCTAAATACAAAGATGACTTTGTCGAAATTTTAGTAGAAATACTAATAAATAACAATAAAAAAAATCTTGAGCTTTTTATTCTCTTGAATATGAGATTATGTTTAAGAGCTTGAAATTGAAATGAAGATGTTACATTTTTATTCTCTTGAATTGGGGTGCGAGCAATACTATGATGAGCAGGAAGCTGAGATTGCGAGAAGATGGATTAGAAAAATGGAGCAAACATGGATGAAGATTTGAGGACATCATGTTGCCCAACTGTTTTCGGGTAGTGCTTTAACTTGGTGGGAAACAATAAATAGGAGACGGGTTATGGATGTGCTAATGTGGGCCGATGGAGTTTGAGAATAAGTTTTACTTTAAACACCGTCAAAGGATGAACGAACATGGTTCCCAGCTGTGTACATGTTTTGGGGAACAATAGAAGGATAAAAGTGGAATTTTGTAATGTAAATATAAAGAAATTCCTTTACATGAAATTTCTAAAATATCCAAATTAAGTTGTATTAGAATTAATTTCTTTTAAGGAGATTACAGCTTTTATGGTTGACTTTCTCAAAATAAATTGATCTAATTGAGAAAATAGGACTAAAAAAATTGCATATTAACAATGTCCAACTGAAAATCTTAGATGCAAAAGGAGAAGGGAGATTGAATAAGATTTCATCAACAATTGAGAAATTTAACCTAAGCAAAGTTTATTCTTTCTTCCTTGCTTCTTTCTATCCTTCACCATGAAGTGCGTAGAGATTTTGGTTTGTGATAATATGTTTACGAGCTAAATAATGCTTCTATGGCTATTATTGTATAGTCTCTCCATGAAATTCTTGAATTTCTAATACATGTTATAAGGGAAATTTTCAACCTTGTTAAGAGTGCATTGTTTTTTATAATGTTTCGAAATGATTTATAAGGCTATTACAGGGATTCTTTTTCCTAATCCAGAACATAACAAATAAAAATCCTTAATGCGCATGATAGTGAAGGCTTGCGATTCCTGAATCACAAGACAGGTATCGTAAAGTAGTACATTGATTAATTCAGCAACGAAAATAAGTTTAAATATTTGGCCCAAAATATCAAAACTATTATAGATCCACAAAATCAATCCCTAAAAGCAGCCACTGCAGCCTATAGTTTTGCATAAAGTTCAACCTCCTTTTAACCTGGCAATTTCAGAGTGAAAACACCAGCAAATATACGGTAGCGGTCGCACCTTGATCTAATAACTCAATCTTGTCTCTCATTAGCTCAAAGTTAAAGCAACTTGTGATGCTACAGGGGACAAAAAGGAGAAACCTAAAAATGACATTTGAAAAATGTATTTTGATGGATTTCAATTTGAAATATTGATACAAAAAGAATGAGATCCACAGTCACGAGGGTGAAAGAATACAAGATATATATATGTGCGTGTGTATAATTGATTTTTCCATAGCATTCCATCTGTGAAAAACACACCTATTATCACTGCATCCTGCAGCCCTGTTCTGCTGCTCTAAGATATACCAGTCCTCGTCTTATCCTCTGCAAAGAATTCGAAAGGAAAACGGAAAATCAATCAGAATTTTCAGATTCTCACAATGATATCTGGTAGAACATAATACAACAACAAGACTTGAGGATATTCCTATTATTTTCAGTCGCACAAGTATATCTGTAATTTCTAAAATTTTCTGAAAATTGCCGAGTATAAATTATTCATGCACTGGAGTTAAGGCTGGTCCTCAATTCCTCCATTTGTTTCTAGTATTGATTCCAAATTTGAAACCCATGATCCTTCTCTCTTTCCTACTTCAAACCTAATGGAAAAATGGAAAAATTTACGCGCTACGGAATATGACTCCCTCACTTTGGCATGCATGAACTCATATTATGCCCTATTGCATTCCATCCCAAATACTTGACATGACATAAATCATTGACAATGAAGTCTTGTACAAAACCAAAAATAAATAAATACAGAACATCAAACAGAAAAATCTTACAAAAGAAGATTGCATTTAATGCAAAATGATATTATCCCACTCACATGAGAATCTCTGATGCCATAACATTTTGTATTAACATTCTGTATACAAATTTTGTTTACATTCCCCCACTGAATATGGATTTGGCCTATGAAATATTCTAATTAGCTTTCCATGGCAGGTGTACAAATGAAATTTTGATAAAAGAATGCGTGAATTAAATGAGAAACATTAGATTAACTCGTTTCTTATAATTTCCCAGACCAGGTAGAATGTTTCCTCATTTAAATGTTACAAGGTGATACAGTACCTCTGTTGTATCCCTTAATCGCAGGAGCTCCAATCTTTCATAAGGTCTCCTATCTGTTAAAGTAGCAAGCTGCATCAAAAATGAAAATCAGAAACTGCAGTGAAATCATGTACAAGCCCCAGATGTATAGATAAAATAAGTTTAAGCATACCCAGAAACTGAAGCGCTCAGGATCCAATGGCAAGGGCATCATTGCTTCCACATTAAGAAGTTTCTCAAGTCTTCTTCGATCTGCATTCAAAATCCCACATCTAAAATTGAAATAGCATGTTGCCAAGATGCATATTGAGAGATAGAGTAAAGAAGAAAAACTCTGAATAAGCAAACAATAATGATGCGATTCAAAAAAAAATTTTCCCAATGATATATGTATACTCCATACTGGATTGATGACGTCACGGTGAAGGAAAACAAAGGACACCGATTTTGAAAGAAGCTTCGGGGGAAATTCTAAAATTCCTTAATAACAATCATTTTTATCTAATAAACTCATAAATTCTTTGTGATCCCATGACCTCTTCCAAAACATCCAACCATTTGCTTCATTATAATTAGTAAAGATTTCCAATATAAGAGAAAAATACAAGAAATTAAGAGAGAGACAGGAAAAAAATAGATAATAATTAGAAGGTAAGGGTAACAATTACAAACATTTTGGAGGGCAATTGTTACCCTCTTATTAGTTCCTCTGATCCTAAAATTAAACAAAACAATGGTAAAGGTTGCACAGGTAAATATACCCTCCATTACTCTTGTAACAAAACCCTGAAAACAAAGCAGAAGAGTAAATGGATAGATATTTTAACTTGAAAATTCAATTTTTTAGTTATGGGTAAACATATAATATACTTTCTCCAATACAAAATAAATACATTGATGTACAATATATAGGTGCGTGGATACAATTCTTATAATGGTTATTCAGTATCTGTATCAATGAATTTTCCTTCAGACACAACACTAGCATGTCATTTTGGCTGTATTGATATCTGGATAGATAAATTTCAGAAGTTTTTACAAACTTGACAGAAATTTAAGCCAGGGTAATCTATGGAAGCATGGAATCGATAACAGTTACCGACTGAAGAATCAATCATCCATCACTATCATCCCGTGTGTAACAAGAAATGGAGCAAATAAACAGAACATCACATTAACAATTTTTCCCTAGCTTTGATCCCAAGTAGTTACCTTGTCTTGCTGCTTCCTTTGCCCTCCTTAACCACGACTGAGCATATTCTGCTGTGCTATTTGTAAGTTCCTGCATCTGGAAACATGAAAAAATTAATCCAAGAAGACATCACCAAATTGTACCAAATAATAAATGTCTGTATCTAGTATCAGACTGCATTCATACTAGTGCTCCAAAAAATTTTTGGCTGAAGAACTCACTGAAAGCTGGTTATTTTGTTAGTACATAAAGAAAGTATTTAGCGGTGCTAAAGATTGGATCATTCTTAAGCCATTCTTTGCATTTTCATTGTCACTTGAAAACCCACCAATTCTTATTTTACATTTTCATTGTCACTTAGGAACCAGAAAAAAAGAAAGAAGAGGAGACACACAAACACAGATTTGATGAAGATACAGATTATATGCTGGGAAAAAAAGAAGGCACATACTTCGGTTCTCTGTTCCAACCCTTCAGGCGAATTATCCTGTACCCATTCTATCTCTGCAACACGATACCTACATAAGAAGAATAGAAACACATAAACCTCATCTACAAAGCTCTGAACTTAGTAATGATGCCAACATAACCATGGTAAATAGATGATATGATACTCAAAAGAAGATGAAGCTCACCCATCTTGATCCCAAGATTGAAGGATTCTAAATCTTCGGCGACTTTCAACCTGGATGAAATTACACTTAATGAGATAAACAGCTAAATTATAAACATAACGAGACAGAAACTACAGCTAGACAGAATGCAAACAGGTATATAAACATTAATTGAATGAGACCTTTTAGCAGCAAAATCTCCTTTCCCTTTTATTTGTCTTCTTCAGATGTTTGGGTTCTACTGCCATGAATTATCAAATTACAAGTTCCAAGTGTTATTCAATCACCTTCAGTGCAAAAGAATAATGAACTCTCTCTCCCATTATATTATTTAGGAAGGAAGATTGATTATTCTATTACTACAGCGTGACAAAATGGTGTTGAATGATTCAAAACATCAAAGTTCAACTATTTTCTTTTTTCATATTAGGGAACAAATAGGATTGCAGCAGATAATTTGCTCTAGATAAGGAAAATGAACAGACTCATCTTCATTTGATAGGTATAATTAAGAGTAAATGAAACATTTCCTAGATCTAGCTGCCCATAATAACAAATATGGTTTTATCTGGATGTGTGATGTGTGATGGTCAACTTCTACAAAACATTTTCACTGGAGAAAGAAATATGAAGTTAACCTAAACTTTATAAATGCTAGAGATGTAATTGCTGATAAATTTTCGTGTTTGTAAAGTAGAAAGGCATGAGATGCAATAGTTTGTATGTGACTAGGAGAGATGATATTTTCACCTCTATATAGAAGCGCCCATCTGGAAGTGGTTCACACCTACAGGGTAGCAACATGTCGATTAAGAAAAAAATAAGGGAAATAAAGATACAAAACTGAACGCGCACGCTCACACACACAATGAAGATTTATCAGAAAAGGATAACACAGTTGCACTTTGATAACTGTACAAACACCTACTCAGTAATCTCCACCTCACAAGCAAAATCAGCTATCGAGCCTGAAGCAGAATCAATGATTACCTACATAATGCACACCAAAGCACAGAACATTGAGGGTTTTTGGTCAACCTAATGTACCTTAATATAAAAGGAAACAATGAAAGAGCCAATCAACAATTTACTACCATTCCCATCCGATGATTTCCTTCCATGATCCTCCTGACCTGAACAAAAGAACACTGACCATCATTAATATATATGGATCAAAAAAGAAAAAGAGATGCAAAAAAAAATTCAGCTTCAGGTTATTTCGGAATAGAAGAAAAAACAATAAAGAAAAGCAACACAACACTTCAAATCATTTTGCACGAACTAATCTGGATACACCAACTAATCTGGACTTTTTATCAACCTTAATACCAAGATACAGGTCTTAATACAGTCCATCTTTATGTGTCTAGCTGCCCAACTACATATATGACTGGATTTAGAATGTGCCAACAAAATGCATCCATGAACTATCTAAATTGGGGATTTTAAAGACATAAAATTCTTCATAAGATACAAGACGCATGAGTTCTTCAAATAATATATCTTTACAAATCTAGCCAAGTCCACAGCAAAGGAGCAAAAAAACACATGCTGTACATTCTATCCTTAACCAGATAAAACTGACATCAAGCTTTTGCTCAATAGCAAGCCTAAAATGTCAAGCTTCCAAAATAATCGAACCATTCATGCAAAAATCATAGTTAATTATGAAACATAAGCTCTACAATGAAAAGCACCAACACAGCAGGAGTAGATCTTTATCCATGTAACTTAAACCACCAGGATATTTTACATAGTCAATTACTTGAAAATGTTTTTGCTACAATTCTCTTGTTACTCATGATGTTCCTAACTTTTTCCAAATGTTAGGTTCAGCTTTAAAATTGGTTAACTAGTTTTAGTTTGCATGTGCTATTGCAATCAAACAAAATGTTAAAACATTACATGCAAGATAATCAAGCAACAAAAAAAATTAATAATAATGCAGTCAAATAAGGATCATCTTCTCTATTCTTTTTCATCAAATTGGAATACAAAATACATTATGAAACAGAAAATAATGTACAGAATCAATGGTTAAGTTATTTAAACTTCTTGAGATTTTACTGCAGCAGGACTTTAGTCCCAGTGCCTCTACAATCTACACAATAGTCTCTAAAGCTTGTTGATGCCATAAAGCAGCTGTCCCTCCATGCTCTACACTATCCATTAGAGATATGCTCCAGAGATACTGTTTAGAAGGTAGAAGCACATGACTCGAGTCCAACTGTGCTAGAAACTTTGAGAATTTATGAGAAACTTAACCAAACTCAGGTGTGAGAACAAAATATCCTTCAAACTATAAAGTAGAACCATTATCAGAAATCAAAATAAAAAAGCACTGAAATCCTGCATAATATCAGGTAGGATCAGGTATCTTATGTTATCCAAGCAAAGAAACAAACAAATTACCATCAGTCTGTATCGTGGTTCAAATATGTGGAGTGGAAACTTTTGGCATGGGATAACAGCATCCATGACAAAAAGAGGGATCAGATCAACACCAAAGTTTGTCAAACGGTCATTCTCGGACTTCCTTTCAGCATACTCCTCTGGGAAGTTCTTCTGTATTATGTTGTTTAGGGTCACGCTGATAAGAGTTTAATTGTTATAAAAAGTAGAAATCATAATACAACACACCCACATGTTGATCAGAAAAAACAATATAACATAAAAAAATGCTGTGCCCAATTATTTGAATATAAACAGAAAATGATAAAAATATATTAATATGCCTAAAACAATACAATATTGAAAGTGTTGGTACTCGAATATTTGGAAGAGAAACAGAAAATAAGACAGCCAAAACAATTTCTCAAACAATCAATCAGTCAAGTCTAGAAAATGTGTTGGAATTGTTTAACAGCTGTAACATTAAGGAAAAGAGAAACTGGTTTTCCCACAGTTCGAGAAATATCCTCCTTTCCAAGAAATTGTTTTGGACATGGTCATTCAAATAGCAATGATCTTCATTATCCTATTACCCATGTGTGTTAGGGATTGAGTGTTTGAAGCTTTTTGGCTTCATAGGCCAACCTCTCCCATTTTTCATATTGTAATTTAATTATTATTGCTAAAGAGGCACTCAATATGAAGGTTGAAGCTTTTAAGTGAGGTTCAAGGATGGTTTTATATCATATATTTGAACCCATCCCTTAGAATGAAACCCTTATATGCTTTAAACTTACATGGGCACACCACTAGCATGAGATAATTTAATATTGATTAGAAGAGAGGATAGACATGGCAAGATTTTTGAAGTAAAGAGTTATAGCTACTACACTGAAGAACCAAAAAAACAAAAAGTTTAGGCCATTAAGTGACTCGGGAATGGTTCTCTATTATATATTTTCTAGCCAACATAACCAGATACTTAACTCACCTGATGGAGCATGTTCTAGGACTGATAAAGAGAACTGTTCGACACAATGGGCATTTGTTACCTAACATGTAAAAAAGCATTAGCAAATAAATTGGTAAATGGATGCACTGCCGTGGATGAAAATACAAAGTTAAACAGAAAAACACTGACCACGATCCATTGACTGGAAAAGACATGAGCGGCAAAAGGAATGCCCACAGGGAGTTGTAATAGGTTCAAAAAGTAACTTCAGGCAGAGAGTGCAATCAAATTCATCACTACGTTCTAGTTTCCCAAAACTTTTACTCATCATACTGCCCAGCATTCTCTCCAAATTCCGTAGAGAAACACGAAGAGGATTACTACATATTACCAGAATACATTGCATGAATAATTACAGGTATGAATAAAAAGGTATATGATGTGTCAAATAGGTGAAAAGATAATAATGTGACCAATCTACAGCCAAAAAATTATCAATCTACTCAACATCTCCATCACTTTCTGGTAATTAATAAAGAAAATTAGGCTTTGACTCCTATCTGCAAAAACCTGAGTGCTAAGAGAAACAAAAGAAGAAGACAATTAGGATGGTGAAATTAAAAAACATAATACCTGAAAGGATCAACCTGAAGACCTGAAAGAACAACATCCTGAGCCAAGTCATACTTTTCCAGCTGCCAATTCACCGATTTTGAATGTTAATCACAGAAATGAGAGAAAGCATATGCAGAGAATGAGTCCTAGAGAACCAGGCTAGGCTCGCTTCAAAACAGAAAAGATAAAGAACAAACTGCACTTACCAAGATTAGAGCATTGGCCTTTAAGATGTATGGATTCACTAAATTGTTTCTAAGGTTTATTACCTTCTCGGCATCCTTCAATGCAAGCTGAAATATATTTAACATGCTTTCCCGGTTAGAAAATTGAATAGCTCAGAAATTTAGATCAGAAACATTTGGTACGTACTTCAGCATGGATAGTAGGATCCAGCCCATTTAATGGTCTGTCCTCGGAAGTGGATGCAGGTCTCTGTTTCAGGAAATGGCTGACCCTGGTTAAACAAAAGGTTGTTGTGGCAGTAATTAAAATTAGAGAACATTCTTCAAGAAGATAGTTGAGCAACCACATTCACAACAAATGAAACAGACCAAATAAATAAGTAAAGGAAATAATTTCAGTAAAAGCAAACCTGCTATAAGCAGCACTACGGTTGCCAAGAATAATAGGATCACCAGGTTTAATGTTATTGGCTCTTGAGTAAAAATTGATTGCCTGAGCAAGAGACTGGAATTATCAGCAATGTATTTGTAGTTCATGAACACAATATAATGACACGAGATATAAATTTTATTTGCCTACTTTTGAAGTATCTAATTTTCAAGTAGAGCTTATAAATCAGTAATAAATGAACCTCTTTCAGTAATTAATGTTTGTCTTTTTTACTATTTTATTTATTTATTTATTTTAGATTAAGGCAAACTGGCTGCATATCTTAAAAGAGCATACCATATTATCAGATTCATTCTCCTTGGAGATGCACATTGCATAAGTTGAAAATCATCATGCACTCAAACTCTTAACTCTTGTCCATCCTTAAACACCAAATATGACAACAAAAGCAGCAAGCTTTGGATGATTTTTACAATTCTAGTTTCCACTACAGAAGATTAGAAACTAAAGGAAAATTAGGTCCAGTGAGTCATTCCCAATAATAGATACAGGCACCTGTCAAATATTGAAGACCATAACTATATAGATGATGAAAGAGATATTGAGAATTTTCTTTTCCAAAACAGTATTTAGAATTTCTATGAACACTGTTGTTAAGCCTTAAATTCTGTTCAATCATCAGTGTTCAACGATTCTTTGCACTGTAAGCAAAGCCTACCTTTGATTAAAAGGTAATTAACTTAACCCACCCATTACCTTGCACCTTCTCATCTTTAATTTATAATTTGAGAAAAGCACACCCCCAAGAAACTTCAAGAGATACAATGCAAATGGAGAACAGGAGCTGAAAGTTAAAGGAAAGAAAAACCACCTCCTCAAAATGATTTTCCCGGAATGCCTGGTTTCCATTTTGCACGAGATCAAAAACAAGACTGAATCGGTCCAATGGCAACGAACCCTCTTCTTCATTTGCCTGCATTTTTACATTCTCTCATTCATATCCAAAAACACAGTTTTATTACATAATCATCAAGAAAATGAAGAATCCATGATGTAAAGATAATTTTGTAGAAAGTGCAGCAAATCAATGAAACAAAATCCTATCTCTCCAATCGAATGCAAAGTGTAGGCCCGACAGTAACTAGATTCTAGAACCTTTATTGAACTAAAAATAGATCCTTAACTGATTTCACAATACACACACCGAAGAAAAAAAAAATCGCAGGAACAGCTTTGTCTCTAAAAAAGGGCAGAAACTTGTATTAATAATAATAATTGACTCGAGAAATGTGCATTCATTACTAGAGTAAATAATGAAGGCAGATTACTTTCCAGTTTCCTATCAAGTTTTGTTTTTTTTATCATTGGATTTCTCAGCAACATAAACACAGAGTCAAAGCGATAGAGCAAATTAAATTATTGTCCTTTCACAGATTCCATTAAACTATCAAACACTTATCGAAGGAAAGAAAAAAATAAAGTGAGGAAACAATCAAAATGACATGTTCGGTTCCCAAGAAAATATTATATTACTCACGGGCTACGTTGTTGCCACAGATAAAAAAAAAAAAAAAAAAACTTTAAAATAAACCAAAAGTTGTTCTATGTAGATATATTTGCTCAGGTCAGAATTCTTGTATTCTCAGCTCAAAAATAATAATTAATTATAAAAAATCAACCACTAATACTTCATTTTTCTCCTTTTTCCTTTTTTCTCATCAGGCAATCAGTCAAAAACGCGTGGGAAAAAGAAAATCACAATAGTCTATCAAAAACAAGAAATCTCAAATAAATAAGATATCTAATGCTATGTTACCCACATTCTGTCAGAAACTAATTATTCTTGAAAAATTATACACTTATTTTTCTTCTTTCTCTTTTTATAAAAGAAGAAGAAATAGGGAAGGAAGGGAGAGAAGTGAATGAGAGACGGACGGACAGACCGAAGTGTATTCCTCAACATCGTCGAGTCCTTGTAAAGCCACTCCAGAAGAAGACGACGGCGCTTCACCTGACATTTGTTTAGCAATCAATTCTTCTTCAGAGCGGGAGAGAAAAATTGACTGACCGCTATTCTTCAGTAATTTGACAGGATTAGTAGCAGGAAGAGGATGGGGAGAGGGAGCAAAATTGAGAAGAAATTGAGTGAATGGAAGTAAGGAAAAAGGAATAAGTCATGGAGATGATTGAATGAAGAAGAGCATCGTGTTCTTCTGTGTATCCTTTGTTTCACGCACGGACCAAATTGGACTACGTCTTTCTCGTATCTAGAGACGGCAATTGGCTGAAGTCATGAGTATTATATCCATATATTCTTCCTCCTATTTATAAAATAAAATATTAGAATATTTATATTCATTCACATCTCTCAAAGGTAGTTGACCCGCGCGCCAGTGGATCCAAGTCTTGCTTGTGGTGGTAGCGTTTTCAGAGCACCATAACAAAATCCAATAATATTTTTATATAATTAATTTAATAATATAATTAATATATATATATATATATATATTAATAATGAGCATTTTATATTTATATTTAATTAATTAATTAATTAAATTAAAAAGATCATGAAGAACGACAAATAAAAAGAATCTAGATAACCAAGTTATTTTCAAAATAATAAAACATACTATGTAAAAACAAAGTTCAATCGTAACTATCTACAAAAAAACTTTTATATATATATATATATATATATATATATATATATATATATATATATATATATATATATAACATGAAATTATTTTATGTTTAAATTAAGCTTGGAGGAGGAGTTTACAAAAATTATATTATATCATTACTAATAATCCAAAGTAACTATCTACAAAAAACTCATTCATTCAAATCCTGCTATTCATATTGAATTGTCATCCATTCTTATATTCATCATTCTTTTAGGTCATATACCTATCATAAATAGGTTAATTTATTAACATAACTTTGAACACTTGTAGTTAAATCTAATTAAATTTCTTACCTTATAATTTAATTTTTATTTTATTTATTTAATCCCTTACACTAGTACATCAAGGCAATACATTACCTATGTTAGGGTTCTTTAGGCTTTTGTCTATGAAACCTCGTTATAATTATATGATATGAGTGATTGTCCCCTCCTAGTCCCAACCTTGTAAGATAGTTTTCCTAACCACATCACTTTCCCTAAAAAGCTCTCTCTCCTTTTGTTTTCAACCCACTAAAATTGGGTAAATATTATATTATATGTAAGTAAATGCGTTCAATAATAAATTTATATATTTAGAGTCATATATTATACTTAGTAAAAAATAAGTATAATAATAAAAACAATAGAAATTAGGATTAATAAAGAGAGAACACTCTTATTTCATTTAACTTTATAGCTGCATATCACTAATTCATCCTCTCAACAATGCACTTATTTATAGGCACATTTATATAAATGTTGATAATATCAAAAGCCATAATAAATGTAGATTAAAATGAACTTGGATAAATTCAAATGAACTTGAAATAATGATTAATGAATTTAATAATAGAGGGATGCAAGAATGTATTTAGACATCCACTTATACAACATATAATTTTATAACGTTTTCTCTTAGATGTTTATTGTACAACCTTACACATTGAAAAATATCTCATTAAAAATCTTATCAAGAAACCCTAATGAGAAAAAAAAAACTTTGGTTAAGAAAGAAAATGTATCGTGTATTAACTCTCATTCATGAATGTATCTTCTTAAGTCCTTAAGCTATTGCATTCCAATATTATGCCGTAATCCTTCAACTATTGTAGTTGGTAATGCTTTAATGAACAAATCTAGTAGATTATCTTTTGAGAAAGTTTGTTGAATATTAATGTCACCACACTTATTAAGTTCATATGTGAAAAAGAATTTTTATGAGATCTGTTTTGTTTTATAACCTTTGATGTATCCTTCTTTTAATGAAGTTATACATGCAACAATATCATTATAGAGGAACAAGTGAGATAAACACACATACATGGAATATGATTATATGAATTCAAAGTTAAGTTAATATATTCCAGTTTAAACATTAATTATAAAGATTAATTTATCCAAATATTTTAATTTTATAAAATACAAGGATATCCCTAGAACTAGATAACAAAAAGTGAATATAAGTTAGGATATAATTATGACGTGCATACAATGATCCTGAAACAAAAAATATATTATTGAAACATGAATATAACATTAAGTATGATAACACAAATATCCAATAATTTAAAAAGGCAACTATATATTCACATTTTATTTCCAACTTCCAATCAAAATTCCATAAAACCAACCATAAATATTTTCACCTAACATATTATCAATACAAATTTCACTAGTATTATTATCACCTCATAAGCGTCGAAGCATGGTGACCCCTTTACCAGGGATCCTCAACCATTACATGTATGCTAGTCAATGTGTAGTGATCCATTTACCCGAGATCCTAACATTTATATATATATATATATATATATATATATATATATATATGCTAGTAGATGCATGGTGATATCTTTACCTATGATCCTTATACATAAAATGTATGCTAGTTGATGCATGATATTCCCTTTATATAGGATCCTAACATACATTAAATATATGTTAGTCAATCAATGCATGGTGATCTTTTTACGCAAGATCTTAACATACACTAAATGTATATTAGTTAATGCATGATGATCCTAGCACTCAAGATCCTAATATGTATAGAATGTATATTAGTCGATGTCATATATCTCACTTCTCATATTCTCTATTTCAGTGATATTTCTATCGTTTGACAATTCACATGAAAGATTATTCACCATGAACAAATATATATTAAGGATACTATATAAAATAATACATCATTACGCAAACTTTCATTCTTCATATAATATCTAACATCAATTAAATCACATTTCCCATTAATAGCATATTAAATCATGGAACTTAACTTGAAAGCATAGGTGCATATTTACTTACTAGTAGTAAAACCTCTATTTACGTTTCCATGTTGTTGTTATTGCACCATGTTTGTGGTCCCTCCTATAATTTAAGATATATCTCATATATTATCCTCATTCAAGGATATATTGCACAGTAAATCATATTAACAACCAATATAGATTTTTCTTTTAATTATTCTTTCAATACAAGACATATCTCGTAAATTATCCTCAACCAAGAATACATTGTATAGTGAAGTATTGTGGACTTTATGGGTTGGAGTTCTTTGCGGACTTATATTTCAATATGTTGAATGTATGTTATTTAAAGTGAATGGATGCATATGGATGCTAATGTATTTACATACACATCGAGTGTGAGTCATCAGAGAATTTATACCCTAATGATAAATTCTAGATTATTACATAAGGGGTAAGTTTTCTACCTAGTTTCAAAAAGTTTATGAATTGTCTAGTGATTACCTTACATGAAGATATTATAGTGGTTTACAAGAAAAGGTTGGGCACGGTATGATTGCTAATATTGAGTAAACATTTAGCTCATGGTTAGATATTTCACGAATCTAAACCCTAACTAAAAGTCATGAAGCAAACTGCTACTTCCCATCTAAACTAAAATTGAGTTTATTTGTGAAATTAATATATATATATATATATATATATATATATATATATATATATATATATATAAGGGCATTAAGTTATACCCGATATGCTTATGTTTGAATTAAAGCCAAAGATTCATGTTAAAACAGTAAAAATACATATTAAAATTGAATAGACTAACAAAAGTAATTCAACAAACAATAATAAAATTATGATTATTATTTTCAAGAGTCGTCACTAGTATTAAAATCACTAAAAACATAATGGTATGCAAGAATCTAGATAAGGGAACTTGATGTGGAATGAGAAGACGCCTCACCCCGTGTATCTAAGATAATCTACTTTCTTATTTGATTGTTTCTCAAAGTCAAATTTTTATTTATATGTCTTTTTTAAGGATATAAGTATTTCTCTTTGTACAAAGGAGCTTGTACCTCATTGGATAAAGAACATTATTGTTTTAAGATCTAAATTTTAGCATTTTATTTTATATCTTTAATATTTAAAGATGTACTTTACCATGTAGCTTTATACTCAAATATTAAAATCTACGACTAAATTACAATAAATAACTTGGACAAAATGATTAGTGAGTGAGTTTTGATATTTTGACCAAACACTAATAGATTATTATAAACTAATTATAATTACCTATTTTGCATTTTAAAATATGAGAAAAGATAAAATTTATTTTTTTGAAAAATATACTCAAATTTTTTTTATAATTTGACTGTATACACAAAAACAATTCATTGTAATAACCAAACCCTCAAGTATATTTTTTGTTTTTGTTTTTGTTTTTGTTTTGTCATTTTTTTCCAGATAAGATAAAAATTTTTATATAAAGTCCATATATTACAAGAAAATATATAGATTAATGCTGAGCAAAATTAGACGAAAAGCATGCAATGATATCACAAATTTTCTTAAATGTCCCTTTACTAGTTTTTGGATTTTTTAAGTTCCAAAGAAAATCAAGTTCTTTTAATACTAGCAGGTTTGTAAATTATAGTGGAAGTTTACAATTCAAAATTACACAAAATCTTTTAAATTATGTGAGAAAATCACAAAATTTTGAAATAACTATTTTTGGAATTTAAAAAAAATTATTATAATAAAATGTGGGTTGGGCTTAACCCAATCAAACGAATCAAACTAGCTATGTTAAGCCAAATGGCCTAACCTTGTTATTAATCAGGCATGTCCAATCCAATCAATATCTATTGCTCACCATGTGAATAGTAGAACGTGAATTAATTGACATCCTACTATTCACTTTCAAAGCAAACAGTAATCACCCGAAGGTGAATGAGAAGAGTACATGGTGGTGCTGCTATGGTGGGGAGGTCCGACAGAATGGTGGCCGATGCCACCAATGAGAGGAAGGGAAAGGTGTTGTTGAGGGAAGAATGTGAAGGAAAGAGTTGTTGTTGGTCATCGACAGGGAACCAAGATCTTCAACCACGGGAAGAGGCCATTGAAAAAGAACCAATACCACCAGAAAAAGGAATGACAAAGGTAACTGCAACCAGAGCCCTACCAAGCTAAAATCCATTAAAAAAAATAGATAAAACGATATTGTTTTTATCTTGGTTTCAATTTTGACCCGTTCCAGATTTTTCGGTCAAATATAGGCTAAAATATTTTAGTTTCATTCTGCCCATTCTGTTTCGGTCAAATAATATTTTCTTAAAATAATAAATAATTTTACAATATCAATCATATATCTTAATATGACCATTAGATTGATCTAACCATTAGATTGAGATGAAATTTTACAAGGAGTCTTTTGACATATTTATATATATTATATTAAAATTTCAGAGCAATTAGAGAATGCTATGACCTTTCAAGATTGATGATTACATTCTTGTAATATTATACATGTTCATAATTTTATTAAAAAAATCATTTTACTATGTTTTATTTAGATTAAATTGCATAAATCTATTTTTTTTAATATATATATAAACAGTATAATCCTGAAATGGTGCACTGAAATGCTCTGAAACTGAAACATTTTATTTCAATTAAAAAAACAAATCATGAACCGAGATAGTATTATCAACCAGGCTACACATAGCTGAATCAATTTATCACGCAGAGAGAGTGTATGGCCTTCCAGGGAGGAGAAGCAGTCTTCTTGAGCTCAGCAGACCAAATATTATACATATAAAAAAAAATGTTGCAGAGAAAATAGTTATTGTTAAAGCTACCGGCCGGTTGGTGGTTTTGCTGCTGTAGTGGACGGTGGAAAGAAGCAATATTGCTATTGATGACGGGAAAGAAAATAAGTGAGAATTAATCGAATGTCGAAATGCCACCTTTGAAAGATTATAGTGATGCCATAAAGATAGGTTTTGGTTCTAAAATGAGTGTGCAAATTAAAGAAGATGACACAGACCAGCAACTTCAATCCCACGAGACGCATTTATTTTAATCTCTATCACCTTTATCTTCCATCTTTTTAAATTCCCCACTAACATCCCCAATCACTTCTGCTGTTTGTTTACTGGTCAGCATATCAGTAGCAGAAACCACATGATCTGCCTTGAGATCACCATGATCCACAGTAATGTATTTCACTGCTAAAATATCAGAACCCACCTTCTCAATTACCTTACATTTGACATCATCCACAGCAATTTCCTTCCTGTTTGTGATTCCCGTCATCAAAAGCACAATCTTCAAATGAGTGAAGCTTCATCTGTAACTGGCATGTTTTCATGGACTATATGGGAGGCACCATTGCCATCTGCTTCATGCCCATCTACTACAGTGCTGAAAACTTCTTCAACCTCATAATATTCCTCTGGTGAAGCACTTTCTATCTCGTTTCCATCTTCATTTGCCATGACTGTGGTGAAATTAGGCACAACAGTATCAGCATCCACAAAAAGTTCTTCTGAGTTTGCATTCAACTCCTCCAGCTTCAGAGAAGAGCATCAACAAAAGAATTACGAAAACCCACCTCTGCTCTGAAGTCCTTTGGAAATTGCTCCTTGGCATCCCAGAGAAAGTCAATCTCATCACGGACAAGCATCAAAATATTGGCCCGCACAAATGCAGTGTGAAACATCACTCCGAACATCATCTCTTCACGTAACAAATTTTCATCCAAATGGATGCACTCAAGAACAACATCCCCTTGAACCCGACACAGTATATCTATTTTCACTAGCATACACTCTTGCTGCAGTTGATGAAATTCACAAGAAGCACCTTAAGGTGGAAGTGATTCACTGATCCTTCTCGATTCCATGAGTAGAGGGCATTACCTTCTGGTAGAGGCGAATATGTTTTTTAGTATACTTGCTGGTTTTGAAGGATCCTGGCCATAAAAACGTCCAAGTGGCCGGCAACCTTTACCCCCTTCAAACAATGGAAGGGATCTAATCATCAGGCAATCTAGGAATATCTGATGGAGGCCATTCAGAACCAAAATTTCTTCTAGAGATGGTCTGAAAATATCTAAGTTGGGAAGGCTGTGGATTTAAAGGAGACAAGAGATGGAGAAGTTCCCTTGGGGCTTGCTTGTAGACCATTTCAATAGTCTTGTGAGTTAATATTGGTATATGATTGCAGAAATTAAAAGAAGAAGAGAAGTTGAGAGAGAGAGATTGAGAGGTTATGGACAAGATGAAGAGAATTTTGATTTCTCTTTTTATGATTTGTTATTTTTCCAACACATGCAATGCATGTTCACTACTGCTATTTATATGCAGCTCAATGTTGACTGTATGCATACACATATGTATGCATACATTGCATCTCTATACTGTATGCATACACTACATCTCTATATCCTATCATCCCCCCTTAATCTCTGGCTTGTACAAACCAAGCATGAGATTGTGACAGTGAGTAAGAAACAAGAGGGAACTCAAGCCTTTCATAAGGATATTAGCAAATTGCTCCTATGATGATACAAATTGAATAGCAAGTTGATTATTGGCCACCCTCTCCCGAACGAAATGGGCATCTATTTCAATATGCTTCATTCGTTGATATTGCACAGGATTGAATGACAAGGCATTAGCAGAAAGATAATCACATAATAGGATTGGAGGCTACCGGATTGGAACACTTAGAAATACCAATAATTGTTTAATCCAATCAAGTTCAACAGAAGTAGTAGATAATGCCCTATACTCAACTTTGGTCGAAGACCTCGGCATGGTATGCTGCTTTTTAAAAGACCAGGAAACGGGATTGGACCCGAGAAAAACCACCAAGCCAATAGTGGATTGACGATCATTTGGATCGCCTACCCAATTAGCATCACTGAAAGCAGTGAGATCAAAGGAGCCTTTTTGATAAGTGAGGCCATAATGAATAGACCCCTTGAGATACCTCAAAATGTGTTTGACTGCCATAAAATGTTCTAACATAGGATTCTGCATAAACTGACACACTTGGTGAATAGAAAAGACAATGTCAGGTCTAGTAAAGGTAAGATACTGCAATGCACCCATAATGCTACGATATAAGATAGGATTGTCAAAGGGAATGTCATCATCCTTGATTAACCATTGATAGGGAAGACAAGGAGTGGCACAAGCCTTGGCATTCATCATGTCTGTCTTGACCAACAGGTCCTGAATATATATCGATTGAGATAGAACCAAAATAATAGAGGTTCAAGAGATCTTACTGCCCATAAAGTAATGAAGTTCACCCAAATCTTTGACCTCAAATTCAGTTGTAAGTGACTGAATGACCTCTCTGATGATAGTGGAATCACTACCTGTGATGATTATATCGTCCACATATACCAGCAAAACTATAAGACTATCCACAAGATTTTTGACAAAGAGTAAAGAGTCTAAGTAGGTAGTGCGAAACCCCAAACTAGGCAAGAATGAAGTGAACCGTTCATTCCATGCATGAGGTGCTTGTTTTAGGCCATATACGGACTTATGAAGTTGACACACATATTTGGGATATAAAGGATCCACAAAACTAGGAGGTTATGTCATGAATACCTCTTCCTAAAGAACATCATGCGAGAATATATTTTTAACATCAAGTTGCCTCAAATCCCAGCCAAAATGAGCAGTAAAAGCCAACACAACCTTGATAGTGGTAGGCTTTACCACAGGATCAAAGGTTTCTCCATAATCAATGTCAGGCTCTTGATTAAACCCTTAAGCAACTAGTCTAGCCTTGTGACAAGCAATAAAACCATCAGCATGTCGTTGGATTTTAAAAATCCATTTACAGCCCATCAAATTCTTATGAGATGAAAAAGATACCAATGTCCAAGTTCTCTAAGATCAGAGAGCATCAATTTCCTTATTCATGGCTTGTACCCACACAAGAAATTGCATTGCAATTTTATAACTGGAAGGCTCAATCTCGGTGGAAGTATTAGATATAGTGACAGTAGGGATAGTAATCGTAGAAGTAGAATCTATAGAGGCAAAGTAAGCCCATTTATTTATAATTCCACTTTTACTCCTTGTTTGCATAGAGTGTACATTCATATCAGGAATATGAAGTACAACAAAGATAGCCTCAAGTTTGAATGTGTCGATGGATGATGAATTGATGACCTTTGAGTATCAAACACAAAAGCCCTAGGAGAAGATTGGAACAGCACAGATGCAAAATTAGACTTAGAGAAGAAGGAACGACAGGGAACAGAGGGTTGAGGTTTGACAGGAGGAAAGGAGACAACACCATTAAATATAGGTGGAGGTGCAAAAGAAGGTGAGGACACAACAACATTGGTGGAGGTGACAACAAGCAAAGGCTTGATAGAGGAAATGACATTGGTGGTTTTACATTGCCTCGCACTAGTAGCTAAACAAGTATATGGAAACTCAAGTTCATCAAAAATCACATGTCGAGATATATACGTGTACTTGGAAGCAACATCATAGCATATATAGCCCTTATATTGAGACGCATAAACTAAAAATACACACTTTATGGTTTTAGGCTGAAGCTTATTAGTGCAATATGGCTGCAACAAGGGATAACATGCACACCCAAAAAATTTTAAGTGAGAGACAACCGGTGTAGTGTTAAACAAGGTCTCATAAGGAGACTTGTGTTGCAGAACTATCGATGGCATTCTATTGATACGATAGGCTGCTGTGTGGATGGCATAAGTCCAGAAGGAAGCTGGGATTTTAGCATATTGTAGTAGGGTGATGGTTGTCCCTATTAAGTGATGATGCCTGCGCTCGGCAAGACCATTCTGCTCAGGTGTATAAGGACAAGATTTTTGATGAACTCTTCCATTAGTGTGAAGAAAACATTAGAGTTGTTTACTGACACACTTTCCTCCCCCATCGCTTTGCAAAATCTTAACAGAACAAGAGAATTGAGTATGAACGTATTGATAGAATTTAACAAAGATAGAACAAAGATCACTTTTATTAACCAAAAGAAATAACCAATAATATCTTGTAAATTCATCAAGAAAGGTCACGTAATAATGAAAACCTTCAATTGAAACACTTAGAAAGGGACCCCAAAGATCACTATGGATGGTGTGAAAAGGAATGACAGACTTGGCACTATGGATGGTGTGAAAAGGAATGACAGACTTGGCACTACGGGATTGAAAGGAAAGTTTGGAAAACTTACCTTGCAGATAACTATGACATAGACGAATCAATTGAACATTTAATGTTTGCTTTGTATAACATTAAAGTAGCAATTTTATTAGTGGGGTGACCTAATATGTGATGCCATGTAGAGGACTGGACTAACTGGCCGAGATAGCAGCATGGCTAATATTTGAGAGTGGATTGAAAGGATTGAAGAGAAGTAAAAGGTAGAGGATAGAGTCCATTACTGCATTGCCCTTTGTATATGATATTCCCTGAGGCTTTGTCCTGAATAAAAAAAAAAGGCATTAAAAATTAACCAACAATGATTATCTAAGCACAATCGATGAACTGACAGCAGATTTTGAGTTAATTTTGGCACATACAACACTAAATTGAGTTTAAAAAGGGTAGTATTTGTAGGAATAACATAATATCCTACATGTGACACTAACAAACCTTCCCTATTTGTCATTTGTACTGTGTCATTAGAGGCATAAGGAGTAGTTAATGACAAATTATGCAAATTAGTTGTCATATGATTCGTTGCACTAGAATCAGCAATCCACATGGGAAAAGAATTTTGAGTTGATTGTAAGAAAGTGTTCATAGCTTGTAAACTCTGTTTCTGAGAAGGTTGACCATGATTTAAGGAGTAATTTGCATGACCAAGGAAGTTTGGCCTATTGTCATTATATAAACAAAACCACATGATGTGATTTGTTCTTCCACAGAGATTGCATTTGAGTCTGTCAAGTCTCTTAAAACCACAGAATCTGGCAGTGTGGCCTTCCATATTACACAACTAACAGATTGCATCGCTTAATGAATCAAATACAGAGGAATAAATGCTAAGAAGTCCTGGAGTCGTTGTTGGCACATCATACATCTTGTTGTGGAACTTGTGCTGAAAAGTCCTCTGCCCATGATTAAACCTTCCTCTTCCTCTATTCTTATTGAATGATTTGAAGCCACCACTGCCATAAGGATTGTATTCATGAGGTACATGAGACTGCTGAAACACTTATGGTGATGCAAACGACACATTAGACTTGAAGATTGTGTGCATAAAAGTAAGGTAAGAAGGAGTTTCAGTGATAAGATTTTCCACAATGCTCTCCTCAACAAGTAACTGAGATCTGAAGTCCTTTAATGTGATAAAGTTTTCCCTTCCTCTGACTACGCACCTGAAGGTGTTGTATTCAGGAGGCAGACCATTGAGTGCTAAGATTACAATGTCCAATAATCTCTTGCTTCCTTTATTTTGAGCAGATACTGAGTTATTGAATCATCTCCTTTCCTGATGTTCTGCAAATTGGACTTCATCTAGAAAATAATTGTTCTTGATATCATAGAGAATTGCTCCTTTAATCGATTCTAGAGTTCTTTAGAGTTGGTGCTTCCGATGGCACATGTCGTCATTGCTACCGAGGATAACGTAGCAGTGATGAGTTGCATGACTACTCTATCATGCATTTTCCATACTAAAACATCATTACAGTCCATGGTAGAAGGTGAATTATTTACATTTATATCACATTCATCAGCTAAGGTAGACATTGGACAAGGATGAGTACCGTCAACAAAGCCATAAATTCCATTACTCTCCAACAACAATTGCATTTGAAAATGTCAATTCAAGTAGTTTGTGTCGTCCAATTTCACATTAACAGATGTTGAAATTGTAGAAATTAACAATGCAATTGAAGATTAGAGGATCTGAAGTTAAGCTGCTATCACCATTGTTGTATCTTGAACAACTTTCACAGAAGCCTTTTATCAAACAACTTGTCAAATTTGTAATTACACAATACCGTGTTCCAGAAATTGCACTTTCTGCAATTTTAATCTATATCAAGTGACAGTTATGGAAGCGTAAAAGATGAAAGAAAATTTTGATTTAGTGTATTTGCATGAGCAATTTTAGCTTTGATACCATGTTAATATTGATATATGATTGTAGAAATTAGAAGAAAAAAAGAAGTTGAAAGGGAGAGATTGCGAGGTTTTGGAGAAGATGAAGAGAATTTTGATTTTCCTTTCTATGATTTGTTATTATGTTATTTTTCCAACACAATCATTGCGTGTTCACTACTGCTATTTATATGCAGCTCAATGCTTACTGTATCCATACATACATATATGCATGCACTACATCTCTATATCCTATCATTGTGCTCCCCGGTGTATTTTTTCCGGTATAACAAAAGACATGCAAGTAAGTATAGGCCAACCTCCTCTTGCGCACAATGCAACAACAGCACATTCTGCTGCCCTTCCAAGGACAGCTAGCTTTCACTTGATCAAAGAAAGTGGTGGATCATCTCCAGAGGTAGCATAGGACCCTGAAGAGACTAGAATTGAGCAACTCAAAATCATAGCAGAGCCCAATATCCTCCAACTCGATTAATTACATGGAAAAGAAAACAACAAAAATGTACAAAGTTTCTAGAGAGACGACTCTGGTTACAGAGTTGAATCAAAATCAACCACAATGAGCAGAGAAAATTCACACAAATTTAGCTATAGCTTATACGAGATGCTTTGTCTGCATGTTGCGCTAGGTTTTTTTATATAGCAAATTGATTGATTATTATGTATGTTTTTCATTGGTTAGCTAAATAATTAATCAATAAAATTATAATTGATAAAATCCGTCTGTAACAACCCCAAAATTTTGTTAATCTTTCCCCTATAAAGGGTAATCCATCTCCCCCATATTAGGAGATCCCAAGTTATTGACAATGTAACCTGCATGCAGTTTGAATCATATCTCATCCATGTTTAATACAATCAACTGTATAATTCATTCCATGATATGTTCAGGACCATATTCGTTCCCGAACTCCATCATACATCACACGCATAAGGTAAAAATAAAAAGAGTCAATTTGCACACGAAAATTTCATATATATATATATATATATACACACACACACACACACACATATAACATAACACAATTTAATATTTTAGAACCAAAATTCACAAATATACTATTTTATACAGTTTACATTTTTTTTTTTTTACATAACCAAAATTACATCACAACTTCTTAAGTTCCGAACTTATACAAAAGGATTAAGGGCCTAAAATCTATTCTTGACGAGAATGGGAGGAAGCCGTAAAATATAGATTTTTTTCCATATGAGTAAAAACAATTAAGTAAATACTAGCAATTTACAGAAGAATTTAAACAACATATCCTTAAATCTATTTAAATCATATGAGATTCTAAACACAACCATATACATCCTTTTTAAGGTTATATAAAAGAAAATTTATTTCTTTTGACTGCTTCTTTTCCTTTTTCCACATCATAGAGACTATAGCCGACACTAATGACCTCCAATAGTGCCTATAGTTGCCTGTCTTGAAAATCAACTAATCAGTTTCATGAAAATACTGACACGAACATAACCGTTGGTGTCATTAACTATTTTTAAAACCAAAATAATAAATCTTTGTTCCGTTATTACGTTAGGAGGTTTTAGAGTATGCCGATGTCAAGGATTCTTGACATCATTAGCTTTCATCTTAGAAAGCTAATTAAGTCTATAAATTTTGCTGATATCGACATCACCTACCGATATCATTAACTATTTCGGAATCGAATAGTTAATCATGTCTATAAATTATACCAATATCGACGTCACCCGCCGATATCATTAACCATTCCAAAACCGGATAGCTAATCAAGTCTATAAATTTTGCCAATATCGACGTCACCTGTCGATATCATTAATTATTTTGAAACCGAATAGCTAATCAAGTTTATAAATTATGCCGATATCGACGTCACCATCTGATATTATTAACTATTCCAAAACCGAATAGCTAATCAAGTTTATAAATTATGCCGATATCGACGTCACCAGCTGATATCATTAACTATTCCAAAACCGAATAGCTAATCAAGTTTATAAATTATACCGATATCGACATCACCCGCCGATATCATTAACTATTATGAAATTGAATAGCTAATCAAGTTTATAAATTATGCTGATATAGACGTCACCCACTGAAATAATTAATTATTCTGAAACTGAATAACTAATCAAGTTTATGAATTATGCCGATATCGACGTGCTTGTTTTTGCCTATACCCATATATATCTATTTTTCCATCCCCTAACCTTTCTTTTACCCCTTTTCTTTCCCTCATCACTAAGCACCAATTCGTATCTTATTGTTCACTATTAGTAACAAAAATAATTATTAGGTAAAGGAAACATAGGTACCAAGTACCTACCTGCTGTGAACGTTCGACTTGTGTTCCCCTATTGTTGTTGCCCTCCACCCGCGGTTCCCTATGAAACCACAAACACCCACCATTTTTTTTCATATTAATCTACATATCACACACAACAACAATAAAAATGGTAATATTAATCATTTCTCTTTACCAAATCTTTTCTTTCTCACTTATATTCCTCATTATCATCCTCTAAGTTTTCGGCTCATTTATAGTCCAAGTGGAACATCATGAATTTAATTTTTAATCACCATTTATTCTCTTCTTTTATTTTGTGAGGATCAAGACACATTTTATGAAAGACAAGGAATAATTTTCTACCCTTAACATGGTTAAATGTATGCTATTTTCTCAACTTGGCAGAAATTGTCAACACAGGTGACAACTTGACATCTCCTCAGATGTTTACCCATATCTGGAGTTTCAGAGCTCCAAATTAGACGAGGTTGGACTCGTTGGAAAGTTAACACTCCCAGATACAAATTCTATGAGGAAACCTCCCTGAATTATGTATTTTTCAAGTCCAAATTCTCCTAAGAAACAGGGCAACGAATCTGCCCTATTTTGCAAAAATAGAGGAAACATAACTAATTCATCGTCAATCCTTGCTTCCTTATCAATCAAAGCCATGTTTTTCCCTTTATTCATGAAAACCCTTCTCATCTATGCATTTCCCCAATATTTTGTATTTAAAAACCCTAATTCCAAATTCAAGAAGAATCATGAACTTCTAATCAAATTAAGGTTAATTTAATAGAAATTGGAATTATAACTCCTTACATGGATGAAATCTTGACTTTAGTTCACAATTTTGGAAGAATCTTAGCCTTCTTCTCCTTGTTAAGAACAACCACTCCTTTCTTCCCTAAATTCTTCACCTTCTTCTTGTTAATCCTCCCTCAAATTGTGTTCCTCTACTTTAGAATTCCAAAACTTTTATGGGTTTACAAGCTTTTGGGTGTTAAATCCAAGATTTTGTGAAGGAATTTTGGGTTATCTCTCCCCTCTTTCTTCTCATATCATCTGGATATGGCTGAGGGAAGAAAGAGTATTTATAGTCTCATTTCTTCTTTATTATATTTTTTACCAGTTTTTCTTTCATAAATTTTATATTATAACAACATTTTAATTTATTAGAAAATTCCTACCTTTTTGTATTATTATTTCTCGGATTTCACACCTTCAAAAATAAGTTATTTGTTTTTTGCATTGAAGTGATTGAATGTTGTGCATGTTTTATCTATTTGGTGAATTATTTCACCAACAAATCATAAAATTGCAATTGATTAAATAGAGCACAAATGAGCGATTTGCTTTTTACAATAAACAATTTGATTGTTTGGTTGTGTTTTAACTGTTTATGTAATGAGTGAAATTAAATAAATTCATCAAAGATTAGCTTGGACAATGATGCTTGAGTAAAAAAATACAAAACAATTAGCATACGCTTTAAAAGAACACATAAGAGAGCATTCATGCTAATTGTATAAAAAACTAACGTCGTAAGTGACTAAAATTATTTGTAATTTTAAAAAATATCTTTTTTTAGGATTAAATGATTTTTTTGCGTTGAAAAAATCTATGATTCTGGTTGTGACAAAGCGCGAATAAGTGGCTAGTATTATTTATAATTTTAAAAAATTATTTTTTGCATGTGCAGCAAAACAATCAGCATGAACAATATCAAAAGAACACCTAAGAGATTGTTCATGCTCATTGTATCGAAATACAAACATCCTTGAAAAAAAATTGCATCCATAACAAAATAAATTAGCATGAACAATATCAAAAGAACACCTAAGCAACTATTCATGCTAATTATATGAAAAGACACATAAGAAGGCGTAAAATACACTATTACAGTCCACAATAAAATATGTGTGGTTGAACAATGATTCCACAACCTCATTTAATTGTATGTATTTTTTGGATCAAATGATTTTTTTGCATTGAAAAAAATATAGTTCCAGCTACGACAAAACGCGAGTGGCCAGTACTTTTTATAATTTACAGAAATTATCTATTATTTTATCAAATAATTTTTTGTGTTGGAAAAAATATGGTTCCAGCCGCGACAAAGCGAGGGTAAGTGACTAGTATTATTTATAATTTCAAAAATTATATCTTGCATTCACAACAAAACAATTAGTTATTTATAATTTAAAAAAATATCTTTTTTTAGATCAAATGATTTTTTGGCATTGAAAAAAAATATGATTCTAGTCACGACAAAATGCAGGTAAGTGACTAGTATTATTTATAATTTTGTAAAAAATACTTCTCCCATGTGTAGCAAAACAATTATTTATTTATAATTTTTTAAAAATATCTTTTTTTATTAAATAATTTTTTTGAGTTGAAAAAATATGGTTCCGGCCGCGACAAACCGAGGGTAAGTGGCTAGTATTATTTACAATTTAAAAAAAAATGTTTCTTGCATGCGCAGCAAAATAATTATTTATTTATAATTAAAAAAAAGGATCAAATGATTTTTTTGTATTGAAAAAAAAAATCCTAACCATAACAAAATATGGATAAGTAGCTAGTATTATATATAATTTCAAAAAAAAAACATGTTTATTATAAGCATAACAAACAATTAATTATTTATAATTTATAAAAATTATTTTTTGGATCAAAATGATTTTTTTTTATTGAATTTATAGGCTTAGTGATTCAAACAGGTGATTTGTTTTAGCTGTGAAAGGACATAACACGAAGGGAGGTGAGAGATGTCGTTTCCCCTCCCTTTTTATTTACTTGTACCCAAGCTGCCACATCACCTTCATTATTTATTTATTTGCTACAAAATAAGCACAGCATAAGAAAGTAAATTAGGCTTCAAATTCACTATTTCAATTAACACTAAGAGGGTGTTTGGAGAACAGTTGTGGTAGTTTTTGAAATTATTTTTTATATTTAAATGTATTAAAATGATATTTTTTTTATTTTTTAAAAATTATTTTTGATATCAACACATTAAAATAATCTGAAAACACTAAAAAAATTTTATTTAAAATATAAAATAAAATTAATCAAAAACTACGGCGCGACAGGTGAAACGCCGCGCCAAACAGCTTTTAAAAAATCAGTGCAGATAAACAGTTTGATCAGTGTTTTATTATTTATTTATTTTTCCTCTTCTTCCGTTGCCTGCCTATTGTACTGCATGTGACAGGGGATCTAACGTTTTGACACGTGGAAATTATTACTCCATTATAAAAACAGAAATTTTGGTCCTGGACACGTGTGCGTCGGGTAATTCAGCAACACATGAGACATGTTTCTCTCTTCGCAACTGGGTGAGTCGAGAGACGAAGAAACCTACTTTGGGCAAGTCCAACGTACTATATTAAGAGTCAAAGTTAAAAAATTGTCCTTATAGTTTTTTGAATTAAAATTTTTATCTTTAACGCAGGAGCCATTTGAGTAGCTAAAATAGTTATTTTGATTTTCACAAACTATTTCTACATGTTTCAGGGTACAGAGCTAAAAAAATAAAATAATGTTTCAACAAGAGATCACGGTTGTTTTAGGCAAAGATCTCAAGATGGATTTCTATTTTGTTGTTTCCATCAAAAGAGATCCACACAAGTCTAAGCAGAAATTAAAAAACCAACTTTCATCAAGATTGTGGGCCTAACCTTCTTTGGAATTTCTCCATGAAATTTACCATTGATGAAGCTCCTGCTCAATAAAATCGCTTGCAAATCAAGTTCAAGCTTGTAGCCGAGTGAATGATGGGAGACAAAGATGTTGGAGTGAAACCCAATACTCAAAAGATAGAAAAGATGGTCTCTTGAGCTATGCTGTCAAGACCCCATCTGGAAATATGAAAGGAATGCTGAATAGAATTTCAGTTTTGGGATCATGGAAATATTCCTAGCGCTTGAGGTTGGGGCTGGGACTGGGGAGAAAGGAAGGTGGCGACGGGCTGAGAGAGAAGAGAAAGTGTTATGTGTGGGGGTGTGAATATATATATAAGGGAATATATATAGAAGGGAGCAGGCGTGTGTGTGTGTGTGTATATATATAGAGAACGGGTATGTGAGTGTATATTATAAAATAATATAACTATATTTAAAATGTTTATTTTTATTTTTATTTAAAAATATCTCAACAAGAAAGTAAAAGATTATAAATAAAATTAATAATTATATTGTTGGAGGATTTTTTAAAAATAATTATTTAATAATATAACTTACTCCGATTAATTTTATAATTAATTACATAATTAAACTACATACAAAATAATTACACTATATTTAAAATAATATAAAAATACATAATTAAACTACATACAAATTAATTACACTATATTTAAAATAATATAAAAATACATAATTAAACTACATACAAATTAATTACACTATATTTAAAATAATATAAAAATATAGCTCTTCAAAATGGTTTTTATCATTGAAATACACATCAACAAAAAAACCATATAAATACTATTTAAAAAATCATTTTAAAAATTTAACTCTTTAAAATAGCTCTTGTCATTGGACTTGCACTTAGTATCCCAAATATGACGGGTGATTTTCATAATCCGGGTCCGTGTTTAAGCAGCATTTTCTTTTCTTTTCGTTTCGTTTCGTTTAAAGAAGACAAACTAATTAGCCTGAACATAACTTCCAGTTAGGCTTCATCTTCGGTTTCAATTTAAGGATTCTTGTGTTTAGCTTTTCCCAGTCCAATCCATGATTGATCGATAATCTTCATCTGAACATTAATTTTATTCTAGTAATCTAAACCTTAATTTATTTATTTTCCATTAAATATCCTTCAAAAACATGACCAGAGCACAAGATGTCTCAGGTTCATACAAACCAAACCTTGAAACTCCGCGCCTTCACATAAATCACTAATCATTGTACTTTTTACATTGGTCGGATAGGTCAAATCATAATATAAAGGAAACGAAAAGGAAAAGGGCTGACAAAACAGACTAAAAATTGACTAAATGCTCAATTGTATGTACCTCTCTGTAATCCCCTTTTCCTCGTTTTTGGATTTACAGGAAAGCACATATAGCTTCCAGATTTCCATTCCTCGCCATTCTTATGCAGGTCTTTCCATTAAGCTGATGGTTCAATGATTTCATTGTTGGTACAACGGTCCAGTTTAAAGTTGTCTCCTTGAGGGTGGGATTCCTGATAAGTGGCCTCTTGTGCTGGGTTTCTTAAGTTTTGCTTGGAGAGAAACTTATCCATCATATTGCAAAGGACTTCGGAAGCTGGGCATACATAATGATGATCACTTTCCCTGCTTCTTCCCTGTAACTCGTAGAAAAGTTTAGCCAAATTGGGTATCATGGAACTTCATGAAGATCCATATACGGTGGCAACAAGCAACTACTATAACAATTGATAAAATTAATGAGACGGTGGCCCCACCATACCAGAGTTCATGTTTCTTGTATAATTTCCCTTCAATTTACGAGAAGTAGAATTTCATAGATGACAGCATCAGTTATGACCATCATAATGGGAATTGATGGTCAATGATTAATTCGCCACCTCTTGTCCCCGATCACTTATCTAGATTCAATTTTCTTTCATTATTTAGGTATAATTCAACACCTTGCAACAATTATCACATTTTTAGGGTAAAACAACAGGGTTAAGAAAGGAATGAAACTAGGGTCTTACATGATCTAATTCAAAAAACATAGACCAAGATGGTATGATTGATGATGATCTAAAAACCTCACAGAATATTATATAAAATGGGTGGATTCATGTTATCTTCTCCATACCTCTTTGAAACCAAGATTTTCGGACTGCCTGGCGAATGTGGCGTTCATGTCTTTCTAAGAGTTCATCCACTCTGTGTGATTGAGATAACAAGGGTCCAGAAAATTCAACCTTGTCCATTTGATCTTGAAAAACCTGTTCAAGATAAATTTTAAGTTAAAAAATCAATAGAGTTAATGTTATGCACCTCTCTAATGTTTCTTTTATGTTTTTTTCAATTCACAAACATAACAATGACATAGAAAAGGATTAAAGGTAATTTCATATCTCAAATTCTGTGCAGTTCAAACACTCTACAAGTGACTGGAACTGTGGTCAAAGAGTTAATCGTCCTAGGATGACAAGTTACATGCATTTTCAAGCAAAATAGAAGAAATTTATCTCGTTTCATCTTCAACAACAACAAAAATGAAGTTAGATGTGGGTTTAACATTTTCAAACGTACCAAATTACTTCTCTTGGATTCCATTCCTTCTCTTTGATAAAGTGCCAAAGATAGTTCTTGAGAATGGTACTCCTCAGAAGCATCAAAAGAATCTGGTCGTTCAAACTGACTCCACTGTTTCTGCAAAGCAAGCTTAGAAATCTCATATGAATTATGGCCTCTAGAATTGACACGGACTCCATATATGAGATCCCCATTATTATGCTTTTTTGAGTCGGAATTACTCTTATCTTGAAATGCAGAGGAGGGTTCTGATCCATTATCAGAATGACCTCTTGAAATAGACCTACTGTGGGATCTTATGGATCCATCGCCATTTCGTCTTTTCGCCCAAGCAAAACCACTTGAGCTAGAAACTTGTAATGGGCCAGAAAAGGGAATGTCTCCTTGGGATGCATTCTTTATATGGAATATCTCTTCCAATTTATCAAGTGATGGCTTCCGTGCCTCTCCACTGGACTTGCCATCTCTTCCCTTTGGGACGCGCATATTACTGGCATTGATTTGACGGCATTGTATTCTAGCTGCTAGATCCTGGAGACAGAAAGGAACTTGTCACTATCAGTGTGAATCAGGTTCCACATACAAATATGTGTGCACGCACGTGCACGTGTGCGTGTGCGTGTGCAAGAGAGACCTCTTCTGGTGCTAATTTACTGATCCCAAATGGTTTTCTTGTACACTTTCTTGTTTCAGTGCCACGACCTCTACCACTGATCTTTTTCCTGAAATTTCAGAGCCAATATAATTGGATGTCAGTGTAAGTGTATAACCTGCAATCCTGGAGGTTCCAAGATTTTTAAATTATAAGCCTCTAGTCAATAGAGTTTCTAGACATAAATTTCCAAGTGCTGTCTACTTGTGGTTTGTAAAATGACAGTTATTTGAATGTCCAACGCTAGCAATTATAGACTTTTCCTAAGGTATATGATTTTAAGTGTATAACCTGCAATCCTGGAGATTTCAAGATTTTTAAATTATAAGCCTCTAGTCAATAGAGTTTCTAGACATAAATTTCCAAGTGCTGTCTACATGTGGTTTGTAAAATGACAGGTATTTGAATGTCCAACGCTAGCAATTATAGACTTTTCCTAAGGTATATGATTTTAATGAGTGGCATCTGTTTCATTTTCTGGGTAATGTCAGTGGTCACATGACTGACAAATACTTTTTAATGCCAACCTTGAAGCATAATGGACTAATTTTGATAGTCATTTGACTCCATGGTCATAAGTTGTTTGAATCCTAAATCTCATATCTAGACATTCCAACTAATTATGTATCTCAGTTGTTACCCTGGATATGGAATTGACTTCATTGGTTTGAAAAAGTAATGCTGTCAAAACCAATGTTTAATTCAGAGGAGAGAGAAATCTTTTAAGAGAAAATTGGACGAGAAAAATGATAATCCTCACCTCCCTGCCTCCTCACGGTTTTTTGCATCAATCTCTTTGCTAGGTGGGTATTTTGGCAAGCTTGATGGATCACATGCATAAGGTTTTGTGCTGAAATACTGAAAAAAAGTATGAAAGAAGAGTTGTGAAAAAACTGCAATAGTTATTAATGAATATTGCAATAGGAGAGAAAATGAAAAGAACACAAATTTTAACATGGTTCGGCAATGTTCCTACATCCACAGTAGCAGGAGCTTTTATTTTTTCATTACATCAAAATAGGGCTACATAATATGTATTATTAGTAAACCTTAAACCATTCAAGAAAACCAAGTCGCCCAGGAAATCCTAACCATCCAAGGAATATTAATATTTTTTTTTCTAGTACTCTTTTACCATACCACAGAGGTGGTGCCCCCTCACCCCAAATATATTAATCATCCCTAGCAACAAAACAGGAAATAAATCCAAGAGAGGTACATGTCGAAGTTCCACTCTGGCATCTGTCTATAAGCCACAAACTACAACAAGAAGCTTGTACCAAAATAATCCTAATGAGGCAAGCAAATCTAAGGCACCAAATCACAGAAGTTCCATAAAGAAACACCACGGCTATCTGTGTCTGATTCGCTACAATAGAAGAAAAACACTTGAAAACTAAAATGGATGTGCATGAAGGTTTGACAAGAAATCTCTCCTTTTCTTTTTCTTTTTCTCTTTCTTTTTCTTGGTGAGAATGGAAAGTATGGCTGAAAGAGATCAACTAGTGTAAGATGATTCAAATAGAACTTCACGAAGTACACAAATTTCCATGACTATATGAATTAAGGTCATCCATTACAATTAGCATATCAATTGCAATAGGAGGTAATAATCACCTCAGATGCAAGAGCAGAAAAAGCAGTCCCCCGGTTGTAAGGCTCTACAGAGAGGAGTGTTTTGATCAGGTTCACAGCGGTTGTTGGCAAATCCTTGAAGGTCTCATGAAGACAACTGTCATAAGGTTGTTGTGGTTTGAATAAAGTTGCATGAGGAAGTTTAGACTTTTTCCAGTATTCATCAGGCGGGGATCCACAAAGCTTGAAAATTTTATGTAATTGTTCGACCTGGAGGGAAAAGAAGAACATCAATACAAAATCTCGAAGAAAAAAGCAAATCAACACAAATTACAAGAACAAATAACTTTTGTTAAATCTAATGCTTTAGCGATTGCAAAAAAGAATATTAGGAAACAGCTATATCTCATCATCCCAACCTGGCATGTTAGCGATTTGCAGCACTCTCCTGTTAAATACTCACACAATCAAATGGAAGTCTGTGAAGATTACCAAGTTTTATTTGCATATTCTAGAGATTTCTTCATGTTGGAAGGTTGTAACTTCTTCTTTTTTGTTTTTTACCTCCTTAAATTTCACTCTTAGACAAATGAAAAGCTGCACATCACATCGGCTGGAACCAGTAAATGCTATCATGTAATAGTTACAAAATGGTTCCCCTCACTGCCATATCTCGTTGCAGTGAGGATAAAAGAAAAGAAATGCATATCTACAATCATAATAGAGTAATCTTTAAGGAATTTTACTAGTACAATCCATTCATGAATTGAAGAATTGTGCAAGATGATTTTCAGCAATCTGTCTCTGAGGTGGATATCACAGGACCATACCACTAACACGACTATAACAGAAGGATGATATCACAGAGATTAGTAGTTTCTCAGATTCATGAGAAAACAACAGAAAGGAAAACATAGAAAGAGAGAGATGAATGAATAATATGAGAATAGAAGCACTTACAGAAACTACATTTTCCCCTATATAAATCTTCAGCGCATTGGTTTTTAGTGTATTACACCGATCATACAAAAAAAGACTAGATGAGTAATAATGCACAACCATGTGCGTGCTTACCTCTGTTCTCCCTTGAAGGATAGGTTTTCCAAGAAGAAGTTCAGCAAATACACAGCCTACACTCCAGAGATCCACAGATGCTCCATAATCCGTAGAACCCAACAAAAGTTCAGGAGGACGGTACCACAGAGTCACCACACGACTGGTTAAAGGTTGCCTGTGCCCGAAAGTGCAGAAGTTTGCCAATCCAAAATCTCCTACCTTGAGTATTCCTTCATTGTTTACGAGAAGATTTGATCCCTTAATGTCCCGATGCATTACTCCCTTTGAGTGACAGTGATCAAGTCCTGATAATAATTGCCTCATGTAGCACTTAATCTGCAAAATAAGAGTAATTTATGCAATTCAGAGGACAGAAATAAACCGCAATCAAGGGGCACCTTAACATGCTTTGTTTTGTATAGTAAACTGTTCATATGATGTTACAGATTAAGAGAATCTTCTTTTATTATTTTATTTCCAAGGGATCTTGAAACAACAAAAGAAAAGGAGGAAAAAAAATCTAGAAGGGCAGAGCGAAAACCTGTGACTCACTGAACCTGACATCAGGACATGACAAGAGTCCGGTGACATCATGCTCCATGTACTCAAAGACAAGGTATAAGCTACACGACAATCGCGAAGTGATTAATCCATCCAATTTCATGATGTTGGGGTGGTCGAGTCTACGAAGAATCAATATCTCTCTTGCCATAAATCGGACACTCTCTGGCTCAAAATTGTCGAACCGAACCTTCTTCAGAGCAACGATCCTCCCAGTTTCAGCCTCACGAGCTCGGAACACGCTGCTATATGTACCCTGTCCTATCTACCAAAGCAATTGGGCATGAGTATGAGTTGACTATCCAGGGGAACTAGCTATGCATGAATTTATGAGCTAAAATGAAATAGCAGACTTGTCCTATTTCATTTCAGTTGAGTAAGACGGTATTTTCGAAAAACATATAATCAACAACCTTGTCCAATTTCTCAAAACCATCAGCCTTCAGAGGGATCCAGCCGTGAATGGCTTCGCCAGCGACGGCACTTAGCCAGGCTGGCCAACCTGCTGCCACCTGCTCACCTTCAACGTACTTGTGCAAATTCCTCAATCTAAAGCTCAACGAATCGCCACTTGAACTTGGAGCTCTTCCTGACTCCCCCAACTCGCTCCCTCCACAACTTACCACCATCTCATGATGGTAACGGCGATTCCCATTCTTCTTGAAACCTGGATGCTGGTCCAAGCCGACCTGAACCCGACCCGTGGTGAACGCTCCGGAATGGTCCAGCGCTGGTGTGACGGACACCGCCTGCTTCGAGCTCACGCAACCCATTTTTGAATGGGTGGAGGAGGGTTCGAGTTGTAGTGGGAAGTCGGGTCAGTGAATTGGATAAAGATCCAAGAGGCAACAAGAAGGAGGAGGAGCTTCAAAGATGAAAATGAAGGTTTGAAAACCCAGATTTTCTTCAGAAGAAAACAAATGGGTTGGTTTGGTATTTATATCTTATACCAACCAGAACAAGAAGAAGAAGAAGAAGAAGACGAAGAGCTCTGGAATGTTTGTTAGTTCATTTGTTTACACATATATTGAAAATAAAGTACGGATTAAGATTTTGTAAAAATACTTTTTAAATAAAAATATATAAAAAAGAGTTTTGTTTTTTATTTTAATATATCAGGGTTATAACAAAAGATACTATAAGCTATAATTTTTTAATCAAGGTCTTAAAAATATTATTTTTCTTATGAAATTTATTAATTAATTAATTAAATATTTTTAAAATTATAAATAAAATAAAATACCGTTTCAACTATATCTCAAATTAAACAGAAATTAACTCAACAGATTTCATATTCAATGAAAAGGTAGCTCACTTTTTTTCCCCCACTGCAATCGCGGAGGAATCATCATGATAGATGGTGGATAGGATACACAACATATTTTAATCACCGGAATCAACGGCAACAAACCTAAACAATGATGATGATGATCAGCACAATCCTCTTCCTTTGATCTTTACCAGTAAATTATCTCGTGCGGAATGCGAATCAGACCAGGGATGTCAATAGACTCGATACCGATTCATTCTGGTTTTGTTCCATAAAAAAAAAACAAAATAAAATAATATTGTTTTTATTTTAGTTTTAATTCCTATATGTTTAGGAAATTCTAGTCAAATTCTGGCCAGAATACCTCGATACTATTCCGGTTATACCGTTTCAGCCTTAAAATCCTCATTATTTTGATTAACTTGTGATTTTTTTCTAATTATAAGATTATATTTGTTTATCTTTGTGTTTGTATTGTATAATTTAAAGTTAATTTATCTTGAATTTTAATTATGTTTGTTAAATTAATATTTTAATTTTTTTATATATAAATAATTGATTATATATGAACAGTACAACTTCGAAACAGCACGCCAAAATACTCCTAAACCGAAACGTTCCGTACCAATAGAAAAACCAGAACGGTATTGACAACCTTGAATCAGACTAATTTTTTTATATATTTTTTTAAAATAATATTAGAAATAAAATAATAGTATTATGAATATTTTAATTTTAATAAATATATAAATACTTTGAAAATAATATTTTTGTTCACACCTCCCTGCCTCCATCCCCAAACTGTTCTAACAGGCAATTGGTTGAAAATGAAACTAAAGTTTGTCACCTGTTGTTCAGAAAGAACTGAGGGCGTGTGGGGCTGAAAAGGAGACGAGACGACTTTTTATTCTTCGTTGTTTTCATTGTTGTCTTGTCTCTTGGTGTTTAAAAAACAGTATATTTGATATTTTAATTAAATATAAAAATAAATCAAAGACCAATCTCTCTTATTTATAATTGTAAAGAAAATAAATTTGATATTAGAACTATTTTTTTTCAAAATACTCATTTAGTCTTTTTTTTTAATCAAAAAACTTTTAAAGAAATAAAATGAAGGTAATGGGGATAATTAGAAAACAAGATGAATTGAATTTCGTCTCTTCCATATATGTGAACTCAATTTATTAATCAAATGAATTCAAGAGGCTATATGGTAATGCAATGTAAATTGTGTTTTAAGAAAAATGCAGTTTGCACCCATTTGATAATCGACGAACTGCAATTTTAATTTCCATGAGATGCACCAAAAACATGGTTAAACCACCATTTACAAGAAGCAGAAATTTTAAGTTTTTGTTGCGTTTCATTTCCATAGCAACTAGTAGCAATATGAAAGCAGATGAAAAAGACGATGGCACAACCACCAACCAACAACTAACATTGGTGCCAGAAGAACCACCAGAAGCTCTCTCTCTCTCTCGGTTGTAACTTTCTCTCTCCAAAGTAGTTATGGATACAAATCTCTCTCCTTAGCAGTCACCGGCGAGCACCATCAGTTGCTCCTTCAGCACCAGCACCCTCTCATCTTCACCAGCAACACCTGCATCGTCCGGTCTTCTCCCACAACTCTGGCGTCAAGCACCAGCAGCAGCGGCTGCACAAGCATCATAAACAACCTTCCAACACTGCCTCTGCTCACCACAGTCCCCTATTTACGATGTCACCACCACATGAAGAACCATCCTCGCCCTCTTTTACCCATCGGTATAGGCAGGTGAGCCTCTCGTCACCATCGGGCATGTTACTGTTCGCGTGTTACGTGAACAATAACTGTGTGAATTAATTCATGATGAATAGTGTAGCGCATTGTTTTGTGTTTTCTTTTTTTTTTAACTCTTGGGTTGGACTGACCCATTTAGTTTGGGACAGATTCAATCTGATTTTTTTTTAAAATATATAAAAATTATATTTTAAAAAAATAAAAATTGTGTAGATAAAGATTAGCTCTGATAGAAGGGAAAAGTGTGTAATTTCATTTCATTCCACAACCCCCGTTGCTTTTCGATTAATTATGGATTAGAAACTTGCAACTAAATTTAGTCTTGGAATTATATCTCTACAATATGTAAATAGATATCCTGAAACAACACTATTTACAGATCACAAATGTTGTTCCTGATTATATTTTACCAGATGTTGTTCATCGACCAAATAGCAAGATCGCAGAGGCCTTGAAGTATAGATTTAGTTCATGATGGAATTGCAAGTAGTTTGATGAGAGAATAAAAATGAGTGTCTAATTTACTTTAATTATTAATTACATTTTATTTTATGATAATTAAATCTATAATATTTAAAAATATATGTATGTGTGTCCTTTAAAGTAATTTCACAAATTGATAGCAATATAAAAAACATGATAACTAAACACATGAAACTGATTTTCATTAAACCTCGAACTCAACCAAAATTTTAACCAAACACTTCAATTTCAGTTATGAACAATAACTAAAAGTGTTTTTCATGAAATTACTTTTTTTTAAATATAAACTATAACAACAATTGTAATACCAAACACATCTCAAATCAAATAATATAAATGGTTCCAAACAACATGAAAAAGTGAGTCTTTTTATTCTAGGTGGATACGAAATAGCAAGTAGCTTTTGCAGGTGAAATTATAAAAAAAAAAAAAAAACACAAAGAGAATATGCATTAACATTAATATTATTATTTTTATTTGCAAGAAAATTTCAATAATTAACGTTAAACTCTAGTTAGTTAAAACTCACTCTGCCATTCCTAGCATCAAGTATTGTTTTTTAGCGCCAAAAAATATATGTAGGTGTTTCCAACTTGTTTTTTAAAAGTACTAGATTTTTTACTAAGAATACAAAAAAAAGAACTTTTGTATGGATTTAATTAAAAACTTATTAACTATTTATGTTGATAAATGAAAAAAAATCATTAATAACTAAAGTTTAAGCAAAATAATTAAGAGATAGATGTAAATTAATATACTTTATTATGATTATGGATCCAATTGAATATGATGACTTTGTTTCTTGGAATTTATTTTGTATTTAATTAAACAATAATAAAAATAAATATGCACAAGAATGTTATTAAATAAAATTAAAGTATAACATTTTATCATAGTGTTGCGCAAAAAGAACACATGCTAATATTAGAAAAAAATGTTATAACCTTAGTAAAAGAAATCAAGTGAAAATTAAATGCTATTTTATTAACAAATATGTGTATATATATTTAATTTATTTATTTAAATCTCAATTAAAATTAAATACCTATGAGATCAGGTATTTGACATCTTCATTTAATTAATTATAATTATATAAAAAAAAAGTTATAACAATTACAAACAATGCAAGATGAATAGGATTGATAGATAGTACTAGAAAGGTCCAAACATATGGGCCTACAAAGCTAGGCTCACATGCCTAACTTTTTTTTTCTTGATTTTGTTTTATCCGAAAAGTAGTCCACATATTTTTATTTTTTAAAAAAATATATGGCATACAACATGTTAATTGTTTGTCAAAAACCCAATCTGAAAAATCAAGTAAGGATGTTTTGATCCAAAAAAATATATTTTCTAATTTTTTTTGCCTAAAAATACTTAATAAATAATTTATCAACCTTAAAACCTCTCAAAAATGGTCTAAAAACACAAAATAAAAATGGATTTTTTTGTCTTAACTCTAATATACTTTTATAGGCAAGATAAAGGTTAAAAAGCATCTCTATGAAACCTCTCACATCGAATGAAACTCATTGACAATAAAAATAATGAGTTTTATTGTTGAAAAGCGATCATTCATCAACTTTCTCTCTTCTCTATCAAACTTTGAGACAAAAATGTGATGAAAATTAACCCTTTTACCAAAACAAAATTCTTACAATTAAAAGGAATAGAAAGTAAAAAGAAGGAAAGCAAGTAAACTAAATAAAATATTTTCTAGAAAATTTGAGATTGTTGGCTATGGATTTCTCTTTGTTTTATAATTTAGTCATTTATTGTTAAAAAACTTTCTTCATAGATTTTGAAATATTTGTCTTGAAAATTGGTATAAAAGGCACCAAATAAATAAATGAGGATGAAAAAGAGAACTTAGGCATTATAGATTACTATAGTGATTGAACTATCCCTTTTAGTATATTTTGTAATTGCAATGTTTACTTTTTTCGGTAGTGTTTTGTTGACAACATGTCATTGAATGAATGGTCCTTGTATCATTATTCATACCAAATCTTGTGTACTTTATCCTTTTGAGTTTTAAAAAGCAAATATAACCATAAATCATAAGAGTCCTTTAGCACAAATGTCAATGAGTAGCTAACTAAATTGGTGGTACATTTTGCATCAGACCAATTTTTTATAACATATAAAAAAGATGCTCGAATGTTAGTAGCATTTTTAAAGAAGCAAAAAATAAATAAATGAGAGTCAAGTCGTTAACTTGAATGGATTCAAGTCAATAACTTGGTGAATCTAATAAGCTTGGTGAATTTAACAACATGATAACAAAAAAACATAGACAATGATAATAGATAAATCAAACAAAAAGTTCATAATAACTAACTATAAAAAATAAGCTACCATAATAATACATGGGAGGAAAATAAAAAAAAATCCATTAAAGACATTGTTGTTCTATCAAGAATTCGCTAAGATGGTTTTAACCACAATATAAAAAACTACACACCAAAAACAATCACACACACCACTAAAGCAATTACTTGAAAAAAAAATTAAACATGACATCATGGAATGAATATCTGATACTTATATTTAATTAAATTCAAAAACATAATTTTCTTGAAAAAATCTAAATTTAAAAAGAAATGATAAAAAAAGATATGAGATAACCCAAATTATTCTCATAATTAGTGAAAAATCCTATAAACAGAGAAAAAACATATCAGTCTAATTTCTCATAAAATAAATGTTAAAGGATGAAAAAAACATGATCTTTAAAAAAAATCAAACCTGAGTGAATCTTTTAAACCTGAATTAATCTTCAAATTAAAAAGATGAGTGCCTAACCAATTTAATATTGAAGGGTGAAATAAAAAAAAAATAACTTAGAAAAAATATAACATAAAAATATAGAATCAAAAGAATGATGATCAAGTCTAATAAAAAAAAAAAACCTGAAAGAGGATGAATTCTTAAAGCAATAAACTCTTAAAATTATCTTAAAAAATTAAATATCAATCAAAATAATAAGAATCAAATCTAACTGATGAAAAAAATTGAAGAATGATGAAATTAAAATTAAATTTCTAATTTTGAAAATTATTTCAAATAAAATAGATAGTAATCAAAAGAACAAAGACTAGATACAAAGAAAAATAAATTGTCGAGTTAATTTAAAACCTTGAAGCATTAGGCATAAAAATCAAGGAGAATAAAGATAAAAAATGGTTGTGGAAAGCAAACATGAGGTATATAAGCTACATGTGCTATATAGAAGAGAAAAACTATAATAAGAATATGAGGCCCTTATAATCTGTCATGTATGGCAACTAATTTTATTTTAAAATTTATAAGAACATAAAATCATCTCTAATTCAATTTGATTATATCTAAAAAAAACTATAATAAGAAGTGAAAAGCCTCCCGATAAGAGAATATATTGCAAACATATTTTGAGTTATTCTTGCTCTATTTTAGAGAATTTTGTTGGATTTTTATTAAGTTGTCTAGAGTTTTATGAATTTTTTTAGAATTATTCACTTCTTGAAAATTCAAAATATTTTCAAGTATTTAACCACTGAAATATGTTGAATTTGAGATCATATAAAGAAGCAAACAATAGAATGGGTTTAGAATTCAAACACTAGTTGGTTTGCCTAGACAAGTTGAGCATTGATTGATTATTGAGATAGAATGGGGGTTATACAACTTTGTTTCATGCATCATTTATTTTTGTGAAAAGAGAATACACGAGCCTACAACTCTCATGCAATGAGAAGAAACCTCCGTCATGCATTATTTATCTTTATGAAAAGGATACACGGGCCTATAACTATCATGTAACGAGAAGAAGCCAGTTTTGTTGTTTTGAAGCCCGAAAATTGAGTCGAAACGCAGAGTCCAAATCAGAATAGGAATCCATGCAACCTAGACATTGTCTCATATTTTGGATCATATAAAGAGTTTTAGATGACCAAAAATTGCAATACCAAGTCCACTAGAAATAAAATTGGAATTTATACAATTGCCTAGAAATAAAGGAGTCCTTATTCACATGTTTATTGCCCATAAATTAGCTCACAATATCAGGAAGGAGCAGAATCTGTGTTTTTCTTTGGAGGAAAAAATGAGCATATATATACCTCATAATAGCTAAGGGTGATTTTTTGAGAGGATAAAACCCTAAACATATTTTATGCTTAATGCTTATGTACGCTTGATCATCATTTGCATGATTTGGGATTCAAGTTTCAATGTATGTTAGTTGATGCATGATGATCCCCTCACATGGGAACCTAGTTGATGCATGATGATCCCCTCACATGGGAACCTAACATCCACTAAATATATGCTAGCCGATACATGATGACCCTCTTATTTAAAATCTTAACATACACTAAATGTATGATTATGCAAATTTCTTATCATAACTAGATGTATAGAACTCCAAATTGAGTGATTTTAATCTGGTTGAAAATTTAAGAAATGATGATACAATTCTTCTAAAGAGAGAAGAACCTAATTCTGACCTCCACGACACCTAAAATTACCTATTAGCAAATCTAACGTACTACTTTATAGGCTTTGTCATTATCCAGTCTTATTTGGTGACACATAGCTTTAGTTTATGGCTCTAAATTCAGCAAAAGCAAATTCTCTAAATAATTAACATCCAAAACTACAATTTCTCTGAAGAAACCTAATCCAATTTCGCTCATCCTCCTAATTGAACTTTCTCTAAAATTCAAGAGACGAACTATCTAGATTCATTAACTCACCCATTTATATGTATGCATCCACAATTCAACATTCCCCTATTTACCCTGACCTCTAATCATATCACATACTTTGTAACATTTTCAAAACACATGTTCTAAAAAACAAATCATCCCTTTTATCTCAATCTTCACATTTAGCTTCAATATAAAAAATAATTATAAACTTTGCTAAATTTCGAAACAACATTCTTCTAAATTCATTCTTTGTTATTCATACATGTATTTACAATAAAAAAACCTTTCAAATGACTTAATAGGTATCTATCTAACCCATAACCATATCTTTATACAAAATATTCTATTTGCATAACTCTCATTCTAAGTGGTTAACACCTATCAAGATTTCATGTAAGAATTTAGAGTTTTACGTATTTAAAAATATTTTCTATGTGGTTAACACCTATCTAGGTTTCATGGAAGAATTTAGAGTTTTACGTATATAAAAATATTTGATGAATTTATTAGGAAAATATTTTACTAGTCCTTTTTTTTAACTATTATAATATATTACAATATTTGTATTATGCACAAAATTATATTCTTTTTAACATATATATATGGGTGCCTAAAAGAGATACAATAAATCTCTTTTTCTTCAAACCAATAATTAGTTGTGCAAAACAAATCTTGACTTAGTTATTTTTTAACCAATGATTGCATATGTAGTGTAAATATTATAAATATATGTCAATAAAAAAATATAGCACTAAATATAAATCTTAATATAATTTCTATTCAAATATTTGAAATTTTATTTTTAAATATGTAGAACTCCTAAGTAAAACTTATAATACTAAAAATTATTATAAATTAAGAATGAAAATAAAATATTTCACACTTACTCTAAACATAACTTTAATTCTTGACAGTTGAATATCACATATTTATGTGCAATTTTCATTTCAATATGTGATAATTGTCTTCTATAAAATCTTTTGGATAATTTTTTTCCTGAATAGGAAAAAAAAAATTGTCCACTTAGACTTTTAGGTCCACCACCATCATTTTGTGGAACCGGATTCCATATTGTTTGAATGTTATCACTAAAATAACATGACATAAAATTTTTAATTTCATCAATTAAATATATTTCACATATGGAATTCTCAACTTGTGCTTTATTGGTCATTTTCTTCAAATAAAACATATACCTACATCCTTCATATCAATTAGTTTGAAACTACAAATAAATAAAAATGAAAAAAAATTATATTGTATAAAAACATACCATTCAAATGGATACATCCATTGATAATGAACGAGTCCACCAAGTTTTGCCTTATAAGATACTGAACGAGTCGACCAAGTTTTACCTTATAAGATAGATGTATCGTCAAGTGTTCTATGGAGTCAAAGAAGGATGGAGGAAAAATCCTTTCAAGGTTACAAATTATTTCAATTATATTCTTCTATATCAACTCCATGTGGTAAACATTTAAATTTGTAGCAAAATATCTCGAAAAAATATGGACAATTTAGTTAATGCCTACCACAGTGGTCTGGGCAAGTAAGATCGGAAAACAACAAGTCTTTTCATAAAAACATGAGAATCATGACTTTTTATGACTTAAACCTTACATTGTGCCTTTTTTACACACCATGATATGTTTTAAGCATAACCATCAGGAAATGACAATTCTTTCATCCATGACAACAATTGTTGTTGTTTCTTGAAGAGATAATAAGTGCCTTTAGGTTTGTAAACTTGACCACTTTCATCTTGTTGCAAATGTAAGTTCAACTTCTTACAATACAACTGAATATTCAACCTAGCTTTTATATTGCCCTTGTTTCTATCAGGACAATCCTTTATTGTATAAAAAATATTGTCAAAAAAAATTCTCAATGTGCATGACATCAAGTTTTTGACAAATCAAATTTGTATGCTAATATGGAAGCTCTCAAAAAAATATTTTTCTTCACCCAATTGTAACCTGGACACTTAATGTAACATTTTTAAACCAGATCGATGAGGGAAAAGAGGGAGCCTTTCAATTTCTCCTTTCTTAAACTTATGTGATCGATATTTATAAGAGTGATGTAGGAATCGTCAATGACAGTAAAAAAATAGTTTTCCCACATGTTTTAATATAAATATCTTGTTATGTTCCATACAATAAGGACAAGATAACTTTCCATGAGTACTTCAACCCGATAATATACCATATGCTAGAAAGTCATTGATGGTCCACATCAAAACTGCCTTTAATTGAAAAGTTTTCTTCTTGTATACATAATAAGTTTTAACACATATAGACCACAACTTACTCAATTCATCAATCAAAGGTTTAAGAAAAACATCAAGCTTTTTCCTTGGATTCTTTGGCCCAAAAATGATCATTTCTAAAAAACATAAATGGTCTTGTCATGCACTTTTAAGGAGACAAATTATAAACAATAACAATTATTGGCCAATGCAAATATACATTTGAAACCATGTTAAATAGACAAAACCCATCAGTGCATAACCTTAATTGAATACTTCAAGGATTTCCTGTAAAGTTCAGATGGAGACGATTAAACTATATCTATGCATCTCCATCAAATAGATGCACCATTATTCTATTACCTGACTTATGAAAATGATGTCATGTCATATCTTTGACTTGATATGGAGACATAAATAACTTATGAAGTTTTGGTGTCGATGAAATGTATCGAAGTTGCTTCTCCACCTTATTAGAACCTCTACTAGTGAGGCTTCTAGGTTTGTATCCTGAATTTCTACAAAGTCATATTTTAATTTCATTGCATCTACCCCACATGGTAAAATATATAATAATTATAACACATATCATATTTCTCATAACCAATTCCAAGTGATTGCATAAATGTCTTGGCATCATAAAAAAATGATATCACATTTCCATCATCAAGCATACAACTTTTTGTAAATTTAGTAAATTTGTTGAAGGTATCTGAGTAAAATTTAAAATTAACTTATATTAAGCAACCATACACAAGCATATAATTTCGATTGCTAGGTACACCCATCTCACAAAGTTTCCTCTACAATTTTCAACAATTTATAAAAACTCGCTACCCCTAGATTTAGAGGTTCAGCTATCACAATAGGACTACAAACCCTATCATTATAGTATGTACCATCTTTGCCCATTGCATCTACAACCATATTCCTATATGGATTTTCAAGAAAATTATCAATCAACAACACAACTAATTCGAGCCGATGAAGGTGGGCCCAATATTGGTTCTGTGGCATGAGACTCCTCGTGTATAGCCTAGTTTTCATAAGAGGTAAAAACTTTATTGTCAATAAGTGCTTACACATGTCATCTTCCTCTAAGAATGTTTGATTTTTGCATCTTACATAAGGACATCTAATTTTCCCCACAAATACATTATTATCAATTGAAAATACAAAATTAATAAATCTTCTAGCACCCACAATATAATTAGGATTACGATGACTATCCATAAGTTGACTATACATTCACGATCAATCATCCATATTAATCTAGATAACATGATAACACAAACAAATATTTTAGAATGTTGTTTTATTATGTTTCATAATCTAAATTTAAAATATTATATAATAAATTATAAATATAATTTGTTAATTACTGATTCATATTTTTTAAAAAGTTATTGCACACTTATGTTAATCCCAAGTATGTATCATATATACTTAAAAAAATTTTCCATCAACAATACACACTACTCTAAAGTAACTAGATATTCAAAAGCAAGAGAGCAAAAATCAACAATACTACAAACCTTAGTTCCAAACTTACCTAGAAAAATAATTATAATGAGTAGACCAAATATATACTTAAAGTGGAAAAATGCTAAAGGAATCCAAAATCCCAAAGCCTAGAACAAAAAAAAAACAATGCAATTATAATATTGTTTTCAAATGTTTATAAGAAAATTCAATTATGATTTAAAATAATAAATCATTTTTTACAAGTCACATCAAATAATAAAAAAATTATAATTAAATTCAAAACATTACTATTACTTCTTCTTCACCTCACTTTACTTTGTGTAATTAATTTTTTCCTATTATGCTCTCTTGTATTTATCAACTCAATCCATGTTTTTTATCTATATTTTTTTATCCAATTCCATGCTCCATTTTTTTACAGGGTGGTGTGATATTTTTTAATTTTTTTTATTAATATTATTGTTTTTTTACCATCCAATTAAAATAAAGCTACTAAAATGCCAAGGAAGAAACTTGTGAATCACATGAATCACTGATATTTTTATGATATCCTTTCATTAGATCTAACCATCCATGACAAAATGTAAGGGCCCTAGACATACTTTGCTCACGTAAATTTTTTGATATCAGAATTGTCATAACCCATTTTTAAGTTATTCCCCCAAATTTATCCAAAATAAAACAGAAATAAAATACAAGGGGCTAGTGTCGATAGAAAAATCAGGGTGAAAATTTTGAATGTTTTCGAGAGCTCGATCATACCTATTTTGGGCCCAAAATAAAGGAAAATAAAGATTCAATACTATAATAATTTATTATTTGATAAATTTGTATAAAAATTAAGCCTAAAACATAATTATGTTTTTTATAGATTAATTTGATTCAATCATGGGTTAATTTAGAGTATCATTATGTTTAAAAATTAATTTAGAATCCAACTAAAGAATTTAATTGATGCTTTCTAAGGCCTTAAATATACTTTATAATGGCTTAAATGATAAAAAAAAAATCAAATTCTTGAGCTTAATTCAGGCTCAATTGAGAAGATTGAAATTTTCAGAGACCGGATTAAATTTTTTCCAAACCAATTGTGCAAAGTTAGGGGCAAAAGAGAAGAAAATTGAAAATTTAAAGTCAATTGAAAGTGCAATTAGAACAATTACAAATTGAAGTACCAAACTGCACTTCCACTTTCTCCCAAAATTGCAGTCCCACCCAACGCATGCCAATGCAGGCATGTCGTTGCTGGTATGCTGCACCGTAGGCATCCTGTTGCCGACAGCCATTATTGCAGACATGTCGTCGTCGATCACCTCAAATGCAGGCACGCTGCCGTAGGAGGTAACTCACCACTGCACATAATGATTACCTCCCGCATCTATAAATAGAGCATGGAGAGACCATGTAGAGAGGGGGGGAAGAAAAAAAAACTAAGTGAGAGAAGAACAATAACGAGGCAAAAAATAACAAATACAGAGACGAACACGAAGGTAGACAATCGATCACAAGCAGCCACAAAAACGGACACCCGCTTCCCTCACCACAGTTGTAGTAGCCACAGGGTTTTGTTAAGACAGAAACAAAAAAATAACTAAGGGAAGAAGATGATAACAAACAAAGGAGAAAAATTGCAAAAACCACCGTGAAAAAACTTGTAGGCGAGCACAAAATGACTACTCTCCCCTCCCTCGGTTACGACAGGATCTTCATCACCGTAAGCAACCCTTTCTCTCTCTCTTAAACAGTCAGCAACTCTCTCTAAGAAAACAAAACCAGTCACGTTGATAGCTCTATCTCTCCTCCAGTAGCACTCGACCGACCACCATCATCTCCCTAAGCACCATCTTCTTCTCCACGTCAACAACTCCACAGTAGGCTCAACTCTTTTCCTTCGGTGTTGGTGACACGGTGACAACCCCTTTTGCATAAAAACCAACCCCCTTTATGGCAGCTTTATCGGCCACCACAAGTCACCATTTTTTACTTCACCACCACAAGAAGAACTACCCCGGCCTTCTCTACCTGACGGCAATGACAAGTGAACCTCTCGTCACCGTCAATCAACCTCCCTTGCTACTGTTCATGTAACACGTGAACAATGTTTCTTTGTTTTTTTTCTTTCTTTTTTTCTACTGGCTTTAGGCTGGGTCTGTTCTTGGCCCAACCCAATTCCAGCAGAGTTCGGCCTTTTGGCCCAACTTAGCTAGGCCAGCCCATTTACTTAGGTTAGACTTAGTCCGAATTTTTTCATTATTTTTTTTAAATAAAATATAAAAAAATCACTTTAAAAAACCAAACAAAAAATATGTTGTTTTCGTGCATATAGCCAAATTCCAAGGTTTTTCCAAACATGTTTTCATAAAAAATATATTTTACATCTCACATGTTTTGAACGAAAATTGAATTTCATAACCAGTTTATGATTATCTGTTGAAATGTGGCCAAAATATCAAAAAAATTAATAATTATTTTTGTTTTAGTTACCACAATGTAAAATTACATTATAAAATACACCCACAAATACTGAAAAAGGTTTTATTTTACTGCGATATAAAATTACATTGTAAAGTATATTCACGCATATTTTTTTTTTAAATGCGATGCAAATTTTTTAAAACTTTAGAATGGTTAGGTTTTTTACTTTTAATGAGATAGAGATTTTTTCACGAAGAGAGATCTACTTCGAACTTTTGAAAAGACCAATAAATAAAAATTTGACTTACAAAAAAAAACAATCAAATAACAATGCAACTTGCCTTAGATAGGGTGCACTAAGGGTGATGCCTCTTCTCCTTACTCAACAAGTCCCCTTACCTAGACTCTCACAAACCATTAGATTTCCTAGTAACCTTAATACTAGGTGACGACTTCTAAGACTTATAGTCATGATTTTACGACTATAAAACCCCTCTATTCACTGCACTTAGTTTCTCCTTTTCCGAGGATGGCGGGGTGCGAAGTGCAAAAAGACACCATCACAACAAGAATTATCAATAATTTGGTGGTTTAGACAACAACAAACCAGCTTCATTTAACAATATTGAGCCTTGCAGCTAAACTAGAAACAACTCTAAGTGCACTGACTAGATGCTCATGTATGACAAGCACATGTTCCATTTCAATTATATCAACCAGGTAGTGGGACATTGATAGGTTTTTGAAGAACAGGATCAACCAATCCATTTTCAATAAGATGTAAATGATGACAATTACACTGATATTTGACTCATAAAAAAAATAAAAAGAAAATCACTGATGTTTGAATGTCTTCCATCTAATTGCATATTACCATTGTGAGCAAACATTGAGAAAACACAAATTTCTAAATATCAAACACCACTAGTTCTTTGCTCGTAACACTCAGTAGCAACTAGAACAGTGCAACTTAATGTAAACTACCTGATAAATAAACGCACTTCATCCAGTGAAAGAGACTACTCCTTTGTCACATATATCTCAAATTTTCACCAACAGAAACTATCTAAACCCTCCAGTGACTCGCAATGTTTATATTTTTCATATTCTCCTCTTAGATTTCTCACTGACAGCAAGTTTCACTTGCTTCTTTGGGGGCGTTATCATATAATACTTGCATTAGAGCCTAAAGTCTCAGTCCATTAATGTAGGTTAAAGTAAACAAAAATTGACCACACAACTTTCCCAATCATGCATGGAGTTGTCTCTCTCAGGGGCTCCATTTCACTACTTCCAGAAAGAATCAAATGCAATCACACACCCAAGGACTAAAAATGAAAGCAAGTAAACACAAATTAATTCCAAATACATCAAAGAAGTGCAGTGGCAGAAGAGAAGAGCATCATACTCCAGGATAATGTTTCAATATCAGAGACGTGCAGTTGCAGAAGAGAAGAGCAGCATACTCCAGGATAATGTTTCAATATCAGAGAAGTGCAGTGGCTTTGAAGATCTTCCACCTTATCACCTTAAAGATCAGCCTGAAATTCAAAGAAGCAATCTGGTAAACTAATTAAGAAAAATGAAAATACAATTTCTTTCAAGTTCATGTGTGTACACTTTTCATGAAGTAGGATTAGAGCATCTATACTACAAATTTTATAGTTTTATAATATAGCATGAAAATTGTATCCAAACATCAATCAGCCAAGAAGCATCCAGGAAAAGGAAAAATAAATGCCACAGTGATAGTACATATTATTGTTGCGAGACATGCTAATGACTAGAGAATCTGAAATATACAATACTGTGATACAGTAGCAACTTCCTCAAATAATGAAATAACATAGTTCAGCATATTAAGTATAGTGTATGCAAAAAGATACAAACAAAACATCTATTTACTTCCTAATACGTGTTATATACAGTGCAAGTTATTATGAGAAGATGGCATGCCACTAAAATATATGAAAAGTCTTCAAAAAGTGTGAATTCAAGGGCACACCTCAGCTTCTGCCTTTTGAAGTCAGAACAACTATTTTCCAATTTCTTGTGCAGAAGCCTAATTGTGAATTCAGATCTTCCTACCTGCAAAAAAAGCAACGTATTAATGTGTCTACTTTTTGACAATGAACTTACTCTGCTCCACAGGAATTTTTGGTAAAATTAGTATACGTATGACAATTTGGAGAAATCCTAGATTCAAGCATCTCCTTACAAACATCATTACCCTCTTTATTTTCTAAATCTCAAACGAGAGTGTAAAAATATTTACACTCTTTGAACACCCAATATATAGCTAAAATATAAATTCATTGTACCGAAAATCCAGATAATGATACATCAATAAATTATAACTCTATCCATTGCAGCAATCAGTCAAATTTGTCCCCTAGTCCAGTAGTGAATAGGGTGTTTTCCATTTCTCTATATATATAACAAAGGAACTGATTGTGTACCAGCTTGAGTACAGGTGGATTTACTGTGGTTCATTTCATCTGGGGCTGTGTTTATTCTTTCAAAGGTGTGTACTTAAATGATTTTGGATTAGATTATCAGATTCATTTGCAGAAGCTTAATTGGTCATTTTTATTTATCCAGTGCTGGAACTACAAAACAAAATCCCTAGCAGCAATAGCCACCCTTTTTTTGGCACTATGATCTATAAACACTTCCATTTTTCTGGCCATAACCTAAAATTCTATGCCAGGTAAAGAGGCACGAAGATCCGAGATTTCATGACACCCAAGAATAAAAGACGTTTATCCAGTAATATAATTTGTGCAAGGACTAACAAATCAGTAAACGGAACTGAGACTTGGAGATCAACGGTTGCGTGAGGAGATCTGAGGAGAGGAGGCGTGATTGAAGATGGATCCGGCGGTCAGTAGATGAAGAAGCTCGATTTAGCAGGTTAATTACTTTGATTTAGCGGGGGAGAGAGGGTGAAGTGTGAACGGAGAAGGGATTATTGTATTTAATTGATATAAACGGATCTTGTGTTGATTTTGTAATTAGTATAGGATAATCCGTTGAATCAGCAGTAGAAAAGTTTTTCCTGGTCTGAAAGAAACACATCTGCAATAAATTTTCTACTAATCTGTGGCTATTAAAATCCATGGATAGAAACCCTGTTTTTTGATTAATAACAAATTAATTGGGTAAATTTCCATTTTTAATTAAGTAAAATACTATATTCATTTATTTATATTGGGAGACTTTATTAATAATAGAAAATGACGGACCACGTGGCGAGACTAGCAGTCTAACCCGCAACCAAATCCTCAAAGAGCTGTGGAAAGAAGGGGGTGGATACGATTTGTTTCCTTATCCATTTCGAAGTACTTGATAAGAAACGAAAAAGGGAAGTCCTGCAGCATTTCAGAACGCAGTTAAGCCTCCATCCAAGCTTTATAATGGCCAAAGCTATAACGGGCTTTACCATTACAAAACCTCTTCCGCGTAACTCTCTGCAGAAAACAAAATTGGACCTCAAACCATGTTCTAGAGGGGTAAGATCTTAAGAACCATGGCTGTCCATTTTGTCGAGGTTAATTTACACCAGAAGTCCACAAGCCGATAAACGGAGTGTATCATTTATCTTTTCTGTACTTTTTTCAGCTCTGGGAATGTTCAAGCAACAGGCTTTTTCCCGGGTGGCTGCAGGTAAGTGGCTCCCTATTATTCTTGACCATTTAGATTGGTATCTCTCCTGTTTTGCTCTTTTGAACTGATGAAAAAGCTACACGCAGACACAGTATATTTTCTTTTTTCACAGTATACAAGGAGATGATTCTTTTTAAGCTAGTCATATGTGCTTCTCGTCAAATGATCATAATATACTTCTGCGTGATAGCTTGAACGCAGCAATAAGAGAAGGGCCTCCTTAAGTAAAGTGAATGCCTTCCCAGATTGGCCTCTAATGGCAGTTATGGTGGAGCATATAGAAGGTCAAAGAGACCTTATAACGTACAAATCTATATGGCATCTCAGTGATCGAGCCATCAAAAACGTCTGTGAGTTTGTTTTTCCCCCCTTCTCTCATTCATTTCAAATCGCTAATCACAGTTTTTCGTTAGAGGTTTCGCTCCGAACTTGAGTTTCCCTAATCTTCTCTTCTCTCCTTGTAGATGTATTTTATCTCATGTTCACTTGCTGGGGATGTTTATTCTTCGGTTCAATGAAAGTAAGCCCATCTGGAATCTATACATATTATTCGGCGAGATTCTAATGTCTGAGTTTTACTGTGCAGGACCCATATTATGACTCGGAGGCATATAGAAAAGATGGAGGGGATGGTAGTGGGCATTGGGTATATGACAAGGTATAAACGCTGACATGATCCTTCTCAAACTCCTTCGTTCACTCACTCCAATATCCAATCTTCTAACTTCTAGAACTGAGTTGCATGAACAAATTGTAAAAAGTCATTGAGTCTTCATATGACAATTTTGAGATTAAGATTTGCACAAGCTACTACTACAAACACGATGTATTTGAGTAACGGATTTACATCTCTTGCATGTAAAAGATTTAATATTAGTGGATATTGGTCAGAGATAGAATTCTTGCATGTAAAAGATTTAATATTAGTGGGGGCCGGGGGTTGTATTTGCTCGCTAGGCTTATATATGTGTGTCCAAGTTGTATGCTGCTGTTCTTCGCCATCACCAGTTAAAACAAGGACTAATTGTTGACCTATATATAATCGGTTATGCAGCAAGAGGATATTGAAGAATCTGCAAGAGCAGAGCTGTGGCGCGAGGAGTTGATCGAGGAGATTGAGCAGAAGGTTGGAGGTCTGCGGGAACTGGAAGAAGCTGGCCGAAAGTGATGGAGAAACCATCGACCTATCCTCATGTTTCTCAGTCACGTCCTTCAAAAAATCCAATAAATCATAGCACCACACTATGTGTTTATGGTTTTGATTATTTTTCATTGTCATTCGTTAAAGTGCTGGAATCAATCATGAGAAGCAAAATGAAATAAGTTTATAATCAACCAAGGGAACTAAAACACAGTCGCCTAAATGGCTCGAGTCACGATCAAATCAAGAATACATACAACAAAGTAGATTTGCAACTGCATGTGCCTATTCTATGATATTCTACTGCAACAAACACTCCAATAATAATATTTTAAAGGACATACCACAGAAAATAGTCTCCAGTTATACGGCCTAACTATTTTACCCTTAACCAACTCAATATTTTATGAAGTTATCATTCAACAAGCCAATCTCAGCCTTTCTATGCTAAGAGGGCTTGTTGTCAACCAACATTAAATGGAACAATGTCTAGTTAGCCACTTCAAAAAGGTCATAATGGTAAATTCAAACTTTGATTAAGAGTAACAACTTATAGCAACCATGAAGTTTATAGTGATAGATAAAGAATGATGTATACTTGGGACCTTTTCCTAAGGAAACAATAAAAATGGCTACATGAGGCCTCAAAGACTACTTCGAAAAAGAGAAATACAATAGAACAACATTGATTAATTGTTATGAAGGCTAAAGTTGGTCACTAGTGTTGTTATAGATAAAAAGTATATTGATCATGATAAGTCTAAATTACTGGCATAAAATAATTATGATAATCTTTTATGTGAAGTATATAAATATCTTACTTGTCTTATGATTTTAAGTAAAGGAGAGACCTTAGGGGAGGGGGGGGGGATGAATTGGATGGCACATAATGAGAAGTCAAGGCCTTTAAGCCTAAAAGGCCCTTTATCAAGGTATGTCATAAGCATTATCCATAACAAAAATTATCAAAACTTAGTGATTAGGATGATGAATTGGATAGTGATTGCTTACATCTCCTAGACTTGAAAACAAGGTGAACAAAATTGACCTAAAAATATAAAGGTATTCGCTGAATATGCAAGTCAAATATCATTATGTAGTGTATACAAGTCATGTCCAGTGGGCAATATGCACTTGTTACACAACAACCCCTTAAAGGAAGGGCTAAACAAGGGGGAGAAATGGAGGTTTGAGGGAGGCCTTTCTTTACTTTAGGAGGGAAGACATTCTTTTATTTTTGGTTTAATCTTTAATTTTTAGTGAGAGAAACACAACATACAATCCAATGACTTAACAAAATCAGGATATAAAATGGCATTCAATCATTATGATATCATCCCTTTAAATATTGTTGATTGTTTAATTATTATTAATATCTAAAAGGGATGTAATAATGTACTCACAAAACATGTTATTAATGCATGAAAGTCTTAGATTATTCTCTAAAAAATACATGCAAACTTGTAGAAGCTAGCTATAAATAAAAATTAGTTATAAAACTTTTACTTAAGACAATTTTTATCGCATGAACACTATAAACACCAACCCAAAAAAACCCATAAACATTGTCCAAGCCTAGAAAAATATATTTTGTTCTCTATAACATGCATTCCCAAGTTTAATCAGATACATTATCAAAACTAAACATACTTAAATCAAAATGAACTAAAAAAATAACAAATCACCATAAAAATGCAAAAAAAGTCTAAGCACAAAATTGACAGCCTTAAATAACCTATATTTTATGCAACTTGGATCTAAACCAAACACCTCATCATTACACTAGATTCAAACAAAGTATTAAAAGGCACGAACATGGTATGAACAACTTTAAAATTCTAGAAAATCAATGTAACAATTTTATATAAACCCCTTAAACAAAACCATCTAGAAATCTAATAAGCTAAATACATTAATCAAACACGCATTTCAAGTTGCAAATACATATAAGCATATGGTAACTATATCCTAGAAAACAGACCTAAAGAAACAAAAATATAGACATGAGACCATAAACAAGAAAAAAAATTAGACTAAAATAACCAAAATAAAACTATAATATTAACAATATCTAAACACATAACAATAAAACTATCAAATAACACATTATAAAATGAATTAAAAGGGGAAGGAGTGAGCTCATTGTAAAAGGGGTGTTTTTCTTCAACTAAAATCAAATCACAATCCATTTGAAGACTTGTAACTCTTTTACCATTGATTCAAAGTTGAACAAAACAATTATCAAAATTTCTGAATCAATCAAAGTTAACTTGGGACAAGAAGTTAAAGGCTTCCATATGGTAGGTTGGATACACATTTCAAACATAGGTGACATCACCCTAAAGAAGGGAAAATCCTTTGTTGATTGGTGATGAGTGGAGCCTAGGAGGTGGTTAGAGTTGTCACGTGTATTGGTTTGGTAGTGCCTACTCATTCAACCAAAAACTAAAATGATTTTATTTTTGCTAAAGTCTACAAATTAGGGTTTTTTAATTTAAGATTTGAAAAACTTCAATTTAGTTCCTTGTTGTTTCAATTTCATCATTTATTCCCTCTTTTTCAAATGGACTTTTTCTTTATTTGAGCACCTTTTTCAAATTGCTTCTTGGTTTCTAATTTGTTCAATTAAATCCTTAATAAACATTTTTGATTTCTTTAAGATTGACCTCTACTTTGATCAATTTTAGACTCTAGAATTACACAAATTTTGCAAGTTGGTCACTGGTCGTGAAAATTTCTTTTATTAACCCTCCAACAACCTTTAAACTTTTATTTTTTTAATTGAATCCCTATCCTTTCAATCTTTATGAATTATACCCTTAAACTTAATTTTTCTTAAATTAAGTCCTTGATTTGAACCCTTAAAACCCGTTAGATGTTTAACTATGTCATGAAACTTAATTAATTCTTCCAATTTTGGCCAAAAGTGACATTTACACCTAATTTTGCTTCAATTAACTCAACTTAGCCAAGGTAACCTATTAAAAGTTTAATTAAATCCTTAAAATTAATTAATTCTTCTAATTTTGGTAAAATAGGATATTTGTCTTAATCTTTATCTCAAATCCAATCTTTCTTCAACTTATCTTGTCAAAACATCTCAATCTGGTCACCTTTTTAGTTTTTAATCTCTTGCGGTTTAAAGTAGTTTATTAATCTTTTGCAGTTTAAAGTTTGTCCCATTGTATCACAAAAATATTTTTTTTTGAATCAATAAATAAAAAATAAATAATAAGACATATATATTTATAAAAATAATTTTGAGGATCCAAAATTAGGTTATGATATTTTCTCTCTTTTTTACAATACTTATAGTTTAAAGTCTTTTTATTGAAAAAGGTTTAAAAGGTAAGTTTGTAAATAAGAGAAGAATTTTCTAGGTTTAGAGAAGGAACCATTAGGAGGCCATGACATAATTAAAAGATGGTCAAATCCAGACAACCTGCCTGGATGTGAAAACAAAATGTTTCTTAAACTGGTCAATTTATTAAGTGATGATCTCAAAGACAAATGAGTTTGTGTCTAGGTAACCTATATGTAATCTCTAATCACGTGACCTCCTCATGACTTGTGTTTGGGTAACCTATCTATGGTGTAAAAAACTATTTAAGGTCTCTCATATTGGTCTATGTTTGAGAGACCAACGTATGGTTCATGATCGGGTAATTTGCATGTGGTCTTTGATTAGATGAATTATTTGTGGCTTATGTTCAGGTAGCCTACCCATGGTGTGAAAAATATATAGGCTTACTCACAAGATTTCTCTATTTACATGACTAGCTTGTGGTTCGTGATCAGTTAACCTACTTCTGGTTTTTAATTGTGGTGTCTTATGTTCTAGTAGTTATCTCAAGGTGTGAAAATATATCTAAGATCTCTCATAAATGGTCTTTATTCAAGCGACCAACCTGTGGTTCATAATTGGGAAACCTATTCATGGTCTCTAATCAAGTAACCTACCCAATGCTTGTGTTTGAGTAGTTTGCCCATGGTGTGGAAAATATTTAGGGTTTCTCATAAATGTTCTGTGTTTAGGCAAACAACATTTGATTCATGATTGGGTAACCTACTCATGGTCTCTAATCAAGTGACCTATATATGGTTTATGTTCGGGTAGCATTCTTATAGTATGAAAATATTTAGGATCTCTCAGAAATGGTCTCTATTTAGGCAACCAGCCTATGCTTTATGTTTGGGTAACCTACTTGTGGTCTATAATTGAGTGACCTACTCATGGCTTGTGTTTAAGAAGCCTATCTGTGGTGTGAAAAATATATAAGATCTCTCACAAATGGTCTTTATTTGGGTGACTAACTTATGGTTTGTTATTAGGTAACCTGCATGTGTTTTTTGATTGGATGACCTGCTTATGACTTGTATTCAGGTAGCCTGCTGTGATGTGGAAAATATCTAAGGTCTCTCAAAGTCTTTATTCAAGCAACAAACTCGTGATTCATGATGAGGTAACTTGTCTGCTACCTTTTGATTGTTGTGGGAAGAAGTTTACCATACTCTCAGCCAAAGGTGACTATTTCTTATGTCTTAAATAAATGATACTTTCAAAGGCATTCCCTCATTTTGTTGATTTTTAAGGAAGAAAATCCTTATCCATAATGTTCATCAGACTTTTGATTTCTTATTATTTTTGAAAACTCAAGTGATTTAATTATTCCTTAAAATAACACATTTTTTTACTTAAACAAGTCAACATTCTTTTGGCAGAAGAAAGATAAAGGGTATTTTAAAGGTATGCAGTGAAATTACCATAGCAAAATTATAGTGAAAAGTTTCTTGTATGCATTTTATCTTTATGGATAATGAATATTGTATTATTCACTATGTTTAATCTTTGAAGATGTAATTTAACAACTCAAATTGTTTGTTTACTTCATCAAAAATGACTTATATAGGCACATAATATAGGTCATTTTTTTTTTTTTTGTTATAGATTCTTAAGTTTAAAAGGTATTTAGGGATCATAGACAATATTCAATATTTTTTATTGAATGTGTGTTTTTATTGTGCTTCTTTGCTTCACCCATTTGAGTGCTTTTGTGGGCATCCTAGTTTTGTTTTGACCTTAATTTGTTGTTTTTCTTCTTTATTTCTTTTTATTTAGGCATGCCCCCTAACATTTTGAATCTCTTGGTCTCTTTAGTTTTCTTACGACATTTTTGTTTTGTTTTAACCTGAAAATTTAGTATGGGGTATGATACTAGTTAGGATCGACCTTGATCTTTAGGATTCTCATATGCCTCCCAATGAGGGATGTGATTCAAGTCAGGGTTCTTGCAAAGAAAAATTTATTCAAGCTCAAATGAAGACTACAAGGGATATGTTTACAAATGAGAGGAAAAAAAACAAAGGTTGCCTTTCTTCTTTTCAAACACAAATGATTAGAATTGATAAATCTATCTTCATCCAATGTAATGGTTCGGAATTTGATCTCAAATTAATAGGAGATGAATCTTCCTACCTAAAATTATGCATATAACTTCAATGCATCTCAAGATATATGATATAAACAAATTGTCGTCATCATGACATGAGAATCGTTACAATTTCTATATATAAAAGGGATTGTTACAAAATTATTTTAAGAACATGGTAGATGAGCATACTTTATGTCAAGTTGAAATTTAAGGTTCATTAACGTTTAGAATAAAAACATTATTGAAAATGTTTCACCAACAAAAGCTCTTTAACATGAAACATTTACATATTTAAAACAAATTATAATGTAATAAAAAATTGATAAAAAAATAATAATCCTTAACTATCATATTTTTTATAAAACCTCAAAAACCATTTATCATATATGGAAAAGTAAAAAATATTTTTATGATTTATATAATATAATGTCAAATGATCATGAATGAACGTGAGCAAAATGAAATTAGGCTTAAGTCACATGCTCAGCTTGATACAAGCTCCAGCTAGGTCAAGTGACTCAAGCCTTGGGTCACATGCCTCGAGCTTCTTTGACTTGAGCAGTTTTATTTATATATCAAACATCAAATTTTAAGGCTAAAAAAATATGAGGTTAATTTTAGTAATTGCTAGAATTTGTTTTGCATTAATTTTTGTTTTAAAGATCAATTAAAGAAGGGTTACATAAAAGATTTTTTGCACTCATTTGCCTTTTTATCTCATAATTTTTTATTCACTTGCCTGAAGTGTTAATATTTCTGTTCTTACTCCTCCTTCTAGAGTTTAGAATATTGTTCTTCATAAAAAAAAATTGAGTTATATTTCCTTGAGTTCTTATATCTTGTTTGGAAATGTAACTAAACAAACTAATGCTGTTGAAATATTAAGAGACTTGTTGAGGCCATTTTCACGCCAAAAAAATAGCAATAAAGCTTTTTTAAATAAAAAACCTCTCAACAATAACCTTTTATCTCATGAGGTCAACGTGCTAAGTGTTTCAACAAGTACTCTATTTTTATTTTTTATTTTAAATGAAGTAAAACAATGGTTTTATGTCTTAATATATGTAATCTAATTTCAAACTTTATTGCAAGTGCGTGTTACTAGTTGCATGCATTCTATACAAAACTTCTGTAACCTTTTAAGTATCACAACATTCCAATCCTCTTGACAAAGATAATGAATGTCGGAAACAATGTTAAGAGGAAGGATGTGTCGGTATTGTAGACCAGCAGCAGCAGCTAGCACTGCCTCGAGAATCTGAGTTCACAGTAAATGGACGAATATCAAGCCAGCGCCGGTCCTTTTCGGATTGCTGTTAGTTCAGTCAACACGGTATGTTCATAGCCAAAATACCCTGAAAAACAATTAGCCATCTGCTCCCATCATCAGGAAAAGTGCCTCCAATTTCAGCATGAGACAATGCGCCAGAATCACTGCCATCCATATTAATCTTGACTGTAAAACCAATTAGCCATCTGCTATCTTGAATGACTAACTGGTTTATAGCACACCAAATAACCCAACACACCAATAAGAATAGCCTTCGTTGTTCCCATTGAAAATCTCAAATACATTACCACGAATCCAGTTCTGACCAAGCAGATGAGAGTAAAGCAGAATGAAGTTGAAAGAGGAAATTGTTGCCAAATCATTTTAACCCACAGACAATCATATAAAGCATGCGCTTGTGTCTCTTGTTCATTGTCACATCTGCTACACAAAGGAGAAGTAGTCATTCCTATCTTAAAACGAAGCACATTATTAGCTGGAAGTCTGTCATTCAAGCTGTCACGGAAAGAATTGTTTTGGGGGAATATCAAATTCCCATAAGCTCTTCCAGTGAATATTTGCTTCCATGGGATAGGGAATTCGAGAAATAAAATCATAGCCAGACTTAGTTGTATAACCACCTGACATGGTCATCCACTAGGCTTGCATGCCACTACTAATTCTCCAAGTGCAACCATCTTTCAGAAAAGAAAACACCTTGAAATAGCCTTCCATATCGGAGAAGCTCTCTGTGAAGGTCAATGAGACATAAGAGACTCCTCAGCTAGATACTTCTTGCATAAACATGAATCCAAGGTTTATCTCCCCTTTGAATGATATCCCAACATAGTTTCTCCATCATTGCAATTATTATCTCTTGCCATTCTCAGACCCAAACCCCTTCTATATTTTGGCAATGTAACCGCATCTGAATTTACCAAATGAATACCATGTCCCTTATCAAGAGATCCCCAAAGAAAACCACTAGCAATTTCCTCAACCTCCTTACAGAAATGGGACTGTAACCAGGCAGATTGCTTGGTATAAAGATGAAATGTAGAAATGGTAGATTCAACTAGAGTAACTGCCTGCCTTGTTCAACAATTGACTTCCAACCAGCAATTCTATAGTGGATTTTCTCAAAAATATGCTTACAGGAAGCCTTACTTCTCTTGATAGCAAGAAGCACATCCAAATAACTCCCAAGATCAGATGTGAAAGAAAAATTCATTCTTTCTCAGCTCTTCTTTATGTCCACAGCATTCATTAGGAGAAGTATAAGAACATGTTATAGCATCATTAACCAGCATCCCAAAACTAGCACAGAATTGATTCAGTGTCCTTAACAACTCTACAATACTTGGGCATTGTTTGGGAATGCAGCCAACAAAGGGTTCGTGATAGAAGCAAAAAAGAAGATGTGAAATAGCCATACCACAATTTGAGACCATAAGAGGCTTCCATTTCTGAGTAGCTACTTAACTTTAAATAAGCAGAGACAGTTTCTCCATTCACAGAACAAAAGGATACAGAGAACTAGGATCTCCTTGACTAAGGTCCCTTTTAGATTGAATAATTGGTAATTTAGAACCGTTCAAAATAATTGACAACTAGGAGTTAGAAACACAAATCATGATCAGTCGAACACATGTTGGATGAAATCCAAACACAACCAATGTTTAATGTAAGAAAAAGAAACAAAGCTATCACATAGCCAACTCAATTTTCAGAGCAAATGGACCCAATCTTCTCTTGATTCGGCTAATAGTGTGCATTAATTCCTGCACCAGCACGGTATTAGCCAAACCTACATGCCCAGAGAGAAAAGCACTTTAGAAAGGGCTAATCTACTGCTCAAGGTCAAATACGGTGAACCAGAACTTTCATCAGGATTTTATAACTAACAGTGCACAAGCTTCTAGGTCTGAACTGCTTCATACTCATAGGATCCTGCTCTTCAGGGATCAAAACTACTCAAGTCTCCAGTAATTTAACGTCAAAACACCTGAATTAAAGCCTCCAGCACCATCTTGCACACTGTATCTCCCACAATAGACCAACATTACTGATGAAAGCAACTAAAAAATATATGATGAATAAGCATTTTTTTGTAAAATACAAGCAAGTATTCATGAACATAATCTTAGAAGGCTATACATTGATTTGTTAAATCAAAGTCTTGTCAGTGATAAGCTGGGGATAAGGGGATCTATGATAAGCTTTAGGGTGGTGATAAATTCTTGAGTTTTTCTATTAATTATAGGCTAACAGGACATATCTTCTTTGTCAAATTAACTTCCAATTCAATAGGCACAAAATCACCAGGGTTTTTCTAGAGGCTACAGATAAATACATTCCATTGATAGCAGCTGCCTCCCTAACAAATAAATCTCGAATAACCAAAACTCAATTCCATCAAATGCATACCAATCAAATAAAACAATATGAAATTGCACTATAATAGACATAAAATGAAATGATGTCAAAAATTTATCTACCTGAATGAAACAGGCAAATTGATGCCAGAATTTTATAATTTTATCTCTCATGACACCGACACCGTATTCAGTCCCTTCCTAAAATGGCTTTTGAATCACCTTTAATCTGAAGCCATTTTAGGAAGAGGAATGAACAACGTGCCAAAGAGAAAATGAGGCAGCCAGTGACTGGGGCTGAGGGTTTCCTCTGCCCTTCTTTCATTTATGCTTGCGGGTGGGGGAGGTTGGGTTTCGGGGTTGCGAAACCCTATACATTAAAAACTAAAAAAAAAAAAAAAAAAATTGATCAAACATTTTTTTTAAATATTTCGAAGAGTTTTAGGGTTTTAAAACACTATTCATTAATGTTTCTATTCTAAACATGACATAGAAAACACGAGCCATAAACCCGCGCTCCGTTGCAGGGATTAATTTTTTTTTTGTCTAGTTTTAACACATATAATTTATTATTTTATATTTCAGTTTTTATTCTTTTATTTTTCAGTTTAATTTTGATCCCTTGATTTTCTAGGTCCTTCTAAAATAGTTTTAAAATTTTCATCTGTATATATACACCTTTGCTCTTAGTTTAGATTTTTAATTTTTATTGTTATTTGTATTTGTATTAAATACAACTCGCGTTAAAAAAACATAGTAAGTTTAGCTTTGGTGGTGTAAAATGAGATGAAACTCTTTCTTATGCATTTATAGTTAAATGTAAAATGGTTGAAACACCACCGCAAATAACTTTTCTATTTTGTCTTATTTGAGATTACAAAAGTTATTTTATTGTGCATGAAAACAGTACAATTACTGGGACACCTCCACTTACAATTTTTAATTTTTATCTTATTTGTGGGTATTATGATTATTCTACTATGCACAGAAATAAAAAAAAATGGAAATGCCTCTGATACCATGATATTATTTTAAACTTATTTTACATAATAAAATGAACATATAAAAAAATAATATATGTTTTTAGAATTTCCATGACGCCGCACACGCCATCAAAAATGTGCATGAGCTCTAAAATTGACGTCACACTCGAAGACACACCCACAACACCGTGACAAAAAATATAATTAAAAATTGGTAAATTACCAGTACACCCCTCTAGCAAACTCTTTGATTTTGTCTTACAGGCGGTATATACATACTTATACAACTCGTGGTGCACATTAGTTGACCCGGACACCCCGATTATAAAAAAAGGGTCTGAGAATTAGTCATGGTGCACTTAATCTAACCCAGAGACCCCAGTTATAAAAAAAATATATAAGTGAAAAAAAGCAAAAAAAAAAAATAAGCATGAAAGCAATGTAGCAATCCATATTGTTTTTTTTTTTAAATCAGTCTGGGAAATAGTCATGATGCACTTAAGCTGGACCAAAGACCTCGGTCATAAAAAAATATATAAGTGAATAAAAATAAATATAAAAAAAATAATAAATTGGTCAGGGATTAGTCGTGATGCACCCAAGCTGGCTTGGACACCCCCTATTATCAAAAAACAAATTTGGTCCAGGGAGTGGTGGTGGTGCGATTAAGCTGGTCCGAAGATCCTGGTAAAAAAAAAAAAAACTTAAGTTAGCCGAGAGACCATGGTTATAAAAAAAATATATAAGTGAAAGAAAAAAATATATAAGCATGAAAGCGCTATAGCAATGCATATTGTATTTTTAAAAAATTCAGCCCAGAAATTAGTCATGGTATGTTTAAACTGACCCAAAGACCCCTGTTATAAAAATATATATAAGTGAACAAAATAAAAATATATAAAAAAAATATACCAGAAGGAAAGCACTTTAGAAAAAGAAAAAAAATGGGTCTAGGGATTGTCAGGGTACGCATAAGTTGGTTTGAACACCCCAATTATAAAAAAAAAAATTTGGATCTTAGGATTAATCGTGGTGCGTTTAAGCTAGCTCGGAACTCCGATTAAAAAACAAAAAAATATATAAGTGAAAAAAAAAATTATAGCAGGCAAAAAAAATATTCTGGGGAAAAAATAAAAAAAACATAATAAGGAAAAAAAGAATAAGAAAAAAACGGAGAAAAAAGCATTGTAGTGGGAAAGCACTGTTGCAATCAACAATGTTATGTGTGGGGAGCTATAGTGTTTTCCCCACACCATTTACAATCCATATTATTTTAAAAAAAATTCGGTCAAAGAATTAGTCGTGGTGTGCTTAAGTTGATCCAAAGACCTTAGTTATATAAAAAAAATGGGTTTGGGGATAAGAAAAAAAATGTATAAGTGAACAAAAAAAAGTATTAGAGATTTTTTTTAAAAAAAAAATAATAAATTGATCTGGGGATTAGTCATGGTGCGCGTAAGTTGGTCTAAACACCCTAGTTATCAAAACAAATTTGTTATGGGGATTAGTCATGATCCGTTTAAGGTAGTCCAGAGATCCTAATTATAAAATAAAATATAAGTAAAAAAAAAACTTAAATTGGCTCAGAGATCATGATTATAAAAAAATATATAAGTCAAAGAAAAAAAAAATATAAGGTGAAAGCAGTGTAGCAATCCTTATTGTTTTAAAAACAAATTCGGTCCATTAATTGATCGTGGTGCATTTAAACTGACCTGTAGACCCCGGTTATAAAAAAATTATATAAGTGAACAAAACAAAAATATAAGAAAAAAAATATACCAGCAGGAAAGCACCTTAGCAAAAATATGGGTCCGATGATTAGTCGTGGTACGCATAAGCTGATATGAACAGTTAGGGATTAATTGTGTTGTGCTTAAGCTGGCCCAGTTGCCTCGATCATAAAAAACAAAAAAATATATAAGTGGAAAAAGAAAAAGAAACTAAAAAGTATAACCAGCAACAAATATGTTTCATGGAAAAAATATAAATATAATCAGGAAATAAAACAAAAAAAAACAATAAAAAAATTTGGATCTAATAAATAATCGTGGTGCGTTTAAGCTCATCTAGACACCTCAAAAAACAAATAATATATATATATATATATATATAATTTTTTTTATTTTTTCACTTATATATATATATATATATATAAGTGAAAAAATAAAAAATATATAATAAAAAATATTTTATGGAAAAAAATGAAAAAAATAATTGAAAAGAAAACATAATAAAAAAAATAAAAGGCAAGAAAAAAAAAGAAAGATAAAAAAAGGAAAAAAAGAAAAGAAAACGTAATCAGAAAAAAATAGTAAAAAAAGGGGGAAAGATTAACGTAATTAAAAAAACAAAATAAAAGGCATGAAAAAAAATAAACGAAAAAAAAGGAAAAAGAAATCAGAGAAAAAAAAATGAAAATACTGTAGCAATCCACAGTAATTTGTGTGGGGGGCTACAGTATTTTCCCCACACCATTTAGCTTATTGTTAATGAGGTAACGTGACCGCGTGTTTTGATGATTTCTTTTCTATGTAGAAAATTAATTGATTTTTTATATGATATAATTGATTATTTTAATATTTAATTAGTAAAATTATGATAGATAAAATCTGATAAAAATGAGTGTTTTTTGTCTAAAAGGAACATTGTAAATGAAACGCAGAGAAAGTGGTTTGTATATTTTTTAATTGTAGATAACTTGGGTAAATTTGTCTATCCATTTTATTTATGAGTTGCTTTTTTTTCCCTAGTAATATTAAATCTGAAATATTATACATAAAAATATTATAAAAGTATTTTTTTTACAAAAAAATCTAAAATCTAAGAATTAAAATTTTCTCAAAAATAAAATCTAAACAAAAGAGGGGATAATTAGAATGAATAACCAAAATTAAGAGTGTATATATATAAACATGAACAAAAATAGGGATTATTTAGAAATATATAAATAAAATAAAGAAATTAAAATAAGGAATTAAAAGTATATGGTTCAAAATGAAAACAAAATATGTAAATAATTTTAATCGAATGATTAAATTAAAACAATTAAAAGTGTTGCAAGAAAAAAATAATTATTTTTTTTATTTCTTGATTTATTTTTTATCCATGTTTTTTTTTCCAGTAATTTTGGTATAACTCTAAATAATTTATTTGTATTTATATATCTATACTTTTAGTTTTGACTTTTGATTTTTAGTAGAATTTATCTTGGTATTAAATGTAGTTTTGGTTAAAAAAAAAATAGAGTAAGTTCACTTTTAGTGGTGTGAAATGAAAGTAAAACATATTATGCATGTATAATTAATCTTCACTTGTTAGTTATTTGTTATATTTTTTATTGAACATATATCATAATATATAATTATTTTTAAGAGAAAAAACCTTTAAAATAATATTTCTAATTATTTTAAATGGATTATCTATAATAAAATGAATATATTCAAAAAATAAATAATTGAAAATCTTGTAAATTCATTATTTCTCTCTAATGTAAATCGTTATTAAGAAAATCAAGAACCATTAATATTGTTTGATATGTTATAAAATTTGGTTTTATATGCGACGAAGTGTAACGCAATTAACTCATATATTTTTTATTTGTAGACATTTGACCATTTTTTTTCACTTATTTTGCATATGTGTAGCTTCATATATTTTTCTATTCATGTAATATTTGATATGAAATATCATACATAAAAAAATTGTAAAAGTCCATTTTTCACAAAAATAACATCGATTAATTAGTTATCTTGATTATTATTCTTATTATGATGATGATTGTTAAATTGTCATAATTATTATAGTTGTTATTGGGATAATTATTGTAAATAATTAATATTCTAATCATTACTGACAATATTATCGTTGCCACTACATTATCGTTATAAAAAAATTAATTTTGTTTCTATGATTTGCTCTTCATATTATTATATTTGAAGCATTTCAGAATACTAAGATTAAATTAATTTGAGAATTTTAAAAAACAAAACTTACTTATATATATATATATATATATATATATATATATATATATATATATTAAGGTGTTTATATTAAAAAAATATCAAAATATATAATTATATTTAAGAGAAGAATCCTTAAAAATAATAGTTATCATTATTTTAAACGTATTTTTCATAATAAAATGAATATATAAAAACCTCATATACAATAATTATTATTATTATTGTAAATATTTTTGCTCTAGTAAGAATTGAAAGTTTGATACGCTGATTATTCTAAGACCCTTAACATTTTTTCTGCATTTAAAAAAATTGTTTATGGCTACGGTGAAGTGGAGGGTAATTGCCTCGTTTATTTTTTCATTGTAGATAATTTATCCTAATTTTTCAACTTTTTTTTGTCTGTGTGTGAATTCATGTAATTTTTGTTAATGTAATATTGGATATAAAATATCATACATAAAAAGCTGCAAAATTCAATCTCTAGGAAAAATAACATCAATTAATGAATGATTTTGATTATTATTATCATTGTTATTATCATGATTGTTAAATTATCATAATTATTATAGCTGTTATTATAAATAATGTATATTCTAATTATTATTGCTTATACTATTAATGACCCTATAATTATTGTTAGCAAAAGAAATTAAGTTATTTTTATTTATCTATAAGATCTATTTTTCATATTATTATATTAAAAATATTTTAGAACACTGATATTAATTTTTTTTCTTCAAAAAATCTGAGATATATATATATATATATATATATATATATATATATATATATATATATATTCAGGTGTTAATATTAAATAAATATTAAAACATACAATTAGTCTCACAAACTTATAAGGAAAAAAATTAGAAAAAATCATTATCATTATTTTGAATGTTTTATCTATAATAATTAGAAATTTCAACACCTAACAATATTAACAAAAAAGAAATTAAAAAAATAAATTACAAAACATAAATAAATATTATTAGATTTTAAAAATTTATTTGACCTGAAGAATAAAGAAAAATTCAAAATCAAACAACAAAGAGAAAAAAAAATAGAAAAAAAATCAATTTTAAAATGATCATCAACACAAATTAAAATTTAAACATCATATAAAAAAGTTTCAAACCTTAATAATAGTGGAAATAATAAAAATTAGAAGAAAAAAAAAACTAAAAGCATATACATATAAATATGAACAAAAAAAATAGAAACCATTTACAAAAAATATAAAAAAATTCAAAGATTAAAAGTATAAGAGCCACAATTAAAAACGCATATATAATAAATTAAATTTAAAGGATAAAATTGTAACAAATCAAAACTTTGATATTGATAAAATTAAAGAATTTAAGACAACCAGAAATTAAAAGAACATGGACCAAAATGAAACTTAAATATATAATCAATTTGAATTTAAAGATACAATGGAAACAAATCAAAACTTTGATACATAAAATCTTAACGATTTCACTCAAATCCAGAAGTTAAAAGATTGAGAATCAAAATAAAATTATAATATATAGTCAATTTCAATTAAAGGGCAAAATTGAAAAATAAAATAATCAAAACCTCTGGTACTGGAATGAGGACCATACAAAATAATCGAAAGTTTAACGATCATAATGAAAAGTCAACAAACATCGGGGCCTTATGTGTATTTGCGCAGGCAGGAGAGAGAAATGAGGGGGACCAACCACCAGCACATCTTCAGCCATGTCAGACCACCACGTGCCACCCCATGAGGAAAAGAACTTGTCAGAAAATAATTCTAGACCCCAATAGGTTATTTTTGGACATTGAAAAGCACTTCACATGCAGTCTAAAACTCGTGTGAGCGCAGAAACGAACAACGCGTTCGACGACGCGCCAACAGTACCATGTCAGTATATATATTAAAAAAAGATAAATTACCGGGACACCCTTGCAGCCAACTCTTCAATTTTGTATTATTGGGGGTATATCACTATTTAGTCATTTTTAAAAAAAATATGATATTGCTATGAAATCCCTCTCGGCCAGAGCTTATTTTTAAAAAATAGAAAAAAATAATCAAAATCTCTATTATTGGAATGAGGACCATAAAAAACAATTGAAAGTTCAGGGATCATAATGAAAAGTCAACAAATAGTGGGGCCTTATATGTCAAATGCAGGCAGGAGAAAGAAACGAGGGGGGACCAACCACCAGCATGTCTTCATCCATGTTAGACTACCACGCGCCACCCCATGAGGAAAAGAACTTGTCATAAAATAATTCTAGACCCCAGTAGGGTATTTTTGGACATTGAAAAACACTTTACACGCCGTCTGAAACCCGCGTGAGCGCGGAAACGAACAACACGTTCAGCGACGCGCCAATAGTACCATATCATAATATATATTAAAAAAATAGATAAATTACCGGGACATCCTTGTAGCCAACTCTTCAATTTTGTCTTATTGGGGGTATATCACTATTTAGCCATTTTAAAAAATGTGATATTCCTATGAAATCCCTCTTGGCCAGAGCTAATTTTTATCTTTTTTAAGGGACAAAATGGTTATTTTACTATGCTATATTGTGCAAAGAATTATAAAATATTCAATGAACCGGTCACCCGAACAGGACCAAAAATGTGTAATTACCTTGGAATCCTTCCAGCTTGTTGTCTTTTCTCTTTTTTTTGAGGGACAAAATCCTTATTTTACTATTCAAAAACAAAAAAAAATCAGTAAAGTAGCGAACTGAACAAACCGAACCAACCTAGATCGAACGAAAAATGAGCAATACTATTACCATCCACAATGATTTTTCTCACTGTGGACAGTAACCGAACCGTGTCCTCTTCTAGCTTTTTAGATAACAATATCAATTAAATATACAAGAGTTTTAGTAATTATCCCACGACCAACCAACAAAAATCTAATAACCAATAAAACTAAAAACCATAACATAATTCTATTTAGAGAATTAAAATTCTTTATTTTTAATAAAATATCAATAGAGTTTCTATTGTATAGGAACAACCTGAAGTTTTATGCAACTCAAATACTTACAAATAACAATAATAACTATAATAACCAAATGCAATAGTCCTCAAAGTTTATAATGACGAGTAACTTCAAGTTTACTACTCAAAACACAAACTTTAATTATTTTCAACCACTATATTTTTAAACTATTATATATGAGAATGTTTTCATGTGAAATCCTAAAATATATTAACATAACTATGTATTTATCTATTTGTGCCTCATATTGTTATTAATCATACGAGCTCATAAATAGCATGGTTACTTCTTAATCCTATCTAAATGGCCTCATTCTCGACCATAATATCATTAGAGTTAACTTTTCTTGAAAGTTCTCAAGTACATTGCGACAAACAATGAACCAACGAGATGTATATATGTATTTTTTTTATTTTCTCAATATATATTAAAAAACATAAAGATGGTCTTTTGACCCTCTTGTAACAAGAACTCAACCTAATATTAATACAATGTTAATGTTAAATGAAAGGATCAATAGATAAAATGCATTGTTTAACATATATTAATTCTAAAAAGATATTGATGCAGACAACTTAGAAACACTAGCAAGGACCCATTACATGTTCCAAATGGTCCAATGACTCGGTCTATGACAAAGACATTGAATGCAGTGGTTTTGAAGGTTTCAACCTAGTCAAAATTACAAGGACCATTGGAGTATCAAGAGGAGATCCTAATACATTTTATCCATGTGCAAGAGGGGTCAAATACAACCTTATTTGGGCCATGAAGTGAGGACAACAAAGGAGACAAATGAATCCTACTATAGCTTGGAACAAACATTGGTGACTACCTTTTCCTTTTGTTTCTAGGATTAAGGGGCTGGTAGAAAGCTATAAATAAAACTTATGGGTTTTATTTAATTTTGTTAACTACAACCCAAGGCTTGTTTGAGCTTAATGAATACTTTGTTTTCAGCTAGGATCCAAGGCTTCTTTGGATTAAGTCATGGGCTTTTCAATTTAGATTTTTGGGTCAGTTTTGAGTGAACCTCATTAAAGTTCACATAAGGGGTCCATTAGGGTTACTTTTCAAGAACTATTTAAACTCATGTAACCTAAATTTTGGCAGCCATTGATGATTATTACTTTTGAAATTTTTAGTTTTATGTGTGAGAGTAATTCTTGCATTCTTTAGTTCTTGAACGAATTGAATCTGACATATCAAAGATTGCTTGGCTTCATGGTGTCATTCTACTCATTCCAATAGTGTTAGTGTCTTGGGACAGGTTTCCGTTGTGTCACACTCCTACCAGACTTATTTCAGCTTTCCAGGATCAGATCTCATTCTTGGTTGTGGGTTGCGTGACCACATGATCACGAGGTTCGCATTAGATATTACATACAATATTTTAAATCTACTACATATTTTTCTCGTATTGCATGTATATAAGTGGAAGAACCTATTTAGGATATGATGTCGTGACCCAATGTGAGATACAAATGTAGCAAATCATAATTAAAATTGAATCGAATGATGTCACAAGGTCATTTATACCTTGATAAGTCAAATTTGATCTTTGTCCTAGTGAAGAAAACATGTTGCGTAAAGCAAAACACAAGTTTATTTTATTAATCCATGGCTATTAGGCTTGCAGATAGAATTAACGTATATAATATTTCAAATAACTGTAATGGATCCTCATATATGTGCTAATTTGAATCCACTTATAAAATTGACCAAAATATATAATAATAATCCAAAAAATAATAAAAAGAATAAAAATTCAAAATTATTATCCTGATATGTTAGTACAAGATTTGTCATCTTTGAAAAGCCCTAAATAAACTAAGAACCAAATTTGATCTCATATCTTAATTAACTCAAGCCAACATTAGATCCCATGTGCCTAAACTCACTTATTAATATGAACCAAATAAGACCCAACAAACACTCTAAATAAGCTTTATTTGTTGCCTAATAGGAATTGAATAAAAAAAACTCGAAGAGCTTGTTATAGTCTATATCGCAAGGCCTTCTTAGACCCCGAGTGGTCATAAATTGCATCCGCACATTGAACCTTAGCTCTATAATTATGTGATAAATTTTCAGCACAATCTAACATTTAGTTATTGAGATATGCTTAATAAAGTATAATTGGACAATATGAAACTTTATGTCAAATTCAAAATTGACCAAGTCAATTTTATATCAAGAACAACAATGAGAAAACATATTTCACACTCGATATAATATACATAACACGTTGTGTAGCTTGATAATTGATGGTGATAGTTGTGCTAATGTAACTTGTGATACACTTGTGAAGAAATTGAATCTGGTTTGCATAAGCATCATAACCCTTATAAATTGCAATGGTTAAAGAAATATGGTAAAGTGATGATTACTAAGCAAGTGTCAATTGTGTTTTCTATTGGGAAGTATTTTGATAAGGTTATGTGTGATGTAGTCTCGATGCATGCTAGTCACCTACAATTGGGGTGCTCATGACAATTCCATTGAAAGACAATTCATGATGGGTTTAGAGATAAGTTTATTATTGTAAAGAATGGTAAAACCATCACTCTTGTATCTTTGTCTCCAAAACAAGTGTATGATGATCAAATGAAATAAAAAAGCAAATATGATGATAGGAAGAGTGAAAATTCATGTGAGGACAATGGTAAAAGATGACCATCAAATTCGATAACATCTAAATCATTAATTTATTGAGAGAGATGAGGTAAAATCCAAGGAGTGAAGAAAGTAAATTGGTGTGATGATAATAGAATGGAAAAAATAAATAATGATGAGAACCTTTTGAGCACGTGGTCAATCAACCCATACTCAAAGACAATAATTCCCCAAAAAACCAAATAAATTAGGTTTGATAAGAGTGTGAGTTGCTTGACCACGTGTTCAAGAGGTTTGTAAAAGGAATTTAATAACAAAAATCTTAGATCTTGTTATAATATATATCACAAGACCTTCTTGGACCACAATTGCTAAGAAATTTCATCCCTACATAAAACCATAACTCTAGAATTGTTTGGTAAAGTTTCAGTACAATCCAACAATTAGTTATTGAGATATGCTCAAAGTTTGAAAATGACCATGATCATATCATTCCCTCCCTTTTCAAGAAGATTATCCCATGAATCTTTAATAGGATCATCAACAATTAATAAAAGTTTCAAAAAAGAACATCATACTAACCACTTGCATTTATATTATTGAATGATAACCGTAGTGGCTCTTCTTTATCTTTCATTCTCTTGGCGTTGTACTTCCTTTTCCCTTGAATCTTAAAGTTCATAGAATACTCTTTAACTTTTGTTAACTTATTGTTTTAAAAAGCTCAAACCATGACTTAGTTTTTAACATTCTTAAGCTTGAACCCTCCTATATTCAGTCTTCAATGTTGAACACTTGACTTAAATAGGAAAAAAAGATGAATGCATAAAAATAGAGTTTATGGTAGGAAGAACATTGATTTAGGCTAAAAATTACAAATTTTAATTTTGTTTGGACCAGAACTGATAAAAAACAAACATATATGGTAGTGATGAAACTCAGTCAACATCTCATATTCTTCTATAGTAGGACATAGGTCTATGCTCCCAAAAACAAAACACCGGTAGTCTGGATTCCAAAAGTGAACTAGAGCTCGCACAACTAGGCTTAAAACTTCTACCTTCATAATCTTTACCAGGCTCCCAAAAACAAAACACTTGATAATTCAAAATTTTTCTCATATTTCATGATGGAAAATTTAGTAGTGGTGGCCATTTCGTTCATAAGACTTGCAAGTTAGGATGCTTTTTACACTTTTTTTTTTATGCAAACTGATATTATGGAGCATACACTATAAGGATAGGTTAAAGTTCTTTTATGTGAGACATATGGTAGGTTTATTACTCGGTCTCTAAAGATGATCTCTTGTTGTCCCAGTGATCACCCTCGTAAAGGTGATATGGGGGCTTAATAGATAGTGGGATGACATGTATACCAATAACTACCAGTCTAAGCTCTCAGCAAAGAGTTGGAGTTTATTGACTCAAGTTATAAGGCAAGTTGCTAGTCCCCCACTTAACTTAAAGTTTAATGTGTGTGCTCTTAAAAAAATAATAAAGGTGATACATGACAAGATGTAAAGATTTTACCCATATCTGATATACCATGTATGATAAGATGTAAAGATGCATGCTAAAGCTTTTGAAAAAAATAAACCATTCATAGCAAAAAAAAAAAAAATCAACAATACATAACATAAACAAACAAATTACCAAACCTAGTCCAAGGGTCCATAGTGAAGTTGCTTTCCTGTCGCACTCTCCACAAGAGCGCGGCATCGCGACGACCCTCCTCGTGAACGAAGAATTTATGTCAGGTGTTTTTTTGTAAAAAATGAGTTGCCACCTAGTATTATGGTTACTAGAAAATCTAACTGGTCTTTTAGAGATTTTAAGGCAAAGGAATTGCTGCGTAAAGGGAAGGTTTTAGCATCCCTAGTACGCTCTATCTAAGGTAAGTTACTTGATATTTGGGTTTGCCTTATGATTGCTATGGTATTGGTGTTATGCAATCAATTTTCCTAGGATATATTTGCAAGGAAAAGGAACAACAGTTTTGATGATAAATTTACAACCTAGGCATTAAGAGAGAATATAAATCTAAGGAGATTCAATGGGCTTAAAAACTTATTTTTCCCTTTAGTATTTCAAGTGTTCATGATTAGTAAATCTCAATGAAATGGAACAAAACACTAGAAATCTAAGGAAATTCAGAGCGTTTTAAAAGTCTATTTTTACCTTAATATTTCATACTTTTTTTACTAGTAAACTGTGGAGTCAAAAATTGAAATGTCCCTAATTATGATTAGAGCTTTTTCAAAGATATATTGATTAAATAATAATGAATTATTATTTCTGAAAAAATATTTTGGATATTTACCACTTTAGAGTTTCTTTATCCAAATATTAATCGTGAATAATAACGAATTATCCCCAATAATGTTTTGAATATATAACCTTTTAAGGATTTCTTTATCCAAATATTAATAGTGAATAATATGAACTCCTAAAAATAAGATTTTGGTATTTTTTTTGGAATATTGGTCAATACCCTTTGGAATTTACAAACATATTGTAAAATCCAAAAATATAAGAAAACATTTTTTGTATTTACAAAATCCATGCTAAAACACATTTTCTTTTAAACTCTAAATACATATGTTTTTTAAAAAAAGAATGTTTAAGATATTTTAGGGTATTGTTCATATGCATAAAAACCTTTTTTTTTGTATATATGTATATTTGCCGCATCGCGTTGAAAACCGGGTATTCTCAGTACGAGATTGATATTTTTTTTAAATATAAAGCAAATAAATACCTTAAACTAAATATTCCAAAAAATCATAAATATCTTTTTCTTATTTTATATTTTTAGAATGAAAAAAAAAAACAAAGAAAAAAGTGTGGAGTCACTTGGCCAAAACAGTGACCCGACAACAAACAAAAAGGCATGCGTGAGTTGTCTCACGCATGCCTCCTTAGTTACTATTCAAGTGAATTATATTTCACTTGAATAGTAAACACAAAAGGTAGCCAATGAATAATTTAACATGCAAAACGAATAAAAACACATGGGGGCCTTACTTGGTAATTGAAGGATAGAGGCAATGCTTGCTGGAATGATGACACTACTTCTAGGGACAATGACAGATACTTGCAGAGCTGGTGGACAAAGAGGGGGTCTGATCGGGGTTGTTACTGGTAGTTTGTTGCTAAAGAAGAAGTTGGGATGAAGGAGATATGACCGACCGTTGTGTTTTTTCTTGGTAGCCTCTCTCTCTCTCACTCTTCCCTCTCTTCTTTCTTCTCCTTTTCTCCTTTTGTTTTTCTCTCCTTTTCTACTCTTTTTTTTCTTTTTTCTCATTCTTTCGATTAGCAGAGAAAGGGTACATTCATAACTCTTATTTATAAAAGATTTAGTGCATTTAATCTAGAATGCAAGACTTGTCTTTTTTCTGCAATTAGATAAGCAAAATAGGGAAATGAAATATTATGGTTGACATCCTGTGATTTTAATGCAGAGAAACATGATTAGCAAATCAAAGATTAAGTGAGAAAATCATGGAAACCAAATGGAAAGTTGCAGTGAAAAGGGAAAAAGTTGCAAGCCGGGGCTATTTCAAAGTGACGATGAACAATAATTCTCGCAGCAGGATTTTGTACTTTTATATTGGACATTAAAGTGGAGATATCTTGCAATTCTGATATCCAAACCGCGCCATTCAAAAATCCAACTTCATATACTTATGTAGTACTACAACTTTCATGAAGAAAATAAAGTTATAAAATCATTTTGATGAACAAAATCGACTCTCAATCTGATTGGTTAACATTGTTCCAACGGACTTGGGATTCTTCTACTTTTACACAAGACATTCTAACGAAAATATCTTGCAATTTGGATATCCAAATCAAGCCATTCAAAAACCAAAATTCATCTACACGTGCAGGATTATAACTTTCATGACGGACTCGAAGTGAGAAAAATCGTTTCGATGGCCGAAATTAATCCACAATCCACTTGGTCAAAACTGTTTTGAAGAAAAGGATTTTCGTGGCAATGACCCATTAATTTTGTTTAGCTCAAATTCCGAGCCATTTATCCAACCTTAAACTTATGGTAAAAGAAAATACTAATAAAATAAACGTTGTTGGTTCTGCGAAAAGAAAAGAAAACCCTACCTCAGAAAGTTTGTCTTGGTCTTTTTTGATGACATCCTAGTCTATAGTCATATGAAGGAGGAACATGACTGACATCTAAGGGTGGTCTTTGAGGTTTTGATAAAGCACAAGTTATTTGCCAAACAGTCTAAATGTAAATTTGCTAGCAAAGGGATAGATTATTTGGGAGACATTGTATCAAGGCAAGGGGTGAATGCAGACCCAGACAAGGTGGAGGCAATGGTTAAATGGCCAAGGCCCAAAACTTTCAAAGCACTTAGGGGCTTTATGGGCCTAACATGGTATTACAAAAGATTTATCAAGGGTTATGGGAGCATAGCAAGGCCCTTGACCCGACTACTAAAGAAAAGAGCATTCTTATGGGATTCAGAAATGGACCAAACCTTTGAACAACTAAAAAGGGCCATTCTACCCCTCCCATTCTAGAACTGTCAGATTTCAACAAAAGTTTCATAATGGAATGTGATGTGTTAGGAGTTTGGCCTCAAGGCAGTGTTAATACAAGAGGGTAGACCTATATCTTACTTCAGCAATAGCCTTAGGGGGAGGGAACTTACATTATCTACCTACGAGAAGGAATTCCTGGCCTTAGTCACTACTGTTAAAAAATGAAGACCTTCCTCCTCGGCCAAGCCTTCAAAGTCAAGACAAACCAACAAAGTCTCAAATATTTGCTGGAACAGAGAGTGGGGACACTCATGTAGCAGAAATGCTATCCAAGTTGATTGGTTATGATTTTGTGGTGGAATTTCGAGAAAGAAGAGAGAATCTAATAGCTAATGCTCTCTCCAGACAGGAAGACATTACAGAAAAAGGTACTTTATAGGCTATTTCTAGACCTCTAGTTAATTGGGTAAAGCAGTTAAAGAAAAGCTATACAACTGATATAGAAATTCAAGATATCTTGCAACAAATAAACTAGAAAACAATAGGGTCCTTAAAATTCTAGCTTAAGTGAGGAGTATTATATTACAAACAAAGAATTTATATGAGTAAAAATAGTCCTCTAAAATAGGTCATCATGAATTATATCAATGATAGCCTAGCTTCAGGACATACAGGATCAGAGAGGACACTAAAAAGGGCAAGGAGGGATTTTTTTTGGAAAATGATGAAGTCAGAGATACAAACATATATTAGACAGTGTGAGGTCTACCAGAGAGCTAAGGGAGAGAATACCAAGCCCTCAAGGCTCTTATTGTTGTTGCCTATACCAACCCGACCCTAATCATCTATATCCATGGATTTTATAGAAGGCCTACCTAAATCAAATTAATACTCTGTAATTATAGTAGTTATGGATAGGTTTACCAAGTATGCACATTTTATCCCCTTATCCACCTCTTATAGTACTACAAAAAATACCACCTTATTTTCACAACACATCATAAAGCTTCATGGACTACCAGATAGTATAGTATTTGATAGGAATCTAACATTCACTAGTAAGTTTTGGGGATAATTGTTCTAGGCTCAAGGGGTTAGGCTACTAATATCAATGACTTATTGCCTCCAGACCAATAGGCAGACCGAGGCCACATGCAAGGCATTAGAGGGTTATCTTAGGTGTTATATGAGAGATAACCCTAAGGGATGATCCAAATTGGCTAGCCATGGTTGAATATTGTTACTATACTAGTTATCTTACATCTATCAAGACCACTCCATTTGAAGCTACTTATGTTACCCACCCCAAACATTACATATTACATCCCTGGTTCCACAAAAAATCAAGTAGCGGAGGAATAATTACAACAAAAACCAGAGCAAAAGACAGGCAGACAAAGGAAGAAATGACATCAATTTTAATGAAGATAAATGGGTTTACCTCTCCTGGCTATCTTCTACGGTCTTACCTTACAGCCATACAGTTCAGTTGCGGCGCAAAAGAACCCATCGGTGTAAAAGTTGATTTTGTGTGCTCACCGATCATGGCGAGTGAGATATTCTTAGGAGGTGTTTGGGGGTGTGGTTACGGTTATTTTTTAAAATATTTTTTTATTTAAAAATATATCAAAATAATATTTTTATATTTTTTTTAAAATATTTTTGATATTAGCATATTAAAATAATTTAAAAATATAAAAATAATTCATTTAAAATAAAAAAAAATATCGATTTGGACACAGTACCATGACAAGGCTTAGAGAACTACCTTAGCATCTTCCAACTACATTATGGTGAAATCCAAAGGGAAATCACTACTGATTCGAGATGCCCAGAGTGACGGCCCTCGTCTTTCTCCTCGGGATCCCCCTGCTGGGAACCCCTCTCCCTCCCGGGGTGCTCTAGCATACACGCCGGACTGTTCTGAACACCGAGCGAAAAGACCCATCGGCTCAGTCTTAGCCGATGCACTGTTGGCTGAAACCCTAGCCTCCCCTAACTTTGCAAAGTGTTCTCCTCTATTGCTAAGCGTGAAAGGAGAAGGAGAAGGTCAATCCAGCAACCACTAATGATTCCTGTGAATCAATTTACCTCGGTATTGTCTCCTCCTAACTCTCCCCCTCGAGGTATCTCCCTCTCCGTAGTGGATGATGACCACCATAGGGCCATTGCCCTGCCTAGCCATGCTAGAGGCCATGACCTCCCTCAGGTCTCCTCCTCTAGCAATTCTAACACATGCTTCTTGTTACCAGATGATTTTGGTACACTTCGAGATGTCTGTAAGTTACTCTTAACTGGTTATTCCATTGGGAAAACCCCATGATGCCCAGTCATTGGAAAGTTCATGGTTGTTGTATGGAAGTGCAATATCACCCTAAATCTACACGATTCTGGTTGGCTTGTTTTTCGCTTCGCCTCCGAAGCTGATATGCACAAGGTCATGAACAAAGGGCCATATTTATCCAAGGGAAGCCTCTGGTCTTAAAACCTATGCCTCCCTTTTTTACTTCAGATCGTCAGACATATCTTCTGTTCGGGTTCGCTTCCCCAACCTTCCACTGAAATGTTGGTCATCGGCCTGTTTGTCGAAGATCAACGGTGTTCTTGGCAGGCCTATTCGTAGTGATGACCATGCTACCTCTGTCTAGGTTAACTTATGCTAGAGTTTTGATACAGGTTGATTTGTCTGCAACGCTACCTCAAGCCGTAGCCTTTGCCATGTCTGATGGCACATCCATCAAGCAGCGTGTCATCCCTGAATCCCTGCCTCAGTTCTACTCTCGATGTCGCATGCCTGGGCATGTTAGAGTTGTCTGCCAGAACCTTCATGCTGACTTGAGGACCCTCCTTCTGAGACCAAGAAGTCCACGAGAGTTGGTTCCCCTGCTGACCCTCAAGAGGTTGCAGTTGAAGAGAATTCTGCTTCTTCGAGGACCCTCCTTCTGAGACTGAGAAGTCCACGCGAGTTGGTTCCCCTATTGACCCTTAATAGGATACAGTTGAAGAGAATCTTGCTTCTTCAAGAGATCCTTGTCCAGCTGCTAACATGTCTCCACCTAGGGTTGTGAAGTTGTTACTAGGAGGAAAAGGGCAAAACTCCCTCTTCGGGATGATGCATCAGGCCAACCCTCTCCCATTACTGATATCATCATTCTTGATGACTTGCCGGAGAATGATCCAGTTAGGACTGCACCATCCCTTCTATTGCAGAGCAACAGGCAGTATAGGACTCGTAGTAAAGGGTTGTTGCTGTAGGCCAAACCTCTGTTTGGTATTGGAAAAGGTAATACCACTGGTAAGAGACCAGGTAATTGAGGTTTTAATTGTTTTGCAGGTCTACCTTAATCCACTTTGCAGCTAGGTTGTGGTTGTGTTGCCTTTGTTCTGGTTGTCTGCTGTTGTTGGTTTGGCCTTGTTTTGGCACGTTCTGCTGTGGTAATCCGCTAGCTCTTCAACTGTTGGCTGGCACAGAGTTTAGGCAGGATGTTAGGCTTGGTCATTAGCTGCTGCTGCTTGGGGGATATGCTGTTTTGATCATCTTGTGCTTAGTTATAAAATGTAAATTTGTTCCTGGGAGCTTGTTCTTTTAGAAATTGCATGTTTGTTATTTGAATCTGCTGCCTTGCAGCTTTCTTTTCTTTTCTATACTCTCTGTTTTGCTGTTCAAGGGAGCTTGTTCCCCTTAGCATGCGTATTTGTGTATGCCTGTACATTATGACTTGCCGATTTCCAGCTGGTTTTGTTTTGATCTTTAACATAAAAAAATGAACCCTGTTAAATGTTCATGTGCAGTAAAAACAGGAGAATTATTGGGTTTCATAATAAGTAATCGGGGAATAAAAGTTGATCCAAATAAAGCCCATGTCATCCAATAAATACTGGATCAAAAAATAGAAAAAGAAGTTTTCTTGAGCGTTTAAACTATATAGCCTGATTCGTATATTCATTTCCCGGTTTACGGTGATGTATGAGCCAATGTTTCACTTGCTCAGAAAGAAAAACTCGGGAGCATGAAATGATGATTGCTAAAACATCTTTGACAAAATTAAAAGGTACCTGCAGAATCTATTGTCAATTTTGTGATGAATAGAAACTGAATGATTTCCCTTCGTGAGTGTCTTGTTCATTTAAATAGACAGTAAACTGATTTACATGAGTTAGCTATTAATTCAGGCTAAGTATAGAAGATAAGTGTCCTATTACAATTCTACTAACTATCATGTACATTTCTAATTAATTTCTTAATTAACAATCACATCCCGTGACATCCCCCCTCAAATTGATGCTGGGCAACCAAGAATTTATGCCGATGCCGAGATAGAGCTTTAGTGAAAATGTCCGCAGTTTGATATTCGGTGGAAATGTGAGGTAATGTAATTTCATGTCGGTGAAAAAATTCACGAATGGAATGACAATCAACCTCAATATGTTTTGTACGCTCATGAAACACTAGATTAGCCGCAATCTGAATCGCACTGGTATTATCAGCATGAAGAGGAGTGGAATGAAGCTGAGGAAAACCAAGTTCGCCTAATAATCCACGAAGCCATGTAATTTCAGAGCATGCGGAGGACATGGCACGATATTCAGATTCCGTGGAGGATTTGGAAACTCTATCTTGCTTCTTACTCTTCCAAGAAATGAGTGCATTTCCAAAAAACATACACCATCCGGTAACAGATCGACGAGTATCTGCACAGCCTGCCCAATCAGCGTCACTATATCCTTCTAACTGCAATGAAGATTCTTTAGGAAAGAACAATCCTAGGGAAGAGGTACCCTTCAGATATCATATAATACGGCGAACAACTGCAAGGTGAAGATGACGAGGGGCTTGCATAAATTGACTGACTTGCTGCACAGCAAAAGAGATATCAGGACGAGTAATCGTCAAGTAATTTAAACTCCCAACTAGTTGTCGATACAAGGATGGATCTGCCAGAAGCGCCCCTTCCTCCTGGGGAAGCTTAAAATTGACCTCTAATGGAGTAAGGACAGAATTACCCAATTGGAGACCAGCTAATGCGATAACTTCCTCTGTGTACTTGTGCTGATGTAACAATGTACCAGTCAAAGTAATCTGAACCTCAAGGCCAAGGAAGTACTGCAAAGGACCAAGATCTTTCATGTGAAAAGATTATTGGAGATGCTTTTGCAAGTGTTTAAGTAACTCAGTATCTGATCCCGTAATCACAATATCATCAACATAAACTAGAAGTAACACAATTCCTGTAGATGTCTTGCGTAGAAACAAAGACGAATCATACTGACTTTGAATAAAGTTAAAGGCAAGCAAAGTAGAGCGAAATTTATTAAACCATGCCCGGGGAGCTTGTTTCAAACCATACAAAGATCGGCATAGCCGACAAACCTCGGAGGAGGGTGTATTAAACATGCCCGGCGGTGGAGACATAAATCTCTTCCTTTAAATCTCTATGTAGAAAAGCATTTTTCACATCCATCTGTCTAAGAGACCGCTCCTGTGACGTAGCAAGTGCTAATATAGTCCGTACGATAGTCATTTTAGCCACCGGTGCAAATGTCTCTTCATAATCAATACCATACTCCTGTCGGTTCCCAAGAGCTGCGAGACGGGCCTTATATCGATCCAGGGAGCCATCAGATCTAATTTTGATTGAGTAAACCCACTTACAACCAATAGGTTTGACTTTAGGCGGACAAGTCATTAGATCCCAAGTGTGATTGTCTTGAAGAGCTTGAATCTCCTCTTGCATGGCCTGCTGCCAGCAAGCCTGGGTAGCTGCCTGAGTATAAGAGTGAGGAACAGAAATTGTATCTAGAGTGGCAGTAAGCGAGGTAGGAGAAAAGCCATACCTATTTGGTGGATGTGGAACCCGAGTGGACCGACGAGGTGCTGGTAGTGTAGAATCAGGTGACGAAGTGGTGTCTGGAAGAGGCGTTGGATGAGGACGTCTTTGATACACTATACCTGGTTTAAATCGCTTAATAGGAGGGACATCATCAAATAGAGGAAGAGGTGCAGTGGAGGCAATAGGATAATCAGAACTCACATGAGATTGAAAGAAATATTGATTTTCAAAGAAAACTACATTCCGGGAGATTCGAAACTTATTTGTGTGAGCATCATAACATATAAATCCTTTCTGAGTAGGGCTATATCCCATGAAGGCACATGTGACAGACTGTGCAACAAGTTTGTGATGTTCATTGGGTGGCAGATGGATAAAACAAACACACCCAAAAGTATAAAATGATTTATACTCAGAAGGTATATCAAATAAACGAAGATAGGGAGAATCATAATTTAAAGTGACCGTAGGCAGGCGATTGATCAAATAAACAGCTATAGATAATGCTGCTACCCAGAATTTGGTAGGTACAGACGGTTCAATTAGCAAAGTACGAACAACATCTAAAAGATGACGATTCTTACGCTCAACGACTCCATTTTGTTGAGGGGTATAAGGGCAAGAGCGTTGGGAAATTATCCCTTTTTGCTGGAGATAATTCTGAAAGGAATGTGACATGTATTCCCCCCTTGAGTCGGAGCGTAAGATTTTGATAGAAGTACTGAATTGTGTCTCGACAAGGGCCACAAATCGTTGAAAAACAGAGAACACATCAACTTTAGAGTGAAGAAAATAAATCCAGGTAAAGCGACTGTAATCATCAATAAATGTCACGAAATAACGAAACTGCCCATGAGAAATAATAAGACTTGCCCCCCAAACATCGGTATGCACAATTTCAAAAGAGGTGGAAGCACGACTACCATGCACTGGAAAAGGTAATATTTTACTTTTACCAAGACGACAAGTAGCACAATCAAAGGATGAGGAAGAATTATTATTATTGCCCAAAAAACCATTTTTGAAAAGATGAGTTAAGACAACAAAATTAGGATGACCCAATTTCTTATGCCATCATTGTTATTGGCAGTAGCCATACAAGCAAAAGAAACAATATTAGGAATAGAAAAATATAGAGGAAAAAGTCGTCCCACTTTAGGCCCCTTCACGATCACCATTCCCGACACCTGATCCTGCACAATGCAACCACCATGGGAAAAATGAAATCACAATTATCATCCACCAATTGTCCAACAGAAATCAAGTTGATAGATAATGCTGGAGAAACAAAAACATATTTAATAGAAGGACCCAAATTACCAACAGTAGTAATAGGAAGTGTACTGCCATCAGCAATCTGAATAGATTGCGTGTCGTTATACTCATGAACATTATGAAGGTCCGTCTCACTATCAGTCATATGATTAGAAGCACCCGAATCAACAAGCCAAGGAGTATAGGTAGGAGGTATACCTTGTAGGCCCAAAGCCGTAAAAGCTGAGACAATCATCTGTTGAACCATAGCAGGTGTGAGAACAGATGAATCGGTGCTTACAGTGGGCGACGCAGAAGACGAGTCCTGGACAGTAGCTTGAAAAGCTTTAGAGTGGCGATTCTGAGGTCGTACCCGACAGTCTTTGATGAAATGGCCCGGTTTCTTACAATAGTTATAAACTTTCTTCGGACAGTTACGAGCAATGTGACCAAGCTCTTTGCAGCTGAAACACTACAACTTATGCGTTCCTCGTCCCTGCGCTGCATAGGCTACAGGAACAGGCTCAGAAAAAACCTTCTGAGAGGCCATACCCAGCTGAGTGGATAATCGTTGCTCCTCCCGCAATAATTCCCCCAAACAGATATCCAAGGAAGGAACCGGATCACGGTTCAATAAACCAGCTCTAACATGTTCAAACTCAGGTCGAAGTTTCATTAAAAATTGATCGCGTTGACTCTCAGCATGAACCACTTGAAGAGTCGCGAGAGCCGTAGTAAGAACCTTAGCATGAACAATAGCAGAATACTCGCTCCAGATATTAATAAAACCAGAATAAAATTGTTCAATGGTTAAGGTACCTTGACTGTAACTACTAATCTCCATTTCCAACTGGAATCCGAGCACTGTTATCTTGATGATAAATGCGGTGTAAATAGGCCCACATAGCTTGAGCCGTAGAAAAACACCGAAGATTAGTAACTAGATGGGGCTCAATTGTGCCCAATAGCCAAGAAATCACTTTAACATCCTGGACTTCCCATTTAGCTAATTCTTTTTCCTTAGTGGGAATTTTAGTAGAATTATGAATATGATGAAATCATTCTTTCCCTTTCAAAAATATTTTAAATTGAAATTCCCACGTAGGAAAATTTTTTCCAATAAAACGAATGATATTATTTTCCATAGACATGATGTAAATCCTAGAAAAATAATACAAAAAAAATAAAGGTGATTTAGAACTGGCCTGGTTAAGAAGGCCAAAGAGATCAGGCCCACAAATAGCAGCCCACCACAAGTGAATGGCTGCAGGAATGGAAGCCCACAGCAGGAGAGCCCACAAAACAGCCAAAATAGGCCCACTAGATCAGCCCACACCGAAGCCCACAACAGCCCAAAAATAGGCCCACTGGATCAGCCCACAGCAGCTACAGTTCGGCCCAGAAGTAAATTTAAAAGGAAATCAACCTGCTGGACTACTTCACTTCGTCTTCTTCACCTCGATGCCCAGAACAGAAGACGAACAGTGATCTCAAAAAGATAGTGACAATGCTCTGTTACCCACAGAACTCGCCGGCGACCACAATCCCAGCAACCACACCAGAAATCCACGTCTTTGATATCCACCATAAAAGAACCCAGCCACCACAGAGACAGCAGCCACACCAGAATAGTTACTTATCGCCACCACACTCACAGAACAGTACGCCTATAGCCAAAACCAAAGAACCCACACAGAAGACTGGACACCGATCAAGAAAAAAATTGTTTATATTTCACGATGGTTCACAGGTCAGTGGCTCTGAAACCATGTCAATTCTGTGATGAATAGAAACTGAATGATCACCCTTCGTGAGTGTCTTGTTCATTTAAATAGGCAGTAAACTGATTTACATGAGTTAGCCATTAATTCGGGCTAAGTATAGAAGATAAGTGTCTTATTACAATTCTACTAACTATCATGTTCATCTCTAATTAATTTCCTAATTAACAATCACATCCCGTGACATCTATCACTGATAGTACCTCCAACACTAAGAAGACCCTTGATCCTGTATTTAACAGTCACAAAACAACCATAGATTGCATGTTAAGTCAACATAATGAGTTACGAAGAAAACAACAAGTTATCTATTATAAGAGTAAAACATTCGATGACTACAGGTCCAGGTATGTAGTAACTGAGAGGTTGTGTTATGTTGTGGTATGAAGGGAAAAAGGACTACAGACAATATATGGTTGATCTGCAAGTTAGATATGCTCAAGTATATTTGTGAGAAGCCCTGTTATCAAGTAGAATAAGGTGGTAAGTGTTGCTAAAATACAACATAGTTTTTATTGCATCCAACCTCGTGGCAATCTTAAAAAATATTTAAAAAAAATATAAATGACATTTGTTTAGGGATAAATGTTTGGTTTAATAAGTCATTATCTAGTATTATGGTTACTAGAAATACTAACTGGTCAATAAAGATTTTATAGTATGAGATTAATTACACAAAAAAAGAAGATAATATCACCCCCTAAGCTTCCTACCTGAGTTAGGATGTATTATTGGTTTTATCTTAAATTGCTAAGGTTGTTTTTATCCTATCAATTGTCCGATTATAATATTTCTAACTCTAGTATTAGTAAATATTCAATAACAAATACTTCTAGCTTTGGTGTTGGTAAATATTACATGAAAAAAATATATGATATTTTTAACTTTCACGTAATATTCAACTAAAATTACTTTCAACTCTAGCTTTGGTAAATATTATATGAAAAAAGGTATGATATTTCTAACCGTAGTACAGTGAATATTTAGGGTGCAAGTAATTTCTTAATCTAATGTTAATACTCCTAATTTTGATGTTGGTGAATATTAGGTATATATTCAATATTTGTATTAATAAATATAAATATTTACTATTCTCACACCTTAAAGAAATAAATTATTAAAAAACAGGAATATGTCTTTTAATTTTGGCATAGTACTAATGGACTTTGTAAACTTGTTATAAAGTAAAAAAAAGATAAAAGATAACAGAATGTTAAAATATACATAGGTTTTTTAGACTTTTTCATGAAAAGCAAAGTTTTTATATATAATATCTGAGTGCAACATAATGATTTCTTTTAAAGTAATTTATCGCACATAAAAAATATCATTTAACATTTTTATTTCATTTTTTTTATATATAGGGTATTAAATAAATAATAATAATAATAAGTATTATAAAAAAAGAACATAGCATGTGTGAATTAATTAATGTTGGCCTTAGGCTTGGCCAAGCCTTCCCAAGATGAATTCACGTTGGCCTTGTGTTTGGCCAACTTTATGCAATAGTTGACAACTTAATAATTTTGCAAAAACAGGACCCCCCCTTTTTCCTAGTTCATCCTCTCCTTTTTTTATGCAGGATTTGTATTTATAATTAAGAATTCCTATATCGTATACATTCATTTAGAGTGTGCATTGGAGCCCTCACTTGTCTCATTCCTGAGTGAATTAATGAGCTATTTTCTCTCAAATGGTGCTTTCCATACCTATCTTTTTTCCATTTAAGTGTGTTTTTCAACTCTTAATCATCAACTCAGATAGTCTATTTTTTCACTCTATTTCCATCTTTCTAGTTTTAGTGTGTTTTTAGCCCTCAACCATCAATTCATATAGTGCACTTTGAAGCCCTCAATCATTAAATGAGATAGTATGTTCTTCGGTCCTATCTTCTTCTTTCTCATTTTCCAGCCATTAACCATCAATCCAAATTGTGTGATCTTTGGCTTTATCTTTCTCCCCTATTGAGTGCACTTTTTATCCCTTAATTGTCAACTCAAATAGTGCATTTTCTGGTCCTATCTCGCTCTTTTCATTTGAGTGTGGTTTTAACCCTTAAACATCAATCTAGATAATGTTCTTTCCAACCTTGTCTTCCACCTCTATTTAGGAAGTTTTCCATCTCTCAACTGTTAACTTAGATAGTGTATTTTTCAGTTCTATCTCTCTCTCTCTCTCTCTCTCTCTCTCTCTTTTCTTTCTCATTTGAGTATATTTTCCGATAATTAACCATCAACTCATATAATGCGCTCTTTAGCTCTGCCTCTTTCCCACTCCTAAAAAAATTCATGTTTTCATTTTGATAGGTCACTCATTACAATGAAACCATCTTTGCATTTTTCACAATCTACATCTCTTTTTTATCTTGGGAGGTCACCAATTACAATGAGACCATTCTAAAAACATCTTCATCACTTCACCTGGGAAGGTCACTGTTACGATGTCATGGTCGCACAAATTAATTACCATAGCTTAGAATAAAACACACAACACAAGATAATATAAAGCAGGTAAGAAGTCGATCCCACAAAGATGTTTTAGTTAAGAGTTTTGCATTATACGCTATGTAATGGAGGGGTTGGTTTATGATTATCTTAATTATCTGAACTATGGCTGCAATGAAACAATAAATTAAAACCAAAGCTTATCAAGAAAACAATCATTGGTTGCAAGTAACATCCACATATGGAAATTAGAATCGATCCTTGAAATGAAACTTCAATTTATATTATGAAATTTATCCTTCCTTAACATTGGTTAATTAACAGTTCCGCCATATAATTCACCCTAAATAGGAAACAATCACAATATCCACATTAATGATTTAGTTCAATTGCAACATTAAGAACTAGATAAATTGATCAATTTTAGCACAACCAAGCTATCTGCAACCTGTAAATTATGTGTTTGAGTGTTCTCTCTAAGGTTAATAACGTGTATTTGCCACAATTATTAAACTTACTTGTTTCACAAGTCTAGATCTCACAGCTCTGGTTTCAATATCTAATTTAGCAATAAATTATTTACAATAATAGTTTATAATCTGCTCAAGCAATTAAGATAAACAATCATAGAAAATATGCATAGGAAAACAAGCATACTCATTGATAATACTAACTGAAAATAAAAGGAAGAATTAATATCATTGTTCTTAAAATCCAAAGTTTTTTGGGTCCTTGCAACCAAGAAGATGAATTTAGCCGTGCATATCTATGGAACAACTATTCCAAAAGATGAAAGAATGCATAATTTTAGGTTTGGAGAAGGAAGATTTTTGTTTTCTTTCTTCCACTGCCTATTGGTTGCTCTTTCTTTTTATATCACATAGGAAAGCATAGTCTTTAAAGTACAAAATAGTCCTCTCTTAAGTTGACAGTTTACATTTAAGCACTTCAATAACTATTCTCCTAAGAAAGAAAAATAGCCTTGCATGAAATCTTTAAACTCTGACTTAGAGGAGTTGAATTGTTGAAATAAAAACTTAGATGCCGGTTTAGATGCTTTAGAAAAGAATTGGAACTCGTTTTTTCACAAAACTTGTTTGCTGGCAGTATACAGTTGTTATCTTGCAAAATTTATATAGCCTTCATATGAGATCATTTTTGTCTGACATTTGGAGCGTTGATATATGATTGAGTCAAGAATCCAACAAAATTAATTTTGTATCAATTAGATTTCCGTAGCTTGGGATATTAGAAAATTAGAATGGCCAAAGGTCAATACTCGCAGATTTTGATATTTGACTTTGAAGGTTGAGATTTCAATGCTTTTTGTTTTTTTTTTCTTGCAATATATTTCCAAAAAGATATGGATTTCAACTTTCTAATTCCACTAAAATCACTTCATTTTGACCTTTAGAACTTCCTCTTTGCACAAAACATCGACTGAAGGTTAAATATATCAATCACCTCCTTTTTGCGTATTTGATCCAAAAATGCCTTCAAAACATAAAAGATAATATCAAGGTATTTTATACACAAATCATAGGCCACTAGGTAAATGTGGGTGAAAATATCAAATAATATAGTTGCATCAAATACCACCAACAATAAGACCAACTTCGTATTCTCCACTTAGAATGATCACCTATTACAATGAGAATATTCTCCTATATCTTTCAGCTCTTCACAAACATCATCTTTTCCTTCACAAATTCATCTCTTTATCCTTTGAATATGGTATTTGGCCTTCAAATCTAAGATAGTGTAGTTTCCAACCTAATCTTATCTTTCATTTTTAGTGCGATTCATATCTCTCATTCCTAATACTTCTAGATGGATAAACCATCTCTTGATCTAGTAAGTCCATTCTCTCATTGTTTTTTTCATTACAATGCTTGCTATTTAGAGTCTTTTACTAGACTGTAGTCATAAGCATTGTAAAAATAGGAGCAACTATCATAACTCTCTTTTAGGTTATTACCAAAATTTACTCAAAATTAAAAAAATAACAAAAATAAAATAAAAAGAGATGACACGGTGGAAAAGCGAAGTTGAAAATTTTAGACGGATTCAAGAGCTCGATTATACTTCTATTGTGCCTAAAAATAAAATAAAATATAGATTTAAGACTAAAATAAATTATTATCAGACAAATCTGCATAGAAATTAAATTTAAAGGCATAATTAGATTTTTAATTAGTCAATTTTATTTAATCATTGGCCAAATTAAAATTTTATTTATGTTTAGAAATCAATTTAGGGTCTAATTGAAAAGTTCAATCAAATGTAAATACTTAATTATATTTTAAATGGGGCAAAAAAAATTATTATGGACTCAATTGGTGAAAATTTAAGTTTGAGGGTCTATTTTAGACTTAATTAAAAGATTGGAACTTTTGAAGAACCACCTTTTTTTCCAAGTTAGCAGGTTGAAATTAAGGGTGAAATTGCAAGAAAATAAAGTTTTAGGGTCAACTAAGGGCTAAATTGGGGATATTTGCAGCCAAAAACCATTTTGTAAAAGTCGTCGAACTATAGGGAATCAATTTGCTAAAATTAAAAAAATAATAAAAGTCTAAGGGTCAATTGAGGGTCAAATTGCATAAATTCGAGACTAAAGACTAAAATGAAAAAGACATATAAATTCAGGGTTGCCATTGAAATTCACTAGGGGTAAAATAAAAAAAATTAAAACCAATTAAAAGTATAATTAGAGCGGTTATAAATTGAGGGACCAAATTAGATTTGTCAAAAATACATCATTTTGCAAAATCTCAAGTCAATCCATATTGGTTTTTGTCTCTTGATTTGATATAGTGCACATGTCATTGTCTCTATCAGAAATGGAAGAGAGGATTGTATCTATACATAACCAATCAGTTCAAGAGTCATTTTTGTTTTCCTATAAATACCTATAATGCTATAGTGTATAGGGAGAGGACGAAGAAGACATAACAAATAAGGGTAGAAAAAAATATCAAAATAGAAGAGAAAGAAGGAGAAGAGAAAAATAGGTAGCAAGGAGATAAATAAAATAAGCAGACTTTATCATTGTTTGTTATCGTACACCACAGATAGCACCACCCAAATAATCAGCCAGCCTTCTAGATGAAACCTTTTTCCCATCTCTCTCGATGTTGCAACTTCTTCTTATTTGTTTTCTTTCCTCCACCACGAGCAAACTTTGGCAGCTACAACATTGCTTCCTCTCCTTTATGAATCGTCGATAGTAGGAAGATTATATCCTTTCCACCTCAACAATAGTAGTAGCAACTACAACCTTCTTCTTCTCCACCCAATAGCCAGTAGCAGTAGCTTAGCAATAGTAATGACAATGACCTTTCTTCTCCACAATTCTTCTTTTCCACCAAACAACAACAACTCTCAGTAGTTAGCCAAAATCTAGTGTGTAAAGAGAAAAGCTCTTGGTGCAGTAAGAGTGTTGAAATTGTTGTTTAGATTGTGATTTGCAGGTAGTATTTGCTTAGATTTCAGGAGAAGAGAAGAAGACATAGAGAACTTGAAGAAAAGAGAATTTGCAAAAGAGAGATAAGTTGTTTTTGTATTGCATATTAACTGTTTGATAAAATACCCATTTATATAGTTTGGGCAAAACATGTATTACATGTTTTTGTAACTATTTGTAACAGATTTATAACTACCCTAGAGAAGTCAATTTCATCTTCTTCTCTTAGAATTGAGTTAGTTACAATTACAACAAAATCAATGTGAAATTATAAACTAGAACTTCTTCTTTCTTTTCTTCTCTTTGTCCACATGAGCAACTTAGTTGTTAACAGCCCCTCCTAAGTTGCTTACTAGTTTGCCACTAAACTTCGATCTTTGTTGGTTGATTTTGTACTTAGGTAACCTTTTGATAAAGATATCTGCTAATTGGTCTTCACTTTTGGAAAATTTCATGTCAATCACTCCCTTTTGTAATGCCTCCCTTATGAAGTGAAACTTTTTGTTTGTGCCTTGTTGTTTAATGAAACACTAGGTTCTTTGTCATTACTGACTTATTATCACAATACAGAGGTGTTCTTTTGGTTTGCACTTCACTGAAATCATCAAGCACAAACCTCAACAAAATGACTTGTGTTGTTGCTTTAGAGGCTGAAACATACTCAGCTTTTCCTATTGATAGTGCCACTGTTTTTTGTTTCACTTAAGCCCATGAAAAAACTCCACTTCCAAAGCTAAATGCATAACCTGAAGTGCTTCTACTATCATCTTTCTTGCCTAATCTACATCACAGAATCCTACAAGAGTGGTTGAATGATTTTTGGCATATTCAATTCCATAGTTAAGAGTTTCTTAGATATATCTTAAAACTCTTCTTGCAAATCCCATATGTTTCTTTGTAGGATGATTCATAAATCTTGATAGCAAGTTGGCAGCATACATTAAGTCAAGCCTAGTTGTTGTCAAATCTAGTAGATTCCTTATTATTTTTCTGTAAGTGTTTTCATGTATTAACTCATTTCCATCCACCTTTCTTAGCCTCTCACCAGTAGACAGAGGAATCGAAATTGGTTTGCAATCAACAAGCCCATACTTCTCAAACCAAGATTTTGCATACTTGCTTTGATGAATAAAGTCACTTTAATTAGTTTGCAACACTCCTATTCCTAGAAAATGATGAAGAAGGCTAACATCAGACATCTCATATCTCTGCATCATCTCTTTTTTGAATTCATTCATTATTTTCTCACTACTACTTGTGTACACAATATCATCCACATAAATGGATACAATGATATGATTGCTTTCACTATTAGCTCTTGTGTACAATGTAGTTTCAATTGCACTTCTCTTGAACTTGCACATAGTGAGATATGCATCAATCTCACTATACCAAGCTCTAGGATCTTGTTTAAGTCCATATAGTGCTTATTTTAATTTGTAGACCTTGTGACCTACCTTCTTAACTACAAAACCCTCAGGCTATTCAACATACACTTCTTCATCAAGCACACCATTTAAAAATGTTGATTTAATATCCAGTGGAAACAATTTTCAGTTCTTTTGACTTGCAAGTGCAATAAGAGTTCGAAATCTATCCTTGATACTAGTGCAAACATTTCATTGTAGTTTATCCCTAGTTTCTATGCATACCCTTTTGCTATAAACCTAGCCTTGTATTTATGGATTGTCCATCAAGATTTAGCTTTGTCTTAAACATGCATTTAACCCCTATGACTGGCTTGTCAGTAGGTCTATCCACAAGCTCCCAGGCATTGTTCTTCTCAATCATTTCCAATTATGCATTCATGGCTTCTTGCCAAGCTACATACTCAACTACTTCTTTATAACTTTCAGGTTCTATAATACACATATGACATTATATGTCTTTAATAGATTTCAGTTTAATTGGTCTTGAACTAGGAGTGGAATGTCGATTGTTATATTCATTAGAATTCCCAGATGACTTATCAACTAGAGAGTCTTCACCATCATCAACCTGAATTTGTTCAGCTTGTTCTTCTTTTTCACCAATTTTGTGTCCTTTTATGTATTGAAACATGATATTTGAAGGAACAAACTTTTATGACTCTTCTTCCCATTTGAAGAATTTATTCTCATCAAAGACAACACTCCTTGATAATACAATCTTCTTAGATTGTAGAACATATACTCTGTAGCCTTTGTCACAGCTCCTATATCCCATTAAAACTCCATTTTCAGCTTTACAATCAAATTTATGTCTTATGTGAGCTAGAATATGAATGTAGCATATGCATCCAAACACCTTCAAATGTTTGATGCCTCATTTTCTTCTTGTAAATGCTTCAAATGGGGTATTGGTTGATACTGATGTTGCATAACATCTATTCTATAAATACACAGTTGTGCTGATAGCTTCAGCCCAGAACTCAACAAGGTATGTCCTTCTCTTTCATCATTGATCTAGGCATCTCAACTAAGGTTCAGTTTTTTCTCTCAGCTACACCATTTTACTGAGGAGAGTAGGCAATTGTCAGTTGCCTCTCCATTCCTTCATTGGCACAGAAATTATGGAATTCAAGTGAGGTATACTTTCCTCCTCTATCACTCCTCAACTTCTTCAATTTCTAACCACTTTGCATTTCAACAAACATTTTAATTTCTTGAAGGCATTTAGGGTGTTAGATTTATTTATAAGAAACATACAACACATTCTTGAAAAATCATCAATGAATGTGATGAAATATTTATTACCTCCATTTGATTCATTGTACACTGGTCCACACAAATCTATGTGTACCAATTCCAGTGGATAACTTGCTCTCCAGCTTCTTTATTTATCAAATTTTTCCCTTTTATATTTCCCTAGTACACATCCTTCATATAAACATTTAATTATGTTGAAGTGGGTAATCCATTAACCATTTCCATTTGTTACATCTTTTTCATGTTACCAAAATTCAAATGTCCAAGTCTACAATGGGTAAAAGGTATGAGGGAAATGGGTTGTGGAACCTTCTTAGGAGAGGAGGATGCAAAGGTTGTTGGGCACTGAATGCGTAAAGTTGAGAGAGTTATAGAACAAATGCAGATACTGAGGAAACAAAGGTAGATTATGCAACCCAGTTATTGACAAAAAGTGTTCATTCTTGGTGGGAGACTATAAAAGGGAGAAGAGTAGGAGAGGTGTGGAGATGGAGGGATTTCTGGGAGGAGTTTGAGGAGAGGTATTATTCTTGGGAGCATAGAAGGGAAAAAAAACAAGAGTTTTTAGATTTGAGGTAGTGGGACATGATAGTCTTAAAGTATGAGAGGAGGTTTTAGGATTTAACACCATTTGTCTTCACCTATCTTCCCACGGAGCGCCATAGAGTAGACAGGTTTCATGATAGACTAAGACAGGAACTGAGAATGATATTGATAGTTATGTAATTTCAGTCTGTACGGGATTTGGTACGGGCTGCTCAGGGTATGGAGAGGGTGATGAGGGATACCACAAAACCATTTGTTGAGCAGGGATAGATGATAGGGTTTAAGAGGTGAGAATTAGGGTTTTCATCTAGGAGACCTCCTTTTCCAAAAAAAAAAAGGAAGAATGCATAGATGTCAAGCCAGTTTCAGAAAAGAGGTGGGAGTTTCACCCATGAAAGTAGTTCAGGAGGATTCAAATAGAGTGGTAAAATAGGATCTTGGGGAGGATAGGTCAGACAAGGAACTATGACTGCTAGGGGGTCTACAGAGCATAGAGGACTTGTGTATCCTTTATGTCAGAGGTGTGAGCAAACACACGTGGGGGATTGTTTTACGATGCCAGGAAGATGTTATATCTGCAGAGGAGAAGTGCATTGATGGAGGGAGTGTCCACATGTGGGTAGAGATTGTTATTATTGTGGGGACACGAGTCATCGGAAGAAGGATTGTCCTCGTAGAGCTACCAAGGAAACCAAAGTAAGAGGAACGATGTTCAGAGTCAACAACAGTCAGTTATGGTTGATCAACCTACTAGACCTACCTCGTCAGGGATACGTGCTACTCGAGGGAGGCCAAGGTTTCAAGAGGGAAAAGTTTAGGGTCAGGTATATCATATGACTTAAAAGGATATGGGAGTTATGCCTGATGTTGTGGAGGGTATAATACAGTTAAATACAATGCAAGTTTATACTTTGATTGATCCTAAAGCTAGTTATTTATTTGTATCATGTAGAATTATGGAAAGATTGCATGTGGTACCTCATAAGTTGAGACCAAGGGTGACAATTAGTACCCGTTTAGGAGAAAACATAAATATTGATGATATCTATAGAGGATTGAAATGATATATTGGAGGGTTAGAATTGAGTGTAGACCTTATGCCATTAGAATCATATGATTTTGACTTGATTTAGGGCATGGATTAGTTAAGCAAATATACGGAACAAGTGGATTGTTTTACCAAAACAGTGACTATCTAGGGAGTAGGAAATAGAAATGTTGTATTTAAATGAGAGAGAAAAGTTTTCCAAATTGTATGATTTCAATCTTGAGGGATAAGAGGTTAATCAGGAAGGGTTGTCTTGCCTGGTTAGCTCATGTAAATAGAGACAAAAATGGGTAGTGTGGACTTGACTAGTATTTCAATTATTAGGGAATTCCAGGATATATTTCCCAAATAGTTACCTGGATTACCTATAGTTCGAGAAACCGAAGTTTCCATAGAAACTATCCCTGGAATTTCCCTATTAACTCAATCTCCCTATCGGATATCACCTATAAAATTGGTTGAACTGAAGGTCTAACTTTAGGAGTTAATTGATAAGGGATTCATTCAGCCAAGTAACTCACCTTGGGGAACTCCAGTATTGTTTGTAAAGAAGAAGGATGGTACCCTTTGACTATGCATTGATTATCGACAATTGAATAAGGTGACGATAAAGAACAAGTATCCACTTCCATGGATAGATGATTTGTTTGATCAGTTAAAGAATGCTAAGGTATTCTCTAAAATAGATTTGAGGTCGGGGTATCATTAATTGAGAATTAAAGAACAAGATATTCATAAGGCAACATTCAAAACCTGTTATGGACATTACGAGTTCTTGGTGATGCCTTTTGGGTTGACCAATGCACTAGCAATGTTCATGGATCTGATGAATCGAGTATGCCGGCCTTACTTAGATCAATACATGGTGGTATTTATCAATGACATCTTGGTATATTCCAACTCATATTTAGAGCATGAACAACATTTGCGAGTTGTGTTATAGACTTTGAGGGAGAATAAATTGTATGCAAAGCTGGATAAGTGTGAGTTTTGGCTCAAGGAAGTGGTATTTTTGGGCCATGTAATTTCTGTAGAAGGAATATTCATGGATCTAAGAAAGGTAGAGGCTGTGTTGAAATGGGAGAGGCCTACTAATGTGATAGAAATTCAAAGTTTTTTGGGTCTTGAAGATTATTATCGAAGATTTATTGAGGGCTCTTCACCATAGCATTGCCTTTGACTAGACTAACTCGCAAGGAAGTCAAATTTGTTTGGTCGGAGGAGTGTGGAAGGGTTTGTGGTATACAATGGTGCTTCAAAAAGAGGTCTGTGATGTGTATTGATGCAACATGGTTGTGTAATTTCTTATGCTAAAGCCACATTAAAAGAATTACCTAGTTCATGACCTGAAACTTGCAGCGATAGTGTTTTCTGTAAGAGTATGGAGACATTATCTGTATAGGTCACAAGTGTAAATCTTCATAAATCATAAGAGTTTGAAATATTTGATGTTGTAGAAGGAGTTAAACATACGCCAAAGAAGATGGGTGAAGTTAATAAAAGATTATGATTGTTTGACTGACTACCATCCTAGTAAGGTTAACATCGTAGCAGGTGGTTTAAGTAGAAAGGGTAAAGCAATTATGAATAACAAGGAAGTATAGTGGAAATGAGAAAATGGGTTTGTGGCTGAGTGTGGGTCCTGAAGGGTCATTGTTAGCCTAGTTAAAAATCCGATTTGTACTTCAAGATAGAGTTTTGGAGGCTCAACAAGTAGATGAGAAAGTAAGGAAGATCAAGGAGAATGTAAACCAAGGTATAGAAAAGTCCTTTCAGGTGTTATTTGATGGACCAATAGTAATGAGAAGATGAATTTATTTGCCCAATGATGAGATCTTAAAGGATGTGGTATTGAGATAAGCCCATGAATCCCGTTTTCCTATCCATCCTTGAAGTACAAAGATGTATAGGGATTTAAAGGAATATTATTGGTGACCAAATATAAAGAGAGAAATAGCAGAATTAGTGTCGAATTATGGGATTTGTCAACAAGTGAAGATAGAACACCAGAAACCTATAGGGAAGTTGCAGTCGTTATCAGTTATAGAATGGAAATGAGAGGATATCTCTATGGACTTTGTGATAGGATTTCCCAAGGGAAAGAAAGGTAATGATGCCATATGGGTGAATATGGATTGACTGACAAAGTCTGTTTTGTTTTTGCCTCTCAGAACGATTGACTTAGTGGATAAACTAGCAAAATTATATATAAATGAAGTGGTTAGACTCCATGGGGTACCAGTATCGATTGTATTTGATCGAGATCCAAGGTTCACATCAAGACTATGGCCTAGTTTACAACGGGTATTAGGAACAAAGTTAAATCTAAGCACAACATTTCATCCACAGACGGATGGTGTAACAACCCGGGATTTTTTTGTATATATATATATATATATATATATATATATATATATGTAGATATATATACTCTAAACGCACAGTTACAATGATCGATGGACCTGATCACCCCTTATCATTTAATACCATTTACACAAGCAACATTTCATTTACAAGCGACACATACATAATGCATAGTCTTATGGTTGCATGATTTAAAATATCATATTAAAATATATAACATAGGCATGGTTTATATTCCTATCCTACAATTTACCATTATAAAATTTACACAAAAGGATCTGATAAAAGTTAAGCATTCATTACATTACTTCATACATAATACATTGTGATCTAGAGTTTAACTACACGATTCCTTGCAAAAGTAGGTTCCCCATGTAACGGGCTCCCTAGACCTCTCGTGGATGTGGCGTTCCTGCAGCAATATAAACATTTAAGAGAAAATAATTACCTAGAGCTAATAATATTATTAATAATTGCACAGTCTAACACTTAAAGCATATAATGTTTGTAACTATACTATTCTTTTTCTAACAACCATAATCTTAGTCTCGGCCATCCCTTTGGATGTCATTAGCCAAAGCAAGTCAACCATTTATCCCGGCCACCCTTTTGGATGCCATTAGCCAAAGCTAGTCAACCATTTATCCCGGTCACCCTTTCGGATGCCATTAGCCGAAGCTAATCATTATTTTGTCCCGGCCATCCCTTCGGATGCCATTAGCCGAAGCTAATCATCCTCTTATTCCGGCCATCCCTTCGGATGCCATTAGCCGAAGCTAATCAAGTCCCGGCTATCTCTTCGGATGCCATTAGCCGAAGCTAATCAACTTTTTATCGACATTCAGTATTTGTCCATTTATTATAAACGCCAACGCAATAAGACTATATTCGCATCACAGTTATTCCTTATGCAACGAATGAAAGGAATGCAAGGGTCACCTACCTATTCCACTTGTGGGTTGTGCTTGTCTTGACGATGATCCAATCCCGACCACACCACCTACGACATCAAGGGTCATAAATCAGTACACTTGCATTTACGGCTACATCCGTCACTACACTCATTTCAAGAGTTCATATGTTCATATACAAGTGTTCCACATTTTACACCCCTATACCCTGAAATTTTCACTAGCATTTTATTCATTTATGTGTAGAAGGTTTATTTTCGGACTCAGCAACGAAAACTGGTTCGCAGGTCTGATCCGCGAAAACTACTCCACAAAAACTGCTCCGTGAAAACTGGTTCGCGAAACTGGTCCGCGAAAACTGGTTCGGCAGCAAATCAGAATTTGCTGCAAAATGCATTTACAAATTTCGACGACGAACTCTACGTCGTTACTGCCGATGCAGCTTCGGCAGTGAGTTGCAATTCGCCGCAAAATACACAATTCGGCACACAATTCTCCAACATAATTTTAGTCGAAACACACATGCAAATTCTCAACAAAATACACATCAATACTAGCATAGATTTTCAGTTCAACACACAAAATCTTCCATCATAATTCACAAGCTGAAATCATTAATTTCTGCACACAAACTTCTTCACAAATTTCAGCCAAAACCCACACGAAATTTCTCAGCAAAATACACATTAATTCCAGCATAGATTTTCAGTTCAACACACACACAATTTCCATCATAACTCACAAGTTGAACCCATACATTTCTACACATGAAATCCTTCAACAAGTTTCAGCCAAAACCCAAATGAAATTTTCAGCAAAATACCCATCAATTCCACATTTTATTTTTGTTTTCCTTGTACTTCTAAGTTAAATTTTAGTTTCCCTCACCATTACTTAGGTCGTGGGTTAAATTTTTTAGGGTTTTCTTCTTAGGTTTTAAGGAGAAGAGGAAGGGGTTTTTGTTTTTTATTCTTACCTTTCGAATTTAACAAGTTTTGAGGAGGGTTTGACACTATTGTTTCTCTTTTCTTGCTGGGTCTTCTTCTCTTTCTCTTCTCCCTTCTTCCTCTTCGTGTTTTCTTCTTCTTCTTCTTCTTCTTCTCCTTCACGTACTGTTTCCCTCTCTCTTCTTCTTGTCTAGTCTTCTCTCACTCTTACTTCTTTTTCCTCACACATTTACAGGACACTCTATCTCTCTCTCTCTTTCTGGTTGGATTTCAAATTTGCAGAGGAAGGAAGAATGACTTGCTTGCTGTTCTGGAGAGAACCAGCCCTCCATTCTCTCTCCTCCTTCTGTTTATACCTCTTAAAATGTGAGGGGTTGTTTGGGGTTAGTTTAGCTGTATTCTATCCTCATTTTGTTCTATCCTAAATTGTTTTTATCTAATCTCAACCTCCCAGCCCAGCTCCTTAAATAATCAATAACAAAAGCCGCGTCGCTGCCGATCTAGAAATCGGCAGCGGAAACTGCGTCGTTGCTGATTTCTTGACAAAGTCAAAATTCTGCGAAACTTACTCGGTCGATGGGAATCGCTGTTTTCGGAAGAAATCAGCGGCATAGCCCCTAGGTCCCACCGATTTTTGGTCAAATTCCTTCGTTTCGGCCCCGAAATTGTCATTTTTGCCGTTTTAGAAAAATCTCGTTTTAACCATAACTCTTGATTTAATTGTCCGAATCAACTTTCATCACTTTATGCTTACTTAGGGCTTGTAGACTTATTATATTTTGGGCTTATCTCAATGTTGTCACTCATGGAAATTTTATGGTTTAGTGTCGTTCCCTAATCGTCATGGATTAGGTTAAGGTTTTTATATTACACATCATAGAAAAACCTCTAGTCGAATTTTCTTTTAATCGTGGAATAAAATTTTCTAAATCTTTGTGATTTCGTCTCATTGCAATTTAATTATATAATATTATGGTTGATTGTCTTCTTTTACGATTTTCTGCTGCGTCATGAAGTCGGCAGTGAAAATTAGCTATGATTTTCTCTTGGGTGTTTACAGATGGGCAGTCAAAGAGGACCATTCAAACTCTTGAGGAACTTTTAAGGTCTTGTTACTAGAATTTAGTGCAAATTAGGAGGATCACTTGCCATTGATAGAATTTACTTAAAATAATAGTTATCAAACTACTATTGGTATGGCTCCATATGAAACCTTGTATGGGTAGAAGTGTCGTACCCCAATTTGTTAAGATGAAATAGGAGAAAGGAAGCTCTTAGGAGCCGAAATGGTATAACAGACAATTGACAAGGTATAGGTGATTAAAAATAGGATGAAAGAAGCCCAAGATAGGCAAAAGAGTTATGCTGATAACCGAAGGAGGCCATTGGAATTCCAAGTGGGAGATAAAATGTTCTTGAAGGTAGCACCTTGGAAAGGTATCATTCGTTTTGGAGTAAAGGGGAAATTAGTCCCACTATATATTGGCCCTTTTGAGATCTTAGAAAGAATTAGACCAGTTGCTTATCGATTGAAATTGCCTGTACATTCGGAGAAGATTCACAATGTGTTCCATATATCATTGTTGTGAAAGGCCAAAAAGGACCCCTCACGAGTATTGCCACAAGTTCCCATGAAGGTTAAGGAGGATTTAACCTTGGAAGTTAAACCCATCAAGATTTTAGATCGAGATGTAAAGGTGTTAAGGAATAAGAGAGTTTCATTGGTGAGAGTATTTTGGAGAAGCTCGCAAATAGAGGAAGAGACGTGGGAAAGAGAGTCTAAGATAAAGGAGAAGTATCTGCATTTATTTCCTGAAAAAGGTACATAAATTTAATTTCAAGGATGAAATTTCTAATAGGAGAGGAGAATGTAAACCCCGAGAAATAAATATAAGCGTAAATTATAAACTAAATAAATAAATAAAAGTTAAAGAATTTATGAACAAAATTAAATAAAATAAGAATTCAAAAATTTTGGATATAACATCCGGACAAAATAGTTAAGATATTGTAATTTTCAACTTTGAATTAATTGGGGTTAGTGTTAATTTAAAGTAATGAATTAAAAGAGAATTAAAATAGGTTGAGGGGGGGTGGAATTGAAATAAATATAAAGATTATGATTTAAATTATAAGAAAATGATGTGGGGTAAAAAGAAAACATTAAAGGAAATGGGGGCCTAAGTGCAATAAGAGAAATTAAGGGGTATAAATACCCCTATCTTTTCTCTCATTTCCAACAGAATGAGGGGAAGAAAAGGAGGGAGATTTTGATAATTTCTTACCCAATTGAAGAAGAATTTCAAAGTGAAAGTGAGATTAAGGGTCATCAAAACATTTAAACATAAAACCCCCAATGATTTGGAGCATTATTGGAAGAAGAAGGTGGAAGAAAAAGAGTATTTTGGCTGACAATAGTAGGAAGAGAAAGAGGAGAGAAGGATATTGTGATTTCACAAGCTATTAGGATCTTAAATCTTTCTTGGTATGGTGTTTCTTATATGCATCTAAAAGATTCTTGACTTTCGGAGAGAATTAGAGTGGGAAAACAAGGGAATTAGGATTGGTTTTCTACGTAGGAGTTGTAGTTCTGGATGTATACTATCCAAGGAAACTTGTTTCATTTAATTTGGAATTTTATAACTTTAATTAAAGGGTCACCTAACATGACTGTGCAGGGTAGAATATGTAGAACAACAGGTTTTGTCATATTTGGGATGCATTTCATGAATTTTATGGGAAAAAATAGGTTTTCTTCCGTTAATAAGAGTTGTAACCATACATGTTATCTTTCTAACAAGATTAATTTTGTATAAAACGGAGCTCCACAACTCCTGTTATAGTGAAACATCTGGGTAGAGGTCAGAATTGGACCTCTGCTGGTAACTTTAAGAAAAAAAGGAAAAGAAATGGGAGGTTGTGAAACGTTGAAGTTAGATGCATTAAAGAAAAACAAACAAATTATGTTTTAAAATGGGTATTTATAATTATACTTTGTCTGACAAAAGTTATAAAAAATAAAAATAAAAGAATAACAAATTTAAAGGCATATTGAATTGTTTTGGTGTGGTTATTACGAAGAGTATTAGTGGTTGCAAATGATTTATGAGAATTTTCTATAATTGCAAGAGGGACCACGAGTGTGGTGCAACAACAGCAATAAGGGACCACAAGCAAAGCATCCACTGTAGGTAGGTGATTCATGCCTATGTTTCTAATTTAATTTTTTAAGTGAAAATGTGTGAATTATGCTTAAAGTTTTGGTGGAAGTTTGAGAAGATATGATGTATCAATAAGAATACTTAAGGCATGTGTGTCAGGGAAGTTTGAAAATGTCATGAACAAAACATGGTGCTGGCTAGCATACATTTAGTATATGCTAGGATCTTAGATAAAGGGATCACCACAAATGGCTAACATACATTTTAATGTATGTTAGGATCTCAGATAAGAGGATCATCATGAATAACTATCATACATTTAGTGTATGTCAAGATCCCGGGAATGGGGATCACTATACACATGCTAACATACATTTAGTGTATGTTAGAATCCCGAATAAAGGGATTGTGGTGCAATGTTTAAATACACGTTCATGTATGTTGAACTTTCAAAAATAAAATAAAATTATATGAGGTATGTTACGAATCCAGAAAAGGGTCTCTCTAATTTCTGATGTCGGTAGGGTGATAAGGGTATCAAAAATGCAGTATCAGTTATACTTAGTATTGGCAATATGTAAGTGGGGAAGATAGTTTAGATTTCAAATAGCTATGTTGATTATTTTAATTATGTATGATTGCATACCATGAGTTTAATAACTTTAATATGATTCTTTTTAGAATTTTCTTTATGAAATTATCTTGTATTTCCGTTTCAGGTCCATCATCTTCATATCAGGAGTAAAGCTATTGTTTCTTAGTTTTGTTTGTATCTAGTAGTATTTTGTATAAATTAAATGTTAGCAAACTAATATGTATGATCACTATTTTTGGGGAAAAATTGGAATGTAAAAAAATTAACTTGTTTTATCGTATTTTATTAAATGTGAGTGGATTTATATTTACTGTAGTGTAAATTATTGATTGTTGTTAAATGTATGATTTATTAATTATGGTTGTGATGAGGATGACATTTATGATTTTGTAGACCTATGATGAATGGGTCAAGATTGAATTAAAGGTTATGTTATATGTGAAAAACTTAGGATCTGCCAGTAAAGGGGAGGTTTTGCCGAAATTTCAACAGAAATTTCAATGAAACCTTATATATATATATGTGTGTGTGTGTGTGTGTGTGTGTGTGGAAAAAAATTATTACGTCTTCTTTTCTTGACGGATGTGTATTAATAAGATTACTTGTTTGTCCCCAAGAGTAGGGGGCGTTACACCAAGCTTTACAACCTAATTGTTACTAATACTATACAATGTTTTTCATTAGCAAGATTTTACAATTTTATAATACTTGTTTGGGAGTGTTGTTAATTGAGGTCATAATACTTGAAACTACTAGGATTAGTATGAACATGAAAAACTACACATGTATGATTTTTTAAAAGATTTTCCTTGTCATTAGTTGAAATAATGGTTGAATGTAAATTTAAAATAATTATTGATATTGGTTACATTGTTAATGATGATTGTATCCCTAGTAGTACAGAAGAAGTTATGGAGATAGGACAATAACAATGAGTAGGAATACATGTATAAACTCGAGGTAGGTGACTACACCTTACACAGTTTTATGTTTGTGAATAATTATGAACTCTTTCAATGTGATTATATTATGAATATTGGGAGTATAAGGGACAAAATAAGTATATAACAACATACTTGAATTAATTAGCATTCATTGTGGGGTGATTGGATTATTGGCAATCATAGGGTTAATTGGATTAATTGGTATCCATGTGGGTTGATCAAATTATTGGCAGCCATAAGGGTTCACCAAACTAATTGGCAATGCTGTCAACTACAAGGGTTCAAAAAATTATTTGACATCCATATGGGATGACCAAATTGTTGGCAACCATAAGGGTTTGTTAGATTAATTAGAATCCTTGGGATGGATGAATTATTGGCAATTGTAAGGCTTCACCAAATTAATTGACATCCTTGTAGGATGGTTAGGTTATTGGAAAACATAAGCATTCACTTGATTAATTCGAATCCATATAGGGTGATCAAATTATTGGCTATTATATTAGTCAGATTAATTAGCATCTATGGGATAACCAAAGCTATTGGCAACCATAAGAGTTATCTAAGATAATTGGTTCTATAATGGGTGAATGAGCAAATATTTTACTTCTAAGAATGAATGGTTAGGAATAAATAGATATTGTTGTTGATGTTCAAAATTGATTAGTTATTGAACCTCAGTTGAAAGATTAAAACTCTTTAGGAATACAAGTAACAAGGATATAAAAGTAAACATTGTTAAGGGTATTTGTTACACAAATTGCTTTTACATGGACTAAAATTCATTTTATTAAAATCTACAAGTGTGGAGACTGCTATCAAGAAAATATTATAATGATACTTACATAGTCAATAATTTGATTTGAGGATTACGATTGTACAAAATGGTGCAAGAGTGAGTTAGATCTATGAATTCATAAAGTATAATGTTAGAGTACATAATGTAGGAAAAAATAGTAATATTTATATATTCCATGCATGATGTAAATGATAACAATTTAGTAGATTAAGAAAAAGAATGATTTTGACATGTTGATAGCTTAAATGCATAATTCTTACAAGATTATGTGACAACAAATCATATTAATGGTTGAGCAATGGTTGGAATAATCAAAATGGGGCATGGTGGAGGTTGTCCTGAACAACCTAAGGATATTTGTTACAAAAGTCCCATGGAAAAAAAAATGTTAAACCACTAAGATAACACAAGTCTAGATGTTTCCAAATAAGGAATGCAAACAAATGAAAGATTATTAGGATAATTCAAATATAGCGAGATATATATATATATATATATATATATATATATATATATATATATATATAAATTAATGGATTATTAAAGCTATCATTGATGGTGTTAAGAGAAATAGGCTAGGATGGCGGTCTAATTCAATAAAAAGAATGGGATCTGAGATGAAAAAGAAAGAAAAGTGTATTTATGTATTGTAAATAATGATTTATGATGGAGAGAGAGTATTCAAGGTTTGATTATTTTTATAAACATGAATTGTGATTAAAAGATAAATTACAATATAGTTTTAGTATGAATGAAAATGGCTTAGAAAACAAACCACTTGGTTAATGAGTATGGTTAGATAAATATCGATTAAAGTTGTTCAAGAAATGAGAATAATAGTGGTTTCCAAATGGGGACTCACATTCATCTTTGTATGGTATGAATAAAGAATAATGTCATAAAATAAGATAGTACAAGTTAGAAACTTTATGGTAAAGTTTAAAGGATTACACTTCAATTGTGACTTTTATAGAAGGTATGTTTTGGGGTATAAATGTCCATAAAAGGATGGTTGAAAATGAAAATGAAATGAGCTTTAAAGATGATGATCTTGTACATTACTTATGGTGTTGAAGTATTTTATAGACTAACTTGTATAAAAAAAGTAGATTAAAGAATTCTATTGATAGTATGTTATATATCCTTGATGTTGTGTTAGTATTTGAAAGCAATGAAATGTTAATTGTTTATCTCAAGTAAATTTTAAACATGTAAGGAATAGTAACTTGTTATGATTCCTTGAGTAGCTCTAGTTAGTGATTATTAATATTGTGATATCTTAGGTCTTTTGGATTGTAAATAATAGAATTTATATTTTTATGGATGTAATCTAAATGTTTCTTTTATACATATATAAAAGTAAGTTTTATTAATTGTTTATACTTATAATTTCTAAGGTGTAGAAATTAATTTTTTTTATTTCATTTACAAATGTCTTTAGCACTAAAAGAACATTTATGTTAGAAGAATGACGAGAATATGGTTGAGATGAAGTTATGTAGATGAGATATGACCCAAAATGGTTGGATTAAGAATTGAGTATTGTTGTTTGATTGTAGATGTCAACACTTTGGAATGTCATATTTAAGGGAGACTCTCCCAAACTTTTAATTAAGATCTAATTTAACCTTAATGGAGTATAACCATATTATTATAAATTATGAAATTTGAACTAAACTAGAAAGAAATTATTTAGATTTTTTCATGCTTGATTTTTTGAAATGAAGATAAAGCTCTTGATAGTCCAAGTCTCTATTAGAGAAATCATTTAACTTTTGTGTTAGAGAGAGATTTGATGTTGACACAGAGATTGACCACCGAAATAGTTTATCTTAGTGTCTGAAGTCCAGTTATATGTTTTTTATTTGAAATTGCTTAAAAAGCAGAATCTCAACTCAAGAAGATTTTTAAATTTTAGATTATTGATGTGGATCAACCTAGAAATACTAGCAAGGACCCATTACATGTTCCAAATGAACCAATGACTAGGTTTAAGACAAAGAAATTGAAAGAGGCATTGAATGCATTGGTATTAAAGGTTTAAACCAAGTCAGAATTGAAAGGGTCATTGGAGTATCAAGAAGAGACCTTAGTACATCTTATCCATGTACAAGAGGGGTCCAATACAATCTTATTTGAGCCATGAAATGAGAAGAACAAAGAGAACAAAGAAAACAAAAGATTCCTACTACAACTTGAAAACCATATGTGTGGCTACCTTCTCCTTTTGTTTCTAGGATTAAGGGGCTCCATGAAAGGCTATAAATAAGCCTTAAACTAACTCTGTAATATTTTACTTCCATATCTTTTTCTCATAGCAGAACATAGATTTAATATTAAGGGATTTATTTTATTTTGTTAGCTACAACCCAAGGCTTGTTTGGGTTTAATTAATACTTTGTTTTGAGCTAGGATTCATGGCTTGTTTGGATTAAGTTATGGGCTTTTCAATATATGGTTTTGTGTGAGTTTTAAGTGGACTTCATATAAGTCCACATAAAGGGTCTATTACAATTAATTTTTCAAGAACTATTTAAACTCATGTAGCTAAAATTTTGGCAGCCTTTTGATAATTATTACTTTTAATTTTTTTCCAGTTTTAACGTGAGTATGATTCTTGCATTCTTCAGTTCTTAAATAAACTAAATATAACTTATCAAAGATTAATTGGCTTCATGGTGTCTTCTACTTATTCTAATAATGTTGATTCTTGAGGCAGATTTCTATTGTGTCAATTCCTATAAGATCTATTTTGGCTTTTCAGGATCAAATCTTAATTTTGATTATGGGTTGCTTGATCATGAGGTTTGCATCAATTGGTATTAGAGTTAGGCTCCTAAACAAGGTCATATCCTTTTATTATTTTTGTTTTTTTAGTGTTCCTTAAAGTTTTTTAGTGTTTACATCCATCTTCTTGTTATTCTTGTTTGCATCATCTAAGCAAAAAAAAGGTTATATTTCATCTTATTACTATCTCTAATCATATTAGTATATTATAAATAATATAGAGAGGGAGAGGGGGATTAGTTGAAATTCGAAGAATCATTCATTTTTTATCGCAGAAACACAACTTTTGATAAACCATTAGAAAACCACCTTAAAATCAATTAAAACTTCATATTCAATTTATTGGGGGTGAGATAGCATCATATATCAATTTTGGGCTTATTATGATATTTTCTACTTGAGGTTTTAATTCGAGGTTCAATTCTGCTACAAAAACACTACTCTTAGTGAACCATAAGCAAATCATTTTAGAATCAATTGAAACTTCATATTATGTGTATTGGGGATGATATCTCTCCATATATTAAATTTGGGCTTATGTTGATATCATCTTATGGAGGTTTTAATTGGAGGTTCAATTTTGCCTCAAATTGATCATAGAAGGGGTTGGGTACCTAGGCATAAAAGAATGACCTATAAATTGAGTTTTATTGTTTGTTTAGTATTATAATTCTAAATGTTGAATTTTAGGTCATTTCAAGATTGTTTGGTATGGGTTCAATTCTATTATGTAAAAATTGCATAACAAGTTAGATTTCCGTCAAGTTTCAATACGTGATCTTATTGTTTATTTTGTCCAAATTTTTTCATTTATGTTATAATTGAGTCATCTAGGAGTCAAGTAAGTATTTTTTTTATAATATTTGTTCTCATTTTATTTTGTGTCTATGTTTTGTCCACTATTTGTATGAATTTGTATTTCTACTAGTGAAATCGTAATCGTAGTTTTTGCTTTGTTTTCAGTATATTTATTGATTCTTGAGCCTGAAAATTATAATTAGAGTGCGATACGAAGGCTAATGACTTAAATTTGTTGATTTCAGTTCCTAGAGAACTAAAAGAAAGAAAATTATGAGGTAAAAGGCGTAATGAGCTTATTAGAGTGAAAAACCTTGATTTTTTTTTGTGATAAACGAGAGGTGTGAGGATATATTTTATGATACTAATCAAATTTTACAGATTCAAAGGATATTTGAAAGCAACAAACTAGCGACACAAAATGCTGACATAGCTTCCCAATTGCAAGCTATAGGTCAACAACTCGAGTTGTTGTTTAGGACGTGCAAGGATTTGAAAGATGAGGTGAATTCGGTAAAGCAATAGAAAAGGGGAGCTGATTGTTGAGAAAATACAGTTTATTAATGCGATCATATTATCTGATAGTTTCATCCATATTTACCTGGTGTTTTGCATATGTTTTGTGTATTAAATGCCTTGATATTTTTTGTTTTATGTTTTGAAGGCATCTTTTGATGAAAGATGCAAAAAGGAGGTAAATGGAGTTAAAAGATAGATTTGACCTTCAGTCAATGTTTTGTGAAAGGCAGAAGCTCTTGAGATCGAAATGAAGTGATTCCAGTGGTATTCAAAAGCTAACATCCATAAATTTCTGTAAAGCTAACATATATTGTAGATAATTATGTTTCTTAATTGATCAATTTATCTAGTTTTTAATGCTGTTACGAATCAAATTACTAGTGTAGACATTGTGGTTGTTTGATGGTTAGGGTAAGTTATACGGCGGATCCATTAACGAACCAATTTTAAGAAGAGATAAATATTTAGAATATAAATTGATGTGTCGTTTTCATAATCAGTTCTAATTTCTATAGGTGGATGTTAACTTACGACCAAGGTTTGTTTTATTGATAAATTTTAATTTTATATAATTTTCGCTTAGTTTGCCTTAGTTTAGCCTAGACAACTTCCAAATCCCTCCCCAATTGCATAGCATATAGCACGAAAATCTGAACTAAATCGTCCTTGTGGTATTGACCCCTTACTTGCTCTATACTATCTTGTTTGATTTGTTTTAAGACAGGATAATTAATTTGTGCGATCGTAACATCGCAACATCTACATGGGCATGCAAAATGACAGATATGATTTTTGGAGAGTTTGTTGATGAAAACACAAATCCGGGTGAAGATGACTATGGTTTTGTATCTGTTCACCAAGGAATTAGGTATGGACTGAACAGGAATAGGAGGAATGTGAATTTTCATGGCATAGGGAATTATGAAGATATGGAGGGGACTTTCAAGGTAAAAATGATCTCGAGGTTTATTTGAAATGGGAGAAAAAGTTAGATTGGATTTTTGATTGTCATAGCTACTCTGAACAAAAAAGGTGAAATTAGTGATAATTGAGTGTACGAAGTATGCATTGACTTGGTGGGATTAGATTGCATTCAGTAGAAGAGAACCAGGGAGCGACCCATTCAGTCTTGTGCGAGATGAAGTTTTAATGAGAATAAAATTTGTGCCAAACCACTATTACAAAGACTTATACTTGAAGCTCCAAGGTCTGAACCAAGGTTATAAGACAGTAGATGAATATCACAAAGAGATAGCAATGATAGGCCAATGTTGTTAAGGATAGAGAAGTCACCATGACTAGATTTCTTATTGGGTTGAATCGGAACATTACCAATGTGGTTAACCTACAACACTATGTGGAGTTAGAGGACATAGTTCACATGGCTATGAAGGTGGAAAGATAACTTAGAAAGGGACATGTTCAGCTAACATTTAATTCAAGTTCTTCATCATCTTGGAAGTCGAATCTAAAGAGAGAGAGGGTACTATCCATCCGAGATCCTTTGTTTTTCTAGAACTAAACCACCAAAGTCTAAAGTGATGTCCCTAATATGCCAAAGGTAAATCTAAAACTCAACCTAAATGTACTTGTGTTGTTAAATGTTTTAGGTGTCAGGGACATAGACATGGACATAGACATTATGCCTACGAGTGTCCAAATAAGAGAATCATGATGATTAGAGATGATGGTTATATGAAATCTGAAAGTGACATATCTAATTATGAAGGCATGCCACCATTGGAGGATAGTGATAAGGATCGGTTAGCATTATCGGTTGAGGAGTCCTTGGTTATAAGGCGCACACTTCAAGTTTAGGTCAAAGAAGATGAAACTAATCAACAAATAAAGAACATTTTTCCATACGCTTTGTTATGTAGAAAGCAAGGTGTATGACTTAATTATAGATAATGTAAGTTATGTTAATGTTTGTTGTACCACCCTTGTTAGTAAACTGAATTTGTGTGCTGTTAAGCATGCTAAACCATATAAATTGCAATGTCTGAATGATAGTGGTGAACTGAAAGTAACTAAACAGGTTGTAGTTCCATTTTCAATTGGAAAATATGTTGATGAAGTTATATGTGATGTGGTACCAATGCAAGCAGTCTCATCTTGATGGGGAGACCATGATAATATGATAGGAAAGTAATTCATGATGGGGTTAAAAAATGTATACCAATGTAAAAGATGGTAAAACTGTCACTCTTGTACCTCTTACACCCAATTAGGTGTATGATGATCAAATAAAACTAAAAAGTGAGCATGAGATGATGGGAAGAGAAGATCAAGGTGAGGAACAAGAGGAGAGAAGACCATCAGATTCAGCTATAACCCAAACCACTACAATCCATTCGATCACATATCCAAACATAAACAAATATTTGGCCAACACTCCACATAAATCAGACCATTCAACCACAACTCAAAAACACCTAAATCTGACTGAGAGTGGAGGTAAGACAAGAGAAGTGAAGAAAGTTAGAAAGGGTGATGGCAACTGTGTGGAAAAGCTAAAGAAACATCCTAATTTTTATGCTAGAGAGGGTAAGGTCATATTTATTTTTTTCATTAACAAGCTAATGATTATCACATAAACTACTTGTGTGCAAAGAGGCTTACTTTAATATTGATGATCTTGATTATATTGTGCATAGTGTTGCTATTTTTTTGTTGCAAGAGTTTAATGATGTATTCCCTAACGATACTCCTAGTGAATTACCACCATTGAGATAGATAGAGTGTCATATTGATTTCATACCTTAAGCTTCAATTCCTAACCAACCAACCTATAGAAGCAATCCTAGGGAGATGAAGGAGCTTTAAATGCAGGTTGATGAGTTGATGGAAAAGGGCTACATTCATGAGAGTATAAGCCTGCATGTTGTACTCGTTCTACTTGTGTGTTGATTGCCAAGCCATCAACAACATAATGGTAAACTATAAACATCTCATTCCTAGGCTTGATGACATGTTAGATGAGTTACATAGATCTTGTATTTTCTCGAAAATTAACTTGAAAAATTGGTAACACTAGATTAGGATGAAAGGCGGTGATGAGTGAAAAATTACATTTAAGATGAAACATGGTTTGTATGAATGCTTAGTAATGATGTTTGGACTTACAAATGCACCTAATACTTTATGCGTTTAATGAATCATGTTTGGGTGCATTCATAGGTAAGTTTGTGGTTATGTATTTTGATTACATTCTAATATATATGAAAAACTTAATTGAGTATCTTGATCATTTGAGTAATGTACTTAGTGTGTTGTGAGGTAAGAAATTATATACTAATATTAAAAATGTGTGCCTTTTGAATGGAGAAAATTGTGTTTATTGACCATGTTGTACTGTATCGGGTATCAAGATGGATAAGGAGAAAGTTATGGCCATCCGGGATTGGCTTACACCCAAATCAGTAAGTGAGGTAAGGAGTTTTCATGGGTTAACTAGTTTTTATAAGTATTTTGTGAAAGACTTCAATACAATAGTTGCATCCTTGAATGAAGTTGTTAGAAAGTCAGTTGGGTTTAAATGGGGGGAGGAACAAGAATTGACTTTTGTTCTTTTAAAAGAGAAATTATGTTCTGCATCTATTTTGGCTTTACCTAACTTTACAAAAGCATTTGAAATAAAATGTGATGCATCTAGAATGAGAATAGGTGTTGTTTTGATGCATAATCGAAGACCTATTATGTATTTCAGTAAGAAGTTTAGTGGAGTGACCTTGAACTATCCTACTTATGACAAATAACACTATGAATTGGTAAGAGCATTTGAGACATGATAGCATTACTTGTGGCCAAGAGAGTTTGTAATCCATTTGGATCACGACTCCTTGAAACATCTTGTATGGACTTAATTCAGTTACTTTTTGAAGAAAGGGTAAATTTATATGGTGAAAAGAAGACAAAAATAGTGAGGCAACTCTATGAGGGATTTTGACTGCAAATAGAGAAAAGAAATAGACTTTATGCTTCTAAAGAAAATAAGTGATGTAACCTGGTTGTTTTCCAACCCGGTGATTGGTTTTGTGTACACATGTGTAAGGAATGATTTCCTAACCAAAGAAAATCAAAATTATAACCTCATGGTGATTGCCCATTTTAGGTTTTAAAGAGAATAATGACAACACATAAAAAATTGACCTTCCCAGTGAGTATGGTGTTAGTGTCACCTATAATGTTGTTGATCTTATGTTGTTTGACACCAGAGCAAGGACCCATTACATGTTTCAAATGGTCCAATAACTTGGTCTAAGATAAAAACATTGAAAGAGACATTGAATGCATTGGTTTTAATGGTTTCAACCAAGTCATAACTGAAAGGTCCATTGGAGTATCAAGATGAGACCCTAATACATCTTATTCATGTGCAAGAAGGTCCAATACAATCTTATTTGGCCCATAAAGTGAGGACAACAAAGAAAACAAAATAATCCTACTACAACTTGAAAGCAACATGGGTGACTATATTTTCTTTTTATTTCCAGGATTAAGAGGTTGCATAGAAGGCTATAAACAAGTCTTGAATCAACTTTGTAATATTTCACTTTATTCTCCTTTTCTCATGGCAAAATATAGATTTAATATTAGAGGCTTTATTTTATTTTGTTAGCTACAATCCAAGGCTTGTTCTAGTTTAATTAATACTTTGTTTTCAGTTAGGATCCAAGACTTATTTAGATTAAATTATGGGCTTTTCAATTTAGGTTTCTGGGTGAGTTTTGAGTGGACCTTATATAAGTCCACATAAGAGGTCTGTTAGTGTTATTTTTTCAAGAACTATTTAAACTCATGTAACTAAAATTTTAGTAGCCTTTTGATGATTATTACTTTTGATTTTTTTTCAATTTTAATGTGTGAAAGTGATTTTTGCATTTTTCAGTTCTTGAACAAACTGAATCTAACTTATCAAAGAGTAATTGATTTCGTGGCATTATTTTACTCATTCCATTAAAGTTGATGCCTTGGGGCAGATTTTCATTGTATCACGCTCCTATTAGACCTATTTTTATTGTTTGGGATCAAATCTTAATCTTGATTGTGGGTTGTGTGACAATGTGATCACGAGGTTCATATCAATTTTTGTCCGATTGTTTAAGGCCATTAATGAGTTATCAAAGTGTTTAGGGTATTCTTCAGATGTTTTAGGTGGAAAATAGACTGAAAAAATGAGTAATATGTCAAAACACTATTAACCATGATTTTCCAACTACTATATTAGCCAAAATATGGGTAAATCAAATGACTAGTTATCCAGATTTTTTTTAAGAAAAAATTAGAACGAACACACATTGTCCAATGCATTAACAATTTTAAAAAATAAAAGCTGATGCTCAAAAGACTTGCACAACATATGACCTTTTTCTTTGTCTATTCTTCATAATTTTTTTATAATTTATATTTAAATTAAAATATGTTATTTATATTTTTTTTATCGTTTATTTATTTTTTAAATTATTTCATATACATTTATTTTTTGAAGAGATTATTCTATATTTTTTTAAATAAATGAAACTTATTTTTTAACAAAAAATTATTTGTTTTTGGATATTGTTTTCGAAAAAATGAAACATTGCATGATACTTTTTTTTTCTCTTTGATTTGATTTTATTAATTTATTGTGTGTTTATTTATACTATTATTTGATTAAATAAAAAATAATTTTAATAAAAAATTCAATGACTACAACCAAATAAATAATTCATGTTGCGATATCAAATATTTGATCCGAATTAATTTTTTATTTTTTTAAATTAGATCTTTAGTTATCTTCATCAACTTATTTTATTAACATATATGACTTTGACTTATTTAATTATATGTGTACTTAAATTTTTTAATTTATATCTAATTTTTTTATATAATTAATAAATTAAAAAAACTTAAATATTTATTTATATTTTATTGAGACATGCCTTTGTTTTTAAAAGAACCAAAAATATAAAGTAATTGAATAATCAAGCATGCAAATAAATACATAAATAGCCCGCCATATTCAAAACCTAAAACCCTAAAGCTAAACCGGAGAAGAGAGAAGACAGAGAGACGGTAGCTGCGAGCAATTTCAATGGCGAGTAGCAGCCCAACCTCGAATGAATCGCAAGCTTCGTTGGCAGCGCACAATCAGTTCTTTAGTGAGCTTTTCTGTCGTTCCATTTTTTTATGTTCTTCGTGCGTGTGATTTCAATTCGCGGCTTAGCTCTTGGCCGAACTTTGAAAATTATGTTTTGAACAATTAGTTGCATTGAAAATCTTCAGGGCGCCGTATTTGGTGTTGAATATTGTTTAGGTCTCGAAGATAACAGAAAAAAAAATCAGTACGTTTTTTTTTTGGATTGATTGATTTATATCTGATGTTTTTGGTGAAGTATGGAGAGAGTTCTGGTGGGGAGCTATTGCTGGTGCTTTCGGGGAAGGAATGATGCATCCTGTGGACACCGTAAAGACACGAATCCAAAGTCAAGCTATTCTTAGTGGAGGAATCCAGGCAAAAATCTTTATTTATTGTTGTGTTACATTGATCTCACTCAGTTTATTTTGTGTTCGTCAAACCTTCACCTCAAAATGTTTATTAGCATTGCTGGACCATTTCTTACAAATGTTTTAATACTATCAGAAACCCAAGAGCTTGCTTCAGATGGTTCGAGCAGTTGCAGTTACTGATGGAGCAAGAGGTATATAATAGCTGCGAGTAATAAATACTAGCAGAGCCAAAACAGCTTATAGCAGAGCCGAAATAGCTTATCAAGATGCTTTGAACTGATAATCGTTTAGGCTTTTATAGAGGTGTAACACCGGGCGTTACTGGATCTCTTGCTACTGGAGCAACATATTTTGGTTTTATTGAGTCTGCGAAAAAATGGATCGAGGAATCACATCCTAGGCTTGGGGGCCTTTGGGCACATTTCATTGCTGGAGCTGTTGGTATGTTCTGCTGACTCCCTGTTTATGCATTGAGTTGCAATTGTTCCATCTTGTTGTCTTGGAAAATTTCTACTTTATGTGTGAAAATAAAAATCAGTGACATTTCAAAAGAAGTGACTTAATTTGATGACTGTAGAAGCTTTAGAACTTGAAACACTCATTGTTTTCTTTGTGTATCTACCTTGAAAAAAATTGATCTCTTGTCATCATTGACAATCATGCATATGGCTGCTTATTTATTCCCTTGAGTTTTCCTTGGAGGTATCAGTTTCTTTTTGCCATAATCAGACTCATCAGCCATGTGCTTCATGGAGAACTCTGATTTTCTCTCTTCTTGGTCTTGTGCATTTCAGGAGATACGCTTGGTTCTTTTATATATGTTCCATGTGAAGTAATGAAACAACGCATGCAAGTACAAGGGTCAAGAACATCTTGGAATTCCAGCATTATTAAAGACAGCGTCTCCAGGAAATCTGGCGAGCAAATTTATGGCTATTACACAGGGATGTTCCAGGCTGGCAGTTCAATATTGAAGGAGCAGGGCCCAAGAGGGCTATATGCTGGGTAAACATCAGAAATGTTTCTACTCTTTGGAAGGTCTTTTTATTTTATTTTATTTTTGTATGTGTTGTTTGATTTGTTATGAAGACTAACTTATCCTTGTTTACTCATATCTTATATCAAGTTCAAGCAAGTGCTTCATCGATAAATCTAGTAGTGTTTTTTGCTTCCAACCAATGCTTGTTTAGGAGTGTAGTAGAGGTTGTGTTTTAAAATACTTTTTGCTTGGAAATGCATTAAAATAATGATTTTTTTTTAAATTATTTGACATTAGCACATCAAAAGAAAGTAAAAAACACAACAAAAATTAATTTGAAGCAACTTTTTTCTTACAAAATAGAAACAACAGTTCAAATGCAACGCCAAACAGGCCCAAAGTGACATGCATCGAATAAGGTAGTCAGGATGCCACATAGCTCTCTTTATTTCTCATATCCAACCTATAATATACCATACAAACCTCAGTACATTGACTCAATGTTATCCAACACAGTTAAGTCTGATTTATTATGAAGAAATCAACAAGGAGTCTCCTGGTTTGCCACCATATACGCTGTTGTAGGCACAGGAGTTCATTCAACAGAGCTATACCTTAGTTGTCATGGGATCACTGCTAACATTCTTGTAATGTATAAACTGAGTTTTTATTTATTATATTTGTTTTCTCAGGAAACTAAACTAGTTTCTTGTATTAAGTGAGTTAGTAAAAGTTAACTGTATCTAATCTAGATCATATTTATAATCCCACCTATATTGGACACATGTTTGAATTTGAATGATCCTCTGTACTTTTGTCAAAGCTCTTTTAAAATAAATTTTTGGCTTTGTGAAACCATATTCATCTAAACTAGTGAAAAAAAGTGCTGTTTAAGATTGAAAAAAATTGAAGGTGTCTTAACCTATAATTGTTCCACCAAGTTCAAAGGCGGTGAAATCTATCCAAGGTGCGCAGCTCTTTTTTGACACTGCCACTCAAAACTGGTAGATGATATGGAAATGCAAGGTTTAGCTGCAAGATTTCTATGTTTTACGTATTCCAGCTTTTAACTTGTAATCATAGGTTCTTTAGGCAGCAGATACAAATTGTCAAGAGAGGTGTTTGACTCGATAACTATCTGTATTCATGTACTAATTTGTTTGGCAGATACTGGTCTACACTTGCAAGGGATGTGCCCTTTGCTGGCTTAATGGTATGTAAATTTATTTTGAGAACTTACTGTATCTTACCCTCATCTCATCTTTTATTTTGCATCAATTCTCAAAATTTGTGTCCATGCTAACTGACAGCTTCTGTAGAGCTTATTTAAGTTATTTTTGTTTTCATTATTTGCAGGTTATGTTTTATGAAGCCTTGAAGGATTTGACAGAGTATGGGAAACAAAAATGGATTCCCAGTTTACACCACCATATTAATAGTTCTCTGGAGGGACTTCTCCTGGGAGGATTGGCTGGAGGTATGTACCTTGCTTCTGCTTTATGTAAAGGAATGCTTGCATGGCAAACCCAGCGATCTTCTTTTCAATGGGGTCATTATTTATATTAACAATCTTTTCTGTCATTATATAAAACTAGCAAACCCTTAAACATCTTCATATAATAATACGAGTAAAAGATTCAGTACAATAATTACATCAATAATAAAAATATCATGCCTTTGACAAAGAAATACAATTGAAACCATAAAAAAATGATGTTCAGAATTCTGATCTACTAGATTTATGGAAGCCCAATTAACAAAATCTCATAGTTTTAAATGCATGATTATTGATGTCTTGGACTTTATGGAAAATGATTGGTGTTGTGATGTTGTGGTCACATAAATTAATTACCGTAGCTTAAAACACAAGATAATATAGAGCAAACAAAGGGTTGATCCCATGATGAAGGTTCAAGTTAGTTTTTTATGCTATATGATATGAAATTTTAGGGGGTTTGGAAGTGGTTTGGGCTAAAGCAAAAGAAATTGAAAATTATCAAGCGAAAATTAAATAAAACAAATCCTGGTCGCATGTAAACCTCCATCTACACAAATCAGAACTGATTATGGAAACAAAACATCAATTTATATTCTGAATATTTATCTCTTCATAACATTTGTTAGTTAACTGATCCATCGTATAACTTACTCTAACCATCAAACAATCACAATATCAGCACTAGTAATTTAATTAAATGGCAGTCTTAAAAACTAAATAAGTTGATTAATCAAGAAAACATAATTGTCCGCAGTCTATGTTTGATTTGATTGAATGTTCTTTCTAAGATTAACAACGTAGATCAGTTACAATTATTAAACCAGTTACTTCACAAGTTCATATATCACAACTCCGGTTTTAATATCAACCTTAGCAATAGATTGTCTACAATAATAATGTAGAGTTCGCTCTAACAATTAAAATAAACAATCATATGAAAAATAAGTGTAGGAGTACAAACATATTTATCATACAAAATAAAAAGAAAAGATAAAATAGATCTCACAGTTCTTGAAATCCAAAGATTTTTGTGCCTTGCAACCAAGAAAAAAAGTTGTCTTCAATGTTTGTCGAACATCCAATCAAAAAGAAAAAAGAAAACATGATTTTGGGTTTGTGGAGAAGGGGTGTTGGTTTCTCTGCTACTCGCGTTCTCGCTTTTTTCTCTTTCTTTTTATATTCTAAGAAACCATAGTGTCTATTTTACAAAATAGTTATTTAAATTGACAATTTACATTTAAGTACTTAAATAATTATTTTTTTCAAAAAAGAAATAACTTTGTATGAAATCTTCAAGCTTTGACTTAGAGGAGATAAATTGCTAAAATAACAACTTGGATGTTGGCTTGGATTCTTTGAAATGCATTTTGGACTCGTTTCTTCACGTAACTTGTTTGCTGGCAGAATTCAGTTCTCATCTTTGAAAAATTATATCTCCATCATATGATATCATTTTGGGCCGAAATTTAGAGTGTTGATAGGTCTTGGAGTCCAAAGTCCTTGCATCAATTGGACTTTTGTAGCTCCAGGTATTCAAGTTGGAATGACCAAAGGTCAACATTGGTAGATTGTGAGATTTGACTGTGAAGGTTGCAATTTCCAAGCTCTCCTTTTTTTTTTTTTTTTTTTTTTTTTCGTACCTTAGATTTCTAGAAATATATGGATGTTAGCTTTTTAATGCCATCGGAATTATTTCATGACGATCTTTAGAGCTCACGCTCTGCACAAAACATTAATTGAAGGTCAAATCTACCAATTACCATTAATTTACTTGTTTTTGCATCTTTAAATCAAAAGTACCTTAAAAACATAAAACAAAAAATATCAAAGCATTTTATATATAAAACAAAGACAAATAATAGTTAAATGCTAATCAAACTATGGAAAAATATGTTTGCATCAAATAACCATTTCTTTCTTGCTTTATATTTTTTAGTACAAGACAAGGAATCGCAGAAGATATAATTGAAAATGAAGCATGTAATATGGAGTAAAATGATGGGAAAACCAATCAAACAAATAAACATAGAGGTTATTCTTAAGAGTTGAGGAAATTTTTGAAGGAGAATAACTACCCTTTATAGGTAAGGAAAAAACAAAGAAGAGTTTACTAGGATGGATATATCCACCTAGAATTTTAGTAGTTAGAGCAACTCCAACGCACAAGCCATTTGAGAAGGCAAAGTTGGTTTTAGCAGTTGTGTGTACTTTTTACTTTTCAAACGGAATAACTATATCAATAGCTAAAATAGCTTTTTGTCCATCAAGCAACTATTTCTACATATTCCTGTAGCAAGCCAAAAGCAGAAAAAGTTATATATTGTTTGCTCCTTTCTGTCTCCTGGTGAAAGCGTTGCCCGTGGGTCTTCCCTCTTGTGTGTGATTGTGTGCATTCCTTTCCATGTAAAGTAAAACAAGCAGCACAAAATTAATTACATTTCCCTCTCTTGTTTTATTTACAATTCATGCTCACTAGATAGTCACCATGTTATTGGTTGGTATGTATTAAAATATATTTGTTTTTTTAAATGGCTTTTACTATTGGAATATATATAAACAAAAAAGTTATATTTACACTATTCAAAAAGCTATTTTATTAATTTAGCTTTCTAAAATAGCATTTTGCCTTGGAGTTGCTCTTATGACATCTTCACCACTGGATGCTGAAATGATATCAAATGCAAAATACAGTCTTCTATAAGGATATTCTTATACTTCATTATTTACTGGGGTTGTGGCTTTATTGTTTCCCAAACATTCTTCAAACATTTGAAGTTCAAATTTTCTTATGCCAGCTGGCACTCAATCTTGTATTTGCAGTATTTTATGATTCTTCAAATTGTCAGCAGGTTTTAGTGCCTATCTTACCACTCCCTTGGATGTGATTAAAACAAGATTGCAAGTACAGGGTTCAATTATAAGGTACTACTGCATCAAATTAGACATGACAATAATCAGAAGATAATTTTGGATTTGTTATTTTGCATGATAACCATTCTTTCTTGCTCTTTAAGAGTGACATTTTCAATAATAATAGCTGAAAGCTGCCAGAACATGTCTTTTAATGTTCAGTATCTTCGTTACAGCTTCCTTTTGGTTGAACTCAATGTCATCCCGGTCCGCTCTGTCTCTCACTCTTGCTCTGAGACGTGTTTAGCACAAACACTTGCACAGCACATCTGTTTTATAAGAGGCTTTCTGTAATGCAATACAATCTTGTTTATGATGTATGTTTTTGCCAGTCCATTCCTTGCCCAAAAAGTGTATTTCAATGGCTAGAGACATGAAATAACTTGCTGTAGGCTACCAGTTGACATTTTACCTAGTTGATTTGTGAAAATGATGAATACAGGGGATGGCTACCCCTGACTAATCAAAAGGAGCAAGAGCAACAGAAAATCAGAAGGAAAGGGGAAAAAAATGGGGACTTCCTTTTTTAATTCTTGGTCTGGATGAAGCTTGGCTAATTGTCTAGCATGGTCCACTTGCCATGTGATTCAGATTGAAAGGCAGATGTAATTTTGACAGTAGTATTGTTTGTTAATCTTGTGGTGAACTCTCAGGTACAATGGCGGGCTGGATGCTAGTCGCAGGATTTGGATGATAGAAGGGGTCAAGGGATTGTTCAGAGGAAGCGTCCCCAGGATAACATGGTACATCCCCGCCTCAGCTCTTACCTTCATGGCTGTGGAATTCCTCAGGGACCAATTCAATGAAAAACAGGACGATGGAAAAATGCAAGAAGTTGCAAACATGTCATAAAAAGGAATTATCTTTCCGAGAGGTAGCTTAGAACCAAACTGAACTTTTTCAGCCATCTTTTTTTTTGTTTTCCAGCTAGACGAGCCCCTGTACCTGATTTGAAGTCGACTGATTCTGCTGGCACTGAATTTCGCTCTATAATGAAGCTGGTTGCAGTGAAAGAAACAAAATTTTGAAAGGCATTTAGATTGAGAGAATTTACTGATTGAAAGGGAAGAGAAACAACATTGGTTGAGGGATTTACCTTGTTAACTTGCAGCATAGGGTGGGCTAGTAAGATGTGATGCTTCAGGGATGAGACCCATGCTTTTGATTTCATGTTGACACATAATACCAAGGAATTCTGTACTATACTTTCCATGTGGTCATTAGTTACTGTTGAAAGTATAGTTTGAAAATTCAGCTGCTGCAATGTTTTGGTAGCAGCGATAGGGGAGACTTTCTGCTGCTAGCAGTAGAAATGTGTTGGGAGCTTATTTTGTCAAAACATGGTATCTGTCTCTTTTATAAGCAACCCCAATTACTTAGATGGATAATCAGCAGGGATATGTCAACAGTCAATAGGATACGATGTTTGCGCACTGAATCAAACCGTTTTCTTTTTGGTCCACGTGCTTTATCATCCAAGTCTAAATCATTTTTTTATTGAATCAATTCAGTATGAAATTTTATATTCGTCAAAGTATAAGTATACTCGAATAGCATTTAGTTATTTAAAATAAAGAAATTTGAAAATAGATGTGACAGATAAATTTGTAATCTGTTGCGATCGCATGGAGCAATCAAGGGCTTCATCTCCCTATCGTGATGCTGTTTTTTTCTTGCTTCGTGCCCAGTCTATTCTAGAAGGAGGATTGCACGCTGTAAAAATGAAGTGTTTTATAATTGTAGAGTTACAATTTTAATTTTTAGAAGTCATTAACTAATATTAAAATCATTAGAAAATTTATTGGTCCATAAGAGTCTGTATAAGAGAATTTATTGTACATAGAAAAAATGTATCATGCTGAATGCACTTAACCTAAAACAAGTTGCATTGTTGTTTGATTGTTTTTTTTCTAAGTCAATATTTATTTGTTGGTATTTTTGAAAGTTCAAAGTAGATCTCTCTTCGTGAAAAAGTCTCAACCTCATTTGAATAGAAAACTTGACCATGCTAAAATTTAAAAAAAATTACATGCAATCTTTTTAAAAAACTTTTTTATTAGAGTATATTCTACAATATAATTTTACAATGTAATAAAAGAATTTTTTTTTTAGTATATGCAGGTGTACTTTACAATATAATTTTACATCACGATAGTTAAAACAAAATAATTGTTATTTTTTTATATATATTTTGGACAAATTCCAATAGATAATCATAAAGCAATGATGATATCCAATTTTTTTTTAAAATATGAGAAATTTACTATATTTTTTTCACAAAAAAAAAATATTTGAAAAAACCTTGAAATTCGGTTGTATACACGAAAACAAACACAATTTGCTTTTTTGTTTTTTTTTGAAAATATAACTTTTATATTTTATATTTTTTTAAAATACTACACAGACACTTTTTTTTTCATTATTTGTTTTGTTATATTTTACACATTACATAACATTTATGAAAAATAAATGAAAATAACAATTTAAACAAACACATAAATTCCTAAAATTACAAAATAAACCATATCAAGAACACTACTGACAGTGGAGGCAACGCAGGAACACTGGTGGTGCGTCAACAAAGGCGCCACTGCCAATGGAGCAGCAAAACAGGGGGAGTGGATCTGCCTCTTCCCTTCGTTCTCTCACCTATGGTGGCATTCATGGTGACCTGCAAAGACAAACAAAACACACAAACAATCACAACTGGGCTATTCTTCTCTTCTCTAGATCTCATAAATGTTCTTCCTCCTCTTTAAATGGTTGGTGGACTACTTTGCCCAAGGTGAGGGCTGTTGTGGTGGCCAATCGATGTGGTCGACGACTTTGTGACAGCGAAGCAGCTGTAAAAGGGAGACAGAGTAGAAGAGTAAACGGTGGGCAAGATGACAGCTTGGGGTCAGATTCAACTAGTGACCCAAGATCTAACAATATTGACCGAAGAGAGCTACCGTGGAAGGTAGCTTGCGGGTTGGTCGAGCTTTGTGGATGCGCAGTTGAGGCTGTTGTTAGAGGCTGTTGTTGTTGTTAGGGAGGAGACTCTATTCATGGATGAATGTGGCTGATGACGCTGGTCGTCAGCAATATTGTGGGGGAAACAGGGAGGTTGCTCGATGAGGAGAAGAGATGGAGGCTAACCGGTTGCCAGAGGGAGGCAAGGAGGAGCTGCTGATTGGGAGAAAAAAAAGGAGTGAGACCGTGGGGGGGTTGCAGCTTCCTAAAGTGGGGGGTTGGCGGCTGCAGCCCATAGAGAGAAAAAGATTTAGTTTTTTTTTGTTTTGTTTTTCAGGATTTTTTGGACCATTTCTTCCCCCTGCATTTTGGCTTAGATTCAACTCAATACATTGTCTTCCTCACCAAAATTTTAATATTAACCTTAAATTTATGTGTTTTTTTTTTTAGTCATTGGTTTTGAATTTATACAATTTAATCCTTAATTGATCATTAAATTCTCAATTTCCTTTGATTTTGCCCCTAACTTTGCACAATTAGCTTGAAAAAATTAATTCGGTCTAAAAAAAATTTCTCAATTGAACCTTAATTAAGCTCAAAAACTTGATTTCTTATCAATTAAGCCTCTAATAAAATCAATTTGACCAATTTAAAATGTAATTAAATCCTTGCACTTAATTAAATCCTTCAATTTGACCCTAAATTAATCCCCAAATATAATTATATTTTAAGTTAGCCCATGATTAAATCAAATTGGCTTAAAAAATATAATTATATTTTTCGACTTAATTTTTACGCAGATTTATCCAATAATAAATTACTTTAACCTTAAATCTATATTTTCTCTTACTTTTAGGTACACAAGCGATATGGCTCTCGAAAACGTTTAAAATTTTCACCTTGATTTTTCTACCAATGCCAGCCCCTTTTATTTTACTTCTTTTATTTTTGTTTTATTTTGGATAAATTTTGGGAATAACCCAGAATTGGGTTATGACAGTTGCCCTCCTTTTTACAATTCTTACGACTAAAATCTTATAAGAGACTTTAAATTGTAAGCGTTGTAAAGAAAAAGATAATGAATTTACCAAACTAAGAAGTGGTTGATCTATCTAGAAGTGAGAATAAGGGCTACGAAGCGCACTCAGAAGGGAACAATAAGATAGGGCTATAAAGCACACTACCTAAGAATTGATGCCTAAATAGGACACTCAAAGGATAAAAAGGTGATGATGTTTGTGAAAGATACAAGAAAATAGTCTCATTGTAATGGGTGACCTTCCCAAGTGAAGATGATGAAGATGGTAAGAAACACAAAGATAATCTCGTTGTAATGGGTGAACTGCCTAACTGAAGATGATGAAGATGGTAAAAAACATAAAGATGAGTTTTGTTGTAACAAGCGACCTTCTCAATTGAAGATGGTAAAAACACAAATATGATCTTGTTGTAATGGGTGACTTGCTCAATTAAAGATGATGAATATGGTAAAAAACACAAAAATGATCTTGTTACAATGCGCGATTAATGAATCGTGTGTTGTGTGCTTTCATAGGTAAGTTTGTGGTTGTGTATTTTGATGACATTATGATCTATAGTAAAAACTTAAATTAGCATCTTGATCATTTGCGTAATGTACTTAGCGTGTTGTGTAGTGAGAAATTGTATGCTAATCTTAAAAGTGTGCCTTTTGCATGGAGAAAATTATGTTTCTTGGTTATCTTATAACTACATAAGGTATCGAGATTGATAAGGAGAAAGTTAAGGCTATCCAGGATTGGCCTACAGCCAAATCAATAAAGAATTTGAAAAGTTAGGAACCACTGTTTTTTCTTCATTTGAAATTGTTTATGGTTTTAATCCACTAACTCCTATGGAATTAATTCCTTCGCCTTTTGAAGAAAGGATAAGTTTAGATTGTGAAAAGAAGGTAAAGATGATGAGATAACTCCATGAGGGAGTTCGATTGCAAATAGAAAAAAAGAATAGACTTTACGTTTCTAAAGCAAATAAAGGATGTAAACTAGTTGTTTTCCAACCCAATGAATGGGTTTGGGTGCACATGCATATGGAACGATTTCCTAACCAAAGGAAATCAAAATTACAACCTCATGGTGATGGTATATTTCAGATTTTAGAGAGAATCAATGACAATGCATACAAAATTGACCTTTCATGTGAGTATGGTGTAAGTGTTACCTTTAATGTTGCTGATTTTACATTGTTTGACATAGATTTTGATTTGAGGTCAAATCCTTTTTAGGAGAGAGGAGATGATGTGGTTCAGCCCAGAAACATCAACAATGACCCATTACATGTTCCTATTGGTCCAATGACTTAGTCTAAGACAAAAACATTAAAAGTAGCATTCAATGCATTGCTTTTAAAGGTTTCAACCAAGTTAGAATTGCAAGAAAAATTGGAGTATCAAGAGGAGACCCTAGCACATCTTATCCATGTGCAAGAGGGGTCTAATACAACCTTATTTGGGCCATGATGTGAGGATAGGAAAGGAAACAAAAGAATCCTATTTCAACTTGGAAACAACATGGGTGACTATCTTTTCCTTATGAGACTAGATAGAAGACTATAAATAAACTTTAAATCAACTCTATAATATTTTACTTTTCTTCTTCTCTTGGCAGAACATGGATTTAATATTATGAGATTTATTTAATTTTGTTAGCTACAACCTAAGGGTTGTTTAGGCTTAATTAATACTTTGTTTTCAGCTAGGATCCAAAGGTTGTTTGGATAAGTCATGAGCTTTTTAATTTAGGTTTGTGTCAGTTTTGAGTGGATATCATTTAAGTATACAAAAAGGGTCCATTAGCGTTAGTTTTTCAAGAACTATATAAACTTATGTAAGCTAATTGGTGAATATTATTTCTAATTTTTTTAGTTTTACGTGTGAGAGTGATTTTTGCATTCTTCAGTTCTTGAACAAATTGAATCTAACTTATCGAAGATTAACTAGTTTCGTAGCATCATTCTACTCATTCCATTAGTGTTGGTGCCTTGGAGTAGGTTTTCATGGTGTCACACTCCTATCAGATCTATTTTGGCTTTCCGGGATCAGATCCCAGTCTTGATTGCGGGTTGCGTAATCACGAGGTTCTCATCAGTTAGCATGTTCTTTGCTTTCTTTAATGACAAACTAGGGAGTGAATTTTGGTAGCATCCGAAGGGAATTCAAGAAACTCATAATAGTCTTTCTAGAAAAATTAATGAAACGCAAAAGAAAAGTGCTAAAAAATATGTAATAGACAAGAGTATTGTCCATTGATGGCGAATCACTTATTATCTTAGGAAGGAAATTGAGTAAGAGATGTGATTTGTTGGTTGTTGTAACTTAAAGCCAAAGATCACTGATAATGAAACTAGTTAGTGATAAAATGATTAATTAAAGCTCTACTTTGAGAAATCTATGCTTGTAGCTAAGTATGAGATGCTGCTGGAGTTGCTTACTTCACTCTTCAACATGATATATATGGGAAACATGTATGAAATCATGCTTCTGTCTTGCATCTAATTCATGTTTTTATATTTGCATCAATGACTTTGTTATTAGACCTCTCACTGTTCTTTAATTGATGAACTTCTTTTTTATCTCTTTTTAGTTTACACTTAATTGAAGGGAACATTTTAGTATTTTAAAGAAAGAGTGCTTGCTACGAAACTTAACACTCGTAATTTTTCTATAAAAATATTTTATTTATGATTTTACAATTCGAGTTTATATTACATTTTTGTATCATGTCAAAAAACAATTTTGACAACCATGTTCTATACTCAATAATCAAATACAAATGAAAATTAAAGATAAATTATGCATTTATAAATATAAATATATATTTTATATGTATAAAGTCAATGTCACATGTAAGAGCAACTGCAGCGGGAGTGCTATATGAGGAGGCATAAATAAAATAATATATTTTTAGCATGTTTTTATTACTTTATACGCTCCAGCAAGAGAGGTATACACGCAACTAAAAATAGCTATGGTTGATCGAGCTGCTATATGTGGCAGGAGATGGTAAGAGATGAAAGAGAAGGCATAGTATATTTTTTTAATGTTGGAATCACTATTCATCCATATGATATATGGTGCCTGACGTTGGAAGTTCTCTAATTTGAAATTGAAGAGAAACTAGAGAGAACAACGACCATTTTTTTCAAAGCATTTGTTGATCAAGAGAAACAGAAGAAGAAGAACAGAAGCCAAACAAAAAAGTTAGTTTTTTTTTCCTTTCTATCTATTAACCTGGGTTCTTGTTTTTTATTTGTTTGATTGGAACGTCACTGTGTCTGTTTTGGGGTTTTGATTTGGAATGTGATGCGGTGATTTGAGGTTTTTCTTATAGTTTTGACAAATGGATTTTTGTTGTTTGTTGTATATTTAAGGAAACATTGATCTGTATGTGGGTAATCATTTTTGGATTTGCTAAAATGGTGTTTGTTTGTGATCTAGTGAGACGGGGTTCGGATTTTAACAGACAATTGCATCAAAAGCTGCATTAGTCATGTTTATAGGTCCACTTAGCATTGCCAGTTATCTTTCTATTCGATTGCATGGATGATTTTGATATATATGGTTGATGTTGTTATGTTTATGTTAGGCATACCCTTTAATTCTGTGTTTGTATGCGTTGTGAATTGAATTTAGTTGGCCAAAATGCAAGGCTGAGGCCTTGATACTGTGTTTGTATCATCTCTTTGTCGATGCTTTATTTTGTCTCTTATAGGCTTAGGTTTCCAAGCTTGCAAACTTGGGATAAATTATGGTGGTCTGTTCTTGTTGTAAATATTGGAGTCATGTTTATTATTTTAATTAATGGTGTTATGGGATGATGGAGAGGAAGATGGTGGGATGATATGGGATCAAATGTGATGTGCTTCTAGATTAACATTGAGTGGGGAACTCTAGATATGGAGGATTCAAGTTATGGCGCTTATAGTTTTAGGAATTAATGCAATGTAACACTATCATACCTGAATAGTAAAGATAATTTAAATCATAAAAGCTTTCAAGACTGGTTGTGTAAGATTTATTCTATAAACAATAATCTAAATGGGATTGCCTCTCACTCACCATAACACCAAAGATCCAAGCAGAGAGGAGTGCATGATCTGGGTTAGATGGCTGACAAATTCAATTTTACCTCTATATTGAGCTGCAAGTAACAATTCACTTATCAGTTATAGAATATGATCCAATTAATGGGACTCATAAAAATCCAAATACCAATTACCAGCCATCCATCAAAACCCAAAGCAACAGCAAGCTCTGACAACAGCTCGGCATACATATGAGCAAACTTTTTAGTTGAAAGCAATTTATTGCAGATAGTTTTCCCTTCATCCCATTCTGTGATGAAAGTTCCTAACACCTTGGTTTTCATATGAAATATGAAACACACACACACACTCACTTTACTTAGCCCCATTTGTTCATGAACATGCATAAAACTGATTGAGCTGTTTATTGGTATCTGATATATTTGCATGTTTGTTGAACTACTCCTTTGAAATATCAGAGGCAGTACAATCAACCCCTATTTTTGCACTCCATTTATTTGCATACATAGATGACCAAGTTGTATCTCTTAAATAAATAACTTAAATTATGGAATCATCTGATTTTGGGCAATGTCTCGGGCATATTTTGAACCCCCAATCCTGCACAGGCTATTGTCATTTATTTGCGTACACAAATGACATGAATAGATTGATACTCTAAGGCTCCGTTTGTTTGCTGGAAAGTGGTTTCCTTTTGGAAAGTGAATTCCTGGGAAAATGAATTCCTGGAAAGTGAATTCCTAGAAAGTGAATTCCGATGTTTGGCAGTGTTATGGAAAATGAACTGGAAAACACTTTCCAGTGTTTGTTTATGTTATGGAAAATGATCTGGAAAATAATTTATTAATAAATTAATTTTTTTTTCAAGTTTATTAAAATAATGAGGAACAAATCTTACAAATTAAAAAGTTGAATGAGAATGAAATTGAAAAAAATATAATTTCATAAATTATCTCAAATAAAATAAATAATAATCAAAATAATAGAGATCAAATCTAAAAATTAAAAAAAAAGGTGAATAAATTAAAATAATAATAATTAACATTTCATAAATTATTTCAAATAAAATAAGTAACAATAAAAAAAATGAGGACCAAATTTGATAGATAAAAAATTTCAATAAAAAAATGATAAGAAAAAAGCAAATAGCAATTATAAAAATAAGAACCACAATTAATATAAAAATTAAATTTTAAGAGATGGAATTGAAAAATAAATATTCAAAACAAATTATATATAGCAATCAAAAGTTTGAGGATCAAATTTGATATAATCAGCAAATAATGACATTTCTAAATTTTTCACAACTTCCGGAAAGTGTTTTCCGCTCAAATTTTCCGGAAAATACTTTCCTGAAAACCAAGCCAAATTCTTCTTTGACTGGAAAGTGTTTTCCGTTGACCAACTTTCCAGAAGACAAACAAACACAGGAAAGTTTGGAAAGTGGTTTCTCGGAAAGTGAATTCCGGGAAACAAACGGGGCATAATTGATGTTGTAATTCCTTCCTGAGGTTTTGTAAATTGATAATATAGGGTCGTGTGGGATATGCAAAGGATACATGTGTTTCTATTGTAAAGAAAGACAGTTTTGATAATACAGCTATGTAATGAAGATGACTTGATATATGGTGGTTACAATATAAGATTTTGGAAGGAAATTCTACCACTAACTTGATCAGAGAATCAAGTTTAATCAGGATGACTTGAGTTTATGATAGAAAGTATTGAGTTATTTACTTTGTTTTGCTGTTTTTGACGTTGGTGTTGGATGTTAGGTTGGACTTCTTTAAATCTTGAAAGTACATGTGGCATGTGCTTTTTTTTCATTATTACTTCGCTTATACGGCAAATAAAGAAACAGACTTGAGTGTGTCCATACTTCTTTAATGGATAGCATATAGACATAGATAATTTTTTTGTGATTGGTGGTTAATTTATTTTGATTCTTATGCTAAAGAAATTGGCATTTGTTGTATCTATGTTAGACTATCACGTTCCAATAGACTTGGCAACCTTTTTCAGAATGCAAGACAACCTTGTATATATGAACTAATACAATTTTTTTTTTTGTTAGATGGACTCAAATTTGCTAAACTAATTCACCAACTTTTTTATAAATGAGTCTGAAGATATTGTGTCTCAACCAAGTGATTCTACTCGACTTCCTAAAACATCACAAAGAACTAAGAACTTCTCACAAGCAGAAGATTGTTTACTTATTTATGTATGGTTAAATACAAGTAAAGATCCAATTACAGGAGTTGATCAACAAACAAAATAATTTTGGGCTCCAGTACATGCTTACTTTGTCGAGGACGGAGGAAACTTGAATAATCGTTCTCAAATAAGCATCTCAAGTAGATGATGAGAAATAAATAGAGAAGTTGGGAAATTTGTTGGTTTTCTTACCCAAATTGAAAACTGCCAACAAAGTGGAACGACTAAGGAATCAAGGGTAATTTTTTATTTGATTATTTTCATAGCAGTGTATTTGTTTCTTATATTTTTATAACATAGTTTAATTTGTTGAATTTGCTTTGCTAAATTAATGATGCTCGTCAAATATATGCTTCATTGCTTGGCAAACGATTTCAACTAGAACATTTCTGTGTTATCTTAAGAAAAGAATCCAAATGGCAATTTGAGCGTGCAAGTCAACATAAAAAGTCAAACAAGAAACAAAAAGTCATGAAATTGCAAGTCCTACTTCTTCAAATCCATCAACCCCTGATTCTGCTAGTTTAGGATAAGATAGTGATGTATTCCTTTATCAAAATAGACCTATTAGTCAGAAGGCTATAAAGAAACGACTTAAACGCAGACAAGGAAAAGAGAAAGTTGACGAAATATATATAACAAATCTCTTAGAAAAATTCAAGGATAGTATAGAGAAAATGAAGATAAAAAATCAACATAGACTAACAATGTTAGAGCAACAAGCTATAATAATTAAACAAAATGAAGCGAAACAAGAGGATGAAATCATGAAGACGGATACTTCTTGTATGGATCCAATTTCTGCATTATATTTTCAAAATAGAAAACTAGAAATTATGACAAAGAGAGGTTTTATTTTGTAATTGATTTGATTTAATTATTTGTAATGGAATGTATGTTTAATTAATTATTTTTAATTTGCTTTAAATATATTGTATCAATTCATTTTGATTCTTAAAGTTGATCTAACACTCAATGATAATAAATAGTATTAATTAACTTCAAATATAATAACCTTAAAAAAACATACAAATACTTGAAAAAATATACAATAAGTAGCTTAAAGCTAATGATTATTTACTCATTACCGTAATGTTCCCATAAATGTTCAATCAAATCATCTTGGAGTTGAGAATTTGTTGCCCCTGTCCCTGATTCAATTATAAGTTTGAAAAAAATCACGTACTTTTGGTGTTTTATCATGTGACACTGATATAGAAGAACTAGTTTCACTATCATGATCAAATCCAACCATCAGTGCTCTTTCATCCTCAATAATCATATTATGCATTATTATCCAAGCTTTCATAATATTTGCAAGAGTTTCTTCATCCCCGTATCGCACAGGTCCACGCACTATTGCGAAATGTGATTGTAACACACCAAATGCCCTCTCCACATCCTTTCTTGCAGACTCTTGTTTACTTGTGAAATATTTTTTCTTCTCTCCGAAAGGTCTTGGGATTGTCTTAACAAAGGTTGACCAATTTGGATAAATTTCATCAGCTAAATAGTATCCCATTGTATATTCATGTCCATTGACTATGTAATTGACAGGAGGAGCACGACCTTCAGCAAGTGCATCAAAGACAGGTGACCGATCAAGAACATTAATATCATTTAAAGATCCGGGCATTCCAAAAAAGGCATGCCATATCCAAAAACTTGTGAAGCCACTGCCTCTAGAATTATAGTAGGTTCCCGACAATGTCCAGTATACATCCCATGCCATGCAATTGGATATTTTTCTCATTTCCAGTGCATGCAATCAATGCTCCCTAACATCTCTGGAAATCCACATTGCTTGCTAATTGATAATAACCGACCAATATCGGGCTCGTTTGGTGCTCTTAGATACCAATCCCCAAAAACCTCAACAATTGATTTGACGAAAGCTCTTAGACTTACTATTACAGTGTTTTCCCCAATTCGAATATATTCATTAGTAAGATCTGCTGGAATACCATATGTAAGTATCCTATGAGCGGCAGTTACCTTTTGAAGACAAGATAAACCAAGAACACCAATTGCATCTTTCTTTTGTTTGAAATATGGATTGTGAGCTTCCACCGCATTTGCAATGTGAAGAAAAAGATGACGACTCATTCTAAACCTCCTTCGAAACTGACTTTTCGTGAATTTAGGATTTTCTGCAAAATAATCATTAGACAACCGCAATTCACCTTCCTTTCTATTTTGATTGATGATATTATGTCTAGAAACAGAGTCACGAAACTCTGTTCTCTGCCCTTGATTTATCGATTCATCTCCAGCAACCACTACAATACCAACTTGTAAGGCGAGCATGGGAGTGTCATCATCAAAATCAAAAGCATCATAAAAATCAGAATGATTCATAATGAACTTTAATGAAATAAAATAAAGAGGATGAAGAAAACTAGTTTCAAGAAGAAAATGATGAAGAAAAATATGATGAAGAAAAATGTGAAGGTTTAAGCGAATATTTATAGATGAATTTATTTTCTCCAAAATATTAAATTTTAAAATTTCAAATGTTGGCAGGTTTTTTTTTAAAAAAAAAAATTGAAATCCAAAAAAAATTAAATTTGGCGATTATTCTTTCAATTTTGAAATTTTAAAATTTCAAAAGATGGTGGCAAATGACATTTTGGCGGAATATTTAAATATTTTTAAATTTAAAATTTAAATTGTTGCAGGGTTTTTAATTTTAATTTTTTTAATTTAAATATAAAAAAATTAATAATTATATTGTTGGAGAGTTTTTTAAAAGTAATTATTTAATTATATGACTTACTCCTATTAATTATATAATTAAATTATATACAAAATAATTGCACTATATTTAAAATAATATAACAAAATGGCTCTTCAAAATGGTTTTTACCACTAGAGCATACATCAACAAAAAAAATCATATATACATTATTCAAAGAGTCATTTTAAATATTTGACTCTCCAAAATGGCTCATGCCATTGGACTTGCTCTAACCCACTCAAATGACTACAGGGCCATATACTCTAATTAGCTATTTGGGTGACACTTGGAGTGAATGAGAGAAGACAAAAAGAGGCAAAGGCATTTAGGTTGATTATATATACTTGTTTTTTTCTGTCTGGGTTCATTCATCCCTATCTTGAATCTATGATTTGTAGTTTTGATATGCTTGAAACTTGGAAAGGGTTGCATTATGTGGATTTCATTTGCAATTAAGCTGTTGATTGTCTATTTTTGTTATTAGATTTCCTTGTATAATACATGCTCATATTCCTTTAACCATATGTTTAATCTCTCATGTTCCTTTTCCTATATCTATGTTCGTGTTTAGTTGAGACACTAAAAAATTGCATCCTATTTTTTTAGTTTACACAAGTGAGTTATCTTAAACATGTGATCTAGGCTTCTTCTTCTTCTTTTTTCCCATTAAATTATGATCTTAATATAGTGGTTATCAATATGCTTGGCCTGGTGTCAGGGAACAGTTTTGGGCATAACATTTTGCCGTCCATATATCATTTTACATGCATGTTTTTTTTTTACATGTGGGAAATGTATTTAATTTATCGTTATTAATCGCTCCCTTTTCCAAGCTTTCAATTCATTGAGAACAAGTAACAAAAAGGACAAAGCTTAGACTTACATTGATTCATTAGAATTATATGCATGGATTGGAACCATGCCAAACATAAAACAAATAGAAAAATCAAACTCTATAACTTGTAATATATAGCCAAAGATTTCAATATGCCTAGAACTTCAAGTGGTTGCACTTAATACAGCTGCAATTTATAGAGTTCAAATCTCAAGAGATTTGTCTATTGGTAAAGGTGTTGGGCTTAAAAGATATGCTTCTTTTTTGGGTTAGGATTTGAACCTAACTGACTACATTCTCTTGTGGTCATGCCCCCTAGTTTAAAGAACTAGTGACTTGACTTGTTCTTTGTTTGAAAAACTTCTGTCGACATAGGCACAAAAACCAAGAATTTAATTAAGATGCACACAAACTAGTCAAATATCCCAATATAGTTATAATTTGTAATTTACTTATTGATTGTCTATTTTGATGGTTTTTCTTCTACTCCAATAGCAATTGCAACTGATTTGTTGATTGTCTTTCTGTTTTTAGTTTTCCTTCAAGACTATATACCATAATCCAACCCGTATCCACATTAAATTTTAGTTGGCACGCCTTTCATTCCATTTGTTACAGGAGGAAGTTATCTTAACTATGATCCACACCTCGGTGGTTGTCAATGAGCTTGGACTATTGTCATGCCACCAAATTTGTTATAGGACGAAATAACTTGGGCTTGTATTCTCCTCCTCAAATTCCACAACGTAAATTTATGTTCCACGCATCCTAGCTAGGATTTAAACTAGATAAGAAAATAACGCGGTCCAGAGTAAAAACAAAACATAAAATTGAGCAGATAATCATTTGGGTATAAAAACTACTCCGTGAACGATGAAAACAAAATGCACCATCATACAGCCAGTTATTGGAGGATGACAAGAACACCTTGTACGCTCTTGATTTCAATATATACATGAGCGCACAGATGAGCAATTAAGCACTCATGCATGGGAAAAAAAAAAAAAGAGCATGCTTGAGATATTAACACATTTAACAGATGTAATAGAAAGCGGAATTTAACAGCAAGACTACTGCTAATTGGAACGTGTGGGAAGCATATTGATCATTCGATTTAAGGATCTTTATAGTTACAAGAAAAGATAATCTGCGAGGCAAAATAGAAATGAAATTCATTCATCATATGATTGAAACTACAAATTGAAAGCTAGAATATTCATCAGAAAAAAAAACAAATACATTATCTCACATAGCATTCATGTCAGACTAGTTTCATTCCTCGTCACTGTCATACACCACTGTCATTCGACGACCTGATTGAATCTTTCTTGGAGGAGAGTCCTCTTCTGATTCAAATCCAATCCTCTTCCGACTGCCACCAAATTCCTTCCCCTTTTGCTTTGGCTCCTGCAGAAAAGAAACAAAAAAACTTAGAAATTATAATGTTCATCATCAAATGGATAAAGGAAATTTATGGTGTTCGGCTTCATAACTAGAAAACTACCATAAGCAAACCCATTAAAGTGGCAGAGCAGGTTCCTCCCCCACATGCCAACGCCATAACAACATAGAAAAGACACTCCAAATCATTTTATTTTATCATACAAATTGTTTTTTGCCTAAACATTAGTCTTTATCATATCCAAGAACAATTCACCCAAGATTTCACGATGTTTGTCACCAAATCATTATCATCATCCCAGTAATTTACATGTCCTTCACATATAAGTCCTGCCCAACCTCAAAGAAACCAAATTTCTCATGATGGCAAAATTTATTACTGTTTGGGATGCATCCCTGAAATGAGAGGAAAATAATATTTAATTCTAGTTTTAAAGGGTGTTTGAGAATTCGATAACGGTTGCTTTTCAAATTTATTTCTTTGGAAATGCATCAAAAGAGTATTTCTTTTATATATATATTTTAAAATATTCTTAACATTAATAAATCAAAACGATCTCAAAATACCAAAAAACATAATTTGATATAAAGAAAAAAAATCATTTTTTTTTTCAAAAATACTTTTGAAACGCAAAAGCAAAGAGGCTCTTAATGTGGTTGGCTTTCACACTTGCAGGCTTTTCTGTCTAGTGTATAATGATATTTTGGTCAATCACAGCAGGTACAAAATGGGCTCAACAGCCAGGAAACTGGACACTTCAAGTCCTGGGAATTAAAAAAAGCACATTATGCTCTAATCCCACATTCATCAGGCACCCTTTGTTAAAAAAGTCATTAAAATCGTTTTTTTTTCCAGATACAAAGCACTGGAAAATTTTCATCTAAACAACCTAGCAGAAAATTCAGGCAACCCCTTGGTATATAGGCATAAAATCTTAGTTGCTGATGTTCCTCAATATGACTAGGTATTTCCTCTAAACTTTGTCAAGGACCAACAATTCAATTTAGTATTAGATTAAAGGAGACGAATCCTTCCAATTCTGCAAATAGTGACACATAAGAAAGGGCTGGATCATTAGACTTTAAAACTCAGGACAGCAAGAAATAAATATCATATCATATTTGGTGCACCAATCAATTGAGGAGCTTTACAATTTGCAGACACTTCTCCACAGTGGTTAGTACAAACAAAATAGTAAGATGCATTCACATACCTCTTCCTCCTCTGAGGCTCCATTAACTTCTGTGTCTTCCTCGTAGCGTTCTTCCTCTTCTTCATACTCATGCTCTGGCTCATCAACCCTCTTATGAATTGGAGACCTCTCATATTCATCTCCATCAGTTTCATATTCAGATTCCTCTCTATCACTGTCAGAGAAATCCACCGGGCGCTTTGATGATTTCCCAGCAGACATAGATGACTTCCGCAGAATGTCTCTCTGTCCCTATTGATAATAGTGCAAATGTCAAAATTAGGAGTTTTTCAAAAAAAAAAAAAAAATGACTAGATGTTAAAAAGACCTTCTTAGCATTCATAATGCGTTTCTCTGCTCGAGCTTCCACTTCCAGATCTTCCTCAAAGCGGCGAGAACGACGAGAGTTATAGTAATCTGGTTCATCATCCTGATAGAAGCAGTAGAGTCAGAAGACTAGATAGGATAGGCAAAACTTTTGATTGGATTTGCACACAAAATGACAATCAATTGGTTCTAGCGAAGCCAACAAGCATACAGGTAACATTTCCACTGTTCAGAAGTAGACTGTTTGAGAGTCTGATGGAATATCAGTCACCAACATTAAAAGATACAAAGGCATAATATACATACATCATACATAACTATATATAGCTAAGCAAAGCACATGGAAAGTGCAGACCTCGTCAAGAGCACCCTCTAAAAATCCTGGTGATAGTTGGCGCCTCCGCTCTACAGTTGGTGTATATTTCCGGTTCACCTTTTCCCTCTTTCGGTTGAGAAGTACATTTGCTCTTATTGTCTGACTTTCAGCCTACAAAACCATACAGACAACAAAACTAGAAACCATGAAACCACAGGCCAAATACAAGCCATTGTAACCTTAAGTAAACTAGTTAGTTACCTTTTCCTTTTCCTCCTTTTCTCTCTCAGGATCGATGTCAGTGATGCAGTTCTTAACTTTATAAACCTTTCTATGGCGAGAGTCAACAAGGGCAGTCAATAGCCTATGGGAATTTGATGACAATGATGATGGCATAAATCTCATCTTCCTTAATATTCTTCCTTGTGATTGAAGAAGTGACTGAAATACAGATTAAGTTAAGTTCTCCAAAGAAAGTCTCAGACTTGGGTGATGTTTACCTAGACATACAGAATATTTTGACTCCAGAAGCAAACAGCAAGTTTCACAAAAGGACTTCACAATGGAACAACAAAACTTTAACAGTAACCAGAATCAAAAACCAAAAAGCACTCATTCTGAACTTTGAATGTAAATAAACACATGAAGTGAAATCTGTAATGGCACCTCCTGTAATGACTGCTATGAAATTTACACAAAATAGAAAGACCATGGAATTTTAAACTTCAGTTTACATCCAGCAATCAGATTTGATCCTTTTGCTGTATTATTCATTATCATCCTGTTCCCAGGATACAAAGTCCTCTTTAGTCACCAAATAAAAACAAGGCACAGGAGAAAAGGTCAATAAACTTGTACATACCTTTATAATAGGGAAAAGGGTACACAATAACAATTTCAAATGCCAAATACCTCAGCAAGAAGTAGCATTACCATCAAGGACTACATTATCAGAGGCTTTGTAGCAATTTAAGCAATACCAGATATCTAGCAGCATCACCTTCCCATAAAAAATAAATACAGAATACAAGTCCTATAATCAAGGACTCTAACTTGTAGCCATTTCCCAATTATTTCAACAGATTCATTTCAAAAAATCAGGCTTATGCAATCAGTCTGTTTGGAGCTTAAGCCAACTCTAAGCAGGTATAATGAGAGACTAAAAGATAAAGCAAGGCAGATATCATCATTCCCAATCACGTATCAATCACATATACAAGGACTTGAGATATCACCTTGTTATGTCTAAGGAAAAGGTGTGTTTGATCCTGTTGCGCATCTTGCACAGATATATCAAGAACTTCATTTCCAATTAATAATTGTAGACTACCATCAGACCATCTCACAAAGCGTGCATTGCTTTCAACCTAAACATCAAACACAAATGTGTAAGTTTTTAATTGGATCTTAGCAGTAAGAAAAGGAAGAAGATGCTGAATAAAAAAAACAGAAATCTTCTCACAGAATTTGAGCCATCAGGATTCTTAACAGTCCTCCATCGTACAATATTGTTTTCTAGGCGTATTCGTTTTTGAGCTCCAGATTCATCTGTCACAAATGTTTTCTCTTCCACATACGTCTTAGGATCAAATTGGTTTGGGTCAATACCCATAATATTGGATACTTTAATCATGTTCATCTACAAATAAGAATTCGACATTTCATCACATGTCAGAACATTTATACATCTAAAGTAGCACAGAACAGAAAACATTAACATCAACAACAACAACAATCAGGTTGGTAAATTACACGTGGCTCCCCAAGTTTTAGATTTTGATCATTAAACCCCTGTACGACAACTTTAGGCTTGCTAATCCTCATACTTTCAATTTATAGTCACACAGTCCCTTCATCCACTTATGTGTGCACATGGAAAAACATGCAGGCATCTAAAAACCACAAGTGGTATTTGACGAGAAATTATAACTGCAAAGTTTCTCAACCCAAATTAGAGCACATGGATTAAAATGACCAAAATTTACAAATTTAGGGACCACAATTAAACCATCCATCAGATGTATTGTAGAGATCAGGAACAGTTTATACAATGTAAGATATACTTTGACAAGTATTCCAGAAACAGTATATGATAATCAAGCAATGAAGAGTTTTTGCCAACACAAATAACCCATCCAAAAACAAGAAGAGCAGGGATGAAAGAAAACATATCCAAAACTGTTCCAGCAGCATCTCTAAGAAGGAAAGACACTCCCCAAATCTAAAAATTTGATACACAAATGAGATCCTGTATAATCCAAAACAGCAACTTTCAAATTGTTTCCAATAGAGGCCAGCAGACCACTTAAACTTATTCTATATTCAGCGTACTTGCTATCGATACTAGAAGAAAAACCATGCATGCATATCAAGCAAGGGAGAACTCAAGCACCAAAGAAATGGTGAATTAGCATTCTAGAGGCAGATGGAACAAAGAAGAGACTACCTTCTTTGGATCAGCTGGAGGTGGGCAAAATGGCATCTCTATCTCCAATGGGGGGCCAAGTGGCTTCTCTTTAGGTTTAACCTCTCGGTTCTCCTCTTCTGACTCATATTGAGCCTCTTCATCAGCTAGCATATCCTCTGGTCTCAGGTTCTTTTCAAAGTTTTCCTCCTCTTCCATAGGAGACCTCTGAGGATTGGGAACAAAATGGGTCAGCCTTGGAGCCATTGGTGTGCTTGAGCACCAAGCAATAAATATATATGACATAAACATTTGAAACATCGTATACACACATTAGAATCTTGCTCCATGTCATTATGAACTGCATATGCATCCTCTTCTTCATCCTCAGAGTCCCCAAACACATCACGAATCTCAGGAACCACTTGTACATTTTGAGCCTGATCGTTCTCCTCAGGTGATTTGCTATTAAGAAATTCGAATATTCAGCGGGTTCAATACAGGTGAACATAAGAAATAGACATCCAAGGAACCTGTGGCTAATCTTTAAGAACAACATTTTAAAGTGGTGGATGGATGGGATGCAGAAAGTTCTAGATGACAGAAAGAAGGTAAGAAAATAACCTTGGACTTCTAGCTTGATCGACCTCCTCATCTTCATGATCAACATAATGATGTTCCTCTGACCCACTTTCAATTACATCACGTCTGCGGCTGGTAGCCACTCTGTGACCATACTCTTCTTTAGCATCACTGTCGGAATCTTTTGCATCACTTTCATCCCTCTGATCACCGATATCTACCTCTTGTGAACTTTGTTCTCTTTCACCCTCACTTTCTCCAGGATCAGGTTCTGCTTCACGCATTTCACCTTCACTTTCCACATGTACATCCTCCTGTCCATCAACTTCACCTTCATCTTCGCCGTCATTCCTCAGCTCTCCCTCAGCTTCATCCTGCACAGGAAGGAAACCCTTACAAAAAATAAAATATAAAACCCTAGCAAATTTCAAACCTAATAGCAGCAGCATTCTAACCCATTCAATTAGGTAGTTCAATTAACAGCTATGCGATGCATTGCTACTCAGTTAGGGTTTTTAATTTTAAGTCAGGGGAAAAATTACGTACAGTAAGGCTACAAATCCAAAAGATAATATATAAATATATAGGAGAAAAGGTGAATTGAGTATTTATTTACAGAAGCATAATTGGGCTGGGGATTGGATTCGTGCTCAGAATCGACCTCCTCTTCTTCGGACTGATCGCCGAACAAGTTCTGCATCATCTGATGCCTCTTCTCCTCCCCCATCTTTAACGGAGTCTGAAGGTCTCAGTGCTTGCGATTGTTTATTTATTAATATCTTTTTTATCGGGGATATATTTTCAGCCCTGCTACTGCGGCATCGTCTCCCTTTCTTTTGAGTTCGTTTTGTTTTTTGCCCGTGTTTGAGCTTTAATTAAGGAACCATCGGAGATAGGGCGTTCCGTCAAATGGGCTGGGTTTCATCTGGTTTGACAAGTTAGATTTTATCGGCCCAGCTTGGTATTAAAAGAACTTAACTTCCATGTATGAATTTGAAGTTGTTTTTTCTTTATCCTATGCATCGATTTGAATTTCAAATCGAATTTCACGAAAATATTTTTTTTGCAACATTGAATTCAAGAAAGGAGATTTATTATTTAAAAAATATATTGTGGATTTAATGGATACAAAATCTCCAATTGTCCTTAAAAAAATTGGTCAAATGAAATGAATAATATATCACCTAATAATAATAAAAATGTCATGTCATTAAATATTTTTATTTTTAATGAATATATATATATATAAGTGTTAATTATCTAGTAAATATTTTTTTTAATTTTTATAATGTTTTGAACACGTAATTGGCATTTTATATTGAGATTTTTCATATCTTTTATTATTCATTATATAACCTTTAATATTTTCAAGAAAAATAAATTTTAAAGAAATTGTTTCTATCTTTATATTTTTCCATTCTCTTTTAAATTTTTACAGTTAATGGATATCTCAAAAATCATGATAATGCTATCAAAATAGCTTTTGTAAAAGCAAAATCTTTTTTTTTCTTTGTTCATTTACACTATACTTTTTTTCACGAATAAAACAAAATATAACCATTGGCAATGTAAAGTATTTCTCGGAGAAAAATAAAAGAAAAACACGTTCTCGTAATCACGTAGTCACACAACTTATAATCAAGATTAAAATCATTTCTGAAAGTCAAAATATAAATAATAAGAGTGTGTCATAATAAAAACATATTTCAAGATATCAACATAATTAGAATGAAGAAAAATAATACCATAAAATAAATTAATATTTAATAAATCAGATTTACTTTGTTCAAGACCAAAGAATAGAAGAATCTCTCTCACTTGTTAAACTAGAAAAGGTTTAAAAGTATTATTAATAGAAAAAAGTGCAAGAACTTAGGCTTACACATGTTCAAAAAATCTTGAGAAATTAATTTTAATGGATCTACCATTGTGAGTAGAATTGACCCGCCAATAAAATTGACCCAAATTCTATATGGGCCATAAAGTTTTGACAACAAAACTACTAAATTACAATATAGCTAAAAGAGGTTGGATGTTTACTGTAGGGGTTGCTGTTCACCAAGAGTAAAATCATTATTCACTCGACATTTGCTTCCGTGCTTCGCGCGCACATGTGTTCTTTTCTTTTCTTAACAGTGTAATGACACATGTATCTCTCAAAAATGACAAAAAATAGTGTTAGGGTTGAGGGGCTTCATAGTAATTGACCATTCTCGGTCCGGTCCAAACCGATTCGTCTGACCGGTTTTTTTTTTATATTTCTTGGAACAGTGCAATAACCATCTTGTCCCTCTAAAACAACAAAAAACAACACTGAGAAGGAGGGGCGATCCGGTAATTAGCCAAAAAATTTTCTTTTTTACGCCAGATTACTGTTGGCGCGTCGTTGGACGCGCCATCTGTTTACACGATTACGCGTATTTCAGACAGCGCGTGCAGCCTATTCCGACGACAAAAAATGTCCAATCGGCGTCTAGAATGATTTTCAGGCATGTGATCTTCCATCTGGTGCGGCGCGTGTGACTGTGATCTCAGAATACGTGTCAATGGTTGTTTGAATTCCGTTCATTTCTCTCTCTTGTCTGCGCATGATGACATCAGCGCAACTGTTTTTTACCAAATTTCATTTCAATTCCTGAACGTTCGATTTTGGTTTTTAGCCCTGATTCCTATTATAGAGGTTTTGATTTGTTTCAATTTTGTCCTTTAATTGAAATGGATTATAAAATGTAGTTTCAATTAGCTCCTCATTCTTTTAATTTCCGGATTGGGCTAGAATCCTTAATATTTTTGGTATTAAAGTTTTGATTTATTTCAATTTTATCCTTCCATGTAAATTAATGATAAATCCTTAATATTTTTTGTTTCAAACTTTGATTTCTTTCAATTTTATCCTTCTATGCAAATTGGTTATGGATTCTAGTTTCATTTCGGTCCCAGTTCTTTTAATTTCTAGTTTCATTTTTTATTATTTAATTTCAATGTGCACTAAAGTCCCCTTACATATTATTATTTTAAAATGTGATCAATTCTTTTTTCATTTGTTTCTTTTATTGTTTTTTTTTTAATATTTTTCATTGTCAAGATTCCTAATTATTGTACATTGAACATTTAAAATAATAAAATGATTATTTGTTAATTGTAATAATTATGGTCTTACTAGTTTCTATTATTTCCACTATTATTACGATTTTTTTTTAATATTTACATTTTAATTTCTGTTGGTGGTCATTCCAAAAATGATATTCTCTATTTCTTCTCTTTTTTTTTTAATTTTTCAGCTCAAATAATTTTTGAAAATATAATAATATTTATTTTTGTTTCGTAATTTATATATTTTTTAATTGTTTGTTTTTTTAATATTGTTAACTGTTATAATTTCTTACTATTATAGATAAAACATTCAAAATAATGATAATGATTACTTGTAATATTTTTCCTTATTAATATATGAGACTCATTATATTTTGATATTTATTTAATATCAGCATCTTAATATATATATATATATATATATATATATATATATTTATTATTATTTTAAAATATTTTTAATATAATAATATGAGCAATACATTTTACAATCAATTTTCTACACAGAAAAATAATAATTTCAAACGGGTTTAATCAAAATAGTTTTAACAGTTACAACATTCAATTAGTTTTTGATGAGAAAAAAAAAATATTTTTAATAGATTTTATTAATTATAATTTTACTAATAAAATATTAAAATAATAAAATACAACACATATAAAATCAATCAGTTTTCTACATAGATCAAAAAGCTCAAGACTTCGCGCGGTAGATCAACCGTTTACTGTTTATTCATTATGAACTGAATATTTGCTCTACGGCTTCGCGCCTACATGAGCTTTTTTTTTTTTACACATGACTTTTTATTTTATTTTTATAGTAGCTGTGGACAAGTGGTTGTTTGTGCCTTGACAGATTCAATGCATCAGAGTTCGAACCACACAAACAACAAAACTCTTTTTTTTTTTCAAACCAGGTTTTTTTTTATAACTAAAGTGTCTGGGTCAGCTTACATGCATCGCGACTAATCTTCGGATCTATATTTTTTCTATATTGTTTTCCTTGTTTTTGTTCTACCACTTATATATATATATATATATATATATATATATATATAACCCAAGATGTCTGGATCAGCTTACACGCACCATGATTTTTTCTTCCTAGGCATACATTTTTGTAGTTCTGAGTCAGATTAGTGCACTACGAATAATCATTTGGCTCACTTTTTTTAATATTCTTTTCTTTTCTTTTTTCCCCATTTATATATTATTTTATATAATTAGGGTGTCCAGATCAGCTTACATGCACCATAACTATTATTATTATTTTATAGATACCTAAATGAGATCGCAATTCTAAAAAATAATATATATATATATATATATATATATATATATATATATATATATATATATATATATATTAAGGCGCTGATATGGAATAAATAACAAAATGTATAATTAGTCTAACATATTTATATAAAAAATTACAAATCATTATTACCATTATTTTGAATGCCTTATCTACAATAATAAAAAAATTTGAACACCTAATCATATTTATAAAAAAATAAAAAATAAATAAATAACAAAACAAAAAATATTAGATTTTAAAAAATTAATTAACTTGAGGAATAAATAAAAAAACAAAGAAAAAAGAGGATAATAAACCGAGTAATTACGACACACCCAACCGCCAACAAATTCCCAATTGACCACAAAAAAATAATAATTCATCTCTAATTGATTTAATCGATTGTATTTTTTTCACTAACCGATTATATAATTGTTAAAACAATTAAGACACACTAAACAATCAATCAATTGCAGTTTTGCAATCTATAAATTAAATAAATCGACACACAGTAGCAATCAACCATAAATAATCCATCTTTAATAGATTTTAACGGTTGTAATTTTGTTATTTACCAATTAAATCATTCGTTGCCGTTAAAATAAACACAACCATCAACAAGTTTAATACACGAAAAAAACTAATTCAACTTTTATTTATTTTATTAATTACAAATTTACATCCACTAATTAAATAATTGTTAGAACAATTAAAACACACCCAACAATTAATCAATTATTGTTTTTCAATATATAAATTACATAAATCGATTCAATATTAAACCAAGTTTACCCCTTAATAAATTGGCTATAAGATACAATTCACTCATCTTTGATAGATTTTATCGATTATAATTTTAAGAGTTGTAATTTAAATTATTATCTGAACACTTAAACTGATAACAACAATCAACTAATTTGATATAGATTAAAAAAAATCTATAATATAATTTAACGATTACAATTTACTATCTACAAATTAAATAATTCTTTATAAGTCGAATAATTAATAAATTCATTGAAAAAGTCCTTCGCAACACGCGTGCTACCAAACTCGTTATTATACTAGAAGCTAAATGATGAGGTTGGTTTCACTGTTCATCCATTCACTGTGAATTTGAAAAGTGAAACTCACGACCTTTTTCTTTTGCAAATTGCAAGCAAGAGTTGCCCACACTGCAGATCATCGTATTCTTTGGCTCACTGGCACACGATGCCGGAGTTGGCGACTAAAGCTAAGAAGAGCTTGGTTCCAGGGACGGTGAAGTGGTGGAGATCGGAGGATGAGCAGTAAGCGAGGTTTGTAAGTGTGAGATCTGCCCCCGACGTGTTGGCGGCTGTGAAGGAAGAAGAGCTGGAATAGGAGAGGGGAGCCCGACGGAGAAGATGACAGAGGAGGGAGGTGTGTTGTGGGAGAGGCTGAAAGGAACAGGGGAAAGAGAAACCGAAAAGGGAATCAGATGCGTGTGGCTGCTGTGGGGGTAACGGCGCTGACGATGAGGGGAACTGGAGAAGGAAATGTGAGGCAGAAGAGGGAGGTCTGTTGTGGGCGAGGTTGACAGGTTGGGGTGGCAGTGATGGTGAGGGAGAGGGAAGAAGGTATTGGCATCAAGGAGAAGGGAAGCAGGGGAAGGATGAAGACAGTGACGGCGCAGCTGCCAAACGGATAAGAGAATGACGACTGTAATGGGAGGAGGTTGCGGCTGCAACTGGAGAGGAAGAGAAAAAATAAAAACCGTCAAAACTTTAACGATCATTGTCAACGATTGGAAACCGAACCGACTCGCCATTTTCGATTCTTGAAGATCTATTTTTTTTTTTAATTTATAAAATAGAAATAGAAAGATATATGGTGACGATGGTGTGTACACAAGGAAAGAAGGGCGGGAGAGAGCGAAGAAAATGAAATCGGAGGGTCTGCAATTCCCGGTGTACGTGTCTTCAGACTTGTAAATGCTTACCTTGGCATTTTGAAGTCATTTTCATTTTTATAAAAACAAATTGGCCAAATTTCGAATCAACCACCAAATTAAAACCAAACTTAATTAAGCCCCTTGAGTTTTTATTGTTTCAATTGGATTCTCATAAGTTTAAAAAACTCTCCTTTGAGTTTTATGTTTAAACTCTTAGCAAATTTTGACAAAAGCAAAATCTATATAAAAATTGATACCTGACTATACCTGAAATCCAATTCAACTATAAATCATATACCAAATCAAGATTTATTAACTATAAACCTAAAACAACTCGAGATTCTACTGTAGCATTAAAGAGGGATTATTCTATATTTCAATAGTGAAATCACCATTTAACCTCTCAGTACGCGTTAATTTTATTCTTGGAATCAGGGGTATTTTTTATTATGGAACTCTCAAAGCTCAGGGAGTTCACAACCCGGTTGCTGTTCACAGTGACACAAATCACTGTGGACGGCAACAGTAAAACTTGTTTTTCGGTTCATTTCGGTTCAATTCAGTTCTTTTGGTCTATCGATTTTTTTTTTACACAGTGAAATAACAAATTTGTCCCTAAAAAAATAAAATAAGGCCACTGGACTGAGGGGTTCGAAGGTAGTTACACATTTTCGATTTGGTCCTGCTAACCGGTTTATTAATTTTTAATATTTCTTTGCATAATTAAATAACCATTTCGTCCCTCGAAACATACAAAACCAAGGTTTGGCCGGGAGGAGTTTACAGGTAATTCACCATTTTTTTATTCCTTTTCTGTTGATTTATTGTTGGAGTGTCGCCGGACGTGCTGTCTGTTTCCGCCCTAACGCGTGATTCAGGCGGCGCGTGCGGGGTATTTCGGCATCCAAAAATACCCAACCGGCATCTAGAATGATTTTCAGCCATATTATTATTCTCATGGTGCGGCACGGGTAAGTATACGGTGACTGGAGACGTGTCAATGGTCGTCTGAAATTTTTTCTCCTTTTCTCTCTCCTGCCCGTGCAAGCTAATGTCAGCGCATTTGTTTTTTGTGATTTTTCATTTCAGTCCTTGAACTTTGGATTGTTATTTTATGGTCCTTATTGCTATTATATAGATCTTGATTTGTTTCAATTTCGTCATTCAATTGAAATTGATTATATATTGTAGTTTCATTTAGGTCCTCAGACTTTTAATTTTTGAATTGGTTTGGAATCTTTAATATTTTCGGTATCAAAGTTTTGATTTATTTCAATTTTATCCTTTCATGCAAATTTATTATAAATCCTTAATATTTTTGGTATCATAGTGTGATTTTTTTTCAATTTTATCTTGCCATGCAAATTAATTATAGATTTCAGTTTCATTTCGATCTTAATTCTTTTAATTTTTGGTTTTGTTTTAAATTATTTAATTTCATTTATATTAATATTTGGATTTATTTCAATTTTGTCCTTCAAATTAAATTTATTATATATGTTTTTTTTTTCATTTTATCCCTTATACTTTTAATTCCTTTATTTTTTATATATATTTATGTCCATGTTTATATATACAAGTTTTAGTTTCTATTTTCATTTTTTCTTCATTTCCAATGTTATTAAGTTTTTTTTATTTAATATTCAAATTTTAATATGTGTCGGTAATCATTTGAAAATTAATAATTATTATGATTTCTCTTTTTTTTCCCTTCAAGTCAAATAATTTCTTAAAATCTAATAATATTTTTTTTTATTATGTCATTTATTTTTTTAATTTCTTTTTTGTTAATATTGTTAAGTCTTGAATTTTCTAATTATTATTGATAAGACATTCAAAATAATAATAACAATTATTTGTTAGATTTGTTTTCTTTTTAGTATGTCAAACTAATTATATTTTTTTTATATTTATTTAATATTAGCATCTTATATATATATATATATATATATATATATATATATTTGTGTGTGTGTCTGTGTGTGTGTCCTAGGTTTCTTTGGGGAAAAAATAATACTATCATTCCTCTAAAATACTTTTAATATAATAATATGAGTAATAAATCTTATAAAATAAAAAAAATCATGAATTTTTTTAACAATAATTATGGATTTTTTATTATTATTTCCACCATTATTTTTTTTTTACATTTTAATTTGTGCTGGTGATCAATTTAAAATTAATATTTATTATTTTTTATTTTTTAAATTATTTTTATTTATTCTTCAAGTTAAATAATTTTTTAAAATCTGTTCATATTTAGTTTTGTTTTGTCATTTATTTAGTTTTTTTATTGCTTATTCGTTAATATTGTTAGTTATTGAAATTTCTAATTCTTATAGAGAAGACATTCAAAAGAATAATAATGATTATTTTTAAGTTTTTTTCTTATAGATATGTGAGACTAATTATATAATATGATATTTATTTCGTATTAACGTCTTAAAATATATATATAAAAAATTGAACTAACTTTTCTTTATAAATCACACATTAATTTAATCTTAGTGTTCTAAAAATGTTTAAATATAATAATATGATAACAAAATCTGAAAAAATAATCTTTAATAAATTTTAGCAGTTGTATTTTTGTTGCAAATAACAAATAATATATCTTTAGTTAATTTGATCAATTGCAGTTTTGCTATCTATCAATTAAATTATTACCAAATTAGTTAAAACAAAATCACCAATCAAATTGTTTGGTGCATAAAACAAATGACTCATCTACGCTAAAATTCAACTATTGTCATTCTGCTATTTGCTAATTAAAGAATTCATAAAAATAATAAAACATACACAACAATCAATCAGTATGTTACACGGAGCACATAGCTCCTTTTAACAGAATTTTTTCGATTCTAATTATACAATCTATAGCTCCTTTTAACATAATTTTTTCAATTCTAATTATACAATCTACCGATGAAATAATTATCAAAACAGTTTTAATAGTAGCAACATTCAATCACTTTTAGGCGTAAAAAAAAACTCATTTATAATAGATTCTATTAATTACAGTTTTAGTAATTAAATATTAAAATAACTAGTTACAACATTAAAATCAATCATTTTTCAACATAAAAAAGCCCAGATTTTAAAAGAAAAAAAATTAATATCAGTGTTCTGAAATACTTTTAATATAATAATATGAGGAACAAATCTTAAAATATATATATATATATATATATATATATATATATATATATATAAAATTTGACTTTTAATTCTAATTTTGTCATCTTTTGTTTAAGTTTATTTATTAGAAAATTTTAATTCTTAGATTTTAGGTTTTTTTTTTAAATAAATATATTTTTATGTATAATATTTCAGATCTAATATTACTAAGAAAAAAAAGGCAACTTATAAAAAAAATAGATAGATAAATTTACCTAGGTTATCTACAATTAACAAAATATATGAATCACTTCTCCTATGTTTTGATTACACTGTTCCTTTTAGGCGGATTTTTTTTAATTTTTAACAGATTTTATTTATTATAATTTTATTAATTAAATATTAAAATAAATAATTACAGCACGCTAAAAAACAATTAGTTTTCTATATGAAAAAAAACCCAGCGCAGCACGCGGGCAAATCACCTCGCTATAAGCTAAAATAGAATGGTGTTCTCAACAGTGTTCGACACTGTTCATCTACACTCAGATGCACTGAAGATTGAAATAGTGAAATCTCAAAATAATATAAGTATAATTTGTATACTAAGATAGAACAAAGACATGGCTCGACCAAGTGGTTAAGAAGCGCACGTTCGTCCAAAGCAGACGGGATTTCGAATCTCCCAGGTGACGAAAATGGTTTTAGATTTGTAATATCATATCATTTGCATTATGTATAATTTGTATACTAAATTAAACAAATAAATTGCTTTGGCCGAGTGGTTCAGGACTTTGCCTGTATGCAGGAGTCCGAGTTCGAATTCCCGGGAGGGTGAAAAACTGAATTCCTTTTTCTTTTTCTTCTTTTTAGATATTTGTTCTAACCGTGGTATCCAGGGCAGCTTATGCACATCACGATTAATTTCCGGGTCCAATAATTTTTTTTATCTCCACTTATATATATTTTTTGATAACTGGGGTGTCTGTGTTAGCTTATGCACATCACATTTTTTTCCCTAAAATTAACAGTGATTTTCACTGTTTATTATTTTTTGAAAAGGTACTTCCCCTGACTTCTTTTTTTTTCTTAATTTCTTTTTTGTTAATATTGTTAGGTGTTGAATTTTCTTACAAAATAATGAAAATGTTATAAAAAGAATAAATAATTAACATAGAAGAGCATACACATCAAAACATAATCAAAAGAGATGAGAGAAATACCTTGCTTAATATGAATTCTTCTATTATTTCAAAGTGTGTAAGGAATACAAGACAAGTGGTCTATTTATAGGAGAAGGAAATGAACTCAAGGGTTATGGAAATCCAAGAGTTACTTAAGAGTAATGGACATTCAATACATATAAATATAATTTATGATGAATTTATAACACTTCCCCTTGAATGACCATGTACTTTAAAATTCAATAGAGGACTTTATATAGATACTTCGAGATCCATATGTGAATACTTCAGGATTCATTAAAACAATGCCAAATTGCCTCATTAAAACCTTGCAAAGGAAAACCTAGTGGGAAAAAACCTAAGCGAAGGAAAAAGAGTACAATTTGCATTGACTTCCCCTCAAAAGTACATGTCTTATGACAAATCTTTAAGATGACGCATTCCAATACTATGGACAAGTTTCTTGAAAGTTGAGGCCGGTAAAAACTTTGTAAATAAGTCTACTAAATCATCACTTGATCTGATTTGTTTGATATCAATTTCTCCCTTTTGTTGGAGCTCGTGGGTATAAAAGAACTTTGATGAGATATGTTTTGTTTTGTCTCCTTTAATATAGCCTCCTCTGAGTTGAGTGATGCAGGCAGCATTATCTTCAAACAATATTGTGGGACTATTTTCAATTGTTAACAATCCACATTTTCTCTTAATGTGCTGGATAATTGATCTTAGCCAAATACATTCTCGACTTGCTTCATGTATCGCAATAATTTTTGAATGATTTGATGAAGTAGCCACTAATATTTGTTTGACAGATCTCCAAGAAATTGCAGTACCGCCATAAGTAAATAGATAACCTGTTTGTGATCTTTCTTTGTGAGGATCAGAGAGATAACCTGCATCTGCATATCCAATCAATTGTGAATTTGATCCACAATAAAATAACCCCATTTTGGTTGTTCCACGGAGATAGCGGAATATATGCTTGACTCCATTTCAATGTCTTTTTGTGGGAGTGGAATTATATCTTGCCAATAAATTTACTGCAAAAGATATATCTGGTCTTGTATAATTTGCAAGATACATAAGTGCTCCAATAGCACTAAGATATAGCACTTCAGGACCAAGAATTTCTTCATCCTCTTATGGAGGTCGAAAAGGGTCATTTTTCGCATCAAGTGATCGAACAACCATAGGTGTACTCAAAGGATGAGCATTGTCCATATAAAAACGCTTTAGGACTTTTTCTGTATACATCGATTGATGTACAAATATTCCTTTTGAAAAATATTCAATCTGTAAACCAAGACAAAATTTTATCTTTCCGAGATCTTTCATCTCAAATTCATTTTTCAAATACATTGCAGTTTCTGTGAGCTCTTCAGAAGTACTAATAATATTTAAATCATCAACATATACTTCAATAATATCAAATCCGGATATTGTTTTCTTAATAAAAATACATGAACAAATCTCGTCATTTTCAAACCCTCTTTTTAAGAGGTATTCATTAAGACGATTATAACACATTCGACCAGATTGCTTTAACCCATATAAAGATTTTTGTAATTTAATAGAATAAACACTTCTGGGTTCATTACAAAAAGCTTCAAGCATTGTAAATCCTTCAGGGATTTTCATATGGATGTCTTTATCTAATGATCCATATAGATATGCTGCAACTACATCCATTAAATGCATATCTAATGTTTTTGAGACCACTAAACCAATTAAAAATATGAAAGTGATTGCATCCATCACTAGAGAATAAGTTTCCTCATAATCAATGCTGAGTCTCTACGAGAAACCTTGTGCAACAAGTCGTGCCTTATATCACACAATTTCATTGTTCTCATTGCGTTTTCTAACAAAAACCCATTTATATCCAACGGGTATAATACCTTTAGGTGTATGGACTACAGGTCCAAATACTTCACGTTTTGCAAGTGAGTTCAACTCTGTTTGGATTGCTTCTTTCCACATTGGCCAATCATTTCTATGTCGACATTCTTCAACATTTTGTGGTTCAAATTCATCATCACTTTTGGTGATGTCAAAAGCAACCTTAAATGCAAATACATCATTTATGATAATTTTATTTCGTTCCAAAATCTCTCCTGTATGAACATAGTTTATAGAGATCTCATTATTTCCAGGTACCTGGTTCTCTTCAGGAGGTTCCTCTTCAAGAGGATCAGTATTAGGAGATGATTTGGACATAGGATTTGATGTTTGTTTTATGGATGAGGACTCTCCAAGAGTACCATCATCTATTCGTTGGAGTTTTTGTTTTCTAGGATTTTTGTCTTTGGCTCCAATAGGTCTTCCACGCTTCAGGCGTGGTATAGATTCATTTGCTGCTATGTTGACCTTTTTCTCTTCAGAAATTTCAATTCTAAATGGAGCATTTGCAGCAGGAATATGAAATTTAACTACCTTTTCACTACTGGTGAAAACATCCGGTAATTGATTTGCAATATTTTATAAATGAATTATCCTTTGAACTTCAAGTTCATATTGATTTATCCTTGGATCAAAATGAGATAACTTCGGATAATTCCAAGTAATTTCTTCTCGTGCTTCAAGCACTGAATTTGCTTTCCCTAATGATGGGAAAGTATTCACATCAAAATGACAGTCTTCAAAACGTGCCTTAAAAACATCATCAGTCAAAGGTTTAAGATATCTAATAATAGATGGAGAATCAAAACCAATATAAATTCCTATTCTTCTTTGTTGACCCATTTTAGTCCTTTGTGGGGGTGCTACAGGCACATATACCGCACAACCAAAGATTCGTAGATGAAATAAATTTGGTGGTATACCATAAACAAGTTGTAAAGGAAAATAATTATGGTAAGCACTTGGTCTAATTCTAACTAGTGATGCAGCATGTAATATAGCATGTTCATAGACATGTATAGGCAATTTTGAATTTCATAAGTAATGGTCTTGCAATTAATTGAAGTCGCTTTATAAATGATTCTGCTGGACCATTTTGAGTATGTACATGAGCAACAAGATGTTCAACATCAATACCAATAGAAATGCAAAAACTATCAAATGTTTGGGAAGTAAACTCACCAGCATTGTCTAGTCGAATTTTCTTGATAGGATAATCAGGAGATTGTGCTTGTAGTCTAATAATCTGTGTTATTAATCTAGCAAATGCAATATTTCGACTCGAAAGCAAACAAACATGTGACCATTTACTTGATGCATCAATCAATACCATAAAATATTTAAAAGGTCCACATGGTGGATGAATAGGCCCACATATATCTCCTTGAATTCTTTCAAGAAACGATGGTGATTCTATAAGAACCTTTGATGGAGATGGTTTGGTAATTAATTTACCTTGAGAACATGCAACACATGGATTTTCACATGGTAAAAGAATCTTCAGGTTCTTTATAGGATGCCCATATGTATTCTCAATAATTCGTCTCATCATTGTTGATCCTAAATGTCCAAGTCGATCATGCCAAAGTATAAATTGTTTTGGGTTGGAACACTTCTGGTGTATCACAACATTTGATTCAATAGATTTCATGATCGTATAATAAATTTCGGAAGAGAAAGCAGGTAGTTTCTCAAGTACAAGCTTCTGGCCTGAAATACATGCAGTAATATAAAGATATTCTTTTTTATCTTCATCTGTTGTTTCAATATGATAACCATTAGCACGTATATCCTTAAAACTGAGTAAATTTCTTCTGGACTCGGGTGAATATAATGCATCTTTGATGCTCAATCTTGTGTTATTTGGTAACACAATATTAGCTTTTTCAGAGCCTTTAATCATGTCTGCTGGACCTGATATTGTAGTGACATTAGCTTTGGTTAATGTTAAATACTCAAAGTATTTATTTTCCTTGAGAATTGTGTGCGTTGTTGCACTGTCTGCCAGACATAAATCTCCATCATAAAAGTCATACCACTATTTATTATATCTCCACTTCTGGTGGTATGATGTTTTACTTTTAAAAGGATTATCTTTTCTCATTTTCCATTTATTTCTCTCATACTTTTATCCTCGGTTCTTTCTTATCTTCTAGACAAACGTTCCAATCACTTCAGGGAATAATTTAGAACCTTTTGAAATTATGCACTCTAGATTGTTGCTGCATGATAATATTTGAGGCATGAAAAGTAGAGAATGTTTTCTCTAACATTTGATCATCTTTGATATCTTTACCACACAATTTCAGCTGTGAGGTAATTTGAAAAAAAGCAAAATTATATTCACTAATCAATTTAAAATCTTGCAACTTCAGGTGCAATCAATCATAACGACCTTGAGGAAGTATGATAAACTTTGATGGTCATATCTTTTTTTTAGATTTTACCACATATTATTTTTTTCTTTGATAGTCTCTCAAAGATTCATAACTTCCAGATGAATCTCGACGTCAATATTTCATGACAAATAATTATTTCTAAAAATATCAAGAGCTACAGATTCAAGCTTTGTCCTTCAAGACTGTTCAGCTTCAGAAATACTAGTTCTTCAGGAACTGCATTCAATTTATTTAATCTTTAAGGAAAAATATTAGTTCTTCAGGAACTGTTTATAATTTATTTAATTCTTCAGGAAAATCATTCCTTTAAGACTATTATTTTTTGAACTTTAGAAATATTAGTTCGTCAGGAACCATATTTAATTAATTTAATTCTTCAGGAACTTTTGATACTAGTTCTTCAGGAACTGTTTTTTAATTTATGTATTTCTTCAAGAAATTGTAACATTAGTTCTTCAGGAACTATTTTTAATTTATTTAATTCTTCAAGAACTTATGATATTTGTTCTTCAGGAACTTGTAATATTAGTTCTTCAAGAACTTGTTTTTAATTTATTAATTCTTCAAGAATTTATAATACTCGTTCTTCGAGAACTATAAATATATTTCTATGAATAATAGTGAAAGAAAATTTACCAAAAGTAAATTACAATAATAAAAAGCGAAGATATTAAAAATGATATAAGTTGGTTAGAGTATCGTGCTGATAACGTGTTATAAAAAGAATAAATAATTAACATAGAAGAGCATAGACATCAAAACATAATCAAAAGAGACAAGAGAGAAATACCTTGCTTAATATGAATTCTTCTATTATTTCAAAGTGTGTAAGGAATACAAGACAAGTGGTCTATTTATAGGAGAAGAAAATGAACTCAAGGGTTATGGAAATCCAAGAGTTACTTAAGAGTAATGGACATTCAATACATATAAATATAATTTATGATGAATTTATAACAGAAAATAATTATTTGTTTTATGTTAAATATGTGAGACTAATTATATATTTTGAAATTTATTTCATATATATATATATATATATATATATATATATATGACCTAGGTTGTTTTGGAAAAAAAATTATTTCATTGTTCTAAAATACTTTTAATATAATAATATGAGGAATAAATCATATAAAAATAAAAAAGTAATAGAATTGTTTTTACAACAATAATTATGGTCTTACAAGTTTTTATTATTTCTACTGTTATTAAGGTTATTTTTTTTTATGTTTACATTTTAATTTGTGTTGGTGATTGTTTGAAAATTTATATTTATTATTTTTTCTCTTTGTTTTTTAATTTTTTTTATTCTTCAAGTCGAATAAATTTTTTAAATCTAATAGTATTTATTTTTGTTTTGTTAGTTATTGAGTTTTTTAACTGTTTTTTTTTTAATATTGTTAGGTGTTGAAATTTCCAAGCATTCAAAATAATAATGATTATTTGTAATATTTTTCTTATAAATATGTGAGACTAATTATATATTTTTATATTTATTTAATATTAGCATCTTTATATATATATATATATATATATATATATATATATATATAGATGAACTATTTATTATTTTCAAAAAATAATTATTTACTATTAGTATTCTAAATTATGTTTAATATAAAGATATCTGGAATAAATCTTAAAAAATAATATTTTTTTTTTAAAATAATTATGGTGTCATTGATTGTATGACCAATAATAATTAGAATATTAATTATGTATAATAATATTTATAATAATAGCTATAATAATTGTGAGAAAAATTCATTGGTCAATGTGATTTTTGTGAAAAATAACTTCCGTGTCTTTTTTTATATATGATATTTCAGATCTCATATCATGAAAAAAATACACAAAACCACACATATACAAGACATGTAGAAAAATTATGTCAAATTATCTATAATAAAAAAATAAAAAAATTGCCCTGCATTTCGCCACTGTCGATACCAATTTTTTTTTAACATGTAACGATGTGTTAATGGTTCTATATATATATATATATATAGAACCATTAACACATCGTTACATGTTAAAAATATACATACATATATATATATATATATATATATATATATATATATATATATATATTATTTTTGGGACTTTTTCCTTTAAAAAATAGGAGAGACTAATTATATATTGTGATATTTTTTGATATTAACATAATATTATATATATATATATATATATATATATATATATATAATTGAACTGACTTTTCTTTAAAAATCTCACATTAATTTAATCTCAATGTTCTAAATTTTTTTAATATAATAATATGAAGAAAAAAATCTAAAAAAAAAATCTTTGATAAATTTTAGCAGTTGTATTTTTGCTATTTGTCAAATAAATTATTCGGCAAATAGTTAAAACATGCCCAACAAATAATTAATATTTTATTTGTAACAAATAATAAATCTTTAGTCAATTTGATCAATTGCAGTTTTGGTATCTACCAAGTAAATTATTACCAAAGTAGTTAAAACAAAACCATCAATTAAAGTGTTTGCTGCATAAAACAAATCACTCATCTGTGCTACAATTTAACGATTGTAATTTTACTATTTTCTAATAAAAAAAATTCATGAAATAAATCAAATATACACAACAATCAATCAATATGTTACACAGAGCACGTGACTCATTTTTTAACATAATTTCTTCTATTCTAATTGTACAATCTACCGATTAAATAATTATCAAAATTTTTTTAACAGTAGTAATATTCAATGACTTTTAGGGAGGAAAAAAAAACTCATTTCTAATAGATTTTATCGATTATAATTTTATAAATTAAATATTAAAATAACCAATTATAATACATATAAAATCAATCAATTTTCTATATAAATAAAAATCCAGCACAACACGCGGGTAAGTTTGCTACTTTGTACTAGTTTCGACCAACCTTGTTTTGTGATGTTTCCATGTATTTTGTAAATTTCTAACTAGTTTTCCTACGTGGGTAAACTATAACTTACCAAATCAGTCCTCTTCTTCATCTAGGTTTTTTGGTCCTCTTTTTTCATCCTTCCCAAAGATTAACTCTCTGTCGAGATCCTGTTTGTGGAAGGGTAGTAGTCTTAGAAGCTGTTTGGGGCAGCTTTTGCACCGTAGGTTTGCTGCGGTGCAACTTTTTTTTTTTCAATAATTTTTTTTTGTGTTTTAGATCATTTTGATGTGCTGATGTCAAAAATAATTTTTAAAAAATAAAAAAAATATCATTTTGATATATTTCGGCACAAAAAACTTTTTGAAAAGTTTTGAAAAGCAACCGCAACAGCAATCCCAAACACCCCCTAGTCCAGATCGCACAAAGGTGGCTTGGGATAAAGCGTGTAAGCCGAAAGAACCTTGGTATTTGATAACCTAGACTTTCGGAACCAGACGACCATAGTTAAACATCTTTAGACTATATGTACTCGTCTAGCTCTTTCCATCTAGGGATCTTGGATTCATTCTTTGTTGTTACAAGGTAGGAATTTTTGGGAGATTAAATGCTTAAATAATTTGATGTGAAGTTCTTGATCGCGTGGTCAAGTAACCTCAGCGAAGATGATCTTTTCCTAAAAAAACTAAACATCAGGTTTGAGAAGTGTGATACAATAAAAACTTGTCCTAAATAATCACTATTATTGGAATTAAATCGAATGATACTACAAGATCACTTGTACCATGATAAATTATATTTGATCTCTGTCCCAACAATGAAAACGTGTTATGTCATGCAAAGCACAAGTTTGCTTTATTAATCTATGACTGTTAGATTTGCAGCATATAATTAAATTCTATAATGTTTCAAATAACCCTAATGGATCCTCATATGTGGGCTGATTTGAGTCAACTTATAAAATTGATCCAATATGTAATAGTAATCTAAAAACTAATAAGAAAATAATAAAAAGAATAAATATATGAAATTAATATCCTATATATGTCAGTATCAGATTTCTCTCCCTTAAAATAGACTAGAAAATCTTATTTAATCCTATTATATTAATGAACCCAAATCAACTTTGGATCTTATGTGGCACAAAATCATATTCAGTAATATGAACCAAATAAGACCCAACATACAATCCAAATAAACTTTATTTGTTCCCATAAAGGAACTGAATAACAACACTTGTAAAGCTTGTTAAGATTTATATCACAAAGCTTTCCCGAACTCCGAAATTTCATCTCCATATAGAACCATAGCTTTGGAATCTTTGGTAATGTTTCAGCATAATCCAATGATTAGATATAGAGATATGCTCAATAATATATAACTGAATAATATAAAACTTTACGTCAAAGTCCGAAATTAACCATGTCTAGATCGTATCATAGTTCTTGGAGTTGGATTAAAATTCTTGGTCTTCGTAGTATTATGGAGGTTTTCAAAGCTAGAATCATCTTGGATTCAGGCGTGAATGTTAGTTGCATCATTGTGGGGGGGGGGGGGGAAATTGGGTATGGCCTTCTACTATGTCAACAGAAAGGATTTATCTGAATAGGCATACCCTGGCTTCTTTCCATCCAAATGATACACATCGTGATTATATGAGTTGGAATGAAGCTTCTATTAGCAGTTTCTCAATAAGAAGTGTTATGAACTCCACCAGGCATTCCTCTAGCAAGGTGGACTGATGGGAGCCTATGTAGCACAAACATGTTATTTCCATGTTTCTCTTTTATTTTATGGCCTCCACACTCAAGATAAGCCTATAGCTTATGGTTCTTTCTAAGCCTCTTGTGGTCACTTATATGGAGGTTGTTTGTCAAATGTTGATCACCTATTTCTATTTGCCTGCACTTTGGATTACATTTGAATAGGAGTTGTGCTCTAGATATCATCTGCTTCACATTCACCACTCATGGTTTGATACATCTTCACCTATTTCCAAGCCTCTTGTGGTCACTTATATAGGGTTTTAGGTTCGTTTGTTTTCCTTTTTAATAAAAGCTATAACTATGAGGTTGAGGTTGGAATCATATTCTAACTTGGAAACCAAAAGGGAGACAACCTCACTTTTAAGTTCCTATGATTATTTGGCAACACTACAGATAATACACAAGTCTTATATCATATATGCAATGTTCTTTTTTCTTCTTTTCCTCTTACAAAAGAACAAGATTGAGCCTTATGGTTTTTATTTTTATTTTGTTATCAACAACCTAAGGCTTGTTTGAGCTTAATTAATACTTTATTTTCAACTAGGATTCAAAGTTTGTTAGGATCATGGTTTGGACTTACTAGTAAAGCTTATGGGTCACTTTTGTAAACGGGTGAATTTAGCTCATAATGGTTGTTGCACGCTCGCGAAAGGGAATCACCACCTAATGGTTACTAGAAAACCTAACTGGTATTTTAGAGATTCTAAAGCAAGGAACTGGTTACATAAAGAAAATGTTTTATAACCCCTAGTACACCCTACCTAAGGTAAGTTATTTGGTGTTTTGATTTGCCTTATGATTGCTATGGTGTTGGTATTTATCTAATCTTTTTCTTTAGGATAAATTTGCTATGATGAATAGACCTGGGTTCAAAGTCTAAATTGAATTATCCTTGGCTAAACAGATCATACCTTTAGATATGTCTATATAGTGTTAAGGCGAATCGGTGCAGATCTCGTGAAATCTATGTTTGATACATTTTACAACCTATAAATTAAGAAACAGCTAGGATAGAAAACTAAGGCGATTCAATGTGCTCATTTTTCCTTTTAGTATTTCAATTGTTCACGACTTGTAAATCACAAGAAAGAGAAACAAAAAATTAGAAATATAAGGAAATTCAAAAACTTTAAAATGTATTTTTGCCTTAGTGATTCATACTTTCATGGCTTGTAAACCGTGGAATTAAAAATTAAAATGTCCTCACATATAATCAGGGTTTCTTTCAAAGATGTGTGATTAAATAAATAATAATGACTTATTATTCCTAGAAAAGTACTTTGGATATTTACAACTTGAGTTTTTTTTATCCAAATATTAAAAGTGAATAATAGCAAATTATCCCTAAAAATAAGATTTTTGTATTTTTTGGAATATTGGCCAACACCATATGGAATTTACAAACATGATGTAAAATCCAAAACACAAGAAAATAATTTTTATGTTTATGAGATCCATGCTAAAACATATTTTCTTTTAAACTTCAAATTTGTTTTTAAAAGGAATGCTTGAGATATGTTATGGTATTGACGATATGCATGAAAACATTTATATATATATATATATATATATATGCTGCATCATGCCAAAAATCGGGTATTCTAAATATAAGATTGATATTTTCTTACAAAATAAAAAAAGACCTTAAAATAAATATACCGAAAAATTATAGATCTCTTTCTCTTTATTTATGTTTTAGAAGAAAAAAGAGAGAGAGAGAGAGTGGAGTCACTTGCTCAAACCAATGACCCAACTGGGCAAACAAAAGGCATGCGTGAGGCAGCTCACACATGCCTTCTTAGTTATTGTTCAAGTAAATTATAACTCTCTTGAACAGTAAAACAAAGACATGCACAATGAGTATGTAATTAAAATGCAAAGTGAAGACGAATGCATGGAAACTTGGCAAAATGACAACCAAAGATGATGATGTTGAGCTCCTACACAACCGGTGATCAATGCTTATAAGTACAATGACAAATGCTGAAGAAGTTGATGGTGGCCAATGGGAGGAAGTCGGGTTAGGAGAGGTGTTACTAGAAGTCATTGGCTAAAAGGGAGAGGCCTTGGGGAATAGCTGGTTGGAAGGAGGTCCTTTCTCTATGTTTTTTTTTTCAATTTTATGTTGGTTGCTTCTCTCTCGTCCTCTTACCTTTTCTTTCTTTCTTTTCTCTCTTCTCCCCCTTATTTTTTAGGTCAGCAGGGGATATATATATATATATATATATATATAGGGTAGATCTAGTGCATCTAGGATGCAAATCATGTTTTTTCTATAACTAGATAAAACGAAATAGAAAAATATATATTATGATTGATATTATAATGATTCTGAGACAACAAAAACGTGATTTGCAACTCAAAAATCAAGTGAAATAATCATGGAAACCAAAACGATATTAGAGAGAAAAGGAAAGAATTTGCAGGTGGGGATTGTTCTCAAAATGAAAATGAACAATACCTATTGTGATAAAATTTTCTACTTTTAAACTAGACATTCAAGCGAGGAAATATCTTGAGCTTTTGATATCAAAATCAGGTGATTCAAGAACCCAAATTCATCTATAAATATAGGACTACAACTTTCAAGAAGGATCTAAAGTGATAAAAAAATCATTTTGATAAACAGAATTAGTCTGCAATCTACTTAGTCAAAAACTATTTTGAAGAATAGAATTCACGACAATGGCAAAATAATTTTTTTAGAGAGAATTCCAAGTGGTTTATCAAAATTTAACCTTTGGTAAAAAAATGACGCGCACTGGTTTTGTGAAAGAAACAAAATATAATCCAGCACAACAGTCAAGCAACAAATATTATTGTGATATTTTCTAAATCATCCCCATTTGTTTTTTTTTCCAACAAGACTAATTAGCTTTCTTAAATTTAAAATTGGTCTTTGATTACACTAATAAATCCTCAAAACATTAAATTATGTCTCTTGAATAAGACTTGCAAACTCGGTTTAGAATCATTCTTGTGGTAGGATTCTCTAATTTTTACACTAGACATTCAAATAGGAATATCTTGAGCTTTGGATATTGGAATCAGGTGATTTAAAAATCCAAATTTATTTATAATTAAAAGAATAATCTTATGAAGGATTCCAAGTGAGAAAAAAATCATTTTGAGGAATAGAATTTTGCTCGCAATCTACTTGGTAAAAAAGATCTCCTTGTTTGATTCAGAAACTGACAATAAGAAAAACGAGGTCTAGGATCTAATAAAGTTTAGATAAATTCTTTAACATGTTATGAATGATAGAATATAGTTGAGATGGTGAGACATTACACTAAACCAAATTAGATTCAAAGTCTTAGTTGGAAGAAAAAATTGGTATTTGAACAAAATTGCAACAACAACAAAATCAATGCAAATTCTGAAGGATTTATCCAACCTTAAAGACTAGATAAAGAAAGAATGAATTTAGTATTATGAAGACTCCTAATTAATCTAAGAATCCTGATAATTTTGATAGCAAACGAGGAGGATAAGAAAAATAAAAGGCAACAAAGATAGGGTTCGAAAAAACATTTTTATTCTACACTTTTATCAACCGTCCATTAACCATGAGCTAAACTCCTGCATTTAGTTCAAAAGGGATATATGCCATATCCAACACATTTGGCCTAAAAATGAGTAACAACTGATAGATCCATTAGGGTTAATTTCTTAGAACTATTTAAACACATGCAAGCCTAAATTTCAGAACTTTTTTTTTTTATCAATAGTACTTTTAAACTTTTTGGTTTTAAATGTGAGAGAGATTCTTGATAATTTGAATCAGCACACAAATACCAGTAAAGACCCATTACATGTTCCAAATGGGTTAAAGACTCGATTCAAGATGAAGACATTGAAAGAGACATTGAATGTATTAGTTTGAAGGTTTTAGCCAAGTCAAATTTATAGGGTCCATTGGAGCATCAAGATGACACCTCAGTATATCTTATCCATATATAAGAGGGGTCTAATCCATTCTTATTTGGGTATTGAGGTTTTGACAACAAGGTTGCCAATTTTCTAATTGATTAGCTAGCCTTGTGTGTTCTGATGTTTCTATGTGTTTAGAGTATTTCTAATTAAATTAGACTTCTTATTATATATGGTAATAAAAATTATTTCCTTTAGGAATTATGATTTATTATTTTTTTTTTATTTTTTTCTAGTAAGAAAAAAGCACAACAAAGAAAACAAAAGAATTAAAGCTGACCTCTGAAACAAAATGGCAACAAAGCATCCTAATATGCAAGGAGATTATCTCAACAAGTTTAATTGTGTTTCCTTGTATTAGAATGATCCTAAAAGGCAAAAAGTTAGGAAATTATTATAGCAATTACTTTGTTTTTAAAAGAAGGAAACAAACAAAGGTATGCAATTAGAATATTACTACAGCTTGGAAACAATATAGGCTATATTTCTTTTAGTTTTTAGGATTATTGGGTTGTATGGAAGACTATAAATAAATCTTGAATTAGTTATGTAATATTTTCTTTCCTTCTCTTCTTCTCGCCAAAGAAAAACAATTTAATATTATAGGCTTTATTTTATTTTGTTAGTTATAACTCAAGGCTTCCTTGAATCTTAATCAATTATTTGTTTTCAACTAGGACATGGCCTTTTTGAATCAGGTTTTAAGCTTTTTAGTTTGGAGTTTTGAATTAATTTTATAAGTGGGTGAAATCAGTCCACTAAGGTAGATCCATAAGGTTATATTTTCAAAAGTATATAAACCCTTGTAAAGCCTAAAGATGAGACTTTCTTTTATCATCCAAGATAAAAAAAATGTTTTTTTTATTTATGTGAGAATGATTCTTACATTCTTCAATTCTATAATGAATTGAGTCTAACTTATCAAAGATTAACAAGTTTTGATGTGTAATTTGACTTCTTTCTAATAGTGTTGGTGTCTTGGAATATGTTTTTATTATATCACACTCCTATCAAATCTATTTTGTCTTTCTAGGGTCAAATTAAATCTTGATTATAGATTACTTAATCACGAGGTTCACATTAGGTTGTATTAGAGTTGAGCTCTTAAATCAAGATATATCTTTTTGTTATTATCAATTTCTTAATGTTTCTTTAATTTTTTAGTGTATGCATCATTCATCGTTTTCTTTTTTGTGTATGCTAGGTTAATAGCCTAAAGATGAGCTATTAACTTGGTTAGAAGTTGGGATAGTGGTGGCAAATTCTCCAGGAACGCTTATGACTATTTCAGGCTACGTGGGAATGAGGTTAATTGGTTACGCGTTGTTTGGGATTCCTAGTCTATGCCTTGGTATAATTATATTCTCTGGCTTGCTGTCTTGGGCAAGCTCCGAACGAAGGACCGTCTTCATTTCATGTCCTCAAATCCTATTTATCTCCTTTGTTCGTAGGAAAATGAATCTCATCGGCATCTATTTTTTGCTTGTAATTGGTCCGCGCAGCTTTGGAATCTAATAAATTCCTGGTTGAGAATTCATCGGCAAATGTTGTCCTTTCATAGCGCACTCCGTGGTCTCAACGCGGGTGGCCATGGCATGGAATCCAGACTAAGGCATGTTTCGTTAGGAATCATGGTCTATTTAATTTGGGAGGAGCGTAACATTTAGTTTTCCATTCGACCTGATTGTCAGTCCACAAGATGAGCTATTAACTTGGTCAGAAGTTGGGATAGCGGTGGCAAATTCTCCCGGAACACTTATGACTATTTCAGGCTATGCTTGGGCCCTAGAAGTGGTGCATCTTCAATTGGGCTTCGTCCTTGGCTTGGTATCCCCCTCCCCATTTTATTTGGGCTGGGCCGCTGGCTTCTTGTTAGGCTTCAGTCCTCATTTTGGGTTGTTCTTTTCCGCGGGTTAGGCCTCGATGTTTTGGCTTTCAATTTCTCATAGTGGGAGAATGTTCCACCCTTCGCTAGTTTGTAGTCCTGTGTTCTTCCGAGAATTTCTCGGACTTGTATATTCTTCTCTCGCTAGTTCTCTAGCTTTGTTCTCTTTGATCTTTAATGTACTTATATTTGATCAAAAAATAAAAAATAAATAAAGTTTTCATTGTGGCACTCCTATCAAGCCTGTTTCGACTTTCTATGATCAATTTAAATCTTGATTGTGGGTTGTGTGACCACATGATCATAAGATGTTTTATTTTGTTTTGGATATTGTGGAAGATCAAGTCAACTCTCATCTGCAGAAAATCTCTCATCCCTCTCATCTGCAGAATCTAGTAGTTAGGCTTGTTTTGAAATTTAAATCAGATGATGTTTAGGGAAGTTTGTTATTTTGTAATCTATTTAAACACCTTGTAATTTGTCATAACCCAATTTTGGGTTATTCCCCAAAACTATCCAAAAAAAATAATAAAATAAAAAAATAAAAGAGGGCTAGAGTTGGTAAGAAAATCAAGACGAAAATTTTGGATGTTTGCGAGATCTCGATTATACCTCTTTTGTGCCCAGAAACAAAGAAAAATGCATATTCGTGGCTAATGTAATTTATTATCGGATAAATCTGTATAAAACATAAGTCGAAAGATATAATTATATTTTTATAGGACAATTCAATTTAATTGTTGGCCAATTTAAAAGCATAATGATATGATCATACTTCTTATACCCGAAAATGGAAAAGAGCGCAGATTTGCAACTAACGTAATTATCATCGGATAAATCTGCGTAGAAAATTAAGTTGAAAGATATAATTATATTTTTATGGGACAATTCGATTTAATTGTTGGCCAATTTAAAAGTGTAATTGTGTTTGAGAATTAATTTATGGTCCAATTGAGGGATTTAATTAAGCGCGATGGCTTAATTATACTTTAAATTGGTCAAATTCATTTTATTAAGGGTTTAGTCAATGAGAAATCGAGTTCTTGAATTTAATTTGGGATCAATTGATGAGATTGGAATTTTTGGAGACTGATTTAAATTTTTAAGCTAATTATGCGAAATCGAGGGCAAAATTTAATAAATTGAGAATTTAATGGTCGAATGGGGTGTTAAATCGCACAAATTGAAAATCATGAACCAAAATAAAAAAGGCGTGTAAAGTTGAGGCTAATATTTAACATTCTAACCGAGATATAATTGCATAAAATCATGAGTTTAAATTCAATTGGGGTGCAATTTGAACAGTTATAAAAAAATGGGGGACCAAATCGCATTTTTTCCCTTCTTTCTTTGCAAAATCATTAGCGTGCATTGTTCAATCACCTGAACAGTGCACGCATGCTGCCTGCAAAACCCCGTTACTAGGCAATGCAGAGGCGGCAGCCCTCGGCTGCATGCCATGGGCAATCGAAGGGCTGCTTTCCTCTAGTATAAATATGTAGGGGGCGAAGAGATGAAGGGGGGGGGGGAGGAAAAGGAGGTTGAAAAACAAAGGCAAAAGAGATAGAAGTTGCAGTGATCGAAAATAGAGAAAAGAGAAGAAAAATAAAAGGAACGGAGAACATGGAGAGAAAATAGAGTTGTAGACAAAGAAAAAACAGGAGGGACAAAACAGAGGGCAAGAAGAAAAATGAAGAAAAAAACAGAGGAGGAAAATAACAGCGTGAGGGGATTTACGTAACAAATTGCATGAAAATAGCAGCGTAAATCACTCTTCATCTTCTTCGGCGGTGCAACAACTCTCCCCCCTCTCTCTCTTGTTTTTTGTAGGTCTGTTTCTCTCTCTAAAACCAAAGGCGCCCGCGTCTCTCTCTCCTTCTCGGTTCAGCAACTCCGGCCAGCAACTCCGGCCACATCTCACCACCACGTCATCACCATAATCGCCACCTCAACCCCAGCGACCCAATCACCATCTCAGACAAAGGAAATAGAGGCAACAGTGGCTGTTTGCAATGTGACCGGTCATCTTCCGACGCCCACTCTAGCCACCACAGGCCACCATTTGTGACACCACCATGACCAGAAGAACCACCTCGACCTCCTCTACCCAAAGGTGTTAACAGCTAAGCCATTCACCCAACTCTAAAAATCACTGTTCATCGTCTTTAATATTTGCATGCGGGGGGAGTGATTTAATTCACTCCCCTGCCCACTGTCCTGCACGTGGACAGTGGGCTGGTCGGGCCGGGCATAACCCCTTTAAGAAATCTGGGCTGGAAGCCTAGCCCGTGGTGGGCTGGTTCTGGCAGCCCAACCCAGCCCGAATTTAGGTGGGCTGACCGCTAGCCCACCACAAAAATAGAAAAAATAGAAAATTTACAAATAAAAAAAAATATTTTTTTTGAGAGAAAAAATATTTAGAACAAAAATGTGGTTTTATGCATACGACCAATACACTAACATATTTTGAAAAATTATTTTCTTTCAAAATATATATTATCTCGAGGTTTGAAAAAATGTGTTTCAGCATGGATTTCATAAAGAAAAATCATTTCTTGCATTCTTGGATTTTACAACATATTTGTAAAAATCCAAAGGGTATTGGCCAATATCCCAAAAATATCAAAATCTTATTTTTGGTTATTCATATTATTCAGTGTTGATATTTGGATAAATAAATCCTAAGGGATCAATATCCAAAATATTCGACGGGGATAATTTGCTATTATTCACTATCGATGTTTGGATAAATAAATCCTAAAGGGTCAATATCCAAAATATTCGGTGGGGATAATTTGCTATTATGTACTATCGGTGTTTGGATAAATAAATCCTAAGGGGTTAGTATCCAAAATATTCGTCGGGGATAATTTGCTATTATGTATTGTCGGTGTTTGGATAAATAAATCCTAAGGGGTTAGTATCCAAATATATTCGGTGGGGATAATACACCATCACCATTTAACCAATATAATTTTTGAAAGATCAAAACTATAACAAATCATAAACAAACCAAAACGTCAAGTAGCTTACCTTAGGTGGGGCGTATTAGGGGTGCTAACACCTTCCCTTTACGCAACCAGTCCCTTGTCTTAGAATCTCTGAAAGACCAGTTTTATGTTTTCTAGTAACCGTAATACTAGGTGGCGACTCCCTTTTCCAAAAATAAAGATAAGACCCTCATGCAATCACATGATTTTCCCCACTCACGGGGAGGGTCACTGCGACGTCGCGCTCTCGCGGTGGGGTGCGACATAATTCATGGAAATGGATATGAAAATAATTGTTGAAATTCTATATGGTATCAAAGCTTCAAAAACATACCAACGTTTGTTCATCTTCCTCTTCCATTTTTTTTTACTGCCTTTCTTTTCAAATGGCTTCTTCTTCAGTTGCACCTTCAAACACTCCTTCCTCCTTCTCTATACCCTCTCTCTCTCTCATTTACCTCTTACTCTAAGTATCAAACTCAATCATTCCAATTATCCTGTTTGGAAGGCCTAAGCACTACCATATTTTTGTGGTCAAGGTGTGTTTGGTTATCTAATGGCACAATTCAGATCCCTCCCCAAGAAATTGATGCCACTAATACTCTTACAAGTGCCACCACCATAGTACCAAATCCAGAACATGCTCATTGGCTTCGTCAGGATTCCTAATTCTTGCTACCATCAATACTCCTTTTACAGAGGATGTCCTCTCTAAAGTCATGTCATATAACCAAGGTTATCAATACCGTTTCGGTTGGCGTTTCGTTTTTTCTATTGGTACGGAATGTTTCGGTTTCGGAGTGTTTCGGTGCGTCGTTTTGGAGTTGTACTGTTCATGTATAATTAATTAATTATTTATATGAAAAAATTAAAAAGCAAAAAAAATTAAATATAATTTTTTTTATAAAATCTGCATCATTTTATTTTTTATATTATATATATTTATATATATATATATATATATATATATATATATTTTTGTTATGAGTCATGACTTATGAATTATGATTGCTGGAGGCTGGAGTTTGGAGACGAAGGAATTAAAATAAGATGAGAAGTTATCCCACATCGGGAAAAATAGCTGGGCTTTAGCTGGTGCTTAGTATAATTAGCATTTCCAATATCCCACATCGAATAGAAAGCTAAGAAGATAAAAGGTTGTGTGTATAAATATACCACAGGAAGCTACTTTGAAACTCACATGCCTGGACGGGGTCCAAGGTCTGATTCGGCAGTTACAATGTGCCTTGGCTTAAGGGCCAAAAAGTAAGATGATATTTTTTCTGTGGCCAGAACGGTACAAATGAGGTGTTTTTGGTATGTTTCGGCCGGTATTTGACCGAAAAATCCGGTATAGACCAAAATTTAAACCGAGATAAAAGTCATCTCGTTTTGTTTTGTTTTCTTAACTGGAATGAGGTGTTTCGGTTATTTCGGCCGAAACGGAACGAAATTAATAACTTTGCATATAACACCTCTAAAGATGTATGGCTTGCTCTTTAGCGTAATTTCTCTTTTATTTCCTGCGCCAAAGTTGTTCAACTTCGCACTCAGCTTGCCACTGCACGCAAAGGAGCCATTACTGCTAAAGATTTTTTTCTTTCCATCAAACGCATGGCTGATGAACTTGCACTTGTTGGGCAACCTCTTAAATCTGAGGAAATTCTTTCATATATTCTTGCTAGTATGGGTCAGGAGTATGACTCCTTCGTATCTACAATTACTTCTCGTTCTGATGCTATCCCACTAGAGGAGCTTTTTTCCTTGTTTCTTATTACTGAATCAAGGATCAATCAACATCATGATTCCATTCAAGTAGCTGCCTCTATGAACATGGCCACCACACAACCTCCTCTGTTTCAGTCTTGCCCTGGTAACATCTATTCCTACTCTAACCGAAGTCATGGTAGTAACTATTGTGACAAAAATCGAAGTGGTCCTTACACAAACCATGATCAGGCAATCAATCCCTGTCTTATCTATTAGGTATGCCTCAAACTGGGTCATCATTCACTTAAATGTCATCATCGTTTTGATCTCACATACCAGGATCAAACCCAACAACGACCACATCAAGCCTTTCTTGCTACTCGGCATCAACATACTACTCATGAATGGCATCCCGACACAGGAGCAACTCATCATCTCACCAATGACCTGAATAACATTCATGACCCAAATGAGGACTATAATGGTCATGATCACATTCAAGTGGCAAATTGTGCAAGTTTGACAATTACTTGTAGTGGAACTTCTAGTTTTTCCTCCCCCTCTAAGTCCTTTGTTCTAAATCAAATACTGCTAGTTCTTGATATTACAAAGAATCTCCTTTCAGTCCATCATTTATGTCAAGATAATAACATTTTCTTTGAGTTTCATGCCTTTTTCTTCTTGTGAAGAACTACTTGGGGAACGTCCTGCATTGGGGACCATTTCATGATGGTCTTTACAATTTTTCAGTGTTGCTTGCTCAACTTTGTCCGCAAGCTCTTTCTAGTATTCAAATTTCTACCACTTTGTGGCATGAACGCCTTAGCCATGCTTCTTTTAAAGTTATTAATAAGGCTATTTCCCTTCCACTTTCTAGTAATAAAACATTTGTTTGCTCTCACTATCAAATGGCTAAAAGCTATGATTTGCCTTTTAATCATACACATATCTCTGTTTCGAAACCATTAGAGTTATTATACACAGATGTTTGGGGGGCAGCACCCACATTATCCACTACAGGTGCACAATATTACATTAGTTTTTTTAAATGATTCGACCAAGTTTTTATGGCTCTTCCCATTAAAACTCAAATTTGAAGCCTTACCAATCTTTCAAAAATTTCAAGTTGCGGTTGAATGTCAATTTGAAACAAAAATAAAATTCATTCAAACTGAATGGGGTGGTGAATACCGTAGCTTCAGTCAATTTTTACAGACTCAAGGTATTACTCATTGAGTAACATGCCCATATATGCATCAACAAGCTGGTGCCATTAAAACCTCATATTTTTTGGGAAGATGCCTTCTTAACAACTGTTTATATCATAAATCGTTTGCCTACCCCAACTTTATAGCACAAATCACCTTATGAAATGGTAAATCACTCAAAAATAGATTTCAACTTTTTACGAGTTTTTGGATGTGCTTGTTGGTCTTACTTGTGTCCGTATAATAAACATAAAATGCATTTTCATTCCAAATCATGTATTTTCATTGGCTATAGCATTGTTCATAAGGGCTATCGCGATGATGATTTTTTCACACTACGCGCCCCACCATCCCCCGGGTTTTAGGAGACAACGGTGCGCGGTGAAAATAGAGGTTGTTTTATACTCGTAAAATTACGACTATAGGAGTCGCCATCTAGTATTAAGGTTACTAGGAACCTATTGGTCTACGAAATTTTTGGGTAAGGGGACTTGTTGTGCAAGGGGAAGACACATCACCCCTAATTCACCCTATCTAAGGTAAGTTGCATTGTTGTTTGATTGTTTTTTCTAAGTTCAAAATTTTTACACTACATTTCCAAAAACAATATTTTTTTGTCTGCATGCATACTTTAGAATGTAATTTTACATCATAGTTAAACACTCTCTTTTATATATATATATATATATATATATGTACTTTACAATGTAATTTTACACCATAGTAAAAAAAATCTTTTTATCTACGGGTGTACTTTACAATGTAATTTTACACCAAGATAGCTAAAACAAAAATAATTTTTTTATATTTTGGCCAAATTCCAAAGAATAATCATAAACCAATTATGATATCCAATTTTTGTTCAAAATATGTGAAAGATGCAACATATATTTTTTTTAATAAAAAATATGCTTGAAAAATCATGGAATTTGGTTGTATGCATAAAAATAACACATTTTTTGTTTTTTTATTTTAAATATATATATTTTTTTAAAATGGGTTGGGTCACACCCAACCAAATGGGCCTGGCCCAGCTAAGGTGGCCTACAGGGTTTGGGCTAGAACCGACCCAACAATTGGGCTAGGCCGAAAAGTAGTCCAGCCTAAAATTAAGAAAGGTAGAAATAAGTGGAAGAAGAAAAAAACAAGAATTTGGGTTGCCTACTGTTCACGTATCACGTCAACAGTAAATGGAGAAGCTCACGGTGGTGAGGGGAAGAGAGGGTTGGCTTGCTATTGTGATTGTGGTTGCTTCTAGTTTAGAGAGAGAGACAGCGTTGGGGAGAGAGAAAGGAGATTTACAGTGGAGAGGAGAGAGGGTTGTCGTTGGAGTTGATGAAGTTGAGCTGAGGGAGAAGGAGTTGAACTACTACTTGTTCTTGAAAATGGTTGAGTTGACTGGTGAAGGGTTGCTGCTCGGGGTTGCTGCAAATTGTTGAGGAGAGAGAGAGGGACACCGGTGCTGCAGCAGCTGGGGGAGCTGTCGCCGAAGCTGACGGGATGCTGCATGTGTGTGTTATTTCTGTGTTTTCTATCGTCCCCATGTGTCCTATTTTTCCTTTGTCCTTTGTCAAATCCTCCCAATTTCAAAATTTTCTCCTCTCGTGACAGTCCCTCACTCTGCAATTTCCCCCAGTTTTTTCTTCCAATTTTCAGCCCCCTTGTTCGTGTATTTTCTTCTGCTATTTATAGATGAAGGAGGCAAGGTGCAGGGCATGGTGATGGTGTCTAAGACATGGAGTGTTCAGTAGAAGTGGGTTGAAGGAATGGTTGCAGCATGGCTCTGATGATGGTGTGTTCAGTAGGAGTGGGCTGAAGGAATGGTTGTAGCATGTATTTGGCAGGTTCAGTTTTTTTTTAAATTATTTTTTAATATAAAATAGACTGAAAAAATGAGTTGTTACAAAAAGAGTTTTTTTTTACAAGAAGCATGATGTTTTTATCTTCAATTTTAGCTTCCGATTTCACCCCTAAAGTTTCGTCACTAAAAATTCTGATCTTCTCAATTTAACCCAAATTAAGCTTTCAAAATTAATTTCCCACTAATTAAGCCCTTAATAAAATTAATTTAACCTATTTAAAGTATAATTAAGCTTTTGCGCTTAATTAAATCCTTTAATTGGGCTCTCAATTAATCATGAAGCATAATTACACTTTAAATTGGCCAACGATTAAATTGAATTGGCCCACAAAAATATAATTATGTCTTTCGACTTAACTATTACGCAGATTTATCCAATAATAAATTATTTTTGCCTTAAATCTGCATTTTCCTTTATTTCTGAGCAAAAAAGAGGTATGACTGGGTTTTCGAAAATGTTGGAAATTTCCACCGACACCAGCCCCTTTTATTTTATTTTTATTTATTTTTTGGTATATTTTGGGGAATAACCCAGTAATTGGGTTATGATTGTTGCCCCCCTCTTTACAAGGCTTACGACTAAAATCTTGTAAAAGACTTTAGACAGTAAGCGTTGTAAAGAAAAAGAAAAGTGGATTTACCATACCAAGAATTGGTTAATCCATCTGGAAGGGAGAATGAGGGTTATAAAATGCATTCATAAGTGAATGATAAGATAAGGCTAGAAAACGCACTACCTAAGATTTGAGGCCTAAATAGGACACTCAAAGGATGAAAGAAAATGATGTTTGTGAATGACACAGGGAAAATGGTCTCATTGTAATGGGTGGCCTATCCAAGTGGGAATGATGAAGATGGTAAGAAACACAAAGATAGTTTTGTTGTAATGGACGACCTGCTCAAATGTGAATGATGAAGATTTTAAGAAACACAAAGATGTTCTTGTTGTAATGGGTGACCTGCTCAAATACGAATGGTGAAGATGGTAAAAACTAGAGGCGTTCTTGCTGTAATGGATGACCTGCCCAGGTGAGAATCGTTTTTCTTGGTTGTAAGGACATAAAAACCTTCAGATTTCAAGAGTTGTGAGATCTATTTTTCCCTTAATGTTTTAGTTTATGAATATGTTTGTTCTCCTATGCTTATTATTTCTATGATTGTTTATTTAATTGCTAAGAGCGGACTCTAAGTTATTATTGTGGACAATCTAGTGCTAAGTTTGATATTAAAATCAAAGTTGTGGTATATGAACTTGTGAAGCAACTAAGTTAATAATTATGGTGGATCTATGTTATTAATCTTAGGCAGAATTTTCAATTGAATTAAACATATATTACGGACAAATATGTTTCTTAATTGATCAATTTATTTAGTTTTTAATGCTGCCATTGAATCAAAATACTAGTGCAGACATTGTGGTTGTTTAATGGTTAAGATAAGTTATACGATGGATTCGTTAACGAACCAATATTAAAAGGAGATAAATATTTAGAATATAAATTGATGTTTTGTTTTCATGACCAGTTCTGATTTCTATAGGTGGATTTTGACTTGCAACCAAGGTTTATTTTATTGATAAATTTCAATTTTATATAATTTTCTCTTAGTTTGCTTTAGCCTAGCCTATATAACTTCCAACCCCCCTAATTGCATAGCATATATAGCATGAAAATCCGAACTAAAATATCCTCGTGAGGCATGATGTTTCAACATAGACTTGGCTTGTTTACAAATGATACACTTCTCACAGATTCTTTCCATATCACATTTCATATGAGGCAAATAAATAATCTAGCAAGATTCCTAATGTCTTAAATACACCAAAATGACTCATTAAGCCACCACCATGAGCTTCTCTCACAAACAATTCATGTAAAGAACATATAGGAACACATGGTTTATTTTCACGAGAAAAAAAATTCATCATGCCTATAAAACTTACCAAATGCCACTTTTCACATGCATTGAACACATCACCAAAATTAGAATCTTGTGCATACAAATTATTAATGTATTCAAAGCCAAGCAATTTTGTATCTAAAAAAAAAAGTAAAGCATACCTTCAAGATAACGCATCAGTTTCAACATTTTCCTTACCTTACATGTATCTAATCATGTAAGGAAATGTTTCAATGAATTCCACCCACTTGGCATAACACATGTTTCAAAAGCTTCAAAGACTCATGATCTGTGTGAATCACAAATTCCTTTAGCCATAGATAGTGCTCTCAATTCTCAAAAGCCCTATGTTAAGTTCCCTGGCTATTTTAGGAAGACCTAATGGGAAAAGTTGGGAATTAAACTCTTAATTTCAACAGCATGTCATCCTTAAACAGATGGACAAATTAAGGTAACAAATAGAATATTATCCCAACTTTTGCATGTTTTAATTAAAAAAAATGAAAAAGTTGGGAATAATGTTTGCCTTTTGTTGAGTTTGCTTATAATAGAATTGTGCATTTAAACATTGCTTTATCTCCATTTAAAATTGTTTATAGTTTTAATCCACTAACTCTTATGGACTTAATTCCTTTACCTTTTGAAGAAAGGGTAAGTTTAGAAGGTAAAAAGAAGGCAAAGATGGTTAGACAACTCCATGAGAGAGTTTGACTGCAATTAGAGAAAAAGAATAGACTTTATGCTTATAAATAAAACAAGGGATGTAAACTAGTTATTTTCCACCTAGTGATTGGGTTTGGATGCACATGCGTAAGAAACAATTTCCTAACCAAAGAAAATCGAAATTATAGTCACATGGTGATGGTCCGTTTTAGGTTTTAGAGAGTATCAATGACAACGTGAAAAAAATTTACCTTCCAAGTGAGTATGGTGTTGGTGATGTGCTACCTTTAACGTTGTTGATCTTACATTGTTTGACAAAAATTTTGATTCGAGGTCTAATCCTTTCAAGGAGAGAGAGGATGATGTGGACAAGCCTAGAAACACCAGCAAGGATTCATTACATGTTCCAAATGGTTCATTGACTTGATCAAAGATAAAGATATTGAAAGAGGCATTGAACACATTGGTTTTAAATGTTTCAACCAAGTCAACATTGAAAGGTCCATTAGAGCATCAAGTGAAGACCCTAGTACATCTTATCCATGTGTAAGAAGGGTCCAATACAATCTTATTTGGGTCAGGAAGTGACGACAACAAAGGAAATAAAAGAATCCTACTACAACTTGAAAACAACATGGGTGGCTACCTTTTCCATTTGTTTCTAGCTTTAATGGCTGTATAGAAAGCTATAAATAAGCCTTGAATAAGCTCTTTAATATTTTACTTTCTTCTCTTCTCATGATAGAATATGGATTACCATAATTCAGAGGGACAAGGCTTTAGATTGATTTCATACCTAGAGCTTCAATTCCTAATCTACTAGCCCATAGAAGCAATCTTGAGGAGATGAAAAAGCTTTAAAGGCAAGTTGATGAGATAATGGAAAAGGGCTACATTCATAAGAGTATGAACCCGCCTATTATACTCGTGCTACTTATGCCTAAGAAGGATAGAACATGGAGGATGTGTGTTGATTGTTGAGCCATCAACAACATAACGATAAAGTATAGACACCTCATTCCTAGGCTTGATGACATGTTAGATGAGTTACATGGATCTTTTATTTTCTCTAAAATTAACTTGAAAAGTGGGTACCATCATATTAGAGTGAAAGAAAGTGATGAGTGGAAAACATCATTTAGTATGAAGCATGGTTTGTGTGAATGGTTAGTAATGTTGTTTCGACTTACAAATGCACCTAGTACTTTATGCCTTTAGTGAAAATCATGTGTTGTGTGCATTCATAAGTAAGTTTATGGTTGTGTATTTTGATGATATTCTAATATATAGTAAGAACTTAACTAAGCATCTTGATCATTTGCATAATGTACTTAGTGTGTTACGTAGTGAGAAATTGTATGCAATCTTAAAATGTGTGCCTTTTGCATAGAGAAAATTATGTTTCTTGGTTATGTTGTAATTGCACAAGGTATTGAGATAGATGATGAGAAAGTTAAGGTCATCCATGATTGGCCTACTCACAAATCGATAAGTGAGTTAAGGAGTTTTCATGGGTTAGTTAATTTTTACAAGTGTTTTGTGAAAGATTTCAATACAATAGCTACACCTTTGAATGAATTTGTTAAGAAGTCAGTTGGGTTTAAATGGGGGAAAAGAGAAACAAGAATTGGCTTTTCCTCTTTTGAAAGAGAAATTATGTTCTGCACTTGTTTTGGCTTTACCCGACCTTACAAAAGCATTTGAAATAGAATGTGATGCTTTTGGAATGGGAATAGATACTCTTTTGATGTAGGATCAAAGACCTATTGTGTATTTCAATGATAAGTTAAGTTGAGCAACCTTGAACTTCCCACTTACAACAAAGAACTCTCTATGTATTGGTAAGAGCACTTGAGATATGACAGTATTACTTATGGCCAAAAGAGTATGTAATTCATTTGGATCATGAGTCCTTGAAACATCTAAAAGGACAAGGTAAGTTGAATAAGAGACATGCAAAATGGGTTGAATTCATTGAAATTTTTTCTTATGTAATCAAGTATAAGTAAGGCAAAGAAGACATCATAACTGATGCACTTACGCAAAGGTATGTTCTTTTACACACCATGAGTACTAGATTGCTAGACTTTGAATATGTAAAGGAATTGCATGGCAATGACTTTGACCATATGACATTTAGCTTTTGGTAAGTTTTATTTGATGGATGGTTATTTGTTCAAAGAAAATAAATTGTGTGTTCCTGCTAGTTCTTTGTGTGAATTGCTTGTTCATGAAGCACATGAGGGTGGTTTAGTGGGTCATTTTAGGGTTGAGAAAACATTGGATGTATTGTATGAGCATTTCTATTAGCCAAAGATGAAAAGAGATGTGCAAAAAATTTGTGAACAGTGCATTGCTTGTCGAAATGTAAAATCTAGAGTAGAACCGTATAGACTATATACATAATCACATGTGCCTATTGAACCTTGGGTATATATCATTATGGACTTTGTCGCGACGGCAATTTTTCGCGCTTCGCGCCCCGCCGTCCCCCGCGGTTTGGGGAGACAACGGCCCGCGGTGAAAAATGGAGGGGGTTGTTATAGCCGTAAAATTTACGACTATAAATATAAGGAGTCGCCACCTAGTATTAAGATTACTAGGAACCTAGTGGTCTGCCAGAGTCTTGGGTAAGGGGACTTGTTGTGCAAGGGGAAGATGCGTCACCCCCAGTACACCCTACCTAAGGTAAGCTGCATTGTTGTTTGATTGTTTTTTTTTTCTAAGTTAAAAAATTTTTACACTACATTTTTAAAAAAATATTTTTTTGTCTGCGAGTGTACTTTACGATGTAATTTTACACTGCAATTAAAAACTCTTTTTTATATATCTACGGATGTACTTTACAATGTAATTTTACACCGCAATAAAAAAATCTTTTTATTTGCGGGTGTACTTTACAATATAAATTTACACCGTGAAATCTAAAACAAAATAATTATTAAATTATTTTTCATATTTTGGCCGAATGCCAATGGATAATCGCAAACTGGTTACGATATCCAATTTTTATTTAAAATATGAGACAGATGCAACATATATTTTTTATGAAAAATATGCATGGAAAAACCTTGGAATTCGGCCGTATGCATGAAAACAAACACATTTTTTTTTTTTGTTTTTTTTTAAATATATTTTTTTTTAAAAAATTAAAAAATTTTGGGGCCTAACCCAACCAAATGGGCCACCATGGTGGCCAAAGGCCCACCATTATGGGTGAATATTTTTTTATTTCTTTTTTTTTTTTAATTAATTAAAAAAAAAAACAAAACAAAGGCAATGCAATTTACGTGAATAGTGACGTGAACTTGATCGGCCGACCACGACGAGGGTCACCTTTGGGTAGAGGACATCGAGGTGATGATTCTGTCATGGTGGCACCGGAAGAGGAGGCTTGTGGTGGCGGAATGAGGGCTGGAAGTGCCGCGCTGCAGGGGAGCTTCAGGAGGTCACCGGGAACTGACTGGAGGAGGAAGAGAGGGCTGTCGTGATTGTGGCTGCTACTGGTTTTTGAAGAGAGAGAGAGCTGCAACAAGCTGCTGTCGGGGAGAGAGAAACGAGGGAGTTACAGCGGAGAAGAAGAAGAGAGGGCGTTGCTGCTGCTGCGAGGAGGGAGAGTTGTTGGTTAAGTGCTGCTGCTGCGAGGAGGGTGGCACTGCCATGAGTTGCTGCTTTCTAGAGAGAGGAACGCCACTGGAGGAGAGAGAAAGAGAGATATGGCAAAGAAGAGAGGGTGACAGTGACGGGAGAGGGAAGAGGATTGGTGGTCGAGGGCTCGTCGGCGACCAGAAAGAGAGAAAGCAGAGGTTTGGTTTGTTTTCGATCAAAATCTAACTTCCCGGTCGTTTTTTTTTGTCTTTTTTTTTCTCTGGTTTTCACCCCGGTTTCATGCTATTTCCTCAGCCTTTTCTCCCCCCTTTGTAACGTGATTCCCCTCCTCTGTTTTTCTGCGTAAAATCCCCCCGTCTGCTCCCCAAGTTTTCACCGTGACAGTATAGTTTTTTCAGTTTTTCTCCCCCCCATCTCGTGTATTTTCTTCTGCTATTTATACCTGAAAGAGGTAAGGTGAAGCATGGGGGACTTGTCTAGGGAATGGGCTTAGGAATGGTGTTGTGCAGGGCATGGCTGAGTTATGGCAGGCATGGCTGAGTTATGGTGCAGCATGGCAGCCGGAATGGCCAACCATGGTTGTTGGCAGATTTTTTTTTTTTTTAATTTTGAAATAAATAGGTTGTGATAAAAAAGAGGTTTTCAATGGGAAAAACCAGGAAGAACGATGTTTTGTTGTTAAATTTTGGCTTCCGATTTCACCCGAAAAAGTTTCGTTATCGAAAATTCCGATCGTTTCGATTTAACCCAAATTAGGCTCCCAAACTTAATTTCTCACTAATTAAGCCTTTAATAAAATTAATTCAACCCATTTTATGTGTAATTAATCCCTTGCGCTTAATTAAATCCTTCAATTGGGCTCTCAATTAATTCCGAAGAGTTTCGTTGCTGAAAATCTCGATTTTCTGATTAGGCTTCCGAATTTAATTTCTCGGCAATCAAACCCTCAATTAGATTAATTTGACCCATTTTATGTGTAATTAGGCCCTCGCGCTTAATTAAATCCTTCAATTGGGCTCTCAATTAATCCCAAAGAGTTTCGTTGCTGAAAATCTCGATTTTCTTATTCGGCTTCCGAATTTAATTTCTCAGCAATCAAACCCTCAATAAAATTAATTTGACCCATTTAAAGTATAATTAAGCTCTTGCCCTTAATTCAATCCTTCAATTGGGTTCTCAATTAATTCCGAAGGTTTTCGTCACCGAAAATTTCAATTTTCTCAATTGAACCCAGATTCGGCTTCGAAACTTAATTTCTCACTAATTAGGCCCTTAATAAAATTAATTTGACCCATTTAAAGTATAATTAAGCCCTTGCACTAAATTAAATCCTTCAATTGGGCTCTCAATTAATTTCGAAGCATAATTACACTTTACATCGGCCGACGATTAAATCAAATTGACCCATAAAAATATAACTATGTCTTACGACCTAACTTTTATGCAAATTTATCCAATAATAAATTATCCTTGCCTTGAATCTGCATTTCCTTCATTTCTGGGCAAAAAAGAAGTACGACCGGGCTTCCGAAAATGTCCAAAATTTTCACATTAAATTTTCTGCCGACACCAGCCCCTTTTATTTTATTTTATTTATTTTTTGGTATATTTTGGGGAATCACCCAAAAATTGGGTGATGACAGACTTGTTTAGGTCAAAGAAAGGTAGAGACTCTATTTTCATTGTGGTTGATAAAATAGATGTTGCATCTCATATCATAGATATAGATCTGATAGGAGTGTGACATAATGGAAACTTATCTCAAGACATGAACACTACTGGAATAAGTAAAATGACACCACAAAGCCAGCTAATCTTCGATAAGTCAAATTCTGTTTATTCAAAAATTGAAAAATATAAGAATCACTCTCACGCATTAAAACTAAAAAATCCAGTAGTAATAATCATCAAAGGCTGTTGAAATTTTGGTTAGATGAGTTTATATAGTTCTTGAAAAATTAACCCTAATGGACCCCTTATATAGACTTATATGAAGTCCACTCAAAACTGACTCATAACCCTAAACTAAAAAACACATAACTTAATTTAAACAAGCCTTGGATCTTAGCTAAAAACAAAGTATTAATTAAGCCCAAAAAAGCCTTGAGCTATAGATAATAAAATTAAATAAAGATATATGTTTTGCTGTTAGAAGAAGAGAATGAAGTAAAATATTACATTGTTGATTTAAGGTTTATTTATAGTTGTCCATGCAGGCCTTTAAAGTTAGAAACAAAAGGAAAAAGGTAGTCACCCATATTATTTCCAAGTTGTAGTAGGATTCTTTTGTTTTCTTTGTTATCCTCACTTCATGACCCAAATAAGGTTGTATCGGACCCCTCTTGCACATGGATAAGATGTATTAGGATCTCCTCTTAATACTCTAATAGACCTTTCAATTCTATCCTGGTTGAAAACTTCTAAACCAATATGTTCAATACTTTTTTCAATATCTTTATCTTTAATTGAGCAATTGGACCAATTGGAACATGTAATGGATCTTTTATGGTGTTTCTAGGCTGATCCACATCAACTTAGCATCACCAATAGGACATTTACGTGATTACACTTTGTGTTGGGCCAATCCTAATTACATATTATATGAGTTGATCCACTAAACATCCTTGAATTTAGGAACAAGAGGTCTCATGGTTTAGATTATAGGCTCACCTAACTCATCTTTCTTAACTATATCATCAACATGACAATTATTTTCCCCATCACTAGTTTCAAACTCATCATAACAACATTGAGTAGCTATCATACCCAACTAAGCTTTCATATGCACAATTTATTAAGTCAACGTTAAGTTAATTATGTCACAACCTATTCTAGATGAACTAACCTTTTATAATGCATGTGTTTTTTTATTCATTGTAATTTGGGGCCTGAATGAATCTTATACTAAAGAAGTTTCCTCGTGTAGGTCTACTATCCTAGTAGGGCCTTAAAATCTTTAACCCATTTTTTTAGGCAACCTAAACATTGCATTAAAACTCACATTACTGCTAACAATGGGCTTATCGACTTAATAATTTGAATGAACTCAACTTCCATCTTTCAGATAATATTAACTTCATTATTTTTTAAAAAACCACTAAATAGTTTCACATATTAATTGTTTTTCTATTTTAAAAAATGAATTGTTTAATCTCAAACTTCTACTCATTAATTCCTATAAAGTGGTATTATTATTATAATAACATAAAAGTCATATTCTAGAATATACGAGGTGATTTGCCCTCACGCTACGCTAAGTTTTTTTCTATATAAAAAACTAATTGATTTTTTATGTGTTATAATTAGGTATTTTAATATTTAATTAATAAAATTATAATAGATCAAATTTGTTATAAATGAGTTTTTTTTCCGCCTAAAAGGAACAATATAATCGAAACGCAGGGAAAGTGATTCATATATTTTTTAATTGTAGATAACTTGGATAAATTTGTCTACCCATTTTGTTTGTAAGTTGCATTTTTTTCCCCAGTAATATCATATCTGAATATATTATACATAATATTTTTTTTGTTTTTACAAAAACAATCTAAAATCCAAGAATCAAATTTTTCTAAGAAATAAACTTAAACGAAAGATGAAAAAATTAGAATTAAAAGGAAAAAAAAATTATAAGATTTATTCTTCATTATTATATTAAGTATTTAAGAACACTGATATTAATTTTTTGTTCTTTAAAAAATCCTAGGTCATTTTATATATATATATATATATATATATATATATATATATAGGTGTTAATATTAGATAAATATTAAAATATATAATTAGTCTCACATATTTATAAGAAAAAAAACCTAAATAAATGATAAAACAAAAAAAAATATAAGTAGAAATTTTTTTTGACTTGAAAGATAAATAAAAAGAATTTAAAAAACAACAAAGATACAAAATAATAAATATCAATTTTAAAATGATCATCAACACAAATTAAAATATAAATATTTAAAAAAAAAACCTTAATAACAATGGAAACAATAAAAATTGGTAAAACCATAATTATTGTTAGAAAAAAATATTCCATAAATTTTTTATTCTATAAGATTTATTACTCATATTATTATATTAAAATTATTTTAGAGCAATGATAGTAATTTTTCCCCAGAAAACCTAGGTTATATATATATATATATATTAAGGTGCTCATATTAAATAAATATAAAAAAAAATATAAATAGTCTGATGTATTTAAAAGAAAACAAAACTAACAAATAATTATTGTCATTATTTTGAAAGTCTTATCTATAATAATTAGAAAATTCAAAACCTAACAATTTTAACAAAAAAAAACAATTAAAAATAAAATATTATTAGATTTTAAGAAATTACTTGACCTGAAGGAACAAAAAAAAAATTATAATAATTATTAATTTTCAAATGATCACCAGCACATATTAAAAATTTGAACATTAAATAAAAAACCTTAATAACATTGGAAATAAAAAAAATTGAAGAAAAAAAAAACTAAGAGCATGTTACATATAAATATGGACAGAAATAGGAACTGTGTATAAAAAAATAAAGGAACTAAAATAAAATCCAAGATTAAAAGTATAAGGGATAAAATAAAATAAAATAAAAAATATATAATAAATTTAATTTGAAGGAAAAAATTGAAATAAATCCAAACATTGATACCGATGAAATTAAATAATTTAAAAGAAAACACGAAATTAAAAGAATTAGAACTAAAATCAAACTGAAATCTATAATTAATTTGCACGGAAGGATAAAATTGAAAAAAATCAAACTTTGATACCAAAAATATTAAGGATTTATAATAAATTTGCATGCAAGGATAAAAGTGAAATAAATCAAAACTTTGATATCAAAAATATTAAGGATTCCAAACCAATCCAAAAATTCAAAAAATGAGGACCTAAATGAAACTACAATATATAACCAATTTCAACTGAAGGACGCAATTGAAACAAATCCAAACCTATATAATAGAAATAAGGACCATGAAAAAACAATTGAAAGTTTAGGGATTGAAATGAAATATCACAAAAAATAGTTGCACTGACGTCAGCTTGCGCAGATAGAAAAGAGAAAATGAGGGAAATTCAAACGACCACTGACATGACTCCGCCCACTGTATATTCACACGCGCCTCACTAGGGGAAAGAGAACATGTCTGAAAATCATTCTAAATGCCGGTTGGGTATTTTTGGACATCGAAATAAGCCGCACACACCGTTCGAAACACGCTTGAGCACTGAAACGGATGACGTTTCCAGCGACGTGCCAATAGTAAATCGGCAGAAAAAAGAGTAAAAAAATGATAAATTACCAGCTCGTCCCTCCTGCTAAGACTTGAATTTTGTCCTTTTCAAGGGACAAAAAGGTTATTTTACTGTGCAAAGAAATATTAAAAAAATAATAAATCGGCTAGACGAACCGGACTGGAACGAACTAGATCGAAAATGTGCAATTATCGTAAAACCCCTCAACCCATGTGCCTCTTTTTTGTCTTTTTCGAGGGACAAATTTGTTATTACACTGTGCAAAAATGAAAAAGCAAAGCAGACCGACCGAACTGAACGAACCAACCCGAAAATTGAGTACTACTATTCCCGTCCACAATGTTTTGTCTCTTGGTGCACAGTAACCGGACCGGGAGAAGTTTTAGCTTATAGATGATACTTTGTAAAGTGACACAACAAAATACAATGTTAATTTATCAACATTGTAAATTCATCAAATTACATCCATTTTAATGGAGCTTTAATCAATGAATCCCTAAACCTTAACATGATAACAAAACCATAATTCATAAAAATTATTTCTAAATGACATAACTTATCAACTCAATTGGGTAATTTAACACTAATTAACATAATACATAGTTAATTTTACCAAAATCGATAAATTCCTAAACTAACAAAATACAACTCTAACTCTAACATAATCAACAAAAACTATTTTTGTTGCGATGTCGCGGTCGCACAAATTAATTACCCTAGCTTAAAATAAATCAAACAAGATAGTATAGAGAAAGCAAGGGGTCGATCCCACAAGGACGATTTAGTTCAGATTTTCGTGCTATATGTTATGCAATTGGGGGGGTTGGAAGTTGTCTAGGCTAAGCTAAAGCAAACTAAGCGAAAATTATATAAAACTGAAATTTATTAATAAAGCAAACCTTGGTCACAAGTCAACATCCACCTATAGAAATCAGAACTAATCATGGAAACGACACATCAATTTATATTCTGAATATTTATCTCTTCTTAAAATTAGTTCGTTAACGGATCCGCCGTATAACTTACCCTAACCATCAAACAACCACAGTGTCCGCACTAGTAATTTGATTCAATGGCAGCATTAAAAACTAGATAAATTGATCAATTAAGAAACATAATTGTCCGCAATATATGTTTAGTTTGATTGAATGTTCACCCTAAGATTAATAATGTAGATCCGCTACAATTACTAACTTAGTTGCTTCACAAGTTCATATATCACAACTCCGGTTTTGATATCAAACTTAGCAATAGATTGTCTACAACAATAACTTCGAGTCCACTCTTAGCAATTAAATAAACAATCATAAGAAAATAAGCATATGAGAACAAACATATTCATCATATAAACTGAAAAATTGAGGTAAAAATAGATCTCACAGTTCTTGAAATCTGAAGGTTTCCGTGTCCTTGCAACCAAGCAAAAGAGTTTAGCCTTGCATGTTTATTGAACAACTAAATAAAAAGATGGAAGAAAACATGATTTAGGGTTTGGAGGAGGAAGATTTGTGTTTTCTTTGGTGCTGGCCGAAATTTCCTTGCTCCTCTCTTCCTTTATATATGCTTCGAAACCCTAGTATCTATTTTACAAAATAGTCCTTCCTTAAGTTGGCAGAATTTTATTGTCCCTTGTAAAATTCATATCTCCTTCATATGACATCGTTTTGAGCTGATATTTGGAGAGTTTATAGTTATTTGAGTCCTGAATCCACAAAAATTGGTTTTGCATCAATCAGACTTCTGTAGCTCGAGATATGAAGGTTTGAATGGACAAAGGTCGACATCGACAGATTGCAAGATTTGACTTTGAAGGATGCGATTCCCATGCTCTTCCTTATTTTATTTATTTTTACTTAGCATTACAGAAAGATATAGATGTTATCTTTTTAATTCCACTGGAATCACTTCATTTCGATCTCTAGAGCTTCCGCTCTGCACAAAACATCGACTGAAGGTCAAATCTGTCAATCAGCTCCAATTACCTCCTTTTTGCATCTTTCATCCAAAAATGCCTTCAAAACATAAAACAAAGAATATTAAGGCATTTAATACACAAAACATATGCAAAACACTAGGTAAATATGTATAAAACTATCAAATAATATGGTTGCATTAATTTTATATTTTAATAACATAATTTACTGTTAATATTTTAATTTAAGCATAATTAATACAATATGTAAACTATACCCGAAACTTCAACCTAATAAATTTATTAATCAGTATAAAAAGTGAATTATTTATATAATTATTAAAGTAAAGCTATTATTAGCATGATAAAGGTAAGAGTACTAATAATAATACTGACATTGCTTGCTAGTTGTAGCAGTGGAGAAAGAAAAACAAATATTGAGGAGAAGAGAGGGAATCGGTCCTAGCAAAGCGAGAGATATATAAATATATATATCATGATGAAGAAAGAGATCAAGACAGTAGAGGTCATGGAGATGCTATAAAAATGAAGGAAAAAGAGAAAGAAAATAAAGGGAAAATGATTTGTGGATTTTTAATTTCAGTCTGCAGAGAGTGAGCTGTGCTAGATTGTAAAATTAATCTCAACTATGTTTAATTTAATAAATATTATTTTCCAATGAACTATTATAAGAAAAACTATGTCTTGATTTAAGAATGTCGCACTAATTAATTATCATAGTTTAAAACAAAACATATAATGTCGTTAAAGCAAGCAAAGGGTTAATCCCACAATAAAGGTTGAAGTCATATTTTTATGTTATATTATATGCAAATTGTGAGGAGAGATGGAAGATGTTTAAGCTAAAGCAAAAGAAAACATAAGACTATCAAACAAAACATAAATAAAACTGAAATTTATCAACTGTGATTGCAAGTAAATATCCACCTGGACAAATCAAAACTGATAATGGAAACAAAACATCAATTTATATTCTGAATATTTATTTCTTTTTAAAATTTATGAATTAACAGATCCATCATATATCTTATCCTAAGCATTAAACAACCACAGTCTTTGTACTAGTAACTTAATTGATTGGAAACCTTAAAAACTAGATAAGTTGATTAATCAAGAAAATATAACTGTCTACAATTTATGTTTGATTTAATTGAATGTTCTCTCTAAAATTCATAATATAGATCAATCATAGTTATTAAACTTAGTTGCTTCACAAGTTCACATATTATAACTCTAGTTTTGATATCAAACTTAGCTATAGGATATTTGAGAGAATGAAAACTTATGCAGTTACTAATTGAAAAAAAAAGAAGAAGAAAAGGTTTAATGGAATCACTTAAATGTCTTTTCCGGAGTGTGATTTTTCAAAGTACTTTTATTGAGGAATGCATGAAAATAATTTTATTATTATTATTATTTAAAAATTATTTTTGATATCATCATGTGAAAATGATATAAAAACACTACAAGATTAAATTAAATTAATTTTTTTTTTTTTTAAATTATTTCAAAAATATTTTAAAAATATAATGTAAAATATCACCTAATTAATTGGAAGGAGGATTGTCGCGTTTGAGGTTAGTTGTTAAAGGTTTCTTAATATAGTTTTTTATAAGATATTGTTCCTATATATATATATATATATATATATATATATATATATATATATATATATTACGTATATATATAAACCGTGTCCCACTTTCACTGTTTATATTTTTACTGTAGCTCAAGGCTCATGCGCACTGTAGATTGGATATTTTTGGTCCGTGTTTCGCGCGAGTTTGTACACTTTTTTTTTTATTTTCCCGGTTTTGTACAGTGTATTAACAAAAAAATCTCCCGGAAAAGACAAAATAGCACACAGGGACCAGGGGCATCACCGTTTTTTCCATTTTATTTGCACAGTGCATAGACGAGAACAGCCCCGTAAATGACAAAATAACGCACCGTGAATGGGGGCAGTTGCGTCCTTTCCACTATAGTTTTTCCGTAGATATCAGTGGGGACAGAGGCTTTTTGGTAATTGACTAATATTTTTTTTTCGGATTAACTGCTGGCGCGTCACACGGACGCGCCAGCAGCGATCAATGCTTACGTGCCTCTTAGGCGGCGCGTGCCACTTCGTTAAGCAGTAAAAAATTATCTTCCGTCGTACCAGAAAATGCGCCGGAAGGTCCTCTATCTTCCGCTGCGGCGCGTTCCGGTCATAGATGCTCGGGTAATTGGCTGCGTACGGTTTTTCATCGGCCGTCGCTTTTCTCTCTCCTGCCACCGCAAAGTCAGGTCCGGTCCCCGATGTTGGCGAGAAGTTTATTTTGGTCCCTAATGTTTTTATTTTGTTTTTATTATTGATTTATTGAAATTAAAGTTTTATTATTTTCAATTGTGCCCTTCAATTAAAACTGATTATATAAGAAGTTTTTATTTCAGTCCTTATACTTTTGATTTTTGATTTATTTTTTATTCCTTCAATTTTTCCAGTACAATTTTTTTTAATTCTTTAATTTGGTCCTCCAATTAAAATTGGTAATATATACAAAGTTTGATTTCAATCCCTCTTCTTCTGATTTTTTATAAAATGGAAGCAATTTTAATTATTTCGTTTTTGGTCCTCCAATTGTTTTTTGTTTCAATTTTATCCTTTGATTGGAATTAATTTTATATATGTTATTTTTCATTTCGATCCTTATTCTTTTAGTTTTTATTTGGTATTAATTAATTTTTTTTAATGTTTATTTTTTATTGATATTTATGCATCTATGTTTTAATTTTTGTCCTTTTTTGATTTATTTTTTATCGATTCAATTCTGAAATTTTAATTTGTGTTGATAATTAGTTTTAAATTGATATTGTACATTTGTTCCCTTTATTTTTTTTCCTGTTATTTTAATTTGTTTTTTTTATTAAATAATTTTTATGATTTTGCTATTTATACAACAATAATAATAATTTTAATGATTATTTTTTAATTTTTTTTATACAAATCTTTTGCCTTTTTTTGTAATGATTTTCCAGGCCAATTTAATTATTTGAATTGTTCTGATAGTAATATTGATAATACTTTTAACTATTATAATAATCATTTATTTATTTATTTATTTTGGTCCCAAGATTTTTTTTTTCAATTTTATCCTTTAGTTAGAATTAATTATATATTTTATTTTTCATTTCAGCCCTTATTCTTTTGATTTTTTATTTTATATTAATTCATTTGGTTTTTTAAAATTGTTTGATAATGTTTATTTTTTATTCACATTTATGCATCTATGCTTTTAATTTTTTTAATCGGTTTAATTTTGAAATTTGAATTTTTATTAGTAATCATTTTAAAATTAATATTGCTTCCTTTTTCCCTTTATTAAATTTTTTTTTGTTGTCTTTTATTTTAATTTGTTTTTTGGATTATATAATTTTTATGATTTTATTATTTACGCAATGATAATGATAATTTTAGTGATTAGTTTTTTATTGTTTTCCTATAAATCCTTTGCTTTTTTTAATAATTTTTCTCCTTTGGTTCTTTCTTTTAGTTTTTTATTCCTTTTTGTATTTTTCTTATCAAAATATTTCGTTTTTTTTTAATGATTCTTCCTATCAATTTATTTAATTCAATTGTTTTGACAATAATATTAATAATAATTTTGACCGTTATAATAATATTTTGCTTTTTTTTTTCTACATCATATGACTTTTTTACTTGATAATTTTTTTTTATATATCTTTTGTTAAAGTTTTGATGATTTTTTTAGTTTTTCATTTATGTTATTTTTTTATTATTAACACAATAATAATAATAATAATAATAATAATAATAATAATGATAATAATAATAATAATAATAATAATGGTTTTTCTTTCTTACTCTTTTGTTAATGTTTTTTTAGTTTTTTTCCCAAGATAATTTGATAATTTTTATTGTTTTGACAGTAATAACAATTATTTGTTTTTTTTTTATCTTTTGTTGAAGCTTTTAGGGTTTTTTTAGTCTTTTTTTTTCATTATTAACACAATAATAATAATAATAATAAAAATTTAATTATTTTTCTTACTTGCTTTTTTTTAATGTTTTTTAGGTTTATTTCCTCTTAGGATAATTTATTAATTTTTTTTGTTTTAGCAGTAATGATAATGATAATTTTTATTTTGATTTTATTTTTTTGTGTGATCATTTGTTGTTTATTTATTCTTTCAAAATAATAATAATAATAATAATAATAATAATAATAATAATAATAATTTTTTTCTTGCTTGCTATTTTGTTTATGTTTTTTATTTTTTTTCTCAGTATAATTTGATAATTTTTATTTTTTTGATAGTGATAGCAGTAATAAATATTGCTTCCTTTTTCCCTTTATCTATTGTTTGTTTTGTTTTCTTTTATTTTTATTTGTTCTTTGAGTTAGATGATTTTTATGATTTTATTGTTTGCGCAATAATAACAATAATCTTAGTTATTAATTTTTTATCATTTTTTTATAAAAATATTTTGCTTTTTTTTAATGATTTTTCATGTCGATTTAATAATTTCAATTGTTTTGACAATAATGTTGATAATAATTTTAACTGTTATAACAATGATTATAACAATAACGTGAGGATGAATTTTCATTTTATGCCTTTTCTTTTATCGAAAGAAATATAACTATTTATATTTGTTATTTGATTGTTGCAAATTTTTATTAATAGTAATTCATTTAGTTTTTTTATTTATTGGATAATATTTAGTTTTTATTTTTATCTATGCATCTATGCTTTTAATTTTTATTTTTTTATTTGGGTTTTAATTTTAATCGGTTCAGTCATGAAATTTTAATTTATGTTGATAATTATTTTAAAAGTAATATTGCTCCCTTTTTTCCTTTATTCATTTTTTTTGTATTTTCTCTTATTTTTATTTGTTATCTAGATCAGATGATTTTTATAATTTTACTATTTCCACAATGATAATAATAGTTTTTATGATTTTTTTAATTGTTTGTTTATAAAAATCTTTTGTTTATTTTTTTAATGATTTTTCAGGGAATTTATTTATTTTAATTGTTTTAATAATAATATGAATAATAATTTTAACTATTATAGCAATGATAATGAAAATAATGTAGGGATGAATTTTCAATTTATATTTTTCACTTTTTGTTGATAAAAAATTAATTAATTATTTTTGTTATTTTATTATTAAAGATATTTTCACAATTTATATTTTGTTTTTTTTTTGTTGAAATTGAATTATCAAATAAACTAATCTTAATACAGTTGATTTAATAATTAAAATATCTGAATCTTCTTGCTTCTTTAATTATGATGATAAATTAATGTAGATTATTTCATAAAAAATTTCTAAACAGATAAATTTATAACGATTTAAAATTCATATATTTTATAGGAAACTCACACTTCACATGATTTATGTACAAATTTATTATTTTGGTTAAATTTATAATACAATAAAAAAATCCATATAATTAATATTTTTTATATTAAAATAAATATAATACCGCCCGCAACGAGGCATGGGTCATTTAGCTAGTATATATATAATTGTAAATCGAATCCATTCAAAAACCATTTACTTTTTCAATCATTTTTTTTTCACTTAGTTTTGTTTTTTAGTAATTATATTCATATTTTTTTATCCCTTTTTTTTTCACTTGGTTATTCTACTCATCTCTAGTTCCTATCAGGTTAATAATTGATTTCTGTTATAGAAATTAAGAAACCATAGTCGATTTTCAAATGTGGAAGTTAAGATGTCCAAGCTCAAAGGACCTCATCAATTAACTTATAAGCTAAAATGGGACATTTTTGTTTCACGTATTACTGTAGATTATAATAGTATAATTATTATTTTTCCCTTTCAAATATGTATAGTAAAATAACCGTATTACCCTCCAATAAAACAAAAACCAAAAATTATGGGGGGGGGAGTTTCTAAAATTTTACAATTAAAAACATTATAAATATGGATATGCCCTAAAAAAAACAAAATCCAAGAGTTAATTGTAAGAATTTATTGATAATTTAATATTTTTTTTATTTTTTTCCATAGAATATTGTTGGTGCATCTGACTCACGTGGTGACAGTTTTCTTTCTCACACTCTCTTTAGGCAGTGCGTGTGGTGATGAAAAATATTTATCTAGTGTCTCACATGATATGTCACAATGTCCTCTTCCTCATGGTGGTGCGTGTGGCGTCACACGGCAGCAAAAAACGTTATGCTGGTTAGTTGATCTTTTCCCCCCTTTTCTCTCTCTTATTGCATAAATTACATAGAAGTCCTTTTAATTTACGGTGTTTTCATTGCAGTGCCTGATCTTTTAATTGTTTTATATGATCCTAATTTTTGTTATATAAGTTTTTATTTGTTTTAATTTTATCCTTCAATTAAAATTAATGATATATTTCATTTTCATTTTAGTCATTAATCTTTTAATTCTGGGTTTGGTTTAAATCCCTTAATATTTTCAATATAGAAGTTTGGATTTTTTTTCAATTTTTTCCTTCAAATGAAATTGATTGTACATTTTGTTTTCATTTCGAACCTTATAATTTTAATTTTTGATTTGATTTTAATTTTTTTATATTTTTATATTTATAAAATAGTCCACATTTTTGTCCATGTTTACATGTTTATGCTCTTAGTTCTGGTTTTTATTTTTTATTATTTTTTCTTTTGTTGAGGTTGTATTTGTATTTTTTTAATTTAGTTCTTAAATTTTAATTTTTGTTGGCGATCATTTAAAAATTGATATTTTTTTTCTCTTTTTTTTATTAGTTTAATTTATTCTTCAAGTCAAATGATTTTTTAAGCTAATAATATTTATTTTTGTTTTGTCATTCATTTTATATTTTTGTAATTTTTGGTTAATTTTCTTAGGATTTTTTTATTCTTTGAGGTAATTTTCTTAGGATTTTACACAATAATAATAATAATAATTTTAGTTTTTTTTTCTCTTACTTGCTCTTTTATTGAAGTTTTTGAGTTTTTTATTTCTCGAGATAATTTATATTGTTTTAATAGTATTAGTAATAATAATAATAATTTTAGGTATTATAATCATGATAATAATAGTGACATTATTAATCATAATGACAAGAGCAATTGAAATTTATTGTAATAGTTATAGAGCTTATGGTGTTAATAATTATGATTTTTTATGGTAATAATAACAATAACTCATAAAATAATATGAAGAATATTAATAATAACAAAAACAATAATAATAATAATAATAATAATGCTATCTATAATTTAAATGATATTAATAAAAATAACAATATTGGTTATTGTAATGATTATTATAATAATAATGACAAAAAATATAATAATAATGATGGTGGCAGCGATAGTATTGCCAATAATAATTAGAATATTGATTATTTACAGTAATGGTTATAATGATATCTATAATAATTCTGATAATTTAACAATCATGATAACAACAATTGAAATAATTCAATAGTTGATGTTGTTTTTGTTAAAAATAGATTTTTATAGTTTTTTTATGTATGATATTTCAAATCTAATATCATGTAAACAAAAAAATATATGAAGCTACACTCTAGACAAAATGGATGGAAAAATTAGGTCAAATGATCTACAATGAAATAAAATATATAAGCCACTTGCTCTCCGTTTTGTTGCAGGTAAAATTAAATTTTTAACATGTAAAAAATATTTAATGGTGTTAGATTTTTTTATGATGCTATATATCTAAGCGAAATAATCAACTTACAAAACTTTTGATTATTTAGTTTTTATATATATTTATTTTATTATAGATAAGAAGTTTAAAATAATGATAATGATTTTTAAAGGTATTTGTTTTTAAAAAATATGAGGCTAATAATATATTTTGATATTTGTTTAATATTAACACCTTAGAATATATATAAAAAAATGAACTAAGTTTTTTTTTTTAAAATATAAAATTAATTTAATCTCAATGTTCTGAATTACTTTTAATATAATAATATCAGGAATAAATCTAATAATTTAAAATAAAAATAAAAATCACTTTAAACTAAAAATATACTAAGTCACATGTAAACAAAACAAATAAAAAAACACAAAGATAACAAATCACTAACAATAGAAGATTCACTATATATGCATAAAAGAGTTTCACGTTCATTTTATGCCACCAGAGCTAAACTTATTATGTTTTTTTAACGTAAATTGCATTAAAAATATAAAAATAAATAACAATAAAAATTAAAAAGAAAAACTAACCGTATAAATATATAATTACATACAAATGTTAAAAATGATTATAGAAGAAAAAAAAGGATAAAAATTAAAAAAAAATAATGATGACAAAATGCCTCGTCCTTAGAGATACAGTCAAACAAAGGAAATCTTGTATTAGTCCCGAATCTATCTCCACTCTCTCAATTATCGTAAAACAATATTTTATCTTAATAAATTATAGTCCAACAATCATTGTAAATGTTTGACAGAAAAAACAATTTCAATACCTGTCGTTTACTTTTATATAATGGTAATTTGGATGTAAAATGGGACGGGAGATTTAATTGATAATTTAAAAAAAAAATCTTTGGGGACCCAGATGAGGAGAGATATTCTTTACGAGCCCAATCGAGAACCCTTATATAACAAGTAGTGAAAGCAGAAGCCGAAAAGAAAAATAATAATTATGGCTTCACCGCAAGCATCTGCAGCACCTCCTTCTGTCTCCCAAACCGTTCCATCTCCGCCGCCACTGCCCCCAACACCAGAAGCAGCTGTTGTCTCCAAGGTACAGTAACACTCTCTCCTATGGATACATGGTTTTTTTTCCCCTATTATTTCGTTTTTTCCGTAGTAATAAAATATTGATTTCAAGTATTTGGCAATATGTTGTGAGATGGAGGAGAAGAAGCCAAGTGAGAAGGGTGTCCCTGTTCTCAATGCAAAACTCGAAGAACAGCCAGACATTTCACATTTTGAGTCAGTTCCCTTCTTCTTCTTCTTCTTAGCTGAGAAGGAATTGACATTAAATTTTAATTCATCATAAATAAATCATTCTTGTTTTCGTGTTTTCCTGTTAATTTCTCTGCAACCATACAGGTTTGCATAAAACTGATAACTCCTTACCATCCATCTCCCATTTATACAGATTGAATTCAAGATTGTGATTATTAATTTCTTTGTGTTTTTGTTATTAGCAGAAAACGAAAACAAAGGAATTGTTAGTAATATTTCATGGTATTCGTATATAAGACTGATTTTATTTATTTATTACATCTTGATTGATGAATGTCTTCACGAGTAATAATTTGAGAGATACTTACTTAACAGTCACGTGTGGCCGTCATAACAAATCGTTCTTTCCTACAATTATTTTACATCTTGATTCACATTTAACCGTTGCGCAAACTATTAAAGCGTTGTAAGTTGGGAATTTAATCATTCATCAAGTATCATGTTGTTCCATGATTAATTTTGAGGAAAGGAAACATTCAATGGCCAAACTGAGGTCTGCAATCATAGTTTATTTTAATTTAATTATTTTTATCCACGCATATATATCCAGCCAATAGACAGTTTAAATTGTTTGGGGAAGCATGAACCTATTTGTATAATGGGATGTTTGCTCGCTGGAGAGTATAAGTAACAAGGTTGAAGGATTTGGCCATCTGGGAGAAGGGTAATTACTTCTTGGTATGATACCATAGGTTGAACAGTAACAGTGGGGAATTTTAGCTCAGTTCAGTGTTTTCAAAGAATGATCATTTTTGTTGTTCGGTGTCCTCAATTTTAATTTATTATCTTTTCTGGATCTCTATGATTTCCCCTTTCTTTTTAAATTATAGACTTCGTTTATCTTTCAGATATCATGCATTCCTTTTGTTTTCTTTGAAATAATTTGAACAAGTTTTGATGGATTCATTAAAAAAAATAATCTCCTCTTTGTTACAAAACTCTTTTTTATTGAGGATTACCTCCTTTTGAGTCTGTCATACAGTGAACAATTAAAGTTTTTAGAGTTATTAACATGTTTTGCCTTTTTTTTAGTTCAGCTATGAGTAAAATGTAATCTGAATTAGTCACAAGCATTAGCATTGTGTAAACTAGTCCATTAAAATTAAAATGTCAACTGTTTCATCCATGAAACAAACGAAGTAGCACCAGTAATGATTTACTCATTTCTAATTTCCTGATCTGCATAGCAACATAACCAATGTACACCCATTACTAGGATTCTTGACAGTGTAGAGTATGTTGACAAGTGCAAAAAATATGAAGCTGACTACACTCAGCGCCTGATGGCAAAATATTTCTCTAAGAAAGATCTTTATGGAGGTAAACAGTTTTCCCAATAATTCTTGCTCCACATGTTTCAACAATTATTGTACTTTATTTAAATGACAGTTGAAATTGCTGTCATAAATGTTATTACTGTTTTCTTATGTTGAGTCTGTTCTTATTTTCCACTTTGATAACTGTTAATACTGTTTTATGCTTTTACTTCTCCTTTCAGGCAACATATTTGATGAGAAAATGACCATAGATAACGAGACAATAATGTCAAGCAGGTAAGAAGTATATTTCGATGGTTCTATTGTGTATCGCATTGCTTATGCTGTATCATAATTTAACTTTACCATCTCTGCATAGGTGGCCTTGTACTCTGTCATTTGCAGACCCAGTGAAGAGTTTTGAGGAACAGAGCAACACTGGTTCAACTTCAACATCAGAAGCCTGAGTAAAATCTCAAATGGAAGTAGTCACTAATGTAGAGATGTTGGTGAAATACTTTCTTCCCTGCTGTCAAATATGGTATTGTATATGATTTATATGGATGCTGCTGACAAAATACAAGAGAATGGTGAAAAATGGTAGTCATTGATTCCTACAATCATAACAGCAATGCATGCTCAAATCTTCTCCAATTATAATGCTATTTAGGACCACTGAATCCAATATTGATTTCAAATTTGATGGCTTTGGAAACAAAAAAAATGATGTTGAGGATGTCCTGTGTCCTGTCTATCTCTTGTTATTTGATATGTGAGAGTAATGCATAGCTTTATAATGATATACAGTAGAATGATTTTCAAATGCCGTACATTGGGCAATGAGAATTCTGTTTAATCAGGTTGCAATCATCTCTTGCCAACAATACAGATCTCGCTTTCGGTAGTCTATGTAACAAGTCGTCTTGGTGGATGCAACATCATAAGCTAGTTAACAAAGAAAATTACACGGGGAATTGAATTGTAACAAGAAATCATAAGCCCACTGACTGGATAAGCCATCCTGTAATTTGATTGAAGGCTTCTCATAGATTACATGCAAAAACATAAAGTGCCATGCATTAGTGTATTTTTTTCTTAATATCAGTCAATTATAATGATGGTGCGCACATTCAAGTCACAATGACTTTGCTATTCAATATCGTCCACTCAGTTTTTCCCAGCTTTGGGTTAGTTCTCGATGCTAGAACAAGCCCATGGCGGATACCAGAGGAAGGAATTTTGGCTATTCCCACCGACCATCTTCATTGAATTAAAGATCAATGTAGGCTATATTCCTCTGCTCATTGTTATTGCTTTTATAGTTGAGATTAAAAATAAATAGTTTCATAGAAATTATTATTAGTTGAGAATTATAAGTTAAATTTAAGTTTAGTTAAAAATTATGGTTGAGGTTGAATTAAAAAAAGTTAGATGGTTTGGGTTAATATATTTTTCATAATGATGTTCATTTATATATGTTAATAATGTTTGGTTAAATTATGTTCTTTTTATTAACTATTTATAATTACATCACGTACAAAATTTATACATGAAGGTCTTTGCGATCCTTGACTATTTGAGCGAGCAATATATGGTAAAAAATCATCTCGAACAAAATTAGAATTGCTATCATATTGAATAAAAATTATATCATCTTGTGATCTCCTTTTAATGTATAGTTATGTAGTGTCATTGATGCAACTACATTCTTTACTTTTGCTGTATGGATAAGCAAACTTGTTTTTGTAAATTCTCCACCTCTGTTTCCATATTCCAAAAGAACTTTCTATCATATTGTGTAGTGATGAGTGTGCATGATTAAAAACCTCTTCTAATAAAGAAAATTTTATTATCAAATGATATGCATGCACAAACATGTGCTCCTTCAAATGAATTGACATAATTCTACATGAAAAAAAAATTAACATTGTAATTAATTACAAATATTAATATGTCAAATGATTTTCATTAAAACAACATTAAAAAAGATATTTTACATTGAAATATGACATGTATATTGGATTCATTGCAATTTCTCTTGGGGTGTTTATAAATTCTATATCTATTGGTTTTATGACTTCTACAACAAAAAAAACATACTACTTTAAAGACTTCATTTATGCATCTACCTATAGTTTCACTTGAATGTTAGAATCTCTCTTGTACTTCTTTATTTGATGCCTTTACTTATATTGTATATACAAACATTGTCATATTTTCAATAACGCTCATTCATCTTGAAGGTGTTAAGTTATAATATGTTTCTAAATCGTTATACAAACTCAACAAAGTGATTGTGTACATCCTAAACATGCTAATACATTGCCTCTAATGACCTCTTAATACTTCGTTCAACCAACGCACCCCTGTATTATATGAACTATACATGGTGTTTTATGCATAAAGTTAATATAATACATGTTTATAACTTTATTATATGCACAAATGGAGCTATAAACATATATTATATTAATTATATGCATAACAAACCATGTATGGTTTCATATAACATATGGATATATTGGTTGAATGAAATATTAAGGGGTCATTAGAAGCAATGTTAACACACCTAGACTTCAATTTATCTAGAAAAAGTCACAATAGAGTCATACAAAAGTACCTTTATACCTTGTCAAAACTCTTTCCTAAGAATTGCTTTGTCATGGTAGAGTTTGGTACTTTCTTTGTAGATCCTAATGTTCTCATACTCATATGATTCATTTATGACCTTTTCCAATTCATTAAGTTTGAAGCTTCACTATACCAATTTCTTTTAGATCATAACGAGGTGATTTGCCCATGCTTATGCTGGATTTTTTTCTATGTAGAAAATTAATTGATTTTTTGCATGCTATAATTAGTTATTTTAATATTTAATTAGTAAATTATAATAGATAAAATCTATTAGAAATTAATTTTTTTTATTAAAAGGAACAGTTTAATCGAAATGCAAGGGAAGTGGTTCGTATATTTTTTAATTGTAGATAATTTGGGTAAATTTATCTATCCATTTTGTTCATGAGTTGTCTTTTTCCCCCAGTAATATTAGATTTGAAATATTATATATAAAATATTGTAATTTCTTTTTTACAAAAACAACCTAAAATCCAAGAATTAAATTTTTCTAAGAAATAAACTTATACAAAAGAGGACAAAATTAAAAGTCAAAATCATTTTTTATTTTATAAGATTTATTCCTCATATTATTATATTAAAATTATTTCAGAACATTGATATTAATTTTTTTCTTAAAAAAATCCTAGGTCATTTTTGTCTCTATATTTTCAGGCGCTAATATTAAATAAATATTAAAATATATAATTAGTCTTATATATGTAGAAGAAAAAAACTTAAAAATAATCATTATCATTATTTTGAATGCCTTATCTAAGCTTTTTTATATGTAGGAAATTTAATGATTTTATATGTGTTGTAATTGGTTATTTTAATATTTAATTAATAAAATTGTAGTTAATAGAATTTGCTAGAAAGGGGATTTTTCCCATCTAAAATTGTTTGATTGTTAAAACTATTTTGATAATTATTTCATCGGTAGATTGTATAATTGGAATAAAAAAAATATGTTAAAATGAGCCACGTGCTCCGTGTAACATATTAATTGATTGTTGTGTATGTTTTATTTATTTCATGATTTAATTAGCACATAGTAAAATTATAATCGTTGAATTTTAGCACAGATAATTGATATGTTTTATGCACCAAACAATTTGATTGATGATTTTGTTTTAACTAATTTGGTAATAATTTAATTGTTAGATAGCAAAATAGCAATTAATCAAATTGACTAAAGATATATTATTTGTTGTCTACAACATACTAATTGTTTGTTACGTATGTTTTAATTATTTGATGAATAATTTATTTGAAAGATAGCAAAAATACTACTAAAATTTATCAAAGATTTTTTTTCTGATTCTTTTCTTCATAATATTATATTAAAAAAAATTAGAGCACGGAGATTAAATTAATTTGAGATTTACAAAGAAAAGTCATTTCAATTTTTTATATATATTTCAAGATGTTAATATAAAAAAAATATCACAATATATAATTTGTCCCTCCTAGTTTTTAAGAAAAAACCCACTAAAATAATATATATAAAAATTTAGGACCATTAACAATTTTATTACATGTTAAAAAATTTGGTGCCGGATGTGGCGAAACACATGATAATTTTTTATTTTATTATTGTAGATAATTTGACATAATTTTTCTACCTGTCTTGTTTTCGTGTGGTTTTATATATATATTTTTTTGTGATATGAGATCTGAAATATTATATATATATAAAAAATAGAAGAGAAAAATAGAGAAATCAATGTTAAAACAGCGGAGAAATAGAGAAAAATTGCAGAGCCATTCGTTAATCTTTTTCCTGCTCTTCCCAGCATTCTCTCTCGTTTTTTTTCTTGCCTCTCTCTCTCTAAAACCAGACCTCTGTCTCTCTCTCCCTCTCGGTTTAACAGCTCCGACAACCAATCCCAGCCACTTCACTCTACCCCATCATCACCAAACACTCCATCATCTCTTCAGAAACTCAGCCATCATCTCAGGCAAAGTTTTTGGCAGAACAGTTCATCGGCTGCAACGTGACCGAGACTTTTCTAACGCCATTTCCAGCCACCACAGGCCACCATTTCTGATGCCACCACGACAGGGAGAGACACCTTGACGCCCTCTACACAACCGTGTTAACAGGTAAGCCATTCGTCGTACTCAAAAAATTTGCCATTTACTGTTCATCTTCTCCATTTGCATGCAAAAACGTCCCGGTTACTATTTGTGAACAATACCGGGTCAGGTCGGTTTTGGGCCGAGCTTTGTGCCCGGCCCGGACAGCAAACCGGGTGGACCATTCGGGCTCAAAGCCCAGCCCAGGATAGCTGGGCTGGCGGCCTAGACCAGTTGACTCTCTGGGCCAATGGCCCAGACCCAAAGACTCTCTGGGCTGCAGCCTAGACTCTAAACTGGTGGGCTGGCAGTCCAGCCCACCAGTAAATAAATAAAATAAATAAATAAATAGTAATTTTTTTTTTTATAAATATATATATAAATAAATAATAGCAATATATATATATATATATATTTAGAAAATATATATAAAAAACACAAAAATGTTTTTTTTTTTGTATACGGCCAATACACTAGCATATTTAAAAAAAAAGAAATTGTTTTTTTTCTTTCAAAAAAAATATATATTATCTTGGGTTTTGAAGAGAAAAATGTGTTTTAGCATTGATTTCACAAGGAAAAAAAAATCATTTCTTGCATTTTTGGATTTTACAACATGTTTGTAAAATCCAAAGGGTATTGGCCAATATTCAAAAAAATATAAAAACTTTTTTTGGTGATTCGTATTATTCACTGTCGGTATTCGGATAAATAAATCCTAAGGGGTTAATATCCAAAATATTCAACGGGAATGATATGTTATTATTCACTGTTGGTATTTGGATAAATAAATCCTAAAGGGGTTAATATCCAAAATATTTGGCGGGAATGATATGCTATTATCCACTGTCGATATTTGGATAAATAAATTCTAAGAGATTAATATCCAAAATATTCAGCAGGAATGATATGCTATTATTCACATTTTTCTGCAGGAATGATATGCTATTATTCAGCAGGAATAATATCCAAATATTTTGGATATTAACCCCTTTAGGATTTATTTATCCAAATACCGACAGTGAATAATAGCATATCATTCCCGTCTAATATTTTGGATATTAATCCCTTAGGATTTATTTATCCAAATACCGACAGTGAATAATACGAATCACCAAAAAAAGTTTTTATATTTTTTTGAATATTGGCCAATACCCTTTGGATTTTACAAACATGTTGTAAAATCCAAAAATGCAAGAAATGATTTTTTTCTTTGTGAAATCAATGTTAAAACAATTTCTTTTTTTTTAAAATATGCTAGTGTATTGGCCGTACGCAAAAAAATAACACATTTTTTTGTTCTAAATATTTTCCTAAAAAAAAACATTTTTTTTATATATTTTTATATATATCTTTTTTAAGCCCAGCAGTACGAGCTCTGGTTCATTTTTGGGATCCTGACTACCGTTGTCTTTTTTTTGGGAACATAGACCTATGTCCTACTATGGAGGAATACGGGATGTTGACTGAGTTCCCGAATAATCTATACAGAATTTATTTCCCTTTGAGATATGACAGAATCATTCCTGAACTGTCGAAGCTGCTCAGGATCCCCAACTTGGAAAGGTTTTTAAAAAAGAAGGCTGCTGGTCTGAAATGGAAGACGTTGAAGTTTGAACTAGAACAGAATTCTGGATCAGAGAAAGAAAGATTAATTGCCTTAGGCATATTTGGCCTGGTATTATTCCCAAGTTGGACAGGTCTAATAAGCTTGGAAGCTGCTGTTGCTTATGTGGAATATGAGAATACACAAATCAACCCAGTGGCCTCTATTTTGGATGATACCATCATAACACTTAACCATTGTGGAAGAGCCGGGAAAGGAGCAATGAGATGTTGCACGCAGTTGCTATATATTTGGATGGTTAGCCATATTGAAACAAAAAAACTTGTTTTTAATAATTTTTTGTGGTTCAACCAAAAACCATTGAGGATAGTGGAGGAAGAAGAATGGGGAGATCTAGACAACCAAGGTTGGGTAGAAAAGCTAGAAGTTTTACCCAGTAGCGTTTTCAAATGGAAAGCTCCTTGGGTCAAAGTAGTGGATGTCCTAATGAGTTACGGGCAAAGATGTTGGGTTCCATTGGTAAGGATTACCGGCTACGTGAGTTATGCTCTCGCCCTTGTGGTAAGGCAGCATGGGGGCATGCAATTCATTCCAAGGACCAAGGGAATTGCTCAATTCTTTGGTTTGTTTAAAGATCCTGTTGCACAAGAAGTCGTGAGGGCCATCAAACAAGATTGGAAACATCTAGTTTTGTTAGAAATAAAAGGTTTGGGAGATCCCAGTGCAAGTGAAAGGTATGCAAAGTGGAGAGACTTAGTTGCCTCAGCCACGGCCAATGGAGAAGTCAAGTCTCCCCAAACTGAAGAAAAGTTTGTTAAGAGGAAAAGAGTCGACAATGAAGAGGAATTGAGGAGACAAATTGAAAAGCTTCAGATGGAATTGAGCAAAACCCGAAGAGACAAGTTGATAATGGAAGAAATGGTGTTGGAAGGTGATAAAAGGAGAGCATTTTTAGATGAGCAATTGCAGTCTAGAGATGCGAGAATAACCAAGCTCGAGCTGAAGATGTTTGAGGAGGAGAATGTTAGGTTGGGAATTGAGAGAGAACTAATGGAGATGAATCTGAAGTGGATGCAAAGTTGCTCTGAACTCGATGCATTGAAGATCAAACATAATGAATGCTAGGAGAGCATAGAATATTACCAAGAGAAATTTGCAGAGGTCCAGTGTGAGTTGATGGATAGAATTGAAAAGTATGAAGAATTGCATAAGAAGTATGTAGTGTCGGAAATTAAGGAAAATGAGATAAGAACTCTGAGGACGAAGCTCGGCAAAGAGAGAAAAGATGAAGCATCTGGACGAGAAACTAGCATTGATAGAAAAACACAGGGATCAAATCGATGCTAACAATACTTCATTGAACAGAACCAATATGTTGCTCATTAGAAAAATATCCAAGATGGATGAACAGATGGATGAAGCTGCCGCGCACGCTCGGGTCATTAGAACCAATGCAAGAAATGTAGGGAGAGACATCATCCGTTACCGGCGAAGTCTAGCTGAGACCGATGCCTTCTTGGAGACAATCGAGAACCGTGGATTCACTTTCCTACCCTTGGCTAAAGAGATGGTAGAGGAACAATATTAATTTGTTTTTCCAAAAATGTAGCAAGCTTATCCAACATCAATAAAAAGGGCGTTGACCCATCTTTTATGCAAATTCTGTCTTTCGGTGAATATGACTTAAGCAAATGACCCAAAAAGCAGTACTCCTAGCGGCAATGTGACAAGAAACCCATATTCTATGAAGTGTTGGCAATTAATAGTTCACAAGCGAAATGCATCCATGCATTACTCAAAGCATATCCATCACAACACATGCATTTTATCATACATTCTTGTACATTTATGCAAAGCTCAACTACGAAACATAGGTCCCCCTGCGAAAATCCACAACACTCATTTTCCGCTTTCAGGAACCCTGAAAGCGAAACTTCCACAACACCACCTGCACTTTACACTGAGAATGAATGACCGAATTTGCTCTTCATGCATACCGTACCACAGTTCGAACCTCAACTGGAGCAACTCCGTACATGTTGGTGTATGGGATGGAGGCAGTAATGCCTTTAGAGGTAGAAATCCCATCATTAAGAGTATTGATAGACTCTGAACTAGAGGAAGCAGAATGGGCAAAGGTCAGATATGAAAAATTGAATTTGATCAGCGAAAAGAGGTTAGCCGCAATCTGTCATCATCAATTATACCAAAGAAGGATGGCCAAATCATATGATAAGAAAGTCTGGCCTCAAAAATTCCAAGAAGGCGATCTTGTATTGAAGAAGATATTGTTTGTACCAGGGCAAGATAAGAGTAAATGGGCCCCAAACTATGAAGGCCCTTATGTGGTGAAGAAGTCGTTCTCGGGAGGAGCTTTGCTATTATCTAGAATGGATGGAGAGGATCTAGTTAGGCCTGTAAATTCTGACTCTGTAAAGAAGTATTATGCCTGATATTTTGTAACCTCCTAATGAATATGATAAAATTTGGCCATGAATTCTCATTACAAGAAACTTTTTTTCACAAAACACATGATCTTATAATATTTATTTATGTTTTATCATTTATTTTATTTGAATTTGACATATTTGGTAAAATAATAATAATAATAATAATAAAAATGGTGATTTGCATTAAAAATATCAATTTGCATACACAAAACCATGTTTTGATAATTCTTTAAAATATATATATCGATTTGAGTTCTTAAACATCGATAAAAAGATATATAATAAAAAGGAAACTTCAATGGAGCTAGAAAGGGCCCCATGTGGAAATGAAAAAATCTCTTCACCAAGCATGAAAATATAGCGCGGGAAGCACATCCTATGAAGGAAGACTACAACGAACTGGGGGGACCTATGTTTCTAAAGAGGTAACAAAAACATGCATATTATTGTCATAGCACTAACCTGACAGGAAAGGCATGACGAAAGCTGATTTCGAGTTTTGGGAAATATAAAAGAAAAAGAATTTCAGGTCAACAAGATCGCGGAAGATGAATTGAAGATCGTTGCTATTTCGTTCCTCGAGCCGGGTAGGTCACTCAGGAAAATGAGACCATGCTAACTGGGTAGGTCACCCAGAAAAATGAGACCATGCTAACTTGGGTAGGTCACCCAGAAAAATGAGACCCAGAAAAATGAGACCCACATCTAACTTGGGTAGGTCACCCAGAAAAATGAGACCCATATCTAACCGGGTAGGTCACCCAGAAAAATGAGACCCTTCTAACTGCTAACCCGGGTAGGTCACCCAGAAAAATGAGATCCTTCTAACTTGGGTAGGTCATCCAGAACAACGAGACCCATATCCACCATTGTATTTTTTCCTTACAACACTTACTATTTAAAGTCTTTTACAAGACTTTAGTCGTAAGCATTGTAAAGAGGGGGCAACTATCGTAACCCAATTTTGGGTCATTCCCCAAAACTACCCGAAAATAACAAAAAATTAATAATAAAGGGGTCTAGTGTCAGCAGGAAAATCGAGGTGAAATTATGGATGTTTTCGAGAGCTCGATCGTATTTCTTTTGTACCCGAGAATAAAGGAAATCACAGATTCAAGGTCAAAATAATTTATTATCAGATAAATCTGCGTAAAAACTAAAGTCGAAAGATATAATTATATATTTTATGGGCCAATTTGATCTAATTGTTGGTTAATTTAAAATTGTAATTATGTTTGAAAATTTATTTAGGGTCCAATTGAAGAAATTGAAATTTTCGGAGATCAATTTGATTTTTCCAAGTCAGTTATGTGAAATCGGGAGCCGAATTGAATAAATTGAGAGTTTAATGTTTGATTGAGGATTAAATCGTGAAAATCATGAACCAAGGACCTGAATAAAAAGATCGCACAAAGCTAAGATTGAGATCAAATTTTTGATGGGATATAATTGCGTCAAAATCACAAGTTCAATTGGGTGCAATTAAAGAAATTATAAATTGGAAGACCAAATCAGATTTTTACCTTCTAAAAATTTTGAAATCTGCACGCACTGTTCCGGCATGCCTTTGCATTAAATTTTCAGGCGCGAGATCACAACAAAACATATCAATGTTGATCTTCTTCCCAAATTCATCTCCATCAATCAGCAAAACAGATCAAAATTCTTCCTATATCCATCGTGATTTTCTTCCCAAATTATCTCCATCAATATCATCTTCCTGATTCTCCTCCCTGTCTTCTTGATTCTCCTTTTATTGCTATCAATTTGTTTAGCTGTCGATGCCTTCCTCAACACTGTGTACGTGGGTCTTCTCTGCTATAAATAGCATGCCTGCACGGGGGAGATGGAGAAAAAAAAAGGGGGAAACAGAAGAGAGCAGAGGAGGGATTTTACGTGAGAAATCAGTGTTAAAACACACGGAGAAATAGAGAAAAATTGCAGAGCCATTCGTTAATCTTCTTCCTGCTCTTCCCAGCATTCTCACTCATTTTTTTTCTTGCCTCTCTCTCTCTAAAACCAGACCTCTGTCTCTCTCTCCCTCTCGGTTTAACAGCTCTGACAACCAATCCCAGCCACTTCACTCTACCCCATCATCACCAAACTCTCCATCATCTCTTCAGAAACTCAGCCATCATCTCGGGCAAAGTTTTTGGCAGAACAGTTCATCGGCTACAACGTGACCGAGACTTTTCTGACGCCATTTCCGGCCACCACAGGCCACCATTTTCGACGCCACCACGACAAGGAGAGACACCTCGACGCCCTCTACACAACCGTATTAACAGGTAAGCCATTCTTCGTACTCGAAAAATTTTCCATTTACTGTTCATCTTCTCCATTTGCATGCAAAAACGTCCCTGTTACTGTTTGTGAACAGTACCGGGTCGGGTCGGTTTCAAAGCCCGGCCCGGACAGCAAACCGGGTGCACCATCCGGGCTCAAAGCCCAGCCCAGGATAGCTGGGCTGGCGGCCCAGACCAGTTGACTCTCTGGGCCAACGGCCCAGGTCTATTTGGGCTGCAGCCCAGCCCGAGATAGGCTGGGCTGGCAACCTAGACTCTAAACTGGTGGGTTGGCAGTCCAGCCCACTAGTAAATAAATAAAATAAATAAATCAATATTAAAAAAAAATTATAAAATATATATAAATAAATAATAGTAAAAAATATAATATATATATATATATATATATATATATATATATATATTTTTGCATACGGCCAATACACTAGCATATTTAAAAAAAAATTGTTTTTTTTCTTTCAAAAAAAATATATATTATCTTGGGTTTTGAAGAGAAAAATGTGTTTTAGCATTGATTTCACAAAGAAAAAAAATCATTTCTTGTATTTTTGGATTTTACAACATGTTTGTAAAATCCAAAGGGTATTGGCCAGTATTCAAAAAAATATAAAAACTTTTTTTGGTGATTCGTATCATTCACTGTCGGTATTCGGATAAATAAATCCTAAGGGGTTAATATCCAAAATATTCGGCGGGAATGATATGCTATTATCCACTGTCGATATTTGGATAAATAAATTCTAAGGGATTAATATCTAAAATATTCAGCAGGAATGATATGCTATTATTCACTGTTGGTATTTGGATAAATAAATCCTAAGGGGTTAGTATCCAAAATATTCAGCGGAATAATATCCCATTCATCATTTAACCAACATAATTTTTTGAAATCATAACAAATCATAACCAAACAAAACACCAAGCAACTTACCTTAGGTAAGCCGTACTAGGGGTGCTAAAACCTTCCCTTTACGCAACCAGTCCCTTACCCTAGAATCTCTGAAAGACCAGTTTAGGTTTCCTAGTAACCATAATACTAGGTGGCGACTCCCTTTTCCACAAAAAATAAAAATTAGACCCCCGACACATGAATTTTCCCCGCACACGGGGATAGTCGTCACGATGCCGCGCTGACAGTTTTTGGGGTGCGACACTCTTGTAACCATTGTATCCATCCAATCATAGTAATAGGTGTCACACATTATCTAGGTTATTATGTCACAAATTTATCCATAGAACGTTTAATGTCCGACTTGCATAGTAAAATATGTGTGGCAGCTTGTTTACTTTTTGTCTTAACACTGCAAATAATAGGAACAGAGGCTAGTTCATGCTTTAATGTATTAAATGCATTCATACAATCTTTATCAAAGTGAAAAACATCTTTGGCCAAAAGATTGCATAATGGATGAGTTATCTTTGAAAAATCCTTAATGAAGCGATGATAAAACCCAACATGTCCTAGAAAACTTCGCACTCCATTGCCATATTTGAGATGATGTCAATATTTGCTTTGTCAACTTCAATACCCTTGCTAGATAATACATGAGCTTATTTGCCTGCATGCTGTGCTAGGTTTTTTTCTATGTAGAAAACTGATTGATTTTGTATGCGTTGTAATTAGTTGTTTTAATATTGAATTAGTAAAATTATAATTGATAAAATCTATTAGAAATGTGTTTTATTTCCTCCTAAAAATGATGGAATGTTGCTACTATTAAAACTGTTTTGATCATTGTTTAATTGATAGATTATACAATTGGAATCGTAAAATTTTTGTTAAAATGAGTCACGTGCTCTGTGTAATATATTGATTGATTGTTGTGTATATTTTATTTGTTTCATGAATTATTTCATTAGCAAATAGTAAAATTATAATTGATGAATTTTAGTACACATCAGTGATTTGTTTTATGCAACAAACAATTTGATTGGTGGTTTTGTTTCTAACTACTTTAGTAATAATTTAATTAGTAGATACCAAAATCACAATTGATCAAATTGACTAAAAATATATTATTTGTTGCCTGCAACATACTAATTGTTTGTTGAGCATGTTTTAACTATTTGAAGAATAATTTATTTGAAAGATAGCAAAAATGCAATTGCTAAAATTGATCAAAGATTATGTTTTCTTCATATTATTATATTAAAAATATTTTAGAATATTGAGATTAAATTAATGTGATATTTATAAAGAAAAGTTAGTTCATTTTTTTACATATATTTTAAGATGTTAATACCAAAAAAATATCACAATATATAATTAGCCTCTCTTATTTTTTAAAGAAAAAGTCTAAAAAATAATAATAATTATTATTCTAAATGTCGTATTTACAGTAAAATAAATATATATAAGGACAATATCATCTTAAAAATTTTAAGTTGATTATTTAGCTCAGATGTATAATATTTATTTTAAAATAAGGACTATTAACCATTTTGTTACATGTTAAAAAAATTAGTGTTGGTTGTGGTGAAACGCAAGATAATTTTTTATTTTATTATTGTAGTTAATTTGACATAATTTTTCTACCTATCATGTGTACACGTGGTTTCGTAGATTTTATTTGTGATATGAGAACAAAAATTCATACATAAAAAAAAGACGCAGAAGTTATTTTTCACAAACATAACGTTGACCAATGAATTTTTATCACAATTATTATAGTTGTCATTATAAATATTATTATACATAATTAATATTTTAATTATTATTGGTCATACTATCAATGACACCATAATTATTGTTAAAAAATAAATTTTATTTTTATTTTATTTTTTAAGATTTATTCCTCATGTTATTCTGTTAAAATTATTTTAGAACATTTATAGTAAACTATTTTTCAAAAAATAGGTCATTTATTTATATATATTTTAAGGCACTAATATTAAATAAATATCAAAATATATAATTAGTCCCATATATTTATAAGAAAAAAAAACTTACAAATAATAATTATAATTTGTTCTATTGAAATTTAATTCTTTATTATTATTTATGCATTAATCCCTATTATTGTACATGTTTATGTGTATATGTTTTTTGTTTAATTTTGAATCCTTTTTTATATTCTCTTTTGTTGGTTTTTTTTAATTTTATTTATCCTTTAAATTTTAATTTGTTGTAGTGATCATTTGAAAATTCATATTTTTTTTTATAAAAAAAAGAAGTGAAATGTTTTCTTAAGGCTAATAATATTTATTTTTGTTTTGTCATTTATTTTATTTGTTTGCTTATTCTTTTGTTATAATTTTAAGATTATGTTTTTCTTCAAGGTTATTTTTTTATGCAATAATAGTAAGAATTATTTTTTTTTAATTTTTCTCTTTTGTTGGGGTTTTCTTTTTTTTAGTTCTTAAATTTTAATTTGTGTTGGTGATAATTTTAATTTTTTTTTCAGGTCAATTTGTTTTAAAGCTAATAAGATTTATTTATTTTTGCCCTATATTTGATTTTTTTCTTCCTTTTTTTTTATGATGTTGAGTTTTTTTATTCTTTGAGGTAGATTTTTATAATTACTTGTGCAATAATAGTAAGATTTATTTTATATGTTTTTTTTCAAAATATTTTTTAAGGCTAATAATTTGTTTTTGTTTTGTCATTAAATTTTTTTGCATACTTTTTTATTATATTTTTTATTTTCTTGATTCTTCAGCGTAATTTTGTTTTTTTTTTCATTATTTATGCAATAATAAAAGTAATCATTTAATTTTTTTTTCCAAAAGATTTTGTTAAGGCTCATAATATTTATTTTTCTTTTGTCATTTATTTTATTTTTTAGTTTTTTTTAATATTTTTTTAGTATTTTTTATTCTTCCTTGTCATTTTGTTTTTTTATTATATATGCAGTAATAATAATAATTAGAGATGATTTTTTTTCTTTTTTCTTAAACTTATTAAGTTTCTTTCATTTTTTAGGATAAATTAATAAATTTTATTATTTTAACAGTACTAATAATAATAATTTAAGGTATTGTAATTCTAATGATAATAGTGACATTATAAATTATCATGATAATAACGATTATAATTTATTCTAATAGTTATGGTGCTTATGATGTAACTAATGATGATTTTGATGGTAATAATAACAATAACTCATAAAATAATATAAAAATATCAATAATAGCAAAAATAATTATACTAATTATAATAATACTAATTATAATTGAAATAATATACAGAAAAACAATGATGTTGATTATTCATGATAATTACAATGATTATAATAATATTGTCAGTAATAATCATAATATTAATTATTTACAACAATTATTATAATAAGAACTATAATAATTATGACAATTTAAAAATCATGATGATTCAAATATAATAATAATGAAAATAATTCATTAGTCAATGTTGTTTTTGTTCAAAATTGACTTGCATGACTTTTTTATGTATAATATTTCAGATTTAATATCATGTAACCAAAAAATATACTAAATCAAATATAGACAAAACGGGTAGAAAAGTTTAGTCAAATTATTTATAATCACTTCGATGCACATAGACAATGTACCGATTAAATAATTATCCAAATATTCGAATAATAGTAACATTCAATAACTTCAATACACAAAATAAATAACTCATTTTAAACAAATTTTTTTGATGATAATAAAATTAATTAAATTTTTATTTAATTAATAAAAATATACATAAAAATCAATTGGTTTAATTCATCAAAAAAGCCCAACAAAACACACTTGCAAGTGAGCTGTTTTTTTTTTATATATATATATATGTATACACAGGGAAAATGAGGGCAAAAAGGGTTTCAAGAGTGTTTTTTCCTTGAAGTGGTCCCTCATATTAGATAAAGGACCTCCGGGCATCAAGCCTTGCAACTGTTCATTATGCTTTTAATTATGGTTTAAACAATAATGAATAATGAAAATCAATGTTCATTACTGTTTAAAAACAAATCCAAAATCATTTTGTAGCCTGAGAGGCCCGAACTCTCGCTGCGGGGAAACATTAGGTGCATGCCTTGACCACTCGGCCAAACACACCCTAATGTGCTGTTGTAGTGTAGAAATAATACTTATATTATTAAGTGAACAGCTACAGTAAATGAATAATCATATTGTGAGCTCATTTAGCTGTATTAGATAATCTCCCAACACCACACCTTGTTTTAACATGAATTGACACTTTTCCCAATTATGAAGCAAATTTGTTTTCTGCCATTTCTTTATAAACATTAGAGTTATTGAAAGAATTTAAACTTGCTAAGCTAGAAGAATTATTGTCCTCTTCTAGACGGCTAGGTTGATCCTTGGCTGATGTAGAATTTTTAAAGTGTTCCTCTTTAATCACTCAAGTCTTTGGCCTATCTCAACAATTCTGTCTGACACATACTACCTGAGAAAGAAGAAAAAAATAAAACAAAATTAAGGTATCTAGATTAAAAGATAATAGATAGGGTTTGCGAATAACCAATTTATAGGGGACTGAAAATAGTCTCGGTGATATGGATCAACCTAGAAATACCAATACGGATCTATTACATGTTCAAAATGGTCTATAAGACAAAGAAATTAAAATAGGCATTAAACACATTAGTTTTGAAGGTTTCAATGACATCAGAATTGAAAGGTCTATTGGAGTATCAAGAGGAGGAGACCCTAGTATATCTTATCCATGTACATGAGGGGTCCCAATACAACTTTATTTGGGCCATGAAGTGAGGAAAACAAAGGAAACAAAATAATCCTACTATAATTTGGAAACAACATGGGTGACTACCTTTTCCTTTTGTTTCTAGGATTAAGGAGTTACATGAAAGGCTATAAATAAGCCTTGAATCAGCTCTGTAATATTTTACTTCCTTCTCTTCTTCTCATGGAAGAACATGAATTTAATTTTAGGGTCTTTATTTTATTTTGTTAGCTACAACCCAAGACTTGTTTGGGTTTAATTAATATTTTGTTTTGAGCTAGAATCCGATGCTTATTTGGATTAAGTAATGGGCCTTTTAGTTTAGGGTTTTGGGTTAGTTTTGAGTGAACCTCATGTAAGGGGTCCATTAAGATTAATTTTCAAGAACTATTTAAACTCATGTTACCAAAATTTCAGCTACCTTTAATGATTATTACTTCTATAGTTTTTAGTTTTAACGTGTGAGAGTGATTCTTGTATTTTTCAGTTCTTGAACGAACTAAATTTGACTTATCAAATATTTAGTTGGGTTCGTGTCCTCATTCTACTCATTCCAATAGTGTTCATGCCTTCTGAAAGGTTTCCATTGTTTCACATTCCTAGGAGACTGTTGCAATGTTCTGGTCACAAAAATTAATTGCCCTAGCTCAAAACAAATCACACATGATAGTAGAGAGCAAGCAACGGGTCAATCCTACAAGGATGTTTTAGTTTAGATTTTCATGCTATATGCTATGCAATTGGGGGTGTTTAGAAGTTGTCTAGGCTAGGCTAAAAAAAACTAAGCAAAAAATATATAAAACTAAAATTTATCAATAAAACAAACCTTGGTTGCAAGTAAACATCCACTTATAGAAATCAAAACTGATCATGAAAATGAAACATTAATTTATATTATGAATATTTATCTCTTCTTAACATAATTTCATTAATGGATCCATCATATAACATACCCTAACCATCAAACAACTATATTGTCTGTACTAGTAATTTAATTCAATGGTAGCCTTAAGAACTAGATAAGTTGATCAATTAAAAAAAAGATTGTCCGCAATCTATGTTTGATATGATTGTTTGCAATCTATGTTTGATATGATTGAATGTTCTTCCTAATATTAATAACGTATATCCGCCATAATTATTAACTCATTTGCTTTATAAGTTCATATACCACAACTCCGGTTTTGATATCAAACTTAGCAATAGATTGTTTACAATAATAATCCAAATTCTGTTCTTAGCAATTAAATAAATAAGCATAGGAAAACTAAGCATAAAAGAACAAACATATTCATCATTTAAAGTGAAAAACAAAGGTAAAATAGGTCTCACAAATCTTAAGATATGAAGGTTTCTATGTCCTTGCAACCAAGAAAAAGAGTTTAGCCTTGCATATTTGTTGAACAACTAATTAAAAAGATAGAATAAAACATTGTTTAAGGTTTGGAGGAGGAAGATTTGTGTTTTCTTTTATGCTAGACAAATGCTCCTTACTGTCTCTTCTCCTTTATATATGCTTAGAAACTGTAGTTTCTATCTTACAAAATAGTTCTTCCTTAAGTTGGCAAAATTTAGTTGTCAACTTTTAAAAATCATATCTCATTCATAATATGTTGTTTTGAGCTAAAATTTGGATCAGTGATAGGTCTGAGTTTAGAATCCAACAAACTTGGGTTTGCATAAATCGGACTTTTATAGCTCCAGATATTTAAGTTGGAATGATCAAGGGTCAACATTGATAAATTGCAAGATTTGACTTTAAAGGCTGCAATTTCCATGCTCTTCTTTATTTTATTTTTTTCCCTTATCTTTCCAGAAAGGTATGGATGTTAGTTTATGGATGCCACTAGAATCAGTTCATTTTGATCTCTAGTGCTTCTGCTTTGCACAAAACATCAATTGAAGGTCAACTTTGTTAATCAGCTCTAATTACCTCATTTTGGCATCTTTCATCCAAAATTGCCTTTAAAACATAAAAAAAGAATATCAAGGTATTTTATATGAAAAAAATATGCAAAATACAAGTTAAATATGGGTGAAACTATCGAATAATATGATTACATCATAAACCTATTTTGGCTTTCCAATATCAAATCTTAATCTTTATTAGGGGTTGCGTAACCTATCACGAGGTTTACATTAGTTGGTATCAGATCTAGACTCCAAGATAAGGTCATATTCTTCTATTATTTTCATTTTTGAGTGTTCCTTAAAGTTTTTTTTATTGTTGGTGTACATCTTCTTATTCTTTGTGTCTATGTCATCTAAGCAAAAAAAGACTTATATTTCATCTTATTACTATCTCTAATCATATTAGTATATAAAAAAAGAAAGAGAGATAGAGGAATTAATTGAAATTTGAAAGATTATTCACTTTTTACTGTATAAAACATAAGTCTAGGTGAAACATAACAGAACAACATCAGAATAAATTGAAAAATTACATTCAGTTTATTAGGGATGAGATAACATTATATGTCAAATTTGGGATTATTTTGATATTTTTACTTGAGGTTTAAATTCTATCGCAGAAACACTACTCTTAGTGAAACATAAGTAAAACACCTTACAATCAATTGCAACTTCATATTTTGTGTATTGGGGATGAGATCACACCATATGTTAAATTTGGGCTTATTTTGATATCAACTTCTAGAGGTTTAAATTGGAGGTTTGATTTATCTAGAAACTGATTATACAAAGGGTTGGGTATCTAGAAGTAAGATAAATATTGGAGTTTTGTTGTTTGATTAGTATTATAATACTAAATATTGGATTTGAGGTCATTTGGTCTGGGTTTGAATTCTGTTAAGTAAAAATTTCGTAACATGTTAGATTTTCGCCAAGTTTCAAAACATGATCCTTACTATTTATTTTTATCCAAATATTTGTTTATAATTATATTTGGGTTATCTAGGATTCAAGTAACTGTTTTCTCTAATATTTGCATCTATTTTATCTTGTCTTCATTTCAAACACAATTCGTATGAATTTGCATTGCTATTTGCAAAATCATAATTGTAGTTTTGTTTTTCTTTGTTTTCAATATATTTATTATTGATTCTTGAGTTTGAAAATTTTAATTAGAGTGCATTGTGAAGACTACTGACATTGATTTGTTGATTTGTCCCTAAAGAACCAAAAGATAGCAAATTGTGAGGTAAAAGGTGTGGTGAGCTTATTAGAGTGAAAAGCCTTGATTTGTTTTGTGTGATACACGAGAGGTGTGAGGATATATTTCATACTAATAACCAAATTTTGCAGATTCAAAGGATGTCTAAAAACAATGAATTAGGGACTCAAAACGCTGACATAGCTTTTCAATTGCGAGCCATAGGCCAACAACTAGAGTTGCTGTCTAGGACATACAAGGATTGAAAGATGAGGTGGATTAAATAAAGAAATAGAATAGTGGGGCTGATCATCGATGAAATATGGTCTGTATGGCCATATGGAATACCAGATTTGAATTTGAAGAGTTTGTTGATGAAAACACAAATGTTGGTGAAGATGACTATGATTTTGCATCTGTTGGCCAACGAATCAAGCTTAGACCGAATAGGGCCAGGAGAAATGTGAAATTTCCATGGATAGGGACTTGGATACCATTAAACTAAAAATCCTTACTTTTAAGGTAAAAACAATCCCGAGGCGTATTTGGAGTGGGAGAAAAAGGTAGATTGGATTTTTGATTTCCATAGCTATTCTGAACAAAAAAGGTGAAATTGGTGACAATTAAGTTTGTGAAGTATGCATTGATTTGGTAGGATCAAATTGTAATGAGTAGGAGTAGAAATGAGGAGAGACCCTTTCAGACTTGGAGGGAGATTAAAGTCTTAATAAGAAGATGATTTGTGTCAAACCACTATTATAGAGACTTATACTCAAAGCTCCAAACCTTTAGGCTATATTTTCATTACCTATTTTGGAAACATAGGTCCTCCTTTTCATTGTAGCCTTCCTCGAGTTTTTTCCCCATGTGCTTACCTGATTTATTCTCTTGAAATGGAATGTGCTCCACGCGCTATATTTTCTATTCTTTTCACGATTGGTGAAGAGACCTTTGGTTTCCTATAGGGTCCTAGTGAAGTTTGCCTTTTATTATACTTTTTCTAATGTTTAAATTACCCTTTCAATAAAAACTCAAGAAATTATCTTAAATGAAAAACTCAAGATCTAGTTTTGTTCATGAAAATTGGAACTTCTAATGCAAATCACCATTTTTTATGTAATTTTTATAGATGGTATTTCAAAAGTTTTATGATGGTACCCCTTTGGGCTTTGGTTAACTATGAACCCCTATGTGCATTTTTCCCCTAATATGGTGTACAATATATTAAAATAAAAATAAATGTTATACGATCATCCACTTTGTGATGAAAAAGGTTCTATGCAATGAGAATTCAAGACATAATATTTCTTTACAGAGTCAAAATTCACAGGTCTAACTAGATCTTCTCCATCCAATCTAGATAACAACAAAGCTCCTGCTGAGAATGCTTTCTTCACCATGTAAGGGCCTTCATAGTTTGGGGCTCATTTACTTTGATCTTCTCCTGGTAAAGATAATATTTTCTTCAATACCAGATCTCTTTCATGGAATTTTCACGGTCGAACCTTTGTATCATATGATTTGACCATCCTTCTTTGGTATAATTGATGATGACAAATTGCAACTAACCTCTTTTCGCTCATCAAATTCAATTGTTGATATCTAAATTTTGCCCATTTCTGTTTCTTCTTGTTCAAAGTCTATCAATACTCTAGTGATGGTATGTACACTTCTAAAGGCATCACCACCACCATTCCATACACCAACATGTACGGGGTGTCTCCTGTTGATGTTCGGACTACAGTGCGTTATGCATGAAGAGAAAATGGCAACATCTTATGCTAATCCTTATAGGTGACTATCATCTTTTGAATAATCTTCTTAACATTCTTATTAGCAGCTTCTAGCACACCATTTATCTTTAGTCTATACAACGAGGAATTGGAATGCTTGATTTCCATTTAGTGCAGAGTTCTATTATTATTTTGCCAGTGAAGGTCTGAGCATTATCAGTTATAATCTTTTCTAGTGGTCCATATCGACAAATCAAATTTGTTTCAATAAATTTCTTCACTACTTTTTGCATCACATGAGCAAATGACTAGCTTCTACCTTTTTTGTAAAGTAATCTATAGCCATGAGAATAAACCTATGATCATTGTTGGCTTTTGGGTTGATAGGCCCAACCACATTTTTTTGTTCTAAATATTTTCCTAAAAAAAATATTTTTTTATATATTTTTATACATATCTTTTTTATTTTTTTATTTATTTACTGGCGGGCTGGACTGGTAGCCTGCCTAGGGGATGGGCTCCAGCCAGCCTTGGTCTGGGCTTCAGCCCAATATTCACTGACTGGGCCTCCCATCAAAACAGGCCGGAGGCCCGTTCTTATCTTGGGCTGGGTTTCCATCCCGTACAGGCTTCAAGCCCGTACTTATTTGTTGTCCGGGTTGGGCTTTGTGCCGGCCCGACCCGACTCGGTTACTGTTCCCAAACAGTAACCAGGGTTTTACGTAAAATGAAGAAGATGAACAGTAACATGGGGATTTTTCGAGTATGACAAAAGGAGAAACGGTTAGTACCTTTGGGTAGAGGGGATCGAGGTGATTCTTCTGGTCGTGGTGGCGTCGAAAATGGAAGCTTGTGGTGGCCGGAGTTGACATTGGAAGCTGTCGGGTGACGTTGCAGTTGACGATGGATGTTGCCTCTGCCTTCTCCTAAAATGATGGCTGAGTTGCTGGAGAGAAAGTGGAGAGCCTGGTGGTGATAAAGGTGAAGTTGGGTGGCCTGAGCTGGTGGCTGGAGTGCTGCACCGAGAATGAGAGAGAGAGAGCAGCGGTCTGTTCTTTTTTAGAGAGAGAGAATGGCAGAACGAAAACGAAGAGAAAATACGAAAGGCAGAGGGCTGAAGCATGAGGCGGGAGAGAAAAAGATTAACTCGAAAATTTTATGTAAATGGCTCTACAAATCTCTATCTTTCTGCGTTTGTTTCCTGTGTTTTTTTTCTTCCCCTGCTCTTTACCATGCACTGCTATTTATAGTAGAGAAAACTCGACGTTTAATGCATCGAATTGATATCAATTAGAGGAGAATCAGGAGGACAGGGAGGAGAATTAGGAAATTGATTTTGCTGGAGATACTTTGGGAAGAGAATCACGTTTGATATAGGAAGAATTTTTTGTTGATTCGTCGTGATCAATGCGCCTGGAAATTCCATGCAAAATGCACGCTGGAACAATGCATTTTTTTTTAATGCAGATTTCAAAATTTTAAGAAGGTAAAAAAAGTATGATTTGATCCTTTATAATTTCTTTAATTGCACCCAATTGGATTTTAAACTTGTGATTTTATGTAATTATATCCCATCAAAAATTCAATATCAACCTTAGCTTTGCGCGATCTTTTTATTCTGGTCCTTGGTTCCTGATTTTCGCGATTTAATCCTCAATCAACATTAAACTCTCAATTTATTCAATTCAGCCCCCGATTTCGCATACCTGACTTGGAAAAAAATCAAATTGATCTCCGAAAATTTCAATTTCACTAATTGAACCCAAATTAAATTTAGGAAACTGATTTCTTATTAACGAAGCCCTTAGTAAAATTAATTTGACCAATTTAAAGTATAGTTAAATCCTTCAACTGGACCCTAAATTAATTCTCCAAATATAATTATAATTTTAACCAACAATTAGATCAAATTGGCCCGTAAAAATATAATCATATTTTTTGACTTAGTTCTTACGTAGATTTATCTGATAATAAATTATTTTGACCTTTAATCTGCAATTTTCTTTATTTCTGGGTACAAAAGGGATACAATCGAGCTCTCGAAAACATCCCAAAATTTCACCTCGATTCTCATGCTGACATCAGACCCCTTTATTTTATTTTTTTGTTATTTTCGGGTAGTTTTGGCGAGTGACCCAAAATTGGGTGACGACAGTTGCTCCCTTCTTTACAATGCTTACGACTAGAGTCTTTGTAAAAGACTTTAACCAGTAAGTGTTGTAAAGAAAAAAAACATAAAGTTGGTCTCATTTTTCTGGGTGACCTACCCGGGTTAAAATGATCTCATTTTTCATTTTTCATCTTTTTTTTTGAGTGACCTACCCGGTTAGCATGGTCTCATTTTTCTGGGTGACGTACCCGGTTAGATGTGGGTCTTATTTTTCTGGGTGACCTGCCCGGTTAGATGTGGGTCTCATTTTTCTGGGTGACCTACCCGGCTAGAATGGTCTCATTTTCCTAGGTGACCTACCCGGTTAGCATGGTCTCATTTTCATGGGTGACCTACCCGGCTCGAGGAACGAAATAGCAACGATCTTCAATTCATCTTCCGCGATCTTGTTGACCTGAAATTCTTTTTCTCCATATTTCCCAAAACTCGAAATCAGCTTTTGTCACGCCTTTCCTATCAGGTTAGCGCTATGACAATAATATGCATGTTTTTGTTACCTCTTTAGAAACATAGGTCCCCCCAGTTCGTTGTAGTCTTCCTTCATAAGATGTGCTTCCCGTGATATATTTTCATGCTTGGTGAAGAGATTTTTTCATTTCCACATGGGGCCCTTTCTAGCTCCATTGAAGTTTCCTTTTTATTATATTTTTATCGATGTTTAAGAACTCAAATCAATATATATATTTTAAAGAATTTTTCAAAACATGGTTTTGTGTATGCAAATTGACACTTTTAATGCAAATCACCATTTTTTTTTACCAAATGTCAAATTCAAATAAAATAAATGATAAAACATAAAAAATAAAAAAGTTTCTTGTAATGAGAATTCATGGCTGAATTTTATCTTATTCATTGGGAGGTTACAAAATATCAGGCATAATACTTCTTTAAGAGTCAAAATTTACAGGCCTAACTAGATCCTCTCCATCCATTCTAGATAATAGCAAAGCTCCTCCCGAGAACGACTTCTTCACCACATAAGGGCCTTCATAGTTTGTGGCCCATTTACTTTGATCTTGCCCTGGTACAAACAATATCTTCTTCAATACAAGATCGCCTTCTTGGAATTTTCGAGGCCGGACTTTCTTATCATATGATTTGGCCATCCTTCTTTGGTATAATTGATGATGACAGATTGCGGCTAACCTCTTTTCGCTGATCAAATTCAATTGTTCATATCTGACCTTTGCCCATTCTGCTTCCTCTAGTTCAGAGTCTATCAATACTCTTAATGATGGGATTTCTACCTCTAAAGGAATTACTGCCTCCATCCCATACACCAACATGTACGGAGTGGCTCCAGTTGAGGTTCGAACTGCGGTACGGTATGCATGAAGAGCAAATGGTAACATTTCATGCCAGTCCTTATAGGTGACTACCATTTTCTGAACAATCTTCTTGACATTCTTATTAGCAGCTTCTACAACACCATTCATCTTTGGTCTAGAAGGAGAGGAATTTGAATGCTTGATCTTCCATTTAGCACAGAGTTCTGTTATTAATTTCCCATTGAAGTTCTGTGCATTATCAGTTATAATCTTTTCTGGTGGTCCGTACCGACATATCAAATCTCTCTCAACAAACTTCTTTACCACTTTTTGCGTTACATGAGCAAATGACCTGGCCTCTACCTATTTTGTAAAGTAGTCGATTGCCATGAGAATGAACCTATGACCATTACTGGCTTTTGGGTTGATAGGTCCAATCACATCGATTCCCCATATCGCAAAAAGCCATGGAGATAATAAGTTAAATAGAGGGGTCAGAGGGGCATTCATTTTGTCACCGTGGATCTGACATTTATGACACTTGCGGACACAGTCAACGCAATCCTTCTCTAATATCATCCAAAAGTAACCAACTCTTTATATTTTCCTAGCCATCATATGTCCACTAGCATGGGTCGAGCAGATCCCTTCATGGACTTCTCGTAATGCGTTTCTGGCTTCAACTCCATTTAAGCATCTCAGCAAAGTCCCGTCAGATGACCTCTTATACAAAACTTCTCCATCAAGATAAAAACCCATTACCAGTCTCCTCAAAATCTTCTTTTTGATGTTGGATGCCCCCATGGGATAGGCCTGATTTTGGATGAAGTTCTTGATATGGTAGTACCAAGGGTTTCCATCTATTTCTCCTTCAACTGAGCAATAATGAGATGGGTTATTTCTGATGTCAATATGTATTGGCTGCAAGTTTTGCCCGAAGTCTATTCTAGCCATAGAAGCTAGTGTGGCCAAGGCATCTGCAAACTGATGTCCTTCCCTTCCCAGATGTGTGAACTCGATTTCCTCAAATTCTTCAGCCAGTTTAGATAGGTATTCTTGGTAGGGTATTAGCTTTTCTTCTTTGGTTTGCCATTCCCCTTTTACCTGACAAATAATTAGCATCGAGTCCCCATACACATCTATCTTCTTTACATTTAACTCCAACGCAGTCTCTAAACCGAGAATACAGGCCTCATATTCGGCTGTGTTGTTAGTGCAACCAAATTGCAATTTAGTTGAAACTATATATTGTTTCTTGTTAGGAGATATTATCACTGCCCCTGCTCCATTACCACATATATTTACAGCACCATCAAAGTACATAGTCCACCATTCTAGATTTCCTTCCTCAATTGCAAGCACATCTTCATCAGGAAAATCAAAGTCTAACGGCTCATAATCTTCCGTAGCATGGTCCGCCAGGTGATCAGCAATAACACTCCCTTTTACAGCTTTCCTTGTCATGTACACTATGTCATACTCGGGTAGCAGAACTTGCCTCCTGGCAATTCGGCTGGATAAGTAGGGCTTTTCACAGATGTACTTCAACGGGTCTAATTTGGAAATTAACCATGTGGTATGGTACAACATATATTGTCGCAACCTTTTTGCAACCCATGCTAGCGCACAACACAACTTCTCAATCATCGTATACTTAGACTCACACTCCATGAACTTCTTGCTTAGGTAATAAATGGCCCTTTCCTTCCTTCCGGATTCATCATGTTGTCCAAGCACACATCCCGTCGTTGTTTCCGTCACTGTTAAGTATAATATCAACGGCCTTTTTGGTATAGGAGGGACAAGTAGAGGTGGTTTTAGCAAGTACTGCTTGATTTTCTCAAAAGCCTCTTTGCATTCTGCATTCCAAATCCCAGGATTCTTCTTTCTTAGCAAAGGAAAGATTGGGTCACAGGTTGTGGTTAATTGGGATATGAATCGAGCAATGTAATTTAACCTTCCTAAAAACCCTCTTACTTCTCTTTCAGTCTTCGGAGCTGGCATGGCCTGAATAGCCTTTACTTTTTCAGGATCCACTTCTATTCCTTTGTCACTCACCACAAATCCTAACAACTTCCCGGATTTCACCTCAAATGAACACTTTGCCGGGTTAAGCCTCAACTTATATTTCCTTAACCTTTCAAATAATTTCTTCAATATCTGAACATGATTTTCTCCTTTTCCAGATTTAGCGATCATGTCATCCACATATACTTCAATCCCCTTATGCATCATATCGTACCATAGCCCTTTGGTAAGTGGCACCAGCATTCTTTAACCCAAATGGCATGACTTTATAGCAGAAAGTTCCCCATGGTGTAACAAAGGTTGTCTTCTCCTTATCCTCTTGCGCCATTTTTATCTGATTATAGCCTGAAAACCCGTCCATAAAGGAATATGTGGAGCTACGAGCTGCATTGTCAACCAACATGTCTATATGTGGTAGAGGAAAATTATCTTTAGGGCTAGCACTATTTAAATCCCTAAAGTCCACTCAGACTCGAATCTTGCCCTCCTTTTTGGGTACCACCACTATGTTGGACACCCATTGTGGATATTTGACCACCTCTAAGAAACCAGCGTTCCATTACTTTTCAATTTTCGCCTTTACTTTGATCAAAACTTCTGGATGCGTTCTTCTTAGCTTTTGCTTAATCGGTCTGCAACCTTCTTCCAATGGTAACCTATGTACTACGACATTCGTATCTAATCCAGGCATATCCTCGTAAGACCAAGCAAAAACATCCATATAATCTCGAAGCAGTGTAATCAAGTCTTCTCTTTCCTTCTATGTGACCAAAGTTCCTATCTTGAGCTCTTTCTGGCTTTCTTTAGTACCCACATTTATGGTTTCAAGATCCTCCTTAGCGGGTTTCCAAACCCGTTCGTGTTGTTCTATTAATTTTGTGAATTCTATGATGCTATTTTCATCCCCTTCTTCCTCTTCTACAGCTATTATGTGTTCTTTAAACTTCGGTCATTCATTCTCAGTGTAAAGTGCAGGTGGTGTTGTGGAAGTTTCGCTTTCAGGGTTCCTAAAAGCGAAAAACGAGTGTTGTGGATTTTCGCAGGGGGACCTATGTTTCGTAGTTGAGCTTTGCATAAATGTACAAGAATGTATGATAAAATGCATGTGTTATGATGGATATGCTTTGAGTAATGCATGGATGCATTTCGCTTGTGAACTATTAATTGCCAACACTTCATAGAATATGGGTTTCTTGTCACATTGCCGCTAGGAGTACTGCTTTTTGGGTCATTTGCTTAAGTCATATTCACCGAAAGACAGAATTTGCATAAAAGATGGGTCAACACCCTTTTTATTGATGTTGGATAAGCTTGCTACATTTTTGGAAAAACAAATTAATATTGTTCCTCTACCATCTCTTTAGCCAAGGGTAGGAAAGGGAATCCACAGTTCTCGATTGTCTCCAAGAAGGCATCGGTCTCAGCTAGACTTCGCCGGTAACGGATGATGTCTCTCCCTATATTTCTTGCATTGGTTCTAATGACCCGAGCGTGCGCGGCAGCTTCATCCATCTGTTCATCCATCTTGGATATTTTTCTAATGAGCAACATATTGGTTCTGTTCAATGAAGTATTGTTAGCATCGATTTGATCCCTGTGTTTTTCTATCAATGCTAGTTTCTCGTCCAGATGCTTCATCTTTTCTCTCTTTGCCGAGCTTCGTCCTCAGAGTTCTTATCTCATTTTCCTTAATTTCCGACACTACATACTTCTTATGCAATTCTTCATACTTTTCAATTCTATCCATCAACTCACACTGGACCTCTGCAAATTTCTCTTGGTAATATTCTATGCTCTCCTGGCATTCATTATGTTTGATCTTCAATGCATCGAGTTCAGAGCAACTTTGCATCCACTTCAGATTCATCTCCATTAGTTCTCTCTCAATTCCCAACCTAACATTCTCCTCCTCAAACATCTTCAGCTCGAGCTTGGTTATTCTCGCATCTCTAGACTGCAATTGCTCATCTAAAAATGCTCTCCTTTTATCACCTTCCAACACCATTTCTTCCATTATCAACTTGTCTCTTCGGGTTTTGCTCAATTCCATCTGAAGCTTTTCAATTTGTCTCCTCAATTCCTCTTCATTGTCGACTCTTTTCCTCTTAACAAACTTTTCTTCAGTTTGGGGAGACTTGACTTCTCCATTGGCCGTGGCTGAGCCAACTAAGTCTCTCCACTTTGCATACCTTTCACTTGCACTGGGATCTCCCAAACCTTTTATTTCCAACAAAACTAGATGTTTCCAATCTTGTTTGATGGCCCTCACGACTTCTTGTGCAACGGGATCTTTAAACAAACCAAAGAATTGAGCAATTCCCTTGGTCCTTGGAATGAATTGCATGCCCCCATGCTGCCTTACCACAAGGGCGGGAGCATAACTCACGTAGCCGGTAATCCTTACCAATGGAACCCAACATCTTTGCCCGTAACTCATTAGGACATCCACTACTTTGACCCAAGGAGCTTTCCATTTGAAAACGCTACTGGGTAAAACTTCTAGCTTTTCTACCCAACCTTGGTTGTCTAGATCTCCCCATTCTTCTTCCTCCACTATCCTCAATGGTTTTTGGTTGAACCACAAAAAATTATTAAAAACAATTTTTTTTGTTTCAATATGGCTAACCATCCAAATATATAGCAACTGCGTGCAACATCTCATTGCTCCTTTCCCGGCTCTTCCACAATGGTTAAGTGTTATGATGATATCATCCAAAATAGAGGCCACTCGGTTGATTTGTGTATTCTCATATTCCACATAAGCAGCAGCAGCTTCCAAGCTTACTATTCCTGTCCGACTTGGGAATAATACAAGGCCAAATATGCCTAAGGCAATTAATCTTTCTTTCTCTGATCCAGACTTTTGTTCTAGTTCCAACTCCAGCGTCTTCCATCTCAGACCAATAGCCTTCTTTTCTAAAAACCTTTCCAAGTTGGGGATCCTGAGCAGCTTCGACAGTTCAGGAATGATTCTGTCATATCTCAAAGGGAAATAAATTCTGTATAGATTATTTGGGAACTCAGTCAACATCCCGTATTCCTCCATATTAGGACATAGGTCTATGCTCCCAAAAGAAAAACAACGGTAGTCAGGATCCCAAAAATGAACTAGAGCTCGCACTGCTGGGCTTAAAACGTCTACCTTTGCAATCTCCATCAGGCGTCCGTATTTTCTAAAAAATGTGTCCTTATCCATATCCTGAAAATGATTCGTTAACCTGTTCACCACATTTATAATGCAATCCAGATTCGTGATTGGTGATAGCCTCATAGCATTGCCTTTAAGGCAGTCTCCTTCAGTCAATTATGACAATTCAGAACTTCTCCCATATTCCATGATGGAAAGTTTAGTAGTGGTGGCCATTTCGTTCACAAGACCTGTGAGTCAAAATGCTATTTAGACCTTTTTCTTTATATGCAGAAGATATTATGGAGCATACATCCTAACGATAGGTTCTAGTTCCTTTACGTGAGACATAAGGTAAGTTTACTACTTGGTCTCTAAAGAGGGTCTCTTGTTGTCCCAGTAATCACCCTCGTAAAGGCGATATGGGGGTTTAGCAGATAGCGGGATGGCTCGTATACCAATCAGTATCAGTCTAAACACTCAGCAAAGAGTCGGGGTTTACACAAACTTCAACCTTGACTCAAGTCATAGGTAAGCTGCTAGTCCCCCACTTAACTCAAAGTTTAGTGTGTGCTCTTAAAATAATAAAAGTGATGCATGAAAAGGCATATTATAATGACAGGATGTAAAGATGCATGCTAAAACTTCTAAAAAAAAATATGAACCATTCATAACGACATGAAAAATAATAATATATTATAAACAAACAAAATTATCAAGCCTAGTCCAAAGTCCCTAGTGGAGTCGCCATCCTGTCGCACCCCATGTGAGAGCACGCATCGTGGCGACCCTCCCCGTGAGCAGGGGAATTCAATGTCGGGTTCTTATCTTTATTTTTGGAAAAGGGAGTCGCCACCTAGTATTGTGGTTACTAGGAAACCTAAAAACTGGTATTTCAGAGATTCTAAGGCAAGGGACTGGTTGCGTAAAGGGAAGGTTTTAGCACCCCTAATACGCCCTACCTAAGGTAAGCTGCTTGGTGTTTTGTTTGGTTATGATTTGTTATGATTTCAAAAAAAAATATGTTGGTTAAATGATGAGTGAGATATTATTCCGCTGAATATTTTGGATATTAACCCCTTAAAATTTATTTATCCAAATACCAACAATGAATAATAGCATATCATTCCTGCTGAATATTTTGGATATTAATCTCTTAGGATTTATTTATACAAATATCGATAGTGGATAATAGCATATCATTCCCGCCAAATATTTTGGATATTAACCCTTTAGGATTTATTTATCCAAATACCGATAGTGAATAATAGCATATCATTCCGTCTAATTTTTGGATATTAACCCTTAGGATTTATTTATACCGACAGTGAATAATACGAATCACCAAAAAAGTTTTTATATTTTTTGAATATTGGTAATACCCTTTGGATTTTACAAACATGTTGTAAAATCCAAAAATGCAAGAAATGATTTTTTCTTTGTGAAATCAATGTTAAAACACATTTTCTCTTCAAAACCCAAGATAATATATATTTTTTTGAAAGAAAAAAAACAATTTTTTTTTAAATATGCTAGTGTATTGGCCGTACGTAAAAATAAATACATTTTTTTATTCTAAATATTTAAAAAACATTTTTTATATATTTATTTATATATATATTTATTTTTTTTTATTTTTTTATTATTTTATTTATTTATTGGTGGGCTGGACTGCCAGCCGGAGGCCCGTTCTTATCCTAGGCTGGGCTTCCAGCCCGTACTTATTTGTTGTCCGGGCCGGGCTTTGTGCCGGCCCGACCCGACCCAGTTACTGTTCACAAACAGTAACCGAGGTTTTACATAAAATGAAGAAGATGAACAGTAACATGGGGATTTTTCGAGTATGACAAAAGAAGAAACGGTTAGTACCTTTGGGTAGAGGGGATCGAGGTGATTCTTCTGGTTGTGGTGGCGTCGAAAATGGAGGCCTGTGGTGGCCGGAGTTGACACTGGAAGCTGTCGGGTGGCTTTGCAGTTGACGATGGATGTTGCCTCTACCTTCGCCTGAAATGGTGCCTGAGTTGCTGGAGAGAAAGTGGAGAGCCTGGTGGTGATAAAGGTGAAGTTGGGTGGCCTGAGCTGGTGGCTGGAGTGCTGCACCGAGAATGAGAGAGAGAGAGAGCAGCGGTCTGTTCTTTTTTAGAGAGAGAGAATGGCTGAACGAAAACGAAGAGAAAATGCAAAAGGCAGAGGGCTGAAGCCTGAGGCGGGAGAGAAAAAGATTAACTCGAAAATTTTATGTAAATGGCTCTGCAAATCTCTATCTTTCTGCGTTTGTTTCCTGTGTTTTTTTTCTTCCCCTGCTCTTTACCATGCACTGCTATTTATAGCAGAGAAGACCCGACGTTTAATGCATCGAATTGATATCAATTAGAGGAGAATCAGGAGGAGAGGGAAGAGAATTAGGAAATCGATTTTGCTGGAGATACTTTGGGAAGAGAATCACGTTTGATATAGGAATAATTTTTTATTGATCCGTTGTGATCAATGCGCCTGGAAATTCCATGCAAAATGCACGCCGGAACAATGCATTTTTTTTAATGCAGATTTCAAAATTTTAAGAAGGTAAAAAAAAAGTATGATTTGGTCCTTTATAATTTCTTTAATTGCACCCAATTGGATTTTAAACTTGTAATTTTATGTAATTATATCCCATCAAAAATTCAATATCAACCTTAGCTTTGCGCGATCTTTTTATTCTGGTCCTTGGTTCCTGATTTTCGCGATTTAATCCTCAATCAACATTAAACTCTCAATTTATTCAATTCAGCCCCCGATTTCGCATTACTTACTTGGAAAAAAATCAAATTGATCTCCGAAAATTTCAATTTCACCAATTGAACCCAAATTAAATTTAGGAAACTGATTTCTTATTAACGAAGCCCTTAGTAAAATTAATTTGACCAATTTAAAGTATAGTTAAATCCTCCAACTGGACCCTAAATTAATTCTCCAAATATAATTATAATTTTAACCAACAATTAGATCAAATTGGCCCGTAAAAATATAATTATATTTTTTGACTTAGTTTTTACGCAGATTTATCTGATAATAAATTATTTTGACCTTTAATCTGTGATTTTCTTTATTTCCGAGTACAAAAGGGATACAATAGAGCTCTCGGAAACATCCTAAAATTTCACCTCGATTCTCCTGCTAACATCAGACCCCTTTATTTTATTTTTTTGTTATTTTCGGGTAGTTTTGGGGAATGACCCAAAATTGGGTTACGACAGTTTGCATGATTCTCCCCCTCTTGAGAAGGATTTTTCCTCAAACATAACCTACATCAAAAGGAGATAAATCAGAAATATTAAAGCTTACATTAACACCATACTCACTTAGTAAGTCAAGCTTGTAGGCATTATCATTGATGTGTTCCACTACTTGAAATGGTTTGCCACCTCGAGTTAGGAGTTTTGTACGTCGTTTCTTTAAAACATTCCTTCCTTAAGTGCAACCAAACCCATTCGCCTGGTTCAAACACTACCTTCTTGTGTCCCTTGTTGGACATATTGTTTAGTCCTCCTTTCAATGTTCAGTTGTGCCTTTTCATGAATCATCTTTATATATTCTACCTTCTTTTTTTGCATCTAAGTTCACATGTTCACTCAAAGGTAAAGAAGTTAAATCCAAAGGTGACAAATGGTTAAAGGCATAAACCATTTCAAATGGTGAAAACTTAGTTGCAGAATGTATACTTCTATTATAAGCAAATTCAGCATGTGGCAAACAATCTTCCCATGTTTTTAAGTTTTTTTGTAATGATAGCACGTAACAAATAAGACAAAGTTCTATTCACTACTTTAGTTTGATCACCTGTTTGTTCATGACAAGTAGTAGAAAACATTAACTTGCTTCCTAACTTTCCTACAAAGTCTTCCAAAAATAACTCAAAAACTTTGCATCCCTATTAGAAACAATGGTCTAAGGCATGCCATGTAACCTAATAATTTCTTTGAAGAACAAATCAGTTATATGTGATGCATCATCAGTTTTATGACAGGTAATAAAGTGTGTCATCTTGGAGAATTTATCTACCACCATAAAAACTAAATATCTCCCCCTCTTTGTCCTCGGTAATCCCAAAACAAAATCTATAGAAATATCAGTCCAAGGTTCACTAGGTATTGGCAAAGGGGTGTACAAACCATGGGGGTTTCAACTTAGACATGGCCTATTTACAAGTGATGCACTTCTCACAGAATATTTCCACATCACATTTCATATGAGGCCAAAGAAAATGATCGTGCAAAATTTCTAATGTCTTAACTATACCAAAATGACTTATCAAACCACCACCATGAGCTTCTCCCACAAACAATTCATACAAAGAATACATAGGCACACATTTTATTTTCCCAAAACAAAAATCCATAATGCCTATAAAAACTCATTGAATGCCACTTTTTCACATGCTTTGAACATAACACCAAAATCAGAATCTTGTGCACACAAATCCTTAATGTATTCAAAGTCAAGCAATTTTATGTCTAAAATGGAAAGTAAAGCATACCTTCGGGACAATGCATCAGCTACCACATTTTTCTTACCCTGTTTTTGTCTGATTATATATGGAAATGCTTCAATGAATTCCACCCACTTGGCATGGCCTCTGTTCAACTTTTGCTTTCCTTTCAAATGTTTCAAAGACTCATGATCTATGTGAATCATAAATTTCTTTGGCCATAGATAATGCTACCAATTTTCCAAAGCCCTTACCAAGGCATACATCTCCTTATCATAAGTAGGGTACTTTAGGGTTGCCCCACTCAACTTTTCACTAAAATAAGCAATTGGACGACCTTCTAGCATCAAAACAACTCCAATACCTATTCCTGAAGCATCAAACTCAATTTCAAAAGTTTTAGCAAAGTTATGTGAAACAAGCAAAGGTGCATTATTTAACTTTTCTTTGATTAGATTAAATGTCTTTTGTTGTTCTTTCCCACTTAAATGACATATTTGTGAATCCATATGCATAACCCTCAGATCATATAGCCATGGTCTTCCCAATAGTAAATGGCATGCATGTATAGGATCTATATCACAAATCACCTCATCCTCATATTTACCAATGGATAATACCACCAACACTTGCCTTTTCACCTTGATTTTGCCACATTCATTCAGCCACAGAAGTCGGTAAGGGTGAGGATGTTTCAAGGTAGTTAAGGCCAATTTATCCACCAAGTAAGTGTTGGCTACATTTGTACAACTCCCTCAATTGATAATGACACTATAAAATTTATTATTTACAAAGCACCGAGTATGAAACAAGATCTCCCTTTAGTTACTTTCTTCCTCCTTAACCTATATATTAAGAACTCGCCTTGCTACCAGTAAATCTCCAACCACAACACTTTGCTTATCATAAGCATTCTCCAACGATGGCATGCCATCATCATCTACTTCTTCCACATTCTTTGACTCAAGCTCTTCTTGGGCATTTATCACCATCACCCTTTTGTTTACACACCGGTTGGCTATGTGTCCTCGCCCCTAACATTGAAAACACTTGTTATCATGTATTTTGAAACTTAAAGTTATGGTGTTACCTAAAATAGCGACAATCATTGGCTTGGTATTCTTAAAAGGTTCAAATTTTGGCTTATTTTGTAGCTGCTCATCTTGTTTTGGAGCTATCTTTCATGGGCTGGTGGTAGCCATAGGTTGTCCCCTCCTAGATAATCCTTTTTGTTTGAATTATTCCTCCACCATTATGGCTTGATGCACCATATTTGTCAACTCAACATAGTGTTGCATCTCCACTATATCCACAACCTCGTGATTTAAACCATGTAAGAACCTAGCCATAGTGGCTTCTAGGTCCTCTTCCATAGTAGCACGGATCATAACTACCTCCATCTTCTTATAATATTCTTCCACCCTTTTGGACCTTGATTGAACCTCTGTAGCTTTTGGTACAATCTCCTATAATAGTGGTTGGGTACAAAATGATTCCACATAAGCATTTTCATCTTCTCTCAAGTTTTCATGGGTGGCTCTTTATTCCTTCTCCTATTAATCAATAATTGATCACACCAAACAATGGCCTAATTGGTGAATTCAATTTCAACCATCTTAACCTTCTTTATTTTCGAGTAGTTGTGACAATCAAACACCATCTCCATTTTAGTTTCCCACTCCAAATAACTTTAGGATCAGTTTTACATTGAAAAGATGGGATGACTTAATCTAAACAAGCTTTGGATTCTAGCTGAAAAAAAAGTATTAATTAAGTCCAAACAAGCCTTAGATTGTAGTTAACAAAATAAAATAAAGCCTATAATATTAAATCCATTTTCTGCCATGAGAAGAAGAGAAGTAAAATATTATAGAGTTGATTCAAGGCTTATTTATAGCCTTTCATCCAGCCTCTTAATCCTAGAAACAAAAAGGAAAAGATAGACACCCATGTTGTTTCCAAGTTGTAGTAGGATTCTTTTGTTTCCTTTGTTGTTATCACTTCATGGCCCAAATAAGGTTGTATTGGATCCCTCTTGAACATGGATAAGATGTATTAGGGACTCCTCTTGATACTCTAATGGACCTTGAATTTCTGACTTGGTTGAAACCTTCAAAATCAATGCATTCAATGCCTCTTTCAATATCTTTGTATTATACCGGATCATTGGACCATTTGGAACATGTAATGAGTCCTTGCTAGTGTTTTTGGCCTAGTCCACATCAAAGACACTCCATAAGGGTTTACAACAACAAATTAAAAAGAGGAACCTTGTATATGCAAATAAAGCCAATAAGAGGTGTAAGCAAGTTTTAAATGACACTGTATATAAAGTTGATTTGTTAGGAGAGTATGGTGTTAGTGTTACCTTTAATGTTTCTCATCTTACTCTATTTGATGTAGGTGATGATAATTTAAGGTTGAATCCTTTGAAAGAGAGAGTGGATTATAAGGACCAACCAGACACCAAATATAATCACACCAATGACTCATTAGTGGTGCTAAGTGGCCCTATTATAAGAATTAGGCCAAAGAGACATAAAAATACATTGAATGGGTTAGCTCAATGCACATGGAGTAAGATGAATTTAGAGGTACAAATGACACCTATGGAGCTTAAAGGACTTATTGGACATGGATTAGATGAATTAAAGGGCAACTTTTAATTCATCAAATCCATTTTCAAGACAGGTCCCATTCAATTTCTGAAGAGGGTTAATGTGTTAGGCCCCAATTCAATCTTTATTTGATATTTTTTTAATATATTAGATGAAGTCTAAGTCATTATATTATTCCTGTAAGCAAGAAAGGAAATTGTTATAGATTACTTCCTAAAAAGGGGATGCTTTTAGCATTCAAAAGGAGAGGTTTGCTAGAGTACAAAAGAAACTAATGATTTGTGAAATTTATTTCCTAAGCTAGGGGGTTTGATAAGCCAAGAAGGTCAGGAAGAACATCAAAGCCGAATCCCAAGTATGGAGGTGGAAGTGTAGGTGAAGGAATTGCAAGAGCACAAACAAGACAAGCATGATCATACACAGGGGTAACGATTGCTCATAATAATATAGGAGTTTAAAGACAATTATTAAAGTATCAATTACTGTTATATTAAGGGACCAATTACTTTTATCAGTTACAAGTGTATTTCCATTTACTATGCAATTGAATAATGTAACCATAGATGAATAAAAAGAATATGGAGTTGATGTATTTATAAGCAAGGCAAGGAAAGGAATAAACATCATCAAATCAATTTTTTTTCTTTTATCATTGTCTTGCAATCAATTCTCACCCAAAGAGAACAACACCATTGTTAAAATTTGGCTCTTGATTGGGACCTATCAATTGGTATCAGAACCAGGTTCAATGGCAACTAACAAAGAACGAATTGAATTACTAGAGGCTAGATTGGGGGGAGTACAAGATGGGATGTAGAAGATGGAGCTGGGCATGTCTGACAAGCTATGACAACTAGAAGAGACCATCCATAAATTAATAGAAGTTTTTTTATCAAGCAAAGGGGAGTCAAGCTTGAACAACATGAACTAAGAGAGCCATTCTCGGACACACCGCGATGAGGAGGATGAGAATAGACAAGTATTCTCTTCTAAAATGGCCAAACTGGAATTTCCATGGTATTCTAGACAAGACCCGATGAAGTGGTTTAATCGAGTGGATCAATTCTTTGAATTCTAGAAAACTTCATCCAGCCAAAGGGTATCATTGGCTTCATTTCACCTGGAAAGAGAAGCAAATCAGTGGTGGCAATGGGTCTGTCGGACCTACCAAAAGGAAGGATGAATGATGACATGGGAGGCATTTATAGAGGAATTATGGGCTAGATTTGGACCTACGGAGTGTGAGGATTTTGATGAATCCTTATCACAAATAAAACAAGTAGGATCCCTATGGGATTATCAAAGTGATTTCGAGAAGTTGGGAAATCGAGTTATTGGTTGGACCCAAAAGGCACTAGATGGGACATTCATGGGAGGTCTTAAGCCGAAGATAGCAGAGGGAAATTGTATGTTCAAACCAAAAACACTAAAGGAAGCTATCATCCTAGCTCGCATGAAGGATGATCAAATGAAGAGGCAACATCAATTCTTGCGAACAAACACAACCAATCGTGCACCCCCAACGCTGCCAACTTCAACATGGACAACACCAAATACAACTTTTAAGAGATTATCATGGGAAGAGATGCAGAAAAAGAGGGCTCAAGGACTATGCTTTAAATATAACGAGAGGTTCACCGCTGACCATAAATGTTAAGGGATGAAACTCATGCTTTTGGAGGGCCCAACAGACATCACGGATGTCATCAGTGAAGAGATGAACAAAGGAGCTGACATAGAGGTGATGGAAGGAGAATATGTTGAACCTCAGATTACTTTGCATGCATTAATAGGTTGGTCTGCCCCTCAAACCATGCATGTTGATGCAAAGGTGGGACTGTTCGAAGTAGTGGTGTTGGTTAACAGTGGATCCACCCACAATTTTATAAGCACTCGTTTGGCTGATCCGTTATGGTTACCAATAATTCCAACTTAAGCATTTAACGTTCAGGTTGCTAACGAATCAAAGCTCAAGTGTGAAGGGAAATTCAAAAAAGTACTGGTTGTTCTTCAGGGAATCCCTTTCTCCATTACACTTTATTCACTCCCATTAGTGGGATTGGACATTGTTCTAGGCATCCAATGGCTGGAAATGTTAGGGTCTGTGTTGTGTAATTGGCAAAACCTTACCATGGACTTCTGTTAGGAAGACAAGGCCCATCAATTGCAAGGGTTTAGCAATCGACCTATCCAATCCGCATCACTAAAGGATATATCAAAAGAATTCCATCAAGTCCATTCAATTTTTGCAATCTACCCCCAATCATCCTAGCACGAAACAATAGAAAGAGAAGGAGATTAATCACTAGGCATGAGCTAGATTTTAAATAAATATGATGAGATCTTTAAGGAACCTACACAACTACAACCCAATAGAGAAATTGACCACCAAATTATCGTTAAAGACGGGAGTGAACCAGTCAATGCGCGACCATATCAGTATGCTTATTTTCAGAAATCTAAAATTGAGAAGCAGGTACAAGAAATGTTGAATTCGGGGCTAATAAGACCAAGCACTAGCCCTTTCTCATCCCTGGTATTGCTAGTAAAAAAGAAAGATGGTAGTTGGTGTTTTTGCACCGATTATCGATCACCCAATGCGGTGACTATCAAAGATCAATTTCTGATTCCTACAATGGAAGATATGTTGGATGAATTGCATGGAGCCACGTACTTCACCAAAATTGGCCTATGAGTAGGATACCATCAGGTATGAGTAAGGCCTTCAGATATTCATAAATTACCTTTCGTACACATAAAAATCATTATTAATACCTAGTCATGCCATTTGGCTTAAGTAATGCACCGTCTACTTTTCAAGCTCTTATGAATGCAATTTTTCGACCATATTTACGAAGGTTCATATTGGGTTTTTTTAATGACATATTGATCTATAGCCCTATTTGGGAAGTGCATTTAGATCATGTCATAAAAACTTTGGAAATTTTAAGGGAGCAACAGTTTTTTATCAAAGCCAGTAAATGTGTGTTTGGTAAACAAGTGCTAGAATATTTGGGCCATATTATTTCTCATGAAGGGGTCAAGGTCGATAGCAAAAAAATTGAGGCCATGGTTGTGTGGCCGTGACCCTCTAACATTTCTGAGCTACGTGGATTCTTAGGATTGACAGGTTACTAACGCAAGTTTGTATGGAATTATGGAATATTGGCTCGAGCCCTCACAAACCTCCTCAAAAAGGGAAACTTTCAATGGAATGAAGACACGGAGAAAGCCTTTCATACACTAAGAAAAGCTATGACCACCACACCTATCTTAGCCATGCCAAATTTCAAGGAAACTTTCATCGTGGACGCTTCAGGTGATGGAATTGGGGCAGTTCTTCAACAACAAGGAAGACCTATCACTTTTATGAGTCGGGCTCTTGGGGTGGCAAGGAAATCATGGTCTACGTACAAGAAGGAAATGCTTGTTATTGTAGAAGCCATATGATTATGGCATCCATATTTGCTAGGTAAGTGATTTGTCATTCAAACAGATCAAAGGAGTCTCAAGTATCTGCTAGAACAAAGGATTACCACACCCGAACAATAAAAATGGGTTGCAAAATTATTGGGCTATGACTATGAAATTCAATATAGGCAGGGGCGGGAAAATTCTATTGCAGATGCACTCTCCCGATGACCAGATAGTCCCATTCTTGATCACTTGTTCGTGCCAAAAATTGATATTTGGAGCGAAATTCAATAGGCTGCCATGGGAGATTAATATAAGACTGCTGTGAATAAATTGGTTCAATCTCGACCGGAAAGACCATTTACCCAACAAAATGATTTAACTTTTCTCAAAGGCAGAATTGTGGTTCCATCAAGTATCGATCTGCGCAACAAATTGATATATGAGGCACACGATACAAAAATAGGGGGTCACTCCAGAGTTCTATGCACCTTTAAAAAATTAGAAACACAATTTTATTGGCCTTCCATGCACAAAACTACCTAATAGTATGTCAAATGATGTGATGTTTGCCAAAGAACCAAAACAGAAACACTACCTCCGGCGAGACTACTACTGACCTTAGTAATTCCATGTCAGGTGTGGGATGATATTACTATAGATTTTATTGAAGGTTTACCAAGTTCCCATGGAAAGGATGTTATTTTTATGGTGGTGGATAGGCTGAGTAAATACACCCATTTTATATCACTGTCGCACCCATTCACAGCTAAAACTGTAGCAGAAAAATTCGTTGAAGGCGTGGTCAAGCTACATGGAATGCCTAAATCTATTATCAGCGATAGGGATCCCATCTTCATCAGCAAGTTTTGGCAGGAATTCTTTGCAATGTGAGGTACTAAACTAAAAATGAGTCCAGCCTACCATCTTTAAACCGATGGCCAAACAGAGGTAGTCAATCGATGTCTGGAACAGTATTTAAGAAGCTTCGTCCACCAATGGCCACTCATCGACAGGCATGACACCATACCAGGCACTATATGGTCGTCCACCACCAACCATTCTAGATTATTTGGCTGGAATAACACCAGTTCATGATGTGGAATAAAATCTCATAAACAGAGAGGAACTATTGTCACAGCTCAAACACAATTTGGCAACAACAGCCAATTGCATGAAACAGACAACATATAAAAAACGACGGGATGTATCCATCCAAGAAGTAGAAATGGTTTTTGTTCGGCCACAACCCTATCGTTAAAGATCAGCCTTCAAACGAGCACATCAAAAATTGGCCAACCATTTTTTTGGTCCTTATCAAGTTATGAAAAAGGTGGGTAAGGTGGCTTACAAGTTACAACTGCTAGAGGGGGGCCGTATCCATCCTTTTTTTCATGTGTCCTTACTAAAGAAATTTGTAGGAGATACAACCATGACAACCACGAACCTCCCCATAGTGACTGACAAAGGTGAAGTGAAATTAAAACCGAAAACTCTACTTGATCATTGTTGGGTGAAGCAAGGTGGTAAATTTTTGGAGGAGAGCCTAGTAAAATGGAAACACTTACCATCGGAAGAGGCTACCTAGGAAGCAACAAATTTATTGCTTCACCAATTTCCACAATTGAACCTTGAGGACAAGGTTCCTTTCTCTAGGGAAGGTATTGATAAGCCACGAAGGTTAGGAAGAACATCAAAGCTGAATCCCAAGTATGGAGGTGGAAGTGCAGGTGAAGGAATTGCAAGAGCACGAACAAGACAAGCATGATCATACACAGGGGTAACGGTTGCTCATAATAATAAAGGAGTTTAAAGAAAAATATTAAAACATCAATTACTGTTGTATTAAGGGACCAATTACTATTATCAGTTACAATTGTATTTCCATTTACTCTGCAATTGAATAATGTAACCATAGATGAATAAAAAGAATACGGAGTTGATGTATTTATAAGCAAGGCAAGGAAAGGAATAAACATCATCAAATCAATTGTTTTCTTTTATTATTGTCTTGCGGTCAATTCTCACCCAAAGAGAACACTACCATTCTTAAAATTTGGCTCTTGACTGAGACCTATCAGGGTTATTTAATGATTCTCCTAGTATGGGAAGGAAACATTAAAGTCAACAACATTCAAGATCAAATAAATCTTTTTTAATCTTATTTATATGCGGTATTAACTTAAAGGTTTTGTTTTAAATTTGTATTTTATGTTTTATGGTTAATAAACATAAACTGGGATTAGATACTTGGGATTTGAGTTTGATTGTAAATGGGCTTTATAGAATTCCACATCTTTAGGTATTATATGGTTTAGCTTAGGTTAAAAATATATATGTAACCTCAGTTTTAGATTATGTTTTTGTTTAATGATATTTAGATTACAACTGCAACTTTATGTGCTTATGAGGGGGAGAATTCTTACTTCCTTGATTTTCTAAAGAATTGAAAATGACTTATCAAGATTTAACTAACTTTGTATCATCAATCCATACTTCTCGTTCATGAATTTATATTCGTTGACTAGAGGTTCAAATCCAATAGTGTTGGTGCCTAGATAAAAGTTACACTCCTATCGAACTTGATTTACTTGTTTTTTCAGGAATTCATGTCTTTGCGTGAGCGTTGCTTAATCTCATGTTTAAGAGGTTTGCATCATTATTTCTTGGAAATTAAGTGACCAAGACCTTGTAGGTTATTGTACAAGTGAAATATGATGAAACAACAAAGAAAATTGAATAGATGGGGGAGCCTTACGAGTTGGGCATTTAGGGGCAAAAAAGGGGAAAATTTGTGTTTATGATATTGTTGGTTTATTGTGTATGAAAATATGAATACTGATTTTGGTTAAGTTCACTTAATGAGATAGTGGAAAATTGAGAAACTGAATTGTTTGAGCTAAAAGGATGAAATCACAAAATTATTAGAAAAAAAAAATTAAAATTATATAACTAAGCATGTGGATAATGGTTTTGATGTATAGTTCTATTTTGGATATGATAAAGAGGGTTTTATTTTCTTATGTTTTAGGAATTGAATACCTTTAGAAAATTGTTGAACTTTAAGTGACTTTAGTGGTGTTTATTTTTTGTAATTGTGTTTCCTATTTAACCATGTTGGAATTGAATTTGTGTTTATTTATATGAAAGTAAAATGATATAAAAAGATAAATGAATTTGATCATGGATGAATAACGGAGTAAAATTATAGTAGATATTATGACGAGTAAAGAGTATTTTTGACACAGTGATGATAATGAATTTGAAAACCTATCATTGTAGAGGATACTGTTGGAGGGGTTTGCCGAGTAGGAGGCTCTAGGAAGCACTAGGTATAACCAAATTTCTTTTATATGCTAATTAGTTGATAAATAAAAATGAGAATAGATATATTGTTGATATATATATATATAGATATAGATAGAGATATAAAGATTGATTGACAACCAAAATGAGTTAATTAGATCAATGGCTACCAATTGGGAATGCCAAATTGACTGACTACCAAGATGGGTTGATCGAATGATTTGCTTTTGGATGAAAATGCCAACTTAATTGGAAACAAAGATTATTTGGTACCCAAGTTAGGTTATACATCATGAAATTACGGACCTGCATGATGTATAACCTAACTTTTAAGGTTATAATTAAAGATAACTTATTTTATTATAAAATTAATTATTTGAACCTTATAAGGAACTAAAGTTGTAAATGCATGTTATGCATGACTTTGATTTATGTGTAGAAACAATGTAGCTAATTTAACTTGTATCTTGTTAATAAAGATTTTATTATATTTTATTAATATTATGATAATATGATGACTTGATAGTTTTTAGAGGAATGTGAATTGATAAGATTTAATTAAAGATTGATAGTCATAATGAGATTGTGATTCAAGTAGATTGGATTTAGATTGAATAAATGAGTTTTGCATGAATAAATCTACAGAAATATTAAGTAAAAATAATATAATTTGATGTAATACCCAAAAGTAGAATCTAATCAAATTTAAAAGAAATGTCCTGCTAGCTGGACTGTTTTGTGGGAAAAAATTAACATAATTTCTTGATTAATTATAAAGAAAATAATACCCAAAAGTAGTTAGGGATGTTATAATAGAGCTGTTTAACGATAACAGAGTATTCGGAAATCATGAAAAAACTCACAAGGCCTTTCCTAATCGATTATTTCACTTCTTACGGACATTCAGTTGTCATGGCAACACATTCTTCTCCCTGGCCATACTAGCTGATCTATTTGACCACTGTAAAAGATTTCGATCCATTTTTTTCTGCTACCGCACCCTTTGACAACAAGCGGTACTCTTCTATACCATCCAAAACATTCACTTGATGATCTTCACCACTAAACTCCCATCAAAATTCCACTTCATCAAGAATAAATGGCTTGGATACTACATAAGAAAAAATGGCACTTCAAACCCCCCTCAATTTGCCCCCGGAAAATGGAGTACAGGGAGGGAAGATGCCTGTGAACTAAAACGTGCAATATCCTTGTGCTTCAGTGTTTTCATACGAACTCTTCAAATAAAAACTATAGTAATTCCAAAGTTCAGCTACCATGCCGAGTTATCGTCATACTAGAATAATCAGAGTTTAGTTACCATAAACGTTAATTTATCATTTTGACCAAAAAGTTGACTAGATAGAGGTCCATTTAAATGAACATATAATAAGCTAAAAGGCCTTCCTAATCTCAAACACAATACCAGAAACCTCAAATGAGTAACAATCTGCAAACCATGCTCGACTTCTGGAGCCTATAGTAAAGAGCAAGTAGCAGGAACAGGGCGTTCTATATCTAAGATATATGTCCAACTAAACCTCCATCTTAAAAAACCAGCTCAGGAAAGCCTTGAATGAGATCAATCTAAGAAGAAAAAAGCCATTGCCATGCAATATTTAAAATCCAAAACATTACAATGCAGTAATGGAAACAATCTTATACACCGACCCAAAATCCATAATAAATTAATAATCCTATATCCTTACAGGGACAAACAACTCATTGCAACAGCAATATCTACATTTTTGACAGCCCTACAGCTAGAAAAAAGCATCCATAAGCGAAGAAATTATCCATCAAAGATGATGGCCAGCAGAAGCAGGTCTTTCTGCCACCTTTCTTCGCTCATAATCTGCATCATCTGTTGGCAACTCATACCGACAAACAGGACAAGTATTCCTAATCCCCAGCCATGGCACAATGCATTCACCATGATAACGGTGCATACAAGGCAACTGTTTCACTCTCTCCCCCACATTTATATCATCCTTGCAAACTGCACAAACTGCATTATTACTCTCAACATCCCTTTTCATCAAAACCACAGATGGAAGTTTCTCAACAACTGACTTCGCTGCAGGAGGCCGACCCATCATTGCATTCTCATTCTCCATGAATTGACCAAACAAAGTTTCATACTCAGCTGTATAAATATAATCATCATGACCGCCTGGATAAAGCTCAGAATTACGGTCATGGTCCAAGTTGTTGGCATTCAGTAGAACCTGCCACTCCAAATTATCCAATCCTCCTCTCTCTACATTGACTAGTTCCTCAGGAGCAATAAGAGGTGAAATGGAAAGTGATACAGATGCCTCATCGTCATCAATAAACATACTTAGGTCCTCTCTCTCCTCAACACGACCATCCACTTCCTCCCACTCAAAATCCTCAATGTTTTCCCTTTGATCTTCCAATTGCAGCGAATCCCAACAAAGCGGAATTGTAACACTGGCATCATCATCATCATAGCCAGCACCGTCACCAAAACTTCCATTCCGTACAGTCACATCCAAACCATACTCATCACCAGAATTTAAATCAATAGCTAAATTGTTCTGGTTATTATCAGAATCCGAATCAGACCCAAACCCAATAACCCTGATTGCATTAGCATGAATAGTCACAGTAGACTCAGCCTCGCATGATTCAATCCCAGAAACCCTTCTCTCAATAAAGTAATCATCATCATCATCATCAATAATATTACTATCATTATAAACAACTTCGTTATCATTATCATTATAATTAGCATCTATATTTTGAAACCCAGAATTCTCTTGACTATCTAAACCAAACCCTAGTCCCAAATCAAGCTCTAAATTGTATTCATAATTCTCCTCAATTGCACCGAAATCTGAATCTTTAAGCGAATCGTGGACCAAATGGGAACAAACAACATCGTCGTCCTCATCAAAATCATGACAAAGTAGATGGGACTGCTCGACACGTTGTTGAAACAGATCCAAAACAAAACTGACCTGGTTCTCTTGGTCTAAGAGATCGGGAGCGTTGAGGATAATGGATCCAGAATCTGAAATGGCGTCGTCGTCTTGGTGGTCCAGAGAGGGGGTATTGAAATGGGTTGGTTCGGGTTGACGAAGGAAGGGATCATCGTGGATCAAGGAGGAGAAGAGTGGGAAATAAGGATCTATGGTTGGGGTTTGTTCGTCGGCTTTGGTGTTGGTTTCGGAACCGCAGAGACGGAAGGAGATATTTGCCATATTCTTAATATGTTTTCTGCTCATCCGAAAGATGAAATTTCAGGTCTACGAAAAAACAGATGATGGTGAGTTGTTTTGTTTGTGGTGGTGGGGTATCACTGAGTTAATTATAACTTTACTTTCCCTAGTTTCTTCAAATTAATAAATTAGTCCCACTAGCATCATACATAATTAAATAGTCCCAGTTTATAGTTTGAGTAAATAATTTTTATATTTATTTAAATTAAAATAATTAATAAATTTTATTAATTTAAAAATAAAATATAATATCTATATATTCAAAATTTGATATAATGAAACACATCAACACACTCTATTATAATAACAACAACATCAAAAACTTGACATCTAAAAATATCATTACTATTAGTGTTAAAACAATAAAAACTATTAAATTAACTTGAAGAAAAAAAACTCGAAAACATTAACAAAAGATGAAGTAAGAAAAAAACTATTATTATTATTATTATTATTGCATGAATAATTGGAAAATAAATTCAATAAAGAATGAAAAAACTCAAAATCTTTAACAAAAGAGCTAACAAAAAATAAAAATAAAATAGCTAAAAAAATCATTTGACATGAAAATAAAATAAAAAACTAATAAAACAAACCAAAAGAAAGAAAAAAGGAAAAAATAAGAAATATCAATTTTCAAATTATCATAAATACAAACTAAAATTTAAGAGAAATGTTTTTAAAAAAAATGTTATCTCAACAAAAGAGAAAATAATAAAAATTAAAAACCAAAATTAAGAGCACATATATATAAATATGGGGAAAAAATAGGAACTATTTAAGAAATATAAAAAATTAAAGGAATTAAAATAAAAAATTAAAAGTAAAAGGGCTGAAATGAAAACTAAATATATTATCAATTTCAAACAAAGGACAAAATTGAAAAAATAACTAAAATATTACATTTATACATGCAAGGTTTGATATAATAAAACACATCAATAACCTTATTATAACAACAACAATATTGAAAGCTTAACATCTAAAAATATCATTACTATTACTGCTAAAACAGTAAAAAATATTAAATTTCCCCAAAAAAAAATAAAAAACATTAACAAAAAAGAAAGTAAGAAAAAAAAAAAAAAATTATTATTATTATTATTATTATTATTGCATTAATAATAGAAAAACATTTAATCAAAGAAGAGAGAAAAACCCAATAACATTAACAAAAGAGCAAACAAAAAAATAAAAATTATTAGCTAAAAAAATCATTTGAAGTGAAAATAATAAAAAAAAATCTAATAAAAAACAACCAAAATAAAGAATAGTAGAAAAAAAAATTGAAATATCAATTTTCAAATGATCACAAATATAAACTAAAATTTAAGAACAAAATTTTTCAAAAAAAATGCTACCTCAACAAAAAAGAAACTAATAAAAATTAAAAACCAAATTTAAGAGTACATATATATAAACATGGATAAAAATAGGTACAATTTAAGAAATATAAGAAAAATAAAGGAATTAAAATAAAAAATTAAAAGTATAAGGGCCGAAATGAAAACCAAATATATTATCAATTTCAATCAAATGACCAAATTGAAAAAATCAAAACTTTTATATTGAATATATTAAGGGATTTAAAAGCAATCCTGGAATTAAAGGAATAAAGACTTAAATGAAAATGTAATATATAATCAATTTCAATCGAAAGACATAATTGAAACAAATCAACACTTATATAAAAAAAATAAGGATCATACAGCACAATTAAAAAAGTAGGAACCGAACTGAAACATTCATAAAACCAGGGGGTTGTTATGTAGTTTAGGGTGAAAGACAGAAAAAAGAGAGGGAAACGTTCAACTACCCACTTCCATGTCTCTAGCCACCTATGAGGCCACGAGTGACACCATGAAGAAGAGGACATGGTAGCACATCCACAGAGACGCTAAATGGACATTTTCCTTCATCAGACACTGCCGCACACGCTGCCCGAAGCGTGCGTGAGACCGAATACTGTCAACCACACATGCTGCCCAAAGCGTTCGTCAGTCCGGATATTGTCAGTAGTGTGTGTCACATGTGCCCACAGTATTCAAAGGAAAATAATAAAAAATTGTAAATTACCTTAACACCCCTACAACCAACTCTTCAATTTTGACTTATTTGGGCATAGATTAGTACTTAGACTTTTTCAAAAAATATGAAATTCCCGTGGAACCCCCCCGGCCAGTGCTGGTTTTTGTCGTTTTCTAAGGATAAAATAGTTATTTTACTGTGCAACAAATATAAAAAAATCAATAACCTGGTGACATTATTGAACAAAACTGGACCAAAAATATGCAATTACCGTGGCACCCCTCTCAGCAGGTGCTATTTTTTTGTCTTTTTTAAAGGACAAAATTATTATTTTACTATGCAAATAAATACAAAAAAAATCATTAAACCAGTGACCCAACCAAACTAAAAAACCAAATCAATTGAGTAATGCTATTGCAATCCATAATAAATTTACTCACATGCTATAGTAATTGACTCTAACATCATTTAGTATATGTTATAATTGGTTGCAATCATGATCCTGAATTTAACATGAATTAGATATGTTCTCGTACTACAATCATGATCATGAATTTAGTCAAATTATTTTTTAATTTTAAATAATATTTAAAAGATAACATTTTCAAATGAGTAAGAAAAATAATGATAATTAGAATATAAAAAAGTAAACAACAATGACTAATAAAAAAAATATATCATCTAAATATTCTTATAGGTTTCCATGATCTTATTTGATAATAATAATAAAAATTAATGAGAATGATATAATATCATAAAGAGAGAGAGAGAAATCAAAGTTCAATTATCATCAAATCAAACACTGAAAGATGAAATGAAAAAAATTAATTAAAAAATATAAAAAATCTAACTTAAGTTAGTATGTTAAATTCACAATCTAGTTTTGAATAAAACAATGGAGATTATTAACTCTCATGTAAACAAAATAATTAAATATGAATCTTAAAAAAGAGATTAAAAAATAAGTTAAAAAATAGCATGATTCATCTTGGCTTAACTCAACTAACTCACAACCTAGAAAATAAGATCAAGATAACTTTATAAAAAGAAATGAATAAAACAAAAACCATGAAGTTGAAGGTCTAACAACCATATATCGAAGTGATGCAGACCTCTTAATTACACTATCAAGAAACCCATATACGAACAATTGAATTTCTACAAAGCTAAGTAAATTAGATTTGATAAGAGTGCGATGTATAGATGATTCATATCTAGGCATTAACATTATTGGATTCAATCCCTCACCCAACTAATAACAATTCATGAGCGAGAAGTATGAATTGAAACCATGAAGTCATTTGAACCATGATATGTCATTTTCAGTTCTTTAGAGAACCAAGGAAAGGAGAATTCTCACCCTCACAAAGACACAAAGTTGTGACATGTAATCTCATGTGGACCATCCTAGAAACACCATCATGGACCCATTACATGTTCCAAATGATCCAATGACCCGATGTAAGACAAAGACATTAAAAGTGGCATTGAATGCATTGATTTTAAATGTTTCAACCAATTAAAATTGAAAAAAAATGGAGTATCAAGAGGAGACCGTAATGCATCTTATCCATGTGCAAGAGGGGTCCAATACAATCTTATTTGGCCCATGAAGTGAAGACAACAAAGGAAACAAAAGAATCCACTACAACTTGGAAACAACATGAGTGACTACCTTTTTCTTTTATTTCTAGGATTAAGGAGTTGAATGAAAGGCTATAAATAACCCTTTAATTAACTTAATTAACTTTATAATATTTTACTTCTCTTCTTCTCATGGTAGAAAATGTATTTAATAGTATGGGTTTTATTAAATTTTGTTAGCTATAACCTAAGGCTTGTTTGGGCTTAATTAATACTTTGTTTTCAGCTAGGATCCAAGGCTTGTTTGGATTAAGTCACGGGCTTTTCATTTTAGGGTTTTGGGTCAATTTTAAGTGGGCCTCATTTAAATCCACATAAGAGGTTCATTAGGATTAATTTTTCAAGAACTATATAATCTCATATAAGCTTAATTTTAGCAGCCATTGATTAACATTACTCCTGAATCTTTTAGTTTTATGTATGAGAGTGATTCTTGCATTCTTTAGTTATTGAATGAAATGAATTTGACATATCAAAGATTAGCTAGCTTCGTGGAGTCATTCTATTCATTCCAATAGTGTTGGTGCCTTGAGGCAGGTTTCCCTTGTGTCACACTCCTATTAGACCTATTTCGGTTTCCAGTATCAGAGCTTAGTCTTGATTATGGAGTGTGTGACCACGTGATCATGAGGTTCGTATTAGTTGGTATAGGAGTTAGGCTCCAAAATAAGGTCATATCCTTATATTATTTTTGTTTTTTTTTGCTCCTTAAAGTTTTTTAATATTTGCATACATCTCTTTGTTCTTCGTGTCTGCATCATCAAAGCAAAAGGAGGTTATATTTCATCTTTTTATTGTCTCATCATATCAGTATATTAAAAAAGAGATATAGAGGGATTAGTTGAAATTTGAAGGGTCATTCAATTTTATTGCAGTAAACACAACTCTGGTGAAACATAATTAAACCACATTGAAATTAATTGAAAATTCATATTCTGTCTATTAGGGGTGAGATTGCATCATATGTCAAATTTGGGCTTATTTTGATATTGTTTACTTGAGGTTTTAATTTGAGGTTCAATTCTACCGTCAAAACACTACCTTAGTGAACCCTAAGCAAAACACCATAGAATAAATTGAAACTTAAAATTGTGTGTATTGGGGTTGACATCACACCATATATTAAATTTGGGCTTATTTTGATGTCTTATACTAGAGGTTTCAATTGGAGGTTCAATTTTACTACAAACTGATCACACAAGGCGTTGGGTATCTAGAAGTAAGAGAATAACCTATAAATTGAGTTTCGTTTTTTTTTTAGTATTATAATACTAAATATTGAATTTGAGGTTATTTTTAGGTCGTTTGATCTAGGTTTAAATTCTTTTATGTAAAAATAAAGTAAGAGTTTAGATACGCGTCAAGTTTTAAAATGTGATCCTTACTATTTAGTTTTGTCCAATTCTTTGTTTATATTATATTTGGGTTATCTAGGAGTTAAGTAATTGTTTTTTCTAATATTTGCTTTTGTTTTATTTCATGTCTTTGTATCGTCCACAATTTTTACGAATTTGCATTGCTACTCGCGAAATCATAATTATAGTTTTGTTTTGCTTTGTTTTTAGTATTTTTATTGCTTCTTGAGTCTAAAAATTATAATTAGAGTGCATTGCGAAGGCTACTGATTTTGATTTGTAGATTTTAGTTCCTAAAGAACCAAAAGAAAGCATGTTGTGAGGCAAAAGGTGTAGTGACCTTATTAGAGTGAAAAGACTTGATTTCTTGTGTGATACATGAGAGGTGTGAGGATATATTTTGTACTACTAACCAGATTTTACAAATTCAAAGGATGTCTAAAATCAACGAATCAGTGACACAAAACCCTAACGTCACTTTCCAATTGTGTCATAGACCAATAACTTAAGGTGTTGTCTAGAACATACAAGAATTTAAAAAATGAGGTGAATTCGATACAACAACATAATAATAGGGATGATTGTCGAGGAAATATGATCCTTATTGCAGTACAAAAGAAAAAATCTGAGTTTGAAGAATATGTTCATGAAAACATAGATATGGGTGAAGATAATAATGATTTTGCATCTAGTGGCTAAGGAATCAGGTTTAGACCGAACAAAGCTAAAAGGAATGTGAATTTCCATGGCATGGGAAATTATGAAGATATGGATAAGGACTTGGACATCATTAAACTAAAAATTCCTAACTTTTAAGGTAAAATTGATCTTGAGGCTTATTTGGAGTGGGAGAATAAGGTAGATTGGTGGGATTTTTTTTTATTGTCATAGCTATTCTGAATGAAAAAAAGTAAAATTGGTGAAAATTGAGTATACAAAGTATGCATTGATTTGGTGGGATCAGATTGTAATTAGTATGAGGAGGAATGGGGAGTGACCACTTTAGACTTGGGGAGAGATGAAAGTCTTAATGATGAGATGATTTGTGCCAAACCACTATTTCTAAGACTTATACTTGTGATGGTATATGTTTCAGGTGTCAAGGGCACATACATTATGCTTTGGAATATCCAAACAAGAGAATCATAATGATTAGAGATGAAAGTTTTAATGACGAGACAATTTATGTCAAACCACTATTTCTTAGACTTATACTTGTGATGGTATATGTTTCAGGTGTCAAGGGCACCCACATTTTGCTTTGGAGCATCCAAATAATAGAATCATGATGATTAGAGATTGTGACTGTCACTCCCCTCCACGAGAGCACAGCTTCGCAACGACCCTCCCCGTGTTTGGGGAATCATGTCAGTTTTTTTTTGTTTTTTTAAAAAAAGAAGTCGCTATCTAGAATTATTGTTACTAAGAAACCCAACTAGTCTTTTAGAGATTCTAAAGCAAGGGATTGGTTGCGTAAAGGGAAGGTTTTAGCACCCCTAATACGCCTTACCTAAGGTAAACTGCTTGGTATTTTGGTTTGCCTTATGATTGCTATAGTGTTGGTGCTATTTAATCAATTTTCCTTGGATAGGTTTGTAAGGAAAGGGAACAAAAATTTTAATGATAAATTTACAGCCTATGTATTAAGAGATAGGTAGAATAGAAATCTAAGGAGATCCAGTGGAATGAAAGCTCATTTTTCCCTTAAGTATTTCAAGTGTTCATGACACATAAATCATAAGGACATGGAATAAAAATTAGAAATCTAAGGAAATTCCAAGAACTCTAAAAGCCTATTTTTGCAATAATATTTTATACTTTTATAACTCGTCAACCATGGATTCAAAATTTGAAATGTTCCCAATTATAATCAGGTCTTGTTTCAAAGATGTGTTGATTAAATAATAATGACTTATTATTCATGGAAAAATATTTTGGATATTTACCACTTTAGAGTTTCTTTATCCAAATATTAATGGTGAACAATAACTTATTATCCCTTCTAATGTTTTGGATATTAATCTCTTTGAGATTTGTTTACCCAAATATTAACAGTAAATAATATGGATCCCTAAAATATAATATTTTGTATTTTTTGGAATATTGGTCATTGCCCTTTGAAATTTACAAACATGTTGTAAAACCCACAAATACAAGAAAATATTTTTTTTATGTACGAAATCCATGCTAAAACACATTTTCTTTTCAGATCTAAATATAAATTATTTAAAAAAAATATTCAATATATGTTAGCGTATTTGTAGCATGCATGAAAACCTTTTTTTAGGTATATATGTATATTTGCTGCATCACGCTGAAGACCAGGTATTCTCAATATAAAGAACATACATACCTTAAACTAAATATGACCTAAATATGCAAAAAAATCATAAATCTTTCCCTCTAGTTTTATATATTTTTTTAGAATGAAAAAAAAAATGTGTGGGGTCACTTGGCCAAACTAGTGACCTGGTGGCAAACAAAGAGACATGCATGAGTTGTCTCACGCATGCCTCCTTAGTTACTATTCAAGTGTCACTTGAATAGTAAACACAAAGGCAACATGATGCATGAATTAACATGCAAAGAAAAAAGAATGCATGAGGTATTAACCTCGCAGCCGACGAACATAGGCGATGCTGGTGGTGTTCCTGCACAACTAGTGATTGCTGCTTCTAGGGACAATGGCAGACACTTGCAAAGCTCATGGCTGACAGGAGGACATAGCTCTTATTTACGGAAGATTTAGTGCATTTAATCTAGGATGCAAGATTATGTTTTTTCTACAATTAGATAAACAAAAATAGGGATAGAAATATTTTGTGATTTTGATGTAGAAAAAACATGATTTTTAGCTCAAAGATTAAGTGAGAAAATCATACAAATCAAATGGGAAGTTGTAGTGAAAAGGGAAGAAGTTGTAGGCAGAGGTTGTTTCAAAGTGACGATGAACAGTGTAACTCTCGTTGTAGGATTTTATGATTTTATGCTGGATATTAAAGCAGATATATCTTGCACTTATGATATCCAAATCAAGCAATTCACAACTCCAAATTCATCTACTCATGTAGTACTACAACTTTCATGAACACCAAGTGAGATAAAATAGTTTGGATAAATAAAATCGACCCGCAATCTGCTTGGTCAGCATTGTTCTGAAGTAAAAGATTTTTCTTCTTTTACACCCGACATTCTAACATGAAAATCTTGTGATTCTGATATCGAAATTAGTCAACTCAAAAACCAAAATTCATCAAAACATGCAGTATTACAACTTTCATGATGGACCCAAAATGAGAAAAAAAAACATTTTGATGGACAAAATCTACCCACAAATTGAAGTTTGCCTTTTATTATACTTTTCCCAATGTTTAAATTACCCTTTCTATGAAGAATAAAGAAATTATCTTAAAAGAAAAACTCAAGATCTCATTTTGTTAATGCTACTGAAACTTTCAATGCAAACCACCATTTTTTTAAGCAATTTTTATAGATGGTGTTTCAAAAATTTTATGATGGTACACATTTGGGATTTGGTTCACTATAAACCTCTATGTGCACTTTTTGCCCCTAGTGTGTACAATACATGTCAAGTTTAAATTCTTTTAAGTAAATAAAATAAAATAAAATAAATGTTATGAGATCGTGCTCTTTGTGAAGAGAAAAGGTTCATTGTAGTGATAATTCATGGCCAAACTCTATTTTATTGTTTGGGAGGTTACAAAATATAAAGGCATACTATTTCTTTACAGAGTCAGCATTCACAGGTCTAACTAGATCTTATCCTTCCATTATAGATAATAGCAAACTCCTCTTGAGAATGCTTTCTTCACCACGTAAAGGACTTCATAGTTTGGGGCCTATTTACTTTGATCTTCTCCTAGTAAAGGCAATATTTTCTTCAATACTAGATCTCTTTTTTGGAATTCTTGAGGTCGGACCTTTTTGTCATATGATTTGGCCATCCTTCTTTGGTATAATTAATGATGATAAATTACAGCTAACCTCTTTTTGCTTATCAAATTCAATTGTTCATGAACTTTTGCCCATTTTACTTCTTCTAGTTCAAGGTCTATCAATACTCTTAATGATGGGATTTTCACTTCTAAATGCATCACTACCTCTATTCTATACACTGTGTATGGGGTAGCTCCTGTTGAGTTGTAGACTACTGTACAGTACATATGAAGGGAAAATGGAAACATATCATGCCAATCCTTATAGGTGAATATCATCTTCTGAATAATCTTCTTAACATTCTTGTTACCAGCTTCTATTACACCATTCATCTTTGGTCTATACGACAAGGAATTGGAATGCTTGATTTTTCATTTAGCACAAAGTTCTATTATTATTTTGCCAATTGAAGGTCTGAGCATTATCAGTTATAATCTTTTCTAGTGGCCCATATTGACATATCAAATCTCTTTCAATAAATTTCTTCACCATTTTTTATGTCACAAGAGCAAATGACCTGACTTCTACCCATTTGGTAAAGTAGTCAATAGCCACGAGAATAAACCAATGATCATTGTTGGCTTTTGGGTTGATAGGCCCAATCATATGAATTCTCTATATTGTGAAAGGCCATAGAGATATCAAGTTAAAGAGAGGGGTTAGAAGGGCATTGATTTTGTCACTATATACCTAGAACTTATGACACTTATGAACATAGTCAATTCCATCCTTCTCTAATGTCATCCGAAAATAATCGACTTTTTGTATCTTTCTAGGCATCATATGTCCACTAGCATGGGTTAAGCAAATCCCTTTATAGACTTCCCGTAATGCGCCCTTGGCTTCAGCTTCATCTAGGCATCTTAGCAAAGTCCTGGTAGATGATTTCTTATACAAAATCTCCCCATGAAGATAAAAATTCATTGCCAATCTCCTCAAGGTCTTCTTTTTTATTTTAGATGCCCTTATGGGACAAGCCTAGTTTTGGATGAAATTCTTGATATCATAGTACCAAGGGTCTCTATCTATTTCTCTTTTAACTGAGCAACATGAGCTGGGTTATTGATATCGTGTATTGGCTATAACTTTTTCTCTAATTCTATTCTAGCCATGGAAGTTAGTTTGGCCAAAGCATACACAAACTAATTTCTTTCCCTTCCTATATGTGTGAACTCTATCTCCTCAAATTCTCTAGCTAGTTTTGAAAGGTATTCTTGGTAAAGCCTTAACTTTTCTTCTTTGGTTTTCCATTCTCCTTTTACTTGGAAAATAATTAGCATTAAGTCTATACACATCTATCTTTCTAAAGTTTAACTCTAATACAACCTCTAAATCGAGAATGCAGGCTTCATACTCAGTTGTGTTATTAGTGCACCCCATTTGCAACTTAACTGAAACCGGATATTATTTCTTATCAAGAGAGATTATCACTGTAACAACCCGAATTTATATATATATATATATATATATATATATATATGCATAGTGTCTTACCCAATGATTCATATCCATTCACTTCGGTAAATATCATCCATACAATAAACGTTTCATTAAAGGAAATAAAGTTCTCATAAGCGAACAATACTACAAATTTTCACCACTAAATTTAGACTAGAAATACACATACATGGAGGTGAGTTTACATTCTTAACCTACTAGTGGTATTTACAAATGTTCACAAAAGGGTCTGATAACAAAATTTAGCATTCAATACATTGCTTCAACTTAAACACATCTTAAATTAGAATGCAATCTACATGGTTCTTTACAAAAGTAGGTTCCACTTGGATTAGGTTCCTTAGCCCCCTCGTGGCTGTGACGTCCCTGCAGTAGTATAAGCATTTAATGAAATACAATTACATAATGATGGTATTAAAATAGTTTTGACCAAATGAACTATCGATTAAAAGATACACTGGCAAGATGAAATTTCTGCATATACATAAGGAAATTCGATTGTAGAAATATAGGAATTCCATTTCTCTTTTTCGAGCAACAATAACCTTACTCCGAGTATTCATATAAGGCACTCATATCTGAAGTCTACTATTTTTCCCCCCCATGGTCCTTCTTTCTGGACGTCGTTAGACGGAGTTAACGTTCTTCTGTTCCGGCCATCCTTTCGGATGCCATTAGCCGAAGCTAATCAATCGTTTATCCCAGCCATCCTTTCGGATGCCATTAGCCGAAGCTAATCAATCGTTTATCCCGGCCATCCTTTCGGTTGCCATTAGCCGAACCTAATCAATCGTTTATCCCGGCCATCCTTTCAGATGCCATTAGCCGAAGCTAATCAATCGTTTATCCCGGTCATCCTTTCAGATGCCATTAGCCGAAGCTAATCAATCGTTTATTCCGGCCATCCTTTCGGATACCATTAGCCGAAGCTAATCAATCATTTTTTTTTCACGTTTAAGCATTCAACAAGTCTAATATCTACTCCCTTATATTCGTATAATATTCAATTTAAAATACCTATTACAAGTCATATAAAAGGAGAGGTGTAAATCACCTACCTGCTCTACTTCTGGGCTATTCTTGTCTGGACGATGGTTCAATCCCCACTGCACCGCCTGCGACGTCAATATCAAAAAATCAGTATATTTCTATTTTCAATTTCACATTCGTCACTATACTTATTTCAACAATTTTAGCCGAAACATGCATAAAATTCTCAGTAAAATTACACCTATTTTCATTACAAATCCATCACAAAATCCCAACAGAAAACACACATTGAACCCATAAATTTTAACACATAATCCATCAACAACATTCCAACAAAATACACATTTAATCCCATAAATTTTAGCACATAACCTATCAATAAAATCCCAACAAAATCACATATTGCAACCATAATTTCAGCCCATAATTTATCATCAAAATTCCAACAAAATACACATTTAATCCCATAATTTCAGCACATAACCTATCAATAAAATTCCAACAAAATCACACATTGCAACCATAATTTCAGCCCATAATTCATCAACAAAAATTCCAACAAAATACACATTTAATTCCATAATTTCAGCACATAACCTACTTCTTCCCTTTCTTCTTCGTCTCGACAAAACTCCCTTTTCTCTCTAAGTCACAACTCCTCACACACATTCACCAATTCCTCTCTCTTAATTTAGCCAAATGGTCGACTGTGAGGAATGGAAATGGAGAGGATTCGACTGGACAGAGGGAAGAGAAGAGATGGTTCGGTTGAGAAGGAAAAAAAAAGAATTCAGCTGGAAAGGAAAATGAAAGGAGAAGGTTCGGTTGGCTGGGAAAAAAAGAGGAGAATTTGGCTGGAAAGGAAAAATAAAAGGAGAATCCGGCTGGAAAGGAAAAAGAAAGGAGAGGGTTTGGTTGGCTGGGAAAAAGAGAGGAGATGGAGATAATGGGAAAGAAAGAAAAATCCCTCACTCCTTATATTTATTTTCATGAACCGGTTTTGCTCTCACCTTTTTTTTTATTATTTTTTTATTTTTTATTTTTCTTTTCTTTTGGGTGTTTACATTCTCCCCCTCTAAAATATGAATTTCGTCCTCGAAATTTAAGGGATTTTACATTCCATACCTGGTTTTTTGAATAATTTTGGGTACTTTTTCCTCATCTCATCCTCCCTCTCCCAAGTTTCCTCTTCTATTTGAGCATTTTGCCATAAGATTCTGATGATAGGGATCTTTTTGTTTCGCAACTCCTTTTCACCCTTGTCTAAATTCTGGCGGGCCTCATTTCCAGTGTTAAGTCCTCATTGACCTCAACTGGGATCTGGGGTAGAATTCTGGCAGGATCCACATCAGCCTTTCTTAATAAGGAGACATGGAACACATCATGGACCTTAGCTAACTGTGGGGGCAAGTCCACTTTGTAGGCCACTGGTCCCACTCGCTGTAGGATTTTGAAGGGTCCGATGAACCGAGGGGTTAATTTTCCTCTCAATCCAAACCACAATATGTTTTTCCACGGGGCTACCTTTAAGTACACTTGATCCTCCGTACTAAATTCAAGGGGTCTCCTCCTCATGTCAACATACTTCTTCTGTCTATCCTGTGCGGCTTTGATGTGATCCCGAATAATTCTCACTTTTTCAGTGGTTACTTGGACCAGCTCTGCACCATATAACTTCCGATCTCCAATTTCTTCCCAGCATAAAGGCGTTCTGCACCTTCTTCCGTACAAGGCTTCATATAGGGCCATTCCTATTGTGGCTTGGTAACTATTGTTATATGTGAATTCTATCAAGGCCAGGTGTTCCTCCCAGTTTCCTCCAAATTCTAGTACACAGGCCCGTAATAGGTCTTCCAATATTTGGATGACCCTTTCTGATTGGCCATCCATTTGAGGGTGAAACGCAGTGCTCATATCCAATCTGGTCCCCAAGGCTTGTTGTATACTCGGCCAAAGTCGAGAGGTGAATCTAGGATCTCGATCCGATACAATGGACACCAGAATCCCATGGAGTCATACCACCTCATTTATGTAGATCTTGGCAAGCTTGTCCACCGAGTCGGTCATCTTTATAGGCAAGAATGGTGCGGATTTCGTCAACCGATCAATGACGACCCATATCGAGTCATTTCCTTTCCTCCCTTTAGGAAATCCTGACACAAAATCCATGGTTATCATCTTCCATTTCCACTCTGGAATTTGTAATGGTTGTAGTGGTCCTACAGGCTTTTGGTATTCAACCTTGACTTGTTGACATATCCCACACTTTGACACATACTCCGCTATTTCTCTTTTCATGTTCGGCCACCAATAGAAGTGTTTCAGGTCTCGATACATTTTAGTGCTGCCAGGATGTATGGCGAACTTGGATTCATGTGCTTCTTGTAGAACCATCCGTTTGACTGCTTCGTCATTAGGTACGTACAACCTTTGTCCCATCATCAAGGATCCATCATTTGCTATCCGAAATTTCATTTCTACAGCGGCCTCTACATTCCTCCTAATCTTGGACCCAACCTCGTCCCGGAACTGAGCTTGTAGTATTTGTCCCGATACGTTGGTCGCACCAGAAGTTGGGCTACCAACCCACCACCGACATTAACGTCCAAATTTGCACCCATCTTTTTCAATTCTGTCAATTGTCGCTCCTTCCCAACTGTTAACCCCTTTAGGGTGGTTTTATTTTTTTCGACTGAGGGCATCTACCACCACATTTGCTTTTCCCGGGTGGTGTTCTATGGTGCAATCATAATCCTTAATGAGCTCTACCCACCTTCTCTGTCGCATGTTCAACTCTTTTTGTGACATCAGATACTTCAGGATCTTATGATCAGTAAAAATTTGAGTTCGCGATCCATACAAATAATGTCTCCATATTCTTAACGCAAACACTACAGCAGCCAATTCCAGGTCGTGCACCGGGTAATTCACCTCATGAGTCTTTAACTGCCTTGATGCATAGGCAATCACCTTCCCATGTTGTATCAGGACACACCCAAACCTTTCCCCGAAGCATCACTATAAACCACGAAACCTTCTGTCCCTGAGGGAAGGGTTAACACTGGAGCGGTGGTGAGCCTTCTTTTTAATTCTTAAAAGCTCCTTTCACAGTCCTCCGACCACACCCATTCCTTATTCTTCCGGGTAAGCTGAGTCAAAGGTGTGGCAATTAAGGAAAAGTCTTCGATAAACCTCCGATAGTATCCTGCAAGTTCCAAGAAGCTACGTATTTCGGTGACTGAAGTCGGCCTCTCCCATTTCAAGACTGCTTCAACTTTTTGGGGGTCCATAAAAACACCTTCTTCCGAAATGACATGTCCTAGAAACGTCACTCTCTTCAGCCAAAACTCACATTTACTTAGTTTCGCATATAATTGGTGCTCTCTCAAGGTTTGTAAGATTTGCCTCAAGTGCACTTCGTGCTCCTCACAAGACTTTGAGTATACCAGTATGTCATCAATGAATACCACTACAAACTTGTCAAGGCAGGGTCGGAAAACACTATTCATCAAGTCCATGAAGAGGGCTGGAGCGTTCGTCAACCCGAACGGTAACACCAAAAACTCATAGTGTCCATAACGAGTTCTAAATGCAGTCTTCGCTACATCTGTCCCTTTTATCCTCATCTGATAATACCCTGATCTCATATCTATTTTTGAAAATACCCTTGCTCCTTTTAGTTGATCGAACAAATCATCTATTCGAGGTAACGGATACTTGTTCTTCATTGTTATTCTGTTCAACTGTCGATAATCAATACAGAGTCTATGGGTTCCATCTTTCTTTCTCACGAATAGGACTGGCGCACCCCAAGGAGAATTACTGGGCCGTATGAACCCTTTGTCTAACAATTCTTGAAGTTGGGTCTTTAACTCGTTCAGTTCTGTTGGGGCCATCCGGTAAGGTTGTTGTGATATGGGTGAGACTCTAGGAAAAGTATCTATGGACACCTCTACCTCCCGCTCTGGGGGTAGTCCCGGTAATTCCTTAGGAAACACATCCGGAAATTCCCTTACCACAGCAATATCCTTCAATTGTGGGCCTTCATTATTGAGATTTAAGATGTATGCAAGGTATCCCACACACCCTTTTCTTAAAAGTTTTTGGGCTGTTACTACTGATATTAAGGCAGCCGGTTTGAACATTCTCTCTCCTTCAAAAATCTTTCTCTCTCCTTTTGGGGTTTGGAAGGTAACAGTTTTAGCATAACAATCTATTAGAGCCTTGTATTTATTCGACCAATTCATGCCTAGAATTAAGTCAAAATCATGCAACCCCAAGGGAATCAAGTCTACTTCTGTTTCGCACCCAGACAGGTTAATCCCCACATTCAAATATACAATATCAGTTGTGATCATGTTTCCCATTGGAGTTCCAATTAAAAATCCCCTCTCTACTATTTTTACTTCCTTTCCTAATTTAGTGACAATCTTTTCATCAATAAAAGAGTATGTGGCACCAGGATCAAACAACACATGCACATTAAAATCATTCAATCGTAGAGTACCTGCCACCACATCCAATGCAGCCCTGACCTCCTCCTGTGTCAGATGAAAGACCCTTCCCGGGGTCCTATCATTCTGTGCTCTTAGTCTTCCTCGACTGGGGTTTGCTCCGGATTGAGAAGATCTCACTGGTCTATTCACGGTGAATGACTGTTGGGAGCTCTGACCAGGCTGTCTATAGCTTTGTACTTGATCGGGGTTCCTTTTCGGGCAGTCCCTCTTGAAATGTCCTCTTTCACCACAGTAATGACACCCTTGACTCAAATACTGACAATTCCTCCACCTATGCCCTTCTCCTCTGCACACAAAGCATTGCCCAGGGGAAACTGAGCAGTCTCCAGGATGTTTTTGTCCACATTTTATGCAAAAAGGGTAATCCACCCCCTTGCGGTCACCCGCTCCTGTTGAAGTGTTTTCCTTTGGGTGCGACTGCCCGATCATCACCCTCCTACTTGACTATTGGTGAGATAGAGACATCAAATTCTCTTTTTTCCTGTACTGATCATACCCTCCGCTTTTCCCTTTTTTTGGAATTTGTGGCCTACTGCTGAAAAAATCCCCATCTCTCTTTTTGCCTATACTCTGATGTCCCCCATGACTCTCTCCAATGCAAGCTTCCAAAGCTTGAGCAGTTTCGATTAAGTCTCTAACTGTTTTAAACCGCAGTGCAATTAATCCCTGTCTCAAATCCTGTCGTAACCCATCTCTCAACTTCTCAATCATATGCTCCTCTGTCGGCACATAATGTGGGGCGAACAATGATAGATCATGAAACCTCCGTTCATACTCTAACACCGACATATCTTCCTGCTTTAAAGCCAAGAACTCTTGCTCTTTTATCTTACGATGGTATCTGGAATAAAACTGATTTTCAAACTCTGTCTTGAAATCACTCCATATTAGCGTCTCAGTCGCACATCTCATCTGAACCGTTTCCCACCATGTCATGGCCCTATCAGACAGTAGTAGAGTTGCACAGTTTACCTTCAAACCCTCAGGTATACTTATTTGAGTCATGGTCTTCTCTACCTTCCTAATCCATCTCCTGGCTATTTCTGCATCATGCTCCCCCAAAAACGGTTCACAGCCCATTTCCCTCATACTCTTGACTAGACGTACCAATGGCACTACGTTATCCGTTGTAGTGCTAGGTATAGGGGCTACTTGTGGAATCTGTGTGGTGAAAATTGTTCGTGTTGTTGCACCTGCTATGCCTTCCATCACTGCTTTAACTATTTGCGCAAGAAGTCCCGGGTCTACAGATTGTGGGGGCAAACCAGTTGGAATAGCTGATGGTTGTGTTTCTGATCTTTCTTGCTGCTCTGTCGTAACGGGAGGTACTTCCCTTGTCTCATTAGGTCTCTCATCTTCCTCTGTAACCCCAGCTTCCCTTTGCAAAGTTTCGGGTAATATCATTGGAGCATGAGATGCCGTATCATCCAAAGGATCTTCATTTTGCCAGCCTTGAGCACTTTGGTTCCCGCCTCTCCTTTCGAAAGAGGGCGGCTCAGTACGTGTTCCTTGCCGAGTGCGTACCATCCTGAAATTCACCAGAGTAATGTAATCATCATAAATCCTCAAGATCAAGACCAGGGGCTCTGATACCAACTGTAACAACCCGAATTTATATATATATATATATATATATATATATAGATATGCATAGTGTCTTACCCAATGATTCATATCCATTCACTTCGGTAAATATCATCCATACAATAAACGTTTCATTAAAGGAAATAAAGTTCTCATAAGCGAACAATACTACAAATTTTCACCACTAAATTTAGACTAGAAATACACATACATGGAGGTGAGTTTACATTCTTAACCTACTAGTGGTATTTACAAATGTTCACAAAAGGGTCTGATAACAAAATTTAGCATTCAATACATTGCTTCAACTTAAACACATCTTAAATTAGAATGCAATCTACATGGTTCTTTACAAAAGTAGGTTCCACTTGGATTAGGTTCCCTAGCCCCCTCGTGGCTGTCACGTCCCTGCAGTAGTATAAGCATTTAATGAAATACAATTACTTAATGATGGTATTAAAATAGTTTTGACCAAATGAACTATCGATTAAAAGATACATTGGCAAGATGAAATTTCTGCATATACATAAGGAAATTCGATTGTAGAAATATAGGAATTCCATTTCTCTTTTTCGAGCAACAATAACCTTACTCCGAGTATTCATATAAGGCACTCATATCTGAAGTCTACTATTTTTCCCCCCATGGTCCTTCTTTCTGGACGTCGTTAGACGGAGTTAACGTTCTTCTGTTCCGGCCATCCTTTCGAATGCCATTAGCCGAAGCTAATCAATCGTTTATCCCGGCCATCCTTTCGGATGCCATTAGCCGAAGCTAATCAATCGTTTATCCTGGCCATCCTTTCGGTTGCCATTAGCCGAACCTAATCAATCGTTTATCCCGGCCATCCTTTCGGATGCCATTAGTCGAAGCTAATCAATCGTTTATCCCGGTCATCCTTTCAGATGCCATTAGCTGAAGCTAATCAATCGTTTATTCCGGCCATCCTTTCGGATACCATTAGCCAAAGCTAATCAATCATTTTTTTTTCACGTTTAAGCATTCAACAAGTCTAATATCTACTCCCTTATATTCGTATAATATTCAATTTAAAATACCTATTACAAGTCATATAAAAGGAGAGGTGTAAATCACCTACCTGCTCTACTTCTGGGCTATTCTTGTCTGGACGATGGTTCAATCCCCACTGCACCGCTTGCGACGTCAATATCAAAAAATCAGTATATTTCTATTTTCAATTTCACATTCATCACTATACTTATTTCAACAATTTTAGCCGAAACATGCATAAAATTCTCAGTAAAATTACACCTATTTTCATTATAAATCCATCACAAAATCCCAACAGAAAACACACATTGAACCCATAAATTTTAACACATAATCCATCAACAACATTCCAACAAAATACACATTTAATCCCATAAATTTCAGCACATAACCTATCAATAAAATCCCAACAAAATCACATATTGCAACCATAATTTCAGCCCATAATTTATCATCAAAATTCCAACAAAATACACATTTAATCCCATAATTTCAGCACATAACCTATCAATAAAATTCCAACAAAATCACACATTGCAACCATAATTTCAGCCCATAATTCATCAACAAAAATTCCAACAAAATACACATTTAATTCCATAATTTCAGCACATAACCTACTTCTTCCTTTTCTTCTTCCTCTCGACAAAACTCCCTTTTCTCTCTAAGTCACAACTCCTCACACACATTCACCAATTCCTCTCCCTTAATTTAGCCAAATGGTCGATTGTGAGGAATGGAAATGGAGAGGATTCGGCTGGGCAGAGGGAAGAGAAGAGATGGTTCGGTTGAGAAGGAAAAAAGACAAAATTCGGCTGGAAAGGAAAATGAAAGGAGAAGGTTCGGTTGGCTGGGAAAAAGAGAGGAGAATTTGGCTGGAAAGGAAAAATAAAAGGAGAATCCGGCTGGAAAGGAAAAAGAAAGGAAAGGGTTTGGTTGGCTGGGAAAAAGAGAGGAGATGGAGATAATGGGAAAGAAAGAAAAATCCCTCACTCCTTATATTTATTTTCATGAACCGGTTTTGCTCTCACCTTTTTTATTATTATTATTATTTTTTTTTTCCTTTTCTTTTGGGTGTTTACAATCACTGTACCTGCTTGATTACCATATACATTTATAGCACTATTAGAGTACATAATCCACCAATCTAGTTTCTCTTCCTCGACTGAAAGCACATCTTCTTCAGGAAGGTCAAAGTTTAATGGCTCATAATTTTCCATAGCATGGTCAGCTAGATGATCGATAATAACACTCCCTTTCACAACATTCCTTTTCATATATACTATGTTATACTTAGCTAATAGAACTTGTCATCTTGCAATTCAGCTTGATAGATAAGGATTTTTGCAAATGTACCTCAATGGGTCTAATTTGGAAATTAACTAGGTAGTATGATATGACATATATTGACGCAACCTCTTTGCAGCCCATGCTAGTGCACAACATAACTTCTCAATCATATTTCACAGACTCACACTCCATGAACTTCTTTCTTAGGTAGTAAATGACCCTTTCTTTCCTTCTAGTTTCATCTTGTTGTCCAGGCACACATCCCATGAGAAAATGGCTTTAATTTTCTCATCCCATAAGAACAAGTAGGGGTGGATTCAGCAGGTAAAGCTTAATTTTATCAAAAACCTCTTCGCAATCTTCATTCAAAATCCCAATATTCTTCTTCCCTAACAAATGAAAGATTAGGTCACAAGTCGTGGTTAATTGGGATATAAATCTAGCAATATAATTTAACCTTCCCGAAAAACCTTTTACTTCTTTGTCAGTCTTATGGATTGGCACGGCTTCAATAGCCTTTACTTTTTCAGGATCCATTTCTATCCCTTTGTCACTCAACACAAATCCTCATAACTTACCAAATTTCACCCCGAATGAATACTTTGCAGAGTTATGCCTCAACTTATATTTCCTTAGCCTTTCAAATAATTTCTTCAATATTTAAATATGATTCTCTCGCTCTCCAGATTTAGCAAACATGTCATTCATGCATACTTCAATCTTTCTCCCTCTCCAGATTTAACAATCATGTCATTCATGTATACTTCAATCTTTTTATCCATCATGTCATGAAATAAAGTCATAATGGACCTTTGGTAGGTGCCCCTACCAAAAGGTTTCCCATGGTGTTACAAGGGATGTTTTCTTATGCGATTTTATCTAATTGTAGCCCAAAAATCCATCCATAAAGGAATATATGGAGCTATGAGCTACATTGTTAACTAACATATCTATGTGTGTTAGAGAAACAAATATCTTTAGTGCTATCCTGGTTTAAGTCTCTAAAGTCCATACAAACTTTAATTTTACCTTCCTTTTTAGGTAACACCATGTTCAATTGTATTTTGATTATTGTCTTTACTTTGATCAAAACCTCTAGATAAGTTCTTCTTAGCTTTGCCTAACTAGCTTGCATCCTTCTTCTAATGGTACTCTGTGTACTATGATATTCGCATCCAAACCAGGCATATCCTCATAAGACCAAGTAAAAACATCTACATAATCTCTCAGTAGTGCAATAAATTATTCTCTTTCTTGATTTCTTCATTGCCCACATCTATAGATTCAAGTTCCTCTTTAGCTAGTTTCTAAACTTGTTCATGTTGTTCTATCAATTTTAGAAATTCCCTAATGTTATGTTCATCCCCTTCTTCCTATTATGTATTCTTTAAAATTCAACCATTCATTCTTAGTGTGTAGTACAAGTTTTGTTTTGAAAGATCTGTTTCAAGGTTTCTAAACGTAGAAAGTGCGATGTAAATGCCTAGTAAAAACATAAAGATGAATATTGAAAATGCATGATCTTATTAAAAGAAATATTTTGGTTTGAAAACAAAGACAAAATCCAATTGATGTCTTAAGCCATGATTGTCAATAAAAACAAAACAAAATGGGAAATGACAAACCGCATAAAAAACATCACAATCTAACAAGTAGTGTTGATTACATTTTGAGCACCAATGGAGCTTCTTGGGTCTCCTAACTTTAGAACTTATCTCTTTCAACTAGCTTTTGATTGAAGGTACTGGTAGCAACTTCTGGTTGTGACCTTTCTTTGTTTTTCACCCTTTTTCTTAGTCAAGTGTTGTGGGTTCCAAAAGAGGGACCTATACTTCTCGATCGACGATGCATGCACAAATGCATGATATAATGTGTTATTGTGATAAAAATGCTTTATATATTGGGTATGGATGCATCCTTCTCATAAATGATTAATAGCCACCACCTCATAAGCATAGGATCTCTTGTCACATTGATTTACTAAGAGTACTACTTTTCGAGTTGTTTGCTGGAAACATATTCACTAAGAGACAGATTTTGTATAAAAGATGGGTCAACACCCTTTTCATTCATGTTTAATAAGTTTATTATATTTTTGGAAATATAAAGGAGATACAAAAAATATTAATCTATTCTTCTGTCACCTCTTGGCCAAGGGTACGAAGGTGATGTGAACTTCGTGATCACGCAGCCCACAAACAAGACTGAGATCTAATCCTAGAAAGCCAAAATAGGTCTAACAGGAATCTGACACAGTGAAAACCTTTCCCAAGGTACCAAAACTATTGGGATGAGTAGAATAACACCATGAAGCCAGCTATCTTTGATAAGTCAAATTCAGTTCATTCAAGAATTGAAGAATGAAAGAATTATTCTCACATGTAAAATTGAAAAATTCAGAAGTAAAATTCATCAATGGTTGCTGAAATTTAGCTTACATGAGTTTATATAGTTCATGAAAATAAACCCTAATGGACCCCTTCTATGGCCTTAAATGAGGTCCACTCAAAACTGACCCAAAACTCTAAATTAGAAAGCCCATGATTTTATCCAAACAAGTCTTGGATCTGAGTTGAAAACAAAATATTAAATAAGCTCAAACAAGCCTTGGGCTATAGCTAACAAAATTAAAGAAAGCCCATAATATTAAATCTATTAATTGTCATGAGAAGAAGAGAAGTAAAATATTATAAAGCTGATTCAAGGCCTATTTATAGCCTTCCATCCAACCCTTTAATCTTATAAACAAAAAGAAAATGCAGTCACCCATGTTGTTTCCAAGTTGTAGTAGGATTCTTTTGTCTCCTTTGTTGTCCTCACTTCATGGCCCAAATAAGGTTGTATTGGACTCGCTTGCACATGGATAAGATGTAATAGAGTCTTTTCTTGATACTCTAATGGACCTTACAATTTTGACTTGGTTGAAACCTTCAAAACCAATGCATTCAATGCCTCTTTCAATATCTTTGTCTTAGACTGGGTCATTGGACCATTTGGTACTTGTAATGGGCCCTTGCTAGTGTTTCTAGGCCAATCCACATTAGAAGGAAAAATTGTGGTTCTCAATTTTGTCCAAGAAGGCATTGGTCTCAACTAGAGTTCAACGATAGAGAATGATATCCCTTCCTTCATTTCGTGCATTGATTCTAATGATCCGAGCTTACACAACAGCTTTATCCATTTGTTCATCCATCTTGGTCATCTTTTTTATAAGCAATAAATTGGTTTTGTTCAAAGTATTGTTGGCATCAATTTTATCCTTATGTTTTTTCATCGCTGCTATTTTCTCATCCAAATACTTCACCTTTTCATTTTATTTGCTAAGCTTTATTCTCAAAACTTTTATGTCATTTCCCTTAACTGCTAACTCTACTTTAACAACGTCCTCTTTTGTAGACCCCATCAAATGGCTCTCCAACTCTACATACTTCATGTTTAAATTCTTATATTTCCCAATTCTATTCATCAACTCAAACTAAATCTGTGCAAATTTCTCTTGGTAATACTCTATGTTCCCTTGGCATTTGTTATAGTCAATTTTTAATGCATCAAGTTCAAAGCAACTTTGCATCCAATTCAAGCTCATCTCTCCCAACTCCTTCTCAATTTCTACCCTAACATTCTTCTCCTCACCCAACCTTAACTCAAGCTTTGTTATTCTTGTATTTGCTTGTGTAAAAAAACTTTCCTCATATCCACTTCCAACACCATTTCTTTCAATATTGCCTTTTCTTTTCTACTTTTTCCCAACTTTATCTAGAAATTTTTTATTTTTCTTCTCAATTCCTCTTCATTATCAACCTTTTTCCTCTTAATAGTCTTTTCTTCAGTTTGGTGAGACTTGACTTCTATATAAGTCACAGTTGAAGAAGCTAAGTCTCTTCATCTAGCATATCCTTCACTTGTACTTGGATCCCTCAAACCTTTTATCTTAACCAAAACTAGACACATCCAATCTTGTTTGATGATCTCCAAAATTTCTTATGCAATGGGATCTTTAAACAAACCAAAGAACTGAGCAATTCCCATGGTCCTTGGAACTAACTAAATGCCCCTAAGCTGTCTCACCATAAGGGCAGGAGCATAACTAACATGACTAATAATCCCTACCAATGGAACCCAATGTCTTTGCCCACAACTCATTAAAACATTCACTTTCGTAACCTAGGGGGCTCTCCACCTAAAACCACTACTAGGTAAACCTTTTAGCTTCTCTGCCATGCCTTGGTTGTCTAAATCTCCTCATTATTTTTACACTATCGTCAATGGTTTTTGGTTGAACCACCAAAAATGATTAAAAACAGACCTTTTGTTTCAATGTGGCTAACCATTTGGATATACAACAACTGCATGCAACATCTCATTATTCCTTTTTTTATCCTTTTACAATGGTTAAGTGTCATTATGGTTTCAGCCAAAATAGTGACCATTAGGTTGATTTGTGTATTCTAATATTCTATATATGTAGTAGTGACATCCAAGTTTATTACACCTGTTTGACTTGGGAACAACACAAGGCCAAATATGCCTAAGGCAATCAATCTCTCTTTTATGATCTAAACTTATTTTCCAGTTTAAATTCAATCTCTCTTTTATGATCTAAACTTATTTTCCAGTTTAAATTCTAGTATCTTCCATTTCAGACTAGTTCTTCTCTAAAAACTTTTCCAAGTTGGGGATTCTAAGCAGCTTCGACAGTTTAGGGATGATTTTGTTAGATCTCAAAGGAAAATAAATCCTGTACAAATCATTTGGAAACTCAATCAGCATCCCATATTCTTCCGTAGTAGGACATAGGTCTATGCTCCCATAAGAAAAACACTAGTAGTCTAGATCCCAAAAGTGAACTAGAACTTGCACTATTAGGCTTAAAACTTCTACCTTCACAATCTTTACCAAGTATGCATATCTTCTAAAAAATGCATCCTTATCAACATTCTGGAAATGAGTCGTTAACCTGTTCACCTCATTCATAATGCAATTCAAATTCTTGATTGGTGATAGCCTTTTCGCATCGTTTTTAAGACAGTCTTCTTTAGTCAATTGTAACAATTCAGATTTTTTCCAGATTCCATGATGGAAAATTTAGCAGTGGTGGTCATTTCATTCACAAGACCTACAAGTCAATATGCTTTTTAGGCTTGTATTTTCTTATGCAAAAAGATTTTATGGAGCATACACCCTAAGAATTTGTTCTAGTTCCTTTGTGTGAGACATAGGAGAAGTTTACTACTTGGTCTCTAAAAAGGGTCTCTTGTTGTCCCAATGATCACCCTCGTAAAGGCGATATGGGGCTTAATAGATAGTGGAATGGCACGTATAATCACTACAAGTTTAAGTACTCAACAAAGAGTTAGGGTTTTCAAAAACTTAAACCTTGACTCAAGTCATAAGGCAAGCTGCTAATCCCCCACGTAACTTAAAGTTTAATGTGTGTGCTCTCAAAAAGATAAACATAATAAAGGTGATGCATGATAGAACATAAAAAAGTGTTACCCATATTCGATATACCATGCATGACAGGATGTAAAGATACATGCTAAAGTTTTTGAACAAAATAAATCATTCATAGCAACCATAAAAAAATTCAGTAATACATAGCATAAACAAACAAATTACCAAGCCTAGTCCAAGGGTCCCCAATGGAGTCACCATCCTGTCGCACCCCTCCAAGAGAGCGTGGTTTCTCAGTGACCCTACCCGTGAGCAGGGATCATATAAGGGTTTTTTTGGTTTTGTGAAAAAAAGAGTCACCACCTAGTATTATGGTTACTAGGAAACCTAACTGGTCTTATAGAGATTCTAAAACAAGGGACTGGTTACATAAAGAGAAGGTTTTAGCACCCCTAGTACACTTTACCTAAGGTAAGCTGCATGATGTTTTGGTTTGCTTTATGATTGCTATGGTGTTGGTGTTATTTAATCAATTTTCCTAGGATAGGCTCTTAAGAAAAGGAAACAAAAATTTTGATGATAAATTTACAGCCTGTGTATTAAAAGATAGCTAGAATAGAAATCTAAGGAATTTCATTGGGGTTGAAAGATGTGTTTCAACAATTGAAATGTCCCCAATTATAATCAGTGCTTCTTTCAAAGATGTGTTGATTAAATAATAATAACTTATTATTCCTCCAAAAAATATTTTGGATATTTACCACTTTGGGGTTCTTTATCCAAATATTAATGGTGAACAGTAACAAATTATCCCTACTAATGTTTTGGATACTATCCCCTTTAAAATTTCTTTGCTAAAATATTAAAAGTAAATAATATGGATCCCTAAAATGTAATATTTTATATTTTTTGGAATATTGGTCAATACCCTTTGGAATTTAAAAACATGTTGTAAAACTCACAAATGCAAGAAATAAAGTTGTTTATGAAATCCATGCTAAAACACATTTTCTTTTAAACATTGAATATATTTAAAAAAAAAAAAGAATGTTGAAGATATGTTAGCGTATTGGCCGTATGCATGAAAACATTTCTTTTTGGGTATATATGTATACTTGCCATATAGCGCCGAAAACCGGGTATTCTCGATACGAGGTTGATATTTTTAAATATAAAGCACATACATACCTTAAACTTAATATGCCAGAAATTCATAAATCTCTCCCTCTTATTTTATATATCTGTTTAGAATGAAAAAAATATGTTGGGTCACTTGGCCAAACCAGGGACCCCACGACAAACAAAGAGCCATGTGTGAGCTGTCTAATGCATGCCTCCTTAGTTACTGTTCAAGTGAATTAAAAATCACTTGAACAATAAACACAAAGGCAGCATAATGTATGAAATAACATGCAAAGAAAAAAGAATGCATGGGGTACTAGCCTAGCAACTGAGGGGCAGAGGTGATGTTGTTTGAGGTCCTGAGCATTTGGTGATCGCTACTTCTAGGCACGATGGAAGACACTTGCAAAGTTGATGGCTAATGGAAGGAAGTCTGATTAGGGGGTGTTACTAGCAGTTATTGGATGACAGGGAGAGGTCGATGGCTGGTCTTCTACTATGTTTTTCTTAATTTCTATGAGGGCTACCTTATGGCTGCTACACTTCTTTTTCTTTCTCTTATCTTCCCTCTCCTTCTTTTCTTCTCTTCCCTTCTCTCCTCCTGTTTTGCTCCCTTTTTCTCTCCTTTTTTTTCTCTTTCTTTCCTTCTTCTCTTTTAGGTCAACAAGGGGTATATATGACCTAGACATAGCTCTTATTTTGGGAAGATTTAGTGCATTTAATCTTAGATACATGATTTTGTTTTTTCTGGAATTAGATAAACAAAATAGGGAAAGAAATATTATGTGATTTTGATTAAAAAAAAACATGATTTTCAGCTCAAAGATTAAGTGAGAAAATCATGGAAATTAAATGGGAAGTTGCAATGAAAAGGGAAGAAGTTGCAAGCAGGGGTTATTTCAATGTGACAATGAACAGTAACTCTCGCAGCAGGATTGTGTGCTTTTATGTTGTTATTAAAGCAGATATATCTTGCACTTATGATATCCAAATCATGCAATTTACAACTCCAAATTCATATCCTCATGCAGTACTACAACTTTCATCAAGAACACCAAGTGAGATAAAATTATTTGGAAGGACAAAATCGACCCGCAATCTGCCTAGTCAACACTACTCCGTAGAAAAGGATTCCTCTAATTTTACATCAAACATTGTAACATGAATATCTTGCAATTTTGATATCCAAATCAGGCAATTCAAAACCAAAATTCATCTAAACATGAAGTATTAAAAGTTTTATGAGGGACCCAAAGTAAAAAAAAAATTGTTTTGATTAACAAAATATACCTGCAATCTGCTTGGTCAAAACTATTTTGAAGAAAAAGATTTTCGCGACAACAACAAAATATTTTTTTTAGTGCAAATTCTGAGTGATTTATCCAAACTTAAACCTTTGGTAAAAAAAAAAAGTAATACTGATAAAACAAATGCCACTGGTTTTGTGACAAAAGACAATATAACCCCACGCGACAGACGAGCAACATAGATTATTGTGATGTTTCTTGAACTAGCCCCCCCTCCTTTTTCAACGAGACTAATTAACTTTTCTCAAATTTTAAAATTGGTCCCTAGTTATCCTAATAAATACTTGAAATATGAAATTGAGTTTCTCGAATAAAACCTGGAATTCTCGGGCCAGAATCATTCTCGCCACAGGATTTTCTTTTTTATGGTGGACATTAAAACAAAGATATCTTGTGATTCTGATATCCAAATCGGGCAATTAAAAAAATCAGGCAAAGTCAACATTCATGAATAACATAAAGTGATAAAAAATCATTTTGATGGGAAAAATCAACCTGCAATCTACTTGGTTCAAACTACTCTGAAGAATAGGATTTTTTGCTTTTATAGTAGATATTCTAAAGTGAATATCTTGAGATTCTGACTTCCAAATAAGGGAATTGAAAAACCTAAATTCATCTACACATGCAGGATTACAACTTTAATGAGGGGCCCAAAGGGAGAAAAAATCTTTTTGATGGACAAAATCTACCCGCAAATTGTTTGGTCAAAATATTTTTGAAAGAAGATTTTCACAGCAGAGGCAAAATCAATTTTCTTTGTGCAAATTCTAAGCTATTTATCAAACCTTAAACCTAAATTGGGTTTCTCGAATAAAACTGCAAATCTCGGGCCAGAATCATTCTCGCGGTAGGATTTTCTTCTTTTATATTAGATATTCAAATGTGAATATCTTGAGATTCTGATATCCAAATCAGGCAATTAAAAACCCCAAATTCATCTACATGTGTGAGATTATAATTTTCATGAAGTACTTGAAAAAAATTGTTTCTATAAACATTTTTGTTCTCTACTTTTGTTCATCATCCAATAACCATGTGCTAAACTCTTGCATTTGATTGCAAAGAGGTGTATGTCATTTCTAGTACGTGGGGTCTAAAATTAAGTAAAAACAGTGATATGGAATTTAAAAGTGACATATCTAATTGTGAAGGCATGCCACCCTTTGATGATAGTGATGGGGACAAGTTAGCATTAACATTCATGGAGTCCTTAGTTACAAGGCACACACTTCAAGTTCAAGTCAAGGAAAATGAAACTAATCAACAAAGTGAGAACATCTTCCATAAGCATTGTTATGCAACAGCCAAAGTGTGTAGTTTAATTATATATAGTTGAAGTTGTGTTAATGTCTGTAGTACCACCTCTGTTAGTAAACTAAATTTGTGTATTGTGAAGCATCCTAAACCATATAGATTGCAATGACTGAATGATAGTGGTGAAGTGAAAGTGACTAAACAGGTTGTGGTTCCATTTTTTAATGGGAAATATGTTGGCGAAGTTTTGTGCGATGTGATACCAATGCAAGCAAGTCGCATCTTGCTGGGGAGACCATTGCAATATGATAGGAAGGCAATTCATGATGAAGTTAAAAATAGGTATGCTAATGTAAAAGATGGTAAAACCATTACTTTTGTACCTCCTACACCCAAACAGGTATGCGATAATCAAATAAAGCTAAAAAGTAAGCACAAGACGATGGAAAGAGAAAATAAAGGTGAGGATCAAGGGAGAGAAGACCATCAAATTCGGCTAGAACCCAAATTGCTATAACTCATTTGGATGCCCATCCAAACACAAACAAATATTTGGCCAACACTCTAAACAAATCAGGCCATTGGATCAGAACTCAAAAACACCCAAATCTGGCTGCGAGTAGAGGTAAGACAAGAGGAGTGAAGAAAATCAGGAAAAGTGATGAGAATTGTGTTGAAAAACTAAACAAACAGCCCAATTTTTATGTTAGAAAAGGTGAGGTCAGATCTGCATATTTCACAAACAAGACAATGATATAAAGAGGCTTACTTTAATACAATGATCTTGATCATATTGTGCCTAGTGTTGCTATTTCTTTATTGCAGGAGTTTGATGATGTGTTCCCCAATGATACTACTAGTAGATTACCACCATTGAAGGGGATAAAGCATCAGATTAATTTTGTACCCGAAGCTTCAATTCCTAACCGACCAGCCTATAGAAGCAATCTACAGGAGATGAAGCAGCTTCAAAGTCAAGTTGATGGGTTGATGGAAAAGGACTATAATCATGAAAGAATAAGCCCATGTGTTGTACTAGCGCTACTTATGCCTAAGAAGGATGCAACATGAAGGATGTATGTTGATTGTTGAGCCATCAATAACATAATGGTAAGGCTAGATGACATGTTAGATGAGTTACATAGATCTTGTATTTTCTCTAAAATTGACTTGAAAAGTGGGTATCATCAGATTAGGGTGAAGGAGGGTGATGAGTGGAAAGCTGCATTAAAGGCGAAGCATGATTTGTATGAATGTTTTGTATTGTTGTTTGGGCTTACAAATCCACCTAGTACATTTATATGTTTAATGAATCATGTGTTGCCTGCATTCATAGGTAAGTTTGTGGTTGTGTATTTTGATGACATTTTGATATATAGTAAGAACTAAACTAAGCATCTTGATCATTTACATATTGTACTTAGTATGTTGCGTAGTGAGAAATTGTATGCTAATCTTAAAAACTAAGCCTTTCGCATGGAGAAAATTGTATTTCTTGGCTATGTTGTAACTGCATAAGGTATCAAGATTGATGAGGAGAAAGTTACGACCATCCGAGATTGGCCTACAACCAAATCAGTAAGTGAGGTAACGATTTTTCATGTGTTTGCTAGTTTTTACATGTGTTTTTGTGAAATATTTTAGTACAATAGTTGCACCCTTAACTGAAGTTGTTAAAAAGTCAACTGGGTTTAAATGGGGGAGGAATAAGAATTGATTTTTGTTCTTTTGAAAGAGAAATTATGTCCTGCACCTGTTTTGGTTTTACCTGACTTTACAAAAGCATTTGAAGTAGAATGAGATGTGTCTGGAATGGAAAGAGGTGTTGTTTTGATGCAAGATTGGAGACTTATTTCAGTTTTCGGGGATCAGATCTCAGTCTTGATTGTAAGTTGCGTGATCCCGTGATCATGAGATCATAAGGTTCATATTAGTATCATTTTTAGTAGGGATGCCAATGGATACTAATGAGTTCTGTTTGACACCATCCATACTTGGACTCAAAATAACTATACATATCTAACCTAAAATAATAATATAACGCATTTTATTATGATAGTAAAATGGTGGCATTGTGATGCTTTTATGATAATTGTGCTTGTGATGGTAGCAAAATATTGATGATTGATAAAATCCTATTAATGTTAATATGGTTATCGTAATACCATGTTAAGAATAAATGTTATTTCAATGGTAAATAATGACACTTTTAGTAAATCAAAATTATATGATAAAGGTGATCATCATAAGGGAGTGATGACAAAAGTTTTAAGAATATGTTTGCAAAGGTTATAAATTTAATATTTATAATGGAGGAGTTAATTATGATAATGATTAATAGAGATGGTTGTTATGGAAATGATCATAAAAGTAGTGATTGTGATATTTATGATAATAAATGTAGTATTATAGTAATGGTAGGGATCATGATTATGAAGATAGACTGATGTTAGTAGAGTGGTTATATTTGATGATAATATTGATATTGCACTTTAAAAAATTACCACTTTTCATGGTTTTGAAATAAATAGCTTGATTTTTAAAAAATTTCATAAGAAATAAACATGTTAAAATTTTTATTTTTTAACTTCTTTTCTACAACATAGCCAAATACTTTTCATGGCATAGTGAAATATGAAATAAAGTCTATTTTCTTTATAAAAAAAACATTTTCTATTAAATTCACTTTACACTTTTCAACAAACAAAAATGGTATAGTTTGTTTGCTTAAAAGTAGTTTTCTTTTGAAAAGTAATTTTTATGGAAAGTGAATTAATTTTTTTTATGTTTGGTAGCGTTATAAATAACACACCAAACATATTAAAAAAAATAATTTTTTTTCTTCAACACAACCATATAATTTTTATTGTACAGTCAAATATAAAAAAAATAGTTTATTTTCTTGAAAACACATTTTCTATAAATTCACTTTTCGAAGAAAATACACTATTCAGCAAACAAAAATTGTCATGCTTCTTTGGTTAGAAGTTTTTTTAAGAGAAAAAAAGTGATTTCCTTAGAAAATGGATTCATGATAAGTGAATATTTTTTTATGTTTAGCAGTGTCATAAACAATTAGTTGAGAACTCCTTTTGATATTTGGCTCTGTTATGGAAAATGAATTGCAAAATAACTTATTAATGTTTTGAATTTTTTTCACTTCATGAAAAACAATAAGAATCAAATCTAAAAAATAAAAAAGTTAAAGTAGAATGAAATTGAGAGAAAATCAATTTTATAAATTACTTTTACAAACAAAATAGAAATCAAAAGAATAATAATCTAACTTGACAAATACAAAAGTTGAAAGAGAATGAAATAACGAAAAAAAACAATTGAATAAATTATTTTCAATAAATTAAATAAAAATAAATATTTAAAAAAAAAACCAAGTCAAATTTTTCTTTGATCAAAAAATGCTTTTTATTGATGAATTTTATTTTTTAGTGGTTTCTAAATAAACAAATAAAACTGGGACATACTTTAGATGATGCAATGATGAAAGAAAGAATCACAAATGTTTTTCACAATTGAAATATGTATGTTTATATGTGATGAGACCAACCCAACACCAAGCGTAATCACGCAAATGACTCAATGGTGGTGTCAAGTGGGCCTATTACAAGAGCTAGGGCAAATAGATTTAAAAAGGCATTGAATGAGCTAGTTTAAAGCACATAGAGTAAGATGGGCCTAGAAGGACATAAAACACCTATGTAACTTAAAGGACAATGTCACGGGACCAAATCTTCATCACAATTTTGATCCCAGAGCAACAGTCTAGTCCTGATACTAGACTCAACCTTCCTCTCAAATCACTCGTGTTTGCCTATGGTCTAAGTGTTTCGCACACCCAAGAGTTTTACCCACAAACTCTAATTAATTTCGACAACCAAGAACACAAGTAATAGATCATACACAACACAAGCAAATTACAGGAACAACCCAACCTTTATTAATTTGTCAATCAAAGGAATACACAAAAACAATATGTGTGTGCTATGAACAATTCATCTCTGAATGCTACAAATGTTTAGGTACTTATTTAACAACAATACAATGGAAGTTACATAAGAAAACTATCTCTAGGAAAATCCCCTACAACAGGACATAACAACCAACTCCCTCGTAACTTCCCTGGTCTTTCACCTCACAAATCAACTGTCCAAACTGATTTTCCATGTTGCCAGTCTTCATGTGCAACCCAAATAGCCTTAGATAGTTCATTATCTAAGCCCAGTGCGCTGCAAAGCAAGAACTTGTTGTTCGCACGCACCTTTTATGTTCGCTGCCTAAAATTGTCTCGTCCATGCATGTTGCCCCTGCATCTACGTGCTGCCACTGTCTAGGATTGACTCGTTGGCGTCCCCCCCCCACCCCCCCCCCCCCGCCTAAGGCTATGATAGACATCCTCAAATTCATTTCATCCAAGTCCAAGAAGGCTTCTATTCAAGTTCTGAATAAGGTAAATGTGTTAGGTCCTATGACAGCTTTTATTTGGCCTTATTTTTTAAATGTGACATGAAGTCCAAATCAAGATTATTTCTAAAAAATGGAGGATTTATAGCATTCAAAAGAAGAAGTTTCCTAGTCTAGGAAGAAAACCTCAATAAATCTTTTTAATCTTATTTTTATGTGGCTAAACTTAAACTTTTTATTTAAAATTTGTATTTTTTGTTTTAGGATTAATAAACATCAATTAGGCTTAGATACTTGGAGACTTGGATTTGATTATAAATGGGTTTTATACAAGTCCACATCTTTGGCTATTCTAGGGTTTAGCTTAGGTTAAAAAAACATATGTAAGCTTAGGTTAAAAAAACATATGTAACCTTAGTTTCAAAATAGGTTTTTTTTTATGCTTAATGACATTGAAATTATAGCAGCAACTTAGTGTGCTTATGAGGTGAAAATTCTCTCTTCCTTAGTTATCTAAAGAATTGAAAACGATTTATCGAGATTTAACTAATTTCATGATATCAATTCATACTACTCATTCGTGAATTGTTATTCATTGGATGAGATTTAAATTTAATAGTATTGATACTTAGATAAAAATTATCTTTATTACACTCCTATCAAATATAATTTAATTGACATTTCAAAAATTAATATTTTTACGTGTGGGTTGCTTCCCAGAATGATCAAGAGGTAATAGGTTAAGGCTTTTGGTTTCAGAACGTTGAGTTAATTGGATGAGGTTCATATAGTAATTGTAGCATTGTCAATGACCGGTGGTCTGGTGAGGGATCCCAGTCTCAAAACAGGATGGATTGAACCAGACTGCCCCATATCCATTGACTTTTAAGCAACAATTTTCAGTTGAAAAGTTAACGAAGCAGACAACATAAGCAGTAGTTTAGCGTATCGTCTTGATTCACATCTCATATCATCAGGCATGCAAAGGAAGAGATGAGTTTCACTCGAGAAACTGGGAAGCCATAGAAGATAATGACTTCTCAAATGACTAAGCATTCATTTGAGTGGATGGAGCAATGGCTTATTCATCTAACTTGCAATAATCATCAACATTTGCTATGGCTGATACCAAATCACCATTTGGACGCTTGCAATGTTTAGAAGTGTGGAAATCTCTTTGGCTTCCGGAGAGACAAATCTGGCGACGAGCACTTGTGTTCAGATAAGAAAAGACAGCCAAATTTAATGCTGGTTTGATAAACAACGTGATTGCTTACCTGCTATTTATGATAATGAAAGAATAATATAAAGGAATAAGATTAGAGCTTCAAGACAGGAATGAAGCTTTTTTGGTTTACTGAAATACATAATTACAGAAATTAACCTATTCCATGCAATTGTTTCTAGCGAACGAGTGATATACAACAGATTCTCCTATGTGATGCATTTGAATACTTATCTGAGATAAGGTGCCACTCTGAAAACGTAATCCCATTTCACCTTGACATTGTATCAAGCATGAGTGCATTCAATTTGGTGTTTTTCTAAATGGATTCGAGGGTCGGAGGGATGTTAACTGATCCAGATCTTTCTTCGTAGTTTCTTGATTGTTTGATGACTTTAAAAATGGATCAGACAGTCGTTGTGATTGTACCTTCAACACTTGACCTGTCATCTTTACTTCTCCTACTCTCAACACGTTTTCAGCACTTTTCACCTTCTCTGCATAGCTTGGCTCCATACTGGTCTTTGCATTTGTAGTTTGGTTCTGATCACTTTTTTTATGCTCTTGCTTATTTTCTTTTTTGATGAATAGGGGGGGGGCTGACAGTGTAGGTGATGAGAATGCAATGCTACTTTCAGGTTTTTCATTTTTTCCATTTGAAGTCACCATCATCTTGCTGATTCCAGCATCAGCTGTGAGAGATGCGCGACCATTAGAGCTCGGGAGGGGGCTTTTGTGAGTTCCCTTGGATTCATTGACCAATCTTTCCTGTGATTAGATAAAAAAAAATCTGGTTTTACTAATTTGATGACAGAAAAACACCCATTCTGATTGTCTCTGAAACTTCAAGACCTTTTTCTAGGTAATAGGTGTTACCTCCAGGATGCTGTTGAATCGTTCTGCCAAATTTGGAAGCTTCAGCGCTGTAACAAGCTTTATCGCTCCCTTCATTGATTTCTCCAGTGATAAAAGCTTCATAAGTTCTGTAGCCCGAACAAGCTTATCACCTGACATAAGCAGCACAAGACAGCTGAGAGTATATTTTACTTCAATAAACATTATACTTTTACAAAGAAAAATTCAAGAGTTGAAATAATTTGCATCCTTTCTGTGAGGTTGATTGATTATATGAGCTCACCATTACAGCAAGAAGCAATTAGTCTCAGGATGCATCTATCTTGAGTTGCCTCCATATTGAAAGCTTCATCATCCAGTGCAGTGGTATCCAAACAGGCACCTGCCATGTCTTCCATCCTTTTCTGAATCTGCCAAGGCATAAGAAGATCCAACAGCTTTAAAGGGGAAATCAAAATAACCTTCATAAAGGATAGGATTGAGGAAAATGCAAAGAAAACCAATTTGGTCAAATTAAAATAAAAATAAAATCCCTTCAATATTATTAAAAAAACATCTTAACCCAAAAGCCTAAACTGATGGTGAGGTTCTAAGAAAAGCTTTATAGTAACACTCCCCTCAGTACTAGCAAAGAACTTTCACCTAAAAGTTTAGGCTATTGGTGAGATCCCAAAAATAGCATTGTATTAACTCTCTGACACTCCTTGAACTTGAAACTTCCATAGATACACCACTATTTTGTACTTTAATTTTTACTTTTATTTGAGAGAATAGAATTGGTGAAACTTAAACTCATAACCATTTGATTAAAGAGACTTCGATACCATGTTAAAAAAGTATTTCAACCCCAAAGTTAACTTGCTGGGGAGGAACTAAGATTTTATACCACCTCCTAAAGATGTATGAATCCTAAAGTAACACCTAGCAAATATTAAAAAAGCAATTCATGCTTGACGCTTAAAGGGGAGCATAAAGGGGGCTTTTTTGGGGGGAGGAGAAGAACAAACCTGTGAGAGGTGCATGCTGTTCAGTATAAACTCATTTTCCAGGGCATCTGCTCCGAGATCAGAGGATGCTAAAGGGAATGAGAGATTCAAAAGGGAGAGGACTGGTTTAGGTATCACCTAAACAGGAGAGTAAAATCAGTCATAAGACAATTGGAAAGAGGGTAGAAGTCGAGGTGACAAGCTTACCTGTGGGAACTTGTCAGGACTCTTGTAAGAAATACAAAACAACTTGCTAGCATTTAGCCCAACCACCCAGTAGCTTTCATCAGACTTCTTCTCTTTACTGGCACTACAGGATTAAAACTTACATTATTCAACCTTTGAAGTATCAAGGAATAATAATAGGAGGTGTCAACTAATAGAATCATCCCGTATTCTTAAACAGAAGAATCATGAACCTGAAGACTGGGAGCCAACTACCACCATATTGGCTTGTAAAAACCCGCAAAACACCCTACAAAATTTGCTCAAAAACTTGTTAACATCAAGAAGACATGCTCAGTCATAGCAGTGATTAAACTGAGAACAGAGATAAATATACCTTCGAGTCATATGAACTTAATTGGCCTTCTTCACTAAACCCAAACCATATTAGATGTGAACCTGGAGTTAAGGGAAGACGCCCTGTGAGTGGCTGGGTCCCACTAGATATGTCAAATACTCTGAACTCTAGCATCTGCACATTCAGAATATGAACTTCAGATCCTTCACATTCTAGTTTTAAGAAATATCTAAAATAAAGAGATTAACAAGCTATTAACCAGATAAAATGTCCTCGAAGAACAACTTTCAGCATCGTTATCAAGTTTATTAAATTGTCAGTAATATCAGTAATTGTGTTTCTTGGGTATTACTCGATCTCACAGTTCTTTCTACTTAGCAAATGCCAAGTCTCAGTAAACTTTAACCTTGAATAATTGACAAATTTTTGCAGAATTCTAAGCGCAGGAATATGAATAATTGAAAGTTAAACCTGGTCGCTTGAAGGAAGACAGTCAGAAACATGAGTGACAACAGCAAGTTGATTTTTGAAGCCTGATGCAGTCGCCACTGGTCCATCAAGGGAGATAATATGCCTCTGTATTGAAATATATATGACAAATTATACAGCAGACACAGAACAATTAAAAAAAGATTACAGAACCAAGAGCAACTCTATAAAATGCAAGCGAAAACAAAACTAGAGGTTTAAAAAATTGGATATTTCAACGTAATCTGCTTCTTCACGGTTAGTGTCGAAGCAAAAATGGATGGAAGGCCTGCAGTTTAATTCACATAAACGAGAAACATCAAAGCTGGAAAAAAAAAGTATTTGTCCCATTTTCAAATATGACTGCATTGCATATTGGAGATCTAAAATAAATTTTGCACATACTGGCCATCATGATAGATGCACAGGTAAACAGAAAGCCTCTAAAATCTAATGAGCTACACAATATTGATGATCACATGAGTATACCTGCAGAAATAACAATAAACCAAATTTCTACTCATCCGCACAGGATTTTCCATGATTGATCGAATACATGCATCATAAACATTAAAAACCTACAAACACTAAAACTTTATGCTTCCTTTTATCAATCTGGCATTTCCTTCAAAACCATTGCCAAAAACCAAATCGCCTTCTAAATGATGTCAATTTTAGGCATGCATTCATTACAGGTTTAAGAAATTCACATTGGATGATAAATCACATGACCAATTTGAGAAGCCTGCAAAACGCAAAGACTACATTTGCAAGACTTCCAAGCCTAGTACGTAGAAAAGGAAAGAGGAAAAGAAATGTGACAGCAAGAGTTGTACGAAGATTTAAGAACTACTAACATGACCTGATATAATGAAAAGAAGTAGGCACTTTGTAAGACCTCAATCGTATCATCATAGAGACTTGATAAAGTTTTGTGACAAACCTGCAAACCACCATCAGTGTAGATGCGCAGAAAATTAAGACTAGTAATTGCAGCAACCCAAGCAGTACCGAGCGCCACAACTTTCACTTCTTCCCCTTCAAATCGCATAGACCACTGAGTTTGAGTTTTTATCAAATGCCAGCATAATGTGAGAATTTATTCATAACAAACAAGCAGGGAAGCATAGGTACATGCATTTACAAATTACCAAATGAAAATAAAATAGAACATAATATCGGAAAGGCAAATTTCTCACCTCACTGTTGTTTGCCCAGCTGCTGAATGGACGATACATGAGAGTACTCATATTCTTCTCACCTTTGCAAGGATTGGCAAAAACACTTCCGTTCTCATTTAGTGAGGCCATTGTGAAACCAAAATAGTCGGTCATTGACGGAAGTCTTGGACCTCTGCCAGTATCATGAAAGTCGATCTGCTTCCGAGTTATAATGAAATATCAATAAGCAATTCTGGAAAGAGAAATTGACTTGTATCTCTAGGTTGATTTAACATGAATCCAGGTATATATCACAACACCATATTTGAATTAATTCCTCCCCGGTGCAACAAAATAAATTGAAAAGAAAAAAACCAAACAAAAGAAGAAACTAAGATATAAATTGAGAAATAGGATACTCTACCTCTATGTGGGAGTATCCGTCATTCTCCACTGTAGTTATGGTTCCAAGCATGTTGTAGCACAGGAAGCGCCTCTTTCCACGCTGTGGAGGAGTGGCGCCTGGCTGAAATGCCTCCTGCATTTTCAGCCAAGCAGGTGTCACTGTATTTCTGAGTCCATTTCTCTTATCCAAGTTATCCTTGCTGGCACGATGCACCTTTTTTCTGGTTTCAGTCTTTGAAAGCAAGCTCAACTCATCATCGATGTCCTCGTCTGGATCTTCAGATTCAGACTGTTTACGTAATCTCTTCCTGCTACATGGTTCTGATTCACAAAGAATATCTTCAGCGAATTCACTTAAGCCACCAGATGTACTAGGCTCTGGATCCTCCTCGTCAAACAAAAGAACACCATTACTGTTCTTCAAACTTGGAATATCTTCTGTGGGAGATTTCATTGACGAAGGAACAACCAATTCCCATAGACCATACTTTCCCATAACATCAATAACAGCCAATGCATTACCAATTGGCTTCCAAGCCATACCACTTATTCTATCCTCAAACTTCTGCCTGTCAATGTCCTGCTTCTTATCGACATCCCATATCAGAATCTGTCTATCCAAACCAGAAGTGGCCATGTATTTGCCATTAGGTGACCAAGACAAATAACATACAGGCTGTACATGATCACCTCTCAGTGAAAACAGCTTTTCTGCTGTGTCTCTATCATACATCACAACATCATTTCTCAAACCAGGGACAGCCAAGGTCTCTCCATCAGGACTCCAACTAACAACATTCATGAAAGAAGTGTCCGAAATATTGTTAGGAGCAACACCCTTTAGGCTATGTAAGATCCCACCGGACTGCAATTCCCAAAATAAAACAGTCCCAACAGAATCTACTGATGCCAAGTACTCGTTCATAGGGTCAAAAGATAAGCCGGTGACTGGTCCTTTATGTCCTTTCAGAACCCTAGCAATCGAACCATCGATTGTATTAATAAGTTTAATGCCTTCATCGTCACCGGCAGCTGCGACCATGCTCCCTGATTTATTAAATGCAAGAGCACGAATCGGCAGCGTGAATCTAGTAACATTAGTCTCAAACTCACCACCTGTAAACAGAAATTGATAAATTAATCAAAATGGGATCATTGTATAGGACATGTAAACCATCGCTGATTAGCCCAGATACCATTCACTATAGAGATAATTATGAAATATAATTTTCTTTCATGTATAAAAATAAAATCTACGCACAACTCTTTCTAGAGTATTAAAAAAAACATATTCTGGGTTATTGAAATCATGAGAGTTCATTTGACAATTTGGAAGTAATATTATGATAACATTGAGATAAATAAATAAATAAACAAAAAAAAATTGCAATACTTGGAAACTTGTAGAGCTTGACAGAGTGGTCAATAGATCCAGAGGCGAGGCAGGTAGAGTTAGGGCTAAGAGCTAAGGCAGTGACGCCATCGCGGTGGTGACGGAGAATCTTTGGAGGATTTGAAGGGAGTAGAGGGTCATGGATGGAGATTGATGGGTCAGAGGAGGAGGCTGTAACAAGATGATGAGCCTCTTGGTCCCATAAGACGGAACAGAAGGAAGGGTGGTTATCGTTGTTGCCATTGATGGATTTGTGGGCTTCTCTTAGTTTCAGTGAACGGGCTTTCATGGTGGAGGAAGGAAAAGGATGAGATTTATTTTTCCAGTGTTTAGGTTTTATGATTGTGTAAGGAAAATAGAATTATTTAGAATTAAAAGGAGTGTATTGATCTAGGTTTGGGGTCTTGGCGGGAGTTTCTGATTTTGGCGGGAAGGAAAGTGAAGAGGCAAAGTAATGATACTGCCAAAACAAATCCTTTTAACAAGTTACAAGAATATCAATTTTAAAAAGTTAAATTTTTAAAATATTTTTTTTAAATAATATAAATATAGTTTTTTCATCTATATTTATTCTAATAATAAAAATCATTTAGAAAAATTATTTTTTATATATCATTTTAAATATAGTACAATTATTTTGTATATAATTTAAGTATGCAATTAATTATACAATCAATAGCAGTAAGTTATATAATTAAATAATTACTTTTAAAAAACCCTTTAACAATATAATTATTAATTTTTTAATTATATTTAAATTAAAAAAAATAAAATTTAAAATAAAAAACCTGCAACATTTTAAATTTTAAAATATTGAAAAAATCCACCAATATTTCAATTGTTTTTTTTTAAAAAGTCACCAACTTCTGAAATTTTAAAATTTTAAATATTGAAAGAATAACCATCAATTTTTAATTTTTTTGGATTTCAAATTTTGAAAAAAAAAATCTGCCAACATTTGAAATTTTAAAATTTTAAATTTTGGAGAAAATAAATTCATCTATAGATATTCGTATAAACCTGAATATTTTTCTTTATTGTTTTCTTCTTTCCCATATTTATTTTATTTTATTAGAGTTCATTATAAATCATTTTAATTTTTATAATGCTTTTGATTCTGATGATGACACTTCCATGTTCACCTTCCAAGTTGCTACTACAATGGTTGCTAAAGAAGAATCGGTAAATCAAGGGTGGAGAATAGTCTCGCGGCTCTATTTTTTGACATAATATCGTCAATCGTAATAGAAAAGAAGGTGAATTGAGGTTGTATAGTGATTATTTTGCAGGAAATTTTAAATTCACAAGAAGTCCATTTCAAAGGAGATTTAGGATAAGTCGTCATCTTCTTTTTTGGATTGCAAATGTAGTGGAAGCTCGCAATCTATATTTCAAACAAAAAAAAGATACAATTGATGCTTTTGGCTTATCTTATCTTCAAAAGGTAACTACCGCTCATAGGATACTTGCATATGATATTCCTGCAGAGCTTGCTAATGAATATATTCGGATTTGGGAAAGCACTGCAATAGAAAATATTAGAGCTTTTATCAAATCAATTGTTGAAGTTTTTGGGGATTGGTATCTAACAACACCAAACGAGTCCAATATTGGTTGGATATTATCAACTGACGAGCATCATGGATTTTGAAGGATGTTAGGGAGCATTGGTTGCATGCATTAGAAATGGGAGAAATGTCCAATTACATAGTATGGGAGGTATATTGGACATTATCAGGAACCTATTATAATTCTAGAGGCAGTGACTTCATAAGATCTCTGGATATGGCATGCCCTTTTTGAAATACCTAAATCTCTAAATGATATCAATGTTCTTGATCGGTCATTTATCTTTGTTACACTTGCTGAAGGTAATGCTCTTCCTGTCAATTACACAATCAATAGACATAAATATACAATGGGATACTATAGCAGATGAGATTTATCTGAATTGGTCAATTTTTATTAAGATAATCCCAAGACTGTTAGGAGAAAAGAGAAAATATTTCACTAGTAAACAAGAGTCTATAAGAAAGGATGTGGAGAGGGCATTCAAGGTGTTATAATCTCATTTCACAATAGTGCGTGGACTTGTGAGATACTTGGATGAAGAAATTCTTATAAATATTATGAAAGCTTGCATAATAATGTTTAATATGATTATTGAGAATGAAGGAGCAATGAATGCTGGAATTGATCATGATAGTGAAACTAGTTCTTCTATATCAGTGCCACATGATGAAACACCAGAACTACATAATTTTTTTCAAACTCATATTTGAATTAGAGATAGAGCAACAAACTCTCAACTCCAAGCCAATTTGATTGAACATTTATGGGAACAATATAGGAATGAGTAAATAGTCATTAGACTTAAGCTACTTATTGTATGTTTTCAAGTATTTGTATGTTTTTTTTTTATGGTTATTATATTTAAAGTTAATTAATTCTACTTATTGTTATTGAGTGTTAGAAGAACTTTAAAAAACAAACTGAATTGATATCAATTTTATAACACGATACAATATATTTATAGCAAATTAAAAATAATTAATTAAACATACATTCCATTACAAATAATTAAATCAAATTAACTACAAATTAAAACCCCTCTTTGCCATAATTTCCAATTTTCTATTTTGAAAATACACTGTAGAAATTGGATCCAAAATAGAAGTATCTGTCTTTCTAATTTCATCTTTTTGTTTATCTTGACTTTGTTTAATCATTATAGCTTGTTGCTCTAATATTGTTTTTCTATCTTGGTTTTTTTATCCTCAATTTTCTCTAATGTATCCTTGAATTGTTGTAAGAGATTTATTACATGTATCTCCCCAACTTTCTCTTTTCCTTGTCTGCATTCAATTTTCCTCCGTTTTGTACAAAATAAGCATGCACTCAAGTCCTAAATTGTCTTGTTTGTAGGTCAACTTTTGTAATTGGATTTTTGTTAGTATTTAATCATGTCGACATAAGTAAACAATCTTCCTCCTATGAGAAGTTCTTACCTTTTTATGATTTTTTAATTGTATGAATAATTAAATTAAAGTCTATGGAATCATATGACAGTTGATTAGTATCAATTGTTTGAGAAACAATCTCTTTAACTCATAAGAAAGTTGGTAAATGAATTTGACAAATTTGAGTTCATTTGAATAAAAATAAATTTGTATGATTGCCCCATGTTACATTATCTAACTCAAATTCTATCAAACTTACAGTATTAATAAACTTATAAAAACATCTATTTAATACAAAGAAGATAACATCATTATCAACATATAAATTAAGAACAAATGCACAACATCTTTTAATACAAATTTTAAACAGTTTATAAATCTAACAATAAATTCAATGCATATTAAATGATGACAATTTAACTAATTACCCCACCCCTACACTCAATCTAGTTTACTCAAAAGTGAATTACATTTGTTAACATCTCCACTTCTCTTGCCTTTGTTAAAACGGGAGAGCAGAGTGAAGATTATTCACTAATTATTTCTTACCCTAAATCAATTCAAATCCTAGCCTCTTTTCATACCGTAAATTGCAGCCCTTTCAGCCACAAAATCAGCCCCTTTTTCATCATAAAATCAACCCTTCTTAGCCCTGAATCAAAATTTATTAAATGTGATTTTAAATCAGCCCCTTTTCAGTAAATTGCAGCCCTTTCAACACTAAAATCAGTCCCTTTGCAGCCTTGAATCACAATTAATTAAATGTGATTTTAAATTAGCCCATTTTCAACCTAGATAAACTGTAAATTGCAACCCTTTCATCACCAAAACCACTCCTTTTCAGCACCAAAACCAACTCCTTTTCAGCCTTGAATCACAGTGTTTTTCCTCTACAAAATCGACCTAGATCTCACCCTAAATCAACTCAAATCCCAGCCCTAGATCGACCTAAAATTCCAACCATTTCAACGCCAAAAACAGCCCCTTTTCAGCACCAACACTAGCCCCTTTACAACAACCTTCAATCAAACTTACGTGCTTCCTAAGGTCATTTTCTAACCCCCTAACTCATTGTGTTGTCTCAAAATTGTGATGGTTGTTTTAATTTGATTGAGGTGTCCATTTGGTTTTTTTCAACAACCAAGTTCTCAACAGATCTGTAATGTTTATTGAAAAGAGAAAATAAAATAAATTTAGAAAACAAACCTTAAAGAAATTAACAAAAGTAGTGGACAGAAGCTTTGTAATTGACAGGAGCTTTTGGTCTCCGAAATTGTTTTTCAACTAAGCATACGATTTTGATGAAGGTATTTGGGGCTTGTTTTCCTTGTTCTAATTGGTTTCCAAGAGAAATGTTCTTCTTATCTGTGTTTTTTATTTGCTTCTATTATTCATTATTTGTTCATTGTTGATGTGTTTTAATCCATAGAACTCAATAGTATAATCCCAATGGATATGTGTATGTTTTCAACTAATTTGTATTATTTGGCTTTCTTTTGAAAATATGTAGGAATAGCTCTTCAGTAAAATAAGGCATTTTATCTATCAATATAGCTCATCAGTTAGAGACATGAAAAGGAAAGATAATAGCTAAAAATACAAGTATTTAGCTTTGCCAACCCAAATAGCTTCTGCATTGGAGTTGCTCTAACTTCACTCTTGCAAGGTGCCATGGCATCACTTTTAATATGTTAACTATTTTAGAAATAAAACAAATTAATTTAAACTAAATTAAAAAAAATAAAACAAACAAACAAATATCTTTCTTTTCCAAAGCAAGACAATTGTGTGTTGGTTTTCACTAAAAAATATTTGTAATTTTCTTTGTCCATAATTATCGATGAAAATGAAATAAAACTCTATCTTATAAGCTCAAATTAATTTCATCTCTTAAAATGTGTTTTTTCTTGCCTTCATTATATTCATAGATAGATAATGTATAATGTTGAAGTTTAATTCTATAGAATAATATTTAATGAGTTATATGATATTTAATTTACCATTTATAATTAATTATTTGATAAATTATTCTGTTAGGATTATTCTTATTATCAATACCTAGATCTTTGATAATAATAATAATAATTATTATTATAAGTCTTAGATTAGTATATCTATTAAAATTTATGAAATTATTGTCAAACATAAAGATTATTGATTAATTATCACAGAGAGAGAAAGATAATTTAATTAATTAATCAATCAAATTAATTTGACCAAGCTAAAAGAGTTATTGACCAACTAAAAGTATTGAAGGAGTAGTTAACTAAGTAATAATGACCAACAAAAAAAGAGTAATCAATCAATAAATGTGCATACAACTAGAAAAACACAATTTGATTTAGAGCAAGGTCCTTGATAGAATAAAATTGGACGTTAGATTTTAGACTATAATGAGGTAATTTGTCAGCACACTGTGTTGGGTTTTTTTCTATATAGAAAACTAATTAAATTTTTATGTGCTGTAATTAGTTATTTAAATATTTAATTAATAAAATTATAATACATAAAATGTATTAGAAATGAGTTTTTTTTTGCCTAAAAGGAACAATATAATCGAAACGTAGGGGAAGTGGTTCATATATTTTTTAATTATAGATAACTTGGGTAAATTTGTCTTACCATTTTGTGTATGAGTTTTTTCCCTAGTAATATTAGATATGAAATATTATACATAAAAATATTTTAATTTGTTTTTATAAAAACAACCTAAAATCCAAGAATCAAATTCTCTAAGAAATAAACATAAACAAAAGAAGACAAAATTAGAATTAAAAGTCAAAATCAATTTTTTAAATTATAAGATTTATTCCTCATACTATTATATTAAAAGTATTTCAGAATATTGATATTAATTTTTTTCAAAAAATCATAGGTCATTTTTTTCTCCCTATATATTAAATATTTTTAGGCACTAATATTAAATAAATATTAAAATATATAATTAGTCTCACATATTTATAAGAAAGAAACTTAAAAATAATCCTTATCATTATTTTAAATGCCTTATTTTTTCTATGTAGAAAATTGATTGATTTTATACATGTTGTAATTGGTTATTTTAATATTTAATTAGTAAAATTATAATTAATATAATTTGTTAGAAAAAGATTTTTTTTCCACTTAACAGTGATTGAATGTTTCTACTATTAAAACTGTTTTGATAATTATTTCAGCGATAGATTGTACAATTGTTGAATTTTAGTAGAGATGGGTGATTTGTTTTATGCACCAAATAATTTCATTGGTGGTTTTGTTTTAATTAATTTGGATAATCTAATTGGTAGATAGGAAAATCGCAATTGATCAAACTAACTAAAGATATATTATTTATTGCCTGCAACATATTAATTATTTGTTGGGCATATTTTAACTATTTGACTAATAAATTATTTGATAGATAGCAAAAACACAATTGCTAAAATTTATCAGAGTTTTTTTTTCAGATTTTTTCTTCATATTATTATATTAAATTTTTTTTAGAACACTGAGATTAAATTAATTTGAACTTTATAAAGAAAATTCATTTCAATTTTTTATATATATTTTAAGAGATTAATATAAAAAAATATCATAATATATAATTAGTCTCTCCTACTTTTTTTTTTATGGAAAAACTCCCTAAAATAATATATATAAAAATTTAGAACTATTAACAGTTTTGTTATATGTTAAAAAATTTGGTGTTGGTAAGGCAAAATGCAGGGTAATTTTTTATTTTATTATTATATATAATTTGACACAATTTTATCTGTCATGTCTACATGTGGTTTCATATTTTTTTTTTTTAGGATATGAGATCTGCATTATCATACATTAAAAAGACACAAAAGTTATTTTTCAAAAAAATAAAATTGACCAATTAATTTTTGTCACAATTATTATAGTTGTCATTATAAATATTATTATACATAATTAATATTCTAATTATTATTTGTCATACTATAAATAACTTCATAATGATTGTTTTAAAAAATATATTTTTTTTAGATTTATTTCTCATATTATTATATTAAACATATTTTAGAATAATGATAGTAAATTATTATTTTTCAAAAATAATTAATAGGTCATTCATATATATATATATATATATATATATATATATAAAGGCGCTAATATTAAATATATATCAAAATTTATAATTAGTATGACATATTTAAAAGAAAACAAAATTAACAAATAATCATTATCATTATTTTGAATGTCTTATCTATAATAATTATAAAATTCAACACATAACAATATTAATAAAAAATAAATTAAAAAACAAAATAAAATTAAATATTATGAGATTTTAAGAAACTATTTGACCTGAAGAAAAAAAAAGAGAAATCATAATAATTATTAATTTTTAAATGATCAGCAACACATATTAAAATTTCAAAATTAAATAAAAAAACCTTAGTAACATTGGAAATAAAGAAAAATTGAAAAAAAAAACTAAGAGCATGTATATATAAAGATTGACAGAAATAGGAACTATATATATATATATATATATATATATATATATATATATATATATATATATATATATATAAAGGAAATAGAATAAAATCCAAGATTAAAAGTATAAGGACCAAAATAAAAAAAAATAAATATTTAATAAATTTAATTTAAATAACAAAATTAAAATAAATCTAAACATTGATACTGATAAAATTAAATAATTTAAAACAAAATAGGAAATTAAAAGAATTAGGACCGAAATGAAACTAAAATCTATAATTAATTTGTATGGAAAGATAAAATTGAAAAAAAAAGAAAAATTTGATATTGAAAATATTAAGAATTTATAATAAATTTGCATGGAAGGATAAAATTAAAATAAATCAAAACTTTGATAGCGAAAATATTAAGGATTTCAAACCAATTTGAAAATTCAAAGAATGAAAAACTAAATGAAACTACAATATATAATCAATTTAAATAAATCACAATAATAGCAATTAGGACCATAAAAAACAATCGAAAGTTCAAGGACTAAACTGAAATATCACAATAAATAGCTGCGCTGATGTGTGCTTGCGTAAGCAGGAGAGAGAAAAATGGAGAAAAAATTCAAATGACCATTGACACGTCTCTTGCCACCCTGTAATTACATGCACTGTTTGGGGAGGAAGAGAACATGATTGAAAATCATTATAGATGCCGGTTGGGTAATTTTGCATGCTGCAGTACGCTGCATGCGCCGTTCGAAAACTGGGTGAGCACGAACACGAATGGCGTGTCTGACGACGCTCCAATAGTACCGTGCTAGAATAAATATTTAAAAAATAGGTAAATTACCATGACACCCCTGCGTCAAACTCTTCCATTTTTGTCTTATTAGGGGGCATATCCGTATTTAGTCATTTTAAAAAGTGTGAAATTCTCGTGGCACCCCTCTCGGCCAGATCTAATTTTTGTCTTTTTCGAGGGACATAAGGGTTATTTTACTATGCAAAGAAATATTAATAAATAAATAAATCGGTCACCCGAACCAGGCCTGACCAAACTAAAATTGTGCAATTATTGTGGAACCTCTCCATCCATGTGTCTTTTTTTTTTTTTTTGTCTTTTTCGAGGGACATAATAGTTATTTCACAATGCCATAAAAAAAAGTAGACCGTTGAACCAAATGACCTGAACAGACTCGAAAAATGAGTTTTACTATTGTCGTCCACATTGATTTGTGTCACTGTAAACAACAACTAAACCATAAACAAGTTTAGCTTTTAGATAATATATATATTTAGAGAGAGAGAGAGGAGTTGTACTTGTAATATTATTTAATACGCCACTTTATTTGATGTCCATATCTCTATAAAATTAGAATTATCTATGTAAGTCGGATTCAAAGTTAAACAACATAAATGACTCAAATTTAAACAATATAAACAAGACTTGAAATCCCTATTTTATTTGGTTAAATGTAGTTTTTGCCTCATCATATGTTAAATCCTAGGAAAATTTAATTGACAACATATGGAGTGGCACGCCTAAAGGACATAGATTGAAAATCTATTACATAAGTTGTTAAGACAATTCTTCAAAGAAAAATAAAAGCAAATTCACCCCTGTTGCACTAGACAAACACCTAGTACAGATAGTGGAGATATGTTCCACCTTATGACTAAGCTCACAGAGTGGAAGATGTGCCTAGAGATATGACTTCACCATTTAACTCACCACCATAACATAGAACTAAATTTGGACACTCTATTCGTGTCATCATACAATCATTTATATTCCCATCAATCACCACCACCAATCACAGACAAGCACGTTGTTACATCAATACTCGTCCAAATGCTAATCCATTTTTTTTAATCAATTGACATGGTATGTTGGTCACAACTATCTATAACAAATCTCAATCAACTAGTTACAGTTGGTCCTGAATGAGCATTCTGTAAACATAATATATATATATATATATATATATATATATATATATATATATATATATATATATGTATGTATGTATGTATGTATGTATGTATGTAAAGTGGATATGAGATCTCCAAATAATATACCTAACATAATAACATAGTGGTAGTCGACCAAACTATACATGCAATATCTTATTAAAAAATCAATTATATAATAAGCTTCATTAGATAGACACGGTAACATATGTTTAGGACGAAATTCCGCAGGGGTTCTATAATAACAGACGTCCTATTAAAGGTGTTTAGAGAAAGTATGTCTCCTATGAAAGTGTATTCCTAGTGTATTATGCACATCAACATACAAAACCAAATCTAAGGCATCATAAATGCAAATCCAACCGTAAATAATTTGAAGAGGCAATAGCTGAAAAATATTATTTTAACTATTTTGATAAAAAAAAAAATTTATTCCAATGGAGCAGCCATTTTAATTTTTTAAATGGTTGCTCCGTGTCTCAGGAGCTATTTCTAGCATCCTCTAGATCGAAAACCATAAATTATAAATTAATTTTTTATTTTATACAGAGAGAGAGAGAGACAGGAGCAAGGCTGGGATGCTATTTATATAAGTATTTTTATTTTAAATTAGATTTTTTTATTTAAATATAATTAAAAAATTAATAATCATAATGTGAATTTTTTAAAAGTAGTTATTTAATTAAATAAATTACTTATATAAATTGTAAAAAAAATAATTATTTTTAATTAGCTTTAAATATATTTTATCGTATTATAAAATTAATTTCAATTTAATTTTTTTTAAAGTTCTTCTAACACTCAACGATAATAAGTAACATTGATTAAAAATATCATAAAAATTATAATGATACATGATGAACTTTAATGAAATAAAATAGAGATAGTTATTCATAATAATTATATTGTTGGAGGATTTATTAAAAACAATTATTTAATTGTATAACTTACTTTTATTAATTGTATAATTAAATGCATAATTAAACTACATACAAAATAATTGTATTATATTTAAAATAATATAAAAAAAATAACTCTCCAAAATGACTTTTACCATTGGAGTACACATCAGCAAAAAAAAATCATATATACACTATTCAAAAAGTCATTTTACATATTTGGCTATCTAAAATAGCTCTTACAATTGGACTTGCCCTAACTTTTAATCCAACAACCATTCCTTAAGTACATAGACAACAATGTTGTTAAGGGCTTAGAAGATAGGTATAAATGAATGAGAGGTATTGTGGTTAGTTTCAAATACCTTGATGAGTATAAATAAGAGGATTAAAAAAAAGGAGAAAATTTAATATTTAAGAGAGAAAACCTTAAGAGGGGAAAAGGAAGGGAAAAAAAAGAGTTAAAAGCAAGAGAAGAAAGTTAGAGAAACTAAGTTTAAAGGGTAAGATTTCATGTTTTGATATGTGTAATTATTGGTATTAATTAAGATTACAAATTTTTTGAAGGTTAGGGTTTTGAAGATTATGAGTTAGGTTTCATTGATGAGTTGATTGAAGTATTATAGGTTGATTGTTATGGATAATAATTTGATTAGTTAATTTTGAAAACAAATGAGAGCAAATTATGATTTTGAGTTAAAATCTGTTTAAATGATGAGTTTGGGTTAAAAATTTGGCATATCATTAGTTAATCTATGGAAAAACTTGGGTTTAAGGTTGAAGATGATAAGATTTCAATTTGGTCTCTCAAATTGTGATAATTACTGTTTAGTTTTGAGCTTTGCAAAAATTATAGTTTTCTCCCTATATCAATATTCAATATTTTGGACATAATTGGGGTGAATTATAGACAAAATTTCAATATAATTTTGAATTTAGGGCATTTTCATTTTGATCTTCTAATTTGGTGAAATTACAATTTAAACACCTAAAATATGAAACAAATTCATAGTAGTCCTTCATTGAGATTTTAGTTTTTCATATTGATTTTATGAATAATTAAGTTTTTTTTTGGTGAATTATTATAAAGCTTTATGATATTTTATCTTTTGAATTATATTTTAGGAATCCGTTTGTTTTTTTAGGTTTTGAGAAAACCATTAGTTTGATTCATAAATATATAGGGTTATGAGTTAGACCCTAAATTAAGTATAATAAATAGAATGTATTTTTTAGTTTCTCATAATGTATTTAGATAATTAAACTATTCTACCATTGTGACATTAATAGGATGGCGTTCACTATCTAATTCTATGTTATTTATACTTTTGAGTATGATAAATGAGTATTTTATTTATAAGATAAATGAGTATTTTATTTATATGCTAAAGGATTAACATAAATACTTGATTTATTAATATGGAATTAATCATGACTATAGATAATTCTTATTGTTGCTACCCAAATTTTGACCCCTTATTTTTTATGTTTCGGAAAAAAGACAAAAAAATATAAAAAAGACAAAAAATATATAAAAAGGCAAAAAAATATAAAAAAGGACAAAATCCAAAAAATATCGTGGTACGGGGGCAAAATTGAACAAATTGAGAATTTAACAGTCAATGCAGGGTCAAATCGCACAAATTGGAAATCAAGGACCAAATTAAAAAGACACACAAGCTGAGGGCTGATCGTAAATTTCACCTTTGAAAGACTCTATAAATAGAGTGCACCTTCAAAGGAAAGAGCAGAAAAAAAAAAGATATACATCACAAAACCCTAAAAACCCTAAACTATCATTTTCTCTCCCCGGGGGGGTGCAGCCGCCAGCCCTTGGGTGCAGCTGCAGCCCCCCTCCCCCCTTTTTTCTCCATGATTTCCCCTCTCATCCCTTTCCCCACAATCGGATTTCCCCATTTTTCTCCTTTGTTGTCCCCTTTCACTCCCGTTCCTTCTTCTTCCTCCCGATCAGCTCACCCCCATCAGCTGCCATTTTCCTCTCTTCAAGCCGCCGCTGCAGCTTGGGCATTTTCTTTTCTTTTCTTCATTTTGCTGCACTGAACCCACAGCCACCATGACAGTCCCCCTCACTTCCCCTCCTCTCTGCTTTCATCTGTGACAGAGGCCACCACGATTTCCCTCCATTCCCTCATTTTTTTCCTCTCCTTCTCCCCGTCGACAGCCCCATTCTCCACTAAAATCACAACCATAGTCAGCCCCTCAACAGACCAGCCTCACTCGCACCGCAGCAGCAGCCCACGATCTCCCTTCCCCGTCTCTAAGCCTTCCTCTGTCAACACTCAGCAGACCCACAAAGCCTTCATCTCTGCCAGCCCCGGCCACAGCAGCCTCCCTTTCACCTCCTCTCCTCGGTAGCGTAGCTGCCAGTCCAGCAGCCCCTCGAGGAAGAAGAAGAAACCGAGAACAGACCAGAGATTTGAAGAGAATAAAATTGATTTCTGTGTTTGTTTGTTTTGTTGTGTGCTTTCGCTCTGCTTATAGGTCATTGTGGAAACCTTGCCAGTGAGAAAAAGAAGAAGATTGGTCCGATCTGAAAGAAGGATGACCCAGCTGCCTTGGTATGTTTGTTTGTGTGTTGTCTGCATGTTTTTTTGTGTTTTGCAAGTCTCTGTTGAAGTCACCACCGGAGAGGAAGAAGAGGAAGAAGAAGAAGAAGAAGAAGAAGAAGAAGAAGAAGGAGAAGAAAACAGAGGAAGAAGAAGAGCAGACCGAGAAGAGAGGAACCCAGCTGGCCTTGATTGTGTTTTGTTTTTTTTGTGATTTTTGTGCTTTGCAGGTCGCGTGGAGGCCACCGTCGGCCAGAGGAAGAAGAGAAGGAGCAGATCTGCCGCCCCCCGGTTTTTACTGTTCATCGGTGGCGCGTGAAACCACGCGCCGCCAGTGACGGTGGCGCGTGAACAGACGCGCCACTAGTGCCCCGACTGCTACCACCACTGTCCCTGGCGTATGCACTGTTCCCGAGGCCCTTTTGTATTTTTCTTTATTTTATTTGAATTTTTATTGTATTTTGAATTATTATTTGTAAAATGTATTATGGAAAAAAGATAATGTGTGTGTGAGTTGTGTTTTAATTATAAAAGGTGAAGAAAAAGAAATGTGTGTGTTGTGTTGTGTTGGATTGTGCTTGTGTTTTCTTTATGTTTTGTTAATAAAAAATAATTATAAAAATAAAAAATGTGTTTTCTTCGCAAATGGCCAAAATGTTTATTTCCCAAAAATTAAATTTAGATTTAATAACAAGTTTATTAAATCTTTCAAATTGGCCTAATATTAAATAAATCGTCAAATTAATTCATGGGAATATGTGATTAATTTTAGGTAATAATTGCCGGATTTACGCGTAGGCTAACATTTACATATTCGGGAATAACCACCAAAATTGTCAGTATTATTCTGAGCGGTGGTCGATTTCTTTATGAATCGATCAATCGTGAAATTAATGCATGGGGATTAATGGTTAATTTCAGGTGGTAAATGAAGAAACTACAAGTATGCTAGCATTTGCATATCTGGAAATAATCAATAAAATTCACTGGATTATTTTGAGCGACAACCGATTTCTTTCGCAAATCGGAATATTTTTTTTTATTTGAATAATTATGACCCGTCGAAACATTTAAAATCACGTCAAAAATAGTCAATGCAGCTTACTTCAGGTAAGGCGTACTAGGGGTGCTAATACCTTCCCTATACGCAACAAGTCCCTTGCTCTCGAATCTCTGACCAGACCAGTGCAAAATCGGGTGATCCTAGCGACCCTCAACAGCAAGGTGGCGACTCCTCAACAACTTCATTGCGAGACACCGAAAAGACCCCCTTTGACGGGGGACACCGCGCTCACCATTTTTTGGGGTGCGACACTTATATTGTTATTTATTCCTTGTTTATGATTAAACATGGTCACTCCTTGAAACTAAATTTTTGATATGAATCATTATGTACTTTTGAATTGATAGCTTTTTATTTGATTAATATCATGTGTTAAGCCTTAAGATATGAATTTTTATGTTTGATTATGATAGGAATCTTTGGTATGCTAGTCAGAATATCCATGTTAATAGGGTAGTGTTAGTCTCTGCGCATATCGTTTTTGAACCATATTTGGTTAGAGGAGTTACCAATTTGAGGTGACTGGTCATTCTACAGTACAAAACATCATATTCATTGCATTTTTATTTTTAACAAGTATTATCTTATGATATTCTTGTTATGGCCTATTTGAAAAATTTTCTTATAAGAACTCAAAGCCATATTTGTATATATATTCCTTATTATTATATTACCCCATGTATGTATATGGAACTTTATCTACTCAATAAGTTGTTAAACTCACCCTCTCATTTTTTTTAGGCTTATAACTTAGCATGACACTTATATTAAACCATTAAAACATGCTTTTTTTTTTTGTAATTAATATTTTTGCTTTATATCTAGTTAGTGTCTCACAATTATTATAGTTATATTAACTTTGTATTAATATAATCAATTTATATTATGAAGTTAGTTATTTTATCATGTTATGTACAACTCTATTTTGTTAAAATAGGTAAGAAAGTTTGTATGTACGTTTAAGTTCACATAGATTTGAAAACCTGAAGGTAATTGGGTTAGTCATGTATCTAGAAATTGGTTTATGACATATAGGGATAGAAGTATGTAAGACAGTAAGACATGTTTACAATCTTGAATAGGTTGACAAAATACACCTAATCCTCAAAGGAATGAGAATGATTGATTTCAAACTATTTTTTAAGAAAATAAAAAATAAACAAAGGAGCTCATCACCAAATTCACTTATCTATATAACATTAGTGCAACCAACCTTAATATAAAGCTATGGTTTTTTTTTTTTAATCATTAATCAAAATAGTTTTTCAATAGTTCTCTACAATACCAACTAACTCAATCAACACTTGGAAAAAAAAGGAAACTTATTTCCATGAATACTTTTATAAGATAGAACTTGAGGTTACATTGGCTCACCTAGCTTGAATAATCCATGACCTCATAAGGCAATATAAAATTATGCCTTGTATCTCAAGATACTAAAAACTAGATACATTGTAACTATATGTGAGCAAAAATGCGTAAACTTAATACTAGAGGAAATATAGTGGAGAATTGCATAGGAGATTTAAAATAACCAAATATTTAGACATATATACTCCTATGAATGATGTTGCATATTATAAAAAATATTGATGCAATTATATTATTTGATAGTTTCACCCATATTTAACTAGTATTTTGCCTATACTTTTATATAAAATGCCTTGATACTCTTCTTTTTTATGTTTTGAAGGCATTTTTGGATTAAAAATGCAAGAAGAAGTAAATTGAAGGTAATTGACAGATTTGACCGTCAATCAATGTTTTGCACAGAGCGTGAGCTCTAGATATTAAAATTAAGTGATTCTAGTGGCATTAAAAGCTAACATCCATACTTTTTTTTTGAAATCTAAGACGATAAAATGAAATAAAAAAAAGCATGGAAATTGCAACCTTTAAAGTCCAATATCGCAATCTGCTAATGTTGATCGTTGATCATTCAACCTTGAATAGCTAGAGCTACAAAAGTTCAATTGATGCAAACTCAATTTTGTTGGATTCCTAACTCAAAGACCTATCAACACTCCAAATCACGACCATAGGTTTGTTTTCTTGATAAATTTTGGTTTTGTTTATTTGTGCTTGATAGTTTTTCTATTTTCTTTTACTTTAGCCTGGATAACTTCCAATCCCTCTATATTGCATAGTATATAGCAGAAAAAATTGACTTGAACCTTCCTTGTGGGATCAACTCCATGCTTACTCTATACTATCTTATTTATTATGTTTTAAGCTAGGTTAATTATTTTTTGCGACCATGATATCATAACAAAAGGTACTAACAAAATAAACAAAAAAGAAGCCACTAATAAGGACTTACCTCGTTGACTATTTAAACAATGTTGCGAATGCTTTCTCACTGAATACTTCAAATTCTAAAAACAAGTTCAAGGAAGTTCAACAATAGTTGATATTGATTAGTGAAATAAAATATAGGAGGCCATTTGTGATCGCAATAATGAGAAGGCCTAAAAAGACGATATGAAGGAGGCTGAAAAAGGCCACTAACCCTAGTAGTATGGAGGTGAAAGATACTAAAGGAGTGAAAGATAATAAATTCTTTTTTACATCACAAGAGTGAAGAGATCTTTGACTCTTTGATATGTGAAGGTAAATTAAGCTCATTGATAATCACAAGATCATCATTACTAAAAAATCAATAGGAAACAACATTGTAAATAATATTACTATAGGAAACATGACACTAATAGTTATGTAGTCTTTAGGAACTAAGGGGGTGTTTGGGAATGCGGTTGCGGTTGCTTTTCAAAGTGCTTTTCGTGCCGAAATATATCAAAATGATGTTTTTTTATTTTTTAAAAATCATTTTTGACATCAGCATATCAAAATGATCTAAACGCACCTAACCGCCATCATTTAAAATGAAAAAAAAAAAGGGTCAACCGCAGCTAACCTGCAGTTTGGCCATAGTGCCAAACAGGCACTAAATCCATAAGGTTTTAGAATTTGGACATCATTGTTTTCTAAACAAAGAGATGAAGGTGAATGGTGATTCATTATCTACAAACACTATAACATTGACTATCCCCAAACATGTTGGGCTTCCTAAAAAGGGAGAGCTTCGAAAGACAGAGACTAAACAACCATGTAATGCCCTATAAATTTTAACACTTAATATAACTCCAAATATGAATACATGTGAAAAAACTAGATTTTTTCTCTTACATGTGACATGCTTTAATTTTAGATGTAACATGTAAATGTTTGTTCTATTTAATTTAGCGAAATCTCGACAAAGTTTTCCTTGTTGAAGGCCCTACCCAAAATTTTGTCTATATCAAATCTGTTTCCTATAAAGTAACAAAACCCAACTCATTTATAGGTAGCCTAGGGCTTACCACTATTTGATTTTTGTTTGCTTATTTTTCTTAGTTATTAATTATTTTATCTATATATAAATTGCATAGGTGATATATATATATATATATATATATATATATATATATATATATGTTATTTGTATTGATAATAGTCATTATCCTTAATTACATGCATCTAGTAATTATACGTAACACAAAGTAATAATTACATGTTCATACCTAACAAAACTACTGGGATAATATATATATATATATATATATATATATATATATATAGAGAGAGAGAGAGAGAGAGAGAGAGAGAGAGAGCTGATCCATTTCAAAATCCTCATGTCGACACAAATGGTTTAACTAGTATGATTCCAATTCAACTTCATAAAAGGTTGATCTTCACTTACAAGAACGACAAACAATTTTTGATGTGGCAACCAAATTTCTAATTTCTCGAAAAGCAAATCATTTGCTTGACAAAAATAAAAAGCCGTATCCCAAGCTTTAGAGGTAGAAATTCATAGAACCCTACACAAAAGCCATCAAACACTTTTTTTTTTCCATGTAATATTCTATATTAACATCTTTTATCCTATGAACATATCCATATTTCTTGTGACTAAAACTCTAAAACTAATATCACTTGTATTGTTTTCAATACAAATTTAAGTAAGATTTCTTTAAACTCATTTATATATATATATATATATATATATATATATATATATAATTTCTATTTATTATTCTTCTTTTACATTTGTACAAAATTAAATATATTTTATGTTTGTTCAAGGATCTTATCATTGTTTGACTTGCCTCTTTATTCATAATAAAGACTTGGTATGTTTTATAGTTTGTATATCACCTAAAAACTTATACCAAATCTTTAGATCATTCTTAGATATAACAATGCTAAATACTTGTTTTTATATTGGTACCTATTTTATACATTCAAGTAAAACAACTTGTATTGGTATCAAAACCTATTAGAATCTGACTAGTATTCTTCATACAAAATCCTAGAAATATAGTGAGAAGAAGGAACCTTAAAAATATAGGTGAATGCTAGTGAATACTGTAAGTCTTGTGTACGAGTGATGATAGGATAGTAAATACATATAACTTGCATCTTGTTTTCTAAATTATCTTTTTATACATGAATTTTGTTTTTTATAGGAAAACATCTATTTAAGGTTCTTCTGCCTCTAATTCTTCTAAAACCTAAAGAGTTATAAATGGTGAAGAAATTACAATTAGAGATTTTACAAAAAATACTAATGATTGAAAATTTTCAAATGTTCAAAGAAACAAATTGATATAAACTAACCCAGAAACACCACCAAGGACCTATTACATGTTCCAAATGGTCCAATGACTTAGTTTAAGACAGACACATTGAGAGAGACATTGAATGCATTGATTTTGAAGGTTTCAACTACGTTAGAATTGAACAGTCCATTGGAGTATCAAGAGGAGATCCTAATACATTTTATCCATGTGCAAGAGAGGTCCAATACAACCTTATTTGAGGCATCAAGTGAGGACAACAAAAGAATTCTACTATTACTTGGCAACAACATGGATGACTACCATTTCCTTTTGTTTCTAGAATTAAGGGGCTAGATGGAAGGCTATAAATAAGTCTTGAATTAGCTCTATAATATTTTACTTCTCTTCTTCTCATGGTAGTTAATGGATTTAATATTATGGACTTTACTTTATTCTGTTAGCTACAGCCCAAGCCTTGTTTGGGATTAATTAACATTTTATTTTCAGCTAGGTTCCAAGGCTTGTTTAGATTAAGTTATGGGCTTTTCAGTTTAGGATTTTGGGTCAATTTTGAGTGGACCTCATATAAGTCTACAAAAGAGGTTTATTAGGGCTAATTTTTCAAGAACTCATATAACCCAAATTTCAGCAGCATTTTATAATGATTACTTTTGAATTTGTAGTTTTAATGTATGAGAGTGATTTTTACATCTTTTTGTTCATGAACTAATTGAATCTGATTTATTGAATATTAATTGGCTTTGTAGTGTCATTTTACTCATTCCAATAGTGTTGGTGTCTTGAGGTAGGTTTTCATTGTGTCACACTCCTAGAAACAAAAGGAAAAGGTAGTCACTCATGTTATTTCCAAGTTGTTGTAGGATTCTTTTGCTTCCTTTGTTGTCCTCACTTCATGTCCCAAATAAGGTCGTATTGGACCCCTTGTGCATATGTATAAGATGTATCAGGATCTCCTATTAATACTCCAATAGACCTTTCAATTATGACTTGATTGAAACCTTCAAAACCAAAGCATTCAACGCCTTTAACAATGTGTTTGTCTTAGACCGAGTCATTGAACTATTCAGAAGATATAATAGGTCCTTGCTGGTGTTTTTGGGCTAGTCCACATCAACTTGAGTTGCTGGCCTATGGCTCACAATTGGAAAGCTACGTTAGCGTTTTATATCTCCGATTCGTTATTTTTAGATATCCTTTGAATCTATAAAATTTTGTTAGTAGCACAAAATATACCCTCACACTTCTCGTGTATCACACACACAAAAAAAATATATCAAGGCTTTTCACTCTAATAAGCTCACTACACCTTTTACCTCATAATTTACTTTCTTTTGGTTCTTTAGAAACTAAAATCAACAAATCAAAGTTAATACCTTTGCAGCACACTCTAATTATAATTTTTAGACTTAAGAACCTATAAATATAGCAAAAGCAAAGCAAACAAAACAAAACTATATAAATGATTTCGTGAGTAGCAATGCAAATTTGTATGAATTGTGGACGAAATGACTACACAAAATAAAACAGAAGCAAATATTAGCAAAAATAGTTACATGACTCCAAGATAACCCAAATATAATAGAAATCGAGATTTGGACAAAACTAAACAATACATATCACATTTTGAAACTTGTTACAAATCTAACTTATTACGTAATTTTATGTAATAGAATTGAAACCCAAACCAGAGACCTCAAAATAACCTTAAATTCAATATTTAGTATTATAATACTAAACAAACAACAAAACTCACTTTATAGGTCATTCTCTTACTTGTAGGTACCCAACCCCTTGTATGATCAGTTTGTGATATAATTAAACTTCCAATTAAAATCTTTAGAAGTCGATATCAAAATAAGCTCAAATTTATATATGCGATATCATCCCAATACACAAAATATAAAGTTTCAATTGATTCTAAGGTGTTTTGCTTGTGGTTTACTAAGAGTAATGTTTTTTATGGAAGAATTGAACCTCAAATTAAAACCTTAAGTAAACAATATGCAATCTCACCCTCAATAGATTGAATATGAATTTTCAATTGATTCCAATGTGGTTTTCTTACCTTTCACTAGAGTTGTGTTTTTCGAGGTAAAAAATGAATGGTCCTTCAAAGTTCAACTAATCCCTCCCTCGCTCTCTTTCTTCTTTTTAATATATTGATATGATTAGAGATAGTAACTAGATGAAATATAACCTCTTTTTTTTGCTTAGATGATGCAATCACAAAAGAAGAAAATGGAGACAAACCTTAAAAACTTTAAGGAACACTAAAAAACAAAAGGGTATGACCTTGTTTTGGAGCCTAATTCTAATAACAACTAATGCGAACCTAGTGATCACGTGGTCATGCAACCCACAATCTAGATTAAGATCTGATCTTGAAAAGCTAAAATAGGTCTGATAGGACTGTGACACAATATAAACCTTCCCTAAGACACCAACACTATTGGAATGAATAGAATGATGCCACAAAGCCAGCTAATCTTCCATAAGTTAGATTTAGTTCATTCAAGAACTAAAGAAGGCAAGAATCACTCTCATATGTTAAAACTAAAAAATCCAGTAGTAATAATCATCAAAGGATACTGAAATTTTGGTTATATGAATTTACATAGTTCTTAAAAAATTGAGCCTAAGTGGACTTATATGAGGTCCACTCAAAACTAACCCATAACCCTAAACTGAAAAGCCCATAACTGAATCTAAACAAGTCTTGGATCCTAGATGAAGACAAAGTATTAATTAAGCCCAAAAAAACCTTAGGCTGTAGCAAACAGAATAAAATAAAGCCCCTAATATATCTTGCCATGAGAAAAAGGAAGTAAAATATTATAGAGCTGATTCAAGGCTTATATATAGTCTTCTATGCAACCTTTTAATCCTAGAAACAAAAGAAAAAGGTGACCTATGTTTTTTCCAAGTTGTAGTAGGATTCTTTTGTTTCTTTAGTTCTCCTCACTTTATGGCTCAAATAAGGTTGTATTAGACCCCTCTTATACATGGATAAGATGTATAAGGGTCTCCTTTTGATACTTCAATGGACCTTTTAAATGGTGGCATGTTTAAAACCTTCAAAACCAATGCATTCAATACCTCTTTCAATGTATTTGTCTTAGACCGAGTCATTGGATCATTTGGAACATGTAATTGGTCCTTGCTAGTGTTTTTGGGCTAGTCCACACAACAACCTAAATGTACTTGTGATGTTAAATGTTTCAGGTGTTAGGGATATGGATATTATGCTTTAGAGTGTCCAAACAAGATAATCACGATAATTTATACAACTATATTATTTGATACTTTCACTCATATTTACGGAGTATTTTGCCTATTTTTTGTTTATAAACTGTCTTGATATTCTTTATTTTATGTTTTAAAGGTATTTTTGGATGAAAGATGCGAAAGGAGGTGATTGACAGATTTGACCTTCAATTGATGTTTTTGCAAAGCGTAAGCTTTATAGATCAAAATGAAGTGATTCTAGTGTCATTAGAAAGCTAACATCCATGCTTTTATGGAAATCAGATGCAAGAAAAAATAGCATTAAAATATAGCCTTAAAAGTCAAATCTCATAATATGTCAGTGTTGACCTTTGGCTATTCCGATTTGAATATCTCAAGTTACAAAGGTCCAATTGATACACAATAAAATTTTGTTGGATTAAGGACTCAAGGGTATATCAACACTCGAAATGGAAGCCAAAAAGAAGTCATACGAGGGATATATGAAAATTTCAAGATAATAACTAAACTTTGCCAACAAACAGGTTTCGTGAAAAACGAGTTCCAAGTACTTTTAGAAACATCTAAATTGGCATCTAAGTTTTTATTTCAGCAATTCTGCTCCGGTAAATCAAAGTTTGAGGATTTCATGCAAGGCTATTTCTCTTTCTTAGGAAAATAGTTATTGAAGTACTTAAATATAAACTATCAACTTAAGGGAAACTTTTTTTTTTTGTATTTTAAAGACTAGGGTTTTCTATGTGGTATAAGTAGAAAGAACAGAAAAGAGTCGGCCAACTAGCTAGCCAAAGAAGAAAGTAAACAAAAATCTTCCTCCTCCAAACCTAAAATCACGCATTCTTCAATATTTTTAATTAGTTGTTCAACAAATATGCAAGACTAAACTTTTTTTCTTAGTTGTAAAGATACAGAAACCTTCAGATTTAAAGAACAGTGAAGTCTATTTTACCTTTCTTTTTAGTTTATATGATGAATATATTTGTTCTCCTATGTTTATTTTTTCTATGATTGTTTATTTAAGTGCTAGAATAAACTCTAAGTTGTTATTATAGACAATCAAATGCTAAGTTTGATATCAAAACTGGAGTTGTGATATATGAAATTGTGAAGCAACTAAGTTAATAATTATAGTAGATCAACATTATTAATATTATGCGGAACATTCAATCAAATTAATCATAGATTGCGAACATTTATGTTTTTTTTATTTATCAACTTATCTAGTTCTTAAGGTTGTCATTGAATTAAATTACTAGTGCAGACACTGTAGTTATTTGATGGTTAGGATAAGTTATATGACATATTTATTAGCTAACCAATGTTAAGAAGAGATAAATATTCATAATATAAATTGATGTTTCGTTTCCATGATCAGTTCTAATTTCTGTAGGTGGATGTATTTTGCATATGTTTTGTGTATAAAATGACTTGATGTTCTTTTTTATATGTTTTAAAGGCATTTTTGGATGAAAGATGAAAAAAAAAAGTAATTGGAGCTAATTGACAGATTTGACCTTCAGTCGATATTTTGTGCAGAGCGTTAGCTCTAGAGATTGAAATGAAATGATTCCAGTGGCATTCAAAAGCTAACATCTATAAATTTATAGAAAAATAATGAAAAAAAAATAAAATAAGAAAAAGCATGGAAATCACAGCTTTTAAAGTCAAATCTTGCAATTTATCGATGTTGACTTTTGACCATTCCAACTTAAATATTTGGAGCTACATAAGTCCGATTGATGCAAACCCAATTTGGTTGGATTCCAAATTCAAAGACTTATCAACTATCCAAATTTTAGCTCAAAATTACTATGTCTTATGAATAAGATGTGATTTTACAAGATGACAACCAAATTTTCCTAACTTAAGGAAGTACTACTTTGTAAAATAAAAAACTAGGGTTTCTAAGGATATATAAAGGAGGAGAGGTGATAAGGAAGATTCGGCTAGCAGAAAAGAAAACTCAAATCTTCTTCCTCCAAACCCTAAATCATGTTTCTTCTATCTTTTTAATTAGTTGTTCAATAAACATGCAAGGCTAAACTCTTTTTCTTGGTTGCAAAGACAAAGAAACCTTTAGATTTCAAGAACTATGAGATCTAATTTACCTTTATTTTTTAGTTTATATGATGAATATGTTTGTTCTGCTATGCTTATTTTTTCTATAATTGTTTATTTAATTGCTAAGAGCGGACTCTAAGTTATTATTGTAGATAATCTATTACTAGGTTTGATAGCAAGACTAGAGTTGTGGTATATGAACTTGTGAAGCAACTGAGTTAATAATTATGGAACATCTATGTTATTAATCTTAAGGAGAACATATAATCAAATCAAACATAGATTACGGACAATAATATTTTTTGATTAATCAATTTATCTAGTTTTTAAGGCTGTCACCGAATCAAATTACTAGTATGACTACTATGGTTGTTTGATAGTTAGGGTAAGTTATATGGCATATCCATTAATAAACCAATGTTAAGATGAGATAAATATTCAAAATATAAATTGAAGTTTTATTTCCATAATTAGTTCTGATTTCTGTAGGTGGATGTTGACTTACGACCAAGGTTTGTTTTATTGATATATTTTGATTTTATATAAATTTCACTTAATTTTCTTTAGCCTAACCTAAACAACTCCCAACCCCCATAATTGCATAGCATATAGCACGAAAATATGAACTAAAACATCCTCGTGGGATCAACCACTTTCGTGCTCTATATTATCTTGTGTGATTTGTTTTAAGCTAGGGATATTAATATGTGCAACTGCGACATCACCACAATGATTAGAGATAATGGTGATATGGAATCTAAAAGTGATAGGTTTGATTGTGAAGGCCTGCCACTATTAGAGGATAGTGATAGGGATAAGTTAGAATTGCTAGTTGAGAAGTCATTGGTTATAAGGCACACATTTTAGGTTCAGGTCAAAGAAGATCAAGGTGAGGAATATAGGGAGAGAAGACCATCAAATTTGGCTAGAACCTAAACCAATACAACCCATTCAACCACCCTTCCAAATACAAACAAATATTTATCCAACACTCCAAACAAATCAAACCATTCAACCACAACTCAAAAACATCCAAATTTGGCTAAGAGTGGAGGTAAGACAAGAGGAGTGAAGTTAAGAAGAGTGATGAGAATTGTGTGGAAAAAATACAGAAACAACTTAATATTTATGCTAGAGAGGGTGATGTTAGATCTATATTTTTCACTAATAAGCTAATGATTTTAATTGTGTACAAACATGAGTGTGTTTTTGAGCCCTCACCACCCAAATTAGCATCTTTGACCTCTATCTTTTTCCTTTTAAGCTCTCCTTTAAGCTCTCATCAACCAAATAATATGCTTTTAATCTCTCTGTCTTTTATGTTAAGATCTTCTTTTAGGCCCCTCATTTCTAGATATAGCATTTTCAAAATCTATATTTTTTTAAGTGCGTCTTTTATCCTTCATCTCCTTGATAGTATTCATTTGAGCATTGTCTCTTTTATTTTTAGTACTCTTTTAAGCCCTTATCTCCTAGATAGTGAGCCTTTCAAGCTTATTTTGTTCTATTGAGTGTGCATTTGAGCCTTATATTTTTTAAATGTGTCTTTAATTATGTGAATCAACCATCAAATAATCTATCAAAGGTTCATGTTGGTCCAGTTACTAAGCCTAGAGCTAAGAAGTTCAAAGAAACCTTCCATAGACTTCTTCAAGATGGGATAAGTTGACTTCAAGAGGATTTATAATAATACAAAGCAAGTCTTGATTAATCTAACTCATGTTCAAGACGGGCATGTCAATGAAACCAGGACCATTACAAAAGGATTAGGAAAAAAAGTCTAGATTTAGATAGTTTGACCTATCAGTACTCTTTTGGTCGATCGTGGATCTATAAATTGTATTTATTATGATTCCAATTTGTTTGGAAGCTAGACCCCTATACCTTTCTAAAGATACATGGCTTGCCTTCTAATTTATTAAGACAAGAGAGAACCATCTATTTTAAGTTGGGTTTTGTTGTTGCCAGACAAAATACAAAAATGACGAATTTGTCTTATTTAATTAGTTGGGCTATCAAATTTCATTTATTTGAGAGGAGACATTTTGGTTGGTTTTTAACCGTGTTTATTTTGTTTTACTTTAATTAGTTTGAGATAATATTAACTTAGGTTGATTATTATTTAAATTGGTTTTATGTGGAATCCATTAGGGAAACTAGGGTTTTGGCTTGGAGTTAAATACTCTTTAAGAAATAAGTTCAATAAACTTTTTATGATAATTTTAGCATTTTAGCCAACTTGGGGTTGCTCAATATTTGTTCTTGATATAACCAAGAAGTGAGAAACTAGAAAGAGTTTCTCTCCTTCCTAAGTTGAAGTGGTTTCCCTCCCGTGGTTTATTGTTCCTATAACAATAGCTAACCCTCTCATTCTTTTCTTTTTGCTTCTCTAATCAACCTAATGGCCAAGACCAAGAAGTCTACCAGTGCAAGATCTAAACAAAAAGGTTCCCACAACCATACGACTCTTGCATTAGATGCCTCTCAACCAGTCACTCTTATCACCACCTCTCCTCTTGTGGATGGTAGTGGTAAAAATGCCTCTACTGATTTGGAGATGGAAAGAGGCTTCAGCTTGGAAAGTCCCTCCGACAATGACATAGCCCCGACTACTTTAGAAACAGGTTTGCTAATTCCCCCAATATCCCTTAGTTCCATGCATAGGGTGGATGAGGAAGATTTTGAATATGAAGAGGAACACTTTGAGGAGGATATATTGGATTATTCCATCTTAGAAGATGACCTCCTAAGAGGCCTATATTGTACCCATCCTGTCTGAAGCGTCTCTAAATCCCATAAAAATGAGGGATTCCTAGAGGAGTACTAGGTTGCTCTTTTGAGGCATTCCTCCTCTTTATTTCAATCCATGGGTGCAACTCATACAAAAGATGATAAGATATCAATCTGTCATAGCTGGCAATAGCGATATAACAGCAGCTTGATCATAGCCAGAATCCTTGTAAAACAATGATACTACAATCCCTATAAAATATGCAATAATATCTCATGTAATTAATATATATATACACGGCTAATAAATAGAACCAATACAGTGGTTTTCTTTTCTTTTCTTTGATTGAATAATTCTACATGGTATTAGAGCCTGAAATGGCCTCCTTTTCCTCCTCCACATCTTCCATTTCACCCATGTCCTCTGCCCCTGAGTTTTCATTAGTCAAAACTCACTTACCTGACATATCCATCAAACTTGCCTCAAATAATTATCTCTTATGGAAAGCTCAAGTCTTACCAATCCTGCGAGGCCATGGTCTTCTAGGTTATGTCACCAATGATGTTTCATGTCCAGAAGCAACCATTACTGGTGCAGATGGCACTGTGCAACAAAATCTAGCAGTAGCAACCTGGTTGCGTATGGATCAGTTGATTCTTGGATGGATCAACAGTTCTTTATCCGACGGTCCTCTTTCCAAAGTCATCAATTGTGAATCATGTCATGATGCTTGGATGGTTTTAGAGACTCTTTATGGAAGTCACAAATGAGACTCTATAAAACAAATGAAGGGAGAGTTGCAGACTCTTAGCAAAGACTCTTATTCCTTGGAAGATTATTTACACAAGGCAAAATCCCTGGCCTTGTCACTTCGTGGTGCAGGCAAAATCGCTATTGCTAGCTGTGACAAATTGGTATCTTATCATCCCCCCTCAAGCTCAAGGCGGTCGAGACCCGATGAGGAGCTTGCCACAGTTGGAAACAAATTTATCTGAATAGAGAGGCTTGGTCAATATGTCTGCAAGTTGGTCAGTGCTAGCAACATGTTCAAGCACTAGAGCACCACTGGCAACACGTTCTTGGATGAAGTTAACATCAATTTCAATGTGTTTGGTGCGATGATGAAACACTGGATTCTTGGCCATAGTGATTGCGCTGAGATTATCATAGAACAATGTGGGAGAGGAGAGAAAATAGCCAATGGACTATAATAGGTTCATGAACCACATAAGTTCAGTTGTGGTAGAGGCTAGAGCGCAATATTCTGCTTCAGTCGTGGATCGCGACACAGTGGCCTGCTTTTTAGCACCCTATGATAGCAGATTGTTACCCATATCTATAGCAAAACCAGAATTGGAGCATCGATCATCCTTACACCTTTCCTAGTCAGCATCGCAAAAACCATGAAGGATAGTTAAGGGCATGGGAACAAAATGAAGGCCAATATCGAGAGTTCCTTTGAGATAACGAAAGATTCTTTTAACAACAATGAGATGAGGTTCGCATGGGGCCTACATGTATTGACAAACATGATGAACATCATAAGAGATGTCGGGATGGGTGAGTGTGAGATATTGCAGAGATCCCACAAGTTGACGAAAATGCTTGTGATCATGTAACAAGGTGTCGTCGGTGGCTGACAAACTGGTTCCAGATGCTAAAGGAGTGCCCACTGGTTTAGCACCATCTAAACCAAACTTTTGTAGCAGGGACAGTAGGTACCGTGTTTGAGTAATGGTAAGTGATGTAGTAGTCCTGATAATTTGCAAGACAAGAAAGTAATGAACATCGCCAAGGTCTTTCATGCGAAATGCAGATGAAAGATGAGTGATGAACTCAATTATTTGAGATGGAGATGACCCAGTAAGCAGAATGTCATCTACATAGATCAGTACAATAAGAACCTCAAAGCCTTGTTGATGAGAGAATAATGACTGATCATAAGGACATCGTGAGAATCCTAACTACTATATGTAGGTGCTGAACTTCAGGTACCAAGCACGTGGTGCTTGTTTTAAACCATAGAGAGCTGTATGTGAAGACATACATGATGGGGATGAGTATGATTCTCAAAGCCTGGTGGTTGAGCCAAATAAACATGTTCATGTAAATCACCATGAAGAAATGCATTGTTGACATCTAACTACCGAATGAGCCACCCTTGAGACAGACTAATATGGAGAATTAGCCTAATGGTTGTTTTTTTAGTATTTTTATTTATTCTTGAGTCTGAAATTATAATTAGAGTACACTACAAAGGCTACTAACTTTGATTGATGATTTCAGTTCCTAATGAACCAAAAGAAAGCAAGTTGTGAGGTAAAAGGCGTAGTGAGCTTATTAGAGTGAAGAGCCTTGATTTGTTTTATGTGATATACGAAAAGTGTGAGGATATATTTCGTGCTTCTAACCAAATTTTGCAGATTCAAAGGATGTCTAAAAACAATAAATTTGTGACACAAAACATTGATGTAGCTTTTCAATTGCGAGCTATATGCCAGCAACTCAAGTTATTGTCTAGGAAATACAAGGTTCTAAAAGATGATGTGAATTCGATAAAGCAATAGAATAGTGGGGTTGGTCACCGAGGAAATATAGTTGGTATGGCTATACATAATAAAAGATCTTATTTTGTTAAGTATGTTGATAAAAACACAAATGTGAGTGAAAATGAGTATGAAGTTGCATATCCTAGCCAAGGAATCAAGTCTGGACCAAATAGAGCTAAGATGAATGTGAATTTTCATGGTATGGGGAGTTATGAAGATATGGATGGGGACTTGGACACCATTAAACTGGAAAATCTAGTATATCGGTTAAGGAGTCCTTGGTTATAAGGCGCACACTTCAGGTTTAGGTCAAGGAAGATGAAACTAATCAGCACAGAGAGAACATCTTCCATACGCGTCATTATATGCATAACAAGGTGTGTAGTTTAATTACAGATAATGGAAGTTATGTTAATGTTTATAGTACAACCCTTGTTAGTAAACTGAATTTGTGTATTATGAAGCATCCTAAATCATATAGATTGCAATGGCTGAATGATACTAGTGAAGTGAAAGTGACTAAACAAGTTGTGGTTTCATTTTTGATTGGAAAATATGTTGATGAAGTTTTGTGCTACTTGGTACCAATACAAGCAAGTCATATTTTTTTAGGGAGACCATGATAATATGATAGGAAGGCAATTCATGATGGAGTTAAAAATAGGTGTATCATTGTAAAAGATGGTAAAACCATTCTCTTGTACCTTTTACACCTAAACAGGGGTAATGTATATGGACATTTGGCTTTTGGTAAATTTTATTTGATGGATGGTTATTTGTTCAAAGAGAATAGATTGTGTGTTCCTACTAGTTCTTTGCATGAATTGCTTGTTCGTGAAACACATGGGGTGGTTTAGTGGGTCATTTTTAGGTTGTGAAAACCTTTGATGCATTGCATGAGCATTTGTATTGGCCAAAGATGAAAAGAGATGGGCAACGAATTTCTGAACAGTGTATCACTTGTAGAAAAGTAAAATCTAGAATACAACTATATGGACTATATACACCATTTACTTGTGCCTACTGAACCTTGGGTAGATATCTCTATAGAATTTATTTTAGGTTAATCTAGGCTAAAGAAAGGTAGAGACTCTATTTTCATTGTTGTTGATAAGTTTTGTAAAATGGTGCATTTCATTGTATGCCATAAAATAGATGATGCAGTTCATATTGCAGACTTGTTCTTTAAAGAGATTGTACATTTGCATGGCATTCGTAAGAGTATAGTGTTAGATCATGATGTTAAGTTCCTTAGATACTTGTGGAAGACCTTATGGGGAATGTTGGGAACCAAGCTTTTATTTTCATCATGTCATCCTCAAATAGATGGGCAAACTAAGGTAATGAATAGAGCATTATCTCAACTTTTGTGTGTTGTAATTCAAAAGAATTTAAAAAGTTAAGAAGAATATTTATCTTTTGTTGAGTTTGCTTATAATAGAACTGTGCATTCGACCATTGGTTTCTCTCCTTTATGAAATTGTTTTTGATTTTAATACACTAAACTCCTATGGCCTTAATTCCTTTATCTTTTGAAAAAAGGGTAGGTTTAGATGGTGATATAGAAGAAAAAGATGGTGAGACAACTCCATGAGGGAGTTCGACTATAAATAGAGAAAAAGAATAGACTTTACACTTCTAAAACAAATATAGGACATAAATTGATTGTTTTCTAACCTGTGATGGGGTTTGGGTGCACATGCATAAGGAACGATTTTCTAACAAAAAAAATCAAAATTACAACATCGTGGTGATGGTCCATTTTAGGGTTTAGAGAGAATCAATGACAACGCATATAAAATTGACCTTCTAGGTGAGTATGGTGTTAATGTTACCTTTAATGTATCTGATCTTACATTGTTTGACACATATTTTGATTCAAAGTCAAATCCTTTCAAGGAGAGAGGGGATGGTGTGGTCAGCCCAGAAACAATAGTTAGGATCCATTACATGTTCCAAATGATTCAATGACCTAACTTATTTGGATTAAGTTATGCGCTTTTCAGTTTAGGGTTTTGGGTCAGTTTTTAGTGGACCTCATATAAGTCCATATAAGGGTTCCATTAAGGTTAATTTTTCAAGAACTATTTAAATTCATGTAACCAAAATTTCAGTAACCTTTGATAAATATTACTTCTCATTTTTCAGTTTTAACGTGTGAGAGTAATTTTTGCTTTATTTAGTTCTTGAACAAATTGAATTTGAGTTTTCAAAGATCAACTGGCTTTGTGGCATCATTCTACCAATTCCAATAGTATTGATGTCTTGGGGCAGGTTTCCATTGTGTCACTCTCATATCAGACCTATTTTAGTTTTCCAGGATAAAATTTCAATCTTAGTTGTGGGTTGCGTGGCCACATGATCATGAGGTTTATATCAAATAAATTGTCTTTTATTATTAGAAGGTATAATTTTTTAAATAGTAATAATTATTACTTTTATAAGCATACAGTGCATCCTAGTTCACTATAAAAAAAGAAAAGATTCAATGATTGTGATTTTTTCCACAAATATATCTTAAATTAATTTGTATATTAGTAAATATTAAATTATCTTCAATATTATAAGCTTTTATAATTGAAATCTAAGTTGTCAACTTTTAATGCAAGATTGATTGTTGGTGAGGTCCATGTACATGAACTAGGAGTCCCTGAACTCTTCCAAATTATATTTAGGATATTTTCATTCTCCTAGTTTGCTTTGAGGTTTTATTACAAGAGACCAGTACACAGTCAAGTTATCTAAATTAATTAATTTAATATACAAACTAATTTATTGAATTCATGAATAAATTATCCAAATTGTTTTCTAAGTAAGAGAAAATTTTAGATATCAATATAAATTACTGATTTTGGTTTTTGTTCTTATTTTTTATACATTATGTTTTTACAATCTAAATTTATGTCGTCAAAATGTTAACACAAGTATTTGGCTTTACTTGAATATGCTAGAATTTATAGTATAACTACTAGTTTTTGCGCCCATGTCTCACCACGAAGCTAGACTATTTTTTTTTTTGTAAGAGATGATGTTTAAGTGTTAAAATTGGATGAAAATTGAATAAAAAGTTTATGATAAACCTACAACCCCAAAAATTAAGGTTGAGTCAACCCAAGATATCAATTAAACTTGTAGTTTAGATCAAGAGCTCAAATAACCCAATAAAAAACAAAGAGAATTATAAAGCTTTTATATATATAAAAAAGAACTTGTGTTAACTTATCAAACTTGTTACCCGGATTATTATTAGACCTGAAACATTTAATCTGTAAAAATCATGAAGTATAATTTTCAATCAATCAAATATTGAAAGATAAAATTGAAAATAAAATCTTAATTATATATATATATATTTTAAAAAAATTGCAAATAAAATAATAAGAATCAAAATTGAAAACAATAATAATTTTATCTGATTGAAGGGTTTAATTGAAAAGAAAAACCAATTCAGCAAAAAGACAAAAACATATCAAAAGAATAAAAATAAAAATTGACATAACAATAAAATAATGTTTTGATTGAAAGGTGAAATTAAAAAAATTATCAAAATAATAAGGACCATATTGGAAAAAAAGATATTTGATAAATTGGGATTGAAGGATAAAAATTAAAACAAATAAAACTTATACAAAAAGGTTAAGAACAAAAATAAATAAAAGGGCTAAATTGAAATACCACTAATATAAAAAGTCAAACTGTAATTTTCAAGTGAGAAAAAAAAAAAAAAAAACCCTTTAACGACAAGTCAAGTCTTCACTGGGGTCACGACGTCACTTCTAACAACACATTATAAAAAACTTTTTGGATGCTGAAGATGATTTTTTCTCGAAAGGTGCAGGCCACGTAACCCCTTGTAATTTCTTAACGTTATGACTTCCTAGATCCTTAAACTCAGGAAAACAAGTTACTTTTTATGATGATCTCAATCCATTCAACCTCCTAATAAAATTTACAATCATTATTCCTTTTCAAATGGCAATACAATTATTTATAAGTGCAATATTTAGTTTTCTTTTTAACATAGTGCATTTATCAATATAATCATTGCAATACTTGATTTTATTAATGAGATTGCCTTGCACCTAGCTATTTCATTTATTGGTTAGGGTCCAATGATTTAAAGCATCCTACAGCTAATAATAATTATATTAACTCTTACCTCCTAGCTCAATAAAAGTCAATTTACATAATTTAAAAGCATTATCAATTAATAATCAAAACCTTAGCTCATGCATGAGTTTAGATGACCTCATATACTATCTGACTTAACTTTATAATCCAAGTTTATACATTTATTTCTTCCTTTAAGCCCCTCATTTTTTTATCACACACACATATATAGACATTATATTTTCATCACTCAATATTTTGAGTTTTTTCACAAAGTTCTTAGAGACAACAACATAATTTATAGGAATCTACAACAAATATTCACTTCATTAGAGGAATTATACCAACAGCTAAAAGAGATCAAGGCTTCACTGTTCATCCACACTCCATGCACTGTGGACGGGAACTGTGCAGCCTTGATCTCATGACGTTGCATTTTATTTTTCCAAATCTTGCATTGTATCTGCACATTGACAAAAGCTGCCCGAGATAGATGCTTATCTCTATTCTGCCCGTTACCATAATTTGATTCCAGAATACTTTTTCCTCCTTTTCATTTAAAGCTAAAGAAATAAAGAAAAGAGTAGACAAATAAAAGGGTTGGCCGGTCCAAAAGCACTGCATTTTCACACTGCAAGAGCAGCCCGAGATGTTGACGGGCGTCTGCTGCTCGAAGGCAAATCAGCCTTCATTGCAACCGTGCGTTTCACCATTTCCAGCAACAATGCATAAAATCTAGCGAGGAGATTTATCATGTACGTGTAGATGGCCATACATCACGTCTTATCTATAAGTCTACAAGGGAGGAGACCGTAAGTGGGATGATGATGTAGCCGAAGCTAAAAACAATGATTTAACATGGTGTTCAGCATGAAGTAATACTGTAGCCGAAGCTAAAAACAATGATTTAACATGGTGTTCAGCATGAAGTAATACATAATATATATATGATTTAATTTCTTTATTTTTTAGAATATATTTCTTAAATTGTTTCTATTTTTTTCTATATTTGTACGTACATGCTCTTATTTTTTAAATTATTATTATTATTATTATTATTATTATTGTTATTAAGGCTTTTTTTTTTTACTTAATGCTGAAATTTAAATTTGTATTAATGATCATTTGAAAATTGATATTTATATTTTTTTCTTTGTTTTTTTTTATTTTTCAGGTCAAATACTTTTTTTAAATGTAATAATATTTATTTTTGTTTTGTCATTTATTTTTTTAATTGTTTTTTTGTTGATATTTTTAGTTGTTCAAATTTCTAATTATTATAAATGATACATTCAAAATAATGATAATGATTATTTGTAAAAAAAAAATTCTTATAAATATGTGTGACTAATTATATATTTGATGTTTATTTAATATTAACGGCTTGAAATATATATATATATATATATATATATATATATATATATATATATATATATATATATATATATATATGACTTAGGTTTTTTGAAAACAAATAAATTAATATCAATGTTTTGAAATACTTTTAATAAAATAATATGAGGAATAAATCTTATAAAATAAAAGAATACTTTAATTTCATTTTCTAACAATAATTATTGTTTCATCGATAGTATGACCAATAATAATTTGAATAGTTATTATTTTTAATAATATTTATAATGACAGTTATAATAATTATGATAATTTAACAATCATGATAATAACAATTAGAATAATAATTAATCAGTTGATGTTTTTTTTTTAAAGGTTGACTTTTGGGGTTTTTTATGTATAATATTTCATATTTAATATCACATAAATAAAAAAAATATGTGAAGTTACACGTAGATAAAATGAGTGGAAAAATTAGAGCAAATTATCTACAATAAAAACATATACGAGCCAATGCCCTCCACTTAGCTGTAGCGATACACAAATTTTTTAACATGTAAAAATTGTTAATACTCTTAGATTTTTTTTATAATGTTATATATCTGAGCAAAATAATCAGCTTACAAAACTTTCGATTCTTCCCATAGCAAAATTATTTACAATAATAATCATAATAATTATTGTATATTAGGTTTTTATATATTCATTTTATATATGAAAATGTGTTTAAAGTAATAATAATGATTATTTATAAGGATTTTCCTCTTAAAAATAATTATATATTTTGATATTTTTTAATATTAACACCTTAATATATATATATATATATATATATATATATATATATATATATATATATATATATTAGCACCTTAACGTAAATATATAAAAAAAGAACTATGATTTTTTTTTAAATCTCAAATTCATTTAATCTTGGTGTTCTGAAATACTTCAAATATAATTATATGAAGAATAAATCTTGAAAAATAAATCTTGAAAAATAAAAAAACATAATTGAATTTTTTTTATAACGATAATAATAGTAGCAGGGATAATATTGTCAGTAATAATTAAAATATTAATTATTTATAATAAAAGCTATAATAATTGAAATTTGATATTTCTTCATTTTGTTTCCTTTGTTCTTTTTCTTATTTTTTAATTAATTTATTTTTTCTTCAAGTTAAAAAAACATTAGGCTAATATTTTTTTTATGATTTCTTTCACTTTTTCTATTTGCACTTTTATCATTTTGTTTTTTTTTTCTTTGATGTAATGTATTTCTTTCAATTATTTATTCGATATTGATAATGTGTTAATTTATTTTCTTGCTTACTCTTTTATTAAAATTTTATAGTTTTTTATATTCCTAAAAATAATTTAATATTTTTTTCAATAACAATAAAATAATTTTATTTATTATAATCATCATAATAATAGTGGCATTATTAATCATAATAATGATAGCAATTGTTATTTATTATAATGATTAGTGTGCTCACTATGTTAATAATTATGGCTTTGATGATAGGAATAACAATAACTCATAAAATAATATAAAAATATTAGTTATGACAAAAATTAATAATGATGATAATAATACTAATTATAATTTTGATTATATTAATAAAAATAATGGTGTTGATTGTAGTGTTGATTATTATGATAATAATTACAATAATTCTTATAATTTAGCAATCATGACAATAACAATAAGAATAATAATCAAAATAGTTTATTGATTGATGTTATTTTTGTTAAAAAATAACTTATGTGGTTTTTTTTTATATGATATTTAAAATCTCATATAATATAAAAATATATATGAAGCCACACATAGACAAGACATGTAAAAAAATTATGTTAAATTATCTACAATAAAAAAAAAAACTGTCGCGTTTCGCCGCATCCACCACCAAATATTTTCCCATGTAACAAAATTGTATATATATATATATATATATATATATTAAGGCACTAATATTAAATAAATATAAAAAAATATAATTAGTCTGACATATTTAAAAGAAAACAAAATGAACAAACAATCTTTATCTTTATTTATAATAATTAAAAAATTCAAGACCTAACAATATTAACAAAAAAGCAATAAAATAAAAATAAATTATAAGATAAAAATAAATATGTTTAGATTTTAAGAAATTATTTGACCTTAAGGGAAAAAAATTATAATAATTATTAATTTTCAAATGACGAACAACACTTATTAAAATTTGGACATTAAATAGAAAAACTTAATAACATTGGAAATAAAAAAAATTGAAAAGAAAACTAGAAGCATGTACATATAAACATGGACAGAAATAGAAACTATGTAAGAAATATTGATAAAAAATAAAAGAACTAAAATAAAATCTAAGATTAAAAGTATAGGAGATAAAAAACAAAATATGTAATAAATTTAATTTGAAGGACAAAATTGAAATAAATCCAAACATTGATACCAATGAAATTAAATAATGTAAAACAAAATTGAAAATTAAAAGAATTGGGACCGAAATGAAATTGAAATGTATAATTAATTTGCATGGAAGGAGAAAATTGAAAAAAAATCAAACTTTACTACCGAAAATTTTAAGGATTTATAATAAATTTTCATGGAAGGATAAAATTAAAATAAATCAAAGCTTTGATACAAAAAATATTAAGGATTCCAGACCAATCCAAAAATTAAAAGAATGAGGACCTAATTGAAAACAGAATATATAATCAATTTCAATTGAAAAACGAAATGGAAACGAATCAAAATCTATATAATAGCAATAAGGACCAGAAAAACAAATTTGAATGTTCGGGGACTGAAATGAAATATGACAAAAAACAGCTGCGTTGACGTCAGCTTGCGCAAGCAGGAGAGAGAAAATGGGAGAAATTCAAACGACCATTGACACGTATCTGCTCATCGTACAGTCACACGTGCCGTCCCAAGTGGAAGAGAACATGTCGTAAAATCATTTTAGACGCCGGTTAGGTATTTTTGGATGCCGGAATAAGCCGCATGCACCGTCCAAAACACACGTGAGTGCGGAAATGGATGGCACGTCCAGCGACGTACCAACGGTAAACCAACGAAAAATAAAATAAAATATTGATTAATTACCGGATCGCCCATCCCTCCCAGGCCTGAATTTTGTCCTTTTTGATAGGCAAAACGGTTATTGTACTGTTCAAAAAAATATTAAAAAATAAATAAACCAACCAGGCAAACCGAACCAAACCGGACCGAAAATGTGCAATTACCATGGAACCCCTCAACACAGATGCTTTTTTTTTTTAAATCTTTTTCAAGGGACAAATTCATTATTACATTGTGCAAAAATGAAAAAAACAAATAGACCGACTGAACCGAATGAACCGAACCGAACCCACCCAATTGAGCACTTTTGTTGTCGTCCACAGTGTTTTCTCTCTCGATGAACAATAACTAAACCATGAGCAGGTTTAGCTTTTAAGATAATATGCCCAACAAACAATTAGTATGTTGCAGCCAACAAATAACTCATCTTTAGTCAATTTGATCAATTGGAGTTCTGTTTTCTACCAAATACATTATTATCCAAGTAGTTGAAATATAACCACCACTCAAATTATTTGTTGTGTAAAACAAATCATTTATTTATGCTAAAATTTATCAATTATAATTTTTAATATCTGTGATTGAAATAATTCATCAAACAAATAAAACATATAAAACAATCAATCAGCATGTTACACGAAACACATGACTCATGTTCAAAGAATTTTATCAATTCCAATTGTACAATCTACCAATTATATAATTATCAAAACTTTTTTAACAATAACAATATTCAATCATTTTTAGGAGAAAAAAACTCATTTCTAACAGATTTTATCATTTATAATTTGACTAATTAAATATTAAAATAACCAATTATAACACGTATAAAATTAATCAATTTTTTATATAAAAAAACTCAGCGCAGCGCGCGAGCAAGTAACCTCGTAGGAACTAATTATGTACATTATTATAGATTAACATCAAGATTCCATGCTTCAAACCTAGAGCTCCACACTTTGATCACATAATGATCAACTATCGTAAGATAGCTTACACTAATGCATTATTCCACTTCATTTCAATCATATTTATATCTATACAAGTACTTATACATTTATATAGTTGTATAACATTAGGTATATCTTATACAAGGTGTACATAAATATTGTCTTTGGTAATCCATTATAATAAAGAATCAAGGTACTATGATATATTTACTTTTCTTGTACATTTAATCCATTAATCGTAACAAATTTTCCTTGCCTTGGACCAAACAATTGGCAAAAACGTGCCAACAAATAGCAACCACCATTATTATTAATAAGTCATTTCATTATTAATGTGCATGTACAAATCCACATCACATTGAGAGTCTTAATTCTCTTTACTGCATTACAAATATGTTATTTAGAATAGTTCAATATGACTTTACATATTCAATTTATTAGAGTAATTCAATACATATTGTTAAAAATTGCAAATGCACAGTACACTTGTTATCAATTAGGTTACCATTACTTTCTCAACTTAATCCTACAAGACCTTGAGAAAGAATATCCCCAATTTTGACCTTTCTTATATTAAAATTGATTATTTATAATAGTCTTTTACCGTGTTATTTTCAATTATCCCAATACATACCTATATTGTAATACTTTTGGCTATCCTAAAACAATAAAACTTTACACTTTAGTTCTTTTTACATTTAAGTCAACCTTTATGTTATAGCATCACCTTCATAATCCTGGAGCTCATCTTTCTTGTAACTATTTGGATTTGCCTGGTCATTTACCCTTGTAATCACTCTTCTCAAATGATACAGTTTCTGGTCTCCTTCACAAGTATTAGACATTTATCAATTAAATTTCATCAATCCAACAACCATTACCATTATCAATTCATTTTTGTATCAATAGTTCAGTTTCGCCAAGATATTTTCAACCATAATCTAACAAGTTGATCATATAGATATTATTAGCTCCATAGAGGGGAATTAATCAAATCATATATCTCGGTCAGTATTGCAGCTGATGCCACAAGCTCTACTTTAGGTAGTTAGTTAAATCACATAAAGTGATCATTAATGAAACTAACACCACTAGCCTCCCTCTAAGAAGATAATCATATATTATGATCATCAATGCAACTAATGCCACTAGCTCACACTCCATGTAACTAGTCAAATCATGTCTTTCATGGCAAATTTGTTTTTGCAATACACATCATTACATATATACATTTAAAAATTATGTGATTAGAAATTATGTGATTGATCAAGAATCAACACTTTTTTATAATTCACACTCCCATTTTCTGATCCTAACCACCATATTTTACCTCAAATATATTATCATAAGCTTGATAGTTAATTACACTAGAATCACTAGCCCTATTCAAGGCAGTTAGTCAATCATATTCTTCTTGGTTATTCACAATATATGTTTAAATGCAAACATATTTAAAGAATTTTTTGTTAGTAGAATTAATGAAATTTCTACAAATATAGATAGGTGTGTGATGTGAATATCAAAATCATGTGGTCTCGCAACTCACAATTAAGACTAAGATGTGATCTCGGAAAGCCAAGATAGGTTTGATAAGAGTGTGACACAATAAAAACCTAGAATGAGTATAATGATGCTAAGAAGCTAGCTAATATTCGATAAAATATATTTAGTTCGTTCAAGAACTGAAGAATGCATGAATCAGTCTCACACGTTAAGACTGAAAAATTCAGAAGTAAAAATCATCAATGGCTATCTAAATTTAGCTTACATTAGTTTATATAGTTAAAAAATTAACCCAAATGGACCCCTTCTATGGACTTAAATAAGGTCCACTCAAAACTAACTCAAAACCTTAAATAGAAAAGCCCAAAACTTAATCCAAACGAGCCTTGGATTCTAGTTAAAAACAAAGTATTAATTAAGCCAAAACATTCTCAATATAAGATGCATAATCTGTTTTATGGCATGCAATGAAACGTGCAACTACAACAAAAATAAAGTCTCTACCTTTCTTTGACATTGGTAAGCTTAAAAACAAAGTCCGTAAAGATATATACCCAAGGTTCAATAGGTACAAATAATGGTGTATATAGTCTATACAGTTGTACTCTAGATTTTACCTTTTGACAAGCAATGCACTATTCACAAATTTGTGACACATCACTTTTCAACTTTAGCCAATCTAAATTCTCATGCAATACATCCAAGGTTTTCACAACCATAAAATGACCTATTAATCCATCGTCATATGCTTTATGAACAAGCAATTCAAGCAAAGAACTAGCAGGAGCATATAATCTTTTCTCTCTGACCAAATAACCATCCATCAAGTAAAACTTACCAAAAGTTGAATATCCATATGCATTATAAATCGCAGCAAAGTCAAAATCATTACCATACAATTGCTTCACATATTCAAAGCCTAGCAATCTAGTATTCATGGTGTGTAAAAGAACATACTTACATGAAAGTGCACTAGCTACAATGTTCTCTTTACCTTGTGGAAAAGTTTCAATGAATTCAACCTATTTTGCATGTCTCCTATTCAACTTACCTTCTCCTTTTAGATATTTCAAGGACTCATAATTTGAATGGATTATAAACTCTTTTGGCCACAAGTAATGCTTCCATGTCTCAAGTGCTCTTATCAATGCATATAGTTCTTTGTCATATGGGGGATAATTCAAGGTCACTCCACTTAACTTCTCACTGAAATATGCAATAGGTCTTCGATCCTGCATTAAAACAACACCTATGCCCATTCTAGATGCATCACATTCTATTTCAAATGCTTTTATAAAGTTAAGTAAAGCCAAAATAGATGCAGAACATAATTTCTCTTTCAAAAGAACAAAAGCCAATTCTTGTTCCTCCCCCCATTTCAACCCAACTAACTTTACAACTTCATTCAATGGTGCAGCTATTATACTGAAATCTTTCACAAAGCGCCTGTAAAAACTAGCTAACCCATGAAAACTCCTTACCTCACTTGGTGATTTGGGTGTAGGCCAATCCCAAATGGAGCCAATCCCAAATGGTCTTAAATTTCTCCTTGTCCATCTCGAAGCCCTGTGTAGTTACAACATAGCCAAGAAACACAATTTCCTCCATGCAAAAGGCACACTTTTTAAGATTAACATACAATTTCTCACTACGCAACATACTAAGTATATTACACAAATGATCAAGATACTCGGTTAAGTTCTTCCTATAGATTAGAAAGTCATCAAGATACACAACCACAAACTTACCTATGAATGCACACAACACATGATTCATTAAACGCATAAACATATTAGCTGCATTTGTAAGTCCAAATGACATTACTAACCATTTATACAAACCATGCTTACTTTTAAATGTAATTTTCCACTAATCACCATCTTTCATCATAATTTGATGGTACCCATTTTTAAAGTCAATTTTAGAGAAAATACAAGATCCATGTAACTCATCTTACATGTCATCAAGCCTAGGAATGGGGTGTCTATACTTTACCGTTATGTTATTGATGGCTCGACAATCAACACACTTCTTCAATGTTCCATCCTTCTTAAGGACAAGCATGGGTACAACAAACAGACTCATATTCTCACGAATGCAGCTTTTTCCATTAGTTCATCAACTTGCCTTTGAAGCTCTTTCATCTCCTCAGGATTGCTTTTATAGGCTGGTCGCTTAGGAATTGAAGCTCCAAATAAGAAATCAATCTGATGCTCTATCCCCCTTAATGGTGGTAATACGCTAGGAGTATCATCGGGGAACACATCATCAAAAACCTACAACAATCAAATAACAACACTAGGCACAATATGATCAAGATCATTATTATAAAAGTAAGCCTCTTTGTGCACAAGTAAAATCATTGGCTTCTTATTGAAATATACAAATTTGACCTCACCCTCTCTAGCATAAAAATTAGGTTGTTTCTTTAGTTTTTCCACACAATTCTCATCACTGTTCCTAACTTTCTTTGCTCATCTTGTATTACTGCTACTCGCGGCCATATTTGGGTGTTTTTGAGTTGTGGTTGAATGGTCTAATTTGTTTTGAGTGTTAGTTGAATATTTGTTTGTGTTTGGATGGGTGGTTTAATGTTGTGTAGCTGTTTGGTGGTGTGAATATCGTGGTCACAAGGTCACGCAGGTCACAATCAAGACTAAGATCTGATCCTAGAAAGTTAAAATAGGTCTGAAAAGAGTGTGACACAATAAATACCTACTCCAAGGAACCAACACTATTGGAATGAGTAGAATGATGTCATGAATCCATTTAATCTTTGATAAGTCAGATTTAGTTCATTCAAGAACTAAAGAATGCAAGAATCACTCTCATATTTAAAACTGAAAAATTTAGAAGTAATATTCATCAATGACTGAGGAAATTCATCTTACATGAGTTTATATAGTTCTTGAAAAATCAAACCTAATGGACCCCTTATATGGACTTAAATGAGGTGCACTCAAAACTGACCTAAAACCCTAAATTAGAAAGCCCATTATTTAATTCAAACAAGCCTTAATTCCTAGCTAGAAATAAAGTCTTAATTCAGCCCAAACAAGCCTTGGACTGTAGCTAAAAAAAAATCAAATAAAGCCCATAATATTAAATCCATTGAATGCCATGAGAAGAAGAGAAGTAAAATATTATAGAGTTGATTCAACTCTTATTTATAACCTTCCATCCAGCCCTTTGATCCTAGAAACAAAAGGAAAAGGTAACCACTGATATTGTTTCCAAATTGTAGTAGGATTCTTTTATTTTTTTTTGTTGCACTCACTTCATGGCCTAAATAAGGTTGTATTGAACCCCTCATGTACATGGATAAAATATACTAGGATCTCCTCTTAATACTCCTATGGATCCTGGAAATCTGATTTTTTTGAAACCTTCAAAACCAATGTATTCAATGCCTCTTTCAATGTCTGTCTTAGACCGGGTCATTGGACCATTTGAAACATGTAATGGATCCTTGTTGGTATTTCTAGTTTGGTCCATATCATCCCCTCTCTCCTTGAAGGATTCTATCTCAAATCAAAATTTGCGTCAAACTATGTAAGATTAGCAACATTAAAAGTAACACTAACACCATACTCACCTGGAAGGTCAATTATGTATGTGTTGTCATTGATTCTCTCTAAAACCTAAAATGAACCATCACCACAAGATTTTCATTTTGATTTCCTTAGGTTGGGAAATTGTTCCTTAAGCTTATGCACCAATACCCAATCACTAGGTTGGAAAACAACTAGTTTACGTCCTTTATTTACTTTAGAAGTGTAAAATCTGTTCTTTTTCTCTATTTTGGAGTCGAACTCTTTTATGGAGTTGTCTCACCTTCTTTGTCTTCTTTTCACCATCTAAACTTACCATTTCTTCATAAGGTACAAGAATTAAGTCCATAGGAGTTAGTGGATTGATTAAAACCATAAACAATTTCAAAAAGAAAAGAAAAACTAGTGGTCGAATGCACAATTCTATTATATGCAAACTCAGCAAAAGACAAATATTATTCCCAACTTTTCAAATTCTTTTGAATTACAACATGTAAAAATTGAGATAATGTCTTATGGACTACCTTAGTTTGTCCATTTGTTTGAGGATGACATGTTGTCGAAAATAAGAGTTTGATTCCTAATTTTCCCCATAATGTCTTCCAAAAGTAGCTAAGGAACTTAACATCATGATCTGACACTATAATCTTAGGATTGTCATGCAAACATACAATCTCCCTAAAGAACAAGTCAGCGATATGAGATGCATAATCTATTTTATGGCATGCAATGAAATGTGATATTTTAGAAAACCTATCAACCAAAATGAAAATGGAGTTTCTACCTTTCTTTGACCTAGGTAAACCTAAAACAAAGTCCATAGAGATATCTACCCAAGGTTTAGTAGGCACATCTAATGGTGTATATAGTCTATCTGGTTATACTCTCAATTTTGCCTTTCGACAAGCGATACCACTGTTCATAAATTCGTTGCACATCTCTTTTTGTCTTTGGCTTGTATAAATGTTTTCTCAATACATTCAAGGTTTTCGCAACCCTAGAGTGACCCACTAAACCACTCCCATGTGCTTCATGAACAAGCAATTCATGCAAAGAACTAGCAAGATCACACAATCTATTCTCTTTGAACAAATAGTCATCCATAAAAAAAAAAACTTACCAAAAGCCAAATGTATTATAAATCTTGGCAAAGTCGAAATCATTACCATACAATTCCTTCACATATTCAAAGTCTAGCAATCTAGTATTCATGGTGTGTAAAAGAACATACTTATGCATAGGTGCATCAGTTATGATGTCCTCTTTACCTTGCTTATACTTGATTACATAAGGAAAAGTTTCAATGAATTCAACCCATTTTGCATGTCTCTTATTCAACTTACCTTGTCCTTTTAGATGTTTCAAGGACTCATGATCTGAATTGATTACAAACTCTTTTGGCCATATGTAATGCTACCATCTCTCAAGTGCTCTTACCAATGCATAGAGTTCTTTGTCATAAATGGGATAGTGCAAGGTCTCTCCACTTAACATCTCATAGAAGGTCTCTGATCTTGCATCAGAACAACACTTATTCCCATTCTAGACATATCACATTCTATTTCAAATGCTTTCATAAATTTAGGTAAAGCCAAAACTGATTTAAAACATAATTTCTCTTTCAAAAGAACAAAAGCCAATTATTGTTCCTCCCCCCATTTAAACCCAACTGACTTTTTAACAGTTTCATTCAAGGGTGCAGCTAGTATACTGAAATCTTTCACAAAACACATGTAAAAACTAGCTAACCTATGAAAACTCCTTACCTCACATAGCGATTTGGGTGTAGGCCAATCTCAAATGGCTTTCACATTCTCCTTGTCCATCTCGATGCCCTATGCAGCTACAACATAGCCAAGAAACACAATTTTCTCCATGCAAAAGGCACACCTTTTAAGATTAGCATATAATTTATCACTACGCAACACACTAAGTGCATTACACAAATGATGAAAATACTCGGTTACGTTCTTGCTATAGATCAGAATGTCATCAAGATGCACAACCACAAACTTACCTATGAATGCATGCAATACATGATTCATTAAATGCATAAATGTACTGGGTGCATTTGTAAGTCCAAACAGCATTAATGACCATTCATATAACCCATGTTTAGTCTTAAATGCAATTTTCCACTCATCACCTTCTTTCATCCTAGTCTAATGGTACCCATTTTTCAAGTCAATCTCAGAGAAAATACAGGATCCATGTAACTCATCTAACATGTCATCAAGCTAAGAAATGAGGTGTTTATACTTTACCATTATATTGTTAACGACTTGGAAATCAACACACATTCTCCATGTTCTATCCTTCATGGGCACAAGTAGCATGGGCACAGCACACGAGCTCATAATCTCACGAATATAGCCCTTTTCCATCAGCTCATCAACTTTTCCTTGAAGCTCCTTCATCTCCTCTAGGTTGCTTCTATAGGCTGGTCAGTTAGAAATTGAAGCATTGAGATCAATATGATGCTTTATCCCCCTCAATAGTGGTACTTTGCTAGGATTATCATCGGGGAACACATCATCAAACTGCTACAACAAAGAAATAGCAACACTAGGCACAATATGATCAAGATCCTTAGTATTAAAGTAAGTCTCTCTGTACACAAGTAAAATAATTAGTTTTTTAGTGAAATATACAGATCTGACCTCACCCTATCTATCATAAAGTTGGATTGTTTCTTTAGTTTTTCCACACAATTCTCATCACTCTTCTTGACTTTCTTCACTCCTCTAATCTTACCTCCACTCTTGGCCAGATTTGGGTGTTTTTGAGCTGTGATCAAATGGTTTGATTTGTTTGGTTTGTTGGTTTAATATTTGTTTGTGTTTGGATGGGTGGGTGAAAAGGTTGTAGCTATTTGGGTTTTAGTTGAATCTAATGGTCTTCTCTCCCCTTGATCCTTACCTTGATTTACTCTCCTCATCATCACATGCTATTTTTTTAGCATTATTTAGTCATACACTTGTTTGGGAGTAAGAGGTACAAGAGTGATGATTTTTCTATCTCTTACAATGGTATAACAATTTTAACCTTGCCGTAACCCAATTTTGGGTCATTTCTCAAGTCTACCCAAAAATAATAGAAATAAAATAAAAGAGGCTAGTGTTAGTAGAAAAATCAAGGTGAAAATTTTGGATATTTTTAAGAGCTCGATCGTATCTCTTTTGTGCCAAAAAAATGAAGGAAAATGTAGATTAAGGCTAAAATAATTTATTATTGGATAAATCTGCGTAGAAATTAAGTCAAAAGATATAATTATACATTTTATGGGCTAGTTGGATTTAATCGTTGGCCAATTTAAAAGTATAATTAATCATTGGTCAATTTTAAAAGTGTAATTATGTGATCGTATCTCTTTTATGTCCGAAAATGAAGAAAAGCGCGGAGTCAAGGCTAAGGTAATTTATTATTGGGTAAATCTGAGTAAAAATTAAGTCAAAAGATATAATTATATTTTTATGGGCCAATTTGATTTAATCGTTGGCCAATTTAAAAGTGTAATTATGTTTGAGAATTCATTTAGGATCAATTAAAGGATTTAATTAATTGTAAGGACTTAATCATACTTTAAAATTGATCAACTGAATTTTATTAAGGGCTTAATCGATGAAAATCAAGTTCTTGAGCTTAATACGGGTTCAATTTCAGAAGATTGTAATTTTTGGAGACCGAATTTAATTTTTCAAGCCTAATTATGCGAAATCAGGGGCCAAATTGAATGAATTGAGAGTCTAATGGTCAATTGGGGGTTAAACATGCAAATCAGAAACCAAGGAGTAGAATAAAAAAGGCACGCAAAGCTAAGGTTGCTCTCAAAATTTTAACGGGGATGCAATTGCACAAAATTAAAAGTTTAAAGCCAATTGAGGGTGCGATTAGAACAATTATAAAATGAGGAACCAAATCGCATTTTTTGCCTTCTCCCAAATCATCAAACTTGCAAGCATGCATTGTTCAATCACCTAAACAGTGCAGGCACACCATCTTCAACATTACACACTACTAGGCAATGCAGAGGCAGCAACCCCTCGCTGCACATCATGGGCAGCCAAGGGTTGTCTTTCCTTGCTATAAATAACCTGCATGCAGAGAACAAGGGAGAGGATAGAAGGAGAAAGACAAAGAAGAAGATTTACGAAGAGGAGAAAAAAATCACATAATAGCACAAAAAAAACAGAGAATATAGAGTAAATTTTTATGTAAAATGGCTTAGGCAATCTCATTCCCCAACCCCGGCATCTTCAACTCCCTATCTCTCCCTTTCTCCCGTCATCAGCTCCCTCTCCCTCACTAAAACCAAACACGTCGGCATCTCTCTCTCTCCTCCAGCAGCCACCAACTCTGACCACTTTGCACCCCCCTATCATCACCAGAAGCCTCCCCTCAACATCGGCGACCCAACCATGGTCTCAGGCGAAGGTAGCAGTAACTGCTAACAAAGTGACCCGTTCACCTTTTGATGTCCACTCAGGCCACCGCAAGCCACCATTTCCAATGCCACCATGATTGGGAGAACCACCTCGACCTCCTCTACCGAATGATATTAACAAGTAAGCCGTTTGTCACCCTCCAAAAACCCTCGTTTTACTGTTCATCATCTCCTATAATTTTCCTTCGCCTATTGTTCATTGCATGTGAGAAGTAGGCTGGTCAGGTCGGGCTTTGTGCCCGGCTTGACCATCTGAGAAGTTGGGCTCGCAGCCTAAGTGAAGGTGAGCTCCCAGCTCGTCTAGACTAGAAGCCCAGCCTGAGTGGAGTGGGTTAATAGCCAGCCCAACTCGAGGTGGGCTAACAACCAGCCCATTGAAAAAGAAATAATAAAAAATAGAAAAAAAATAAAAAATTGCAAATACAATAAATTTGAGGAAAAAATATCTAGAACAAAAATGTATTGTTTTATACATACGGCTAATATGCTAACATATTTTAAACATTCCTTTTAAAAAAAAATATTATTTTGGAGTTTAAAGAAAAAAAGATTTTAGCATGGATTTTCTTAACAAAAAAAATTATTTTCTCGCATTTTTGGATTTTACAACATGTTTGTAAAATCCAAAGGGTATTGGTCAATACTTCAAAAATATCAAAAATCTTATTTTTTAGGGATCCACATTATTCGCTGTTAATACTTGGGTAAAAAAATCCTAAAGGGGTCAATATCCAAAATATTGCTGGGGATATTTTGTTATTATTCACTGTTAATATTTGGGTAAAGAAATCCTAAAGGGGTCAATATCCAAAATATTTGCAAGGATAATTCGTTATTATTTAATGTTGATATTTGGGTAATGAAATCCTAAAGGGGTCAATATCCAAAATATTGGCAGGGATAATTCATTATTATTTAATGTTGATATTTAGGTAAAGAAATCCTAAAAGGGTTAATATCCAAAATATTAGCAGGGATAATTCGTTATTATTCACCGTAAATATTTGGATAAAAAAACCTTAAAGTGATAAATATCCAAAATATGTTTACGTGAATAATATGCCATCATCATTTAACCAATATTTTTTTTTGAAAGATCAACATCATAGCAAATCATAAGGCAAACCAAAATGCCAAGCAGCTTATGTACCATCCCACTATCTGGTAAACCCCATATTGCCTTTATGAAGGTGATCACTGGGACAGCAAGAGACCCTTTTTAGAGACTAAGTAGTCAGCCTATCCTATGTCTCACATAAAGGAACTAGAACCTATCGTTAAGGCGTATGTTTCATAATATCTTTATGCATAAAAAGGCAAAAAAAACCTAAAAAGCATTTTCACTTACAGGTCTTGTGAATGAAATAGCCACCACTACTAAACTTTCTATCATGGAATATGGGGAAAATTCTGAATTATCACAATTGACTGAAGGAGATTGTATTAAGAGTGATGTTAGGAGGCTATCACCAATCAAGAATCTATATTGCATCATGAATGAGGTGAACACGTTAATGACTAATTTTCTGAATGTGGATAAGGATGCATTTTTTGGGAAGTACGGACACCTGGTAGAGATCGCGAAGGTAGAAATTTTAAGCCCAGCGATGCGAGCCCTAATTCACTTTTGGGACCCAGACTACCATTGTTTTTCTTTTGGGAGCATAGAACTATGTCCTACTATGGAAGAATATGGGATGTTGATGGAATTTCTAAACGATCTGTATGAAATTTATTTTCCTTTGAGATCTAACAAAATCATCCTTGAACTGTCACAGTTGCTCAGAATTGCCAACTTGGAAAGGATTTTAGAGACGAATGTTGCTGGTCTGAAATGGAAGATGTTAGAATTTGAACAAGAAAAGAAGTTTGAATTAGAAAAAAGAGAGATTGATTTCCTTAGGCATATGTGGCCTTGTTTTGTTCTTAAGTCAAATAGTTATAATAAGCTTGGATGATGATGCTGCATATGTAGAATATGAGAATACACAAATCAATCCAGTGACCTCTATTTTAGCTGAAACCATCATAACACTCAATCATTGTAGAAGAGCCGGGAAAGGAGTAATGAGATGTTGCATGCAGTTGTTGTATATTTGGATGGTTAGCCATATTGAAACAAAAAAGTCTGTTTTTAATATTTTTTGGTGGTTTAACTAAAAACCATTGAGGATAGTTGAAGAAGAAGAACGGGGAGATCGAGACAACCAGGATGATTAGAGAAGCTACAAGTTTTATCCAGTAGCGGTTTCAAATGGAGAGCCCCTTAGGTCAAGGCGGTGAATGTCCTAATGAGTTATGGGCAAAGACGTTGGGTTGCATTGGTAGGGATTACTAGCTACATGAGTTATGCTCTTGCCCTTGTGGTAAAGCAACATGGGGGCATGCCATTTATTCCAAGGACCATGGGAATTGCTTAGTTCTTTGGTTTGTTTAAGGATCCTGTTGCACAAGAAGTTTTGGAGATCATCAAACAAGATTGGAAGCATCTAGTTTTGGTGGAAATAAAAGGTTTGAGGGATCCAAGTACAAGTGAAGAGTATGCAAGATGGAGAGATTTAGATGCTTCAACCACGATTAATGAAGAAGTTGAGTCTCCCTAAACTGAAGAAAAACCTGTTAAGAAGAAAAGGGTTGACAATGAAGAGGTTTTAAGAAGACAAATAGAAAAGCTCCAGATAGAATTGAGCAAAAATAGAGGAGACAAGGCAATAATGGAAGAAATGATGGTGAAAGGTGATAAGAGGAGAGCATTATGAGCAAATACAATTTAAAGATGCGAGAATAACCAAGCTTGGGTTAAAGTTGGGTGAGAAGAAAGAATTGGCAGAGATGGGTCTGAATTGGATGCAAAGTTGCTATGATCTTGGTACATTGAAAACCGAATATAACGAATGCCAAGAGAACATAGAAAATTACCAAGAGAAATTTGCAGAAGTTCAGTGTGAGTTGATGGATAGAATTGGGAAGTATGAAGATTTGTATAATAAGTATGTAATGCTAGATTGTCGTTTAACGGGGTCTGTAAAAGAGGAAGCTGTTGAAGCAAAGTTGGCAGTTAAGGAAAATGAGATAAAAATTCTGATGATAAAGCTCAACAAAGAAAAAGAAAAGGTGAAATATCCAGATGAGAAACTAGCAATAATGGAAAAACACAAGGATCAAATTGATGTCAATAATACTTCTTTGAACAAAACCAATATGTTGCTCATAGAAAAGATGACCAAAATGGATGAACAAATGGATGAAGCTGTCGCGCATACTTGGATCATTAGAATCAATGCAGGAAATGTAGGAAGGGATATCATTCGCTATTGCCAAAGTCTAGCTCAGACCGACGCCTTCTTGGAGAAAATCAAGAACTGCGGTTTTGCCTTCCTACCCTTGGCCAAAGAGGTGGTAGAAGTAGATTAATTTTCTTTTTCTCTCTATGTTTCCAAAAATATAGTAAGCTTATCAAGCACTAATGAAAAGGGCATTGACCCATCTTTTATGCAAAATCTGTCTCTTGGTGAATATGACTCAAGTAAACTACTCGAAAAGCAGTACTCCTAGCAAAGCAATGTGACAAGAAAACTTACGTTTATGAGGTGTTGGCTATTAATCGTTCACAAGGGAGATGCATCCATACCCATTGTATAAAACATATTTATCACAAACATGCATTATACCATATATTTTCTTATACATTTATGCATATAGCTCAATTAGGAAACATAGGTCCCCCTGCCAAAATCCACAGCACTCGACTAAGGAAAAGGATGGAAAATGAAGAAAGGTCAGTATCAGAATCTCAATACCCAAAAGACCTTGAAGTTGTCCAAAGTGATGTGGCACGCTTAGCTAGTTTGCTCGAGAAAATATTAAGAACAAGGGATGGAGAAGGAACGTCTACTCAAATTGACGAAGCACCACTACCAGTTCAAAGCCTGTGGCACCTCAAAATATAGGGAGAAATACAACAAAGAAACATCCCGATCCCATTCGGCCCACTCAAATTCCTATTATAATGGATTTAATAGCTGAGGACCCACAAGACGTCAAATTCTTTCATCATGTAGGATATGATAAATTGACTATGCTAGAAGAGGGCAGTTGAAGGGAATGATTTATCTGACCCAGTTAGGGCAGCCGAAGTGTGTTTGGTGCCTAACATCATGATACCGTAGAAGTTCAAGGTGCCAGGATTTGTGAAGTATACCGAGATAGAATGCTTGAAGACTCGTCTTCATTCCTACTATAACAAGATGGCAGTGGTTATCCACTGTCGCACCCCAAAAAAATGAGCGCGGCGTCGCGGCGACCCTCCCCATGAGCGGGGAAAATGCATGGTGGGGTCTTATTTTTATTTTTGAAAAAAAGGAGTCGCCACCTAGTATTATGGTTACTAGGAAACCTACAACTGGTCTTTCAGAGATTCTAAAGTAAGGGACTGGTTGCGTAAAGGGAAGGTTTTAGCACCCCTAATACGCCCTAGCTAAGGTAAGCTGCTTGTTGTTTTGGTTTGTTTATGATTTGTTATGTTTTTGATCATTCAAAAAATATGTTGGTTAAATGGTAGTGGTGTATTATCCCTGCCGAATATTTTGGATATTAACCCCTTAGGATTTATTTATCCAAACACCGATAGTGAATAATAGCAAATTATCCCCGTTGAATATTTTGAATATTGATCCATTAGGATTTATTTATCCAAACACCAACAGTGAATAATCGCAAATTATCCCCACCGTATATTTTGGATATTAACCTCTTTAGGATTTATTTATCCAAATATTAACAATGAATAATATGAATAACCAAAAATAATATTTTGATATTTTTTGGAATATTGGCCAATACCCTTTGGATTTTACAAATATATTGTAGAATCCAAAAATGCGAGAAAATGATTTTTACTTTGCGAAATTCATGCTAAAATACATTTTTCTTCAAAAATCCAAGATAATATTTTTTGAAACAAAAAGAATATATATATATTTTTTTAAAAATATGCTAGTGTATTGGCCGTATACATAAAATCACTTTTTTATTTTTTTGCAAATTTGTATTTTTTATTTATTTATATCCTTGTATTTTTATTTTATTTATTTTCTTTTTTATTTATTTATTTTTGGGGAGGGTTGGCAGCACTGGGCTTAGGCCCTGTATTCAAGGGCTGGGCCTCCAGTCCAAACGGGCTGGAAGCTCGTCCTTCTCTCGGGCTGGAAGCCCGTCTCATTTAGTGGTCGGGCCGGGCACCAGACCCGCCCCGACCCGACCCGTTACTGTTCACAGAACAGTAAAATCGAGGTGCATGCAGGGATGATGAACAATGAAATGGGAAGTTTTCGAGTATGACGAAAGGAGAAACGGTTAATACCTTTGTGTAGAGGGTGTTGAGGCAGTTCTTCTGGTCGTGGTGGTGACGGAAATGGTGGCCTGAGGTGGCCGGAATGGACGTCAGAATGGCAACGGGACTGCTTGCTGTCGCGGGCTGGTCTCTGCTGCCTTGCCGGAGAAGAAGAACTGAGCTGCTGGAGTGGTGGTGGGGATGCTGGTAACAACGGAGAGGTGTGGGGTGGTTGGAGCTGCTGACCGAGAGAGAGAAGAAGGAGAGAGAGAGAGCTACGAGTTTGCTGGTTTTAGGAGAGAGAGAGAGAGCTACGAGTTTGCTGGTTTTAGGAGAGAGAGAGAATGACGCCGGGGACGAAAAAAGATGAAGATTTGAAATTTTCGTAAAAACTTTCCTTGAATTCTCTCAGCTTTTCCTGTTTCTGTTCTTTCCTATTTTCTTACTGTCTCTTCGTTTCTTTTTTCTCTCTCTTCCTCCCCCCCTTTTTTTCTCTTCATGCAGCCCTTTTATAGCAGAGCCAAAGTCATTGATGCAGAGGTCGCCGCTCGACTTTGAATGCAGGACGCGCCTAACATTTAAGGCCGGGATACGCCGGAGACATTTAAGGCCGAGTTCGCCGGAATATGTATCAATGCAATTTCCAAAATCATGCAGCAGGCACATGCAATGCAAATCTTTAAAGGCGTAATCAGTGCAATTTTCCAAGTTTTAAAAGGTAAAAAAAATCATGCAGCTGGCACATGCAATGCAACTCATAAAGGCGTAATCATGCAGTGCAATTTTTCAAAGTTTTAAAAGGTAAAAGTATGAGTTGGTTCCTCAATTTATAATTACTTTAATTGCACCCAATTGGATTTAAACTTGTGATTTTATGCAATTATACCCATCAAAAATTTCAATCTCAAACTTAGCTTTGCGCGATCTTTTTATTCTGGTCCTTGGTTCCTGATTTTAGCGATTTAACCCTCGATCGACCATTATCAACCATTAAATTATTCAATTCGGCCCCCGATTTCGCATAACTGACTTGGAAAAAAAATCAAATTGATCTCCAAAAATTTCAATTTCATCAATTGAACCCAAATTAAATTTAGGAAACTGATTTCTTATTAACGAAGCCCTTAGTAAAATTAATTTGACCAATTTAAAGTATAGTTAAATCCTTCAACTGGACCCTAAATTAATTCTCAAACATAATTACAATTTTAAATTAACCAACAATTAGATCAAATTGGCCCATAAAATATATAATTATATCTTTCGACTTTAGTTTTTACGCAGATTTATCTGATAATAAATTATTTTGACCTTAAATCTGCGATTTCCTTTATTTTTGGGTACAAAAGAAATACGATCGAGCTCTCGAAAACATCTAAAATTTCACCTCGATTTTCCTGCTGACACTAGACCTCTTTATTTTATTTTTTTGTTATTTTCGGGTAGTTTTGGGGAATGACCCAAAATTGGGTTACGACATCCATGATGATAAAATGTTAATTTATTTCTTTCAGGATAGCCTAACAAGATCAGTCCTCAGCTGAAATATGAGATTGGACAACATCAGAATTAGAAAGTGGTCGGACTTGGCAGATGCTTTCGTAAAGCAATACAAGTTTAATCTTGAGATTGCTCCTAATAGGACAGTTTGATTACCATGGAAAAGGAGCTCAAGATTCTGTAAGGGCTTATGCTCAACGGTGGTGGGACCAAGCTATCAATGTACAACCGCCACTAGTAGAGATAGAAATGGTAACCCTATTTGCTAATACCTTTATGGCCCCATACTATGAGCATCTTATGGGTAGCTCAGCCCAGCATTTCTACAATGCAGTGCGAATTGCTAAGAGGATTGAACAAGGAATTTGAAGTTGGAGAATTATGGAACCCATAGAGAAAAGGGATTTTGTTGGGAAGAGGAAAGAAATTGAGGTGAATAATCTAGAAGACAGGTATAGAGGGAAAGACATAAATTACCAAATCTACCAAGCACCTACCCCTCAAATCACCAATATCAATTTTTCAAAACCCTCCATCCCAAACCAACCCTATCAAACAAAGTTCCTGCAAACAACCAAAATAATTACCGAATGAGAGACTACCAGCAACCGAAAGAACAATTACCACCTTTGCCCATAATCCTAAAGGAGTTATATGCCAAGTTATTAAGCATTGGGAATATTTCTCCCCTACCAATACCACCTATGCAACCACCTTTCCCTGCCAGCATAACCCCAAGCTAACTTATGAATATCATGCCGGTAATGCAAGTCATAGCATTGAGACCTGTGTGGTTTTTAAGAGGAAGGTATTGCAGTTGATCAAGATTAGATGGGTCACTTTTAAGGATTCACAAAATATGAATTTGAATCCCTTGCCCAAGCATGCTACAGGAAGTAGTGGGGTGAATGCGGTGGAAGCCAATTACGAAGGAAAAGCTCTAAAAGTGACCATGGTTAGGCTATATGATATGTTGGTATAGTATAGAAACTTAGAGAAATCGACCAAATACGGCATGGGAAAAAATGATTTTTGCCCATTCCATAACAGGAAAGGGCATCACATTGATAAATGTATCGAGTTTCATCAAAAGGTTGCAAGAATGCTAACTTTAGGGGAGTTAAGAATTGAGGCTATGGAGGATAATTGAGGGATAGTGGGGATAGAGAAGTGTAGGATCCAATCAACAACTAATGGACTCTTAAGGTTGGTATTAGCTAAGCCCTCATATGCAAAGGAAATGGACTATAGGGCGATGCCTGACAATTATGTTTCTACCTCAAATGTCAAAACTCCTTATTTCCAAACCAAGATAAGTGGGTTGACCCAAAGTGGTCGTTCCTTCACGCTTGAGGAGTTGGAAAAACAAAGAAAAGCTAAGGGCAAAGAACCAATGGACTTTGATAATGAGCTGAAGGTAAATAAACCTGTGATGGAGGAAGAAACCAATGAGTTCCTGAAATTGATGAAGCATAGTGAGTTCTGTGTGGTGGACCAGTTGAAAAAGACCCTTGCCAAGATCTCTATCATGACATTAATACTTAGTTCTGAGCCACATCGTAATGCTTTATAAAAGGTACTGAATGAGGCATACGTACCTCAAGATATTGAACAAAGGACTATGGAATCCATGCTTCAAATTACTTGTACTTCGCCGAACATGAACTTGATGTTGAAGGAATTGGCCATAACAAGCCTTTGTATATCACGATCCGATACAAAGATTTTCTCATCAATAATGGCTCAGCCCTAATGTGTTGCCAAGGCATATGCTGAATGAGATACTAGTGGATCCCTCCCACATGCAGCCAAGTGTTATGATGGCTAGAGCATATGATGGTTCACTAAGCCAAGTGTTAGGATCAATCGAAGTTGAACTAGCTATGGGTCCACAAGTTTTTCTAGTAACCCTTCAAATGATGGACATACCTTTCCTTTAGCATGTTGTTAGGAAGGCCATGGATAAATTCTGCATGAGGGGTCACCTCCTCGCTGCATCAATGTTTGAAGTACATTGCCAATGGTGTCTTGGTTACTATTAAGGCTGAAGAGACTATATTGATGTTGAAAAATATGACGGTCCCATTCTGTAGAAGCGGAAACCTGCATGCGTTCGAGGTAGTGAATACCGAGTGGGTGCCTAAGAACATGATAATAAGGAAACTAGGGATCTTATAGGCCACTAAAATGGCCGCTAAAACCTATTAAAACACAAGATTCCTACTCGATTTAACGCAGGAAAAGAGAAAGCCAAGTGAATTGGTGCAACAAAGATGAAGTCTGCAGAACAAAGGTTTGGACTGAGATATAAGCCTAGAAAAGAGGATTACAAGCGGGCTGTTGGTGCAAGAAGAGGATGTTTGAAGAACATTGCCAATGGTGTCCTAGTTATTTTTAAGGCTGAAGAGACTATCGATGTTGACAAATATGGTGGTCCCTTTCATTGAAGCTGAAGATTGTATGGATGGAAACCTGCATGCGTTCGAGGTAGTGAATAACGAGTGGGTGCTCGAGAACATGATAATAAGGAAATGGCAAGGATTGAAGAAAGCAAGCCTAAAGAAGAAAACTTAGTCATTCCTTTGATCAGGGTTTCATTCCTCAAGGCTGTATATGTGATGCGACCTGACCAGGGACATGAAAGCTCTCTTCAGAAGCTTTCGTCTATGAGCATAAACACTGTGGAAAATGAAGAAGTCAATGGCAATGCCAGGAAGACTCAATCTGAAAGAAGGGATGAAGAACTACCACAATTGACCATTTATGCTCTAGAAGTTATTAACAACACATGTATTCAGAAGTTAGCTGAGGGGGAGAAGTTCCAAAATTAGGAGACCCAAAAAGCTTCATTGGTTTTCAGAATGTAATGAACAATGCCTGATGGATTAAAATATTTTCTATGATGTTTTGTTTTGTTTTAATTTTTGACATTCGAGTCTCAATAGGTCAATCAAATTTTATCTTTGTTTTGTTTAAACCAAATGTTTCTTTTAATGAGATCATGAATTTTTAGTTCATTTTTAGGTCAATCAAATTTTTTATTTTTATTTTTATTTGTGGATTTACACTCACTTTTCGCTTTCAGGAACCCAGAAAGCAGAACTTCCACAACACCACCTGCACTTTACACTAAGAATGAATGTATGAATTTTAAAGAATATATAATAGTTGTAGAAGATGAAGAAAGGGATGAAAATAGCATTAGGGAATTCACAAAATTAATAGAGCAACATGAACAGGTTTGGAAACCCATTAAAGAGGAACTTGAAACCTTAAATATGGGTAATGAAGAAAGCCAGAGAGAACTCAGGATAGGAACTCTAATCACACAAAAGGAAAGAGAAGACTTGATTATAGTGCTTCGAGAATACATAGATGTTTTTGCTTGGTCTTACAAGGATATGCTTGGATTGGATACGAATATTGTAGTACACAGGGTACCGCTAGAAGAAGGATGCAAGCCGATTAAGAAAAGGCTAAGAAGAACTCATCTAGAAGTTTTGATCAAAGTAAAAGTAGAAATTGAAAAAGAATTGAATGCTGGATTTTTAGAAGCAGTCAAATATCCACAATAGGTGTCAAACATAGTGGTGGTACTCAAAAAGGAGGGTAAAATTAGAGTTTGTGTCAACTTTAGGGACTTGAATTGTGCTAGCGCTAAAGATAATTTTCCTCTTCCATATATAGACATGTTAGTTGACAATGCAACTCGTAGCTCCACATATTCCTTTATGGATGGGTTTTAGGGCTACAATCAGATAAAAATGGCAAAAAAGATAAGGAAAAAACAACCTTTGTAACACCATGGGGAACCTTCTACTACAAAGTCATGCCATTTGGGTTAAAGAATGTTGGGGCCAATTACCAAAGGGCTATGGTAACTTTATTTCACTACATGATGCACAAAGAGATTGAAGTATACATGGATGGCATGATTGCTAAATCTAGAGAAGGAGAGAATCATGTCCAGATATTGTAGAAATTGTTTGAAAGGTTAAGGAAATATAAGTTGAGGCTTAACCCTAAAAAGTATTCAATCGGGGTGAAATCTAGGAAGTTGTTAGGATTTGTGGTGATTGACAAAGGTATAGAAGTGGATCCTGAGAAAGTAAAGGTTATTCAAGCCATGCCAACTCCTATAAATAAGAAAGAAGTAAGTGGTTTTTTAGGAAGATTAAATTATATTGCTCGATTTATATCCCAGTTAACCACAACTTGTGACCTAATCTTTTATTTGTTAAGGATAAAGAATCCTGGGATTTGGAATGCAGAGTGTGAAGAGGCTTTTGAGAAAATCAAGCAGTACTTGCTAAATTCACCCCTACTCATTCCTCCTGTACCAAAGAGGCCATTGATATTATACTTATCAGTAACTGAAACAACGATGGGATGTGAGTCTAGGTATACTATGATTGAGAAATTATGTTGTGCACTAGCATGGGCTACGAAGAGGTTATGACAATATATGTTGTATCAAACTACATGGTTAATTTCTAAATTAGATCTGTTGAAGTACATCTGTGAAAAAACCTATTTATCCAGCCAAATTACAAGATAGCAAGTGCTACTAGTTAAGTATGACATAGTATATATGACAAGGAAAGCTGTGAAAGGGAGTGTTATTGCCGATCACCTAGCAGACCATGCTATGGCCATTAGACTTTGATCTTCCTGATGAAGATGTTCTTTCAATCGAGGAAGGGAAACTAGAATGGTGGACTATGTACTTTAATGGTGTTGTAAATGTATGTGGTAACAGAGCAAGGGCAGTGATAATCTCTCCTGACAAAAAACAATATCCAGCTTCAACTAAGTTACAATTCAGTTGCACTAACAACACTGCTGAGTATGAGGCCTGTATTCTTGGTTTAGAGGTTGCATTGGAGTTGAACATAAAAAAGACAGATGTGTATGGGGACTCAATGCTAATTATTTGTCAGGTAAAAGGGGAATGACATACCAAAGAAGAAAAGCTAAAACCTTACCAAGAATACCTATCTAAACTGGCAGGAGAATTTGAGGAAATAGAGTTCACACATCTAAGAAGGGAAGGAAATCAGTTTGCAGATGCTTTGGCCACACTAGCTTCTATGGCTAGAATAGACTTAGGATAACATTTACAGCCGATACACATTGATATCAGAAATAACCCAGCTCATTGCTACTCAGTTGAAGGAGAAATAGATGAAAACCCTTGATACTACGATATCAATAATTTCATCTGAAGCCAAGCTTATCCCATGGGGGTACCAAAATTGAAAAGAAGACCTTGAGAAGGTTGGTAATGGATTTTTATCTTAATAGGGAGATTTTGTATAAATAGTCATCTGACGGGACTTTGCTGAGATGCCTAGATGAAGTTAAAGCCAAAGACGCGTTACGGGAAGTCCATGAAGGGATTTGCTCAACCCATGCTAGTGGACATATGATGGCTAGAAAAATACCAAGAGTTGGTTATTTTTGGATGACATTAGAGAAGGATTGCATTGACTATGTCCACAAGTGTCATAAGTGTCAAATCCACGATGACAAAATCAATGCCCTTCCGGCCCCTCTATTTAACTTGATATCTCCATGGCCTTTCACAATGTGGGGAATTGATATGATTTGGCCTATCAACCCAAAATCCAGCAATGGACATAGGTTTATTCTCATGGCTATCGACTACTTCACAAAATAGATAGAAATCAGGTCATTTACTCATGTAATGCAAAAAATGGTGAAGAAATTTGTTGAAAGAGATTTGATATGTCAATATGAACCACCTAAAAAGATTATAATTGATCATGACCAGAACTTCAATAAGAAATTAATAATAGAACTCTATGCTAAATGGAAGATCAAGCACTTAAATTCCTTGCCTTATAGACCAAAGATGAATGGTGCGGTAGAAGCTACTAATAAGAATGTCAAGAAGATTATTCAGAAGATGGTAGTTACCTACAAGGATTGGCATGAAATGTTGTCATTTGCCCTTCATGCGAACCGTACCGCAGTTCAGACCTTAACAAGAACCACCCCGTACATGTTGGTGCATGAAATGGAGGCGATGATGCCTTTAAAAGTGGAAATCCCATTATTGAGAGTATTGATGGACTCTAAATTAGAAGAAGCAAAATGGGAAAAAGTTAGATATGAACAATTGAATTTGATCAGCAAAAAGAGGTTAGCTACAATCTATCATCATCAATTATACCAAAGAAGGATGGCCAAATCATATGACAAGAAAGTAGAACCTCAAAAATTCCAAGAAAGAGATCTGGTACTAAAGAAACTATTGCCCTTACCAGGACAAGATCATAGTAAATGGGCCCCAAACTATGAAGGCCCTTATCTAGTGAAGAAAGCATTCTTGGGAGGAGCTTTGTTATTATCTAGAATGGACGGAGAAGATCTAGTTAGACTAGTGAATTCAAACTCTATAAAGAAATATTACGCCTGATATTTTATAACCTCCCAATCAATAAGATAAAATTCGGACACGAATTCTCATTACAAGAAACTTTTTTTTCTTTCTTCACAAAGAGCATGATCTCATAACATTTATTTTTATTATTTATTTATTTTAATTAAACCTGATGTGTTTTGTACACCACATTGGGGGGAAAAGTGCACATAGGAGTCCATGGTGAACCAAAGCCCAAATGGGTACCATCATAAAACTTCTGAAGCGCCATTGCTTAAAAAATGGTGATTGGCATTAGAAGTGTCAATTTGCATGAACAAAACTAGATTTTGAGTTTTTTTTTTTAAAATATATAAAAATAAATAAATAATAACTTTTTGAGTTGTCATGGAAAGGGTAATTTAAACATTCATAAAATTATAAGAAAGGGCAAACTTCATTGGAGCAAGAAAGAGCCCCATTAGAAACCAAAGTTCTCTTCGCTGAGCGTGGAAAATATAGCACGGGGAGCACATTCTATCTGTCAAACAAATATTCGAGGAAGACTACAATGAAAAGGGGGGACCTATGTTTCCAAAAGAGGTAACAAAAATATGCATATTATATTGTCATAACACTAACCTCACAAGAAAGGTGATGAAAACCAATGTAATTTCAAGTTTTGGAAAATGTGGAAAATTAGAATCTTAGATCAAACAAACCACGGAAAAGAATATGAATTGAGGACTAGTGCTACTTTGTTCCTCGAGATGAGTAGGTCACTCGTTACAATAAGACCATCTCTATCTTTCTTCCGGATAGGTCACTCGTTATAATGAGACCCTCATTTCCATCTTTCATCCGGGTAGGTCACCCGTTATAATGAGACCCTCATCATCAATTCCATCCAGGTAGATCATCATGAGACCCTTTTCACCTCCATCTTTCACTCGGGTAGATCACCCGTTATAATGAGACCATTTTCACCTCAATCTTTCATCCGGGTAGGTCACCTAGTATAATAAGACCCTCTTCCTCCATCTCACTTGGGTAGGTCTCCCAGTATAATGCGACCATCTTAACCAATTTAACTCGGGCAGGTCACCCATTATAATGAGACCATCTTAACTATTCTCACTTGGGTAGGTCACCCAGTATAATGAGACCAACTACACCATTCTTTTTTCTTTACAACGCTTACTGGTTAAAATCTTTTACAAGACTTTAGTCGTAAGCATTATAAAGAAGAGGATAACTGTTGTAACCTAATTTTGGGTCATTCCCCAAGTCTACCCAAAAATAACAAAAATAAAATAAAAAAGCCCAGTATCGATAGGAATATAAAGGTGAAAATTTTGGATTTTTTGAGAGCTCGATCGTACCTCTTTTGTGCCCAAAAATGAAGGAAAATACATATTAAGGCTAAAGTAATTTATTATTGGATAAATCTGCGAAGAAATTAAGTCAAAAGATATAATTGTATTTTTATGGGCCAGTTGGTTTTAATCGTTAGCCAATTTAAAAGTGTATTTAATTGCTGGTCAATTTTAAAAGTGTAATTATGCAATCGTACCTCTTTTATGCCTAGAAATGAAGAAAAGCACGGAGTCAAGGCTAAGGTAATTTATTATTGGATAAATCTACGTAAAAATTAAGTCGAAAGATATAATTATATTTTTATGGGTCAATTTGATTTAATCATTGGCCAATTTAAAAGTGTAATTATATTTGAGAATTAATTTAGGGTCCAATTGAAGGATTTAATTAAGTGCAAGGACTTAATCATACTTTAAAATTGATCAAATTAATTGTATTAAGAGCTTAATCGATGAAAATCAAGTTCTTGAGCTTAATACAGGTTTGATTTGAGAAGATTGGAATTTTTGGAGACCGAATTGAATTTTTCAAGCTCAATTATGCGAAATCAAGGGCCAAATTGAACGAATTGAGAGTCTAATAGTCAATTGGGGGTTAAATCGCACAAATCAGAAACCGAGTAGAATAAAAAAGGCGTGCAAAGCTAAGGTTGCTCTCGAAATTTTAACGGGGATGCTATTGCATAAAATTAAAATTTTAAAGCCAATTGAGGATGCGATTAGAACAATTATAAAATGAGAGACCAAATCAAATTTTTGCCTTCTCCCAATTCATCAAACTTGCAAGCGAGCATTGTTCAATCACTTAAACAGTGCAGGCACGCCATCTTGAACATTACACGCTACTGGGCAATGCAGAGGCAGCAACCCCTCGCTGCATGTCATGGGCAGCCAAGGGTTGTCTTTCCTTGCTATAAATAACCTGCATGCAGAGAACAAGGGAGAGGAAAGAATGAGAAAGACAATGAAGAAGATTTACGAAGAGGAGAAAAAATTCACGCAATAGCACAAAAAAAGCAGAGAATACAAAGGAAAAATTTACGTAAAAAAGGTTAGGCAATCTCATTCCCCAACCCTGGCATCTTCAGCTCCCTTTCTCTCATCGTCAGCTCCCTCTCTCTAACTAAAACTAGGCACGCTGGCACCTCTCTCTCTCTCCTCTTGCAGCTACCAACTCCGACCACCTGGCACGACCCCCCGTCGTCACCAGAAGTCTCCCCTCAACATCGGCGTCCCAACCATGCTCTTAGTCAAAGGTAGCAGTAGTAGCAGTAACTGCTACAACGTGACCAGTTCACGTTCCAACATTCACTTCAGCCACCACAGACCACCATTTCCAACGCCACCATGACAGGGAGAACCACCTTTAACCAATGATATTAACAGGTATGTCGTTTGACACCCTCTAAAAAAACCCCTTTTACTGTTCATCATCTCCTATCATCTGCCTTCACCTATTGTTCACTGCATGTGAACAGTAGGCTAGTCAGGTCAAGTTTTGTGCCCGACCTAACCATCTGAGAAGTTGGGCTAGCAACCTAAGTAGTGTGGGCTAACAGCCCAACTTAAGGTGGGTTGGGTTGACAGCCTGGCCCAAATTGAGATGGGCTTACAGCCAGCCCACCGAAAAAGAAACAATAAAAAATATTAAAGAATATTAAATTTGCAAATAAAAAAAATTGAGGAAAAAATTTCTAGAACAAAAATGTGTTGTTATATGCATACAGCCAATACGTTAACATATTTTGAACATTCCTTTTAAAAAATATATATTATTTTGGAGTTTAAAGAAAAATGATTTTAGCATGGATTTCAAAACAAAAAAAAATCATTTTCTCGTATTTTTGGATTTTACAACATGTTTGTAAAATCCAAAGGGTATTGGCTAATATTCTAAAAATATCAAAAATCTTATTTTTTTAGGGATCCAAAATATTAGCGGGGATAATTCGTTATTATTCACTATTGATATTTGGGTAAAGAAATCGTAAAGGGGTTAATATCCAAAATATTAGCGGGGATAATTCATTGTTATTCCCTATAAATATTTGGATAAAGAAACCTTAAAGTGATAAATATCCAAAATTTGTTTACGGGAATAATACGCCATCATTGTTTAACGAACATATTTTTTTTTGAAAGATCAACACCATAGCAAGTCATAAGACAAACCAAAATGTCAAGCAGCTTATCTTAGGTAGAGCGTACTAGGGGTGCTAAAACCTTCTCTTTATACAACCAGTCTATTGCCTTAGAATCTTTGAAAGACCAGTTTAGGTTTCCTAGTATGCATAATACTAGGTGGCGACTCTTTTTTTCATAAAAATAAAGATGAAACCCCGACCTGAATTCCCCTGCTCTCGGAGAGAGTCGCCGTGACGCCACACTCTCGCGGAGGGTGCAACAAACCTTATTATGAATTGTCTTCCTATCATATTGCCTTGGTCTCCACAACAAGATGTGACTTGCTTGCATTGGTATCACGTCACAAAAAACTTCATCAACATATTTCCCAATCGAAAATGGAACGACAACCTGTTTAGTCACTTTCACTTCACCACTATCATTTATCCATTGCAATCTATATGGTTTAGCATGCTTAACAATAACAAATTCAATATACTAACAAGGGTGGTACTACAAACATTAACACAACTTCCACTCTCTATAATTAAACCACATACCTTGCTTTGTACATAAAAACACGTATGGAAGATGTTCTCCCTTTGTTGATTAGTTTCATCTTCCTTGACTTGAACTTGAAGTGTGCGCCTTATATCTAAGGACTTTGCAAACAGCAATGCTAACTCATCCCCATCACTATCCTCCAATGGTGGTATGCCTTCATAATCAGATCTAAAGCTTCCAGATTCCATATCACCATCATCTCTAATCATCATGATTCTTTTTTTTGGACTCTCTGAAACATAATGTCCATGCCCATAACACCTAAAACATTTAACATCACGAGTATGTTTAGGTTGAGTTTCAGATTTATGTTTGGCACCAGTAAGGACATGAACTTTTGCCTTTGGTGGTTCAGTTTTAGAAGGAACAAAGGATCTTGGTTGGACAATACCCTTTCTTTTCATATTCGTCTTCTAAGATGATGAAAAACCCGAATTAAATGTTGGTTAAACATGTCACTTCCTAATTTGTCTCTCCACCTTCATAGCCATGTGAATCATATCCTCTAACTCCATATAGTGTTGTAGCTGAACCACATTAGCAATGTCCCGATTCAACCCATTAAGAAATTTAGCCATGGTGTCTTCTTTATCCTCAACAACATTGGCCCGAATCATTGCTATCTTAATCTCTTTGTGATATTTATTTACCATCTTATAGCCTTGATTCAGACCTTGGAGCTTCAGGTATAAGTATTTATAATAGTGGTTTGGCACAAATCATCTTCTCATGAAGATTTTCATCTCCCCCAAGTCTGAAAGGGTTACTCCCCATTCCTCATCATACTGATTACAGTTTGATCCCACCAAATAATGCATACTCCATAAACTCAATTTTCACCTATTTTACTTTTCTTTTTGTTTAGAATAGCTATGACATTCAAAAATTCAGTCTACCTTTTTTTCTCACTCCAAATAAGCCGTGTGATCATTTCTACCTTGAAAGTTAGTAATTTTCAGTTTAGTGGTGTCCAAGTCCCCATCCATATCTTCATAATTACCATGCCATGAAAATTCACATTCCTCCTAGCTCTATTTAGTCTAGACCTGATTCTTTGGCCAGTAGATACAAAATCATAAACATCTTCACCCATATCTGTATTTTCATGAACATACACTTCAAAATCTGATTTGTAATTTTGTATGGCCATGCTGATTAATCCTACTATTTTGTTGCTCTATCAAATTCATCTCATCTTTCATATCCTTGTACATCCTAGACAACAACTCGAGTTGCTAGCCTATGACTCATAATTGAAAAGCTACATCAACATTTTGCATTGCTGATTTGTTATTTTTAGACATCCTTTGAATCTGTAAAATTTGGTTAGTAGCACAAAATATATCCTCACACCTCTTGTTTATCACATAGAAAATCAATGCTTTTCACTATAATAAGTTCACTATGCCTTTTACCTCACAACTTGTTTTCTTTTGGTTCTTTAAGAACTAAAATCAACAAATCAAAGTCAGTAGCCTTCGCAATGCACTCTACTTATAATTTGTAGATTCAAGAAGTAATAAAATACTAAAAACAAAGCCAAACAAAACTATGATTATGATTTTGTGAGTAGCAATGCAAATTCATACAAATTGTAGACGATACAAAGACAAGAAATAAAATAGAAGAAAATATTAGCAAAAAAAAATGCTTGACTCCTGGATAACCCAAATATAATAGAAATATAGAAATGAACAAAACTAAATAGTACGAATCACGTTTTGAGACTCAGAGTGAATCTAACCTCTTACATAATTTTTACGTAACTGAATTCAAACTCAGACCAAACGACCTCAAAATGATCTACAATTAAATATTTAGTAATATAATACTAAACAAACAACAAAACTCAATTTAGAGGTTGTTCTTTTACTTCTAAGTACCTAACACCTTGTGTGCTCAATTTGCAATAGGATTGAACCTCCAATTGAAACCTCTAGTATAAGATATCAAAATAAGCCCGAATTTAATATATGATTCGATCTCAATCCTAATATATAGAATGTAAAGTTTTAATTGATTCTGAGGTGTTTTGTTTAGGGTTCACTAAGATAGTGTTTATGTGGCAGAATTGAACCTTGAAATAAAACCTCAAGTAAACAATATCAAAATAAGCCCAAATTTGACATATGATGCGATCTCACCCTCAGTAGATGGAATATGTATTTTCAATTAATTCTAATATAGTTTTCTTATGTTTCACCAGAGTTGTGTATTTTGCAGCAAAAATTTGAATGACCTTCAAATTTCAACTAATCCATCTTTTTTTTTAATATACTAATATGATGAGATAATAAAAAGATGAAAATTTTTTTTGCTTAGATGATGCAAGTAAGAAGAACAAGGAGATGGACGCAGACACTGAAAAACTTTAAAGAACACTAAGAAAACAAAAATAATATAAGGATATGACCTTGTTTTGAAGCCTAGCACTGATACCAAATGATGCAAATCTTGTGATTATGCAACCCATAATCAAGACTTGGATTTGATCCTGGAAAGCCGAAATAGTTTTGATAGAAGTATGACACAATGGAAACATGCCCCAAGGCACCAACACTATTGGAATGAGTAGAATGACACCATGAAGCCAATTACTCTTCGATAAGTCAGGTGTATGATAATCAAATAAAGTTAAAAAGTGAGCATGAGGTGATGGGGAGAGAAAATCAAGGTGAGGAACAAGGGAAGGAAGACCATTAGATTCGAACAGAACCTAAACCACTACAACCCATTCGGTCACCTATCTAAACAAATATTCAAACAACACTCTAAACAAATTAGACCATTTAATCATAACTCAAAAACACCCAAATCTAGCCAAGAGTGGAGGTAAGACAAGAGTGAAAAAAGTCAAGAAGAGTGATGAGAATTGTGTGGAAAAACTAAAGAAGCAACCCAATTTTTATGCTAGAGAGGGTAAGGTCATATTTGCATATTTCACTAACAAGCCAATGATTTTACTTGTATACAAAGAGGTTTACTTTAATGCTAATGATCTTGTTCATATTATGCCTAGCATTGTTATTTCTTTGTTGCAGGAGCTTAATGATGTGTTCCCCGACGATATTGCTAGCGGATTGCCACCATTGAGGGGGATAGAGCATCCAATTGATTTCATACCCGGAGCTTCAATTCCTAACTGACCAGCCCATAGAAGCAATCCTGAGGAGATGAAGGAGCTCCAAAGGCAAGATGATGAGCTGATGGAAAAGGGCTAATACATGAGAGTATGAGCCTGTGTGCTGTGCCCGTTCTACTTGTGTTGAAGAAGGATTGAACATAAAGGATGTGTATTGATTTTTGAGCCATTTACAATAAAATGGTAAAGTATAGACACCCCATTCCAAGGCTTGATGACATGTTAGATGAGTTACATGGATCTTATATTTTCTCTAAAATTGACTTGAAAGGTGGGTACCATCAGATTAGGATGAAAGAGAGTGATGAGTGGAAAACTACATTTAAGATGAAGCATGGTTGTATGAATGGTTAGTAATGTCATTTGGATTTACAAATGCACCTAGTATGTTTATGCATTTTAATGAATCATGTGTTGTGTATTTAATGGTAAGTTTGTGGTTGTGTATTTTGATGACATTATGATCTATAGTAAGAACTTAATTGAGCATCTTGATCATTTGCATGATATACTTAGTGTGTTGCGTAGTGAGAAATCGTATGCTAATATTAAAAAGTGTACCTTTTGCATGGAAAAAATTATGTTTCTTGACTATGTTATAACTGCATAGGGTATTGAGATGGATGAGGAGAAAGTTAAGGCCATCCTAGATTGGCCTACAACCAAATTAGGAAATAATTTGAAAAATTAGGATGAATGTTTGTCTTTTGTTGAGTTTGCTTATAAAAGAATTGTGCATTTGACCACTAGTTTTTCTACTTTTGAAATTGTTTATGGTTTTAATCCAGTAACTCCAATGGACTTAATTCCTTTACCTTTTGAAGAGAAGGTAAGTTTAAATGGTGAAAAGAAGGCAAAGATTATGAGACAACTCCATGAGAGAATTCGACTATAAATAGAGAAAAAAAAAACTTTATGCTTCTAAAGCAAATAAGGGATGTAAGAAGGTTATTTTCCAACCCAGTGATTGGGTTTGGGTGCACAAGCATAAAGAAATTTTTCCTAAACAAAGGAAATCAAAATTATAGCCTCGTGGTGATGGTCCAATTCAGGTTTTAGAGAGAATCAATAACAATGCATACAAAATTGTCCTTCCAAGTGAGTATGGTGTTAATGTTACCTTTAATGTTGCTAAATTTACATTGTTTGACATAGATTTTGATTTGGGGTCGAATCCTTTCGAGGAGAGAGTGGATGATATGGACCATCCTAGAAACACCAGCAAGGACCCATTACATGTTCCAAATGGTCCAATGAACCGATCTAAGACAAAGACATTAAAAGAGGCATTGAATGCATTAGTTCTAAAGGTTTCAACTAAGTCAGAATTGTTAAGTACATTGGTGTATTAAGAGGAGACACTAGTATATCTTATCCATATGCAAGAGGGGTCCAATAAAATCTTATTTTGGCCATGAAGTAAGGACAATAAAGGAAAAAAAGAATCCTACTAAAACTTGGAAACAATATGGGTGCTACCTTTTCCACTTGTTTCTAAGATTAAAGGATTGGATGGAAGGCTATAAATAAGCCTTGAATCAGCTCTATAATATTTTACTTTCTTCTCTTCTTCTTATGGCAAAACATTGATAAAATATTATGAGCTGTATTTTATTTTGTTAGCTACAGTCCAAGGCTTATTTAGGCTTAATTAATACTTTGTTTTCAACTAGAATCCAAGGCTTGTTAGGATTCAGTTATGGACTTATCAGTTTAGGTTTTTTGGTCAATTTTGAGTGGACCTCATATAAGTACGTATAAGTCCATAGGGGTTTATTTTCAAGAACTATTTAAACTCATGTAAGCTAAATTTTAGAGCCATTGATGAATATTATTTCTGAATATTTCAGTTTTACATGTGAGAGTAATTCTTCATTCTTTAGTTCTTGAACAAATTGAATCTGACTTATCAAAGATTATCTGGTTTTGTGACATCATTATACGTATTCCAATAGTGTTGGTGCCTAGGGTAAAGTTTTCATTATGTCACACTCCTATCAGACCTATTTCGGCTTTATAGGATCAGATCTCAATCTTGATTATGGGTTATGTGACCACTTGATCACAAGACTCGCATCAATAAGTTTGAATGAAACTTTTTGATAACTCAAAGATGCCACAAAGGAATGTCAGTCAGGAAAATAGATGCTAGACTGTTTGTGATTTAGATTGATAAGTTTGAATTTGTTCCTCACCAAATTTGGAATGGAAGAACAAAGAAGAAATTTTATGCAATGAGAAATTCAAAAGTCTTTCTCGATTTTAATAATGATCTCATTAGAAATGATTCATGACACTCCTTATAATGGAGGCTGAAATAAACCCAAGTCCATTAAGCTAAACAAGTCTAAAACCCAAAACAAGCGCAACATAAGTCCAAATACAAGAAAATGGCCCAAAAACATAAATAAGAATCAGTTTTAAATGGAAATATCACAATTTGGACCAAAATATGCAACTAAGGTCGAAGATACTAAAGCCATCAAAATCCGCATCCCAAGCTGCAATTGAAGGCAAACAAACATAGTTTAACTATTTCCATTCACTTCACAAGCCTCTAAACTCATCGAAGCTTCAATTGCACTAATCTGACTTGTTAAGGCACTTTGTAGTTGTTTCACTTGAAAGTGATTTGACCTCAAATCAAAATTGTCAACATCTTCTAAATAAGGTGACAAGTCATTTACATTCAAGTAGCTGAAACATTATACTCATTAGGAAGATCAACCTTGTAAGCATTATTGTTCACCCTTGCAAAAACCCAAAATAGGTCATCAACTCTTGCTGTCAATTTGAACTTCCGCTTGCTTGGATACTTGCCTTTTACTTAGATGAGTCCAAACAAGATCTCATGGCTCAAATTTGACCATTTTCCTCCCTTTGTTAGCATGTTTAGCATATATTGTTTTCTTTTTCTCAATATGGCACTGAACCTGATCATATAGCGTCTTCATCATTTCTGCCTTTTTAACCCCATCCATAAAGGTCCTCTCATCAATGGGCATAGGCACTGGATGTTAGATCATTAATCCAACGTTGGGCTTATATGAAAATAATTGTGTGTTTGTGGACTGTCAAATAAAGTAAAGCCTAATTAAAATGATCTGCTAAGTATTTTTAGGCAATTAGGTTTGATGTATCTAATAGGGTGTGGACCTTTAATGTGTAGAGATTAAGGGGTTGTTCCTATTTTAGTGATGGGCTAAAATAGGAATACCAAAAGGCACTTGGTTGCCTATATATATGGTCATGGTCCCCAGATTACATGTTCGACAATTCTCACACTGACATCCCATTATCAGAGAGAACTAAGGTTAAGGTAGAGAGAACAAAGGGCTCTCAAAGGAGAACGTGTTAATCTGGAAGGCCATCCGTACAACTCTAGATAGCGACTTCCAAATATGGATTCAGGTACGCTTCCGCTTTATAGTTTATGCAGTTTATTGTTCTTGATAATTCGACATGAATATCATTTCTTTATATTATGAAATGCTAGATCTTACAAGTGGTATCAAAGCCTATTTCATGTTGAATTATTAGGAAATCAATTAGAAATATTCGTTTTTCAATTTTGGTTGCTAGTTGAAGAAATAAACTGGCAACGATATATTCTTATATATCTATGTGCATGCTTTTATATATATATATGGTGAAACTGGCAGCCCGTAGGCTGCCAGTGAAGATGAGATATATATATACGGGCTGCCAGTAAAGAAAAAAAAAACATTAACCAGCGCTGGCTGGCTTTGCCAGCGCTGGTGCATGAACAAGACTGGCAGCCCGTAGGCTGCCAGTCAAGTAAGGATTCAACCAGCGACGGCTGCCAGTGAAAAATAAAGGAAAATCACTGGCAGCCTACGGGCTGCCAGTTATTCCGGATACGGTCCAGTGAAGGATGGTGAAGAAATTCACCGACCAGTGCTGGCCATCGCCAGCGCTGGTTAAGAATTTTTTTTTAAAAAAAAAAAATTGGTGCAAATTTATTTTTCAAATATTGGTATATTGATATATATATTTTGCAATGAATTAATTAAAATAATATGTCACCAAAGTGACCTCTTTTGTAGAGATTAATTTCATTTTGAAATATAAAGGGTTATGTGCATGCGATTTATGTTCTTATTGATCGGCCCAAAGGAAGATCAATATTTAAAGTAAATGCATGTACACGTGTAGTAATTAACATGTGATGATTATTTGGTTTTACATGTGACTAATTAATCGACCCAAAGGTCGATTTATTTTTGACATGTTTTTATTATCAATGTTTAATTACTACGTTAAGATATCACTTACAAATTAATTTTTTATCCAAAGATAAAATATTAATGGAGTGCCTGATATCTTAAGATTGGTTTTACCTTTATTTGAATTAATTTTTGCTCTTAAGATAATTTTTGTTTGTGAGCTTGTTTCAATTGTTGTTATTCTCTTTTCAGCGATTAATCCTGCTAATATAACTGCCAGTATCAACTCAATTCCTATGCTTAATGGCTCTAACTTCAAATCTTGGAAAGACAATCTTTTGATTGTTCTTGGAGTTATGGATCTCGACCTTGCGTTAAGGACTGATTCTCCCCCACCTCTTAAGGATGAGAGTACCTCTGATGAAAAGAGGGATATGGAAAGGTGGGAGAATTCAAATCGCATGTGTATGATGATCATGAAGAGAGCCATTCCAGAAGCATTCAGGGGCACAATGTCTGATCATATCACTACAGCTAAGGAATTCCTTGCCAATATTGAAAAGAGATTTGTCAAGAATGAAAAGGCTAAAATCGGTACACTTTTGACAAGTCTCATTTCAATGAAGTATAAAGGCAAAGGCAATGTAAGGGAGTACATTTTGGAGATGTCTCATCTTGCTTCCAAGCTCAAAGCACTTAAGCTTGATCTCTCTGAGGACTTGCTAGTGCATCTGGTTTTAATATCCCTTCCTGCACAATTTAACCAGTTTAAGGTGAGCTACAATTGTCAGAAAGAGACTTGGTCTCTGAATGAGCTCATCTCACACTGTGTTCAGGAAGAGGAAAGGCTTAAGCAAGATAGGACAGAAAGTGCTCACTTAGCCGCTGCCTTTAAAGACAAGGGAAGGAAAAGAAAGAATGTTAAGGAAGCTGCGGGTACAGTATCTCAAAAGAAACAGTTAACGAAATCACATGATTCCGTTGGTACTAGTTGTTTCTTCTGTGGTGCTGAAGGGCATAAAAAGAAGCAATGCACCAACTATCACGCTTGGCGTGCTAAGAAAGGTATGCTTCTTGCTTTGGTTTGTTCTAAAGTTAATTTAACTTCGGTACCTAGACACACGTGGTGGTTAGATTCTGGTGCAACAACTCACATCAGTGTGTCATTGCAGGGTTGCCTGAGTTGCCGAAAGCCAAATGATGTTGAAAGATACATCTACGTAGGCGATGGCAAGACAGTTGAAGTTGAGGCAATTGGAAAATTTAGATTATTGTTAAAGACCGGACTTTATTTGGATCTTAACGAAACTTTTATTGTACCGTCTTTTAGACGGAATTTGATTTCTATTTCTGCTTTGGACAAATCTGGTTATTCTTGTTCATTTGGAAATGGAAATTTTAGTTTGTTTTATGATTCCAAATTATCTGGTTCCGGTTCTTTATCTGGTTATGATAATCTTTATTTGATTGATACAATTGTTTCATTTAATGAATCTCTGCAATTAAGTACACGAGGTACCAAGAGAAAATTAACTAGCGAGAATTCAGGTGTATTATGGCATAAAAGATTAGGTCATATCTCTAAAAAAAGAATAGAGAGACTTGTGTTAGATGAAATTCTCGATCCCTTAGATTTTTCAAATTTTGATATTTGTGTTAATTGTATTAAGGGTAAACAAACCAATACAAGGAGATTTATAGCCAACAAGACTATGGACATCTTATAACTCATACATACGGATATTTGTGGGCCATTTCCTACGGTCGCTTGGAATGGTCAACAATATTTCATAACGTTCATAGATGATTTTTCCAGATATGGCTATGTATATCTCATAAGTGAAAAATCACAGTCACTGGATGTGTTCAAAAGTTATAAAGTTGAAGTTGAAAATCAACTCAGTAAAAAGATTAAAAGCGTCAGATCTGACCGTGGTGGTGAATACTATGGTAGATATGACGGTTCAGGAGAACAACGTCCAGGACCATTTGCTAAATTCCTAGATGAATGCGGTATCGTCCCACAGTACACTATGCCGGGTTCGCCCACTATGAATGGTGTTGCTGAAAGACGAAACAGAACGCTTAAGGACATGGTAAGGAGTATGATTAGTCATTCTACCTTACCAGAATCACTCTAGGGAGAAGCACTTAAGACTGCAGCATATATCCTTAATCGAGTACCTACTAAAGCCACTACCAAAACCCCTTATGAACTTTGGACAGGTAAGAAACCTAGTCTAAAGCACTTGCATGTTTGGGGATGTCCAGCTGAGGCAAGGCCTTATAGGCCTAATGAAAAGAAACTGGACTCTAGGACGGTAAGTTGCTATTTTATTGGATACTCGGAAAGATCCAGGGGGTATAAATTCTATGATCCCACAACTAGGTCGATTTTCGAGACGGGAAATGCTCGATTCTTTGAGGATGTCGAGTTTGCGGGAGGTGATCAAGATAAAGACTTTGTCTTTGAAGAGGAATATATTGATATTCCCACAGGTGTCATTAGCATTGGTCAAGATTCTAATCTTGACCATGTTGAAGACACAACGAATCAAGACAATATCGAAGCACCTCCTATTCAAGAAATTGTTCCAGAAGAACAACCTCGAGCACCTCTAGAATCTATGCCATTAAGAAGATCCACCAGAGAGAAAAGAAGTGCAATATCAGATGATTATATTGTATTTCTCCAAGAACATGAGGTAGATATTGGAGTGATGGAAGATGATCCTATCAACTTCCATCAAGCCATTGAAAGTTCTAACTCTCAAAAGTGGATTTATGCTATGAATGAGGAGATTAAGTCAATGAAAGACAACAACGTGTGGGATCTTGTCCCATTACCTGAAGGTGTGAAACCCATTGGTTGTAAATGGATATTTAAGACCAAAAGGGATTCGAAAGGTGATGTGGAGAAGTACAAGGCACGTCTTGTTGCAAAGGGCTTTACACAGAAAGAAGGTATCGATTATAAAGAGACTTTCTCTCCGGTATCTTCGAAAGACTCTTTCAGGATTATAATGGCATTGGTGGCACATTTCAATCTTGAGTTACATCAGATGGATGTAAAGACAGCGTTTCTCAATGGTAACATTGAGGAGACAATCTATATGGTGCAACCAGAAAACTTTGTGTCTGGAGACCCAAAGAATATGGTTTGCAAACTTAAGAAATCCATCTATGGACTCAAACAAGCATCTCGACAATGGTATTTCAAGTTTCATCAAGTGATCATCTCGTTTGGTTTTGAGATGAATTTGGTCGATGATTGTATATACCATAAGTTCTGTGGGAGTAAATATATTTTTTTGGTTTTGTATGTCGATGACATCTTGCTTGCCAGCAGCGATATAGGCTTATTGCACGAAACCAAGAAATTTCTAGCTAAGAATTTTGAGATGAAAGATCTTGGTGAAGCCTCTTTTGTATTAGGAATTTAGATACACCGAGATCGCTCTCGTGGTATTCTTGGATTATCACAAAAGAGCTATATTGAAAAGGTTCTTAAGAGATATGGCATGCAAGACTGTAGGCCAGGAGATACCCCTGTGGCTAAGGGAGACAAATTTAGTCTCAATCAGTGCCCTAAGAATGATTTTGAGAAAAGAGAAATACAGAAGATTCCTTATGCTTCAGTAGTAGGGAGTTTAATGTATGCTCAAGTTTGTACGCGTCTGGATATTGCGTACATTACTGGGATACTGGGCAGATATTTAAGTAATCCAGGAATAGACCATTGGAAAGCAGCTAAACGGGTCTTACGGTACTTACAGAGAACAAAAGACTACATGCTCACATATCGGAGTTTAGCTAATCTGAAGATCATTGGGTATAGTGACTCCGATTTTGCTGGATGCCAAGATAGTATGAAATCTACGTCGGGTTATATTTACATGCTAGCTGGAGGTGCTGTCTCCTAGAAGAGTGTTAAACAGTCACTTATAGCCTCTTCCACGATGGCAGCTGAGTTCATAGCATGTTATGAGACATCCAATCATGGAGTATGGCTGCGGAATTTTATCACAGGGCTGCGCATAGTGGATGATATTGAAAGACCACTAAAATTATTTTGTGACAATAAGTCGGCAGTTTTATATTCCAATAACAATAGGAGCTCATCGAAGTCAAAGCATATCGACATCAAGTTCCTAGTTGTTAAAGAAAGAGTTCAGAGTGGACAGTTGTCTATAGAGCATATCGGTACAAACTCCATGGTTGCGGATCCGCTTACTAAGGGATTGCCACCCAAAATGTTTCATGAGCATACTGCTCGTATGGGTGTTTTGGCAATTAATGATATTCAGTTTTAATGGGAGTTTGTAATTTCATATGCTTTTATGATATAGACAAAATTTTCAGTTTATGAATATTTATGAGTTTATTTTCTGCAGAAATAAAGTCTTTGGTTTAATTTACACTCTGATTTTAGTATGGTTTGATCTCACTAAGGTTTAAGGGTGGACCAGTTGGAAATAGGCATGTTAAGATCATATTGCATGAAATTTCCATGCTACACATCCACATCATGATCCATGTCATTTAGTTGTATTGGCATACGTGACCTTTGATGGTTGAGTTACGATAATTGTGACGAAGACCGCTTAGATCCTATGCTGATATGATTATTGGACTGGATTGGTTATAGATACATTTGTTAATGACAGCAAAGATTGAGCTCATTTTGGTTATTTTGCAAAACATAATTATAAGGTTATACATATAGCCCAAGTGGGAGATTGTTGGATCATTAATCCAACGTTGGGCTTATATGAAAATAATTATGTGTTTGTGGACTGTCAAATAAAGTAAAGCCTAATTAAAATGATCTGCTAAGTATTTTTAGGCAATTGGGTTTGATGTATCTAATAGGGTGTGGACCTTTAATGTGTAGAGATTAAGGGGTTGTTCCTATTTTAGTGATGGGCTAAAATAGGAATACCAAAAGGCACTTGGTTGCCTATATATATGGTCATGGTCCCCAGATTACATGTTCGACAATTCTCACACTGACATCCCATTATCAGAGAGAACTAAGGTTAAGGTAGAGAGAACAAAGGGCTCTCAAAGGAGAACGTGTTAATCTGGAAGGCCATCCGTACGACTCTAGATAGCGACTTCCGGATATGGATTCAGGTACGCTTCCGCTTTATAGTTTATGCAGTTTATTGTTCTTGATAATTCGACATGAATATCATTTCTTTATATTATGAAATGCTAGATCTAACACTGGATCCATGAGAACACAAGGGTTAAATCCATATACAATTTCAAAAGGGGTAAATTTGATAGCTCCATGCACACTACGATTAAACAAATTTAAAAATAGGCAAATAAGTGTCCCAGCTCATCAATTTTTTACTTATAACAACTAGGTAGTTTGTTCCGAGCTTTTTTGAAAGATTTTTCCAAAAATAGCTTATGAACTTTGCATCGCGATCAGAGACAATATTTTTAGGGGCTCTACGCAAACGGACAACTTCCCTAAAGAACAAATCAGCAGTGTTTATAGCATCGTGAATCTTGTGGCATGGTAAAAAATGGACATTTTGGAAAATCAATCAACCACAACCATAATTGAATCTTTTCCACGCATTCTTCTAGGAAACCCAAGTGCTAATATCCATCTATAACTACTTTAGAATGGCCCAAAAACATAATAAGAATCAATTTTAAATGAAAATATGACATTTGGACAAAAATACACAACTAAAATCAAAGATACTAAAGCCACCAAAAATAGCATCCCAAGCTGCAATTAATGGCAAAAAAGCATAGTTTAACTATTTCCATTTACTTTGTAAGCCTTCGAACTTATCAAAGCTTCAATTGCACTAATCTGACTTGTTAAGAAGCTTTGTAGATGTTTCACTCGGGCTCTCGCCAATGGACCATATGAAGCTCCATATGCATTAGAAATAACCCATCCATATTTGAATCGGGTACATGATGCATATCGCATGGCTCTTTTAATTTCTTGTGTTTTTTTATCAACATAACTAACTGTAATGAAACGCTAACTTAGGAAATATTTTCCCTGACTAATCGATATTCAACACGTGTATCAAATTTTTTTCTTTTCATTTACTACAATAGCAGTGGTTGATAGGTTCCTTTCTTCTAAAATATGTTTTTGATTAAGTCTACTTTGAATGCTATGTTTTTCATTTAAAGACTTAAAACCATGAATTTGAAACTTCTAGCATCAATATGTTTATTGTGTTTTTGTGCAATCAATTAGAATCAACAATTTATAATACCACTTTGCAGTCCATGAAGACCTTTAGTTACAAAACAATAAAGTTTAATAGTTAAATATTACTTAAGCATCTCTTTATTGTCTTTTCCTTTCCTTTTGTTTTTCTTTTTTTATTCCTAAAATTTCAGCACAATTTGAACCTATAGTAAGCACATCATATATTTACCCAAAAAGTAAACCATGGATAGGAAAAAAAAATCAATGATGCCTTATAGTAGAAAAACAAAATTGTTCTTTTTAAGCTCTTTGATTATTAGGTTAATCATCCTTATTTATTCAATGTGTTTTTTAGAATTTTAGGGTACTATTAATGCTTATATTGTGCAAAAAGTTGAAGCATCTTAAGATAGCTTTAAAAGGCATTAATAGGAAGTTTTTTGGCAAGATTTTTTAAAGGTTTGCATAGCCAAAAAGGAAATGGAAGACATTCAAGGTTTGTACAGTTGAATCCTCTTGATCTGAATGTTCATGAATCTAAATCTATGTTGGTTAAAGAGAGCTTAAGCCAATGACAGGTTTTTAAGCAAAAATCTTAGGTTTAGTGGTTGAATCTAGGGGATAAGATTTCTAAGTTCTTCAACTCTATTAAGAATTATCTATGTCGTAACAAAATTCTTTCGATTAATGATGATAATGGCTCTTGTATATCTAATTATTAGGAGGTTAATGACGTTATTATTAACTACTTTCAGAATATTTTTGGTGGGAAACGATCAAATTGTGATGACTTTTTATGTTGACTATTCTCTCCTTAGTGACTCTACTGCGTACTACGCCTCCTTCCAAGTTAAAAGTTTTTGATGATCAAATCACTGATGAAGAAACTCATAAGGTGCTTTTCTCTTTTAAGTATCATAACGCTCCTCCTAGTCATGATTGTTACTCAAGCAAGTTAATGTGAACCTTATGATCATGTGATTACACAATCTACAATTAAGATTGATATTTTATCATGAAAAGATAAAATAGGTCTGATATGAGTGCAATATAATGGAAACATGCTTGATGCGAACCTCATGATCACGTGATCATGTAACCCACAATCAAGATTGAGATTTGATCCCGGAAAGCCAAAATAGGTATGATATGAGTGTAACATAATAGAAACTTGCCCCAAGACACCAACACTATTGGAATGAGTAGAATGACACCATGAAGCTGGCTAATCTTTGATAAGTTAAATTTAGTTCGTTCAAACTAAAAAAATGCTAGATCACTCTCACATGTTATAACTGAAAAATTAAGAAGTAATAATCATCAAAGGCTGCTGAAATTTAGCTTACATCAATTTATATAGTTCTTCAAAAAATTAAGCCTAATGGACCCCTTATGTGGACTTAAATGAGATTCACTCAAAACTGGCCCAAAACCCAAAACTGAAAAGCCCATAACTTAATCTAAACAAGCCTTGGATTATGGCTGAAACAAAGTATTAATTAAGCCCAAACAAGCCTTGGGATATAACTAATAAGATAAAATAAAGATCCATAATCTGTCATGAGAAGAAAAGAAGGAAGTAAAATATTACAGAGCTAATTCAAAGCTTAATTATAGCTTCCATGCAACCCCTTACACCTGTAAACAAAAGGAAAAGGTAACACCCATGTTATTTCAAAGTTGTAACAGGATTAATATGTTTTCATTGTTGTCCTCACTTCATGACCCAAATAAGATTGAATTGGACCCCTATTGCACTTGGATCTCCTCTTAATACTCTAATGGATATTTCAATTCTAACTTGGTTAAAACCTTCAAAACCAATGCATTCAATGCCTCTTTTAATACCATTATCTTAGATCGTGTCATTAGACTATTTAGAACATGTAATAGGTCCTTGCTGGTGTTTTTGGGTTGGTCCAATATCATTCCCTCTCTCCTCGAAAGGATTCAACCTTGAATCAAAATCTTTGTCAAACAACGTAAGATTAGCAACATTAAAAGCAATACTAAAACCATACTCACCTGGAAGATCAATTTTGTATGTGTTGTCATTGATTCTCTCTACAATCTAAAAAGTACCATCACCATGAGGCTGTAATTTTGATTTTCTTTGGCTAGAAAATTGTTCCTCATGCATGCACACCCAAATCCCATCATTGAGTTTGAAAACAACTAGTTTACGTCCTTTATTTTCTTTAAAGGCGTAAAGTCTATTCTTTTTCTCTATTTATAGTCGAACTCCCTCATGGAGTTGTCTCATTATTTTTGTCGTCTTTTCACCATCTAAACTTACCCTTTCTTTAAAAGATAAGGGAATTAAGTCCATAAGAGTTAGTGGATTAAAACCATAAAAAAATTCAAAAGGAGAAAAACCGGTGGTTAAATGCACAATTCTATTATAAGCAAACTCAACAAAAGGCAAACATTTTTCCTAACTTTTCAAATTCTTTTGAATTACAACACACAAAAATTGGGATAATGTTTTATTCACTACCTCAGTTTGTCCATATGTTTGAGGATGACATGTTATCCAAAATAAGAGTTTAGTTTCCAACTTTTCCCATAAGGTTTTCCAAAAGTAGCTAACTTAATATCATAATCTGACACTATAATCTTAGGAATGTCATGTAAACGTATAATCTCACTAAAGAACAAGTATGCAATATGAGATGCATCATTTGTTTTATGGCATGCAATGAAATGCATCATTTTAGTTTCTGCCTTTCTTTGACCTAGGTAAACCTAAAACAAAATCCATAGAGATATTTACCCAGGGTTTAGCAAGCATAGGTAATGGTGTATATAGTCCATGTAGTTGTATTCTAGATTTTTCCATTCTACAAGCAATGGTCGGTTCACAAATTCATTGCACATCTCTTTTTATCTTTAGCCAATAGAAATGCTCATGCAATACATCCAAGGTTTTTGCAACCCCAAAGTGACCCATTAAACCACCCCCATGTGCTTCATAAAAAAACAGTTCATGCAAAGAACTAGCAAGAACACACAATCTATTCTCTTTGAACAAATAACCATCCATCAAAAAAAAACTTACCAAAAGTTGAATGTCCACATGTATTATAAATCTTCACAAAGTTAGAATCATTACCATACAATTTCATCACATATTAAAAGCCTAACCATCTAGTATTCATGATGTGTAAAAGAACATAATTACGTGAAAGTGCACCAGCTATGATGTTCTCTTTGTCTTTCTTATACTTTATTACGTAAGGTAAAGTTTCAATGAATTCAACCCATTTTGCATGTCTCCTATTCAACTTTCCTTGTCCTTTCAAATGTTTCAAGGACTCATAATTCGAATGGATTATAAACTCTTTTGGCCATAAGTCATGCTGTCATGTCTCAAGTGCTCTTACTAATGCATAGAGTTCTTTGTTGTAAGTGGGATAGTTGAGGGTCACTCCAAACAGCACCTACTCCCATTCCAAATGCATCACATTCTATTTCAAATATTTTTGAAAAGTGAGGTAAAGCCAAAATAGTTGCAGAAGATAATTTCTCTTTCAAAAGATAAAAGTCAATTCTTGTTCCTTACCCATTTAAACCCAGCTGATTTTTTAACTTCATTCAAAGGTGCAGTTATTATATTGAAATCTTTCACAAAACACCTGTAAAAACTAGCTAACCCATGAAAACTCCTTACTAATTTGGGTGTAGGCCAAACCTGGATGGCTTTAACTTTCTCCTTATCCATCTCGATACCCTGTGTTGTTACAACATAGCCAATAAACATAATTTTCTCAAAGCAAAAGGCACACTTTTCAAGATAAGCATATAAGTTCTTACTACGAAATCAATCTAATGCTATATCCCCCTTAATGGTGGTAATATGCTAGGAGTATCATTGGGAGCACATCATCAAACTTCTACAACAAAGAAATGGCAACACTAGGCATAATATGATTAAGATCATTAGTATTAAAGTAAACTAATTTCTCTCTATGAAAGGCACACTTTTTAAGATTCACATACAATATCTCACTATGAAATCAATCTGATGCTATATCCCCCTCAATGGTGGTAATCCGCTAGGAGTATCATTAGGAACACATCATCAAACCCCTACAACAAAGAAATAGCAACACTAGGCACAATATGATCAAGATCATTAGTATTAAAGTAAGCTTCTTTGTGCACAAGTAAAATCATTCTCTTGTTAGTGAAAAATATAGATCTGACCTCACTCTCTCTAGCATAAAAATTAGGTTATTTCTTTAGTTTTTCCACACAATACTCATCGCTCTTCCTAACTTTCTACACTCCTCTTGTCTCACCTCCACTCTCAACCAGATTTGGATGTTTTTAAGTTGTGATCGAATGGTCTGATTTTATTAGAGTGTTGGTTGAATATTTTTTTGTGTGTGGATGGACGGCCTAATGGGTTGTAGTGGTTTGGGTTTTAGCCGAATGTAATGGTTATCCCCCCTTGTACCTCATTTTGATTGTCTCTTTCATTGCCTTATGCTTACTTTTTAGGTTTATTTGATCATCATACACCTTTCTATGTGTAAGAGATACAAGAGTGATGGTTTTACTATCTTTTACAATGGTATACCTATTTTTAACCCCATCATGAATTGCCTTCCTATCATATTGCCATGGTCTCCCCAACAAGATGTTTTAACCCCGTCATATTGCCATGCTTACATTGGTATTACATCACACAGAGCTTCATCAACATATTTCCCAATCAAAAATAGAACCACAACCTATTTAGTCACTTTCACTTCACCATTATCATTCAGTCACTATATCTATATGGTCTAGCATGCTTAAAAGTACACAAATTCAATTTACTAACAAGGGTGATACTACAAACATTAACACAACTTTCATTTATATAATGAAACCACACGCCTTGCTCTGTACATAAAATGCAAATGTAAGATGTTCTCTTTTTGTTGATTAGTCTCATCTTCCTTAACCTAAACTAGTAGTGTGCACCTTATAACCAAGGACTCCTTAACCAACAATGCAAATCATCCCCATCACTTCCTCCAAAGATGGCATGCCTTCATAATTAAATTTATCACTTTCAGATTCCATGTCACTGTTATCTCTAATCATCATAATTCTCTTGTTTGGACACTATGAAGCATAATGTGAGTGCCCTTGACACCTGAAATATTTAACATCATGAATATGTTTAGGTTGAGTTTTAGATTTAACTTTGGCACTAGTAGGGATATCAACTTTAGCATTTAGTGGTTCAGTTCTAAAAGGAATAAAAGATCTCGGCCGAACATACCCTCTCTCTTTAGATTTGGCTTCCAAGATGATGAAGAACCTGAATTAAATGTTGGTCAAACATGTCCCTTCCTAAGTTGTCTCTCTACCTTCATATTCATACAAACCATGTCCTCTAGCTCCACATAGTACTGTAGCTCGACCACATTGATAATGTCTCGATTTAACCAATTAAGAAATCTAGCCATGATGGCTTTTCATTCCTCAACAACATTGGCCCGAATCATTGTTATCTCCATCTCTTTGTGATATACATATATTGTCTTATAGCCTTGATTTAGACCTTAGATCTTCAGGTATATGTCTTTGTAATAGTGGTTTGGCATAAATCATCTCCTTGTTAAGACTTTCATCTCCCCCAAGTCTAAATGGGTCGCTCCCCATTCCTCCTCTTATTGATTACAATTTAATCCCACCAAATAATACATACTCTGTAAACTCAATTATCACCAATTTACCTCTTTCTCCCACTCCAAATAAGTGTCAAGATCATTTTTACCTTGAAAGTTAGGAATTTTCAGTTTAATTGTGTCCAAGTCCCCATCCATATTTTTATAATTCTCTTTGCCATGAAAATTCATATTCCTTCTAGCCTTGTTCAGTATAGACCTTAATCCTTGGGCAACAAACGTAAAATTATAGTCATATTCACCCGCCTTTGTATTTTCATCAACAAACTCTTTAAAATCAGATCTAACATTCTGTACAGTCATACAAACTGTGTTTCCTCAACGATTAGCCCCACTATTCTATTGTCTTATTGAATTTACCTCATCTTTCAAATCCTTGTACACCCTAGATAACAACTCGAGTTGCTGACATATATGGCTCATAATTGAAAAGCTACATTAGTGTTTTGTGTAGCTAATTTGTTTTCAGACATTCTTTGAATTTATAAAATTTGGTTAGTAGCACAAAATATATCCTCACACTTGTCATGTATTACATATAAAAAATATATATCAAGGCTTTTCACTATAATAAGTTCACTACGCCTTTTATCTCATAATTTGCTTTCTTTTGGTTCTTTAGGAACTGAAACAAATCAAAGTTAGTAGCCTTCGCAATAGACTCTAATTATAATTCAGAATTAAGAATCAATAAATATACTGAAAACAAAGCAAAACAAAACTAATAAAATAAAAGTGTGGATGAAACAAAGACACGAAATAAAACAAAAATGAATATTAGTGAAAACAGTTACTTGACTCCTAGATAACTCAAATATAATAGAAACAAAGATTTGGATAAAACTAAACAATCAGGATCACATTTTGAAACCTGGTGCAAATATAACTTGTTAAGCAATTTTTACGTAACAAAATTGAAACCCAGACCAAACGATCTCTAAATTACCACAAATTCAATAATTAGTATTATAATACTAAACAAACAACAAAACTTAATTTCTAGGTCGTTCTCTTATGTCTAGGTACCCTACCCTTTGTATGATCAGTCTGTGGCAAAATTAAACCTCCAATTAAAATCTCTAGTAACCAATATCAAAATAAGAATATATGGTGCAATATCATCCCCAATACATATAATTGAATCTCAAATTAAAACCTCAAGTAAGAAATTTTAGAATAAGCCTATATTTGACATATGATGCGATCTAACCCTAATAGACTTAATATGAAGTTTCAATTGGTTATGATGTGGTTTTTTTATGGTTCACCAAGAGTTGTGTTTTACGGTAAAAAATGATGATCCTTCAAATTTAACTAATCCTTCTCTCTCTCTTATTTGTTTCTTTTTAATATACTAATATGATTAGTGACAGTAGTAAGATGAAAAATAATGTTTTTTTTTCTTTTTTTACTTAGATGACAAACACGAAAAACAAGAAGATGAACGTATATACTGAAAACCTTGAAGGAACACTAAACAAAAAAAAATGAAAATAACATAAGGATATGAACTTGTTTTGGAACCTAGCTCTGATACTATAAGGATGTGAACCTCATGATCATGCAACCCGCAATCAAGATTGAGATATGACCCCGGAAAGCCAAAATAGATTTGATAGGATCGTGACATAATAGAAACTTGCCTCAAGGCACCAACACTATTGGAATGAGTAGAATGACACTTTGAAGCTAGCTAATCTTCAATAAGTCAGATTCAATTCATTCAAGAACTGAAGAATGCAAGAATCACTCTCACATGTTAAAACTAAAAAATTCAGAAGTAATATTCATTAAAAGCTGTCGAAATTTTGGTTACATGATTTTAAATAGTTCTTGAAAAAATAACCCTAATGGACCCTTATATGGACTTATATGAAATCCTCTCAAAACTGACGCAAAACCCTAAATTGAAAAGCCCATACTTAATTCAAACAAGCCTTAGATCCTAGCTGAAAAAAAGTATTAAATTCAAACAAGCTTTGGGCTATAGCTAACAAAATAAAATAAAGCTCTTAATATTAAATTTATGTTCTGCCATGAGAAGAAGAGAAGGAAATGAAATATTATAAAGTTGATTCATTGCTTATTTATAGCCCTTTCATGTAGCCTCTAAATCCTAGAAACAAAAGAAAAAGATAGTCACCCATATTGTTTTTAATTTGTAGTAGGACTCTTTTGTTTTCTTTGTTGTCCTCACTTTATGACCCAAATAAGATTGTATTAGACCCCTCTCGGACACAAAAAAGATATACTAGGGTCTCCTCTTGATACTCCAATGGACCTTGCAATTTTGACTTGGTTGAAATCTTCAAAACCAATTCATTCAATGTCTCTTTCAATGTTTTTGTCTTAGATCGAGTCATTGAATCATTCGAAATATGTAATGGGTCCTTATTGGTGTTTCTGGACTGGTCCATAACAACAGTGTTTGAAATACTTGATAATTGCTTTGGTTTCAAGGGTATGTCCTCTTAGCCTTTCTTGGGGTATGCTCGTGTTTTGATGTATTGTTATATTTGGTCAGGCAAGTCTTATCTACCTATCCTTGATATATGGACATTACCCTTTGTTTTGTTAATATACTTACTTTATATAAAAAAGAATTGTTTAGCAAGTTATCTCTAATCTTATTGCAAAACGCATGTAACAAATCTAAGTATTTGTCTATATGATACAATTGTATATATCATGGATTAGATATAGGTTTAATATTAGTTTACTTATACTTTAACAATTATCCAACAACAGAATAAATTATATATAAGAGAATCTCGCTTATTTTAATAGATTGTAGTTGGTATTTATCAAATTCAAATTAAATTATTATTTTTACATATCATGGATTAGATATAGGTTTAATTTTAATTTACTTATACTTTAACCATTATCCAACAACAGAATAAATTATATATAAGAGAATCTCGCTTATTTTAATAGATTGGAGTTGATATCTATCAAGTTCAAATTAAATTATTATTTTTACTTATATTCCAAGAAAAAAAAGATATAAAACTTAAAACTTATAAGTGAGAAAGTAAAGATACATTGTTGTTTAAAACACAAGCTTAGATTTGGTTATAAAAATTCAACTTTCTTTCAAATATGAGAGAAATGTCTTTTTTATATATAGATTTTTTAGTCCATCATAAATAAATTATTGTGTTTTTAATCAGATTAAATAAATTTAAAAATAATTTGCATTGTGTAAAATATTTTACAAATAAAATGCTTTTTCAAAGAAATGTTTAAGTAAAAAATATTTATTATATTTGGTATGTAATAATGTAAAAAATAAGGTTATAGTGTTATGATGATGAAGTGGTTTGGTGGTCGACTATGGGGTAAGGAATGGTGGTGATAGAGAGGTTATGGGGGTAGGGGTGTGACAACGTAATAAAAGTGGTGGGCCAATGACAGGGTGGCAATGATGATAGTGATATGGTGGTGATGGTGAGTTGATGGTGACTATGATGGCAAGGTGGTAGTGATAGTGGTAATAACGCTGATAATTGTTGAAATTGTTGGATAATACTATGATTGGATTATTATTCATAAAATATTTTATAAAATTTTATAAATAGACAATAATGTTTTTTAGAAATAAACTAACTTTATAGATTGATTGTAAAATATTTTACATTAAAATGGTTTTTTATAAAAAAAAAATAGATTACTTGAAAGAAAACCTTATGATCTCTATTTATAAAACATAAACAAGAATAGCATCATATGGTGATAATTTGAACACGTAAATAAAATAAAATAAAATAAAATAAAAATTATATTGAAATATTGATAAGAGCTAAAAAGGGGAAATCATTGTTCCCTCCTGAAAAAATCATTGTTTTTTGGAACAATATTTTACTTATGATTTTTTAATTTTATTATTTCATATTTGATTTAGTAGGGTTGAATTTCATAATATTAGTTTATTTTCTTTTTATTAGGTTATCCAAGTATCATGACTTGAGTCATGAGTTTGATGAGTTAACTTTGCTAACTCGAGTTTATTTTGTTCTTTTTCGTAACTAGGTTCTTTTCTATTTCGTCCTTCAACCTTTGATTGAGAATTAAAATATATAATTTGTATTTTGCTTATTTTCTATAAGGTTATTTTGTTTTTATGAATCGAGTTATGGACTTGGTGGGTTAACCTAGTTGACTCAAGTTGTTGTTTTTGGGTCCTTTTTTTAATTATTTTTTTTCAATTTTATCCTTCAATGTTGGATTGATTAAGAATTAAGCTTAATGATTTGTTTTAGTTTACTTTCTATTAAGTTATCATAGTCTAAACCAAGTCAAAAGTTAAACTAGTTAACTTGAGTTTAATTAGATCATTATTTTTTAAAATACTTTTTTAAATTGAGCTTTTCAGAATTTTAATATTTATCATTGGATTGATTGAAAATTAGAAGTTATAATTTGTTTTGATTTATTTTTTATAGGGTTATCCTGATCTCATGATGTAGGTCATGAATTTTGATAAATTATCCTCGATTAACTCAGATCAATAAAATATATTATCATTTTAATATTTTAAGAAATATATTATCTTGTTTTTTTAGGTAAAACTATATTTTTACTGGTTATTCATATTAAATTTGGATTAGAAAAGTTAACAAAGTTATATTACATCACCCCTTGTATGGTTTTAAAGAAAATCTACTAGAAACATGTTAAGAATACTTGAATTCTACTATATATTCAAAACAAATTAATATAACCTACAGCGTGATATTTTTTTAATATAGAGTGGATAATAATAATAATAATAATAATCTTTTTTTCTAATTTAACTTCGAGTAATCAACATATATAAATAGAGTGCCATGACACGACACAATGGGTAGCAATGCAGAAACTATATTATTATTATTATTATTATTATTATTATTATTATTATTTCATTAAGATACATATAAAATAAAATGAAATAAATGTACATATTTTGTAAAGAATAAGAGGATCAACATTCTTGCTAGCTCTCCTAACTGCTTAACTGAAATACCGAGTACTGTTCACAGCGGTAAAATAATGATGCGCTGATGCAAATCAGGAAGTAGTTGATGTAAATCAGGAAGAGGGTGAGGCACTGGAACTTCAGGAAAATGACGATGATACACTTCGTGAAACTGACATTGATGCAATTCAAGAAAATGACGTCCCATAGTGTCATGATCAATAAATACTGCAATTTGAGCTGCTGCAGTTTTAGTTCTGCTACAATTTTATTTCCTTTCTAGTGTTAACTTGTATTGCTTTCCAAGTTAGAGTTGGGGATTTATCATATTATGTGTTTTCCTAGTTATTATCTTCCTAGTTGGAACTAGAGATTGTATTGACTATTTAAAGGAAGAATGAAATAAACATAAGGCAATTTTTCTGGCCAAATTCTACTATTCTACATTGAATTGTTTTTTGGAGTGATTCCAGCAACTAGAGAGTCTGTGTTTGTCACTGTCCTTAGTGATCAGCATGAGGCTACTCCTAGGGCATTGACATCAATTTGGTATCAGAGTTGTGTTGTTTGTGCCTGTAACTCGCAGTGGTGCTTCTTACACCATGGCAAACACTCAACTCAGGAACAACCCAAATCCAACCCACCAAAACCAGACCAACCCCGGCCCCCAACCAAATAGTCCAAACCCCACCAACCAAGACCCAAACAATTCCAACTCCAGCCACCAAAACCCAAACACTCAGAATCCAAACACCCGAGACTCTAACCAACCACAACTACATTATCAGCTTGATCAGATTGCCATAGTTATGGCACAGGTTATTCATCGTTTAGTTATCATAGAGGAATGTTATGCTCGACAAGAGCATGGTTTTCCTAATCAGTGAGGACACAGGATGGTTCATGAGGCAGAAGAAGAAAATTGGGAGTTTGAAGATCATGAACCTCCAGTTCATCATCCTAGAAAAAACACGCACAGGGGACATGTAGATCCTGTTGTAGGTTATCAACCGCTTGATGAACTAACCAAATGAATGAAGGTTGATGTGCCAATTTTTTTTGGCAAACTGAAACCTAATGCTTTTGAAGATTGGTTGACAGCCATCGAAGACTATTTCGATTGGTTTGCTATTTCAGAAGATAGAAAAGTTTGCTATGTTCAGATGAAATTTAAAGGGCATGCACGAGCATGGTGGGGAAGTATGGAAGAGCAATTGCGTTGAACATGCAAACCAGCAATTTCAAATTGGGAGGAGATGAAGGAATGCCTAAGGGAGAAATATTTGCCCATTGACTATGAGCAGATGATGTTCGAAGAGATGTTGCAACTCAGACAAGGATCATTAAGTGTTGATCAGTTTATAGATCGCATCCATGAATTAACGATATGTAGTAAAGTCGTGGAGACGGAGCAGCAAACATTAGCCCGTTATCACACTGAACTACGCAACGACCTGCGTAAAGAAATGTGGACTGCACGTTTAATGAATGTGGAAGAAGCGTATCAACTGGTACTCCATCTCGAAAAATAAACAGGACCTATCACCGGAAGAAGAGTGACTTCATGGGATTCAAAATCTGAAGTTGTTTCAGCAACTGCTACCCAAAAGCCCTTAGTATTAAGGGATCAAGCCAGGAGTGGGATCATAAGGGATTAAAAAGCCAGAGCCTCTAATGAAGGACCACAATGTTATAAATGTAAGGGCTTCATACATTATGTTGTCGTATGTCTTACACGAGACAGAAAATTAGCATTTATCTGTGAAAAAGAATTGCTAGTAAAAGATGCTATTGAACATGCAAAAGATGATAAGTGCGATGGGAGCAGTATTAGTGACAAAGAGCATTTGAGTGCCTTAGCATTACCCAACTGTGTTATCCATCGGATATTGACAGGAACGAAGAAGGAGATTCAAACTAATTCTAAATGGTTTCACACCAATATTTTTCACACTCGCATGGACACATAATGGTAAGGCTTTAAATGTCATTATTGATAATGGCAGCGGCATGAACATGATCTCTGAAGTTGCCATCGAACGCTTGGGAATGAAAACAGAGAAGCATCCCACCCCTTACTGAATTAACTGGGTTAATTAGTCAAATTCAGTCCTCTTAAAGCAGCATTGTTTGGTTAAATTCTCATTAGGGAAAATATATGTTAATGAAGCATGGTGTGATGTTATTCTTATGACTATGTGTCATATGCTACTGGGTTGTCTGTGGTTCTATGATCGGAGAGTCTTTTATGATGGGTATGCTAATACTTATTCGTTTAAATTCCAAGGTAAGAAGTTTATGCTGGACCCCCTTCAAATTTCAGAATTTGACACAACAAAGGAGGTAGTTCTAGTCTTAACAATGAGGCAATTCTCTCAATGTTTACAAAAAGAAGACATGGTATTGTTAGTGTTGACCCGTGAGGTGAAGCAAGAGGACGGCATCATCCCTGAAGAATTATCAAAGATTTTGGAACAATACCAGGACATCATGCCTGATGAGGTTCCAAATCAACTTCCTCCAATGAGGGAGGTGTAGCATGCCATTGATCTCATTCCAGGGTCAGGTTTGCCTAATTTACCACACTACCGTATGAGCCCAAAAGAGAATGAGGAGCTCATATGTCAAGTACAACAGTTGTTGGACAAAGGATTCATTCGGGAAAGCCTCAGCCCCTGCGTTGTCCTGATTCTACTTACACCAAAGAAGGACGGTAGTTAGCAGATGTGCGTTGATAGCTGAGCAATTAATAAGATCACGGTAAAATACAGGTTTCCCATTCCTTGTCTTGATGATACGTTGGATTTACTATGTGGTTCATCTGTTTTCACAAAAATCGACCTCCGAAGTGGTTATCATCAAATTCGTATCTAGGTGGGGGATGAGTGGAAGACAACATTCAAAACAAAAGATGGTCAATTTGAGTGGTTAGTCATGCCATTTGGATTAACCAACGCACCAAGCACTTTCATGCGTGTAATGACACAAGTCCTTAAACCATTCTTAGGCAAATTTGTTGTTGTTTATTTTAACGACATCTTAATTTTCAGTTAAGGTGTACAGGAACATTTGAGCCATGCTGAGCAAGTCTTAAAAGTTTTAAGGATTGAATAGCTCTACATTAACAAGGACAAATGCTCGTTTATGAGGGGAAGTGCCAAATTCCTAGGATTTATAATCTCTAGTCAAGGAGTGGAAGTTGACCCTACCAAGGTGTAGGTTGTCCAACAATGGCCAACTCCCCAGAATATATCCAAAATAAGAAGCTTCCACGGTTTGGCCACCTTTTATTGACGATTTATTCACAACTTTAGCACAATCATGGCCCCAATCACTGAGTGTCTAAAAGAAAAGAAATTTGTGTGGGGTACAGCAGCTGCCAAAGCATTCACAGAAATTAAAAATAAAATGGGGCAAGCACCAGTACTTAAGCTACCTAATTTTACCAAGATCTTTGAAGTGGCTTGTGACGCATTACACGTGGGAATCGGAGGCGTGTTGAGCCAGGAGGACCATCCCATTGCTTTTTATAGTGAAAAGCTTAATGATATGCGTTGACATTACTCAGTATATAACATGGAATTCTATGCTTTAATTCAAACACTCAAGCATTGGCACCCTTACTTGATCCATAGAGAGTTTGTCCTATTTACAGATCATGATTCGCTGAAACATCTAAACTCCCAGAATAAAATATACGTAAGACATACTCATTGGATAGATTATCTACAACAATTTGACTTTGTGATTAGACATAAGTTAGGAAGGGAGAATAAAGTGGTTAATGCTTTAAGCAGGAGACCACATTTGTTGCATATGTTCTCAGCCAATGCTGCAGGCTTTGAGAGTATAAAGGCTGAATATACCAATGATGAAGACTTTAGCAATATCTATAATAACCTATCCAATTAGGAGCACACAGGTGGGAAGGAGTACATAATATAAGAGGGATTCTTATTTTACAAATCAAGGCTTTACACCCCACGTGGCTCCTTTCGAGAATTTCTTATAACAGAACTCCATGGTGGAGGTTTAGCTGGCCACTTCAGGTATGATAAAACTTTCACTTTGGTTGCTGACAGGTTCTACTGGCCTCGAATGCGCAGGGACATCCATACTGTGATGGATAGATGTTGCATTTGCCAATTAAACAAAGGAAATAAACAACCTGCAAGCTTGTATACGCCACTACCTATCCCAGACAGACCTTGGCAGCATTTGAGCATGGATTTCGTTCTTGGATTACCACGAATAGCCAGGCATCATGATTCAATTATGGTGGCAATCGATTGTTTTTAAAAATGTCCCATTTTCTTCCATGCCACAAGACCTACGACGCATCAAGAGTTGTGACCTTATTTTTGCAGGTGATAGTTCAACTACATGGTGTTCCAACTTCCATCGTGTCTAACAAGGATGTCAAGTTCATGAGCTATTTTTGGAAGACATTGTGGACAAAACTGGGAACAAAATTGATGTTCTCCAGTGCCTTCCACCCCCAGACAGATGGTCAGACGGAGGTAACCAATAGGAGTTTGGGAAATCTATTACGCTGCCTAATCACAGATCATGTGACCAGTTGGGATATGGTGCTTCCACATGCTGAGTTTGCCTTTAATAATTTAGTTAACCAAGCGACAGGCTACACCCCATTTGAAGTGGTTTATGGATTTTGACCCAATGCCCCACTTTATAATTCCATTACCACACCCACCAAGAGCAAGCAAAGTTGCGCTGGATTTTTCCAACTATATGTGGAATATTCATGAAGAATGCAAACAATGCATAACCACCTACACAGATTCTCACATAGCCTTCATAAATACAAAATGAAAGAACTGGCAGTTTAATGAAGGAGAAATGGTGTTAGTTCGCCTATGTCCAGAGCGATTCCCTCCAGGAAGTTTTACTAAACTTCATGCACAAAGAGCAGGCCCCTTTAAGGTCACCAAGAAAATTGGTACTAATGCCTATGTCATCGATCTACCCTCTGATTTTAATATTAGTCCAATTTTCAACATTGAAGATCTTAAGGAATTTAAAGATGATGCTGACAACATTTCTGCACCACAAGTCCTAACCATAACACCAACACCACAAGTTCCAGCAAATACAAAACCACGAGTTGAGATTGCTACAATTCTTGATCATCAGTTTGTGTCTACTCATCGAGGGTGTTATTATAAATTTCTAGTATAATGGAAAAATCATCCACGTTCAGAATCTGTATGGTTGCAAGCTATAGAGATCAAACGTTTACACCCACACCTCTTATCGGCATACACCAATCAAAACTTGCCAGATTCAAGTTCTTTAGGGGGACTGGCAGTTGATGCAAATCAGGAAGAGGGTGGGGCACTGGCACTTTAGGAAAATGACGATGATACACTTTAGGAAACTAACGTTGATGCAATTCTAGAAAATGATGCCCTACAGTGTCGTGATTAATAACTGCTGCAATTTTAGTTCTGCTACAATTTTATTTCCTTTCTAGTGTAAACTTTTATTGCTTTCCTAGTTAGAGTTGGAGATTTATCCTATTAAGTGCTTTCCTAGTTGGAACCAGAGATTGTACTGACTATTTAAATGAAGAATAAAATAAACAGAAGGCAACTTTTCTGGCCAAATTCTACGATTCTACATTGAATTATCTTTTGGAGTGATTCCAGCACATAGAGAGTCTTTGTTTGTCCCTATCCTTGGTGATCAGTGTGAGGCTGCTCCTAAGGCATTGACACCATATACATACTTGATAATTTAGCTAAACAAGTAGGATAGCTGTCAAGAATGTTGATCCTCCTATTCCTTACAAAGTATATTGTATGTACATTTATTTCATTTTATTTTATGTGTCTTAATGAAATAATATTAATAATGTAGTTTCCGCATTGCTACCTATTGTGTCATGTCATGGCACTATATTAAGACAAAAAGCTAAGCCATGTAAATGATTCGTTATATAATTATTGTTATGTCTTTCAATTCATAAAATAATTCTTGAATTTGGAGTTATTTGTGTGTTTTTCATTTTCTTTAAAACAGTAAAACTATGATTTTTCCCTTAGGTTCAGTAAAAAAACCGTCAGCTAGGCAAGAATATTATAGACATTTTGTTTATTTATGAACAGTTAAATAACTCTTTAGCCCTTGAATGAGATTAAAAAATAAGAGTTGTCAACAAGGATATTGTTGGTTTTTTTCATTTTTATGAACGGTGAAAACACTACTTTGCCCTCGAAAAAAACAAAAACAAAGAATTGGCCCTAGGGGTATTTTGGTGAATTATATTTCTTAATATTTTTTTGAAAAAAATTGTTGGCCCATCTTCGTGATGCATCAACACTTTTCTTCCATTCACACCATTCAGGCAACACATGACACGTCATGCAGTGCTAAAATATCCAATGATAATTTTAATAATATTAATAACAATAGTTGTATTAGTAATCATAATAGTGGTTATAATCGTGATTGCAATGATAGTGGTGATATTACTTATAATAATAATAATTAAATAATTATACTATAAATAATGATGATGGTAATAATAAAAATAAAAATAATATTAGTATTAGTTATAATTGTGATGATAATAAACGATGATTTAACTAGTAAGAATTATTATCATAATGATGGCAACGATAATAACAATAATAATAGCTTCAATAATAGTAATGTTAATAATAATTAAAATATTAATTATTTACAGTAATGGTAATAGTGGTAGCTATTATAATAATAATAATTTAACAATCATAATAATAACAATGAAAATAATAATTAAAACAATTTATCATTATTTGTTGTATTTGTTAATAATTGAGTTTTACAACTTTTCCATCTATAATATTTAGTAGTTAATATCCTGGATTAATAATCTATTTTTTTAACTCAATATTATCTTTTATTTTTTTGTCTTATTTAACACCAGTATTTTTTAAAAAAATCATTCTATTTTTGTTTAAATCTATTAAGTACTTGTTTTACTAAGCGGTTGTACCGCCATTTGGCCAAATTTTGAATTTTATTTTTATTTTAAATAAATTTTTTTTGTGTTTTTAGATCATTTTGATGTGCTGATGTTAAAAATAATTTTTAAAAAATAAAAAAAATATATCATTTTGCTGTATTTCTAAACGAAAAGCATTTTCAAAAGCAACTGCAACCACACTCCCAGACACTCTCTAAATAAATTAATTAATATAAATTTAAAATTTATATATTTTATTAGAAATTTCAGCCGGAAAAAAAAATCTAAATTTATTTTTCTTTCTCATATTTATGTAGTATTATGAAAAAAAAAAAAATTGAAGATTTGTTGATATTTTAAAAATATAACTATGACTGAGTAGAAGCGTGTTTTAATTAACTCCTTTGTATTTATATTGAATACATGCGAGTACTGTTCACAGCCTGCGATCAAATCTCAGGTTTCTTTTTATTTGATTTGAATCCAGATCTAAATTCTCATCTCTTTCTTTCTGTCGATCTCCATCTTCTCTCTTTCTCAAACAATGGCAACAACACCATCAGATCGCGATGAAAATGTTGGAAGTTGTGGTAATTAAGACCATGTGTCTATGATTCGTGACTATTGAGCTAAGATCGAGACCGAACTGTATTTGATCTGTGACGAGGATCTTAAAGTTGCTCGACTCGAGGTTGATTCCAAAGGCCTGGGCTGGTGATTCAAAATATTCTGTTTGAAGATGAAGTGAGATTATCACATCTTCCTTTGTTATTTATTCACTCGTCGTCGTCATTGACCTCGCTCACTCTCCATGGCTTCTGCGACTCAGTCTTCCACTCAGGTGAAGCGAATACTGTCACTTTTTTTTGTTTTTAATACTAAAAATTATTTATTTTTGTTCATTCCTTAATGGGTTTAATTTTCTAAGGGATTTTATAATTGTTAATGCAAGCCTTAAGAACTTTACAAATTAGAATGCTGATTTTTAACAGTTTTTTAGTTAAGGGGTTCTTAGTTAATAAGCTGTTTTGTTGTTATTTTGACCAGGCTGCGTCAACAAGGGACGTCAACATTGATGCCAATGTGTTCCAGGATCCAAACTCACCAGGTAGCCTTTCTTTTGTCATTTTTTTGTGGGTTGATGCTTGAATTCTTGAATGTTGATAACAATACCAGTATTTGTCGTTATGATCAGTAAGTGGAACGAAGAGAAGGTTGAATGAAGCAGTAAAAACAAAGAATCGAGTATCATGATAGCTCATAAAAAGTTTTGCTGTAAACGAAAACGAAGAATGGAGAGGAGGGGTGGTTTCAGTAATGTTATTATGCATACTGCCGAGAACCCGTTGAAGCGTGGATAATGATGAACTTTTTTAGAACAATCAAACAAATAGCTGCCCTTACTCATTTGATTTTTTCCTTCAATTTACTTACCGGGACTTCCTTTTATTCACAATTTAACTAGTTGCTAAGATAAAATAAAAAAAGGTTAACTAGTTACTATTTTCTGTTGAATTAAGAATGTACATTGTAATATGACTGCTTTCCTTGTAACCCTCTGTTCGTAAATCATATAATTAAGGTTAAGCCGCTACTTGCATGAAGTTCTCTGAATTTAGGGCAGCTGCTATCCAAGGTAAATTATCAACAATGAGTTGATTAGGTACTGAATTTTGATGTAATGCAGAAACTTTTTGCTAAATATTCAGATGAGCGAGGTCTCTTCACTCGTACTTCCAACTGATAAAACTTTCATCCTGTTTCGATAATGCTCACATCTTTCTTTTCAGCATTGCTCTCAGCTTTTTGAACCATTCGGTACTGTAGAGCTTGTACAGCTGCCTCTTGACCTTAAGACAGGAACAATGCGAAGGTTTTGGATTTGTTCAAGTCGGTGATCTTAACCTCTAGTTGATTGAATAAATTTTCTGTGCTAATTAATCTTCTGAATTTGGTGATTGATTAATTCATCCGCGGCTCTGCAATTTACTCTATTTTTTGTTCTTCATATATATGTTGTACATACAACGGTGCATGTTGTTGCAAGTCAATTATTTGGCTTTGCTGCTTTAACTGTAATGACAATTGATAATGCTGATTTTATTCTGTGAGGACAGGTATGTGATAAATTGTTTATGCACAATTAATACTCATCTATGTATATTTTGAATAGTAAAAAATAAAGATAAAATATTTATGGCTTATTATTATAGAGAAATTGGATATGATATTTTTTTAAAAAAAAATTACTATGTAAAATGATTTCTTAGCTATTTCCACAAGATTTAACAACCAAAAAAGCATAAATATGAATGCTGTAAAAAGAAGAGAAAAAAAGGGTCTCAAAACCTTAAAAAAAAAGAGAGCATTACGAGGGCATGGGGCATCTACAACAAGGATAAAGCCTTGCATTTTGCAGCACTACAAAGCATAGATATGAATTTCGTTCTGTTTCAGCTTAAATTAGTAAAAAAAAAAAAAAAAAGGATAAAATGTTATTTTTATCTTGATTTAAATTCTGGTTTGTTCCAGAATTTTTTGGTCAAATACTAGTTGAAATATGTTGAAATATATCGGTTTTATTTTTTATTTTGGCCAGATAGTATTTTTTTTAAATAATAAATAATTTTATAAAATCAATTATATCTCTTTATCCGACTGTTAAATTAAGATAAAATTTTACGAGGAGTCTCTTGATATATTTATATATATTATATTAAAATTTTAGAGCAATTAGAGAATGTAATGACCTTCCAAGATTGATGATAATATTCTCGTAATATATTATACATATTTTATAATTTTGTGTAGAAAAATCATTTTAACGTTTTTTTAGTTTAAATAGTACAGTTCTAAATAATTTTATTTTTTGGATTTGAACTAAAACATTTTTGAATTCATATATATATATATATATATATATATATAAACAGTATAATCTTAAAATATAATCTTAAAATAGCATACTGAAACGCTATGAGAAAAATATTTTATTTTAATTAAAAATAAAATATTCTAGATAGTATTGACAACTTTGCAATAAAAGGAGAGGTTTAATCACGTGATATTTCCTCCTTTACGACCAGCATCCTCTGGCGATAATCGGCTAAAAAAACACCTTATTGAGCTATCGAGTTAATTAACAAATTAATGATTAATCGGGACATATACACTAATCATCATCTTTTAAGAGTATTATCTTCCCTTGTTAATCCTGTCATGGTAGGGTCAACCCGTAACTTGATAAGTAAACCGGCTTAATAGCCTGTTTGCTAAACCTGCTTTTTGTTGTTTTTCATTGTTTTTTTTATTTTAAAAATTAGCGGTTAGTGTTTTTAGATCATTTTAATATGTAGATGTCAAAAATAATTTTTAAAAAATAAAAAAAATATCATTTTTATATATTTCAGCACGAAAAGCACTTTAAAAAGCAACAACAACAGCACTCCCAAACATCCCGTAAAGCTTAAACTCTCAGGCAAGGTCGTACCATGTAAGCTTAATTAAACAGATGCTGTTGAAGTCTTAATTAAACAGTTATATGCGTAACATGTAAGCTTAAGGTTAGCTAAAATAGTTATTAACGAGATGCGTTATGCTAGACTTTTTTTATAGCAGATTAATTGATTATTATATGTATTTTTTTTTGTTAGTTAAATATTTAATTGATAAAATCTGTCAAATGAGTCATTTGCTTTTTGTATTGAAGTGATTGAATGGTATGTATATTTTATCTGTTTGATGAATTATTTCACTAATAAATTATAAAATTGCAATTAATTAAATGCAACACAGATGAGAGATTTGCTTTTTGCAACAAACAATTTTATTATTAGTTGTGTTTTAATTGTTTAGGTAATGATTACAATCAAATAAATTCATTAAAGATTAGCCTGAACAGTGATGCTTGAAAAAAATACACAAAATAATTAGCCTATGCAGTATCAAAAGAACACCTTAGAGATTGTTCATGCTAATTGTATAAAAATACAAACATCGTAAGTGGCTAGTATTATTTATAATTTTTAAAAAATATATTTTTTTATCAAATGATTTTTTTTGCATTAAAAAAATTATGGTTCCAGCCGCGACAAAGCACGGGTAAGTGCTAGTATTATTTATAATTTTAAAACATTATTTCTTGCATGCACAATAAAAAAATTATTTATTTATAATTTAAAAAAGGATATATATTTTTTTGGATTGAATGATTTTCTTGCGTTGAACAAAATATAATTCTCGTCACGACAAAGCGCGGGTAAGAGGCTAATATTATCTATAATTTCAAAAAAAAATATTTCCTGCATGCACAACAAAACAATTAGTTATTTATAATTTAAAAAGTATCTTTTTTTTCAGATCAAATGATTTTTTTGCATTGAAAAAAAATATAGTTCCAGCCATGAAAAAACACGTGTAAGTGGCTAGTATTATTTATAATTTTTTTTTAAATCTTGCAAGCAAAGCAAAACAATTAGTTATTTATAATTTAAAAAATATCTTTTTTTGGATTAAATGATTTTTTTTGTTGAAAAAAATATTGTTCCAACAACGATAAACTGCGGGCAACTGGCTAGTATTATTTATAATTTAAAAAAAAAAATTCTTGCATGCACAATAAAACAATTAGTTATTTATAATTTAAAAATATTATCTTTTTTTGGGGATCAAATGATTTTTTTGCATTTAAAAATATAGTTCTGGTCAAGACAAAGCGTGTTTACGTTGATAGTATTATTTGTAATTTAAAAAAATATTTCTTGCAAAACAATTAAAAAACTAAAAAAAGGGAAAAATAATAAATATCTATTTTTCAAATGATCACCAACACAAATTAAAATTTAAGAAAAAAATTATAAAAAAAAAATACAACCTCAACAAAATAGAAAATAATAAAAATAAAAAAATAAAAACTAAGAGCATCTACATATAAGCATGACCAAAAATAGGGACTACGAGGTTACTTGCTCACGCGCTACGCTGTTTTTTTTTATAAGAAATTGATTGATTTTATGCTTGTTGTAATTGGTTATTTTAATATTTAATTAGAAAAATTATAATGGATAAAATCTGTTAAAAATGAGTTTTTTTCACCTATAAGTGATTGAATGTTGCTATTGTTAAAAATGGTTTGAAAATTATTTCATAGGTAGATTGTATAATTGGAATCGATAAAATTCTTTGAACATGAGTCATGTGTTTTGTGTAACTATTTAATAGGTAGATTGTAACATACTGATTGATTGTTATGTATATTTTCTTTGTTTGATGCATTATTTTATTAACAAATAGTAAAATTACAGCTAATGAATTTTAGCACAGATAAGTTATTTGTTTTACACAGCAAATAATATGAGTGGTGGTTGTGTTTCAACTACTTGGATAATAATTTAATTGGTAGATAACAAAACTGCAATTGTTTAAATTGACTAAAGATGAGTTATTTGTTGGTTGCAACATAATAATTGTTTGTTGGCATGTTTTAACTATTTGACGAATAATTTATTTGATAGATAGCAAAAATACAACTATTAAAATTTATTAAATATTAGTTTTTCAGATTTCTTCTTTATATTATTATATACAAAGTATTTTAGAACACTAAAATTTAAAGTGATATTTAAAAAGAAAAGCTAGTTCAATTTTTAAATATATTTTAAAACATTAATATAAAAAAAATCACAATATATAATTAGTCTTGCCTATTTTTCAAGGAAAAAGTCATAAAAATAATTATTTATTATTTTAAATATCCTATTTATAGTAAAATAAATACATATAAAACTACATAATCTTAAATTTTTTAAGTTGATTTTTTAGCTTAGATGTATAGCATTATAAAAAAAAATATAGGACCATTAATATTATTATTACATGTGAAAAAAGTTGTTGCTGGTTGCGGCGAAACACAAGGCAATTTTTTTTTATTGTAGATAATTTAACCTAGCTTTTTTACTTGTCTTGTCTGCGTATGACTTCGTATATTTTTTATGTGGTATGAGATTTAAATTATCATACATAAAAAAAGCCATAAAAGTAAATTTTTAACAAAAATAATATCGACCAATGAATTATTTTGATTATTACTCTTATTGTTATTGTTATGATTGTCATCACCCAATTTTTGGGTGATTCCACAAAATATACCAAAAAATAAATAAAATAAAATAAAAGGGGCTGGTGTCGGCAGAAAAATTAATGTGGAAATTTTGAACGTTTTCGGAAGCCCGATCGTACCTCTTTTCCTAGAAACAGAGGAACATGCAAATTGAAGGCCAAAATAATTTATTCTTGGATAAATCTGTATAGAAGTTAAGCCATAAGACATAATTATATTTTTATGGGCAAATTTGATTTAATCGTCGGCCGATTTAAAATATAATTATGCTTCAGAATTAATTGAGAGCTCATTTGAAGGATTTAATTAAGCGCAAGAGCTTAATTATACTTTAAATGGGTCAAATTAATTTTATTGAGGGTTTGATTGCCGAGAAATTAAATTCGGAAGCCTAATCTGGTTTAAGTTAAGAAAATCTAGATTTTCAGCAACGAAACTCTTTGGGATTAATTGAGAGCCTAATTGAAGGATTTAATTAAGCGCAAGGGCCTAATTACACTTAAAATGGGTCAAATTAATCTAATTGAGGGTTTGATTGCCGAGAAATTAAATTTGAAAGCCTAATCTGGTTTAAATTGAGAAAATCAAGATTTTCAGCAACGAAACTCTTCGAAATTAATTGAGAGCCCAATTGAAGGATCTAATTAAGCGCAAGGGCTTAATTACACTTAAAATGGGTTGAATTAATATTATTAAGGGCTTAATTGATAAGAAATTAAGTTCAAAAGCTTAATCTGGGTTAAATTGAGATGATCAGAATTTTCGGCGACGAAACTTTTTGGGTGAAATCGAAAACCAAAATTGAAGATAAAATCATCGTTCTTCCTAGTTTTTCTCATCGAAAAACCCTTTTTTGTCACAACCTATTTATTTTGAAATTAAAAAAAAATTGAATTGTCAATGCCTCACCGGAGCATGCTTCACCATGCTTTGCCATACCCTGCAACTCACTCTCACACTCAATAACCCATACTCGGACAACACCCCCTTGCCATGCACCATGCCTTCTTTGCCTATAAATTAAAGGCTGTGAAAACTGATGAAGGGGGGGAATTCTTTTCACAGTGAGCACTATCACGGGGGGAGCATACGGAAAAAAAAACCTTAAAAAAAAAGGAAGCAGAAAAGAGGGGAACAACTAGGCAAATAACACAGTCATGGGGAGAGAATTTTACGCAGAAAAAGAGAGGAGAAGAATCACATTGTAGAGGGGAGTAAGAGCATAGGAAAACACGCAGAAACAAGGTAGAGGAGATGAAATAATGCATGCAAAAACACTAAAAAATCACACCCGTAAACAATCATCTCTCTCGGCCATCTTCCTTATCTCCAGGAAACCTCTCTCCCTCTCCCGTCAGCCACAGCTGCAGCCACCAGCTCCCTCCTCGAAGCAGCAGCACCCTCCTCGAGCAGCAGCAACACCCTCACTCTCTCTCACCAACAGCTCTTCTCTCTCTGTCCTCCAGCAACGTTTCTCTCTCTAAAAACAGCAACTCACAGCAGCTCCTTCTGACCTCCCCGATGGCGCATCTCCTTCTCCTCATAAGCCAGCCGCCATCCTCTCCTCTGAAGGTGTAGTAGTTCATCTCTCGTCAGTCCACAACCATTCAGCTCTCTCCCTCGGTTCGCAAGCTTTTCTCCCTCTAAAACCAGTTGCAGCTCCAGCTCTTTCAGCTCCCGTCGACCACCACGCTAGCAGCTCCTCCTCAGCTCCGGAAGAACCTGCAACCACCCAGCCTTCTTCTCCAGCTTCGGTGACCTTCACAGCAGCAGCAGAACAAAGCAGCAGGGCGAGGCAGCAACAACAAGCCACTTCCAGCCCTCCTCCCGACCACCACGGGTCACCATTTTCGACTCCACCACCGCAGTGACAACCACCTCGACCTCCTCTACACGGTGGCAGTGGCAGGTGACCCTCTCGTCGTGGTTTGCCGACCAGGCTACTGTTCACGTAGAACAGTGCAGATCACTGCATTGTTCACGTGTTTTGTGTTGTGTGTTTTTTCGTTTTGTTTTTGAAAGAAAGAAGGAAAGAAAACCGTGGGGCTGGGCTGCTCTCAGCCCAGCCCAGCCCAGTAGTTTTGGGCCTTGGCCCACTTTGGCTGGCCCATTTAGTTGGGCTAGGCCTGCCCAAATTTTTTTTTCTTTTAAAATTAAAAAAAATGCATTAAAAAAATGTGTTTCTTTTCGTGCATACGGCCGAATTCTAAAATTTTTCCATCATATTTTTCGTAAAAACAATGTTGCATCTTTCTCATGTTTTAAAACAAAATTGGGTATCGTAACCAGTTTACGATCATCCGTTGGTATTCGGCCAAAATGTCAAAAATAATTTAACAATTATTTTGTTTTAACTTTTTCGGTGTAAATTTACATTGTAAAATACACTCGCATATAAAAAGAATTTTTAACTACGGTGTAAAATTACATTGTAAAGTACATCCGTAGATATATAAAAAAAGAGTTTTTAACTGCAGTATAAAATTACATCGTAAAATACACCCACGGACAAAAAAAAAATATTTTTTTTAAAAAAAATACAGTGTAAAAATTTTGAACTTAGAAAAAAACAATCAAACAACAATGCAGCTTACCTTAGGTAGGGTGCACTAGGGGTGACGCGTCTTCCTCTTGCACAACAAGTCCCCTTACCCAAGACTCTCGCAGACCATTAGGTACCTAGTGACCTTAATACTAGGTGGCGACTCTTGATATTTATAGTCGTAATTTTTACAGTTATAAAGCAAACCTCCCATTTTTCACCGAGCGCCGTGTCCCCCCAAATCGCTGGGGACGGCGGGGCGCGAAGCGTGAAAAATCACCATCACAACACTGATTACTAAATTGTAATTATTATCATAATAATCCTCATTACAATCAACACCATTATTTTTTTTTTCATGACTGATATTTTTATATTATTTTATGAGTTATTATTACTCTTATTATCAAAGCCATAATTATTAACATAGTGAACACAATAATCATTATAATAAATAACAATTGCTATCATTATTATGATTAATACTATCACTATTATTATGATGATTATAATAAATAAAATTATTTCACAGTTAATAAAAAAATATCAAATTATTTTCAGGAATATAAAAAACTATAAAATTTTAACAGAAGAGAAAGTAAAAATAAAAATAAACTATTATTACTACTACATAAATAATTAAAAGAACTGAATTACATGAAAGAATAAAAAAACAAAATGATAAAAGAGCAAACATATAAATTAAATAAACATGTAAATTAAAAACTAACAAAAATAACAAAGGAAAAAAAAAGAAATATAAAATTTCAATTATTACAGTTTTTATTATAAATAATTAATATTCTAATTATTACTGACAATATTATTGATGCCACTATCATTATTGTTATAAAAAAATTAATTATGGTTTTTATTTTTTAAGATTTATTCTTCATATAATTATATTTCAAATATTTCAGAACCCTAAGATTAAATGAATTTCATATTTTAAAAAAAAATCTTAGTTCATTTTTTATATATTTACTTTAATGTGCTATTATAAAAAACTTAGTTCATTATATATATATATATATATATATATATATATATATATATATATATATATATATATATATATATATATTTTAAGGTGTTAGTATTAAAAAAATATCAAAATATATAATTATTTTTAAGAGAATTATCCTTAAAATAGTAATTATTATTATTTTAAATGCATCTTCCGTAATAAAATGAATATATAAAAACCTAATATTCAATAATTTTTATGATTAGTAGTGTAAATAATTTTGCTGTAGTAAGAATTGAAAGTTTTGTACGATGATTATTTTGCTTACATATATAGCATTATATAAAATAAAAAAAATCTAAGATCATTAATATTGTTTTGCATGTTAAAAAATTTGTTTATAGCTATGGCAAAGTGAAATGCAATTGATTCGTATATTTTTTCATTGTAGATAATTTGCTCTAATTTTTCCACCTGTTTTGTGTACGTGTGACCTCATATATTTTTTGTATATGGATATTAGATATGAAATATTATACGTAAAAACCCGCAAAAGTCAACCTTTAGGAAAAATAACATCAACTGATTAATTATTTTGATTATTATTCTAATTGTTATTATTATGATTGTTAAATTATTATAATGATTATTGCTATCATTATAAATATTATTACTAATAATAACTATTCAATTTATTATTGGTTATACTATCGATGACACCTTAATTATTGTTAGAAAATCAAATGAAATTATTTTTATTTTATAAGATTTATTCCTCATATTATTATATTAAAAGTATTTTAGAACATTGATATTAAATTATTTTTCTTAAAAAAAAAACTAGGTACATAGTAAAATTATCGGGACACCCTTACTGACAATTCTTAGTTTTTGTCTTATTTGTGGATATTATGATTATTCTACTATATATAGAAATGAAAAAAATTGGAAATTCATCTGATACCATGATATTATTTTTAATACATTTTACATAATAAAATTAATATATAAAAAAATAACATACATTTTTAAAAATTCTACGATGTCACACACGTGTATCCGAAATGTGCATGAGCTCTAAAATTGATGTCAAACCCACAACACAGTGGTAAAAAAATAATTAAAAATTGGTAAATTATGAATACACCCCTATAGCCAACTCTTGGATTTTTCTTATTAGGGGTATATATCAGCTGACCTGGACACCCCGATTATAAAAAAAGGATATGAGGATTAGTCATGGTGCACTTAATCTAACCCAGAGACCTCGGTTATAAGAAAAAATATATAAGTGAAAAAAAGAGAGGCTTAAGTTGGCCCGAAAAAACTAGTTATTAAAAAAAATATATAAGTAAAAAAATATAAGCATGAAAGCACTGTAGCAATCCATATTTTAAAAAAAAAATCAGTTCAGGAATTAGGTGTGGTGCATTTAAGTTGGACTGGAGACCCCGGTCATAAAAAATATATAAGTGAACAAAAGAAATAATAAATTAGTCCGGGGATTAGTCGTAGTGTGCTCAAGCTGACCTGAACACCCCAATTATCAAAAAATAAATTTGGTTCGGGGAGTAATGGTGGTGCACTTAAGCTGATCTAGAAATCCTGGTTAAAAAAATGTATGAGTGAAAAAAAAAAACGTTTAAGCTGGCCGAGAGATCATGATTATAAAACAAATATATATGTGAAAGAAAGTAAAAAAAAAATGTATAAGCATGAAAGCACTATAGCAATGCATATTGTGTTTTAAAAAAATTCGGCTCAGGAATCAGTCATGGTATGCTTAAATTTACCCGAAGATCCCGGTTATAAAATAATGTATAAGTGAACAAAACAAAAGCATAATAAAAAAAAAAAACTAGCAGGAAAGCACTTTAGAAAAAAAAAAAAAAGTGGGTCTGGGGATTGTCGTGGTATGCATAAGTTGCCCTAGACACCCTAGTTATAAAAAAAAATTTGGATTTGGGAATTAATCACGGTGCATTTAAGCTAGCTCGGACACCCCAATTATATATATATAAATGGAAAGGAAAAAATATAAAAAAGTATAACAGGCAAAAAAAAAAATTTGGGGGAACAAATGAAAAAAAAATATAATAAGAATAAAAATGAAAAAGAAAGGAAAAAGAAGGCAAAAAAAAAAAGCAATAAAGAGGGAAAAAACATTGTAGTGGGAAATTACTGTTGCAATCAACAATGCTATGTGTGGGGAGCTACAATGCTTTCCCCACACCATTTACAATCCATATTGTTCAAAAAATAATTTGGTCTGGGAATTAGTCGTTGTGTGCTTAAACTGACCCGAAGACCCCAAGTATAAAAAAAAATTGGTTCGGGGATAAGAAAAAAAAATGTATAAGTGAACAAAAAAAGTATAAAGAAAAAAAATTAAAAAGGTAATAAATTGGTCCGGGATTAGTCGTGGCGTGCGCAAGCTAGCTTGGACACCCGGGTTATTAAAAGCAAATTTGGTTCAGGGATTAGTTGTGGTGTGTTTAAGGTGGCCAGATATCCTAGTTATAGAAAAATATATAAGAAAAAAAAACAAGCTTAAGTTGGCTCAGAGTCCATGGTTATAAAAAAATATACAAGTTAAAGAAAAAAAATATAAGCATAAAAGCACTATAGCAATCCACATTGTTTTAAGAACAAATTCGGCCCGAGAACTAGTCGTGGTGCACTTAAGCTGGCCCATAAACCCCGGTTATAAAAAAAAATATATAAGTGAACAAAACAAAAGTATAAGAAAAAAAAAGAAGGAAAGTAATATACTAGCGGGAAAGCACTTTAGCAAAAAAAATGGATTCGAGGATTAGTTGTGATACGCATAAGCTGGTTTGGACACTTTGATTATAAAAAAAATTGGATATGAGGAATAATTTGGTGCGTTAAAGCTAACTCGAACCCCCCGATCATAAAAAACAAAAAAAATATCTAAGTGGAAAAAGAAAAAAAAATAAAAAAGTATAATCAACAAAAAAAAATGTTTCATGAAAAAAAAAGAAAAAAAATAATCAGAAAAAACTATAAAAAACAGAATCAGGAAAAAAAACTATAAAAAAAATTGGATCCGAGGATTAATCATGGTGCGTTTAAGCTAGCCCAGACACTCCAATTATTAAAAAAAGTGGAAAAAGAAAAAAAAGAAAAAAAAATATAACCAACAAAAAATATATTTCATGGAAAAAAATAATTAGAAAAAAAAACTTAATAAAAAAAAGCAAGAAAAAAAAGGAAAAACAAAAGAAAGAAACCAAAAAATGAAAAAAAAAAATAAAAATAAAGAAAGAGAAAGCATTGTACCAGTCTACAATGAAATGTGTGGGGAGCTACAATGTTTTCCCCAAACCATTTAGTAAGAAAAGAAAAAAAAAATTAAGTTGATTTAGAGACCATGGTTATAAGAAAATATATAACTTAAAAAAAAATAAGCGTGAAAGCACTATAGCAATCCATATTGTTTTAAAAACAAATTATATCCGGGAATTAGTTATGGTGTACTTAAGCTGGCCCATAGACTCCGGTTATAAAAAAAAATATAAATGAACAAAATAAAAGCATAAGAAAAAAATGAAAAAAATGTACCAACGGGAAAGCACTTAAGCAAAAAAAATGGGTCCGAAGATTAATCGTGATACACATAAGCTAGTTGGGACACTCTGATTATAAAAAAAAAATGAATTTGGGGATTAATTGTAGTGCGTTTAAGCTAGCCCGAACTCCCCGATCATAAAAAACAAAAAAAATATATATAAGTGGAATTTTTTTGAAAAAGGTGTAACTAGCAAAAAAAATATTTTATGTAAAAAAATGAAAAAAAAATATAATCAGAAAAAAACAAAAAAGAGCTATAAAAAATTGGATTCGATGATTAATTGTAGTGCGCTTAAGCTAGCTCAGACACCCTAATTTTATATATATTTATATATATATATATATATATATATATATATATATAAGTGGAAAAAAAATAGAACCAACAAAAAAAAAATTCATGGAAAAAAATAATTAGAAAAAAAAACAAAAGAAAACATAATTAGGAAAAAAACAAAAAAACAAAAGAAAAGGAAAAAGAAAAGCACTGTAGCAATCCACAATAAAATGTATGGGAAGCTAAAGTGCTTTCCCACACATTTTAGTGTTTTGTTAATAATTTGAGAAATATATATATATAAAATGAACTAAAATAAAATGAACAATTCAAAGTAGAAGCACTAAAATGAAAATAAAATATATGATTAATTTCAATTGAAGGACAAAATTAAAAAAATCCAAACTTTTATACCAAAAATATTAAGAGATTTCAAGCCAGTCACGAAATTAAAATAATAAGGACCAAAATAAAACTAAAATATACAATTAATTTCAATTTGAAGGACAAAATCAAAACAAATCAAAACTTATATAGCAGGAATAAGGACCATACAAAATAATTAAAAGATTAGGAATTGAAATGAAAATACCATAGAGAAAGGGGTATATGATGTAATTTAGCATGCAGGAGAGAGAAAAGGGGAAAAATTCAACTAACCACCGTCACGTCATCGCCCATCGTGTGACGCCACACACCCCATCATAAGAAAAATGACATGGCAGATCATCCGGTGAGATGCCGTATGAACATTTTTTGCCAACGGTCAACGCTGCACCCGACACTAGAAGTGTGCGTGAGCCCGAATATCATTGGAGCGTCTGCCAAACATGCCTATAATAGTCGGCAAATAATAAAAATAATAATAATAATAATTGGTAAATAACCTAAATACCCCTAAAATCACCTCTTGGATTTTGTTTTTTTACGAGTGTATATCCATATTTATTTATTTTAAAAAATATGAAAATTTAGTAATACCTTCATCGACAACTCTTTGATTTTTATTTTATTTAAGTGTATTACAGTTATTTTATTATGCATTGAAACTATGAAATTCCGGTACCACTCCCGGCGGCAACTCTTGGTTTTTATCTTATGTGAGGATATTATGGTTATTTTATTGTGTACGTAAATATAAAAAATAAAAAAATACTCCTGAGCTAAAATTTATGTGAATTGAGTAGTAAAATAATAATTTTATTATTATAACTCACAATAATCTTTATCTATTAGTACAATAATTTTGTTACATTAATTCCTGAGTTAATTTAGCTTATAGTGTAATATAATTACACAGAAAAGAAAAGAAAAAATTTACCCTTAAATCATACCACCATTAAAGTTCCATCTATTTGGACTCCTCGTCATTCATCAATTAGCTATTTAAAATTATGTTTTGTTTGAACTTCTTTTTCTCCGATGCCTTTCTATATTTTCATCAAATCTTTTTGGTTGTTGCACCATTCGCCTTCCAATTAACAATAGCAAGAACGTGATTTAGAAAGGGCTGCTGTTGAGCTTGATCAGGCCGTTATAAACTCACACCCGAAATTCCAGTTTAGTAGAGATGATAGGTTCAGTGAAAGAATCAACGGTTTTAACAATACTTGCTCGATCTGTCTGTGCGAGTATAAGGACTTGGAGATGTTAAGAATGAGCAGACATTACTTTCACTTGCTTTTGTCTTGATGCTTGGCTTAAGCTTAATGGATCGCGTCCAGTTTGTCGGAACTCACCTTTGCCTACGCCGCTCTCTACACCATTGTAAAAGGTTGTGTCTTTGTCGTAGTAGGCGGCAGATCGGAGGAAGAGGTGGTGATTTTGGCTTGATCTGATTTGGGCGTGGAGTAGTGGGTTGTGTTTATAAATTGAAATTGTAAATTATTGGTCTAGTATTGAGTAGGTCAGGGATTTTATTGGATTTTGGATTGTTAAAAAAAAGGGAAATCATCTGACTCCTAGCTGGTTTTTATGGAGTGTAAGAAAAGAGAAAAGGGTGGAGGAGAGAAGTAGGTAGGCAAAGCAAAGTAGAAAGCGAAGGAAGGCATCGAATAAAATGAAACAATAGTTCAATCCAAAGTATTTTCAATTTAGCTACATGTATAATGTATAATAATAACGTGAAGGATGATATTTTTTATTTAAAAATATATTAAAACAATACTTTTATTTAAAAAAATATATTTTTATATTAATATCAAAAAACTAATTTAAATTAAAAAAATATTTTTTTTAAATGTGGTTTCACTGCAAAAATAAGCGTTATCTAAAAGAGCTTCTGAGATTGTGTTTGTAATTATTCTTGTATATTTTTAAAATGTATTTTTAACTGGAGACAATGTTGAATTAATTTATTTTAGTGTTTTTTTATGGTTTTAATATATTGGTGGTAAACCACATATATATAATAAAAAAAATTAATATTATTTTAAATAAAAAATTATTTTAAAAATTATTCCACATCAAAATAATATAAAATAATTACCGTGAATGCACGTGGATGTCATAGAGTTCAAGAATTCATGGCAACATCATATAATAAGTTTTAAAGTTTTGGTCGTGTGGCTGATCAATTAATATAAAATAATTATGTTTCTAAAGTTTTGGATTATTAGCCTTTTGAAGAATGGATGGCATGTGAAAATAACTAACGTGTATTGACGGTAAACTTAAATTATTGTAAAAATGAGTTCATAAGTTAATTTTATACTCTATAGTAAGCACGAGGTTATTTGCTTGCGTGTTGTGCTGAGCTTTTTTCTATGTTAAAAATTGATTGATTTTATATGTGCTGTAATTAATTATTTTACCATATAGTTAGTAAAATTGTAATCGATAAAATATGTTAAAAATGGTTTTTTTTCCTCCTAAAAATGATTGAATGTTGCTATTGTTAAAACTATTTTAATAATTATTTAATTGGTAGATTGTACTATTAGAATTGATAAAATACTTTGAACATGAGCCATGTGCTTCGTGCAACTTACTGATTGATTGTTGTGTATGTTTTATTTGTTTGATGAATTATTTTATTAGCAAATAGTAAAATTACAATCGATGAATTTTAACATTCATGAGTGATTTGTTTTACGCATCAAATAATTTGATTGGTGATTTTGTTTTAATTACTTGGATAATAATTTAATTGGTAGATAACAAAACTGCAGTTAATCAAATTGACTAAAAATGAGTTATTTGTTACCTGCAACATATTAATTATTTGTTAGGCATGTTTTAACTATTGGACGAATAATTTATGTGACAGATAACAAGAATATAATTGCTAAAATTTATTAAAGATTAGTTTTTCATACTTTTTTCTTCATATTATTATATTAAAAATATTTTAGAGCACTGAGATTAAATAAATAGGAGATTTATAAAGAAAAGTTATATATATATGTTAATATAAAAAAAATCATAATATATAATTAGCCTCATCTATTTTTCAAGGAAAAAATCCTAAAATAATTAATATTCATTATTCTAAATATTTTATCTATACTAAATAAATACATATAAAAACTACATAATCTTATTTTTTTTAAGTTTATTATCTAGCTTAGATGTATAGAATTAAAAAAAAAATAGGATCATTAACAATTTTATTACATGTTAAAAATTTTTGTGTTGGCTATGGCAAAACACAAGGTAATTTTTTTTTTATTGTAGATAATATGACAATTTTTTCAACCTGTTTTGTCTATGTGTGGTTTTGTATTTTTTTTAGGGGATATGAGATTTGAAATATCATACATAAAAAAGCCGCATAAGTTTTTTTTTTTTACAAAAATAACATTGACCAATGACTTATTGTGATTATTATTTTCATTATTACTGTTATGATTACTAAATTGTCATAATTATTATCACTGCTATTATGAATATCATTGCAAATAAGTAATATTCTAATTATTAGTGGCAATACTATCGTTGCCACTATCATTATTACTATCAAAAGAAATTAAAGTATTTTTTTTCTTTTAAGATTTATTCTTTATATTTTTATATTTTATGTGATATCAGAACACTAGCATTAAAATAATTTGATATTTCTAAAAAAAAGTAGTTTATATATATATATATATATATATATATATATATATATATATTCTAAGACATTAATATTAAGCACGTATCAAAATATATAATTATTCTCAATTTTTCCATAAAAAATATATTTAAAATAATCATTATCATTATTTTAAACACATTATCCACAATGAAATGAAAAATTTAAAAGAAACTAAATAGTCAAAAGTTTTGTAGGTTGATTATTTTCTTAAGATGTATAACATTATTAAAAAAAATATTGGACCGTTAATATTTTTTTCACATGTTGAAAAATTTAGTTTTGACTACGGCGAAACACAAGGAAAGTGGCTTGTATATTTTTTTCATCGTAGATAACTTGGACAAATTTGTGTACTCATTTTGTTTATGTGTTGCCTCATTTTTTTTTACATGATATTAAATCTGAAATATTATACATAAAATGTGGTCAAAGTAATTGTTTAATAAAAACAACATTGATCAATGAATTATTTGATTTATTATTTTTATTGTTATTATTATACGTGTTCAATTGTTGTAAAACTGTCATAATTGTGATAGTAATCATTATAACTATTATTGTAAATAATTAATATTATAATTATTATTGACAGTAGTATCATTGTCATCATCATTATTGTTATAATCACTGTAATTATTATCACAATAATTATCACGATAATCAACACCCTTATTTTTATCAATATAGTCCAAATTATAATTAGCATTATTTTTTTTTGTCATCACTAATATTTTTTATATCATTTTATGAGTTATTGTTATTCTTATCATCAAAGCCATAATTATTAACACTATAAATACAATAATCATTATAATAAATAACAATTGCTATTATTATTATGATTATAAAAAAATCTAAGACTATTAATATTTTTTTGCATGTTAAAAAATTTATTTATGGAAACAACAAAGTGGGGGGCAATTGGTTCGTATTTGTTTTTATTGTAGATAATTTGCCTTAATTTTTCCACCCATTTCGTCTATTTGTGACTTTGTATATTTTTTATTTATGTGATATTAGATATGAAATATCATTCATAAAAAGTCATAAAAGTCAATATTTAAGAAAAATAACATCAACCATTGAATTATTTCTATTATTATTTTCATTGTTATTATCAAGATTGTTAAATTGTCATAATTATTATAGCCTTTATTATAAATAATTAATTGCACCCCAGCAACAGCTCTCATGTAACAACAGAAAGAGAGCTTGCAAAGCTTTATAACCACCTCACTGTGGAAGAGGAAAACTTCTTCCGAAAGCGATCTAGAATCCAATGGCTCCATCTTGGTGACCGTAATACTAAATTCTTTCACAAATCTCTCCTGCACAGGCAAGCCAGGAACACCATCTATAGCCTTGAGGATGATGACGGAACCCTCATCACCGGCTAGGAGGCTCTAGGTCATCTAGCAGTCAATTACTATAAGAAATTGCTATCTAGCCCTACCCCAATGTCTTTTCCCAGCTACCAGCATCACTTCCCCTCCCCCACAGAACATACCATGGACACAAACATGGCCAGAAACATCACAGATGAAGAAATAAAGGCAACAATTTTCTCCATTCTAGAGGATAAAGCCCCTGTCCCCAACGGGTTCAACCCTAAGTTCTACATGCAAAGTTGGCCCATCATCAAAGAAGACTTCATGGCATAAGTGAGGTACTTCTACACATTATCCATGCCTAAATCTATTAATGCCACCCACATCGCCTTGGTCCTGAAAACAGAAAACCCAATGAGACTAAATGATTTCAGACTTATATTTTGCTGTAATGTATGGTATAAATGTATAGCAAAAATATTAATCGCAAGATTGAAGCCAGCTCTAGCAATGATCATCGGACCTCCTCATACAGCTTTTGATGTGAACCGGCCCAGAAACACCACCAAGGACCCATTACATGTTCAGGGGCTTAATTCATGGTTTTGAAGGTTTCAACCATTGAAGCATCAAGTCAGAATTGCAAGTGCCATTAAAGCATCAAGAGGAGACCGTAATACATCTTATCTATGTGCAGGAGGGGTCCAATACAATTTTATTTGGGCCATGAAGTGAGGATAGCAAAGGAGCTAAAATAATCCTACTACAACATGGAAACATGGGATTAATGGGCTAGATGGAAGATTATAAATAAGTCTTATGAGCTTTATTTAATTTTGTTAGTTATACCCCAAAGCTTGTTTGGGCTTAATTAAGATTTTGTTTTCAGTTATGATCTAAGACTTGTTTGCTTTAAGTCATGGGCTTTCTAGTTTAGGGTTTTGGGTCAGTTTATAATCTAAATTAAGTCCACATAAGAGGTCCATTAAGGTTACTTTTTCAAGAACTATTTAAACTCATGTAACCTAAATTTCAGCAGCCATTGATGATTATTACTTTTGAAATTTTCAGTTTTATGTGTGAGAATGATTCTTGCATTCTTTAGTTCTTGAACGTATTGAATCCAACTTATCGAAGATTAACTAGCTTTGTGGCGTCATTCTACTCTTTCCAATAGTATTGGTGTCTTGGGGCAGGTTTTCATTGTGTCACACTCCTATTAGACCTATTTCGGCTTTCCAAGATCAGATCTCATTCTTGGTTGTGGTTTACGTGATTACGAGGTTCGCATCGGCTATTATCCTAGATCACAGCATCGTCGATGCCATCCTCCTATCATAGGAGCTCCTCCACAATTACCACCTTAAGCAAGGGCCATCCATAAACGCTCTCAAAATTGATGTACGGAAAGCCTTCGACACCATCCACTAGAACTACATTATTGCAGGGTTGGTGGTGATCGGAATTCCAGCAACTATGATAAGCTGGATTGACAAATGCATTTCCACCCCTCACTTCTCTATTAGCTTGAATGATGAATTACAGGGCTTCTTTCCTGTAACAAAAGGTCTAAGGCAAGGGGACCCATTATCCCTATATCTCTTTGTTCTAGCGATAAAGGATTTGTGAGGCATTCTCCGCCACAAAACCGTAGGCAGTGGGTTCAGACACCACTGGAAGTGTAGGAAAAGTAGCACCACCCATATATGTTTTGCAGATGACCTCCTGTTATTCAGCCATGGTGATAGTACTTCAGTAGCCACCCTTCAACAATCCTTGTCCACCTTTGCAGAATGCTCTGGGCTGGAAATAAACCCAGCCAAAAGTGCTCTGTACATGGCTGGCTTTATAGAAGAATAAAGTACTGCTATTCAATCTTAGCTAGGAATGGTCAAAAGATCTCTCCCAGTAAAATACTTAGGGTTTCCCTTAATCAGGACAAGACTCACCCACTCCGACTACCTCTCTCTCCTAGACAAAATTACCACAAAGATCAAATTATGGACCTCCAGCTCCCTCATTTACGGAGGCAAGCTTTAGCTCATCAAATCGGTTCTCTTCACTTACCAAGTGTATTGGTCCTCCATCTTTATCCTTCCGACCTCAATCACCAGCAGGATCAAAAGCACCTTATTAGCCTTCTTATGGAGAGGGAGCTATCTGTGATAAGGTGGAGCAAAGGTTGCTTAGGATGACATCTGCCATCCCACTTTGGAAGGCGACTTAGGTATCAAAAAACTTGCAACATGGAATTAAGCAGCCATGCTAAAACACCTTTGGAGGGTCATCATTGACAAGTCGTCTCTGTGGACTTCCTAGCTTCACAATAACATCCTAAAAGGGAGATCAATTTGGTCCATCAATGTTCCTTCCAATCCATCTTGGGCGTGGAGGAAAATCCTCCAATGTCGTGAGCTGTGCAAAGGCTTGATCACCACAAGAATAGGTGACGGTACTGACACCTCCCTATGGTATGATTACTGGCTCCCTCAAGGGCAATAAATTTGTGACCTCCTTTCTCATCGAATTATGGCAACCTCTGGTCTGGGATGGAATGCAAAAGTCTCAAATATTATCAATGGGAGCAACTGGGCCTTTCTGGCCAGCCACCACAACATATCCTCAATATGGACCGCCATCAGGTTTCAGCTTAATAGTAGTAAGGCAGACCATGAAGTCTGGCCTGCACAACCGTCTGGAACATTCTACATCTCCTCTGCATGGGAAATGATATGTTAGTGAAACCCTATTAGTAGTATCATTTGGTACCCAGGATATATCCCTCATTAAGCATTTATTCTATGGCTAGCAGCTCGTAGCAGGCTCTAAACCTTGGACAGATTGCAGCGAACAGGTATCACAACAACACTAACCAGTGTGCTGTGTAGCTCCCAACTAGAAACCCATGAACACCTTTTCTTTCAGTGCAACTTTTCCAAGAAAGTCTGGAGTGTAGTAAATAACCATGTCTGCATCAGATGGCCGACCACCACTTGGCCAAACCTCATAAACTGTGCGTGCACAATCTTCAAAAGGAAGAAGGATCCTCAAAGTCATATTGCAAAAACTTTACTTTCCACCTCCATATATTATTTGTGGCATGAACTGAACAATAGAACTTTCAAGAACACCTGCAACTTCCACCAACAACTCATAAAGGATATAATCCAGTGCGTTCGTCTGCACCTCTTGAGTGACAACCCAAGAGCCATGCTTGACAACTCTATAAGGATGCAATGGAGCATCCCTTCGACGCTGGACCCCATAGAGGCCTTGTTTTTCATTGGGCTAAAGTCAGAAGCCTTCTTTTATGTAATTTTATCCTTTCTCTCAATTCTTAGGCTTTAAGTCCCCTCTGCCTTTTGGTCTGCGCTGTGTTGCCAATGGGCTTCTCTCCTTTTAGGTTCCTAGGCTGATTGTTGATGGGGCAATAGGGTTCTTTTTCCGTTCCTGCACAGGTTTGTTACTGTGCATTTGGGCCCCTTGTTTGTTCTTTGTTAATGTCGCGACGGTGATTTTTCGTGCTTCGCTCCCCGTCATCCCTGGGGTTTGGGGAAGAAAGGTGCCCGGTGAAAATGAGAGGTTTGTTTTATAGCCGTAAAAATTACGACTATAATTATAAGGAGTTGCCACCTAATATTAAGGTCACTAGGAATCTATTGGTCTGCGAGAGTATTGGGTAAGGAGACTTGTTGTGCAAAGGGAAGACGCATCACCTCAGTGCACCCTACCTAAGGTAAGTTGTATTGTTGTTTGCTGTTTTTTCCTAAGTCATTTTTACTGGTACTTTCCTAAGGTTTGATGTAGATTTCTCTCCGGGAAAAAATATCTACATCATTGCGGGTTGCAAGACTAACCACCAAAATAAATTTCGCAATGCATTTTGAAAATCAAGATTAATTATCCACGAGTGTACTTTACATTGTAATTTTACATCGCGATAGATAAAACAAAATAATTGTTAAATTATTTTTGACATTTTGGCCGAATACCAACGGATAATCGTAAACTGGTTACAATACCCAAATTTTCGCTTTTAAAACATGGAAAAGATGCAACATATATTTTTCGCGAAAAATACAGTGGAAAAATTTTGGTATCCGGCCGTATGCACAAAAACACATTTTTTTGTTTCTTTGTTTTTTTTTGAAATGTCATTTTTATGCTTTTTTTATGTTGTTTTTTTTTGCAACGCACGCACCCATTCTCTTTTTTCATTATATTTTTTTTTGGGTACATTTTACAATTACATAACATTTACAAAATAAATAAATGAACACAACAACAAATTAAGTACAAAAACAAAATGAAAAATCACAAAGCAACCCTGGAAGCACTGCTGACAACCGGAGCCATGCAGAGTAGTGGCAACGCGTGGAACGTGGTTCCACGCGCCGCCGCCACTTGACCCAAAATGACAGGGGGGTAGATCGGCCTCTCCCCATCCTTCTCTTGCTGGCGGTGATGTTACCAGACCTGCAAAACAGGCAAAAATGCAAACACAACAACACAATCCAAGCTTCGGCCTTAGATCTCAAATATGTTCTTTTGCCTTCAAATGGCTGCCGAAAGGTCATGAGGTGGTGAGATGGAATGGGGGTTGCCTTCGATCAAGCCTGGCTGGTGACCCGAGGAGGTAGCCATTGGTGGTCAGCGTTGTTGCCAAAGAAGAAGATGAAGAAACGAGAGCAAAGGGGGCTATGACTACGGATGCCGTGGCTGGGAGGTAGATCCGTTAGATGGATTGCTTTAGTGGCCGATGGGAAGGAGATGGAGGTAAAGGGTGAGATCGTGGGGAGGCCGCGAGACATAGGCTTGCCGGAGGGAGCAACTCCGTGGAGGGATGCCGATCAGGGAAAGAGAGGAATGAGAGACTATGGTAAGGCTGAGTCGGTCTCTGGAGAGAGAAGGGGAGTAGGGGCTGGTCGGAGAGGGCTGATTGTGAGAAGAGAGGAAGGGAAGATGAAAGGGGCTCCCCGGTGAAGAGAGGAATCAAGTCAATGCCGGAGAAGGGAGATCGACCGGAGAGAAGGAAAGAGGAAAAGTGGAAAGAAAAATGGGGGGCTGCAGCTGCCTCTAAGGGTTGGCGGCGGCAGCCCCCCCAATGAAGAGAAAAAGATGGTTTCTAGGGTTTCTAGTTTTTTTTTCCCGTGGTCCCCCCTCTTTTTTTTTTTTTTTTACACAAGACCATTCATCTCTATTTATAGGGAAAATTTTGCCCACCTTTTTCACTTTGATCCTCAATTTTGGATTTATGTAATTTGATCCCTAATTTCACGCAATTGGATTGGAAAAATACAAATCGGTCTCCGAAAACTCCAAACTTCTCAATTGAACCCAAATTAAACTTAAGAATTTGATTTTTCATCGATTAAGCCTTTAATAAAATTAATTTGACCAATTTAAAGTATAATTAAACCCTTGCGCTTAATTAAATCCTTCAATTGAGCTCTTAATTAATTCTGAAACATAATTGCATTTTTAAATTGGTCGACGATAAAATCAAATCAACCCGTAAAAATATAATTATGTTGCGCGACTTAATTTTTACATAGATTTATTAAATGATAAAATAATTTTTCCTTAAATCTGCATTTCCTCTAATTTTGGGGACAAAAGAGATACGATTAGACACTCGAAAACAAACAAAAATTCCACATTGATTTTTCTACCCTCGTTGGCCCTTTTTTTTTTTGATATATTTTGGGGAGTCACCAAAAAATTGGGTGATGACAGTTAATATAAAACCATTTGTTCAAAAAAAAAAAACTATAATGTTCTCTTTGCCTTACTTATATTGATTATGTAAGGAAAAATTTCAATGAATTCAAACCATTTTGCATGTTTTCTATTCAACTTACCTTGTCCTTTCAAATGCTTCAAGGACTCATGATCCGAATGGATTACAAACTCTTTTGGCCATAAGTAATGCTGCCATGTCTCAGGTTCTCATACCAAGACATAGAGTTCTTTGTCATAAGTGGGATAGTTTAAGGTCACTTCACTTAACTTCTTACTGAAATATGGAATAGGTCTCCAATCCTATACCAAAACAACATTTATTCCCATTCTAGACACATCACATTCTATTTCAAATGCTTTTGTAAATTCAAGTAAAGCCAAAATAGGTTCACAACATAATTTCTCTTTCAAAAGAACAAAAGACAATTTTTGTTCCTCCCCCATTTAAACCCAACTAACTTTTTTACAACTGCATTTAAGGATGTCGCTATTGTACTAAAATCTTTCACAAAACTCTTGTAAAAACTAGCTAACTCATGAAACTCCTTAACTCACTTAGCAATGCGGGTGTAGGCGAATCCTGAATGGCCTTAACTTTCTTCTTGTCAATCTTGATACCTTGTGCAGTAACAACATAACCAAGAAACACAGTTTTCTCTATGCAAAAGGAAAATTTTTTAAGATTAGCATACAATTTCCTCACTACACAAAACGCTAAGTACATTATGCAAATGATCATGATACCTACCTATGAATACACGCAACACATGATTCATTAAATGCATAACTGTTTTGATGCGAACCTCGTGATCATGTGGTCACACAACCCATAATCAACACTAAGATTATTTAGTCCTAGAAAGACAAAATAGGTCTGATAGGAGTGAGACACAATGGAAACCTGTTCCAAGGCACCAACACTATTGGAATGAGTAGAATGATGCCAAGAAATCAATTGATCTTTGATAAGTCAGATTTAGTTCGTTCCTTTTACATCAGCTCATCAACTTGCATTTGAAGCTCATTTGTCTCCTCAGGATTGCTTCTATAGGTTGGTCAGTTAGGAATCGAGGCTTCAAGTATGAAATCAATATGATACTCTATCCCCCTCAATGGTGGTAATCCTCTAGGAGTATCGTCGTGGAACACATCATCAAACTCTTGCAACAAAGAAATAAGAACACTAAACACAATATGATCAAGATCATTAGTATTAAAGTAAGCCTTTTTATACCCAAGTAAAATCATTGGCTTGTTAGTGAAATATATAGATATAACCTCACCCTCTTTAGCATAAAAATTGGGCTATTTCTTTAGTTTTTTTCATAAAATTCTCATCCCTTTTACTGATTTTCTTCACTCCTCTATCTTACCTCCACTATCGTCTAGATTTGAGTGTTTTTGAGTTATGGTCGAATGGTTTGATTTGTTTGGAGTGTTGGCCGAATATTTGTTTGTGTTTGGATGGGTGGGCGAATGAGTTGTAGTGTTTCGGGTTCTAACCTTATATGATGGTTTTCTCTCCCTTTGATCCTCACCTTGATTTTCTCTTCCCATCGCCTCATGCTCACTGTTTAGCTTTATTTGATCATCATACACTTGTTTGGGTGTAAGAGATACAAGAGTGATGGTTTTACCATCTCTTACAATGGAAGTTAGTAGCCTTCGCAATGCACTCTCATTATAATTTTCAAACCCAAGAATCAATAACAATACTAAAAACAAAGCAACACAAAACTACGATTATGATTTCGCTAGTAGTAATGCAAATTTATATGAATTGCGGACGAAACGAAGACACGAAATAAAATAGAAGCAAATATTAGCGAAAATAGTTACTTGACTCCTAGATAACCAAAACATAATAGAAAAAAAGATTTGGACAAAACTAAACAGTAAGGATCAAATTTTCAAACTTGACACAAATCTAATCTGTTACACAATTTTTATGTAATAGAATTGAAACCCTAAACAATTGACCTCAAAATTACTTCAAATTAAATATTTAGTGTTATAATACTCAACAAACAACAAAACTCAATTTATAGGTAGTTCTCTTACTTCTAGTTACCCACCCCTTGTATGATTAGTTTGTGTAATTGAACCTCTAATTAAAACCTCTAGAAGACGATATCAAAATAATCCCAAATTTAATATATGTTGTGATCTCATTCCCAATACACAAAATATTAAATTTCAATTGATTCTAAGGTGTTTTGCTTATGGTTTACTAAGAATAGTGTTTCTACGACAGAATGAACCTCAAATTAAGACCTCAAGTAAACAATATCAAAACAAGTCCGAATTTGATGAATCATCTGATCTCACCCGCAATAGACTAAATATGAAGTTTCAGTTGATTCAAATGTGGTTTTTTTATGGTTCACCCAAAGCAGTGCTTTCTACAATAAAAATTGAATGCTTGTGCAAATTATCTTAAAAGTTAAATCACATCATGGCCCGATTACTGTTCATAGTGACACAAATCACTATGGATGGTAACAGTAAAACTCAATTTTCGGTTTGGTTTTGGTTCGGATCGATCTACTAGGTTTTTTTTTTGCACAGTGAAATAATGATTTTGTCCCTTAAAAAAGACAAACAAAGGCTACTGGGTGGAGGGGTTTCACGATAATTGCACATTTTTTCCAGTCTGGTCCGGTTCATTTACTCGGTTTATTTGTTTTTTTTTAATATTTCTTTCCATAGTAAATAACCAAGCTATCCCTATAAAATGACAAAAAAAATGTATGTCTGGAAGGGGTGTCCTTGTAATTTACTTTTTTTTAATATTAAATCTGAAACGGTACTGTTGGCGCGTTGCTGGACATGCCGCCTATTTTCGTGCTTACGTGGTTTTTGAACGGCGCGTGCGACGTCCTCTAGTGGTTAAAAATACCCATTCGATGTCTAGAATGATTTTCACTCATGTTCTCTTCCTCCTGGTGTGGCATGTGTGATACTAGAGTGGTCGAAGATGTGTCAATGATTATTTGAATTTCCCCCCTTTTCTCTCTCTTGCCTGTGCAAGCACACGTCAGCGCAACTGTTTTTTTTTTTTATATATATATTTCACTTTGGTCTTTGAACTTTAGATAGTGTTTTTATGGTCCTTATTATTATTATATAAGTTTTGATTTGTTTCAATTTTGTCCTTCACTGGAAATTGATTATATATATTGTAATTTCATTTAAATCCTTAATCTTTTAATTTTGAAAATTGGTTAGAAATACTTAATATTTTCGGTATCAAAGTTTTGATTTATTTCAATTTTATCATTCTATGCAAATTTATTATAAATCCTTAATATTTTAGGTATCAAAGTTTTCTTTATTTTTAATTTTATCCTTGCATACAAATTAATTATAGATTTTAGTTGCTTTTGGGTCCTAATTCATTTAATTTCCCATTTTATTTTAAATTATTTATTTTTATTGATATCAATGTTTATATTTATTTCAAATTTCTCCTTCAAATTAAATTTATTATATATGTGTTTTTAATTTTTACCTTTATACTTTTAATCTTGGATTTTATTTTAATTTTTTTATTTTTTTTATATAGTTTCTATTTCTATCCATGTTTATATATACATATACTAGTAGTTTTTGATTTTTTTAAAATAATTTTGAAAATTACCCGTTTTATCTTATCTCTCTGCACTATATGGCGTAAAAAATAATAAAAATAAAAATAAAAATAAATTCTATCCTTTTAACAGATCCACCATCCCATCCCATCGAAAGAAGAAACCTTAGTCTCTCCATTTCTAACGGTACCAATACCAAAACAATTTTTTTTTCATTTATTTAATTATATTGAGATCTTTTATTAATTATTATTCATTAATAACATACTTCTAATTGTAATTTTAGAATTTTGCAATTGCAACAAGATCTCTAGCAAGATGGCGACGATCGACGAGCCTCTATACCCGATCGCCGTTCTAATCGACGAGTTAAAAAACGAGGACATTCAGCTCCGATTGAACTCAATTCGTCGCCTCTCTACCATCGCTCGTGCCCTCGGCGAGGAGAGAACTCGCAAGGAATTAATTCCTTTCCTAAGCGAGAATAACGATGACGACGATGAAGTGCTTCTTGCTATGGCTGATGAATTAGGAGTTTTTATCCCCTATGTTGGCGGTTTTGAGTACGCCAATGTGCTGCTTCCGCCTCTCGAGACGCTCTGCACCGTCGAGGAAACGTGTGTTAGAGATAAATCAGTCGTGTCTTTGTGTAGAATCGGAACACAGATGAGAGAGCAAGACTTAGTTGACCATTTTATTCCGCTCGTCAAGGTTTGGATTTTGCCGATAATTTTGTTTGTTTTATTACTGATATGTATTGACGTGATGTGATCTTTGCTGTTCAGAGATTGGCAGCGGGTGAATGGTTTACTGCACGGGTTTCGTCTTGTGGTTTGTTTCATATTGCTTATCCCAGTGCTCCAGAGACCTTCAAGACTGAATTACGAGCCATATACAGTCAGCTTTGTCAAGATGATATGCCCATGGTTCGTAGATCTGCTGCCACTAATCTAGGAAAGTTTGCTGCTACTGTCGAGCCTGTTCATTTGAAGACTGATATCATGTCTATATTTGAGGATTTGACTCAGGATGGTGGGGACATGCTTCTATTTTCTACTCTAATAAAGTTCTATGTTTGTGTTAAATAGCTGATTTTGTTTTCATTACTGTGTTGGCTGATTTTGATTCTGACTAGGATAAAATGTGTAGTTAAATGAATCAAGGGTTACTATTCACGGGTTTGTCATTTGGGCATCTTATCTTTTTTTAATTATGTGTTGAGTGTGCGTTTTATGCTGATGCTGTTGCTGGGCATAATGATACCTAGTGTGCGTTTTATGCTGATACTGTTGCTGGACATAATGATACCTGGTGTGCATTTAGATTCTTGGATGGATTGTCTATGTAGTTAGAACACAACCACTACTGTGATAAAGCAAAACATTTTTGTTTTATATTTTTCGAATTCAGTCTCATGCTACAGTATAAATAGAAATATGCATTTAAGCCTTTTAAACTGAGTGCATTTCAAGTTTTGGGATAAAACCATTCCGGGAAATGAATTCTTTTGCTGGTGAATTCCATTCTGTGTCTCAAGATGTCTGTTTTGTAGAAAATTACAGTGCAATAACGAAATTGAATTCCAGCTTTCATCTTTACCCGTATTGTTTTCTACAATCATATCTCCTATATTTTTATGAACATTTACTTTTTCTAAATGGTTTAGGATAAAGTGCCTCCTAATTGTATTTGTTAGCGTGAACATCCATAAAATATTGGTTAATCTATCTGATAGGCAATGGCATTAACTACTGTTATTCTTTGTAATTTTTGTTCTTCTCAATGTCCTTTCTCTGTCCACCATTTTAAAAATACAGCAAAACCTAGGAAACTTTAATCGATTAAAAATTGCAAACAGGTTCTGACCTGTACTCTTTTCTTCTTAAAAGAAATGAAACCTTTTATGTTTATCCAATATTATAATTGGCATCAGTTTTCCCTTTCTCCATTATGGAGTGCAAATATAACCATGTCTCCATTTGTCACTGTTTCAGATCAAGATTCTGTTCGATTATTGGCTGTTGAGGGCTGTGCAGCTCTTGGTAAACTTCTCGAACCCCAAGATTGTGTGGCACATATCCTTCCGGTCATAGTTAATTTCTCACAGGTATAACACATAGTTCAGCTTTTCTAATTGTTAGTTGCTTTGTATTGTGATTATCCATGATCCAAGCTTTTAACAATGCATGAACAAAAAAATGCATCTCCTTTATTATATTGTCATCTCGGTTAATGGTTTTTATTTTGATCATTATGCATGATCCAAATATTTCCCCAAGCAGGATAAGTCTTGGCGTGTTCGCTACATGGTTGCAAATCAATTGTATGAGCTCTGTGAAGCTGTTGGTCCTGAGCCTACCAGGTAATTACTTTAAAACCTTGGATTACCTGTTGTTTGAAATGTATTGCATGTCCTTCATTCTATTTGCTTCTTTTTTCTCCTCTACCCAAATCATTCAAAAGGTTAAGTTGTTATGCTTCAATAATGTAGGAAAATGTTCTGAAATGCTTATTACCTGGTTAGTTATTGTTTTGATTTATTTTTTTATAGATCCTTTAATAGTTGATGGACCTGTTCTTTTGGATTCAAGTTCACATATTTGACTTTGGTATTTCAGGTCTGACCTGGTTCCTGCATATGTTCGGCTGCTTCGTGATAATGAAGCTGAAGTACGTATAGCTGCTGGAGGAAAAGTAACTAAGTTTTGCAGGATTTTGAATCCAGAACTTGCAATTCAACATATTCTTCCTTGTGTAAAGGTATACACACTTGTGAAATTATTCAATTTTATTCTTGTAAAATAATTATTTTAATCATATAGCTTTCTTCTGTTATCTCAACAGTTTAAATAGCACTTGCTTTTGGTAGCTATAATTGACAGTAAAGACAGGAAAAGAAAGACAAATTGTGACAGCAAAAAGATTGACAGTGGACAGTTAACACAAAAGAGGAAAAGCATGCTAGGGCTGACAGTAAACACAGAAAAGGAAAGCTTTTATATACAGCATAAAGTAGGGTTACAATAGGCAGATTTACTTTCTATAACTTGCAACCTAGATATAGCTTGACAGCTGTAATTGAGTGTAATCCAGATTATAAATAAGAGCATTACAGCAAGAGGGGAGGTATGCAGACCAAACCTGTTAATAATCTGTTCTGTCTTCTATAGGAATTATCCACAGATTCATCCCAACATGTTCGATCTGCTTTGGCTTCCGTTATAATGGGAATGGCTCCTGTTTTGGGGAAAGTAAGTGTCATGTCTTTCATTATTGCATTTTATCAGACAGCAAGAAGGAAAGAAAATGTTCATTTATTCATTCATACATTTGTACTGAAGTAGAGTTTGGTGCAGCATAAAACTTATGTGATGTTTATGAGAAACAGTTGCAGATAAAATGTGAAGATCTTTTTCTGAAAACTGCTTGATTTTTAGTATCCTGTAAAATGAAATTTCATGTCTTCTTGCTGATGATTTTGCTAGCATACATGAGTTGTTTTTTCCTCACCATCTTATCTGTTGATATAGTTAAAATATGAACTGGAGTATGAGCTAGTATGGCTTTGTGCAATTGCATAATGCAAGAGTATTGCTATTATCATTATTAAAGTAGCCTTTTGGCTTGTAGATTTCTTTGTCATGATTGTAGTACTATTGGTTATGTCATTTTTATTTGTATTCTTACCACCTCACTGATGATTTTGCTAACATACATGAGTTATTTTTTTTCTTACAACCTTATCTATTGGTCCTGTTGAAATTTGAACTGGAGTATGAACTTCTAGCATGGCCTTTTGCAAGTGGATATTGCAAGAACATTGATTATATCATTATTATAGTAGCCTTTTTAGCTTCTAGATTTCTTTGTGATTTATATTCTTTGTTTTCTATTTATCCTGAAGGATATTGATCCTTGAGTTTTTTCACTATCATTGCAATCTATGGTATTTGTTCCTCAAAGAAGCATGCTTGAATTCTTCACTGTACTTAACATGGTTTCTGCTGATGGTGATAGGATGCAACAATCGAGCAGCTGCTTCCAATTTTCCTCTCTCTCTTGAAAGATGAATTTCCTGATGTTAGATTGAATATTATCAGCAAACTTGATCAAGTCAATCAGGTTTGTGAAGGCTGTTAAAATTGATTTCATACCTTATTCGCTGAGAAAGTCCTTCATGCTGCTATTGATCCATGAGAGATCTTGAAACAATTTACTGCATCGAATAATGAGAATTAGCAGTGTCATTTTATCACCACTCATTTGTAAGAATGAACTACAAACTGCTTCTATACTTCACCATTTTGAACCTAGAATTAGGAGATATCATTCAGACTAGTCTAACTGAAATAGTTTTGAGTTTTGTATATGTTTAGTACTTCTTTGAAGCATTAAATGACACATTATTGGGGCCAAGTTACCCCACTGGTAACGTGGGGTAACTTGGATGATCTGGGGGCCTTTTTAGAGAGTTTCCATTAGGACTATATAATGTGTTGCACAAAGCATACAACTAATAAATAACACAGGAGCATCCACATATCCAAGCTCAAATAATAAATAACATAATGCAAGATAATTTAATCAAATGAGGCAAATAATATAGATTAATGTATGATTCTCCGTGCAAGAAACCTATTACAACCACCTTGTAGGATGCCTTTGGATGATGTTTATCTTCTCAGTTGGCTTAACCATTCCCTCACCAATGGAGTCTCATATACTAGTTTATAGGTATCGTGGTTTCCTTCAAAACTAGGTGGTGACTCCTATATTCTTATTGTTTGCCTAAATGTCCTCTACAACAAAAATGAATGCAGTTGCTTTTTTATTATTAGATTGATGATGATCTGTTCATCATTTGACAATGTGAGCAAATCATTAAAAATGTCTATTGCAGAACATTTGTAGATTTTTTTGTTAGAACCTGCCAAATAGCATTTAGCTAACTGAACTTGAAACCAAAATTGTATCCCAAATATGTGGATTAAGAAAGCAGCTTTAAGTTCAATTCCTATCAATTCTGATTTGACAAATTCTTAAATGACATTTTAAGGGTTAATTGGGTTCAACAATGTGTGATCTAAAACCTCACATAGACCTGCAATTTGTACCTGTATTTTTTTCTCTTTCTATGGTACATTAGTCTGATTTTTTATTGTTTGAATTCCAATGCAGGTGATTGGAATTGATTTGCTTTCCCAATCTCTATTGCCAGCAATTGTGGAGCTTGCAGAAGATAGACATTGGAGAGTTCGGCTCGCAATTATAGAATACATACCATTGTTGGCAAGTCAGTTGGGGGTAGGGTTTTTTGATGATAAGCTTGGTGCTCTGTGCATGCAATGGTTGAAAGATAAGGTTTGTCTAGCTCTGTGATTTTGTATTGAGGCCTATCCTGGTCTTTGCATATATATGCAGTAATGCTTGGAGACCAGCTCACTTTTCATTACCAGCAAATGGTTCCCAGATGGTTGGTTTACTTAGTTTAAGTATTTGATGCCATGATTACAAGATCATCAAACCCTTGAAGTTTATCTCAAAATGTAATATAATCAAGAATGTCATTCCTTCTAATGTTATCTCGTATAGATCATTTTCCTCATTCCCTCTATTTAATCACATGCATGATGTGAGGTCGTCTAGTGGAAGAGGGTATCTTATCATTTGATTTATGACGCCTCTGTTCTAATTTTCAAGCATAGTTAGTCTTTTTATATATATTTGCAATATGTTTTTAACTGACTATACTGACTGTCTGTATAGGTTTACTCAATTCGTGATGCAGCTGCTAACAATGTAAAGCGCCTTGCTGAAGAATTTGGCCCAGATTGGGCAATGCAGCACATAGTTCCTCAGGTTTGCAGTTGTCACACTATTTGTTTTTCTCGAGTAAAAATGTTACATGATATGAGCAAATGTATCTATGGAGAAATAGATGATGCAAATCCTTTAGACTTTTTGGTAGTGGAAACAGCATAGGGCCCCAACCTCTCCCAAGTCAGTTGACCTACTATTCTGACATCCTGTCATTTGGCTGACAGGTTTTGGACCTGATTAACAACCCACACTATCTTTATCGGATGACCATTTTACATGCAGTTTCTCTACTCGCTCCTGTAATGGGCTCAGAAATTACTTGTTCCCAGATTCTTCCTGTTGTCATCAATGCATCAAAAGACAGGTGAATTAGCTGCTCATGTAAGCTTAATTTGTTCGATTTGTTTGTTATAACTTGGATTGAGCAGAGAGTTGCATGTCACAGGGTACCCAACATTAAATTCAATGTGGCTAAGGTGTTGCAATCACTTATTCCAATAGTTGATCAGTCTGTAAGTACAATAGCTGACTTATTTCTACGTTGTTTCTGAAAACATCGTTGCTCTTCATTTCAAAAGATTTAATTATTATATTCACTTCGTGATGTTTGTGGAAGTACTAAATTCTCTAATAAAATACATGCATAATTTTCCTTAAAACCAGATTAGTATGTTCAAGGTAAGGTGAAGAGAAACCATTCTATTATTTGAGTCAGGCTCAACTTTTTTTTATTTTTACTCCGCCTGCCGTATCTGAAGGTATTAACAATGTTAGCTCACAATGCAGGTGGTGGAGAAGACAATTCGTCCATGTTTGGTTGAGTTAAGTGAGGATCCAGATGTTGATGTAAGATTCTTTGCTACTCAAGCACTACAGTCAACTGATCAGGTCATGATGTCTAGCTAGATTGATGTTGTAATTAGGCTCCTTTTTTACATTCTTGTTTCCCTTCCCCCTTTTTATTCAGTTCAATTAACTAACAGATTTGTGTAATGTGTTAGCTAAGGAGCTAGAGTTTCTTCAATGATTCGTTATTTTGAACGATTGCATGTCTATTTATCAGAAATGTCTTGAAACGGATAAACAGCTTGTATTATTTTTGTTCCAAGGCATTGTCTGGTGTTCTAGTCTTACAATATCATGCAATGATTCGACTATTCAACTTCAGGTTGTCAATTCCGAATTGGTGGTTAACATTTCGGTTTTTCAATTGAAACAATATGTATTGGTGGTGCTGTCTTAGAGTTCTACTGTTAATGCCCCTTTAGATAACACTTAAAATATTAATTCTGATCGAATTAATATTGAAATCATGCAATTTATATTTTAAACGCAAATAAAAAAAAGTGAAAGTTAAACTAATATGATTTGTTTGACTTGATAAGTCTTAAGATAATATGTATAACTGTTAAAAATATAATTTTATAAAAAAATTCAATATTTGTTTTTTTAAAAAAAATTGAGATAACAAAATATTAGATTGATTTAGATCTTTAAATTTATAAATCGAGTTATAAGATCATAATAATTCTAAATAAAACAAAGTATTTTGTGTAAATTTTACAATTATGGCTAAATTATAGAGATAAAAATTATATTTGATAAATTAAGAATGTCAATGTCAAACTATGTTAACAACATAAAAATATTCAAATAAAAAGCTAAAAATAAATTCTAAATTAAATAAACCCTTAAATCTAGTTAGGAAATGAATCCGTAAACAATATGGAATACAAATAATACTTTCAAAAAACAATGTATGCTAATAACATAAAAATATTCAAATAAGAAGCTAAAAATAAATTCTAAGTTAAATAAACCCTTAAATCGAATTAGGAAATGAATTCGTAAATAACATAGAATACAAATAATACTTTGAAAAAACAATTTATGTTCCTAATTTAGGCATGAAGATGATATTAGTTAGAGAAAAACAAGATTTTCTCAAACTCAAAAATTACTATTGAAATGGAGAGTTATTATTTGATGACTTATAAAAGTCTAAAAGCCTCAAGCATATGGCATATTTAAATAAGAATCTAAATTGATCGCTCTAATAAGTCCTTAATTAAATAAATTGTGAAACCTAATTAGAAAATGAAATAATTAATAAAAAGGGAAACCAGGAATATTGTGAAACAAAAACTTCCACAAATCCTAATATTATCTATACAACTAAATCAGCTCGCGGATTTACTGTTCATTCAAGCACTATTCATACTATAAGTATTATTTCTATACTACAACAACATAATGAACACGTTTGGCCGAGTGGTTAAGATGTGTGCCTAATCTTTCCCCGCAGCAAGAGTTCGAATCTCTCAGGCTACAAAATGATTTTGGATTTTGCTTTTAAAAAACTTAATAATATAAGTATTATTCCTATACTACAAAAGCACAATGAAGTTGTTTGGCTGAGTGGTTAAGGCGTGCGTTGTTTCCCCGCAACTAGAGTTCAAATCTTTCAGGCCACAAAATGGTTTTTGAATAGTAATGAACAGTGGAAACACTATTCATTACTATTCATAAAAGTGTTTTTTTTTTATAACCTGTGTCCAAGCCAGTTTACGCGAACTATGATTAATCTCCAGACTCACTTTTTTTTTAATATTGTTCTTCCTTTTTTCTTTTCAACTTATATATTTTTTTTGTTTTTTTTATAACTAGAGAGTCCGGGTCAGCTTACACGCACCATGATTTTTTCCCCGCGCATACATTTTTTTTTTTTTATCTTTAGACCCACTTTTTTTTTTTTTTTACATTTTCTTTCTTGTTTTTTTTTTCCCACTTATATATTATTTTGTTTTTTTTTTATATTCAAGGTGTCTGGGCCAGCTTACATTCACTATGATCTTTTTTACTACGTATACTTTTTTTTTGTTTTTGATAATAGGGGTGTTCGAGGCAACTTACGCGCACCACGAATAATCCCCAGACCCATTTCTTTTAACATTTTTTCTGTTTCTTTTTCCCACTTATAATTTTGTTTATAACCGGGGTATCTAGACCAACTTATACGCACCACAACTATTATTTTATAGAATAGTTAAAGGAGATCGCAATTTCAAACAGTAATAAACAATGATTTCAATAGTGGTTTACGTTGTTTATTACTATTTGAAAAGATGAATTGAATTGTGGTTTTGGTGGAAGATGATAGGGGTGTTTGGGAATGCATTTTGGAAAGTGTGTTTGAAAAAATCTAATTTTTTTTTATTTTATATTAAAATATTTGGTGTTTCTAGATAATTTTGATGTGTTGATGTAAAAAATAATTTTTAAAAAAATATTATTTTGATGTATTTTTGAATGAAAAGCTAATAGAATTATCTATAAATCTAAAAGAGCTCACGATTTTAAACAGTGTTTTACACTGTTCATCTACACTTAAAAGCACTATGGATTTGAATAGTGAAATTACATAATAATATAAGTATTATTTGTATACTAGGACAGAACAATGAGATTGCGTGCCTGAGTGGTTAAGGAGTTTAGTGAAGGCGAGAGTTCGAATCTCACAATCGACAAAAATAATTTTGTAGAGGACACCCATTTGAACAACAATGAATATTGATTCATTGTTCATTTCTGTTACAGAAGGGGCTTTTCATGTTTTATATATATATATATATATATATATATAATCAGGCTTCTTTTATTTGATTTTTTATAACCTAGGAATCCGTGGTAGATTTACATGCACCATGACTAATCTCCGGACCTATTTTTTTAATATTTTTTCTTGCTTTTTTTTCTTTCACTTATACATTGTTTTTATGACCGGGGTGTCCGGATCAGTTTACGGGAACTATGATTTTTTTTCTCATTATTGTTTGAAAAGGTGCTTTCCCCTTGCACTTTTTTTTTTATAACCCGGTTTTCTTTTTTTTGTTTGTTCTTTTACACCTGAGGTGTCTGGGCCAGCTTACATGTACTACGACTAATCTCTAGACCCAATTTTTTGAAAACATTTTTTTTTCCACTTATATATTTTTTTATTTATAAGCAGGTTATCCAAGTCAGCTTACGTTTACTTTCAAATAGTAATGAGCAATGAAAGTCACAATAATGAACAGTAAAAGGTGCTTTCCCCTTGCACTTTTTTTTCTTTCTTTTTTTCTAATAACCAATTTGTCTAGAACAGTTTACTCGCACCACAACTAATCTTCGGACCCATTTTTTTCAATAATAAACACTGATTTTCACTGTTCATTACTGTTACAAAAGGGGCTTTCCATTTTTTTAACTAGTTTTTTTTTTTTTTTTTTTTTTTTTTTTTTTTTTTTTTTATATATATAAATGGGATGTTCGTCGCAGCTTACACGCACCACTACTAATCTCTGAACCAATTTTTTTTACATTTTTTTTCCTGTTTTTTTTTCAGTTATACATATTTTTTTGGTTTTTTTTTGCCACTTATACATTTTTCTTGGGTTTTTTATGATCGGGGTGTCCGAGTCAATTTACATGCACCATGATTTTTCACGACTAATCTCTGGACCCATTTTTTTTTTACATTTTCATTCCTATTTTTTTTTGCCACTTATATGTTTTTCTTTGTTTTATTTTATGACCAACGTATTCAGGTCAGTTTATGCACACCATGATTTTTTTTTCTCATCACTGTTTGAAAAAGTGCTTTTCCGTTGCAGTTTTTTTTAGGCACTTTTTTTTTTACATTTCTTTTCTTGTTTTTTTTTCCACTTATACATTTCTTTTGCTTTTTTTTTAATAATTGGGCTGTTCGGGTTAGCTTACGCGCACCATGATTTTTTTTCAATGTATACATTTTTTTAATAACCGGGGTGTTTGTGCCATCTTACACTCACCACGAATAATCCCAGGACCCTCTTTTTTTTTTTTTAATTTTTTTCCACTTATATAATTTCTCAGTTTATCTCAGCCCTTGCCTTCAAATCAGGGGTATTTTTGAATTTTTCACGGGACCGGTTGACATTACTAGATTGTTTGGGGGCAGTTTTGTTTTCTCCCCATATTTTTGCACAGTAAAATAGCCATGAGGACAAAAATTCACAAGAACCATCGGGGGCATTAAGGTTATTGCACATATTTTTTAAAATAGCTAAATACAAATTTACCTCTATATCTATATCTATATATATATATATATATATATGACATGTTTATTATTTTCAACAAATGAGAATATACTATCATTATTCTAAAATATTTTTAATATAATAATACGAGGAATAAATCTTAACAAATAAATAAAAAAAATTAAACAACAATGACGGTGTCATCGATAGTATGACCAATAATAATTCGAATATTAATTATGTATAATAATATTTATAATGAAAACTACAATAATTGCGATAAAAATTCATTGGTCAATGTTATTTTTGTGAAAAATAACTTTCATGTTTTTTTTTTTATGTATTATATTTCAGATCTCATGTCACGAAAAACAATATACAAAACCACACGTGGACAAGATAGATAGAAAAATTATGCCAAATTATCTACAATAATAAATTAAAAAATTGCCTTGCATTTCGCCATAGTTGGCACCAAATTTTTTAACATGTAACAAAATTGTTAATAGTCCTAAATTTATATATATATATATATATATATATATATATATATATATATATATTATTTTTTGGATTTTTTTCCTTAAAAAATAGGAGAAACTAATTATATATTGTGATATTTTTTCATATTAACGTCTTAAAGTATATATAAAAATTTGAACTGACTTTTCTTTAAAAATATCACATTAATTTGAACTTAGTATTCTAAATTTTTTTAATATAATAATATGAAGAAAAAACTCAAAAAAATCATCTTTAATAAATTTTAACAGTTGTATTTTTGTTATCTGTAAAATAAATTATTTGGCAAATAGTTAAAACATTCCCAACAAACAATTAGTATATTGCAGGCAACAAATAATATATCTCTAGTCAATTTGATCAATTGTGATTTTGCTATCTACCAATTAAATTATTACCAAAGTAGTTAAAATAAAATAATCAATCAAATGGTTTGCTGCATAAAACAAATCACTTATCTGTGCTACAATTCAATGATTATAATTTTACTATTTGCCAATGAAAGAATTCATGAAACAAATAAAACATACACATCATAAAAAAATTTCAATTTCAACTGTACAATCTACCGATTAAATAATTATCAAAACGGTTTTAACAGTAACAACATCCAATCATTCTTAGGCGGAAAAAAAACTTGTTTTTAACAGATTCTATCAATTATAATCTTACTAATTAAATATAAAAATAACAAATTACAAAACGCATAAAATCAATCAGTTTCTTATATAAAAAAAAAACCCAGCACAGCATGCAGAAATGATCATAGATGTAAGAGAGAAATCTTGTTTGATAAATTATGTATGTCAACTTTAACGTGTTTAAATAACCTAGCTAATAATTCCTGGTTAAATAAAAATGAATCCAAGTCTTTTGTTTTTTCTTTCAACATGATTGAATTTGGATTTCCTTGCATCCGATGATGTTTTATCTTTGTTTTTCTTTAGATTAGCTTGGTTCTTTCATCAAGCTCAGTATAATCTCGGTTTCTCGTTTCTAAAGTTCTATTTTCTGTTTCAAGCTAAGTCCCGGTTACATTATCACAATCAATTCAAACTCGATTTTGGTGAGCTTAGTGATGATATATTTGGTTTCGTAGGATAATGAAAAGGAAATGAAGTAACTACTGGTCTCGATCTTTCACCTATACTGTTGCAATATGTATTTTAAAAGTCTTTATCCTACATTGGAAAACACAACTAATCTTTTTGAGTATAAAAAATATATTCTCTTTATCCCACATTGGAGAAGAAATTTTATTATCAATTTTTTTATCAAGTATTTATATAATAAAATTTGAGATTAAATAGTAACCAACAAAAAAAAAATATATTGAGTTCCTACACAAAAGTTGAGCCGAGTAAGAGGAAAACTTCCAATTCACCCTTTGCTTGCGAGGCAACACCTAAGTTTTGTCTCCATTGTCATAACCTAATTTCTGGGTTATTTTTTAAAATATATCAAAAATAAAAAAAAATAAAATAAAAGGGGCTAGTGTCAGCAGAAAAATCAAGGTGAAAATTTTGGACCTTTTTGAAAGCCCGGTCGTACCTCTTGTTTGCCTAGAAATAAAGAAAAATGTAGATTCAAGGCTAAAGTAATTTATTACTGGATAAATTTGCATAAAAATTAAGTCAGAAGATATAATTATATTTTTATGGGCCAATTTGATTTAATCGTCGGCCAATTTAAAATGTAATTATGCTTGAGAATTAATTGAAAACCTAATTGAAGGATTTAATTAAGTGCAAGGGCTTAATTATACTTTAAATGAGTCAAATTAATTTTATTAAGGCCTTAATTGATGAGAAATTAAGTTTGAAAGCCTAATTTGGGTTAAATTGAGACGATCAAAATTTTCATTGACGAAACTTTTTGGGTGAAATTGGATGCCAAAATTAAAGATAAAAACATTATTCTTCTTGTTTTTTCCCATCGAAAAACTTTTTTTTGTCACAACCTATTTATTTAAAAAAAAACTGTCAAGGCATCACTTGTAGCCATGTTGCACCATGTTTGCCACCACTCTCACCATAACACACCATTCCTAAGCACCATTCTTGGACACCCTTCCCATGCCTCTCCATGCTGTAGTTTGCCTATAAAAAGGAGCAAATTTACACAGAAAAGGGGGCAAAAATTGGAGAAAATTTTGACTAGGGGAAGACGGGGCTGATTAAAACCGAGGAGAAATTTTGCTGGAGTTTATGGACTAGGGGAAATTAGGAATTTTACATAACAGGGAGAAAAGAACACTGAGGGACAATCATTAAAGGGGAGATGAAGTAACACTGGGGATACAAAAAATACACAGAGAGAAGAACACAAATACACAGAGAATTGCAGAAAAAACCAACAAAGGACGAGCACGATGAACACATGCAGAAATAGAACTTGCATTGACAGTCACCCCTTTATCTACCTCGGCTCTTCTTCTCCAATGCTAGCAAAGTCACTCTAGCAACACTCTCTCTTCTCGTGTTACAGCGTTGCAACTCCTCCCTCTCTCTCCCTTCTCTCTCCTGTCATCCAACAACGAGCTCTCTCTCCTCTAGTTCTCTCTCCTCGCTAGCTCCATCAGCAACCATCTCTCTCTTCTCGCCATCTCTAGAAGCAGCCAGCCACCACCAAACCTTCTTCTCCAGTTCCGGGAAGGTAGCAACAAGGATGTTGCGGCAACAAGTAACATACCAGCACCTCTCAGAGCTCCTCTCGGCCACCAAAGCCCATAATTTTTTATGCTACCACCACAGGGACAACCACCTCGACTTTCTCTACGCGATGGTAGTGGTAGGTGAGCCTCTTTTAGTGGTCGACTGACCACCATTTTACTATTCACGTGTTAATTCACGTATTAATTCACGTGTTCTAAATGGTGCAATTTTGGCTTTCCTTTTTTTATCTCTGCTTGTGTGTCTTGGGCTGGACTACTCTCGGTCCAGCCCAAGTCCAATAGGCCAACTTGGCTGGGGCTGACCGATTTAGTTGGGTCAAGCCTGGCTTGGAATTTTGTTTATTTTTTATTTTAAAAAGTTGCATTGAAAAAAAAAGTGTTGTTTTTGTGTATACGGCCGGATTCAAAAAAATTTCAAGCATATTTTTTGTAAAAAAATATACATTGCATCTTTCTCATAATTTGAACTAAAATTGGATATCGTAACCAGTTTATGATTATCTGTTGGAATTTAGCCAAAATATTAAAAAAATTAAAAGTTATTTTGTTTTTACTATTGGGATGTAAAATTACATTGTAAAGTACACTCGCAGATAAGAAAAAGTTTTTTTTTTATTGTTGTGTAAAATTATATTATAAAGTACACCAGCGCAAAAAAATGTTTTTTTTTTGAAAATGCAGCATAAAAAAATTAAACTTAAGAAAAATAATCAAACAACGATGTAACTTACCTTAGATAAGGCGCACTGGGGGTGATGCGTCTTCTCCTTGCACAACAAGTCCCTTACCTAAGACTCGCGCAGACCAATAGGTTCTTAGTGACCTTAATACTAGGTGGCAACTCCTAATATTTATAGTCGTAGCTTTATGACTATAAAACAAATCCCTTTTTTACCGCGCGTTGTTGTCTCCTCAAACCAGGGATGGTGGGGCGCGAAGCGAGAAAAATCATCGTTGCGACATCCATCATTAAAATATTTTTGATGACTTTTAACTAAAATCATAATATTTTAAATAATTGAAAAATTATTTTTAACAATTAGAAAAATTTAAATATTTTCCATTTATATTTTCCATTAGCTATAACAGTCACAATCACTTAATTTCTCGACAACTCTATTTTAAATTATTGTAACAACTCTTTTAATTTTATAATAAATTAAACATCACTATTACATTATGATTGCCTACAAATACCATGTAGTTTTTCAAACAAAACATAACCTGAAATATTTTTATCTTGTAAGTTTGCTGGTCTTCTTTCTGATAAGGTTGTTTTTGTGTTTCCCTCTTTGTTGAGGAAGAGCTTGTTGAATCTAGAAGGTACTTATAGTTGGGGAAATATCCTTAAAGATAATACTTATGCACGCCTTAAGTTTTCTGCTTATATTTATGCTCTTTTCCTTAACCATTAACAACAATTTTAAGGATATCTCTTTTCAACATGGATTGAAAACACTCTTGCTAACCAGCCTGTGCACCTGTCGTCGTCGTTGTTGCAATTTTTCCATTGCCATCTCTCCCCCAGCTACCTTTGGGTCATTGGCCAAGCCATTTCCTAATATCTCAAAAATTGAGGTCCTTACTAGAGAAAACTTTTGAAGGTGGGAAGAAAGGATCTTTGGTGTCTTTAACTTACATGGTGTGGTCTGGGTTCTTGCCGATCCCAAAGATAGTGAGAATGTTGAAGTATGAACACATGGAAATAAAGTTTGTAGACACTCTATTTTAAACACTCTCTCCAATGAATTGTTTAATGTATACTGCAGCTACAGGAAACAAGGGAGACATGAAGCAACATGGTGGTGAAATATACTGTCGAAGATGAAAGGAAACAAAACTGTCATTGGAAAATTTTACTAATGGTAAATGGTTTATCACACCCTCGTGAGAGCACGACATCGCAATGACCCTCCCCAAGAGCGGGGATTCAGGTCAGGGTTTTTTTATTGTATGTGAAAAAAAGACACTACCTAGTATTATGGTTACTAGGAAACCTAACTCGTGTTTTAGAGATTTTAAGGCAAGAGACTAATTACATAAAGAGAAGGTTTTAGCACCCCTAGTACACCCTTCCTAAGGTAAGTTGTTTAGTGTTTTGGTTTGCCTTATGATTATTATGCTATTGGTTTTATCTAACCAATTTTCTTAGGATAAATTTTCTATAATGAATAGACTTTGGTTCAAAGTCTAAAAGGAATTATCCTTGGCTAAACGGATCATACATTTAGATATATCTATACAATGCCAAGGAGAACCAATGCAAATCTTATGAAATTTGTATTTGATACATTTACAACCTATGAATTAAGAGTCCACTAGGATATAAATCTAAAGAAATTCAACGTGTTTATTTTTCTCTTTAGTATTTCAAGTGTTCATGACTTGTAAATTAAAAGAAAAAGAAACAAAAATTTAGAAATATAAGAAAATTGAAAATATTTTAGAAGCTTTTTTTTGCTTAGTGTTTCATACTTTCATGACTTGTAAACCATAAAGTAAAAAATTGAAATGTCCCCAGATATAATCTAGGCTTCTTTCAAAAATATGTGATTAAACAAATAATAATGAATTATTATACATAGAAAGCATTTTGGATATTTAGCACTTAAGGTTTCTTTATCCAAATATTAAAAGCAAGGTTCGTAATATCGTTTCGGTAGGTGCTTTATATTTTCAATTGAAACAAAACATTTCAGTTTTGGACCATTTCAGCGCACCATTTTGAGGTTATATTGTTTATGTATATATACATATAATTAAATATATTAATTAAAATATTTTTTGGTTCAAATCTAAAAATAAAATTATTTAAAATTATGCAATTTAATCTAAAAAAGACACAACAAGATGATTTTTCAGAATAAAATTATAAAAATGTATAATATTACAAGAATGTCATCATAAATCTCGCAAGATCATTACATTCTTTAATTGCTTTGAAATTTTAATGTAATATATATATATATATATATATATATATATATATATATATATATATATATATAAATATGTCAAGAGACATAAAATTTTATCTCAATTTAACGGTCAGATTAAGAGATATGATTGATATTGTAAAATTATTCATTATTTAAAAAAAATATTATTTGGCCAAAATAGAATGGGCAAAATGAAATTGAAATGTTTTAGCCGGTATTTGGCTGAAGAATCTAAAACGAGCCAGAATTTAAACTTGGGTAAAATCGATATTTTTTCAACCATATTATTTAATATTTAGCCTATAGACTTACATTGTGTAATGCTGATCAAATTTTATATATACCCACTTTTCTTTGAAATATTAAAAAAATAAAAAAAATATCTTATAAAAAATTATACAATTTTTTATATATATGTGCATATAGCCATATTTATAAAAAATAAATGATACTTTCATTTTTATCATCTTAAAAATCACAAAAATTTTCTTTTATTTCAAATGAATTTTTTAATTATTAACTACTTTATTAAAGCCATGAGAACTATTTTTACATTTTCATAATAACAAAAAATCTATTTTGTTTTTTGTTAATATCCAGTATTATAAACGTCTACATAAGATGTATTTTTGATATTAAATAAAAACAAAATTTCTTTTATTTTTATGTTTAGCCATTAGAATGACAAGACTTTAACCTAATAAGACAAAGATTTTCTTACCAAGGAGGACTTATGTTAAACCTTAGACAAACTAATGGATAGAAAGACAATATCACCTTAGAATCAGGTAAACAACACACTGCAACTTATCTTAGATAAGGTGTACTAGATCTAATGTGTTCTTCCTATACATAATCAGTCTCATTTTCCAATCTTTAAGATTGGTTAGGGTTCCTAGTGACAAAATACTTGGCGGCAGCTCCAACCTTTTTTTACTAATAAGAAATAAGAGCTCCTTGTTCTTTCCCTCATCACCATAGAGATCTTAACACAGGAGGATGATTATCGCAATGCCACAGACATGTGATACTCAATGTTTTTCATTAGCTTCAAGAACTCATTAATCTCATTTTTAGTTACACACTTATTATTTCCCTAGATAGGTCAACTACCTTTTTCCTATTAGCTTTCCTTTGTTTTTCAAGGTCCTACCTTTCACAATTAATGTCCAACCACTTTAGCAACCTCTTTTCCTAGAAAAAGGTTCACAACCCATCTCTCTTATATTTTTAACCTAATACACTAGAGTATGGATGCTTTCCCTAGTCTTAGTAGTTACCAATATTATTATCCCTTTTCATAAGGGTCTTTACAACCTATTCCCAATAGGTAGGGTTTGGATACACCAATGTAACCCTAGAAAGAATAGCTTATGGTTTCCTTCTACTTGTACCTCTACAATTTTTGCCACTAGTGATGACACTTCAACTCTAATCAATTGTAGATTATCTATTGGTTGTGACAACTCCCCCCTAAATACACACTTGTACTATAGGTGCATGAGAGGTACTGATATCCAAAGCGTCATCTTTATTTTTCATGACATTTTCCATTTCCAAATCCATCTCCTAAATAGATAATGGATTAGTTCTAATAACCTAATAGGTGTGCACCATCTTGTAACACATAGAAATCCACATTAACTATATGTCCATTGACTAATAACTTATGTTCTGATGCCAATTGTAACACTCCTCACTTATACAAGGTCAACTTAAAAACACAATGATGTGTCAAACACTTAAAAGGAAACAAATATATATATATATATATATATATATATATATATATATTTCTGTGTCTGTGTGTGTCCACTCACTTAATATCAACATACTTATAATTAATAAATTAACATATAATAAGATACAAAAATATAATTACCTAAGAATGCTTACTGAGTAATAATAAAATTGGATTACTACTTAGTAAATCAAATGGTAAAATATGTTTAAGTACAACTAAATATTCTTGAACATCATGACCAAGTAAGACATAGGTTCATGGGTTATAGGTTCTAACACCGCATTACAATTTCTTGAAAAATGCTTAAATGATCAAAACCTAAATACTAAATTCAATTAGATAGTTCTCTAGTCATGGTAGGTGTCGCGACGATGATTTTTCATGCTTCGCGCCCCACCATCCCCGCATTGGGAGGACAACGACGTGTGGTGAAAATGGGGGGTTGTGTTTTATAGCCGTAACAATTACGACTATAATTATCAGGAGTTGCCACCTAGTATTAAGGTCACTAGGAACCTATTGCTCTGTGAGAGTCTTGGGTAGGGGACTTGTTGTGCAAGAGGCAGACGCATCACCCAGTGCACCCTACCTAAGGTAAGCTGCATTGTTATTTGATTGTTTTTTCTAAGTCATTTTTTATTGGTCTTTCCTAAGATTCGACATAGATTTCTCTCCATGAGAGAATCTCTATCTCATTACGGGTTGAAAAACTAACCAACAAAGAAATTTCACACTGCATTTTGAAAATCATATTTTTAACTATTACGAGTGTACTTTACAATATAATTTTACATCGTGATAGATAAAAAAATAATTGTTAAATCATTTTTGATATTTTGGCCGAATGCCAATGGATAATCATTAATTGGTTACGATATCCAAATTTTCATTTTAAAAATATGGAAAAGATGCAACATATTTTTTGTGAAAAATACAATGGGAAAAGCTTTATAAGATTAGGCAATTCTAAAAACCCTATGAATGGTAAAATATTTGTTTGCACCTTAAATAATATATGTATAATATTTAAGGATAATTTTATAAATTTAATCAATCAAGTCTATACTTGATTACTCTAGCACAAGAATTATAATGGCTAAGAAGCGCACGATCTTAAATGATAGTTGAGGGTTGGAAAATGAACTCAAATGAGAGGAAAGGAATGACTAAGAAACACACTATCCTAATTGATGGTTGTGGGTTGAAAACCACACTCAAATGAGAGGAAATGAATGGCTAAGAAGCGCACTATCCTAATTGATGGTTGAGGTTTGGAAAACACACTCAAAAAGGAGGAAAGGAATGGTTAAAAAGTGCACAATCCTAATTGATGGTTGAGGGTTGAAAAATGCGTTCAAAGGAAAGGAATGGTTAAGAAGCACACGATCCTAATTGATGGTTGAGGGTTGGCAAACATGCTCAAATGAGAGGAAAGGAATGGCTAAGAAGCGCACTATCCTAATTGATGGTTGAGGGTTGGAAAACACATTCAAAGGAGAGGAAAGGAATGGCTAAGAAGCACATTATCCTAATTGATGGTTCAGGGTTAGAAATGCACTTAAAGAGGAAGGAAAATAGGGTTGGAAGCGCACTATCTTAATTGATGGTCAAGGGTTGCAAAATGCACTCGAATGTGAAGGGAAAATAGGGTTAGAAAGCATGCTATTTTAATTGATGATCGAAAGTTGAAAAACGCTCTCAAAGATGAGGGGGAAATAAGGCTGGAAAGCGTACCATTTTAGTAGATGGTCGAAGGTTGAAAAATGCTCTCGACGAGTGGGAAAATAGGGTTGGAAGCACACTATCTAAATTGATGGTTGAAGGTTGGAAACACAGTCAAAGAAGAGGGAAAAATAGGGCTGGAAGAGCACTATCTTAATTGATGGTTGAGGGTTGGAAAACACACTAAAATATGAAGGGAAAATAGAGTTGGAAAGCGCACTATCTAAATTGATGGTCGAGGGTTAGAAACGCACTCGAAGATGAGGGGAAAATAGGACTAGGAAGTGCACTATATGAATTAACGGTCGAGGGTTGGAAAACACACTCGACGGGTGGGGAAAATAGGGCTGGAAAGTGCACTACTTTAATTGATGGCTGAAGGTTGGAAAACACACTCGAAGATGAGGGGGAAATAGGGCTGGAAAGCTCACTTTTTTAATTGATGGTCGAGGGTGGGAAAACACACTCGAAGAAAGGAAAAAATAGGGCTGGAAGAGCACTATCTTAATTGATGGTCGAGGGTTGGAAAACACACTTGAAGATGAAGGGAAAATAGGGCTGGAAAGCACACTATTTAGATTGATGGTGGCTAGAAAACTCACTCATGTACAATAAAGAGATAGGACTTCAAACCATGTTATTTGAGTTAGTTGATGGCTAGAAAGCACACTTAAACAAGGAAAAAGATAGGGTTGAAAAACACTCTATCTATGCAATGAAAGGCTCATAAGCACACTCAGGGATATGAAAGTGGTAAGGGCTCAAAGGCGCACAGAAAAAATAATGAGTGGAGGTTTGTAAATTACAATCCTTCCAAAAACATTTCTTAAAGGCAATGCATGATAACACCTAAATTCAGGACGAAGATAAGGCTGAAAATCACGCTTAAGGAAATGAAAAAGGTGAGAGCCTGAAGGTATACACAAAAATGATGAATGAAGTTTTGTAGATTACAATTCCTTCAAAACAATTCCTAGATTCTCGATTGGGATGCAATGCATGATGACACTCAAAATCAAGAAAGAGATAAAGTTGAACAGCATGCTCAAGGAAATGGAAGAGGTGGGAGCTTGGAAGTGTGCATAAAATGGTGAATGAAGGTTTGTAAAGTATGATCCCTCCAAAATATTTCCTAGATTCTCAATGGGGATGTAATGCATGATAATGCATGTATACTTACCTGAGAGATATAGGTCCCTTTTTCTTCTTACTGGCCTTCCTTTCCTGGGGTTTGGATCTCTAGCTTTGATGGTTTCTCGCTTTTGCTTACTTGAGCCGCAATTTAAGATTTTGACCACTGGAGATAATAGATTTTCCATATCAACATGCCCCCTGAGTTTGATCTAGATTCTTTGAAAAGGAATGATGGAACCAACTTCAATTGCATTTGTAGATTGCCCCCTGGTCTGGTCATGCCCATAAGTGTTTTAGATTTTAAGTGTTTGCAGGAAAGGGTTGATTATTTGCAAAGATTATGTTTTCATGAGAGATTTTTGGAATTTCAAAGTCATTCCAAACACAAAAACCATTTTGATTGTCCCATTCAGGTCACGCCACACTAGTGTTTTAGGCTTCAAGTGTTTGCTGGAAAGGGATGGTTATTTACAAAGATTTTTTTCATGTAAGTTTTTGGAATTTCAAAGCCATTCCAAGCATAAAAACCATTTTGATGTTTGTTTAAACAAACTTGTTCTCAAAAAAATTCAAGGGATCTCATTTTCAGGTTATGTTGCTTTGAGAAGAATGTGAAATGATGCGTGTTCGCATGTCTTGTATTTCAAAAAGGCTTCGATCAAGTTTGGTGAAGCATTTGTATGGCTTGTTTCAAATGGAAAAGCATTGCCTAATGATCCAGATTACTTGTATTTGATCAAAAAGGGCTTGTAGCATAAGCTCAGGCTGCTGGCTATGAAGAAAAGATATTGGAAGGTTCTAAAGGTATTTGAGGGTTTTCTAGACTAAGGATCACTTAGTGCTCACTCTTAGAACTCTTTTTAGTCCTTATGATTGATTTTCATAATGACTTGGCATGCCCCTCAACATTTTGTTTGGGCTTTTACCTAGACATGCCCCCAGTATTTTATTTGGGTTTTTTATCATGAGTTTTTAGCAGTGCCATCACATTGACTTGACATGCCCACCAATATTTTATTTGGGCTTTTTATCATGGGTTTTTTTTTGCACTAACATCATGTTGCCTTGACATGCCCTAAGTATTTTGTTTGGGCTTTCTATGTTGGGTTTTTAGTACTGCCAAAATGTTGAACTGATTTGCTAGTGTACTAAAACCTTTTTATGTTTATGCCCCCCAACTTTCTTTGGGCATCTTTTGTCATTGAGGACTACTTTGTGGATTGAAAAAGCTTTTTCCTTTGCACTTGCCCCCCAGTATAGGGTGTGATCCTAGTTAGGGTTAATTATCAATAAATAATTATTTGGCTCAAATAGGGACTGCAATGGATATTTGAGACTTAAGGCATATCAAAGATGGCCTCTCCTCATTTCAAAATACATGCATTCTGAATCGCTAAGCTTTGCTTTTCCATGAAACTATTTTTTTGGTTTTTTTGGTTATTTGGTCTCTAAGAGCTTATCTTTTTTATGTGGGTTTTAGGGGATGAAATCACCTTTCAATGAAATCATTTGAATTCCCAGACACATTTGTTACACAAACATTAATTTGGGATTTATTTTGTACTAAACTTTAATTTGCCAAAAATCTTTATGAAATCATGAGATTATGTATACTTTGGATGAAAGGGTATATGGAGTGCTTGTGTTGTTTAGACAAAAATCAAGAACACATCATAAACACAAGAAAATACATAATCATTGAAAATGAAGTTTTGCTTAACAACAAAAAGGTCTTTGTGGTGTTTGCAAGCAAAATTGCTGACAAGTCAAAACAGGTTTAAACCGAGACATGACATGTGGACATGACCACACAAAGAGCAATTATGAAAGTAGGCTTCATTTTCCAACCCTGGTGCATTTCTTTCTCAAAGACTCTTGCAGAGATCATTTTAGTGCTTGCTCGAGTATGCTGGCAAGATGAGCCACGCTAGCTTTCAAAGAATCCAGTTCTTCTTGGAAATGAGCGTCATAGTGTGCATGTTCTTCATCCTCCATATTTCTCTGTTGGAGTCGAGTGTTCAAACTCTACGGGGACCTATATTTTGACCTACCGATAAAATATTATGCATAGTGATGGATGCAAATGTATGTACATACACATCAGGTGAATTATCAAAGAGTTTGCATCTAAAGACAAGTTCTAAGTCATTACATGAGGGGTAAGCTTTCTATCTGGTCTCAAAAGGCCTATGAACTGCCTAGTGACTGCCTCATGTGAAGGTGGTGTAGGGGTTTATAGGAAATTGTTGGGGCACATTGTGACCGCCATTATTAAGTAACCACTCATTGCATAGTTGGACGTTTCATGAATTTGAACCCCGACTGAAAGTCACGAGGCAGACCGCTAATCCCCACCTAACTTAAAATTAGATTTATTCAGGAAATTCAAATGCATGATGAAATTAATTGAAACCCGATGATATGCATTAATTGAAAGTACAAATGCATGCTAAAGTAGTAAAAATGCATGTAAAAAAAATAAAGAATAAACAATCAAACAAACAAAGCTTAGTCCAGCAATGTCCCTAGTGGAGTCGCCATCTTTTGCGACGATGATTTTTTTCACGCTTCGCTCTTCACCATCCCCCGCTGATTAGGGAGACAATGACGTGCGGTGAAATGGAAGGTGTGTTTTATAGACGTAAAATTATAACTATAATTATTAGGAGTCGCCACCTAGTATTAAGGTCACTAGGAACCTAATGGTTTGCGAGAGTCTTGGGTAAGAGGACTTGTTGAGCAAGGGGAAGACGCGTCACCCCCAGTGCACCCTACCTAAAGTAAGCTGTATTGTTGTTTGATTGTTTTTTTTTCCAGGTCATTTTTGCTAGTCTATTCCTAAGGTTTGATGTAGATTTTTTGTTACAATCTACACATTACCTAACATTTACAAAAATAAACGAACATAACAACAATTTAAACACAAACACAATATCCAATATCACGAAAACAACACCTCAACAACATTGTTGAAAGTTGAAGCTGGCAGGCGCACTGGCAGCACGTCGTCCCACGCGCCCCCACCATTGGCAACGTGTGGAACCATGCACCGCCAATGAAGATCTAATGCAAGGGGTGTAAATCAGCCTCTCCCCTTCCTTTTCTTACCAGTAATGGCCTTCACGATGACTTGCTAATAGAAACATGACACAAACACATGCATAACAACACACAAGCAATGTTTCGACCATATCTATTCTCTAATTTTTTGTGCTTTTCTCCTTCAAATGGAAGTTGGACTGTTGTGGATAGTGGTGTGGTGGAGATGGGTTGTCTTTGGGAAAGAGAAGGGAGGCTGTCGGTGTAGAGGAGCTGGCCACGAACAGCTGGAAAGGAGATATGGAGGCTGACTGAGAGGGAGAGGATCATTGTTGAGGGCTGCAAGGTGGCCGGTCGGGGTGCTAAAGGCAAACGGCGCTGGCAATCAGAGCTGTTGTGGTGGCTGAGAGGCAGATTTGTCAAGGGGGTTGCTTTGAGTCGACGGGAAGGAGAGGAAAAGAGAGTTGACTGACGAGAAGGAGATGGAAGTGAGGGAGTGAAAGGGGAGGCCAAGCCAGTAACCGGAGAAGGAGAGAACATGATGGCTAGCGAAGAAGAGATGGAGAGGAAGCTCGCTGAAGAAAGGAAAGGACAGGAGGGGGCTGCAGCTACCTCCCAAAGGGGCTGGCGGTTGCAGCCCTAAAAGAGAGAGGATTAGGGTTTCTCTTTTTTCAGGTTTTTAAATTTTTTAAGGTATTTTGTTTTTTTTTTGTATTTTTTGGTCCCCCCTTCTTCCAAGGCAATTCAACTCTTATTTATAGAGTTCAAAGTTACACACCTTTTTCACTTTGGTCCTTGGTTTTAGATTTATGTAATTTGATCCCTAATTTGACCATTAAAATTCAATTGTCTTCAATTTGACCCTTGACTTCGTGCAATTGAATTAGAAAAATTCAATTCGGTTTTCAAAAATTCCAAACTTCTCAATTGAACCCAAACTAAGCTCAAGACCTTGATTTTTCATCAATTAGGCCCTTAATTAATTTGATGCGGCCAATTTTAAACTATAATTAAGTCCTTGCACTTAATTCAATAATTGGACCCTAAATTAATTGCCAAACATAATTACACTGTTCAATTGGTTGATGATTAAATCAAATCGACTCATAAAAAAATAATTATGTCACACATCTTAATTTTTACACAGATTTATCCAATGATAAATTACTTTTCCCTTAAATCTGTACTTTCCTCTATTTTTTTGGGACAAAAGAGATATGATTAGACTCTTGAAAATAATAAAAATTTCCACACCGATTTTTTTTCCTTCATTGGCCTTTTTTATTTTATTTTTGTTATTTTTTTGGTATATTTTGGGGAATGACCCAGAAATTGAGTGATGACACTAAGGGTTATTAGTATGTGTGATCTATTTGGTTTCTAATATGTTGGCTCAAATATAAATTATAATTCTCAATAACAATAAAAAACCTAAATTTATATGATTAGGGAATCCTAAACCCTAGAATGGTAAAATATTTGTTCGCACCTTAAATAATATATATATAATATTTGAGGATAATTTTATAAATTTAACCAATCAAGTCCATACATGATAACTGTAGGACAACAATTATAATCCATAAATTCAATACAATTTTGAGATGAACTTTAAAAATAATTCCAACCAAGTCACACTTGATTCATTTTCTCAGTTTTATATTTTTACTAAGGGTTATTAGTATGTGTGATATATTTGGTTTCTAATAAGTTGACTCATATATAAATTATAACTCTAACAAGATAGAAATAACAATAAAAAACCTAACATTATATGATTAGGCAATCCAAAAAATCCTATGAATGGTAAAATATTTGTTCACAACCTAAATTATATATATATAGTTAAGGATAATTTTATAAATTTAACCAATCTAGTCCATACATGACTACTCTAGGATAACAATTATAATCCCTAAATTCAATACAATTTTGAGATGAACTTTAAAAATAATTCCAATCAGGTCACACTTGATTCATGTTCTCAGTTTAATTTTTTTACTAACGGTTATTAGTATGTGTGATCTATTTGGTTTTTAATATGTTGGCTAAAATATAACATATAATTCTAAACAAATAGAAATAACAATAAAAAAAACTAAGTTTATATGATTAGGCAATCCTTAAAACCATATGAATGGTTAAATATTTGTTTGCCCCTTAAATAATATATGTATAATATTTAAGGATAATTTTAGAAATTTAATCAATCAAATCTATACTTGATTACTCTAGGACAAGAATTATAATCCCTAAATTCAATACAAATTTGAGATGAATTTTAAAATTAATTTCGATCAGGTCACACTCGATTCATTTTCTCAGTTTAATTTTTTTACTAAGGGTTATTAGTATGTGTGATCTATTTGGCTTTTGATATGTTCGCTCAAATATAAATTATATTTCTAAAAAGATAGAAATAACAACAAAAAAAAACCTAACTTTATATGATTAGGCAATCCAAAAAACCCTATGAATGATAAACTATTTGTTCGCACCTTAAATTATATATATATATATATATATATATTATATTTAAGGATAATTTTATAAATTTAATCATTTAATCAATCAAGTCCATACATGATTACTCTAGGACAACAATTAAAATCCCTGAATTCAATACAAATTTGAGATGAATTTTAAAAATAATTCCAATCAGGTTAGACTTGATTCATTGTCTGAGTTTAATTTTTTTAGTAAGGGTTATTAGTATTTGTAATCTATTTGGTTTCGAATATGTTGTCTCAAATATAAATTATAATTCTAAAAAGATAGAAATAACAATTAAAAAACCTAACTTTATACGAGTACGCAATCCAAAAAACCATATCAATAGTAAACTAATTTGTTTGCCCTTAAATAATATATGTATAATATTTAAGGATAATTTTATCAAGTTAATCAATCAAGTCCATACTTGATTATTCTAGCTCAAGAATTATAATCCCTAAATGCAATACAATTTTAAGGTGAATTTTAAAAATAATTTCAGTGAGGTCACAATTGATTCATTTTCTCAGCTTAATTTTTTTACTAAGGGTTATTATATGTGTGATCTATCAATCAAGTCCATACATGATTACTCTAGGACAACAATTAAAATCCCTGAAGTCAATACAATTTTGAGATGAATTGTAAAAATAATTCCAATCACGTCACACTTAATTCATTTTCTCAGTTTAATTTTTTTACTAAGGGTTATTAGATTGTGTGATCTATTTGGTTTCTAATATGTTGGCTCAAATAATATAGATTATAATTCTAAAAAGATAGAAATAACAATAAAAAAAACTATGTTTATATGATTAGGCAATCCTTAAAACCGTATGAAAGGTTAATTATTTGTTTGCCCCTTAAATAATATATGCATAATATTTAAGGATAATTTTAGAAATTTAATCAATAAAATGTATACTTGATTACTCTAGGACAAGAATTATAATCCCTCAATTCAATACAAATTTGAGATGAATTTTAAAAATAAATCCAATGAGGTCAGACTTGATTCATTTTATGAGTTTAAATTTTTTACTAAGGGTTATTAGTATGTGTAATCTATTTGGTTTCTGATATGTTGTCTCAAATATAAATTATAATTCTAAAAAGATAGAAATAACAATAAAAAACCTAAGTTTATGTGATTAGGCAATCTTTACAATTGCATGAAAGGTTAATTATTTGTTTGCCCCTTAAATAATATATTTATAATATTTCAGGATAATTTTAGAAATTTAATCAATCAAATCTAAACTTGATTACTCTAGGACAAGAATTATAATCCCTAAATTAAATACAAATTTCAGATGAATTTTAAAAATAATACCAAGTAGGTCAGATTTGATTCATTTTCTGAGTTTAATTATTTTACTAAGGGTTGTTAGCATGTGTGATCTATTTGGTTTCTCATATGTCGGCTCAAATAATATATATTATAATTCTAAAAAGATAGAAATAACAATAAAAAAAACTATGTTTATATGATTAGGCAATCCTTAAAACCGTATGAAAGGTTAATTATTTGTTTGCCCCTTAAATAATATATGCATAATATTTAAGGATAATTTTAGAAATTTAATCAATCAAATGTATACTTGATTACTCTAGGAAAAGAATTATAATCCCTCAATTCAATACAAATTTGAGATGAATTTTAAAAATAAATCCAATGAGGTCAGACTTGATTCATTTTATGAGTTTAAATTTTTTACTAAGGGTTATTAGTATGTGTGATCTATTTGGTTTCTGATATGTTGTCTCAAATATAAATTATAATTCTAAAAAGATAGAAATAACAATAAAAAACCTAAGTTTATGTGATTAGGCAATCTTTACAATTGTATGAAAGGTTAATTATTTGTTTGCCCCTTAAATAATATATTTATAATATTTCAGGAGAATTTTAGAAATTTAATCAATCAAATCTAAACTTGATTACTCTAGGACAAGAATTATAATCCCTAAATTAAATACAAATTTCAGATGAATTTTAAAAATAATACCAAGTAGGTCAGATTTGATTCATTTTCTGAGTTTAATTATTTTACTACGGGTTGTTAGCATGTGTGATCTATTTGGTTTCTCATATGTCGGCTCAAATAATATATATTATAATTCTAAAAAGATAGAAATAACAATAAAAAAACTAAGTTTATATAATTAGGCAATCCTTAAAACCGTATGAAAGGTTAATTATTTGTTTGCCCCTTAAATAATATATGTATAATATTTAAGGATTATTTTAGAAATTTAATCAATCAAATCTATACTTGATTACTCTAGGACAAGAATTATAATCCCTTAATTCAATACAAATTTGAGATGAATTTTAAAAATAATTCCAATGAGGTGAGACTTGATTCATTTTCTAAGTTTAATTTTTTTACTAAGGGTTAATAGTATGTGTGATCTATTTGGTTTCTGATATGTTGGTTGAAATATAAATTATAATTTTAAAAAGATAGAAATAACAATAAAAAACCTAACTTTATACGAGTAAGCCATCCAAGAAACCCTATCAATGGTAAACTATTTATTTGCCCCTTAAATAATATATGTATAATATTTAAGGATAATTTTAGAAATTTAATCAATCAAGTCCATACTTGATTATTCTAGTACAGGAATTATAATCCCTTAATGCAATACAATTTTGAGATGAATTTTAAAAATAATTTCAAAGATGTCACAATTGATTCATTTTCTCAGTTTAATTTTTTTTCTAAGTGTTATTAGAATGTGTGATCTATTTTGTTTCTGATATGTTGGCTGAAATATAAATTATAATTCTAAAAAGATAGAAATAACAATAAAAAACCTAACTTTATATGATTAGGCAATCCTAAACACCCTATGAATGATAAAATATTTGTTTGCCCCTTAAATAATATATGTATAAGATGTAAGGATAATTTTAGAAATTTAATCAATCAACTCTATTCTTGATAACTCTAGGACAAGAATTATAATCCCTTAATTCAATACAAATTTGGGATGAATTGTAAAAATAATTCCAATTAGGTCATACTTGATTCATTTTCTATGTTTATTGTTTTTACTAAGGGTAATTAGTATGTGTGATCTATTTGGTTTCTGATATGTGGGCTCAAATATAAATTATAATTCTAAAAAGATAGCAATAACAATAAAAAAACCTAACTTTATATGATTAGGCAATCCTAAAAAACCTATAAATGGTAAAATACTTGTTTGCCCCTTAAATAATATATGTATAATATTTAAGGATAATTTATAAATTTAATCAATCTAGTCCATACATGATTATGCTAGGACAACAATTATAATCCCTAAATTCAATACAATTGGGAGATGAATTATAAAAATAATTGTAATTAGGTCACACATGATTCATTTTCTCAGTTTTATATTCTTACTAAGGTCTATTAGTATGTGTGATCTATTTGATTTCTAATGTGTTGGCTCAAATATAAATTATAATTCTAAAAAGATAGAAAAAAAAAAACCTAACATTATATGAGTAAGCAATGCAAAAAACCCTATAAATGGTAAACTATTTGTTTGCCCCTTAAATATTATACATATAATATGTATAATATTTAAGGATAATTTTATAAATTTAATTAGTCAAGTCCATACTTGATTACTATAACACAAGTTTTATTATAGGACAAGAATTATAATTCTTGAATTCAATACAATTTTGAGATGAATTTTTATAATTATTTTCAATCACGTCATAGGCAATTAATTTTCTCAGTTTTAATTTTTTGCAAAGGGTTATTAGTATTTGTGATCTACTGAATTCAATACAATTTTGAGATGAATTGTAAAAATAATTCCAATTAGGTCACAGTTGATTCATTTTCTCAGTTTAATTTTTTTACTAAGGGTTATTAGTATGTGTGATCTATTTGGTTTCTAATATATAGGCTCAAATATAAATTATAATTCTAAAAAGATAGAAATAACAATAAAAAAAACCTGACTTTATATGATTAGGCAATCCTAAAAACCTTATGAATGATAAAATATTTGTTTGCCCCTTACAAAATATATGTATAATATTTAAGGATAATTTTAGAAATTTAATCAATCAACTCTATACTTGATTACTCTAGGACAAGAATTATAATCCCTTAATTCAATACAAATTTGGGATGAATTTTAAAAATAATTCCAATTAGGTAATACTTGATTCATTTTCTGTGTTTAATTTTTTTACTAAGGGTAATTAGTATGTGTGATCTATTTGGTTTCCGATATGTTGGCTCAAATATAAATTATAATTCTAAAAAGATAGAAATAACAATAAAAAACCTAACTTTATATGATTAGGTAATCCTAAAACCCTATAAATGGTAAAATACTTGTTTGCCCCTTAAATAATATATGTATAATATTTAAGGATAATTTTATAAATTTAACCAATCAAATCCATACTTGATTACTCTAGGACTAGAATTATAATTCCTAAATTAAATGCATTTTTAGTTGAATTTTTAAAATAATTTTCAGTCAAGTCACACTTGTTTCATTTTCTCAGTTTAATTTTTTTACTAATCGTTAGTAGTATGTGTGATCTATTTGGTTCATAATATGTTGCCTCAAATATAAAGTATAATTCTAAAGATATAGAAGTAACAATAAAAACCTAACTTTATATGAATATGCAAACCTAAAAACCGCTGAAATATTTGTTTGTCACTGAAATAATTTATGAATAATATTTAATGGTAATTTTATAAATATAATTAGTGAAGTCCATATTTCATTATTCTAGGTCTAAAATTATAATCCCTGAATTAAATATATTTTTAAGATGAATTATTAAAATTATTTTCAATCATGTCACACGTGATTTATTTTGTCAGTGTTTTTTTTTTTACTAATGATAACTACCATGTGTGATCTATTTGGTTCCTAATATTTTGGATCAAATCTAAATTATAATTCTACAAAGATAGAAATAAAAATAAAAAATTTAACTTTATATGAGTAGGCAATCCTAAAAACCGTATAAATGGTAAAATATTTGTTTGCCCTTAAATAATATATGTATAATATTAAAGGATTATTTTATAAATTTGAGAACTCAAGTCCATACATTATTACTCTAGGTCTAGAATTATAATTCCTGAATTAAATTCATTTTTTAGTTTAATTTTTAAAATTATTTTCAATCAAGTCACACTTTAATCATTTTCCCAGTTTAAATTTTTTTACTAGTGGTTATTAATATGTGTGATATAGTTGAGTCCTAATATGTTGGTTCAAATATAAATTATAATTCTAAAAAGATAGAAATAAAAATAAAAAACCTAACTTTATATGTATAATATTTAAGGCTAATTTTATAAATTTAACCAATCAAATCCATACTTGATTACTCTAGGACTAGAATTATAATTCCTGAATTAAATGCATTTTTAGATGAATTTTTAAAATTATTTTCTATAAACTCACACTTGATTCATTTTCCGAGTTAATTTTTTTTTCTAATGGTTATTAATATGTGTGATCTATTTGGTTCCTGATATGTTGGCTCAAATATAAATTATAATTCTAAAAAGATTGAATTAACAAACTTTATATGACTAGGCAATCCTAAAAACCCTATCAATGGTAAAATATTTGTTTGCCCCTTAAATAATATATGTATAATATTTAATGATAATTTTATAAATTTAAGCAATCAAGTCCATACTTGATTACTTTAGGAGTAGATTTATAATCCCTAAATTAAATACAATTTTGAGATGAATTTTAAAATTATTTTCAATCAAGTCACACTTGATTCATTAACACCGTTTATTTTTATACTAATGGTTATTAATATGGGTGATCTGTTTGAGTCCTAATATGTTGACTCAAATATAAATTATAATTCTAAAAAGATTTAGATAAAAATAAAAAAATCTAAATTTATATGAATAGGCAATTCTAAAAACCATATAAATGGTAAAAAAAATATGTTTTTCCCTCAAATAATATATGTATAATATTTCAGGGTAGTTTTCTAAATTTAATCAATCAAGTCCAAATTTAATTATTCTAGGACTAGAAGTATAATCCCTGAATTAAATACATTTTTTAGATAAATTTTTAAAATTATTTTCAATCGAGTCACACTTGATTCATTTTCTCAGTTTAATTTTTTACTAAATTTTATTCATATGTGTGATCTATTTTGGTCCTAATATGTTGGCTCAAATATAAATTATAATCTAAAAAGATAGAAATAAAAATAAAAAAACCTAACTTTATATGACTAGGCAATCCTAAAAATCCTACAAATGGTAAAATATTTGTTTGTCCCTCAAATAATGTATGTCTAATATTTAAGGATAATTTTATAAATTTAATCACTCAAGTCCATACTTGACTATTCTAGTACTAGAATTATAATCCCTGAATTAAATATATTTTTTAGATGAATTTTTAAAATTATTTTAAATCAAGCCACACTTGATTCATTTTTTAATTTAATTTCTTTACTAATTGTTGTTAATATATATGATCTATTTGGTTCCTAATATGTTGACTCAAATATAAATTATAATTTTAAAAAGATAGAAATAAAAATAAAAAAACCTAACTTTATATGAATAGACAATCCTAAAAACCTTACAAATGGTAAAATATTTTTTTCCCCTAAAATAATATATGTATAATATTTAAGGGTAATGTTATAAATTTAACTTCTCAAGTCCAGACTTAATTATTCTAGGACTAGAATTGTAATTCCTGAATTAAATATATTTTTTAGATGAATTTTTAATATTGTTTTCAATCAAGTCACCCTTGATTCATTTTCTCATTTTAATTTTCTTACTAATGGTTATTAATATGTGTGATTTATAATTTGTTTCTAATATGGTGACTCAAATATAAATTATAATTCTAAAAAGATAGAATTAACAAACTATATATGACTAGGCAATCCTAAAAACCCTATCAATGGTTTTGCCCCTTAAATAATATATGTATAATATTTAATGACAATTTTATAAATTTAAGCAATTAAGTCCATACTTGTTCTTGGTCTTGACAATGCTGGCAAAACTACAATTCTCTATATGTTTTTTTTTCGATTCTAAGTGACACCCTTTGTTTTTTTAGTGATTTTGAGCAACTAGTAGTTATTGAATTTTGATTTTTTTTTTGTGTTTCGATTTTGCTTTATGATGTAGATCGGTTTTAAATGGGTGAAGTTGTACCCACCATTCCAGGTTAGTGTATTTTCTTAGTCGTTTTCATTAGAATTTGATGTTTGATCGGTTGATGAGAGTATGAATCCTAAATTGACATAATTTATGAGATGAGATGTGATGCATTGTTATATGGTTTGTCTACGACCCAATTGCATTGGCTTCAGTTACATTGATGATATACTCTTCAATGACATAGCAAATGGTTGAACTTAGATATTGGAATTGCATTTTTATTTTTAAAATGGTGTTACTATATTGTTGTAATGAGGTTAAGTAATTTGTTACTCTGTTCTTAACTCGTAACAAAAAAATATTTTTCTAATACAACAATTTATTTCATATAACTATCTTATATTATGCTATTTAATGTTGAATGAGAATATGGAAAGTGAAACAAATAGTGATGAAGTGTCATGAGAAAAATGGGTTACTAGTAAATTGATGAATGTTTTTATAGGTTGCACGACATCTAACGTGTTGAAATTAAAATTTTTAATTTGTTGTTATATTCTAACTAGAGTGACTAACAACCAATAAAAGGGTGTTGTTTCTTCATTTTTTTTCAGTTATAGCAATATCTTCACTTCATCATTTTATTACTACTAAATATAATTTACTTGATAAAATTTATATCAATAACTCAATGTCGATATTAATTTTTGAATTAATATCATTAATCATCTCCCCTTAGTATGATTAATATAAAATATGTTGATACCAAATACCCTGGTATCATTAGGCATTAATCATCTGGTCAACCAATCAATAAATATCGATGTCAACATACTCGTGTTGACATCATTAACTTTTCTCACTCTTCTATGAATGATTGATCAATAAATATTGATGTCAATATCATTTATTTATATCATTGCTCTTTCCTCTTATCCAATAAATAATCAATAAATTTGATGTCAATCTATCTTTCTCGAGTGGTTCTTCTCCTGGGCTTCTCCTTCAGATGGCTGGGCTGCCGTGGAGGCAGGGCTACTGTGGTGGCCGATCTGTTGGCCGATGATGGGTTCATCGTGGGCAGTGGTTGTGGGGTTGAGAAGAAATGAAGAAATGGAGATGTTGGTTGTGGAGAGACGGGAAAGGGAAAATGAAGAGAAAGGGGGGAGTAACAGGGACTGCAGCTGCCACAAGGTCATCTCTGGCTTCAGTGCAAATGGGGACTGTCTGCGGGAAGAAGGAGAGACGAGAGAGACGATGGTTAGTGGCTGGAGAGAAGGGCTGAAGGCTGGTCAGCCTGGGAGGGGCTGAAAACAAAGGTGGATGGAAGAGAGAAAATGGGGAAGATGAAATTGTGGGCTCTCGGGGCAAAATTTGGGGGCTGGTTGGAAAGAAAGATGAAGAAAAGAAGGGGAGCTTGTGGGAAGGGGCCTGCAGCTGTAGCCCCAAAATAGAGAAAAAACTAGGGTTAGGGTTTTTGGGGTTTTTAGGGTTTCTTAGTGTATGAGATTTTTTGGTCCCTTTTTTTTGTGGCTATTTATAAGGTTTTTTTATAGGAAGAAATCAAAACCAACCCTCAGCTTGCGCACCTTTTCAATTTGGCCCTTGATTTTTAACATGTGCGATTTGACCCTGCATTGACTGTTAAATTCACAATTTGTTTAATTTTTCCCCTGTAACAAGATATTTTTGGATTTTCATCTTTTTTTTATATTTTTGTCTTTTTTTCCAAAATATAAAAACAAGGGGTCAAAATTTGGATAGCAATAGATGCCCCCTCTTTACAATGCTTACGACTAAAGTCTTGTAAAAGACTTTCAATAGTAAGTGTTGTAAAGAAAAAAATAGAATGGTGGAGATGGTCTCATGATAATGGGTGACCTGCTCGGGTTAGAAGAGTTAGGATGGTCTCAATGGTGACGGGTGACCTACCCGATCTCATTATGACGAGTGACCTACCCGGATTAGATGGGGTCTCAATGGTGATGGGTGACCTACTCGGGTTAGAATAGTTAGGATGGTCTCAATGGTGACGAGTGACCTACCCGGGTCTCATTATGACGGGTGACCTACTTGAGTTAGAATAGGTAGGATGGTCTCAATGGTGATGGGTGACGTACCCGGATTGGATGGGGTCTCAAAGGTGACGGGTGACCTATCCGGGTCTCATTATGACAGGTGACCTACCTAAATTAGATGGGGTCTCAATGGTGACGAGTGACCTACCCAGATGGAAGATGGAGAGAGGGGGTCTCATTATTACAGCTAACCTAACCGGATGGAAGATGGAGAGAGGGGGTCTTATTATTACAGGTGACCTGCCCAGATGAAAGAAGGACGTGAGGGTCTTATTATAACGGGTGACCTGCCCGGATGAAAGATGGTGAAGATGGGGATGCAATGCATGATGATGCATGTATACTTGAGAAATATAGGTCCCCTTTCTCTGATGTTTCATTGTCATAGGATGCCTTTGCCTGATCTCCAAAGCTTTGTTGTCATTCATCCACCCAACTTAAACGCATTGCTTATTTTGGGCTATCTGCGATGATCTCTGCTCTCATTGTTTATCTAGTTTGACCTTCCCTCCAAGTGTAGTGTTGCTTGATTCATCGTGAAAGAGTGTAACAAGTCATCAACTTTCTAGGATTCTCTCAATAACAACTCTTTGATTTGCGTGTGTTCTGCTAACAACCATCGCAAGACTTTGCTAATGTTGCCCTCATCTTAGATTGCCAATCAATCATGGAGTTTTTCATCAATTGAACCATATTTCTTCATGGAATTGTCAAGTCATCCAAAAATGCATCCAAAACTCATCATTGCATGCTCAATGTTATCCATAATAAATTTCTCTGTACTCATGAGAGAAAGATGGAATGCTATCATCACCCACAATCATGCGATGAATTGTGCCTTGAATTGATGCAACTGTTCGGTCATGCAATATGAAACTCTCCGTTGCAGCCTCAATTTCTTCTAAATAAATTCTTCTCAATTCACACAAAGAATTATATGTCGACGAGATTTTTCCTGTCTCCCATATTCATTCAGTGAATTGGACTTTAAATCGACTGGCTTAAAAGCAAATTATTCCTTGGTCAATCTTGGTGGCTTGCATACTCTTCAACATTATGCACCCATGCAATAATATCTTTTTGGAGACAACTAAATCTGTGGGCAAGCCATATACTTCAGAACCTGAAGATGCCTTTCAATTGCGAACCCATCATATTCTACTAAACAATGCTGCCCTAAGTTGAATCTGTTGGTGCTCATTAATGAATTTCACTGAATCATTTTTTACTTGTGTTCCCCTGCCCCCAAGCTGATGTGAAATTATTTGCATTCCTATCAAGATTCATATTCTAGCCTCTATCTACCGGACTTTTCAATGATAATCAAGAACTGTCAATGTCAAGGATTTCGCAAATCCGATCAATGTTTTCTTTGTTTGTAAATCTCTCTTGTTCTAACATTAAGTCACCAATTTCAAAGGTCATGTGGATCCAAAGTCTAATAATCAAAATAAAATCAAAGAGATGTCATTTGTTGAAAATCAAATTCATTTGGTCAAATACCCAACACATGATATTCAATGCATGCAAACCTGTAATTATTTTGTATTTTGCAAACAATAATTGACCCATTGTGAGATTGAAATCGTTTTTATGGGTTTTTTGTGTTTCAATCCTAATCTCTGATTTTGGGGTAAGGAATTTGACAATACATGATGAAGTGATAATTTTTGGTTTTCAAACAATTAGAGTGTCAAGTAATGACCTGAGATTCAGTTGAAAATTTATCTCATTTTTCAGTGCTTACTTTATCAATATGCATAACAACTTGTAACTTCGTGAAATTGTAACCCTTATGAAAAAAAAAAACTCTAACAATTTTGAGAGCGCCACTTATTAGTTAAAACTGTTTGCTTGATCAAGAAGGATTTTTACAAGCATGTAATGAGGCTATGGTTCATGGCTATAAAAGAAAAGGACATTCATAAGCTCAAAGAGGTGTTTAAGGGTTTCAAAGACCAAGGATCACCATTAGCTAGTCGTCAACTCTTTTTCTCTTGTTATCCTTGTAGAAGAGATGAAATAAAAATACATTAATTATCTTAACGTGGTTTTTATCAATCAACCAATGCTCTAAGAATTCTCTACAACCATGTCATTCTTTTCATTGACAAATTCAAACTTAAAAGGGAAATGCTAAAACTTGAACCATCATTTGTCATCTAATGTTATTTCATCTTTTGTTGCACTCAATATAGTCTAACAAAACAATTCTGTAAGATCTTATTTGATGGATAACTTATCTTGGAGACTCGATAATCTTTGTTGCTACCCAATTTTGGACCCATTATTTTTATGTTTCGAAAAAAAAACAAAAACATATTAAAAAAGACAAATCCAAAAATATCCTGTTACAGGGGTAAAATTGAACAAATTGAGAATTTAATAGTCAATGTAAGGTCAAATCACACAAATTGGAAATCAATGATCAAATTGAAAAAGATGCGCAAGCTGAGGGCTGGTTTTGAATTTTGCCTATGAAAAACTCTATAAATAGATTTATTAAGCCACAAGAAAGAGGACCAAAAAAAATACACACCCAAAAACCCTAAAAACAAAAAAAAAACTAGATTTTTCTTCTCTCGCCGCTGTAGCCCCCCCATCATTTCCCCCCATTTTCTCTTTTTCCCTTTTCTCCATTCCAGCCACCATAGCCTTTCCTCTACTAGCCACCTTCCCCCCGTTTCCCTCATTTCTTTCAGCCCACTCTCATGGTCTCCTCTCCACTGCCCTCCGGCTAGTTTCCATTTTTGTTTCCCCTTTGACTGACGACCACCATAGCAACCCTCTGCTGGGTCTTCCGCCAAGCCACGACCTTCTCCTCCTTCGCCTCCCTTCCCTTTCCCTCTCCTCTTTGATAGCCCCATCTTCATTTCTCTCCCATCAACCACCATAGCAATCGCTTCACAGTCAAAGGCCACCACACTCTTCTCCTAGCCTCTAGTCCAGCCACCACAACACTAGCCTACCCCATCGTGTAAACACCCAAGAGAAAATATATATACATATACATACACACACACACACACACACACACACACACACACACACACACACACATATATATATTAAAGGATGAATTAGTTTTTGCTGCCGATTTCGTGATGCAGCAGAAAATCGTAAAGGAATACGACTAACAACAATATTCCGTAATTAATTTGCAATAAGATGAAATCACATGAATTAGTTTTTGCTGCCGAATTCGTGATGCAGTAGAAAATCGTAAAGGAATACGACTAACAACAATATTCCGTAATTAATTTGCAATAAGATGAAATCACAAAGATTTAGAGAATTTTATTCAACGATTAAAGAAAATTCTACCAAAGGCTTTACAATGGTGTGTAATATAAAACCCTAACCTAATTCATGACGGTTAGGAAACGATCTGAACCATAAATTTATCATAAATAACAGCTTTGAGATAAGCCCAAAATATAATAGGTCTACAAGCCCTAAGTAAGCATAAAGTGATGAAAGTCAATTCGGACAATTAAATCAAGAGTTATGGTTAAAACAAGATTTTTCTAAAACGGTAAAATGACAATTTTGGGGTCGAAATGAAGGAATTTGGCCAAAAATCGGTGGAACTCAGGGGCTATACCACTGACTTCTTCCGCAAACAACGATTCCCATCGACCAGGTAAGTTTTGCGAAATTCCGACTTTGTCCAGTAATCAGCAGTGACGCAGTTTTCGCTACCGATTTCTCGATTGGCAGCGACGCAGCTTTCGTTGCCAATTATTTAAGGAGCTGGGAGGGTGAGATTAGATAAAAACGATTGAGGATAGAACAAAACAAGGATAAGAATACATCTAAACTAACCCCAAACAACCCATCGCATTTTAGGAGATGTATAAATACAAGGAGGAGAGATAATGGAGGGCTGATTCCCTTCTCAACAACAAGCAAACCATTCTCCCTTCCTCTGTAAATTCAAAATCAACCAGAGAGAGTGTGCCCTATGAGTGTGTGAGGAAAAAGAATTAAGATTGAGAGAAGATTGGACAGGAAGAAGAGAGTGGGGAGAACAAAACGTGAGAGAGAAGAAGAAGAAGAAAAACATGAAGGGGAAGAAGGAGGAAGAGAAAGAAAAGAAAACCCAATAGGAAAAGAGAAAGAAAAGTTTCTAACCCTTCTCAAAATTTGTTAAATCCGAAAGGTATTGGTCATAAAACCCTTTCCTCTTCTCCTTAAGACCTAAGAAGAAAACCCTAAGGAAATTGTCTGTTTTATATCGGAAATTTATGGGTATTTTACTGAAAATTCGTGTGTGTTTTGGCTGGAAATTATTGGAGGATTGTGTGCTAAAATAGATGATTTCAGTTTGTGTTTCTGCTGGAAATTTGTGTGTTGTGCTGGAAATTCATGTGTGTTTATATGCTGGAAATTATGTGTATTTTTGGCTGGAAATTCATGTGTGTTTCGGCTGGGATTTGTTGAAGGATTGTGTGTCGAAATAGATTATTTCAGTTTGTGTATTATGATGGAAATTGTGTGTGCTGTGCTGGAAATTCATGTGTTTATATGCTGGAAATTATGTGTATTTTTGGCTGGAAATTCGTGTGTGTTTTGGCTGGAAATTGTTGAAGGATTGTGTGCCAAAATAGATTATTTCAGTTTCTGTATTATGATGGAAATTGTGTGTGTTGTGCTAGAAATTCATGTGTGTTTATATGCTGGAAATTATGTGTATTTTTGGCTGGAAATTCATGTGTGTTTCGGCTGGGATTTGTTGAAGGACTGTGTACCAAAATAGATGATTTCAGTTTGTGTATTATGATGGAAATTGTGTGTGTTGTGCTGGAAATTCATGTGTGTTTATATGCTGGAAATTATGTGTATTTTTGGCTGGAAATTGTTGAAGGATTGTGTGCCGAAATAGATTATTTCAGTTTGTGTATTATGATGGAAATTGTGTGTTGTGCTGGAAATTCATGTGTGTTTATATGCTAGAAATTATGTGTATTTTTGGCTGGAAATTCATGTGTGTTTCGGCTGGGATTTGTTGAAGGACTGTGTGCCGAAATAGATGATTTCAGTTTGTGTTTCTGCTGGAAATTTGTGTGTGTTGTGCTGGAAATTCATGTGTGTTTATATGCTAGAAATTATGTGTATTTTTGGCTGGAAATTCGTGTGTGTTTTGGCTGGAAATTGTTGAAGGATTGTGTGCCGAAATAGATGATTTCAGTTTGTGTATTATGATGGATATTGTGTGTGTTGTGCTGGAAATTCATGTGTGTTTATATGCTGGAAATTATGTCTATTTTGCTGGAAATTCATTTGTATTTCGGCTGGGATTTGTTGAAGGATTGTGTGCCGAAATGGTGATGTCTGCAGCGCGAAACAGGTTTCGCGAATCAGGTTCGCGAAAAGTCACGAACCAGTTATCGCGAAGCAGTTTTTGCGAACTAGTTTTCGCGAAGCAGTTTTCGCGAACCATTTTTCGCGAACCAGTTATCGTGAATCAGTTTTCGCGAATCAACTTTCGCGAACCAGTTTTCGCTGACGAAGTGGCAGCCTGCAGCGAACCCGTTTCGCTGCCTATTCCTACAATAAGCCTCCTATACAGAAACGAATAAAATGTTAGTAACAATTTCAGGGTATGAAGGTGTAAAATGAGGAACACTTTAATATGAACATATGAACTCTTAGATTGAGTGTGGTGACGAGTATGGTTCAAAAATACTAGCGTACTGATTTATGACCATTGATGTCGTAGGTGGTGCGGTTGGGATTGGATCATCGTCAAAACAAGCTCAGACCACAGATGGAGTAGGTAGGTGACTTTTACATTTCCTTTTCATTCGTTGCATATTGTCCTATTGCGTTAGAGTATATATTAAATGAACAAATACTGAATGTCGATAAAAATATTGATTAGCTTTGGCTAATGGCATCCGAAGCGATGGGGGGGACCAAATATTGATTAGCTTCGGCTAATGGCATCCGAAGGGATGGTCGGGACAAAATATTGATTAGCTCCGGCTAATGGCATCCAAAGGGATGACTGGGACAAAATATTGATTAGCTTAGGCGAATGGCATCCGAAGGGATAGCCAAGTCTAAGATTATGGTTGTTAGAAAAAGAAAGTGGTACAGCTATAATCATTATAAGCTTTAAGTGTTAGACTGTGTGATCATCAATAATATTATTATCTCTAGGTAATTACTTTCTCTTAAATGTTTATACTGCTGCAGGAATGCCACATCCATGAGATGTCTAGGGAACCGATGCACGGGAACCTACTTTTGTAAGGAATCATGTAGAAGAAATCTAAATCACAATGTAATTTGTATGAATTAATGTAAAAAAATGCTTAACTTTATTAAATCCTTTTGTGTAAATTTTGTAATGGCTAGTGGTAGGATAGGAATGTAAACTATGCCTATGCTGTATATTTTAATATGAAATTTTAAATCATGCAACCATATTACTATGTGTTTATGTATGATCCACTTTTAAATGAAATGTTCCTTGTATGAATAATATTAAATGATGTGGGGTGAACTGGTTCCCCGATTATCGTCACCATGCACATAGAGTATATATATATAAAAATAAAAAAAATAAAAAAAAATCATGGGTTATTACACATCGTCTCCTCCTCTCCTCTCCACCCTCAGCAGATAGACAAACCACTACAACAGCTCCCACCGTGGACAAAGCAGCCACTAATCATCTCAAATAGAGGGAGAACTATCGGAGAAGAACATGCCAAGAAGGGCAGAATTGAAATGTGCAGAAGAGAACGAATATTTTTTGTGTGTTTTGTGTCTGTGGATTTTGCTTTGTTTTGCAGGTCATCGAGACAACCTCGCCGGCGAGAAGAAGAAGAAGAACAAGAAGAAGAAGAAAAGCAGATCGAGAGGAGAAGGACTACCCAGCTTGGCCTTGTTTGTGCTTTTGTGTGTTTAATGTGTTTGCAGGTCTCCATGAGCGCCACCAATGGCGAGAGAAGGAAGGGAAGAAGCCGATCTGCTCCCCCTGTCCCGTTGCACCTTCATCGACGGCAGCGCGTGGTTCCACGGGTCGCCAATGACGGTGGCGCATGGGCTGACGCGCCACCAGGCCCCTGCATTGTCGCCATTATTCCAGCACTGTTCCTGAGTTCCTTTTTGAAATTTTCTTTATGTTTATGTATTTATTTGAATTTTTATTGTTTTTTAATTGTTATTTGTAAAATATAATGGAAGAGAAATGAAAAAAGAATGTGTGTGTGTGTGCTGTATTTTACTTACCAAATGTAATGAAAAAGAGAATGTGTGTGTGTGTTCTTGTGTTTTATTTTTTTTTGTTGTTTTGTTAAAGAAAAAAGAGTATAAAGTAAAAATAAAAAAAATATGTTTTATTTGTATATAGCTAAAATGTTTTTCAAAAATTTACTTTAGATTTAATAACAAGTTTATTAAATCTTCCAAATTGGCCTGATATTAAAATAAATCGCGAAATTAATCCATGAGAATTTATGGTTAATTCCAGGTAGTAATCGCTGGATTTACGCGTAGGCTAACATTTACATATTTGGGAATAAACACCAAAATTGTCAGGATTATTCTGAGTGGTGGTCGATTTTTTATGGATCGATCAATCGTGAAATTAATTCATGGGGATTAATGGTTAATTTCAGGTGATAAATGAAGAAACTATAATTAGGCTAACATTTGCATATCTAGAAACAATCAATAAAATTCACAGGATTATTTTGAGAGGTGACTGATTTGCTTTTCAAATCGCAACATTTTACATGAATAAATATGACTCGTCGAAGCATTCAAAATCACATCAAGATAGACAATGCAACTTACCTCAGGTAAGGCGTACTAGGGGTGCTAATACCTTCCCTATACGAAACCAGTCCCCTACCCTTGAATCTCTGACCAGACTAGTGCAATCGGGTGTTCATAGCGACCCTCAACAGCCAGGTGGCGACTCTTCAACAACTCCATTGCGAGATGACAAAAAGACCCCCCTTGCCAGGGGACGCCGCGCGGCGACGGGCGACAATCTTAATAACATTTCTTCTCACATGAGGTTTGACTAAAGATACCAATGGGCATGGTATAGTTCAGTATTCTTTTTTTTTCTTTTTTCTTTTCTTTTTTCTTAAATTTTTTTTAACTTGTCTTTAGCATCGACTCTTGGTTTTTGCCATGGCCTAACTCAATTTGCTTGTTCTCCGATGTTGGGTTTTCATTCTTAAACATACCCCCTTTTGCTGATTCTAACGTTGTCACTCTGTCCTCAAACTATAAATCTCTTATTTGCCGCCAATGTGTTTGCCCCCAGTGTGAGGGTGTGATCCATGTCGGGTTTTTTCAAAGAAATATAATATCAGATTCAAATTGGGATTAACAATGGATACATATTTCGAGGATAGTGAAGGAAATAAACAAAGATGGCCTTTTGTCACTTCAAGCAAAATTGGTTTTAACTGATAAATTTTGACCTCATTCAGTGTAATGATTTGGATGTGTAAGAGTCATGATTCGTGGGTAAATAAATATCAAATCCATTACATGTCAATATGCATACCAATAAAGCTTAGTTCTATGATGTGGTTCAAAAACTCGGTGTATGGGCTCAAAAAATTATTTGGTCACCTGGTATTGGTCATCATGTCACTTAACAAAAGTTGGGTAAATTTTGCAATCAAAATACTTTTAATTTTCAAGAATGATAAACTTTAAATTATGCATGTTGGGAGTTTGATCAAAATATTGTCAAAAATAAAAATGTCAACATCTCTTGATTTCAAAACAACAAAAAGACAAGGGAAACACCTACTTCAATGAAATGATGATTTAACCTGAGAACAAAGTGATGGCCGATGAGATTCCATAAGAAAATTATTGACGGTGCGACACTTTTCTCAGACTTTTCAAACAATCATATATGTATTGTCGCTACTCATTGATCTTGCTTATGCTCGCGATGATAACACTGCTGATGATAACATCCTCCACAAAACTTAACTTGCCTTTTGCTAATTAACTTTCACACTTGCTTACTGAAACTGTTCATCTCTCTCATTTGAATTATGTCGCAAAAAGAAGGTAGTTTTTTTTTTTGCGCTTCACTGCGCTCCTCATTGGAAATAAAAAATGAATCAAGCTAGGAAAAGCATTCTTAACAAAACACCAAAGTGTGCAAATCATGAACAATTTCATTGTCACGATGGCGATTTTTTACGCATCGCGCCCCGCGGTCCACCGTGGTTTGGGGAGACAACAACGCGCGGTGAAAATGAGAGGTTATTTTATAGTCGTAAAAATTACGACTATAAATGTAAGGGAGTCGCCACCTAGTATTACGGTCACTAGGAACCTAATGGTCTATGAGAGTCTTGGGTAAGGGGACTTGTTGTGCAAGGGGAAAACGCGTCACCCCCAGTGCACCCTACCTAAGGTAAGCTGCATTGTTGTTTGATTGTTTTTTTCGAAGTTAATTTTTTTTACACTGCATTTAAAAAGGAAAAATATTTTTTTTGTCCACGGGTGTACTTTACTATGTAATTTTACACCGCAGTTAAAAACCTTTTTCTTTTTTACCTATGAATGTACCTTACATTGTAATTTTACATCGTAGTTAAAAATTCTTTTTCTCTGCAAGTGTGCTTTACAATGTAAATTTACACCGCGAAAACTAAAACAAAATAATTATTAAATTATTTTTGACATTTTGGCTGAATGCCAATGGATAATCGTAAACTGGTTACGATATCCAAGTTTCGTTCAAAATATGTGAAAGATGCAACATATTTTTTTTCATGAAAAATATGCATGGAAAAACCTTGGAATTCGGCTGTATGCACGAAAACAAACACATTTTTTGTTTTTTTTTTAAATGTATATTTTTTTTTTTTTTTTTTTAAAAAATTAAAAATAAAATGGGCCAGCCATGGTGGGCTAAAGGCCCACCATCGCTGGGCTGGGCTGGGCCGAGAGCAGCCCAGCCCCACATTTCCTTTATTTCTTATTTTTTAGAAAAAAAAACCAAAAACAGCAAAAACACGTAAACTGCGATTTACGTGAATAGTGACGTGAACAGTATTTCTCGGCCGACCACCATGAGAGAGTTACTTGCTACTGCCGTTGGGTAGAGGACATCGAGGTGGTTCTCCCTGTTGTCGTGGCGTCGAAAATGGCAGCCCGTGGTGGCCGGGTGGAGGGCTGGAAGTGGCTGGTTTGTTGCTGGAACTGTTGCTGCTCCTCATCCCTATCGCTGCTACTGCTCGCCGGAGATGGAGAAGAAAGCTAGGAGATTCTACCGGAGCTGAGGAGGTCGACCAAGTGGTGGTTGTCGGTTATGCTGGTGGAGTAGGGGCTGCTTGATGTGCTGGTTTTTAGAGAGAGAGGGGACGCTGTCGAGGAGAGAGAAAGGAGAAAGGGGCTGCAACGGGGTTGAGAGAGAAACGCCGACTGGAGGGGAGAGAGAGAGAGACTGCTGCTGGTTCCACCGGAGATGAGGAAGATGACTGAGAGAGGTGGATGGCTTTGCTGGAGATGGGGAAGATGAAGAGACGATGGACGTGATGTTTCGTCCCCCTCCCTCTGTGTAAATTTTCTGTTTTTTCTCTCTCATTATCTCAACGGAAACTCTTCCCCTTTGTTACATCCAATATTGGTCTTTGTTATCTGCGCTCCTCCCCTATTTTTTCGTGACAGTCCTTCACTGTCAAAATTTTCCTCTCCCTCCTGTATTGTTTTCTCTCGTCTGTTCCTCCTTTTGTGCTTCAAAAAATTTGCCCCGTCTGCTCCTCTATTCAGTGTTTACTGTCAAAATTTTCCTCTTCCCGTGACAGTGCTCATTGTCAAAAGAATCCCCCCCTCCTTGTGTTCGTTCTTCCCCTGCTATTTAAAGCCTAAGGAAGTAAGGTGCAGCATGGGGGACTTGTCCAGGGAATGGCTTAGGAATGGTGTTGTGCAGGGCATGGCAAGCATGGCTGAGTTATGGCAGCCGGAAAGGCCAACCATGGCTGTTGGTAGATTTTTTTTTTAATTTTGAAATAAATAGGTTGTGATAAAAAAGAGTTTTTCGATGGGAAAAACCAGGAAGAACGATGTTTTTTTTGTTCAATTTTGGCTTCCGATTTCACCCGAAAAAGTTTCGTCACCGAAAATTCCGATTGTCTCAATTTTAACCCAAATTAAGCTTTCAAACTTAATTTTTCAGCAATCAAGCCCTTAATTAGATTAAATCAACCCATTTTAAGTATAATTAAACCCTTGCGCTTAATTAAATCCTGCAATTGGGCTCTCAATTAATTCCGAAGATTTTCGTCACCGAAAATTCTGATTTTCTCAATTGAACCCAGATTCGGCTTCGAAACTTAATTTCTCACTAATTAGGCCCTTAATAAAATTAATTTGACCCATTTAAATTATAATTAAGCTCTTGCGCTAAATTAAATCCTTCAATTGGGCTCTCAATTAATTTCGAAGCATAATTACACTTTACATCGGCCGACGATTAAGTCAAATTGACCCATAAAAATATAATTATGTCTTACGACCTAACTTTTATGCAGATTTATCCAATAATAAATTATCTTTGCCTCGAATCTGCATTTCCTTCATTTCTGAGCAAAAAAGAAATACGACCGCGCTTCCGAAAATGTCCAAAATTTTCACATTAATTTTTCTGCCGACACCATCCCTTTTTATTTTATTTTATTTATTTTTTGGTATATTTTGTGGAATCACCCAAAAATTGGGTGATGACATTCATCATACGATGAAAAGACTCTCTTGTGGCAATTTCACTTTGTCGAGCAATGTAATTTTGCACTGCACATGCTTTGACCTCTCAATCACATATATCTTTTCACATTAGGATATTTTATCTTTACCTGCAAAATAACATTGTCTACTGTGTGTGGCGGCATAAAACTTCTTGATTTGACAGTGCCGCAAAAACTTCACATGATCCAGAGAGAAATCAATTGATACTTAAATGGACTGACAACTTCTTTGATTGATGCTTGCTTTCTGAAAATGTACTCGTAAATGGCCTACTCGCACTCCTTCAAAGGAAACCCGCGTTTCCACGATCTCCATTGATGAATGCAATAACACTTTGCAAATGATATCTCAGCATATGTCCCACTTGATTTCACTTGAGAGTAGAGAACTCTATTTTTGGCTCACAGAAAAACATGAATGATGTCTCTGTATCGGTGTAAGTTCTTCTCAGCAATGACTCTTGACCCTTCAGAGGATGACAGATTGCGGGACCCCTATTTCAAACCATGGGAATGCATGTTGAAATGTATATGCATGTTTTTTTTTTACAGACTCACTCTTCAAGGAGTGACACGTGATCGTAACAATTGTATGATAAACAAAAGCTGTGGGAATGCATGTTGAAATGTATATGCATGTTTTTTGGTTTTTTGTTTTTACTATTTTTTTTACGGACTCGCCCTTCGAGGAGTGACACGTGATCGTAACAATTGCATTATAAATAAAAACTGTGGGAATGCATGTGGAAATGTAGATGCATGTTTTTTGGTTTTTTTTTACAAACTCAACCTTCGAGGAGTGACACGTAATCGTAACAATTACACGATAAACAAAAACTGTGGGACTGCATGTCAAAATGTATATGCATGCTGTCATTTTTTTTTATGGACTCGCCTTTCGAGGAGTGACACATGATCGTAATAATTGTATGATAAACAAAAATTTGATTTTTGCTTAAACCCTACAATCAAAATTTGCTGAGTGATGGCTACTGTGTCACCCAAAAGTCTTGAATTTAAGAGAAGGGTTTGCCTTAATGCAAAACAAAATGAAGGGAGCATACGCCCTAATGATTGGTTCTAATCTTTGCACACCAAATGGTGAGTTTGCTACTTTGGCCTCTAAACAAGGTCTCTTGTTGTCCTAGTGATTACCTTCGTGAAGGCAATATGGGGGCTTAGCAGATAATAGGATGGTATGTATACCAATCACGATCAGTCTAAGCACTTAGCGAAGAGTCTGCTACTTTGCTCTCTAATCAGGGTCTCTTGCTGTCGCAGTGATCACCTTCATGACGGCAATATAGGGGTTTAGCAGATAATGGGATGGTATGTATACCAATCATTACTAGTCTAAGCACTCAGCAAAGGGTCTCTTGCTGTCCCAGTGATCACCTTCGTGAAGGCAATGTGGGGGCTTAGCAGATAATGGGATGGTACGTATACCAATCACTACCAGTCTAAGCACTCAGCAAAGAGTTTGCTATTTTGGTCTCTAATCGCAGTCTCTTGTTGTCCTAGTGATCACCTTCGTGAAGGCAATATGGGGGCTTAACAAATAATGGGATGGTACGTATACCAATCACTATCAGTCTAAGCACTCAGTGAAGAGTTGGGGTTTATACAAACTTCAACCTTGACTCAAGTCATAGGGAAGCTGCTAGTCCCCTACTTAACTTAAAGATGCAAACCACCATGATATAACTCCACTAGATTAATGATGCATGGACATATATACATATGCACAAAATAAAATATGCTAAAAAACTTAAATAAAAATAAACACACATAATTCAAACACATCAAAACAAATAAATCACATCAAAATATTCAAAGCTCAGCCAATACTTTTTCAGAAAAAATACCTTCCCCAGTGGTGTCGCCATCCTGTTGCATGTCGCCGCGCGGCGTCCCTGACAAGGGAGGTCTTTTTGGTGTCTCGCATTGGAGTTATTGAGCAGTCACCACCTAGATGTTGAGGGTTGCTAGGAACACCTGGTTGCGTTGGTCTGGTCAGAGATTCAAGGGTAAGGTATTAGCACCCCTAGTATGCCTTACCTAAGGTAAGCTGTATTGGCTATTTTGATGTGATTTTAAATGTTTCAACGGGTCATATTTATTCACATGAAAAATGTTCCGATTGCAAAAGAAATCAGTCACCGCTCAAAATAATCTTGTGAATTTTATTGGTTATTTCAAGATATGCAAATGCTAGCCTACTTGTAGTTTCTTCATTTACCACCTGAAATTAACCATTAATCCTTATGAATTAATTTTGCGATTGATCGATCCATAAAAGAAATCGATCACCACTCAGAATAATCCTGACAATTTTGGTGGTTATTCTCGAATATGTAAATGTTAGCCTATGTGTAAATTGGCAATTACCACCTAAAATTAACCGCTAATTCTCATAAATTAATTTTGCAATTTTGTTTTAATATTAGCCAAATTTACAAGATTTAATAAACTTGTTATTAAATCTAAGATAAATTCTTGGAAAACGCTTTGGCCGTATACGAAGAAAACACACTTTCTTAACAAAACTTGTTATTTCAATTTATATTGTTTTCTTTTCTTAACAAGACAACATAAATAATTGAATAAATAAAAAAAACGCTAAACACACACACACACATTTTCTTTTTCATCCTTTTCATAATTAAAATACAACTCACACACACATTATCCTTTTTCATTTTTTTCCCAACATATTTTACAAATAACAATTAAACAACATTATAAATTTAAATAAATACATAAATATATAGAAAATTACATAAATGGCCTCAGGAGGCAATTCTAGAACAGTGGCCACAAGGGAGGACTAGTGGCGTGTCAGTCCCACACGCCACCGTCACTAGTGGGGCGTGGGACCACGTGCCGCCACTGAAAGAGTGGCCGGACAAGGGGGAGCATATCTGCTTCTTCCCTTCCTTCTCTCGCTGGTGGTGGCCTCCAAGGCAACCTATAACACAAGAAAATACATAGAAAACCCAACACAAACAAAACAGCTGGGTCCCTCTCTCCTCTCGGTCCATCCTTCTTCTTCTGCTCTCCTGTGTTTTTCTCTTCGGCGAGGGTGTCGTCAACGGTGACCTACAAGATCAACAAACACACAACAAACACAAACACAACACAAATGCAAACACAATTCATTCTTTTCTACAAATCACAAATATGTCCTTCTCGGGTGGTTCTTCTCCTGGGCTTCTCCTTCAGATGGCTGGGCTGCCATGGAGGCAGGGCTGCTGTGGTGGCCAATTATGGGTTCGTCATGGGCAGTGGTTGTGGGGTTGAGGAGAAATGAAGAAATGGAGCTATTGGCTATGGAGAGACGGGAAAGGGAAAATGAAGAGAAATGGGGGAGTAACAGGGACTGCAGCTGCCACAAGGTGGTCTCTGGCTTCAGTGCAAATGGGGACTCTCTGCGGGAAGAAGGAGAGACGAGAGAGACGATGGTTAGTGGCTAGAGAGAAGGGCTGAATGCTGGTCAGCCTGGGAGGGGCTGAAAACATAGGTGGATGGAAGAGAGAAAACGGGGAAGATGAAATTGTGGGGCTTCCGGGGCAAAATTTGGGGGCTGACCGGGAAGAAAGATGAAGAAAAGAAAGGGAGCTTGTGGGAAGGGGGCTGCAGCTGCCAAGATTGGGCGGCGACTGCAGCCCAAAATAGAGAGAAAAACTAGGGTTAGGGTTTTGGGGGTTTTTAGGGTTTGTTAGTGTATTAGATTTTTTGGTCCCTTTTTCTTGTGGCTTAACAACTCTATTTTTAGGGTTTTTTTATAGGCAAAATTCAAAACCAACCCTCAGCTTGTGCGCCTTTTTCAATTTGGCCCTTGATTTTTAATTTGTGCGATTTGACCCTGCATTGACTGTTAAATTCTCAATTTGTTCAATTTTTCCCCTATAACAAGATATTTTTGAATTTTCATCTTTTTTTTATTTTTTTTGTCTTTTTTTCGAAACATAAAAACAAGGGGTCAAAATTTGGGTAGCAACACCATTAAAGACATTAAGAATACAAAATCTTGGTATGATAAAGTCACCAAGGAAGAAGATGATTTTTCATCTAATGTACAAACAGCAGAATCAATCCACCAGTGGATTGAAACTATTTCCAAATCACTAGAATTTCTTCTGGCCATACAAAACTAAGTATGATCTTTTGGTGCTGCATCAACTAAGTATGCTCTGATACCAAATGACAGCTTGGGGGACTAAAACTAGCTATGGAGAAGACAAATGAAGTGAATGCAAAAACAGTAAAGATGAATGAATGGAAAATGCACAGTACATGGCGTTATTAGACCTGAGAATGATCTTGAAGATCGAGTCACAGGTTTCCAGCCGATATACTGGGTTTTGAACAATATAAATTTCTAATGCGATATGAACAAGGCAAGACCAACAATGTCAGGATCCTTGATCAATCACAGAGCATACTTAGTTTTGCAAAAATGTAAATACAGAATGTAAAAGGTTTAAGAGTTTGAAGAAATAAACCATGAAATTTGTATTACTAGAAATGTAGATACAAAAGATTTGAACTAATGGTTATTTGGTAATGGAGATTTGAATTACAAGATAGGCTTTTGGAGTTTGAGCTTTCTAACTTAATACAATATATTGTATTCTCCCGCTGCTAGAAAGATCAAAACTTTGAAAGTTGTAAACTTCCAAGGTGTCTTTGATTGAGAATGAATCCTCCTTATATAAAAAAGGAGCCTTGGATGCTTTGGATCCTTTGGTGGTGGCACCAAAAGTTCTTTGTTGTTTTGTAATCATTACCTCAAGTGGCTTGATATCTTTAGATAGTGGTGGGGACCACATTTTATCTTGAAGGAATCTTTCACCTAAAGTAGTTTTGTCCTTTTGTATAAGTGGGGGACATCTTTTGTAAGTGGCAGGGGCCACTGTCCTCTCATGCTGTCACTACTTGATTGATGGCAGGATGCCATAACAATCGTCTTCATTATCATTTCCCAGGGAGATGACCGGAGAAATGGATGAGGCTAATCCTATGGATCTAGATTTGGAGGAAGATGAATCTCTACTTAGAACAAGGCTTTGCAAAATCTGAAGGAGTTCTTTTTTTTATTTTGCAGAAGCTAAAAGGGCAGCAATTTTAGCCTTCTATGCTAAAAATTTAGATTGCTGGCTGTCTCGGATGGCAGGAAGGATTCTATGGGATTTGAGCCATTCCTCCACTACTGTTTTGGAACTTCTGTTTTCTGCTTTGAATGAATCCCACCATTTTACTTTGTATTTTTTGACAAAGACTGGGGATCCATTTTGTAAGGGATGATCATAGAACCATGAACAAACCTAAGGAACGAAGAACTTTGTACAAAATAAAAGGAGAGGTTTGAATTTCCCTTATGATGGAATGGGCTGGTATGCCTTTTTGAAATAGAGATAACCTTCTTCTACCAAAGGATGTTCGTGTAGAAGATCAGGAAGAGTTCCAAAATAGTCCCACCATTGGTTGAACCATAAAGGGAGGTTTGTAGTATCAATGGAATTATTGAAATAAAATAGCCAAGAATGACTATGGTTATGGTTTTGTAGGTAAAAGGCATTAAACCAAGCCTGTTGATAATCCTAGTAATTGTATGCAATGAACTGGGGATATTTGGCTTGGGTTTCGTTGGAAAATGGAACTAGCTTTTTGGGGTCATGTAAAGAGCTCCATTGAAAGGGATGGATGATTTTGTTTATGTTGCAGGTGGAGTAGGCAAATTGTTTGTGGGTATGGTGGAGGTGGAAGTATTTGAAGGTTGCTGAACCTGTTTCCTGCAAAATCATCTCATAATAATTCTGGGGTTTGGAAGGATCACAGGTTTTGTAGTGCTAATTATTCCAAAATATTCTTTGCACGACAAGGAGGGGATTATCATTTTAATAGCTTTCCTCAATTGTCCAAATGTTTTGAAAATGAGGTTTTTCAAAATATTTAGATTTTGGTTTGGAAAAATTTGAAGAAACCATAGTTTTTTATTGTAAATCAAGCAGGGGTTTTGGAGAGGGAGATCCTGCCTGGGTTTTTGAAACTGGTTTAGAAACACTACCTCTAAATGACTGGGAGTCACTTGAGGTTTGCTGAGAAACTTTTTGTATGGCTAGAAGAAGTTCTGGTGATTTGGAAATAGTTTCAATCCATTAGTGGATTGATTCTGTTGTTTGTACATTAGACGAAAAATTGTCTTCTTCCTTGGTGACTTTATCATACCAAGATTTTGTATTCTTGATGTCTTTAATGGCATCTGCCAAGAGTTTTGTATTTGAAGGGTTAGGGTTCTTTGATTTTGAGGGTTTTGTAGGTGGATTTGGGGAGCTTTCCCCTTATCTCTAGGTTTCTTGGGAGACGTGCTGGTGGTGAGGTGTGCGATTCTAAAGGAATTTGCAAGTGAGGTAGTCTGGTATGTAGTTTGTATCTCCCTTTATATAGACAATATCAAAATAAAAAACGGACAAAATAGCTTGCCATATGGTGTAAATCTGTTTGGATGCATGGTTTTGAACATCTTTTTGTAAAATCTCTTTTGCAGATTTGCAATCAATGCAGAAGAGAAATTTTTTATTTAAAAGATCACTTTGAAATTCTATAATGCATAAAACAATTGAAAGAATCTCCTTTTTGATAGTGGAAGAATTCTTTTGAGAATCGTTCCAATGAGCATATGTAAATTGGACAATTTTTTCTTTGGATTCTTTGATTGTTTGAGTATCCCTCCATATCCTATGTCTGAGGCATCGGTCTAGACAATCTTAGGTGCTAGGGGGTTAGCTAAATGAAGGAGAGGAATAGTTTGGACACGTTCTTTGATTTTTCTGACTATGTTTGTATGGATGTCAGACCAAGGAACAAGATTTTTTCTCAACCTATCATGTAAGGGTCTTACAATCCTAATGAGGTTGGGATAAAAATCTAGAACATAATTAAGACTACCTAAAACCCTTTGTAATTGGGTTTTATCAGTAATCCTATTAGGAAACTTGTTTGTAAAATCTAGAGATCTCTCAATAGGTGTCACAGTACCTTGACATATATAATGTCCTAGGAAACGAACACGAGTTTGAACAAGAGAAATCTTTGATTTGGAAATCACTAAACCATTTTGTTTAGCTGTATGGAAAAATATATTTAAATGTTTGAAATGATGATCAATGGAATGAGAGAATATGAGAACATCATCAATATAAACAATGCAAAATGCACGGTGTGGATTGAAAATGTCATTCATAATTCTTTGAAATTTAGATGGTGCATTTTTTAAACCAAACGGCATGACGTTCCATTCATACTGGATGAACGGGACTGTAAATGCAGTTTTCTAACGATCCTTAGGATCAATCTGGATTTGCCAAAATCCTGATTTCATGTCAAATTTTGAAAAGATAAATGCATAATGTAATTTTTACAGTAAATCTTTTTTGTTTGGAATCGGATACCTGATCCACTTTAAGGCAAAATTCAGGGGTTTGTAATTGATCACTAGTCGGGGCGTGCCTATCTCTATTTCAGAGTTTTTATTGACATAAAATGCAGCATATGACCATGGTGATCTGGACTTTTACATTAGACCTTTGGACTCGAGATCATGAATCTTTTGTCGACAATGCTATTCTAATCCAACATTCATTTGTATAGGTCTGGTTTTTGTAGGTATTTATTTTTCTGAAAAAGTATCTTCATAAGGAAGATCAACAACATGTTACTTTCTTTTCCAAAAGGCGATGGACAAGTTTGAGCAAATTTCTTGCTCAATCTTCTTTTGAAAATTTGCAATCCTTTTCTTCAAAGAAGAATCTTGCAGTTGTTTGTCTATACGACAAGATGAGACCTGGTTTTGTAAATCATACAAATGAGATTGTTTACCATGTATCCATGCATTGATTTGATATGTATGTATGAAACATGCTTTGATTAGATTTAAATTCCTAACCTTAAACTGTTCTAAGAATGGGAACTTAAGTTTGAAGCCATTAATTCTAGATGTGATGTAGCCATGATGTGCTTTGTATGGGGTGAGCATATCAATGAATGGGGTACCTAGAATGATGGTATGATTGATATCTTTTGTAACAATGAAAAATGATATTACTAAAATGCCATTGTTCAACACAAAAGCCTGTGTTTTTCCTACAATATGCAATTTAGAATTGTTTGCAGCTGATAGCTTTTCAGTAGTGTTTTGTAAAAATCATTTTGGAACTACTCCTTCTTTAATGCAGTTTAAATCTGCACCAGTATCAAACAAGGCAATAGTATCAAGTTTGAAATCATCAGAAAAAACTAATGATATTTTGACCAAATATTTTTTTGTTGAAATCTGTGTAAGCACATACAAGAAATAATTATCAATTTGATCAATTTTTGTATCATGTAATGCATGAGACTCAAGGTTTTGGTCTTCTAGTTCGGATTTAGTATCAGACTGATTCTCGATTTTGGACAGAAGGGTTTGTAGAATGGAAGAGTCTTTTTGTTGGGCTTGTTTGTAACTCAACTTTGAGGGTTTTGATCTCAGAATGTAATTCTGGAATTGGAACTGAAGTTTTGATTTTCTTTTTACTTAAGATCTTGGTTAGATCATAAGTATTCGTAGTGGTTGAAGGTAAAATAGTACAGTTTGTAGGGTTTGTTTGAGGTTGTTCTAGTTTGTTGAAATCTTTCAACAATTTATCCAGGTAGACCTTTTGTAACTGAGGATCATCAAGTCTTTTGATGGCCTCAAGAATGAACTCTTGATCCTGGTTTAGGACATTGAGTTTGTTGGATTTTGTAGAGGTATCTGAGGAAGCACTGGAAGTTGCTAACTCATCTATTTGGTTTTCTTCTTCAGAAACATCTGATGAAGAGGGATCTGTATTTGAAATGGTTTGAGATGAACTGTCGAGATTTTGTAACTGTGTTTGGATGGCTTTCAAGAAATCTGTATGATTTTCCTTGATTTGTAAAAGGCTAGTTTTTGTAACCTGGAAGGGTTTGAAGATTGGGTTCTTCAGTTTTGGTTTGGCTTAAGTTTTGGAAGGGTTGGTGCCAGTTGTGCTGGTACTGGCTCTTTGTAGGTGTTTCTCAACACGGATGAGCTGTTTGCTCAGGGTGCCAAGACATGTGTTTGTAAAGTTGTTCTGTAGAAGGGTATTTTTGGTATTTGTAAGGATATCATCATTGGGTAATTTGTAAGGTGCTTCACAACGGTTTGGTTGTTGTGCTTTATTTGGATGTTTCTCAAGGGTGGATGTTCAGACTCAATTGTTTGTCCACTGGTGAGGTTTCATGTAGAGGTTTTGGACCTGGTTGTAACTGGACATGCATGCTTGATGGATGCGAATGGATATGCAATGTTATGAACAGATGCATAATGTAATTTGAACCAATCAAAGAATAATATGTTAGCTTAATGCAATGTAATGAATGCATAAAATTCAGTTTGTATTTCTTTCTTTTAAGTTTGGAAATTTTTAAAAAATCAAGTTCTTTTTTCAGATTTATGAGGACCATAAAAATCTGAAATAAAAATAGTTTTTTCAAGAACAAAATTCTCCAAAGTAAGGATCATCAGCTCATTGTTTGGTATGGCTGAGAGGTTATACTGGTTGGAGATCCTGGTGAGGATTGTTCTTCTTTAGTTTGGGTGTAAATTGGTTTTGGTATATTGGTAGTGTAGTTTGCTTGTTGGAAGCTTGTAGAGGGTATGTCTGATGTAGAGTGTCTAGGTGGATTTTTATATGGTATGTTTATGACAGAAGGTATTCTGGATATTCTTCCAACATCTATTGTGCTGGAAGAAGAAGACTCTTATGAAAACCTAGAGCTTGTAGAATGTCGGTGGAAGGATAATTTGACTTTTCCATCGGCATACTGGGTTATGTCTTTGATTTGTATATTTGGTGGTGGTGGTTGTACTGTTTGTGGTGGTGTTGCTCCTTCAAGGATCCAGTCTTCTGAAAGTGTAATATTCTTCCACTAAATGGCTTTAGGAACCACAGTGTTAGATCTGGACATATCTGTTTGTAGAAGGAGTGTTTCTCCTTTATGGGAATGGTGTTAGTGTTTGGAGGCAAAGGCTGAGAACATTGCTTTGTAGTGGATCTTGAAGATAAGAGCCACTGGAATGGAGCCTTCGAGCATGTTGTAGTTGTGGGTTTTGATTTGTAGTTGCATACTTTGCAGTATGTTTTTGTCTTTGAGGGAGATTGTAAGGTTTCGGTAGCAGTCGAATGACACTGGTCCACTACACAAACTGGACTCGATAGAACTTAGGAGTGAGTCTTCGAAGTTTTTGAACCTTGCATCTCTCAAGACAGCAAGTATAAAGGTGTCTAGACCTTCTTTTGTAAGGGGTTTTATACCGACTTGAACACAGCCGATATGGATGTATTTGTAGTTTTTGTCAATGTGTTTTTGTAGGGAATTTTGGGTGAGGAGTTGGATTGTTTCAAAGAGTTTTGAAAGCTAAATGTCCCTTTCCTCGGTTTTGATTGTAAAATCAGTTTTGAAAATATCATATTTGGATTTTTGGTAGATTTGGTTTTGAGAAATCTTTGGAATTTTCCAATCATCAATTTGTTTTGTAAAGTCTTCAATTGTAATTCCCTCACTTTATATAATCTACCTACTCTTAGAGGTCTCAGATGTAGAGGAAGCTGACACAGAAGTGATCTAAAGAAATTTGAATCCATAGTATGAAAAGAAATAAACTAGACTGTTATAGGTTTACAGGCCGCGGTTTATATGGATTTGCTGCCCTATCGCTGTATGTCGCTCGGCGGGTCTTACACCATTCAGTAGCGTTCACCTATTCACCTATTCACTAATCTTCTCTTCTCTCTCTATAGACTCTTCTTTCTCTATCACTATTCCTACCCAGATCCCAGTAGGCTCTGATACCAAATGTAAACATGCTTTGATTAGATTTAAATTCCTAACCTTAGATTGTTCTAAGAATGGGAACCGATCAGGAAGACTTCGAAAATAGTCCCACCATTGGTTGAACCATAAAGGGAGGTTTGTAGTATCAATGGAATTGTTGAAATAAAATAGTCAAGAATAATGCATTAAACCAAGCCTGTTGATAATCCAGTAACTGTATGTAAGGAACTGGGGATATTTGGCTTGGGTTTATCAACACGGATGAGCTGGGGGACTAAAACTAGCTATGGAGAAGACAAATGAAGTGAATGCAAAAATAGTAAAGATGGATGAATGGAAATTACACAGTACATGGCGTTAGACCCGAGAATGATCTTGAAGATCGGGTCATAGGTTTCTAGCTGATATACTGGGTTTTGAACAGTATGAATTTCTGATGTGATATGAACAAGGCAAGACCAGCAATGTCAGGATCCTTGATCAATCACAGAGCATACTTATATATATATATATATTATTTGACTATTGGGTCGAGCTAAAAATATACTAGATGTTTTCATCATACTTGTTTTATATTGGGTTAAAATTTTAGAAAAATCAAATATTGGGAAGGCCTTACAATAAAGTCTTGAAGATATTGTTGATGAATTGTATTAGTTTTCTAGTTAATTTAAGATTCTTTTTTCTATTTTATTTATAAATCTTTTATTATTGTTTTCATAATTATTTTACATGTTTTTACCTATTAAAATATAATTATTTGGCTTGTATTTAGGTATTTTTAGAAGAACAACTTTGATTTCAGCAGTTATTATTATGTGTGAGAGATTTTGATCATAATTTTTTATTCTTCATTGAACTACTTTGACTTACTGAAGAATTAAACAAACTTTATAATGTTTTCTATACTTCTTATTTGTATCTCTTTATAGGTGTTGGGTAAGGGTTTAGTTACTTATAGTTTTGGTGTCTCAATACAAGTTATTATTATATCAAGCTCAAATTCATACTTGATTTATAGTTTTATTGGGAATACTCAATTTGATCATGGGTTTTTGGATCTTCATATCCACAAGTTTACATCAATATGAGTGTCAATTTTTTAATTGGCAATTGACTCTTTAATTAATATGTTATTTTTTATTCATTTCTTTCTTCCAACGAGGTGAAAATATAATTAAGAACTTAATTATGAACGAAGACAAGTAATAGCTTCATGAATCAAGTGTGGGATTCTTAAACAAATTAAGAGATAAAAAGAGTAATGCAAAATAACTATAAACTAGGTAAAAGCAATAAAGAAAAATGAAAAATTTAAAGATTGTAAAGGAAAAAAAAATTCCATAAATAAGTAGAAAAAATGACATAAACCTTCAAAAGAAATTGTATATATAAAGCTAGTGGACATTATCAGGTTCTACATGACATATTTATAATATTACAAAGATAGAAATTCAAATAAACTAAAAATCCTAGTCATATACAAACAATTAAAGAAAGATAAGAAGCTCATAATCTAAATCTTGATGTAATTTGTACTCATTTTTATGAACCGTTCTTGACAATTGTATGTGTTGGAATTCCGTATATGCTGTGACGTTCCTTAGTTTAACTACTAAAGACTGTTACTTTGAATAAGACTTAACCATCAATTGATGGTGTAAATCCTAATCTCCCTCATTGATGGTTAATTTTAGCTATCCTTACAACCTAATAATCAAATGATAAGTGTTTATTGTTTTTTATAAATAGAAATGATGAAGTATAATTATGGGATCTATAAAATAACTCTATATTAGTTGTTGAGTGATGATTTGATGATGTGTGTATTGTAATTGAATTTTCTTGTATTGTATCTTCAACTTCTTCGCATGATGATATCTTGAACTGGAATGTTTCTCTTTTGCTTTATTCAACCATGCATACAGTGCTGTCATTTTATGTTTTATATTTTTCTTCCTTGCAGTGTTTGACTGCAAATTGTATGGTTTCGCTACATTGACACTCTTTGATGCATTTTTTTTGTCTTTTCATAGAATGTCTGATACATTTTCCTTTTCTCTCTATTTTTTCGTTGAAGATATTTGTATTATTCTTCCCCTAGCACTGCCACTTGTTAATATTAGTGCCTTGGCATTGGATGAAAGAGAAAGATTAGTGGATTTGGGTTATGAGGATGACATAAGGTAAGTATTAAACCACTTTCAAAGCCTAAAGGCAAACTCTCTTATTTTCTGCAACTACGCCCACCAAAATTTATAAGTGCGCAAGTCATCAGAAGGCATCACCTACTGTAAAATATTGTGAGAATTAAGGATGATGTGGATGACATTCATAAATATCTCCTCCTGAAGAGAATTGATGATGAGGCCATCCATGGAGTCAAAAACCAGGAAGAGAACCTCCTGTAAAATATTTTATGAGAACAAGGCTGATGTGGATGACATTCATGCCTGAAGGGAGTTGAGGTTGTGGCCGCCATTCATGGACTTTCATTCTCACCATACATACATTATTCATCAATGTACTTTTCTTGAGTCATCCTTCCTTTGTTTTTCTTCTAATGAAATAATGTTTTCTCATCTCAATCTTCTTCAAAGCTGACATTTACATCTATTGATTAGGTCAGCATAATATTACCCATACTATTCTTTAATCTTCTTCTTTGATCCATCTCATTTCAATCTATTTCACAACAAACACTATTATGTGATAAGCATCAGAACTTCTTATGCTTGTAGTAATAGAACACCCATGGTGACCAGTTAAAACATTCGTCCTAGACTCAATGTCCGTGTCTTGATCATTCTCTACCATATTGCTTCTCACAACCCGGGCATCCTCGGCTAAACCTCCAACTTCACTCAGGGAGACCACAAACTGCTCCTTCAAGATAAGTGTTCTATTAGTTTTATGTCCATTTCTGAAAGGAGGACTTGTGTACCTATCATACTCTCTTCTGTGCTTGCTGGTAGAGTCCCCAAAGTCCTCTGTGGAGATGGCAGAGCCAAAAGTAGCACCTGCATTTCGCTCATCTTTCTTGTTATCAATCGTTACGAAGCTGTCATCACTAGTGACACTTCTAGCTTCTTTTGCAGTGTACCCAACTGATCTTGCAACATTGGATCGGGTAAATTGCCTCTCAAGCAGCCTGTCTTTTATATTTCTTTTACTTAACAATAAAAGAAGCTTTTCAACCTTTCTTTCAGACAACCCAAAGTTGAACTTGTATGGTGAAAAATAATTTTCTCTTATTGCATCACGAAATTCATTTTTAGAGAGTGCATCACATTGCCTTAGGCAAAAATGCTTTTTTAGGGTTTTTCTTTTTATGCAAAATGATATTATGGAGCATACACCCTAACGATAAGTTCTAGTTCCTTTACGTGAGACATAGGGTAAGTTTACTACTTGGTCTCTAAAGAGGGTCTCTTGCTGTCCCAGTGATTACCCTCATAAAGGCGATATGGGGGTTTAGCAGATAGTGGGATGACACGTATACCAATCACTACTGTTTGAAACACTCAGCAAAGAGTTGGGGTTTACACAAACTTCAACCTTGACTCAAGTCATAGGTAAGCTGCTAGTCCCCCACTTAACTTAAAGTGTAGTGTGTGCTCTCAAAATAATAAAAGTGATGCATGACAAGGCATATTATGATGACAGGATGTAAAGATGCATGCTAAAGCTTCTAAAAAATATAAACCATCCATAGCAATATGAAAAACAATAACATATCATAAACAAACAAAACTATCAAGCTTAGTCCAAGTCCCTAGTGGAGTTGCCATCCTGTCGCACCCAAAAAAATGGGCGCAGCGTCCCCCGTCGAGGGGGGTTCTTTTTGGTGTCTCACAATGGAGTCTTTGAGGAGTCGCCACCTTGCTGTTGAGGGTCGCTAGGATCACCCGATTTGCACTGGTCTAGTCAGAGATTCGAGGGTACGAGACTTGTTGCGTAAAGGGAAGGTATTAGCACCCCTAATACGCCTTACCTGAGGTAAGCTGCATTGTCTACCTTGATGTGATTTTGAATTCTTCGACGGGTCGTATTTATTCAAATGAAAAAAAGTTCTGATTTGCAAAAGAAATCAGTCACCGCTTAAAATAATTCTGTGAATCTTATTGATTATTTCTAGATATGCAAATGCTAACCTATTTGTAGTTTCTTCATTCACCACCTGAAATTAACCATTAATACTCATGAATTAATTTCACGGTTGACTGATCCATAAAAGAAATCGACCACCGCTCAGAATAATTCTGACAATTTTAGTGGTTATTCCTGAATATGTAAATGTTAACCTACGCGTAAATCCGACAATTACTACCTAAAGTTAATCATTAATTCTCATGAATTAATTTCGCGATTTGTTTTAATATTAGCCAAATTTACAAGATTTAATAAACTTGTTATTAAATTTATGATATATTTTGGAAAACGCTTTGGCCGTTGCAAAGAAAACATATTTTTCTATTTTTAATTTATATTCGTTTTTCTTAACACAACAACATAAATGATTAAATAAATAAAAAAAAAACCAACACAACACAACACACTCCTTCTTTTTCATTTCTTTTTCATAATTAAAATACAACTCACACACACCCACACACACTATTTTTATTATTTTTCATTTAATTTTTATACAACATTTACAAAATACATAAAATTTAAATACATGAAATAATTAAAGATAAAAAAAACAAAACAATACATAAAAACTAAAAAGATGGCCGGAACAGTGCTGGAACCGCGATGGTGGTGACAGGAGCAGTGGTGGCGCGTCATTTGACGCGCCACCAACACTGGCAGCACGTGGTTCCACGCGCCGCCGCCGGAGAAGGTGCAAAACAAGGGTGGTGCGTGGATCAGCCTCTTCCATTCCTTCTCTTGTCGGCGGTGGCCTTCACGGCGACCTGCAAAGCAAGCAACAGACACAAACAACAAACAAGAATTAAAATCAAAATTTTCCAGATCTGCTATTCATGGCTCCAGATCTTCTTCTTCTTCTTTTTCTTCTTTTTTTCTCCTCTTTTTCTTCTCTTCCTTGCCGGCGAGAGTGTTCTGAAGACCTGCAAGCAAAACAAGATAAAATCCAACACAAAACGCACAAAATCAATTCGTTCTCTTCTGTCAATTTCAGGTCTTCTACGTGTCTGCTGGGTTCTCCTTCGGTGTCTGGAACTGATGTGAGAAAGACTGAGGGGGGAGAGTTGGTCGGAGTTGCAGAGGAGAGAAAAATGGGGAGATCGCTGGAGAGAGGGAGTCTGGCCGGAGAAGAAGAAGAAAAAAACTAAGGGCAAGGGGGCTGCTTGTGTTGGCTCTCTGAAACCATGGGGAGAAGAAGGGGAAAAGAAAAGGAAAGGGGGACTGTTATGGTGGCGATTTTAGTGGAGAATGGGGGCTGTGTTGTGAGGAAAAGGTGGAGGCTGGGCGGAGAAAAAAGTGAAAGGGAAGGGAAAGAGAAGTTGAAAGGGAAAATGGGGGTGGGGGTTGCAGCAGCTGCCAAGAAGGGGGGGCGGCTGCAGCCCTAAAAAATGGAAAAAATTAGGGTTAGGGTGTTTTTAGGGTTTTTGGGTGAGTGTAAATTTTTTGGTCCCCCTTTCTTGTGGCCATGCACTCTATCTATAGAGTTTTTTTTCATTGGTGAAATTCAAAATTAGCTCTCAGCTTGCGCGCCCTTTCAATTTGGTCATTGATTTCCAATTTGTGCGATTTGACCCTGCATTGATTGTTAAATTCTCAATTTGTTCAATTTTTTTTGATTTTTCTCTTTTTTATATTTTTTTGTCTTTTTTCTGAAATATAAAAATAAGTGAGTCAAAATTTGGGTAGCAACAGATGCCCCCTCTTTACAATGCTTACGATTAAAGTCTTGTAAAAGACTTAAAATAGTAAGTGTTGTAAAGAAAAAAAAGAATGGTGGAGACGGTCTCAATGGTGACGGGTGACCTACCCGGGTCTCATTATGACGGGTGACCTACCCGGGTTAGAAGTGTGAGGAGGGTCTCATTTTTCTGGGTGACCTACCCGGGTTAGAAGTGTTAGGAGGGTCTCATTTTTCTGGGTGACCTACCGAAGTTAGAAGTTAGAAGGGTCTCATTTTTCTAGGTGACCTACCCACGTTAGCAGTTAGAAGGGTCTCATTTTTCTGGGTGACCTACCCAAGTTAGCAGTTAGAAGGGTCTCATTTTTCTGGGTGACCTACCTGGATGGAAGATGGGGTCTCATTATAACGGGTGACCTACCCGGATGGAAGATGATGAAAAGGGTCTCATTTTTCTGGGTGACCTACCCGGATGGAAGATGGGGTCTCATTATTCTAGGTGACCTACCCGGATGGGAAAATGGTGATGAGGGTCTCATTATTACGGGTGACCTACCCGAAGAAAGATGAAGGTGAGGGTCTCATTATGACGGGTGACCTACCCGGTGAAAGATGAAGGAAGAGGGTCTCGTTATAACGGGTGACCTGCCCGGATGAAAAATGGAGGTGAAGGTCTCATTATAATGGGTGACCTGCCCGGATGTAATTGATGAAGATGGGGATGCAATGTATGATGATGCATGTATACTTACCTGAGAAATATAGGTCCCCTTTCTCTAATGCTCCATTGTCGTAGGATGTCTTTGCCTATTCTCCAAAGCTTTGTTGTCATTCATTCACCCAATCTTAAGTGCACTGCTTATCTGGGCTATCTGCTATAATCTCTACTCTCATTGTTTATCAAGTTTAACATTGCCCCCAAGTGTGGTGTTGCTTGATTCATCGTGAATGAGTGTAACAAGTCATCAATTTTCTTGGTTTCTCTTAATAACCACTTTTGGTTTGCGTGTGTTCTGCTAACAATCACTGCAAGGCTTGCTATTGCTGATCTCATCTTCGGTTGTCAATCAGTCATGAAGTTTTTCATCAATTGAATCATCCAGAAATGCATCCAAAACTCATCGGTGCATACTCCATGTATCATCAATAAATTTCTCTCAGTTCGTGAAAAGAGATGTAATGCTATAATCATCCACATTCATGTAATGAATTGCACCTTGAATTGATGCAACTGATCGACCATGCAATTTCAAACTCTCCATTGTAGACTCAATTTCTTCTGAACAAATTCTTCTTAGTCCATGCAAAGAATTATAATGTTTTCACTTGCGAGGTTCTTTCGGTCTCCCATATTCATGCGGTGAACTGAACCTTGAGTCGACTGGCTTCAAAGCAAATTATTCCTCGGTCAATCTTGGTGGCTTGCGCACTCTTCAACATTTATCATGATGCACCCATGCAATAATCACTTTTTGGAGACATCCGAATCCGTGAGTCGGCCGATATTTCCGAATTTGAAGATGCCTTTCAATTGTGAACCCATCATATTCTCCTAAACAATGCTGCCCTGAGTTGAATTTGTTGGTGCTAATTGATGAATTTCACTGAATCATTATTTACTTGTGTTTCTTTGCCCCCAAGTATATATGATTTTTTTTTGCCTCTAACTGCTGAGCTTTGCGGTGATAATTGAGAACTGTCAATGTCAAGAATTCTGCAAATCCGGTCAATATTTTCTCTGTTTGTACATCTTTCTTGTTCTGAAATTAAGTCGCCGATTTCAAAGATCATGTGCATCCAAAGTCTAATCATTGTAATAAAATCAAAGAGATGTCATTTGTCGAAAATCAAATTCATTTGGTCAAATATCCAACACACGATATTCAATAAATACAGACCTGTAAATATTTTTGTACTTTGCAAACAGTAATTGACTCATTGAGAGATTGAAATTTTCTTTTTATGGTTTTTTTCTGTTTCAATTCAAATCTCTGATTTTGGGGTATGAAATTTAATGGTACACGATGAAGTGATAATTTGGGGTTTCCAAAACAATTTGAGTGTCAAGTAAAGATCCGAGGTTCGGTTGAAAAATTTGTCTCATTTTTCAGTACTTTACCTTATCAATATGCATAACAACTTATAACTTACTTCGTGCAATTATAACCCTTATAGAAAAACTATAACAATTTTGAGAGCGCCACTTATCAGTTAAAAATTGCTTGCTTGATCAAGAAGGACTTTTACCAGTATGTAATGAGGTTATGGTTCATGGTTATAAAAGAAAAGGATATTCATAGGCTCAAAAAGGTGTTTAAAGGTTTCGAAGACCAAGGATGACCATCAGCTAGTCGTCAACTCTTTTCTCTTGTTGTCCTTGTAGAAGAGACGACATAAAAATACGTTAATTATCTTAACATGATTTTTATCAACCAACCAATGCTCTAAGAATCTCTACAATCATATCATTCCTTTCATTGACAATTTCAAACTTAAAAGGGAAATGCTAAAACCCGAACCAACATTTGTCGTCTAACGTTATTCCATCTTGTTGCACTCAATATAGTATAACAAAATAATTCTGCAAGATCTTCATTTGATGGATAACCTATCTTGGAGACTCGATAATCTTTATAACATTTCTTTTCACATGAGGTTTGACTGAAGATACCAACGGACATGGTATAGTTCAATATTCTCTTCTTTTTTTTCTTTTTTTCATTTTTTTTCTTTTTTCAATTTTTTCTTTTTTTCTTTTTTTTTGAACTTGTCCTTAGCATCGACTCTTGGTTTTTTTGTCATGTCCTACCTCAATTTTCTTGTTCTCCGATATCGGGTTTTCATTCTTAGACATCCCCTTTTTTGTTGATTCTAATATTGTCACTGCATCCTCAAACTACAAATCTCTTATTTGCCCCCAGTGTGAGGGTGTGATCCATGTCGGGTTTTTTTCAAAAAATATAATATCAGGCTCAAATTAGGGTTAACAAGGGATACACATTTCAAGAATAGTGAAGGAATAAACAAAGATGGCCTTTTATCATTTCAAGCAAAATTGATTTTAATTGATAAATTTTGACCTCGTCCAGTGTAATGATTTGGATGTGCAAGAGTCATGATTCACGGGTCAATAACTACTGAATCCATTATAAGTCAATATGCATACTAATAAAGCTTAGTTTTATGATATGGTTCAAAACTCGGTGTATGGCTCAAAAATTGTTTGGTCACTTGGTATTGGTCATCATGTCATTTAAACAAAAATCGGGTCAATTCTGCAATCAAAATACCTTTAATTTTCAAGAATGATAAACCTTCAATTTTGCATGTTGGAGTTTAATCAAAATATTTTGTCAAAAATTAAAATGTCAAACATCTCTTGATTTCAAAACAACAAAAAGACAAGAAAAACACATGTTTCACTGAAATGATGATTTAACCCCAAAACAAAGTGATGGCCAATGAGATTCCATAAGAAAATTATTGACTGCGACACCTTTCTTAGACATTTCAAACAATCATTTCTGTATTGCCGCTGCTCATTGATCTGGCTTATACTCGCGATGATTTATTACTGACACTGTCGATGATAACATCCTCCACAAAACTTGACTTGGTTTTGTTGATCAGCTTTCACATTTGAATACTGAAACTCTTGCAATTGTTCATCTCTCTATTATGAATTATGTCGCAACAAAAAGGCAATTTTTTTTTTTGCGCTCCACCGCGCTCCTCATTGGACATAACAAGTGAATCAAGCTTGGAAGCACTCTTGTCAAAACACCAAAGTGCGCAAATGATAAAAAATTTCATCATACGACGAAAAGACTCTTTTGCGGCAAATTCGCTTCTTCGAGCAACGTAATCTTGCAAGGGCACATGCTTCGACCTCTCAGATGCCATAATAGATTCAACAATCCCATATTATGTTTCCACACTCAGGATATTTGACCTTTGCTCGCAAAATAACATTGTCTACTATGTGTTGCGGCATAAAACTCCTTGATTAACAGTGTCGCAAAAACTCTATGATCAAGAGAGAAATCAATCGATGCTTAAATGGACTGACAACTTCTTTGACTGATGCTTGCCTCCTGAAAATGGACTACTTGCACTCCCTCAAAAGAAAACCCGAATTTTCCACAATCTTCATTCACGATTGCATTAACACTTTGCAGATAATATCTAGGCATATGTCCCACCTGATTTCACTAGAGAGCAGAGATCTCTGTTGTTGGCTTGTATAAGAAACATGAATGATGGCTCTGTATCGGTGTCATTTCTTCTCAGCAATGTCAAATGTCTAGGACTCTTGACCCTTCGGAGAATAACAGATTGAGGGACCCCTATTTCCAACCATGGGAATGCATGTTGAAATATAAATGCATGTTTTTTTTTTTTTGACAGACTTGCCCCTCGAGGAGTAACACGTGATCGTAACAATTGCATGCTAAACAAAAAATTATGGGAATGCATGTTGAAATGTATATGCATGTGTTTTTTTTTTCTTCTTTTTTTTTCGGGACCCACCCTTCCAGGTGACATGTGATTGTAATAATTGCATGATGAAATGTATATGCGTTTTTTTTAATGGACTCGCCTTTCGAGGACTGACACATGATCGTAATAATTGTATTATAAACAGAAATTTGATTTTTGCTTAAACCCTACAATGAAAATTTCCTAAGTGATGGCTACTGTGTCACCCCAAAAGTCTTGAATTCAAGATGTTTCGAGAAAGGTTTGCCTTAATGCAAAACAAAAGGGAGGGAGCATGCCCCCTAATGATTGGTTCTAATTTTTGCACAACAAATGATGAGTTTGCTACTTTGGGATCTAAACAGGATCTCTTGCTGTCCCAGTGATCACCCTCGTGAAGGCAATATGGAGGCTTAGCAGATAATGGGATGGCACGTATACCAATCACTACCATCTAAGCTCTCAGCGAAGAGTTGGGGTTTACACAAACTTCAACCATGACTCAAGTCATAGGTAAGCTGCTAGTCCCCCACTTAACTTAAAGATGCAAATCACCCTGATGTAACTCAAATAAATCAACAATGCATGGACGTATATACATATGCACAAAATAAAATATGCGAAAAAACATAAATAAAAATAAACACACATCATTCAAACACATCAAAACAAATAAATCACATCAAAATATTTCAAGCTCAGTCCAGTATTTTTTTAGAAAAAAAATACCGTCCCAGTGGAGTCGCTATTCTATCGCACCCTAAAAATGATTTGGTTTGCGGCGTCGTGGTGACCTTCCCCGTGTGCGCGGGGAATTCAATGTCGGGGGTCTAATCTTTATTTTTGCGAAAAAGGGAGTCGCCACCTAGTATTATGGTTACTAGGAAACCTAAACTGGTCTTTCAGAGATTTTAGGGTAAGGGACTGGTTGCGTAAAGGGAAGATTTTAGCACCCTAGTACGCCCTACCTAAGGTAAGCTGCTTGACGTTTGGTTTGCTTATGATTTGTTATGACTTGTTATGACTCAAAATATATGTTAATTAAATGGCAAATGAGATATTACCCCGCCAAATATTTTGGATATTAACCCCTTTAGGATTTATTTATCCAAGTACCAATAGTGAATAATAGCATATCATTCTCGTCGAATATTTTGGATATTAACCCCTTTAGGTTTTATTTATCCAAACACCGACGGTGAATAATAAATTCCCCCAAAAAATAAGATTTTATATTTTTTTGAAATATTGGCCAATACCCTTTGGATTTTACAAATATGTTGTAAAATCCAAGAATGCAAGAAATCCACGTTAAAATACATTTTTCTTAAAATTCCAAGGTAATATATATTTTTTTTAAACAAAAGCATTTTTTTGTTTAAAATATGATACTGTATTGGCCGTATGCAAGAAAACAACACATTTTCCTTTAATAAAAATATTTTTGGAAAATTTTTATTTTTTATTTTTTATTTTTTTTGGTGGGCTGGCTATCAGCCCACCTAAATTTGGGCTGGCCTGACAGCCTAGCCCACCTTACCCCCAGGCTGGGCTGCCAGCCCGCCTGGGGCTGGTTTGGGTGTACGGGCCTGAAGCCCGTACCGTTTCTTTTCCGGGTCGGACCCTCTGCTCGACCCGACCCGGTTACTGTTCACAAGCAGTAACCGGGTTTTTCACGTAAAATTTGAAGAAGATGAACAGTAAATATGCAATTTTTCGAGTGTGACAAAATGCTTACCTGTTAACACCTTTGTGTAGAGGAGATCGAGGTGGTTCTTCTAGTTGTGGTGGAATCGGAAATGGTGGCCTATGGTGGCCGGAGCAAGCGTCGGAACGGCGACGGGCTGTGCTTGCTGCGACAGTGGACTTGCTTCTGCCTTCGCCTGAGTTGGTGACTGGTATTCCAGGGATGAGGGATGGCTTCTGCTGATGACGAAATGGCTTTTGGTGCTGAAACTGGTGGCCAGGGTTAATGGTTGCTGGAAGAGAGAGAGGTGTTAGGGCCTCTGGTTTTAGAGAGAGAGCGGAGGATTTGAACCGAGAGAGACGACGAGGAAGGGATAACTGACACTGGAGGTGAGGGAGATGAAGATTATCTCGGTTTTTTTTACATGAATTCCCTCTTCTTTCCTAGTTTTTGCTTGTCTTTCCTTTTCCCAAAATTCTGTAAAATGTCCACCGATTCGTTGTCTCTATTTTTCTCTTATTTTTCACGTAAAAATCCCTCTCTGTCCTCTGTTTTCTCCTTCACTTTTTTCAGTATGCAAATCTCTTTTTTCTGCAAAATTCCCTCGTGATTTTTCTCTTCTTTCTGCGTTTAAAATACTCCTCTGTTTCCCTCTTTTCCTACTGTCCTCTCTCTACATAAACTACTCCCCTCTTTTCTTCTCCTCCTTTTCACCTGTGCAGGCTGCTATTTTATCCCCGAGAAGACCCAATGTTCATCAGCGTTTAATGCAGTGTATTGAATGCAATCAGAGGAGAATCAGGACGTCGATTTTGATGGAGATAATTTGGGAAGAAAATCACAATTGATTAGGAAGAAAATTATGCCAAAGATTTAAACGAAAATTTGTTTTGCTGTGAACTCGTGCCTGCAGATTCATCAACGTAAATGCATGCCGGAACAGTGCATGTTTCTTTTCTTTTTCTTTTTTTTATGCAATTAAATCCCATCAAAAATTCAATCTCAACCTTGGCTTCGCTCGACTTTCTAATCTGGTCCTTGGCTCTTGATTTTCGTGATTTAACCCTCAATCGACCATTAAACTCTCAATTTGCTCAATTTTGCCCTTGTATAAAAATCGATTTTTTTATTTTTTTCAGAAAAAATAAAGAGTCAAAAATTGGGTAGTAACACGTCACACTCCAAAATTCATCGTGTTACTATTTATCGTCTTCTTTTACATGCGGGGGAAGTGAATTAATTCACTCCCCGCCCATTGTCACTGCAAGTCCCCTTAAGTCAAACGGGCTTCCAGCTCTTCTAGGCTTTAAGCCCAGTCCAAATAGGAAACGGGTAGCCAGCCATCTAGACCGAAAGGCCAGACTGAAGTGCGGTCCGCTGACAGCCTAGACCGAGGTAAGGTGGGCTGACAGCCTACAAGCTGGCAACCTGACCCATCAGGGCAAGGTAGCCAGCCCACCAAAAAATGATAAAAAATAGAAAAAAAACAATTTTGCAAAAAAAAATATATCTTTTTTTAAAAAAGTAATTGAAACAAAAAATTGTGTTGCTTTCGCGCATACGGCCAATACGCTAACATATTTTGAACATTTATTTTAAAAAAAATATTATTTCGGAGTTCATATTATTTTTTGGGGATTCATATTATTCACTGTTAATATTTGGGTAAAGAAATCCTAAAGGGGTTAGTATCCAAAATATTAGTGGGGATAATTTGTTATTATTCACTATTGATATTTAGGTAAAGAAATCCATTCAATAGTTTAAAAATAGTGAATTGCCAATATTACAGCATTTTATCAAATGAAAGATGAGGCATTATTTGCAATGTTCATATCATGTAAAGATGGTTAGGTAATCTGATTTTTATTCTTTGTTCGAAGACTTTCAATAGTCCTTAGTATTAGATGATAAGAAAATATATTTGATCCTCAACTTCGGTTGATACAACAACCTCTCAAATCCATTATCAACTACATCTTAACCAATTATTTGCATTCCAAAATGATTGTTATAATCTATTTCTGGGTTGTCCTTCAATATTTTTTTCTTTCCAAAATAAAAACATAAGTAGAAAATAATAAAACAAGGGGACTAACATGGTAGAAAAATAAAACTAGAATTTTAGCTAAAATCAAGTCCCAAGTGTACCTTGTTGTTCCCAGTATTGAAGAAACAATGAAAATCTAAAGTCAAAATATATTATTAATGGACAAATCTACATAAATGTTAATTTTAAAGGCATAATTTGATTTTTAATAGACTAATTTGATTTAAGAATGAGTCAAATTAAAAATTTAATTATATTTAAGAATTAATTTGGATCCAAGCAATCTCCAAAGGATTGGTATGTCGTCTCCCTTAGGGTTGTAGCTTCTTCAAAGTCTTAAGGGATGGTATATGTGTTAGTTTAATATATCTTGTAACCAATCACTTGGCTACACATGATATTATTATATTCATTTAAATATATATTTATTATTAATAAAGGCTTAAATTATCTTTAATATTCATATAATATTGGATTAATGAATCGAATATTTGACTTATAAATCTTGAGTAAAGATGAAGTCCATAGGACAAAAAAAAATTGAAAAAAGATTATGAAGTTCAAATTATGAAATTATTATTGCATCAAAGCATTGTTCCTAAAATATTCTTGGTCGATGCTCTCTTAAATATTGGACATTTACTAGAGCCTTAATGACCAATTCCTATTATGTTTTTTTTATAAAAAGAAATAGTTGTTCTCATAAACTGGTTTATAAAAGATACCTGAAACCAATATATAGGTGCTTATTATAATAAATATTTACTGAGTTAAACCGCATGATAATTCTATATAAAAGGATCACTTATATATATAGAAAAGTTCATGTGATGGTTGTATAAATGATACTTAGACTTGTGATCACTAAAGTATCTTATATAGAGATTGTTATGCTTTGGTCTTGTTATATGTAATTTTAATTAAGGTAATGAAATGATAGATATGGGGTATAACATAAACCATATGAAATTAGATAAAAATTATGCAAAAACAAATTGATTGGTTACTATTCCATCCAGATTTTTATTTTCTGATTTTGCGAGAATTTGGATTTGATGCCAGATTATGATGACTCCAAAAAAAAGGTTTCGGTAATTGCACCTCAACAAGTAGTGACACCAATTGTCGAACTACCTGGCTTGAGGCACAGGTCAACATATGGGTTAGCAGGGTAGTAGGGTTATTGTCCTGCCAGAAATAACACCTCCCCCACAACAACAATAAGTTGTTGCTGGTTATCCAGCACGAGGTAGAACCTCATGCTGGAATATGTGCGATGCTAGGGTTGTCCCTCGCGCTATTAAATAACAATAGTAGTGTTGGCTACAACTTTACCAGTTACTAGTTGTGGTCAGAAAGCCTATTGCCAAAACTAGGGGGAAAAAAAAATAAGGGGGCATAATTATAATTCTTCCACTAATGTCTTTTTAGGATTTGGGAAAATTACCACGTTGTCCTTTCCCCTTATCCTTTTTTTAATTTTAAGTATCGTGCGTTTAAGTTATCATATTGTAAATATGACCTTAAAACTTTATATCTAATTACATTTTTAGGTCTCAATGTAAATTATGACTTTAATCTTTATAAATAAAGTTTAGATTATATACCCTAAATTAAAGTTAATTATAGAATTAATTTGATTTTGCTTTTATTTAATGGTTGAATGGTTGTAATTTTTATTAAACATGGTAGGGGTTGTCTTGTCTTATATCTACTTTTTACTTTGAGTTGTAATTCTTTTTTCCATCTAATTTTTCTTGAATATCACTCAAGATTTCTTAATTAATTGTGTAAATGTTATGTAATTTAAAAATATAGGAATTTAGATAGGAAATTATTATGTAATCCGAGATGAAGAAAAATGATGATGAAGCCTACAACCGACGTGTTTGCAATGGACTTATGAAGACATAGCGACCTAGGATTTGACTATCTAATCCCCTTTAATGGCGTGAGGGAATAAGCTTAAATACGTACATAATCATCTAATTACACTATGAAGTATTTTTATATAAAAATTGTTATATCTAAAATGTATATATGTTATTTCATGTTATGTATGAGACCTAATTAACTGAGAACATGAATAGTTATCTTTCAATTTTATAAGCATAAAAAAAAAGTTTTATTCATGGATAACTTGTTAGTCACTTAGGGTTACTATTAATCAAATATATTAGTATTATAAAATTAGTTCCTACTAAACTAAATTGTATGATTTCAATTAGTCACTCATGATCATATAAAGTTAAAGGCTTGAGTTAGGCTAAACATATATGTTATGTTTAGACAAAGTGTTTTCACTTAACTGATATAGGAGTTACATAGATATCTGATTGATAAACTATGTTATCTCCTTAATGTAATTTATTTTGATTTATTGTGTCATTTAAAGTGAAATAAGTTAAATAGGATTTTAGCCCGCTAGTAAAATCTAAGCGAGATTTCTCGAATCAATATGGAGATTATTGATTTGCAAAAAAAATAGTGGGAGACCAAATTAGGATTAAAGATCTTATCTAAATTTAGAGTTAAATATGTATGCATTAAACTATTACTCACACTCTTTACATTAATAGGTTAATAGATAAAATGAGTTGTAGCATTACAAAGCATACTTGATGCTAACAAATTGATTGAACTAAACTTCTTGAAATGAACATTAATGTCATGTTGATGATGATGAACAAGTTGTATGTGTGATGTCAACTAGTATGTCACCTAAATTGCAAATACAATATAGAATATACATGCCCATATTATGATTATGCATCTTAAAGAAATCTTTGGTAAGGATAGTAGGACTAAGAAATATGAGACCTTTAAAAATTTATTCCATTGTAAGATGATAGAAGATTCTTCAATGAACTCCCATGTTTTGAAAATGATTAGCTTTATTGAAAAACTAGACCAATTGGGTATCTTTTATGGATTATGAGTTAAGTGTTGATTTGGTCCTATAATGCCTACTCCAAAGCTTTTCACATTTCATTATAAACCATTACATAAACAAGTTGGATAGTGCATTGCTATAATTGCTTAATATTCTTAAGACTGTTGAAGAGGCTTTTAAGAAGTAAAAATGCCCAATTCTTTTAATTCAATCTTATAAAATGTCTAATAATAAGGATAAAAGGAATAAGGATGTTGTCTCTAAAGCAAACAAACCTACTAGAGGGATGTTTTCTGTAAAGCAAACAAACCTACTAAAGGCATCAAGAAAGACAAAGGCATTTATCATCATTATAACAAGAAAGGAAATTGAATGAGGAATTGTAAAGAATACCTTGCAATCATGAAATCAAAGAAGTTTATACTTTAGGAACTTAAAAAAATAGATGATTAGTTGAAGGCATAGTGGACATACGACTTAGTAATGAAGCATGGGTGGTTGCATTATCTTTACGAACTAGTTATACATTAGTTTTACAAGCTACTTCTTTTATGGCGAATAGGCTAATACTAGAAGTTTATAATTGATGTTTTATTTAGTATTTTAAGACATTGTTTCTATTTTATTTATTATTAAATAAATTTAAATTTATTATTTTATTATTAAGGATAAATGTTATTATTTTATAATAATGATATTTTAATGGATCCAGTAATTATATGAATGAATTATATAAACATGAACTTAAAATGTCTAAGTTTAATTAAAATTTTAATAAAATTGAATTGACATGGTTAATATTTGACAAAATATTTCAAAGATTATTTAAAAGAGAATAAGATTTTCTACACCTCTTAGAACACTTCATCAAGATGAAATATAGTCTTAAGGCAAAACACTATATGTTTTGCATGTATCTTAAGAAACATAAATCTCTATAAATTTTTTAGGTCATACAATTTATCAATGAGATAAATTTTTTTCAGTAAAGTTGTGAATGACATGTTGTTTATAATTGATGAGCCTGCAAATTACTTAGAGGTAATATATGATATTCATTCCGAGAAATAACTTAAAGTTATGGACTTCATGTACTAACCAAGTTTGGAACTGGGTTAATCCACTTGGAAGGGTAAAACTTAATGAGTCTAAATGAGTTTTTAATAGAAAGACTAAAAAGGAAGCAATGTATAATGCCATCTTTAAAGAGTAGAAATATCCAATTTTGATGGTATAATTCATAAAAACAAGAATGTAATTAAACCTTATGTTTACAAAAAGTTAGTGGGAGTGGTGAGGTTTTCCTACTATTATATGATTATATGTATATTATATATTATTGTTAAGAAACAATATATCTTTACTTTTATTAGTAAAGTTTTGGTTGTCCAAGAATTTCTTCATAAATTAATTAGGAGAAACAGCCCATAAATCTCTATAATCCATGCATATAGACTAGATGCTAACATAGTTTAACATTGAAGAATCTAAGATTGTATTCTTATATATTTCACATGGAACATCTCCCTCCAAAAACATGTGTGCTAAGACAATGGAAACAATATACTAGACTTAGATATAGGATCCATCAATGGAAAAGATAAACTAGTATAGGGTCTATCAATAGAGAAGACAAACTACTAGTTTAAAATTATTTAAATTAAGATTTCTTCAATGAAATGTTAGAAAATAGAAAATATCATTCAATATTTGTTTTACTCTAAATGCTAATACTCTAAATTGGAAGAATTCCCAACAAGAGAGCACAATTGACTTTACACCTAAATAAGAGTACACCCGCATGTTTGAGGAAATAAAAAGGTTATTTGAATGAAGAATTTCATCAATAAACAAGATTAGTTTCTATAGTTATTTATCCAATTGCCTTGTACTATGATAACAATAGAGCCAATGCATAAGTAAAGAAACCAATGTTTCATCAATGATCCAAACAAGTACTCAAGAAATTCTAATTGATTTGATTATTATACTAAATGAAATAAGTAAAGATGGAGCAAGTATACATGGAAAATAATTTAGAAGATCCTCTTACTAATTCATTATCCATACAGAAACATTAATGTTATATGGAACAATATAGTATTAGATACATGATTTATTGTCTTTAGACCAAGTGGAAGATCATTAGTTCAATATGTCTTGTAGTTAATTGGTTGGACACAAATGACATTAATACGATCTAGACATGGTCAAATTTAGACTTTGACATAAAGTTTTATATTGTCTAGTTATACAATATTTAACATATTGTTGTGATGGTGTTTTTGATTGCAATTCATGCCCTGTCATCCCTGGATTGGGGAAACAACGACACGTGATAAAAGGGGTGTGTTTTATAGTCATAAAATTACAACTAAAAATATCAGAAGTCATTGTTATAGGTCTAGTTGAAGGACTCTCGCTAGAGGCGTTTCTTAATGCTTGCTTAAGAAAAGCAGTAAGACGAGCAACACTATCTTTCAAGGCATTCAGCTCTTCTTGGAAATGGGCATCTTGGCGTGCACGCTCTTCATTCTCCATATTTCTCTGTTGGTGTCGAGTGTTGTAAATTCTAGGAGGTGAAGTTCTCCAGGGACCTATATTTTGACATGCTGATGATATATTATGCACAGTGATGGACGCATGTATACAAATACACATCGGGTAAATTATTGAAGAGTTTAAAGACAAGTTCTGGGTCATTATATGAGGGGTAAGCTTACAACCTGGTCTCAAAGGTCTATGAACTGCCCAGTGACTACCTTATGTGAAGGTAGTGTAGGGGTTTACAAGAAATGGTTGGGGCATAGTATGACCGCCATTATTAGGTAAACACATAGTTCATAGTTGGATGTTTAACGAATCTAAAGCCTGAGTGAAAGTCATGAGGTAGATAGTTACTCCCCACCTATCCTAAATATCAGGCTTATTTACAAAATTAAAATGCATGATGATATTAATTGATGTTGATGTGTACTGAAATTTTAAAATATGCTAAAGTAGTAAAAATGCTTGTAACTAAAAGAAAAATCAATAAACACACAAAGATTAGTCCGACAAGTCCCAAGTGGAGTCGCCATTTGTCGTGATAATTTTTTTTCCATGCTTTGTGGCCCGCCATCCCTGGATTGAGGAGACAACGACGTACGGTGAAAAAGGTGTGTTTTATAGTCATAAAATTACAACTATAAATATTAGGAGTCGCCATCTAGTTTAAGGTCACTAGAAAACCTATTGGTCTACAAGAGTCTAGGTAAGGATACTTGTTGTACAAGGGGAAGACATATCATTCCCAGTGCACCTTACCTAAGACAAGCTGCATTGTTGTTTGATTGGTTTTTTTCTAAGTTTTATTTTTTATTTGTTAGTCTTTCCTAAAGCTCGAGGCATATCTCTCTTTGTGAGAGAGTCTCTACATCAAAGAGAGTTGAAGACCTAATCATAAAAAACTTTACACTATATTTTGGAAACCCCATTTTTAACTATACGCAAGTGTACTTTACAATGTAATTTTACACCGCAATAGTTAAAACAAAATAATTGTTAAATTATTTTAATATTTTGGACGAATTCCAGTGGATAATTGAAACCGGTTACGATATCGAATTTTTGTTTTAAAATATGAGAAAAACACAATATATATTTTTTGTGAAAAAGATGCCTTGGAAAATCTTGGAATTCAGCCGTATGCGCGAAAACAACATATTTTTTATTTTATTTTTCTCAAAAACAATTATTTTTTATACAAATTTTGTATTTTTTTCTTATTTCTTTGTTTTTTAGGGCTGGCTACCCATCCCTAATGGGTTAAGAGGCCCATCATTTGGGGGTTGGACTGCCAGCATATGGGCTATCAGCCCCTCTCACTTCAGGCTGGACCTAAATTACATCCCACTGTTCACATGTTGTGAACAGTGGGTGGGGTGATGATGAACAATAGAGGGGCATTTTAGAGGTTTATGAACAGCATACTTGTAAATACCGTTGGGTAGAGGAGGTCAAGATGGTTCTTCCTATGGTGATGGCATCGAAAATGCTGGCCTATGGTGGTCGGAAAAAGTGTCAGAAATTGGTTGCCTTACATTGTTGTCACTGCTACTGCCTCGCCGGTGCTCATGGTTAGGTTGCTGGCGTGGAGGTGGGGCTGGTGGTGATGACGGGGTGGTGCTATATGGTCTGTTGTCTGGTGTTTGAGGAGAGAGAGAGAGACCAACGTAACTGGTTTTATAGAGAGAGCTATCAACCGAGAGAGAGAGAGAGAACTGCAGCTATGATGGCTTTGCTAGAGGAAGGGGAGAGGCGGGGTTGCTGCTAGTGTCACTGGAGCTGGGGATGAAGACGAGGGGCTGGTTTGTGTTGTGTTTCACCTTCCTCTCCTTCGTCTTCTACTAATTTTCCATGTCTGTGTTTGTTATTTCTATGTTGTTTACCCTAGTTTTTCAATATTTCATTATGCAAATTTTACGTAAGTGTGTAAATTTGCTCCTCTCTTAACTTCTCTCCCCGTGTTCTGCAAATTTTCCCCATCGATCTTTTTTTCTCCCCACTTAAGCTCTTTGTATGCATGTTTTTTATAGGCAGGAGGCAACCTTTCGGCTGCCCATTGCGTGCAGTGTTGGGTTGCCGCCTGTAAACTTTGGAAAATAAATGTAAGTGTTAAATTAAAGAAATAAATGAAAAGAGAGAAAATAAGTTTAGAGGGTGTGGAATTGAAATAAATGTAAAGATTATGATTTAAATTATAAGAAGAGAAGGTGTGGGGTAAAAAGAAAATATTTAAAGGAAATGGGGAGCTTTCGTGCAATAAGAGAAATTGAGGAGTATAAATACCCCTATTTTCTCTCATTTCCAGGAGAATGAGGGAAAGAAAGGAAGGGAGATTTTGATATTCTATTACCCAATTGAAGAAGAATTTCAAAGTGAAAGTGAGATTAAGGGTTGCCAAAATATTTAAACATCAAAAACCCAAGGATCTAGAGCATTATTGGAAGAAGAAAGTGGAAGAAAAGGAGTATTTGGGCTGGCGGCAATAGGAAGAGAGTGGAGAGGAGGAGATTGTGATTTCACAAGCTATTAGAATCCCGGATAAAGGGATCGGCATGGCTAACATACATTTTAGTGTGTGTTAGGATCCCGGATAAGGTGATCATCAGGAATAATTGTCATACATTCAGTGTATGCCAGGATCCTAGATAAAGGGATCACGAAAAAAAAATGGCTAACATACACTTTTTAGTGTATGTTAGGATCCTGGAAAAGAGGATCATCAAGAATAACTTTCATACATTCAGTGTACGTCAGGATCCTAAATAAGGGGATCACTATGCACAAACTAATATACATTTAGTGTATGTTAGATCCCGGATAAAGGGATTGTGGTGTAATGTTTAAACACACATTCCTATATGTTGAACTTTCAAGAATAAAATAAAAATGTATGAGGTATGTTACGGACCCGAGAAGGGGTTTTCTCCATTTTCTGATGTTAGTAGGGTGATAAGGGTATTGGAAATGCTTAGTATTGGCAATGCTTAGTATCGGTTATACTTAGTATCGATAATACGTAAGTGGGGGTGGGGAAGATAGTCTAGATTTCAAATAGCTATGTTGATTATTTCATTTATCTATGATTGCATACTATGGGTTTAATAACTTTAATATGATTTTATTAAAATTTTCTTTATGAGATCATCTTGTATTTTTGTTTCAAGTCCATCATCTTCACGTCAAGAGTAAAGCTATTTTTCCTTAGTTTTTTGTATCTAGTAGTATTTTGTATAAATTGAATGTTGGCAAACTGATATGTATGATCACTATTTTTAGAAAAATATTGGAATGTAAGAAAAATTAAATCATTTTGTTGTATTTTATTAAATGTGACTGGATTTATATCAACTCTAGTGTAAATAGTTGGTTGTTGTTAAATGTATGGTGTCGCGACGGTGATTTTTCGCGCTTCGTGCCCTGCCGTCCCCGGAGGTTTTGGGGAGACAACGGCGCGCGGTGAAAAATAGGGTTGTGTTTTATAGCCGTAAAAAATTACGCCTATAATTACAGGGAGTCGCCACCTAGTATTACAGGCACTAGGAACCTATTGGTTTGCGAGAGTCTTGGGTAAGGGGACTTGTTGTGCAAGGGGAAGACGCATCACCCCTAGTGCACCCTACCTAAGGTAAGTTGCATTGTTGTTTGATTGTTTTTCTTAAGTTTCTTTTCTTTTACAGTCTTAAAAAAGAAAAATATTTTTTTGCGGGTATACTTTACAATGTAATTTTACACCGTAATAAAAGAAAAGCCTCTTTTAATATCAACGGGTGTACTTTACAATGTAATTTTACACCGTAATAGATAAAACAAAAATGGTTTTGATTATTTTTGATATTTTGGCTAAATTCCAATGGATAATCATAAACCGGTTATGATATCCAATTTTTGTTTTAAAATATGAGAAAGATGCACCATTTTTTTTTCTACGAAAAATATGCTTGAAAAATCTTGGAATTCGGCCATATGCATGAAAATAAAATATTTATATATATTTTTTTAAATGTATTTTTTTGTAGTAATAATAGTAGTTTAAAAAAGAAATATTTTTATATTTTTTTTGTCAATTTGTATTTTTTTATTTTTTATTTTTTATGTTTTTATTTTATTTACGGGCTGGGCTGCTAGCCACAGTGGGCTGGGCTTCCAGCCCTCACAAGCTAGAAGCCCACAGCATTGGGCTGGGTCAATTCGGCCTAGCCCGACCCAAATTAAAAAAAATTAAGTAGAAAAAAAAAGAAAACGAAACTAAGAAGAACGTGAATAGTGTAGTTTAAACACTGTTCACGTTCATGAACAGTAAATTGTCGAATTTGACGAGAGGATTACTTGATGGTACAGCCGTGTAGAGGGGATCGAGGTGGTTGTCCCTGTCATCGTGGCGTCGAAAATGGAGGCCTGTGGTGGCCGGAGGAGGCGTCGGAAGAGGGTTGGGCAACGTCGCTGCCTCTACTCGTGCTTGTCGTTGTTGCCGCTCGTCGTCGGAGAAGAAGCTGGACCTGATGGTGGTCACGGTCAGCTTCAGGTGGAGAGAGAGAGAGCTGCCGAGTGCTGGTTTTTGAGAGAGAGAATGTTGCCGGGGAGAGAGAAAGCACCGCAAGAAGAGAAAAGGGGCTACTGGTGTTTCTGTTGCCATCGGTCACCGGAGTTGGAGCTACTACTAGAGGTCATGGTGGACCTTCTTTCGTGTAGGAGAGGACGTTGGTGCTGATGGAGTGGTGCTAAGTGGTCACCGGGAGCTGGCTGGAGGGGTGAGAGAGCCGACGGTGCAACTGGTTTTAGAGAGGGAAAGGGTTGTCAAGCCTGCTGCCGATGAAGGGAGAGAGAGGGAGATAGCTGCTGCGTGCTCGCTGGAGATGAGAAAGATGAAGCTCCCCCTCTGCGTAAAAACTCTTGTTTTGTTCCATAAAATTTGCTTGTCGTTTTTTTTATGTTCTCCCTCTGTTTTTCTACGTAAAAATCTTCATCCCTCTTGTTTTTTCAGTTTTTCAACCCCCGCGTGATAGTGTTTTCTTCCCTGGCTGGGTTCGTTCTTTTCCCCTCACCGTCAAAAATGTTTTTTTTTCCCTTCATCAATTTTCAGCCTCCAATTTATAGGCAAAAGAAGGCATGGCAAGACAAGGAGGAGTTGTCCGAGTATGGGCTATTGAGTGTTGCAGGAGTGGAGGGGGCGTGGTTGAGCATGGCTGCAGCATGGCCAAGCATGCTGCCGACAACCTCTTTTTTCTAAAAAAATTTAAATAAATAGATTGTGACAAAAAAGATTTTTTTCGATGAGAAAAACCAGGAAGAACAATGTTTTTATCTTCAATTTTGGCTTCCAATTTCACTCGGAAAGTTTCGTCGCCGAAAATTCCGATCGTCTCAATTTAACCCAGATTAGGCTCTCAAATTTAATTTCTCAGCAATCGAACCTTTAATTAGATTAATTCTACCCATTTTAAGTATAATTAAGCCCTTACACTTAATTAAATCCTTCAATTGGGCTCTCAATTAATTTCAAAGAGTTTCATCACCGAAAATCTCGCTTTTCTCAATTTGAGCCAGGTTAAGCTTTCAAACTTAATTTCTCACCAATTAAGCCCTTAATAAAATTAATTTGAAAGTGTAATTAAACCCTTGAGGTTAATTAAATCCTTCAATTGAGCTCTCAATTAATTCCGAAGCATAATTACACTTTAAAGTTCACCGACGATTAAATTGAATTGGCCCATAAAAATTTAATTATGTCTTCCGACTTAATTTACGCAGATTTATCCAATAATAAATTATTTTAGCCTTGAATCTGCATTTTCCTTCATTTCTGGGCAAAAAAGAGGTACGACCGGGCTTACAAAAACATCCAAAATTTTCACATTAATTTTTCTACCGACACCAGCCCCTTTTATTTTATTTTTGTTAGTTTTTGATATATTTTGGGGAATCACCCAAAAATTGGGTGATGACATATGGTTTATTAATTATGGTGGTGATGAGGTTTGTAAACCCAGGATGAATGGGTCAACATTGAATTAAGGGTTATGTTATTGCCCACCTGTTACTATTTTGGGACCTGTTACTATTTTGAGACCCGTTGTTGTTTTGGGACCAAGTACTGTTTTGAGAACTGTGACTGTTTTGGGACCAGTTACTGTTTTGAGAACTGTTATTGTTTTGAGACCTATTACTGTTTTAGGAGATGTTACTGTTTTGGGACCAGTTACCATTTTGAGACGTGTTACTGTTTTGAGACCTATTACTGTTTAGGGTCATGTTACTGCTCACTTGTTATTGAGATAAAAAAAAAATATTACATTTTTTTGGTGAATGTGTATTAAAAAAGATTATGTGGTTGTCCCCAAGAGTAGGGGGTGTTACACCACCTTTGCATTGTTCAGTAGCGTGCCTGCACTATTAAGGTAATTGAACAGTGCACGCTTGCAAGTTTGATGATTTCGGAGAAGTTGCAAATGCGATTTGGTCCCTCAATTTATAATTTTTCTAATCGCACCCTCAAATGGCTTTAAACTTTTAATTTTGTGCAGTTGTATCCCCGTCAAAATTTCAAAAGCAACCTTGGCTTTGCACACCCTTTTTATTTTAGTCCCTAGTTCTAATTTGTGTGATTTAACCCTTAATTGACCATTAAACTCTCAATTGTCTTTAATTTGACCCTTGATTTTGCACAATTAGCTTGGAAAAATACAATTCAGTCTCCAAAAATTCCAATCTTCTCAACTGAACTCGAATTAAGCTTAAGAGCTTGATTTTTCATCGATTAGGCCCTTAATAAAATTAATTTGACCAATTTAAAGTATAATTAAGTCCTTACACTTAATATAACCCTTCAATTGGACCCTAAATTAATTCTCAAACATAATTACACTTGAAATTGGTCGACGATTAAATCAAATTGACCCATAAAAATATTGTAACAACACGGTATTTTATATATATATATATATATATATATATACCTAACACGCATGGTGCCAGAAATCAGAGAGCCTGATTACCTCACATCATCAAAATACCATCCATACGATCAACATTTCATTAAAAGTGGATCTTACATAAACATGTAGTATTATGGTTGCATAATTAGAAATTCATATTAAAAATATGCCTACATAGACATGAGTTTGCATTCCTATCGTACTAATAGCCATTACAAATTTACACAAAAGGGTTTAATAAAAGTTATGCGTTCAGTACATTGATTCATACGAAGTATATTGCGATTTAGTATGCATCTACGTGATTCCTTGCAAATGTAGGTTCCTGTGTGTCGGGTTCCCTAGACATCTGGTGGATATGACGTCCCTGCAGCAGTATTAAACATTTAAGAGAATGTAATTACTTAATGATAATAATAATGATGATGACTAAACGGTCTGGCAGTTAAATGAGGCATTTATAATTTCTTCATATATTTGGTACAAATAGCTTGTAATGCAATATATATGCACCAACTATTGTAATCAACCATAATCTTAAACCCGATTATCCTCATAAGACATCATTTGCTAAGGTTAATCGTTCATTCACTCCGGTCATCCTTTCTGGATACCATTAGCCAAAGCTAATCAATCGTTCATCCCGGCCATCCATTCGGATGCCATTAGCTGAAGCTAATCATTCAATTGTTCCGGCCATCCATTCGGATGCCATTAGCCGAAGCTAATCATTCAATTGTTCCGGCCATCCATTCGGATGCCATTAGCCGAAGCTAATCATTCAATTGTTCTGGCCATCCATTCGGATGCCATTAGCTTCATTCAATTCTTCCGGCCATCCATTCGGATGCCATTAGCCGAAGCTAATCATTCTTTTGTCCCGGCCATCCATTCGGATGCCATTCGCCGAAGATAATCAATCATTTGTCCCTGCCATCCTTTCAGATGCCATTAGCCGAAGCTAATCAATCATTTGTCAACCTTTAAACATTGGACAAACTAATATAGATTCTAACACAATAAGGTAATATTCATGTTAAAGTATTTCCTTATTCAACATATGAAAAAGGAAGGTGCAAGTCACTTACCTGCTCCACCTGTGGGTCATTCCTGTCTTGACGACGGTCCAATCCCGACCGCACCACCTACGACATCAATGGTCACAAATCAGTACATTTGTATTTTTGAATCACATTCGTCACCACACTCATTTCAAGAGTTTATATGTTCACATTCAAGTGTTCCACATTTTACAATCCGAATCCATACTGGAAGTTTGGTGATCTTGTTCATGTCAAAGACAAACCTGGACTGCCATTGCTGAAGAATAATGGCTTTCCCCCCCAAACATCCAAGGTCCATTTTCAAGAACCTTTTGTAACTCATCTCCTGTTTTGAAACGAAACATTGTAAAACCATTGGCCAAGGATGTCACATCCTCAAGGCCAAACCTCTTCCATATCCTGTTAGCAATTGAATTCATAGCATGAAAAGAAAACTTGTACTCAGGAAAGAAACCTACCAGGCACCGACGCCAATCCACAGCGGACTTATCCCATAAACTACCATTCAATTGAAGACGAGAGCCAATCGGCTTAGGAGGGATAGGGTTGAGAGTGCACCGAGTGTTAGTGTCGATAACCCTTATCTTGTCGGCCCAAGATCCTGTGAAAGGGGGAGGTTTGGCGGGGGTAGAAGAGTTCGTGTGTTTAGTATTGTAGTGTTGGTTTGTAGGGTTTGTAGCTATGGTTTTGGCTTTAGAGGTTAAGGTTTTTGGATTAGAAGCCATGTAAGGACATAAACAAATCTGCTGTCAAGACAGCACTCAACAGTAACTGTAATAGCAATAAATCACAATTAACTCAACAAATATCACATCCCAACTGTTAATATGTAGAAAAACCCATTATATAAAACATATTCAAATTGCAGGGTATTTCAACGGTTGGATCTACCAAGATCGGAGTTAAACCGGAGACTGACCTTAAACTGGAGAGCTACTGTTAAGCATCAATATCTCCTTGCTGAAGAGTACCATTCTCATCTCCACCGTTCAACACATGGATAACACTCACACTCACCACTTACCCAAATTTTAGATTGATCCAACGGTGCAATGAAGGCAAACTAATTGGCGGCTCTGACTGGCCGAAGAAACAGATTTAGCTATATTGTTCAAAGGATTACATGTCTCCACCAGAGCAATACCAGGCTGATCCCTCTAGTGAACATGTAGTAACAAGTAAGGCGCACACAATACTATAATTTACGCTTGATCCAACGGTAAATAGATTCTAAAATCAGAAGGCGGCTCAAACTAGTTGAGAGTTGCAACAACAAGATCCAGAATTCATTCAAACCAAAATATATCTCAGTTGGTTAAACATACCTCAAATCCCTACGGTCATCTTATAGGAAATATAAATACGCACAACATACCAAAAGTTCAGAGAAATCCAACGGTGGACGGAGGAGGAACTATCTGGCAACTCTGACGAGTTTGAGGGGGGTTTCCAGAAATCTTCAGATGACCGGATTTTTCAAACGGCTTTAGATAATAACAATCCCTCCGGTCAGATTATAGACAATGGTTAGATGCATAACATACTCAAATTCCAGCCCGATCCAACGGTGGCCGGAGGAGATATTGTTCTCGGAGCACCACCCCTTCTTATCTTTTTCTCTCCAACCTCTCTCTAACTTCTCTCTCTAAAAGTGCACAAATGAGCCCCCATTTCCTTTTAAATGTCTCTTTTTATCCCACCTCTTCTCTTCTTATAATTTAAATCATAATCTTTTTATTTATTTCAATTTCACCCCTCTCAACTTATTTTACTCATCTTTTAATTCATTCCTTGAATTTTTGCAAGTTCATCTTGTTGCAGATTACTTACGGAATATTGACCTTGGTCGTATTTCTTTATGATTTTCTATCGCGTCACGAAATCGGCAGCAAAAATCTAAGTCAGCCTTTAATATATATATATATTCTCTTGGGTGTTTACAAATATAATTGTATTTTTTACTTAATTTTTACACAAATTTATCCAATAATAGAAAATTTTAGCCTTAAATTTGTATTTTCCTTTATTTTTGGGGCAAAAGAGATATGATCAAACTCTTGAAAACAACCAAAAGTTCCACATTAATTTTTCTATGAACACTGACCCCTTTTTATTTTATTTTTGTTATTTTTGGGTAGAATTTAGGGAATAACCCAAAAATTAGATTATGACACATGTCCATATCTAACAGTTGGATCATGTTGAAACTTTACCAAATGATTCTATAGTTTCATTTCTATGTAGGGGTAAAATTTCAGGTCAATCAGAGTTCAAGAAGGCCATGCAATATACGTCATAAATGACTATGAATTTTTTTATTCAATTCTTTTTGGGTATGAAAGCTTATTTGGAGTTTATGTTGGGTCTTAATTGGTTTATTTTAATGAATATGGGTTTAGATTAGTTGACCTAGGTTAATTAAGATGTTGGGATATGATCATATGTTTTAGTCTATTTGGGACTTCTCAGGGATGACAAATCTGTTACTAGCATATCTAGGATCTTAATTTTGGATTTTTATTCTTTTCATTATTTTCCAATTAGTTTTTGGATTATTATTACATATTTGAGTCAATTTTGTAAGTAGGCTCAAATCAACTCGTATATAGGGATCCATTAGGGTTATTTGAAACACTATATAAATGAATTGTATGCTACAAAGCTAACAACCATATATTATTTGTGTTTTGTTTGCTGCAACACGTTTTCTTTGTTGGGATAAAGATCACATATATTAAAAACCATTAGTAAAAAATTAAACTGAGAAAATGAATCAAGTGTGCCTTGATAGAAAATAATTTTAAAACTTAATCTCAAAAATATATTTAATTCAGGAATTATAATTCTAGTTCAAGAATAATCAAGTATGGACTTGATTGATTAAATTTATAAGAGTATCCTTAAATAATATACATATATTATTTAAGGGGCAAACAAATATTTTAATATTTATATGGTTTTTAGGATTGTCTATTCATATAAAGTTAGGTTTTTTATTTTTATTTTTAAGTAGATCTTTTTACAATTATAATTTATATTTGAGCGAATATATTAAGAACCTAATAGATCATACATATTACGAACCATTAGTAAAAAATTAAACTGAGAAAATCAATCAAGTGTGACTTGATTGAAAATAATTTTAAAACTTAATCTTAGAAATATGTTTAATTCAGGGATTATAATTCTAGTCTTAGAGTAATCATATATGAACTTGATTGATTAAACTTATAAAATTATCCTTAAATAATATACATTTAAGGGGCAAACAAATATTTTACCATTTACAGGGTTTCTAGGATTGCCTATAAATATAAAGTAATGTTTTTTTTTTTTAATTCTATACTTTTAGAATTATAATATATATTTGATCCAACATATTAGGAACCTAATAGATCACACATATTAAAAACCATTAGTAAAAAATTAAACCGAGAAAATTAATGAAGTGTGAGTTAATTGAAAATAATTTTAAAACTTAATCTCAAAAATGAATTTAATTCAGGGATTATAATTCTAGTCATAGAATAATCAAGTATGGACTTGATTGAATAAACTTATAAAATTATGCTTTGAATAGAAATTGTCTCACATGGTTGAAAATTATTCATATAATTGTTTCAATATACTAATTTAATACATAACCACATCACAGTAGGTAACTTTCAGCTTTGAACACTTCTTAGTGAAATGCTATCAAATTTACTCAACTATATAGTAAATATGATATCTGGAATTATTTAGCTTAATGTATAAACAAAAAAATAGTGCTCATATAATTATGTACCTATATACTTTCTCTAATTCTCATTGTTATGTTCATTTTGGCCTTAAACAACTCTTTGATTCATGACAGCTTTAAAGAATTCAGCCTTAATCAAAATTCTAAAATAAACAACCATATTTCACACTTATGTGGTCTTCCACTAATAGTATTATATTATACTCTATTTGGTGTAAAAAGATATAAATATCCTTAAGAATTTTGTTAATATTTAATTGTGTTTTAGTTAATATTTTTAGGTGTTAAAATTTCTAATTATTATAAATAAAGCATTCAAAATAGTGATAATGATTATTTGTAAATTTTTTTCTTATAAATATGTGATACTAATTATATATTTTGATGTTTGTATAATATTAATGTCTTAAAATTATATATATATATATATATATATATATAAATGACCTAAGTTTTAAAAAAAAAACTAAAATTTAATATCAATGTTCTGAAATACTTTTAATATAATAATATAAGGAATAAATCTTATAAAAAACTAAATTAAAAAAAATAATGGTATCACCAATAGTATGACCAATAATAATTAGAATATTATTTATTTATAATAATATTTATAATGACCGCTATAATAATTGTGATAATTTAATAATTATGATAATAACAATGAGAATATAATCAAAATAATTCATCAGTTGATGCTATTTTTCTTAAGTCATACGAAGTGGTCAAATAATCAAATAAATTATTATTTAAGAAACGATTAATTACCTAAACACCCCCACAACCAATTCTTGTATTTTATCTTTTATGGGAACATATAAGTATTTGCACATTTTATTTACTGTTCACCCGAAGTGTGAACATACCATGATACCATTACAGACAAAACTTGGTTTTTGTCTTATTTGGGGGTATGATGGTTATCTTACAGACAAAAATCATTATTCATTACTATTGAAAACCCTGACATATTTTAGCTTTTAATATATATATATATATATTAAGAGTTGTGTCGTGACTAAACACAGGAAAAACAAAAACATCAATATTAATTCACAGTCTTATTATCCTTTTCAAAAATACCAAGCTTAAGACCATTTCTCATGGGGCTAGGTGGTGAGGTTGTTCTTGGGTTGGTTGGAATGAGTATTTAAAGCTAGACCTGATCAGCTTCCATACTTTCGAGAAATTATAGGATCAATGTCGGGAAATCTTAAATATAGGGGACGAAGTGGAATATCTATAAATGTCTGGGAACTAAAATATCAATTGCCTCAAAATCACACAAAGATGCACTTTACTTCAAGTTGTAAATAAATCGTCATGTCTTTTTTAACTTCACCTCTCTGGCTTCACTTCTTCCCTCATTTTTTTTAATAATTTCATCTCTTTTTAGAAAATCTAATGGTTTGTTTGGTTTCTGAGAAAAATTGAAGGAAAATTAGAATGAAACGGATTTTATGGTTTCTTAATGCTAGTAATTTGCTTGTTGTGGTTTCTCTGTAGCCAAGCAGAGCGTTTTTAAGTTAATGTGGGATTAGAAGTTGCGTTGTTTACTATTGCTACACGTATTCAGGGTTATAGAGATTTGGATTAGTTTTAATATTCTTATGGAAACTAAGCTTGTTATTGAAATTCTATTTGTTATTCGAAATTGTGTGATTTGTTTTAAAAAATTATTGGCAAGTAATGCAAAAAAAAAAAAGAACTGTATTTTTTATTTTATTTTGTGAGGTTGATTGTTTTTTGGTTGCACGATAATGGAAATGGAGTTTGATGAATATGACTACTTAGAAAAAACAATTGAAAATCCAGAACTGCCAAAGGTGAAGGAAACTACTAATGATGAGGGTGATATTGTGAAATCTAAGGAAAAGGATCGACCATGGAGTTCAAAGACGAGTATGCAAAGCATAGAAGAAGAAAGTGAAGAAAGACTTAAATGAAACAACAATTTAAATCAACAAAGACTTAAATGAAACAACAATTTAAATCAACAGTGCGACGAGTTTGTATGAACAGTGTTGGGTGAACAGTATTTTCACGATGTGATTTAACTGAATGTATAATCGAATAATTTAAGATTGGATTCTCATATATTTTGCATAGAACATCTCCCTCCTAAAACATGTGTTCTAAGACACAGATTAATAAATATCCTATACTTAGACATAGGATCCATCAATGGAAAAGATAAACTAGTATAGAGTCCATCAATAGAGAATACAAACTACTAGTTTAAAGTTATTTGAATTAAGATTTCTTCAATGAAATGTTAGAAAATAGTAAATATCATTTAATATATATATTTTACTCTAAATGCTAATCCTTTGAATTGGAAGAGTGTCAAACAAGAGAGCAAAATCTGGCTTGGCAAAATGATATTATAAAATGATAAAATTTAAATATAATAAAATGATATATTATTTATTATGTTTTTAAAAATATCAAAAATATTTTTGAATCACAAAAAATAACCTATTTTCATACAATATACCCTAACAATTTGGCTTGGCAACAAGTCCATTTAATTGTGTTTAAGGGAATATTTTATTTTATTAATAGCATTAGAAAACAAGAGAAGGAGGGCATTGATTGCCAACAATTCAATACCTTCCCTTCTCTAAGATTACTAACAATTTTCAAAAATTAATTTCACAATGTGCTCAAGCATTCTTAATGTATAGGTAGATCTAGGTTAACTCCCTAATGAATCAAAGTAACTATAAACTAAAGAATAGCATCACCATTAGTAGTGTTTAAATAGTCAGTTTTGATCATGTCAAATCCTTTGGCCAACCTCAATTGCCCTCTTACTTCGACCACCGCAAGCAATCCTCCTCCTATAAATAAGGATATGTACTTGTTGAAGCACTTTAAAGCAATGAAACTTTTATTTTTATCAATAATGAATTCTTTGTTCTTAAAGATTAATTGTTTCTCACCTATGCAACTAGGATGCGTGCAATATGCCTCCTAAAACTCCAACAACACCATCATGGTTAAAATGTTTTTTTAAACAAGGTATTTGAACCAAAAAATATAACTCAACTATGACAAGATGAACTCAAGCTCTAGATTTGGAAGGAAAACCAAATAATAAAACAAAATGAAAGTACTAAAAACTAGTTAGAAAGCATATGGAAAAATATGAAAAAAATCAAGCTTCATTCATCCCCCCACCCTTTTTTGTATTGAATTTTAGAAGCTAAAAGGTTGAAAAATTATTTTCAACCATTATCAACCTTGGATTAGACACCATAAATCAAGAATTAAATTTAGAAAAAAAAAACAAGGGTTCTTCATGTTTGAAAACCAAAGGTTCTTTGAGATTAATTTCTCATTCACCTATACTTTGTTTAAATAATGTTAATTAAAAAAATCATCAATAACCTAGATGAATGGAAATTGTCTCACATGGTTGAAAATGATTCAAAGATTTGTTTTGATATGCTAATTTAATAGATAACCACATCAGGGTAGGTAACTTTTAGTTATGAACACTTCTTAGTGAAATGCTACCAAATTTACTCAACTAAATAGTAAATGTGATATCAGGAATTCTTTAGCTTTTGTGTAAACCAAAAAAAAATACTACTCTTTTAATTATCTTTCTACATATTTCCTATAATTCTCATTGTTGTGTTCATTTTGGCCTTAAACAACTCTTGGATTCATGAGTGCTTTAAAGAATTCAGCCTTAATAAAAAATAATGCATAGTGCTACTGAGAATTCTCACTCTTTATCATGTTGCAACTAACACTGATCTTATCATGACAATAAGAAGAAAATAACGATTTCCTAGTGCCACTAAGAATTTCATATGACTTAATTTTTCTTTTAAACCTAGATCTTATAATCTCCAATCAACTAGGTACAATTATAATCATTACACTCTTTTTATTTCTTAAAAGCTTTTAGCACATTCTCATCAATGAGTTATACACAAGCTCTTCATTTGGCTTCCCAGAACTTTATCAAAGCAATAAGCTCTGAATAGATTACGAATCTAGCTATACATTTTTATATAGAGGATTTTCATTACACAATTACTCCATGAAGTGTGAAGACATATCCACTTGTAGATTTTGAGTCCTTGGTGTCGTATATTCAATCAACATTATTATGTATGCAGTACTACTGAGTAACTAGTATAGTATAATTCATGGGCAAAGTGTATCTCAAGCACTTGAGTATCCTTTTTATTTTATTTCAATGATCCATAAATAGATTACTTAGAAATCCACCTAGTTTACTAATTAAGTAAGTAAACCAAGCCTTACACAATTCAGAACATACATTAGGCTTTCAACTATTCAAGAATAGTCCAATTATTTCCTTGCCTTTACTATTAGCTATATGTTCTCATATCAATTTGTGTTTTGATAGTGTTATTATCATCATTAAAAAATATTTTGAGAATTTTCTTAATATAATGAGGTTAGGGGAAAATAATAACCCATTAGATGTTTACAAAATTTTTATTCATAGTATAAAGTCTACAACACGTAAGTTTTTCATATTAAACTTATTAGTTAATATATTGTTAGTAGACTTGATCATATGATCATTTTTTTCTAAAATTATTATATCGTCCATTTAAATACATAAAATGATATAACTTATATTTTTTATTTTCATATAAGTATATTTATCAACTTCAATGATTTTGATTTGGTTTGACAATATAATCTTGTCAAATTTTTTATACAATTATTTAGGTGTTTGTCTTAAACTAAATAAATATTTGACAAGCTTACATTTTTTTTTCTTTTTTATTGATGACAAACAAACACCTTGTTGCTATCCAAATTTTGACCCCTTATTTTTATGTTTCGGAAAAAAGACAAAAAAAGACAAAAAAAAGATGAAAATCCAAAAATATCTTGCTACGGGGGCAAAATTAAACAAATTAAGAATTTAACAGTCAATGCAGGGTCAAATCGCACAATTCAAAAATTAAGGACTAAATTGAAAAGGCGCGCAAGCTGAGAGCTGATGTTGAATTTTGTACTATGGAAAACTCTATAAATAGAGTGCATAACCATAAAGAAAAGGGACCAGAAAAAAAAAAACATAAACCTAAAAACCCTAAAACAAAAAAAGACCTAAACCTAGAAAACCTTTTTTCCTCCCAAGGGCTGCAGCCGCCAACCCCCTTGGGGTCAGCTGCAACCCCCTCTTCTCTTCCACTTTCCTTTTCAAATTTCCTTTTCTTCCTCCGGTGACAAGCCTCCCCCTAGCTCTCGACCACGACAGCCCTGCTGCTGCAGCCATGTCCTTCATCTCCTCCATGTGAGCCATCCCTTTCCTCAGCCACGGTCTCCTTTTTTTTTGTTCCTTCTCCAGCATTTGCAACCCCCCCTTTTCCTCATCACTCTTCCCCTTCACTTTCCTCTCCATCCACAGACCAGCTTTCCCTTCCCTCAAGCTTGTAGCCACCACCGACAGCCTTCACCTTCCTCTTCCCAGCCGACCATCATTGCCCCCAGCACGTCGTCGTCTCCCTCCTTCACCAAGCCTTAACCACGATCTCTAGCCCCTATAGCCTCACTCTCTCCTTATTCTCCCGATCTCCAGCCTCTGCAGACCTCCCCTTCCTCCTTCTCTTCTCCTCACCGTCAGACCCACAACGAACCCATCATCGGCCACCACAGTAGCTCTGCCTCCATGGGCAGTCCAGCCATCCCATGAAGAAGAATAAACCAAGAAGAAGGACGATCACTGAGAACAAGTCAGAACTGGAAGAAAGAACCGATTGGTTTTTTTGGTGTTTGTGTTTGTGTGTTTGTTTTCTGTTTGCAGGTGATTGTGGACTCCCTCGCCGGCGAGAAGAAGAAGAGGAAAGAAGAAGAAGAAGAAGAAGAAGAACCCGAGAAGGACAGATATGGGATTTGCAGAGGGATCCGAGAATAAATTGATTTTGTGCCCTGTGTGTTTGTGTTTGCTGCTGGATTTGTGTTTTCTTTGTTTTTGCAGGTCACTGGAAGACCATCTTTGGCAATAGGAAGAAGAGAAGAGTAGATCTGCTGGTCTCGTGTCCCGTTAGTGTTCACCGGTGGCGGCGCGTGGTTCCACGCGTCGCTAATGACGGTGGCGCGTGAACAGACGCGCCACCAAGGCCACTGCACTACCTCTGCCACTGTTCCTGAGTTTCTTTATGTTTATGTGTGTATTTGAGTTTTTATTGTATTTTAATTATTATTTGTGAATTGTAATGAGAAAAATAAAAAAAAAGATAATGTGTGTGTGAGTTGTATTTTATTTGTAAAAGTATAATGAAAAAGAAAAAAAGAGAATGTGTGCGTGTGTTGTGTTGTGTATAATCAATTTTATGTATGTTTTGTTAAGAATAAATAATATAAAGTGAAATAAAAAATGTGTTTTTATTTGCAACGGCCAAAGTGTTTTCCCAAAAATTATTTTAGATTTAATAACAAGTTTATTAAATCTTGCAAATTGGCCTAATATTAAAATAAATCACGAAATTAATCCATGGGAATTAGCGGTTAATTTTAGGTAGTAATTGCCGGATTTACGCGTAGTCTAACATTTATATATTCGGGAATAACCATCAAAATTATCAGGATTATTCTGAGCGGTGTTTGACTTTTTATGAATCGTTCAATCGTGAAATTAATTCATGGGGATTAATGGTTAATTTCAGGTGGTAAATGAAGAACCTACAAGTAGGCTAGCTTTTGCATATCTAGAAATAATCAATAAAACTCATAAGATTATTTTGAGCGGTGACCAATTTTCTTTTCAAATCGGAACATTTTTTTTACACAAATAAATCCGTCGAAGCATTCAAAATCACATCAAGGTAGACAATGCAGCTTACCTCAGGTAAGGCGTATTAGGGGTGCTAATACCTTTCCTTTACGCAACAAGTTCCGTACCCTTGAATCCCTAATCAGACCAGTACAACCCGGTGTCCTAGCAACCCTTAACAGTTAGTTGGCGACTCCTCAACAACTCCATTGCGAGACACCAAAAAGACCCCCTCGATGGGGGACGCCGCGTGGTGATGTGCGATAGGATGGCGACTCCACTGGGGAAGGTATTTTTTCTAAAAACATATTGGATTGAGCTTTGAATATTTTGATGTGATTTATTTGTTTCAATGTGTTGGAATGATGTGTGTTTATTTTTATTTAAGTTTTTTTGCATATTTTATTTTGTGCATATGTATATACGTCCATGCATTGTTGATTTATTACAGTTATATCAGGTTGATTTGCATCTTTAAGTTAAGTGGGGGACTAGCAGCTTACCTATGACTTGAGTCAAGGTTGAAGTTTGTGTAAACCCCAACTCTTCGCTGAGTGCTTAGACTGGTAGTGATTGGTATACGTACCATCCCATTATCTGCTAAGCCCCCATATTGCCTTCACAAAGGTGATCATTGGGACAGTAAGAGACCCTGATTAGAGACCAAACTAGCAAACCCTTCGCTGAGTGCTTAGATTGGTAGTGATTGGTATACGTACCATCCCATTATCTGCTAAGCCCCCATATTGCCTTCACGAAGGTGATCACTAAGACAGCAAAAGACCCTGTTTAGAGGCCAAAGTAGCAAACTCACCATTTGTTGTGCACAGATTTAAACCAATCATTAGGTTGTATGCTCCTTTCATTTTGTTTTGCATTAAGGCAAACCCTTCTCAAAGCATCTTAAATTCAAGACTTTTGGGTGACATAGTAGCCATCACGTAGGAAATTTTCATTGTAGGGTTTAAGCAGAAATCAAATTTTTGTTTACAATTGTTACGATAATGTGTCACTCCTCGAAAGGTGAGTCTATAAAAAAAAACAAAAACAAAAAAAACATGCATATACATTTCAACATACATTCCCATAGTTTTTGTTTATCATGCAATTGTTCACTCCTTGAAAGGCGAGTCTGTAAAAAAAAAAACATGCATATACATTTCAACATGTATTCCCATAGTTTTTATTTATCATACAATTGTTACGATAATATGCATATACTTTCAACATGCATTCCCATAGTTTTTGTTTATCATGCAATTGTTCACTCCTCGAAAGGTGAGTCCTCCAAAAAAAAAAAAACATGCATATACTTTCAGCATGCATTCCCATAGTTTTTGTTTATCATGCAATTGTTCACTCCTTGAAAGGTCGAGTCCGTAAAAAAAAAAACATGCATATACATTTCAACATGCATTCCCATAGTTTTGTTCATTACGCAACTGTTATGATCACGTATCGCTCCTCGAAGGTCGAGTCCGTAAAAAAAAAACCAAAAACATGCATATTCATTTCAACATGCATTCTCACAATTTTTGTTTATTATGCAATTGTTATGATCACTTGACACTCCTCGAAGGGCGAATCTGTAAAAAAAAAACATGCATATACATTTCAGCATGCATTCCCATTGGTTTGAAATAGGGGTCCCTCGATTTGTCATCCTCCGAAGGGTCAAGAGTCATGGATACTAGACATTGATGAGAAGAACTTACACCGATACAGAGACATCATTTGTATTCTTCAACGAGCCAATAACAGAGCTCTCTGCTCTCCAATGAAATCAAGTGGGACATATGCTGAGATATCATCTGCAAAGTGTTAATGTATTCATCAATGGAGATTGTGGAAATTCAGGTTTTCTTTTGAGGGAGAGCGAGTAGTCCATTTTTAGAAAGCAATCATCAGTCAAAAAAATTGATTTCTCTCCTGATCATGTGGAGCTTTTGCGGCACTATCAGATCAAGAAGTTTTATGCCGCCACACACAGTAGACAATGTTATTTTGCGAGCAAAGGTCAAATATCTCGAGTGTGGAAGCATAATATGGGATTGTTGAATCTATTATGGTGTTTGAGAGGTCGAAGCATGTGCACTACAAAATTACATTGCTCGACGAAGTGAAACTGCCGCAAGAGAGTCTTTTCGTCGTATGACGAAATTGTTCATGATTTGCGCACTTTGGTGTTTTGTTAAGAGTGATTTTCCTAGCTCGATTCAATTTTTTTTTTATGTCCAATGAGGAGTGTGGTGGAGCGCAAAAAAAAAAAAACCCACTGCCTTCTTTTTGCGACATAATCCAGATGAGAGAGATGAATAGTTGCAAGAATTTAAGTAATCAAGTGTGGAAGTTAATCAATAAAAGGCAATTCAAGTTTTGTGGAGAATGTTATCATCGACAGTGTCAATAATAAATCATCGCGAGCATAAGCAAGATCAATAAGCAGCGACAATATAGAAATGATTGTTTGAAAAGTCTGAAAAAAGTGTCGCACCGTCAATAATTTTCTTATGGAATCTCATCGGCCATCACTTTGTTCTCAGGTTAAATCATCATTTCATTGAAGCATGTGTATTCCTTGTCTTTTTGTTGTTTTGAAATCAAGAGATGTTGACATTTTTATTTTTGACAATATTTTGATCAAACTCCAACATGCAAAATTTAAAGTTTATCATTCTTGAAAAATTAAAAGTATTTTGATTGCATAATTGACCCAACTTTTGTTAAATGACATGATGACCAATACTAGGTGACCAAACAATTTTTGAGCCCATACACCGAGTTTTGAACCACATCATAGAACTAAGCTTTATTAGTCTGCATATTGACTTGTGAAGGATTCAGTAGTTATTGACCCGCGAATCATGACTCTTGCATGTCCAAATCCTTACACTAGACGAGGTCAAAATTTATCAATTAAAATCAAGTTTGCTTGAAATGATGAAAGGCCATCTTTGTTTATTTCCTTCACTATTCTTGAAATATATATCCCTTGTTAATCCAAATTTGAGCTTGATATTATTTCTTTGAAAAAAACCCGACATGGATCACACCCTCACATTGGGGGCAAGCACATTGGGGGCAAATAAGAGATTTGTAGTTTGAGGATACAGTGACAACATTAGAATCAACAAAAGGGGGGATGTTTAAGAATGAAAACCCAACATTGGAGAACAAGCAAATTGAGGTAGGAAATAAAAAAAAAAACATGAGTCGATGCTAAGGACAAGTTCAAAAAAATTTGAAGAAAAAAAAAGAAAAGAAAAAGAAGAAGAGAATATTGAACTATACTATGTCCATTGGTATCTTTGGTCAAACCTCATGTGAGAAGAAATGTTATTAAGATTATCGAGTCTCCAAGATAGGTTATCCATTAAATGAAGATCTTGCAGAATTGTTTTGTTAGACTATATTGAGTGCAGCAAAAGATGGAATAACATTAGACGACAAACGTTGGTTCGAGTTTTAACATTTCCCTTTTAAGTTTGAAATTGTCAATGAAAGGAATGATATGGTTGTGGAGATTCTTAGAGCATTGGTTGATTTATAAAAAAATCACGTTAAGATAATTAATGTATTTTTATGTAATTTCTTCTACAAGGACAACAAGAGAAAAGAGTTTACTAGCAAATGGTGATCCTTGGTCTTTGAAACCCTTAAACATCTTTTTTGAGCCTATGAATATCCTTTTCTTTTATATCCATGAACCATAGCCTCATTATATGCTTTTAAAAGTCCTTCTTGATCAAGCAAACAATTTTAACTGATAAGTGGCGCTCTCAAAATTGTTAGAGTTTTTCCATAAGGGTTATAATTTCACGAAGCAAATCACAAGTTGTTATGCATATTGATAAAGTGAAAACTGAAAAAAGAGACAAATTTTCAACTGAATCTCGGGTCTTTACTCGACACTCTAATTGTTTGAAAACCATAAATTATCACTTCATCATGTACTATCAAATTCCATACCCCAAAGTCAGAGGTTAGAATTGAAACACAAAAAACCCATAAAAATGATTTCAATCCCACAATGGGTCAGTTATTGTTTGCAAAATACAAAATAATTACAGGTCTGCATGCATTGAATATCATGTGATGGGTATTTGACCAAATGAATTCGATTTTCAACAAATGACATCTCTTTGATTTTATTTCGATGATTAGACTTTGGATCCACATGACCTTTGAAATTGATGACTTAATGTCAGAACAAGGGAGATTTACAAACAAAGAAAACATTGATCGGATTTGCAGAATCCTTGACATTGATAGTTCTTGACTATCATTGAAAAACCCGGCAGTCAAAGGCCAGAATATGAATCTTGATAGGAATGCACATAATTTCACACTAGCTTGAGGGTAGAGAAACACAAACAGATAATGATTTAATGGAAATCATCAGATTTATAGTGACAACAAGTATGTTTTAGTGATAAACAGATGAATGAGCACCAAAAGATTCAACTCAGGGCAGCATTGCTTAGTAGAATATGATGGTTTAACAAGCTTCAACAACGGTTGAGAATAACATTGCATTTGAGATATTTTTAGATTCTGAAATATCGGCTGACTTGCGGATTTGATTGTCTCCTAAAAGATGTAATCGCATAAGTGCATCTTGATAAATATTGAGGAGTATACAAGACACCAAGATTGAAGGAGAAATAATTTGTTTTGAAGACCGTTGACTCAAGGTTCAATTTACTGCGTGAATATGGGAGACAAAAAACCTCGTTAGTGACAACGGTATAACTCTTTGTATGAATTTGTTCAGAAGAACTTGAGTCTATGACGGAGAGTTTCATATTGCATGATCGAACAGTTGCATCAATTCAAGGCATATTTCATCGCATGAATGTGGGTGGCGATAACATTGCATCTCTTCTCATGGGCCTAGAGAAATTTATTGATGATAACGTGGATCATGCGACGATGAGTTTTGGGTGCATTTCTGGATGACTTGACAATTCCATGAAGATTGATGATGACATATGCAGAGGAAATATGATTCAATTGATAAAAAAAAACTCCATGAATGATTGGCAACCGAAGATGAGATTAGCATTAGCAAGCCTTGCAATGATTGTTAGCAAAACACACGTAAACCAAAGAGCTGTTATTGAGAGAATCCAAGAAAGTTGATGACTTGTTACACTCTTTCACAATGAATCAAGTGACACTACACTTGGGGGCAAGTTCAGACTTGATAAACAATGAGAGTAGAGATTATCACAGATAGCCTAGAATAAGCAATGCACTTAAGTTGGGTGAATGAATGACAACAAAGCTTTGAAGACTAGGCAAAGACATCCTACAACAATGGAGCATCAGAGAAAGGGGACCTATATTTCTCAGGTACATGCATCATCATACATTGCATCCCCATCTTCATCAATTACATCCGGGTAGGTCACCCGTTATAATGAGACCTTCACCTCCATTTTTCATCCGGGCAAGTCACCCAGTATAATTAGACCCTCTTCCTCCATCTTTCACCAGGTAGGTCACCTGTTATAATGAGACCCTCACCTTCATCTTTTTTCAGGTAGGTCACCCGTAATAATGAGACCCTCATCGCCATTTTCCCATCTAGGTAGGTCACCTGTCATAATGAGACCTGGGTAGGTCACCCGTCACCATTGAGACCCCATCTTCCATCCGGGTAGGTAACCCAGAACAATGAGACCCCATCTTCCATCTGGGTAGGTCACCCATCATAATGAGACCCGGGTAGGTCACCCGTCACCATTAAGACCCCATCTAATTCGGGTAGGTCACCCGTCATAATGAGACCCGGGTAGGTCACCTGTCACCATTGAGACCGCTTCTAACAATTCTAACATAGGTAGGTCACCCAGAACAATGAGACCCCTGCTAACAATTCTAACCCGGGTAGGTCACCCACAACAATGAGACCCTTCTAACAATTCTAACCCGGGTAGGTCACCCACAACAATGAGACCCTTCTAACTATTCTAACATGGGTAGGTCACCCAGAACAATGAGACCCCTGCTAACAATTCTAACGCGGGTAGGTCACCCAGAACAATGAGACCCTTCTAACAATTCTAACATGGGTAGGTCACCCAGAATAATGAGAACCCTTCTAAAAATTCTAACCCGGGTAGGTCACCCAGAACAATGAGACCATTGCTAACAATTCTAACTCGGGTAGGTCACCCAGAACAATGAGACCCTCCTAACAATTCTAACATGGGTAGGTCACCTAGAACAATGAGACCCCTACTAAAAATTCTAACATGGGTAGGTCACCCAGAACAATGAGGCCCCTGCTAACAATTCTAACTCGGATAGGTCACGCAGAACAATTAGACCCTTTTAACTCTTTTAACCCGGGTAGGTCACCCGTCATCATGAGACCACTTCACCATTTTCCATTCGGGTAGGTCACCCGTCATCATGAGAACACTTCACCATCTTCCATTTGGGTAGGTCACCAGTTATAATGAGGCCATCTCCACCATTCTATTTTTCTTTACAACGCTTACTATTTAAAGTCTGTTACAAGACTTTAGTCGTAAGCATTGTAAAGAGGGGACATCTGTTGCTACCCAAATTTTAACCCCTTATTTTTATGTTTCGGAAAAAAGACAAAAAAAGATAAAAAAGATGAAAATCCAAAAATATCTTGCTACGGGGGAAAAATTGAACAAATTGAGAATTTAATAGTCAATGCAGGGTCAAATAGCACAATTCAAAAATTAAAGACCAAATTGAAAAGGCGCGCAAGCTAAGGGCTGATGTTGAATTTTGTACTATGGAAAACTCTATAAATAGAGTGCATAGCCATAAAGAAAAGGGACCAGAAAAAAAATACATAATCCTAAAAACCCTAAAACAAAAAAAGACCTAAACCTAGAAAACCTTTTTTCCTCCCAAGGGCTATAGCCGTCAGCCCCCTTGGGGTCAGCTGCAGCCCCCTCTTCTCTTCCACTTTCCTTTCCAAATTTCCTTTTCTTCCTCCGGCGACCAGCCTTCCCCTAGCTCTTGACCACGGCAGCCTTGCTGCTTTAGCCATTGTCCTTCATCTCCTCCATGTGAGCCATCTCTTTCCTCAGCCACTGTCTTCTTTTTTTTTGTTCCTTCTCCAGCAGCTGCAACCCCCCCATTTTCTCATCACTCTTCCCCTTCATTTTCCTCTCCATCCACATACCAGCTTTCCCTTCCCTCAAGCTTGTAGCCACCACCGACAGCCTTCACCTTCCTCTTCCCAGTTGACCACCGTTGCCCCCAGCACGTTGTCGTCTCCCTCCTTCACCAAGCCTCAGCCATGATCTCCAACCCCTGCAACCTCACTCTCTCCTTATTCTCCCAATCTCCAGCCCCTGCAGCCTCACTCTCTCCTTATTCTCCCGATCTCCAGCCTCTGCAGACCTCCCCTGCCTCCTTCTCTTCTCCTCACCGTCAGACCCATGACGAACCCATCATCGGCCACCACAGCAGCTCTGCCTCCATGGGCAGCCCAGCCATCCTGTGAAGAAGAATAAACCAAGAAGAAGGATGATCGCTGAGAACAAGTCAGGATTGGAAGAAAGAATCGATTGATGTTTTTGGTGTTTATGTTTGTGTGTTTGTTTTCTGTTTGCAGGTCATTGTGGACTCCCTCGCCAGCGAGACGAAGAAGAAGAAGAACCAGAGAAGGATAGATCTGGGATTTGTAGAGGGATCCGAGAACAAATTGATTTTGCGCCCTGTGTGTTTGTGTTTGCTGCTGGGTTTGTGTTTTCTTTGTTTTTGCAGGTCACCGGAAGACCATCTCCGGCAAGAGGAAGAAGAGAAAGAGCAGATCTGCTGGTCCCCTGTCCTGTTACTGTTCACCGGTGGCGGCACGTGGTTCCACGCGCCGCCAGTGACGGTGGCGCATGAACAGACGCGCCACCAAGGCCACTGCACTGCCTCTGCCACTATTCCTGAGTTTCTTTATGTCTATGTGTTTATTTGAGTTTTTATTGTATTTTAATTATTATTTGTGAAATGTAATGAGAAAAATAAAAAAAAAAGATAATGTGTGTTGTGAGTTGTATTTTATTTGTAAAAGTATAATAAAAATGAAAAAAAGAGAATGTGTGCATGTGTTGTGTTGTGTATAATCAATTTTATGTATGTTTTGTTAAGAATAAATAATAGAAAGTGAAATAAAAAATGTGTTTTTATTTGCAACGGCCAAAGTGTTTTCCCAAAAATTATTTTAGATTTAATAACAAGTTTATTAAATCTTGCAAATTGGCCTAATATTAAAATAAATCGTGAAATTAATCCATGGGAATTAGCGGTTAATTTTAGGTAGTAATTGCCAGATTTACGCGTAGGCTAACATTTACATATTCGGGAATAAGCATCAAAATTGTCAGGATTATTCTGAGCAGTGTTTGACTTTTTATGAATCGTTCAATCGTGAAATTAATTCATGGGGATTAATGGTTAATTTCATGTGGTAAATGAAGAAACTACAAGTAGGCTAGCTTTTGCATATCTAGAAATAATCAACAAAACTCACAAGATTATTTTGAGCGGTGACCGATTTTCTTTTCAAATCGGAACATTTTTTTTACACAAATAAATCCGTCAAAGCATTCAAAATCACATCAAGGTAGACAATGCAGCTTACCTCAGGTAAGGCGTATTAGGGGTGCTAATACCTTCCCTTTACGCAACAAGTTCCGTACCCTTGAATCCCTGATTAGACCAGTACAACCGAGTGCTCCTAGCGACCCTTAACAGTCAAGTGGCGACTCCTCAACAACTCCATTGCGAGACACCAAAAAGACCCCCTCGATGGGGGACGCTGCGCGGCGACGTGCGATACACCTCAATGTAATTTCTCCTTTTTGGGAAACATACTGAATAAATCTTATTAATGCAAATTTGCCAAGAAAAGAAGATTTATTTTTTAATTAAGGATTCACCAAAATTTCTATCAAAATTTAAGGAAAACCTCCATTGTATTGATAAATCCCAAGTGATCAAAATATAATATAACATTTGATTCAATCTTGACCCAATCATCATGGGTCTACGAAAGCATAAACATCATCGTCATCACAACCATAATAAATAAACCATGCAATTAACTACAATCAAGTCACATTTAATAAAATACGAAAAAAAGCGTTAATTTTCTTACATTTATATCTTTCAAAAATACTACTAGATAAAAAAGCTAAGTAACAACAAATTTACTCCTATTATTGCTGCTATTGCACCACACTCGTGACCCCTTCTGCAATTACAAGAAATTCTCATAAATCATTTTCAGCCAACGATAATAATAACCACACCAAAACAATCCAATAAGCCTTTAAATTTGCTATTATTTCTTTTTTGTTTTTACAACATTTGCCAATCAAAATATCATTATAATCACCTATTTTTTAACAAAACTTGTTTTTTTTTCCTTAACACGTCTAACTTCATCGCTTCGAGACATCCCACTTTTTTTCTCTCTCAAAGTTGCTAGTAGAGGTTGCATTACGGTCTCTGCCTAGATTTTTCACTATAATTGGAGTTATATAACTCCATTTTGTATGAAATTGATCTCGTCTGAAAACTAACATACATGGCTACAATTCTTTTGAAAGGATGGAAACACTTGTTCTGTCCCTAACATTCACGAAAGGCATAAAAAATGTGATAGAGTTGTTTCTCTACAAAGTCTGCCCTGTATAGTCACGTTTGGTGATCCTTAACTAGAGTTATAAATTACAAATTAAATGAAGCCAGTTTCCTTGGATGGTACACAAATAGAAATGAAACTCCAATGAAGTAAATCAATCCTAATTCCCTTGTTTTCCCACTCAGCTTCTCTTTGAAAGTCAAGAGATCAATATGCCCAATTGTTAACTTCTACATCATATACATTTGCCGAAACATAGCGTTTAGAAAATAAAGCTTCCCTTATCTTTTCATGCTTAATCAATTCATTACACAAACATTCACATCCAACATAACATATACAATAATTGTTTTGCAAAACACAATCTTTCCCTCCAAATGAGCTCCCCTTTTCCATTCCATTTGTCTTCGCCAAATAGCTCTCATTTCATTCCATTTAATGCCACATTCATCAATTACACACAATTCCACATTTCCTCCAAAATGTTTCCAATACCCCTAACCCAAATCTCATAAAAAATAATGAAATTTAACAATAAAGTCATGAATTTTTTTATGCTTATCAGAAACACCATACCATATTAAAAATCCTAATTAATTGTGAAATCACAATCTCCTCCACTTATTTTTCTTGTTGTTGCCAGCCCAATACTCCTTTTTTTCTCCAATTTCTTCTTCGAACAATACTCTGAATCCTTGTGTTTTTTATGTTTGAATGTTTTGATAATTAATCTCTCTTTTACTATCAAATTCTTCTAAATTCGGTAAGAAAAATGTCAAAATCTCCCTTCCTTTCTTCCCCTCACTCTGCTAGACATAAGAAAAAAGAGAGGGGTATTTATACCCCTTAATTTCTCTTATTTGCACCAAGGCCCCATTTCTTTTAAATATTTTTTCCCCACATCTTCTTTTCTTATAATTAAATCTCTCTCTGTACATTTCTTTCAATTCCACCCCCTTTACCTATTTCATTTCTCTTTTAATTCATTCCGAGTTAAAATTTACAATATCTCAAATATTTTGTTTGAACATTAAATCAAAATTTTTCAAATTCTCATTTTATTTAAATTTGTTCATGAATTCTTCCACTTCTATTTTGTTTCATTTATTTAGTTATAATTTACACCTAAATTTATTTCCCAGGGTTTAAACTTATGTAAACCTCATATTTCAAGTATATTAGCAGTTGTAATGGATATTGATACTTATGTCGAGACAATGATTTTTTTCACACTTCGCACCCTGTTATCCCCGGATTTGGGAAGACAACGATGCACGGTGAAAAAAGGGTTTGTTTTATAGTCGTGAAATTACGACTATAATTATTAGGAGTCGCCACCTAGTATTAAGGTCACCAAGAACCTATTGGTCTGTGAGAGTCTTAGGTAAGGGAACTTGTTGTGCAAAGGGAAGACGCATCACCCCCAGTGCACCCTACCTAAGGCAAGCTGCATTGTTGTTTGATTGTTTTTTCCCTAAGTTTAAAATTTTTACATTGCATTTTCAAAATATATATATATATATATATATATTTTGTCTGTGGGTGTACTTTACAATGTAATTTTACACTGCAGTTAAAAACCTCTTTTTTTATCTACGAATGCACTTTACAATGTAATTTTACACCTTAGTTAAAATTCTTTTTTATCTGTAGGTGTACTTGATGCGACCATATTATTTGATAGTTTCATCCATATTGACCTAGTGTTTTTCATATGTTTTGTGTATTAAATGCCTTGATATTCATTGTTTTATGTTTTGAAGGCATTTTTGGATGAAAGATGCAAAAAGGAGGTAATTGGAGCTGATTGACAGATTTGGCTTTCAGTCAATGTTTTGTGCAGAGCGGAAGCTCTAGAGATCGAAATGAAGTGATTCTAGTGGAATTAAAAAGATAACATCCATATCTTTCTGTAATGCTAAGTAAAAATAAATAAAATAAGGAAGAGCATGGGAATTGCATCCTTCAAAGTCAAATCTTGCAATCTGCCGATGTCGACCTTTGTCCATTCAAACCTTCATATCTCGACCTACAGAAGTCTGATTGATGCAAACCCAATTTTGGTGGATTCAGGACTCAAATAAATATAAACGCTCCAAATATCAGCTCAAAAAGATGTCATATGAAGGAGATACAAATTTTACAAGGGACAATAAAATTCTGCCAACTTGAGGAAGGATTATTTTGTAAAATAGATACTAGGGTTTCGAAGCATATATAAAGGAAGAGAGGAGCAAGGAAATTTCGGCTAGCACCAAAGAAAACACAAATCTTCCTCCTCCAAACCCTAAATCATGTTTTGTTCTATATTTTTATTTAGTTGTTCAATAAACATGCAAGGCTAGACTCTTTTGCTTGGTTGCAAGGACACGAAAACCTTCAGATTTCAAGAACTGTGAAATCTATTTTTACCTCAATTTTTCAGTTTATATGATGAATATGTTTGTTCTTCTATGCTTATTTTCCTATGATTGTTTATTTAATTGCTAAGAGGGGACTCGAAGTTATTGTTGTAGACAATCTATTACTAAGTTTGATATCAAAACCGGAGTTGTGATATATGAACTTGTGAAGCAACTAAGTTAGTAATTGTAGCGGATCTACATTATTAATCTTAGGGAGAACATTCAATTGAACTAAACATATATTGCGGACAATTACGTTTCTTAATTGATCAATTTATCTAGTTTTTAATGCTTCCATTGAATCAAATTACTAGTGCGGACACTGTGGTTGTTTGATGGTTAGGGTAAGTTATACGGCGGATCCATTAACGAACCAATTTGAAGAAGAGATAAATATTCAGAATATAAATTGATGTGTCATTTCCATGATCAGTTCTGATTTCTGTAGGTGGATGTTGATTTGCGACCAAGGTTTGCTTTATTGATAAATTTCAGTTTTATATAATTTTCGCTTAGTTTGCTTTAGCTTAGCCTAGAAAACTTCCAACCCCCCCAATTGCATAACATATAACATGAAAATCTGAACTAAATCGTCCTCGTGGGATCGACCCCTTGCTTGCTCTATACTATCGTATTTGATTTGTTTTAAGCTAGGGTAATTAATTTGTGCGACCGCGACATCGCAACAAATTTTGGCGCCGTTGCCGGGGACGTGATTTTAATTTGTGCTGTTGTGTTGTGCTGTGATTGATTCTACTTGCTGTTATTTTTATTTATTCTGAAAGAAAAAAAATATGCTTGTGTTTGCGGCTGTATTGTTCAGAACATATATTTTGGTGGAATTAGGTATTATTCTTTCATTTTCTAAAGGTAAACGACGTTCTGAGAAGAACTAGTGACCTATGGTCACTAGCCCTACTCTGTCAAGGCCCAATTCCATCGTTTTGTAAGGTTTCTGGACACTTTTAGTTTTCTAGCATAGGATACTATTGCCTATTACGTTGTTTTCAATCTTTTATGTGGTTGGTTTCTTTTGAGTTTTCTTTGTGATTTATGCCTGCAGCCCGTTCTGCTAACCAATGTCATCAAGTGCAGGTTGATCTCGAAATAGAAAACAGTTTACGTAGGTTACGAAAAGAAGCTCACGTCAACATCATGGCTGTTGCACAACAACAAACACTCAAGGAGCTTGCTGCTCCTAATGTGGAAAACCAACCATTGTGCATAAACATAGATAGTAATGTGAACATTGAACTCAAATCTAGTTTTATACATTTGGTGCCAACATTCAATGGTCTTCCAGGAGAAGATCCTCACACTCATCTCAAGGAGTTCCACATGGTTTGTGTTGGCATGAAACCAAATGGAGTTCAAGAGGAACAAGTTAAGTTGAAAGCTTTCCCTTTCTCTTTAAAAGGGGCAGCAAAGGCTTGGTTTTTTTCTATTCTCCCAGGTTCCATTAACACTTGGAATGGCATGAAAAAGATCTTCCTTGAAAAGTATTTCCCAGCATCTTGAGTTGCCAACATAAGAAAAGAAATATGTGGGATTCGACAATCTCATGGAGAAACACTCGCTGAGTATTGGGAAAGATTTGAGCTATTGTGCATTCAATGCCCTCATCATCAAATACCTGATCAGCTACTCATTCAATACTTCTATGAAGGATTGATGCCTACTGACCATAGTATCATTGATGCTGCAAGTGGAGGGGCATTGGTAGATAAGACACCCGAGGTTGCACGCCAATTGATCTCAAACATGGCAGCAAACTTGAAACAGTTTGGCACCCGTGGAGACTTCTCAAACAAACGAGTGAATGAGGTAAGTATTTCTAACCTTGAGAATAAAGTTAATGATCTTACTTCTCTTGTGCATTCTTTGGCTTGTGGAAATGTACAGCAAGTAAAAGTTTGTATCATATGCTCACTACAAGGACATGCTTCGGATATGTGCCCAACAATGCAAGAAAATTACATTGAGCAAACAAATGCGGTTGATGGAACATTCAATGGACAACCCCAGCATAAGTATGATCCCTTTTCTAACACATACAATCCTGGATGGAGAGATCATCCCAACTTTTTCTATGGGAACCCACCTCATCAAGGCAATCAAGGGAGACAGTTTTATTCCCATGAATTTCAACAATAGCCCTAGCACAATTATCAAGCAAGACAGCCCCCTCCGTTTACCAACTCTAATGTTATGGGGTAATGATGATCTTCGTGAGATGATGAAAACTTTGGCTTCTAACACTGTGACCATGCAACAAAATATCATGTCTTTTCAACAGGAAACAAGGTCAAGTATTCACAACTTGGAGAAGCAAATGGGGCAAGTAGCTTCAAGTGTAGGGAAATTGGAAGCACAAATAAATGGAAAGCTGCCCTCCCAAGCATTGAATCCAAAAGAGAATGTTAGTGCTATCATGTTGCGAAGTGGGAAAGAACTTGAAGATAAAAAGTTGAAACAAATTGAGATGGAGGAGGAAGAAGAGATAGAAACTGAATTGAGTACAAAGAAAGAACATCCTCCTCCTCCACAAACTGAAACAAAGACCAACACTCCAAAGGTAACTTCTCACTCAATTAATTCCAGTTTTAAAACAATTCCACCCTTTCCTGTGAGTTCTTCTAGGTCAAAGAAAGAAGACAAAGAAAAAGAGATCTTAGAGGTTTTCAAGAAAGTGGATCTGAACATTCCTTTGCTTGATGTTATCAAGCAAATTCCCAAGTATGCTAAATTTTTGAAGGAGATGTGCACTACCGAAAGAGCTTTCAAACTGAAAGGTCATGAAATGGTAAGTATGGGAGAAGTCGTATCTGCTGTTGTTCAAAAGAATATGCCTTTGAAGCAGAAAGACCCAAGTGCATTTATTATCCCATGTGTTATTGGCAATGCTAGTTTTAAAAGGGCTTTATGCGATTTAGGTGCATCCATTAGTGTTAATGCCTAAACATGTTTATGATTCTCTTAGTTTGGAGACTTTGAATAAAACTAGCATTGTAATACAACTTGCTGATCGTAGTTTTGTTTACCCACTTGGTGTGATAGAAGATGTCCTAGTCAAGATTGATAGCTTGCTAATTCCATGTGACTTTTATATTCTTGATATGGACCATAATTCTTGTGATTCCAGCAATCCTATATTGTTTGGGAGACCATTTTTGAAAACTGCCAATACAAAAATTGATTGTGGTAAGGATACTTTGTCTATGGAGGTAGGAGATGAAAAGATTGAATTTAATTTCCATGATGCAATGAAATATCCTTATAGCAATGTTTATTCTATCACATGTTGTGACCGAATTGATAAGTGTGTGCAGCAAGTTTATGATTTTGATTGTGTGGATGAATTAAGCATAGCTTTGAGCTATGATTATGATTTTATCCAATTGGAGGAGATGGAGAGGCACACATGTGTTCCCCTAAATGTGCACGAAGAAGCATTGGCTTTGCAAGCTTTGCCAACCGTTCCCCACGTCAAAATTACAAGTTTAGAAACCAATAAAGTACTCAAGGTCAGTGGGCATCGATTGAGACGTTTCTATGAAAAATGGATGGTAGAAATCACTGTTTCTATGAAGAATGAGCATGTCATGCCACATGTCGAGCCAATGACACAAAACACAAGCGCTTACTGGGAGGCAACCCAACACAAAAAAAAAAATCAGATTTGCTTTCTTTTTCCCTTATCTTTTATTTTTCACATTTTATTTCTTTTTTGTCATTCTCCTATATTCCTTTTCTTTTATTTTCAACATTGAGGACAATGTTGTGTTTTAAGTGTGGGGGTATTGGGAAAATATTAGTTTTTTTATTTTGGTTTTCTTTATTCTCCCGTAAGAAAAAAAGAAAAAAGAAAAAAAAAAGCTATGATTGATCTTTTTGAAATCCCATTGGTTTATAAGAATATGAGTATTATGTATGAGAATTAAGTGAGATAGATGAATATATAAATTGAATGAGTGAGTGAGCATGCAAGTTTTAATGTTTAATTGGTTTAGGGATTGACTCTGAAAATATGTCATGTTGACTTTATAGTGTTAAACCAATGAAAGCTTTTGAGCCTTCAACATTATATTCTTTGAGTGTACTTTCTTTTAATGATATGTATCTCTAGAACTTGCTTCATATCTTGTTGAGATTACATTCGCATTACATATATGCATGAAGATGATAAAGGCATTAGGAATTTTAACCGCTTGAGCCAAAAAGCCAACCTAAAGCATATTATCCTTAGTGAGCCCCTTTTGAGCTTGTTTATATTTTCTTTGCTTTATCCATGTATAAGCCTTAAAATTTTTATACGTTTTCCTCTTTTCCCTTGGACAAGGATTAGTAGAGCATATACTTATGATATCTCATGGAATTATGGTTGGAAATTATGTGAATAGAAAGAAGTGATGCTTGATGAAAAAATGGGCAAAGTTGCCAAAGGTGAAAAAAAAGAAAAGAAAAAGAAAAGAAACAAAAAAGAAGAAGAAAAAAGAAGAAAAAAAAAGAAAAAGAAAAAGAACAAAAAAAAAAGAACAAGAAAAGAAGAAAAGAAAAGAATAGAAATGAGCTTGGAATCAAAAGTAGCTAAGCATTGGTGCTTAAAGATTGAAAATTGATGTGTTTTGATGGAATATCTTGGTTGAAATATCATTTTTTTTAGAATGTTCTACTTTCTTTGGTTTGAACCTTTTCTTTGACTCTCTTTTACCTCACCTTAACCTTAGCCCCATTACAACTAGAGAATAAGACCTTTTGATTCATGCATTGTTTGTAATATTTTAGTAATGGGGATGAGATTGAAGAGCAAGCTTATGGTAGAATATATTCATTGATTGAATTTGAGAGATTTAAACACATAAGCCCTAAACACATGAGTGTTGGAGTGTATATCAATGAGAGGACCTACCACTTTGGCATGACATAGATTTCTTTTAAATCCCAAAGACTAATTGAGTTTTGAAGTTTGCATGTAAACAAATTCATGAAGATTTATGTTCTGTATCCTTCTCAATTGTATTCTTATTTATAATGCTTAAATTCTTGGATATTGATGGGAGATTAAAAAATTGATCATGGTTATTTTTATTTTTAATTTAAATTTTTTACCTATCCTTTCTCGAGGACAAGCAAGAGCTAAGTGTGGGGGTATTTGATGCGACCATATTATTTGATAGTTTCATCCATATTTACCTAGTGTTTTTCATATGTTTTGTGTATTAAATGCCTTGATATTCTTTGTTTTATGTTTTGAAGGTATTTTTGGATGAAAGATGCAAAAATGAGGTAATTGGAGCTGATTGACAGATTTGACCTTCAGTCAATGTTTTGTGCAGAGCGGAAGCTCTAGAGATCGAAATGAAGTGATTCCAGTGGCATTAAAAAGATAACATCCATATATTTCTATAATTCTAAGTAAAAATAAATAAAATAAGGAAGAGCATGGGAATTGCATCCTTCAAAGTCAAATCTTGCAATCTGCCGATGTCGACCTTTGTCCATTCAAACCTTCATATCTCGAGCTACAGAAGTCCGATTGATACAAACTTAATTTTGGTGGATTGAGGACTCAAATAAATATAAACGCTCCAAATATCAGCTCAAAATGATGTCATATGAAGGAGATATGAATTTTACAAGGGACAATGAAATTCTGCCAACTTAAGGAAGGACTATTTTGTAAAATAGATACTAGGGTTTCAAAGCATATATAAAGGAAGAGAGGAGCAAGGAAATTTCGGCTAGCACCAAAGAAAACACAAATCTTCCTCCTCCAAACCCTAAATCATGTTTTCTTCCATATTTTTATTTAGTTGTTCAATATGTTAGAGAATAATATAAATCATATTATGGGGCCTCACTTATAAGCTTAAGCTTTTAGGTGAGATGGTTCCTTAAAATGGTATCAGAGCCTTAATGACCCAGCGGTCATGAGTTCAAATCTCACCACCCCCATTCTATTTGATAAAAATCAAGCACAAGGTAATATGGGCCTGTGCAAGTTTCAAGCCCAAAGGGTTTTCACTTGAGGGGGTGTGTTAGAGAATAATATAAATTATATTATGGGGCCTCACTTATAAGTTTAAGCTTTTAGGTGAGATGGTTTCTTAACACAATAAACATGCAAGGCTAGACTCTTTTGCTTGGTTGCAAGGACACGGAAACCTTTAGGTTTCAAGAACTATGAGATCTATTTTTACCTCAATTTTTCAGTTTATATGATGAATATGTTTGTTCTTCTATGCTTATTTTCCTATGATTGTTTATTTAATTGCTAAGAGCGGACTCGAAGTTATTGTTGTAGACAATCTATTGGTAAGTTTGATATCAAAACCGGAGTTGTGATATATGAACTTGTGAAGCAACTAAGTTAGTAATTGTAGCGGATCTACGTTATTAATCTTAGGGAGAACATTCAATCGAACTAAACATATATTGTGGACAATTATGTATCTTAATTGATCAATTTATCTAGTTTTTAATGCTGCCATTGAATCAAATTACTAGTACGGACACTGTGGTTGTTTGATGGTTAGGGTAAGTTATACGGCGAATCCATTAACGAACCAATTTTAAGAAGAGATAAATATTCAGAATATAAATTGATGTGTCATTTCCATGATCAGTTCTGATTTCTGTAGGTGGATGTTGATTTGCGACCAAGGTTTGCTTTATTGATAAATTTCAGTTTTATATAATTTTCGCTTAGTTTGCTTTAGCTTAGCCTAGACAACTTCCAACCCCCCCAATTGCATAACATATAACACGAAAATCTGAACTAAATCGTCCTCGTGGGATCGACCCCTTGCTTTCTCTATACTATCTTATTTGAATTGTTTTAAGCTAGGGTAATTAATTTGTGCGACCGCGACATCGCAACATTACTTTACAATATAAATTTACACCGCGAAAGCTAAAACAAAATAATTGTTAAATTATTTTGATAGTTTGGCCAACTTCCAATGGATAATCATAAACTAGTTATGATATCAAATTTTTATTTAAAAATATGAGAAAGATGCAATATATTTTTTACAAAAAATATGATGGAAACACTTTGGAATCCGGCTGTATGCACGAAAACAAATAATTTTCTTTTTCTTTAACTCAATTCTTTTTGTTTTAAATAAAAAATTTTAAAAGTTCAGGTCGGACCGGCCTGGCCGGCCCAGCTGAGGTTGACCAGGGGACTTGTGTGGACCTGACCTAGTCCAGTTGGCTAGGCTGCGAGCAGCCCACCCGAAAACAAACACAAAAGAACAATATATATATATATATATATATATATATATATATATATAAGTTGTCGCACAGTTCACAAGTGGATTAATTCACTGCGTTTACGCTCTCCTTCCTTTTTCTACTAATTCTCGTGTCTGTGTATTTATGCGTTTTTCTTCCTTTGGTTTAAATGGCTTCTCCGTTGTTCCCTCCCTATTGTTTCATCCTTCTATTTTTTTTCCAGTTTTCACCCGAGACCCCAGTGCTATTTCCTCTCATGACAGTCCCCCCCTTTGTGCTTCCTTTTTTTTCAAAGTTTGCCCTCGTCTGCTCCTCTATTTAAGTATTTTCCCTCGCCCTTTATTCTTTGCAATTTTTCTCCCATTTCTCCCATTTTTCAGCCCCGTCTCCTAGTTTCCCCCCCAGTTTTCCCTGTCTGTCTCCTACTATTTACAGGCAAAGAAGGCATGGTGCACGGTGGGAAGTGTCCAAAATATGGTGCATGCGAATGATGTGTTATGGTGAGAGTGGTGGCAGGTATGGTGCAGCATGGCTGCTGGTATGGCCAAGCATGGTTGCCGACACCTTTTTTTTTTGGAAAATTTTAAATAAACAGGTCATGACAAAAAAGAGTTTTTTGATGGGAAAAACCAGGAAGAACGATGTTTTTATCTTCAATTTAAGCTTCCGATTTCACCCAAAAAGTTTTGTCACCGAAAATTCCTCTCGTCTCAATTTAACAAAAATTAAGCTTCCAAACTTAATTTCTCACAAACTAAGCCCTTAATAAAATTAATTTGACCCATTTAAAGTATAATTAAACTCTTGCACTTAATTAAATCCTTCAATTGGGCTCTCAATTAATCCCGAAGAGTTTCCTGACCTAAAATTCTGATCTTCTCAATTTAACTAGATCAAGCTTTCAAACTTAATTTCTCACTAATTAAGCCCTTAATAAAATTAATTTGACCCATTTAAAGTATAATTAATCTTTTGCACTTAATTAAATCCTTCAATTGGGCTCTCAATTAATACCGTAGCATAATTACACTTTAAATTGGCTGACGATTAAATCAAATTGGCCCATAAAAATATAATCATGTCTTTTGACTTAATTTTTACACAGATTTATCCAAAAATAAATTATTTTAGCCTTAAATCTGTATTTTCCTTCATTTCTGGGCAAAAAAAGAGGTACAACCATGATTCCGAAAATGTCCAAAATTTTCACATTAATTTTTCTACCAATACCAGCCCCTTTTATTTTATTTTTGTTATTTTTTTGGTATATTTTGGAGAATAACCCAAAAATTGAGTTATGACAGTTGCCCCCCTCTTTACAATGCTTACGACTAGAGTCTTGTAAAAGACTTTAGATAATAAGCATTGTAAAGAAAAAGAAAAGTGGATTTACCAAACCAAGAATTGGTTAATCCATCTAGAAATGAGAATGAGGGCTATAAAGCATTATCAGAACTGAATGGTAAGATAAGACTAGAAAGCGCACTACCTATGAATTAAGGCCTAGGGAGGACACTTAAAGGATGAATGATGATGATGTTTGTGAATGACATAGGAAAATGATCTCATTGTAATGGGTGACTTACCCAAGTGCGAATGATGAAGATGGTAAGAAACACAAAAATGGTCTTACTGTAATGGGAGACCTGCCCGACTGAAGATAATGAAAAACATAGAGATGGTCTTGTTGAATGGGCGACCTGCCCAACTGAGAATAATGATGATGGTAAAAACACAAAGATGGTCTTGTTGTGATGGGCGACCTACCCAAGTGAGAATGGTAAAGATGGTAAAAACTCAAAGGTGGTCTTGTGTAATGGGCAACCTGCCCAGGTGAAGATGGTAAAAACAAAGAGATGGTCTTAGTGTAATGAGTGACCTGCCTAAGTGAGAATGGTGAAGATGGTAAAAATTTAAAGGTGGTCTTGTTGTAATGGGTGACCTGCCCAAGTGAGATTGGTGAAGATTTCATAGGATGGAAGATAGGGCTAGAAAGCTCGCTATCTAGGATCTATGGTTGAGGATTAGAAAACTCACTCAAAATAGGAAGAAAAATAGTGTTGGAAAACCCATTATCTTTCGTTCATGGTTAAGGGATGGAAAACACACTCATACAAGGAGGATAGGGATGGAAAATGCCTGATCTTATTTGATGGTCGATGGCTGGAAAACGTACTCGAATTGAAGGGAAAAAATAGGGTTAGAAAGCACGCTATTTGAATTGATGGTTGAGATACGCACTCAAATAGGAGGGGGAAATAAGGCTAGAAGCGCACTATCTTAATTGATGGTCGAGGATTGGAAAGCGCACTCGAATATGAAGGGAAAATAGGGCTGGAAAGCATGCTATTTGAATTGATCATTGAGGGTTGGAAAATGCACTCGAATATGAAAGGAAAATAAGGCTAGAAAGCGCGCTATCTGAATTAATGGTTGAAGGTTATCAACCCACTCGAATAGGAGGAAAAAAATAGGGCTGGAAAGCACACTATATAAATTGATGGCCGAGAGTTGGAAATGCATTCGACAAAGAGAAAATGATTGAGGTTTGGAAAATACACTTAAAAATGAAGGAAAAATAGTCTGGAGAACGCACTATTTTAGTTGATGCCCGCGGGTTGAAAAAAGCACTCAAAGATGAAGGGAAAATAGGGCTAGAAAATGCACTATTTAGTTGATGGTCGAGGGTTGGAAACGCACTTGAAGATGAAGGGAAAAATAGGGTTGGAAAGCACACTATTCTAGTTGATGATCGAGCGTTAGAAAACACTCTAAAAGATGAAAGGAAAATAGGGTTGGAAAACACACTATTTTAATTGATGGCGAGGGTTGGAAAATGTACTCGAATGTGAAGGGGAAATAGGGCTGGAAAGCACACTATTCTAGTTGATGATCGAGGGTTGGAAAACACACTCGATGATAAAGAGAAAATAGGGTTGGAAAGCACACTATTTTAATTGATGGCGAGGGTTGGAAAACGCACTCAAAGATGAATGGAGAATAGGACTGGAAAGCATACCATTTTAGTTGATGATCAAGGGTTGAAAAACACACTCGAAGCTAAAAGGAAAATAGGGATGGAAAGCACACTATTTTAATTGATGGCGAGGGTTGGAAAATGCACTCGAATGTTAAGGGAAAATAGGATTGGAAAGCACACTATTTTAGTTGATGATCGAGGGTTGGAAAACACACTCGAAGATGAAAGGAAAATAGAGCTAGAAAGCACACTATTTTAATTGATGGCGAGGGTTGGAAAATGCACTAGAAGATGAATGGAGAATAGGGCTAGAAAGCACACTATTTTAGTTTGTTAATGGCTAGAAAGCACATTCAAAAAGGAGAAGAGATAGGGTTGAAAAATGCTTTATCTATACTGATGAAAGACTCACTAGGGCACTCAGGGAAGTGAAAGTGGTAAGGGTTCAAAGGTGCACACAAAAAAATGAGTGGAGGTTTATAAATTACAATCCTTCCAACACATTTCATAGATTATTAGTGGGGTAAGAGCCTGAAGGTGTACACAAAAATGATGAATGAAGGTTCATACATTACGGTCCCTCCAAAACATTTCCTAGATTCTCAGTGGGGATGGAATGCATGATGACACCCAAAATCAAGAAAGAGATAAAGCTAAAAAGCATGCTCAAGGACATGGAAGAGGTGGGAGCTTGAAAGCGTACACAAAAATGATGAATGAAGGTTCGTAAATTATGATCCCTTCAAAACATTTCCTAGATTCTCGATGGGGATGTAATGCATGATGATGCATGTATACTTACATGAAAGATATAGGTCCCCCTTTCTTCTTCCTGGCCTTCCTTTCCTGAGGTTTGGATCTCTAGCTTCGATGGCTTCTCGCTTCTGCTTACTCGAGCCGCAACATAAAATTTTGACCATTGGAGATGATAGATTTTCCATATCAACATGCCCACCTGACTTTGATCCAAATTCTTTGAAAAAGAATGATGAGCCAACTTCAATTGCATTTATAGATTGCCCCATAGTCTGGCCATGCCCTACAAGTGTTTTGGGCTTCAAGAGTAGTGTTTGCATGAAAAGGATTTGTTATTTGCAAAGATTGTGTTTTCATGTGGGATTTTTGGAATTTCAAAGTCATTCCAAATACAAAAACCATTTTGATTGCTCCAGTCAGGTCATGCCACACCAGTGTTTTAGGCTTCAAGTGTTTATAGGAAAGGGATGGTTATTTGCAAAACTTGTTTTCATGTAAGATTTTTTGGAATTTCAAAGTCATTCCAAGCACAAAAACCATTTTGATGTTTGTTTAAACAAACTTGTTCTCAAAACAATTCAAGTGATCTCATTGTCAAGTTTTATATTGATTTTGACAAAAATATGAAATGATGCGTGTTCGCATGTCTTGTATTTCAAAAAGGCTTCAATCAAGTTTGGTGAAGCATTTGTATGGGTTGTTTCAAATAGAAAAGCATTGCCTATCGATCCAGATTACTCGTATTTGATTAGAAAGGGCTTTATCAGGCTTGTAGCGTAGGCTTAGGCTACTGGCTACGGAAAAAAAAAGATATTTGTAGGCTCAAAAGGTGTTTAAGGGTTTTCTAGACTAAGGATCACTTAGTGCTTACTCTTAGAACTCCATTTAGCCCTCATGATTGATTTTCATAGTGACCTAGCATCCCCCCAATATTTGTTTGGGCTTTTATCTTGACATGCCCCTAGTATTTTGTTTGGGCTTTTTATCATGGGCTTCCGATTTCACCCAAAAAGTTTTGTCACCGAAAATTCCTCTCGTCTCAATTTAACCCAAATTAAGCTTCCAAACTTAATTGCTCACCAATTAAGCCCTTAATAAAATTAATTTAACTCATTTAAAGTACAATTAAGCTCTTGCGTTTAATTAAATCCTTCAATTGGGCTCTCAATTAATCCCGAAGAGTTTCTTCACTGAAAATTCCAATCTTCTCAATTTAACCAAGATCAAGCTTCTAAACTTAATTTCTCACTAATTAAGCCCTTAATAAAATTAATTTGACCCATTTAAAGTATAATTAAGCTATGCGCTTAATTAAATCCTTCAATTGGGCTCTCAATTAATCCCGAAGCATAATTACACTTTAAATTGGTTGACGATTAAATCGAATTGGCCTATAAAAAATATAATTATGTCTTCTGACTTAATTTTTACACAGATTTATCCAATAATAAATTGTTTTAGCCTTAAATCTGTATTTTCCTTCATTTCTGGGCAAAAAAAGAGGTACGACTGGGATTTCGAAAACGTTCGAAATTTCCATATTAATTTTTCTTCCAACACCAACTCCTTTTATTTTATTTTTGTTATTTTTTGGTATATTTTGGGGAATAACCCAAAAATTGGGTTATGATAACTTATATGGAAGTTATACTTAACATAAGTGAATATGTGTCAAAATGTTTCACACCTTGTTATCGATAAGCTTAAACAAGTTTAGTTTTATATTTGTTAATAGTGCCATGAACTTTCATCTTTGTTTTAAAGATCCACTTATAGCATCATGGTTGATTTCCATGTGGAAGATCCATAACTTCTCATGTATGATTACTCATAATAAATTATTTTTTACTTTTAAACGATATAGAAAGCTTCTAAACAAGACATTGCCTCATGATAGATTCGAGGTTCATTTTCTAATAAGCATGTTAAGAAATTAGGACCAAATATTCTTGTTTTTGTTTTATTACTCTTTAGAAGTTTAGCTTCATCATCTTTTGATCAATGATGATTAACTACGCTAGCCTCAATCGTTCTCTAAAATGAATGATTTTCTCAGGGGCTTCTACTCCAAATACATAAAATGTAATGCCATCAGAAAGTGCCAATTAACATGGGTGCTGTTGTAGGATATAAAATTTGGACTTAAACTATTAATCTATATATTAACATGTGGAAGTTTCCCAACTAAGAAAACTAGTAGTTAAAAGATATCAAAGTAGCAACATAAGGAAGTTAAAGGATCCAAGGGCAACAAACAAAAGATTAGATGCATAATTTTAGATTTCCCACATCTTTGATCTTTCAAGATGATCATTCAACTTGACTGTTTAATTAAAGTTTTCATATAGGGACAATAATATCTCAATTCATACTTTGATTAAACCAACCCAAATCTTACAGTAAATATCAGCACATGTCAAGAAGGTTTCTCAATTTCAAGTATATTCAAAACTTAGAGTTTTTATTTGTTGACAAAAAATCAATCAATATACAATTATTGAAAGGAAATGGTATATATACCTTGTAAACCAATCCTTGGTATCTCTAGAATAAAGGGTCAAGAAATCTATCTATGAAATGGAAAAAGGACATATTAAGGTATTGCTTTTCAGTTTTAGCAGTTGGTTAAGAATTGCCAAATAAAATAAAAGTAACATAACGAAACTAGTGTATGAATGAGATATGTTGGTGGACCTTACCAATAAAATCATTGAAGAAATGAGAACCATATTTTTGAGTTGTCTGCTCTCCACATGCTCATATGTTCCATAAAGTGAGCACCATATTAAGGCAACAACCAAATTCTTCCAAAAACATCATTATGAAAATAATTTTAGTAGTAATCTTAGCTCTACACTTGCACCATACAAGGAGGCTCTCCATTATTAAATGCTTCTTTAAAAGTAAGAGATTATAAGGTTATATAGCCCCAAGAAAACCCTCCATTTATGCATAGTCCTCCCTATCTATTTTTCCACTACCCATTTATATGAAGAAAATGAACACATTTTTTTATATATGATCAATGCATGTATAACTAGAATAACAATAAAAAAATAGTGAATATATTGCCAAAAAACTAACACTATTGTAAGTCATTAACATCAACAATTCCATATTTAGCGTCAAAGGAACTGAAAAAAAAGGGGTACAATGATGTATATTGCCAAGAAAACTAACATTATTGTAAAATTCATTGACATCAACAATTCCATACTTAGCCAAAGGAACTGAAGAAAAAAAACTGAAGACCTTTCTCGTAGCTTCCATTGCCTATCAACAAAGCTTCAGAGACATTCGAAGCAAATGAAACCAACTAGCAACATAATCACCTCTCACATGAGAGGGAGAGCTTGGCACAAAAACTATCAACTTACCTTCGCTATAAACATCCATTTCAATGCCAAATCTATATCTAGAGGGAGCAAAACATAACAGACAAGTATTGCAACAATAATCCTAGAGGAATGAGAAAAAATGGCATTCATAGTTATTGCACAAACTAATCCTAAGAAAATAAAGAAATTTCTGAATAATTTATTTTATGCGAGTTCTGAAAAGATAGGCTAATGACAAAATAGCAGTCCAATAACCAATTTAAATAAAATGAATCCACAATGCACAATCCCTAATTAATAGTTTCTGTATGCCTTTGCTCTGAATGTCCAAGCAAATGCAGATGACAAATTATTTGCACACAAGTAGACTAGAAAATATAAAAACTCAATTAAGCTAAGGCAATGACTCTCTACAACAAACAAATAAAATTGAACGTGATTGTGCAGCTATGTGTACTGGGCATAAATTTGTTGGTTGGGTTATAGTTAGTTAGACCGACATGTAAGAAATTCGAGGTTATAACTATCCACTGTTAAAATAAAGGATTGCATTTTTAAAGATTAAAAAGCTACAGATAATTGCATTAAAAAGGAAAAATCATGGTTGTTTACTTTAATTGTCAATCCACTTGGAACTCCGGCCCACGAACTGTACAATAACTCAAACATTTTCGTTCATTGCATTTAGATAAATCTTCATAATCAAATGGAACCAGCAAATAGCAGAATTGTTTGTAAGAATATACTCTAGAAAGAAAGACAGCGTTAGTTTTGATATTCTTGTAGGAATCTGAATTCTATCAATCTAGCAATAAGGTTATATGTGTGTTTGTTTTTGCAGTTTAATATATTTGTTAAAGTATTATTTAAGGAGTTGTAGATGACATCTCTCATATTGATGTGCAAAAGATTCAATAAAAGAGAGAAGAGATAGATAAAAAGATCTGGATAACAAAGAAACGTAAGTGACCTTCGCATGCTGTAAAATAGTGAGGACGTTTGATAATGCAACATAAGAAATTGAAGGATGCAAAGGCAACAAACAAAAATAAGATGCTTTATTTCAAATTTTCCAAATTCCTCATCTTTCAAGATAATCATTCAACATAAATGCTTCATGAAATTTGCTATATATGGACACTAAAATCTCAATTCACAATTTGATTAAAGCAACCCAACTTTACAGTACAAATCAGCTTTGTCATGTAAAATAAATAGCCGCAAGAAGTTTGCAAGTTAAATTAAGAAGGTAGAGATTTCATCGGCTAATAAACAATCATCATTAGCAGCAAGATAGCAATATATAAATATATCAATCAAAAGAGAGAGATGAAAGATTAACCTCAGTTGCATCATTTATGCAGCACAACTCTGACCACGTTAATAACTTTGTTATCAGCTTGTAACCAAAATAATATTGAAAAAAATATTGTCTATCAGTATTCTTTCTGCCAATCCTTGAGATTTATGGAATAAGGGGTCCAGAAATCTATCCAGTTCTGCCAGAGGTTAGCAAAAAACAGTTTGGACAATTGAATCGGATGATGATGTCCCAACCAATTAGCAATACGTTCGCAAGATTACTATGCTTAGTGCAAGGATATGAATTCCATCCAATTAAAGGGATTTTCAACTTGGTACTTCTCTTGATTACCTAAGCCAACCTAACATTAAGGAATACAAACATGTAAAATTTCCTTTTCTAATGATGAATTACTAAAAAGAAGGGCAGGGTATAAATGTAGAAATACCAAAAGATGGTCAGCAACAAACTTTATGTAATCACCGACGAGCATTGTATTCATGCCAATCACAGCACATGGTAAGGCCTCGTAGACAAACTTGGTCTCAATTCCCACTGCTTCACCAACAATATGATAAACTTTTTGCCAATGAAGTTGCCTCTGCAACAATCTATGATCAATAAGAACATAAATGTCCCCTGTAAATGCTATTTCCATGATATTTGGAACGTTAGAAGATTTGTACATCTAGCTGCGGCTCAAGAATTAAAGAAAGCAAACGGAGTTGACATGCAGTACCTCATCTCTAGATAGTAATTCATTCATAGAATGTAAAACATGTCCATCAAGCCTTTCTTTGTAAGCCAAAAAATGTTGCAGAAGATTAGACCACAAATATACAAACATCTTATTGTGCAATATGAAAGCCATAAGAGGAAACAGGAAAGAGATCAAATATCACAAATAACATATTAACAGTCTAATGGTTGCAATATTTAAGCAACATTACCTTCCCGAGAAAAGAATTCCTTCAATACAAGCAAAAGCAACAAGTCTCTCTGCAAAAAGCATGGAAATGAAAATGGAGAGGAGAAATTATTGAAATCATGTGTTCCAACAAGAACACGGGATCAAAGAATAATTCTAATCTTCTTTGCAAAGTTTTTATATATTGTTTTAAAAGTATCAAAGAAGAATGATGTTACCTCTAGAGCCAATCCAATGCCACTTTGCTTTCTTATCCATACAATGAATTTTAGCGATGGCCATGAGCACACACTCAAACCGTAATTCTAATCCTCTTTGCAAAGTTTTTATATGTTGTTTGAATGATGTTACCTCTGGATCCAACTCGATGCTTACTTTGTTTTATTAGCCATACAATGAATGTTTTCAGTAGCATTGAACACCCTATGCTTCTCTCTTGAGTCTTTGAACTGCATCTCTAAAAGCAAACTATACCTCTGAAGATGAGAAGAAACAAATTTCAAAATCAAGGTGTTTGTAAGGCACCATAACAGAAAAGGTCCATTAACTTAACTCACGAGGCTCTATCAGAAGTGATGTTCTCTATTTTGAAGCTTCATAAAGCTAACCAAAAAAGAGATGTTCAGCTAATTACCACACTAGAAACCGAATTTACCTATGGTCTTATCCTGCACATGAAAAAAAAGGTCACATCAAAATAAAAGGAGAAAAATTCATGAAATGAAATAGTAATAGAAACTAACTTGCCACAAAGGAAACCTGAAATGTGCCATTCAGGCCTATATGTATACACAATGAGAACAAATTAATTACTGTAAATTTTGAATAGATGGTATTTACTAACAAGTATAGAAGGAAATCACCTCTTTTATGAGCATCATGAGGACCTATGCATCACCCTTGAATTTCACTTGCGTGAATAGAAATCACAAAAGTTTTTTCAGTTTTTAGTAATCTAATGCATCATTAGTCTGCCAAGTACAACTACTCGTAGAAATATATAGCAATAACTAAAATTCTATACCTTTAAGCACCTTTGAGAGAACAAAGAACAGGATCCAGAACATCTAATGGACACATCTAGCACTGTTAGAACAAATATTATATACCTGAGAAAGAAATAGATCCCAAAGAGTTACATATGCCCTTTGGATAAATATAAATGTGATGTCATCTATTTTGTCTAGCCATAACCTGCAAATCAATAGAAATATAAGTGACCTTAACATCCATTAAAAGAGTGAGGAAAGAAACAGATCAAAGATCAGAGAGAGTTGCAAATCAAGGCAACAACCAAATTCCTACCACATTATCAATGACAATATACTACAATCAATATGGAAATAAATTTGGTACTAATTTTAGTTCCTACACTTACACCATAAAAGGGGGCTCCACTGTTAAATGTTTCTTTAAAAGAAAGAAAAGCTAAGATTACATAGCCCACAAAAAACCCTTCATCTATACAAAGTCCTTCTCCCCATATACCTTTCCACTACCCATTTATATGAAGATTATGTATATTAGCGTGGCTTCCATTTTTATATATGATTAATGCATGTATATCTAGAAATAAAAAATCACCACACATGACAAGAGAGTCTTGGCATAAAACCCCCCCGTTTACCTTTTCTATTAGAACCCATTTCAATCCCAAATCCATGATATCCGGGGATAGAAAAAAAAAGGAATCACAGACAAAACAAAAGTATTATAAACCAATAGGCCAGGGGAAGGGAAATAATATGGAGAAAAACATAGTTCATTGAGAGGGGGAAATGTTGTCAATAAAAAAGAAAAAATAGAAGCAGAATGCAAAGAAAAAAAAAGTCAAAGACAGGTAATAACAATAAAGAAAAAGAAGATTTTACTACCAATTGATTGAGAGGAGAAAAAAGAACTGTAAGGTGCGCAAAACAGAGCAGCATAACAAAAGACAGACTAAGTTGTATCTCCAAGTCAAAGAGGAAAGTCATGAGAAAACCAAGAGTATGGACAAATAAACATTACCTAGCACAGCTCTTTTCACTAAAGACTTCCCTAACTAGCAGTTGATTGACATGCCTTTTTACAGAAGCATGAAAAATGCATAAAAGAAAACGACCAAGCATCAAACCAAGCTAAAACAATTAAAAGGAGAAATCGCTAACATTACTATTTCTTCTTACAAGGGACAGGTAAAGCTTTTTGCCTTCCTTGATGCTCTAACAAACTGACACCAAAAACAGTTCTGAAGCATAAAGTTATTCAATAGAATATGATACTTTCTATTAAGAAATATTCAAAAGTGATTGCAGCTTGCAAGAACCCACAAAATATATGCACCCAAAGTTTGAAAATGCACTTGATCAGAAAACATTTAGAAGCCATTGACTTATTTTAGCAAAACAAAATAAGCTTCCACACAGTGATGAAAACAACACCGTGTGAAACACTAGGCATTTTGTACAGAACAGTTATCTAGAGGGATCACAATAAGAAAAATCAATCATAGATCAGAGGGACTAAATCTTTCAAAATTTAACATGACTTCCCTATTAGTTAGTGTCAACATGGCAACTCAACCTCTATTCGCATTAGACATTTTCCAAGTAATAGGATGCTGAGCTGTCATTCTCATTCTATAGAAAATAGACTACCTGAGATAATATAAAGACATGCTTGAGTCTATATAGCCATAAAAATTTCCCTTCCAATCAAGAAATATATTTATTGAGATAACAAGATAATCCTAGAATGAGAACAAAAAGATTCTAAAATACTAGGAACCACGAAAAACATTCAGAAAAAAGCAAACAACAAAGTGCAAACATATACACTCTTTTTACAAGTAACAAGCAAAAACACACACCACATGTCATCTGAAAATAAACTAACTATTTGGTTAAAGTTAAAAAAAGAACGCGTACCTCGAAGTTACAAGAAGTAACATTCTGCTTCATCAAGCAGAGTTTAGAAATACTATTCAAATGCTAGTAGGATGCAATTCTTCCGCATTCAGCTCTTTAGTGGGATTAGCTGGAGGATTATGAGCACCAACAACTTTTTCCTTCTAGTTTCTACTGCAGGTACAAGTCTGATTAGTGGAAGGATTGGATGAATCCAATTCTATTGAATCGGCTGAAGGATTACATGCACCCGTAGCTTTTCCATACTGATTCCCAACTAAAGGCATAACAGTCAGGTTAACCACAACAGGGTAAGCCATCATCATTTCCGTGCTTTAAAAGAGATAGAGAGAGAGAAAGAAACAGAGAGAGGATGATAGTTATTTATTTATGCAAATAAAAATCTCATAAAGTCATACAAAAAAAAATGACCAAGCAAATAAAGAAATATAACTCGCCTGTATTTTCATTAGCAAGCTTATTAGCAGGCCCAAAAAAACCATATTCCCATCGGCTAACTTGGAGCATACCTTCCTAGCATCAACTTCAACCAGATTCCCATTGGCTTTGGAATGGGAAATTAGCAGCAGATCATAAAGGCATGGTTCCTTTGAAACTGATTGCAAAATTGAATTGAATCTTTTAGTTTGTTAACTAACGTATTTCCTTTAAATAATTCAAAAAATCCAGATTTAGGGAGAGAGATAGAACAAGAATTTCCAGCATGGAAGGGAGAGATAGTAAGGTGCTCAAGAACAAACCTACAGCTCCACACAGCAAAACATGCAAGTCCCATTCTCACAACTTAGCAAAAAAAGACCATTATCATTGCCATTTAATTACAAGGAATATAAGAATAAAATCTAAGAAGTTATGCCTGCAATAAAAGTCATTTTGTGCAAAACAGTTACCTTGAGGGATCAAAATAAGAAAATCAGAGATTAGAGGTATTGGATAACACCATTTCAAAGAACACTGAATTGCGTCTTGAAAACAACCAGCGAATTTGTTCCTTAAAAATAACATGTCGTAAATCAATCAATTCGAGCAAAACCCATTGCATAGCCTTCCGTTTCACAGGAAAAGAAATATAAAAGATAATTATAATTACGAAATGAAAACTCTATCCCTGTTGTTAGGGAGAAGAAATTCTAGACTTGATGAAAACCTAAGAAATCATATGGATCTTTCAATGGAGAATCAAAAAAAGAAAACCAAGATACTGAAAATTTAATTTTTTTTTATTTTATGAGAAATCCAAAGCATCGAAACACTAATCTTTAATTACAAGGAAAAAAGAGAAGAGTAACGAGATAAGTGAATACCGTTTGGCAGGCGTTCTCTGAGAGAAGGGGGAAGGTTGTATTGTGGCTGGCATTATTCGACTAGAGCCCACCCGTATTCTTGGACAAGAATTTCCGATGAAGGATCTGAAACACTAAACTTGGGGCAAACTGCCATCGAAACAACACAAAAGAAAGAAAGGAAGAAAGAAGAAGACAGGAGAAGAAGAAGAAGAGAGAAATGATTTTAGTAGAGAAAGTCCAAGTGATAATTCTCATATATATAATGGTGGGGTGATATTTTTGTCATGTGTAACGGTCGGGTAATATTTCTTAAAATTTTGTTTCTGTGCCCTGCATGATTGGGAATTTTGGAAGCATGATATTCTACCCGCCAAATCAAAAACAACCCCCTCAATCTGCCGTATCTTCCATGTAGGCACGCGCTGTAACTCTTCATGTAATCGAAACACTCTATCTGTTTTTATAATAAAAAATAATCTATGGCTAGTTCTCACCTTGGGCAGTAGATTGAGGCAATGAAGAACATAATCACGAAAGTGGCAAAATCAGTTTTTTTTAGTGCAAATTACGAGATATTTATCCAACCTTAAATCTACAGTAAAAAAACTCTATTAGGATGAATCAAAAACACTATTAAATTAATAAGAAGAAATTAATTTAAATAAAAAAATTATAAAAACAAATTAAATTTTCTTAGAAGCCTTTTTGAAGAAGAGATTCGCAACAATGGCAAAATCAAAAAAAAAATTGTGTAAATTTTGAGGGATTTATCCAACCTTAAACCTATGATAAAAAAAAAAACAACATCATTGGTTTTGTGCAAAGAAACAAAATATAATCTAGCACGGCAACCAAGCAACAAAAATTATGGTGACGTTTTCCGATCCAGCCCCTGTTTTTTTCAATGAGACTAATTAAGTTTCCAAATTTAAAATTGGTCTTTGATTATCCCGATAAATCCTCAAAACATTAAATTGGGCCTCTGGAATAAGACTTGTAAACTCGGGTCAGAATCCTTCTCATGGGATGATTTTCTACTTTTACACTGGACATTCTAATGGGAATATCTTGAGCTTCTAATATCGAAATTAGGTGATTCAAAAACCAAAATATATTTGTACGTATAGGACTACAATTTTCATGAAGAATCCAGAATGAGAGAAAAACTTTTTGAAGAACAGGATTTGCCCCCAATCTGCTCAGTCAAAAGAAATTGATAATATATTTAGTTTTTATTTTGACCCTTACACTTTTAATTTTTAATTTTAATTATTTTATTTTTTTTATATTTATAGTTCTTATTTTTGTTCATGTTCATAAATATGTACTCTTAGTTTTTTTTATTATTATTTTCTCTTTTGATGAGACACAATTTTTTCCAAAAATTGTGTTATTAAATTTTAGTTTGTATTTATGATCATTTGAAAAATGATATTTCTTAATTTTTTCCTTGTTCTTCCTTTTGGTTTTTTTATTCATTTGTTTATTATTATTTTCACATCAAATGATTTTTTTAAGCTATTTTTTGTTTCTTTTTCTTGTTTGCTTTTTTGTTAAAATTTTTTGGGTTTTTTATTTTTTTATTGAATTGATTTTTCTATTATTCACGCAGTAATAATAATAATAATAATAATAATAATAATAATAGTAATAGTAATAGTAATAGTAATAATAATAATAATTTGAGGAGATCACAAAAATAGAGGTGATGAGGCTTTTCTCTGAATGATACTTTTGTTCCCTAGCTAACAAAAAGAAGGAAAAAGAAAATTGATAAAAAAATTCAAAACCTTTTACAGGAGAGCAAAAATCAAATAAATGCAATCAAATCAAACTGAACTGCATGACTCAATAAATAACATTATATTTTCTCGGCAACCAAACAAAAATTGAAACATTAGTGAAAGAGGTACAGAATCAAATGCACATATCATTTTTCATTTTAAAAGAAAAATGCAAGCCAGAGTTTGTTTCTTGGGCCTAATTTTTCAAAAAAAACAACAACAACAAAACAGTAAGAAAAGGAAACTGAGAGATAAAAAAACTAATAAGGGTTTTGATGTTACCGATATTGAATCCTTTTTTTAAAAAAGTTTTATTACTCTTCACTTGTGCAACTAAGGGCCTATTTGAGAGTGTTGTTGATGTTGATTTTCAAAGTGTTTTTTTGTTCACAAATATATTAAAATAATTTATTTTATTTTTAAAATATTATTAATGACATCAACACATCAAAATGGTCTAAAACAAAAAACATTAATTTAATGAGAAAAAAATTAAATTTTCTCATAATCTTTTTTGGAACGAATTGTCAAACATACACTAAGATGTCTGCAAAATGTTTTCCAAGATCTTCATTATCATTTTAATTTTGATGAACTTATAAATAAGGTCTTTAAACCAAAAAAAAATATCAAACTCAAATATCTCTTAACAAGATGAATCGAAGCTCTAAATTTGAGAGGAAAACCAAAACATAAAAAAGAATGGAAACACAAAAAAATGTTAAGAGAATGTACAAAATTTGAAAAGTCCAAGTTTAAAACTTTTACTTCCTTTTTTATAGTGAATTTTAAAAGTTAAAAGATTGAAAAATTAATTCTCACTATTATGAACTATTCATTAGTCATCATAAATCAATAATTAAATATAAAAAGCCCAAGAATGCTTTAAATAAAAAATTAAAATTAATTTATATATTATTAATGAAAATAAACTTCCAACTTTTCTTTTGCATCGATAATTGAATCTAGCTTCTCTATCTATCGTAACTCGAAAGATTATTATGGCTCTTCAAGTACCTAGGACGAATCAAAAGGACAAGTAGAGTCATAGACTTTTCTTGGTTTCAGATGCGGCTCCATTTCTTGGTTGGTTGGTTTCATTAAGGGATTTGTAGGCAAAATGAAGAGGACAACAACAAAGATAAAGAGTGTGTTTAGTAGTTGGGTGAAGGATTATCGATGAAAGAGGCTCAATGCAAGCATCAACGAGGAGGAGAAAGATTTGATTCATGTTCTGCTTTCTAACTTGGATGATGACAAGGTTTCTGTTGATGACACTAATACATCAATTAGGTCACTTGCATGGTAAGTGTCTACATAAATTTATGCCATTAAGTTTAATGATTTTCAATAGCTTAACTTAACATCTAGAAACTGAAAAAACTATTATCCTACTCTTGACAAGTGTGTTTCATGGGTTTTTTAATTGAAAATATATTCAAACATCACAGTACTGCCAATAAATTCAATGTTTTTTCAGGATTTTATTATTATTTTTTATATTAATAAATCAAAATCATATGAAAACATCTAAAAGCAATCATTTTAATGTTTCTTAAATGAAAGATAATTTAAAAATCACTTTAAAAAACAATAAAAACTCTAATAATAGTCATAGCAAATTCAAATTCATATGAAGACAAAGAGAAGGAAAACAAAGGAAAAGACATAAAGAGCACTTCCTTGATTGAATCCAAAAGAAACTGAAATGAACAAGTTTGACTAATCACCAAAACTCTAATAATAAGCTCAAGAAATGAAATCTTTTAAGTCATTCTCTGATGTAGCAATATATCGAGAGGTTTATCTATCTTTATTCAATAATATAAAAAACTAAGTTAAACTAAGTGCCTCTAGAAGACCTGTAGGAGGACAGGGCAGGCTAACCATTTTTTGTGATGAAGAAAGCCAACTAAAGTTGTTCACAATTGATAATGAATTAATGATAGGTTGTGTCCTGTGCAAACTGACAAATAATGTAATAGCAGTGAATACTGGTAACAAAAATAATAATCTCTGGCTAGTTTTCACCTTGTGAAGCATATGTATTGTGACTACTTGGAGCAGATTCAATACTAAAAATACTGGTAACAAAAGGTAGAAATTAGAAAACTATTGCAATGGATAGAGCATGAATAAAATCATTATTAATTTTTAGGCATTCAAATAGAGAATATCTTGAGCTTCTGATGTTGAAATCAGGCGATACAAAAACCCAAATTCATCTATACGTAGAGGACTACAACTTTCATATAGGATCCAAAGTGAGGAAAAAATGTTTTGAAGAACATAATCTGCCCGCAATCTGCTTGGTCAAAAGTTGTTTTGATGAACAGAACGCGACAATGGCAAAATTGGTTTTTTTAGTGCAAATTGCGAGGGCTTTATCCAACCTTAAACCTACAGTAAAAAAAATAGCATCATTGGTTTTGTGAAAGAAACAAATTATAATCCAACACAGGAATCAAGCAACAAAAAATATTGTGATATTTTCCGATCCAGCCCTTGTTTTATTTCAACAATACTAATTAACTTTCTCAAATTTAAAATTATTCTTTGATTATCCTAATAAATCCTTAAAATATTAAATTAACAGTGAATAATATATTAATTCCCTAGAACTAAGATTTTTTGTATTTTTGGAATATCTGCCAACACCCATTGGAATATAAAAACATGTTGTAAAATCAAAAAATGCTAGAAAATTTTTTTTGTGTTTACAAAACCCATGCTAAAACAATGGTCTTTTAAACTTTGAATATTTTTTTAAACAAAAAAGGAATGCTCAAGATATGTTAGGGTATTGTCCATGTGCATGGAAACCTTTATATATATATATATATATATATATATATATATATATATATATATATATTTCCCGCATTGCATTGAAAAATGGGTATTATAAATATGAGATTTTTATTATTTTTTTACAATATAGAAAACAAACTTTAAAATACAATGCCAAAAAATCGTAAATATCTTTCTCTTTATTATATTTCTCATAAGAAAAAGAAAAAAGGAGAGAGTTGGGTCACTTGCCCAAACTAGTGACCCGGTTGGGCATACAAAAGGCACGCATGAGCTTCCTGATGCTTGCATCTTTAGTTACTATTCAAGTGAATTATAATTCACTTGAAAAGTAAAAAAAAAAAAGGCATGCATAGTGACTATTGATACAACCATATTATTTGATAGTTTCATCTATATTTACCTAGTGTTTTGCATATGTTTTGTGTATAAAATACCTTGATATTTTTTATTTTATGTTTTGAAGGTATTTTTGGATAAAAGATGCAAAAAGGAGGTAATTGGAGGTGATTGACAGATTTGACCTTCAGTCGATGTTTTGTGCAGAGCGGAAGCTCTAGAGATCGAAATGAAGTGATTCCAGTGGAATTCAAAAGCTAACATCCATATCTTTCTGTAATAATAAGGAAAAAGAAATAAAATAAAGAATATCACAGAAATCGCATCCTTCAAAGTCAAATCTTGCAATCTGCCGATGTCGACCTTTGTCCATTCAAACCTTCATATCTCGAGCTACAGAAGTCCGATTGATGCCAACTCAATTTTGGTGGATTCAGGACTCAAAGAAGTATAAACACTCTAAATATCAGCTGAAAACGATGTCATATGAAGGAGATATGAATTTTACAAGGGACAACAAAATTCTGCCAACTTAAGGAAGGACTATTTTGTAAAATAGATACTAGGGTTTCGAAGCATATATAAAGGAAGAGAGGAGCAAGGAAATTTCGGCCAGCACCAAAGAAAACACAAATCTTCCTCCTACAAACCCTAAATCATGTTTTCTTCCATCTTTTTATTTAGTTGTTCAATAAACATGCAAGGCTAAACTCTTTTGCTTGGTTGCAAGGACACGGAAACCTTCATATTTCAAGAACTGTGAGATCTATTTTTACCTCAATTTTTCAATTTATATGATGAATATGTTTGTTCTCCTATGCTTATTTTCTTATGATTGTTTATTTAATTGCTAAGAGCGGACTCGAAGTTATTGTTGTAGACAATCTATTGCTAAGTTTGATATCAAAACCGGAGTTGTGATATATGAACTTGTGAAGCAACTAAGTTAGTAATTGTAGCGGATCTACGTTATTAATCTTAGGGAGAACATTCAATCAAACTAAACATATATTGCGGACAATTATGTTTCTTAATTGATCAATTTATCTAGTTTTTAATGCTGCCATTGAATCAAATTACTAGTGCGGACACTGTGGTTGTTTGATGGTTAGGGTAAGTTATACGGCGGATCCGTTAACGAACCAATTTTAAGAAGAGATAAATATTCAGAATATAAATTGATGTGTCGTTTCCATGATCAGTTCTGATTTCTGTAGGTGGATGTTGACTTGTGACCAAGTTTTGCTTAATTAATAAATTTCAGTTTTATATAATTTTCGCTTAGTTTGCTTTAGCTTAGTCTAGACAACTTCCAACCCCCCCAATTGCATAACATATAGCACGAAAATCTGAACTAAATCGTCCTCGTGGGATCGACCCCTTACTTTCTCTATACTATCTTGTTTGATTTGTTTTAAGCTAGGGTAATTAATTTGTGCGACCACGACATCGCAACAACTATGTAATTAAAATGCAAAGTGAAGAGGAATGCATGGAAACTTACCTGGCAACTGACGGGCGGAGATGATGATTCTAGAGCTCCTATGCATAACCAATGATCACTGGTTTTGGAGAAAACACCAGCAGAGCTGGTGTTTGTCTATGTCTTTCTCTTCTCGGTGCTTCTCTCCTTAGAGACAACAAGGGTGATGATGACGGTGTGAAGTGCTGGTTTAATGGTTGTTCTTCCTTTGTGTGTTTTACTTGCTTTTTATCTATTTTCTTTTTGGTTGCCTCTCTCTTGTTCTCTCCTTCTTTGTTTCCTTGCCCTCTTTGTTTTCTCTTTCTTCCCCCCTCCTAGCGGTTAGTAGAGGAGGTATATATATAGCCTATACATAGCTCTATTTAGGAAAGATTCAGTGCACTAATCTAGGATGTAAATCTCAAGTTACTTGCAATTAGATAAAATAAAATAGAAAAACAAATATTTTGATTGTTATTCAAATGATTTTGAGCCAGGAAAAAAAGCGATTCGCAACTCAAAAATAAAGTGAGAGGATTCTCTCCTTTTATTTGCAAATGGAGGGTTGTCCACAAATGACAATGAACAATAATTAAATCACGACAAGATTCTCTCCTTTTAAGACAAACATTAAAACAAAAATATCTTGAGCTTATGATATCGAAATCAGGACATTCAAAAACCCAAATTCATCTATACATAGAGGACTACAACTTCATAAAGGATTCGAAGTGCAAAAAAATTGTTTTGAAGAACATAATCTGCCCATAATCTACTTGGTCAAAAGTAATTTTGATGAACAGAATCGCGACAATGACAAAATCAGTTTTTAGTGCAAATTGTTAGGGCTTTATCCAATCTTAAACCTACAGTAAAAAAAATAGCGCCACTGGTTTTGTGAAAAGAAACAAATTATAATCCAACACGGGAATCAAGCAACAAAAAATATTGTGATGTTTTTTAATCTAGCCCCTGTTCTTTTTGAACAATACTAATTAACTTTCCCAAATTTAAAACTGGTCTTTGAATATGCCAATAAATCCTCAAAACATTAAATTAGGAATGAATAACTTAAGAGGCAATTTATCTATACAGAAAGAGTAAAACCTGCAAATATGGCAAGGTGGAGAAACATGTTCGCATGCTCAAAGCTATCAAGCTTGCATGAAAAGCGAAGGAAAGGGAAGTCTAAGAGTTGCATGAAAATTATAGAAAGAGAAAGATGAAATGAAGATGAGCTCTGAGTTTCAATCTGAAAACATAGCCATAAAATTAGTATCAGTACTTTACAATAAAGTTATAAGAGCCTTTGTTGCAGAAGGCTCTGATATTGTTGATGGTGTGGCATTACCCAGGGAGGATTAAGGCTAAACCAGGTACAATAAGACCTACAAATATGGTTGTGGAATATTCTCTTCTCAGTATTAATCGTGATACCCACACAAAGCTTAAATTACAAAAATAACGATTCGTTGTAGCAAAAGATAGGTAAAACAAATGAAGAACATTATGGCAATCTAGTCAAAGGTTATTGATAGGGTTAAGAGATTCCTGGTATATAACCTTCCTATTGTGTGGATGATAGGAAGATGGTCTTACATATTTGGGCTTAGTTCTTGAGAATGTTTAAGTTTACAGCAGCTGGAGAAAAAGGAAATACGAAACTTGAAAGTATCATGGAAGTATGTAACATAAATGTATTAATAATTTCACTAGAAATTATTTAACTCAAATCCAACCCCATTTTGTTCAGCAGTCAGGAAATAACACACCCAATTTATTCTTTAATCAACTATGCTTATGATTGGGATGTAGCAAATCAAAACACCGCTACTTTCCTTAGAATTTATTAACAAACTAAAGATTCTTGAAAATATGCTAGAGAAAGAAAAAGATTTCTTGAGGAGGAGCTTTGAGAGAGATCACTGAGAGAGGTGGTTTGCTGATATGCTCTCGACTCATTCGTTCATCCTCGACGAGTTATTGCCGCCGGTGGAAATGAAGAATGAAGAACTGTTGAGCTCCCACATTGATAATGTAGTTCTTGTCTATGGTCAATTTTTTATTATGTTAAAATTAGGTTTCCAGGTAGAAAAGGTGCATGCAAAACATGCTGATAAACTTGATTCAATATCTGTAAAAAATATGGTTACCATTTGTTTTGTAATGATTCATGGTGACAAGGCATAACAAGACTGCTTGAAGGAATGAAATCATATATGTTCAATCTCTTTGCTGCAAGTACAAAACTCCTTTTACTAGTTTTTATAAAACAATTAAGTAACATTTATTGGATTCATCATCGAATTCTTGCCGGGGAGGCTAAGGCATTGAATGACTCCCATGAAGGAAAAGACCAGCAAAACATTTTCTTGGATTTAAGGGAGTGTGTGGATTGATTGTTCATATGGATTAAATGCGTTGGTTACGTACTGATTCTTTGATAAATAAAAATGAAAAGTTTTATTCAGTCAGAAACATATGAAATAAAAAATATGAGCATGGAAATTAGAGAGCCACAATTCTAATTAATCATAAATTACATAGTCCACCTAACTCCTTTCCATCTGCTCGCATTTCAATAATCTAGGACAAAAATCAAAAGCAATAAGGGGGCAAATTCAACAAGTTGGTTGTTGGTTGGCTGCATGTGCATGCATATCAATAGTTTCCATTCTTCCGAGGAAAGATCTCTTGTTAGTTGAATTTCCATTGCCCATGTTATATTACTATGATGGTGTTTGTAGATCTTCAGAAAAGTTTTTTAATTTAAAAATATAATAAAATGATATATTATTTACTATGTTTTTCAAAAAAAAATATTTTTGAATCACAAAAAAAACCTATTTTCATACAATATACCCTAACAATTTGGCTTGACAAGAAGTCCATTTAATTGTGTTTAAGGGAATGTTTTATTTTATTAATAGCATTAGATTTAGCTTTGAAAAAAAGAGAAGGAGGGCATTGATTGCCAACAATTCGATACCTTCCCTTCCATAAGATTACTAACAATTTTCAAAAATTAATTTCACAATGTGCTCAAGCATTCTTATGTATAGATAGATCTAGGTTAACTCCCTAATGAATCAAAGTAACTATATACTCAAGAATAGCATTACTATTAGTAGTGTTTAAATAGTTAGTTTTGATCATGGAAAATCCTTTGGCCAATCTCAATTGCCCTCTTCCTCCAACCACCGCAAGCGATCCTCCATCTATAAATAAAGATATGTACTTGTTGAAGCACTTTAAAGCAATGAAACTTTTATTTTTATCAATAATGAATTCTTTGTTCTTAAAGATTAATTGTTTCTCTCTTGTGCAACTAGGATGTGTGCAATATGCCTCCTAAAACTCCAACAACACCATCATGGTTAAAATGTATTTTTAAACAAGGTCTTTGAACCAAAAAATATAACTCAACTATGACAACATGAACTCAAGCTCTAGATTTGGAAGGAAAAGTAAATAATAAAAGAGAATGAAAGTACTAAAAAACTGGTTAAAAAGCTTATGGAAAAATACGAAAAAAATCAAGCTTCATTCACCCCCCACCCTTTTTTGTATTGAATTTTAGAAGCTAAAGGTTAAAAAATTATTTTCGACCATTATCAACCTTTGATTAGACACCATAAATCAAGAATTAAATTTATAAAAAACACAAGGGTTCTTCAGGTTTGAAAACCAAAGGTTCTTTAAGATTAATTTCTCATTCACCTACAATTAGTTTAAATCATGTTAATTTAAAAAAATCATCAATAACCTAGATGAATGGAAATTGCCTCACATGGTTGAAAATGATTCAAAAATTTGTTTTGATATACTAATTTAATAGATAACCACATCAGGGTAGGTAACTTTTAGCTATGAACACTTCTTAGTGAAATGCTACTAAATTTACTCAACTAAATAGTAAATGTGATATCAAGAATTATTTAGCTTTTGTGTAAACCAAAAAAATTCTACTCATATAATTATCTTCCTACATATTTCCTTCATTTTGACCTTAAACAACTTTTGGATTCATGGGTGCTTTAAAGAATTCAGCCTTAATCAAACTCTATGCATAGTGCTACCGAGAATTCTCTCTCTTTATCATGTTGCAACTAACCCTGATTTTATCATGACAATAAGAAGAAAAAATGATTTCCTAGTGCTACTGGGAATTTCATATGACTTAATTTTTCTTTTAAACCTAGATCTTATAATCTCCAATCAACTAGGTACAATTATAATCATTACACTCTTTCTATTTCTTAAAAGCTTCTAGCACATTCTCATTGATGAGTTATGCACAAGCTCTTCATTTGGCTTCCCACAACTTTATCAAAGCAATAAGCTATGAATAGATTATGGATCTAGCTGTACATTTTTATTTAGAGGATTTTCATTACACAATTACTCCATGAAGTGTGAAGACATATCCGCTTGTAGATTTTGAGTCCTTAGTGTCATATATTCAATCAGCATCATTATGTATGCAGTACTACTGAGTAACTAGTATAGTATAATTCATGGCCAAGGTGTACCTCAAACACTTGAGTATCCTTTTTATTTTCTTTCAATGATCCATACATAGATTACTTAGAAATCCACCTAGTTTACTAATTAAGTAAGCAAACCAAGCCTTACACAATTCATAACATACATTAGGCTTTCAGCTATTCAAGAATAGTCCAATTATTTCCTTGCCTATACTATTAGTTATATGTACTCTTATCAATTGGTGTTTTGATAGTGTTATTATCATCTTTAAAAAATATTTTGAGAATTTTCTTAATATAATAAGGTTAGGGGACAATAATAACCCATTAGATGTTTATGAAATTTATATTCATAGTATAAAGTCTACAACATGTAAGTTTTTCATATTAAACTTATTAGTTAATATATTGTTAGTAGACTTGATCATATGATCACTTCTGTCTAAAATTATTATATCATCCATTTAAAGACATAAAATGATATAACTTATATTTCTGATTTTCATATAAATATATTTATCAACTTCAATGATTTTCATTTGGTTGGACAACTTAATCTTGTCAATTTTTTTGTACAATTTTGTAGGTGTTTGTCTTAAACTAAATAAAGATTTGACAAGCTTACAATTTCTTTTTTATTGATGACAAACACCTCAATGTAACATTCTCTTTTTTGGGAAACATACTGAATAAATCTTATTCACGCAAATTTGCCAAGAAAAGAAGATGTATTTATTTTAATTAAGGTTTCACCAAAATTTCTTTAAAAGTTTCAGTAGAACCTCCCCTATATTGACAGGTCCCAAGTTATCAAAATATAACGTAACCTTTAATGCAATCGTGACCCAATCATCATGGGTCTACAAAAGCACAAACATCATCCTCGTCACAATCACAATAAATAAACCATGCATTTAACTACAATCAAGTCACATTTAATATAATACAACAAAAGGAGTTAATTTTCTTACATTTCTATCTTTCAAAAATACTACTAGATACAAAAAGTTAAGTAACAACAAATTTACTCCTATTGTTACTGCTATTGCACCTCACTCGTGGCCCCTCGTGCAATTACAAACAATTCTCATAAATCATTTCCAATCAACGATAATAATAAACACACCAAAACAATCCAATAAGCCTTTAAATTTGCTATTATTTCATTTTTGTTTTTACAGCATTTGCTAATCAAAATATTATTATAATCACCTATTTTTAACAAAACTTGGTTTTTTCCTTAACACATCTAATTTCTTCGCTTCACAACATCCCTTTTTTTTCTCTCTCAAAGTTGCTAGTAGAGGTTGCGTTCCGACCTCTGCCTAGATTTTTCACTATAATTGTAGTTATATAACTCTATTTTCTACAAAATTGATCTCGTTGGTAAGCTAACATACATGGCTACAACTCTTTTGAAGGGATGAAAACACCTGTTTTGTCCCCAACATTCACAAACGCATCAAAAATATGATAGACCTGCTTCTCTACAAAGTCTGCCCTGTATAATCATGTTCGGTGACCCTTAACTAGAGTTATAAAATTACAAATTAAATGAAGCCAGTTTCCTTGGATGGTACACAAATAGAAATGCAACTCCTATGAAGGAAACCGATTCTAATTCCCTTGTTTTCCCACTCAACTTCTCTTCGAAAGTCAAGAGAGGAATTTGACCAGTTGTTAACTTTTGCATCATATACATTTGGCTGAAACATGACCTTTAGAAAATAAAGCTTCCCTTATTCTTTTCATGCTCAATCAATTCATTGCACAAACATTCACATCCAACATAACATATACAATAATTGTTTTGCAAAACATAATCTTTCCCTCCAAATTAGCTCCCCTTTTCCATTCCATTTGTCTCTACCAATTAGCTCTCATTTCATTCCATTTCATGCCACATTCATCAATTACACACAATTCCAGATTTCCCCCAAAATGTTTCCACTACCCCTAACCCAAATCTCATAAAAAATAATGAAATATAACAATATAGTCAAGAATTTCTATATGCTTATCAAAAACACCATACCATGGAAGACTAAAAATCCTAATTAATTATGAAATCACAATTTCCTCCCCTCTTTTTTTCTTGCTGTTGGCAGCCCAATACTCTTTTTTTCTCCAATTTCTTCTTCCAACAATACTCTGAATCCTTGTGTTTTTTATGTTTGAATGTGTTGATAATTAATCTCTCTTTTACTTTCAAATTCTTATAAATTCGGCAAGAAAAATGTCAAAATCTCCCTTCCTTTCTTCCCCTCACTCTCCTAGACATAAGAAAAAAGAAAGGGGTATTTATACCCCTTAATTTCTCTTATTTGCACTAAGGCCCCATTTCTTTTAAATATTTTCATTTCACCCCACATCTTCTCTTCTTATCATTAAATCTCACTCTTTACATTTTTTTCAATTCCACCCCCCTCAACCTATTTCATTTCTCTTTTAATACATTATGAGTTAAAATTTACAATATCTCGAATATTTCGTTTGAACATTAAATCTAAATTTTTGGAATTCTCATTTTATTTAAATTTGTTTATGAATTGTTCCACTTCTATTTTTTTCAGTTATTTAGTTATAATTTACACCTAGATTTATTTCCCAGGGTTTACACTCATGTAAACCTCATATTTCAAGTTTATAAATGCCATGAACTTTCATCTTTGTTTTAAAGATCCACTTATAGCATCATGGTTTATTTCCATGAGGAAGATCCATAACTTCTCATGTATGATTACTCATAATAAATTATTTTTCACTTTTAACCGTCTCTTTTCAATAGAAAGCTTCTAAACAAGGCATTGCCTCATGATAGATTCGAGGTTCATTTTCTAATAAGTATGTTAAGAAATTAGGACCAAATATTTTGGTTATTTTTTTTTACTCTTTAGAAGTTTAGCTTCATCATCTTTTGATCGATGATGATTAACTAAGCTAGCCTCAATCATTCTCTTAAATGAATGATTTTCTCAGGGGCTTCTTCTCCATATACATAAAATGTAATGCCATCATAAATTGCCAATTAACATGTGTGCTGTTATAGGATATAAAATTGGGACTTAAACAATTAATCTATATATAAACATGTGGAAGTTTCCCAACTAAGAAAACTAGTAGTTATAAGATATCAAAGTAGCAACATATGGAAATTAAAGGATCCAAGGGCAACAAACAAAAGATTAGATGTATAATTTTAGATTTCCCACATCCTTGATCATTCAAGATGATCATTCAACTTGACTGTTTAATTAAAGTTTTCATATAGGGACAATAATATCTCAATTCATACTTTGATTAAACCAACCCAAATCTTACAGTAAATATCAGCACGTGGCAAGCAGGTTTCTCAATTTCAAGTATATTCAAAAGGTAGAGTTTTTATTTGTTGATAAAAAATCAATTAATATACAAGTATTGAAAGGAAATGGTGTTTGTACCTTGTAAACCAATCCTTGATATCTCTAGAATAAAGGGTCGTTTAATCTATCTATGAAATGGAAAAAGGACATATGAAGGTATTGTTTCTCAATTTTAGTAGTTGGTTAAGAATTGCCAAATAAAATAAAAGTAACATAACGAAACTAGTGTATAAATGAGATATGTTGGTGGACCTTACCAATAAAATCATTGAAGAAATGAGAACCATATTTGTGAGTTGTCTGCTTTCCACATGCTCATATCTTCCATAAAGCAAGCAGCATATCAAGGCAACAACCAAATTCTTCCCAAAACATCATTATGAAAATAAATCTAGTAGTAATCTTAGCTCCACACTTCCACCATACAGGGAGGCTCTCCATTAATAAATGCTTCTTTAAAAGTAAGCGATTATAAGGTTACTCCAGAAAACCCTCCATTTATGCATAGTCCTCCCTATCTATTTTCCCACACCCATTTATATGAAGAAAATGTATAGATTTTTTAGATATGATCAATGCATGTATAACTAGAGTAACAATAAAAAATAGGGAAAGGATGTATATTGCAAAAAAGTAACACTATTGTAAGTCATTAACATGAACAATTCCATATTTAGCGTTAAAGGGAATGAAAAAAAATGCAAGGATGTATATTGCCAAAAAAACTAACATTATTGTAAAATTCATTGACATCAACAATTCCATACTTAGCCAAAGGAATTGAAGAAAAAAAATTGAAGAACTTTCTTGAAGCTTCCATTGCCTATCAACAAAGCTTCAAACACATTCGAAGCAAATGAAACCAACCAACAACATCATCACCTCTCACATGAGAGGGAGAGTTTGGCACAAAAACCATCAATTTACCTTCGCTATAAACATCCATTTCTATCCCAAATCTATATCTAGAGGGAGCAAAAAATAATAGACAAGTATTGCAACAATAATCCTAGAGGAATGAGAAAAAATGGCATTCCTAGTTATTGCACAAACTAATCCTAAGAAAATAAAGAAATTTTCAAAAACCTTATAAAAATTAGTTGCCTCCAGATTCAAAAGTTCTTGTAATGCAACAGAACTACACACATTATCATTATAATATGCACTACCAACCCACATTGCATTCATAGCCAGATTTCTATACGGATTTTCTAGATGGTCATCATTCACAACATGACTAATCCCAACCAATAAAGGTCTGGCCAACATTGTTTTGTGATATAATCCTCACCATGTACAGTCCAATTTTCAAAAGGTAAAAAATCCTTCTGTCAATGAGTGCTTACAAACATCATTTTCGTTTAAAAACTTTTGATTTTTGCACTTAACACAAGGACATCTACTTTTTCCCCATATATAATTTATCAATTGAAAATACAAAATAGATAAATATTCTAATACCCCTAATGTATTAAAGACAAAGATGGGCATCCATAAGATGACGATATCATCCACATTAATCTAATTAACATGATAACACCAATAAACATTTTAGAAATAAACATTTTAGAATGTTATTTAATTTAATATTTTTCTTAATTTAAAAGTAAAACATGATGTAATAGATTAACCCCAACTATGTATCATATATATACTTAAATATTGTACCTTTTCTCAAGTGTTTATAGTTCTTGAATTAATGAAAACTTTGTTACAACATTAGATGTTGAAAACTTTGTTACAACATCATGACTTATAAAAAGTGATGCTTTTGATCCAAGTCATTATAGAATAAATTGGAACATAATAATATAATGTATTTTTTTTATTCTTGATGTTCTGTGTAATTAATATGAAAATTATAGACAAGTCATTCGATTCACATGAATGGAACTCCGCATTCCGCATGGCAGTATGAGGAAAGAAAAAAGATAGTCCTAAGCTCAGAAAAGATTATCATATAATGAGCAGTAACCCTACAAATTAAATTGGGGGTTTTGCTAAAAACAATTTATTAAGCATGAAAAATTAGGTTATAGATCATGGTAAAAATATTTGATAGCAATTTTATTGAATGAACAACTTAAAAAACTTATTCAAAAAAACTTATTGTCAACCCCAAAATTTTGTTAATCTTTCACCTATAAAGGGTAATTGGAGCATAATTTTTTTTTCTCTCACTGGAATTTCATTAGAAATTTCGGCAGAGTCTGCCCCATATGGGGAGATCCTAGGTTATCGACAATGTAACCTACATGTAGTTTGAATCATATCTCATCCACAATCCCATCCATATTTAATACAATCAATTGCATAATTCATTCCAAGATATGTTCAGGACCATATTCGTTCCCAAACTCCATCATATATCACATGCATAAGGTAAAAATTAAAAGAGCCAATTCGCACACGAAGATTTCATATATATATATATATATACATATAACATAAACAATTTAATCTTTCAGAACCAAAATTCACCAATATACTATTCTATACAGTTTACATATTTTTCTGCATAACCAAAATTACATCACAACTTCCTCAGTTCCTAACTTACACAAAAAGGATTAAGGGCCTAAAATCTATTCTTGACGAGAATGGGAGGAACCTGCAAAATATAAATTTTTTTCCATATGAGTTAAAACAATTAAGTATATACTAGCAATTTACAGAAGAATTTAAACAACATATCCCTTAATCTACTTAAATCATATGAGATGCTAAACACAATCATATACACCCTTTTAAGGTTATATAAAAAAAAAATTTATTTCTTTTGGCTGCTTCTTTCCTTTTTTTCACATCGAAGAGACTAGAGCTGACACTAAGAAAAAGGGAAGATCAACGAGATAAGTGAATACCGTTTGGTAGGCGTTCTGTGAGAGAAAGGGGAAGGTTGTCTTATTGCTGGCATTATTCGACTAGAGCCCACCTGTATTCTTGGACCGGAATTTCCCATGAAGGATCTGGAACACTAAACTTGGGGCAAACTGCCATAGAAATAGCACAAAAGAGAGAAAGAAAGAAGTAGACAAGAGAAGAAGAAGAAGAATAGAGAAGTGATTTTAGTAGAAAAAGTCCAAGTGATATTTCTCATATATATAACGGTGGGGGTGATATTTCTTTCATGTGTAATGATCGGGTAATATTTCTTAAATGTTTGTTTGTGTGCCCTGTGTGATTGGGAATTTTAAAAGCGTGAATTCTTCCCGCCAAAACAAAAACAACCCCCTCAATCTGCTGTATTCTCCAGGTAGGCACGCGCTGTAACTCTTCGTGTAATCAAAACACTCTATCTGTTTTTATAATAAGAAATAATCTATGGCTAGTCTTCACCTTGTGCAGCAGATTGAGGCAATGAAGAACAGAATCGCAACAACGGCAAAATTAATTTTTAAAGTGCAAATTGCCAGAGATTTATCTAACCTTAAATCTACAGTAAAAAAATTCTATTATGATGAATCAAAAACACTATTAAATTAATAATAAGAAATTAATTTAAATAATAATAAAAAACAAATTATATTTTCTCACAAGCATTTTTGAAGAAGAGATTCGTGACAAAATATAGTTGGGATGGTCACATATTGCACAAAACTATATCAGAAGTTGGTTGCTTATGATGCTTTATTAGTTAGAACAGTACTATCATGAGTTAATTTTTGGTGATTACGAACGTGTACAAGGCATTTGTGCCAAACAAATAGCTGATGGAGAGGAGATCAGTCATCGTCGAGTCTTAAAAATACACGTACATTAATTTGTACATTCAAGAAAAAAATCTTGTTTTTTTTTTGGGATTTATATTCTAAAGAATAAAAAGAAAAAAAAACTTACTTAACAATCAATGCTCTTAGTTGGAAAAACACTTCTAATTACAATTTATTTAATTGAGCAAATCTCTTGCTCAGATCAAATATTCGACATAATAGAGACGCATAGCAAAAACATAAAATAAAATCGAAGCCTGCTTTCCTTGGTAAAAAAACCAACAACATATAGTATTGAGAAAAGCTGAGATAATTTGTTTTTATTCTTGGTGTGTAATTAGAAGAAAAGTTAAAATGATCTTGGAGAAACATTTTGCACACACTCACAAGACAATGTGGATTACAACAATGTATTAACGATTTTACCCCTTAGTGCGCCTCAACCCTTGCCTTTGTTCTAGGTTAGCATTACCAAATTGTTTAGGGGTATTTTTGTATTTTTTGTGTATTTTTACACGGTACAGATACTACTTTACCCCTCCCTTCAGCCTGTGAACAATGACCAAACTATGGGTAATATCATTTTTTTATCGGTGCATATACATTGCAATAACAAAAACACCCATAGGTAAAACAAAAACAAAACACTGCCAGCAGGGGGCTTCCAGGGATTTCACAATTTCAAAAAATGTGTTAATATGACTCTACCCCCGATAAGACAAAAGTAAAGAAATGTCTATAGGGGTTTGCGGGTAATTTGCTCTATTTTTAATTATTTTTATCCCAGTGCACTGTTGGCGCGTCATCGGGATGCGTCAGAGCTTTTTTCCATCATGCCCTCTAATAGTGGCACGTGCAGCATCATATTGTGTCCAAAAATTTCCATCAAACGGCTTAGAGGATTCGCCGCCATGTCCCCTACCCACTGGAGTGGTGCGTGGAAACTCATGATTACCGGAGAGGTGACAGTGGTTAGTTGAACTTTTTCATGCCCGTTTTTCTCTCCTCCTTGTCATCTTACACTCCAGTCCCCTGGGTTTATGGTAGATACATTTTGATTGTCGTGTATTGCCCTGATTTCTACAATAAAAGTTCTTATAGGTTTCAATTTAGTCCTTTAATTGAAATTGATGTTATATTTAGTTTGCATTTCAGTTCTTATTCTTTTAATTTTCAGTTTTCTATTAAATCCCTTAATCTTTTTGGTATAACAATTTGTATTATTTTCATTTTTGTCCTGCAATTGATATTAATTATTAATTATATTTTCATTTTGGTTCCTATTCTTTTAGTTTTGGTTTTGGTTTTAAATTCTTTAATTTGTTCGGTATAGAAATTTTAATTATTGTCAATTGGATCCTTCAAATGAAATCATATTTTATTTTTATTTCGTCCCTTACACTTTTAATTATTCTTTTCAAATTTAATGTTTTTATAAGTATTTATATGGTTATGCATTAAACCCTATTATTGTACATGTTTATGTGTATATGGTTTTTTGTTTTACTTTTGAATTCTTTTTTTTATCTTCTCTTTTGTTGGTGTTGTATTTTTTTTATTCTTTAAGGTTAATGTTTTTTTTTATTATTCATGCAATAATAGTAAGAATTATTTTTAAAATTTTCTCTTTTGATGGAGTTTCCTAGTTTTTTATTTGGCCATTAAATTTTAATTTGTGCTATTGATCATTTTATAAAAAGTCCTTCAGGTCAAATATTTTTTTAAAGCTAATAATTTTTTTTTCATTTATTAAATTTTTTTTATTCTCCTTTTTTTTATAATGTTTAGTTTTTTTATTCTTCAAGGTAATTGTTTTTTATTACTTGTGCAATAATGGTAATAATTATTTTATATGTTTTTTTTCAAAAAAACAATTTAAGGCTAATCATATTTATTTTTGTTTTGTCATTAATTTATTTTTTGCATACTCTTTTGTTATATTTTTTATTTTCATGATTCTTCAAGATATTTTGTTTTTTTCCATTATTTATGCAATACTAATAATAATCATTTGATTTTTTTTTCAAATGATTTTGTTAAGGCTAATATTATTTATTTTAATTTTGTCATTTATTGTTTTTGTTTGTTACTCTTTTGTTATATTTTTAGTATTTTTTATTCTTTTGAGGTAATTTTGTTTTTTTATTATATATGCAATGATGATAATAATAATAATTAGAGATGTGTTTTTATTCTTGCTTATTATATATGCAATGATAATAATAATAATATTTAGTTTTTTATTCTTCACGATAAGTTAATATTTTTTATTATTTTTATAGTACTAATAATAATAATAATAATTTAAGGTGTTGTAATCTTGATGATAATAGTGATATTATTAATTATCATACTAATAACGATTAGAATTTATTCTAATAGTTATGGTGATTATGATGTAGCTAATGATGGCTTTGATGATAATAATATCAGTAACTTATAAAATATGAATAATGACAAAAAAAAAGTTATACTAATGATTGTAATACTAATTATAATTGAAATAATATTAAAAAAAACAAGGATGCTAATTATTGTCATGATAATTACAATGATTATAACAATATTGTCAGTAATAATCTGAATATTAATTATTTACAACGATTATTATAATAGTAGCTATAATAATTATGATAATTTTTTTTTAAATATAATTAAAATATAATAAGACTAGAAATAATTCATTAGTGGATATTATTTATTTTTTTTATCAAAATTGACCTTGATGACTTTTTATGTATGATATTTCAGATTTAATATCATGTAACCAAAAAATCTATGAAATCAAATATAGACAAAAAGGGTAAGAAAATTGAGCCAAATTATTTACAAGCGCTTCGATGAACATAGACAATCTATCGATTAAATAATTATCCAATCATTTGACCAATAGCAACATTCAGTAACTTCGATGCACAAAACAAATAGCCCATGTTAAATGGATTTGATTGATGCGAATTTAACTAATTATATTTATAGGTAATCAATGAAAACATGCATACATAATCAATCAGTTTGCTACATTAAAAAAGCCTAGCACAAGGCGCGGGCAAATCAGCTCGTGTTTGCTAAAATAGGGAAGAAAAAACATGAATCTAATCTTTACTCTAATTATGATGCAGAAATGAAGTAGAGGAACCCTAGTACCATGATTTAAGTTTTACAGCATGTACCATGACTTCAAATTCTTTTTCAAATAATCTAAGCAAGTTATCTGTATGAGAGCAAGAGTCTTTGAATTGATTTCTACTTTGTACAAAAAGAAAGACTTCACCTCCCATGGAGGTAATCATAATAAAGAAGGCAGCAACATGACTAGCTATGCTAGTTAAAACAAGAAAGATTAAACAGCGATACCAATGGCCTTGATCATACCCACTTTCCATGAGCAAACCACACCTTGTTATCAACCAAACTCTATAGTATCTGAAAGACAAAACAATCAGAAGGTAAGTTGGTACATTACCTGTGAAACATTACTTAACCACCACATGTGGGGAGGGAATATCAAAGTCAAACACATACCTTTTAGCATTTGATATCACGAATGCTTCCAGTGCCCACTTAGTATAACACAAGTCAGATATATACTCCACAACAACGTCGTTTTCAATTTGGGTCACGATCAGGGTTAGAACAGCCGAAAGCAACACTGACCACTATACAGCACAAAAAAGGCCTCAAATGTTACTTCAAATGTGGATGAATTGTATGTCTATTTATTATACGAGGGCGATGGATTCATGTTTTATCAACTTAATTTATGGAACTAACATGTTCTCAATGCAAACGGCCCTATATAGTTTGAAAACAATCAACTATATAGTATCAAGGAGAACCGATGCAGATCTCTTGAAATTGTGTTTGATTTAAAATAAATTTACAGCCTATGAATTAAGAGACATCTATGATAGAAATCTAAGGATATTCAATATGGTAAAAACTCATTTTTCCCTTTAGTATCTCAAATGCTCGCGACTCATAAATCGCAAGGAAGAGGAACAAAAATTTAGAAATCTAAGGAAATTCAAAGCACTTTAAAAGCTATTTTTGCCTTAGTGCTTCAAACTTTCATGACTTTTAAATCATGGAGTTGAAAATTGAAATGTCCCCAATTATAATTAGGGCTTCTAACAAAGATGTGTTGATTAAATAACTAATAATGACTTATTATTCCTAGAAAAGTATTTTGGATATTTACCACTTAGGATTTCTTTATCCAAATATTAACAATGCAAAATAGTGAATTATCTCCAATAATATTTTGGATAGTAACTAAACCCTTTTGAATTTTTTACTCAAATATTAATGGTGAATAATATATTAATTCCCCAAAACTAAGATTTTGTATTTTTTGAATATTTTCCAACACCCTTTGGAATTTACAAACATGTTGTAAAATCAAAAAATTCAAGAAAATAATTTTTGTGTTTACGAAAGCCATGTTAAAACACTTGTCTTTTAAACTTCGAATATTTGTTTTTTAAAACAAAAAAGGAATGCTCAAGATATGTTAGGGTATTTTCCATGTGCATGAAAACCTTTATATATATATATTTGTTGCATTGTGCTAAAAACCTGGTATTCTAAACAAAAGATTGATATTATTTTTTTACAATATAAAAAAATACGGACTTTTAAAATAAATATGCTAGAAAATCATAAATATCTTTCTCTTTATTATATTTCTTAGAAGAAAAAGAAAAAAAAAGGAGAGAATCAGTCACTTTCCTAAACAAGTGACCTAGCTGGGCAAACAAGAGGCACGTGTGAGCTTCACTACGCATACCTCCTTGTTACTGTTCAAGTGAGTTATAACTAAATTGAACATTAAAACAAAGACATGCACAACAACTATGTGATTAAAATGCAAAGTGAAGAGAAATACAGGGAAACTTACTCGCAACTGACAAGCAGAGATGGTGATGCTAGAGCTCCTGTGCACAACCGGTGATCACTGGTTATGGAGAAAACGCCAGTAGAGCTGGTGCATGTCTTTGTCTTTCTTATCTTGCTATTTCTTTCCCTAGAGACAACGAAGGTGATGATGAAGGTGTGATGTGCTGGTTTAATGGATGTTCTTCCAATGAGTTTTTCTCTTGCACTTTCTTTGTTTTCCTATTGGCTGCCTCTCTTTTTGTTTTCCCTCTCTTCACCCCCTCCTAGCAGTCAGCAAGGGAGGTGTATATCAATTGAACATATCAAGTTATTGACATATAACATAACCTCTAATTCAATCTTGACCCAATCATTTTGGGTCTATAAAAGTACAAACATCATCGTCATCACAATCGCAATAAACAAACCATACATTTAACAAAAATCAATAATTTGCACCAGAGTCAAGATAAATCCAGTCACATTTAATAGAATATGAAAAAAAGAATTAATTTTCTTGAATTCCAATCCTTTAAAAAATAATACTAGATACAAAAAGCTAAGAAACAACACATTTACTCGTAACATGCAGATGATGGACTTCAAAAGGAAATACAAGATAATTCCATAAGGAAAATTTGAAAAAATAATATTAAAGTTATTAAACTCACGGTATGCAATCATACATAATTATAATAATCAACAACAAAAACCAGCTTCCCCACTCATGTAGTGTTGATTCTAAATACTGTCGATACCCTCTTCACCCAATCGACATAAGAAACCAAAGAAGACCCCTTCCCAAGTCCCTAACATACTTCCTCATTTTATTTAAGGATATTCATTGATTCCATTTTAAAACAAAATCAACATACATGAATGTGTATTAGCCTGCGTATAGTGATCCCCATACCCGGGATCCTGACATACACTGAATGTACGACATTCATTCATGACGAACCCCTTGTCCAGGATCCTACCATACACTAAAATGTATGTTAGCCATTTTTGGTGATCCTTTTATTCGGGATCCTAGCATACACTAAATATATGTTAGTCATTGCCAAGTTCTATTCATTTGGTATGGTTTATAATGACAGTATTGCCATAACATGATAGTTTTACACATGAATCTGACTTCCCTGACACGTATGCCTTAAACCATCTTACTGATAAATCATATCTTTTCAATCTTCCATAGAGGCTTAAAGCATAATTGATACATTTTCATTTTGAAAATTAAATCAGAAAACATAGAAACAGATCACCTCCCTGTTGTGGATGCTTTGCTTGTGGTCCCTTATTGTTGCTATTGCACCACACTCCTGGTCCCTCCTACAGTTACATTAAATTCTCATAAATCATTTTCAGCGAACGATAATAACCACACCAAAACAATCCAATAAGCATTAAATTCGGTATTCTTTCATTTTTTTTATAACATCTGCCAATCCAATATCATTATAAAAACCCATTTTTTAACACATCTTTTTTCTCTTAAAGTTGCCAGAGGTTGCATTCTGACCTCTGCTCAGATTTTTCACTATAATGGGAGATATAGAAGACCATTTTGTACAAAATTAATTTGATTTGAAAGCTAACATACAGGGTTACAACGCTGCTCAAGGGAGGAAAACCCAGTTTTGTCCATAACATTCATTAAATGCATCACAAATGTGACAAGATGCTTCTCTGCAGAGTCTTCCAAGCATCGTCACCTTTGGTGACCCTTAACTAGAGTTATAAAATTACAAATTAAATGAAAATAGTTTCCTTGGATTGTACACAACTAGTAATGCAACTCCCACGACGGAAAATGATCCTAATTCCCTTGTTTTCCCACTTAGATTCTCTTTGAAAGTCAAGAGATGAATTTGCCATGTTAACTTCCACATCATATACATTTCGCAAAAACTTGGCATTGGGAAAATAAGACTTCCTTTATTGTTTTTATGCTCAATCCATTCATTACACAAACATTCACTTCCAGGACAACATATACAATAATTATTTTGCGAAACACATAATCTTTCCCTCCAAATTAGCTCCCTTTTTCGATTCAATTTGTATTTTCCAATTAGCTCCCATTTCATGCCACATTAATCAATTACACAAAATTCCACATTTTCCCCAAAATGTTTTCAATAACCCTAACCCAAATCTAATAAAGAAAGCCATGCAATTTAACAATAAAGTCAACAATTTTTATATGCATATAAGAAATACCATACCAAGGAAGATTAAAAATACTAATTGATTGTAAAATCACAATCTCCTCCCCTCTTTTTTTTTCCCACTGTTGCCAGCCCAAAACTCCTTTTTTATCCAATTTCTTCTTCCAACAAACTCCAAATCCTTGTGTTGTTTTTTTTTATGTTTGAATGTTTTGGTAACACTTAATCTCTTTTATTTTGAAATTCTTCTAAAATGGATAAGAAAATTTTCAAAATGTCCCTCCCTTTCTTCCCCTCACTCTAATGGAATAAGAGATAAGAGAGGGGTATTTATACCCTCTAATTTCTCTTATTTGCACCCTGTCCCCATTTCCTTTAAATGTTTTCTTTTTACCCACATCTTCACTTCTTATAATTAAATCCTACTCTTTACATTTCTTTCAATTCGACCCCCTCATCCTATTTTATTTCTCTTTTAATTCATTGCTTTAATTTAAACTAACCCCAATTAATTTCGAGTTAAAATTACAATATCTTGAATATTTCATCCGGACATTAAATCCAATTTTTTTTAATCTCATTTCATTTAAATTTGTTCGTGAATTGTTCCACTTTTATTATTTTCCATTTATTTAGTATATAATTTACACCTACATTTATTTCCCGGGGTTTACACTCAAGTTGTTCCATGTAAACCTCATATTCAACGTCATCATTTGAGAAAGTTGCTTTTATATCCATTTGATGTATTTCAAGTTTATTAGTAGTTGTAAGGCTATTGATATTTATATGGAAGTTATACTTGACATAAGTGAATATGTGTCAAAATGTTTCACACCGTGTTATCTGAAAGCTTTAACAAGTTTAGTTTTATATTTGTTAATAGTGCCATGAACTTTCATCTTTGTTTTGAAGATTAGATGCATAATTTTAGATTTCCCACATCCTTGATCCTTCAAGATGATCATTTAACTTGACTATTGAATTAAAGTTTCTAAATAGGGAAAAAAATATCTCAATTCACACATTGATTGTACCATCCCAAAACTTACAGTAAATATCAGCACGTGGCAAGAAGTTTTCTCAATTTCAAGTATAATTTATAAAGCTAGTTTTTATTTGTTGACAAAAAATCAATTACTATCAACAAGTTATCAACATACAAGTATTGAAAGGAAATTGTATTTGTATAATGTAAACCATTCCTTGATTTCTATTGAATAAAGGGTTGAGAAATCTATCTTTGAAATGGAAAAATGAAATATTAGGGTATTGCTTTTTATTTCTAGCAGTTGGTTAAGAATTGCCAAATAAAATAAAAGTAAGATAAAGAAACTAATGTGTAAGTGAGATATGTCGGTGGAACTTAAAAGTAAAATCATTGAAGAAATGAGAACCATATTTGTGTGTTGTTTGCTCTCCACATGCTCATATCTTTCATAAAGCAAGCTTCATATCATGGCAACAACCAAATTCTTCCCAAAACTTCATTATATAAATAAATCTAGTACTAATTTTAGCTCTAACACTTGCACCATACGAGGAGGTTCTATTATTAAATGCTTATTTAAAAGCAAGAGAAGCTAAGGTTATATAGTCCATAGAAAGCCCTCCATTTATGTGGAGTCCTCCCAATCTATTTTTGCACTACCCATTTATATGAAGAAAATGCACATGTTTTTTTAGATATGATCAATGCAGGTATAACGAGAATAACAATAAAAAATAGTGAAAGGATGTATATTACCAAAATCACTAACACTATTGTAAGTCATTAACATCAACAATTCTATTTTAGCGTCAAATCAACTGAAAAAAAGTGCAAGGATTCATATTACCAAAACATCTAACATTACTGTAAAATTTATCAACATCAACAATTCCATACTAAGGCAAGGGAACCGAGGAAAGAAAAACTGAAGAACTTTCTCAAAGCTTCCATTGCCCAGATTCTAGGAGGAAAGGACTCGGGGTAGGATATACCACATGACCCAGGAAGATGCGGGGGCAATGCCAGATGTTGTAGCAGGTACACTACAATTGAGTTTAATACAAGTTTATGCTTTAATTGATCTTGGGGCTAGTCATTCTTTTATGGCCCACCGAATTATTAAAAATTTAAATGTGTTACCAAGTAGATTGAATGCAGGAATGGTAGTTAGTACACCTTTGGGTAAAAATATAAACATTGATGAGGTATACAAGGGAGTGATACTAAACATTGAGGGGGCAGAGCTAAGGGTGGACCTCATGCCTTTAGCATTAGATGATTTTGACTTAATATTGGGAATGGATTGGTTGAGTAGACATAGAGCACAAGTAGATTGTTTCACAAAGACTGTAGACCTCTAAGATGTGAGTTGAAAGAGGGTAGTATTCAGGGGAGAGAGGAGAGTGATTCCAAACTCCAAAATCTCAGTCATGATGACCAGAAAATTGATTAGAAAGGGATGCCCTGCCTAGTTGTCTCATGTGAGAGAATTAAAGAAGGGGAGCATTGAATTAACAAATATTTCTATTGTAAAAGAATTCTCAGCCGTGTTTTCAGCGGAATTACCAAGACTACCTCTACTTTGGGAAATTAAGGTTTCCATGGAGACTCTTCTAGGAGTCAACCCTATAGCATAGTCCCCTTATAGGATGACCCCTATAGAACTAGCTGAATTGAAGATCTAGCTTCAAGAGTTGTTGGACAAAGGATTCATATGGACGAGCAATTCACCTAAGGGAGCCCTCATGTTATTTGTAAAGAAGGATAGTACATTCAGGTTATGTATCGATTATCATCAACTGAACAAAGTGACGGTAAAGAACAAGCATCCGTTACCAGGGATAGATGACCTGTTTGATTAGTTGAAGGGTACAAGAGTATTCTCGAAGATAGATCTAAGATCAGGGTATCATCAATTAAGAATCAGAGAATAGGACATACGAAAGACTGCCTTTAGAACTCGTTATGGCCATTATGAATTCTTAGTAATGCCATTTGGGTTAACTAATGCCCTTGTAGTATTTATGGATCTAATGAATCGAGTGTTCTGATTTTATTTGGATAGATGTGTAGTGGTGCTTATTGATGATATACTGGTATATTCGAGCTCTTATCTAGAGCACGAGAAGCACTTGAGGATGGTGTAAGAAATATTGAGTGAAAATAAACTGTATGCAAAAGTGGATAAATGTGAGTTCTGGCTCAAAGAGGTGATATTTTTAGGACATGTTATCTCAGCTAGGGGAACATATGTGGATCCAGGAAAAGTAGAGGTAGTTCTAAAGTGGGAGAAGCCCAAAAATGTGACCGAAATTCGAAGTTTCTTGGGCCTCCCAAGGTATTATAGGAGGTTTATTGAAGGATTTTCCATAATAGCATCACCTCTAACCAAGTTGACTCATAAAGAAGTGAGGCTTAATTGGTCAAAGGAATGTGAGGAGAGTTTCCAGGAGTTGAAAAGAAGGCTTGCATTAGCCCTCATCCTAGCCTTCCTTCTGTTCCAGAAGGGTTCATTGTTTATAGTGATGCCTCAAGCAGGGGTTTGGGATGCGTATTAATGCAGCACGGGAAGGTGATCGCAAATGCTTCCAGACAGCTAAAGCCACATTAGTGAATTATCTGGTCCATGACTTAGAACTTGCAGTAGTAGTATTTGCCTTACGAGTATGGAGACATTACTTGTATGGAGCACAAGTATAGATTTTCACCAACCATAAAAGTTTGAAGTATTTAATGTTGCAAAAAGATTTAAATATAAAGCAGATGAGGTGGGTGGAATTGATAAAATAATACGATTGCATAATTGATTACCATCCTGCCAAAGCCAATGTAGTGTCAGATGCATTAAGTCGAAAAGGGAAAGTAGTGATGGGTGATACAAAAACTTCAGAACAACCAAATGTGATGGAACTGAAAAGGATGGGAATACAATTAAATGTGGGTCCTAAAGGGTCACTACTAGCTTATATGAAGATCAAATCGGTGTTACGAGATAAAGTTCTAGAAGCTCAGTTGGTAGATGAGGGTGCAGGGAAAATTAAGGAAAAAATAAAGCAAGGCAAAGAGTTATCCCTTCAAATGTTGCTGGTTGGGTTGGTGGCGATGGGAAAACAGGTTTACGTGCCTAAGACTAAGATCTTAAAGGGTGAAATATTGAAGGAAGCTCATGAATCTTGGTTTGCAACCCATCCTAGGAGCACCAAGATGTATACAAATCTTAGGGAATATTACTCGTGGCCGAATATGAAGAAGGAGATAATGGAACATGTGCCAAGATATGGGATATGTCAGCAGGTGAAGATAGAACATCAAAGGTTAGCAAGGAATTACAACCACTACCAATTCTAGAATGGAAATGGGAAAATATAGCCATGGACTTTGTATCCAAATTGCTATAGGGGAAAAAGGGCAATGATGTTATATGGGTGGTGGTAGATCAATTGGCAAAGTCAACTCTATTCTTACCCATCAAAATGATAGACCGCGTAGACAAGTTGGCAAAATTATATGTGAACGAAGTGATTAGACTATATGGAGTGCCCATATCAATGGTTTCAGATTGAGACCCAATTGCCTTGAGGTTATGGCCGTGCTTACAACGAGTTTTGGGAACCAAGGTGAACTTGAGCACGACATTCCACCCCTACATAGATGGTCAATCTGATAGAACTATCCAAACACTTGAAGACCTTTTAAGGTCATGTAAGCTAGAGTTTAGGGGAAATTGGGAAGACTTGTTACCGTTGGTAGAGTTCACGTATAATAATAGTTACCAAGCTTCTATTAGGATGGCTCCATAAGAAACCCTTTATGGGAGAAAATGTCGCACTTCGATATGATGTGATGAAGTTGGAGAAAGGAAACTCCTGGGTCCTAAAATAGTACAAATAACAACTGATAAAGTAAGGGTAATCAGGCAAAAAATGAAGGAAGCCTAAGATAGATAGAAGAGTTATTCATATAAGCGGAGGAGACCTTTAGAATTCCAAATAGGGGACAAAGTATTCTTAAGGGTGGGACCATGGAAGGGCATCATTCGGTTTGGAATGAAAGGAAAGCTTGCTCCGAGGTACATTGGCCCATTTGAGATGATAGCTAGGATAGGGCCTGTAGCTTATCGCTTGAAGCTACCAACACACCTAGAGAAAATTCACAATCTATTCCATGTATCACTATTATGGAAGGCGAAAGTGGATCCTTCCAGAGTGTTACCTCCAGTTCCTATTGAACTAAAGAAGACTTGACACTCGAGACCAAGTCAGTCAAGATCATGGATCGTAGTGAAAAAACATTGAGAAATAAGAGAGTATCACTAGTCAGAGTGTTGTGGAGAAACTTACAAATTGAGGAAGAAATATGGAAGAGAGAATCAGAGATTAAGGAAAAATACCCCCACCTATTCCTTGAGTCAAGTATGCAGTTTAAATTTTGGGGATGAAATTTTTTATTAGGAGGGGAGAATGTGAAACCCAAATATAAAGTATAAAAGTGGGAGGAGGTTTATACTAATTCAAAATTATGTTATAATACAAAATTTATGCCAAAAAAAGGGGGTCAAAATAGAATTAAGAAGAGATGGGACTATAAATACCCATCCCTTCTCTCATCCATGGCCGACTAGCAACTAGAAGAAGGAGGGAGGAGAATTTCAGATTTTTCCTTCATGAAAACTAGGAGTAACACTCAAAATTAGTAAACCCATATAAGCCTTGAAATTCTAAAATGGAGGAACACAATTGGGTGGAGAATTAACAAGAAGAAAAGTGAAGAATTGGGGAAGAAAAGAGGGAGAAGAGTGGTTGGTTATATAAAAGGAGAAGAAGGCTAAGATTCTTCCAAAATTGTGAAGTAAAGTCTAGATTCCATCCAAGTAAGGAGTTCTAATTCCAATTTCTATGTAATTAACTTCAATTTGATTAGAAGTTCATGACTCTTCTTGAATTGGGAATTAGGGTTTTTAACACAAAATGTTAGGGAAATGAAGAAATGAGTGAGATTAAATGGACTAGAATAATCTAAGTACCTTAAAGAGGAAGAAGAAATGAGTGCATAGAAGAGAGGAAGGGAACTCTTATTTCCCTTGGGTATGTCTCGGCAACAACATTATAGAGAGGGAATGAGAATTTATGAAATTGCTTAACTAATTAACTTGGTACAAATGACTTTAAGAGGACATAAATGATAAGGTTATCCATGAACAAAGGAAAGGCATTGTTGTGACTGATGAGGAAGCAAGGATTGAAGATGAATTGGAGATACTTTCTCCATTTTACGAAACAAGGCAGATTCGTTGCCCTATTTCCTGGGGGAATTTGAACCTGAAAAATACAAAATTCAGGGAGGGTCCTTACATAGAAGTTGTATCTAGGAGTGTTATCTTTCGAACGAGTTTGACCCTGTCTAATTTGAAGTTCTGGAACTCCAGATACAAAAAACAATCTGAGGAGAGGTCGAGTTGTCATCACTGTTAGCAGATTCAGCCTAGTTGATAAAATAGTGAAATTTAGCCATGTTAAGGGTAGAATTTGTTTTCTTACCCTTCATAAAGTGAATCTTGATCTTCAAAAAGTAAATAAGAGAATAAAATGTGATTAAAATTGAATTCATGATGTCCTCGTGGACTAATAATGAGCTGAAAAGTTAAAGGATAATAATGAGGAATGTAAGTGAGAAAGAAAAGATTTCGTAAAAGAGAAACGAATATTATTACTAATATCTCCTCTAGTCAATAATTATTTTAATTAACTATTGAACTATAAGAAACAATTTGGTGCTTATTGATGAAGAAAAGAAAAGGGGTAAAGGAAAGGTTATGTGATGGAAAAATAGATATATATATATATATATATATATATATATAGAGAGAGAGAGAGAGAGAGAGAGAAAGAAAGAAATAAGCTAGTTGACATCGTCATTACCCGTACGTGGGAGGAGAAATATAGACCTTGGTTAATTATTCGGGTTCACAACAGTTAATGATATCGGCGGGTGACGTCAATATCAGCAAAATTTATAAACTTGATTAACTATTTGGTTTTGGAACAGTTAAATAATATTATCGGGTGACATCGATATTGCAAAATTTTGTAAACTTGATTAACTATTCGGTTTCATAATAGTTAATGATATCGATGGGTGACGTCAACTTGATTAGCTTTCCGAGGTGAAAGCTAATGATGTCAAGAATTCTTGACATTGGCATACCCGAGAACCTCCCAAGTTAATATGGAACAATGATTAGCTATTTTGGTTTTAAAAATAGTTAATGACACCAACGGTTATGTTCGTGTCGGCATTTTCATGAAACTAATTAGTTGTTTCTAGGATGAGCAACTAAAGACACTAATGGAGGTCATTAGTGTTGGCTATAGTCTTTTCGATAAGGAGGGGGGAGAAGTAGTCAAAAGAAATAAATTTTCTTTTATATAACCTTAAAAAAGGTGTATATGGTTGTATTTAGAATCTCATATGATTTAAGTAGATTGATAGATATGTTGTTTAAATTTCTTTTGTAAATTGCTTGTATTTACTTTATCGTTTTTACTTGTATGGAAAATCTATATTTTGCAGGTTCCTCCCATTCCCGCTAGGAATATATTTTAAGTCCATTCCTTTTTGTATAAGTTAGGAACTCATGGATTTGTGGTGTAATTTTGTTATGCAGAAAAACAAGTAAACTATATAGAATAGTATATCAGAATATTTTGTTTTTGGAATGTTAAATGTATCAACCTATGCTTGGGATATTATAAAGTACTAGATTATATTAGAATATTAAATTGTGTTATGTTATATGTGTGTATGAAATCTTCGTGTTTGAATTGGCTCTTTTAATTATTATCTTATGCGTGTGATGTAAGATGGAGTTTGGAATGAATATGGTCCTCAACATATTCTGGAATGAATTATGCATTTGTTTGTACTAAACGTGGATGAGATGTGATTCAAACTGTGTGCAGGTTACATTGTCGATAACTTAGGATCTCTTGATATAGAGGAGACTTGGCTGAAATTTCTAAAATTTCAGCAAGAGAAAAAAAAATTATGCTCCATATACCCTTTATAGGGGGAAAGATTAACGGATAAACTAATAAGAGAAAAAAATTGGGGTTGTTACATGTAGCTTCTTCAAAATATCAAGGGATGGTATATGTGTTAGTTTAATAGACCTTGTAACCAATCGGTTGGTTACATATGATATTATTATATTCATGTAAATATATATTTATTATTAATGAAGACTTAAATTATCTTTAATATTCATATAATATTCGATTAATGAATCTAATATTTGACTTATAAATCTTGAGAAAAAATAAAGTCCATAAGACAAAAAATTGACAATATTATGAAATCATGAAATTATTATTGTATGAAAGCATTGTTCCTAAAATATTCTTGGTTGATGTTCTCTTAAATATTGGACATTTACTTCCTTAATGACCAATTCATATTATATTTTTTTATATAAAAAAGAAATAATTGTTCTCATAAACTGGTGTATAAAACATACATGGAACCAATATGTAGGTGTTTATTATAGGAAATATATACTGAGTTAAACCACATGAGAATTCTATATAAAAAGATCACTTCTATCTATAGAAAAGTTCATGTGATGGTTGTATAAATGAAACTTAGACTTGAGATCACTAAGGTATCTTATATAGAAATTGTTATGCTTTGTTCTTGTTATATGTTATTTTAATTAAGATAATGAAATGATAGATATTGGGTATAACATAAACTATATGAAATTAGAAAAAAAGTTGTGTGCAAAAACAATTTGATCGGTTACTATTCCAGCCAGATTTTTAGTTTCTAATTTTGCTAGAATCTGGATTTGATGCTAGATTATGATGACTCCAAAAAAAAAAGGTTTCAGTAATTATACCTCAATAAGCAGCGACGCCAACTATCAACCTACTTGGCTTGGTGCAGAGGTCAACATATAGGTTGGCAAGGTAGTAGGGTTGCTGTCCTGCCAGAAATAACACCTTTCCGACAACAACCATAAGTTGTTGCCGATGTTGCTGGTTTTCTAGCACAAGGTAGAACCTCATGCTGGAATATGTGCGATGCTAGGGATTGTCCCTCGTGCTATTAACTAACAATAGCAGTGTTGGCTGCAACTTTACCAGTTGTCATACCCTCTGCGAGAGCGCGGCGTCGTGACAACTCTCCTCGCAAGTGGGGGAATTCATGTCGGGGTTTTATCTTCATTTTCATAAAAAAGAGTCGCCACCTAGTATTATGGTTACTAGGAAATCTAAAATTGGTTTTTCAGAGATTCTAAGGCAAGTGACTGGTTGCATAAAGGAAAGGTTTTAGAACTCCAAGTATGCCCTATTTAAGGTAAGCTATTTGGTGTTTTGGTTTACCTTATAATTGTTATGATATTGATCTTTCAAAAATATATTGGTTATATGATGATGACGTATTACTCCCGTAAAATTATTTTTGATATTTACCACTTTAAGGTTTCTTTATCCAAATATTTACTATGAGTAACAACAAATTATCCCTGCTAATATTTTGGATACTAACCCTTTAGGATTTATTTATTCAAATATCAACAGTGAATAATAAAGAATCCCCATAAATAAAAAAACATAAGATTTTAATATTTTTTTGGAATATTGGACAATACCTTTTGGATTTTACTAACATGTTGTAAAATCTAGAAATGCGAGAAAATAATTTTTTTGTGTTTATGAAATCCATGCTAAAACACATTTTTCTCTAAACTCCAAAATAATATTTTTTAGAAAAGGATTGTTCAAAATATGTTTGCGTATTGGCCATATTTGAAAACAAATGCATTTTTTTGTTTTAATTATTTTTTTATGAAAAAATATTTTTTTATGCAAATTTTATATTTTATATTTTCCTATGTTTTATTTTTTTTATTGGCGTGCTGACTGTCCAGACCTGATGGGCCGAGAGGCCTATAATTTGGGGCTAGACTGCCAGCCCTAGATGGGCCAAACAACCCACCCATTTTTGTGGCAGGCTAGGCCTTATCCCGGCCCAGCCTACCCACTTGTTCTGTATGCATGCATGTAGAATAGGTGGGACGGGTGGAGTGAATTAATTCACTCCCCCATACAAATAAAAAGAAGATGAACAATAAAAATGAGATTTTTAGAGTGTGATGAATGGTTTACCTGTTAATATTGTTGAGTAAAGGAGGTCGAGGTGATTCTTCTTGTCATGGTGGCATCGAAAATGGTGGCCTGCGGTGGCCAAAGGAGGTGTTGGAAGTTGCCGGGCTCACACTATTGTCGCTAGCTGTTGCTCTACTGCCTCACCGGAGGCCACGGCTAGGCTGCTGGCGGGGAGGGGTGGCTGCTTGGTGTGATTAGGGTGAAGCTAGGTGGCTTGCTGACAAGTCTTTGAGGAGAGAGAAAGATGCCTGTTGACTGGTTTTAGAGAGAGGGGGAGGGAAAGAGTTGCTGCAAAGGGAGAGGAAAGCGTTGGGCTCCAACTAGAGGAGACAAAGAGTAGGCTATGGCCGATAGGGGTAGAGAGAGTGATGACTTTGTCGGAGACAGGGAAGAGAAGAGTGGTTAATGCTATTTTTTAGAGTAATTTGTTACATAAATTTCTCCTCTTTCTCCTCTTTTCTTAAGTTTTTTTCTGTTTGTAATTTTTTCTACTCTTTCTCCTCTTTACGTAAAAATCTTCTCCTCTGTTTTGTGATTTTCTCTCTCTTTTTCTACCCCCCACCCTTCGGGCTGTCTTTGCATGCTTATTTATAGTAGAGAAAGCAACCCTTCGGCTGCCTATGGCATGCAGCGAAGGGTTGCTGCCTCTGCATTGCCCAACAGCGTGCATTCTCAAGATGGCGTGCTTGCATTGCAGGCGATTGAACAATGCACGCTAGCAAGTTGGGAGAAGGCAAAAATGCGATTTGGTCCCTCATTTTATATTTGTTCTAATCACACCCTCAATTGGCTTTAAACTTTTAATTTTGTGCAATTGCATCCCCGTTAAAATTTTGAGAGCAACCTTAGCTTTGCGCGCCTTTTTTATTATGGTCCTTGGTTTCTGATTGCACAATTTAACCCCCAATTGATCATTAGAGTCTCAATTCGTTCAATTCAGCCCCTGATTTCATATAATTGGGCTTGAAAAATTCAATTCAGTCTCTGAAAATTCCAATCTTCTCAAATCAAACCCATATTAAGCTCATGAACTTGATTTTCATCAATTAAGCCCTTAATAAAATTAATTTGATCAATTTAAAGTATGACTAAATCCATGCACTTAATTAAATCCTTCGATTGGACCCTAAATTAATCCTCCAACACAATTACACTTTTATATTGGCCAATAATTAACTCGAATTGGCCCATAAAAATATACGCATATCTTTCGACTTAATTTTTACACAGATTTATTTGATAATAAATTATTTTAGCCTTAATCTGTATTTTTCTTCATTTCTAAGGTACGATCAAGCTCTCGAAAACGTCCAAAAGTTTCACCTTTATTTTCCTACCGACAACGGTCTATTTTATTTTATTTTTGTTATTTTTGGGTAGACTTGGGGAGTAACCCAAAATTAGGTTATAACACCAGTTACTAGTTATGGGCAGAGAGCCTATTGCCAACACTAGAGGAAAAAAAGATAAGGGGGCATAATTATAATTCTTCCACTTGTGTCTCTTTAGGATTTGAGAAAATTACCACATTGTCCTTGCCCCTATCCTTTTTTAATTTCAATTATCATGCTTTTAAGTTATCATATTGTAAATATGACCTTAAAACTTTATATCTAATTACAATTTAAGGTCTGATTGTAAATTATGAATTTAATCTTTATATATAAAGTTGAGATTTTATACCCTAAATTAAAGTTAATTATAGAATTAATCTTCTTAATAGGATTAGGAATTAATTAAATTGTTAGTTTTATAATATCCTTATGAGACTAGAATTTATAAAATTAATTGGTTTAATATAATATAAGAAAAATAGTTTTTCTAATATAATAAGAGTTTTTTAGGCAAAAAATAAATGTTTGATTAAATTGAATCTGATTTAATATTTCTAAGTGTTAGAAATATTATTTGAAATTGCATATGAAGCCAATAAATAGAATAGCATGCAATATGTTTTAGTTATGCATATTAAAATGTTTAATGCATGATGGGTGATTATGGACATTTTGCTTTTATTTAATGGTTGAATGGTTGTAATTTTTATTAAACATGGTAGGGGTGTCTTGTCTTATATCTATTTTTTATTTTGAATTGTAATTCTTTTTTCCATCTAATCTCTCTTTAGCGAGTGAAATTGAGTTTGCGACAAAATTATAAACTTTGAAAATTGATATGTATTAGCGAGTGAAATTGAGTTTGAAAAATCAGATCGACACGCTTTCTATTGGGAATGGTGAATTTCTAGTTCTCATTCCATTCAACAAGAAAAAAAATCCACTTAAAACCCCAACACTTGATTTTTACAAAAACACCCCAAAAATACCCTCAATTTCTAGCTTGGCAGATTCAACATATTCTGAGATGAAGCAACACTTGTTGTTTTTATCAGCAAATTAAAAGGAAAAATCGCTAACTTCTTGTAGAATATTTGTCAAACACCTTGTGTACAAGAGGGAAAGAAGGCAGCTTAGACCAAGCAGAACACGTTACATGCTCAAACATATGGTTTCAATAATCAAAACTGCTTGCACACTGTAGGAGTCCTTTTCAAACACAACACACACAAAGAGCTCAACAAACAGCAAAACATATATGGTTGAAAAGGCATGAAGACCACAACACCATTCCACAACAATGAAACCTAAAAAACATCTAAACACGAACCAACCCATCCATGTGAAAATTGAGAGAGAAAAAGTTCAGCAAATCAAAGCACAAAGAAAAAGGGAAGTTGACATTACCTCTCAAACTGAAATCTGAAACAGGAAACAAAGAAAGACCTGAAAGAAAGAGCAAACAACAAGCCAATCCACTAAAGGAATAGCAGAAGAAATAAATAAAAAGTCTAGAAGACTAAAGTAAAATAAAATCTTTAGAGTGTAAATCATATCAATTGAAATAAAAAGGCCAGCGGAGTAAAAGAAGGATTACTTTGTTGGAAACTAATCTTTGAAGTGATTCATCTCATTTGAAATGGAAAATGATAAACCCTTTCTTTCAAAATTTAACATGACTTCACTATTAGTTATTTTCAACATGGCAACTCAGCCTCTATTCACAGAAGACATTTTCGAGGTAATAGGATGTTGCACTGTCATTCTCATTCTATAGAAAATAGACTACCTAAAGATAATATAAAGACATGCTTGAGTCTATATAGCCAAAAACATTTTCCTTCCAATCAAGAAATATATTTATTGAGATAACAAGATAATCCTAGAATGTCGCCAATGTCATCGTTGCATTACCTTCAGTTTTATAGGAAAAGAAAGAAAAAGATAATGAAAAAACGACAACAGTATTGAAATGCTAACCCTATTCACAAGAAGAAAGAATTCTACAATAATCAAAACCAAAAAAAACTGCATGGATATTAACTTTTGAACAAGCAGCTTATAGTGTGCCGAAATTGACAGTACTATGTCTGAAATTTTCCAACAAAAATATCATCAAGCCTCCTTGCATTCCTTCTGTTTTATTATATGAAAAGAAAGAAGAGAGAATGAATAAACAATAACAGCATAGAAATCCTAAGCATAGGTATAAAATGAGTCCAGTTGGGTACTTTTTTTCTGAACGATAAGTCACAAAGGAGGAAATGTGCAACAAGGTAGAAATAAATTTGAAACAACACAAAATTCGAAAAATGCAGAGATAAGTACAAGAAATTACCATTTCTTCTTACAATGGACAAGTAAAGTTTTTTTGCCTTCATTGATGCTCCAAATATTACAAACTGACACCAAAACATATTGAAGCATAAAGTTATTCAATAGAATATGATACTTTCTAGTAAGTAAATATTCAAAAGTGATTGCAGCTCGTAAGAACCCATAAAATATAGGCACCTGATGTTCGAAATTGCAGACCTGAATACAGACCAAACAACAAACCAAACCATGGAAGGAAGAGCAGAATAAATAAATAAAAGGTCATCAGACTAAATCGGAACAAACCCTTGAAGTATAACTCATCTCAGTTGAAATATATTTGAAGAGTAAATCGGAACAATGCTAGTAGGATGCAATTCTTCCGCATTCAGCTCTTTGGTGGGATTAGCTGAAGGATTATGAGCACCAACACCTTTTTCCTTCTCGTTTCTACTGCAGGTACAAGTATGATTAGTGGAAGGATTGGATGAATCCAATTCTATTGAATCGGCTGAAGGATTACATGCACCCATATCTTTTCCATACTGATTCCCAGCTGAAGGCATAATAGTCAGGTTAACTACAACAGCGTAAGCCAGCATCATTTCCATTCTCCTTTTTCACCAAAGGATTACAATTGTTTTTGTCACCAGCTAGTTCATTAATAACAGTATCTACACCTTCTCTACTTTGTATTTCAGCTTTTAAGTATTTGATAAGAGCAGCTTAACTGTGCTTATACTCCTGAATTTCTACGATTAAAGAGAGAGAGAGAGAAACAGGGAGAGGATAATAGTGAATTATTTATGCAAATAAAGATCTCATAAAGTTCTACAAAAAAAAATAAATGACCAAGGAAATAAAGAAATATAACTCGCCTGCATGTTCATTAGCAAGCTTATGAGCAGGACCCAGAAAAACATATTCCCATTAGCTAACTTGGAACATCCCTTCCCAGCATCAACTTCAACCAGATTCCCAATGGCTTTGGGAATGGGAAATTAGCAGCAGATCATAAAGGCACGGTTCCTATCAATAGCCAACTCATGGATTTTCTGTCTGATTTCGACATTTATGGAGCATGAAAGTGTTTCAAAGAAGTACTAACCCTAAAAATTGAGCACATACTACAAAATACATAATCACAAATTTAGCTTGATTTCAAATAATCATATCACTCATGAATGAGAATAAAAATCAGTGCCCTAAAAGAAACTGATTGCAAAATTGAACTGAATCTTTTACTTTGTTAACTAACTTATTTCCTTCAAATAATTCTAAAAATCCAGAGTATTAGGGGGAGAGATAGAACAGGAATTGCCAGCATGGAAGCGAGAGATAGTACGGTGCTCAAGAACAAACCCACAGCTCCACACAGCAAAACATGTAAGTCCCATTCTCATAACTAACAAAAAAAAACCATTATCATTCCCATTTCATTACAAGGAATATAGTGAAGCTCAAATTCATGTTTTATCACAACATCATAAGAATAAAATCTAAGAGGTTATGGCTGCAAAAAAAGTCATTTTATGCTAAACAGTTACCTTGAGGGATCAAAATAAGAAAATCAGAGATTAGAGGTATTGGATAACACCTTTTCAAAGAACACCGAATTGCGTCTTGAAAATAACCAGTGAATTTGTTACTTAAAAATAACATGTAGTCCATTTTCCATTTGAAACAACAAAAAATTCAAAAAATGCAAAGATAAGGACAAGAAATTACCATTTCTTCTTACAAGGGACAAGTAAAGTTTTTTGCCTTCCTTGGTGCTCTAACAAACCGACACCAAAAACAGCTCTGAAGCCTGAAGTTATTCAATAGAGAATATGATACTTTCTATTAAGAAATATTCAAAACTGATTGCAGCTCGCAAGAACCCACAAAATATATGCACCTAAAGTTCGAAAATGCACTTGACCAGAAAACATTTATAAGCCATCCACTTATTTTAGCAAAAGAAAATAAGCTGCCACACAGTAATGAAAACAACACCGTGTGAAACATTAGGCATTTTGTACAGAACAATTATATAGAGGGATCACAATAAGAAAAATCAATCATAGATTAGAGGGACTAAATCTTTCAAAATTTATCATGACTTCCCTATTAGTTATTTTCAACATGGCAACTCAACCTCTATTCGCATAAGACATTTTCCATGTGATAGGATGCTGAACTATCATTCTCATTCTACATAAAATAGACTACCTAAAGATAATATAAAGACATGCTTGAGTATTTATAGCCATAAACATTTCCCTTCCAATCAAGAAATATATTTATTGAGATAACAAGATAATCCTAGAATGAGAACAAAAATACTCTAAAATACCAGGAACCACATAACAACATTCAGAAAACAGCATACAACAAGGTGCAAAAATATACACACTTTATACAAGTAACAAGCAAAACCACACCCCACATGTCCTCTGAAAATAAACTAACTATTTGGTTAAAGTTGAAAAAAGAACGCATACCTCAAAGTAACAAGAAGTAACATTTTGTTTCATTAAGCACATTTTAGAAATACTATTCAAATGCTAGTAGGATGCAATTCCACATTCAGCTCTTTGGTGGGATTAGCTGAAGGATTATGAGCACCAACACCTTTTTCCTTCTCGTTTCTTACTGTAAGTACGAGTCTAACTGGTCGAAGGATTGGATGAATCCAATCTATTGAATCGGCTGAAGGATTACATGCACCCGTATCTTTTCCATACTGATTCTCAACTGAAGGCACAACAGTCAGGTTAACTACAACAGGGTAAGCCAGAATCATTTTTGTTCTCTTTTATCAACAAAGGATTACAATTGTTTTTGACACCGGCTAGTTCAGAAATAACAGTATCTACACTTTCTCCACTTTGTATCTCAGCTTTTAAGCATTTGATAAGAGCAACTTGCCTGTGCTTATACTCTTGAATTTCTACGATTAGAGAGAAAGAGAAACAGAGAAACAACGAGAGTATCTTAGTGATTTAATTACGTAAATAAAATTCTCATAAAGTCATGCAAAAAAAACACATGACCAAGCAAATAAAGAAATATGACTCGCCTGTATTTTCATTAGCAAGCTTATCAGCAGGCCCACGAAAACCATATTCCCATCAGCTAACTTGGAGCATCCCTTCCCAGCATCAACTTCAACTAGATTCCCATTGGCTTTGGGAATGGGAAATTAGCAGCAAATCATAAAGGCATGGTTCCTTTGAAACTGATTGCAAAATTGAACTGAATCTTTTACTTTGCTAACTAACTTATTTCCTTCAAATAATTCTAAAAATCAGATTTAGGCAGAGAGATAGAGCAGGAATTTCAAGCACGGAAGCGAGAGATAGTAAGGTGCTCAAGAACAAACCCACAGCTACACACAGCAAAACATGGAAGTCCCATTATCACAACTAAACGAAAAAAGACCATTATCATTTCCATTTCATTACAAGGAACATAGTGAGGCTCAAATTCATGTTTTATCACAACATCATAAGAACAAAATCTAAGAAGTTATTTCTGCAATAAAAGGCATTTAGTGCAAAACAATTACCTTGAGGGATGACAATAAGAAAATCAGAGATTAGAGGTATTGGAAACAACTAGTGAATTTGTTCCTTAAAAATAACGTGTCGTAAATCATTCAATTGGAGCAAAACCCATTGCATAGCCTTCCGTTTCACAGGAAAAGAAATGTAAAAGATAATTACAAAACAAAAACTCTATCCCTATTCTTAGGGAGAAGAAATTCTACATTGTATGAAAACCCAAGAAATCGTATGGATCTTTCATTGGCAAATCAAAACAAGAAAACCAAGATCCTGAAAATGTAATTGCTGGTTATTTTATAAGAAATCCACAACATCAAAACACTAATCTTTAATTACAAGGAAAAAAGAGAAGATCAATGAGATAAGTGAATACCGTTTGGTAGGCGTTCTGTGAGAGAAGGGGGAAGGTTGTATTGTTACTGGCATTATTCGACTAGAGCCCGCCCGTATTCTTGGACCGGAATTTCCCATGAAGGATCTGGAACACTAAACTTGGGGCAACTGCCATAGAAATAGCAAAAAAGAGAGAAAGAAAGAAGCAGACAGGAGAATAAGAAGAAGAGAGAAGTGATTTTAGTAGAAAAAGTCCAAGTGATGTTTCTCATATATATAACGGTGGGGGTGATATTTTTTTCATGTGTAACGGTCGGGTGATATTTCTTAAAATTTTGTTTGTGTGCCCTGCGTGATTGAGAATTTTAAAAGCGTGAATTCTTCCCGCCAAAACAAAAACAACCCCTTAATCTGCCGAATCCTCCAGGTAAGCACGCGTTGTAACTCTTCATGTAATTCAAACACTCTATCTGTTTTTATAATAAAAAATAATCTCTGGCTAGTTTTCACCATTTGCAGCAGATTGAGGCAGTGAAGAACATAATCTGCGACAGCGGCAAAATCAGTTTTTTTAGTGCAAATTGTGAGGGATTTATCTAACCTTAAATCTACAGTAAAAAAAAACACTATTATGATGAGTCAAAAACACTATTAAATTAATAGTAAAAAAATAATGTAAATAAAAAAACAAGTTAAATTTTCTTAGAGTTTTTGAAGTGAATCGCTACAACGACAAAATCAGTTTTTTTTAGTGCAAATTTTGAGGGATTTATCCAACCTTAAACCTATGATAAAAAATCAACATCATTGGTTTTGTGAAAAGAAACAAAATATAATCCAACACGAAAATCAAGAAACAATAATTATTGTGATGTTTTCCGATCTAGCCCCTATTTTTTTCAATGAGACTAATTAAGTTACTAAATTTAAAATTGGTCTTTGATTATCCTGATAAATCCTTATAACATTAAATCGAGCCTCTAGAATAAGACCTGCAAACTTGGGTCAGAATCCTTCTCACGGGATGATTCAAAAACCCAAATACATTTACACATATAGGAATACAACTTTCATGAATAATCCAAAGTGAGAAAAAAATGTTTTGAAGAACAAAATATGCCAACAACTTTCATGAATAATCCAAGGGAAAGATTTTACAGAGGGGAGAATAGGGGAGAAGGAGGGAGGAAGAAAAAAAAGAATTAACAGAGAAGAAAACATACAAAAAAAGGAAAAGGAGATGAAATAATGCATGCAAAAACACTAAAAAAACACAAACCCGTAACAACCATCTCTCTCTCGGCCATCTTCCTCATCTCTGGCTGAACCAGCATCGGCCATTGTCTTTCTCTCTCACACGACAAACCTCTCTCTCTCCCATCAGCCACAGCCAATAGCCAACTATCTCTCCCTTCTCTCATAGCCACAACTAGCAAGAAGCTCTCTCTTTTCCATCTTCTCTCTCCTTTCATCAGCCACCATTGATAGCCCTTTCTCTCTCTAAAACCATATCACCATCATCATGCCAAAAGCTCTCCAACAGTAACCCAGCTCTTCTTCACCATCACCGGTAACACCACAACAACAATGATAGCCACAAGAGCATAAAACCGACAGCTTCCAACACCTCCTCCGGCCACCACAGGCCACCATTTTCAATGCCACCATGAGATGGAGAACCACCTCGACAACCTCTACTTGGTGACAGTGGCAGGTGAGCCTCTTGTCGTGGTTGGCCGACCACCATTTCACTATTCACGTAGCATATGAACAGTGCTATGAATGAATTAATTCGTTGTGTTTTGTTTTTTTTGTTTTTCTTCTGTTTTGGCCTTTGGGCCGGCCTCTCTCGGCCTAGCCTAGTTGGCTGGGCCTGGCCCAAGTTCAGCAGGCTTGGGCCCTTGGGCATTCGGTGAGGCCAGACCCGACCTGAATTTTTTTTTTTAATTTTAATTTTTTGAAAAAACAATCAAAAAATAAAAAAATTGCATTTAAAAAAGACAAAAAAAAATGTGTTGTTTTTGTGCATACGGCCGAATTCCAAGTTTTTTCATCATATTTTTTGTATAAAATATACTGCATCTTTCTCATATTTTAAAATGAAAATTGGACAATGTAACCAGTTTATGATTATCTGTTGGAATTTGGCCAAAAAATAAAAAAATTAATAATTATTTTGTTTTAACTATCATGGTGTAAAACTACATTATAAAGTACACCCGCAGATAAAAATAAATTTTACTATGGTGTAAAATTACATTGTACAATACATCCGTAAATAAAAAAAAAAGGTTTTTAATTGTGGTTTAAGTTAGATTGTAAAGTACACCCGCAAACAAAAAAAATAGTTTTTGAAAATGCAATGTAAAAAAGAATTAACTTAGGAAAACAATCAAACAACAATGCAGCTTACCTTAGGTAGGGTGCAATGGGGTGACGTGTCTTCCCTTTGCATAATAAGTCCCCTTACCCAGACTCTTGTAGACCAATAGGTTCCTAATAGCCTTAATATTAGGTGGCGACTCCTGATAATTATAGTTGTAATTTTTACGACTATAAAACACATCTCATATTTCACCGCGCATTGTTCTCCCAAATCCCAGAGATGGAGGGCGCGAAGCGGGTAAAAAATCATCGTCGTGACAGATGGCGACTCCACTGAGACATTACTGGACTGAGCATTGTTTGTTTGATTGTTAATTTTGAGTTCATTTTTTTTACTCGCATGCTTACTGCTTTAGAATGCATTTTTATTGCTTTAACATGCATTTTACTTTTAATTCATGCATATCATCGGGTTTTAATTAATGTCATCATGCATTTTAATTTCCTGAATAAACCCAATTCTAAGTTAGGTGGGGAGTAACAGTTTGCCTCATGACTTTCAATCGGGGCAGATTCGTGAAACGTCTAACTATAAACTAAGTGTTTACTCAATAATGGCAGTCACACCGTGCCCCAACCATTTCCTGTAAACCTACTACCTTCACGTAAGGTTGACTACTAGGCAATTCATAGACCTTTGAGACTAGGTAGCAAGCTTACCCCTCATATAGTGGCTTAGAATTTGTCTTTTGGTACAAACTCTTTGATAATTTACCCGATGTGTATGTACATACATTTGCATGCATCCATCATTGTGCATAACATATCATCAGTAGATTGAAATATAGGTCTCCGAAGAGCTCCTACCACTCAACTTGAGCAGAGAAATATGGAGGACGAAGAGCATGCACACCATGACCATGATGCTCATTTCCAAGAAGAACTGGATTCTTTTAAAGTTAGCGTGATTCGTCTTACTAGCTTACTCGAGCAAGCACTGAGAAATGCCTCTGGCGATGGTCCTTCAACTAGACCCGCGACGGCTTCTCAAGCATAAGCAATGAACCACCATGAAGAGGCGACAGGAGAAAGGGTTCAGGATCGGCAACAAACTCCAACTATCATACAATCAGCAGTGCCGACACCTATGGCAACCCCAGCGATTATAGAAGCATTAGAGGGTATCGACCAAGATAAGATGGCAACACTGTAAGTCAGGATAAGGGCCATTGAAGGGGTAAATTTATATGACCTAATACAAGCTGTAGAAATGTGTCCAGTTCTGAACGTTATAATACCAAAAACATTTTGTGTCCTTGAGTTTATCAAATACATTGGAACATTGTGTCCTGTCACTCACCTAAAATCATACTATAACAAAATGGCAGAAGTAATGTATGATGAAAAATTACTTACGCATTTTTTTCAAGACAGTTTGAGTGGGGCAACATTGAATTGGTACATGAGACTAAACAACACCAGGATCCGTAGTTGGAAAAATCTGGTGGATACTTTCATCAAGAAAAACAAGTACAACATGGACATTGCTCTTGACAAAACAAGTTTGTCTAACCTAGAGAAGAAGGACAAAGAAAGCATAAGAGAATATGCTTAGAGATGGAGAGATCTCGTTGCCCAGGTACATCCCTCGCTTCTAGATAAGGAGATGGTGACATTATTCGCCAACACGCTAAGAGCGCCCTATTACAAGCATGTGATAGGCAGTTTAACACAATAATTCATGGATATTGTAGCCATGGCAGAGCGAATAGAGTAAGGAATCAGAAGTGGTATAATTTTTGCACATGTGGAGAAAAAGGGCTTTGAAGGCAAGAGAAAAGATTCAAGCATTTTGAAGAGGGCTATTAGGGTAGGAACAACCAATTCCAAAACTAACATAACCCTTCATCTCAAATTGCCAACATCAATCTTCAAGCCAAAGATCCACCTAAAAATTCCCCAAAAAGATATTACCAGAAAACCCAAGAACAGCTACCTCTGCTACCATTGTCTTTGAATGAGATGTATCAAAAGTTAGTAAGCATTGGGCAAATAGCTCATGAACCTCAGGAACCTTTGTAACCACCTTACCCTGATTGGTACAAACCAGAATGACATTTTGCTTTTTGATGTAAATCGACTTCAGATGGGTGAAGTTGTATCCACCATTCCAAGTTAGTGTATTTATTATTTATTTTCATTAGAATTTGATGTTTGATTGGTTGATGAGATTATGAATCCTAAATTGACATAATTGATGAGATGAGATGTGATGTGTTGTTTTATTGTTTGTCTAGGACCCAATTGCATTGGCTTCAATTACGTTGATGATTTATCCTTCAATGGCTTTGCTAATGGCTGACAGCCCAGCCTGAGTGCGCTGGGCTTCCACCCTCACGGGCTGGAAGCCCAAAGGTTGTTTGGTCTTGTGGGCCGGGCATGAAGTCCGGCCCACTAAATCGGCCTTGGCCCGCGTGACAGTGGGACGCAAAATTGCATCCCACTGGTCACATACACAGGGAAGAAGACAATGAATAGTGATTTTTCAAGTGTGACAAAAGGCTTACCTGTTAGTATCTTTGGGTAGAAGAGGTCGAGGCGATGATTTCTGTCGTGGTGGAACCAGAAAGGGAGGCCTGTGGTGGCCGGAATGAAGGTTTGGTTTGTTTTCGATCAAAACCTAACTTCCCGGTCGTTTTTTTTGTGTTTTTTTTCTCCCCCCTTTTCTCTTCAATTTTCTCCCTATTTATAGGCTAACCTTGCAACTTGCAGGTATGGGATTGATGTCCACAACATGGTGTTTGCAGGGTAAGGTGGCTTGCAGGGCATGGCTGCCGGCAGCGCCATGTCCAGTCAATTCAGGTCTGTTTTCTTCTTCTTCTTCTTCGTCTTTTTTTTTTGTTTTGTAAAATACACTAAAAAATGATTCATCACAAAAAGTGTTTTTCGGCTGGAAGAATGATGTTTTTACCTTCAATTTTAGCTTCCGATTCCACCTAAAAAGTTTCGTCGACGAAAATTCTGATCGTCTCAATTTTAACCCAAATTAGGCTTCCAAAATTAATTTCTCAGTATTCAAGCCCTTAATAAAATTAATTCAACCCATTTTAAGTATAATTAAGCCCTTGTGCTTAATTAAATCCTTCAATTGAGCTCTCAATTAATTCAGAAGAGTTTCGTCACCGAAAATCCTGATTTTATCAATTGAACCTAGATTCGGCTTCGAAACTTAATTTCTTACTAATTAGGCCCTTAATAAAATTAACTTGACCCATTTAAAGTATAATTAAGCTCTTGCGCTAAATTAAATCCTTCAATTGGGCTCTCAATTAATTTCGAAGCATAATTACACTTTACATCGGCCGATGATTAAGTCAAATTGACCCATAAAAATATAATTATATCTTATGACCTAACTTTTATGCAGATTTATCCAATAATAAATTATCTTTGCCTCGAATCTGCATTTTCCTTCGTATTTGGGCAAAAAAGAAGTACGATCGTGCTTCCTAAAACGTTCAAAATTTCCACGTTAATTTTTCTGCCGACACCAACCCTTTTATTTATTTTACTTATTTTTTAGTATATTTTGGGGAATCACCCAAAAATTGGGTGATGACAGTTGCCCCCCTCTTTACAATGCTTACGACTAAAGTCTTGTAAAAGACTTTAAATAGTAAGCGTTGTAAAGAAAAAGAAAGTGGATTTATCAAACCAAGAAATGGTCAATCCATCCAAAATGAGAATGAGGGCTATAAAGCGCACTCAGAAAGAAATGGTAAGATAGGGCTAGAAAGCGCACTACCTAAGAATTGGGGCCTAAGGAGGACACTAAAAAAAAAGTGGAAAATGGTGATGTTTGTGAATGACACAGGAAAATGGTCTTATTGTAATGGGTGACCTACCCGGGTGAGAATGGTGAAGGTGGTCTCATTGTAACGGGTGACCTGCCTGGGTGAGAATAGAGTTGTTGGTCTCATTGTAATGGGTGACCTACCCGGGTGAAAGTGATGAAGATTTCATGGGACGAAAGATAGGGCTAGAAAGCGCATTATCTTAGTTGATAATGGAGGGTTAGAAAACGCACTCAAAGATGAAGAAAAAAAAATAGGGCTGGAAAGCGCACTATTCACATTGATGGTCGAGGGTTGGAAAACGCACTCGAAGATAAAGAGGAAAATAGGGCTGGAAAGCGTACTATTTTAATTGATGGTCGAGGTTCTGAAAACGCACTCAAAGATGAGGGGAAAATAGGGCTGGCAAGCGCACTATTTTAATTGATGGATCGAGGGTTGGAAAATGCACTCGAAGATGAAGAGGAAATAGGGCTGGAAAGCTCACTATTTTAGTTGATGGCAAGGGTTGGAAAATGCACTCGAGATGAAAAGGAAAATAGGGCTATAAAGCGCACTATTCACATTGATGGTCGAGGGTTGAAAAACGCACTCAAAGATGAGAGGGGAAATAGGGCTGGAAAGCGCACTATTTTAATTGATGGTTGCTAGAAAGCTCACCAAGTTCTGGAAAGAGATAGGACTTAAATGTGCATTATCTGAGTTGGTTGATGGCTAGAAAGCGCACTAAAATAAAGGAAGAGATAGGGTTAAAAAAAAACGCTCTATCTCCTGAATGAAAGGCTCGCAAGCGCACTCAGAGATATGAAAGTGGTAAGGGCTCAATGGCGCACACAAAAAAATGAGTGGAGGTTTGCAAATTACAATCCCTCCAAAACATTTCTTGGATTATTAGTGGAAAGATGCCATGCGTGATGGCAACCAAATTCAGAAAAGAATATGAGGCTAAAAAGCGTGTTAAAGAGGTAAGAGCCTGAAGGCGTACACAAAAATGATGAATGAAGGTTCATAAATTATGGTCCCTCCAAAACATTTCCTAGCTTCTCATCGGGGATGGAATACATGATGATACCCAATATCAAAAAGATAAAGTTGAAAAACATGCTCAAGGACATGGAAAAGGTGGGAGCGTGAAAGCGTACAAAAATGATGAACGAAAGTTCGTAAATTACGATCCTTCTAAAATGTTTCCTAGATTTTTAATGGGGATGCAATGCATGATGATGCATGTATACTCGAACCGCAACTTAAGATTCTAATCACTGGAGATGACAGATTTTCCATATCAACATGCCCCCTGAGTTTGATCCAGATTCTTTGAAAAGGAATGATGGAGGTGGCTTCAATTGTATTTGTAGATTGCCCCCCAATCTAGTCATGCCCCACAAGTATTTTGGGCTTGAAGAGCAGTGTTTGCATGAAAAAGCTTGGTTATTTGCAAAGATTGTGTTTTCATGTGGGATTTGTGGAATTTCAAAGTCATGCCACACCAGTGCTTTGGGCTTCAAGTGTTTGTAGGGAAAGGATTGTTATTTGGAAAAATTATTTTCATGTAAGATTTTTGGAATTTCAAAGTCACTCCAAGCATAAAAACCATTTTGATGTTTGTTTAAACAAACTTGTTCTCCAAAGAATTCAAGTGATCTCATTGTTAGGTTTTATGTTGATTTTGACAAGAATGTGAAATGATGCTTGTGTGCATGTCTTGTATTTCAGAAAAGCTTCGATCAAGTTTGGTGAAGCATTTGTAAGGACCATTTCGAATGGAAAAGCATTGCCTATTGATCCAGATTACTTGTATTTGATCAGAAAGGACTTTATCAGGCTTGTAATGTAGGCTCAGGTTGCTCGCTACGAAGAAAAGATATTTGCAGGCTTAAAAGGTGTTTGAGGGTTTTCTAGACTAAGGATCACTTAGTGCTCACTCTTAGAACTCTTTTTAGTCCTCATGATTGATTTTCATGACATGCCCCCCAGCATTTTGTTTGGGATTTTACCTAGACATGCTCCCTAATATTTTGTTTGGGCTTTTTATCATGGGTTTTTAGTACTATCATGTTGACTCGATTTGTCGTAATGTACTAAAACTCCTTTTATGTTTATGGCCCACAATTTTATTTGTGTATCTTTTGACATGCCCCCCGGTATTTGTTTGGGCTCTTTAGAATGAGTTTTTAGCAGTGCCGTCATTTTGACTTGACATGCCCCCAAGTATTTTGTTTGGGCTTTTATTGTGACACCCCCCCAGAATTTTTTTTGGCTTTTCATGTTGGGTCTTTAGTACTACTAAAATGTTGAATTAATTTGATAGTGTACTAAAGATTTTTTTATATTTATGCCCCCTAGCTTTCTTTAGGCATCTTGTCATCGCGGACTATTTTGTAATTGAGAGTTCTTCTCTCTTCGCACTTGCCCCCCCAGTGTAAGGTGTGATCCTAGTCAGGGTTAATTATGAGAAATAATAATAATTATTATTATTATTATTATAATTATTCGGCTCAAATAGGGATTGCAATGGATATTTAAGATTTTATGAAGGCATATCAAACATGGCCTCTCCTCATTTCAAAACATGCAATCTAAACCAATAAACTTTGCTTTTCCATGCAAAATATTTTTTGATTTGTTTTTTGGGTTATTTATTTAGCTAAAGGTTTAGCTTTATTATGCTGATTTTTGGGGTATGAGATCACCCATCAATGAAATCCTTTGAATTCCCAGAACACATTTGTTAAACAAACATTAATTTGGCATTTCTTTTCGTACTAGACTTCGATTTGCCAAAAATCTTAATGAAAATATAAGATCATGCAGAAAAATAGAGAAAAAAGAATACACCAAAAATTCATTGCCAAATTTCAATTTCGTTAAATGTCATGAATAATACATTAAGCATAATATTTCTTCACAACATCAGAGTTTACAGGTCTAGGTAGATTTTCTCCATCCATGTTAGTTAGAATTAAAGCCCCTGATGAAAAAGCCTTCTTCACTACATATGGTCCCTCATAGTTTGGTGCCCATTTACTCTGGTCTTCCGCTACTGATATCTTTTTCAATACCAAATCTCCCTCTTTGAACACCCTTGGCTTGACTCTCTTGTTGTAAGCTTTTGCTATCTTGCCCTGGTATAACTGGTGATGGCAAACAGCTGCTAGTCTTTTTTCCTCGACTAAGTTTAACTGTTCAAACCTCACCCTTGGCCATTCTGATTCATCTAACTCTGCCTCTTTCAAGATCCTTAGTGATGGAATCTCCATGTCTAAAGGTGTGACTGCCTCCATCCCATACACTAAAGCATATGGGGTTGCCCCTATGGAAGTTCGAACAGTAGGGCGATATCCGTGCAAAGCGCATGGGAGCATTTCATGGCAATCTTTGTAAGTAACGACCATCTTTTGGATGATTTTCTTAAGATTCTTATTAGTTGCTTCAACGGCTCCATTCATCTTTGGTCTATAAGGAGAGGAGTTGAGATGCTTAATTTTCCACTTGGTGCAAAGTTCGGCAATCAATTTTCCATTAAAGTTCTGAGCATTATCAGTTACCATCTTTGCTGGTAGACCATAGCGATAGATCAAGTCCCTTTCAATGAACTTCTTGACAACCTTTTGCGTTACATGGGCGTAGGAATTAGCTTCCACCCATTTAGTAAAGTAATCGATTGCCACCAGAATGAATCTATGTCCATTACTTGCCTTCGGGTTAATTGGTCCTATGACATCTAATCCCCACATGTCGAATGGCCACGGTGAGGTCATGTTGAATAGAGGTTTTGGAGGTGCATTTATTTTATCACCATAAACCTAACACTTATGACATTTTCTAACATATATCGCACAGTCTCTTTCCATGGTCAGCCAAAAATACCCAGCTCTTTGCATTTGCCTTGCCATTGTATGACCATTGGCATGGGTGGCACAAATTCCTTCATGAACTTCTTTCAAAGCCTGCCTAATTTCTTTCTCATCTAGACATCTAAGTAAGGTCCCATCGAACGACCTCTTGTATAGGATTTCTCCATCCAGGTAGAAATTTGCGGCCATCCTCCTTAAGGTCTCTTTATCTGCCTTAGAAGCTTCTTGAGGGTATTCTTGGTATTGGATGAATCTTTTGATATCACTATACCAGGGTTCTCCATCCGGTGACTCTTCGAGTGTGCAACAATGGGCTTGATGATTTCGAATCTTGATGTCAATTGGGTGGATCTTTTCTCTAGCGACAATTTGTACCATTGAAGCCAAAGTTGCCAAAGCATCAGCAAACTGATTTTTGTCCCTACTCATGTGAGTGAATTTGACCTCCTCGAACTCCCTGGCTAATTTTACAAGGTAGTTTTGGTAGGGTTTCAATTTTTCATCCTTTGTTTGCCATTCTCCTTTTACTTGGCAGATGATCAACATGGAATCCCCAAAGACTTCGAGCTTCTTAACTTTGAGTTCTAAAGCAGCTTCTAAACCAAGGATACATGCTTCATATTCAGCCGTGTTATTAGTGCACTCAAACTGTAACCTTACTGAAAAGGGGTATTGCTTCCCATCTAGGGAAATTATTACTGCCCCAACCCCATTTCCTGATACATTTACCGCTCCATCAAAATAAAGTGTCCACCATTCACTTGTTCTCGTATCATCCCTGATTACCAACACATCTTCATTAGGGAGATCAAAATCTAGAGGCTCATATTCCTCCATGGCATGATCTGCAAGATGGTCGGCGATTACACTGCCTTTGACGGCTTTCCTTGTCATAAAAACAATGTCGTACTCTGCTAATAACACTTGCCATCTTGCTATTCTACTTGACAAATAGGGCTTCTCACAGATATACTTAAGTGGATCTAGTTTGGAAATTAGCCATGTTGTGTAGTACAACATATACTGTCTGAGTCTTCTTGCAGTCCATACCAAAGCACAACATAACTTCTCAATCATGGTATATTGAGACTCACAATCGTTAATTTTTTTACTCAGGTAGTATATAGCTTGCTCTTTTCTTCCAGATTCATCATGGTGTCCTAACACACAACCCATGGTTGTTTCTGTGACCGTTAAGTACAAGATCAATGGTTTCCCTGGTATCGGAGGTACCAATAATGGAGGATTTTGTAAGTATCTCTTTATCTTGTCGAAGGCCTCCTGACAATCATCATCCCACACTCTAGGATTTTTCTTTTTGAGTAGGCGAAAAATCGGTTCATACGTTACTGTTAGCTGGGATATGAAACGGGATATGTAATTTAAGCGTCCGAGAAAACTTCTTACTTCCTTTTCAGTTTTAGGTGTCGGCATTTCCTGTATGGCCTTGGCTTTATCCGGATCAACTTCTATTCCCAGGCTACTCACAATAAAACCCAGTAATTTTCCCGTCTTTACTCCAAAAGAGCATTTGGCAGGGTTTAATTTTAGCTTGTACTTTCGTAATCTCTCGAATAGTTTCCTTAATATTTGCACGTGGTCTTCCTCGATTTTGGATTTAGCCAAAATATCATCCACATAGACCTCAACTTCTTGGTGCGTCATATCATGGAATAAAGCGACCATTGCTCGTTGATACGTAGCCCTAGCATTCTTCAAACCAAATGGCATCACGTTATAGCAAAAAATCCCCCAAGGTGTGACAAATGTGGTTTTCTCTTTGTCCTCTTCTACCATCCTAATTTGGTTATAACCAGAAAACCCATCCATGAATGAGTATGTGGCGTTTTTAGCAGCGCTATCCACTAAGATATCTATATGAGGCAATGGAAAATCATCTTTAGGGCTTGCCTTGTTCAAATCTCTATAATCCACACAAACTCGGATCTTTCCATCTTTCTTAGGGACCACAACCATATTGGCTACCCACTGAGGGTAATGCACGACTTCTAAAAATCCAGCCTCCCATTGCTTTTGAATTTCAGCTTTTACCTTTAGGAGCATATCTGGCCGCATTCTCCTGGTTTTTTGTTTTACTGGTATACTTCCTTCTATCAAAGGGATTTTATGCACAACTATATCAGCATCTAAACCAGGCATTTCTGAATAAGTCAAGGCAAAAACATCCATATACTCATGCAAAAGAGAAATCAATTTTCCTCTTTCTTTAGTTGCAATAAGGGTACCAGTTTTTAATTCTTTCCTTTCTTGTTCAGTTCCTAAATTGATGATTTCAAGCTCTTCACTCAAAGGTTTCCAAGCTTTTTCAGCATTTTCCACCAACTTAGTGAACTCTTCTATATCTTCCTCTGCCCATTCTTCATCATCCAGAGTAGTGATGTTATTGAAATTTGGCCAATTATTCTTAGCGTGATAATTTTGTTTGGAAATTTCAAAATCCCTGAAATTGTAAGGTGTGTTTGTGTAAGGTGTTATTTGCAAATGGGAATGAATATGATGACAAAATGCATAATCTTATTGAAAAGAGTGCTCATTTAACAAAGCAAAATATTACGGCATCGTGAGCTAGATTACTGCCATGATCAAAATAAAACACATGTTCGTGACTAAACAGAAACAATTACTTTTTGAACACCATATGAACTGGCTCCATCTTCCAGTTCTAGAACACTTCTCCTTCAGCTAATTTCCGCACGAAGGACCTTGGAGAGGGGGCTTCGATGTTATATATAGAGAGCTGTGGAAAATCTATCTCTACCTCCTGGTATTCTAGAGTACTGATGTGCAAATCTCTGATGCCTGCTTTGACTATCTCTGTTGAGCTGTGAAAGGATCTTGAAGTGGTGGGATGGCAAGGTCTTCATCTTTCGATTCTCTTCCTTTGATTTTGGCCATTTTGGCCTCCCTTCTAATCCGAGCAACCCGTTTGAAATCCTCTTTCTTCGGCTTATATCCTAGCCCGAACCTTTGATCCGCACATTTCAATTTTATTATGTTGACTTGCTCTGGGATTCCACTAACAGGGTCCAGCTAAAAAGGGATTCCATTCCGCAAGAAATATTTGGCAGCCATCTTTGCAGCTTCTGGGATCCTCGGCTTCTTCAACGGAGCACCTTCAAGGATCCATTCCACATTTACTACTTCGAATGCATGGATGTTCCCATCTTTACAAGCCTCTGTTTCTATGAACGGTACGACCGTATTTTTTATCATTGATATGGTTTCTTCAGCTTTTACAGTGACTAGCATCCCGTTTGCAATATACTTTAAGCATTGGTGTAACGAAGAAGCCACCGCTCCGGCCGCATGAATCCATGGCCTTCCTAGTAATATACTATAGGATGGATGGATATCCATCACTTGTAGCGTTACCAAGAATACCTGCGGTCCTATACATAGCTCCACCTCAATAGTCCCCACTATCTGTCTTGGTGACCCGTCATATGCTCTTGCCATCATGGTGCTAGGCTTTACGTGTGACTCGTCGATGGGCATTTCTTTCAGCATATGCATTGGTAACACGTTCAAAGCAGAGTCATTATCAATCAATACTTTTCCAATCAAAACATCTTTACATCGTATTGTGATGTATAATGGCTTATTATGCCCTATACCATCAGGATCCACTTCATCTTCAGTAAAATACACATAATTTGAAGCTTGTATTCTCCCCACTAAATGCTCCATGGCCTCCAGATTGATGTCCTGGGGTACATAGGCCTCATTCAACACCTTTTGCAAAGCTTTTTGATGAGGTTCAGAACTTAAGATCAAGGAAAATAATGATATCTTAGCAGGGGTCTTCTTGAGTTGTTCCACCACACTATACTCACTATGCTTCATCAACTTTAGGAATTCATTGGTCTCCTCTTCTGTTACGGGTTTATTTATTTCTTCGGACACGTCGACCACTTCCTTCCCCTTAATCCTTTTTAACTCGTCTGGAGTAAAACATCTACCACTTTGGGTCAAGCCTCCAATTTCGGGTAGAAAGACGAGGGGTTGTCTTGCACCCTGAGATAAATGCCCATAGTTGTATGGTATGGCATTATAGTCTTTTCTAGGTGTAACCGTGGGCTTAGTCAAAACTAATTTGGGTATCCCTCCTAGAGTGAATTGGACTCGACATACTTCTTTATCTGACATCTCTATCACAGACAAGTTACCATCTGTAATTGTCTCTATCCGAAACAGATCTCTATTTATCATTTGCATCACATTTTCATAGAAGCCTCGACACTGACTAAAAGAATGACCTTTCTGGTTATGATATTAACAACATCTCATGTCATCATACTTTGCTTTTATCAGCATTTGATATATTCTTTCTATCGGCACCTTTAAGCTTCTTGGAGACTCGTCGTCCAACATATTTACTGATCCGCTACCCGAAGCATGACTAGGTAGTGGATTGGTGCTTATATTTGGGGAATCTTCGAATGTTATCCATCCAGCTTTAATTAATTGGAGGAGCTTCTTTTTAAAAGCAATGCATGTATGGATGCTGTGTCCTGCGACTCCGGCATGGTATTCGCAAGTGAGATTCGGTTTATACCAATTGGGATAAGGCGGTTGCAAGGGTGTCAAGGGTATGGGAGCTACATGCCCAATACTTAATAACTTCTAGTATATCTCATTCAAAGGCATTGACAATGGAGGTAATTGTTCCTGAAGTTCTTGGTAACTCTTTTTGGGGAAACTTCTGATTTGGTTTTTCGGTAAATTTCCAATTTGGTTCTCGGGTCTTTTGGTGGAGAATGGAGAGTTGAAGTTAATGTTGGCAACTTGAGATGATGAGGGGTTGTATTTTGGGAAATGGGTGTTCTTGCCCTTATAACCGCCTTCAATATGATCAACCTCTTTCCTCTTTCCACCGAAACCCTTCTTTTCCATAGGTGCAGAGATTCTTCCATTCTTTATTCCTTGCTCTATATGCTCTGCCACGGCAACAGCATCCGTAAATTGTTGTGCCGAACTTCCCATCACATGCTCATAGTAAGGTGCTCTCAGTGTATTGGCGAATAGAGTAACCATCTCTCTATCTAAAAGGGGAGGGTGTACTTGTGCAGCCAGGTCTCTCCATCTTTGAGCATATTCTCTTATGCTCTCTTTTTCCCCTTTTTCCAGGTTGGACAGACTAGTTCTATCAGGAGCAATATCCATATTATACTTGTATTGCTTAACAAAAGCATCTACCAAGTCTTTCCAATTACGAACTCTAGTGTTATCAAGCCTCATGTACCAGCTTAAAGCTGACCCACTCAAACTATCTTGAAAGAAATGCATTAATAATTTTTCATCATGTACCACTTCCACCATTTTGTTACAATATGACTTCAGATGTATGACAGGGCATTGTGTTCCAGTATACTTGATGAATTCAGGAATGCAGAACTTTTTTGGTACTACCACATTTGGGACCAAACACATTTCTACAGCCTTCACCGGATCATACAACTCTGCTCCTTCAATGGCCCTTATCCTAGCTTCCAATGCTGCCATCTTGTCTTGCTCAACACCATCAGATGACTGTGTTTTATGGGACTCATTTATAGATATTCCAACAATTGGTGTTGGTAAGGTTGTCGGTGTGGTTGTACGCCCAAAAGCAGGATTTTGTTGAGGATCTTGGACGCCGTCTGTGATTATCTCATCAGGGTAGTTTACCGTTTGTGTTTGAGTAGTGGTCGGAGGTCTAGTGGAAGGACCCTCACCGGAGGTATTTCTCAGTGTCTGCTTAAGTAAGCTAGCGATGCGAGCTACACTATCTTTTAAAGCATTTAACTCTTCTTGAAAGTGAGCATCTTGATGTGCGCGTTCTTCGTCCTCCATATTTCTTTGACGGAGACGAGTGTTGTAAATTCTAGGAGGTGAAGTTCTTCGGGGACCTATATTTCAACCTGTTGATGATATGTGTTATTTATGATGAATGAGTGTATGCATGATGATTTTTATTTTTGAAAAACCAATCCATGACTTCTGTGCCGGGTAAGATCTGTAGATATCTTGTGGAAGTTTCGCCCTTGTGCTCGAATCAATTGAATCATACACACTTGACAAAAACAAAAGGTGGATCTTGTCCATTTCATTCATCAAAATAGAGACATACAAAATATTTACTCAAATGCTACTCCTCTGTTAGCTACAAACTTAACAAAAGAGGAGAGTTCATTCAAGTACATTTCATATTTGCGGGCACTGCCACCTATCCTAGTAGCTTTTACACATAGTTCATCTGCCTTCCTAGCCACTATGTCGATTAGTTTATCGGTCTGCTCTATCTTGTGGTGGAATACAAAATTATCCTGTCGTATCGCTTCATTACTGGCAGCCAATGATTCATTATTTTTCTTTAATATGAGAACCATTTTCTCAAGTTGTTGGTTTTGATCCTTAGCCTTTTGTAACCTTGCATCGAGCCCTGTTATCTCGGAGTTTAATTGAGCTTCGATTTCAGCGGTGCATTCTTTCCATTCACTGCGCTGCTCTTGCACCATTTTTAATTCCTCTCCTTGAGTTTCTAATTCAGCTTGTAGAGTGGAAATATGGTCTCTCAGGTTGTTGATCTGGGCTAAGTATCTTTTTATATTAGACTCTGCTACCCTCCTAGCCTCAAACTCACTTGCCGCTTGCACTCTGTACTGGGCTTTCAAATCTTTTTCCTTTTCAAGGACAAGACCGGCCACCCTTCCTTTCTCCTTCTGAGCTTCCCATTTCATCTTGTAATGGTCTCTTTCCTTTACTACCGAGGCTACCAATTCTTGGTCTGCATGTTCTTTATTTTCAGATGCCTTCAAAGTGACCAACATTTCATATTTACTCATCTAGTCATCATATCGAGAACTCATTTCTTCTAGCTGACTTTTTTCTTGGATCAACTTGTTAATCTGCTCTTCTTTTCCTTGCAGTTGACGATTCAAAGAAACCCTCATCTGTTCTTCTTCTAGTAGTTGCTTCTCTAGGAATTTTTGATTGCTTTTGCTATGGCTAAGCTCAATCCTTAGCTTATCCAGCTCTTCTTGCAGGTCCCTGTCATCGACCCTCTTTCTTTTAGTTTCAACAAAGACGGGTGTTTTATCTCGTACCAGGCTTTGTCTTACGGTGTTTTGAGGTATCTCATAGCTCCTCCATACCAAGTAACCAGGGCTAACAGAAGGCTTCTTTGGGTGGGGCTCTCTGCTAACTAAAACAAGTTGCCCCCAATCTCTTTTAATTACTTCAAGTTCAGCCAATGAATTAATTTCTTTGAAAGAACCGGTGTATCCGATCAGCCCTTTAGTTCTTGGTACATATTGTGTTCCCCCAAACTGTCTGGTTAATAGAGAGGGGGAATAACTGACATAACCGGTTAAGCCAATTAGCGGGACCCACGCCTTATTACCACAACTCATTAGATAAGATGAATTATTTATCCAAGGAGCTTTCCATCTGAAATTACTTTGAGGAAGCGCCCTGTATTTCTCCACCCAAGCATTTTCATCTAGGTCTTTCCAATCTTCATTTACAACTAAACTGAGAGGTCTCATGTTAAACCACAAGAAATTATTGAAGACTTCCTTCGGGGTTTCTAGGTGACTAACGATCCACATGAAAAGTAAAGGGATGCAACACCACATTGCACCTTTCCCATGTAACCTGCAATGGTTTAAGGACAGGAATGTTTCGGCCAATATAGCTAGAGCGGGGTTATTCTTTCCTTGCTTATATTCAACAAAAGCATTGGTTGCTTCCATGCTAATTATCCTAGCGGCTTCTGAAGGGAACAAAACTAAATCAAAGATTGCAAAAGCCAATGACCGATGCACTTCTTCTCTAAGCTTCCCTTTATCTTTACTTGCTTTCAATTTACTCTCAATCGCCTTCCACCTGAAACCTCCAGAAGATGTCATGTACTGGCCTACTTGATCCAGGCATAGTAACTTAGCAACCTCTTGGACTGTATTCTCAATTTTTTGTCTGAAATAAACTTTGTGGGGGTCGTGGGGGAAATTCAGGATTTGAGCATACTCCTCTATGGTAGGGGTCATGTCAATATCCCCAAAGGTAAAGCACCGGTAGTTGGGATCCCAAAAGTGCATAAGGGCTTTGACTGCTGATATCTGAACCAGAATTTTCATCAGGTGAGCGATTCTTCCATATCTTACTTCAAACAACGCCTCATCTACATACCCCATGATGGGCATAAGCCTCTTCACATTTTCCGTGGAGCAGTGAATTTTGGTCATGTGTGGCAATTCATTGATTCTAGTTCTTGGACAATCTCCCTCAGTTATCTGCATCGTCATCTCAGATCTTTCCCCGTATTCCAAAAAGGTTATGAAAGTCATGGTCTTGGCCTGATAATTTCTGCAATTTATTTTAAAAAGGAATGAATTATTGAAGAGATTGTATCCTAGGTTCCAAGCACGTGCAGGGTAAGTTTTCTATCTGGTCATAAAAGGTCTATGAACTGCCTAGTGACCGCCTTACATAAAGGTGGTATGGGGGTTTACAAGAAATGGTTGGGGCACAGTGTGACCGCCATTATCAAGTAAACGCTCAGTTCATAGTTGGACGTTTCACGAATCTGAACCTTGACTGAAAGTCATGAGGCAGACCGCTAATCCCCACCTAACCTAGAATTGGGTTTATTTGCAAAATTAAAATGCATGATGAAATTGATTCAAACCAGATGCTATAAATGAACTGAAAATAAAATGCATGTGAAAGCAGTAAAATGCATGCTAAAGCAGTAAGAATACGAGTAAAAAAACTCAAAAATAACAATCAAACAAATAATGCTCAGTCCAGCGAAGTACCCAGTGGAGTCGCCATCTGTCGCGACGGCGATTTTTTCGCGCTTCGCGCCCCATCATCCCCGCGATTTGGGGAAACAACGACGCGCGGTGAAATGGGAGGTTGTTTATATTCATAAAAATTACAACTATAATTATTAGGAGTCGCCACCTAGTATCAAGGTTACTAGGATCCTAGTGGTCTGCGAGAGTCTTGGGTAAGGGGACTTGTTATGCAAAGGGAAAGACGCGTCACCCCCAGTGCACCCTACCTAAGGTAAGCTGCATTGTTGTTTGATTGTTTTTCTTAAGTTTATCTTTTTTACACTGCATTTAAAAAAGAAAAATATTTTATTTTGTCCGCGGGTGTACTTAACGATGTAATTTTACACCGCAGTTAAAAATTCTTTTTATTTGCAAGTGTACTTTACAATGTAAATTTACACCGCGAAAGCTAAAACAAAATAATTGTTAAATTATTTTTGACATTTTGGCCGAATGCCAATGGATAATCGTAAACTGGTTACGATATCCAATTTTCGTTTAAAATATGAGAAAGATGCAACATATATTTTTTTTACGAAAAATATGCATGGAAAAACCTTGGAATTCGGCCGTATGCACGAAAACAAAATATTTTATATTTTTTTTGAATTTTTTTTATAATAATAGTAGTAAAAAAAAAAAACCTTTTTTTTTACTTTTTATTTATTTTTTTTTACTTTTTTTATTTATTATTTTTTTTATTTATTATTTTTTGGGCTGGGCTGACAGCCCAACCTTAGTGCGCTGGGCTTCCAGCCATGAAGTTGTTGTGCTGGGCTTCCAGCCCGTGAGGGCTGGAAGCCCAAAGGTTGTTTGGTCTTGTGGGCCGGGCATGAAGTCCGGCCCACTAAATCGGCCTTGGGCCGCGTGAACAGTGGGACGCAAAATTGCGTCCCGCTGGTCACATACACAGGGAAGAAGACAATGAATAGTGATTTTTCAAGTGTGACAAAAGGCTAACCTGTTAGTATCTTTGGGTAGAAGAGGTCGAGGCGATGATTTCTATCGTGGTGGAACCAGAAAGGGAGGCCTGTGGTGGCCGGAATGAAGGCTGGAAGTTGACTGGTCTACTACCGTTGCACCCACTATTGTTGCTGCTACCTTGCCGGAGGCTACGCCGGGGTGGCTTATGTGATGGAGGGGCTGGTGGCAGTGAAGATGGTGGTGTTGGGTGTGTGTTCGGTCGCTATGGAGAGGAGAGACAGCCGCCTTGAGTATGCTGCGTTTAGAGAGAGAAACGCCACTGGAGGAGAGAGAAAGAGTGATATGGCAGAAAAGAGAGGGGGGTTGTGACGGGAAAGGGAGGTGGACTGGTGGTCGAGGGCTCGCCGGCGACCAGAAAGAGAGAAAGCAGAGGTTTGGTTTGTTTTCGATCAAAACCTAACTTCCCGGTCGTTTTTTTTGTGTTTCCCCCCCCCCTTTTCTCTTCAATTTTCTCCCTATTTATAGGCTAACCTTGCAACTTGCAGGTATGGGATTAATGTCCACAACATGGTGTTTGCAGGGTAAGGTGGCTTGCAGGGCATGGCTGCCGGCAGCGCCATGTCCAGTCAATTCAGGTCTGTTTTCTTCTTCTTCTTCTTCTTCTTCTTCTTTTTTTTGTTTTGTAAAATACACTAAAAAAATGATTCATCACAAAAAGTATTGTTCGACGGGAAGAATGATGTTTTTACCTTCAATTTTAGCTTCCGATTCCACCCAAAAAGTTTCGTCGCCGAAAATTCTGATCGTCTCAATTTTAACCCAAATTAGGCTTCCAAAATTAATTTCTCAGTACTCAAGCCCTTAATAAAATTAATTCAACCCATTTTAAGTATAATTAAGCCCTTGCGCTTAATTAAATCCTTCAATTGGGCTCTCAATTAATTCGGAAGAGTTTCGTCACCAAAATCCTGATTTTCTCAATTGAACCCAGATTCGGCTTCGAAACTTAATTTCTTACTAATTAGGCCCTTAATAAAATTAACTTGACCCATTTAAAGTATAATTAAGCTCTTGCGCTAAATTAAATCCTTCAATTGGGCTCTCAATTAATTTCGAAGCATAATTACACTTTACATCGGTCGATGATTAAGTCAAATTGACCCATAAAAATATAATTATATCTTACGACCTAACTTTTATGCAGATTTATCCAATAATAAATTATCTTTTCCTCGAATCTACATTTTCCTTCATATTTGGGCAAAAAAGAAGTACGATAGGACTTCCTAAAACGTCCAAAATTTCCACGTTAATTTTTCTGCCGACACCAGCCCCTTTTATTTATTTTACTTATTTTTTAGTATATTTTGGGAAATCACCCAAAAATTGGTGATGACATGCATAATTCATTCTAGATTATGCTTAGGACCGTATTAATTCCCAAACTCCATCTTACATCACATGCATAAGATAATAATAAGAAAAACCAATTCGAGCACGAGGATTTCATATACATTTTCATATATACATATATATACATAACACATTTAATATTCTAACACAATTTCTAAGTTCCTAACTTATACAAAAAGGGATTAAGGAACTTTACTCCTAATGTGACTGGGAGGAACCTGCAAAATATATTTTTTTCCATATAAATAAAAACAAGTAAGTAATTACAAGCAATTTACAAAAAAAAAAGATTAGACAACATATCTACCTACTTAAATCATATGAGATTCTATATACAACCATAAACCCCTTTCAAGGGTTATTAAAAGAATTTGTTTCTTTTGACTGCATCTCTCCCCTCCACATCAAAAGGACTATTGCCGATGCTAATGACCTCTGTTAGTGTATTTAGTTGCCCGTCCTAGGACAAACTAATAAGTTTCACGAAAATGTTGACACGAACGTAACCATTGGTGTCATTAACTATATATATATATATATATTTAAAAAATAACATAGTTAATCATTGTTCCATATTACCTTGAGAGGTTCTCAGGTATGCCCAGAAAGCTAATGATGTCAAGAATTCTTGACATCATTAGCTTTCACCTCAGAAAGCTAATTAAGTCTATAAATTTTATCAATATCGACGTCACTCACCAATATCATTAACTATTCTGAACCTGAATAGTTTATCATGTTTATAAATTTTGTAGATATCAACGGCACCAACCAGTATCATTAACTATATTGAATAGTTAATCAAGTTTATACCTTTTATCGATATCGACGACACCCGCTGATATCATTAACTATTCTAAACTTAAATAGTTAATCAAGTTTATATTTCTCCTCCCATGTACCAGTAATGTTGATGTTAACCAAATTGGTTAACCTCATTAACCTCCCATACCAGGGATAGACAAAATCAAATTCGAGAAATAGTCATTACCAAAATTCATTGTTACTATTTATTTCCTCCAAAAGAACTCATAGACTAAATCTAGTCCTTTGTTTCTATTCTTTTTTTCTTCATTTAACCTTTCCTTTCCCTTTTTTTTTGCCTCATCAGTAAGCACGAAATTGTTTTCTTATAGTTCAATAGCTAGTGAAAATAATTATTAGCTAGAGGAGATATAGGTACCAAGTACCTACCTGCTATAAACACTCGACTTGCATTCCCCTGTTGTTGTTGTAATCCTCTCGCGGTTCCTCCTGAAACAAAAAAAAACCCTTCATCGTTCCATATTAGTCCACATATCACACATAACAACAACAATGGCAATAATATCTATTTCTCTTTTACCAATCCTCTTTTTTTTTCACTTACATTCCTCATTATTATCCTTTAACTTTACAACTCATTGTAGTCCAAGTGGACCTCATGAATTCAATTTTGATCACGGATTATTTTTTTGAAGATTAAAACACACTTTATGCAGTGCAAGAAAATAAATTCTACCATTAATATAGCTAAATTTTTTCGTTTTATCAACTTGGCTAAATTCACCAACAGGGGTGACAACTTGACCTCTCCTCATATATTTATCTATATATGGTGTTCCAGGATTCCAAATTAGACAGCGTCAGACTCGTTGGAAAGACAACACTCCTGGCTATAGCTTCTATGAAGGGACCCTCCCTAGATTCTATATTTTTCAGGTCCAATTTTCCCTAGGAAACAGGGCAACAAATCTTCCATTTTTTGCAAATGGAGAAAGTATCTCCAATTCATATTCAATTCTTGCTTCCTCATCAGTCACAACCATGCCTTGCCTTTACTCATGGAAAACCTTTTCATTTATGTCCTCTTAAGGTCATTTGTACCAAGTTAATTAGTTAAGCAATTTCATAAATTCTCATTCCCTCTCTACAATGTTCATGCTGAGACATGCCCAAGGGAACCATGAGTTCTCTACCTCTCTTCTATGCACTCATTTCTTCTTCATTAAGGTACTTAGATTATTCTAGTCCATTTAATCTCACTCATTTCTGCATTTTCCCAACATTTTGTGTTAAAGAACCCTAATTCCCAATTCAAGAAAAATCATGAACCTGTAATTAAATTGAAGTTAATTTCAAAGAAATTGGACTTAGAACTCCTTTCTTGGATGGAATCTACACTTTACTTTATAAATTTTGGAAGAATCTTAGCCTTTCTCCTTTTATATAGCTAGCCACTCTTCTCCCTATTTTCTTCCCCAATTCTTCAATTTTCTTTTCGTTAATTCTCCACCCGATTATTTTCCTCCACTTTAGAATTCTAAGGCTTATATGGATTTAATCTAATTTCACCCAGCCATGGATGAGAGAAGGGATGGGAATTTATAGTCCCATATCTTCTTACTTTCATTTTGGCCCTATCCTTCCCCTTTTAATACATACATATATATATATATATACATATGTATGTATTAATATATATATATATATATATATATATATATATTTCAGCACTTTTTCTTTCTTTCTTTTTTCTTTTATTTTTTGCATTAATTTTATATTATAACAACATTTTGAAATATTATAAACCCCCTCTCTTTGTATACTTTATTCTCGGGCTTCACACCTAAAATAATCAAGTATGGACCTAATTGATTAAATTTAAAAAATTATCCTTAAATAATATACATATATTATTAAAGGGGCAAACAAATATTTTACCAATTATAGGGATTTTAGGATTGCCTAATGGTGTATAAAGTTAGGTTTTTTAATTTTAATTTTTCTTCAATCTTTCAAGAATTATATTTTATATTTGAGCCAATATGTTAGGAAGCTAATACATCACACATATTAAGAACTATTAGTAAGAAATTAAACTGAGAAAATTAATCTAGAGTGACTTGATTGAAAATAATTTTCAAATTAATCTCAAAAATATATTTAATTTAGGGATTATAATTCTAGTCCTAGAATAATCAAGTATGGACTTCATTTATTAAATTTATAATATTATCCTTAAATAATAAATATAAATTATTTAAGGGGCAAACAAATATTTTACCATTTATAGGGATTTTAGGATTGCTTATTGGTGTATAAAGTTAGGTTTTTATTTTTATTTTTAATTCAATATTTTAATAATTATAATTTATATTTGAGCCAACATATTAGGAAGCTAATACATCACACATATTAAGAACCATTAGTAAAAAAATTAACTAAGAAAATAATCTAGTGTGACTTAATTGGATATAATTTTAACAATTAATCTAAAAAATGTATTTAATTCAGGGATTATAATTCTATACCTAGAATAATCAAATATGGACTTGATTGATTAAATTTATAATATTATCCTTAAATAATAAACATATATTATTTAAGGGGCAATCAAATATTTTACCATTTATAGGGATTTTAGGACAATCTATTACTATAAAGTTATGTTTTTTTTGTGTTTTTTTTGTAATTATATCTTCTTAGAATAACATTTTACATTTGAGCCAACATATTAGAAACCTAATAAATCACACATATTAAGAACCATTAGTTAAAAATTAAAGTGAGAAAAATAATCTATTGTGACTTGATTGAAAATAATTTTGAAATTTAATCTCAAAAATATATTTAATTTAGGGATTATAATTACAGTCCTAGAATTATCAATTATGGACAATATTCATTAAATTTAGAAAATTATCCTTAAATAACACACACACACACACACACACACACACACACACACACACACACACATATATATATATATATATATATATATATATATATTATTTAACAGGTGAACAAATATTTTTCTATTTATACGGTTTTTAGGATTGCCTATTGGTGTCGAAAGTTAGTTTTTTTATTTTTATTTATAATTCAATCTTTTAAGAATTATAATTTATATTTGAGCAAACATATTAGTAATCTAATAAATCACACATATTAAGAACCATTTGGAAAAAAATTACACTGAGAAAATTAATCTAATGTGACTTGATTGAAAATAATTTTAAACATTAATCTAAAAAATATATTTAATTCAGGGATTATAATTCTAGTCATAGCCTAATCACGTCTTGATTTATTAAATTTATAAACTTATCCTTAAATAATATACATATATTACTTAAGGGAAACACATATTTTATCATTTATAGTTTTTTTTTTAATTCAATCCTTCAAGAATTATAATTTATATTTGAGCCAACATATTTGGAAACTAATACATCACATATATTAATAACCATTAGTAAAAAATTAAACTAAGAAAATTAATCTAGTGTGACTTGATTGAAAATAATTTTAAAACTTAATCTCAAAAACTTATTTAATTCAGGGATTATAATTATAGTCCTAAAATAATAAATTATGTACTTGATTGATTAAATTTATAATATTATCCTCAAATAACAAACATATATTATATAAGGGGCAATCAAATATTATACCATTTATAGGGTTTTTAGGATTACCTATTGGTGTATAAAGTTAGGTTTTTTTAATTTTTATTTTTCATTCTATCTTTTAAGAATTATAATTTATATTTGAGCCAATATGTTAGGAACCTAATAAATCACACATGTTAAGAACCAGTTGAAAAAAAAATTAAAATCAGAAAATTAATGATGTATGACTTTATTGAAAATAATTTTCAAACTTAATCTCAAAAAAATATTTAATTCAATGATTATAATTCTAGTCCTAGACTAATCATGTACTTGATTGATTAAATTTATAAAATTATCCTTAAATAATATGCTTATATTATTTAAGGGGAAAAATATTCTACCATATATAGAGTTTTTAGGATTGCCTATTGGTGTTTAAAGTTATGTTTTTTATTTTTATTTTTCATTTTATCTTTTAACAATTATAATTTATATCTAAGCCAATATATTAGAAACCTAATAAATCACACATATTAAGAACCATTAGAAACAATATTAAACAGAGAAAATTAATGAAGTATGACTTTATTGAAAATAATTTTAAAACTTAATCTGAAAAATGCATTTAATTCATGTATTATAATTCTAGTCCTAGAATAATCAAGTATGTACTTGATTGATTAAATTTTTTTAAAAAATCTTTAAATAATATACATATATTATTAAAGGGGCAAACATATATCTTACCATTTATAGGGATTTTAGGACCGTCTATTAGTATAAAGTTAGTTTTTTTTCTTAGAATAATATTTTATATTTGAGTCAACATATTAGGACATAATAGATCACACATATTAAGAACCATTAATAAAAAATTAAACTGAGAAAATTAATCTAGTGTGGCTTCATTAAAAATAATTTTAAAACTTAATCTCAAAAATGTATTTAATTCAGGGATTATAATTCTAGTCCTAGAATAATCAATTATATACTTTATTGATTAAATTTATAAAATTATCTTTAAATAATATACGTTGTTATTTAAGCAGCAAACAAATATTTTACCATTTATAGGGTATTTAGGATTGTCTATTGATGTTTAAGGTTAGGTTTTTTATTTTTATTTTTCATTCAATCTTTTTAAAATTATAATTTATATTTGAGCAAAGATATTAGGAAGCTAATGAATCACACATATTAAGAAGCATTATTAAAAAATTAAACTTAGAAAACTAATCTAGTCTACTTTGATTGAAAACAATTTTAAAATTTAATTTCAAAAATATATTTAATTCAGGTATTATAATTCTAGTTCTAGAATAATCAAGTATGTGCTTGATTGATTAAATTTATAAAATTATTCTTAAATAATAAAATATTATTTAAGCGGTAAACAAATATTTGACCATTTATAGGGCTTTTAAAATTGGCTATTAGTGTTTAAAATTATGTTTTTTTATTTTTATTTTTAATTCAATGTTTTAAGAATTATAATTTATATTTGAGGTAACATATTAGGAACCGAATAAATCACACATACTAAGAGCATTCAGTACAAACATTAAACTAAGAAAATTAATCAAGTGTAACTTCATTGAAAATAATTTTAAAACTTAATTTCAAACATGTATTTAATTCAGGGATTATAATTCTAGTCCTAGAATAATCAAGTATGTACTTGATTTATTAAATTTATAAAATTATCCTTAAAGAATGTACATATATTATTTAAGGGAAAAAATATTTTAGCATTTATAGGGTTTTTAGGATTGCCTATTGGTGTTTAAAGCTTTTTATTTTAATTCTATCTCTTAAGAATTATAATTTATATTTGAGACAACATATTAGGAACCTAATAGATCGTACATATTCAAAACCATTAGTAAAAACATTAAACTTAGAAAAATAATCAAGTGTGACTTGGTTGAAAATAATTTTAAAACTTAATCTCAAAAGTGTATTTAATTCAAGGATTATAATTCTATTCCTAGAATAATCAAGTATGTACTTGATTTATTAAATTTATAAAATTATACTTAATGTATATATATTATTTAAGGGAAAAAAATATTTTAGCATTTATAGGGTTCTTAGGATTGCCTATTGGTGTTTAAAGTTTTTTTTTTTTTAATTCTATCTCTTAAGAATTATAATTTATATTTGAGACAACATATTAGGAACCTAATAGATCATACATATTCAAAACCATTAGTAAAAACATTAAACTTAGAAAAATAATCAAGGGTAACTTGGTTGAAAATAATTTTAAAACTTAATCTCAAAAGTGTATTTAATTCAAGGATTATAATTCTATTCCTAGAATAATCAAGTATGTACTTGATTGAATAAATTTATAAAATTATACTTAATGTATATATATTATTTAAGGGAAAAAAATATTTTAGCATTTATAGGGTTCTTAGGATTGCCTATTGGTGTTTAAAGTTTTTTTTTTTTTTAATTCTATCTCTTAAGAATTATAATTTATATTTGAGACAACATATTAGGAACCTAATAGATCATACATATTCAAAACCATTAGTAAAAACATTAAACTTAGAAAAATAATCAAGTGTGACTTGGTTGAAAATAATTTTAATACTTAATCTCAAAGGTGTATTTAATTAAAGGATTATAATTCTAGTCCTAGAATAATCATGTATAGACTTGATTGATTAAATTTATAAAATTATCCTTAAATAATATACATATAGTATTTGAGTCATAAACAAATATTTTACCATTTATAGGGTTTTTAGAATTGTCTGTTGGTGTTTAAAGTTATGTTTTTTATTTTTTGTTTTTATTTTTAATTCTATCTTTTAAGAATTATAATTTATATTTCAGCCAATGTACTAGGAACCTATTAAATCACACATATTAAGAACCATTAGTAAAAAATTAAACTCAGAAAATTAATCTAGTTTGGCTTGATTGAAAATAATTTTAAAATTTAATCTCAAAAATGTATTTAATTGAGGGATTATAATTCTAGTTCTTGAATAATCATGTATGGACTTGATTGATTAAATTTATAAAATTATTCTTAAATAATATACATATATTATTTAAGCGGATATTATTTAAGCGGCAAACAAATATTTTCCCATTTATAGGGCTTTTAGGATTACCTATTAGTATTTAAAGTTATGTTTTTTACTTTTATTTTTCATTAATTATAACTTATATTTGAGTCAACATATTAGAAACCTAATACATCACACATATTAAGGACCATTAGAAAAAAATATTAAACTGAGAAAATTAATCAAGTGTCATTTGATTGAAAATAATTTTAAAACTTAATCTCAAAAATTTATTTAATTCAGGGATTATAATTCTAGTACTAGAATAATCAAGTATTTACTTGATTGATTAAATTTATAAAATTATCCTTAAATCATATACATAAATTATTTAAGGGGCAAACAAATATTTTACTATTTCTATGGTTTTCAGGATCGTCTATTGGTGTTTAAAGTTATTTTTATTTTACTATCTAAGGGCAAACAAATATTCTAGTATGAGAATGTGTGTGTGTTTTGTATTTTTATTTGTAAAATGTAATGGAAAAAAATGAAAAAAAGAGAATGTGTGTGTGTGGTGTATTTTATTTTTTATTTTTTGTTAAGAAAAAAGAATATAAAACTATATCAAAAAATGTGTTTTATTTGCAAACGACCAAAGCTTTATCCCAAAATTAGTCTAAATTTAATAACAAGTTTATTAAATTTTAAGAAATTGGCCTAATATTAAAACAAATTGTGAAATTAATTCGTGAGAGTTAATGGTTAAATTTAGATAGTAAATGACAGACCTACAAGTAGGCTAACATTTACATATCTAGAAACGATAAAAAAAAACTTGGGATTATTCTGAGTGGTGACCGATTTTCTTGAATCGGCCAACATTGAAAGAAATCGTGAAACTAATTCATGAGAGTTAATGGCTAAATTCATATAGTAAATATCGGACCTACAAGTAGGCTAGCATTTACATATCTAGAAATGATAAAAAAACTCCTTAGGATTATTCTGAGCGGTGACCGATTTTTTGAATCGATAAACTGTGAAATTAGTTCGTGAGAATTAATGATTAAATTCAGATAGTAAATGTCGGACCTACAAGTAGGCTAACATTTAAATATCCATAAATAACAAAAAAAAATCTCAGGATTATTCTAAGTGGTGATCGATTTTTTTAATCAGAATATTTTTTACAAGGCATAAAATCACGGAAAACTCATCCACGATAGATGATCCTTTTAAGGCATCTACATGGATCTGTTTCTTGATATTTTATTTGGGTTCATGAACTCATAATAAAATCTTAAAAGCTAGATTTATTCACATGAATAAATACGACCCGTCAAAACATTCAAAATCACATAATGATACGCAATGTAACTTACCTCAGGTAAGTCATACTAGGAGTGCTAATACATTCCCTTTACATAACCAATCCCCTACCCTTGAATCTTTAACCAGACCAGTGCAACTGAGTTTTTCTAGCAACCCTGAACAACCAGGTGGCGACTCCTCAACTCATTTGCGAGAACAAAACCCCTCATGGGATGCCGAGCGGTGACGTACATCATTGGTAATGAGGTCTGCTCCTCCTTTCCACTTCTAAGGACTATTGCATTGGCATTTTCCCGTGGGTTAACTTCTGGTTAAGCTAGTAACTTACCCTTGTTAGCCTCCATTTTGTCTAATGACATTGACAGCTATGACACTTGAGTTTCTAAATTTTGGATGCTAGCTCTTGTCTCCTGCTGGAACAAATAGGTGTTAGTTGCTAAAGACTTCACAATTTCCTCTAGAGACATACCTGAGCTTGATGTTTGGTGAGATATAAGAGTTGCTTTATTTTGTCTGAAAGAAGAGAACTGTTGCCGATTATGGGGTTGTCCATACCTCAGGTTTGGGTGGTCTCTCCAACCTGGGTTGTACTAATTTGAATATGGGTTATGGTTCCTTGTTTGGTTACCAAACCCATTTACAACATTCACTTAAGGAATTACATCCTCTTAAAGTTATGGGCACATGTTAGTAGAGTGATCTAGAAAAGCACAAATACTGAAAACTCTAGTCTGTCTTACCTGTCCCAAAACTACCTTCTTGATAAGAGAGGTTAATTCTGAAAGTTGAGTTTCAAGATTAGAGTGACTCACCTCACTTACCTTTCTAGGATTGTGGTCAACTCTGATTCCAAATTGCTATGAATGTGCTGCCATCATAGAGATTAAATCTCTTGTTGCATCAGGAGTCTTTTCTACAAGTGCTCCCCCACGTGCAACATCTATCATGCTTTCTGTCCATATGCAATAATCCTTCATAGAAATATTGCAGCAACAATTAATTAGAAATTTGGTGGTGTGGGCAACTAGCAACCAGCTGATTAAAACATTCCCAGTACTCATACAAAGTTTCTCCATTATTTTGGTGAATCCCACTAATTTCTTTCCTAATTGTTCCATCCCTTGAAGCTGGAAATAATTTTTCTAGAAACCTTTTCATCAATTCATTCCATGTCCTTATTGATCCTAAAGGAAGGTAGTATAACCAATCCTTTGCTTTGTCTACCAATGAGAATGGAAAAGCCCTTAATTTGATTTGTTCCTCATGCACTCCTTGCGGCTTCATGGTTGAACATACAACATGAAATTCCTTCAAGTGCTTATGGGGATCTTCACCTGCAAGGCCTCAAATAGTAGGTAACAAATGAATTAATCCTGATTTTAATTCAAAAGCAACCTCAATATTAGGAAATTCAATGCACAGAGGCTGTTGGTTCATGTTAGGAGTTGCCAACTCCCTCAAAGTCCTATGTTTTGCCATTATTTCAGAAGTTTCTTCTTGTATGTCTGTCTTGGATTCACTATTCACAGGTGTTAAGGTCAGCCGGTTGTCCTCTTATCTTTTAGCCTTCCTTTTCTCTCTTAAAGTCTTTTAAATTTCTGGATAGAAAACTAATTCACTTATATGAGAAGATGTTGGCATAAATTAGTTTGATATTAAAGAAAAATAAAAACTTCCCCGGCAATGGTGCCAAATTTAACAGTTGTCAAAACCTCCAAAAATTAATTCTGATTTTATTATCACCGAAACGATAATCTTAGTAGTATGGTGGTAAAGACCAGGCTGAACCCAAGGGAAATTGATTTATTTTCCTACAAATACCAAATTCAAAAGAAGGGGGTGGTTTGAATCAACAAGAATTAAATAAATAAAAGAGCTAAAACTTAACGAAGGTTAATCAAGATGTTGACAACTCGGTTCAAAGGGGTGATTCCTCCATTCTTACAAATTGGTTGATCATAAAAGTTAAATTAATATCTTTTCACTTCAAGCAAATAAATCAGGCTTCCATTTAAGCTAAGGGAAATCTAGAGACAAGTTGCACTAATATGAATAAACTTATGGTGAGTTCCTTATCATCAAGCAAATTAAGTATTGAGAAGGAATCCTTCTTCACTCAACAGTAGCTTTAAGATCAAGATTTACACAATTTATTCCTAGCCAACATTCAAAAGCTTGAACATTTACTTGTCCTATTTATCCTAAATAAATTAATGATAGATAAGACAATCAAATTAATTTACTTGCTTCTTATTCTTGTTCTCCACAATAATTATGGATCGAAAGAAACATAGAAAGCACATAAACCATATCAAACCAATTCCATAAACATGAATCCGAAATCAATAACTTAAATTTTGGACAAAGATAAATAAATAATTGAAAGTGTAAGAATTATAATGGAAATGCTACTTCTCACAGCCAATAATGAAGATGGATCCTATCCCCTTTGAAACGAGAAAGTGAATCAGCTGCTCATGCCTTTGTTGTTTGCTGAATAATCTAAAAAAATGATGGAGAGAGAGAGAGTCCTTGTTTTCATGTCTTCTTTTTATTCTGGAAGAGTCCTAGCCCTAATATTGTTAATCAAGCTAAACATTAGGAGATAGATGCTACAGAGAAAATCTCTCTAATCTTTGACACATTAGGAAACGAAATCCCGTCATCCAGCTTACACCAGGATTTTCGTGCTGCAGGTGATTTTTCCTGAATTTGGGCTCTTCATTAGAGTTGTATTCCTGAATGTGTAGATGAATTTGGGCTTTTGAATCACTTAATTTTGACATCGTATGCTCCAAATATGCCCAGTTTAGTGTTGGTGTGAGAACAGAATCAGGGCTGACGTTGTTGTTTCAATTGGATGCCCAAATCTACATTGAATTTCTACCTACAATACTTTTTCCAGCAAGCTTGATAGCTATAATTTCAATTTTCAAACTCCTTTTTAGGAATTAAAACCTGAAACATAAAACCAAGGTTTGAAATATAAAATACAGAATTTCCTATTTTATAACAAGTAATCCACAAAGTCTCTTAAACATGTCATTCCCATAAAATAACTTCCGATATGTTGAAATATGCTTGAAAGATGTTAAAAAGCATAATGTAAAGGGAATACAAATAGATGTATATTTTACACTTGTAACCAGTAAACAAATATTTTATCATTTATATGGTTTTTAGGATTTCTTATTGGTGTTTAAAGTTATATTTTTTTAATTTTAATTTTAATTCTTTCTTTTAAGAATTATAATTTTTATTTGATGCAACATATTAGGAACCTAATAGATCACACATAGTAACAATCATTATTAAAAAAATTAAACTGAGAAAATTAATGGAGTATGACCTTATTGAAAATAATTTTAAAACTTAATCTCAAAAAAGTATTTAATTCAGGGATTATAATTCTAGTCCTAGATTAATCAAGTATGTACTTGATTGATTAAATTTATAAAATTATCCTTAAATAATATACATATATATTATTAAGGGGGGGGGGATATTTTACCATTTGTAGGGTTTTTAGGATTGCCTATTGGTGTTTGAAGTTATGTTTTTTCATTTTAATTTTTAATTCTTTCTTTTTAGAATTATAATTTATATTTGAGCCAACGTATAAGGAACCTAATAAATCACACATTGTCATAACCCAATTTTGGGTTATCCCCCAAATTTTACCCGAAATAAAATAAAAATAACAAAAATAAATAAAAGATGGTTGGTGTCGGTAGAAAAATCCCAGTGAAAATTTTGAATATTTTGAGTCGAATCGATCTCTTTTGTGCCCAAAATTAGAGAAAATACAAATTCAAGGTAAGAATTAAGCCAAAAATCATAATTGTATTTTTTATAAGCCAATTTGATTTAATCATGGGCTAATTTAAAGTATTATTATGTTTAGGAATTAATTTAGGGTTCAATTGAAGAATTTAATTAAGTGAAAGGACTTAATTATGTTTTAAATTGGTCAAATTAAATTTATTAAGGGTTTAATTGATGACAAATTAAATTCTTGAGCTTAATTCGGGTTCAATTGAGAAGATTGAAATTTTCAGAGACCGAATGGAATTTTTTTCAAGCCAATTATGCGAGTCAGGGGCCAAATTGAAGACATCGAGAATTTAATGGTCGATTAAGGGTCGAATCACATAAATCAGAAGCCAAGGACCAAAATAAAAAAGGTGTGCAAAGCCAAGGTTGCTGTTGAAATTCTGACGGGAATACAATTGCATAAATTACAGGTTTAAATCCAATTGGAGGTGCAATTAGAGCACTTACAAATTCAAGGACCAAATTGCAATTAGACCACTGCATTCCCCGCTTGCTTTACCTGCACTACTGCCCGACACACCACCATTGCCTACATGCCGCTGCCAATAGCCACCTACACACGCCGGCGCCTACAAGCATGCTTTCAGGCATGAAATCGAAAGTAACCTACCACCGATGCATGCACACCTATAAATAGCATCCATGCACGACAAAAACAGGGGGAAGAGTCTTCCGTAGGGAGGGTGGAGGAAAAAAACCTAGAAGAGAAAAGGGGAGAAGAAAGAAAAACTAAATTTACATAGAGAGGGGGAAAAACTCTACAAACAGAGCAGCAAATATTTAGAACAGGGACAAAACCAAAAAACACAGGGGAACAAAAGGAAGCAAAGGAAAAATTTACACAAAGAGGGAGAAAATATCTCAGCGACTCTAGCAGTTGGCGTCTCCCTTGGCTCATCTTCCTCGTCTCGGGCAGAGTCACCGTTGTCAGCTCTCTCTCCTTTCACAGATTGTCTCTCTCTCCTCCAACAGTTGACAACTCTCTCTCCCTCTCCCTTTGACAGCATCGACGACCTTCTCTCTCCCTCTCCCTTTGACAGCATCGACGACCTTCTCTCTCCCTCTCCCTTTGACAGCATCGACGACCTTCTCTCCTCCTCCAACAACACATCCACCATCCTGGACAACAACAACACATCATCTTCCCTAGCTTTGGCAATAGCACCACCTCCTCAGCAACAGCAGTCAACTTCGGGAACACATAGCAGCTCCCCTACATGAACCAGCAACCTCTTCTGTTGCCCCTACCGACCACCACAGGCCACCATTTTTTACGCCACCACTACAGGGACAACCACCTCGACCTCCTCTACCTCGCGGTAGTGGCAGGTGACCCTCTTATCAGCAGGCTGACCACCATTTTACTGTTCACATAAAACGTGAACAATATTAATTCATTTTCTGTTCACGTGTTTATTGTTCCTCCCCCCCTTTTCCTTTTTTCTATTTTTTTATGTTTTGGGTTGGGTTGCTCTTGGATGAACCCATTAGAGTTGGGCTTTGGCCCATCTTGGCTGGGCCGACCCATATAGCTGGGCGAGGCCTGACCCAATTTTTTTTTTAATTTTGAAAAAAAACAAAAAATTACATTTAAAAAAAAACAAAAAATGTGTTGTTTTTGTGCATATAGCTGGATTCCAATTATTTTTTCCATTGTATTTTTCGTAAAAACAATAAGTTGTATCTTTCTCATATTTTGAAATGAAAATTGGATATTGTAACCAGTTTATGATTATCCATTGGAATTTGGCCAAAATATATGAAAAAAATTAATAATTATTTTGTTTTAAATATGAGGGTGTAAAACTACATTGTAAAGTACACCCGCAGTTAAAAAGATTTTTACTACGGTGTAAAATTACATTGTATAATACATCCATAAATAAACAAAAAGGTTTTTAACTACGGTGTAAAATTACATTGTAAAGTAAATCCGTAAATGAGAAAAATGTTTTTTTAACTTAGAAAAAATAATCAAACAACAATGCAGCTTACCTTAGGTAGGTACAATAGGGGTGATGTGTCTTCCCCTTGCATAATAAGTCCCCTTATCTAGACTCTCACAGACCAGTAGTTTCCTAGTGACCTTAATACTAGGTGGCGACTCCTGATAATTATAGTTTTAAATTTTACAGCTATAAACACACCTCTATTTTCACCGCACGCCATTGTCTCCCCAAATCCAGATATGACAGGGTGTGAAGCATGAAAATTCACTATCGCTACAAATGGAGACTCCACTGGGGACATTGCCGAACTGAGCATTGTTTTTTGATTGTTTATTCTTTAGTTTATTTTTACCATGCATTTTTATTGTTATAGCATGCATTTTTATTTTCAATTCATGCATTTTAATTTCCTGAATAAGCCCAATCCTAAGTTAGGTGGGGAGTAGCGGTCTGCCTCATGACTTTTAGTTGGGGTTTAGATTCGTGAAATGTCCAACTATGAACTGAGTGTTTACCTGATAATGACGGTCATATAATGCCTCAACCATTTCTGGTAAACCCCTATACCACCTTTACATGAGGCGGTCACTGGGCAGTTCATAAACCTTTTGAGACAAGGTAGAAAGCTTACCCCTCATCTAATGTCCTAGAAATTGACTTTAATTTGCATCTGCACGCATCCATCGTTGTGCATAACATATCATCATTAGATTGAAATATAGGTCCCAAAGAGCTCTCACCACTCGACTCCAGCGGAGAAATATGGATGACGAAGAGCATGCACGCCGTGATGATATTTCCAAGAAGAACTAAAATCTCTTAAAGCTAGTGTGGCTTGTCATACTAGCTTACTCGAGCAAGCACTGAGAAATACCTCTGGTGAAGGTCCTTCAACTAGACCTGCAGCGGCTGCTCAAACACAAGGAATGAACCACCATGAAGAGGTGATCGGAGAAAGGGTTCAGGATCAGTAACAAAATCCAACTTTCATACAATCAATAACGTTGACACCTATGACAACCCCAACAATTATAGAAGCATTAGAGGGTATCGACCAAGATAAGATGGCAATACTGGAAGCCAAGATAAGGGCCATTGAAGGGGTAAAATTATATGACCCAGTGCAAGCTACAGAAATGTGTCTAGTCCTGAAAGTTGTAATACCAAAAAAAATTTGTGTCCCTGAATTTATCAAATACACTAGGACATAATGCTCTGCCACTCACCTAAAATTATAATGTAACAAAATGGTAGAAGTAGTACATGATGAAAAATTACTCATGCATTTTTTTCAAGATAGTTTGAGTGAGGTAACTTTGAATTGGTACATGAGACTAGACAACACCAGGATTCATAACTGGAAAAATTTGGTAGATGCTTTTATCAAGCAATAGAAGTACAACATGGACATTGCTCCTGACAAAACAAGTTTGTCCAACCTGGAGAAGAAAGACATATAAAGCATAAAGGAATATGCTCAGAGAAGGAGAGTTCTTGCTGCATAGGTACATCCCCCATTTCTAGGTAAAGAGACAGTGACATTATTCACTAACATGCTAAAAGGGCCCTATTATGAACATGTGATGGATAGTTCAGCACATCAATTCATGGATGTTGTAGCCATGACGGAGCGAATAGAGCAAGGAATCAGAAGTGCTAGAATTTCTACACGTGTGGAGCAAAAGGGCTTTGAAGGCAAGAGAAAAGATGTCAAGCATTTTGAGGACAACTATAAGGGTAGGAACAACCAATTCCAAAATTACATAACCTTTCATCTGAAATTGCCAACATCAATCCTCAAGCCAAAGATCCACCTAAAAATTTCCCAAAAAAAATTACTAGAAAACCCAAGAACAGCTACCTGCGCTACCATTACCTTTGAATGAGATGTATCAAAAGTTGGTAAGTATTGGGCAAGTAGCTCCTGAACCTCAGACACCTTTGCAACCACCTTACCCCAATTGGTACAAACCCGATCTCACTTGCGAATACAATGCTGGTGCTGCAGGGCATAGCATTCACACTTGTGGTGCCTTCAAGAAGCATAGTTTATCAATCACATCTCTATGTAACTCCTATATCAGTTAGGTGAAAATACTTTGTCTAAATATATCATATATGTTTACCCTGTCTCATGTTTTTAACTACATATGATCATGAATGACCAATTCAAATCATACAATTTAGATGAGTAGGAACTAATTTTATAAAATTAATATATTTGATTAATAGTAACCCTAAGTGACTAACAAGTTATCCATGAATAAAACTTTTATTTTAGACAATTATTCATGTTCTCAACGTGCACTTAATACATTAATAAGATATTTCTTATTAGTTGATTAGTTCTCATACATAACATGACATGACATATATACATTTGAGATATAACAATTTATATATAAAAATACATTCATAGTGTAATTAGATGATTATGTACATATTTAAACTAATGCCCTCAAACCATTAAAGGGAATTAGATAGTCAAATCCTAGGTAGCTATAACAAGTCTTCATAAGTCCATTGCAACCACTTAGGTTGTAGCCTTCATCGTCATTTCTTCTTCATCTTGGATTACATAATAATTTCCTATCTAAATTCCTATGTTTCTAAATTACATAACATTTACACAATTAATTAAGAAATCCTGAGTTACATTCAAGAGAGATTAGATTAAAAAAGAATTACAACTCAAAATAAAAAATAGATACAAGACAAGACATCCCTACCATGTTTAATAAAAATTACAACCATTCAACCATTAAATAAAAGAAAAATGTCCATAATCACCCATCATGCATTAAACATTTTAATATGCATAACTAAAACATATTGCATGCTATTCTATTTATTGGATTTATATGCAATTTCAAATAATATTTCTAACACTTAGAAATATTAAATCAAATTCAATTTAATAGAATTCCAAACATTTATTTTTGGCCTAAAAAACTCTTATTAAATTAGAAAAATTATTTTTCTAATATTATATTAAACCAATTAATTTTATGAATTCTAGTGTCATAAGGATATTATAAAACTAACAATCCAATCAATTCCTAATCCTATTAAGAAAATTAATTCTATAATTAACTTTAATTTATAAAGATTAAATTCATAATTTACAATCAGACCATAAATTGCAATTAGATATAAAGTTTTAAGGTAATATTTACAATATGATAACTTAAAAGCATGTTACTTGAAATTAAAAAAGGATAAGGGGCAAGGACAATGTGGTAATTTTCTCAAATCCTAAAGAGACACAAGTGGAAGAATTATAATTATGCCCCCTTATCTTTTTTTTCTCTAGTGTTGGCAATAGGCTCTCTGCCCATAACTAGTAACTGGGTCATAACCCAATTTTGGGTTACTCCCCAAGTCTACCCAAAAATAAAAAAAATAAAATAAAAGAGACCGGTGTCGGTAGGAAAATCAAGGTGAAAATTTTGGACGTTTTCGAGAGCTTGATAGTACCTCTTTCGTGCCCAGAAATGAAGAAAAATGCAGATTAAGGCTAAAGTAATTTATTATCAAATAAATCTGCATAAAAATTAAGTAGAAAGTTATGCGTATATTTTTATGGGCCAATTCAAGTTAATCGTTGACCAATGTAAAAGTGTAATTGTGTTGGAGGATTAATTTAGGGTCCAGTCGAAGAATTTTAATTAAGTGCAGGGATTTAATCATACTTTAAATTCATCAAATTAATTTTATTAAGGTCTTAATTGATGAAAATCAAGTTCTTGAGCTTAATACGAGTTCGATTTGAGAAGATTGGAATTTTCGGAGACCGAATTGAATTTTTCAAGTCCAATTATGCGAAATTAGGGGTCGAATTGAACAAATTGAGACTCTAATGGTCAATTGGGGGTTAAATCATGCAAATCAGAAACCAAGGACCAAAATAAAAAAGCGCGCAAAGCTAAGGTTGCTCTTGAAATTTTAATGGGGATGCAATTGCACAAAATTAAAAGTTTAAAGCCAATTGAGGGTGCGATTAGAACAATTATAAAATAAGAGACCAAATTGCATTTTTGCCTTCTCCCAACTTGCTAGCGTGCACTGTTCAATCACTTGTAATGCAAGCACGCCATCTTAAGAATGCACGCTACTAGGCAATGCAGAGGCAACAACCCTTCGCTGCACGCCATAGGCAACTGAAGGGGTGCTTTCTCTGCTATAAATAAGCATGCAGGGACAACCAGAAGGGGGGCAAGAAAAAGATAGAGAAAATCATGAAATAGAGGAGAAGATTTTTACGTAAAGAGGAGAAATTTATGTAACAAATTACTCTAAAAAATAGTGTGAACCACTCTTCTCTTCCTCGTCTCCGACAGAGTCATCACTATCTCTCTCTACCCCCACCGGCCATAGCCTACTCTTTGTCTCCTCCAGTTGCAGCCCTATGTTTTCCTCTCTCTTTGTAGTAGCTCTCTCCCTCCCTCTCTCTCTAAAACCAGTCGACCAACACCTTTCTCTCTCCTAAAAGACTTGTTAGCAAGCCACCTAGCTTCACCCTGATCACACCCGGCAGCCACCCCTCCACGCCAACAGCCTAGCCATGGCCTCCGATAAGGCAGCAAAGCAACAACCAGTGACAGCAGCATGAGCCCGGCAACTTCCAACGCCTTCTCTGGCCACCACAGGCCACCATTTCCAGTGATAGCAACGTGAGCCCGACACACTTCTTGCCACGTACTGATATTTACTGTAAGTTTTGGGTTGGTATAATCAATATGTGAATTGAGATATTTTTTTCCCTATATAGAAACTTTAATTCAAAAGTCAAGTTGAATGATCATCTTAAAGGATCAAGGATGTGGGAAATCTAAAATTATGCATCTAATCTTTAAAACAAAGATGAAAGTTGATGGCACTATTAACAAATATAAAACTAAACTTGTTAAAGCTATTAGATAACACGGAGTGAAACATTTTGACACATATTCACTTATGTCAAGTTAACTTCCATATAAATATCATTAGCCTTACAGCTACTAATGTCACACCCTACTCGAGAGCTCGGTGTCGAGGCGACCCTCATCGCGAGCGGGGATATTCAAGTCGGGGTTTTATCTTTATTTTTGTGAAAAAAGGAGTCGCCACCTAGTATTATGGTTACTAGAAAACCTAAAACTGGTCTTTGAGAGATTCTAAGGCAAGGGATTGGTTGCGTAAAGGGAAGGTTTTAGCAACCCTAATACGCCCTATCTTAGGTAAGCTGCTTGACGTTTTGGATTGCTTATGATTTGTTATGGTTTTGATCTTTCAAAGAATATGTTGGTTAAATGATGGTGGTATATTATCCCCGCTGAATATTTTGGGTATTAACCCCTTAGGATTTATTTATCCAAACACCAATAATGAATAATAGCAAATTATCCCCGCCAAATATTTTGGATATTAACCCCTTAGGATTTATTTATCCAAAAATCAACAGTGAATAATGAATTACCAAAAATAAGATTTTGATATTTTTGGAATATTGGCCAATACCCTTTGGATTTTACAAACATGTTGTAGAATCCAAAACTGTGAGAAATGATTTTTCTTTGCAAAATCCATGCTAAAACACATTTTTTTCTTCAAACTCCAAGACAATATATATTTTTTGAAACAAAAAGAATTTTCAAAATATGCTAGTGTATTGGCCGTATGCAAGAGAACAACGCGTTTTTTGTTTAAAAAATGATATATTTTTTATTTGCAAATTTTGTATTTTTTGTATTTTGTATTATTTTATTTTCCCTTTTTTATTATTTTTTCTTTGGTGGGCTGGGCGCCAGCCCGCCTCCATTGGGCTGGGCTCGCAGCCCGCCCAATCTCGTCCTAGGCCTAGGTCCATTTATTCTCGGTCTGGGCTTCGGCCCCCTTATTCTCAGGCTAGGCTTCGGCCCATGTATTATCGAACTAGGCTTCAAGTCCAGACGGGCTGGAAGCCAGTCCTTCTCTCGAGCCGGGCTTGCAGCCTAGACGAGCTGAAAGCCCGTCTCATTTAGTGGTCAGGTCGGGCACCAAACCCGACCCCGTTTATTGTTCACAGCATGTGAACAATAAATCGGGGCTGCATGTACGTGGGAGACAATGGACAGTAAAATGAAAGATTTTTAAGTGTGACGAATGGTGTACCTGTTGATACTGTTGTGAAGAGGATGTCAAGGTGGTTCTTCTGGTCATGGTGGCGTCAAAAATGGTGGCCAGAGTGGACGTCGGAAGGTGACGGGTTGTGCTTACTGTTGTCGGGGCTCCTACTGTGGCTTCGCTAGAGGAGGTGGTTATGCTCCTGGAGTGGAGGTGGAGATGATGGTGATGACTAGGTGGTGCTGGGGGGTCTGCACTGGTGGCCGGAGTTGATTAACCGAGAGTGAGAGAGAGAAAGGGTGGTTGCTGTTTTTTTAAAGAAAGTGAGAGTGACTGGCCGAGAGAGACGAAGGGGAAAGAGAGAGAGAGTGAAGCCAGAATTGGGGAAGGAGATGGGTGGCGGCCGTTGCATGTGTATGATTTCATTCTACAAGTTTTTATGTCTTTGTTTCTGTCAAATGTTCAAAACTCCCCCTTTTTTTCTTTTCTCTTTTTTTCCACCTGTTGGAGGCTGTGAACGGGGTATTTATAGGGGAATGAAGACATGCATATTGTGTGTGATTTACCTCTGAATTTGCAAAAGTCTGAGTTGCAGTGTTGTGCCTGTTGCAGAGAGCTGTTGAACAGCCGTTTTAGAGCCGTCCCTGCACTATTCAAGTGTCGAAACAGTGCAGGGAGATGCAAATTTGATATTATGAGGGTAAAAGTACGGGTCCTTAAACCTATAATTGTTCTAATTGCATCCCCAATTAATTTTAAACTTTTAATTTATGCAATTCTATCCCCGTCAGAATTTCAATATCATCCTTGACTTCACGTGCCATTTAATTTTGGTCCTTGATTTCTGATTTGCACGATTTAACCCTCAATCGACCATTAAACTTTCAATTTGTTCAATTTGATCCTCGATTTTTGCATAATTGGCTTGAAAAAAAATTCAAATCGATCTCCAAAAATTCCACTCTCATCAATTAAGCCCGAATTAAATTCAAGAACTTGATTTCCCATCAGCTAAGCCCTTGATAAAACTAACTTGACCAATTTAAAGTATACAAAATTCATTGCGCTTAATTAAATCCTTCAGTTGGACCCTAAATTAATTCTCAAACATAATTACACTTTTAAATTAACCAACGATTAAATCAAACTGGCACATAAAAATTTAATTATATCTTTACACTTAATTTTTACACAGATTTATCTAACAATAAATTATGTTAGCCTTAAATCTGCATTTTCCTTCATTTCTGGGCACAAAAGAGGTATGATCGAGCTCTTGAAAACGCCAAGAATTTTTGCCTTGATTTTATTACTGACACCGGCCCTCTTTTATTTTATTTTTCTATTTTTGGATAGTTTTGGGAAATAACCCAAAATAGGGTTCTAACAGTTGCCCCTTTTTTTACAATGTTTACGACTAAAGTCTTTGTAAAAGACTTTAGCTAGTAAGTGTTGTAAAGAATGACGAAGTTGGTCTCATTGTCAGGAGTGACCTACCGAGGTTAGAATAGTTACGATGGTCTCAATGATGACGGGTGACCTACACGGGTTAGAATAGTTAGGATGGTCTCAATGATGACGGGTGACCTACCCAAGTTAGAAAAGTTAGGATGGTCTCAATGATGACACGTGACCTACCCGGGTTAGCATAGTTAGGATGGTCTCAATGGTAATGGGTGACCTGCCCGGGTTAGATGGTTAGGATGGTCTTAATAGTGACGGCTGACCTACCCAGGTTAGAATAGTTAGGATGGTCTCAATGATGGCGGGTGACCTACCCGGGTTAGTTAAGATGGTCTCAATGATGACAAGTGACCTACTTGGGTTAGCATAGTTAGGATGGTCTCAATGGTGACGGGTGACCTACCCAGGTTAGATGGGGTCTCAATGGTGACGGGTGACCTACCCAGGTTAGAATGGTGACGATGGTCTCAATGGTGACGGGTGAACTACCTGATTTAGAAGAGTTACAATGGTCTCAATGGTGACAGGTAACCTACCCGGGTAAGTAGAGTGACGATGGTCTCCATGGTGACGGGTGACCTACCCAGTTTAGAAGAGTCACGATGGTCTCAATGGTGACGGGTGACCTACTCAGATTAGAAGAGTTACAAGGGTCTCAATGGTGACGGGCGACCTACCTGGATTAGAAGAGTTACCAGGGTCTCAATGGTGACGGGTGACCTACCCAGGTTAGAATAGTTAGGATGGTCTTAATGATGACGGGTGACCTACCTGGGTTAGCATAGTTAGGATGGTCTCAATGGTGATGGGTGACGTACCCGGGTTAGATGGTTAGGATGGTATCAATGGTGACGGGTGACCTACTCGGGTTAGAATAGTTAGGATGGTCTCAATGATGGCGGGTGACCTACCCGGGTTAGTTAAGATGGTGTCAATGATGACGGGTAATCTACCCGGGTTAGCATAGTTAGGATGGTCTCAATGGTGACAGGTGACCCACCCGGGTTAGAATAGTTAGGATGGTCTCAATGGTGATGGGTGTCCTACCCGGGTTAGATGGGGTCTCAATGGTGACGGGTGAACTACCCGGTTTAGAAGAGTTACAATGGTCTCAATGGTGATGGGTGACCTACCTGGGTTAGTAGAGTGACGATGGTCTCCATAGTGACGGGTGACCTACCTGGTTTAGAAGAGTCACGATGGTCTCCATGGTGATGGGTGACCTACCCGGATTGAGGAACAAAGCAGCTCTGATTTTCAATTCATCTTTCATGGTTTTGTTGACCTGAGATTTCGTTTCTCCATATTTTCCAAAACTTGGATGACATTGGCTTTCGTCACACCTTTCCTGTCAAGTTAGTATTATGACAATGGCATGCATGTTTTTGTTACCTCTTTTGAAAACATAGGTCCCCCTGTTCGTTATAGTCTTCCTTGAGCATTTGTCTGACTGATAGAATTGCTCCCCGTACTATATTTTCCACACTCGATGATGAGACTTTTGGTTTCACATGGGGCCTTTTTTTTTCTCCATTGAAGTTTCCCTTTTATTATGCTGTTATCGATGTTTAAATTATCCTTTCCGTGAAGACTCAAGAAGCTATTTTGTAAAAGAATAACTCAAAATGGTTTTTTTTTTGCCCCCAGCGTGGTGTACAGAACATGTCAAGTTCCAGTAAAATAAAAACCAATAAGAAAAAAAAAATGTTATGAGATCATGTGCTTTGTGAAAAACATTTCTTGTCACGAGAAATCATGGCCGAATTTTATCTTATTGATTGGGAAGTTACAAAATATCAAGCATAATATTTCTTTACAGAGTCAGAATTCACAGGCCTAACTAGATCCTCTCCATCCATTCTAGATAATAACAAAGCTCCTCCTGAAAAAGATTTCTTCACCACATAAGGGCCCTCATACTCGGCAGTGTTGTTAGTGCAACCGAATTGCAAGTTAGTTGAAACTGGATACTGTTTCTTGTCAAGAGAGATTATCACTGCCCTCGCTCCATTACCACATACGTTTACACCACCATCAAAGTACATAGTCCACCATTTTAGTTTCCCTTCCTCGACTGAAAGCACATCTTCATCAGGAAAATCAAAGTCTAACGGCTCATAATCTTCCATAGCATGGTCTGCCAGGTGATCTGCAATAACACTCCCTTTCACAGCTTTCCTTGTCATATATATTATGTCATACCGCTACTAAAACCTGCCACCTTGCAATTCTGCTAGATAGGTAGGGTTTTTCGCAGATGTACTTCAATGGATCTAATTTGGAAATTAACCATGTGGTATGATACAACATATATTGTCGTAACCTCTTTCATAGCCCATGCTAGTGCGCAACATAACTTTTCAATCATAGTATACCTAGACTCACACTTCATGAACTTCTTACTTAGGTAATAAATGGCTCTTTCCTTCCTTCCGATTTCATCTTGTTGCCCAAGCACACATCCCATCACTGTTTTAGTCATCGTTAAGTACAATATTAATGGCCTTTTTGGTATAGGAGGAACAAGTAGGGGTGGATTTAGCAGGTAATGCTTAATCTTCTCAAAAGCCTCTTCACACTCTTCATTCCAAATCCCAAGATTATTCTTCCTTAACAAACGAAAGATTGGGTCACAAGTCGTGGTTAATTGGGATATAAATCGAGCGATGTAATTTAACCTTCCTAAAAAACCTCTTACTTCTTTCTCAGTCTTGGGAGTTGGCATGGCTCGAATAGCCTTTACTTTCTCAGGATCCACTTCTATCCCTTTGTCGCTCACCACAAATCCTAACAACTTCCTATATTTCACCCCGAATGAACACTTTGCAGGGTTAAGTCTCAACTTATATTTTCTTAACCTTTCAAATAATTTCTTCAGTATCTGGACATGATGCTCTCCTTCTCCAGATTTAGCAATCATGTCATCCACGTATACTTCAATCTCCTTGTGCATCATGTCATGAAATAAAGTCACCATAGCCCTTTGGTAAGTGGCCCCAGCATTCTTTAACCTAAATGGCATGACTTTGTAGTAGAAGGTTCCCCATAGTGTCACAAAGGTTGTCTTCTCCTTATCTTCTCGCGCCATTTTTATCTAATTATAGCCCGAAAACCTGTCCATAAAGGAATATGTGGAGTTACGAGGTGCATTGTCGACTAACATGTCTATATGTGGCAGAGGAAAATTATCTTTAGGGCTAGCACGATTCAAATCCCTAAAGTCCACACAAACTCTAATCTTGCCCTTCTTTTTGGGTACTACCACTATGTTTGACACCCATTGTGGATATTTGACTACTTCTAAAAAACTAGCGCTCCATTGTTTTTCAATTTCTGCTTTTACTTTGATCAAAACATCTGGATGAGATCTTCTTAGCTTTTGCTTAATCGGCCGACATCCTTCTTCCAACAGTACCCTGTGTACTACGATATTCATATCCAATCCAGGCATATCCTCGTAAGACCAAGCAAAAACATCTACGTATTCTCGAAGTAGTGTAATCAAGTCTTCTCTTTCCTTCTATGTGATCAGAGTTCCTATCCTGAGCTCTCTCCGGCTTTCTTCATTACCCACATTTATGGTTTCAAGTTCCTCTTTAGTGGGTTTCCAAACCTGTTCATGTTGTTCTATTAATTTTGTGAATTCCCTAATACTATTTTCATCCCTTTCTTCCTCTTCTACAACTATTATATATTCTTTAAAATTCGGTCACTCATTCTCAGTATAAAGTGCAGGTGTTGTGGAAGTTCCGCTTTTAGGAACCCTGAAAGTGGAAAGTGAGTGTAAATGCACAGAACAAAAATAAAAAATAATAAGAGAGATGACCTGAAAATGCATGATCTCACTAAAAAATATTCGGTTCAAAACAAAACAAAGATAAAATTTGATTGACCTACTAAGACTCGAATTAAAACAACACAAAATAGCAAAACAAACATTGATTATTACATTCTGAAAACCAATGGAGCTTCTTGGGCCTCCCAATTCTAAAACCTCTCTCCCTCGGCTAGTTTCCGAATACATGTACGGGCAGTAACTTCCTCCAGAACATAGATGGTTAATTGCGACAGTTCTTCCTCCCTTATTCTAGAATGAGTCTTTTTGGCAATGCCCTCTACTTCTTCCACAGTGTTTATGCTCATAGATGAAAGCTTCTGAAGAGAGCTTTCATGTCCCTGGTCAGGTTGCATCACACAAGCAGCCTTTGGGAATGAAACCCTGATCGGAGGGATGACTAAGTTTTTTTCTTCAGGCTTCCTTCCTTCAATCCTTGCCATTCTCTTCTCTCTTCTTGCACCAGCAGCCCGCTTGTAATCCTCTTTTCCAGGCTTATATCCCAACGCAAACCTTTGTTATGCAGCCTTCAACTTCGTTACACCAATCCACTCGAGTTTCCTTTATCTATGTTAAATCGGACAGGGATCTCGTGCTTTAAAAGTTTTTTAGCGGCCATTTTGGAGGCCTCTAAGATTCTAGGTTTTCTTATTATAGTGTTCTCAGGCACCCACTCAATATTCACAACCTCGAACGCATGCAGGTTTCCATCCATACAATCTTCAGCTTCAATGAAAGAGACCGCTGCATTTTTCAACATCGATATAGTCTCCTCATCCTTAACGGTAACCAGGACACCATTGGTAATATACTTCAAATATTGATGCAATGAGGAGGTGACCGCTCCTGCAGAATGTATCCAGGGCCTTCCTAACAAAATGCTATAGAAAGGGTGGATGTCCATCACTTGAAGGGTTACTAGAAAATCTTGCAGACCCACGGCTAGTTCAACTTCGATTGATCCTAACTCTTGCCTTGGTGAACCATCATATGCTCTAGCCGTCATCACACTTGGCTGCATATGGGAGGGATCCACTGGCATCTCATTCAGCATGTGTCTCGGCAACACATTAAAGGTCGAGCCATTATCGATGAGAACTTTACCGATGAGACAATCTTTGCATCGAACCATGATATACGAAGGCTTGTTATGGCCAGTTCCTTCAGCGTCAAGTTCATCTTCGATGAACTACAAGTAATTTGAAGCTTGAATTCTCCCTACTAGATGCTTCATAGTCCTTTGTTTGATATCTTGAGGTACGTAGGCCTCATTCAGTACCTTTTGTAAAACATTACGATGTGGCTCGGAACTGAGTATTAATGACATGATGGGGATCTTGGCAGGGGTTTTTTTCAGCTGGTCCACCACACAGTACTCACTATGCTTCATCAACTTCAAGAACTCATTTGTTTCTTCCTTTATCACAAGTTTATTTACCTCCAACTCTTTTTCAAAACCCAATGCCTCTTTGCCTTTAATTTTTCTTTGCTTTTCTAACTCCTCGAGCGTGAAACAACGGCCACTTCGGGTCAACCCGTTTATCTCATTTTGAAAAAAAGGAGCTTCAATGTTTGAGGTAGAAATATAATTGCCTGGCATCGCCCTATAGTCTACTTCCTTTGCATATGAGGGCTTAGCTAATACCAACTTTGAAAATCTATTAGCTGTTGATTGGATCCTACACTTCTCTATCATCGTCATCCCTCTATTGTCTTTCATACCCTCAATCCTTAACTCCCCTACAGTCAACATGAATTTGTAACCTTTTGATGAAACTCGATGCATTCATCAATGTGATGCCCTTTCTTGTCATGGAATAGACAAAAGTCATCTTTTCCCATTTTGCGCTCGGTTGATTCCTCCAAGTGTCCAGACTATACCAGCATATCGTATAGTCTGGTCATGGTCACTTTTAGACCCCTTTCTTTGTTATCGACTTCCATCGCATTCACCCCACTACTTCCTACAGCATGCTTGGGCAAGGTATTCAAATTCACATTGGGTGAATCCTCAAAAGTGACCCACCCGATCTTGATCAACTACAATACCCTCCTCTTAAAAGCTACATAGGTTTCAATGCTATGACCTGCATTATCAGCATGGTATTCACAAATCAACTCGAGGTTGTGCCAGGTAGGGAAAGGTGGTCGTGGAGGTGGTACTGGTAAGGGAGCAATATGCCCAATACTTAGTAATTTGGGATATAACTCCTTTAGGGTTATGGGCAAAGGTGGTAGTTGTTCTTCTGGTTGTTGATAGTCTCTCCTTTGGTAATTTGGGATACAACTCGGGGTTGTGCCAGGTAGGGAAAGGTGGTCGTGGAGGTGGTACTGGTAAGGGAGCAATATGCCCAATACTTAGTAATTTGGGATATAACTCCTTTAGGGTTATGGGCAAAGGTGGTAGTTGTTCTTCTGGTTGTTGATAGTCTCTCCTTTGGTAATTATTTTGGTTATTTGCGGGGAACTTTGTGTGAAAAGGTTGGTTTGGGACAGAGGGTTTGGAAAAGTTGATATTGGTGGTTTGGGGAGTAGGTGTTTGGTAGCTTTGGTAACTTCTACTTTTCCCTCTGTGTCTATCTTCTAGGCTATTTACCTCAACTTCCCTCTTTTTTCCAACAAAACCTCTCTTCTCTATAGGTTCCATAATTCTTCCACTTTGGATTCCTTGCTCAATCCTCTCATCAATTCGCACCGCATCATAAAAATATTGGGCGGAGCTACCCATCAGATGCTTATAGTATGGGGCCCTAAAGGTATTAGCAAATAGAGTCAGCATTTCTGTCTCTATTAATGGCGGTTGTACATTGATAGCCTGGTCCTGCCACCTCTGAGCATAAGCCCTTACGGACTCCTGAGCTCCTTTTTCCATGGTAATCAAACTAGTCCTATCAGGAGCAATTTCCAAATTAAAAAAGCGTCTGCCAAGTCTATCCACTTTCTAATCCTTATGTTGTCCAGCCTCATATACCAGCTGAGGTCGATCCTGTTAGGCTATCCTGGAAAAAATATATTAGCAACTTATCATCATGGAAAACCTCAACCATCTTGTTGTAGTAGGAACAAAGATGAGTCTTCGAGCATTCTATCCCGGTATACTTTATAAATTCTAGCACCTTGAACTTTCACGGAATCACGATTTTTGGCACTAAACAAGCTTCGGCTGCTCAGACTGGGTCCAACAAATCATTCCCTTCAACCGCCCTTCACGCTCTTCTAGCACGGTCCATTTATCATACTCCATATGATCAGAGAAGCTGACATCTTGTGGATCCTCAACCGTTAAATCCATGGTAATAGGAATTTGGATGGGCCAAGCAGGATCAGGATGCTTCTTTGGTGTACTTGTCCCTATATTCCGAGGTGCCACGGGGCTTTGAATTGTTAGTGGTGCTTCATCAATTTGAGTTGACGTTCCTTCTCCATCTCTTGTTCTTAACGCCTTTTCGAGCAAACTGGTTAACCGTGCCACATCACTTCGGACAACTTCGAGCTCTTTTTGGTACTGGGATTTTGGCTTTGTCCTTTCTTCGTTTTCCATCCTTTTTCTTAACCGAGTGTTGTGGACTTTAGCAGGGGGACCTATGTTTTGTAGTTAAGCTGTAAGCATAAATGTATAAGAAAATGTATGGTATAATGCATGCTTGTGATAAATATGCTTTGTACAATGGGTATGGATGAAAATGTATGGTATAATGCATGCTTATGATAAATATGCTTTGTACAATGGGAATGGATGCATTTTCTTATGAACGATTAATAACCACCACCTCATAAACATAGGTTTGCTTGTCACATTGCTTCGCCAAGAGTACTGCCTCTCGAGTCGTTTGCTTAAGTCATATTCACCAAAAGATAGATTTTGCATAAGCGATGGATAAGTTTATCATATTTTTGTGAGGCATCC